>JAVUNC010000030.1:9952500-12352500 GCA_032173965.1 Sitta carolinensis
CATGGAGATCACTTTCTTTGCCTTCCAGGAGTGACCTGCAAAGGACTTTCCCAGTGAATTAATTTGTTTTCATGTGCTCTGCAATGCTCTGTTGTGCCTTATCCAGACTGTGATGGCATAAGCACATGTTGGTCTCTGACTCAAAAAGTCTTGTCAAGTGGAGAGAGGAGTTTTCTTGTAGGTGTTTGGGTTTGTTTTGTTTTTTCAATTTGCTTTTAGCTTGGCACGTAAGCACCCCTCAGTAATTCATAAAGCACTGAAGATATTCATTGTAGCCCAAGTAAATGGAGCCAATGTTTAATTTTTCATTTTTAAGTGCTGAGGCAGAACACAATACTGCACATGCAGCTTACAAGGCTCCCACCACTAGCATTTGGACTCCATTTTAAGCCTATAAATCACATGCTAAGTATAGTGCTTGTTTGGGTCTGTTAAATATTTCCTTCTCGTTTGTTCTTATCAACATCCAGTAATGATATATACATATGTCATGCAAGACAGTAAATATGCAGACATTTCAAGGAAAGGTTTAGTGCCATATCTCTGCTGATTAATGCATAAATGTTTGAAACCAGCATAAAAGCTAGGGCAGTGATAACCTTTAGCAGAACCCAGAGGAAGGAACACAGCAGATAAATGTGCCCCTGTGAAAAGCAGCAAAACTCGTGTGCCACCCAGCCTCCATTCCAGGGACTCCAGACAATTGTGTTCCCTAGTCCTGCTCACTCCCAGGTGTATTTCACTCAGTCTGAGAGGCAGGAAATTGCATTTTCATCTTTATTCTTCCGCCAGCTGTAAGCTAAGCCCGTTCTTGAAGGCTAGAGCAACAAATGCATTTAAGTACAGGAATCTCCTGCCACTTTGCTCATCAGTCATTTGAACTCTACCCTTTTATTTTTCATGGTTGTACCAGATGGAGGAGGAACCTTGCCTACATGATGCAGTTGTGAGAAGCAGCAGGTGAGGCTTTGCACGGTGCTGTTGGCTCCAGCACCTCCAAAAATGTGAAAATGGTGTGGGACCTCAAGTGCTTCAATCTGAGGATGAAGCTGAATAGTGAAATTGAAAGTAAGAGAACTTAAGATTCAGAAAAGACATCAATGGCCTGGTCAGAAAACATGTCTTAATTTTCCAGCCAAATCCTGTTACCCACATAGAGCCTGGATACAGAATGAGACCTGCACTTGTACCTCTCTTTCAAAGTGATTAATTAAGATATGAGCCAAAACCCCATGAGCTAAAGTGGCCTGAACAGATTTTTGTCCTTCTTAACATTACAGTGCAGCAAGATAAGAATTGCTTGGCTGAAGGACCAGGCTGGCACAGGGTGTCCTTTTAACAGCAACAGGTTGCTTAGAAAACATGCAGTTTTCATCACTGGGGATGAAAATTAATCATCCTGCTGAGAAGAGGATAAACAGACTTTTATTTACAGGGAAGAGTTTGTGAATAAGAAAATGGTGATCCCCTTATTTCCATTGATGTTTCTATGCAATTTTCTTGACTTTTACTCTATAAGATTCCCAGGGCTGTTGCAAGAGGAGAGGGAGGTGTGCTTCATGCACAAAAATGTGTTTGCAAATTTACTGCCAATAGATGACAAAACTTGCACAGAAACACTGTGATATGTTATTTCAAGTTTTGCATTAATGCCTGTTTCTGAACTCATTGTCTTTGCAAACTCACTGACAGCAAAAGAAAACAGATTGAAAAATCCCCCATAACATACCACCAAAACAAATGGCTTAAGTTTTTCCTAAACTTTTTTCTTTCCTTTGCTTTTTTATGCCTCATTGTATAAGAAAAACCCAGAATATGACACTGATTCTGTACCCATGCTGTGTATGGGCAGAAATCCAGGTTTGTCAGCCTGTCAGGGAATGCATTTAGCCCTGAGCCTGTCTGTCTCACTAAAATAGTTATTGAGATCTGGTAAACAAAATATGCAAGGATGGTTTCCGAGCTTCCATGAATAATTCTATGCAACCGCGTATAATTACGATTATCATAAATATCCTCTGCTTACATAACACCTCAGTGGATCTGCTGAATTCTCTGTGGCCTCTATACATACAGAGCCATGAAATGCAAACATTGCCTCTTCCTAAACACCTCTTAACAAACACACTGTGAAAGCTGCACGTGGAGGGAGATGCCAGCCAGGAATATCCCAGCCTGGGTTTACAAGGGAAGAGCGGGGAATCTTTTATGTCTGCATGAGAGATGGTGGTGTAAGAACAGCAAAAAAAACCTGGTAGGAATCTCACCAATGCTTCAAAATTCATAGAAAACTAGAGTTGTCTTGGAGAGGTAAAACTGGGGTGAGAGTTAAGCACATTTTAAAATCACTCTCAGGTAACAACACGAACTGTAAGCATCCCCTCTTTGCAGAGAGCCAGCTAAGCACTCTCATAGAAGTCTAGCACATAGCAGGTGTTGAAAATGGAAATGCAATTTCCCAGCTAGGCAGACATCCAATATTTATGAGCCAAGTCTGTGGAAATAGCAAACTGCCAATAGGGACAGAATAATTTAGCGGAAAATCAAGCAAGTTTTCCACTTCAAGAGAATTTGTCATTCACCTTGTGTCCGATCCTACTCCTACCAGGGTCTGAACGCATTGTCTGGTGCTGAAGCAATCCTACAAGACACTAAAACAAAGAGATGGACATCCTCGTGGCTAGAGCTGATCACAGCCACGTGGGTATTTGGCAGAGCCAAGGGATGCAGAGCTGAGAAAAAGAAAAAAAAAAACAAACCCCAAACCCACACACCTGACAGGGAAACCAGCCTGCTGTCTCGCAGCAGTCCCTCTCACATTTCCTAGGCAAGGTTTTAAATCCAGATTAAATGTGGCATTCACTTTTTGATAACGTCATAGCTTTGTCAGACATGCTTAGGAACTTCTACCATGTTTGGGTGGAAATCTTTCAACTGCAACAAAAGCTGCTCGGAGATCTCTGGAGCAGGGAAATGTGACCCTTGCACTTTTGGACTGAGGTCAGATCCAGAATTGCAGGAATGGAATTGCTCTTGGACACACCCCCTGCCCAGTCAAAATTCGGGGTACTTGGATTTTCCCTGTAGTTATGAGAGGAAGAATTGATAATTGCCAGACAGAGGGATCTGTGGCTGTCAACACTCCTAGCTCAAAAGTCAACTCCCAAATTTGCTCGAGAATTTCCTGTCTCCTTCTGATAAGGCTCCTGTCTCCTTTTGGCAGGCTCTCCACACTGAACTGCCAAGCTATGCATAACAAGCCATGCTTCATGGGGTATTTGCACAAATTTGGAAACTGCTGGCACCGCCACACATGGCCCAGACATCACCGGATCAATGCAGAGCATTAAGGTGTGGGGAACTGAATGAATATGTCAAAAATATTAAAATATTCAGCGAATTCCCCTTTTTCCTTCTGTCTGAAGCTCATTCTGTTACAAGACTGGGGAGGAGGCTGAGCTCTTGGAAAAGAGAGGCCCTAAGAGGAAGAAGAGCTCGAAGCTGCGTCTCTGTAAGGGGGAAATTCAGCTTTGAGAACAAGTTTTAAGTGAGTTATGACAGCCCTGCCACCACCCCAGTGTGTTTGTTATTCAGGCAGACGTGCCAAATAACCTCCAAGAAGCGACTGCTTTTTTTGAGCTGGAACTTATTCCTGGACAGTTTGTTGTAAGCATTGGTCAGAGTCACAGCAAGACACTTTGGAGCCTGTTTTGGCAACCCTTCATCCTCCTTTCCCTCTTCTTTGAGCTCCTACCAGCTGCTGCCAGCAAAGATTCCTGCATCCTCAAAGATCTGCAGGCTCCCCTCTTGGAAAAGGGGAGCAGTTCTGCCACGTCTCTTTTGGTGCTTGGTCCTGATCACATTATTCCTTGCTTGGCTGGATATTCCAAAGTGTCAGGCTGTACTGCTAAACAGGTGGAATGGGTTTGTCCCATCCTCTCCAAGACCCTCTCCTTTCAAGAAGTCCCCATACAGATACTTCTTTTTACAAATTTACAATAATCACCCTCAGATCAAAATCCAGAATTCCCTTAAAAGCGCATGAGCTTGAAGGAGTGATTATGGAAAGCAAACCAAAAATGGGGACTGACTACTGGCAAAATGATTTTCCTTTTTTTTATGTGTTAATGAAAAAACGTTTCTGTTCTCTCAAACTCTACTTAATAATTTATTTTTGTTTTAAGCAGATGCATCACCTATAAGCTGAAACTACATAGGTCAACATAAAAGGAATTTTTTATGTGTAAATAGAAAAGCGCTTTGTATCAATGTGTCCACAAAATTCATATATTTGGAGACAGAGGCCAAAACAGCTTTGCACCTGATCCATGAAAAATGAAGTTTGTTGCAACTGAAATCCCTCAGAAATGTTCTGCTGATCTGAGGAAATCAGCTCATACTCCAAGAGCTGAGTGTATAAATGGAAAAACATAAAGAAATCTCCTTGCTCCCGAAAACAAAAGAAACAGTGAATGAATGAGTGAGTGAATAAACACCTGAATGGGTGTCAGAGGGCTGTGCTGGGGCTTAGCAATGTGTCACTAATAAGAGCCAGTGGAGGAGTATTTAAATGTGCAGTCCCTGGGTTCTAGCAATGCATCACTAATTACAGCTCAAGGAATCTTCCTTAAAGCATTCATTCAAACTGGTTTGGGTGTGAATTCATTATGACACGGGCAGACCACTGCCTGGCAAATTCCCACCCCGAGATATTTGCAGAGCAAGGGCTCAAAATGAAGACACACATCCCAGAGAGCTGATCCTAGTGCAACCTGGCAGTTCAGACACTGGGGGTAAAGCTGGAGCAATTCTTTTTAAAGAACTTTAAGGGAGTTTTCTGCATTGAGCACTCGCTGTCTGTCACCTGGTCTCTTCAGTGCAGGACTTGAAGAGTCTCACACTATTAAAAGGCAGGACCTTTTCCTTTGGGGAAAAAACCCCCCACATACCCATGCCCAGTGAGAAGGGCTGCATTTTTCAGATGCACACCCTTCTACAACCAGGTGATGAAAGGAATTTACTCACTTCAAGCTCCCTGCGAGTGCAAGTTCCAGCTTGTTGTGGGTGAAAGAGCCTGAGAGCTTTGGTCCCACTCTTCTCCTATAGCGTGATTAAAACTCTCAGGGACTGCTGATCCCTCTGAAACAGCTGGACTGATCAGCAAGTCAGATAATTGCACTTCTTTTCCAGTATCAGGCCCTCACTATAAACCTTTGAGTTGTCTGGGTTTACAGAGGCACCAGGTAGGAGGGCTGTACAAACTGGGCTGTCAGCACTGAAGATCACAGGCTTGCACTGTGAACGAGTGCTTCCCTCACTGCAACACGCCATAAACAAATTAAACTGGGCAGCAGATTGATCTTCCTCCTGAACTAGAGAGGAAAGTGGTCTTTGAATTGTTTCAGGGCAAGTAACCATCAGAAGAAACAAAAAAATAAAAATAAAGATGTGTCTCCTCTTCCAGAATTCCCCAACATAGACAGTCTGGTCTGGCTCCCAGTTGCTTCTAAATAAATGTTAAAAATTAGGTATGATAACAAAATGGAGATGAAAATATTTGTTGGCACAGAAATATTCTTTGGCCATGCACTTATTGCTTTAGAGTTGGGGACTGTTCAGCCTGGAGAGGAGAAGTGACCTCAGGGTGGCCTTGCAGGACCTGAAGGGAGCCCAGGAGAGATGGGCAGAGACTCTGGACAAGGGCTGGAGTGACAGGACAGGGGAATGGCTGCACACTGCCAGAGAGCAGGGTTACATTGGCTATGGGGAAGGAATTGTTCCTGGGAGGTGCTGAGGCCCTGGCACAGGGTGCCCAGAGCAGCTGGGGCTGCCCCTGCATCCCTGGCAGTGTCCCAGGCTGCATGGGGCTGGGAGCAGCCTGGGACAGTGCCAGGGGTCCCTTTAATTTGCTTTAAATTCACATTTGAGGCTATAGATTAAAGTTTGGGATTTCTTTATTGTTGCAGAGGGTTTTTTACTATTATTTTTTTACAAGAAGGAAAGCTTTTATTGCAAGGAAATTGGATATTGCCAAGAGCGAAAGAAGCAAGGTGGAAGAAACGTTGACACAATTTTCATTGTGAAGAAGGAATTCTGAGGTGAAGATGCCTCATTGTACTAAATCTGTACAAACATCTAGGAGGGAACATAGCAAGGGTCAGGGGTACTAAAAGTCTTTCATGAAATGGGAAGGCAAGCAAAGAAAACTGTTAAATCATCATCTGATTAAGTAGATGGAGATGCAGTGCAGAAGTCTGATAAGGTAATTCTTTTTCTGTGCCTCTAAAGATCTTTGAAAAAAACCCAAACCCCTTGATTTTAACCATTAAAGATGGTTTCAATTTCAGTCTTTTTGAAGGAGGAATGCAGTGATGCTGTTTCCCTTAATTCCTTTCTTTTTTGTCTTAGTTCTGTCTAACCCTCACCAAGGCACAGTGCATTGCAGAGGGAGAGAAATGAGAAAAAGGAGATCATATGTAAAGCATGAAGAGAAGAAAGATGGTGTTGAGAAAATAGAGATGCCAAAGGTCCTCAAAGAGCCTAACCTTTCCTGAAGTCAGACAGAAGGGATTCAAACAAGAATTTGCCTTCTCACAAAAATAAGGAATGCATTGAAAAAGGACATGAGCAGCAATTATTGTGTCTTTTTTGTCTTGGGGGCTTAGTCAGAGGTCATAGATTTATTTCATTATCATGGTATCAGGACAAGATGAGCAGGACAGTGGTAAAGAAATATTGAATGGTATCAGCATCATATAAAGATTTAAAAAAAAAAAGGAGAGACCTTTTTTTACACAACATATTTGACTCTTTTCCAGGAAATTTCAGGGAACCTTGCAGT
This sequence comes from Sitta carolinensis, assembly GCA_032173965.1. Classification (NCBI taxonomy): domain Eukaryota; kingdom Metazoa; phylum Chordata; class Aves; order Passeriformes; family Sittidae; genus Sitta; species Sitta carolinensis. The sequence continues at coordinate 9,959,342 of JAVUNC010000030.1, forward strand.
CCTCATCTACTCAGATGATGCTGGGGCACAGACACATCAAACAGAAGGGAAAAAGCCAGAATACTACAAACTCCTGATTTATGTTTTAGAGAGGGGAAAAAAAGAGGAAAAACTGCCAGGATGCACAGCAGAAACAAAACAAATTGCATGTTCTGGAGGAAAAACAGAAGACAACCACAGCTGACTGGGTTACCAAACCACAAACCCATAGGAATATGCAGACACAGGAGATAATTGAGGACTACAGGCAAAATTTGACAAAAGGCAGCCAGAGCCAACTTGTAAAAGAAGCACCAAGGATTGCAATATGTGTGGAAAAACAGCACCAGTTTATGCAGCTCCAGCTTTTGGAAAGATGCGTTTTGCAAAGATGGCAAAAGAAGGCTGAGAGTGTTTACCAAGAAACTCGGTGTGCATGCATGTCTGAAGAGAAGAAATATTGATTGGAACTGTTGGATAACTTATATATATATATATATATATATATATATATATATATATATATATATATACACACACACACACACACACATATATATACATATATACATGTATATATATATATACATACACACATAATATATACACATATATTTTATATATATATATATATGCACACACATCTATCTATCCATCTATCTATCTATCTATCTATCTATCTATCTATCTATCTATCTATCTATCTATCTATCTAATCTATAGATATACACATATATACATATATTTATGCATATATACATACATATATATATATATTTTACATCTATTTATATATATTTATATATTTTTTATATATATTTATGAGAGTCACAGAATGGTTTGTGCTAGAAGGGACCTTAAAAATCATCTCATTCCACCTCCTGCCATGGACAGGGAGATCTTCCACTCAACCAGGTTCTCCAAGCCCCATCCAACCTTTCCTGGAATATTTCCTGGGATGGGGCAGCCCCAGCTTCTCTGGGCAATCTGTGCCCCCTCACAGGGAAGAATTTCTTACTAATATCTAACCTCAATCTTTTATTTCAGTGTGAAGCCAACCTCCCCTTTTCTGTCAGTCCAGGTTCCTTATTTGTATTTATCAGTCTCATTAGTATGCAGATGGGAAATTATTTGCTCAAATGTCCTTCAGTAGAAAGCTTAAAGCAGGAATAGCCACTTACATAATAATGAGATTAAAACCAAAGGTGCTGTGAAATCTCCTAAATGAAATGTAAATAGAACATAATTAAAAAAAAAAAAAGAAAATCTACTTGGATAAAGAACAAAACATCTTCAGTCTTGTTCTGTGTACAGTTAGTGCACATATATATATATGGGTACACATAATTCATATATGTATATAAAAAATATATTTACACACATAATTTCTAATATTTAAAGCAAAACAGTCAGTGATTCAGACACCAAGCAGCACTATAATGATTTTTGTGCTTCTGTTTTCCCACCCAAAGGTGCTACATTTCCATTTCAAACTGTTCTAAGAGCAAGGTCCAAATTACCTATATATAAATTCAGTTTAACATAATATTAAAAGGTTGTGACAGATCTAATGGATTTGAAGTGGAATCCAGAAGACTGCTGTGTTCAATGGAAGGTAGGAAAGACCAAGGCAGACAATTTCCTGTGGCATAAGAAGTAAAACTTCAAATTAATTTCTTTCCTTTTTCTGTTCAGGACTGGAGTTTTCCAGAGAGTTGAACAATTAGGTGACAAAAAGATACAGAAAAAAAATAGCTTGGTAAAGTCATTTATCTTTAGTGTAATTCAGACAAGGTTTTGATGTTGATAATTGACAAAGCTGGGCTGGTGATGAACAAACTTGACACCTGGCTCTTTTCATACTGATCCCTCAAGTCTTTCCAGATGGCAGAATTCACTTCTGCTCCCATCTGTTCCTTTTCAGTGGGAAAAAGGGAGGAAAACCCAAAATTGCTAAAACGTTTTATGGCTTTTAGAAGTATCTTTGAGGTTCTTTTCAAGTCCTTTGCTCTGGACCACATTCCTGTGGAAGGCTGGCGAGGGCACCTATGATTATTTGCCTCAGATCAAAGCTAGGACATCAGGTTTCCTTTTCCAGATTTGGTCTGACATAATTCATCTGGATGAGGATTTCATGGATGGAAAAGTAGAAAGAGCTGGAGTCACCTCACCAACACCTCCTTGCAAAAAGAGAGGAGAAAACAAGCAAGGAAGCAAACAAACAAGCAAGGCCAGTATCAGACTGTGATTAGATAATTTTTGACAGGTCAAAGCAGAATTTTGGAGAAAGCTTTGCTAGTTCAGGTTTGGAAAACTGTTTCTACACTAAGACAACTTTTTTTTTTTTTTTGCACAGAAACAGCCACTCTCATTCCCCTGGCTATTGGCAATAGTCTCTCTGTTGAGTTCTCAGGTCTTGACTCTGGTCTAAATTTTCACTGCCTCAAGATGAACTTATTCCCTGGGGGGCCATTAGGCTTCTTCCATGTAAGTGGGGTCAGAATTAAGCCTCTGTTAAGTTAGTTATCTCCAGAGCTAGCAACTGGCTGTTCAAGAATATTCAGCAAGAGGAAAATAGAAGCTGATGGATGGGAAAAGATGGAAAAAAAACCCAAAGTGAAATCCATCAGTGGAAGTCTGCCAGGTAACCAGGAAATAATTTTGGATGCTTCTTTGTAGTCTGTAAGTTTGCATATATTGCTAAAAACTTTAGTTAATCAGGAGAAGATTCAGAAATCAATTAGAATAAACAATTTTGCCTAATTAGCCATAAATATTTAGGGTATTTATGAACAAAAATGTAAATAATTGAATTTATGGACCTGGCTGAAGGAAGGTTGTAGTGCCTATGTGTACTGTGCTTTGGAGAGAGCCCATTTGGAATATTGCATCCAGTTCTGGTGCCCCTGGAACTGTTGGATAAAGTCCAGAGGAGGCCACGAAGTTGATCTGAGGACTGGAGCACCTCCCCTGTGCAGACAGGCTGGGAAAGCTGTTCAGCTGGGGAGGAGAAGGGTTTGGAGACCTCAGAGAACCTTCCAGTACCTGAGGTGGATACAGGGGAGCAGGAGAGGGACTTTTCATCAGGAACTGGAGTGACAGGGCAAGGGAGAATGGCTGCACACTGAAAAGGGAGAATTAGGTTAGATATTAGGAAGGAATTGTTCCTGGGAGGTGCTGAGGCCCTGGCACAGGGTGCCCAGAGCAGCTGGGGCTGCCCCTGCATCCCTGGCAGTGTCCCAGGCTGGATGGAGCAGCCTGGGATGGTGGAAGGACAGAACTCATGGCAGGGTGCAGAACTGGGCGATGTTTAAGGTCCCTTCCAACCTAAACCATTCTGTGATTCCTGCAGAGGACCAGGAGTATTTCTGATTCCAGTCATCCTAAAGGATCACCTTGTCCTGGGGGAGCTGGAAGGAGGCTGTACCTTAGTCCATGTGCCTCACCAAGCAGTGTGGATAGCTGAGAGGAGCCTCAGGGTGTTTGCATGGACCTGGCAGGGTCTGTGCTCTGTGCTCACCCTGCAGGGTGCTGGCTCAGGCACTGCTGTCCCTGCTGCTCCTGCAGGGCTGCTGCACAAACCAGCCTGCAGGGTGTCTTGGGGCAGTTTGTCCTGCAGAGCTTTGCACTGCCACCCCAGCAGGAACCAGGCTGGTTATCCTGGTGGGGTTTTGCTAACAGGTTGGAGGATCTGGAGACTCTCCATGAGGGAAGGTGCAGGCCTGGTAGTTTGTGTGGAGTTAGTCCCTGGCACACTGTCCAGGTGGCTGCCAGGCTGCAGACACAGCCATCATCTTGAGGAGATGGTGCTGAGCTTTTCACAGAACCACAGAATTACTGAGCTTGGAAAAAACCTCCCAGGCCATCGAGTCCAGCCTGTGACTGATCTCCACCTTGTCACCGAGTGACAGGTCCAGTAATCCCTTGGAGACCTGCAGGGATGGGCATTCACCCCCTCCCTGAGCAGCCCCTTCCAGTGCTGCCCACCCTTTCCATGAAGGAATTCCTCCTGGTGTCCAGCCTGCTCTCCCCATGGTCAGCCTGGGGCCGTTCCCTCTGCTCCTGTCCCTGTCCCTGTGCCCAGAGCCCGACCCCCCCAGCTGTGCCCTCCTGGCAGAGCTGTGCAGAGCCAGCAGGGCCCCCTGAGCCCCCTCTGCTCCAGGCTGAGCCCCTGCCCAGCTCCCCCAGCCCCTGCTGGGGCTCCAGCACCTGCCCAGCCCCGCTGCCCTCTCTGCACAGGCTCCAGCCCCTCCAAGCCCATCTTGTCCTGAGACCCCAAAACTGGACCCAGGGCTCAAGGTGTGGCCTCACCAGTGCAACCTTTCTTTTGAAAAAAACCCCCATTCTCCAAGAAAAGCTTATTTATTAAAAATATTTCTGCTATGTTCAACAATGACGCATTTTATTTTCAATTCTTCCTCAGAGAATGCCGACACAAAAAAGGTAACCACTAGAATTTAAATAAAGAAAAAAACAAAACTGAAGCCAAAGCACTTGTCTAAAATGGTCTCTTGCCAGCTGTCCTACTGCCACCCAGAACTGTGTTGTTGCTAACAGCTTGCCCATGGGAAAGCACTCAATCCTGTAGTAATGAATGGCACTCAAGCTGGATGGGGGATGGTATGAAAATTTTAAGTGGAGTGGTGGAAGCCCAGTCACTTGATGAATTTAAAATTAGACATGACAGAGCTTTGAAGAATATTCTGTGTGGCTGGCTGGGATCTTGGAGACACAGACCGTATTAGGAGATATTAGGCTGTACTAGAGATGGGTTTGGTTGGGTTTAATTCTCCAGCCCTGAGGAATTTCTCTTTGCCTCCTAAGCCCAAGAGTCCCCTGTAAGGCAGAAGCATCATGCCCTTGTTTTCTCCAGGTTTATGTGCTTCACTGACTTTGTCCTTGCAGCTCCAAGTACCAATTCCCTGGTGTGTGGATGGCTGGTGGATGGGCCAACAAAGACACAGGGTTTTGAGCAAGGGAATAGCCTGAATACTTTTTAAACTTTGGTGTCCATGGAGATTTAACTGAAATTTATTAGAAGAATGCTTGGTTTCTGAGGAACTGACAAATTAAAAAAAAAAAAAAAAAAAAAAAAGTACTTGTTGCAATTTTTCCAATCAAAATACCACTTATCTAATATAGGCAAATTCTCTGCCCTTCTCTGATTTCTATGTCTCAGCATACTAAAATGCTTTGGATGTGTGTTCATGGTTAAAAAGATCCCCAAAACAAACCCCAAGACATGAATTCAAAGTTACAGCCTCACAAATTTTGGTAGGGTTTCATGGGTGCAACTGAGAGCAGAATTTGACCTGCAGGCAGGTGGGTTTCCATGTTTGCCCTGATCCTGTGTAAATCAGAAATGCTTTGGGATCAGTGGAAGTGCAGGTGTCAAACCAGAGTCAGGAAAGGCAAAGTCTGAACCAGAAGGGCAAAGAAAGATTGAGGTAAACAAATGAACTCACCAAAGGGCAATTAAACCAATAAGATTTGCTTAACAGTGGTTCAAGAAAACAGATGATGCTGAAAATTCATCAGCTTTTATTTCAGAGGAATGAGGCAAGTGAGAACCTCTGACAAAAAAAAAAAAAAAAAAAAAAAAAAAAAAAAAAAAAAAAAAAAAAAAGCCAGGAAGGTTTCCTACTAGAGGAAAGACAGGGGAAAAAAAAAATCACTGGACTTTAAAAACATTTCTGTTTCCTCAAAACGCAAACTTTTCCAAGGGAGACCACTCCCTACCCCAGCAGATGTGAAAAGCAGCTTTAGCTTCCCAGGGCAAGATTTAACTCCATGAAGCTTTTGTTTATTTTTGTTTTGTTTTGGTAAAACAACAACAACAACTCCTCCCCAAACTCATCTTGCAGTAGTATTTCGATTGTTTTTCTTGTCTCAGAGCTTGTGATGGTCTGTCTTTCAACAGAAAAACTAAATATAATTCCTGAGTGTTTCAGACTTAAAAAGGTTTGAACAGCAAGGGAACACAGAAAGGCAGTTTGGACACAGACATTTTCTCTGAGCAGAAAAAAAGTCTCAGCCCAGATTAATTCATGAATGCATTTTGTATAAATAAATGAATACTTTGTTCTAAGTACATTTAGAGCACATCTAGGAAGAAAGACATATCGAGGGAATATTTCCTAAAGGTCTCCTTATATGATGACATGGTTTTCATCTCTCTCATGAAAAGTTTTGCTCTGTAAAAATCATAGAAACATAAAATGGTTTGAGTTGGAAGGGACCTCAAAAATCATCTGTCTGAGAGTGTTAAAGAGTAAAGCTGAAGAAAAATGAAGTGGGAGAAGGAATGGGTTTCCTTCTAGATGGTTAGAAAGAGTGGAAAGGGATAGAAAAATGCTGTGTAGAAGGACAGAGATTTGTTAGAAAAATGGCAGAAAATAAGAGATTCAAAGAAAAGCCTAAGATAATGTGTCTAGGAAAAATCAATTCAGAGCAACTGTATTAACTGTTAGGGAGGAAGTTGGAAAGGTGTAATATTGAAAATTAGCTAGCCATGATTTAAACAAGGAATTAGTGCTGGATTTATTAGACAGAAGTTCTTTTACAGGGAGGGAGACACAAAAGAGAAAAATAGTGAGTGCAAAAAGTCAGTGTAATTGCAGAAGGCAGGCAAATAGAGGAAAGAGGTTTTGGTACATCAATTTTATTCCTGAATGTTTTAGTGCCATAAAGGTTTGGATGAAATTGAGGGAAGTCAGAAAACTGAAAAAAACATAATTAAGGAATTGAAGAATATACTTAGAGGAAAAAAAATTATATTAACTCTGTAAGAAAGAATGGGCTTAAACAAAGCACAGCTTAAGTCAAATATGTGAGGGATATCTTTAGTAAACAGTAACAGAGAAGGAAAGTTGCTCAAGATGTTAAGGGATCTAAGTGGGATAACAGGCAAATTTGGATAAACAGCAAAGGAAAACCATCCTTTCAGGAAGATTTTTTTTTATGTTATGGAGTTATCTGCAGCACCCATTTGGAAAGCCAGTCATGTAAAATCTGACTGTGCAAATTGTTTGAGAAATGAGTGGAGAAAATAGTTATACTTCTCACAGGAGCTGAAAACACTGAAGTGGGCAAATATTTTCTAACTTTTGAATGTACAAATCCAGGAAAGACCCCTCAGCACATGAAATGACATATCCCTCTTAACAATTCTGGTTTGGTCTCCATCAGATTTATGAGGTCTGTATTTGACACCTAAAATCCAAAATATCTCATCTTGGTTTGGAGCAGAAACCAAATACTGCCCAAATCCCATCTCTGGAGAGGACAGGAGATGATTTTGTTCTTGCAAGCGTGTCCATCTCCTGGGTGAGGCAGAAGCCACAGGGAGGATGCTGTATGCAAACTTGTCTAACCACAGAGCTTTGAAAAAGAAGTGGCTGGGCTTAAATTTCAGAGTCACAGCCTGAATTCATGTAGAGCACAAAGTACTTCTTCCTTCTGCAGCTCTGCTGTTCCCCCCGAGTTACCCCTGAATGTATCGATCCAGACTTTTGGCAAATGTGGTTGAATCTTTTGTAAGGCATTGCCCAGAAATATATGTTTTTAAATTAACTAGATTCTCACATGCTAACTCAGCTAATGTTAGGTAAAACATGTAAAATCTATAGCAGGGTCAGACTCGAAACACAGGAATTTATTGCTGGAAGGTGTGAAAGAGCAACTGAGAAGAAGCACGTTTATTGCTGTGGTTCCATTATGGGCAACGTGCACATTGGAAGCACAGGAAACGTTGGAGGAGAGCTGCAAATCTTACCCTGTGGGTTGCAGCCCTTCCAGAGTGTTTTCATCACCACTGGTGCAGGTTTTTTAACAGATAACACGAGTGGACTCTGCTCCACAGAATCTGCATTTTCACAGCTACGCAAGCTGTGACTCCCAATGAGTTTTCCATCAATGAGTTTTCCAAACATGGAACACCCTGCCATCCTTCCCATGGGCATCAAAATGCCACCACCAGGCTCCCTCTGTGAGCCTGAGATGACAACCAGCAGGCTCTGTTTGACAAGCACACCACACCAGCCTAACCCCTTCATGTTCCATCACACGTTCCCTCAGGTTGGAATTCTGCATGCCAACCAAGAGGCCGAGCTGGGAATGACCTTCCCTTGAGTGTGTGAAGAGGTGGAGAGGAGATGGAGGCAGGGAAAGGTCAGAGAGGGAGGAGTGCATGGTCCTGCTGAGATCTTTCAAGTGCTTGCTGTCCTGAAGGAAAGGTCGCCTTTCCTGGCTTGCTCGTGCCGTGTGAAGGACAGAAGGATTCTCTGAAAGTGAGTTTTTTCCCAGTTCCTTGGGAAGTATAATCTCCCTTGAGGCTTCCTGCAGAAGACTCCCCTTCCCCTATGGACTTAAGGCTCAGGATACAATCAGGAGCATAGCTGTGGAAGTTCTCTGTAGCACTCATTTCACAACCTTGCCACTACTCCATATCCCCCCTAGCTCTTCTCTCCTCACACACGCACACCCCATCTGTCCCCTCGGAGAGCTGCTGACCCTGCATCCCCCAGGCACAGATGCAGAAGAGTCCCCCACACAGCCACAGCTGCCATCCCCCTCCATCATCCCTTCCCACTGGCTGCTCCTGGACACCACCAGCACACTCACACAGCCAGGCAAACATCTGCAGATGTTTCAGCCCCTTGCAAGCTGATTTCTCTGGCTGTGTCAAAGGCTCCAGGCAGGCACAAATGCTCCACGTTCCCCACACTGAGCCCAGCTCCTTCACTCTCACTTTGTTCCTCTCCTGCAACCATCCCTTGATCCCTTTCTCTTTTCTCAGCCAGCTGGCAGGTTGACACCAGTGTTTGAGTTTTATTTTCCTGGTGGAGGGAGCAGAGCGGTCAGAGCACTGGGGGCAGTGGGCTGAGCAGGCTGTGGTGTGTGGTTTCAGCCCAGCTGAATCCCAATGTCTGAGACTGCATCTCCCCCTCATGGACAACTGCTTCACCATCCCCTCCACCCACAGCCTGCCATGGTGGGAAGTTCACTCCCACCAGAGAAGAAAGGTGCTTCCCGCAGACTGGATCCAGCTGCAAGAACTGCCAGGAAAAATTATCCAGCTGGAGAGCTTGAACTGGACTCTGCAGTGGGAAACCAGTGTGAAAAACAGGACAATGGATTCCCAGCATAACCTATGGCTGCATGAACACTAATTGCTTATCATTACACAGGCTGCTTGCTTTTATTTTAGCAGGAAATTGTCCTTGCAATGAACAGAAAAGGAATCTGCAAACCATGGTCCATGGGACTGATGTTATTAAAGGTCTGGGCTCAGAGGCTTCAACCTTAAAGTTTAGAGGTTCTCTGTGATCACACTGACTTCTTACAGTGCAAGTCCCACAGGATTACTCTCAATCTTCTCACCAGCTCTGGGTGGAAACCAGCACTTTCTTACTCAGTGTAGAAGAACTCAAAGTCCTAGGTGAGCCACACAATTTGATGTTTTTAGAACAGATTTGGAGGACAACTGTTGTCCATAAATGCAATTGTTTTGAAGGGAAGTAAGTTCCTAGTGCTTCTCTCTGACATCCAAGATGTATCCTATGTTTTCAACCCTCAACCAACTGCACATTACTCCAGCACTGCTTGAAGGCATGGAGAAATGCTTTCCTCTTCCCTTTGGCTGCCATCTGTAGTCCTTCAGTGTGCTTCAGCCCAATGGATGCTCATCCAAGAGCCCTGTTAACTTGTCCCAGAGAAACCTCTCTGCCCTTCTGTGGCAGCAGCAGTATTCTGAGGTTTTACTGTGTGAAAATAAGGTGTGTTGGTATGCTTCCGAAGGAAGCTCATTTAAATATTGTAGTTAAATATATGGGATTTTCTAAGGATTATTCAGCAGTTCTTCATAAGAAAGCCTGTACAAAACCTCTAGAGGAGAGCCTGCCTGCTGTGCAAGTCATGCAGGAGGCAGGTACATCTAGAGCACGTCGGGTCCTATCGCTACCCACGCACCAAACCATTTTCCCAGTTAGTCATCCTTTCCTACCCTCCTTCTCAAGGCAAACATTGCTCTCCTAGCACTCACGAAACTCACCCCTGGTGCTGGCCTTACGTAAGTGATTTCGACATGGAGAGCTGTGCCACGAGCACAGTGGACACGTGATGCTCCACTCAGCCTCTGGTAGCCACCCTGCACGTCAGCACGGCCTCCTGGGTGGCTCTTTGGGACTTCCACACAGACCTTCATCCCTTACAGCTCCCCAGGGCTCTTACACACATCCCAAGGGTTTCAGCTTCTTCCTGGATTGTCCTCCTCAGCTGCAGCTCTGCTGGTCCCATCAGCACAGCACCCACTGAACGTATTCACCCCATCCCTCACACAGAACCAGCGTCCCATGCATCCATGGACCTACCACCAAGGTCTGTGTGGATTTACCTGTGCCCTTGCACTGAACTCCCACTCTGCTCTCCTGGGGCACTGCATGCACCTAGGCCCCTTGCACACTTAGCCTGCTCCCTCCCAGCAAGAGGCAGATAACCACAGACGGCTTAAGCCATCATAAACTTTTTCTCACTCCTCATCACTCTTCCTTCCCCCATAAGCGGTTTTCCTTCTCCCAGGCCCCACACCCAATGCAATCCTCACCTGTACTTCCCTCGTTTCCTCCGAGCATGCTGTGTGCACAAATCTCTCCCATCAGACACAGCTTTTCCCCCCCTTCACCTTCCCTTGCAGAGCCCTTGGGAGCAGGCACAGCCTCACAGGTCCCTTCCCTGCTCCCACAGCGCTGTGTGTGCGCCCACGCTGAGCTCCTGGCCCCTGTAACAGGAACTGTCATTCCCATCCACTTCCACCTCGTGCCCTACAGCTCCCAACTCCACTCGCATCCCCACACACTTCACACTTTGCTTTTGACCTTAGCACAGCCATGTGGCTTATACAGCCCTCCAGGTAGTTTTTCCTCCCGTCCCTTGTCCTCCCACCCCTTTGTATCTTTAGTCATTTCTCCACCAGCACATTTGTTCCATTCCCTCTTGCTGTTTCACCCAGCCAGTACCTACCACAGAGATATAAACACATTGGTTACGTCTGTTGCAACAGAAAATCTCTCCTTTCTGTCTGTGTACCTTCTCCTCCTCCCACAGTCTTCCCATTATTCCTTGCCTGCCATTCCTTGCCCCAACTGTTTCCCCTGTAACTTACTGCCTGTTCTTTCCCTGTGTTGCTCCTGCTCCCCAGTGAAGAGGCATCCCCAGTTCTGCTGAGCAAACCACTGCACTTTTTTATCACTCCTTCTCTTTGCCTACGAGAAACTCACCCCCAAATTTCCCTTCACTCCCTGCTCTCTCGCCCTTGTATCTCCTCCTCTTTCCTGGGCATTACAGAGAACACAGCTCTTCATGTCATCCTCGTTCATGCCTCCTACATTCCTGAATTTATTCCTCACTCTCGTGCTTCTCAACACCTGCCATGGCTTTACATCCTCATCGCAGCTCATCCTGCCCCTGGGGTTTCCACTCTCCTGAATTTCCTCAAACCCTTCCCCATGGCTTTCTCCCCTGTTCTGTCTCTCCCTTGCAGACAGGCAGCACACTCCAGCAGGCTTGCAGGCTCCTCTGAAATATCTCTAATGAGTTACCCCTTGTTACAGGACCCTCTTCTCCTCACCACACCCTCTCTCCATCCAGCTCGTTTTTCCCTCTGTATTCCTGTTCTCGGCACAGGTTTCCATCACCATGCAAGCCTTGCCTTTCATACTCTGATACTTTCCTTGTAAATACATCCCCCTATCTATTTCTTGACAGAATCAAAGGTGTCTCCTTTTGACGCCCCCCACAAGCATCATGTAGCTGATTATTTTCCATACCTTTCTCCAAATAGCTAATAGTTCACATTTTAACTCCTCCTCCAAACATCCTTTGTGCTTTCACCTTTCTCCCTCCACTCCCACTCCATACCCAACCTCCCCCTTGCAGACCCTACCATCCTTGTATGTCCCTTTCATATCCTCACCCAGCCTCCAACCTGCACCTTTTCCCATCTCTCTCGGGTGCTATTTCCTCTTGCCAGCTCCTAAACTTTCTGCCACCCACAAGGATCCTCTTTTTTGCAGTTGATGTGCAGCAGTTTCCCTTTCAAGCTGACCACCTTTGCACTCCTCACCTGCCATTATTACCCCAGTGCACAACAATGAACATGTAGCACTTTCTTTCTGCTGTGTAACACCTTCCCTCCGGTTTTTAATCCACCCTTATATGCACCATTTCATTTTTTGTTCCCTGAAGAGAAAAAGAAAAAACACCCCAACCCACAGCAGAACAATACAAACAAAACCCCTTAAACCTACGTGTTTTGCATACCTCAACATGTAGCACCCTTCTACACAAAGCATTCCCCTCCTGGCTCTGCTGGGACCTCCTCTTCTCCCCCTGTTTTGCCTCCACCACCTGTGGTCATGCCTGGATTTTGTCCCCCCACCGAGCTCTCACACAGAGCCCCTGGTATTTACACGTGTATCTCAGACCAGTCTTTTTACTACCAGCAGCTGGGACCGTGCTGAACTCTTCCATTCTCTGCTGCTTTTGTCTGGCAAGGCTTTTTTTTTTTTTTTTTTTTTTTCCTTTTGCTTTTTATTCCTCTTAGATTTCCCTTTTCCTCACATCCCACTTATAGGTGCTTCCTGTGCTACTTCTCCACTTGCAAGCTTGCACATATCAGGTATTCCTGCTCCTGAGAGTCCTCTCCTACTTGTCTGGCTGTTTTCCTGAAGGCACAATGCAAAGGCAAAACTTTACATACCATTTGCACTCCTCATGCAACAAATCACACGAGCCTGAGAGCAAAGAGTGTTTTCTGAAAGGTTGTAGCTCACAACAATCCTCTGGACCATATAACACATATCCCTGTCTGTTTAAAAAGGGGGCAGGGGGAGAAGCAACCCCCCTCACACACACACACACACACACACACACACACACACACACACACACACACACACACACACACACACACACACACACACACACACAGAGTCATCTCTAAATAACTGGTTTTGCAATATAGGAACCAGAGAATGTGCACATAGCAGCCCTATTCAATCCAAAATATCCATCTCTCCAGATACTGCATATTTATAGTTCGGGAGATAGGACCAGCACAGAGCTTTCCCGTTTATTTTAATGAAGGATTAAGAACTGATCAGAAAACTATCTAAACCATTCAAGGACTTTTTCCCCTCTTGGCTAAGAGCAGTTTGGTGTCTCCATAAGGACTCGCCAGTAACTGACGCTTTAAGCTGCATTTCAGCTGTTTAGATGAGAAACAGCTTTCTATTTTGCTCTCTAGATGTGCATCTCTGTTGATTAGTTGTGTGCTGCATTCCTAGAAGGCACTCACCAAAAGCTGGGAGCTGCAACGTAAGAACAGTTTCCCTGCCATTCCAGCACACAGCGAGTGTATCTTTTTCACCTAGACACAGATGTGCCGGGAATCTTTTGATCTCCAGCTCTTCCCAGAGAATTTAGTGTTTGGGTTGGAGCAGAATGAGGATTGCTTCGAAGGTCATGAACAGGGTTTCCAGTGTCTGGCACGCACGCAAAATATGAAAGCTCCAGCGAAGCTGGTTACCTGCGGCAGGCGAGCTCTAGAATTTGGGAATTTGGGCTTTGCTTGCCATGGGCTCTAACTTTGCCGGAGGGCGAGCATGCTACGTGTGCTGAGGCTGGTTCTTGCAATCCACGGTCAAGATTTCCAACCCCTTTTGTTAGAGCTGAACTTGCTGGGATTTCCCCTCTTAAGACAAAACGAAAAGTCTCCTTCGCTTGTGCCTCTTAAATCAGATTTCCTGGAGCACCTCGCATTTCTCCTCCGCCGCTTTCTTTCCAGGGACCCCAAACAACAGCGTGAGGAGCAGAAGGAGAGGGGAACCTCGGGGCTGAAGGAAACTACAGGGCAAGTAGGAGGAGGCACAATGGGAAAAAAAAAAAAAAACATTTGGGACACATCTATCGCTTCGTGTGACCCCCACCTCCTCCCCATTATAATTCTTTAAAGGACCCTTCTCCCCCCCTCCCCTCCCCGCCCTCTTAGGACCCTGTTAGAAAACGTCAAATTTCCCTTACCGTGGTAGGAGTAACCATGGCATCCGTGTGAATGTTTCCAGAAAAGTCGACATGAAGAGAAAGGTGGACGTAAATACGTTCATTCAAAGTCCCAAAGTTGGTCTGCTTGGGTTGTGCGGAGTTGCTCTATGGGAGAGGAGCCTTAAACTCTGAGTCCCGTGAACATAATCTGCTCGATTATAACAAACCAGCTCAGCCAGATGGCTCTGTGCTCCGTGGATTAACCCCTTTATTGCCACACTCTGCTCTCCCTACCTACCATTTATAACAACCTTGCCTGGCTGGGGAAATTCAGAGAATGAGGCATTTTTTTTTGAAAATTACAAAACAGTCATAAAGGTCATTTTCCCCCCTTCGTACTCTAAAAAAAAAAAAAAAAAAAATCCTGTGCCTATTTTCTCTTTAAAATAAAAAAAAAAAAATCCAATTGACGGTTTTACTCCTCTTCCTGGCAAAACCTCTTCGTATTATTAAGAACAGTATTAGCACCAGGGAACATTTTAGAGGATTCTTTTGTTAAATCACCACCATCCCTTCCAGACTGCGATCCTCAGCAGACGAGTATTTTATGGCAGGAATGTCTGTGCGTTCGCACTCCAATGGTCCATCCACTCCCCCCTTCCCGCCCCTCTGTCTCCCACATGCACACACATGCACACACTCTGCTCACACTGCCAGCATGTGCTGCTCTCCCTCCCCTGCTCACAGCTCGCTACAGGACATGTCAAACAGGTGAAATATCACACAGAGCTACCGTGACATAAGCCCCGCTCTCTCGCTCTGATTTCTCCTTTTAATTTATTTGGGATTTTTTTTTCCAATTATTTGCACGTCTTTGACAAGTTTCATTTCTTCGGTCAGCGTTTTCTGTCAAGGAAGTCACCAGCCATGGCACGAAAATAAGTGCTGGGAGAAACTACGCCCTGCTCAGAGCAGACCTTAGGATGGGTTTGTGTGCAGTTCCTCCTGCTTGATTCGTCCATTAAGGATGGCAAGTGCCAAAAACGTGGAAAGTTCATCAGCAACAGCAGCGACTGGTTCCCAAACTTTTTATTTAGAGAGATCGCTCACAGAGATGGCTGATAAATTTAGCTGCATGCCTCTAAGTCTCCCTCTAATTTACATGCTTAAGTCATCTTTCTTTTCTGTTTGATTTGAGCATAATTGAGCAAGTTACAGCTGTAAGAATGTGTCGTATAAGATACGAGGTGACACTTTAAATTAGAAGGTCACAGATTGTTTCCTTAAAGAATACTTTTACTAGCTCAATGAGGGTTTTTTTTTTTTTTTTCTTTTTCCAATTAACCATGGATTTTTTTTCCTTCCCCTCCCTGTGTAAAGATAATTAGCCCTCCCTTGCTGTCAAAGCTTTGTATCATCTCCTTTAAGACATTTTAATCTACCTGGAAAGTTGTCACAGTTTAACAGAGATATTTACCGCCATCGATTGAAATACAGATGGTGTCGTTAGTTGCAGTTGCCCTTCCTCTGAATATTTTCAAGCATAAAATGGTCCCATTTACGGGATTCTGCAATTTAAATGGTCCTGTTGGGGGGATGCCACAATTTGTGTCTCTCATAAGTTCTGCCTGAGTCACTTGTTGCCCAGATGGAGAATAAAAGTCACCTTCCACCACTGCCTCCTAAGAATTTTGTACTAAAAACAAAAACCCAAACAAAACCCCAAAACAAACCTCCTCAAACTTGAGTAACTCTAGTTCCAATGGATTTTGTCTCACCCTGTTCCTGAATGCTGTTTCCATCTGATTTAGAGCTTTTTCAGCTAAGACGAGCGAACTCAAATCCTGCGCGTCCCCCACCCAGCCCAGGCACTGTAGTCAGATCTGAGAAATGCCTAAAATGTGACTCAGCTTTTAATCTCCTGAAGTAGACAAACAGTGCTAGGAATAGAAAGCTTTCCTGTGGCTTGTGAGCCACGTTCCTCTGAAGGCAGACAAAGGGTTAAGCCTCTGAAGGCAGCCCCAGCTCGGGAACTTCACATTAAAAGAAAAAAAAAAAAAAAAAACAAAAAAATAAAAAAGCAGCAAAAGAAGAAGTCTAGAAGCCAAAGTCCTGGGCAGAGGGGCTGCCTACCTCTGATGGGAGGCAAAGCTCCCAGAGCTTGCAGGAGCGGAGGGTTCTGCCCTGTGTCTGGGTCTGTGGGCAATCAGACGCCTTGAAATTTGAGATGTGACACCTTAATCTCACCAAATATGTGTGCACTGCAAAAAGCATTGTAGCCAGCCCCTTTTCGCAGCCAGGGAAAATGGAGACGTGTTTGGTCCTTGCCGTTTTCCAACCTTTCCCCTACAGATGTTTCTGTTCTGAAGCTGCTTCTTTCTAGGTATTTCTGCATCTTCTGCTGTTATTCTGGGGGTGGGGTGGTTTTTTCCCTCTTGCTAACCCTTGGCATAGGTGGATTTCTTTTACACTTTAAGCAGGTTTCTGAAGTTTAATGGGAAACAATCCAGCTCCCAAATGGTCGCCTTATTTTAATTGTCGCCCTTGGATCGGAGGTTCTGACATGGCAAAGAAAAAAAAAAAGTAAAATATTACTTTGAACAAGTCCCTGTTCTGTCTTGAAGAATCTGAAACATTGCTCAAAGCATGCTGGAGAAAGTCATCTTTGAATTCTGGGGATTTTAATTGGGATAATTACAAGACACTGATCTGATTAATTAGGCACTTGACCAGACTTCAAAACATGTGATACTTTATATACTTTGAAGACATGTATTTTTCTCTACATATTAACAGATACCGCTGTGATTTCGTTTGATGATAAAAAATTGAATATTTATAGGGGAGATATGCGTGCGAGTATGCAAATGCATGAACATTTTATTGGGTTTAATGCCTGCCTTGGGTCATTCTAAAAGCAGGGAGCCTGTTCTGTCATGGTTTGCTTTTGCAACAGCACCACTTTGTGGTTGAAATCCCAAACAGATCCCGAAAAGGGACTGTGGGGACACCACATAGTTCCTCTGCGAGCCTGAGCACATCCCGCGGCGCTTGGGTTTAATATCCATTGGCAAATGCACTTCCCTGGGATGGAAATGTGCTCCAGCCACATGGTGCTCTCTTTTTAACATGGTCAGTTTGAGCTAAAGGCAAGGAAGAAAAAGTGGGAGCAGAAGATGAACTCTGAGCATTTTGACCAGCTGAGATCTTCAGTATGGGAGGCTGTTCACCTTTTAAATGTCAAAATCACTTTTGTTTGAATTTCCAGAATTTTATAAAGGGCCTGACATCTCTAGAACTTGAAATATGCTTCAAATGTTTTGTTGGAAGTAAAAAGGAATCCAGTCGTTTTCATTCGGTGGAAAAGAATAGAAATTATTTATTTAAACATTATTTAAATATTGTTCTAAGAATACCAATGGTACCATTTCAGAGCTGAAGGAATTTCTGAAACCTCATTGGCATCCTCACTTGCACCCAGGCTAGGCAAACGAGAAGTATTAGAAAGAATTTCCAAGCAAGATTCGCAGAGAATTTCAAACTCGGTTTGGTTACACATTTCTTGGAAAGTTGTGTTCAGCAGCTTTTCCTCTTTCTTAAAAATAATCGGGACGGCTCATAACAGTTAACACGGTGTGTCAAAGATGACAGAGGGTAAAATGTGTACCCAGATGGGAATAATGCACATAGATAAGCAGGAATTCTGGTCACACCCTAAAGCCATTATTCTGCAGAGCTTTTCCTAAAAGAAAGGCATTTCACATTTATGCAGTTCACCTTCAAACCTGTTTCCTTGGCAGAGAATTAGCAAAGTGAGATTAAACGAGATAATAATAATAATAATAGTAATAATTAAAATAACTTCCAGATGCTTTAAAATGCACCTAGTAATTAGAACTGCAATCACTTTCTTGTGTGGAAGATTTTACACACACACAGCATTGCAGTACTCGGACCAAAATTTTAATTGTTTTGCAAATATTTTTCATTTCAAAGGCAATGTATTGATCTGTACTCCTGTATCAAAATAAAGCTATATACTAAGTGATATACAAAAGGGGATTTACACTCTCCAACATGTAGCTGTGGTTTATGGATGATTACAAATCTCTCCAGTGTACTAATGTGTTACATCACTTAGCAGCTTAGCTCATATTTTGGATTTACATAATATTTGCCTTTTTCTGATGGTATCCATTTTTTTTTTTTTTTTCCAGAGATGGTCTTTATTGCAGGAATAATTCAGAAACAAGGTTAGTTGTTGATAGGCAACATTTTGGGAAAGAAAATATATTCCTTTTAATTATAAGCTGCTCATTTGTTATAATTCCAAATTAGCTGAAGAGAACCTGCATGACTATCAGTAAGAAAAACGCTAAGGAAAAAAATCAAATTAAAACCACATGAAGAAGTTTGGTTCCATGCTAGAACTGGGAAAAGGTGCCTGCAGTTTTTATTGATGGAGGAAGAGGAGATTTGGGGGCAGAACCATTCTTTTGTGAGGAAGATAAATTCCACCCTGGGACATCTAAGGAGACACATAAAGTGCTTGGTGAGATGTCAGCTGGGATGCTGGGACTCAGTTCTGGCCAAGTTCAAGTCAGAGAAGACCTGGAAAATGACAGAAGCAATGAATAAATGTGTCAAGTAGTTTAAAACATGCTGAAAACCCCAGCAGAGTAAAGAAATCAGCCAGGACTCACAAGTCTGTGACCCTGGCCAGGGCAAGGGAAGGTCTAGGTGTTCTCTCCCATGACTGTATGACTTACATCACAGAAAGAAAATATGTTCAGGAACTTCTTGTACTCAGGACTCTGGCATAGCTTTTGAAGAAAAACTTTTTTCCCAGTGAAAGCCTTCAGGAAATTTCCACTACATATTCCTATGGCTTGCTTTGGGACACTAAATGTCTTTATCGTGGGGAAATTTTCCCACAGGGAGGTGAACCACTGTCCTGGTTTTCCCTCCTGGGCTGGAGCTTCTGCATCTTTCAGGTGCAGGGGAATTGTAACAGCTGGAGCAAGTCGAAAGAGGATGAGAGAAAGGACAACAAATTAATATTTTTCAAAATAAAAATAAATACAAGTCCAGCAGATCCAAATGGAAGGGGCTCAGAGCATTGCTGCTCTGACATCTGTTAGATCCAGGCAGGTTCAAGCAGAAATGAAGGGCTCAGTTCCACACCACACACCCAGGAATTGTGCCCTGACCTGTTTATTCCTACTCTTAATGTCAAACACAGGTGCTCTTCTCAATGGTCGCTACCAGAGAAATAGAAAAGAGAGCAAAGCAAAGCAAAGGAAGGTTGAATAGTGAAACACTCTGCGAGAAGAGAAGCTCATTCACTTGCAAGCAGCAACGAAAGTTGGTGTAATGATGGGCAATAATATTTTGCATAAACTAATTTAGTTAATATCCTTCTTTTTGTCTGCTGGAATACAAAAAGTCTTGGCTCAGAGTAGAGCTGACAAGGTGTGTTTCACAGCAGAAATCAGCTCGTTGAAGTCAGTGGGACATTTGTCAGTGCTGGCTTGTACCCCCTGTAGTTAATATTTGTGTGTTGTGTCCTTACAAGGCAATTTTATTTGAATTCAAGCAACTTTTATTCGAGCTTTTTATCTGATGGATGCTGATGCCCATTTGGCTGAGCTTCTACATTTTAATTCCCTAAAACCTTAGTGTGAAATCACATCTGCTGGAGGAGGGGCACGGCAGCAAACGTGGTATGGATCAACTTTCAGACAGCAGAAAACTGAAAGTCCCTTTTGAGCCAATGCAGATGTACAGGCAGGGGGTTTCAAACAACTCTGGGCCAAAGTGTGCTCTCTGTCCATCCAGGCATATCTTTTTTATATTTTTTTTTCTTAAATAAGGCCTTTCCCAAGCGTAGTACACTCTTGTAACTAAGCACTCTTTGAGGGCCAATAGGTAAAACATTTAACGCATCTTTCTACAGCATTAGGTTTAATCTCACTGTTTGTCTGTGAGCTAACTGGGAAGTCCCTGGGTTGATTTTGACTTATGCTCTGCATCCAGCACAAGACACGGACCAAGGGATCAAGGATGCACAGCAGAGTCAAAGCCACTCCTTAGGAGCAGTGTGAACGGGCAATGGAATCTTTCACATGCTCAGAGCCTTTTGTTAACCTCAGTCCAAAGAAAGAGATTACCTGTTTGTTTCATTGCCACGCACATCTTTTTTAAAACCAAGTAAGCAGACAAGTGTTTTTCACCCGCATTCCAATCTTCCCCGGTTTTATTTGGAAGAACAAATTCAGCCTGTTAGGAAAAAATCGGCATAAGAGAAAAAGAATCAAAGGCATGGAGGCTTTTAAAATTATAATTTCTTTTTAGTCTGAAGGCTTTACGGCTCTTGACCCCATGTCTCATCATGGGAGTAGTGGGTAAAAAAATAAAAGAGGCTGGATGGAAAAACCCAGCATTTTCTTTTGATTGAATCGCTCTACTGACACTTGAGGCTGATTGTGCTTTAGGCTGTCCATGCCTGGAGCTAAGTTTAGGCTAAATTCTTAGTTTGTAAGGAAGCCTTTTCCCGCTGAGGAAGCCCATGCCAAATTCTGTTCTGCTACATGCTCGTGGCAAATCCCTCTTCCCAAACATCATGGACGTTTAACCCGCGCCTGTGGTTGTGTGAAAGGTTCCTGCTCACATGCTTTGCTGTCTGCCCCGTGTCTCATTCCAGTTCTGCAGCTGAGCCATTCCTTTACGGAGGACCAGAATAGCAGCTGAGGTTTCTGCCCTGCAAGGGAGGAAAACGAAGAAATCACGCGTTGAGCGGAGGACACAGAGAGTGTTTATTGCAGGAAGATGGGGATGGTCACACAACCATCCCTGACTGGCACAGCCTGATCCGTGAGTCACACAGGCAACAATAGGAAAATTTATGGGGCTTTAGGACTCTTGTGAAGTTGTGGCATGTACGTTCTCTCCAGTGCACATGCTGGGTTTGATTTTTATCTTTCCTTTAGCGGTTAATTCAAGGCTTTTATCCCCTTGCTGAGAAGTTCCTGCTGGAGGCAATTCCCCAGTATGGCTTGTCTCAGTAGCCAGCAGTGTTTGTTAAACACAGCCTCTGTCCCTGCAAGCTCTGCCTTTGATATAAAGCAAGACATCATTGTGCTGTAGAATTGCTTGAAATGTGTGTAAGGAGTTGAATCTGAATGTATTAAGGACAGTTTTTGTGGCACTATTTATAGGCTAAGGAAGCATCTTGGCTTTCTCTTAATTATTGTGGTCTCTGCCTAAATATTATAAAGTCGATAAGATGAAATTTTTATCCTGAGAGTGAATAAAACTCATTGCACGGTTACATATTCTGAAATTAGAGATTGTTCAAGGCAGAGTCGTGTTACAGTCAAACCTCAGCTGATAGAGACAGATATTTTGCCTCTCATCAACCCCCCAAAAAGCAAAACTCCAAGAATACCTGATTTCTTTATGGAAATATAAATATACTGAACTAGGTCCTGAATGTTAAACAAATAACCACTCCTTTAAATCTGTCCATGCCAAACTCCACATCCTCGGCGATTAGCTCACTTTCTTCATTGTACCTTGATGCCTCCCCTGTATCTTCCCTTAATTTTTGAAAATTTCCCTTTCTTTTATGCATGACTTCTATTTTTATTTTTTTTTTAAATACCTAAAAAAACCCAAATGGATGTTGCACTGTATCTAACAAGGTGACAGATCTGAGGGTCTTACTAAGCCGGTGAAGTGAGAAAATACCACAAAATCCTAAAAACGCCCAGCTAGAACCTACAAATTTCCTAGCATGCAACACAGTTTTAAGTCCTCCCCCCACAGTTTTGTCCTGTGATGTGATACCTACAGCGAGTGGGAATTGTTTCACTTGGGAAAAACTGAGCATGCAGCGTGCCTTACTTTGCACTGAGAGAAATGCCACATGTCAGTTCTGCTGCAGTCTCAAGTTCTTTAGGGCAATTTCCATGCTCCACTGTGTTTTTCCCAGGGACGGGATCCTGAATCAGCTCACTAAAATGAAGAACATGCAAAAATGTTGTGTGATTATCCTTGGGCTGCTTGTTAAATGCAGTGGATGTGTCCCTGCTCACACAGAAATGGCTTGTGCTGTGAAAACACATCTCCCACATTGGAGAGCCATCAATGCTTGGGTCAGTCTCGGGGAATGGTGGGGTGGGATGCTCTGAAAGGGCTCCTAAACACTGGGATGGGCTGCCTGGGGAGGTGCTGGAGCTCCCAGCCCTGGAGGGCTCCAAGGAAAGCCTGGCTGTGGCACTCGGTGCTCTGGTTCAGTTCTGCAGTGGGATTTGGTCACAGGTGGGACTGGATGATCTTGGAGGACTTTCCCAGCCTCGGGGATTCTGGGATTCTTTCTCTAGCGATGATCTATCCGTGCAGGCCACTTTCACTGTGCCCTTTTCATGGACAATCCCTCCTCCTCGTGCTCTGCACTCGTGGCTTTGTGTGAATAACACGAGGGCTGGGGTCCCAGCTGAGGGTTCCACACATCACCCACCCTTGTGTAACAAGGCGAAAAAAGCGGAGCAGTAGATATAAGAAGTGGGACGCCAACAAGAAGACAAAGAAGGGATGGAAGAGTTGTTTGGAAAAAAAAATCGGACTTTAAAGAACAAGAATAGCCGCAGTCCGAGGAATTCAGAGAAACAAAGAAGCTCCCTGCAATCTGAGGATGTACAATGGTGATAACAGCAGAGCAAGGTGATAAGGCTTTAGCTCTTCTAGTTCTTTTTGTGCCCGAGGCACAAGCACTTCGGCGATTATTTACCTGCCACCCACTCAGACCTGCTGTTAAAAAGGTGTAAAAGAGTCATCCTGCCTGCTCAAAAATGCCCCCAGAGTTCAGCTGTGTAAAGACACAGTCTTTTACCAGTGCTCCCACATTATCATGGACATAATAATGGTACTGGATGCTTCCAAATCTCAAATGAAGTGTTTGCTTTGCCACTGTGTTTTAACAAAAAAAAAAAACAAAAAACAAAAAAAAAAAAAAAAAAAAAAAAAAAAAAAAAAAAAAACCCAACCAACCAACCAAAAAACCCCAAAAAACCCAATCAAACAAAACCCCAAAACCACACAAGCTCCCCCCCCCCAAAAAAAAAAACACACCACAACAGTCTGTCTCCGTGAAACAAAGAAGCAAACAAAGATATTTTAGCAATATTTTACATGAGGAAAACTTTCTACTGCTGAAATCTTTACTTAAAAGACTATTTTGGTTTTGCAACTTTTGTACTCCAAAGGATTCAGTTTTTAAGGTCCACTTAAAACCTTAAAGGTTATCGGTTAGATTAATCTGGATCCGATACTAAAACTGTGTTCAGTCAGTATTTTAAGCTAAAGGACCAGAAATCTTAAATGAGAACCCCATATTTCTATTTATTTACTTATATCTATGTACTTATTGCAAACATTTGTGATTAACAGATTTCTACCCAGTATGAAAATGTTAACACCCTTCCATGGCTCTGTTCTGGCTTGGTGCAGTGGAAATCTGATCCTGGATATTTGCTAATAAATTCTGAAGGAGACCCACGCCATTGGGCACTCCACAGCTAAGAATCAAGCACAAAATCCACTTTGCAGCTTTGCAACCATGGATTAAGCACTGGAGCTCCTTCATTCTGGATGGATATGACTGAGACAACACAGGCAGAAAACCTTGAGAGATCAGTTTAGCTACTGAAGGGATGCACTAATGCTCCTTGTTCTGCTGTGAAGAACCAAATAATTTTTTTCTTTATTTATATATATATATTTTTTTTTTTTATTTTTTTTTTTTTTTTTTGTTACTCCCCTGTGCCTGCCAATGTCATACACGGGGCAGGCAAGACTAACATTTGGTATCAGAGGTTAACATAACAAGAGGGGGAAAGCACACTTCAGCTCCCAGGGAAGTGGATAAACACTCTGTTCCCTCGCTGGTGCTGCCTGCTCTGCTGGGAAATAAATATCCTGCTTTTGCTCTGGGGTAGTGGAGGAAAGACCCGGAGCAAAAAGGTTTTTTTCTTCCACTAGATAGTGTTATAAAAGTCTTCTGGCTTTGTGAGGATGGAGGAGGTTTTACTAATCCTTCCCCTGCTCTGTGGACAGAAGGAAAATGATCCCTTTATCACATTTTAGGCAGTCCAGAAACTCTCTTTGTGCTCCAAAGTTAAAACCCACTGAGAATAAAATTGCTTTACACCCACCCCAATCAATAAAACTGGTGAACCCAATGTAATTTCTTGCTCATGTTATATCTCCTCTTCATTACTAGAGTGATATAGAAGAGACTGCAGCATAAATTGGACTCTTGCCTTGCACTACTTGTCTGAATATCAATGAAAACCACTACATTTCTTTTCAGGAAGGAAAAAAAAGTTTTCTCCAAGCTTTTTGGTTGTTCACTGAAGGAAGAAAAAAAACAAACAAACAAACAAAAAAAAACTATACTAAAAAAACTCCACACTAGATAAACAGTAATATATTAGTTATGTTAAAACATTAAATATATTTTACGCAGAATTGTCTCTTCTGGTTGGTTTCACATTAAGCAGGCTCTTTCTTTCTCCCTTTTAACTACAATATTCCTGGGAGTTGTGGTTCAGGTTATCTCACAATCCAAGCATCCTGTGCCATCAGAGGGGTAAACTGTACCTCAGTTCAGTTCTCAACAGTCTCAAAAGCATAATGCATGCTGATTTTCTCATTACATGAATGAGAAATGGTGAGGAGTGTTTTGCCTCTTTGAACAAATGTAAAGCAGCTTTTACTGGTGTCAACTTCATAAAGTCAAATAGTCACTTAAAATATTAGAAATAGTGCTTCTGATCCACTTCTCCATATAAATTTATCTGTATTCTATTTTAGCCACAGTTCCAAAATTTGGGGAATTTTCCCCTAAAACGTTTTGCAATTTCTGAATAGTACTAATAAATTTACTTTTCGAATCTTACTACTTGCCTTTTTTTTTTGTCCTCCTTTAAAATTGGATGTTTTCTTTCCCCTTAGCCCACACATCTTTGCATTCCATTCCTTGAAGCTTTTGCCTTTATCTTTCTGGAGTTTTCCCCCCCATCTAATTAAAACAAAATGACAAAACCTCAGGAGAGTGCTTGGAGGCACTAGAAGATGTTTTAGAAAGGTGCTAAGCTGTGTTAGATCAACAGCAGCTGTTTCTTTTGCTTCGGTGTAGCTACAAGAATTTATAACATTAAAATTTACACCTTTTTTTGCTCATGTTCCCTGAATAAACAACTGGCCAAGCTTTTCCCTCCCTAAATGCAGCAGCCAAATTTTACAAAGGAATTATTTCTTCCTGGGAATTGAAGAAGCTGAGGATTCAATTAGAAGTGTGTTGATTTATTTCAGTTGAGGATCTTTGCTTTTCCAGCATGCTTGCCTCTGAGCTCCTTTTCCTTGCTACTCCTGATTTTTGTCTTTTAGTGCTGAGCACAAGAGCTCAAAAATTACCTGGTGACTTTCAAAGGTTTATTTCTATTTCTATCGCACCTTCCATTGATGAAGAACTAGCAGCTGTTTGGCCCTCACCAAGTATTTATGTCTTTTAAAACATTGATTTTTATAGAGAGCACTCGTGGGCAGCTTATACATGTATACATCTCATTTGATACTAAAGAAAATGTGTACATATCTACATATATATGTATATATAAAGCATATACAGGATCATTAAAGGTAACTCAACAAGTATAGTTTGGTCCTCACCGATTATTTATGTCTTTTAAAACATTGATTTTTATAGAGAGCACTCATAGACAGTTTATATAATGTATATATCTCATTTGATATTAAAGCAAATGTAATACTATATATATGAAGCATATACAGGATTATTAAAGGTAACTCAACAAGTATAGTTTGGTCCTCACCAATTATTTATGTCTTTTAAAACATTGATTTTTATAGAGAGCACTCATAGACAGTTTATAAATGTATATATCTCATTTGATATTAAAGCAAATGTATACATATAATATGTATATAGAAAGCATATACAGGATTATTAAAGGTAACTGTGCTTAAATCCAACTATTTCTTCTGTCTGTAATATTTATATTCTTGACTCTTCCCTCGACATTACCCACACCTCAAATTCTGATCGATGCGGGGAAGGAAACACAGATATTCCAAATTTAAAAGGGAAGAGACATTTGAATAATCTGCAGGACACTATTGCATGGGAAGGCTAAATGAGGAGCTGAGAGGAGCTGGGAATTGCCATGGGATGGCCCAAGGCAGGAGATAACTCCAGTGGTTGGGCTCTGCTGCTGATGGTGCCAGAGATCTCCAAATATCCCCGGCCGGTTCCCGCGGCACCTCCGAATTTCACCCAGCATGGGAGACAGGCGTGATCCGGGTGAATTAAAGAGGAACAAAACACCCTGGCTGCCTGGGAGCTGGCAGGAGTCCCATCCATTGACTGCTGCTCCCTGTGCTCAGCAGCAGCTCGGTGAGCAGGTCTGGCTCTGTTGTTGTTGGCACGGGGAGGCAGCGGCAGGAATCACCGCTCCGGCTTCCCAGCCTGGATCAGCTTTCCATAAACAAACCACAGGCACTGGCCTCCTGAGGGTCACCTCAGTCCTTTCCACTGCTGCTCTGGCCCTGGAAAGGTCCCTCACCCTGTTAAACCAGGGGTTTGCAGGAGTGAAATCACCATGAAACGTTTCAGATTTAACAGAAGGGCTCAGCATCCTGCAGGGTCAGCTCCCTCAGAAGCCAAAGATCAAAATCCAGGTTACTTCCAATGGAGTTTCTGGGTGTTCACCAGCATAGCCAAAGTCAAGCAATGATCAAAACCCAGGTTACTTCCAAAGAAGTGTCTGATTTTTCACCAGCACAGCCAAGAGGAGAGCTCACCCCCCTTTGGAGAGACTCTTCAACAAGTCTGTGAGTGCTTAAGGCTACAGACAGTGTAGGAACAAACAAACCGTGGGAAATGGGCTCAGAGGGTCTCTGTGGAAGCTCCAAGCAGCTTGGTCCCTTCACTTGCCAGAAAAATAAAGGCTCAGGACTGTTCCAGGCCCTCATCTGTGTGGCCACAATCCTGAGGCTGTGCCACTCTGACAGGACAAGGAACAGCCCCAAGCTGCTCTGGAGGAGGTTCAGGTGGAAACAGGGGGGAATTTCTTCCATGGAAGAGTTAATAAACACTGGAAGGAAGGTGGAGGAGTCCCCATCCCTGGAGGTGCCCAAGGAACTGCCAAACCTGGCACTCAGTGCCATGGATATCTTAGATCAGGGATCAGTCCCAGGCTGGACTCAATGACCTTGGGATTCTTTTCCAGCCTCACTGACCTGGTAATTCTGTGTTTGAGGGTGAGCCCCAACAGTTTTTTCCCTTGGAAAAAAGGAGAAGCCAAGTTATCCTATAGGGAAGTTTTTTTTCCTCTAACAGACAGCAAAGGCTTTTTCAGGTTTGATTCCTTGATCACAAATTATGCCCAAGGAAAATTTGACAAAAGGCACTCCAAGGTCATTCATGGTCAACCTGATGTGCAGATGTGGATTTCCTGTGCTTGCAGAAGAGGTTTCTTTTGTGTCTTCTTTCATTTTATACTCAAACACACTCAGACAAACCCTTGTCTCCATCATTTTGAGAAAAAATGGAAAATATTTGAGGCCCAGAGAAGTCAAGATGGAGGTTAATATCTTAGTGTTTTTAAGAACTCATACAAAGCAGATTAAATTTCTTAATGTCCTACACAGGAATCATCAATATTTGTGAGATTGGATTCATAACAATTCAGGCTTAATTCGAAAATATATCTGAATATATTCTTCTTCAGTTTCCACCAGTCTTAAAACGCACCATACTTTTATTTCCATTAAGCTACAAGTGCATGGTGGTTAACTGGATTTCTAAATGTGGTACTGCACAAGTCTGGGGATGTTCTTGAGGACAGAGATATCCTGTCTCAGAAAGTCTTTCTGAGATACATTTTACCCAGACAAAACTTCTGTTTTCTATCCTTTGAGCTCAAATTTGGACTATTTTGAATTTTTGCTCACCTCTGCAGGGCTGGGTCCTTGGACACCCACAAATTCTAAGCTGCAGTGACAAGCACATTGAGCAGCATCCAGGTTAGGAAAGAAATGACATTAAAATTCTCCACGCAGGAATTGCTGTCTGCTGTTGAACAGCCAGCCATGAGAATGTTTCATTTCACATTAATGTGTAAAGGGATGATGGGGGAGAGGGGAGAGCTCTTTTTTTTTTCCATGGGGCTGGGAAATGGGATACAAGAATGAAGGTTAAAGCTGAGACTCCCGAGCTGGGGAAGGAGCTGAGGGCCAGCCCAGGGATGACATGCTTAATGTGAGGCATTCTTCTCGGTGGGAAGACTTTGGCACACATTCCAGAGAGGCTCGAGCTGGCATTGGGACTTGGAAATATCACAGCCCTCACACTTTGAGAGGGTACTTAAATCGACATGTTGGCTCCCTGCCAGGAATATTACAGCATATTAGTAGAAAGGCAAGGATTTCCTTTCTAAGAAGTCATTGTAAATTTTTGTAATTCAAGACGTAGCCAAAAATGGGCACAAAGTTGCAGTGTATAGCTGCAGCCCTTTATGACTCAGTTTTTCATGCTATATCCAAACAGAGGGACAGGCTGCTGTCAGAACACGCTGGAATTTTTACCCAAGTCTCCCTATTTCTCTTGTCATAACAGCCTGGACTGCAGGAGATGCTCGAAAGCCACTGCCAGCTGAGCCTCTCCTGCAGCTGGCACCTCCTCATCCCTGCTCCCCTCCAGCCAGGAGCCTGCAGGTGTCCACCTCCTTCCCTGACACCTTCCCCACTGCTGACACCACTGGGCTCTGCCAGCATGGGAGGTGAACTCAGGCAGCCCATAAATTTATGTTTCAGGGAGTTCCTCTGCTTTATAATTAGACTCCCATTCATTAAATAAATCACGTGCACGTGCTGTCTGCTGGCTCAGGAGTGGAGAAGCAGGTACGTGGAGAGCTTGCAGCTCTCTCTGCACAGCCAGGCTGCCAGCAAAGGGGAGGCATCCAGGGGTTTGCTCTGAAGGGAGCTGCTCCAGCAATTCAGGACAAGATACCAAACTTGCAGGCACGTCACTGGGGTGATGCTTCCACGAGGAAAACCCTTCCATGGGCTGCTGGTGGTTTAGGCAGTCATGGTTCAAAGGATCCATCTAGCTGCAGGAATTACCTTTCCAAATGGGAGTTACAGAAGGGGCAGTATTTACCCCCTGGCACAAAGCCCATTTGGTGAAGAAATGCCAGGGTACAGAGCAAGGAAGGAGCAGAGCATTCTTGTGCACACAGTGCCCTCTAAATGCATATTTATTTACAGGAAGGTTTAAACAGTGGCAGGAATAATATCCATGCTAGTTATTTCTGAGCGCCTCTGTGGGAAGCTGACACTTTACATAGATTCCACTCATATTTGAATAACATCCCCAGTCATTTGAACAGTGTCCAATAATTTCTTGGGCCAAGAAGCAGTTCAGTCACTCGAAACTGAAAAATGTCACAGCACCACTTTCATGGGACCCCATAGACGTAAATCCTGCATTCTGAATTTTCACAGCTGCCAGTGGGACTGGGTTTTGAATATTCTTGGTTTAGTAACCTGGTGACACCATGACAGTGCTGTTTCTAAATACCTCCAAAACATCCCTGATAGAGGAATGGCTCACAGGATTAAGAATAATCAGAGAATTATGACAACAGAAAGCCCCTGCCAAACCCCTTGAGGCACTGTACAGTCTAGTTAGAAACAAACGAAAAGACAGTTAAAACCACTTCATAACAAGCTCTTAAATCAAATTGATAAAAGCAATTAAGTAAACAGAAGGAAGGGAGAAGAGTGATTAAACTGAAGGAAAACATTGGCACAAGAACACATGAGTATAACCTAGACAGGAATACATTTAGGCTGGAAATTTGTTAAGCATTCTGAAGTCTTCAAGGACAGAGATTCTTGCAACAGCTGTTCAGCAGGAGTAAAGGGGAAGTGAGACAATAATCTGAGCAGATTTTAAGGTAGAGTTCCATGGATGTTTTACTGGGATTGTACAATGTTTCTTGAGACTGCAGTAGTTAGGGCTTGGTGACCCTGTGAAATCCTGTTCTCTCTCCTGTGGTTCTAAAGAAAGTTAGGGGGAAAAAAAAAATCCAGATGAAAAACTGCTCCAGAATACAGGACTGAGAATATAAGTGTGCATAAATACACAAAGGGAGGGCTCCAAGCAGGGCCAGGCTCTGCTCCAGGGCCAGCAATGGCCCCAGAGCCACGGGCAGGGGCTGAGCCCAGGCACTGCCCCCTGGGCAGGAGGCACAACTGCTGCCCTGGGCAGGGACCAGCCCTGCACACACTGCACAGAGAGCCTGTGCAGGCTCCTCCTGGGGAGATTCCAGAGCCAGCTGGGCACAATCCTGTGCCCTGTGCTCTGGGCTGGTCCAGAGGAGGTGGCACCAGATGATCCAGCCTCAGCCACTCTGTGATTTTTGTGGGATGGGGCAGTTTTGACAGCCAGGAATAAATGCTCCAGGAAGAACTGCTTGGAAAAGAGACCAAGTGCTGGCTCTGATCCCACTGTTACCACTGTGCTGGGTCCCAGCTTGTTGGAAACTCTTCATGTCCCTGAAGGTTAAGCCCTCCTGAATTCCATCCTTGGGAAGCTCAGAGGGGCAACTCTGCCTGTCAGGCATCACCTTCCTCCTTACTCAGCTCTAATGCTGCAAATCCACCTATTTTGAGTTAATGGCTGCTCTGTGCATCTCCCTTCCCTCCCACATCATTCTGCAGAGCTCTTCTCTTAAGCTCCTTCATCTGAGCCATTTTCTCTCTGTTGAAGGTCTCCTATAAGAGACTCATTTATTGATATTGCTTAGTCTGCTAATTGCCCAGGAGGACCATCCATCTTCTCCTGGGGTGTTCAATTAGCCTGAACCTTAAGATTACATTTTTCCCCACATTCCCCCATCCTCCTTTTTCCTTCTGTGCCCTCCTCTTCTCCTCCCCTCTGCCCTGTGTCATCTTTCAGGAAACAATATATTGTGCCCTCCTTTTATATCTCTGACTTCTGGCCCGCTTGGAAACCGAAATCCCCATTAGAAACAGAGACACAAATGATTAAACAAACCTTAAAACAGGCCCAGGGTGTAGGAAAGTAATTAAACACTGCATAAACACAGTAAAGCTGTAATGCAAGCGCCATCCCATGGAGTGTGTGGCTGGTGGAAGGTGCTGCCCAGCTGGGAGTTCAGTGCTGGCATTTGGCCACGGGCAGGAATTCCTGCTGCTCCTTTGGCTGGGGCTGCAGGAACTCTCTGGCCACTGTCACTGTGTGGGCTCAGAGCTCTCCATTAACCCGATTTCCTGCCACAGAGCAGCCAGAGTTCTTCTGGAGCTGAGTTATTCAATGAGTGATCGATGCATCAGAGATTGGTATCTCCTTCCCTGGTATTTGGTGGCACAGCAGGAAGACAAGGAAAATAAAATGACAGAGGCCTGACATTAGCTTGAACTGCTGCTGCCACGTGGCTCTTGCACACTGAGGCACTTTGTGTGGAGGGACAACACGATCCAAGTTTCCAGAAGTGCTAAGAAATAAGCACCAAAAAGCAGTGCAATTTTCACTCACAGAATTATTGCCTTTGTGCAGTTCAGGAGGCTGCAGGGAACAGAAGGATGGTTTCTTGTTTCGCTCTTTTGCCTGTGGCAAAACATTCCTCTATTAATTCATTGCTGTTTATAAAGTGGTTTGACTTCCTTGGATGAAAGGCATGACATAAGTGCTTGGTATTAGATGATTATTATTTATTTTTATTCCTTACTATTTTGCAGGCCAAGGACCTATTACTGGCCTCATAAAGTTTAGCACTTCAGCCTTTGTACTTTGAATTAAAAAAAGAAAAGAAAAGAAAAGAAAAGAAAAGAAAAGAAAAGAAAAGAAAAGAAAAGAAAAAGAAAAGAAAAGAAAAGAAAAGAAAAGAAAAGAAAAGAAAAGAAAAGAAAGAAAGAAAAGGAAAGGAAAGAAAAGAAAGAAAGAAAAGAAAAGAAAAGAAAAGAAAAGAAAAGAAAAGAAAAGAAAAGAAAAGAAAAGAAAAAAGAAAAGAAAAGAAAAGAAAAGAAAAAGAAAAAAGAAAAGAAAAGAAAAGAAAAGAAAAGAAAAGAAAAGAAAAGAAAAGAAAAGAAAAGAAAAGAAAAGAAAAGAAAAGAAAAGAAAAGAAAAGAAAAGAAAAGAAAAAGCAGCTCAATCTCTGTAAGATTACAGAGCTGTCTACTATGAATTCCTCAGAGAATTTATATTTAAAGAAAAAATAGAAACAGAAATCAAAGTGATCTCTCAATGAGGAAAAAAATTAATATTTTTTTAAGATAGAGGTCACTACTTGTCAGATTTTTCACTGCTTAAAATTGATGCAATCCCACTGATTTTGTTTGGGTAGTCTATGGTTAATATTATCACATCCAAACCCTAAGTTAATAAAACTTTCCATGGCATTCCCAATAAACCTTTATTTGGGCGTTTGAAGGCTGTTGTGTATGTAACACAGACCCTGGAGATGTGCAGGAATAAAGTCATGGGGACACATTAAAAAAAGTCCAGGCCAGCACCTTGGTTCTTGTAAATGAATTTTGCTCTCTGGAAGTCAGTGAGGTTATGCTGACTTAGGTCAAGTGAGTTTATAAAGCTGTCAATGTTAGAAACTTAATTTATGCACCAAATTCATACTAAAATAAAAAAAATTAAAGAACCAGAGAAGTGATTAAAGGATATCATGGCTTCAGTCTTCATGTGCATCATTGTCATCCTCAACTAGCAACATCCTTGTCACCCAATTACCTCCTTTTAGCTGATGGAAGCAATTTTTCCCTGTCAGAGATGCTCCAGACCCTGAACCATCTCTGCTGGAGCCCCTGGAATATATTCATTTTGTTGCTGACTGGAATTTTTCACATCCAACTAGAGAAACTCATTTTCTCTTCAGGCAGAAAGTGCTTCCCTTTTCTGACATCAGTGGCATTTCAGGATGCAGCACACAGCACTGTTGATGCATTTGTTTGGTGATGCCTGAATTTATTCTACATCCTGCAGGGAAAACTGCAGCCAGCCTTGTCCAAGGAAGCTGCAAGGGAATGTTATTTTTAGAAACCTTTTTCCCCAGGCATGCTTTCTAGGTAATGTGGGCAGCTCTTCTAAATTGCCAAAACCAAGTACAGGGCAAACTGAGATCACAAAAAGCAGCTTTGGCTGTGCTCTCCCCCTGTTGTTTTTTTTTTTTTTTTACTGACCAAAGGAAAAAAAAAATTTACTCCAAACTTTAAAAAGCATCTGTGCCTAGGGAACAAGGAAAAAACTTGCAAGCTGCTCTAAACAGTGCCAAATTCAGAAGAGTTTCAATGCTGCTAAACTTTCATTCTAAACATATATTTGATAAATGTGTAGAAGTGGAATGTTTAATCCACTGAATAAACATTGTCCCCCAAAATTCTGTGTGTGGTTCCTAAATTTTGAAACCCAAGGAGGTCTTACTGAGACCATCTCCACATCATCCACTGAGCTGAATGGAAATGCCTCTTGCTCATGTCTCCAAGGCAAATTCTCAATCTTAATAACATTTCATGCTGTTACTGCACATAGTTCTTAAACAGAGCAAATTTTATAAACCATAGGCAGAGGTTTTTTTTCCCAGTTTGGTTGTGAATAAAGACCAACCCTCTGAGAGCTACAGGCAGTCTCAGTTCCATATTTCCAATGTTCTTAGAGTTATCAGAGTAATAGTTTGCCAGGCTATGTACAGTGTTGTGGCCAACATTTTCTTTTCACACAAAGAATGGGTTATCCTCAAACTGCATGATGAGATTTTCCAAGGAGAGTTAATCCTAAACAGGTTTTCCCCAGGAAGAAGTGAAAACATGAAAACAAGGGTTTGTCGCAAAAGTGTTTTCATCTTCCAACGCAGTCAGGACCTCTTTGTTGTTCAGTAAGTCAGTAGTAAATGCAGAATAATGCTTTGTATTATGCAGCAGTCATTTATTAGTCAGTTGTAAATGCAGAATAATGTAATACCTGCCCAGCCCTGCACAGATTGCACAGAGAGCCTGTGCAGGCTCCTCCCTGAGGAGATTCCAGATATTTCCAATCCTGTGCCCTGTGCTCTGGGCTGGCCCTGCTGGAGCAGGGAGGTGGCACCAGTGACCCCGTGCTCCCTTCCAGCCTGAGCCACCCTGGCATTCTGTATGAGATTAGTGGGCAGCAGGGTTCTATAATCTGTATTTCTGGCAGGATGCTGTCACCTGCAGAATGAACTGCACTGGTCCCTGTAACTCCAGGTCCTGTCCTGGCTCTGGATTGACAAGCTATTACTGTGCTACATGTGCTGTTTTCCTAAGCACTGACTCTGAGGATTGTCTTCAGCCCTGTCTTGTGCTTGGCTGAACACGTTGTCAGAACCTATTAAACATTAATTGCTAACAACCAGCACAAAAGGCAAACTCTGTTTGCAGAAATCTTCACTCAGCTTAAGGGTAATGAATTTCCTCTTAAGGGTGTAGTTGTGGCTTGTGTTAAAGTGGAAATTTACTATAGAAAAACACGAGGAAGATGAAAGTCATCTTGTAAACAGCGTTGTTAATGATTCACTGGTCGGCTTTTGCTAGATAGTTTTATGAAATAGTGTTTGAAGCAGTAACATAGCTGGCATCACGCAGAGCAGCAGACCACATGAAACCTCAGCTCCAGTCTATTAAGGCAGTGAGTCAGAGACATTTGTGCAATGTGAGGGCTTCTTCTGAAATTTCTAAGCATCTGCCTCCCTGCCTCATGACAGCTTCTGAAAATTGCTTAAAGAAGCAATGACATAAAGCTACAGCAGTGTTTTGAGGCGGCAGAAATTCTGCCTGACAAAGTTCTTGTGGAACTTAGAAAATTTGAAGGCCCTGGGTTTGAAAAATAGTTGTGGCCCTACAAACCCTGCAGGAGTCTCCTGGGATTAGGACTCTGCCACTCCTGAGCACTGACAGAGGCCCTGTCACATCAGCACACATGGCTAAAACCAAAAAACTGCCCAGAAATGTTGCCAGACCCTTTGCTGGCAGTCTGACTAAAGAAGATGCAGCATTTTTCAAAAGGATGAGCCACCCATGGCTTTTCAAATCTAGATAAGTCCCCTCAAATTTCCAAATTTTGAGGGGGTGCATTTTCTAGCTATGTTTTGTTTGATGAGGTTTTTCAGCTGTCTTGGTTTAGATTAAACCTTATTTCACATCAATGTCTGACTGGCAGCCAGTCAATCCTAGATATTTGGGCAGCCCTAGTGAGTAAAGGAACAGCACATCCAGGAATATTCATTCATCCCAGGAAAATGGGATAAGCTGCCTCTTTAGGCATCCTCCCCATCAGAGGCAGGAAAAGTCTTGGCAAATAGTTTGTCCTACATGCCTTACCCATGCCTGTGAAGTTCTGTGAGACAAATGCAGTCCTGAATATGATTCTACTGATTATTTTAACAAGCTCTTGGCAAGTGGAATATTGGACTCTTTTTATTTGACAGCTTTCAGAGACATTGTTTTGTCAGATCAAAACATTACTGAGATTCTGGAAGAAGCTTTGGATCCTGGAATGATTTTTAGGGATGGAAATTCTGTTTTCTTGCCAGGAGGCATAGCAAACAGGCAGAAGATGAGTTTTGGTGACCCTGAAGGTCTGGTGACCTGGTGAAGGTAAAAGATGCAAACCACAAAAACACTGAACAGAACTAAGCATTAAGGTGCCTTCTCCTAAATCATGTTGTCTTCCCCTAAATCCTGGTATCTCTTCTCTTTCCTAAGGATTATTTTTCTTCTCCTAACAAATAAGCTCGGTGTCGGACCAATATAATTGCACTGCTGTTAGTTAATGCAGATCATCTTTTGTGGACGTGGTTCCAAACTTTACATTTGAAATTGCTGTGGTCTCTTCCTCTACTTTTGCAATATTTCCACATCAGCACAATTTTACTGAATTCTATCAAGCTACACTGTGTTGTGACTCAATGTCAGAATGGAAAATCAGTATTTATTGAAGCTCCTTGAGGAAAAGATATCTTTCAGGTTTACAGAACTGCAGTGTTAAAAACAAAAAAATTTTAGGCAATAGTCCTTCAAAGGAGAGTGATCAGAATCCATTAAATTCTTCAAAGACAAGTAGATTTAATAAACATAGAAGATATTCTAGAATTTTAAGGCAGATGTGTGTATGCTTCAGAGACCCCCAATAAGAATAAAAATAACTTTTCTGATATATCTTTAATGATATGTGATGAATACTAAAAAATACTATTTGAAATTCTTGTGGAAAAGTAATTGTGATAGAGCTGTAAAGTAAGGGGTCAGTCCTCTACTGATCCCAGTTACATTTAATTGAAGATTCTTAAATAGACATCAGTGAGTGTCAAAGGGTCAAAAACAAAGCATTTACAGGAGGGTAGATCACATTTTCCAAGGGAAACAGAAAGGGAGAGGAAATTTCTACAGGAAAGTGAACACTAAACCAGTTAATAATAATAATAATAATAATAATAATAATAATATAATAATAATAATAATATAAAAATAATAATAATAATAATATATAATAATAATAATAATAATATAAATAATAATAAATCGAATATGTTTTAATCCAAAATTGGGTAAGGGGGAGATTAATTTATCACCAGTAATTTAATTATAAACTAAAGTTGAGAACCATATGTTGTGGATTGGAAGTCCGGATGAAGACTGAAAAAACATATTAATTAAGCACTAATGAGCATCTTCTGTCTTTTCAGAGTAAAAATGCAAGGAAATAGAAGGATTTAAAGCTGGTTGGGGTTACAATACTGAAAGTGAACAGGCTGAAAATAAAATTCTCTTTTCTGCCACTCCTCACATTATCTAAGGGCCTGATCAATGAGATACCTGCAGCCATGGATATGAGACACTGCTGTGTGTGAGCATATTTAAGTCATCAATGAAAGTGCCTCTAGAACTAAAATCCATATTGGAGATAAATAAAAATAAGGCTGGACCCCTGGGTCACAGCTTCACAAAGATTTATGTGTGCATTTAACTTTATGTCCATGGGTAATCCCATGGATCCCTTTGAGTCTGCCTACACGTGTAAAATCAAGCAGAGATTTAAATCTTGCCTGAATTCTATCTTGAGATTATTATCTTCTCCATGTCTGCACCGACCTGCAAAAGCAGCCTGATCCACATCACTCTAAGTCCTTACTACTCTGACAACCAGCCTGTGTTTCTGGAGGGCTCTTGGCTCAATTTGGAGGCTGGAATTAGTGACAATAAAACTGGATTCTGCATCAACCTGAACCTTGTCAGGTTTATTTCCTACCAAAACCAGGAGGTGACATTCTGGAGTGTGCCTGAGATCTTTGTAGAATTAATTGACTCTTTTATTTCCAAGCCATTAGTCATTTTAAATCCTAGGCACTGGACAGTTAAACTCTGGATTATTCTCCTCTCAGCCATCCTGTTGATCTGACAATGACAGTTTTTAGTTAAAGTGTGCAGTGTCTATCAGCTCTGCTGTTACAGTGACAAGCAAACCCTGCCAGGACAGAGGAATTTTTTATTAAACCAAGCAAAACAGCTGCAGAAAAGGAAAGTGAACTCACCAGTTGTCATCACAAAGGATTTTCCTTCTACCCAAGCAATTTTTACTCAAGTACTCTTTCTCCAAAATTTTGTTGTTTTTTTTTAGCAGAAAAAGCCAAACATATGATCATGCCTTTTATCCAAAAGATTTTGTCCAACGAGCTTTCTCATAAAAACAGAAAATAAAAAATTCCCAAACAAACCACAGAAAAATATTACTTAATGGCACCATTGATTCTCTCACATCCATAAATTGCATATAGAATGTTATTATATAATATCTGAAGGTAAAATATTCTTATCCAGTTAAACACAAGGGGTTTAAAGCAAAAAAATACAATATATATGGGCATTAAGCAAACTAATGGATACCAGACAATAAGAATAGCCTGGTTCTGAGTTCTGTGATCTTGTGTCACCTGACTGATCCCAATGGACTCCACAGTTTGCAGTGCAGTAAATCAGTGCAGAGCTCACCCTGCACTCGCCAGAAATGCAGTGGAGTGCTGGCACTGCTAAATCAGCTAAGGAAGCCTCTCCCCCCCGAGGTGCCACCTCAGCCCCCTCTGAGCATCCCCACGGATTCCTGTTCAGAAGCTGCCTTGGAAGGACTCTCTCTCTTTAGGTGAGCTGCAGCTGCCCAGCTTCATCTCACCAAAAACATCAGAGCAGGCTGATGGAAGAAATAATTATTTTGCATTTCACGTAGTAAAAGCCCAGCTATGGGTAATTTTGACTAATTTGTCAGCAACTTTTACAAACCCACTGAAAAACACCATGACTGATTTTATGGGGGAAAATTTGAATTCGTAGAAAGCTCAGCTACACAGATTTCTGCATCATTTGTTTCTTAAGGGATCCAGCTGGAGAATCATGAATGTGCAGTGGGAGTGGTGACACAGGAGGGAAAAGGATGGGAACTCTTACCAGGAAAGTTTTGAGCTGTGTCCATGCCAAGAAAGGAACTGAGTGCCTCAAAAGAGAAGGGCAGGAGGAGGAAGAGAATGGATATTCTTGTTACTGCCACTGCCTGTACACATGGATTTCACTGAAGGGAAAAAAACCTGCAGGAATTTGGATTTGTAAGGCCTAGTGAAACACAGCTCTGACACCAAATATGTGGGAAAAGGGAGATTTGCCATGTGAAAGAGGAAGTCTTTAATTCTTGCCAAGGGGGAGGGGAACAAGAAATCTTGGGAGTTCTCAGTCCACAAGGATTAGTTTGTGACTATTTTATGCTCTGCCACTTTATCAGAACTGGAGTGTGTTTCCCAAGCAGAGAAAGGAGACAGCAAATTGATGTTTGGGAGAAATCAATTACTTTTATTTCATGATACAACTCCAAGCAAAATCATTTTTGTGTGTATTTAGTGTTACAGGGATGACAAAGCTAATTGAGTTATATTTATTTAGAAAATGCAGCATCCTAGGTTTAGAATGGATTTCCATATGCCATCTTTGGGTGACCAAATAAGTAATTTAATTACTTGAGAGGGAATTAAAGGGCAGCTCCTGGGAGTTGTTCCCTGAAGTGACTTTGCAAACCACGACCTTTGTTTTGTTTCTACCATGACAGAAAATGAAATCACCTTGATTTTTCAGTGAATTTCCCGGACAGCTATTGCCTTGCCTTGCATGAACCTGCCCGAACTGATATAATAGCATGGATATAATTTATGGATTCATATTTAGGAATATAAATCACTCGTTTACCTTCAGGAAAGGAGGCTGGGGCAGCCTGTGCTGCCTGCACCATGTGAAGGATTTGAGCCAGCCTGAAATCAGGGAGGCTTTGGTTTCATGTCTCTCACACAGGAGAGAGGGAGGTCAGGCTCTCCCCCTTCCCAGCCCTGCCCAGCAGCCAAAAATCAGATCCCCAGGGGGGTCAGATCCCAGGCTGTGTCTGACAGTCCTGGATGATCCCAGCTCCAGCCAGGGGCTCCAAAGCCCTGGCAGGGGGTTGGACACTCCAAGGACTCCTGCAGCTTTGAGTTTGACCCATGGAACAAATTAAACCTTTGAATGAAGAATTAAAGGTCACAAAAGTTTAGATAGCAGTAGTTGTAGAGTGAAAAAGGAAAATTTTGGGATTTTTACCTGGGGGCTCAGGGGGTAAGATGGAGGGACTTGGGCATTGTCCTGTCCTCCTTCCTTCTTCTTCCTAACCCATCTTCTTGGGGATGGTGGCACTTGGGGATTGGATTGGAGTAGAATGGAACTGTCTGACACAGGTGATGGGCATTGGATCATCACTGTCAATAACTAACACATAGTTTGTAGTATAAAAATCAGTGCCTGCCCCGGGGGCAGAGAAAAGACTGAACAGACCTGGGCAGCCCAGACAGAAAATATCTTAGATAAGAAACAATAAAACAACCTTGAGAACATCAGCTGAAGATTTCTGACTCCTTCTTCAACAGCTGGGTTGGGAGACAGAGACTTTTACACATCTGGGGGTCATGTGGAGCAGAGCAAACCCCGAGAGGGGAGGGCTGGGCTGAGCCTGTTAACCTGTTAACCTGTTAACCTGTTAACCTGTTAACCCCATGAGCAGAGGAGCCCATCTGCTGCTGGGCACAGCAGAGCTGCCCCAGGACAGCTCCCGGCTCTTCAGGGAGTCCTTGGGAATCAGAACTCCATTGAGAGGGGCTGCAGTTACGGTGGGAATGGGAAACCCGATGGATTTGGGGGCAGGGAGAATGTGAAGCTGCTTGGATTTTCTGGGAAAGCCTGCGTGAAATCAATGGGCTGCTGTTAGGGGGGAGGAAGAATTTGTAATTTGTGTATTTGTTCTCTGATAGGGAAATATAATACTGGTGGATTTGCTTTGGAGAGGGAAAAAAAATCTATTTGAGAAGAAGGTTACTTGCCTGAGCAGAAAAATGATTGAGGAAACCCCTTTTGAAAAGAGCTGGATGCCTAAACCTGAATTAATGAACTAGGAACTGCTGTTGGAATAATGCAAGGAATTTCTGAAGGAAAGACAGAGGGGACCTTGGCAAAACGAGAAGGCAGGAAAAATTATCAATTTAATGATCAAGTTCAAAACAGATCAGAGATACTTCTGCTAATTTATTTCTCCTCTCTCTCTTTTTAAAAGCCCTTTTCCTCTGGAATAAATGTTTATAATAAAAGTGGAAATACATTTAATTATGACTCCATCAGTTCTTGTTTTGCAAGGATGGAGGTGAGGACTGGGTTTTGTTCATTTGGAAAAATAAAATACATTGGATCTGAAAATTGACAAACAAGTTATTGCTTCACTTTTCAGTGATGCATGAAAAAAAGAAAACATCCAGGTTGAGATCTCATAAATTTTCACAGAGTTTTCCACAGCTTGCTTTGGATACCTGAGAGTTCTCAATAGCTCTAAATGAAGAGGGAAAAAAAAATGACAAAAATTCAGTTTGATTCAATTCCAGTGATTTAAAGTCTAAGACATAAAAATCAATCTTTGGCCAGCTCAAATTCTATCCTGTCCATTCTTCTGCAGTATCATCACTGATATTTAAATGATGGTGATGTATTTGCTGATATGATAAATATGGCTTTGCTGTTTCTGCAGAGGGAATTAGGAGGGGATTTCAGTGATGCCAGCTGCAATTAAGCATGAAATTTTGGTTTTCCTTTAACCCCTTTTATCAGTGTTCATAAAAGTTTTACCCAAACTCTCTCTAGCCAATGGAAAACTTTCCCTAGGTTTTCTCTTACACCCAGACACTCTAAAAATTTCTTTTATAGCAATTATAGTTTCTTTTTTTGTTGCAATTTATTTCTAGAAAGCCTGAACAAAGCAGGGGTTTTGTAGGAAGTTGTGTGATAGTGCTTAGAGAGCAGAGGCTCCATGGCTTGATTTTCTGTGGGGATAAGATGGATGTTAACAAAATATTTGATGTCTGTTATTGTCCTTCCTCCTCACAATCTCAAAACCCCTTTCCAATTTCAGTTACACCTGACACATCATCCGTTTTCAGAGCTGAAATTGCAATAAAAACCCTGCAAATTTCAATAAATTTGGTGGCTGGGGCAGAAGAAGATCCAAAGAAGCCTTTCCTGAGGGAGAAGTTGCAGCAGGAGCTCGGATATCTGATCAGAAAGCAGAGCAGCCAGGCAGTGGAAGGGCTCCAGTCTTGGAGCAAGGCTTGGCCAGAAATTGGGATTCCGAAAACCTGGAGGGCAGGGTGTGAGGCTTCAGGTGTGGGGCTGCTCATGGGATGATCCACATTCCTAGGAAAGAGGAAGATTTGTGAATGAAGTATTTCTTTGTAGATGCAGTTGTTTTCTCATTTCTTTATTCGAAGAGAATGACAAATTCTAGTCTGAAAAAAATTAAAAGTATGTGAAGAAAATGCAGTTCTTTTCCTGAATTTTCTAGACAGCACTGGAAATCCCACACATCCCTTCACTTTTTTTTTTTTCTCTGAAGTCCTATTCATTCATTTGCCTAATGATCCCATACTTTTTTCTTTTTATTTATGAATGTTAAGAACTCATTGATTTTTTTCAATTACATCAAAATACAAACATTGCCAGAATTAAGTAATTTTTACCAGACATTGCTTTATGGTCACGACTTAAAAATTAGAGATTAAAAATGGTAGCAGTGGAGTGGTGAAAACAAATTTAGTTTCATATGCAAAGTTTTTTTTTCCCTGTCTTCCCATCATTGTAATAATATGTACAATTCCTCTTTTGGATGAAAGCCTCTCATCTTTTAAAGTTTCAAATTTAATTAAAAAAAACCAATCCAACAATTTCTAAGAGTCAAGGGCACAAATACAAGGTGTGGAACAACCGAGTAAGCAGGAAAACTACAAAAGGGAATTTGTGCATCAACAGAAGCACCCTGATGAAAAAAGGAATTCCCTGTAAACAAGGGGTGCCACAGAAGGTGTGGGAAGTAATTCCTCTTTCCCATATGGATAAATCCCCATCTGGGATCCTGTGGCCAGCAAAGTGCAGGTAGCAGCTGGAGAAATGCCCCTTGCCAGGTGGCAAAAACCCAGAGGTGAACACCAAGAATTATTGGAGGTCCAGAAAACACAGCTCGTGAGACAAGAGCTCAGGAGCTGGGTTTGTTTAGTCTAGGGAAGGGAAAAATGTGCAGAGACATGATAACAGCCACCAGGAACAGAGCTAGACATGATGTGTTTGAATTGCCTCAACAGAGAGAGGGTGGGAATGAGGGGGGAATAAAAAGCAGCTTTTTAATGGCAAGATAGTGAAGGGCTGGATTAACCTACCCTAGGAATTTGTGGAGGCTTAAAGAATAATTTAGACAAACATTTGCCAGGTGAGTTATGAGCCTGAAGTTTGCTTATATGTAACCTTGCCCAGGGTAGAAAAATGGACTGGGTGACTCTTAAAGTGTGTGGCAGCCTACTTAGTGGATTTTTTACCATTGCTTAAAATCATGATTTTGAATATTAAAAAAAAATTAGAAAATTGAAGTGAATGGGGCCTAATCCTCTGTTTCTCATACACAGTTTTCATCCTAATATACACATCAGTGCATTCCCTATCTTGACTGTTTATTATCCTGGCTGTTCATTCTTCTGCAAATTTTATGTTCAGAAACAAGTGACTTTAAAGACTATGCTAGATTTAAGGTTTTCCCTTCATAGCAACTATAAAATGTGCAAGTTATATTTTTAAATAGTTTTTCATTAGTATTTTAAAAATGGACAAGGGCACACAAGCTTGGCATCCTTCAGTGCCACAGCTGTGCTGTGTGTCCCTCCAATATGAAAATGTGCACCACAATTTTAGGGCTGGGATTTCTCATTTCTCCAAATGACAGAGAGAGATTTTGTTCCAGTGCAATTTTTATGCCAGTGTGCTTTTATTTTTTTATAGCCAACAGGACAAAACAACTGTTGAAGTCCCCAAGATGTTAATAAAAATGGAAATTTTTGTTCTTCCAGTCAGCTCTAGTCTGCTGCCTGGTACCAGTTTTGGGGAAGATGTTCATACAGCTTCAGTTCATGAACAGCAGGGAATAACTTCACACTGGAAAGATATTCCTCATATGGCATCTGTGCATGTGTGGATGTAAATTGGAGACTTCTGTGATGTACAGCTCACCAAAAGCCATTTTCCACACTGGCAACGATGACAACCCAAAGTATGTTGTTATGTTGTCTTGGGGGTTTGGTCAACTTTGAAATGAAATTTCATTGCCACTGC
Source organism: Sitta carolinensis (assembly GCA_032173965.1). Classification (NCBI taxonomy): domain Eukaryota; kingdom Metazoa; phylum Chordata; class Aves; order Passeriformes; family Sittidae; genus Sitta; species Sitta carolinensis. The sequence continues at coordinate 10,003,193 of JAVUNC010000030.1, forward strand.
TCAAAGAAAGAAAAAAAAAAAAAAAAAAAGAAAAGAAACTACCATATTGTTACAATTCTCCAGCTGGCTATTAGTTTACTACATGAAACTGAAAAGTGTCATCTAAGTCGTGATTTATTTTTATAAATTAAGAGCAGGCCCGTTATGCCAGCCCTAAAACACTCTGGGTGTTTGCAGTGGCCAATTACTGTGGAAACTGCTGAAACAAATAAATGTTTGGATAAGGATCTGGAACACAACGCCTCCGTTTCTTAAAAAATTCTTGCAAAATATCACTAGACCAAGAAATCCCAACCACATCATCTGTTTGTTGCTACATCTAGACCCTTCTCTGGAATTCTTTGCTGCAGATCTACAAAGGAATAAATGAAAAACTGCTGTTCTCCCACTTAACCTATAGCAAGCAGCTTTTAAAAACAACTCATCTGTTACATTCCAGCCATATTTAGCTGTTTTTATCAGAGTTGTGCGGTAGGAAATGATCTGTGGGGGTTTTGAGAGGCTGAAATATGAAGATATTCAAGTGCTGCTTTGAATCCAATATAATCCTGCACGTGAACTTGTCCCATTGAAAGCAGGTTCATCAAAGCTGACCTGTACACACCCTGCCTAAAGTCACTTCTAAACACCTCTGGTCCTGTAATCCTGCTTGGTGGGGCAGATCCTGCTTTTCCAGGGAAGCACAGAGCGTGGCAAGAACCCAGGGTCTTGCCATTCTGTGTGATTCCCTTGCCAAGCAGAGAAAACGGAACAAAATATAAAAAAGCAAGAAAAGAAAATGCATAGGTAGCCTATAAATCAAAGCAGTGCATTCTAATCCTTAAAGATTCATGCAGTCATACACACAGGCAAAATTTTACACCAAAGGAAAGGGAGTCTGAAGTGTTAGACTGAAGTATTTGCTCTTTCAGTTTTTAAAGCAATATTTGCTTTCTGTAGATTCAAATAATGGAATTCAAATGTGTTCATTAACACATGATGTCAAAGTCCACATACAACATGCTATAAATGTGAGTTAGTAATTTTCTTTTCACTGTTAAATATATTTATTACCTCTGCCTAGGTTTATTTTAATATTGTTACACACACACACACACAAATGTATTTTATCCTATTTACAGATGCAGCTTTTGTGGTTTTATTGCTGTAATAACAGGCTTCCCAAGCAATGAGCTTCCCAATCCATGTGTTATTTATCCTGTTATCTGTGTTCGTGTATCTTATTTCTGTTTGTCATGTTATCTATGCTCATGTTTCTCATTTTCAGTTGTAAGAAAAAAAAGGGTTCTTGGTTCTGTGAATATAACATACATATTCACCCAGCAAAGCACTGAAATTAGATTTACCCTCCTCCTTTTAAAGTGCCAAATGCCCCTGATTAGGGAGCAGCATCCTGGTAATTAACATTATTAAATAATTAATAAAATTCTTAAATTATAAATTAATTTATATTATAAATATAAATAATTAAATAATAATTAAATTAAATAATAATTAAATGCTGTTTTTTAAAGATATAGGATACTTCTCATAAGAAGCATAAAAAACTATATTTTTTTTTACTGAAGGTATTTTAACATTTGAAATATGAAAGTTTATGTCATGTCATTTTATTAAAAGTCCAAAACAACAGAAACTCATCAATGTCCCTGTCTTGAATATATAAAGTATAGAAATGCATATAAACCATCACAAATTAAAACTGAAGATCAACTAAAAAGGCAAATCATGTCAATTAATGGTTATTATAGCAAAAAAAAAATCTTTCCTCTTGTTTATTTGTTTTACTGATTTATGCAGTAGCTTTTTTTGCTAGAGGCTCATGATGTGAAAGAACAGCCCAGTCCTGCAGTCCTTCCCACAGAAATGCTTCCAAAGGACATTCCAGAACTGGGGGCTGTAAAAAAGATAGAAATCAAATTTAAAAGCATTAGCAAAAAACATTAGCATGACAAAATTCAAACAAATAAATATGCCATATTTAGGCAGAGCAGACAAAACACTGAAGAGAACAGAGACATGAGAGAGAGCACTCATTTAGGTACTCTGGGTAGGAGAATATTTATGCTTAAGCCTTCTGGAACCAAGCTAAATTAAACATAATCTATAAATATAATGCATAAATATGATGCATAATTCCCAAATATAAATTAAACACACCTCTTCAGCCATTGTGCCTTTAGGCAGCACAAAGATACAGATGTGCTCCAGCCCCTGTCACACAGCAGGTGAGCAGTAACACCAGGAACAAACCCCACCTTTGCCAATAGGACCACCTAGAATTAAGCCCAGGATGGATGGTTGAAGTATCAGGCACCAAAGAATGAAATAAGAAGATCAAATGTACTTTTCCAAACGCTTTGCAAAATAAAATGGTGTTTTGTTGTTTTTTTTTTTTTTCCCAGCACTCCACTCCCCTAAGCACCCTTTTGTTTTCAATGCTTGGTGATATTGGGTTTCAGTTTGTGGTTTTGCTATTCTTCTTTTAAATGAAGTAAAGAAACATGCACTAAATAAAATGAAGGGTGCAGTTGACCTCTAATATTTCATGAAAGGGCTTGTTATGTTTACCACATTTAAATGAAAGTCAGCTTTGGCTGGAGCAGTGAAATAAAAGAGCTGAAGGAACAGGGCAGCTGGATGATAGAGCTTTCCTAACAACAAACACTTCCCAAGGTAGCCTGACATTATGGGACCAAAGATTTAAGCACACACTTGGCAGAGATCTAAATTCACTGGAAATTGTGTGTTTTGCAGCCTGAAATGTCCTGGCTGGTTTTACTCTACTCCTTCCCTATTTTCTGATGCACATCTTGATTTCTGTGACAACACATCCACCCATCTGCCACCACCCAACCTACATGGGTAATTATTCTCCTTTCAAACACCCAGAGGGAACAACTCATGTATATCCCAGCTTTAGATTGAAGCCCAAGCTAAAAAATAATGGGAATTGAAAAAAGGAACACTGTGGAATGTGTAGACTTTGCTTCCATTTCTATATCTCTCTCGTGGCTCTTGACCTAACCTAGCTAAAAGAAGTCTCTCTTTCATCAAGGCATTTGCAATGATTTTGAAAATTAACGTGGCTCCCAATCTGCCTGATATATATCTGTAATACTGCCCAGGTTTGCACTTTGGAAAACTTTGAAGTGAAGCAAAAATTCCTCCAAATGTTTATGTGCAAGAGCATAATTGCACTGTATATATGCATTAAAAATATAAATGTGTAATAATATCTGTGTGACCAGACCTCCTGGGCCACAAAGACAAATTCTGCTCAGGCTTGGATTTTTGTCATTTAGACTTTCTTTAACTCTCCCATTGCTGCTTTTATTTCACACTTGCTGTTCCATATCCCAGGCTTTGCTTGCCCATGGCAAGAAAGGGTTTAGGCACCACCTATTGAATTTCAGATTGATTCAAACTATCGTTTTCAGCAGAATTACACTTGGAATGGTTTTGGCCCATTACTTTCAAATAGTACTTTTGTGGGAATTGTGCAGCTGGGGGAATATGTCTGTGTCCAGCTATGATTTCCACTTGGGTAGGGAAGATCATTTCAGATATTGCTATTTCTTGAATTAAATTATTTATTCAGCAGGTCTCAATGTCCCAAAGGCAGTAAAATCCTTGCTCCCTTCTCCAGAGAAGGAACTGGGGACAACAAACTATTGCAGCACGTGGAGAAAAGTGACATTGCAATCGACATTAAAAATGTCATATGTCCTTCAGCTGCAGGTATTGAACTGTTAGGAAAGAAAAAGGAACTTTGTCTTTTTTTCTTGAAGATACTGAGCAAAATCCACAGGTGATGGAGTGACCAGAATTATGAAGGAGAGCAGAAATGCTCTTGAAGGTTTGCTCTATTTTTCTGCACCCTGTTCCTAACACTCTTCTAGGGATTCTAGGAAAGGTCTGGTACATGGGTGTGAAGGTAAATGGGTGTCATCCTCCATTTCCTCCCTCCTGGAAGAGTTCCAGGCCAGGCTGGACAGGGCTTGGAGCACCCTGGGGTAGTGGAAGGTGTCCCTGCCCATGGCAGGGGGTGGGATCCAGATTATCTTTAGGGCCCCTTCCAACTCGGGCCATTCTCTGCTTTTATGATTCCATAATTTAGTAAATCCTTATAATTTCGTATGGCACACAATCCTTAAACGCAGCAACTAGAGAAAAAACCAACCAACCAACCAACCACAAAAAAACCCCCAGTTCATTTGTGTGGTTCTTCCCTGTTTGAGGGCATTATCTGAGTAACCAATCCAGCAAAGTTAGGCCAGTGAGTTTTCCTGAAGGGAAACAGGGTGTGGATGTCCCAAACACAGAAGCGGTGTCAGAGACAGGAACTGGATTGCTAAATTGGATATAAAGAGATTAGAAGTGACTGGCACTTGGCAAGCTTTGCCTCCTTCAGAAGGATCCTGGAGATCCAATTTCTCACAACACCCCCCCCAAAAAAAAACCCAAAAAATGGGAAAAAACAACTGGATGGTGGCAGTCCCATGCTGCAGGGCTCGCAGGGATTTCGGGATTTGTCAGTAAACCACCCATCACAGCTTCCCAGTCTCAGAGGATGGGTGCTACAACTTCTACCCACAGCTTTTGCACCTTTCTGCCGGATCCTTTTTGTCTTCTCACACACCCAGCACAGGGAAGGGAAGCTGTGGCAGAACCTTTATCCTACACAAGCTTTTTCTGGGATCCTGCCTCGGTGCCAGTGGTAGAAGAGCTGGTAAAGTTTGCCAAGTTTCTTTGTAACTCCCAGATACCAAATCAAGTGAGGTCGCTGATGAGTGACTTGCAAAATCCTAATCTAGCCTCTGACAGTAACACCCTGTGTGGCTTCCAGCAAGTCTCAACACCTTTCTGCTTCTGCCTTCCCATAGCTAAAATGTTTATTTGTCTGTCACATCGGGTTTTCAGGGAAAATTCAGCACATCACAGAAAAGAGTGCTTTTCTGCAGTGAGTTAAATAAGTCAGGCCATCAACAGCGAGATAAAGTCTCCCCTGAGAAGAGACTTGATGTCTAGGATCGTTTTAGGGTTTGTAACACATCAAAGTCTACATAAATAAATTAATTCAATGCAGGCAAGAGGAAAAATGGTCAAAGAAAACGCATTTCAAGAAACCGTTGCTGAGCACAGGTTAGTCACTTAAGAACAACATCTCCACTTGGAAAAAACAACTGGGGGTGTCATCTGCTCTGTAAAACCTAACTCCCAGTTGAGTGAAAGAACATCCATCACTGCTGCTCCCAGAACACTCTGCTCCCCTAAAGCCAGCACAGGCAAGTCCCCCAGAGTGTGCCACCTGCTCCTGAATTCCTGCAATAACAGAATTTGGAGAGGAAGCTGGCCACGCTTAGCCTGAGATTAAGGGTGCATGTTTATGCACAAGAAATGTTAAATTATGACACCTGTGCCTCAGGTTGTCTGACCTAGGGATGAGCCTCCCTGTCTAGTGGGAGGTGTCCCTGCAGAGAGGCTGGAAAGAGATGATTTAACTCAGCCCATTCTGTGGTTCATTGGAACTATGAATCCACAGGCTTGTAATTTATATTTATATGGCCAGACACTGAGATCTTTTTGTCTCTGCGCTGTCATTACAGCTTCAGGAGCAACTGCATAATATGAAGAATTTTCAGAACAAAACTGACACCAGGCTTGGAGGACTCCTTTAAGGATTACAGAGAGTTGAAAGGGTGATATTAATGTGACAAGGGCATCTCACAAAGAAAGGGAATTATTCCGTGTTTCCCAGAATAGCCTAGAAATACATTTCTCCTCTAAGATGGAAAAGGCCAAGCTCTGCATTAGTAAAATGGCTACTATAAAAGGAGTAAGAGAGTAAAGGAATTGATTCCTTTACTCTGCAGCAATTCAAAACCAGATACATGAAAATATTAACATGATTAAATGACAAGATATCGAGTAGTCCTGCAACATGGCAGAGCTCAGATTGTTTTATTGAAGAGGGGTTTGGGGATTTTAGGACAACCTCAGGCAGCTTTTCCAGCTGTGATGCCCCCATATCCAGTCCTTCAGACAGACACGGATCAGTCTGATGTCCACATTTCTGTAGGAACAATTCAGCACCCTCACAGCTGACAGATGACAGGACAGATCTGCCACAGTAGAGAACAGCTCCATTTTCTGCAGCTCTTTGCAAGTGGTAATTAAATTGTGCAGCTCAGAATTAAAATTCATAGAACCACAGAAACCAGGGACAGGAAAGAGCCACTAAGGTAATTTTTGTCCCTGCCCTTCCTTCTGCCAATGCTTTGTCCAGCACTTTGTAGCCAATTCGAAGTGCTCCCTACTTACCCAGGGCTTTTAAGAGACCCTCGTTTGATTTATGCACGGCAGAAAATGATCCCTTTCCTCCAGAGAGGGACAATTCGCCTCATTCAAAGAGTTGTGTAATCAATTTCATTTACCAATTAATTACAGCCCTTCGTTAGCAGGCGGCCCCCGGGGCACTCGGGAAGGCAGAAGTTAATGGGATTGAGGATGGGATCAGGAGGGTCTCCCGAGTGCCTTGGCTTGTCTTGACAGCCCAGTAAATCTCGAGCCAGCCTGGAGATTCACCTGAGCTGTGTCCCTGCTCATCCAGCTGTGCTTCAGCCGGGTTTGCTGCTTCCCGGGGCGCCTGGGCTTTGGCAGGCAGGGAGGGAGGGTGATCCAACCTTCCTAAAAGCTCCTGGGTATTCCCTGGGAAGTGCAGAGCACCTGAGCTGGGTTTTCAGTCCACAGTTTCAGGTTAGGGCAAATGCTGTCTGAAAGAAGCACTTTCCTTTCACAAGGCATGGACGTGTATTTTGGATCTCTCTGGAAATTTGTAGGCTATGCCTGCAAAGCCTAAAGTGACTTTGCTCTTGCATGAGCTCCTCCCACATCCCCGAGGTTTGAGTCTTAAAAATGTATTTGAGGCCCCTATCACCCCTTCCAGGGTTTGTCAAAATGCTTCTCCCCAGGGGCTGGAGAGTGTCTTGTCCAAAAGACTAAATGTTTATCAACTTTTTTTTTTTTTTTTTTTTTTTTTTTTCCAAATTGATATAAATCTTCTGTTCAAGACACAGGCCATAAATATAAAACCAGGCTTTCCCTGGGGATAAACTGCAATAGTCTACAGCTGAATCTCTTTTGAAATAACTGGCACTGCCTGCAGTCAGAAATAGAACATTGAACTGGGAGGGATACAAATATGATCTGATACAGACTTCCTAGGCTTGCCCAGATCCCCCTCATATGCTTTGTCTGGAATTTTGACTCACCAGTTGCTTGACAAGGGTCCTGCTTTCCGAGTGGTTGATCCTTATCCAGCCTAAATTGATGTTCCTGGTGACAATCACCAAGGGTTCATCTCCCCCTCCCGCTGAGTGCCCTGCAGAGATCCCCGAGCCCTGTGCCTGGTGGGAATCCAGAGCTGGGATTGGGATCCAGAGTTGGCTGGGCTGCAAAACCCCCCTGGCAAACCCCCCCTGGCAGGACAAGTGCCCCGGGTGCAGCCCAGGGTGACCCTGCCATGGGGAGGGAGGGAACCTGTCCTCCCAGCACTGCTGCAGGCAGGGACACCAGGCAGGGCACCTGGAGCCAGCCCTGGCACCCCTGAGCATCTCCCATGCCCAGCAAGATCTCCTGAGTGGCCTCTGTCACTGTGGAGAACAGCACACCACAGGAACTCCTCGTGGCATTTCTCCAAAGCTCTTGGAGAAATGAATCTGACTGTTTATTTCGGGGATTGCTCCCTTTTTATGTATTTTTTTCCCCAGACCACTGTGGTTGGTGAACAAAAGACAAGCCCTTCACCCACAGTGGTCAAACCAGAGGGACAGCCAAAGAAAATCCCTCCCACAGAAAGAATTCACAACATGTAAACCGTTCAAATAAACAATCCTGATGTTTTGTTCTTTTTCCCTAGGAAAGTAATTTTGGCAACCCAAAACATCAGGAAAATGGAGTGTTAGAAACTCAGAAACTCCAGCCTGAAAACCCAGACTACAGCCCTCAGCAGGATAAACATTTCACATCATCCCTCAGGTGCTTAAAAATCATCTTCAGGTGATTGGTACAAATGGCACAAACATGGATCCATTCTGATCACGCTTCTTTTCACATTCCTAATTTTTTTTTTTTATAATTTTCCTTTTTCCTTGCTCCAAAAGGACAAAGAAAAGGAACAGCTACATAAATACACATTTCAGGGGTGGCCTAGCTCTAAATGTGGTTGCAGCATAAAGACTGAAGATAGTGATGCCACAAGAAACCTGAACTTATTTTCTGCTTTCTTTTCCATCCCAAGCCAGCAACAATGCAGGCAATGAAAAAAAGGAATTTGATGAAGCAAAATATTTCAGTTTAACTCAGCATTTTTTCATTATAATCTTTGTTATCTTAGCAGAATTTCTACTTTCTAGTTACTTCCTCTTGATTATCTTTGTTCAGGACTATTTTGAGAAATTGTGTGAGAATAAAAACTTCACCATTGTAAAGCCTTAATGTGACTAGCTTAATGGCTGACTAACTAAAATCATTCATGCCAATTCCTAAAGGAAGTTATCAGTGAAAACAGAGAAAATTACTGACCAAGAAGTGCTTTGAAAATGTTTTCTCTTTTCTGTTCAGCTCTCAGAAAGCACGGAGGGCACTTCCAGGGCAGAAATAAATCCATTTCCTACAGGAGCACCTCAAACTCCCCCAGAACCACACAGAGTCTTTTGAGTTACAAATAATTTTTACTGCTGCCATTCTTCTGATCTTGATACAAAGCCCAGGTTCCCTCCTGGGCCTTAGGGCTGCTTGGGCTCTAGAGAAGCAGCAAGTGAAGAACTCTCTGTAGGGTCTGAGTGCCTCGAGAGCAGTGGCACGTGGGAATATCCTGCATTACAAATAATTCACACTTTAATGGGTCTGATCCAAGTCCGGGTCATCCCCAGATTTGCTCGTAAATACTGCAAAACCAGTGCTGTTTTTAAGGCAATTTAAGTGTCCTTCATGCCTGGCTTAGAGCTTTTTAATGGCTTTTCACTTTCCTCAGCCTGAAAGTAAAATAATGGCCTATAGATGTTTCTAAGAATTCTGCAATTGCTATGAGAGCTGATTTATCTGTGGCACACGCCACTGTAGGAGGTGTGAGGGTGATTAAGATGCTCTCCTGGGAAGTTTGAGATAAGGATTAAGTGCTCTAGGACAAGACCACCTGCTTGGTCTTTATCTTGGTGTCTAAGAATATCACTGTCACTTTCTGCTTGATGTGAGAAAGGGGAAGGTTTGAGAAGATCGGGGAAACTCCAGCTCTGCACTGTTTTTGGATTTTTTAACAATTTCAGTTAAATTCCTCTTTCCAATTAAAAGGGATCATTTGGCATGAGCAAAATTTTATTTCAATGCCAAGTCTTGCCAGAGTCAGCTTAAAGGCTGACTTGGGCATTTTAGAAGGTTTTGGTGGGCGCAGTTTCTTTTTTCTTTCAAGGCAATGCTTTCACATGGATTCCATGGCTTGGAGAATTTTAAAATGCAGATTTTAAAATGAGGTGCACCAGGGCAGGTACCTCAGTCCTTGAGGAGAAGAGGCTCACGCTGACAGGGAGTGAGCACAAGCAGAGCTGGGAGGGAGGAGGGTGGTGGCAGTGGCACCACCCAAATTGCTGCTGCCAGGAGGGTGACTCAGCTGAGCGACTGAGTCAGTGCCTCCCTCCCCTTCCCCTGGCCAGGGAAGGTACTGATGTTCTGCTGGTGCCTTGGAGATGCAAATTGCAATATTCCCAGCATGCTGCAGAAGCCAAGGCAACAAAAGTTTCCTCCTCCTCCTCCTCACTGTCCATCTGGGCTTGCTGCGGGCAGTCTGATGAGCCTGACTAACAGCCAAGTGAGCTGTGGAGTCACAGACTAGTCAGTGCAGATTGCCTTTGGAGCCAGGGGAGGAGGCCAGCATCCCCCAGAGCATGATTCAAGGCTCTGGTGGAAGACATGAGTCTGTGTGGGAGTGGGGATGCCTTACCCTGGACAGAGATTCCATTCCAACGGGCAGTCACGCCACGTTCTGGCTGCTGCTGGTTGAATCTTGTGAGTATTGATTGAAATCTCAGGATTAGTAGAGGCAAGCAGCAACCCTACACTTTCAGACAAGATCTAATTGCTTAGAAGAACATCCTGATTAGAGTCAGCAAATCAATATACAGCAATGGAGCTTAAATCGATAAGATAAGGCCCTGTCTGCTGAAAGATTTGCTCTCTGTCAGTGCATTGGGAAATCCCCCCACTTAATGAGGTTTGGAAAATAGTGCCAGGCATTTCATCTGTGTTGAAAATGCCTTGGAAGGCATGTAGTCCTTCCTTCTGGTCTTTTCCTAACTTCCACTTCTCTTCTCACTCCTATGACTTTGAGTCTTCAGTCATCACTTTATTGAAGGAAGGTTTGTGCCTCTGTTCTGGATTGTCCTGTCTGCGCAACCAAACTGCCCAGGTTTAATTAGAATGGTTGCTTTGTTCTGCTTTGTTGTTTTGTTTTGGTTTTGTTTTTTTTTCCTTAAAAACCCCCAAACAATTCTTTTTTCCTTTGTATTGTTTTCCTTGAGTTACAGAAAATCTCTTTGTGTCTCTCATGTTGCACCATTTTTCCCTTGTTTTATACACTTGGAATTCTGGCTTCATCTCGAGTCTTCCTCCACTTTCTGGAATACTTTTTTTGAATTGTAGCATTGTGGTAGGAGGTTCTGCCAGTTCAGCAGCCTGGCAGAATCATGTATCAGTCTGGGAATCAACAACAATAATTCAAGTGGTTATTGTTCAGCACCACTCAGAATAGCAAACACCCATTTATGGATGTCCCAAAATCAATGGGGGATGGATTTCTTCTGTTGCCTTACAGATTAATAACCTTATCCAATTCATTTCCCAAGATGCTAATTTTTAGTTCCTTGCCCAATACCAGACTAAATTCCTTTCAGCAACTGAGTACAAAACCATTATGGTTTCCCCATCCTAAAGTTTTCCTGACACACAATAAATGAAATTAAATATTCTGACAGTGGTTAATGACAGCCTCGTGCTGCATGAATAAATTACAGAACCCGAGTTGCCCTTAGCTTGCACAACTCTCACTCCTTCCTGACTGCAGTGCCTACAATTGGCCTGGTCTTCCTCAGGAAAGAACAATTAATAATTATAAATATTTATAATTATGTACATTACACATTTATATGATTTCTAGGATTATATGTTTATTGCACGTCACTCCTAATTTTCTCTGAGGAAATTTGTAGCAGCTCACAGGCACAGTGTAAACTTGGGAAAATGCAAGAGCCAAGGGCAAGGATAAACCAGATCTGATTTACCAGTCATAGTGAAAGTGAAAGAAAAATAATAGGAGAAACAGACAATTAACATGCTTTGTGCAGATGTCATATGCCTTCAGACTCAGGTCAATCTACACACTTATTTACAACCCCAAAGTGGTGATGTTTCACAGTCTGTCATTAGGAAGAGGTTATCTTTACCAAGCTTTCTAATATATTGTATTCACAGAACGGATTGTTATGATTTATTTATTCACAGGCCGCTAAATACTTCCAGCAGTTACTTTTCGGTGTGTTATCTGAGCCCTCATTTGGATGAGAAAAATGGTTGGCCTCGAGTCAGACTTCTCTGAACAGGACAGGGTTTCACAGCTCAGCTTGGTCATGCAGTGAAAAAGGTGACTCATCTAAATGAGAAAAAGAAATACTTGGATCTGATTTGGATAGCCCCCATCCATTTACCCCATTAACATTTTTCCAGTTCCTGTCTCAAAGTACCTGGGATCATTTACATGAGTACCAAAAAAGCTTTGAAAGGTGACTGAATAGAGAGAGGGAAGAGTTGCAATCCCTGTAGTGATGAGGTGTAGCTGTAGCATTACTTAACACGTTTTTGCTCCTTATTGTGTCGGTCCAGATCTCCCCCCAGATATGGAAAGCCCAAATGGAATTTCATTGTTTGCCCTGCAGCATTTAACCCAGCAGAGCCTGGGGTGGCCTTGCACTGATCAGTCAGTTTAGAGATGCTGAGGAAGGCACTTCACAGGAGGGAGTTTGAAAGCCCTCAGGTAAGGGTTGCTGCACTGTCAGCCTCCAGCATCCTTCCACAGGGTGAGTGGCTCCTGGAATCATCAGGAGTCCTGGGGTGCACCAGGAAGAGCAGTGCCAGCAGCTCAGGAGTGATGCTGCCCTGTGCCAGCCCTGGAGCATCTCTGGAGAGCTGTGTGAGCTCTGGAGAGCTGTGTGAGCTCTGCAGGGCTGTGTGACCTCTGGAGAGCTGTGTGAGCTCTGGAGAGCTGTGTGAGCTCTGGAGAGCTGTGTGAGCTCTGCAGAGCTGTGTGAGCTCTGGAGAGCTGTGACCCCTGGGCGAGGCTGTGTCCCCCGGCAGAGCTGTGTCCCCTGGGCAGAGCTGTGTCCCCCGTGCAGAGCTGTGTCCCCTCTGCAGGGCTGTGTCCCCTCTGCAGGGCTGTGTCCCCTGGGCAGGGCTGTGTCCCCTCTGCAGGGCTGTGTCCCCTCTGCAGGGCTGTGTCCCCTCTGCAGGCTGTGTCCCTGGGCAGGGCTGTGTCCCCTCTGCAGGGCTGTGTCCCCTCTGCAGGGCTGTGTCCCCTGGGCAGGGCTGTGTCCCCTTGCAGGGCTGTGTCCCCTGGGCAGAGCTGTGTCCCCTCTGCAGGGCTGTGTCCCCTGGCAGGGCTGTGTCCCCTGGGCAGAGCTGTGTCCCCTCTGCAGAGCTGTGTCCCCTGGGCAGAGCTGTGTCCCCTCTGCAGGGCTGTGTCCCCTGGGCAGAGCTGTGTCCCTGGGCAGAGCTGTGTCCCACACAACTGCTGCCCTGGGCAGGGACCAGCCCTGCACACACTGCACAGAGAGCCTGTGCAGGCTCCTTCTGGGGAGATTCCAGAGCCAGCTGGGCACAATCCTGTGCCCTGTGCTCTGGGCTGGCCCTGCTGGAGCAGGGAGGTGCCACCAGTGACCACCGTGCTCCCTTCCAGCCTGGCCCACCCTGGCATTCTGGGAATATCCAACAAGCAGAAGGATTTACTCACACCATCCCACTCCATTCTGCAGCTTGCTGTGCTTACACATGTTCCTTTCTTTTTATTAAATAAATCAGGAGCTACTATCCTTCCAGGAGAGTTACCTCATTTCTCCTGTCCCACTGTGATGGGCCTAATGGAATGATTTGGAGAGATGATGGATAGGGGTGGATTCTGAAGTCACTTGAACCTGAAGATGGCAAGGATTAAAAGCAGAACTGAACATATTATAACAAAATTGTCTTTTGGCATCTTAGAAAACAGAAAATGTCACCTAATGCACTCGTGTTTTAGCAGAAGTGGATGAAGAAAGAAAACCCTCCTTCAGAGCCAAGAGTTTAGGAAAAGACTGGGGTTTAAAAATGAGTCCAGTTGATAGGTGACTGAACTGAAAGGTCAGCTGCTAAGTTGAGTGTTTCCAGAGCTAAACCAGGGCAGCTTAGAGCTAATTGAAGATCTGTTCAACAAACATTGCTTGCAAGCTCTGTGTAGGGTCTCCGAGCCCGAGCAGCTGTACTTTGGTGACTGGTTTGAAAAGAGGAGGGGAGGAGAAATGGAGGAGTTGGGACAGGTACTGCAGCTGCTCCTTGTGAACCTCACCAAAGAGCAAACAGGAAATCAACAGGCGAGTACATTCCAGCAGGAATTCAAAGTGGAAGTGATAATAGGAAGGCTAGACTGACAGGTTCTGGCAAGCTGGGAGGGCATTGCTAGAAAAGCACTGGCGGCTGCAAAGCTCATGGACTTACTCTGCTTCCCTCCCCCTTCCATTTCCTCTCCTCAGGAGCAGTTCTTTTAGTTCATCCACGAGAAATTGTTTGCTGGGATGCATTCACTTCCAGAGGTGGAAGGGAGCAGGAAGAGGCAGCATTAAGAAGCAGAAGGGAAGCTGAGAATTTCACTAATCTGGTGAAAAATTGGGATGTCCAGTGGGAAAACGAGTGAAAAAAAAAACAAATTAAAAAATACAGCTGAACGGTAAATGCAGGTCAGATTCATCCTGGAGGAGATGGCAAGATGGGGAATCAGGGCTTCCCAGGGCTGTGTTTCACTGTGTGGATTACTGAGGGAAGAGAGTGGCTTCTCCTCAGCCCGTGTCGATGGTAGCAATGGTGTGGAGTGAGAGAGCAGTGGCACTTCATCTCACCTCACCCTTCCCTGGAGACACGAGGTGCTCTTTTCAGGTGGTTGAGGTCTCACTAAAGGTCCTGCAATACCTGCAAACTCTTCCCCAGGGTTCTCCAAGCCACAGCTCAGCCTACAGGGTTGGCAGACATTCTTCATGGGCTTGATGAAATGGGAAATACGCTCTGGGGTTGCAATAAAATGAAACTGTTTCCTGTTCTGCCTGTAAACATTCCATAGGAAATTGAGGCAGTTTTCACTGGAGACAAGGAAGCTGCCACCAACCAGGAAAAGTTGCTTTAACTGTGAAAAACGGCAAATATCTCCTTATGGCAAATGCACTGAAATGTACACTTTTATCCAGGGGCTGGAATTACACCCTTTTCTCAGAGAACAGCTGCATGTGCTGGTGGGAATGGTAAAGTTTTGGCCTGGGTCCAATTTGATAATTCTTACAGAAAGATGCAAGGGGTTTTCTTTGAGTTTTTTTCCTTTTTTTTTTTTTTTTTTTAAACAAATTAAAAAATTAAATTTTTTTGTCGTTTTGCTTTCTTTGAATATAAATTCTTCCCAAACAAAATTTGGTCACTGGCAGCTCAGCCTCGCAAAGGTGCCGAGTACTCTGGCTGTGGTCCAAAAGTGCACTTAAACCCGTGCTTAACTCTGAGGACATAATTAGTCTTACCAATTTTAGTGGGGCTGTTGACATGCTTAAAGTTAAGCATGTGACTAAGTCCACTGATGCAAGAATGCTTAGCCCTTTGTAGGGTTAAGCCCAGCTCTGTGCTACACAAAAGATCTTTTGTTCAGCCTTGAATGACGAGGACAGGCAATGGAAGGAATAAACACCGTTCTTTAAAATAAACATTGTGCTGATCACAGAGATAGAGCACATGGTATTAACGCCGAGGCTGTCATCACATTTTATTAGCAGCATTTTAGCCGCACAAATGAGATGATTCACTCCTCTGAACCTTGTCTCCTTTATCTCTCTGTACCTGAAATGCCTGGCTGGTTCCGTTCCGCAGCTGTCGGTGTTTGCGAGGAGCCCAGCGCATCTTCGGGCTCTGGATTCAGAACACACCAGGACAGTCGGTCCTGTGAGGAGCAGCTGAGAGCTGGGGCGAAAAGCCTGGAGAAAAAAGGAGGCTCAAGGGCCGCTTTTTCAGTCTCTACAACTCCCTGACAAGAGGGGCAGCCGGGTGGGTTCAGGGTCTTCTCCCAGACAGGATGGGAGGAAACGGCCTCAAACTGCACCAGGAGAGTGTGAACAACGAGGCTCACTTTCCTGGTAAAACTGAAAAATGTTTAATAGAGACAATAAGAGAAATAAAATAAAGCAAAGAAATAAATACGGTCGGCCGGGTGTCTTGGAACACCCCCCCCCCCTTGTTATCCTGTTCTTCGTGGATGGATTTATGCACATTCACTTTTCCAGGAATTGCTCTGCATGGTCACTCCTTGGGTCTGTCAAGTGTAATCCCACTTTTATTCGGTTCTTATCATCTTTTGATTTGAGCTTGGGTCTCTTTTCCACAGGTGAAGAATGCTGAGAGTCCCTTGGGCTTCTTTTGGAAGTTATCAATTCAGGCAGCTGCAATACACTACACCTAAATTCCAAACGACAGCAAAGAAAACCTATTACACATCTATTCAGGCAGTTAAAACCCACTAAAAACTGCAGAAATAAACATATTTATAACATTCATTCCAACATTTGTGAAAAGCCAACACCAAATATAGCAATTATAACACGAATAACTGTGTTTATAAATATATACACATCCAAGCTTTATTTTAGATTTGTTTGCAATGGGAGGAAGTTTTGTAGCATAATACAGCAGTATAAAAGCATAAAAATAACACTTAAGCACCTCAGGAAGTGGCAGATTGTTTTGAGTCATTACCCATTAACATTCCAGTCTTCCAGAAACTCGTGCCAGTGCCTCACCAGCCTCACAGGGAAGAATTCTTTTCTAACATCCAATCTAAACCTAGTTTCTGTCAGTCCGAAGCCACTGATCGAGGGCAGTGCATGCTCGGGCAAAAAGTGTGAAAAATGGACGAGGTCACAGTGCTGTGATTTCAGATCCCATCATCCTGGCAAGCTCTTGGCAGGTTCTCCCAAAGCTGGAAGCTTGGGCAGCTTGCAGCAGTGAGCTGTTCTCTGCAGGGAGGCCGGTGCAGTGAGGCACTGCTGGAGTGGCATTTTTCATGGTGCAGCAAAGGGAATGGCAGAGTTTGCAGGCATTTTTCTCCCTAACATTCCCATTTTTGGTCACACAGTCCCAGCTGAAACACAGCAGCAGCAGTGGTCAAGAATCAGAGGGAAAGGTAGTGGGAGGAACTGATTTTGTTGTTGAGCTGTAATTGTTTGGGTCGGTAGAACTGAGTCACTGAACCATCCATGTTGATAATCAAAATGAAGCATTCTTAAAACATAATTAAGAAAAAAAGCCTGGAGCTTAAATAAATCATCTTCCCCTATTTACTGTTTATGTATTTTTCTATTCCAGATATTCTAAGCCTTAACATTCTTTCCTTTTTGGCCTCAGTTTTTAGTTTCCATGGCTGCTTTTTATTTCTTTAGGTCTCTTAAATTTTGTTTCATTGTTAGTCCCAGCTACTTTTTAATGGTATTACTGTAGTTTTACTTCTTTGCTTGAAAACTGCAATTTGACAATTGTTGTATTAGTAATTTGACAACTACCAATTCCAACCAGCAGGAAAAAAATGTAAAATCAGCAGATTTCAGGAAACAGATCTAAATTTCAGTGGCCTAAACAGCTGTCACTTCCTAGAGAAGGCCTTTCCAACAGAACAATTTTGGGTTTGAGAGCTGCAGAATCATCTGTGAAGTCGTCCAACACAATCTCCACACTCAAAAGGACTCCTACAGGTCTTTGAGAACATATTTTTTATTTCCAAGGGGCCTGATGCAATCCTTACCCTGTCTGCAGGCAAAGTTTGCAGCTAATTTCTGCTCATGATTCACCAGAGTTCAGCAGCCTGGAGGGCACAGAGAAAGGCACAGGGCATCTGTTCTGGCAGGTTAAAAGATTAATTTCTGAGTACTAAAAATAACTTCTTTATAATTCCATCCCATCCTGCTTCCAAGGACCTGAGTTTGGCAGATTGCAGTGAAGTGAACCTTGCAACACCTCTGTGAGGTCGATGTAAACATCATCCCCATTGACAGGTAAATGAAACTAGAGCACAGGTGAAGACAAAGGCCTGGATTCTGGAAGCTTCTCATACACACATGCATCCTCTCTTACAGGTGCTGCTGGCAGCAGCAGGGACATTTTTTGTGAAATAATTAAATCCAATCCCGAAGTCATTGCCCAGACACAAAAGCCCATTTTTGGCTGGAGGAAATGAGCAGCCATTACTCATGGACAGCTCTGGAAATATTTCTGACTCACTCACAACCAGGCAGAGTCCTCTGGAAGAAACTGAAAGCAAGAACAGTCCTGAAAGAACATTGGGGTTTTGACTATTCAAATGGTTTTCCTTCTAGATTGAAATGAAAACACTCTGAAAATTTTGAATACCAAAAGAAAATGGAATTTCAGATTGTTTTCCGACTGAAAACTCTGGTGATTCATAATTCTTAATCCCTGATTTTGTTTTGTAATTGTAGAAATTGTAGTAATTGTAGAAATAAGTTTGCAATAGAAAAAGAAACTTTTCTTCCCAGGAAGTGAAAAAGATTGAGCTTAACCTGGACAAAATTAGGGAAAATAAACCCCTTGAAATTAATATTATTGGTTGGGGTTTTTTTCTTTTCTTATGGGAACAAAAATGCCCCCATTGACTCTCCGTGTTCTTCAGACACTGGAAAGAAAATATATTAAACATCTTTTTCTTATTCCTTGGCAACCTCAGATGGTTTTAAGAATCCTTTTTTTCTTTTTTTTTTTTTTTTTTTTTTTTTAATTTGATAAGCTTAATTTGATAAGCTTTATTAAGCTTGCTATACATCATTATCCAGTTTTTTTAGACTATAATCAGTGGGGTGCAAAAACTTAAGGGGATGGAAAGACAAGAGAGGGTGAAACTGAGAACAAGCCGGATTTCCTGCACATTTAGCTGTCCTCACTTAGTTTAATCCCTCAGATGAGGGAGATGAATCACTCCCTCGAGGTGCTTGAGCCAGAGCCCCATGTGAGCAGCTTGAGCCACACATCCAATTTCCAGAGAGCTGATCCTCAGCAGGACTAATCCTGCCCCAGTTCCTGCTGGAATCGACAGCTCCAAAGGACAGCCCAGGCAGATCCGGAGTGATTTGCTTATTTAATTATAGCAAATGAATAAATACCAGTTTACATGAATTGTTGTGCTGTTTATTCCCAACTCCATGTCTTGAATAAGGATGGGTTGGTTGTAGATTGGAATTCCACCAGGCTCAGCATCCTGGCCCATGGAAAGGTAAATATCACATTCCATGGAAAACAGGTGAGAATCAGGTAAATCTCAGGTGACACTCCCCCAGGATACTCTTCCAGTCTCTAATAACCAGCTTGAGGGTTACCCAAGATAAAGGTGATACCTTGGAGTTCATATTTTGACAGCCTAAATGGTGCCTTGTAAATTGGCCCGTGCTTGAGTACATCTGTAATAATTAGCTGGGATAAATTGTAAATGGCTTTCATGTTTGAGATATTAAAGAACACTTTGCTTATTTGGCAGGTTAATTTTGCAGGGGAATAGTTTGATAGAAAGTGTGTTATTTTACATTCAGAGAATACAAACCAGATTTCTGGTGTGTTGAAGGCATTGGGACCAGGCCCTGCCATGACCTACAGTGGGATAGATGTGGGAGACTCCGTGTGAGCAGGGAACAACCTCAAAAAATATCTGGTGCCTGATAGAATCTGAATCCAAACAGTTTTCTTGTCCAGCAAATGAATTTAATATTTATTTAATGTGAGATTGGACAGGCTGAGTTCACATCCATCCTTGTGCTCCTCCTGTTGTCACATCCACATCAGCCTGTTCATTGTGGAGACTGCCCTGACCACAAAGCCACAAGATGAGGCAGGATGCTGATTGCCAGTCGTGGCAGAAAGCTCCAAAGCTGAGATATGTCCAACAGAAAAAGCAGTCATTGGTAGTCTTTAAATAAAGAGTTTGGACACAGTCCACCAGAGCATCTTTGTGGGACTAATCACTGGGGCTGTGGTAATGCCAGAGTTTGTTGAGATGAAATTTATGGGTAACTATCTATTAAAAGTACTGAGCCATAATGAATTCTTTCAGAATTTATCACGATAGCATTAATTAGGATACGTTTTGTGGGCATTAGGGAAGCTCTCACAAGTATTTTCCAGATATTTGATCATAATTTAGCATTAGTCAGGCATGAGTTAATGGACACCAAAGGCTTTATTCCCTTAAAAATCCCTTCTTGTTTGGTGAGTCCCACTGCTATTATATCATTTAATATTCATTTTCATGACACTAATCGTGTGGTATTGATTCAGATATTGCACATTACCATTGGGAGTCCATTTTAATTCAGTGTTAGTGAAGCCAGTGCAGCTCTCCTTTCTGCTCCTGGCCAGTGCCAAATCTACAGAAAGACACATCTAAAATCCTACAGAGGAAGCTGAATAAGAAATCAGTGCCAGCTGGGCATGCTTTGTTCCCTTTTGCTGCTGTTTAGTCCTTCAGGGCTGCTCCTGTAGGAGCATTATTTGCAAGAGCAAATAATGACAAATGTTAATTAAAGTCTTTATAGATACCTGACTGGTAGATAGTAAAGTTAGCTATGGGAAACTTTTCTTGAACCTCTGAAATTGCAGCCTGAAATATAAGTCAAGTCTGCCATGGGTATAGATAAAGCTTTGCTCTGTGCAGGGTACCCTGTAGAATAAAAGGCAGGTATAGAAAACTTTAGTCACACTTTGGCCATTTGCTCAGGGTGTTCTTACCCTGCTAGTGTTGGGAAATCCTGGGGTTTGTAGCCACGTGGTGAGCCATTGGTTTGCTGTAGCAGTGTGCCATGAATTTCTCAGGGCACAGGATTGGAAATATCTGGAATCTCCCCAGGAGGAGCCTGCACAGGCTGTCTGTGCAGTGTGTGCAGGGCTGGTCCCTGCCCAGGGCAGCAGTTGTGCCTCCTGCCCAGGGGGCAGTGCCTGGGCTCAGCCCCTGCCCGTGGCTCTGGGGCCATTGCTGGCCCTGGAGCAGAGCCTGGCCCTGCTCTGCCCTCCCTGCTCACAGGGACACCCAGGGCTGGGGGCCCCTCCACTTCTGAGTCTTCTGCAGTGCTTTTTTTGAGTGTTGTCATTTGACAAGAAACTTACTCTGGGCATTGGAACATCTCCAGCAAAATATTCTTCAGTGGTTACGCTCCAAACAGAAGAATTGAAAATAAACCTTGTAATCCTCACCCAAACATGGCACTGAGCAAGGGCCTTACCAGACACTGATTTTTGCTAGAGGTCTAGGGTTTCTTTCACCACAATTTCAGTGTGCATAAAGCTTTCTATTCTGTTGAGAATACAGAGCTCAGCAGGCTGATGCAGTCAGTGCTTTCTTTACCATCCCTGTCCATCACCAAGATGCAGGACTGGCTTCCTCAAGCTTTGCTATTTGATGAGTAGTTTAGCAGCAAGGATCTTGTACAGCATTTGTTACTGAGGAATTTCAAACCAAACCACGTCTCTTCCTGTATTATGTTCTGTAATTGTCTCAATCTTGGTGTGGTTTAGGCTGGGGAAGCAGTTCCACATGGCAGCAGCACAGACTGTTCTGCTTGGCAACTTCTGGGAGCTCAGGGTAACTCTACCTAGAGAGGGAACAGTTCAAACCTATTCATTGTTAGGCTTGTGGCACCATAACCTCGTGTTTGGCTTCCCAAAACAATGGAAATTTCTTCAGATACTTTCAGTAGAAGCTGCTTGAGGTCCCACCTATTTGTTTTGGAAGGAGTCAGTGTTGGATTCTCCTGGGTACAGACAGACACTTGTCCCACGTTGTCACAAGTGAGTGTCACTCAGAAAATGTATTTTCTGTGTTCTGCTCACTGAAGAACGAGTTTGGGGTTGGCTTGAAAGGATGCAGTGATTTTAGCAAAGCTTTTCAGAAAATTTTCATAAGAAACTGTTTGGGTTGCTCAAGTGGAGCAATGATCTTTATCCCTTTTTATGAGAACACCGTTTTGGATGTGAGGGACCTTTTAAACGTGAAGAATTGGTTACCTTTGTCCTATTCCACATCTAAGGCATTATCCCTTTCCACATTAAGGATATGCTGGTTTTGGGGGTGGGAGAAGGTTCCTCATGCTGTTCATGAAAAGATCCCTGCCCAGGGACAGGAAAGAGCAGCTGGAGCTCGGGGCTCCCTCTGTAGTGCTGGGATACTCACCTGGAAAAGGGGATGCCCTGGTTCTTGTGCCTCTGCCAGGGATCTCTTCAGCTTATGGTGAAAATGCTTCCACAGGAGGCTGAAGAGCTGTGCAGATCTGGCACAGAGTTTGGGGCCAGGGCATTCTGGGGATTTGACACTTCTCCATGGGAGAAGGCAGTGAGCCTAAATCTCTGGTGCTTTGGGTAAGCAGCTTAAGCACTGGGTTTGGTAGAAAGAGTGGCATTTCTTTGTTATTTTTCAGTGTTACCTAATGAAGCTTTTCTTTTCCAGTACTTTGCTTTTATTAGAATTGTCAGCAATGAAAACAAAAATATTCTCATTGACTCACAATGATTTTTTTTCACAGAATTGCAGAATATGCTGAGTAGGAAGGGATTTGCTTCGCCAAGAAAAAAAAAAAAAAAAAAAGAAGAAATCATTTATGTTCAAGGCTAAATGTTTTGTTTGTTTGGACTAAGAACTGAAAAGTTCATTATTTGCACAAAGTATTAACTGAGGGTAAGTACTTAATGGGTTTCATAGAGATTTGAATATCATGTAGAGATAAATAAAATTCTAAGTGCTTTAGAGGATTGGATCAGAATCTGAAAAATCTTGAAAAATTGGTAAACCAGTCCAAGGCAAACAAAAACATTCTCAGAAAAGCCAAGAACAAAGTGATAAAAAAAAGAGGGAGCAAAGACATCTAAAGCAGGGAATAATTCCCAGGAAGAAGTGCTACCAAAAAATATGGGGCTAACTCTGAGTGACAGAGCATCAATGACATGAAGCTGTGACAATAAGATAAATCTCACTGAATGATGCATTCAGAGGTGCTTCACTGATAGAAGGACTAAGATTGAGTTCTCCTTGGGTTTTGAGCAGAGAATTAGGTTATCTATACATTAAAGAAGAGAGTGAGGGGTGTTTTATAATATACAATTAATACAATTACATAATGTAATATACAATATTATAATAATATAATACATACAGTTAATATAATACATATAATACATTAATACAATAAATTAATATAAAAATACAATACATACAATATAATAATGCAATTACATAATTATACAATAAATACAATTAGAATTAGGTGAAATTAAATACACTAAAGAAGAGAGTGAGGGGTGTTTTACTTTCTTCACAATCAAGTGTGGCTACAGAAGGGATTGTTGAACTCTCACACTCCTTTATTTGCTTGATGCTATTTCTCAAGGCACCCAAGTCAATGTTGGTAAGAAATGGAAATGTCCTGGAGAGCTGTGTTTGCTCATCAGCACACACAAATCCTCCCCAGATCTTCCAGCCCTGTGTAAGGGGTGCACAAGGAGATGAAGCTTCACTTCAAACCACCCACAACTGCAATTCCAGCTTCCGAACTGCAAAACTGTCCTGGGGGTGGTGCTGCCATGGCATGGCATGGAATCTGTGCAGTCCCTGCAAGGCTTCAGTGGAGATCAGAAGGGATCTGCTCAGTGGACAGCCCACAGAGAGGAGGGACACAGGAGGAACATAAAAAGCCATTAAAGCTTTTTATGGGCATCTGACCACTGCAAATAGACTTCATCAGGGTTGGTGGAGTAAGAATGAAGCAAACCATTTAGAGCCCCACCAGTCTAAGAGACTTTTTCCTATTTTTTTTCTTTTACTGATGCACTGCTGCTTCTGTTTCCTATTACTTTGTGTTCCCTTTCTATCACCTGAACAGTTCAAAGGGTCCATAAAACAAGTGCCAATAACATTTATACATTTTTAATCATGCCTTGATGTATTCAGACTGCCTGAAAAGGCTGGGGGATAAATAAGAAGGCCTAAGGTGTGAAATTAAAGTCTGACCTGGGGAAAATACATTGCCTGGTTTATGGCCTCCACAAATGGAAAGAAATTGGTCAGGATATGAATCTCCTATATTTGGTACCAGGAATATATTGGGGTGGGGAAAGGGTGGTGAATTATCCCTCAGTTTTATCTGCTCTTCCCTTTTCCATGTAAGAATTGCCAGGACTGCATTACAGCTGGGAGGTCTGGGCAAAAGTGACCCAAGAGACTCATCCTTGGATTCCCTCACTGGCAGCATGTGTTATTCATGTTCAGCAACAAGGCTTCCTTAGTCCAGGCCACAAGAGGACACAGATAGTCTGAAAGCTTTCCTCTGAGCAAAGCCCATGAAGTAATTTGAGTTACAACTTAGAGGGAAATAAACCCTCTTAAAACTCAATGGTTTTCTCCCATACTGGGAGCAGGGCTGCCAAGATTTCTGCCCATTAAGGCTTTTTATGGGCAGTTTCTAAAGCCCTGAAAATAGGGATTTCCAAAGGAAATACTGACCCAGATGGAACAGCAGCAGTGTAAATGAAGCTTCAGTAACACTGCTGGGTCCCATAAAGAAGCAGGAAAGCATTCACCTGGAATTTGTGCCCCCCCTCACTCTTGACATCTTTCAGCATTTTGTGCTCAGTGCAAAGAGAATAACTTTGCTTCCTGGACATCTCTAACATTTTCTGTTATCCTCGACTTTCCAAAAGAAAATGGGCACAATCTTATTATTATTTGTTACAAATTGTAGGTTTTTTTCTGTTGGAGCAAAATTTGAATATTCTAACACTAAACAGATCTAAGCACATCAAAATGAAACCTCAAGAAGTGAACACGATTTGTTGCAGGGTGTGTGTTGCTCAACTCTGAAGGAACTAGAAAACACTCCAGATTTCAAAATATCCTTTATTGCTGTGATCTGGTTTAGCATCGAGGATTTTGGTCACTTAATGTGAATAGAGCATGCTGACAGATGCAGGAACTCTGCTAATGTTTACCTCGGGCTAATGGGGGAGGGAGAGCTCACCTGACAGGGATGCAAATGCAACCCTTGCACAGCCATTCCTGTGGCCCACACGGGATATCAGTGCTATTTAGGGTGGGATTAATCAGTCACAGGGTGCTTTGAGGTTAAGCATTATTCCAGAGTGAAAAAGGGACTGGACAATTATATGATGAAACATATAAAGATCAACAGCTACAGTTACATCCGGAAGAAGTGGGGGAAAGAAAAATATATCCAAGAGTTACTGGAAGGAAAAAAAAAAAAAAAAAAAAAAGCTTGATGGTTGGGAGTATAATCCCCTCTCCAAATGAAGCATAAAGAAACCAATTCCCATTTAGTCATCAAGGTTCAATTAGCAGCTTCCTGAGAATGAGCAGCCTAGTGCAGGGCACGGCCAGGGAAAGGAGACAGGGCTGGCTGGGCTGGTGACCCAGTGTGGTGCTGCTCCTGTGCCATGCTCACTGAACCTTTCAGTGACACTGTGGGGACAGAAACTAACTCTGCAAACTGCTCCTGCCATGGGACAATGCCATCACCAAACAGGGTTTGGCTTCACACTTCCAGGGAGGTTGTAGCAAGGTGGGAGCTGGTCCCTTCTCCAAGGCAGGATGAGAATTCCCCTCAGAATGCACAAAGGGAGGTTCAGGCTGGACATAAGGAGCAGTGTCTTCTTGGGAAGGGTTGTGAAACATTGGAACAGACTGCCCAGGGTGGAGTCCCCATCCCTGGGGGTGTTCAAGAAGCCACTGGATGTGGCACTCAGTGCTCTGGGCTGGTGGACACGGTGGGGATTGGTCACCATTGGACTCCATGATCTCAGAAGTGTTTTTCAACCTCGGTGATTCTGTGCCAAGTAATTTGCATAGAAAACTTATCTTCAGGGTGAGGGAACTTATCTGGGGAAAGGGTTTTATCTTGCACAAGAGCAGCAGCAGAGACTCTGCATTACACCTGATCCTAACTAGCCTGTCGCTGTGGGTGATGAACAGACAACATGAGACCTCATTATAAAAACTGTATCTGACTCCCCTTTATTCAAAGACTGACCCCATTTATATAGTTTCTTGTGCAGGTTATCTCATTGGTCAGAAGAGTGCCAGAACTCTTCATCCCATTGGCCCAAAACTGAAAGACAGAGAGAAGTCCATCCCACAGACAGGAATCCAAAACATCACTCTTGTTACAAGAACACTCGTGATGTTTATGCCAAGCCTGTGAGAACACAAGGTCTTCCTGAACCAAAACACCACGAAGAAACTGAGTTCAGAAACTCAGAAGCTTCAGGCCCAGGAGCCTCAGACTACACTAGCCCCTTCCCCACACTGGGAGTTTTCAGTTTAGGGTTTACAGCACGACACCGACACAGCCTCCATCAATTCATTTCTCACCAGGGATTATTTCTACCAGCCCAGGCCCTGCATGAGCAGGATGAAGGAGGAAGAGCTCAGTTACAGGAGCCTTGCAGCCCTGCCCCACTCACAGCCCTTTTTCAGACAGAATTCCTGCTTTTCTCAGGCACTGCCCTCCCCAGGAAGGCAGCCCTGCTGCCTGGCCATCTGCACTGCCAGGGACAGCAGCAGAGCAGCAATCACCAAGGGGGGGGTTATCTGATAGCCATTAAATGGAACCCAGATTAGCAGAGCAAATACTCCTGAGTCTGCCTGCTGGCTTGGCACTGCAGGAGCCAGCTGTGGAGAATCTGGAACTCGATGCTGGCATTTTTATGCTCACACTCTGGTGCCACCTAAGTGCCCTGGTCCTGCCCTCCTGGACTTGGAGGAGCTGAAGTGACATTCTGGTCACCTAAAAGCAGTGTTTGGCTGCATATCTGTGTGCCTCTTGACCCTTTCAAAGGCAAGGTGAAACTCTTTTATACAGGGTTTTTATCTCCTGCTCTTTAAAAAGATATCTATGCATTTAAGCATTTTTTTCTTGTTTCACCTCTCTGTGAGAGATCACAAGGCAGACATGGCTGGACTGAGAAGATAATGTCTTTCCCCTTTCCCTAGAAAATTAAGAAGGAGCTTTCACGCGTTTAATTTAGACTGCAATCTCTTCACTGGGCTTATTATTCAGATATTCAGATGCTCAACCTGCTGTCCAGCAAGACAGACAACCAAAGATACATTCTGCTCCCAAATGCTAGAGATTAGCATGATTAATTGCTTGGAGCCTTCTAACAGCTCACAAGGAACTTTTCTCTCGAAGCCCAGTTCTCTCACGAGCTGGAAGCAGAAAAAATGCATTTGTCACCTGGCAGAAGAATCCCTAGAGCTGAACACACAGCTTTTTTTTTTTTCCTGAAGGACCCCAAGTGCTGTAGAAGAAGCCATGGCCCAATCTCTCTCTTTGGCTGGTGCTGTGGTACCCTCTGCTCTGCTTGAGGGCTGCTGCACTGGCACAGAGCTCGCTGTCTCAGCAGAGTGAGAACAAGCCCTTCCCTCCTCAGAATTATCAATTATCAGGGATCTCTTCTGTTGTATTTTTATCCAGGGCTTCTTCTCAGCCTTCAGAACCTTCCTTTTGGCTGCTGAGTGATCCTACCACCCAGGTATGAGGGCACATGATTAATGGGTTTGTATGTCAGCCTTCTGTGTTCAGCCTGGGATGACAGGCTGGGATTTCCCACTGTTGCTAAACTGCTCTGGTTATGGACATTTTAAATTAACTTTTCCCCCAAATCCTGATAATTAACATTTTCCATTTAGCTCCACTGGTCAGCTCTCACTCCCATTTCTGAAAAGTATTTTTGGGCTGAGACCGACAAAGCAGGCAGCAGAAGCGAGGTGCTCCTATCCCAAAGAACCCTGAATTCCTTTGGGCTTCCCTGAGGAGCTTTTGCCTCGGTTTTGAACCTCCTGAAAAGCCAGGTGTTCCTGCATCCAGCTGAGTGAGGGCTGGCCAGGTATCAGTGATGGAGACATCATACCTCTGGTGGAGGAATATCTGCCACTCCAGTGCCTTGGGAGAAGCATTCCAGGATTGAGGAGGCTCCTAAGGGACAGCCGAGGAGGTGGGGAACGTCACTTAAACTCTTGTGGAGCAACCCTTTATAATATATTGACACCCCAAGGATCAAATAGAAAGATTTCTCCAGAAAAACGAGAGCCAAATTCGTGTCCTTAATATCATCAAGAGTCCCCTTTGCTGCTGGCTAGTTCAGCACAATATAAAGCAGGGATAACTGGAGCAAGGTCACTTTCTTGTTGGTATTTTCCTCTTTTTTCTATTTTTTTTTTCTTTTGTTCTTAGAGAATCTCAGCTGCTAACCCAGAATTACCACTAATTGTATGAAATAATGAAGCCAAATTTCATACACTTTCCATGCTTGGTTCTCACCAGCTATTTATCCTTCAGGGTTAAACAAGAAAAAATCTGCAGGAAGCAAAGTATCCTAGGATTCAGCATTATTAAAAATATAAACTTAAAAATTGACTGAGAACAGGAAGGGTTTATTACCTGACATTTGAGCTCCTATCCCTCTAGGTAGTTTTTTTCTTATACAACAACTGTTGTCTCAGCAAAGCCATGGGAGGGATAAGCACGTTTAATTCATGCCTGCTCATATAGAGGAGGTTGCAGAAAGCTGCTTAGGAGTTTCCTTTTGAAAGTCTGGTGTTTGGGGTTTGCTCAGCTATTTGCCTAAGGGCAGGATGACATTCCTGTGGCGTGTGCTTTCTTGAATTCCACATAATATGCTTTTTTATTTTTTTTTTCCTAAAATCGGAGTTAAAAAAAAAAAAAAAAAAAGGAAAACCTCTCCAACTTCAAGAAATAGTAAATGATAGCTAAAGGTAATAGGGCTTTTACTGGGTTCTGCTCTGTGATGAAGCATATATTGTTTCTAAGGTTGGGCAGTGGCAAAGTGCTGTAATGACCCATTAGTTACAGCAGGGCTGATCCAAATCTCCATCCCATTTTCAGGTTCCCCATCTCATCATTCAAAGCAAGGTCGTTGCCTTTCAGCACTGCTGACAGCTGTGACAGTCACAGCTTTTTTTGTCCACATGTCAGTCCATCCATTTAACTTTGAACTAGTGAAACCAGCACTTTGTAATTAGACATGTCTGGCTGATTTCTGCTTTCTTCATTACAGAGATCTTCTGAGGAGGATTTACCAAAAGGTGATGATCGGTTTTGTTGCTTCTTCTGCTCTTGCTGTGAGCCAGAACACTTCAGTGAATTCCATCACCACAGGCACACCACTCTGCACTAATTATTGCACAGCCACCCACTCACCAATGGAGAGTCCAGTAATTATAAAAAAATTAAATAAAAGAAATAAACATTTAAAAGTAGCACGGGATGTCCAGGTGTCTTCAGCCACAAACTTGTGTCCTTGTCAAAAGCCAGATTAATTAATATATGAAATGCAGAGTTTCCAAAGATTTCTTTTCCAGAGATGTGCTGATGGTCCAGTGCAAGCCCTGGCCTCGTGTGGCAGGCTGGGAACACACATCTGTGTGCCCAAAAAGGCTGCACAAACAGGGACTGACATCTCTCCTAAGATGATAAGGGGTAATAATCATTGGGACATAATACAGACACTAATAAATGGCATCTGGGGAAAGACAAGAGATCCCCCAAGGTACCCTTTGGGGGGAAAAACTAAGATGACTTTTTGTTTTCTTAGGCATCAGGGATTCTGCCCAGTTGAGCCTCATGGCACAAAGCCAGTAGGAATCATGCTTCAGTGGTCCTACTGCTTGTGAAATGGCTAATTTCACAATATATTTGGAAACCCTTATTAAGGATAATACTGTTTACCCTCCTCTACAAGGAGAGCTCAAAATCCTTGTTATTGTTCAAAATCCTCATTAAAAGGTTATCATACACTGACTGAAAAATAACAAAACTGAGAGCAAGGAGCAGGTCTGGCCATGTGGGTGTGATGCAAGGGAAAGAAAACAAATTCTGAGACTTGGGCAGGAAGTAGAGAAGAGGCATTAAAGAAACAAAATCTCAACAGGGCGAGAAGATTCCTGGAGAAGAGGAAAAAAGGATTGAGGGCATGCACTGGCAGGGTTGAGGGATATGAGAACACACAAGGTGAGGTGTGAGAACTGAATATGGATGGAAAGACAAGGTATCAAGCCCAAGAGAAAGAGCCTGGGTTTTACTTTTGGAGCTTGGCTGGTGGTGTGGCACTGGGACTCCTGCTTCAGAGAAAAGCTGTCAGCACCTGAAAACCTTCTGGGCTCCAAACTTCCCTGGCTGTTTGCAGCTGGTGGAAAAAAGAGACTGAATGGGCTACAAGTTCAAAACAGCCTTTGGAAATGTATTTTCCAAAAATGTAGACATTTCTCATGGCTTGCACTTTTTTCAGATAGTAAACTAAGGCAGGCCCTGCTCCCTTTTTTGTTAATAGCAATTATTCAATTGATATCAAGTGATTTAGTCCAGAATGAGACAAAACAGTGATGCTCCTCTAGGGAGCTACACTGGCCATAAAAAACACTTATAAGACAAAAAAAACCCTCCCAGCAATCAGCATCCTAGCTATCAACTTCTGTTACTTCTTGGAATATTAGAATAAACTGTATGCCAAGCAAAACATCTTTAAAGAAGGGCAGAAAGGAGTGGGGAAAATGTGTGAGAAGCATGCAGCAGCCACAAGGTGAGAGCAGGAAGGAGGGAGGGGCAGAGCTCCAGGCACCCGAGCAGAAATTCCCTGCAGAAGGTCACCATGCTGATTGCCTAAATCCTATGAACTAAGCCTCTTAATGAAAAGTTCCATTAGAAAATGAGAGTGCAGTAATTTCAATTATTTAGTACTACAGCTTGTGGACTGATGGAGGTGAGGATGCTCCTTTTCCAAACATTTCTTTTTTTCTCTTAGAGAAGAATATGTTCTTTCTTTAATTTTCTCTGAGTATTTCACTACATTCTCTATGGCATTTCAGAAATCATTGGTAAATTTTTAAGGCACTTTTGTGTCAGCACCAATTCTACTCCTCCCTCTATAATCAAAGAACCAGTTTTGTCTTCTAGGATCTTTTTATTTCCCTCAGAACCAATCGTTAAAATCTGTATTTTCTTCATCAAGGCGCTTTGACAAAGGAATTAATGTAAGACTGGCTCAGCAATGAGGCCAGCAGGAGCAGGGCAGGGATTGTCCCTCTGTGCTGGGCACTGGTGAGACCTCACCCCAAACCTTGTGTCCCGTTTGGGTCTGGCACTGCTACAGGACACCGAGTTCTTCACTGGAAGGGTGGCCAGGCTCTGGAATGGGCTGTCCAGGGAGGTGCTGGAGGCCCCAGCCATGGAAAAAATGACTGGATGTGACCTTCAGAGCTCTGGTTTAACTGGTGAGGTGGGGATTGGTCAGAACTTGGACTCGATGATCTTGGAGGGCTTTTCAAACCTTGATGATCCTGTGACAAATTCAATATATATTTATTTTCTATTTTATTATATTTATATAAATATATATTTATATATTTTCTGGTTGAATTCGATGCAGTGCTTTTACTCTTGTACTCAGATTTATTTTTATGAGGTGGGAGGTTTTTTGCTTCATTTGTTGGTTTTTGGTTTTGTTTTTTTTTTTTTAATTCAGGAGCTGTTGCAGAGACAATTTTTATCAGATCAAATATTCTCTGCCAGGCTGAACTGGCTCTTAGACTGCCTCTTCAAAAGGAGGTTGCCAGAAAGGAAGAGAACATGTGAGCCACACTACTCTGGGTATATCCCTCTTCCTTAGCCACTATAATTTTATTTTCACCAGTGCCACCTCAGCAGGGAGATAAAGAGTTTCCAGGAACAGATAAAAGGGACAGCAGACTGCAAGCTGGAACGAAGGACAGCCTGCTTAATAGTCAGCTGATTTTTACTGGGTGTAACCCAGGCACTGGGATCCAGGGAAAGAAGAGCATCAAACTGAGTTTATTGGCTCCTGACGAGGCATTCCCAAAGCCTGACTGGAGCTGGAAAAGCCCTGGCCTCCCACAGAGGATTCTGTCACTTCAGGGAAAGACATCAGGATCATTAAGTTAATTTCCTGTGTTTTATTGAACTCGGTTCCACACCACCACCTTCAAGACAGGTGGACTGTGTTAAAAACAAAGCAAAACAAAGCTAAACCCAGCAAGGACATCAATCTGATCCTGGATAAGAGAGGGCTTTATAAAGTATTAGAAAGAGAAAATAGTTCCCTTCAACATTTTTGTGCAACGTGGGAATCCATCTATCTTTTATTAATTTTCACAACTTTTTGCATTTTGGATGTATTTTTTTCCTAATTCTCCTCGTTCCATCTGCATTCTCCTTTCTCATTTCCAGAGCTGCTTCTTCCCTGCTTCATTTTTCCACATTTTAACAGTGCTGAGAAGTAGCCACACAGTGCTGGACAGGAGCATATTTAGGGACAATCGGAGTTAATATGGAACAGGTGGGGAAAAACTCACATTAAAATAACAACAATCTGTCTAAGGCCCAGTTTCCTGCATTTACAGCTGGATTAAATTGTGTTTCACTCACTGAGATGTAGCAGGGTCTGCTCAGCCCACCTCTGGATCTATTGAAGGGTCTGCCTTTCCTGCAGGAGTATAAGATAACTACCCCAGGTTAGAAAAATCCAAAGAGAAATAGAAACACCTGGAAATGTTCAGCTGAGATGAAGGGCAAATACAAGATGTTTCAAGCATTTGAAAAATAATGAATTGTGTGAAGCAATTATGTTGTTCCTGGTAGTCCATCACAAAATAATGATGGGTATTTAATGACATTTAGATGCAGGAAGCTTCAAAAACGTCAAGAAAATAACGTAAGGCTAAAGAACAGTGAGAAACTAGGAGGTAGAGAAGCAAAAAAAAATCAAATTCAGAAAAAAGATTGAATATTCATATGCATATTCATAACCATTTGAAAATACAACAAATATTGTGCCACATAATGAATCAAGATTTTGAGGGAGAGGAGAGGAGAGGAGAGAGAGAGGAGAGGAGAGGAGAGGAGAGGAGAGGAGAGAGGAGAGGAGAGGAGAGGAGAGGAGAGGAGAGGAGAGGAGAGGAGAGGAGAGGAGAGGAGAGGAGAGAAGGAGAGGAGAGGAGAGGAGAGGAGAGGAGAGGAGAGGAGAGGAGAGGAGAGGAGAGGAGAGGAGAGGAGAGGAGAGGAGAGGAGAGGAGAGGAGGGGGAGAGAGAGAGGAGAGGGAGAGGGAGAAGGGAGAAGGAGAAGGAGAGGAGGCAGGAAGGGCTAAAACCAAGGGAAAACAAAAGCTCTTCCATCCTAAAAAAAACCCCAAAAACCAGAAATTAAAAAAAGAAGAATTCCCTGAAGAAAAAGCCAAAAACCCAAGAAAAAGAATCCCTTCTAAAGGAGTTACTTCATGAAATCATTCCAAGCAGGGCCTCTGCCAGACTCCACTCCCTTGTAGTAACATAAATAGAATGATTCACTTTCACTGAGTCAAGAGCTCGGAGGTTGCCAGTAACCACGGTATTCCATGGGCTTTTCATTGTCAGGAGGAAACAGCAAATTAAGGATCAGTCAAAGCTTTTATATACATGAGGCCTGCCACAGTATAGAGCAGGGATCACACATCCTTGCCATTGTGGTGGCTCCCAAACACACCACACGCAAGGAGAGCTCCTGTGGTTTGTGGAAAATGAGGTTTCCCCTTGTTCCTGGATGTAACACTCACACATTGCTCCTGCTGTGGCTTTGATCTGGTTTTCTCCTCCTACTGCCCCCCAGAAAAAATACTTTCAGGTTGCTGCCAGTGCCCATCATGTATAAATTGCTGCCTTTGCACTCTTTCCCTGGACATTAACAGGTGTAACAAGGGAGAAGGAGGGATTCTTCTAAACCTTTTCCCCATTTATTGCACCTGCATGGAGCTCAATGCACAAAGTCCTTCAGAGGCTGGTATAGAATCACAAAACAGTTTAGGTTGGAAAGACCCTGAGCAGACCTATAGAAAATATTGAATTTTTTCAGGGCTGCACCCAGTCAAATTTTGAACAGCTACAAGGACAGAGACTTTATAACCACTCTGGGAAACTGCTCCAGTGTTTGACCACCCTTGTGATCCTTTTATCTGATCAGGCTTTCTTTAGCTTTAACAAGACTCAGGAAACTGGGAAAAGGCAACAAATCCCTCTGCAGGTTCCAGATGTGCCATTGGAAAGATCCCATGTAGACCTTGCTGGTTTTCCATATTAAATGAGACTCATTGGACTTGATTTTACTTTGGCTTCTCTATCCTGACCCCCCCTTAGCACCTACAATTCCCAGATTTTAGGGCAGAGATGCCTTTGGCAGTACATCCACGTGCCAGGGCTGTTTCCCTGTGGGAGTCTCTCCAGCCTTGGCTCCGAGGGCACAGCCTGCATTCAGAGTTGCTGGCTGATCTCAATCCCTCCCCCAAGGGACGATTACAAAATTAGCTGATTACCTTGCTGCAGGGATTGGGAATTTAGCAGGAATCCAGCAGTGGTCTGGCTGGCATCAATGTTTACCTGCTGCAATCAGTTGTATGTGAAACCACTGCAAACTGTTTGCTTTACACCCTGCATTTAATACAGCCCAATACAGATATTATGTTCTAGCCTTGGCCTCTTCATTAAAATAAAAAAGATAAATCAAATCAGTTCTAGTGTACAGAACCCCAAATTTCAGTTTTCAAAGATGACAAATAGTAAGAATCTATTTAAGTAACAGCATCAGGGAAAAGTGTTCTAATGTGCACAGCTTTTAGGGTTTTTCTTAACTATTTTGGCAATAGTTTAACTATTCTGGATGTCTTGTCATAATAAGTCATTCTGGACAGGGGAAAAGTCTCAACATCATTAATACTGCTCAGAACAATTTAAATCTGGGAGGAATCCTCAAATTTGGTGATTTTTCCCCCTACGCTGGCTGCTCCTAAACACATCCCCATCTCCAGCAAAGCAAGAGAGAGAGGAAGAATCAGCCAGCAGCAGCTCAGGGCCAGCTGCTGTGGGATTCCACTGCAGTCTGGTTTCAGGCTTGATGCTTTAGTTTTCTAATGTTCTTTCCCAAGAAAGTGTCATAAGCATAATAGAATGGTTTTGTAATATTTATGTTATTCATTCCTTCTGGGAGGAGGGATTTCTTCTTGATGTCCCTTCAATGTGATTGCAGAAGTTCAGCTTTATTCCACCAATCCCATTGATCTGTGTAAAATTGTAAGGGAGAGCCATCCCTGATGTAAAAAAATCCTTGTTAGCCTTCTGATCACAGAGTCTGTGTCGTGTGTTGGCTGAAATAGTGACACTCCACTGTTTTCTCCATTGAGGAAACCTTTCCTGGGATGTGCACGTTGAACTTGCTGCCTGTTCTGCTCCTCCTCCCAGCTCTTAACTCTCCACACATGTAAACACAGGGAGATCTGCCCCTGGCTTCCAAACCACAGCAATTCTACAGAGTCCTTGACAGTTGTGAGAGGGCTAGAAAGGCTGGGGAGTGCTGGAAAGAAGAGCTCCTCAGGAGATTTGAAGATTGCAATGATTTCTGCCCTTTCTGGGTTTGGCTCCCAGCTTTCACAGTTTGCATGCTGGGGAAATTCTGTCATTACATAAAAAATCAAAACAGCAACAAGAAGGAAAATGTATTTATGAGTGGGTGATTAAAAATTCTATTATTGAGCTGTCCTAACTCAACAGGAGGTGCCCAGAGCTGCAAGCATTTAAAAATATTTTCCTTAGGAACGTGTAGGGCGAGGAGGTGAATGTGAACTAGAGGAGAGGTCAGGTTTAGTCACCTCATTTTCTATCCCTCCTACAGGAGTCCAGGGCCTTAGACCTTTTCCTTTCATCACTGAAAACAGTGCTTGGCAGAGATCCTGAATTCACAAGAGGATGAGTCCCAACTTTCAGAGCTTAGCAAACTTCTCTTAAGGTTAGAAAATAGATTTAAAATGACACTGCTGAGTTTTTAAAATAACTGTCATGAACAAAATATCCCAAACCAACCGCATTTTTTATGACTTCAATTTGCATCTGAAAAGCACCATTATCATCTCATTTTGAAACTCCCTTTTTCTATTGTTGATGTATTAAAAAAAAAATTTCCACAGCAGTTTGTCAAAATTTAGAATTCATGTTTTACTTTTCTCCAAGACGTTCGTGAAAATTACTTTTGGTCCAGCATTGTATGATAAGATTAAGTTTGCTCTTGACTTACTGAGCTTTCTAATTTAACTTTTCTGGCATTATTCAAAAGCAGCTGAAACGGTAAAATTCAAATTTGATCTATTTATCACTCTTACTTTTCAAGCCAAATCTAAGAATATCTATTAAGTTATTTTGAAAGCTTGCCAATTTATGGTTTATTTTCTAAGCATAACCTTTCCACTAATTCCCAAATTTGCCCCAATCCCTAAATGTGGAGCTATCCACTCTGCTGTCCTTGTTGGACTGTAAATTCTAGAAAAGAAATCTAGAAACTGAGGATTCAATATTCGAATACCAAACCAAGCAGCAAATGTATTGCATTGACAAATCCAACTAAATTTTTAAACAGAAAAGAAATAAAATAATACAATATGTAATGTTAGGTGATCAACAAAGGGCTGAAACAATATCTTTGTGGGAAGGATGTGTTTATGTTTAAAATTTTCTCAGGCAATCCAGCTCCAGTCTACTGAGCCTTAATATAACCTCCATGATTTGGTTTTGTAGGGTCTAGAGTAAAAATTGGAATAGTTGAAAAATACTTCCTCCCCCAAAAGATATGAGGGACAGTTTCTTCTTCCCATTGTGTTTTTAGGTAGAAATCCTGATTTTAAATTGCTTTCAAATGC
The DNA here is from genome assembly GCA_032173965.1 of Sitta carolinensis. Taxonomy (NCBI): domain Eukaryota; kingdom Metazoa; phylum Chordata; class Aves; order Passeriformes; family Sittidae; genus Sitta; species Sitta carolinensis. The sequence continues at coordinate 10,039,320 of JAVUNC010000030.1, forward strand.
TTGGTGTTTTAACTTGCTGGAAAGAAACAAGAAGTACCCCAACTCCCTGCTCCTGAATTTTCAGCAGAATCTAGTTGAAAAAGTGGGAATGCCCCCACTGTGTCCAAAAACATCTTAGTAGGTTTTATTTCAGCTAAAAACTGAGCAATTATTCAGACTTAGGACAATAGCTTAAAATTTAAAAGTCTCATTTTGGAACAGCTCCAGATAACAGAGGAATAAAGCCAAGAGTTGTGCTTTTACATTTTCCTCTTGGTTAAGGTGTGTTCAACTCCCATTCCCAAGACCTACTCCCTCCATTATGAAACTGGTATTGATGTGCCTCCAGAGCAGAAGCTATTCCTGTGATGAGGAATTTCACCATGGTGAGGGGATTGACAGGACTGATAGCAATCAGTTATTCACCCCTGGCTGAGGGAATTGGGAACAAGAGTGGCAAGTTAATGAAGAATTAAATGTTGGATCTGAGATCTGGGAAAGATTTCTTCAGAGATTATTAAAAAACATGGTAAATCTTTCCTCTGGCAACAAAATCACCACCTGAGTTGAAGGGACATCAACAAGGAGGCAAAATCCCATCTCCCACCTGCCAGCTTTTCACTCAGTGGCTCCTGTCAAGTCAGCACAAAAGTATGTCTGCAAATGGATTGAGTTCAGTTTCTAAAACAAATAAACATGCAACCAAATGTCTCTGTTGTGTAAAACACTGCAGGCTGCCATCTCCACGCCTGCTGCTGCCAGCAGTGCTTTATCCTGAGGACAGCAGGTCCTCCTCCAGGGTGAGGGGCATCCAGCCTGGGGGCAGCCCTGCCGTGGATTCCAGCTCCCATCTGGGACCTGGGGCGGGAGTGGGATCTCAGGTGAAGACCTTGCAGGAGTGTTTCTCCTGCCTAATGTCTCATACCTCGGACACTCAGAGTCACAGAAGCACAGAATCATGGAATGGCCTGGAAGGAACCTTAAAGATCTTGCAGTTCCAAGCCCCCTGCCATGGGACCCCTGCCACTGTCCCAGGCTGCTCCCAGCCCCATGCAGCCTGGGACACTGCCAGGGATGCAGGGGCAGCCCCAGCTGCTCTGGGCACCCTGTGCCAGGGCCTCAGCACCTCCCAGGAACAATTCCTTCCCCATAGCCAATGTAACCCTGCTCTCTGGCAGTGTGCAGCCATTCCCCCTGTCCTGTCACTCCAGCCCTTGTCCAGTCTCTCTCCATCTTTCCTATAGGCTCCTTTCAGGTCCTGAAAGGACACCCTGAGGTCACCCTGAATCCTTATTTTCTCCAGGCTGAACAATTCCAGTTCTCTCAGCCTTTCCTTGCAACACCCAGAACTGTTTTGTAAATATCTGTTGTTTCTGTCTTTACTTAAAGAAGGTCTGAGTGTGACATGCATCACTGTAGGTGAGAGAAATTCTGTATGAGCCACTGAAAACAGCCTTCTTTTACTTCCCCCTCATGATGAATAACAGGATATGCTAAAGTGGGAAGAATTTCCATGCCTATGTGTTATGTTATGCCAAGTGTCTTGACAGATTATTTTCTGTTTGTCAGTGTTCTTGTTGGATCCCAAATTCTGTGAATTTGGCTCTGGGAACTGATACCTCTTTGTTTAGGGAGAGGATAGGAGCTGGCTTCTGGGAACAGGGCAGGCTGGGCTCACTAACCTCAGGATTTGGCCCTTAGACACCAGGAGCATCAGGTCTTTGCTTTCAGAAGTTGCTCTGCTCCTTGCCATGTTTCTTCATTCATGTTTCAATGGGACATAAAGAAAAATGTTGTTAAACCTTTTTGCTGATTTAAAGCAGGATGTGGTCTACCGACTGTGTGAGTCAAAGTCCCTAAAAGACCACTTTTTGTGGAATTTTTGTCTGCCAAAAAAGTGTCAGATCTTGAACTATGTGTACCAAAGACAAGGCTCCTGGGGTGACAATCTCCTTTTGAACACATCTACTACTGATTTATGAGTTAACTTCAGCTCAGCTCAGAGGCTTAGTCTGGAGAGCCTATGTTTGGAAATTTGTGTACAAAAACCAGAATATGTTTGGAAAATTGTGGACCAAACCAGAATAAGTGAGGACATGAAAGTGTTGGAGCAAGTCCAGAGGAGGCCACAAAGGTGACAAGGGGCTGGAACACCTTCCTACAGGCTGGGAATATTGGGGCTGGTCAGCCTGGAGAAGGGAAGGATGCATGGAAGCCTCACTGTCACTGTGGGGAATCACAACATGACACAAATTTCTCCAAGACAGCTAGGACAGATGAATCTGACTCCCATTATTCAAACAACTGACCCCTTTTATACATTTTGGACAGGCCACTGTGATTGGTGAGACAGTGACAGAACTCTTCACCCACACTGGCCCAACCAGAGGGACATCAAAGAAAGTCCAACCCACAGAAAGAATTCCAAACATGAGTTTTGCTACAGAAACAAAGACCTGATGTTTATGTTCAAGCTGTGAGAACAAGCTTCAAAAAACCCAAAACATCAGGAAGAAACAGAGCTTTAGAAACTCAGAAACTTCAGGCCTGGAAAAAGCAGACTACAGCCTCACAACACCTCCTGCTATCTGAAGGGGCTCCAGGGAATCTGGAGAGGGACATTTGCCCAGAGCAGCTGTGGCTGCATCCCTGGCAGTGTCCCAGGCTGGATGGGGCTGGGAGCAGCCTGGGACAGTGGAAAACATCCCTGCCCATGGCAGGGGGTTGAAACTTTAAATTTTTTTCCAACCCAAATCATTCACTCTGACTTTATGGAAATGCTGTGTGAGTCTCAGCAGTTCAATCATCTCTGTCAATGAGTGTCTTCCCTGCTGCTTTTGTCACCTCTGCTCTGCAGAACAGCTGTGAGATGATATGAGCAGGAACACGAGGTTTTAGCACTATTTCCCCTAATCTCCCTTTATTAGAGCAAATCCCTGTATTCTCAGGATTAGGGTCAGGCAAGGTCTGCTGAGCTCTCAGCCACACTGCTGCTGGTCCTGACATTGAGGCGTGGAATGGAGAGTAAAAAGAAATTCTTTGCACCCAAATCAGAGATCAGACATTAAGTGGCTCAAAGTACCATATGCCAAAACCTCTTTAGTGCCTGATGAACAGCTCCTATGAGTGCTGGCCTAGGGACAGCCACTGATTTAGCTTGATTATTTCAAGCTTCTTTTATAGAAGCACCAGGTTTCCTGAAGCAGAAATTTCTCCTCAGCAAAAAAAACAGTGTAGCAGCACAGGCTCAGAAGACGAACACCAGAAAGAAAATAATCTGTGCCCAGCAATCATACCACAGAAACCTCTGGTTTGTTGGGTTTTTTAATGGGTCTGCCACAGCACAATGTGTTATTTATTTTTAGGTCTCACTCCTGTCACACTGTTACCATCTTTAAAGGAAAATTTGCATTGACTAGAGCTAAAGAGAGGAGATATTCACAGAATCACAGAATATCCTGAGTTGGAAAGGACCCACGTGGGTCATCAAGTCCAACTCCTGGCCCTGCACAGGATGCCCCAACAATTTTTGGTAAGGCTGGAAAAGGAAATAAAATGGAGAGAACATCTGAATCTGTGAGTTAATATTTAGACTTTCTGCCCAGATAAAAACACATCTCCTTTCACCTTGGAGTGATTTCCACTCTGCTCTACTTTCTGCTCTCCTTACATCAGTCAAAATTTCAATCTCCGATTTCCTGGTAAGCCTTTCAACCTTTTATCTGCTTGAGAGCTTTTAATTACATTGCAAAGCTTACATTTTTGTCTCTTCATGTGTATTTGATATTTGATAGAAATAATACTGAGATAATACTGCTTGAGATGTGGTGTTAATGTGATAAGTACAAAAATCTTACAAGTAGCTACAAAAGACAGATAAGGGATGATGTGATTTTAGGAGCTCGTTGAAGTGTCACAATTTGTCATAACATTATGCATTTGAATAGCACAAGCAATTAGATCCTTAGTCGATGTGGTATTTTCTGATTTATTCCTTCCACATTGCCCATGAAAGAAAGAGGCTTCAGAAGATAATTTAGAATCACACCAGTACTTAAACCACTGCATTGGGATATTTCTGTGACTGTTTCTGCTTCTAATCAATGAGAACTGGCACTTTGAACTTGTGAAAATCTCTTTGACTGCACAAGAAAAATCCATGTGTAATACTGTAATGCTCAAGTGCCTTATGGGAATGAGGTAAATCTCAGCGAGTCATTTCCATCACAGCCTGAATGTCCACATGGGCATAAAACATAAAACATCAAGCTTACAGCCCTACTGGAATGATATCTTTTCATTGCCACCCTCTTCTTTAAAGCACCTTTACATCTGGCATTATGTTAGACAAAAAGTTGAAAGCAATGCTGATCATTGTGTCAGCGACAGAATTTAACCAAATACTGTTCACCCCCAATACAGAATTAAATTCCTATTTTACACAGACATGTCCACCTTGGATCCATTTATCAAAGGTCTGGGAAGCCAGCTGAAATTAAATCAATGCCACACACTTTATGGGCACTGGCTGATGTCCAGAGTGTTAAAATGGCAGTGCAGAATTGGAAAGGCCCAAGCACGTTGTTTATATGTGCTGGCTGAAATCCAAAATGGTTACAGTAAGTAGGAGAATAAAACATTGGCAACAGGGCCCTCTACTCCTCACTTGAGGCCAGCAAGTGCAAGTTCAGCTGGGAAGAGGTGACCATTATGAAACATGGGCACATAAAGCTCCAGGCACAGATCCTTTGTGATCCTGAGCTCTCACACCTGGCAGGAGAGGGAGCAAGAGGCAGGGACATGCTGCCAGTGTCCAGAGGGATCACTGGAGCTTGCCTTGGCTCCCCCCATGCTCTGGGACTCTCAGATGAGGCAGGCTGCATTTGAATTTACAGTCTGGAGGTTTGTGAGGAATGGTGCTTAGAAGGAATCTCCCTGCTGTCTGCAGGGTCTGGAGAAAGTTGCCTGCAGCCCTAATGCAGAGCTCCTCAAGACCTTTTATTCACAGAAACGTTTAGGATGGAAAAGATCTCCAAGATCGAGTCCAGAAAAGACCTCCAAGATCCAACATTTCCTCCCCAGCCTTCTTCTCAGTATAACACATCTATAACAAGGTCATGGACCTCATCTGGCATTTCCAAAGTGGGTTTTCTGGAATAAAAATAAATCCCCAGGTGCATGGCTCTGTCCTGTTTCATGGCTGTGCAGTGCTGACAATGCACAAAGAAAGGGGAGTGGGAAACCAAGGCTGCCTTCCAAAGGTGGGGAAACACAGACATTGGACACATCAAGATCTTGAGCTCTGTATCCACATCTCAGAGAGGTCATCCCTAACTCCAGCTGAGTGCAGAACTAGCAGAGATCACACTGATTTTGTAACTGTTAATTTATTTTTCATATTTATTTGCCATTGGGAATTCTTGCCCAAACTCTTAAGAATAGATCTGGCCCAGAGAAATAGAATCAAGATCCTTTGGAAAGTGTTAAGAGGCTGGAAAAGAAGCTCATATTGATTCACAATAAACAAAGCAAAAAAGAAAACCCAGGCGTTGTTCATGAGACAGGAATTCTAAAATATTCCATTTGGGGAGTTTGATGGCTTGCTTGCTGCCCAGTTTGAAAGCTTTCAAGCATTTCTGCTTTCTCAATGCAGGAAAAAACCTGCAATAACTAAAATTAAAAAAGAAAAAGCAAAGAACACCCTTTCATGTTCCATTGTGAACCAGAAACTCTGCCCTCTTAATCATCACCTTTTTTCTACCTTCACACTGTGTTTTGCTCCTTTACAGGCAGCACTGAAGTCCTTGCTTTTCTTTAATGGAAGTAGGAGAAATGTAGCAGTATCTTCAAGGCAGTCTTCCTTCCCAAATTTGCCTTAAACCAGGACAACACTGTTGGGTTTTCCAAAAAGAAAACAATGTTCCAGTAAAATAGTAATTTTCCCATACAGCATCATACAGTTGGTCAAAGATGGAGGGTTTTTTCCATCAGGAAAATAAGCCTCCAATAAAGTTTGCTGCATCCCAAGCAGTCTACACAAAGGCTGCAGTTATCTTCTGGCCATTAGAGGATTTACAGACAATTCCCTCCCAAAACCTGACACGTAGAACTCAAAGTCTTCAGATTTATTTAATACAGATGTTTTAAAGATGAGCAAATGTAAATATCTCTGAGAACTGAGAACACTACCAATACTTTTGTATCTTGGTTTCAAAAGCTGCAATTCAATTGTGCATACACAAGAATCTGGTGCAACATAAGACACTTGAGGATGCCAAAGATATTCACCTGAGCTGGACAGAAATGACAGAGGGCTCATGGAAAAACCAGTGGGGGTGAGATGGACTATGATGATTATGAGATATCAGCAGCCAAAGAGAATTTCAGTGTAATCAGCAGCCTGTCACACAGGGCTTCCTTCTAGGAAATAAGTTAAAGTCTTGGATGCTGCAAATTCTACTTGTAGAAAGAAAGCAAAAACTACCAAACCAAGACTATGATGTGGTTTATCTTCAAGCAAGATGGATGTACTAGGAGGTGCCAGACTTCTCTACCTTTTCTTTTAAAACTTCTTTTAATACTGTAACCAAGATTTAAGTTGAACTTTAAGCTTTAAGTTGAGCTGAACCTGTGATGAATGGATTCAAATATGAAGCAAGCCAAGATTCATTTTTACAGTTCCTGTAAGGAGGGACATGCTAAAGAATCCTTTGGTGAGTTGCTGCTCTCTACTGGGGAAAGGCTGTACAAAAGACCCACATGGCACATTCCCTGCACTGCAGGTTATTCCAGTCTTATCCACGAGCTGAGGAACTAATTTTAAAGTGATCTTGACAGTGAGTCCCCAAGTTAATCTGCTTAAATAATTTCCTACACATTTTTGTCCTCATTTTCTGCTGCTTCTACCGAAGTCCCAGGCACCAAGTCCAGTTCCAAGTGCCTTGTCCAGCTCTCAGGGATATCTCTGGTGCCTGTCACCGACTGCCAGCCTCATTTCTCCCACGGTGAAAAGATCTCACACAGCTGTGACACTAATTTGGGTAAACAGAAGACTTGTGGTCACAGAAGATGGACTTTTCCTGGAGTAACATGAAGCTATAATCTTGAGATAAAAAGAAGGAAGAAAGTGTTTATAACTACAGCTATAAAATCCTTCCTTTTTTATTATTTTTCCTCTTTTTTTTTTTTTTTTGGTTTGTTTTCTTTTGTTGTCTTTTTTTTCTTCCCTCTGGCCTCCATTTTCTCTCATTAGTTTTCTCAAATACACTAGTACCCCACAAGAGTATAAATGCTCAAAAATACACATTTTAAAATTATTTTCTTTTTTTAAATTCCAGTTTAAATTTTGCTTTCAACAGCTGGACTGAAACACTTCTTGCTGCAGGAGATTTTACACCAGGACATGCAGATAGACTGGAGGTGACTCCAACTGCTCTATCATCAGAAATGGAAGCTGGGGGAGCAGAAATGCCTAAGATAGCTCAGGTGTCCAAAGAACCTTGGAACTGCTGATAAACCAATCAAGAATTTGTGAGGAAGGATCAGAATAAAGGCTAATATTTGGGGCAGGAATCTGCTGCTGACCACCTGCTTGGGAAGAGATGAAATCCTCTTCAGGCAGGCAGAACAAGCCTGGAAGTCACAGGCTCTGAGTCTTGCTGTGGATCATCAGGATCATCAAAGGCCAGCTCCTGGCCCTGCACAGGACACCCTAAGGATCACACCACTATTATTCCCTCATTATTTGCAGGAAGAAGACACAGTTAGGGAGCTCTTAAGCCAATTGTTCATGGGAATAGTTGGTATGGATGTGATGGTGCCAAGGTAACCCTACATGTCATTCTGAGACTCATCATCTTCAACAGCTCATGGCAGCCAGGAAAAGTTCCTTTGGACTGAAAAAGGGGCTGATGTCACACACATTTCTGCCTGTCAAGGGAGGGGGAGAGGCAGAACTGCTACCTGGGCCTTCTTATTTCTCCTTGTGCAGAAATGGATGCAGGCTTCTGGCTTCAGGAGGGGCAAGTTTGAGTGACTTGAACAAGGACTTGAACAATGAGCCCTCATAAGCCCTCAACTGGAGAGCAGTGCCAGCAGCTCAGGAGTGATGCTGCCCGTGCACCCTGTGAGCTGGGATCTCTGGAGAGCTGTGTGACCTCTGGAGAGCTGTGTGAGCTCTGGAGAGCTGTGTGACCTCTGGAGAGCTGTCCCCTCTGCAGAGCTGTGTCCCCTCTGCAGGGCTGTGTCCCCTCTGCAGGGCTGTGTCCCCTGGGCAGAGCTGTGTCCCCTGGGCAGGGCTGTGTCCCCTGGGCAGGGCTGTGTCCCCTAGGCAGGGCTGTGTCCCCTGGGCAGGGCTGTGTCCCCTGGGCAGGGCTGTGTCCCCTAGGCAGGGCTGTGTCCCACACAACTGCTGCCCTGGGCAGGGACCAGCCCTGCACACACTGCACAGAGAGCCTGTGCAGGCTCCTCCTGGGGAGATTCCAGAGCCAGCTGGGCACAATCCTGTGCCCTGTGCTCTGGGCTGGCCCTGCTGGAGCAGGGAGGTGCCACCAGTGACCACCGTGCTCCCTTCCAGCCCCAACCAGTCTCTGCTTCTGTGATCAGATATTTCTCAGGCAACACCCTGAACAGGTTTCTGGTTTTCTTCTGGACTTGATGAAAGGAAACAGTGATTTCTTATCCTGCTTCCCCCATATGGGGAATGCAGGATGATGGAGAGCTCCAGCCTGAATGCATCACACGTTTGTGAATCTGTGCATACACACCAGCCTGCTACAGATATCCTGACACATAAATCAGATGGGCACCAGATGCAGTTTGGCTACAAGAGAGAAGCAAAATCTGGGGGCAATTCTTTTAGGACACTGGAAAAAATCTCCTTGCAGATTGGTTATTAACATAGACTGCAAGTTGGTTTAACTAAAGAAACAATCTTTACACAACCCATTCCTCTCCAGAGGTTTTATAAAGATCAGCCACCACAAATAAAATCTAACACTTCTCTAAGTGAGGAATATCAGTTATAAGAGCAATAACAACTAAAAACTGCTTTCTAGAAGTGTTTTTGAATTCAAATATGTATTTAATGTGTGTTAGGTAACTACAGTGCACACACCTGGCTTGTGAGTGGGTATGTGCATGAATTCCCACCCTAGAAAGATATTAATCCCTGTAAAACTTGGCAGGTCAAGCACTTAACAGACAGAAAATGTCAGAAATAAGTATGTCCTGGAGAACTGTAGCTCATCTCTTTTGAGATTGAAGTGTGATAAATTCTGGAACTGAGTGATTCCAGTCGTTTTTTATCTTTTCCTCTTAAAGCACTTCTCTCTCTGTGTGCTCCAAGTGCTCTGGCTGCTCTGCATTCATTCACTGCCATCCTCCTCACTCCTCATGCTGTGTGTGGCCTCAGGACACACTCATCAAAATCCCCTTCTGAAGACAGAAGGCTTCATTTCCCCATGGGCTTCCTAAAAGCAGCAAGCAGAAATCACCTCCCTGTGTCCTTCAGTGGCACAATGAGGAAAGGGAAAGACTTGACTGAGCATCCTGCACTCCCTGTACTCCAGCACTGTCTCAAGGCTTCATCAACAGGAGCATTTATCCCCAAAAACGTCCTTTGCTGATGGGGACAAGAAGAAGATGCTAAAATAAGAACTATTGTGACAATTGAGTGTGAAGGCTTCAATTATTCAGAATTCTTGGGAACATTAGCATGTTCTATATAGGGTACCCTGGCAGCCACGAGGATCCAGAGCTCCCACAAATCCAAAGCCAGGATGCAAAGCAACCCCCAGCAGCTGGATCAGGTTCCAGGCTGTGCCCTGAAAGATGGTGCTGTTGTAAAGCTCCCTATTCCCACCCAGTGCACTGACTGCAGCAACTGGGAATCCATCCCAAGATTCCCACCCAGTGCACTGACTGCAGCCACTGGGAATCCATCCCAAAATTCCTACCCAGTGCACTGACTGCAGCCACTGGGAATCCATCCCAAAATTCCCACCCAGTGCACTGACTGCAGCCACTGGGAGTCCATCCCAAGATTCCCACCCAGTGCACTGGCTGCAGCCACTGGGAGTCCATCCCAAGATTCCCAGCCAGTGCCCTGATGCAGCCACTGGGAGTCCATCCCAAGATTCCCAGCCAGTGCCCTGATGCAGACACTGGGAGTCCATCCCAAGATTCCCAGCCAGTGCCCTGATGCAGACACTGGGAGTCCATCCCAAGATTCCCAGCCAGTGCCCTGATGCAGCCACTGGGAGTCCATCCCAAGATTCCCAGCCAGTGCCCTGATGCAGACACTGGGAGTCCATCCCAAGATTCCCAGCCAGTGCCCTGATGCAGCCACTGGGAGTCCATCCCAAGATTCCCAGCCAGTGCCCTGATGCAGACACTGGGAGTCCATCCCAAGATTCCCAGCCAGTGCCCTGATGCAGACACTGGGAGTCCATCCCAAGATTCCCAGCCAGTGCCCTGATGCAGACACTGGGAGTCCATCCCAAGATTCCCAGCCAGTGCCCTGATGCAGACACTGGGAGTCCATCCCAAGATTCCCAGCCAGTGCCCTGATGCAGACACTGGGAGTCCATCCCAAGCCTCCTATTTGGCAGGAGGCAGCCGAGCCCGTGTGTGTGTCCTGCCATGAATGGCACACGACGTCTGCTCTAAAATTGTCAAGGCAATAAAAGGGACACTTCATCAAAGGGCATTTTCCTGACACTTGTGTGAGTCACCTCAGCCTAATCTCGGCTCCTGGAGCTCAGGGACTGCAGGACAGCTGCAATAGTTTAGCATTTCTAGTGTGGACCAGCGTGTTTTGCCAGCAAACCGCAGAGCTGCGTGCTGGCGTGGCTCCTGGGCTCCCTCCCAGTTCCAGCAGGGAGGATTTTGTTGGCTTTAATTCCTGCAGTAAAACCCAGTCCACTTGTTGCCTTTAGGTCACTTTCTTCTTTCCCAGCTACTTCCAACTTCATCATTTGCCTTCAGTTTATCATGCCTGCTCCCTTTCTCCTGCATCCTCACTCTGTCACACATCTACTCAGGGCTCACCAAACTTACACCTCCCTCTCCCAATTCCTAATCCACAGATACCTGAGGAAACTGGTGAATTCATGCTCTGAGCCATGTATTAGAAGCTGTTTCTGTGCTTTGTAGGAAAAATCCTCCATTAAAAGCCAACAACTCTCTTAGAAACCACCTAGAACTCAGGAAACAAATGTAATTTACTGCACAGGCATAGAGAGGGCAGATAAAGGAATTTATCAGTTCAATTCACATTGGTGGACAAGGCCAGCCTTATGCACAAAGAGGTAACATTTTGCCCCTTCTGGAATTTCTATCAGCTATAGTGAGACAGGGATTTTCCCTGCAGTCTCTACTGTTAAGTTACCAAATGCAAAAAAGCTGTAAATTTGGAGCTTTTAAATGCCAGACTCTAAGAATTTATCAAACTGTGCCTTCTGTCTTCTAGACTATTTTCAATATTTGAGGTTCATACCCATTATTCACTCTCACATGCTGAGCATAAATTCCCCTTCTACACTGTGTACACTTTCACAGTAAATTCTACTCGTTTGGGCAAAACTGCTATGACAGTGAAAGGCACTATTTATTGCAACTTGGGATACACAAAACCAATGTCAGGACTTAATAAATAAGATAATGAAATTGCTATTGCTTCATTTCACCCAGTGAATCACTTCGAAGGAAAAATAAGTAATTCATTGCCTCAAAAGTCGTGTCACTCCAGGTTAATCAATTCTTTCTTAGCATTTAGCTAGCTGTGTTTTCCACCAAGGCAATTGCTTTCCACTGTCAAATCACCACGGAAATTTTTAATCCAAAACAACAACAGAGAACCTGGATTTTCCTGTTGATTAGCACAGTTAATTATCTAACAGAATGCAAATATTTGACTTAGTGACAGAACACAAAACCAAAACAAAGCTTTAACTTTCCAATATGCAGCAGGAAAGAGCTCGTGCAGGTGTGAATAGGCTTTTTTTTTTTTTTTTTTTTTTCTTTTCTTTTTTTGCATCTTTTATTTGTGCTTTAACACCTGGAAAAGAAATGCTGCAAAGAGCCTTATTGGCATAGCAAAGGCCACCGTGGGGAAGTGGTTGGGATAAAACTTGCCTTGCCACAAAAGACAGACAGACAAAATCTCTAGAATTCTATCTATGAAAACCGATCCGGGCTTGACCTTCCTTTACACAAACTCTCAATTTGGCATCATGAAAGGGCTTAAAAACAGGCAGGAGAGTTTCACTGCCAGGACAGTAGGACTGGGCAAAGAGGGTCTCAGCTTGACTGGGAGTGAAGGGAGGGGGTTCTTTCACGAGTGGCTGTAAATGCAAATGTTCACAGCCTCTCCAGGCAGCTGCGGGGTTTGCCAAGAGCTGCTTATGCCCCCACAGGGCTCTAGCAGGGACTTGGGCAGATATCTCGACTTTGCTCCATTCTGAGACTCAGCAGCTCTGTTGTGTTTGAATTTTCATCACCCTTAAGTAAAGGAAAAGGTCTTTCTTTTGAAGGAATTTTCTGAAAACATTTTAGCCTTCTTGGAGTCTCCTTGGTTGTTTATTTTTCCGAGTGGCCGTGACAAAGAGCAGGTTCTCATGGTGATAATCAGCCACCAGGTCTCGGTGGGAATCCCCAGACTGACCCCAAAGGACTTTGTTCACTCTGGTTTGGATTAAGAAATGTTAAGAACTTCCCAGATCAGATAATGAGAAATAGCTCCTACATCTCCTCACAGCTCCCAGACAATACCTTGGCTCCACCATGAACATAAATCACAGAATCACAGAAGCGTTTGGATTGGAAGAAACCTTAAAAACAATTTAATTTCAATCCCCTGGCACTGTCCCAGGCTGCTCCCAGCTCCATGCAGCCTGGGACACTGCCAGGGATGCAGGGGCAGCCCCAGCTGCTCTGGGCACCCTGTGCCAGGGCCTCAGCACCTCCCAGGAACAATTCCTTCCCCATAGCCAATGTAACCCTGCTCTCTGGCAGTGTGCAGCCATTCCCCTGTCCTGTCACTCCAGGACATTGTGAGAAAATCCCTCTCCATCTTTCCTTGTAGGGTCCCTTCAGGTACCCCAACCTTACCTAGATTAAAGAGAAGGGGATACAGGGATATCCATGAGGAAGATTTAAGCCTTTGTCTCTGGGTTGTGGTTATGATTTGTGTTTCCTAACTCTGACAAGGATTCCAGGCAGTGCCATCTCCTGCTCTTTCTCCTATCACCTGGACTTTTGTAAATTTGTGTTTCTATTTGCAAGGAGTCCTGATTTGTATGAAGGCAAGGACAGCATCTTTTCAAAAATGCCCGTTAAAAATAAAATCTTATTGAAAAATCTGTATTAAAAGAAGTTCTTTTCAAGACAGCCCTGACTCATTTGGAAAACACACAGGGTTTTGAAAAGGTTTGATGGAATTGAGTCAAACACCTTTTATAATATGAGTTTTTCTGCAGTAAATGCTGTACATATCTGAAATTGAGTTACTTTTCATTTTTGTGGACTCCAAATTAAGTAAAGTATTTACTATTTGACTTCGGGTGAACTTTATCTCTTTTATGCTAATGTGTCAGTTTAAAATAACTCCAATTATCATGCCCACAAATGTGGGAACACTTTAAAGTGTTCCTTTGCTCTGCATACCCTTTTACAGGTATCTCTTGGGTCAAAATCCCTTTAACTTCCAGTTCATTTTCTAAGAAGTCTGGACATTTGCATAGTTTTTGAATAGATGAAGAACAAAATCTCCTTTAGAAAATTTCACAAGCACAATAACTGCTTTATTATATATATTTATTTTTTTTTTACTGTATTCAGAGGCATCTATATATATAGAGAGAGATATACACTCTACATTTTACTTATGGCTAATTTCAGGCAGTGAAAATATTATTGTTTTCTAAAACCTCTCCACATTTTCACGCCAAGGTCATTGCTGAAGCTGATCCACCAAAACACAAGGAGGAAATCAATTTTATATGAGAGATTCGAGTGTCCCATTGCACCCCACTGATGAGATGGTGTGCTAACCCCTCAAACCTAATATCCAGTGACATGGGCATGGAAACAAAAGCCAGTTATAACACAAGTTTCTTTGGCTGGGGTTAAAAGCAACCAGTGTAAAACTGCCACTTGAAAAGCTTTTAAACCTTCCTCAAATAAAGTGGATATAAACTGACTCATTTTTTTAAGTGCACCCCAGTTCATGCCAGATGCAACAAGGCAAACAGCTGCTCCTGCAGTTCTGAAGTCTGGGCTGGAAAAACTTCTTTATTCCAAGTCAAAATCATTAAGTTAAAAGAGAAAATGGAAATAACCCATTAACAAAGGCAACCAGCAAGATAAAAGCCAGAATGGACTAAAGGGTTCTGAAAATGAATGGGTTTAGATTAAAGGCCAATGAAATATGGAACCCAGCCCCATATAGATTTACCTGGCTCAGCTTGTGAAATGTCAGTGTAAGAGGCTGCTGCTGGAAAGATAAGCAGGGCTATGAGCTCTTAACAATGGGAACCTTGTTAGAAAAGTTTTCTATTGTACACATATATATTAGCTGCTATTGTCTTCCTTTATCAAGAAAATCTTGTCTTGAATGCCGAGATTGCAAAAGTCCTGTCAGTTAATTCTGTCCTATTTAGTCTATATTTTAAACTACGTCTAGAACAAAAGAAATCTAAATATACCTTGTGTTTTAACTGGGAAAAGGTTCTTAAAAGGTCCCAGCTAATTCTTGCTCCTAGATACAATGAGGCACGGAAAATGGATGCAGTGGGCATTTCCAGATGGTGAATCAGGCTTTTTTTAGCGATAGGCATCAGTGAAATCCCCATCGTACTTCAAAGGCTGTGTGGAAAGCACTGGGTGTTTGTGTCAGGCAGAAGAGATATTAGATCTCCTTATTCCTAACCAAACAACCAGAGAAGCACAAAGGGAGCACTCGGAGTCAGCCCCAAACAAAGGCAGAAAAATCTCTTCTTACAACAACAAATTTGTATTCAGCCTATGCAGCAGGGTATCGAGTGAGCTGGGCAGAGCAGTGTCTGTTCCCCAAAAATATTCTTTTCTTTTCCACTTTTGTGGAGGAATTGCCTGCAGGAGACCCATGTATTCCAATTTACTACAGCCCTGAGAACAGAAGATCATTCTGCACAATGATGAACCCAGGCTAGGAGTTGTTTGGCTTTCCATTTAAAGCAAATAAAAATAGGGAAGATTATTACGATATCTACTGTAAAATGTTACAACAAAGAGGCTTTAGGTGACAGAGCCTTTATCAGGTGCTGATAAAATGTTTAATTATATCACCATTCAGAGCTGGAAGCAGATGAGTTATACTCAGGTGTATGACTTTGATCAGCCTAGAACTCAGTGCTCATTTTAACAAGGCAAACCATATAATTAACATTTCCAGCTATGTCACCTCTTCAGTAGTGATCTCTATATACTAACACATGGATAATATATATAGTAGCATATATAAAATGTATGATTCATGCAATATCTCAACACAGTAGCAATGTATGGTCTGTCATGCATGCTGCTGTACAATAACTTTCTAAATAACAGTACTGGAATCAGGTTTATTTAAATCCAGACCCTTTAAATCAGTGACTTCATTCAACGTCCTAAATCATAATTATGTAAATTACCGGTTGATTTTATTTTATTTTTTAACATGGCCTTTATGAAGCGTGCCAGTCATGGTAAAAAAATCTGTTCAGATCCCAATTTCCATATTTTCCAAGCGTGAAGACATTAAATGTGAAATCTTCAGAATCTTGAAAGCTAGTTAACGACATTAAATAACATTTAAAGGTAATGAGTGCTCTACTGCTTTTGAAAATAGAATACTTTGACACATCAAGAAAACAGCAAGAGCCTTGCAAAAATCTAGCAACTAATTAGCATTTTTAGCCTCTCTCAGTTAGGTATGGAAAATTATTTCTTTATATCTTTATTTTTCACAACACAGCAGTCCCTGGACATCACCAGGCAACATCTTCTGCCTTTCCTTTGACACTTCTGTAATTATCCAGTCCCATGATTTACTAAGCCCTTTGAAGTACCAGGGACTGGAAAACTTGTGCCCAACTCCAATCTCTACTTCCAGAGCTAACGTGCCATATTTCCTTTCCTAGCAGGAAAAAAAAAATACTTGAAAGTACTTAGCAGGGGAAAAAAAAAGAAAGAGCTTTTCAGGAGCAGCTCTTTTGTCACTCTGGCTGCTCTTACCAGCAAGTGGTTGTCTGGTCAGGGATAACATGACAGGAATAATCTGCAAAGAGGACACATCTTATTAAAGTCGTGGCCACCCACTTTGCTCCCTTACTCCATCTGGCTTCCCACACATCCTGCCTGCCAATCCTTTATTGTGCTAACAGGAATAAAGAAGGAGCAAATGTGAAATGGCAGCTATAGAATTTCCTTCTCATCACAGGAGCCATAAAAATTGAATTTTCAGAGGTGGAACAAACTTAACCATCATTAAGTTTGCAATTGTTTTTTACAGGGAATGGGAAGTTAAAATTCACCTTTCCCTTAAAGACATAGATTTGTGCTGAGCACTGATCACCATTTGTGTTTTTTTCTCATGAGGTGGAAAAGAGCATTTTTCCACTGCTTTTGGTTTCCCTGGTTACTTGAGCAAGTTACTTCTTGAAGTTTTTATGGTTTGTGGCATCACATTACACAAACATGAGTTATTATTGATGCACCACAGCTTTGAGCCTCCGAGAATGATAAGTAGAAAGAAAATCCCCTTTTGATGTAGCAGTTGCTGAAAATTCCTCCTGAGGTCACTCCTCTGAAGAAGAGCTCTCTGTTCCCAGCAAGGACAGACTTGTCAAGGGGTATTTTTAATGCCTTGGATAGTTTCTATGTAAATATTAATTGGTGGATCCTGCACCACTTAGTTTCCACATGCTAATATTGAGTAATCCAATGAGTCAGCACCAGTTGCAGAGATTTCTGGAGACTGGACACACTGGGTTCAGCACCATTTCTCCCCACCTCACAGCAATATTGCAAACTTCCAACAATTTTCACAACGAAGCCATGAAAAGTAGACCTTGTATCAGGTATCCACATCTGGGTTTTCTCAAAGTAATTGCATGAAAATGGGCCAGGGGCAGAGGATTTAGCTACAAAGCAGCACCCGATGTTTCAGAGGTGAGAGCAAACACTCAGCCTTGGTCCTTGAGACAATAATCAGCAGCAGTCTGTGCACCTCCAGCTAAAATTGAAAAGGAGGGGTTTAAGGAGTATGCCCAGTTTCCTGTACAACAGCACGGTGTATATGTGTGCATAAATATCCACATGAAAAAGCTGTGAGAATTGGGATGGTTCAGGTACTGGGCTGACCTCAGGGTGGCCTTGCAGAGCCTGCAGGGAGCCCAGGAGAGATGGGCAGAGACTCTGGGCAAGGGCTGGAGTGACAGGACAGGGGAATGGCTGCACACTGCCAGAGAGCAGGGTTACATTGGCTATGGGGAAGGAATTGTTCCTGGGAGGTGCTGAGGCCCTGGCACAGGGTGCCCAGAGCAGCTGGGGCTGCCCCTGCATCCCTGGCAGTGTCCCAGGCTGCATGGGGCTGGGAGCAGCCTGGGACAGTGGGAAACATCCCTGCCCATGGCAGAGGGTTGGAATTGGATGGGTTTTAAGGTCTTTTCCCACCCAAACTATGTAATTCTCTGATTTGTACAAAAACACCCTCGCACATCTCAAAGCTCATCAGCCTCAGAAACCTGCATGAGCAGCCAGCCCAGCAAAAGTGACATTCCACTTTTGAAGGAGTGCCAAAAAGAAATGCATCCTGCTAGCTGTGTGCTCTCAGCCATAAAACTCCAAGATCTGAATTCCAGGGATATTGCAGCTATTGGATAGACCCTGTCAGACTGACCTTGCACAAAGGGCTGTCTAGGGAGGCAGGAGACAAAGGACCTGCAGGATGAGGTGGAACCTCTTCCCTGAGAGGTGAAGGACTGTGGGTGGGTTCAGAGCACACAGCCCCATGGCAAGGGCAGCAAGAGGAGCTTTAATGAGAGAAGTATTAAGTCCTTTGACACCTATTAGTGAGATGATGACAAAAATAGTGTCGGGTCATGTGAAACTGCACAGGACAATGTTGTTTATACTTGAAGCAACCAAGGACCGGTGTGGTTTCAGCTGCTTGGTTTGTTTCATGTGTGATGACCCTTAAAATAGACAAAAATATATCTGTTGGTGTTAGACATCCTTCCAAGCCACAAATGCACAGCCCTGTGTGTAACCTTCCCAAAGGGGCAGAACTGAGGTTTTGGGTTTAGGTGCCTGTCGTTGTAGACAACTGGTTTTGGAAATGAGAGAAAACCCACAAGGTCACAGGAGTGATTTTTGGTGGAGCTCAGATTAGACCCAGGATGATTTGATATCTTATAACAACTCAGTTCAGCAATGGGGATCATGATGTAAACCCCCAATTGTTTTGGGGTTTGTTTTCTCTTTTTTTGCTTCATTTGTTGTGGGGATTTTTGCCTGTTGTAATAATGTGGAGCCGCCTTGCTTTCTATCAGGAGAGATCTTTTCTACTTCAAAACTGCTCATGAAAAAGAAATAAATCTTTAGGAAGTCAAAAAGGATTTTCTTAAACAGATTTCACATTACACAAGATAGATTGGCTAATAGTTTTATTCTGAACCTGGCTTATCCTTCTAACCTGTTTTCCTGAGAGTACAGCTTCACCAGAATGGTAAATCATGGTATATAAATGTGCATATCAGACCTGAATAATACATCCAGTTCAAAACCAGAAATAAACATTTTCTTTCCTGAAGCACTTAATGCATTTTTCCTAAATAAAAAGCATCCTCTTATTATACTGTTAGACTAATATGTTTGGGATTTGTTGTTTGTTTTGTTTGGTTTCTTTTTTTTGAATTTTATTTTGAAGGTTACTAATGCATGCCTGACCTCAAAAGAATATTTTCTTTAATTAGAAAATGCTCCTAGCTAGAGATGTCAAACCCTAGTTTCAAATAAGGAATGCCTAGTTAAATAACCCAAAGAGGAAAAACTCTTAATCCATAACTTTAATCATGACAGATATTTTACATAACCAAAAATGTACTTGCATCAAATTGCTGAACAATTCAAGGAATAGGGAATGATTTACATGAAGTTAACCTGTATAGGAATATCTGAATGTTGTGTTTTAGCCCAAGGAGTCCTTACTCTGAAGAAAAACAGCACATATATAAAGGAAAAAAAAAATTAGAGTCTTCCATTAAATCCCCAAATAAATTGATTAAAAAAAAAAAAAAAAAAAGGTGATCTGGGAATTAATGAGATAACAGACACACACAATTCAATGAGAGAGAACATTCTGTGCTTCGAGGCTTCTCCAGCCAAATGGGAGCTCTGCTTCAGGGGCAGAAACATCTCACAGGCAGAGTTCTACAAACCTTGAAATCTTTGGGCAAGAGAAGACAATCCCTTCCCAGAGTCCCACGAGAGACCTGGATGTGAGGGCAGGTCCTGGTAGGTGACTTTGAAAAAACACTGCTGTTATTAATATGGGACAATAAATAGTTTTGCTAGGAAAGGTGTAGGGTTACATGGAAACAGGGAACAGCTGAATAGTATTAAATCAACAAAGCCAGCCTTGTGACTCCGCCGGCCCTAATATTTGTGAACTTGTGTATCCTGGAGAAAACCTGGCGTGCCCTTGCCTGGATTTGGAACCCAGGCACCACCCCCTGCCCACCCCATCCACTCCCACCCCCTCAGCCCAACAGAAATGTGTTTGATGGGCAGGCCAAGGATCGTGTTCCTGTCACCCTGACCTCGGAGAGCTGATTTAGCTCTGCCCTGGGCTGTTCTCAGCCCCAAGAGGAGTTTCTCTGGCCACCTCTGGACCTTCCACCCTGCTTTTCATTCAAAAATCATAGCCTGCAGCCTGTTCTAGAAATAGCTAAGAGGCTAGAGACAGATGAAAGGCAAATATCTGCTTGAGAAAAAACAAGAATGACCAAACCCAGTGTTTTTTCCTTTCAGGTGCAACATGGAACTTTAGTAACACAAGTGAGCAGAAGGAGTAGACACTTTAAGTGTCTCTGTGGGTGCAGCAAGGCTTCAAATATGCTTTCCCTGACAATTCAAATTTATTAATTATGTCTATATCTTAATTGGCCCTCACAGAAGTGATTATAATTGACTTTGTCCACAATTAAGCTTCTTTAAATTGTGTCATCACTGGGACTTCCATGGTCCTTGGGGCTGCACAGACCTGAGCCCCTCTCAGAGCTTTTCCTGGGGTCTTGAGGCAAGATCCTTCTACCCCTCCAGCTCCAGAGGGGAAAGAAGGGTGAATTAACCCTATCCTTGCTCTGAGCTCTCTACATCTGTGCATCAAGCAATTCAATACATCTTTGCTGGGCTTCCACCTCTCACCTCACCCTCCACGAGAAGCTCCACTTATAAAACACAGCCATGGGCACATGAGGTTAAAGAAAAATCTGTGTCCTTTCCCTGCCTCTAGCATTTTGTTGGACATGAGCCCCCTGGGTTAAGACTCAGTTTTTTACCAGTCTTTAGTGATGCCTCTACGTACGGAATTACATCATGAATTAAAAGGATGGAAAACAAAGAATACCGACTGTGAATAGTCAGTCACTTTGATGCCCCTTTATCCTGGAGCATTGGAAAAGTATTTCTCAGTGTTATTTCTCACAGGGGGACTAAGAGTCCTTTTAGAACACAGGGAAAACACGATCAGTTTTCAGCCAGGCTTTCCAAAACATAAAGTGAATCTTGCTGTCAGTGAAATGTCTCACCAGAGCAGCGAGCATTCCTGAGGACATTATTTCACCTAAACCACCCAGAAAGCATCACAAGGTTTACTTTCTTGTTAACTTATACATGGGAAGAAGGTTATTTTGTTTGGAATTTTGGGCAAGGGGGAGATGGTGCTATTTTTTTTCCCCTCTTTGTAAATCTAGCATTTCTTTTACTGTAATTCCAGCACACAACATCTGAAAAAAGGCAGAGTTTATCAGTGAGACATTGTCATCCCCCACTATTGCCAGATTTGTTTGGATTTACGAGTGAGGCATTGTCTAGCCAGGAAACTGCAGCTACCAAATCAATCAGTTTAAAAACTGATACAGCAAAATCTTGGACTCACATTTGAGTAGGAAGCAGCTGCACTGTGTCAAGATGTCACTGCCCTCCGTTATTTGTTAGCAGTGTCCTGGCCATGTCCCTGCTTCCACAGCAGTGTCTGGGGAATGGCTTGTGGGAGCTTTTCTCACATGCTGCAGGGCACCTTCCAGTGCTTCCACTGCCCTACAAAATGCACACAAAGGGGCAGAATCTCCCTGGAGTGCCTGAGAAGAGCAAGTGCCTTCTGACCAGTGCATGTGGTGGGCAAATTCCTCACAGAAGGGGCAACAGCATCATAAAACACTGCAGCTGACTGTGAAATGTTCATAGAGAAGGCTCAGAAAAATAAAAATAAATTAAAAAAAAAACCCAAACCAACACAAACAAACAAACAAACACAACCAACCAACCAACCAAACATTTACTTCAGCTCTTTGAAGGTGTGACCTCAGATAAATCATTGTTCACTTGAGATAAAACAAATGCCATTTAGTTGGGACAGTGTGAGATTAGCATTCATTTAATGACATCCATGTTGAGCTTGTTTCACCAGCCCAGTTTAATTCAGCATCACACAGACAAGGTCCAAAGGGCTGCAAATTTAAAGTAGAAAAAGGAGTGCCCATTTGTCATAAAGAGCATATTGTTGGGCCTCATCTGCACATAATCCTGTAACAAGTGAACTGAAAGGGTATTTTTAGATTAATTTATTTAGCTGTGATATATTAATTTTGTTAGCTGTGGTATTGTATCCATAAATCTATGACGTGCATCTCATTTATTCTAATGTGGGTTGGTTTTTTTTTTTTTTTTCCTTTTGCACTATTTGGCAATAAAAAGCAGTCTTGAAACAGGAAACAATCACAATTGAGGTCAGTGGGATACCTCATGTGCTTACAGCACTTTCAGCACCTCTGAGAGCTGGATAAAAGTGCAAAGTGACACAGAGCAGAGCACCCCAAGTCCACACACGTGGGCCTGGCTGCTGGGGCTCAGGGGAGAAACAGAGGATGGGTACAGCTGAAAGGGGGAGAACCAGGAAATTGTGCCAGGCTACAGATTGTTCTCTCAGCTAAATAACAACTCCTGGAAATGGAGGAAGAGAGAAATGAGACAAAGCATAATATATGGCATGGGACTCCTTCTGCCTTTGAAAGAGGCCAGAGAAGGGATGTGCTCCTCTTCTGCACTAAATCCCACATCTCAAGCATCTTTAGGTAGGCTTGAACACCTTTCTGTGGAGCTCAGAAGACAAGTGTCCCCTGAGATGTGGCTCAGCAGTCCTTGCATTCTCTGTAGGAAAACTTGATTTCTATAGTCCTAACTTTGCAGATGGGCCGTGAACACCTGGGATTCAATTTGTGTTGTAAAATGCTAAGAGTAAAAAAATATGTTATTGGCAGGAACAGTTTGTGATCATTTAACAGTAAAATATCTTCAGCCAAGGCTACAAATGTACCTGCACTCTAATGCTCGGATAATGGACAGATTGTCAAAAAGTTGCATCTTTGGAATGAAAAAACCCCAGGTTGTTATGAGACAGAGCTTGAAAAGATTGTGCTAAACTCTGTGCTCAAGCAACACCCCAGGATATTTACATCTCCTCGGAGCAGACCGAAAAAGGAAACATAATTTTCACCAGCTTTTCTGCCCGATCTATTTTCTCCCACCGCCTCCTGTGTACCGTAACAATGCATTCGGGAAAGTAGGTGTTCATCCCATTCCTCCCGATCAAATTTTGTTTACTGCCTTCTCTCCCGGACTGCAGATGAGTAACGGAGCTGCCTGCAGCGGGGGCGGCGATGGGGGCACCGGGGAAAGGACAGGCAGGGCTGGCAGCAGTGCCCCCCTGGCCAGCACATCCCAGCCAGCCCTTTGCCTTTCATGGAGCTCAGCGCCCATCCCCACCTTGGGAAGGAAATGGATCCGAGCAGGGATGGCCCCATCCCACTGGGGCACACCCAGCAGCTGCTAAATCAGTTCTGAAGAGGAGGCACGCAAAGGCAGGGGCAGGGAGAGGAACACATCTTGGATCCTTGGGAAAAGGGAGGAGAGTGTGCCCTCTATGGCTCAGCCAACCCTGCCAGCACAGGGGACAACTCAGAATTTCAAATTCAAAACAGAGGTCCACCGTGAAGCTGCAGCATGGCAGAGACCAATTCCATCTGCCTGCAACGTGCTGGGATTTCATGGACCTCATTAGAGCATTAAACAGGATGGCTGAACCCCTTCCTTGAGCATCTCCCTCTTTGCAGTTCCTCTTTCACACCTCAATCCCATTTCTATCCAGGTTCCTGGATCAGCAGGTGAAATTCCCTTTGCAGTTCCTCTTTCACACCTCAGTCCCATTTCTATCCAGGTTCCTGGATCAGCAGGTGAAATTCCCTTTGCAGTTCCTCTTTCACACCTCAGTCCCATTTCTATCCAGGTTCCTGGATCAGCAGGTGAAATTCCCTTTGCAGTTCCTCTTTCACACCTCAGTCCCATTTCTATCCAGGTTCCTGGATCAGCAGGTGAAATTCCCTTTGCAGTTCCTCTTTCACACCTCAGTCCCATTTCTATCCAGGTTCCTGGATCAGCAGGTGAAATTCCCTTCAACTGTGCCCTTAGCTGGAAACATAACGTAAAAACTGCTGCTCTGGCTGATTAGGTGATTTTAGTCACATAAACCCAGTTTAGTAATTTCAGAAAAAGAGTTCAAAACCACCACAACAGCGGGCCCTTGGCATGGTACTTTGTAGCATCAGAAGCCTCAAGGGAGGATCTTTAAGGAGTGAACAGTGATTGGAGATGTCTGAAAAAGTAATGCTCCTTTTTTCCTGTGATGGATGATCCCAGCAGCACTGAACCATGGCAGTGCTAAAGATGGAAGGAATTATTTTGTATTAGATGAAGTAAATCGATGACTTATTCTTAACATGAGAAAAGTTCAAGAACCTAAAAGGGTTTTGCATTCAGCTGTTAACAAAAGAAATGCTGGCAAAATGACTTGCTGTAGTGAGAACTAATTTACATTGTAAATAGGGCTAAAATTGTGGCGACTGAAGTGATAAATACTAGGGAACATCCTTCTGGATTGACTAGAAATTCAGAAAAGGAAATTCCAGCCAATCTAAAAAGCCATAACGTTTCAAAAGGTGTGTCCTGTACGTCCTGCATCAAAAAGTTCACAGAAAATTTTTGGTTTCTTGTACTGATTTGTCCTTGAAGCATTTCATTTAACACACTGGTTTGTTACAGACTTTATTAGGAAGAGAGTAATGTTTTAAATAATCTTTTACAATTTGTACTCTGCTTATGCAAAAGTAAAATTCAGTAACCCAGGTGCATTTACTTAGCACACCTTCAAACTCACACTTTGCAGAGGAGTCAGACTATGTGTTCACATATGTTTTGCTCTCCTTTACCTTGCATGAACTTTATGTAGCTAGGAACCGAAATTAGCACTTTGTTTCTTGGTTAGCAAATTGATAGGAGTGACTCTATATCCCTGTACTGCCTAGAGCTGCAAGTGATTAATTCTCTGATTCACTGCCTGGTAAAACAGGGGTTGGGACCATTCCCAAAACACATCTGTGTCTATTTTAGGAGTAACAAGAGTGTACATGAAAAATGTATGGAGATGTAGGAGCATGGATAAGGAGCAGCAGCCACTGACTGGACCATGAGCCACATGTCAAGACCCTTAAATTTGAGAATGTGGGTGAAAGAAAATGACTGTGCTGGTGTCAAGTGGTGCCCAGAGCTGGGGGCTGAGGCAGCTTCCGTAAATTCCCCTCCTGTTTATCCAGCTCCTTGTTTATTTTCGGAGCCTGCTTGGCTTGTGGCTGTGAGAGGGCACCTTAAAAAGGAGCTGCCAGGCTCTGTGAGGCTTTCCCAGCTGGCCCATGAGGAGAACAAGCAGGATAACAAGGGGAAAGGGGAGAGCTGCAGGGATCTGCACCTCCTGGTTCACGCCTTGGGCTGAGGGGCTGCAGGGCAGGACAGGTCCCAGTCACTGCCTTGAAGGCTCAGCTGAAGGCAGAAGATGGTGCTCTCCTTTTCCAGGCCACTGTACCACCAGCAAAGAGTGATCCCTGCTTTTTGAGCTGGGAAAGAGAGGATGATGCAGTGACTCAGCCAGCCTGGGCACTCCAGATAATGCCACCAGCACAAGGTGAGTCATGAACAGGTGATGTGTGACAGCTGCCTGCCCCCAAAGCATCCAAAAGCAGCAAATCAAGGAGAGAATCTTCCCTCTGATTTTAAGGAACCATTTGTATCTTTTTTCCTGTTTTCCTACAGGTTGGACTCTCCCCCATTGCCGTTCTCTCTGACGTTTTTTGAAGTTCTAAGCACGTGTCTGAGCACACATAGGCGAGCTCCTATGAAAAAGACATCTGTCACCATTTCCTAAACTTATAAGCTATGAAATTCCTGCTTTCAAAATTGCCAGGCATCTGGCAGGGAAAAGATCTGGCAAAGGCCACGCTGTACACTGCAGGAGGAAGTGAAATCACCTAAATACTACAGGATCAAAAAGCAAGTAAATTGAGAGAGGTCACATCAACCGTATCATATTCGAGGCATAGAGACCAGGAGTCTAAATTTGCCTCAAGTACTCTTGGGTAAACAAGTTTGGGTTTGATGTTAAGAATGTTTAATTAATTCAATCAATCATTTTGCTGAAAATGTTCCTGTCAAAGGTTTAGCATTAAATGGGAAAGTGTCTTCTCTAGACATGAGTGTTTTACAGATCTGTCTTCATGCTCTGTTACTTTCATCACATGATTATTGACATTATTATATTCATTTATGTCTTACCTAAGGGACAGATCTCCCCAATTTCCCACTTAATCCATTGATTTTCATGCAATTGCAATTGTGTCTCTTGCTCCAATTAATGATTAGAATATCTGAACTTTGTGACACATTTATCTGATTTTCAATTATTTTATAGACTAAGACGTATTTCAAAAAATAATAGTTACTTCCAGAGCTGTTTTTTCCCCATTTTGAATTGTCTTAGGCTTCTAGGGAAAGATCAGCAGAACAAGGGAGGCTGGGTTTGAAGCTTTTGCACCTCCCAAGAACAGCCTCAAGTAGCACACATCCTGTTCACATTGCCAGAACAAGTGAAGTGTAGAGTATATTAAGTGGGCTTGTTTCACCCTCTTAATAAGATTATGAGAAGTGGAAAGTTCATTTGAGAAGTAAACAGGACTACAAGACACAAAAAGTTCATTATTTTCAAGGGGGGTTTCCTTTGTTTTATGCAAACGTGGCTGTAACTGTGCTTGAGACCTTTGGCTGAATTAATTATCCTCTTAAATCATTCCAGATAACAAAGGTACAAACTAAGAACACTTTTTTTGTACCAGATAAAGCTGTGCAACCTTTCTCAGCTCTGTGAGCCAATCCACTACCAAACCTGGAGCCAAGCACCAAAGCTGAATGTGGAACTGGGAAAGACTCAGGAGGAGCTGCAAGACTGCAGCCAAAGAATGGAAGAGCACTTGGGAAGCTGTGAAGAAAAGCTGGAGATATCCCGAGGGTCTAAATTATTGTAATGGGTATTTGGGGACAGGCACCTCCTGTAAGTGACAGTTCTCAACATGGTGCTGAGCACAAGAGGTCTGTAGGGGGGAAATCAGTTTGAGGAGCTGAAGGCTGATATCAAATCACACAGAAAAAACAAAAGGAAACCCCACAGTTACCAAGCACAAACAATTCCTCTCAGGCCACAACATTGACACTTCGCTGTAACAAAACACTTAACCCTGTGAGTGAGGCTTAGCACTGCACAGGCCCTGTCCAGAGAACATTGCTACAGATTGATCAGAATTAATTGATTTCCCAAAATTTTGCCAGAAAAGGTTAGGTTGCACCAAGTAAACACAACTAAATTGTGATAACCTGGGGAGACCACGATGGTTCTTTCAAGAACCATCTCTGATGGCATCTTTGCCATCATTAAGTCACAACCAAGATGGTTCAACCAAGATGGATTCCTGAGATTGGAAGCTGGCAAAGAAGCAGCTGAGGGTTTTTTGTTGGTTTTTTTTTGCTGCAGGAGGTGCTATCTCTCCTGCCTGTGTCCCAGGCACAGCTCACAAATGAGCCATGTCCAGCCATATGTCGAGAAAGGCAGAGCTTTGAGGGTGACAGTCTCTGGGGTGAGCTGGAAATTGTGTCCCACTGCCAGGGCAGGCATCACACGGGCAGTGTGCATTTTGTGCACTCCTGCATTCTTGGTTCTGAGCCAAACAACTGCTGGGAAAAGCCAGATAACAACCACAGCCTGCTGGAAGCTGAGGTGGAAGCTGGTACAAGTGCCTGGCAGCCTGGCCATAGTAAATGGGAAAAGAAGCCTTCACTAAGCTCCAAAGTGAGAAAACAATTCCCATAAGGGCTAATAAAAGATGAAGAAATTAAAGGTCTACCAGAACAAATGAATTAGATAATGAAACTCTGGAACTAGATCAAAACTGGGAGGGGGAGGAGGGAGAAAAGAGCAGAACTGAGATCAAATAACAGCTGTGGGATGCAAATCAGACAGAATATCCTCAAGTCAGGCCCAGAATGAGGAAGCATCTGGCAGAAGGAGGGAGAAGGGCAGTGGGAAACCAGAGGGAAAGGAATGCAGGGTTTGGGAAAGCTGGCTGGGTGACGTTGCACAGCAGAGTCAGGCTCCAATGCACCCAGCCCATTTGGGAAACAGAAATCCAAACTTTCCACCAGAGGAGGAAGACAAGGAGGAGAAAGACAAGGAATTAACGAGGTGTGACTCAACAAGACAACACCAGGAAACAAGGCTGGATATGCCATTAATATTGTGTGGGATAATACTTACAGCCAGAAGGATCAAAGTTTTATGGTAAATTACAACAAACATGGCATGCTGTAAATAGGGACTGGTTTGCCTCAGAGTGTCATATTTGTTGTTGCAGAGTCTTCGAGCCTGATTCTTTTCCCATTAGCCAGTTCTGGGCAATTTCCATTGCCCAAGCTTCCATTTCCATTTCCCAGTTTTGTGGGAAAGCACCCAGGGGCTGTTGCACCCTGACAATGGAAGAGCCACAGGCCACATGTTCAGGAATTATTTACCTTAGAGAAATGTGGTCCCAGTTTCTTGAAGTTACTCAGGTACCTCTTCAGGTGCATCACAGAACCTCTTTCACAGGCTAGGCTTTCTAAATCCCATGAACATTCTAGGGAAACTAAGGCTTGGGAGTGGTTAAATATTTTGAAACAAGACTTTGGATAACAAATTCCATTTAAAATTCTAATGCAAGGGTTTACTGAGATGCCAATATGTTCTGACTTTCTAACACTGGTAGGATAGGATAGATTGAACTTTTACACTTCTTCAAGGAGTTATCTGTGTGTGTCCAGGCTGAGCCAGAATTCTCTTTAAACAGGATTTCCTAAGTCAGTAAAGCTAACACAGTCACAGTGTAATAACTGGCATCATCCTTTCCCTTTCTCTCTAATTTCTCTCTGCTTATTTTTGTCAAAAATCATCAGAAGAATAGATGATACCAGAAGAGAGGCATGCTGTCCTATCACAGCAGAAATGAGATTATTGGCCTGAGATCACAAATGAGAAACTGTTGCAGTGAAAATTTTAAAAAAGTAAAATGCAGGGTTTGTAGCAAATGCAGGTTTATTTTGTTTTGCTCCATTGATCCCAGTAATATTTATCTGAAGAATCCTTTTGCTTCTATTCCTTGCTTCCAATAAAGTTGTTTATTTGAATCAAATAAGCACTACTCAGAAATGAAGGGGGAATATTATTTTATGTTTCATGCTAGAATTTTGTTCTTCCATAGACTGAAGAGTCCTAGCTAAAGGGATCAAAAGAAAAAAGAAAAATGAAGCAGCTGGTGAAAGAGGACAAAGTCTCTGCCTCAAGGGGTAAAGGCTGTGACCTTCAGGAGACAAAACAAACACTTAAGTGAGAATTTAAAGCTGCAGAGCACTGAGCACTAAAGCACTTCCTTTCAAATCTATCATATCAAACAAACCATACCTGTCAGGTTACAGAGTAAGATGTTTTGCAAAATTAACAACTGGCCAATGGGTGTAGGTGGTACAGATTAATCATTTGTACCTGTACTTGCCCTTTGTTATCAGCCTGTACAAATGCTGAAGGCCAATAACCTGTATCCCAGTCTGGGAAAAAAATAAAAAAGAGATAAAATTAATATAAAAATGGGTATAATTAAAGACATGGCTATATACTGTGTAAATGGGATGTCAGCAGTGAGGTCTGAGTTCCCACAATTTTCCCACACATTCATTGTCATTTGAGCATCAGACTGTTGCAATTTCCTCTTACATATGACACATCACAGCCTGGATAGATGAGCTAGAATCCCACTTACATCTCTTACATTTGAAAAGAGAACATTCTAAATGTCAGGGGATAAATACATACATATATATATATATATACACACACCCCAAATTGTTCTTTTTATGGTAGCAACTCATGTCTCTCACCATCACCTTTTTATGGCATGAGACACAGTGATTTAGTGTTGGAGACAAGACCTGTGCAATCTTCACTTCTTCATCTGTCCCCTCTCAGGGTCTTAAGTCACATATTCCCCTTGGTGCCTCAGCTTGTCCGTCCAAAGGAATCAGTGGGACAAGAAAATGTGCAACCAACACAGCAGAGGCGTTCCAGAGGTGAGGAGGAAAGGTTCACTCATGAGCTGGGGCAGTCCAGCATTAAATAGAAAGTTCTGCAAGAGAATATCTTGCTCACAGGACAGGGATGCAGTAAATAAATATGTGTGGTGGAAAGCCTGATTAAGAAGGATACTTGGTAAATATATATGTGACAGAAAAAGTGACAAGGATGACACTTGGTAAGTTACTAAGGGACTTGGCTAATATGTCCTCCCTCATCAAGAAGAAATTCTGCTCCCACATCAAATTACTTAAGCACTGTCCTGAGCTGAACTGGGTTCTCTCCGTTCTCTGCTCTTATTTCCTTTTCCTTCGTGTGGAAATTTCCCTTCCTTCCACCCTTAGAGCTTCCTGAGGGCTGTGAACTTGACTCAGAGCAAAAACTTGCAAAGAGCACAGTCTTTCCAGCAGAAAAACCCCAGCACGTTTTCTGCAATCACTTATCCTAAAGGACATATTAAATCTGCTGCTAAAGCTCTGAAAAATCTCTCTCTGACTGAGAGAAGAAAACCGCATTTGCCATGCCAAAAATTGCAGGAGAACCGCAGTGGTAAATAATCCCTTTTTATTGTTTTTAGGGAGTCCCTATAATTGAATGAATTTTCCCTCCCTCCTTTGACCATCTTTGCTTCAGCATCGAGCCCTGGTGAGGATTTAAAGAGTAACGTCACATAAAAAAAAAAAAAAAAAAAAAAAAAAATAAAATTAAGAGGGAAAAGTCGGGGGTAGGGGGAGGAGGGGAAAAACGCAGGTGTGGCTTGACAAGAAAAGAGATTTCCAGGACAAAGAGGCTGGGGACAGCTAAGCTGACACCGCATCCCTGAGAAACAGAGGGAAATCCCGGGCCAGCAGGGACCCGGAGCGCACAGGAGCGAGCAGCAGGCACGCTGGCATTTCGGGACAGGCAGGCTGAAGTCATGAGAATGTGAAACAGCATCTGAGAGCAGGCACTCCACGTCAAATGCAAGGAAATCTCCATGGAATCGGCTGGGAGGCATGGCAGGAGCGTGACCAGCGGGGCTGGCCCCAGTTCAGAAGGTTCAGCCCCGCATCGCAAAAAGGCTCCGAGTGTTGTCTCACCAGGCAGTGTTCATTAGAATTCCACCATTCCCACCCGGCCCTTTAATCCCGGAGAGGTGGCCCGTGATACCCTTGTGAAGGGCTGGCTTGGCAGAACCAAGCCAGGCTGCAGGTTGTTCCCAGCTCATCCCAGCTCCAGCAGTGCTGTTTTTCCTGAGATTGGGAGTGGAGAGGGATCTGTCTGTGCATAACTATCAGCAGACACAGTCTGTCAGCTAGAAAAGAGCTATAAAACCCAAAATGTCCTGTTCTTCTCCAGCAGAAGGGGGAAAACCAGAAAAACCATCTATTTATGGCTTCCAACTGAAAAGGTCAATGAAAATAATCCCATTTGCTTTCACGGATTTTGGAGGAGATCCACAGATCTTTATTTTTAGGTATGAAAGGATCTATTGCTGGCTGCTTAAAATACACCATGACTGACTCCTCATCCATGGGACAATGCTCCTCCCTTGCCTTTGTTGCCCTTTGACAATCAAAGGTCCTTTTAAAGTGTTTTTTTTTCAGAACACTCTTGTTTTCCCCACCACACACTAAATACTTTGTTTGCAGAGGTTTTCTGGGACAACATTTCTTCCACTCCTCTGATGAAAAAGGCTTCAGTGTCCTGAGAGCCCTCCCTCGTGAGGCTGAGCAGCTGAGCTTGCCCACATCCTCTGCCCACTTTGCTGAGTGTCAGACACTCACAGGATCATGGAATCCTCCAGGCTGGGAAACACCTCCAGGATCATCCAGTCCAACCTTCACCACAGCCCTGTGCAGCAGCTGCAATGCACTCTGCAAACCACAGTGTCTCACAAAATGTCATAAAAGTCCTGCTCAGATTGCTGTCACTGACAGGAACCTCCCTGGATAGCTGGGCTGGATCAAACCCACCAGGTCAGCTGCACTCCTAACAAAGGAGTTTTCTTGTCATTAACTCTTCTGGGAATTTGTTTTGTCCTGCAAACAACACAGACGGCAAACCCGATCCAAAAATCCCTTCCCATATAGAAGAATGTACTTTTCCATTCCAGTGTAAAGAAGGTGCTGCTGTGGGAAGTCACCCCAGGATTTAAATTTAATCCATATTCTGCCCATTGGCTGTCTGGCCAAATGGAAATTAGACACCCCGGGACATGAGCCCCCAGGACATCTCAGTAACAACTGAAAGGATTTAAAGATTTGTCCTGATTATGGTGGACAATAAATATCTGAGCAGAGTGGCAGATTTCTGGGGTAGGGAGTGACCCCACTGGGAGCTGCCCATGATTGTGCGCCCTATTCCTCCCCTTTTCAGTCTGAGCTCCTATGTGCACCAAGAATTTTTATGAATTAAATACCCTGTTTCTATCCAAACTGCACAAAAAGTGAAAGCACAGCTTATCCTAAAGTAATTTATTCCATTCTGGTGAACACAGATAACGTAAATATAAAACATTTAAAAAAAAAATTAAAAAAAACCCAAACCTTAATATAAAAAATATTACACAATGCACCAGGGTCTTATGACTGGAATAAAAATATCTTCAAGCATCCTTCCAACTGAATTGTGCTGTTTATGCTGTTAGCAGAGACAAGGATTTAGTTTCCAGGCTACTCAGGGTCTGTGGATCAGCCTCATTTTCAACAGTGGCTATCATTCTTAGGGAAATCTTTCTTCCTTGTACTGCCAAGCTGAAGTGAAACCAGCCTTCCAGCACTCCAGTATGTAAAAATGTGTATTTATTCTCCCATACACTTTCTGTCAGACTGCATCCCTACAGCCTGAGAAAACAGTGCACAAGCTAAATCAAAGATAACCCAAAAATACTTTCATAATGAACTCTTAAAAAATCTTTTATAGTTCCCTTGCAATACAATTCCTTATTAAAGAAGTTCTAAGCTCTAACCAGTATTTCCTTGAGTTTTGAGTCATGTTTTACTCCTGATGGAAGGATCAGAGATGCAATTACGAGCGAGCAATTCTTGACAGCTTTCAGGGATCTCAGCTACGAGTCGAGGGAGATAATTGGGTTGCTCTGAAAGGTGATAGGACAGCTGGATGTTACACAGAAAAAAAAAAAAAAACAAAAAGGATCTCTTCTGATTAAATGAGGTCAGCTTCCTGTGGGAAATTATTCTGATTTTAATAGCAATAAAACAATCCAATGTATCTAGAAGGCAGACCCTTTAAAGAGCCAGCCCCTGAGTGCTGGAGGCTGAGAGTCATCTCAAAAGGAGATCAATAACAAAAGTCACTGTCAGTGCCAGGGATCAAGACAAGATCCCAGCAACCTCCTAATGCAGGTTTGCCTTTTTAATAATGTCCAGATCTATCTAATTTTACAGGTACTGCTCTAACAACCCCGAGAGGCTGCCAAGATCCCGCTGCTGGTGGGCATTTGAGGAGAAAACAGCAATTCCACAGGGACTGATACTGCAGCATTCCCTTCCAATAGCATGGTGTTGCTTCTTTATAACATGGATGGCCCTGGCTTCCTGCTCCCTGCTCCCACTGGGAAGTCCTCAGCAGCACTTGGAGCTTCATCCATGAATAGATTACACTGTAATTATATTATTTATATTTATGCCAGAACCCCTTAGAATGAAGGGAGCATAGGAGAAGATTAGCTGTAATTGCCTGTTATTTGCATTGTTAATTATTATTGAGTGGCTGAAGTCCACAAAAAGAGAAGTCATGTGAAAACAAGAAAAAAAAAATCAGCAATAAAGTTAGTCAAGAGGAAGAGATGTTCTTTCTAGCACACAGACACGACAACAAGGGACAATGTGAACTGGAGCCATCTCAGACTGCCTGTGGGGGCCCTGCCAGTGCTCAGAGCAAAAATAGGACTCAGAACACCAACATCTGACTTGCAAGACTCAAGGCTGCGAAGGCTTCTGCTGGCAGCTGCAAAAAAAGAATCAAAAATAAAAATAAATATTAGCTAAAAACCAAAAGAGAGTCTCAAGGACATTGAAGTACTCCTGATGTCTGGGAGAAAAGCTACTTATCTTGAAGAAGAACTTTCTGGATTGTTGCAGAGCTGCAGAATTATCACCACTTGCTAGCACCAGAGGTACCCAGGCAGAGGAGAGAGGTGATCCCTCCTTCAAAAACAGAAACAAGGGCACGTGCAGGTGAACAGATGGGAAAGGATTGGCAGGATCAATCCAGCTAAATATCTCTATAAAACAAAACACCCCCATAAACAAGCAAATAAACCCCAAACAAATAAGCTCCTTCCTGGAGCTATGCTTTTATCTCAGGTTGTAGGAAAACAAATGTCACACTGTGGTGGCCATCAGGGGAACTGGGTCTTCACCCAGAAACATGAAAATTCTCAGAAGCACGGAGTCACTGGTTGAAAAATCAAAACCATAGGAAAAAAAAAAAAAAAAAAACACATAGAAAAAAAATCAAAACCAAGAGTGGAAGCAGGAAAATCTCCACAGAGCCCCCTAGATGAGCATAGCAAAGCAGCACAACAGGACTCTTGTTTCATTTCATGCCCTAGTCCATCACCCAACCCTTCAGCACCTCCCAAATCCCGAGTGTCCTGCTCAGGAGTTAAATACCCTGTTTTTAATCAGATCCTATCCCTGCTGGGCCAGTCCAAGTCACCCACAGAGGGAAGGACCTCCAAAAAACAAGGAGAGGGCCTTTAAGCATCCCTGGGGCAGGAAAATAAGGAAATAAAGGTAATAATTCCATAGAGAACCTTTTAAATTTGTGTTCTCCCAGAGAGCTTTGAAGACAAATAATCCCAGACCACATCCTCTGGCAAGCTACCAGTTTTTTAGGTAAATAACTTTCCCTCAAAATGCCTTAGCACAAATTCATTGCTGGTGATGGGAAGGATGAGAGCTTGCACTCACTGAGCAGGAGGTGGAATCTTTGGTTTCTTTCAGGTGGTGACATTCATCTGCATAAAACAAAGTATCTTGATATTGTGCATTTGGATTAGAGGACTATCACCACAATCTAAAGACAGAGCTGGGTAATTTTATATTTCATGTCCTTCCCAGGAGCCCTCAGAGACTCAGCAGATGGAAAACCAATATAGCAGCCACTTTGTGGCTAACAAAGAGAAGAGGCAAACAGCCCCCCCAGAGCACACTGAATTCCTGATAAGAGGCAATAAATGGAGAAGGAACTTGGGGGACAGGCAGGGACTTTGAAGAGAGAGGCCACAAAAGAAACACATCTCCAATAAAAAGGGTATCAAACTCCAAGTGATTGTGAGCAGCAGGAAAGGCTGAAAAACTTCCTGAATCTCATTTGTAACGTGATCTGAAGGATGAGTTGCCAAGTCCTGCCAATGTGCTTAGGAAATATGGCCTTGCTTTTTATTCACATTCCTCCCATCCTTTCACAGATGAAAAGGGAGCAGAAGGTATGACACCAGCACCTGGGTAACACAAACTGAACGAGCTGCATCCCCTCTCCAGCAATCCTGACCTGGAAGGACAGTGAAAAATTAGGGCTTCTGTTTGTAACCAGTGTACTCAGAATGTGTCACCACGGATGGGCTTGAAAAGACAGCAAATAATCCTGACATAGGTCCTCCTTCTTCACCCACAGAGGAGAAGATGCCTTCTGGTGCCTTCAGCTCCTTTTCCCTTCATGAGACCTGCTAGGAAAAATTAATTCTTCCCATTTCATCATCCCACAGACCTCTGTAAGTCTGTTCAGGTAGTGCTTCAGGTGACTCAGGCTGGAACAACAACAACAATCACTTGCTGGAAGCCTCAGACATCCTTTTGGGGAGGCCACTGTCCTGGGACAACAGGCAACTAAATCATATTTCTCCTCTAGATATGGCAAAATCCTGACTTGATCCAGAATTATCAGTACAAGGACCTGCAACCATAAAGCAAAAATCTGGGCCAACAGACTCCAGCTGGGAAATGGTTTCCTATCATACTCACAATTTGGTATGGTCATTTTTACTGTTTTCTTTCCTGAATTAGTATAAAAATCCAAAGATTTCAAACTAAGGAATTTTTTTACAATTAATTGGTTAGAGCAAAGTGGTTTCAAGCAGGGATAAAAAGAAAAGACACAATGGAAATTGCTCTGAACTGTTAAATCATAGTACAGACCTTCTTAAAACTTTTAACTGACAATGTAGTTGAGTTTTTCAAAGCTAAACTTTTCTGTAAACATTTGAGCTTTTAAAATCAGCGTTTTTTCAGAAATAAAGACAGAGATCAGTAAATGCTTTCTAAAGTGTAAAGCTGCCACGATAAAGGTGGAAGAAACATCAAGTGTTTATGTTTAAGAATTCTCATGACAGGTGCATGTGAAATGTTTCAGAACAGAGTGAGAATGAGGATTTTGTTTTCCCTTGGTTTTAGCCCTTCCTGCCTCCTCTCCTCTCCAAAACTCTCCTCTCCAAAACTCTCCAAAACTCTCCTCTCCACAACTCTCCTCTCCAAAACTCTCCTCTCCAAAACTCTCCTCTCCTCTCTCTCACTCCGGAGATGGCGCACCCTGCCCGCAGTACGGGCTGTTCCCGCTCCCGTCCTCTCCCTGTTCCCGGCTCTGGGATCACCGCAGCCCCAGCACAGCCCCGGCACAGCCCCGGCACAGCCCCGGTACAGCCCCGGCACAGTCCCGGTACAGCCCCGGTACAGCCCCGTACAGCCCCGGTACAGCCCCGGTACAGCCCCGGCACAGTCCCGGTACAGCCCCGGTACAGCCCCGGTACAGCCCCGGTACAGCCCCGGTACAGCCCCGGTACAGCCCCGGTACAGCCCGGCACAGCCCCGGGTACAGCCCCGGTACAGCCCCGGTACAGCCCCGGTACAGTCCCGGTACAGCCCCGGCACAGCCCCGGCACAGCCCCGGTACAGCCCCGGTACAGCCCCGGTACAGCCCCGGTACAGCCCCGGCACAGCCCCGGGTACAGCCCCGGGTACAGCCCCGGTACAGCCCCGGGTACAGCCCCGGTACAGCCCCGGTACAGCCCCGGCACAGCCCCGGGTACAGCCCCGGTACAGCCCCGGGTACAGCCCCGGCACAGCCCCGGGCACAGCCCCGGTACAGCCCCGGTACAGCCCCGGGCACAGCCCCGGTACAGCCCCGGTACAGCCCCGGTACAGCCCCGGCACAGCCCCGGCACAGCCCCGGGCACAGCCCCGGTACAGCCCCGGTACAGCTCCGGGGACAGCCCCGGTACAGCCCCGGTACAGCCCCGGTACAGCCCCGGTACAGTCCCGGTACAGCCCCGGCACAGCCCCGGCACAGCCCCGGTACAGCCCCGGTACAGCCCCGGGTACAGCCCCGGCACAGCCCCGGGTACAGCCCCGGCACAGCCCCGGGTACAGCCCCGGTACAGCCCCGGGTACAGCCCCGGCACAGCCCCGGGCACAGCCCCGGTACAGCCCCGGTACAGCCCCGGTACAGCCCCGGTACAGCTCCGGGTACAGCCCCGGTACAGCCCCGGCACAGCCCCGGTACAGCCCCGGTACAGCCCGGGTACAGCCCCGGTACAGCCCCGGGTACAGCCCCGGACAGCCCCGGGTACAGCCCCGGTACAGCCCCGGCACAGCCCCGGTACAGCCCCGGTACAGCCCCGGTACAGCCCCGGTACAGCCCCGGTACAGCCCGGCACAGCCCGGTACAGCCCCGGGTACAGCCCCGGTACAGCCCCGGGTACAGCCCCGGTACAGCCCCGGGTACAGCCCCGGTACAGCCCGGCACAGCCCCGGTACAGCTCCGGGTACAGCCCGGTACAGCCCCGGTACAGCCCCGGTACAGCCCCGGTACAGCTCCGGGTACAGCCCCGGGTACAGCCCCGGTACAGCCCCGGTACAGCTCCGGGTACAGTCCCGGGTACAGCCCCGGTACAGCCCCGGTACAGCCCCGGTACAGCCCCGGTACAGCCCCGGTACAGCCCCGGGTACAGCCCCGGTACAGCCCCGGCACAGCCCCGGGTACAGCCCCGGTACAGCCCCGGTACAGCCCCGGTACAGCCCCGGTACAGCCCCGGGTACAGCCCCGGTACAGCCCCGGTACAGCCCCGGGTACAGCCCCGGTACAGCCCCGGTACAGCCCCGGTACAGCCCCGGTACAGCCCCGGCACAGCCCCGGTACAGCCCCGGTACAGCCCTGGCACAGCCCCGGGTACAGCCCGGCCGGATCCGGGGCAGCATCCCCGGGCTGTCGGCACCGGCCGGGGGAGCCCCGGGAGCCGGGGCTGCGCTCCGAGGGGCTCCAAGGATGCTCCTGGCTCTCCCGCATCCATCCTCACCCTCCAGCCTTGAGCCCCCTGCGCGCTCCCCACGCTGCCCTACCGCCGGCCCTTTCTCCTGGAAGCAAAGCCCTAAATCGGGCAAACTCCTCTTTCCCCGCTTAAAACCCATCTGCCACCTTCCTGCCTTTCCCGCAGAGGTCTGATCCCCTCCTCCTCCCGCCACCCCCGAGCCTGCGGGATAAGCTGCGGGATTTATGCCCGGCCAGCCACGCTCCGAGCCCTCCGGCACCTTGTGCATCTGTCACCCGCTTCTAATCCTGCCCGAGCCGCCCAGCCCGGCTCCTGCATCCCGCTCTCGGCACAGGGATACCCCGCACCCGCAGGGCGGAGAGCGGCAGATGCGCTAAAGGTGTGCGACGGACAAAGAAACCTTCCAGCTAATTGCAGCTGCAAGAGTTGTATGGGAAGTAACCTTCCAAAGGCATGTGTGAATTTCCAAAGCACCCGTTCTCTATATATTTCTACAAATCATACAAATTCATAAAGTTACCTAGCACATCTATACATATCTATCACCTATCTACACCTTGGATTAAAATCAGTTGGATGCTCCTCTCGACTGCACAGTTCTCTTTTTAACTGGGGGCCCATTGGTAGTCTCTTTTAACTGGGTCCTTTTCATTTGGTCAGTTCTCTTTTTAACTGGGGCTGTGGTCCTTTTCATTTGGGTCAGTTCTCTTTTCAACTGGGGCTGTGGTCCTTTTCATTTGGGTCAGGTCTCTTTTTCAACTGGGGTCTTTTTGTGGTCCTTTTTCATTTGGGTCAGGTCTCTTTTTAATTGGGGCTGTGGTCCTTTTCATTTGGGTCAGGTCTCTTTTTAATTGGGGCTGTGGTCCTTTTGATTTGGGTCAGTGGTCATGTGGGAGGAAGTAAAGAGTCTTCCTCACTGCTTTGTCCCTTTGCCAGGTCTTGGTGACCCCTTGGTTATGGTCCAAGCTCTTGGCTTCAAGCATCAAAAGTCTTGGGTTTCTGATTTCTTACAATGCTGAGTGTCAGATATATGATTGATAGTTTTTCCTCTATACCCATATATTAATTATTAATTAAACCCTTAGTTTCTTCTTTGATCCTCTTATTATTGCACTCAGCCCTGCTATACGACACGTTGCTTCCATCTTGCTGGCTGCATTTCTAACTCCGAAATCTTTTGACCCTTTGACTAAGTGGGGCCAAAGCCACCCCCAGCTCTTTTAGGGGAACACTCAGTGCACCTCAGCCTGATCCTCTGGACATGGTTGGGTGTGGATCACAACCCAGCAGAGAGCCCCAGAGTGAACTGGGTGCCCTGCAGGTCCCCAGGCTGAAGTAACTCCCCACCTTCCTCCCAATATCTGACCCCTTTTTGAGCCTTGTCTTTGTTACCCATGGTGTGTAAAAGACAAGGAGAGGGCTGCAAACCACAAAACCCGGGTTTGTTTCAAGCTGTGAGGAGAATTAAAGGCTTGGAGTTCACTATTGCTGAACTCGGGGTCACTTTCAGTCATAGAACAGGTTCTTATAATTCACTTTTTATATAACATGAAATATTAATATACCTGATATTTTTCAAATCATTCCAGCTGCACTACTGCCTTTCGATACTAACATTGGATGAATTTTATTTTTTTTTAAATAAAAAAGTCATCAGAATGTCATCACTATTTTAAAAACACCCCATTAAAAATGTATCAACTTGTATCAAATGAAGTATTTGTATTTATATCAATTTAACCTACTTTTCTGATATTTTGACAGAGGCTCTGGGCTTAATGCAGTCTGCTGCAGAAGGATTTTTTGTTTGCACAGAAAGAAATCTGCTTATGATAGGTTAAAACAAAGGAGATAGGTCAGACTGGTCTGACCAACTGCCCCTTTAATCAAATATAAGCTCAGTTTAGAGGATTTTTTTTAAATGAATTTATCCTGATCCCTTAGACAACTTGGCCCAAGAAATAGGATGCAATATCCTTTCTACAGCACTCCTTATCATTAACTGCAATTTTAAATAACAACCTGGGTTATTGATATTACTGCCCATGTTAAACTCTTCCGAAATTTTTCTATCTCTTATTAAAAAAAAATTAAAAAATGTGTTTTCACATTTCTTCCCAGCACCATTGGCCTTCTCCTAGTTTTATGCCTTGTTTTGTTCTCTGAGTTGGAGTCTCTTGCAAGTAGGAATGTTCAGTTTCTGCTCTGAGAACCATTCCTGCATTTTTCCCTGCATTCATTTCCAGGAGGAAACGTGGATCACAGACTTTTTCAACAACAGAGAGCTGGATGAGACAGGAGCAGGAGAGTGGCTGAAACTGGAGAGGGAAGAAGATTACTGCAGATGAAGTGATGAAAAACGAGCAAAGAATTTGGCTGAAGTGCAGATGTGTGGTCCATGGTTGGGCTCCATGACCTTGTGGGTCTTTCCTGACCTTAATGATTCTCTGGAAGACTGAAAGGCAAGATCAAAAGGCAGAGAACAACCCAGAGAAAGAATTCCTCAGAAGGACATAATTCCTGATGGTCTCCATAAACATCTACAGGATCAGGACAAAAAATGGCCCAGCCTTCACCTGAAGTCACAAGATTGAGCAAATATCTGATTTTATTGCTCTGAAAGCTGCATGTGCTGGCTCAATCTCAAGATATGCATGTGCATTTTTTATCTTGGTTGAGATTCAACTCCTGCCCAGAATAAAAATACTAAAAAAAATTGGCCAAACATGGATGTAAGCATATCAGCTTTGATAGTGGGCACTGGATTTTCCTAGAAATTAATCCTCCATTAAAGCAACAGATGGCCCTGTGTTGTTCCAGGGGCTCAGGGCACACATGAGGGGCTGGGTGACTGATGGACTTATGAATGACTGGGTCTGCATAAACCTTAAGTTGGATTAGTATAAGCTCATGCATGTCAGAAATGGTTTGCAGTATTGACATTTCATGTCAGCTTTGTGAGCCCAGACTCCTTTCAGCCCCACACAAGGCTGGGTCACGTGGAGGGGGCAGTGTAGGAATGTGTAGGAATAAACACATCCTGGCAGCTTTACTGACTGCTGGGATGCTCTCAGCCAGCAACAAATGAAGTCCCTGCTGATTCATCCTCTAAATCAGTGACAGCTACTTAATTAACAGGACCACAGCCAAGCTGCTTAGGACTGACCCTTCTTAAGGAAAGTTGTGCAGCACATTTTGAAGGGCACCTCCCAGCAAGCCCATGGCTCAGATTTTGGGTGAGCCAGGTGAGGAATGGTAGCAGAGAGAAGCACAAGGCAGTGCTGCACTCAGAGAGCTGGGCAGGACCAGCTGAGCACAGGGGGCTCACAGCCCTCTCTTACCTGACTCTGTAGGCACATAGATATTCCTTGGATACTGCCATGACCTTCATGGACTCCCAAACCCAAAGTGTTGGCTGTAACCCAAATGCTTTCACAGCCCAGAGAGCATTTACAGGAATTATAAAGGGTCAGTAACAAAGACCATGACAGCCTTTGCTACAGAAAATTGAACACCTTTAAACAGTTTTCACCTAAACTGATCCAAGTGACAGGTACAAAACCTGCCAGCTGCATTAAATCCATGATTAAGGCACATGTTACCCAGGCTCCAAAGACACCTCACTGAGGGATTGAAAAGCCATCCAGTCCTGGGGTAGCAGCCCAGGGAGCCCAGGGAGCTGCTGGAGCCAGGGCAGGGACAGCCAGGGCAGCAGAGGCTGGAGCAGCTCTGCTGGCAGCCAAGGCTGAGGGCATTGGGATGGTTCAGCCTGCACAGGAGAAGGCTTTGGGCTGACCTCAGGGTGGCCTTGCAGAGCCTGCAGGGAGCCCAGGAGAGATGGGCAGAGACTCTGGACAAGGGCTGGAGTGACAGCACAGGGGAATGGCTGCACACTGCCAGAGAGCAGGGTTACATTGGCTATGGGGAAGGAATTGTTCCTGGGAGGTGCTGAGGCCCTGGCACAGGGTGCCCAGAGCAGCTGTGGCTGCCCCTGCATCCCTGGCAGTGTCCCAGGCTGCATGGGGCTGGGAGCAGCCTGGGCTCCTGGCAGATGTCCCTGCCCATGGCAGGGGGAGCACTGGAATGAGGACACCCCTTTCCAACCCAACATTCTGTTTTCCTAAACCTCACCTCATCTTACAGGCACATCAAGCCCCTGTGTTCATGTGAGAGGTGCACACAGGCCAATAAAAATTCCCCAGCACTTGCAAAAGTCCTCCCAGTCCATTTCAGAAGCAGCTGTTCCAGGATGGATGGGGTCAGTAAACACAGGGAAGAAGCCAGAGTGGCACAATGACGTTTGCCAGCAACGTGGTTCTGCAGCCAGCCAAACACTTGTCAAGATCAGTAAAGGGGGCAAAAGGAGACCTTGTCTTGTTAAATTTACAGCAGTGGGTAGAATGGAAACAGTTTGCTTCCAGATATTTTGAATCAGCCTTTTTTAAAAAGCCTAATATTGAAATATTTATGCTTAATATGGCTTTGAGTGAAGCTCTGATGATGGTAATAATAAAAAGAAAGAAACTGTAATAATTTTAATGCTTCAGTGTTTGGCTGTTCCTGTACCTCATGAAAAAAAGCAGAGTTAACCTCAGTTTTGACTTCCACAGGCACAAATATCCCCAGCCTTACTCCCTACCTTCTTATTCTCCCTGTGCTTATAGGGCAAGCAGGGGGTGGTGAGGGAGAAGAACACCTTTCCCACTAAATTCTTTTCCATAACACACAGAATCACACTTTCTTCCACAGCTAGAA
Source organism: Sitta carolinensis (assembly GCA_032173965.1). Classification (NCBI taxonomy): domain Eukaryota; kingdom Metazoa; phylum Chordata; class Aves; order Passeriformes; family Sittidae; genus Sitta; species Sitta carolinensis. The sequence goes on from JAVUNC010000030.1 coordinate 10,082,162, forward strand.
AAGCAAAAAAACTTCCCTGTGCCATCTGCAACTCCCACAACTCCACATCATGTTCCTTCCCAAGAACAGAAGCTGGATTTGTTGCTTCCCCCCATAACTTAATAAAACCCTATAAAAAACCCACCACAGGTGCACACTCCAGCACTGCCAGCCTCACTCAGAGCTTCTTGGCACCTCCTGGGCTCCTGCTGTGGGTAACTCAACTCACAATGAGCCTTTCACCTCCCTGAAATCTGGGGGAAGAACACAAAGAACAGGGGGGTTTGCCATTAAAAAGGGGGAAGTGTAAGCTGCCAGTTTACTCCAGACAGGAAACAAGCAAATTGATCCCATCTAAACCATCATAGGAGTTTGATTCTATAATGCTGAAGGACACACAAGCCCCCTCAGAAGGCTAAAGCTAGTCATGCCAGAGGCCTGGAAAAAAACTTGGAAATCGAGGCAAAAGCTAATTCATTTGATGAACTGGCAGCACAGTTAATTTTCCCTGAAAAACAAAACAAAAAAAAAAACATAAAAAAACCAAAAACTTGCCAGTGGCAGAACACAGACTGTCCTGCTGGCCAAAGGCAACATCATTTGGCATGAAAATAAGCTGTGGTTACCAGAGCAACAAAGGATCTCCAGCCCTGAACTCTGGCATCACAGCCATTGCTACAGGAGCAGGGGATGGGGGACTTGTCCACACTGTGTGACAGCTGACCCTTGACTCTTACAGGCCAAGACTCTGATTTCCTCATCCTCCAATTCATCCTGGATTAACTTTTGTGCTGTTTGTAGCTGAGTATTTTAGGATGCATCAGAGGCACAGATGTTGCACCACTGCTTTGGGTGCAGTCAGCCCCCACACCCCCAAATTTGGCAAATTTGAGTTTAATTCATAGGTTTGTAGGCTGGGATCTCGTATGGAAGCTTAAAAATACATGCAATAGCAGAAGGAAAAGAGGCAGCCAGTGTTACAGAGGCCAGACTTTGGGCTCGGACCTGGAAATCAAAGCCTGCTGGAAAGTAAAATATTTGTGATTCTTGGTTTTAAAGGTTTCCCTTAAAGCCACCTTTGCAGCATCCTGATTTCATGGCATGCAGCTTCAGCCTGACCTTTTCCCTTGCTTGGCCCAGAGCCCTGTTTGCCAGGGGAGCATTTGCCCTGCAGCCACTGGTGTTCAGCAGGAGCCTCTCAGCAGCAGCCGATTGTCTGGCCAGGCACAGCTTGCTCAGGGACAGGGGCATCCACTGGCCTCAACATTCCTCAAGAGCTCTCTCCAAGTTTCCCACAGTGCTCCAAAGGGGACCCAGGCTCTGAGGCTCTCCTCAGCCAGTTGTCTTTTTGCCTGCTGGCATCAGTGGCCAATTCACTGCAGAGCACAGCAGCAGCTCCCCAGCTGTCCTGCACGGGTTCTGAAACGGATAGCAACAATTACAGAAGCTAAAAGAGCCCAGGTGATGGGTTATAAAGAGAGGCATTGGCACAGATCATAATCCAACTGGAAATGGTCCTTTCAAACCCACTCTGTGGTGAAAGGGATAAAAAACAGCTCGTTGCTCACCCTTTCCTGACATTTTGAATTGGCTGCTTGCATCACTTTCATTGACTTTCTTTTCAGGTGCCATCTCCTCCACTGATTCACAAAGTCTCATTCACTCAGAGAATGAGGCTTGACTGCAAAAAGAGCCAGCTCAGAGACAGATTAGTCATGAGGATTGGCAGGAAATAACCACAGGAAGGAACAACCCAAGAAAATGCAAAGGGAACCTGCATTGCACACTGACTGGGCATACAAAACCATGCAAATCCACTGGAGCTGCTGCTGGCCACATGGGATCCTTACCTCCCCCATACCATTAACTTTTGCATGCACATTTGAGAAGGGAAGATTTATTTTTAAACAGTTTTAATCACTGACATTTGTTCCATTTTTATGATGAAAATGAGGAAGAACAGAGAAAATGTTCCTAATATTGATGGGTTTTTTTTATAAAAACTTGTCCCTCAAGATCTTCCATCCTGCCAGCTGCTACTTTTGCAGCACTTAGTCCTAATTATTTTCCTAGCAGTAAAGGAAATCACTTCAAAATGTGTGCATACAAAAGCATATGTAGTTAAAATATTTATAAACAAAATATTGTAGCAATTATTGCATATAATAAATATGTACCAATAATATAATGTGTATAAAAATATGACATACAAAATCCCTAGAGTCAAAGGATAGAAATATTTTCCTTGTTTTTCAGTTCCTAGATTTCACATTTCATAATACAGATATTAGATAATTATGATAAAGAATATTAAAGCACCTGGTCAAATTCAAGAAATTTCCCTTTCATTCTTTTGGGAAATATTAAAAATCACAACCAAGACAGCAAGCAAAAAACTTGGCATAAAGTAATGCATTTTAACTACATAGATCAACTTTTCAATAGAATCCAGGATTTAAAATCACGTCATCTAAATGATTAAAAGCCAGTAAAAACCAAAAAGGCAAAGGATAAACATGTTTTTCTTCCTTTCAGCCCAGTAAGAGCAGCCATGGGGTCTTCCAGAATTACACCATGGGAAGATGAACCCAGATGTATCTTTGCTTTTATTTTTGAGCAAAGCTCAAGAGAAAATTACCTTCTCTCTGCAGAGGTGATTTCCCCAGGCTGTTTTCCTCCACAGACTCTGAAACTCCCAACATCTGGCTGTAAATTCAGAAGACAATTACACAAACTTTCTTGGAGAGACCACCAGACTTTGGGACTTTATGGGTGGACACAAGAATCCTGAAAGCGAAACCCTCTGTGGCCAGAAGAGAGAAAGAAAAAAACAAATGAGGAGGAAGAAAGTGAAGAACACAGCAGCATAGTAAGAGAAATTAAACTAGATTTCCTCCAATTTTATCAAACCACCTGACAGGGAGGTGCTGGGGAATCAAAATCCACACCCCTCTCCCTCAGAGTGATTTTATTTCCCTGGCACTGCCTGATGCTGGCCAGCAGCAGAAGCTGCACTCGAGGAAGGTCCTGTCTGGAGGAGTCTGGGGAATTTTGCACTCAGCCCAGTCCCTTCCCCACAGGCAGGAGGGGAAATAAGCCCAGTTTGCATTATTTCCCCCTTTTCTGCTCATTGCAGCAACAGCAGCATTATTAGAACCCCCAGGATGAGGTAAAACACTTCCACTGACAAAACTTCCACGCTGTCCCACGGGGTGCGCTGCCAAGCTGTCCCAGCTTCCTGCCTCTGGTTAAAAAAAATAAAAAACAAAAACCTCCAAGGAAAATATGAAGATTTCTGAGCAGGAATGGCACGTGGCATTCACAGGGCACTGCCTCCTGCTCCAGACTCTGCCCCTTTCTAACCCACAAACACCTTGACCTGCTCAAGTCTGCTGGAGTCTTCCTGGTCTACAGCAGCTAATTCCTCTTAGGTGCTATTTAAATATCAACAAAATCCCTTTCTTCACATTCTACATTTATCCCAAGGAAAGAAATCACAGCTGATTAAAAAAAAAAAAATAAAACCAACAAAACAAAACCCACATGGAAATATGCCAGGAGTTTCCTCACCCTCAAAACTTGACAATAAGCACGTTTGAAACACTCTGCGTTGTTGCTGGGAAGGAAAGAGTGGTTTAGCCAATATTTAAATAAATGTTTCAAATCCGAGCAGAATAAAGAGGGTTTGTAGCCATGGTAACTTCCACAACCATTTATTAAAAAACTATAATATCCCTGAAGATTTGTGACACCGTGCAGCAACCATGTCACATTGTGTAGGCTGATGTTATGTCTTGAAAGCCTGAATGACTCGATGTGACCTGGCACGATGCTATGGATATTTAAAATTTTTCAAGGGAATTTCCAGCTCTAGTGGTAGGTAGAAGGAAGCAAATTTTCACACGGGGTTGGGAAAGGACACAAACAAATGGTCATAAATAATTCCTTGAAATTTGTGCACTTGCAGAGTGATTTCACAACAGGTGAAAGATAACAGAACATTGTGGCTGCACAGGAAAAAAGTTCTTATCCAACTTGAGACACCTCCACTGGGACTACACAGCTCCTGGAGTGAGTAGGCAGTGTCTTATTTTTGGTAAATATAAAGATACCATTACTATAAAAATGTATTGTGAGCTCCAATTTAACTACTGGAAAGAGAACACACTTTGGTTTTGCTTTGTTTTTTTTTTTTTACTATTTAGACAGTCACATTCAGAACTTTAGAGTACTCATTTAAAATGAGAGCATAAAATCTTTGTGCTTTGACATCTTTTTTACCTATTTTGAATGAAAATTAAGACTTGTAAATATTTTTTTGAGCACGTGATCCTTAAAAAAATAACTTTTCTGCCATCATTAGAGAATTAGAGCTTCAGACAGTGGATCAAACTGTTCTTTGAATGTTCAGGCCAGGCACAATATGTGAGACCAAGTGATTGCCTGTTGAAAAAGAGGATAAAATCCAGGACTGATCTGACTCCAGTAGGAGAGGGAGAGGATTCCTTGGGTTATTACACCCAGGCATTGCAATGAGACATCTCTGACAGAGATGTAGTATTCCCAAAATAGCATTTGTCACCACATCAGAGCAGGAATTGGCTTGGTGCAGAACACTTTCTCCTAACTTAGTATTTTGTAAGTTGCCTGAGAAGTATCAAGGAATGTGAGATCATTCGAAGCCAGCATACATATTAATGAAATAGTGGTGAAAACTAAAAACATTACTGCAGCACACTCAGAAACAGCTTCCCCCCAAAACAGAGGTGCCTCAGTTTAAAAAGAACTGTTTTATAATGGAGGTCTAACAACCCCTCCCTTTGAAAACTGTCTTTCAAAGGGGAATGGCAGAAACTTCTTTTCTAGCAAAATTTTGACAAAATACATTTAGAAAAGCATTCTGCATGGAAAAGCCTTGCACTGGCTCCGAAAGGATAATGATGATTTATTCCTTGGAGGGGTATGACTTTGAGAGGGTGGGTCTATCTATCTATATATCTATCTAAATATCTAGATATATATGTAAATATATGTATATATTCCCTCTGCCCCAGAGAGGAGCTCCCTGCCTGTGCAATGTGTTTGTTCTCTCCATCACAAACCACAGGCTGCACAGCCAGAGCAGCAGCAAGTCACAATAAACTTTATTTATTTCAATTATCTGGACAAGTTGCCATGTCCCAAGTACTTGTCACCAGGGTCACCTGTGAATGCTCAAAGTAGCTCAACCCACCTTTGTGCTCTGCACCACCACGGGCTCGTGGTTGGAGAATGAGCTAACAAGTCTTCTCCTCTTTCACAAACCTCAGTCACAGTGATTTCTCTCAGGATCTGCCAGAAAATGTTCAGATCACCCCCTGGCAATAGGCGCTGCCTTAACTGTCTGAGCACATGACCACTGCATAAACTGAAGGCAGATTTCCACTCAATAGACTTTAATAGCTAATATTTGCTTGGAGACCTTTTGTCTGCCCTCCACACACAGGACCTGCTTCCTTTTGGAGATAAATCATAAAGAGATGAGCCACAACTGAGACAGAACCTGTCCATTCCCATTTCTTCTCCTCATCATGTGGAACTGTCTAGAACACGCCACATGCACATAGACACTGACAGAGATTTGAAATCCAGAAGGATGAGGAGAGACTATTTGCTTGGCTTGGAGGGAACTTAAAGATCAGCTTGTCATGGGCAGGGACCTTTCAGCATCCAGCCTGGGACACTGCCAGGGATGCAGGGGCAGCCCCAGCTGCTCTGGGCACCCTGTGCCAGGGCCTCAGCACCTCCCAGGAACAATTCCTTCCCCATAGCCAATGTAACCCTGCTCTCTGGCAGTGTGCAGCCATTCCCCTGTCCTGTCACTCCAGCCCTTGTCCAGAGTCTCTGCCCATCTCTCCTGGGCTCCCTGCAGGCTCTGCAAGGCCACCCTGAGGTCAGCCCAAAGCCTTCTCCTGTGCAGGCTGAACCATCCCAATGCCCTCAGCCTTGGCTGCCAGCAGAGCTGCTCCAGCCTCTGCTGCCCTGGCTGTCCCTGCCCTGGCTCCAGCAGCTCCCTGGGCTCCCTGGGCTGCATCCCAGATGTGGATGTAGCCCTGCAGGGTGGGGATGGGCAGAGAGGGGCAGGATCACATCCCTTGATCTACTAAATCCTCACCTACTGTGTATTGAACCAACTCACTCATCTGATTGCAGCACTGTTTTAATTGTTCCACTATTTTAATACAAATAAATATTTATTCTGTTGTGTTTCGTTTGATCTGGTGTGCAACAAATAAACCAGTTAAGTTTTATGATATGCCCTTTGAGATGTTATTTTCCTTTGGAATCTAAATTTAAACTAAATCAGTCTCTGGTCCCACCAAGGACAAATATTTTAAAAGTGCTGCCAGCCATGCCTTTTAGCCTGCTGTCTCCCCTTTAAAATTATTGACATTGGCATTATACCAAGAACCCTTTTCTTGGTGTATCAATAGAGCTGTGTTTTAATTTGACATTTTACTTTGCTGAATAAAAAACTGGTCTCAGTCACAGCATCGGTTTCAGTGGGTGCTTTCAAGCGACAGAACCCATCCTTTCCGTGTCTTAACAGCATTTTATTTCCCTGATATCATTTAGAAAATCATTGAATAATTCTCCACTAAACGATATCCAGGAGGTTATTTGCAATGGACACATCCCACTGAAAGGCCATGTCAGGTGCCTGAAGGAAATCTCCTGGCACATCCCCTTATCCCTGGGCTCACGAGAAGCTCCCTGGGCAGGGGAGTGTTGTGAGCTACACCCTCCTGACCTTCAAACACTGCCAGTTTGGCCTCAGAGCCCTGCTGTCTTCCCAGGGCCAGCTCCACACCATGATGCTGTGAATTACTGAATTAGGCTTTCTGAATGCACACCTTAAAGTGTGAATGGGACAGATAAATGTCTGGGTTTGTCTCATGTCTGGTGATGCAGTATTTCTGCCACAGCCACCCTCAGGACATGAATTATTCACTAGAAATCGTTGGAAGACTGGCACTTCATAAAAACCTGTCAGGTTTCCAGGTCCCATTCAGATGCTAACATTAGCTTTCAAATAATCCATATACAAGTTCATTTTCTAACCTATTATTTGGCAAAGGAACTACAGGTCACATTAAAGGTAACTTATGAAATCACTTGAGTGAAACCCCACACCTGCCTTTACCTTTCCCCTCTGCAGAACATTAGCAGGCTGTATCACATATCATGGCAAATGTTTTTCATCAGAGTCAGCAACAAAGGTGACTAAAGTGAAGCACAACAGCTGGATTTAAGAAAAGCAAGTCTCTGTCAACTTAACTGCAAAAGCTCTTGAAACTGGGCTTTGCCATCTCGACAGCAATTCCTGAGTCATGGTGTGTGCATCTGCACGTTAGAGCCCTGCTTTGAAGGCATTGAATGCCTCATCATAGCAAATATTGAAGAAATTATCAGCTTGTGCTGCAGCATGGCACTACCATTGAACTAACCAATTCCCCCTGTTTGTATTAAAATCAGGAGGCTGGAAATGTGGGAAGTGTTCCTTCAAAATAACAACCACGACTTTCCTGAAGTTCATGTGGTCATGTTCAGTCAATGTGTAAGGAAACACGAACAGGCTCCTGTGACCAGAGACCTGCATATTCTCATTATTCCTGCACACACAGGGAAAAGTCAGAAGTGTCCTCAGAAAAAAAAAAAAAAAAAAAAAGGCTATCAAAATACAGCAGAAAATTTGCTCTGGTTTTCCTCAGCATAATTTTCATATTTCCATTAAGTGGGTAGACAAGCAAGTACTGACAGTTTGCAAGTATTTGTAACTTCCCCTTCTCTTTCTAAATTTGCTGAGGGAAATTTGTCTCTTTCCCTCCTTCTAAGATTTTTACCTCCAGCTTTGGAGTATAGAAATAGGAGTTCAAGTACAGAAATAAGATTTCCCCCTTTGTTCAAGGGAGTACCAGATATATATGGGTGTTCATGCTTCTCCTAGGATGGTGGACAGTTACTACTCATGAAAGAGATTGGGAACATTTCTATGGCATTGAATATGGCATATTTATCAGCAAAATTACCTGCACACTGCTCTTCCTCCTGGTGTCCAGCCTCTGCTCCAGGCTGAGCCCCTGCCCAGCTCCCCCAGCCCCTCTGCCCTCTCTGGACCCAGGACCTGGTCTTGTTGAACCCCACACAATTGGCCTCAACCCATGGGTCCAGCCTGGAAATCTCAAAATGCATTTACACCTGGTGATGGCATTGCTGGTAGTGACCAAAAGCCCAACATGCTGAGCCTTTCAGAAGCAGAAAGGTCATTACTAATCTGTCCCTTATTTGAAATGTCTCTGAGTTACCTTCTGGCCTCCAAATTGTCACTCGATCTCCCATGACACAATAACACGAAATTACCTGTGAATCTTTGTGCTGCCTCATCTTAAAGGATTCTGAGGATGAACACATGACTGAGAAAGGCTCATGTGTCCTCTCAGATCCACTGCCACAAGCTCAGTGTCTCCTACCCACACTGCTCGCTAATTCTGAATGGAGAATAGAAAAAAATTGGGAGGTAGAATTCCTCCTTTGGTGCTTCCTCAGCAAGCACAGACTGCTTGCTGTCCACAAGGCAGATCCAGCCCTGAGCTTCCCTGAGTTCTGGCCAGATTTCTGTCTCTTGATGCAAAGTTGAGTTTACTCTCCCAATTTTAAATGGTCTGTCCAGAGGGGTGGTGGAGTCCCCATCCCTGGAGGTGTTCAGGGAATATCTGGATGTGACAATCAGTTGACAAGGTCAGAGATTGGCCCTGATATCTTGGAGGTGTTTTCCAACCTTGATGATTCCATGATTCTGTGGTTCTCTGGACAGGACCTTCAGGCCAGTCCTTTATAGAAGTCACTTATCAAAATTCTGAACAAAACCAACAACAAGCAAATTACCAACCAAAAACCCCACCACTAACCTAAAACTCAGGAAACAGAAGGAAGTTTCACTCAGAAAAATCTTCCTGTAGGGTCACTGGAGTTTGATACTTTTGATAAATTAGTGATAATAATCATTAGACACCAGGTAACCCATAATTGACTGATTTTAGATACACAGTGGTAATAAATATATTAGACACCAGGTAACCCATAACTGACCGATTTCTTCAGATACACAGTGATAATAAATATATTAGACACCAGGTAACCCATAACTGACCGATTTCTTCAGACACACAGTGGTAATAAATATATTAGACACAAGGTAACCATAACTGACCGATTTCTTCAGATACACATTTTCCCTGAAATTTTCTCCAGAATTTCTTCAGATACACATTTAATTCCCAAAGTCTTTCCTCTCAAGTGCACAGAATGAGCCTAAATCCCAGATGCAAATCTGCCTTCCTCCCCCTAAAGTGAAGAACTCCTCGGTAGTGAACCACGGTAGAACTTGCAGCAGAGACAGCATTGCTTTGTCACAGTGCAGCCCAGATGAAATCGGGAAGAGAGGAGATGGCTACAAAGAGGTGGCACAATAGAGAACTGTTAAAACAAGCTGTTGATATTCTGGAAAAGCAACAGGCAATCTGCCTGCAAACTACTTATCCATAAAAAGAGAGATGATTTTCAGTGAATCTACTTGAAGTGATTTTTTTGTTGGATATTCTTTCTCAGGAGAAGAATTCACCCCGCCTCAACTCCACTCCCCAAACCTTAATTTTCTGAAACATACAGGAAGATTAGTGCATAAAGGAGAGACCATCTGTTTCCTTTCATCACTAGACTAAAGATTGTTTCCTCCCTGCAGAAGATTGCAGCCCTTAAGATCTTGAGGCTGTAAGCGTTTGTTATTTAAATGCGAGCAAGGCAGGAATCTAACAGGTCATTATTTCCTTTTAAAACGAGGGAGGGAAGTTGCATCATCAATCGTTATCTCACATTATTTCGATCTTATCTCTTTTCTGGCTTTAACAGGCAACCTCAGGCTCGTGGCCAGCAGTATTCAGTTTCGACGAGGATTTTGTTTTGATTTCCTCCTGGAATACCTGGGTGCCACCAGGTATTGAGGAACATTTTTAACAGACACACAGAGGAACCACTGGAAAAATCCTGTGGGAAGCAAACGTGTGTCTGGTCCGTACTATTAACCTATTTTATGTGGTTGTAGAGGACGAGCTCTTTCCTTTTCATGGGACTGGCACTGTTAGAATAGATAATTAACACAAACTCAGGAGCAAGTCTGCTTCTTGAGACCTGATGTTCCCAACTCTCACCCTACTTAATTCCACCTAGAGGAAATAATGAGGTTTTGCCTCCTTGGATCGTTGCATTTTTATGGCCAACACGTTTTCTAGAGACAGAAAAGGCTTTTAAACGTGGGCAAACAGAAGCTGGAGCTGTCCTTCTCATGGATTGGTTTCCAGATGAGGATTTGTAGGTGCTCAATTCCTAAAGGCTGTGATGGAACTCATGTATCCAAGGTCCATTGAAATTTATGATGTCACTATCTGGAATTCACTGCTTCAGCCCAGAAAATAATGTTTTCCTTCTTATCCATAGGTATCCTAGAGCCACCAAAACTGTTCTATACATTGAAACATGGCAAATTGGAAGAGCTGCACCTGATGTATCTGTGTGATGTATTTTTGTCTTCAAAATCCATCCAAATCAGGGGACTTGGAGAAAGAGGGAATAATATGAGTCCACATGGGCCAGAAAAGTACACTTACCACTGTAAGTCCAGGCTAAACTCTCACAGGAAAATAAGCAGAGCCATCTTACATTCCAGCTACTGGCCACCCATTTTACAAAGTGAATTTGGCAACTATTTATAATTTTTTTAAAAAAATCAAAAAAAAACCCCAAACCCAGAGTATCAGAGTGATATCAGCCCAGCTGCATGCTTAGCCTGATTGCAGGTTCCTTTCTCTACACTCACCTGGACACTGAGAATGATGAAAGCCTCTGTGATTATGTAAAACCCACTCTCCCATGTGTTTTACACCAATTTCACCGAGGAATAAAATGACAGGTCAGTCATTCTAGGTTTTCTATCATGATGCTTTCTATCATGCTTCTTCCCAATAATTTTTTAAAAATATCCTGCAGCCATGCAGACCCTCCTTTCAGTGGCATCCCTGGACTCTCCCAGAGCAGAGGACAATGTCCCTCATCCTCCTCTTTTTGTCTCCCTTTCTCATTGTACCCCCACAGTTTGCACCCTTACCTATTTATCTCCTCTACCCACTGGGGTCTGTATTCCCCCCTTCCACTTTCAGCTTGGTAATATTTTGATTATTTATCTCCCAGATTATGCAGTACCTTCCTTCTCCAGCCCACGGCTGCCCTGGGAATTTCACCCTCACAGAGGAAACCAAATAAAAAAGCCTTTGCCAAGAGCCACTTCTGCAGAGACCATTTGGAGGGCCCTGCTGTCCCACAGAACTTAAACTGGGACCTTTCAGCAGCTCGTGATTTTACTTGAAAGAGAAGGAAAAAAAAAAAAATAAAAATAAAACCCAACAGAGCTGTTGAGAGAAGTTTCCCAAGTGAAACTCGAGTCTCAGAAAGCAAGGCAAGGAGGTTCTTTTTTAAAACATAAACTGCTATAAAGTATAGCACTATAAACTGCTGCTCTGGAATTGGGATAAATTTAGTATGGATTCATCACTGAGCAGTAACTTCTCCTGGTATGTGAGCTATCTGTGAGCTTCTGAAGCTGCCCTCTGCACAGGGGGAAACAGGCTGGCAAATCTCACTGTACACATGCTCTTGCATGGGAAAATCCAATTTAATCCCTGGAATTTCAGCTTTCCCTGTTCTGTTCTTAGCCAGGCAGCTGCTTTTAGGAAAATCTCTTCTCTTCAAGCAAGACAAGGAGCAAACAGTATGGACTGCATGTAACTAGAAGAAAAATTTCTACTGCAAATGCTGTCTGCTTTGAGCTGTGTCAGACACCTGATTTCTACTAAGAAGCCTTGTGGGAGCAAAGGACAAGACAGAAAGGAATCAGAAGTTAGAGGGCTAATTACAGATCTAATAATAATTTAAATTTTTTTTGTCACAAATTCTTCTAGAAGTTATTTTATGGTTTTCGAGTTTGAGGGCCCCATACAGGACAAAACACCTTTGGGACATCAACTCAGTGAGCCAAGAACTTTACATTTGCAATATTTGTTTTCCATCTTTCAGTGCTCTGCTGGCTGTCAAAGCAATGCACATTTCATGGAGCATGAAGAGAATCACTGGAGAGAAAGGGGAAGGAGCCACTGATGTCACTGACCCTGCAGCTGATGGGAGGGCAGATTTTGGGGTTGTCAGGTCAGGTTTTCTTCATGTGGCCAGCGGTTCAATCTCTTTGGCCTGGAATCTTCTCCCACTCACCTGATGTGAACTGAGGGGACTTATCTGAAGAACAGCACTTAAACATGCAGAAGGGTGACAAATGAAGAAAGAAGTCCTTTTGCAGTTTAATTAAGTGCAGATTTGTGGTCTTTCATGCTCATCTTCTTTTTGCATATCATCAGATAAGTGTAAAGGTGGAGAAAAGTCTTAATTTATACTCTGTGTGGAAAAAAAAATTAAAAAAAAGAATTATCGGGCCACCTTAAACATCAGACATTAGTAGGGAACCACGATCATTCAATCCAAGTTTCACAGACAGAGATGGAAAGATTAATTTCTTAAACTTTTGAGCAAATAAACAACAGTCCACAGAGACAGAGAAACTTCATGGGATACAATAATTGGTAAAGTTCTCAATCAGATTAAAAAAAAAAAAAAAAAAAGCTTTTTCTTATATTTTAAGAAGAAAGGATAAGTAGTTACAATCCAGAGAAAGAAAAAAAAAACATATTTTGAAGGACATTAAGAATGGTGATGGCAGAGCATCTTCCCAAATTTCCCAAAGCTCAAAGACTAGATTTTTGGGAAAGCTGGAGCTTTGGAGGATGGGAGAGCCTGCATAAAAAATGTTCCCTATCAGAGCTCTGCCCTGGTGCCAGGTTGTTTTAACCTTAAACTACCTAAGGGAATGAGCTGCAATCATCCCAGTTAATCATTCCCCCCAAACGCCGGGCTCTACTCTGGCCTGAAAGGCACTTTTAAACCCAGAAGAACAGGAGCACCAAGCTCCTGTGCCCTGGCTAGGGGGGTGAGGCAGCCTCAGTGTGAGAGCATTGGTGTGATGGGCAGGACAAAGGGTGATGGAAGATCTCTGGAGCCTGGACTTGGAAGCTGGGGTTTATTGCAAAGGCTGTGGGTGCAGGGGGTCTGCTTAAAGCTGCCAGCACAGCTTGGAGCAGGGATGAAATACAGCAAGGAGAAAGCAAGAGAAGAGTAAAAGATAGAAAAAGAGCCTCGAAATTCTCGTTACAATACAATAAATCTTCTTTCATGCTGAATATTTTAATTTTCACTAAGCAATCTAGCACACGATACAAATCTTATAGCATTTACATATAGCCTATAAGAATCATTACATTACTATACTGTGTTACATTTTAAACCTTCAAAACTGCTCTTTGGATTCTTTTTGTGAAGCTAGTGGGGTCTGTTTAACCCTTGGACCTGTCTGTAAGCAGAGGGCATTGTTTAATCAGAAGAGGATTACTTTCAGCCAGCCATACCATCGTGTTCCAGTTGTTCAATCACTAAGGCTTGGTGTCTCAAAGCTTGCCTTCATTCCAACCTGCCTATAGTTTCCATATTCTCAAAATCTTTTGCCAGGCAATCCTATTTATAAGGTTTTCCTGTTTCATCCTTCCCAACACCTCAGGACCTGGGGGAAAGACTTCACCAGAAACTGAAGCAGGATGCTCGCTGCAGCACCAGACCTGTCAATCTCTGCTGCCAGGAAAACCCCCCTGTGCCTGTCCAGCATCGATTCAGTATTTTCCTCCTCTGCCTTCTGCACATTATGCAAGCAGGGAGCCCCTTGGAGGCAGAGCAGAGGGGCTGTGGTGGCAGCTGCTGCTCCCTAGGAGGGAGGTTAAAGGGAGCACTGAGTGGAAAGGGACTGTCACAGCCAGAGTGGCTCTGCTCTGAGTAAAGGCTCTCCAGCTGGGGCTGCGTGGGAGGGAGCAGAGCTTCTGCCAGCAAGCAGAAATGGGGGGGATTTGTCGTGATGTGGTTTGTCGGGTTTTTTTTAAACACGAGCTCATTTTGTTTCTCCCGTGGCCCCTTCCTCATGTAGAGCTCTGGAAGGTGAGAGTTCACAGCTCTCGAGGCAGACTGGGCTGACAGGGCTTGTATCAACAGCCTCAAGCATTTTAAATCGACAGCAAAGAATCCAAGCAGAAGTATCCCCTCTCTGTCACCAACAAAATATTTTTGGTCCTTATCAGATTTCTCATCTTTCGACAGCTCTCGTGTCCTGTCCTTGTGTCCCACAGCCAAGTGTGTGTGGGTCCATGCATGAGAGACAGCAAAATGACAGCTGAGACCCTTTGAAAGCTGCCAAAATCCAACGTGATTTCAAGATGATATTTGGGGGGGAAAGAATTATAAAAATACCCCAAACCAATTGAACTCTTTGTGCTTCTTTCCCACCCTCAGCGCGTCTGCACTCCGAGCAGGGTGAGAGCAGCTCTCTCAGAGATTTATTATCAATAATATTTTCTGCCTGCATCTGCTGTACCCAGGCAAAAACTGCTCCCAGCCCTACCCAGCCTCACATCCCCCAGCACAGCCCATGTGCTGCTCTGCCCTGGTAATCTTGTTTACACACGTTTCCGCTGCATTTTACTTTCTGCATGCCTGTGCTGTAATCTCATTTGCCAGCCTGAAAGGTACAAAACAAAACAGAACGAGCTACCAGGAGCAGCAAAGAGGCAGGAGGCTGGCAGGAATGCCCCTCTCATCTCACGCAGGCAGCAATGTGCCGCCGTGTGCAGCCTGCAGCTGCCCTCCCCTGGCCCCATCTGTTGGAGATTGAGGTTGGTTTTGCTCACCCTGCCTCCTGAAAAGGCAGCAATAATAATGAATGAACTCGGCATCGTTGGCAGCAGGCTCAGGCTGATGGCAGGCGTGTGCTCTGCAAGGTTTTCCTCTGCTGCAGATGTGCTCACAAGGGTATGGGGATCCTGGGATTAGGAATCCTGCCCTAGGCAGGTGTTTGCACCACCTGCCCCTCGGTGGATTTCAGTCCATCACTCTTCTTATCCTTAGGAGGCTTTCATTGTGTTTTCCAACTACCTTGGACCTTTTTCCTGTATCATTAGGAGGCTTTCATTGTGTTTTCCAACTACCTTGGACCTTTTTTTGCTGTATCACTAGGAGGCTTTCATTGTGTTTTCCAACTACCTTGGACCTTTTTTTCCTGTATCATTAGGAGGCTTTCATTGTGTTTTCCAACTACCTTGGACCTTTTTTCCTGTATCATTGAGGCTTTCATTGTGTTTTCCAACTACCTTGGACCTTTTTTCCTGTATCATTGAGGCTTTCATTGTGTTTTCCAAATACCTTGGACCTTTTTTCCTGTAACTCCAGGCACAAAGTTCAAGCACCTAGCTGAATGTCAGTCAACATCTAAGCAAAATCCCCTTTTCAGGTCGAAGAGATTTTCACCTAAATTTAATCTTTTATTGCAAATTAAAAGCTGATAAATGGAATCAAAATGATTTGATTAGCCTGGTCTGAAACGCGAGCTTATTAAATTATGAACTTGCTTCCTATGCTCTAATAATGACAAGGAGAAGCTGGAAAGAAATTAATGAACATGCTTTTGGCAAAACAGCAGCAGTAGCTCACCTAAATGAAAGCTGTCCTATTAATAGAAACCCTAATTATAAGCCAGCCCCAGCTGTTTGTTTACAGGAACATACCTTGTTTCTGATTGATGTCTAGATGTGCATACTATGCCTCCAAGATGTAAGAGGAACCAGGAACTGTCATTTTGGGGTACAGGAGAAAACAGAGCTGCACTCAGTTCAGTGATGGAGAGGTTGGAAAGTCAGACCAGTCACCTGTCCCCATCACCACTGTCACCACTCACAATCCTCAGGCTTCTCCCTGGAGGTCCCATTGCCCATTCCCTGTGGGATGTAGCCCACAGTTTGAGTGGGTTCAGCCTTCATTCTATTTAAATAGGACATTTTGCAATTTGTACGATTTGAAATCCTCAACAGAGGCTTGGCACACAGCATTAACAGACAAGGACAAGAAATGTCCTTCTCTCTTTGCTTTGTAAACAGCTGTATTTCATGGAGTCTTACTTGCAGCAAGGACATGTTCCCAACACACTAAAAGTGATAGAAAATTCCTCACTGACTTCACTAAACCTTTGAGACCCAAAGGAATATTACAGCAGTAAAAAGCCAGCATTGTTCAATGGCCTCGAGTTTCTCCTGACAGTGAATGTCTTTTCCAAAGAAAAAGCCAAAAAAAGCTGAATCTCCCCAAAGCAGGAGAGACATTGAATGGTTTCATGCCCTTGCTCTGAGGGACTTTAATGTCCATGAATGCTCTGAGCGCTCAGAATTTTGATAAGTTCACTCTAAGATCAAAGCCCATTTCCAGAGACTCAGAAATCTCCTCATTAAAGCCTCAGTCCTGCATCCATTTGTGCATTTGGTCACGTCAGTCAGGACTGTGCCTCAGCACAGAACTGAGCACCTCACTGGATCTATCCAGCAGTAGAAAATCAGGGCAGTTGGAAGGAATGGGAAGATCCACGTGACAAGGATGAAGTTCTCCAGTCAAAGGGCCAAGGCTTTCATCAGCCCACAGATCTCCCAGGTCACCATCCTCTTTCCCTTTAAAAAAACCCCAACCAAATTTCCTTAAAAAATTTGTGATTCACAGAAACAAGTTTCGTTTAAATGCAGGTAAACTCTGAGGTGTTCAGTGAACAAAAACCAGGAGAGCTCCACTAATGCCAAGGAAAAGAGCTCATGGCAGCTGAGAATCTGCCTGCAGGACTCTCACAGCACCCAGTGCCAAGAGCTGCACAGGGATGCACTGCGCTCACCCAAGCTCCTGGGGAAATGGGTGACACTCCACTGATTCATGTAATATCAGTTCTAAATGTAGCATGGATGAGAACTGAAAAAAGAACATAAACCTTTATGGAGCAGGAAAATCCACCTTCAAGTGCAGAGAGACTTATGAAGAATTATACCTGAGCTGAGCTTACCACTCGCTGGTAATTTTTTTCACCACCTCAAATCCCACGTCAGAAGAATTTCAGGCTGTGACAGACAGATATAGATATAAATATACATTAACACATTTAAAATGATCAGTCATTATTATTCAGAAGCTGTCATGCACACATGATACGGTTCTGAAGAATGGGGACATTATTTTATTGAGTTATAGATGGGGAAAAGGCATAAAGAGTACAGGTAATGCACATATTTGAAATAGCAATATAAACATAAACAGAAAAATGTTCAAGTCAAAGTCACATGAAAAATTAGACTAATCTTCAGATGCATTCTAGACTTGTATGTACAGCATTTTTATGCTAAACTTAGAAATACAAACCCCAGAGATGCAGCACATCTCAAGAATACAAAATAAATAAACAAAGATGAGTGCCAATAAAAGAAAGAACAAACCCTTGACTCTTCTTCCAGAATAATGAGAAAGTTTGATATGTAAGAATCACGGGAGAAGATGCCCAATCTATGACAAGAACTCAATTTATTTCCAAACAAAAGCTCAAACAGTGAAGTCTTGTTCCGGGGAGTGAGCCCCAAAGCATTGAAGCTTTTCTCACTCCTGTTGTGAAGCTGAACAATTCCTCTATGAGAGAAAGCTGGGAGCAGACCAGTGTTTCAGCAATGCCAGGGAAGGAATCCAATTCTAGGGATGATGGGGACATCACAGTTATCTATCCAGAAGGAAGTTTGTCAGCAGCTTCCAGCCCAAGATGACTTGAGAGCAAGGAGCAGGCTGGTTTCAGACTCTGCAGCAGTGTTTTCCTCATGCTCAGAGTCTGCAGGAGGAAGGCAATCAGGAGACCTGCAGTAATTAAGGAGGAAAAACCATTAGGCTCCCCACTGGACACAAAATTATGGCTTAGAACAAAGTGGAAGGTATCCTTTCCCATGGCAGGGGGTTGGAACTAGGGGATCTTTAATGTCCCTTCCAACCCAGGCTGTTCTAGGATTCTCAGATCCTCTGGAAGTTTCGCCATTATTTCACTTTCCTTTCAAGAGTGTTACAATTAATTAAGTGACACTGAGCAGCACTAGCGGTTTCCCTGCTGGAAGTTTCTCCCTCATCAATTTGTTTGCATAACCAAATATCCTAGAGAAAAAGAAAAACCAAACAAACAAAACAACAAAACAAACCAACAAACCAGCCCCGTTTCCACTCCCACAATCCCTGCAAATTAGATTTTTATGGTAGATTTTTTCCTCTCCAGAAAAATAGGTCAGTTCCCCTGCAGTAATGCACACAGTCTGAAGCCCATGTTTCTGCTTGGAATGAGCACACATGGAACACAAGTGCCCCTTGGAGCTGGGCATCTGCACATGCCACCCTCTACTTCAGCTGGTCAAGTGACTATTTGCAGATTTCCCCCTGCCTTCAGAGCTGAAGCAAGGCCTAAATACTTAAGCCTTTTTCTACTTCCAATCTCCCTCTCTGAAAATATGGACCATAAATATCCTCTCCCAGGAGATTAGTCCTGGAACCTTATTGGGCTTAAAGTTACGTTCAAACAATGTCCTAATAAAAACAAATAGTAAATAAAGTACGTTCCAAGGACATCAAATCACGATTACAATGACTTCCATTTTTGTAGAACTTCCAAAATAAGTCTTTCTTTCTTTACGCACTGGAAAATAAAAAAAGACTTGGTATACAGGAATAAGTTAAATAGATGGAAATATAAAAGTAAAAAATAACAGGAGATTGCTTAAGAAGAGTATTTTAAACCAGAAAAGTTATTCCCAAGTAGCTTCCCAGGCAGCCTCTGTAAGATAAAATAGAAAAGAAAGAAGCAGGGGGAAAATAAAGGATTTTTCAGCTTGGTGGGATCAAAGAATTTGGTTTCAATGGGGTCTGAAAGGGAGCAAGGATTACCCTGACCATACCTGCACACCTGAGCCCTGTGATTTTACACACACACACCCCTCAAAATCCATCACAATTGAGAGGAGCCTTCTTTCAGCATGTGTGCAAATGCTCCACTTCATAAAGCAGCCCTGAAAGGGTAAAGAGGAGAGAGAGCCCTACAAATATTGGTTATTCACCCTGGGGGGACCACACAGCACCTCCCTGCCTGCCTCAGAAGGCTGTTCCCCAGTTTTGGGAAAGCTTTACACAGTCTTGAAGGTGAACTTAAGCCCAAAGGTAACTTACATGGAAAAAAAAGCAACAAAAAAAACCCACGAAAGAAAAACCCAAACCCACAAACCCCCCCAAAACCAAACCAAAACGAACAAACAAAAAAAAACAAGCTAAAAAGCATCAAAATAAACTCCTTTGGCAAGGGTTTGAACTGAATCTGTGTGAAATGAAGCTCTCCCCCCCCTGAAATACCAAAGGCAGTTTCTGTCAGAGAGCTCCCCACGTGTTAATCTGCAGGGAAGCCTCAGTGCCAGAGCTGGCACCCTTTGAAGTTAAAGGAAAAGCTCCTGCTGTTCTTTATGGTGCCCAGATTCCTGACTGGATTGAAAAATACCAGAGCAAGAGGCTTCCTAAGCTCGCAGAGCTCTCTGAAGATCACTGCCCAGTGATTAGAGGAGCTGTCTGGGTTAGAAACCTCACACTGGCTGAGCTGGAAGTGCCCCCTAGAAGGGATCCTGATTTTGCTGCGAGGGATCTCAGAACGAAGCTCAGCAAATCTGATGGCAGATTTGAGCAGAAAAAGAGAGATTCACATCTCAAAATAAAATACTTCTTGTTTTTTTTTTTAATTTTATTTTACCAGTTCCACTTTTCCTGCTTTTTTTCCCCTACTGATTTAGGTTAGCTAGAATCAAACTTGAATTTCATGAGGGTTTTTCATGGTATTTTCATCTCTTCTCTTTTCTTTTCTCCTTTTGAAGGAAGAAGAAGAGAGGAAAAAAAAAAAAAAAAAAAGAGGTTGGAAAATGAAAGGGACTTTGCTCATTTCAATTTTGAATAAATAAATTTCTTTTCAGCTGATGTCAACTTAACCAAAATTGACATTTTCATGTAAACACGAAAAAGACGAACGCAGCATCTTTGATCACAGCGGGAAATTTCTTGATTACGAATTTCCAGCTCACTTAAAGGCACGAGCATTAGGAGCCCCTGCAATCTGGCCCCCTGAGCCATAATCTTTGTGAGGGATCTGTTTGGAGCAGCAGAGCATCCACGCTGCAGCAGGGCCTGTAATACAAGCGAGGATAACACGGGGAGAGAGATTAATATTCTGCATCACACTGGGCTCTGTTATTTTTATCCTGCTGTTTCCTTCACTCACCATCCCATGACTCACAGCCTCCCCACGCTGGAATTTCTGCCTGGGTCTCGTGGCTCAGGGGTGTGTTAGTGGAGAGCTGTCTGGAGGACACCACTCGAGCTCCAGGTGGCTCTGGAAAACACAGAGAGGCAACAGAATTGCACTGGGTGGTCACAGACCTGCTCTGGCTGTGGCAGGCTCCTTAGCAAGCACCTGGGAGGGTTGCAGTCCTCCCCTGGTTTTACAGCCTTAGTGTAAAGGATGCAGCCAGATGTGTCTGCAAGTGCTGACAATCCCATGGAGAGCTGGCACTGCACCAGCCTTGGGGAAAAGTACAGGGGAGGTGACAAAGGGCTCTGGAGAGACAGGTGACTGTGATTCAAGGTGAGCTAAAGAGCTGCTCCCTGCACATTTCTTGGTTATCTCCTCAGGGATATGATCCTTGATGCCACACTAGGCAGACCCTCCAGGTTGAAGCTTCCTGAGGCCAAGCCACAGGTCCCTGATGTGGGAGGGGAAGGCCACAGGAGGAATTAGAAGGTGAAATCCTTGCTGATTGCACATACAGCTACTGTGATCCAAAATGCAGACCATCTAAACCCCAGGACATTCTGCTGCTCTAGAATCCTGCACTCACACTTCCCATGGGATTCAGCTCCCCAAGTGTCCGGGCTCTGGCTTCTCTATAAATCCAGGAGAAATGGGGAGTTTGCTGGTTATGGGGCCTTCTGGAGGCTGCCCTGGAACAGAGACCGGGCAGAGCAGAAGGATAAAGCAGGGATTTATTCAAAGGCCTCCCTGGGCACACCTGGGCAGCACAAGAGCCTGGCTGGGCACAGCCAAGGTGAACCCAAAATGGGCACAAAGTGGACAATCCATCAGGAGGTCTCACACTTTGATAAGTTCTGGTCCATCAGCAGATTGGAGTGAATTGTCCAATTACAGCTTCAGGTTATGAAGCTCCATCCTCCTTGTTTTTAATTCTCACTTCACCATTGCTTTTGTTCTTGGGCCTGAAGGTTGTCCTTGGTCCCAAGCTAGAGAAGGAATTGTTTTGCCTGCCTACTCTGTGAAGAGAGCTCAGTAGCACTGAATATGAAACCCAGAACTACCCACCAAAACAGCACAAATCTAAAAAATAAAAAAGCTAACACTTAAGGCATCAGTCAGGAACCTAAATTCTACCTCCTCCCAGAAATGAGGCTGATCAGAGGAAGAATAATTATTTTCTCTTGCCTCCTCACTGAGTAGCAACAGCCCCTGCTCAAGAATCACAATTCCCTCCTTTCCCTGTATCTGAACTTCCATCTCCATCTTCCTGAGGACATTTCCTGACCAGCCAGAAACCAAGAGCACGGAAGGTTCACTCTTTATATGAACAAGCAAATATTCTCTAGGCTAGAGCAAGTACTTCAAGCAGCAACTGGACAGCAGATCACCCTTCCAAAAAAATATTCATACCAGAAAATAACAGATAAATCTCATTCTAGATGTTTCCTCCTCTTTTGCCCTGCCACTTTCAAAAATGAATTTGATTGAAAGGTGTCAAAGAAGCCTTGTCCACAGAATATTTACATCTTGCAAAAAAAAAAGGGGTTTATTTGGGGAAAGGGGAATAACATCCTAACTCAGGTATAAGAATTCCACTCAGTAGCCTGCAGCAATGGGCTCTCCAGCACCTTAGGGTGTATCTATCCAAGTATTGCTCTTTTTTGCTGAGAAGGTAGGTAGGAGTCAGCTTGGTCTGGAGCCAGTTTAGCGGAAGGATCACTTGTGATCCATTGTGTTATCCCAACTTTCACAGGAAAACGTGGCAAAGGATGTTGTTATAAATGCATGTGATAAAGGTGGCTTTTCACAAATGTTGAAGGCTGTATGTATGATGTTGAAAAGCTCTGCTTTATTAATGTAGTCTCTTTTATTTTTGCTAATAACAAAAACTTAGAAATACTAATGTGATAAATATATTTTTTTAGGCTATAAAGTGGTAATGTAAAAAGGGGGTTTTTGTAACTAACTCAGAGAATGGTAATCAGGAAATTCTTCACATTCTTGGATTATCCTCTCTGCTGAAAATGATGATAGGGACCAGAACCTCAAGAAGGAATTTATTGATCATCCTTTATCAGAGAATCTGCAACAGACTGAGACCACAAATGGAACGAAGAGGGGCAGGTTGGGGAGGACTCAAAGGAATGTTTTCAAATAATGTATGAAGGTCTCTGAATATGCAACATGTTGGTGCATTTAAGGAAGGGTTTTTGGGATTGTAAGGTGTGCTCTTGGCTGAATGCCAAAGACATCCATCTGTCTGTATATTTTTGCTTTATTGTCTTGTCCTTATTGTCCCTTATAAAACCTTTTTAAATTTTACCAGAAAAGTGAACCTCGTTTTTCACAGCTGTCAAACAGCCCTTTCTCACAAGCTTTCAGATCCCTTAGCCTCCTGCTTTTTCTTTTTGTTCCCATCTGGCTCTCCAGGTAACACTGGAAAACATAAAGCATGTTTCATTTCTGGGATGTTTTTTTTTGGTCCTGGGGCAAAACTTCCTACCCACACCAACTCAAGTCCTTCACGTGGAGTGCTGCTGATGACTCAGAAGAGTCAAGGAGCCTTTTGTTGGTGAAACAGCCTCATGCAGCAGAGTTTTGGCTGCTCAGAACCCAAGCACCAGCTCAAGCCACCCGTCACAAGCTCTGCCCTCTCCTGCTGTCCCTCCCCGGCAGACTGGCTGCCTGGAGGGGGCAGATGTGCCCGATGGAGCAGGAAGGCTGGCACAGCCACACCACAGCCAAATGTCAGCTCTGCCCCGAATCCAAAGGGCAGAAGCTTCCCTCAGTCCACCCCCCAGCCTAGAAATGTGACCTCAGCACGGCAGTGGTGCCCTTCCTCTCAGACAACTCCTCCAGCTGGAGGATGATCAATGTGAGAGCCCCAGGAGAGGCTGAGGAGGATGTGATTACTGACCTGAAACGAAGCCTGTGCACACTGCAGGAGGAGCTTCCACTAAAATCTCTTCCACTGGAGTCAGCACCTCAGGACAACAAATGCTGCTGCAGTTGGAAAGACGATTACTGGAAAAAAAAAAATTAAAAAAGATAAATTTTAAAAAAAGCTAAAGGGAATTGGAGCAGCCAGAGAAAATCTTGTTAATGCAGCAGTGTCCTGCTGTGAGCTTTCTGTTTAACAGAGAGCCCCCTTGGTACTCCTGAGTTAAACAAGTTTTTACACCTGTCAGACACCAGTCAGCAGTTCTTTAGAGCAAGGTTTGTCCCGAGCTGCAATCTCCACTTCTGCACCTTTGTCTGCAGCTGTTCTAAGCACACTCCATGAACCCAGAGGAACCCTTTCCATATCTTACTTCTCAGCTCTGTCTCATCACCTGAGGTGCACAAAAAGTCAGGAAAGGACATAAAAACCTCTCCAAGAGGGTGCCAAGAGGATGGTGCCAGGCTCTCTTCGGTGGTGCTCAGTGACAGCTTGAGGAGCAATGGCCATGAACTCAAACAAGAAGTTCCACCTCAGCATGAGGAAGAATTTCTTTTCCCTGGGGGTGGCAGAGCCCTGAGCAGCTGCCCAGGGAGGTCGAGTTCCCCTCTGCAGACATTCCTGGATGTGCTCCTGTGTCTCCTGCTCCGGGTGACCCTGCCTGGGTTGGACTGGGTGATCTCCTGAGGTGCCTTCCAGCCCTCAGGATTCTGTGAAGGCAATTTCTGAGAGCAGTCAGGAAATGACTCTCCAGTCACATGCAGCTGCTCTCTGCACTCCCTCCCACTCTTCTCCAAGCACAAGGAAAGAAGATGCAGGGATACTTTTGTCAACTGGAACGTGGGATAGAGCAAAGCAAGAGACTTTATCCATGAACACTTTTTTTTCTCGAGGATGTTAGGTGCTTGGAAAATATGTTTTTAGTGGAAACATTCCTGATTCAATCCAGAGTTCTCTGGCAAAGGTTTGCTCAATCATAAGGGAGATGAGCTCTTTGCCACCTCTCACAGACAGTAATTTACATTTCCTTCATGCTAGAACAGTATTTTAAACAAGATTTCTAATATTCCAGAAAAAAAATAAAACTAATGTGATTTCCTTCCAGTGACTTAGAAGAAGAAGTTGCAATTTAGAGGGTAAACTAAATACTAAACTGTATATAATCACTATAATTTCCAGAGAGCAATGATAAAAATTGCCTCACATCTGTACACTGCATTCCTGGAACTCAGTCTTCATGGCAAATGGATGCCAGCCATTGGATAAAAATGTCATCTGGCACTGAAAACAACAAAGAATGGTAGTTCCTCACTCAGAGCATCACTGGGAAAGCACTTAAAATTATTGATGTAAGATTAAAGCCTTAAAAAAAACCCCCACATCATTAAAGAGCAGGAATTTTGCCTTGAACTCAAAGTGTCACCAGTTTCAAGACAAGTATAGTTCTATATTTGGAACAAGAATTAATGAGAAAGGAATCTGAAAAACCAAAACATCACTACTTGATATCTTGTCATGAGAAACGTGTGAGACATTTCTCCATCTCACAAAGAGGTTCTGTCCTAAGAGAAAAGGTTCACAGTTTGCTTTTTCAAGAAACTACAAGTTTTGTTCTTTCTAGTATTAACTGATTTATGCAAATTTTATACTTATCCTGTCCCTGAATTAATGAGTTGCCAATCTTGCTGAATTTTAAGTCAGATCAGCACCAGATGGAGAGCAGACTTGCTTCATAAGGGGTTTTATCAAAAGAATAGTTAAGCAAATATACATCTGAAATCCAGCGTCAATACTGACAAGTCTAACAAATTTTCCTAAGGAACTACCTGATTCTGTGGTGGCTGGATTCAGTTTTAAGCTCTTGGCAGGGATCAGTATCCTCTACTTGAACTGTGCTGCCCAAAATATCTCAACTGAGCCCAGAGCCCAGTCCTGACCCCGTGGAGTCAGTGGCACCTCACCAAGTATCTCCCACTGCATCAGGACTGTGACCTTCTGTTTTTAATTCAGACCCTGGCACTTCCCTGAAGTGCACCCTTTGGCTGCCATGGCAAGGCCTGGATTAACTCTTTCACCTCCAGCTTAATCAGACCAGCCTTGGTATGCTCAGCAACTTTCTGTGGCATTGCCTTGCCTCTGCTCCTGCTCCTACACAGGCTCTGTGAGCACAGACTTTTTCTCTGTGAGCACAGACTTTTTCTCTGTGAGCAGGGAATATAGAGCAGGAGCACCTTCCCATCAGAAAAACACAAGCTCTGCTGAAACAACAGCAACTCCCCCCATGAAACGCAGCATCAGGTCAGGTTTGCTGTGACAAAAAGGCAAGTGGAGGCTGCACAAGGCAGTGTTGAGTCTGACAGTGTGTTCCTGCCACAGGTGTTGCCAGAGCTTGTGGGAGGTGTTGCTGTGACTCATGGAGCTGGCAGAACCAGCAGGGCAGCGTGGGGAGACAGCTCTGTTAGTGACTCTGGTGGTGGTAGGAAGAACCAGACCCTTCACAAACTGAAAAGGAACAAGAGCTGTTTCAGGAAAGGGCATGGGAGCAGCCCCAGCTGCTCTGGGCACCCTGTGCCAGGGCCTCAGCACCTCCCAGGAACAATTCCTTCCCCATAGCCAATGTAACCCTGCTCTCTGGCAGTGTGCAGCCATTCCCCTGTCCTGTCACTCCAGCCCTTGTCCAGAGTCTCTGCCCATCTCTCCTGGGCTCCCTGCAGGCTCTGCAAGGCCACCCTGAGGTCAGCCCAATCCTTTTCCTCTCACTGAACAGCCCCAATTCTCACAGCCTTTTTGTATGGATATTTATCACCCCCATCCTGGACTGATCCCAGGGGGTTGTGCTCTAAGCTAAGAATGGTAAAGGTTTTTCATCCCATCCAGGATTAAGTTACTCTCCATTCAACACCCATGAAATTTGATTAGAGCTATGAGATCACTGGCACAGAGCAGCACAGGTCACCCTCAATGCCACCTGCACTTCACCATGGGTGACACTGATGGCCCTCAACACCCACAGGTCATAAAAGGAACACAGCACATAAAAAAAAAAAAAAATGCTGCTCAGCACCTTGTTGAAGTGTTCCCTTTGTGGACAGCAAATTATGGAGATGGCATCTCTGTCTGCAATGACTTCAGTGCCCTCCCTGACTTCTGAGATGACTTAAAAAAGGGGACTGTTTACCCAGAAATAAAACGTGTTTGTCCTGGCTAGTTCCTGCACAGCCATTCGCCTTTAAAATAACAAAGAATAAATTTGTTTTATTGTTCCAAAGTGGACTCAGTTACACATAAGTCAGGCCTACCCTTATTCCAGGTGTGATTATCCACAAAGGAGAGTGCAACATTTTGAGTCATCGTAATTAAGAACTAATTTGTTCTAATTCACATTCAGATTTCACTTCCCAAATGTCCCCATGTATGTGAAGCCTTACAGATTTAGGAAAAAAACCTCTCCCATCTCTGGTCATTCTCTAGAGAAGAAAAAATGCTGTAAATTCTTGCCTGTAAAATCTGAAAAGCCACAGTAATGTCCCTTCTACATACACTGATCTTCCCCAAACAAATGTAGCATGAGCAAAATATGTCAAAATTCTGCAACAGGAACTGCAAGATGATTTTCAGAACATACATGTGTTGTGGCAAAGCCCTGGATACACTTCTGTTTCCAAATACCTTGTGTTTTATCACCTGGGGTATAACAAAAGGTAAGGCTCAGTTATTGCAGATTTTGCCTTTTTCTATTTTCTTTTTCTTTCCTTTTTTTTTTTTTTTTTTTTTTTTTTTTTTTTTTTTTTCTGGAAAATATGCTTTTATAAGACAGTTCTTGCTTTTAGCCTGTGTGCTTATAGCATTATTTTGAAAAGCCCCTGGGCAGATGGTCCCCAAATGTGAGTTAATAACTCGTAGGTAGCTTTTGGGGAAGCTTTTTGAAATCCCTTCATGCAAAATGATTTCACAAACTGCCTGCATGCCATTCTTGGGCTATTTGAACAGACTATTTCACAATGGTCAAGAGAAAAAAAAAAAAAAAAAGGCAGGTTACATTCCACTTGTTTTGCAGCAGGCTGCTACACTTATTTTACCATGGTAAAAGAACATAAAGGGAAAATAAAGCACATACACAGCTTTCACTGCAGATTTTTCTAGACCTAGAAGCAATGAGGTGAGGATGTTTGGGCCTCTGCCCCTCTTCTGCAGCATTTCTTACCTTTCAAAATCAGGTTGCTTCCTGAGAGAGGCTGAGTGCTCCCTCAATGTTCAGCAGTCATGAGTCAGACTTCACAGCATCACAAGATTAATGTAAAAATCAGATTTCCAACAGGAGGTCCTTCCTGTTCACCACTGGTTTGGCAGAGATCCCGTGTGCTTTGCATGGTATAAAGTCAGAAGTGTTGCAAGTGCCTGGTGTGGTGAGCATTTCATCACTGGTTTTGAACAGATCTCACCAGAAATCCATCACTGACAAAATCCTGCAGCCTTTCTTAACAATGGCAGCACATCAAATACCTTCTGATCCTCACCCAGATTTGCCTGTGTGTGAACCCAGCAAGCATGACTGCCCTCTCTCCAGGCTGATTCATAGCTTTAGAAAATGGAACTAAACAAAAAAAAAAGAATTTTCTCAGTTGGAAAGGCCCAACTGTCTGAGCTCTCCTTTCCCAGTGCATGCTGTGCCCAGCATTCCTCTCTCTGTTCCAGGTGCAGAATCCAGCATTTGTTGTTGTTATATCTCACCCCATGGCTCACAGACCAAATCTCCAACCTCTCAAAGCCTCCTGGCCTGGTAGAAAGTCAAGAGCACCTCCCAGTTTGGTGTCACCAGCAAATTTCTCATGGTGTGTTGGACTCCTGCATCCAGGTCATTGATAAATAACTGAACAGGACTGGCCCCAGACTGAGGGAACAAGGCCCAACCTATAAAACCCATCAGCACAGAGCCCAAGCAGATAGTTACAGCAATTGGCATTTTTACCTCAAGCACAGCAAACCCTCCCACCATAAGGCACCAGGAAGTGACTTTGTCTTCAGGGGCCAAAGTTTTGAGGACAAGGGACAGCTCTGAGATGCACCTTCCTTCCAGAAATCACACATTGCTAATATATATATGTACCTCTATTTTCTTTTTAAAACACCCAGCTGCTTCGCTGCTCAGAGAGCCAATACATGAGGGCTGCGAGCCACATTTTATCACTGGAAGGGTCTCACCCAGAGAACCCATGATGAGCACAGCCTAAGGAGGTAAATAAAGATCCATTCTTCTTGGAAGCACAACTCTGCTTTTTGCTGTTACCCTGTAAATCCCATCTAATTAGCATTTGCAGCACTTCAGAGAAGTCTGTGAACAGACCACAGCCTCTCATGAGTTGATGGAGAAACACTTTAGGACAGGTCATGCCCAGCTTTAGCCTAAGAGAAGCAGTTTTAATTCCAGTCTTTCTTTCCCCCAAGCAGCCAACTATGTTTCCAAAAGCTGTAAAAAGAAGTTATCTTCCCCAAGGCCGGTGTCCTTTTGCCAAAGTTGGTTGGAAATGGCTAATGAGTTCAAAAGCTACTGATGAACAAAAGAGTGCCTAAAAAACCACCAAGACTGAACCCAGCTCAGTGCACTGCTGTCTGCAGAGCTGCTATAAACCTATTTCTGCAGAGCTCCACAGAGCCAGAAAACAGTGTACCAAACTTAAGGCCACCAGTAAATCCCAGTGTCCCTGTGTGTGGGGACAAGAGGAGCAGCTCTGGGAGCCTGCCAGGGCCACATCATGGCATGGACTGGCATCAGCAGCAACCCTGCTGCAGGGAGCACTCAGCTCCTGCCCCAGGGGATAAATAAACCCGACTGTTCAACAGGGAGCACCAGGCACAGCCCCATCCGCTCAGCCTGGAAATCAGCGGGGAGGTGATGATGATGATGAGGAGGAGGAGGAGGAGGCAGAGCCCGCTGAGCCTGCAGCAGAGAGCGAGGGCTGGGAGAAGGATGCTGTGCTCACCAGGCACTGGCTCTGATGAGGCAGCCCCGCCAAACCCGCACAAATTGCTGACACTGACAGCGCGGTGAATGGGCTGCGCTCACCCTCCGAGTGCCACCGGCTCTCCGATGACAGAGCTGCAGGTTTGGCTCGCTCAAACCAGCTCAGCTCTAAGCTGCCTTGTCCCGGTCGTGTCAGCACCAAACTGGAAGGACCAGCCACAGGTCAGGCAGATTTGTCTGCACCACTTCACAGCTAAAGCTTGGGAAACCCTTTTTTTTTTTTTTTTTTTTTTTTTTTCCAGGAACTCCTCCTGTCGCTGTAGCTCCCTTTGGGAAAGATGCTGAAGGGCTGTTTGTCATCTGAGCAGAAAGCAGAAAACTGAATGTTGCCTGGCTGAGTCACGCCGGCTGAAATTCACTCCTGCCCTCTCTTCAAATTGAATGTGGCACACACCTGAGCAAGACACTTGATGAGTAAGGCTTCTTTTCAATACAGGTACCTGGCTCATGGTTCCTATCCAACAGAGACTAAAACTTTACAGAATCAGCCACTGGCAGCACTCCCAGGATATTTTTCCATTTGCACATATTTCTAAAAATGTCAATGCCAGTCTAACCATTCTCATCTGGGGAGCCTGACATCAGATGTACATTAGCCCAGGAAAAAAAAAAAAAATACCCAAAAGGCAAGCCCCTTCTAAAAAGGAAAACAAATTCCAAGTATGTTACACTGCCTCCTGCCTCTGGGCTCTCTGCAAAGGAGAGGAGGAACTTTTACAGTGTGATTTTACACCCATGACAATTCAATTAGCAATAGGACAAGGGAATGGGGATGGGTTTTACAGAGATGAGAAGTGGATGATACGTGAGAGTGCTGTCCAGGCCTGAATTCCTGTTTGTTTGGGTTTGCTACCCAACAGCAGACAAAAAAAAAACCGTCACAGGCAGGACCTTAAGAGCCACGTGCAGTCCTGGAATGAAATCCAGACAGCCAAAGAGCACTGCATCTGGCTGGGGAGAGGCTTCCCTAGGGAGAAAGCATTTTGGCTCGAGCATTTTGTTCCAGTCATCAGTCTCTGATTATTTTCTCTTCCAAATTCAGACCCTTCACACCCCTCCCCAGCATCACCTGCCCTGCCTGAGGCACGAGTGCAGCCAGGACATGCCACGCTGCCATTTGGCCACACTGAGCCCAGGCAAGGAGATTATTGTTTGCAGACTGTGCCCACAGCACATGCTGTCAGCATTCCCTCAGCTAAGAGAGATATCCATTTAATTTGGGCTGTCAGGAGTCAAGCAAAACAAAGGATGTGACTGCAGAGCTCAAGTCTATCTGAGCAGGATTCCTGGAATGGAATCCAGTTGGCTTCAGCAGGACTAATC
Organism: Sitta carolinensis; assembly: GCA_032173965.1. Classification (NCBI taxonomy): domain Eukaryota; kingdom Metazoa; phylum Chordata; class Aves; order Passeriformes; family Sittidae; genus Sitta; species Sitta carolinensis. The sequence continues at coordinate 10,112,831 of JAVUNC010000030.1, forward strand.
TGCAGCTACAGTGCAGAGAGTGCAGGGCATGCTTCTGAGATATTTTAAATATATATTTCCACGAATGCTGCAAAAATGACTTTACAACTGCTCTCCCTTGGGGAAATAATTAGAAAGGTCTCCTCCCCTTACTGGCTCTGATGAAGATTGCATCTGCTCACCTCCAGGATGTGTTTGGCACCTGAATTACACTTTTGCTTTCTTGCAAACCATGTTTTCTACATGTGCATTTTCACTATGTGTCCTGTCTCTAAGTATTAACTCATAAATACAATAAACAGAGTTTTGAGCCTTACTCGATGGAACAGACCTCAAGGAGTGATACCCTGGCACAAAAACTTCCATCACTTTTTCCCAGGTGGTGCACCTCAGCATTCCAACCTCCACATTCTGGTGGTGTTTTCTTTGACACTCACATTAAACCACATGCCCACTCATCTGCTGAAGGAAAAATCCCATCAACCTCTCCTTAGCTGTCCCTTCAGAGGGACTGACTTCTCACCCCCTTCTTGGGGTGGTTGACAGCATTAACAAACCGTTGTACTAGAGCTGTCAAGACCCATGGATACAGAAAAGGCTTTGGAAGGAATTTTACTTCAAGACATACACCCTTTCTTCTCCCTCTGAACTTAACTCGTATTCCATTCCTTGGGGACCACTGGCATCTCATCTTGAAGCCACATTCTAGTGTTGGTCCACTTCCTGCCTGTGCTGGGTGGTCTGTGGTTTCTTCAGCACTAGAATGCAGTGTGTCCCTACCCCTTCCTTATTTTTTATTGGTTTTGAGGGTCTTTTGGGGGGTCTTTTGGGGTTTTTTTTCCAATTTCCTGGTGCATCCTGCTGAATAGCAAGACCAGGGGATGTGCTCTGGCCACCAGGGCCTCAACTGGAATTCAAAGCAGAGTTTCAAGATGCAGCAACTGAAACACAAGACACAGCCTACAGTAGGGCCAGGCAAAGAGGAAAATCAGCCAAAACCCAAAGCAACAGTATCCCCCTCCCACTGTCAGATCCACTTGTGCTCCTCCGTGTGCAGCTGGAAGAGCGTGGTGATTTTTAGTTAGAGTTGCATATAGATGAGTGCAGGTGGAAGCAGAATTAGATGGGAACAGATTTTGGCAGGAATAACTGTTCTCAGTGAATAGACACTGATTATTGTTTAAGAATGTGCCAACAGGGGAAATGTGTAAAGCTTTTAAGATACCCCAAAAACTGCCTGAGGGCAAGAGCCATCCAAGCAGGGCTGTATGGCCACTTGCCACCTCGAGAGTTTGAGGGAATGTTCCAGAGCAATCAATCACAATCAGCTACGTTTACAGGTCATGCTGGTGAGTCTGTACCCAAGCACTCTCTCCCAAAATACTTCCTGGGCATGATGTGGGACTGAGCAAAGGCCAGGAAGGGAGCCCAGCAGGCTGAGTGCCGAACACCTTGTTTCAGAGGAGCCTCTGGCAGCAGGAGCTGAGCCTGTCTGCTGCCAGCTGGCCTCAGAGCCAGGGAATGGTGCTGGGCACACTGCGTTTTCTAATATAGATGCAGTCAGGATGTCTATGAGAATTTGTATCTCCCCCTCAGTGCAATACCCAGCTTCCTTTTTAAGAACAGAGCTACCCCGTTTTCCACTAGCAAGAAGCAGTGCAAATGCTATTTTGAAATGCCCTGTCTTTCCCAGCCTTCCAGAGGGATTGCTCTCTTGTGCTCCAGAATTCTGCACTGCCCAGCCCCTGCTCCACTGTAAGTCTCACAGAATCACAGAATCACAAGGCTGGAAGAGACCTCCAGGATCATGGAGCCCAACCCCTGCCCTGACACCTCAACCAGGCCATGGCACCCAGTGCCACATCCAGTGTTTTAAACACACCCAGGGATGGGGACTCCACCACCCCCCAGGCAAAGCATTCCAGTGCTTTATCACTCTGTGAAAAACTTCTTCCTAACATCCAGCCTGTATTTCCCTTGGTGCAGCTCCAGACTGTGCCCTCTGGTTGTGTCAGTGCTGCTGGAGACAGAGCCCAACCCCAGCTGAGCACAGCCCCTTGCAGGAGCTGTAGAGTGCCAAGGTCACCCCTGAGTCTCCTTTTCTCCAGCTGAACCCCCCCAGCTCCCCCAGCCGTTCCTCTCAGGGTTTGTGTCCCAGCCCCTCTCCAGCCCCGTTCCCTCTGGACGTGTCCAAGTGTCTCCACCTCCTTCCCAAACTGAGGGACAGGACTGGGCACAGCCCTCGAGGGGTGACCCCACCAGTGCCCAGTACAGGGCACAGTGACCTCCTGCTGGCCACACTGAGATGGGAATACTCTGGGACACAAGTGGGAAAGAGGACTCTGACCAAAATTTTGTTGGTTACTGGAACTTACTCTGCCACGCCTGCAGGAGATGCCAGTGCCTGCCTGGGATCCACAGCTCAGCACATTCTCCTAAAGGCAGGCACCTGCACCTTCTCAAGGCACTGGACAGACTTTTAAAACCTGATCCAGAGAGATACAGTGCAGGTTATTTGTCCCAGTGGCTGAAATCCAGAGACAACTGTGGGAGCCACCATCCCTTTGTCAGTCAAAGGCTCTGGGGATTCCTGCTCTTCTCTTTGCTTCCTCTTTGGCTCAAGGAACACTGTCTCCTCCAAAGCACAGAGGCTAAGCTTAAGCCAGAGGGCATTCCTGCCCAGAACAAGCTCTGTCACCCTCCAGACTCCCTGCTTTTTTGCACCTTTCTCTCACATAATAAAACACCATGTATTTTCACAATAACCTCCCTTTAAACAGCCCCCTTGTGCAGCACTGCCTTGAAAATTACCGTGTTTGCTGAACTGAGAAACTCACAATTTGCTCTGCAAATTCAAGTTAAATGAATCACATTCAATCACACCCCATTAGATTTTCAAATAATTTTAAACGGGACAGAAAAAAAAAAATAATAAGGCTACACTGCTTAAGTAATTCAAATAATTTCTCACCTTTCCAATCACTGGCATTTCTACCTATAATTAAGCAGGGAAGAGGGAGAAGTTTTAAACGTGTTGAACTTGCTTGAGAGAATTAAGTATGGTATAATGTAACTATCTCTACTAACTGAAGGGAGCAAAGCAAGCCCTGGTATGGATTTTGTGATATTTTCTGGGGGAATTACTACGTGCTAGGACACCAACACTGGAGTGAAATCATGCAAAGGAAGAAATTCAACCTGCTCCTTGTACACAGCAGACCCTTAGACCAACGTAGCCTATTTAAATCACATCTTTTCCTCCAGCATCTTCATGGAAACAGCACCCCTGACAGGAGTAGTTATTATGCAGCTGAATTGTCATGAGAAGAGCTGCAAGGTTTCATTGCACTCCTCTCCCACAGGAGTGAGGAAATCACCACTCCTGGCCAGGGTTGGACATGGGATTTGAGACAAGAGTCCTGATATTTCAACATTAATGTCTAAACTGTCTTTGTCAGAAAACTAGAGAAGGTCAGAGTAACCACTGTCTTGAGAGGGAAATCATTACCTGTTTCCATCCAAGGTGGCTTTTCCAGCAATATTCTTTCCAATGTCAATTTTTACACAACCACAGCTGTTTTCCACAAAATTGTAAATGATAATCTCCATGGCACACCACAGCTGAAGCACAGAAATAAGATATATATTTTTTCTCTTCTTCTTGTCAATCAAGTTTTAAAACCTACACTGATTTGGAAACATCCCCCTGTTGACTGTGAATTATTTATACAGAAGACAACTTGCAGATGACTTTTGGTAAATTCTGTATTCTATCTGGAAAATTATTAATTCTGCAGTAATAAAGACTGTGTGCTAGGAAGCCCAAGCTCCAATGAAAACACTTTGTTACCATCTAGGAAGGATGTTCATTTTACTATTTGATCATTTCTGGGGCATCCACAGCTCCTCTGGGCAGCCTGAACAAGGGCCTCACCACCCCACAGGGAAAAAAATCTGCCTAATATCCAATCTAAACCAACTTTCTGTCAGTTTGAAGCCTTCTTCTATAAACAAGTTGGTATTTCTCATCAAAATTTCTAATGCAAATTGATTCCTCAGTCATATCATTATCAGCTTTATTTTTTTCCTATTCCAATTAACATAAAAGTTTTTATTTCATATTATTTCAATGATTACTATAACCACATTTTTCACAATATTCCATCATAGAGATATTAGGTATGTTCTGGTCAATGGGCCCACAGAATTGGTGAGAAATTCCATGTTTATTTTTCCTGTGAGCTGACACACTGATGTCAGGTGGCATGGCCCAGGTCCATTGAAGAATATCAGCACCCTGAGGTCCCAGATTTAGGACAGAGAAACAGAACTTTAACAAGCTGACCAGGAGAACTGGGAACCAGTCAATGCATACAGAGAGAAAGCAAAAAAACACCCCAACAACCTACAAACAAACAAAGCAGAACCCAAACATTACAGAACCTTCAAAAAGACTAAATGGCATAACCTAAAAAAAATATTTGGTGGTGCTGTACATAGCAAAAGTCATGGCAAAATGATTTTGGGACAATGATTTTAATGAGTCATAGGCTTTATTATTATAAAGACCTTTTCTATTTCATTTTTGGACATCTGTAGCTATGGAGTGAGGCTGGTGGTCACACAGTGACATGGCTAAAGCTGACCCACAGGCAGGCAGATGCTGTCACAGCATCATCTCCCAGCTCCCTTGCTGCCCCTCTGTCCTGCCTGGGATCAGCCCCGTTGTTCCACACAACATTCCCATCCCACCACTGGCCAAGTGGCAAGGCCAAAGTCTCCATGAGGTGTTTAAAGCCCTCCTGCTATTCCCTAAATATGGCAGCAACCACCCTGAGGCCCCTGCCAAATTCCTCTCCTGTCCATGGCATCTTGCTAAGTGGCTGGATCCGATCAGCTGGTCCCTGCCCAGGGCTCAGGGGCTCTGTCACATGCCACTAAAGGCTCTCCTCATCTGACCCCAGCTCCAGCCTCACTGACACTGAGCAGGAAGAGGAATCTCCTCACAGAAGAGGTTGTCAGGCCCTGGAATGAGCTGCCCAGGGGGGTGGTGGGGTCACCCTCCCTCAATTGAAGGCGTTCACAAAGTGCCTGGACGTGGCACTTGGTGCCCTGGCAAAGTGGGGACTGGTCACAGGTTGGACCTGCTGACCTTTGGGGCTTTTTCCAACCTCAGTGAGTCTGGGATAGGTCTCAGAAGGCCAGACTTCTGTGCACACAAGTGTGTCCCACTGAGAGTGCTCTGACATGTTCCCTAATGGGAGGTGAAGGGCAGTGCCTGGAGAATGGCTCAGGCATCTTCACCTTTCCAGTCACTAGCATTTCTATATTTTAATGGAAACCTATTGAAACCTAAATGAAACCAGTAATTAAGCAGGGAAGAGGGAGAGGTTTTCAATGTGTAGAACTTGCTTGAGAGAATTAAGCATGGAATAATGTAACTCTCAGCACCACCTCCACCAGAGCAGCAGTGTCTGCAGCTGCAGAGGCCAGGGAAGAGCCAGCAGGAGTGCCACGTTCTCCCTACAGAGCCCAAATGAAAAAAGCACACAAAAGAGGGATTTGTTCTGCTCAGAGCCACCCAGAGCCATGCAAGAGACCACAGGGGGAATCTCTCTTCCCTGAGATCCACATTTTAGACCTCCCAGCCCAGCCAAGCCCACTCCTGTCAGTGCCTCCCTAAGCCCTGTCCCCCTTTGACAGGCTTGGTTTTCCCTTCCACAGCCTTTTCTTTACCCTGCCCGTACACAGAGCATGGTGCAATTGTTCAGGGAGCTGCGGGAGGTGAATGGTGTTACATAACTGCTTTTACTGTTTCATCGTTTGTCAGGATGATGGAAAAGTAAAAGGGAAATGCGGACTCCCCTTGGGGCCAGGCTAAGCAAATTAAACTGACATTACTGGTGACCCAAAGGAACATCCACTCCAGCACCCCAAGAATGCATTTTAGTGCAGTGTCCCATGGGAGAGGACAAGCCTTTAACAGCCACAGCATGTGTGGGGTGAGGGAGCTTCTCTGCTGCAGCTCCTAGCCATAAGAGTTTACAAAAAGGTGTTGGTTTGTTGTTTGGCTGGGTTTTCTGGGGGGCTTTGATGTCTGCAATGATTTGCTCTTCATTAAGCTCTGATATCTTGACACTTTTGATAGGGCAAAGAGGTCTGATTCAGCCTGCTGCTCATTCCAGGTCAGCTAACATAAAATCAATAGTGGTTAGAGTGTATTCCCTTCTTGTGATGGGCCTGGAAGAGAAAACTCTCTTCCTGTCTCACATTTCCAGGAGCCTTTTTGGAGGAATTCAGTTCTCTCCCAGTTTCACACTTTTCTGCAGCACAAATTTGCATTGGCACATTACGCGACTGTACCACGTACCCACATATTTGCCTCGAAATCCAAGGGGAACCAATGTCTCCAAGGTTTCAGCCTGGTTTGTAACTCATCTCTAAACAGCCATCAGAGAACCAAAGAATACCCTGAGCTGGAAGGGACCCACCAGGAACATCCAAATCCAACTCATGATCTCAAACCTCACAATCATAAAGATCGGTGCATCTACAACAGCTGCTGAAATCTGTGTGGGTTTAAGCGTGTGTCCATGCTAAATGCTCTCTTGAACTGGGCTCTCACCATGTTCCTGGTCACATTATTCAGTGTTTGGCAGCAGTACCTCTCATCAGAAAGCAAATCCTTTACTGCCTATAAGCAAATAGAAATTATGCATTTATTTGTAAAGGCGTCCAAACTGAACTTACCTGAACTGTGCTTAACAACTGTTTAGAAACCCAGCCAAGCAAACATTTTTAACCGTACTTTGAGAAATACATTTTTTTTTCTTTCTATTGGAAAGTTCTGTTGTTTTGCTATGGAAAAACACAATATATTCAAACAGAAGGTTGAATTTAATTTCCTGTCAGATGAGTGAGCTCCAGGAAGACGAGCAGCTCTTGAACTTCTCCACGAGGGGAGAACCAGTTCAGTGAAAGCAACAAAAGGACTCGTGGTGGGAAGAAAGAAAGTACAAAAGGAGTGAGGAAGACTAGGCCTTCCCTTTGTGTCACCAAGATCAGCTTGACCCACGCCCCATAGCCCTGACCTGCTTTCACCTACACCAGCTTGCTGCAATTACTACAGAGATGTAATCCAGATCCCTAAAATCCCTACACAGGATTCCAAACAAGTGGCTGTGTGGACCCAGTGCCCCTGCTCTGAGGAGCTGCCAGCCCAGGGCAACCCAACACACAGCTGGAGGGCCAAACTGGTGCTTAGGAGGGTGGGGGCAGCAGTTAGGGAAATTCCACCCCAAAACCTTCTCCTGAAGGACTCGAGGCAATTGTTTAGTGCTTATTCAGATGGATGTGATCACCGAGGGCAGATCAGAGCACTCGTCTGAGCAAAAAGCCTTTCTCTAAGCCCTCAGTGCCCTAGGTCTCAGCAGGTGGAGTTACACCAGTGCTTTGTCTCATCTGGGATTCAGCCTCACCTAAGAGCTGATTCTGCACTTTCCCTGGTGCAACAACTCCCACCAAAGCAAACTGGAGATCTCCCCGAGTCTGGAGTGCAGCTGCCCTGGGTGCCTTTTCTGTCAGTCTTGTTTCAGACAGCTCCTCAGCACATTACAGCCCCATTCCCCATCGAAATAAACACACAAACCAACCAAGAAACCAACATTGAGAATTCTAAAATTAACGTGAAAGATGCTGTTCTCTGTTATGAGATTCACATTCCTTCCCCTCAGCCCTGAGGGTTTTGGGCTGAGCACTCTGTTCATGAAAAGTATGACTTGCTTGGCACTTATTTTACTGACTAGGAAGGAAGAAATCATCATGCATTTGGGCATTCTCATTAATGAGCACGGTCAGGGACAGGAAAGCAGCATTTGTGTCTGGGGGAGAGAGTGCCAGGGCGCTGCTCTGCAAAGCTGATCTCAATTTATCTCAGACATAGATGAGGCACTTGAATAAATTATAATCCCAACTGAGCACTTACTGATATTAGAAAATTTGTTAGAAACAAACCTTGAGCAATGTTGACAACCAAGCCTTCTCTTTTCTGCTACACTTGCTGTGCCACAGGATGTAGGAAAGGCATGGAACATCCTTCAGCAATAAAACAGAAGCTGGAGGGGGAAACAGAGATGTCCTTTGCAAGAGAAATGGTAAGAAAGCTCTTTGAGTTAAAGGAGCAACTTCGCATCGGTCTTCAGAGTAAGCTGCGACCTCCCTGTGTCACTCATCTCTCAACAACGCCTCAACTGTAAAATCCACAGCGCTGAGAAGGTTTTGTTTGGAAATAAAAGAACCCAGGGGTGTGCTTTGATGAGAAGATGGTGCTTTCCATCCCTGTGCAAGAGGAAGCCATGGTTATTGAAGCAGCACGGCCACGATCGACTCCTGAAGTGCCACCATGCATTCTGAGAGAACTAAACCCAGAGAACCGTGCACACCAACAGTGTGTGCACACATGAAGGTGGCTGATACGTGTGCTCAAGGAATCTGGAGTGGTCACTGAAAACAGTTTTGCTGATATTGAACTCCATATTCTACTTTCTTGTTGTGCCTATCCACTCCCTGATGTTTTTGATCTGTTGTGCACTTGAAAATCTGTTCAGATCACTTTTGATCTGTTGTGGACTGGATTGAAACCAGTAACAGCAGACAGTGTTTTATTTTTTTTTTTTTCCCTTTCGGTCTCAAAAATGTAACAAAGGTATAAAATTGTAAAACCATTAAAAAAAAAAAAAAAAAGAAAAAAAGCTGCACATACATTTTTAAGTGGGGCCAGTAAGCACATGACTGAATTACTTAGAAATTCTGAAACAGGAAGGTAACTAATAAAAGTATTTATAAAGAAGTATATCTACAATATTTAATAATTTAAGGCTCACAAGAAACTAACATATCAATGACAACAGAAGTTTTCTGCTCTAGGGTTCAAAGCACCAAATTCACTTCACATACAAGATAACCAGATCTGTACTGATCACTAGTGGAAAACTCAGAAAGTGCTGATCTGCTAATGTTCCTAGTGCTTTAATGATATCGTATTTCACAGGAATAAGAAATCTCCTTTCAACCATAAATACAGTCATACAGATATAAAATATATTTGAATAATTTCAATTTGAAACTACAGTACAAAACCCCTCAACCTTCCCCCCTCCCATCCCCAAATCCATTCATTCTCCACACACACATCCCCCCAGTTCTTTATACTGAACTCGAAGCAACTGAATTGGTTAAATTACCCATTCAAAACCAATAACCATTTGCTAAAATATGTTTCTACAAATTAGATTTTTCACTGTCATAATTTACCAGCTCCTGCATCATGGAGTGTAGCTTATTCTTAGTCTATTTTAAAAATAGGTGACCCTTTGTGTCATGGAAAAAGAACATAAAAACATGTATTCCTGGAGGACTGCTCAGGACAGTGATCAATTTATAAAATACAGCCTGACTTAAAAAACTAATTGGTACTAAAAGAATAATTATAATAGCAAGTTTCTGACACCAGAAAAATCCTTCTGTCCTTCTGAACTCTAACTGTCTCCTCTCCTCACAGGTCTGTTTCCCTATTGGTGTCCAGACAGAGAGCATAGAGGGATTTTCTGAGATCTACGTTACTTTTCGCTTTGATATTGGCTTTCTCTAAGGAGCTGGTGCCATTGTTGAACTCCTCACTGTTTTCCAAGTGCACAACAGATTTGTTCAGAGAGTTTTTACTGGGTCTTCTCTTCACTTCTCCCCCCGCAGTGCTGCCCTGAGCACTGCTGTGTTCATCCTTGAGGATAGCCTGCTCTTCGTGGTCAGTCTCTCGGTGGTAGAAGTAGTTGAAGTTGGACACGATGACAGGGACAGGCAGGGCAATGGTGAGCACACCAGCGATGGCACACAGGGAGCCCACAATCTTGCCCCCCACAGTGACAGGTCTCATGTCCCCATAGCCCACGGTGGTCATGGTTACCACCGCCCACCAGAAAGCATCAGGGATGCTGGAGAAATGAGACTCGGGGTCATCAGCCTCAGCAAAGTAGACAGCGCTGGAGAAGAGGATCACCCCGATGAAGAGGAAGAAGATGAGCAGGCCCAGCTCCCTCATGCTGGCTTTCAAAGTCTGTCCCAAGATCTGCAGCCCCTTGGAGTGCCTGGAGAGCTTGAAGATCCTGAAGACTCTGACCAGGCGGATGACTCTGAGGATGGCCAGGGACATGGCTTGCTGCTGGCCCCCACCCCCATTGCTACTGCCAGCCCCGGGCTGCTGCTGCTCGTGGGCCAGCTCGGTGCCCAGGGTGATGAAGTAGGGGATGATGGCCACGATGTCGATGATGTTCATGATGTTGCGGGAGAACTCGGGCTTGCTGGGGCAGGCGAAGAAGCGCACGAGGAGCTCGAAGGTGAACCAGATCACACAGGTGGTCTCGATGATGAAGAAGGGGTCAGCCAGGCTACTGGGGGGCTGCATGGGTGGGGAGTCCCCGGGCGTGCCGTTCAAACCTCCACCTTGTGGAGGCAGGGGTACGGGCATCTCCCTCTCGTCCCTGAACTCGGGCAGGGTCTCCAGGCAGAAGGTGATGATGGAGATGAGGATGACCAGCACGGAGACGATGGCGATGGCCCGGGCTGAGCTGGAGCTCTCGGGATACTCAAAGATGAGCCAGACCTGGCGCTGGAACTCGTTGCGGGGCAGGGGCTTCTCCTCCTCTTTGATGAAGCCCTCGTCCTCCCGAAAGCGCTCCATGGCCTCTTCACCCAGCTGGTAGAAGCGGATCTCGTCGGCGAAGACGTCGATGGAGACATTGACGGGCCGGCGGAGCTTGCCCCCGGACTGGTAGAAGTAGAGGATGCCGTCGAAGCTGGGCCGGTTGCGGTCGAAGAAGTACTCGTTGCGGAGCGGGTCGAAGTAGCGGATGCGCTTGTCGGATCCCCCAGCAGCGTGTCGGGGAACTGGTTGAGGGTGCCCAGCTGCGTCTCGAAGCGCAGCCCGGAGATGTTGATCAGCACCCGCTGGTGGTGCATGGCGCCCGGGTTGGCCGCCGCCGCCTCCTCCTCGTCGTCGCCCGCGGCCGCCATGGCCATGCCCCGGCGGTGTCCCCCCTCCTCGGACGGCCCCATGTCCGTGCCGGGGCGCGGGGCGCGGGGCGGCGGCCGCGGCGGCGGCGCGGGGGCTGCTCGGGGCTGCTCCGCCCGCTCCTCGGGGCCGCCGCCTGCCGAGCGGGGACCCGCCGGGGGCCGCTCCCGCTCCTCGTCCCCAGCGGTTGGCGGCGGGGCCGGGGCCGGCGGAGCGCTGTCCTTGCCCTCGCTCAGCTGCGGCGAGCCGGCGAGGTGCAGCAAGTTGCCCCGCCAGCGCGCCCGGCCGCCGGCGGCCGCGGCATCGTCGCCGCCCGCGATGGCCGTGGTGCCGCCGTTCTCCAGAGTCACCAGCGCGATCTCCATGGGCAGCAGCGGCAGCGGCAGCAGCGGCAGCGGCGGCGGCGGCGGCGGCGGCGGGAGGCAGGCGCGTCTGGGGCGGCGGGCATGCTGCGCTCGCCGCGCCGCTGCCGCCGCTCGCCACCTCCGGGCGGCCGCGCTGCGCTGCCCTGCTCTGCCCTGCTCTGCCCTGCGCTGCCCTGCCCTGCTCTGCCCTGCGCTGCCCTGCCCTGCTCTGCCCTGCGCTGCCCTGCCCTGCCCGACCCGCCTCCCCTCACTGCGCCGCCGAGCGCGGCCGAGCGCGGCCCGGGGGAGCCGCCCGGGGACCCGGATATGAACGAGCGATCATTATATTATGGTCGCTTGACGTCAAAGAGAGGATCCCTCCTGCTCGGCGCCCCCGCGCAGGCAGCGGCAGCATCCCCCGGAGAGCCGGGATGCCGCATCCCCCCGCATCCCCAGGGGCAGCCGTGGGGATGCCCGCGGGTGCCGGGGATGCGCGGCTCCGGAGGTGCCGGCAGTCCCTGCGCCCGGCCAGGGGGCTGGGGCTGCCCTGCGGGCCGGGGGGGAGCGGGGCACAGCGCTCTCCGCTCCGCAGCCCGTGCCGGGGGATTTACGGAGCGGCCCCCGCGCCTGGATTTGCTCGCTAAAGGGATTGCGCGCAGCGAGCGCTTCTGGCTGCAAACCCCCGCTCACCTCTAATGAAAATCAGAGCTGAAAGCCCCGGGGATTCCTGGCGTGTGTGTCCCCCCCTCACCCTCCCCATTCCCCAGCGGAATAAGAACAAAGGAAGGGATTGGGTATTTTTTTCCGCTTTGCGTTTGCTCTCCCCCTTCCTGCTCCCTCGAGTTTCTCGCTGAATTAGTGCGTCTCCAAAAGGTGTTTCCCAAGCCAGCAAACGACATTTCTGCCGTGCTACTTTCGTGTTAACATTTGCAAACGTTTTCCCATTGATGTGTTCTTAAACCCACATCCAAGGCTGAAGTATTTCAGTAGATGCACATTTTATTAGAGAGGCGAGCAGCTTTACACAGTGGCTTCAATTACAGTTCAGCAATACAATCGGTGCTAAGATCTTACTTTCTATATTCAAGCCGGGAACTCACCCATTCTATTCAAAGTCTGCAGGAGAATACACTAAATATGTATATAAATACTGTAGGATTAGAACCTGTAGGAATGTATACACCATTCCAGTCTTGTGGAGTTTCTGATTTTCTAACAAAATTGAGTGTGACCATTTTGCCTTCCAGTTGGCATTACTGTGACATTTTTTTTTCCTAAATCCTTATGTTACTACTCATAGCTCCATCAAACACTTCACCTAGATTCACTGTGACTAGTGGCTTTCCCTTCATTTAAAACATTACCTCTGTGTATGAAATGTGCCCAAAGATATTAAAAGCAGTGCCAAAATAGAAAACCATAATTGTATTAAACGGCTTCTGTAAGTGGTGGCTTGCATTTTATCTCTGAGAACTGAGCACAGAATTGCCAACCTGTTTTGCCACCAAGCCAGTGAAGTAAAGCGTAGCTTTACTCACACAAGGAACTTCTAGAAGCAAAATTATGTAGAAGATCAGTTCTTCTTTGAAAATAACAGCCCTTCGATTTACAGTTATTTAATGGGATAACATATTAAACCTGCAAAACGTAGGATAACACCCTTTGGGACTAGTAAAACCCACGATAAATACAGACACACTGCAGACACACCTGTGCACCCCAACGAGGAGTGGCTGAGCTGCTACCAATGCATATCAGGGATTACAACCAGAGAAGGGCTTGCACACTGGAAAACTATTCTGCTTTTCCAGCCCTGTCAGCTCCTGTAATGCAAGGCATTCTCCCTCCAAATATTTCCTCAGGAATAAGCATTTATTTCAGGAGAAAACATCCTCAGACATCTGCGATGGTGGGCACCACACAGAGCAGAATAAAGTGTACAGAGGAGCAGCAATTTGCTGCCTCTCAGATGGTTGTATCCTTTCTGCCATTCCTTCATCGATATCGGGGAATGCCTGGGAGGGACCACACCGAGTTTAAGTTCTAGTTCAAGTTTCTGCCCTTTCTGAGTACCAAGCTGCAGTGTTCACATACTGAATTTGAAGGCAGATGGAATTGTGCTAAAGTGCAAAGAAAGACTTGTCCAAATTCACCTGGATGAGAACCTTGCCGAAAACCCTGTGAGGAAAATGTACGTTATTAATTGATAGATCAGGAAAGTGCAGCTGCTTGTACAGCATTTGAGTAACTTGTAGCTACTTTCTTTGCAGCTTTAAAAGGTCTGAGAATCTACTACAGTGTCTGTATGTGTGGGTACAAAAGAAGAGCAGAGAAAAGGGACAAGAGAAAGTGGTTGGATGATGTTAAAGGGGATGGAACATCTGCTCCAAGCAGGGAATTTTAAAGGACAATTTTTATTTAACAGCCTTCATTTTTTCAGCTCAGTATGGAGACCCTGAATATACCCTTGAAGAGCAGCAGAAAGCCAAGATACTGGAGAGAAAGGATGACAGGCAGACTAGGGAAAAAGCAGTGCTGGATGTGCTGCTAATGTTTTAACCCTGAAAAGAATTTAGTTGTCCCCGTACTTGTGATTTAGACAGAGCACAGGATATCAGTCCTTTACACTCCAGCACATCCACAACAAACCCCAGCGTTCACTGCAGCTCCCACTGTGCCATTCCCTAGCAGGTGCGGCTGCTGGGAGCTGTCCTTCAGTGTCCTAAACCAGATGAAAGACCCATCCCCTGGAGAGGTGCCACAGGCGGAGGAACGAGCCGTGGGGATGGTCTGCAGGGGCTGCATTCACCTGCCCACAGCCAAACACACCCGTGCACACACTGCACCCTCTGGTACCCCGGCCAGGGACACCTTGGGGACCTAAACAACACCTCCTGGCCATCCCTGTGGCTGGCAGGGGGTTGCAGCTTCTCAGAACTAAAACCGCGATGCTGAGAGGTGAAGAGAGGCCCCATAAGCTCTTGAGGCTGCCCACAGCCCTCCCTCCTTCTCCTTCTTTCTCCTTCTTTCTCCTTCTTTCTCCTTCTCCTTCTCCTTCTCCTTCTCCTTCTCCTTCTCCTTCTCCTTCTCCTTCTCCTTCTCCTTCTCCTTCTCCTTCTCCTTCTCCTTCTCCTTCTCCTTCTCCTTCTCCTTCTCCTCCTCCTCCTCGGCACATTTTGCGGGTACAGGGACCCCAGGGTGACACGGGTGACTCCTTTTTTTTCCTTCTCCATGTGTTGACTAAGTAATAGCGAGTTCGTGGCAGATGGTGAGGAAGCGGAGAGGAAACCGAAAGGGTTAAAGGCGACTCGGTGCCTCCAGCACTCGGTGAATTCCTCGGCAGCCTGATCCCGGCTGGGATGATTCAGGCCAGGGAGAGGCACTGCCAAGATCCCCAGGGGAGACCCCAGAGAAAGGACTCGCATTTCCTGTCCGGCAGGATTAAGTACAAGGCCATTGACAAATCACAGTAAACATCTGGATGCGAGCGCTCCATCTATCAAGCCCTAATCCACGAAGCTATTCATTAATGAATTCAGCACATTCACACTGTTCTATATATAAGGCTGGCTGGTCTTTTTAGATGCTTGGCTTCTAGGTGGTTTACATCCATATCAACAGATTTTTATTTTTGGGGGTGAAGCAAGTATTCTGCTTTTGCTTGTTTAATTGTTTAGAGTAATTATTTTGCCTTTAAAAAAAAAAAAAATAAGCAACACAGACATATTTTCTGACAGTATATAAAAAATCCAATAGCCAAAACCCAACCATGTCCCTGCATTTTATCTTGCTTTGCAATTTTAAGCCCAAGTTCCTCTGGAAACTTTCCATCACACAGGGATGGAAAAAACATTAAATAGTAATTGATTTTCTTTTCTGTATTTAGTTTTGATTAAAATGAGAATCCCTCTCGTTTATCTTCAGAGAGAAAGTAAGCACTGAGTAAATGGTCTGGTTAATTCAAAAGTAATTTGATCAGAACATCCATAATTTACATTGACTGGAACAGCAGGAAAGATGCTGAGCACTACCAGATATTAAGCTTATTCATTTCAGCAGCCTACTTACACTGTGCTTTACATCTTGTTCATGCAAACTGCTCCAGGAATGCCTAATGACCCACATTTTATCAGGGGGGTACTTACACTCCACCGTGCCCTCAGAAGTCATCTGGTAAGGTTGAATATCACTCCAGCCTGCTCCCAGCAAACGTGGCTGTGGAGCTGAGTGTTGTTTTCCAGCCTCCTTCCAGAGGAACCTGCAGCCTTTGTCACTGACATTGGTAGAACCAGCATTTGGCCCAGAGGTTTTTCACAAATCCAGCTTTGGACTCTACCAGCATGAGCCATCCAAGCTTGCAATTTATAATTTCCCTCTCTTTTTTGACTTCCAGTGCTTTGCTGTGGTGTAATCTATAATTCCAGGGACTTGATTTTAGAGAGGAAATCCCATTCAGTGCCTTTATTCTCTGTTAAATTCCAGGAGCACCTAGCTGTGCTCTCAAGGCTTTTTTTGTCACAACAGGGTGGCCCAGGTGGACAGTTCCAACTGGGAAAATCAGATTTTAAAACAGGAGAATGAAGACAAACAAGCAAGTGCAATCTGAAGGAGCAGCCTGCAGAGCCACTCAGCTATACCACTGCAGTTTTTTCTTCACTGCCAGTGCAAATACCCTCACAAGTGAATTTTGCTTGCATCAATGCTTCTGTAACAGCTGTGCTCCACGCCAGTGTCTGTTCCTGGATGGAAAGTGTGGTGTTTCTGGGCAAACTCAATCCCTCCTTATCAGTCAACTGAAAACACTTCATTTTCACCCTATGCCATCAAAGTCACACCAACAGAAAGCTCTTACTCATTCAAGATCAGGCCACCCACTCAGGCTGTGAGGGACAGGAGTAAATCAAAGGTTTCATGTCTGGAACAAATGGTGACAGTGGTGTCTGACTGAGGTGATCAGTCACTTCAAGCTGTCAGGTGACAGATTTGTGCTTTCATGTTTTGTTACCACCTGTGTGGCCAGTGACACTCCAGAATCCATTGCTTTGCCACACACAGACACAAATTAAGCTGCAAAGGCTGCCTTAAAAAAAAAAAAAAAAAAAAAAAGCTAAATGGCATGTTTACAAATCCATGTTTTTTAAGAGTGGAAAAGCATTGAGTAACCTCATTCAGATTTCCTGCTCATTTCTAATTTTTAAGCAGTCATGAATCAAGGAATAACCAAAATATACGATGCTTATTCTGGTATAAAACTATGAGTGAACTTAGTTGCTACATTCTGAAAACATTAAAGTGAGGGGAGACTGAGGTTGAAACCTACTGATGTATAGGAAAAAGAGCATTAGATTGCTTTGTGAGCACAGATAATTTAGCCAGCTGCAGGAAATGCTCAACGACAAAACTAGAGGGCCAAATGTACCGAGGGTTGAAGCAGGAGAGGGGCTGTAAATGAATCATTAAGTGGAGAGGCGTAATGAAACAGCTTTACTTGCACTGAGTCTTCAGCTCTGGAGAGCCCCAGGGGAAAGTCTCCAGGTGAATATGTTGGATGCACAGCAGATCCCGTTCTCCTGTCTTTCCAAACAAAGGCAGGACTGAAGGACCCACCCAGGGATTTGCTAGTTAACACTCTGACAGAAGTAAACTCCAGCATGCAAAAGTGCCACTGGTTTTTTATTAATTAGCATGGGAAAATATCTGACAGGAAGAAAACCAACTGGCACAGATGTGGTGATTCTCCTTCTCACCAGTGACAATCAGAAGAGAGACTGCTCACCTCAAAGGAAGGGTATTTATGACATGTCCCTGTTACAGGGTGAACAAGTCCTTTGTGGCTCTGTGTGAAGGGGAGGAGGGTGAGGAATGGCAGAATATTGTTTTATCTCCCACATGTGTGTGGAGGGGCTGAAGGAAAGGTTTGGGGTATGAACACAGAGCAGTGAGGAACAAATTGAATTTATTTTTTTGCAGCCACTCGACTCCAGATTGGTGTGGGGCACAAAAGTGCTTTGGGGTACATCCTTTGCTAGGTTCAGGCCAGCTCTAGTCTGGACACTCCCCGTGGAGTTGGACCTCTTTATATTTGAGGTGGATTTGGCTTGGCACGTCACTAATTCCAACCCTCTCCTTCGACACCTTAGTATTTCACAAAATACCACTACTCTGTAATACCTGCTTTAATCAACTGAGCAGGATTCAACCAATAATTACCACTTTGTAGTTTAATTAGGATTTTCAAAGCACTACTACATCAAAACTTTAACAGTATTTAACAGTCTGCAGATGCCTATTACTGCCAAATTCTAGTAGTAATTGATTTAGCCAATTAGTGATGTCTTAAAGTCAATGGAGCTATGAAGCTTTGCACTACCCACTGAATAGATTTTATACATTTTGTATTAATTCTTATACAATTAAGTAGTGGAGGTGGTTGCTTATGGTATTGTTAAAGTCTTTATGTTTGACAAGAAGCAAAATTTTAAAATGACAGTATTAAAAATAATAACAAATTGGAGGAAAAAAGTCATGGATAGGGAACATCAATCTATTCTTTCTAGTTCAATTATGGCATCTCTAAGGAGCAACACCAAGTATCTCCATGCATTAAAATCCTCTATTGGTGTGAGAGCAACCAAAGGGAAATAAACATTCCAGAAGATGGGACATGGTGACTCTTACTGCACTGGATTTTTATTGGGATGGAAACGCTAATAGTGCCTTCTTTAGCTTCAGGACAGTGAAGACACCCGTCCTGCCAGCCAACCTAGTGTCCAGTTTCCTGCTGCTGGTACTGATATGAAGTTAAACCATCCCACCCAGGCCTCGTGGGATGCAGTGCACAGCTGAGGGCATCCTGCAGTCCCTGGGGATCCTGGACATTGATTTCCAGGCTGGAGGCACATGCCTGAGCTACAACACCAAGCTGAGATAGTTTTGTGGGTGCAAAGAAACCCTCTACAGCCTAAGAAATGAGGCAGGGAGTTGTAGCTGGCTGCTAGACATTGGACAGAGTTAAAGATGGACGGGAAAAAGAACTTATCTTGCCAATGTGCCAAGGCTTGCTATGCTGGGGACTACTTGGCCTCAGCTTAGTTAAGTGTGCTCCTCAATTCCTTAATCCCTGAGTTGACATCATTCCTTTCTTCTCCCCAGCCTGGGGTATTTGAAGGCAAGCCATGAGCCTCACACCCACTCCCAGACAGGTTTTGTTCCTGACACCACGCCACGAGCAGCAGAGAGCGTGCACACTCATCAGCCTGTGCCCTCTGTGCTCTTTGCTTCCCTTCAAGCCAGCTTTTCCTGCTTTCCCCTGATGTAGGTCTGGTAGTAGAAGCGTAGGAAGAGGGCCAGGAGGCTGAGGATGTAGAGGAAGACTGCAGTGTTGAAGCCATCAGGGAAGGGGCACTCTGTGAAGAGGTTGTAGGAGGAATGAGCAGCGATGGCCACGAACTGGCACTGCAAGAGGTGGGCAAAAGCAGCAGCCAGGTTAGGGACCCTCCACCCCAGCTGCCACTGGCATCCCCAGCTATCACAGCAGCCCAGAGGATCACCTGCCTGCCTCTCCTGACACCCCTGCCTTTCAGGCCCAGCAGTGCTTTCCCAGAAAACCCATCAAACCTGGAGGTTGAACCACTCCAGCCTCTCCTGCCCTTGGCTCATTTCTCTGCCACAGTGCAGTAACTGAGATGCTGGAATATGGAAACAGAAGGTGGGAGATTCCTCTTCCCCCATGGTAATCAGGTTATTATACCCATAATTATTTTGATTTGTATTTTAGCTTGCAGAGAGGAACCACAGATACTACCTTTATTCATTTAAATGTTAATCTATTTTTTTTTTCTGTATTTTACTAAATCACCTGTCTCAATACCCTGAAGCAATGGGTTCTACCTACCAAAAAGCTATTAAATGTTGGGGTTTTCTTTCCTGTGCTATAATTTGCATTACAAATACATTTTTATTTCATGCAATGCTTTCTTGTTCTGCTTTGCCATGCAGGCTAAGTGACAATTCTGGAGCAGCCTTCACTGCAACACTATTTTACACATATCCTCTTCCCTTGTAACTGCATACTTTTGGTTTGTAAAGCCTCTCTTTGAGTGGAAAAAACTCCCCTACAACCACTGTCCTTGTCTGGACCATTGCATTTATGCTGTATCTTTGAAAAAACAGAGTTTTCCAGATTTGTAACTTCGTCAGAGATGAGGGAAAGAAAATCCAAAGGGATTTTCTAGAGAAAGAGTAGAATTCACATCTTTCTCTTTAACTGGCCTGTTTGCCTGCAGTTAGAGACACCCTTCCTTTCTGAAGGAACTGAATCAAGGCTCCCCAGTCTGCTGCCCTGCTGAGAATCCAAACTTTCCCTGAATCCCACACCTCTCCACATTCAGTGCTCCATATACAACATAAAAAGGAGGAATCCAATTGTTACTTTTTTCTCTCCCCTTCCCATCCCAAAGCTGTGGATAATTAGTTTGCTGTGGCCACTGAAGGCCTCCCATAGTCTTGTGAAAGCAGCACTTGGAGCACTTGGAGCAGCCACCCATGGCTTCACCTCGCGGAGTGGCCCAGGAGGGCACCTGGGGCTGTGCTGCTCTGTGTGGGCAGCACACCCTGAGCCAGTGAGGGGGCAGACAGCAGGGCCCACCACAGCTGACCCTCGGGAGGGCAGGGAAGGACACTTGGAGCTGATTACCAGCTGCAGGATGGTCAGGTAGCGCTTCCACCACAGGTGCCGCCGCATCCGCGGCCCCAGGGCGGCCAGGGCGTAGTAGGAGTACATGAAGATGTGGACAAAGGAGTTCAGCATCCCTATAAAGAAGGCTGCGGGGTGAAAAGGGAGGGTGAACAAGGCACACCACCCATTCCAGGCTAACCCTGTGAAGGGCTCACAGCCACTATGGTGGTGCTTCCAAAACACATCACACCCATCCCTGTGAATGAACACGTGGCTCTGCCATGGAAGCACTCCAGCTTCTCCCTTCCTTCAGCACCCAGAATCTTTGGGTGGATGATTCCCAAAGGACCTGAAAGGCCATCAGCTCCAACCCCCAGGGCACATCTCCCACTAGAGTTGCCCAGACTCCCATCCAATCTGGCCTTGAACACAGCCAGGGTTAGTGTTATATCCCAGATACACCCATCCCATACCAAGTGTTCAGAGACACAGCAGAGCTTCAAAGGCAGAGGAGAGGCTTTGATCATCTGACCTCAGCATTTCCCACCATTCTGGTGTCCAGGCTGTGTAGCCAAAATGAATTCCCAAAAAAGAATGCCCCAGCATCCTGTACAGGGCCTACCTAGAGTGGCTTAGTACCCAGATGCTTGTCTTCCAGTTGAGAAAAAAGGGGCAATATTCTGGATACAGCCCAGAAATGGGCACAGCCAGAGCAGGAGACAGAGCCAGAACCTGGGCTGCTGCCCCAGGGCTCTGAATGGGGAGTGAGGGAGCACTGCTCTGCGAGGAGATAGACACAGACCTGCTGTAGGATGTTATTTTCTTCTGTTTGGACCCACTCTGATGCCACACTCTCACTCTGGGTGAGGCAGTGAACGTGCCTAAATAGCCCCAAGAGCTGAGCAGATGGGATCATCTGAAATTTTCTCACCTTCAGAAGTAGGTGGGCTTCCTACCTGCAGTCAGCCCATCTGCACTGTCAATGCTACCTCCACTACCCACAAAAACCACAAGAAACACAAGGTTTTCTTGCAGCAGCCTTTCTTACAAGCATACCTTGTCCTCCAGGCACGTATTTGACCCCTGACCACCAGTTGAAGAGCATAGAGCCATGATGGTACACGTGCAGAAAAGTCACCTGCTCCTGTTTCTTGCGCAGAATTAAGAACACCTGAAAGAAGGCAGGCAAAGGAAGACCTTGAGTCGATGTGTTTAGACAAAAAAATTCACAGTAAAAAGTTATAAAAGTAGTTAATGATGAGCCTGAATCTTCCAAACCCATTTCCTCTGCTGTTGACAAAAACTGGTGAAACACAATAGAACTTATAGGGGGAACTGGAAGACAGAATTTCTTCCACAAAGCACCAAATATTTTTATGTTTCAATTCAGGGCCCAAAGTCCAAAGAGGACACATCTGAGACTCTGACTAAGCTTCCATACAATTCACAACTGCCTGGGTCTGCTCCTTTTCAGGACATAGGTTGTATATTTACTGCTACCAGACAATAACCCACAGAAAAACCACTGTGTTGAATGGCCAAACCCTCCTGGAATTTGCATTAGTAAAGAGAATGCTTTTGCCAGATGAATACGTGTCTGGTCACTGCATTTCAGCATGCACATGCATACACACACCCCTCAAAAAAAGTGAATCTGGTTTCAGGCACTCAGGACTGGCAAAAAGCTGCTTTTGTTGTTGATGCAAACAGAGAGGGGATTGGCCAAACCCTGGCAATAGCCTAGGAAGGAGCCACATGTTTATTCACATTTCAGTGGGCTGTCAACTTACACCCCAAAGAGCTGTGAAGTTTCAGGCTCGGACACAGCTTCCTTCTGCTGGCCAAGGAGAGGCCTTGTCCAGTCACTTAGTTCATTTACAGTGCAGAAGGAGACCTGAAGGAAAGCTATAAAGAGGTGGACTTTCAATTCCCTCAGGACACAAACCTTTAGTGCACAGCTCTGGGATAATCCATGGCAGCAGAGATGCCAGGACTGGTCCAGCTGCTGCTCCTTTTGTGCCCCGCTGTTAATCAGCCAGCCAGGCAAGAGCAGAACCTGTGTGGCACCAGCAGCCAGAATCTGGGGTGCCCACCTGGCAGGATTCTAGCCTGAGCCCTAGCAGCGTGCCCAGCCTCAGGAGGGGTGCTGGGGAGGCAGTGTGTGCTGCCCAGGGATGGAGACAGGATGGATGCAGGACCAGCCCAGACACGGGCTCTGGCACGCTGCCCCCCTTCCCAAAGGAAGGATCTGTTTGCAGCCCCGGTCCCGCTGGAGCTGAGCCCTCCTTACCGTATCCAGCAGCTCGAGGACTTTGGAGAAGAAGAACCACCAGCACACTCTTGCCATCTGCTGGGCAGCACAAGGCACGGCCGTTAGAGCTTTACCCAAAATAAACACATTTTCAACCACTTTGTATCCCCACCGCAGTCCGAGGCAAAGGGGAAAATTAAGGGGTTCTTTCCCTTTCCTTTTTTTTTTTTTTTTTTTTTTTTTTTTTTCTTAAGGAAAGACTCCGAAAAACTGAAAAGCTAATTTGGTGCTTACATCTGTTCAAGGCAAGGCACTGTAACTCCTGTTACTCCAAATTCAAAGAGAAAAAACTCATGCAGAACTTTTGGAAAGCTGATGCTGGTGGGACCCAGCCCCCTGTGACGATCAAGGAACAGTTTTAACCAAAGCCCTCTGCTAAAAGAAGTGTTGAGCAAGATTTCTGTCATGCAAGGCAGAGGATATAAAATATTGGTTTTCTTGTTGGAAGTGATCACTCAAATCCTTATAATCCATGCAAAGAAACACATCTATTTTAGAGGTAATTTGCAATATCGATGCTCCAGCTGGTAAAATCACCCTCTCTGCAGTGGTAAAAGAGCAAACTTAGGTGGCTGGGTTGACTGAGATGATTAATTTTAGAGAACTAAAGCAAAGTGCACCAACTGTTGAAGCAGACAATTTAGTGGAATAGATTTACAGGCAACAACAAACTGGAGTCAAAGCCTTCTTAGCCATGCAGATTGCTATTTGTGAGCAAAAGAATCTGCATAGCCACGGGAGGGCAGGGCTAAGGCAAGCTTTCTCCAGATCTGTACCCTCATTCCCAGCTCACTCCGGCTGTAATCCACTGGCTGGCACAGGTAGCTGTAGTTGGCCAAGACTGAAGTGACCAGAAACTGAAACAAACAAAAAGCAAATAGAAATCAATTTTCTGTTGAAAGCCATCTATTCTAAAAAAAGAACATGAAAAGAAAACATGAAATGAAAAAGAACAGGAAAAAGAATACGTTCTGCATGTTAATGCTAAGGTAGCAGGGTTTCAGTCTTACAGTTGCTGACAGAAAACCCGTGAACAAATAGTAAAAACCTAAAACAAAGTACTTCACATTCTGGTTGGAATATATATAAAAAAAACCCCACAAATTTGGCCTGGGAAGATTTGTAACTCTGTGTAATCACTAGAGGGCTCAAAACTACTTTAGCAGGAATGGTGAATTCTAGGCTTCTGAGTGTCTCTGAGAGACTGTTCTGCTTTACAAAGATCCCAGGCTGTTCTGTTTTGGTTGGTTGCATTTGCCTGTTCATTGGAAACCCAAAAACCGGACCAAGTAACCACTAAAACTGAACAATCAAGCACAGAAAAGCAATTTTCACACCTACCCTCAGATGGAGCAGCAATTTGTTCAAAAAAACTAAAAGCAATTTGTGTTAATGTAACACTTGTGATACAAATTAAAAGGGCATATTTGTTGGGATCGGAATGTTTTTGAAATCTATTTGCCCATGTTCCCTCGTTTTCAGTGGCCTGCATAAACTAGGGGGGACAGGCTTTTGGAAAGGCTTTTGCATTGAGAACAAGCAGAAAAAATGTTCTTTACACTCTGAGCAGCAGGAAGACAGAGTGCTGGGCACTCCTGGAGAGAACTGCCAACTTTGGAAAATCATAGAATGTTTAGGGGTTGGAAAAGAGCTTGAAGATCATCTAGTGCCAATCCCCTGCCTTGGGCAGGGATTTCCACCAGACCAGTGGGTCTCATCCATCACCAGGCAGACTCCAGGTGAAAAGAGGCCATTTCATATCCTCCACACACTCTGTGCCTGTTGTCCCTGAAAATCAGCCTTCTGATTTGTTTTGGTAGGATGGAGTCAGTTCTCATGAATTGTAAAATAAACAAAGATCATGTTTGCATTCCTTTGTGTAAAGATATCACCTGATGGACTTCTCAAGTGAGCAGTGGAGATGGAGAGGTGGGAACTCCTCTGTCCAATCTCTGCTCACTGTCCAGAAACTGAGAGATACAAGGTCAACAATAAACTGGAGAGTTCTTTTCTTCTTCTCTACCTAAACGCCTGTTGTGTGTGTTGCTGTGCTCCCTCTGTGCATCACAATAAATGTGCCTAATGGGAGATCCCAACTGGCAATTCACTCACTCAGGAGGGAATGAAACACTGTTAATTCCACGAACGGCAGGAGGACGGAGAAATGGGAGGAGATCAAGAGCTGCGGAACAATACTGCTCCTCTTGTGGCAAAACACGGACACATCCACGCCAGCTTCCAGAGCCCACCAGCAAAAAACTGATCAAACCCTGGAAGCTGGAGGCTCTGGAATTCAAACCCTTTCCCAGGTGCTTGCCTGGGAGCCAAGGCTGCCTCCTCACCTCGTAGAACATGTAGCTGGCCAGTGCCACCATGGCCAGGTTGTAGGCGAGCAGGGCAGCGCGCAGCTCCAGCCGTCGCCGCAGGCAGCGCGGCCCCAGCGCCACCACGGAGAGGTAGGAGCTGAAGATCAGGGTGATGGGAACTGGGGAGTAGACCAGTGGCCACGGGTCTGTCCTTGGATCTGGAGAGCAAAACACACAGCCACAGCTGGCACCTGTGGGTTTAGTTGTGTTTAATCGCTTCCCTTCGGCGCGCTCGCTCGCTGGCGGGAAGAGTTTTGGAGTCTCTGTGTCTTTGTAAAGCTGCACCTCAGTCCTTCTGCTCTGACTCTGCCAAAAGGCTTTAGCACAAAGGTTTTAGCCCAGTTTTTGGGTATGGACTGCAGTACTGGAAGGCAGATCTTTCCTGGCAGGAGCTGGAGCCCTCCCTGGTGAAAGGAGTGATCCAGACACTGTGCAGGGTGGCACAGGAGCAGCCAAAGCAACAGTGGCTCCTCAGGAGTGTAAATCTTTACAGCTAAACAATAAAAATGTTTCAATCACTGGTGTTACTTCCTTACAATCCTCAGGACATCTGAAATTCTCCCCTCCTTCATTTTTATACCTGCTCATAGAGTGGACTCTCTTTAGAAGCATGAATTCACTGGGAAATGCCAAAGCACTTGTCCCTGCTGAAACAGCTTTTCAGTCCTACAGTAAAAAGAAATTCAACAGTTTTTCTGTCATGCCACCTCCTCCTAATCCTGCTATCAGCCAGGATATGTTATATCAGCAAAAATGTCCCAGGTGCCATTCATGCTTTCCTTTCCTGTTCCCAGTGTGATCACTGCTCTGTGGAGCGCCCTCATTTTTTAATAAATGCCATACCAGTCTGGACAACTCTGCTAATCCCCCTCCCTTCTAAACCTCACAGTTCTTTATGATGGCTGTTATGGGCTGTGTCAGCAGCTCTTTGACAGTCCATTTCTGGATTTAACAGTTTGTCAGAAGTCCTGAATCCCAAATTACACTCTCTTGTCAAATTCAAGTCCTGAAACATTTACAGTCCAAGCATTATGCCCATGTCCTCCTCCTACCAAAGCCATCATGCAAGCCTGCTGTTCTACCTTCATGGCACTTTGTGGCTTTTTTTTTTTTTTTTTTTTTTTGCATCCAGAGATACCACAGAACCTTTTGGGACCAAGCTGAGCCTCTAACTACTGAAGATCTGATGTCTCCTCACTGCAAGGTGTCAAATCTCAAGCACTGGGGAGTGGTGACTGCCAATATTCCATTTGATAACAGGTTTTACTGGCATCACAAAGAGTTTAAACCCCAAAGTACTGACTCTTTGGTTAGCTAAGCTTTCCCATGATACATGAAGATGCATTTAAAAAAAATAAATCACTTCCTTTAGTACTCCAGATTTAGCAGGCAATCCCAGGCATTTATTGCTCCTCATCTTGTCAGAGCCCACTGGGAAATCCCCCATCCTTTAATTCCTTACTGTGATCCAACTGGAGGGTCAATATGATACATTTCAAGACTCAAAGGAAGTTTGTGATCATGGGGAAGGAAAAGTGGAAATCTGCCTACTGAAAAAAACCAGGGGCTAGTATCAGGATTGCATTCCTTCTAGGTTTGGTTTTCATGATCACGCTATTCATGCAGAAATTCCCATTTTAGACAGCATCTCTACTTACCTCCACTTTCAAGAACCCAGTTGTAGAATTCCTGAATTTTCTGCCAAGTTGAAGCCATCCCAAGTTCTGGAAAGAAATTAACTCGACTGAGTCTAGAATGAGGAGGCTCTTTAGACAAAAGCTCAGGACTACAGCTAATGAAAGGACAATAGTTTGCTTTCTAAAAATTTAACTTTTAGACCAGGATTAAAGTCTTCTTTAAAAAAATGAGGAAAGAGAACTCCCCCTCCCCTGCAATGATTAGCTACCTAACTTCCAGATTTTATTTATTTATTTATACATTTTTAAAACTTATTATTTAATTTCCAGATTTTGATATTTCATGGAGGTTTCACCTCTTAAAAATGCTCTGAGCAGCTGCACGTGATCTGCCAGAGCCAGGAGGGAACTGCCAGTCCCATTGGGAAATCAGTCACGTGGCATTTTTTCCTAAAGCAGAGTGGGCACAACATTCACGTGAGGACACACACCAGGTGTCATAACTGCATCCCTCTGCAGGTATTATTGGATATTCCCAGTGCTGGGGATTCATTCAGCACTGCTGCAGCTCCAGAGGTGTTAACAGAGCTGCTTATTTGGTTTTCTGAGGCCCCAGTTCATATATTTTGGTTTATCTAGTATAGATTGTGTAATATAGTATATAAAGTAGAATACTCATACATATTATGATGATCCTCCTCTTCCCTTCTTTCCTTTAGCAGGGAGATGTTTTCAAAGGCACTTGGAAGACTCCTAGAAAACACTTTTCTGCAGTTAGTTTCAACAGCTTGAGCCACCTGATCCAGTTCTCTGCATTAGCAGGTACACGGCTTCAGCTTTATCTCCTGCTGGCACTGAGAAAAGCACATTTTCTCCTGACTCCTCCTCGCTCTGTGACATCCACGCCCAACATCGTGTGGTGACGGACACCCCCAGATTTCTCTCCCGTGGTTAATCCTTGCAGACAACCCCTTTTTTTGGGTTGTTCCTGTGACACAAACCCGAGGGAAGCATCCCCCCCCATCCTGACACGGAGCCACACGCCCTTGTAATCCGGGGCGACTCTGCCAGCACCCAGATTAGCGGGTGATTATCAGCCGGCTCAGAGTCCATCCAGCAGGGATTCCACACGGAGACAATCCACACGCATTCCAGCTCATCCACTCCCCTTCCTTCCCCCCCAGCGCCGGGAAGAGCCGGGCAGGAGGAGCGGACTCGCCCAGCGGGCTCCGAGCATCCTTCCTCGGGGCGAGCCCCGCCGGCGGCGCGCCGGAGCCGGCAAGGCGAGGAGCGGCAGCTCAGCTTGCCTCTCCTCCAGGGTGCTGAGGACACGGCCTGCTGGCTCTCCCACAGCCCTGGAGGAGCTCCATGCCTCCTTCTTCAGCCTCCCAGCCGCGGCCCCGCGCACCGCGCGGCTGATGCAGAGCCGCTCCCGAGCCAGGCTGGGAGCGCATCCTCCTTCCCGCGCCCTCCTGCCTCTCCCACACCGTTCATCTCACTAGGGATTGCAACGGAGAGGGGAAACACTGCAGGAGAGGACTGGGATTCCACAGGAGTGAGCCACTGACCTTTAGTGCCGCGCTCGGGAGTCCGGCCAGGTGGAAACCAGGCCAGCGTTTCTTCTGCAGGGTTCTTCAGGACAAGCTTTGCAGGTAGTAAAGGACGGGAGATGAAAGCAGTCTGTTCGGAGCACTCCTTCAGACCGGCACTGGGGGCTGGCAGCAAGCCTTTCGTGTGCTCAAAAGAGGTCCAGACCACCAAAAGAGGGGGCAGAGAACAGTGGGAACACCACTCACTCACTCACTCACTCACTCACTCACTCACTCACTCACTCACTCACTCACTCACTCACTCACTCCCTCCATTCACTTGCAGAAGGCAGGGAAACTCAGCTGGAGTCACCACTCATGCCCAGCCTGTGCCCCTGGGGGAGTCACATTTACCATTTTTAACGAAACTGGAAAACCTTGGGAGGGGTGTGACAGTGACACCCAGCGATCCCCATCCCCTGCATCAAGGGGGAATGCAGAGGGTGATTCAGATGTGGGGGTGCCACTGCAGAGCCAGGACCCTGCACCCCCACCCTCCAAGAAACAGCCCAAAGCTACGTGATGGGTTCAGCTTGGTCACCTGGGGTCACCTGGGGTCACCTGGGTGTGGATATGTCCTCCTCTTCTCCCAGTGGGCTCAGATTAAATCCAAATAAAACAGAGGGTAGCACCATTTCTCACAGCCTTGCATTGTGTCTGCCACCAGACCCATGACAAACCTTTCTGAAGGGCAAAGCACCAAAGATTAGCTTTTCAAAGCAGCTTTAGGAATTAGGCGTATCATGTGCTGGGATGTTTTCACTGAAATACATCACGTGCTGAGACTGCTGGACAGCTACTGCTTTTCTATGATTTGTGGAAACCATGAAAGAGTTTAAATAAATACTTTTGGGAAAGGTGATTGAGGATGAAGGTTTTGAAATTGGGGGTTAGAAGGGCAATCCAGTTTAGAAGAGGGTTTGACTGACCTTTGGTATCATATTGGAGTTTTTTTTGACCCAGAATCTCCAAACCCAGACCTCATGGAATTTTCAGTGTGCTGGAGCCACGGGTAGAGCCCAGATTTAATTCCTGCTATAATTAGTGCAGTACATGTAATGAGAGTACAGTGCTGATGACTGCTGTCTCGTTTTCCCACCCGAAATCAAGGGAATAAAGAATCTCCATATTATACCTGTCTCTTGGTAATACTTGAATGTTTCAGTGCTTCTGAGAACTTTCCTCTTCCATTTCACTCCCACACAAACCCACCAACAGCACTGAGCCGAGAAATTAATTCTGACCAGCCGTTCCTATCGAGGGGAGAGCACATAATAGAACTTGCCACTGAACATCCACTGCCATTGGAGAAGGGATTCTTTTTCTTCTCCCCCCCCTTGTTTCTGACATTCCTCTACTACGTGCACTCAGCTGATCAAACATGCCAGTCATACCAGATGCCACTCCAGAAGCTGGAAAAAGAAATTAAATGGTGCAAAATGTTGTGCAGGCCACCTGCAAATGTCTGGGTTCACAGTACAGGAAAGAGGATGCACTTCTAAATGAAATGCTGCTGTTGAAAGAAAATAATGTGCATTCTGTTTTTAAAATCAGACGTTCTGAATTATCACACCAACATTTGTCAGCCTCATGGGGATTCTAGAAGTCTGAGACAACTCTTCCTCTTTTTCACTTTGTTTGCCTGGCAGATACCCATATCATCCACCCTCTGCAAAGATGTGTCCACCAAACTAAACTTACCTGGACTCCTCTGTGATGGTACTGTGCTGTCATCCCCTTCTCTTCCTGCCTGCACCTGGAGAAACCTCCCCACAGAAATGAGCATGGCTCCTTTTCATCATCCAGCTTTTCACCCCAATGATGCCAGCAAACTGCTGACATGTGGTGGTCAGCCAGCCTGTGATGTGTCCCCAACTCTTTCCACCTCACCTTTGATTCCCATTTTGCCTGCTCCTGCCATTCTCCTGCCCGTGCCTGCAAAGCACTGGATCGTGTCTATCACGCAGATTGCAGGCTCTGCAGAGTCTGATTCCCCGTGCAGTGACTACCAAAGTATTTATGGCAGCAATAAAAATTGAGGCTGCAAAATCCTCTTTCCTCCTCTAATGATCTGGTACATCTGCTCCCAGTGATCTGGAAGCCAAATAGAGCAGATATTTATAGGAGCCAGAAAATGAGCAGTTTGACTTTCCAACTTCCAATGGTGGATTTTGGAGCCAATAGGCAGCACAGAGTGTTCTGATCTCTGTCCTCTAAAGCAAGTGCTGCCTGGAGAACAGACACCTTCCTGAAATTGCCTCATATTTACAAGAGCAAAAGAGATTCAGTTTTGTCATGGTCCATCCTGAATCTCTACCTATGTGTGAAATAGAAGATTTTTGCCTTGAGTTAAAGCAACTCATGACAAAAGACAGTGACATCAAATCCTTGCTGAGGCAACAAACTCCTCCAGGCAGAAAAAAATGGCAACATCTCAACTGGGCAGGGCTTTGGCTGGGTTTTATGTGTTGCTCTCAAAGTGGTGAACACTCTGTTCAAGTCCAAGTTTTGCTCAGGGGCTCTCAGCAACCTGGTCTAGTGGAAGGTGTCCCTGCCCAAGGCAGGAACTGGATGATCTTTAAGGTCCCTTCCAACCCAAGCTGTTTTGGGATTCACTGGAGAGAAACTGCCATTCTCCCTCTATTTATTGCAGAAAGAGAATGTGGTTGGGACTCCCCCAGTTCAGATCCCTTGGGCCTGTGGTGAATCAGGCAATAATAGAAGGGCCAGGCACAGTCAAACAGCTGCAGAGCTGCATCAGAAAAATGAGGAGACTCCTTTGTAACTCCCTGGGGCATTATGGGGTTTAATTACAGTTTTATTCTTAGGGATCCTTACAGAAGGGCAATCTGTCCATGGCAAGAATGTTAATATCATTGCTGCTGCTGGCAACTACAGTCCTGGTAAAGGTGGCAATAAATGAGCCAGAGGAACATGCAGGAATTCTCTCTCCTCCTGTTTTCCTGCATTATGTACTAGAGAAAGTCAACCAGACCTACAGGCACAGGTCTTGCCATAATTCCAGGCTAGAGGCCAAATCCTAAGGGACGATGTGGGCCAGCTCAATGTACTTCAATAGATTTCATCCTTCCTCCTTATCCTGACCACTGTGAGAAGTTTGGAACTGATCCATTTGGGATTGCACAAGCTGCTTTTGGTTTGTGGGTTTGTCCTCTTTGCCCTCCAGTGCTTTGAGACACAATCTTCTGCACACCAGTGTGGGAAAAACACAGTGATAGAGTATTCTCCTAGCTGGAAGCCAACAAACCACCCCTCTGAGAGGAAAACACTGATCTCTGCCACGGGAGACACGATGGAGTCCAGAGCAGGCACTGACCTTGGAATGAAAGCCTGGTCACAAACCCCTGTCTCATCTCTTTGTTAAAAAAATGGAGGGTGTGCAATTTGTCTTCATCTGTCTTATAAGGGATGAAGGAAGCCTTTTAATGGTTTTCTGTCAGGAGGAAATTTAGACAATTAAAATATGATATAATGAATCTGAAGCTAGCAAGGCCTAAACTAATGATATAAAGAAAGCAGATAGAGGGAAAAAAATTAAAAAATAAAAAGGAGTCTCCTTTAGCAAAAAAAATGTCTACATGCCTCATGGGCTTCCTTAAGACTACAGAGATTGTGCACTGAAATTCAGATAATTTGCTGAGCCCCAGGCTGATAGTTCCATCTCTGTGCTAAGTAGGTAAGGAAGAAGATTTTTTTAAAGAGAGATTTGGAGGTTTGTGTCATGGCATGGCATGGTTGTGACCTGCCAGACTCACAGCATTCTACCTCTTTTGGCTACTGCAATTAATTAATTAATTGAGCAAGACTAGAGCTATGCACCATGTGCTTTTCTCTTTTTTTTTTAAACCTGGTTTACTCCCTCATTGTTTCTTTTTTTCTTTCACATTAACAGAGAATTGTCACCGACATCTCTGACCTCTGCTGAATTTCCATTTCCCCCAGGTGAGCAAACTACAAGGCCAAATCTATAAACAGAAAGCATTATGTAATTTATAAAGACTGGAATTGAGTGCCATCAGGAACTGTTACAGTTAGGATGGATCCTAAGCTAGATTCTTTTTTAATTTCTACCACTAGAGGCCTGTAATGTGCTGCACACTTGGAAAAATCCACATTATGTCAGCGGCACAGGAGTACTGTAAGTACAAATCTGCACCACGATTGCAAAGAAGTTTCTACATATTTAATTTCAGCTTCTGAAGACAACTTTCTGCCAATGGCAGAACAAGTTCAACTAAGTTCAGCAGTTTAATAAGAGAAAACACTTAACAAGCAAATAATTTAATATTTATGAACATGAGCAACTTTCCTCAGCTTTTTTTAAAACCCATGGACTGATCTCTTGTGCAACATTGTTTAGATTGGGATTTACTGAACAGACACCCAGCCAGCTGGTCTCAAGTTAGGAATAAATAGAAATTTAGGAATAAATATTCACATCTAGTGTGCTTGTGCATTCATTTGGATACCATAGCACGTCTGACATCTTCACTGGTGTTGGTGGTCTGGAAAAAGCACCTCAGCTATGCATGAAGGCTTCATGCTATCAGAGAAACACTTTTTTATTCTAAAGTAGTCATGAGAGGTGGGTATTTCCAAAACAATGGTGCTGCTTATATCACATTGGGGGTCGTTTTGGTTTGGTTATCTTTCATCTTGATTTGGCCACCTGATCACTCTGCTTTGCTCTGATAGGCAAATTTTCTGCAGGTATAGGAATAACTTTTCAGTGGATTTCAGAGTAACCCCTGAGATCTGTCTGTAAGTGAATTTCTGTGGGTAAAAGCAAGATGAGCACTCTGGTGGTTTTCTATTCCTGTCCAGTCCAATTTCTATTCCCCCCAGTCCAGGTCTAATAGTTACTCTTACAAGCTGCCCACAGGTCCACGGGCAGAGCCACTGGCACTTCACAATATTCACTTCAGAGCACATTTCTTTGCAAGGGATGGCAGCAGAAATTGCTTCCTGGGATAAGATTCTTCTCACCTAAGTTTACCCACCTGAAAGTTAGATGTTTTCAGCAAGCCCACAGACCCTGGAGACAAACCAGTGTTACTGGGAGGTGAGTCACCGTGCCTGTCAGCTCTACCATGAATCACCAGTGAGCAGCGCCTCGCTTTTGTAATGACAAAATAAAGCGCCTAGAAGAGCCCAGACAATTAACTGAGAATTTATGCCTGAGTGTCGTCGTTTAAACAAGGGGAAATATCCCTTTCGCTGCCCCCAGCGCTGGTGTTGATGGCAGTACTGGAAATGCTGCTGTGGAGCTCTGCTGGGGGCTCTGCGAGGTGATTCCAGTGTGTGGCACATCCAGCGAGCAAAGTCGAGTGCACAGAGCTGGGGATGCTCTGGTTCGCTGGTGCTGCTTCCCCCAGTGCTAAGAGACTCCATAGAACAGGAGTTTATAAAAGAGGAGCTTGGCCAGTCCTCTGACAGCTGTGCCTGCTCGCCTGCCACGTGCTGCCACGTCTGCAGCCCAATCTGAGCTGGCACAGAGGCATGAACCAAGGAGGAGTTCTGGTCCTCCTGCCAGCACCCTGAGCCAGCAGACGAACAGAGGATTTCTGGTCCTCCTGAGCCCAGAGCTGAGCTGAGCAAGCAAGTGAAACAGCAAGAGGAGATTTCTGGTCTGCCTGAGCCAGAGTCTGAGCCTGCACTGCAAGTGAAACACAGAGGATGTCTGGGTCCTCCTGAGCCAGGTTGAGCTGAGCACAGCAAGTGAAACAGCAAGAGGAGATGTTCTGGGTCCTCCTGAGCCCAGAGTCTGAGCCTGAGCACAGCAAGTGAAACAGCAAGGGGAGGAGATGTTCTGGAGGTGGGAGCGCTTCCCTTGCCACCCCAGCCAGAGCCTGCAGGTGACTCATCCTCCTCTGCACCCCTCTCACACAGCTCCTGCACACGCTCTTCTTTCTTCCCTTCCTCTCCCTCCCTGCAGAGGTGATCCAAAATTCCTTCTTTCCCCTGAAACCGATCCTTTTTTTGCTTGGTCACTGGCATATCCAGCCACTGCTTCAGGCACTGCACGAGTCTTTAGGCATTTGCTGCAGAACAGGACAGCAAATCTGACACACTTGGTGCAATAAGCACTCCAAGTCAGGGGCTCAGCACATAGGAACTGACGTGGCTCCAGAGAAAAACGACCCTCAGCCCTCCCTTTGTGTCTTGGGACAGCAAACTGCACCTGGTGAGGACTTTGAAAGCAGACTGGTTTAAACTGGGCACAGCTTCGCTGATTTTTAAAACCGTGCTGCTTCTAATTCACACCAGCATGGGCATGTTCGATAAGAGCCTTATTGTGTGCTTCAGCGCCCAGCAAAACCCATCCTCCCCCTCGCAGAAAGGAGGTGTCTGCTCAAATTAAACGTCATTCTCGCTGGCATTGTAGCTCAGTGAATTTCCCTGCTGAAATGTGGCATGTGGAAGAGCTGATAAAACAAATCCTCCAGGCTGAGGCTTCAAACAGGAGCTGTAAAGCAGAATTCTGCTGCCTCTCCCCAGCTGCACAATTGGGGCTGTAACTCTCTGGAGCAGAGACCATCTGAGCCTCAGTGTCCCTGGCACGCTCACCCTAACACAGCACAAGTGCCAGAGAACTCGGTGACCCTGGGAAGCTGATTAGCTTCTGCCTCCAGGAAACTCCCACCATGGCAAGCCTGCATTCCCTTCCCGGGGTTGTTAAAGGACACACACCCCCCCTGGAGTCAGCAGGGAAGGCTTCCCTCCTCTCTTTCTCGAGGCCGCATCAGTGAGCTGATGCAAACGTTTCAAAAGACTCCATGGGAAATCCAGAAGCATCCACCTCATCCTGAAACCATCCTTCAGCCTGGCTGAGGTGCCCTTCAGGCAAACAGCTTAGCTGTGCACCCACGGGACAGGCTGCCTCAGCTGGCCTGAGCAGGTGTGGTGGCTCTGACCTCAGGGGACACCAAGCTGAGCTCAGGTCAGGCTTTTCTCCTGGGCTCATGTCTCACAGGACACTGCAGCCATGCTGCTGCACTTGGAGCAGTCACTCAACTCCTGTAATTAAGGAAAAGCAAAAATGAGCCTTCTGGCAACGGGACACCTCAGAGTGACTCCATTGCAAATTGTTTCCCTCCCTCAAATATATGGGGAACCATCAGAAAAAAGGGAGGTGGTAACAATCCAGCAATCAGGGCTGGGCATGAGATCCAGCACCCAAATTTCATTTTCAGCACCAACTTTCCAATGAGCAGCTTCCTTTAGGCTTCATGGAAAGCCCTTACCTTCTCAGGCAAGATGGATATTCACACCAATATCCTTTAGACAAGCTCAAACCACCACAGAAATACATTCAGTATGACCTTCTCTGATCCTGTTACACCTTCTCTGGGAGGGAAGGTGCTCCTCCTGCCTCTCTGGAGACTGCAAGTTTAAGCATTTGTGCTCTGGAGACTTCCCCTCCTTCCTCAGTCTCTGTACAACGCTCCAGGAATTTAACACTGAGCTTATGAGTGGCTTCTAAGTTAGGATTTTAACACAGATGGTGAAAACCCCTGCACTCACAGAATCCCAGGGTGGCTCAGGCTGGAAGGGACCAATCCCTGATTGTGCTCAGCCTCAATTGCTTGTGAGAAATGACAGTAAACAACATCCAGTCCTCGGGGATTTCTGACTGTCAGTGTCTGGGAAGGGACCTGCTGCACTTACAAACTAAAATTAAGTCTGTACCTCCCCCAAAATAATAAACCCTCCAAAATACTGAACACCAAGACCTTCTGGGACTGCCAGGCATTTGTAGAGGATGTGTGCATGCTGAGAGGGAATCCTGTCTGTAGCTGCCATCTCAAATACACAGGAAACATTTCTCTTGTGGAGATGAACCCTTCTGTTGCAATTCTCCATGCATGGGAGGTGGCAGGATTTCCTCTAAGGAGAGATGAAAAGTCCTTGCATGCCCCCACACTGATCTATCCTTCAGGATTCCCGTAAGGACTTGGAGCAGCTTATTTGTCATTTGTTCATCAAACTCAAGGGGATTTTTAATGTGAAAAAAGTCCTTTGAACGAGACAGTGGAGTGCATCCAGTGAGGTTGCTCTAAGATGCAGACTGGCAGTCAGTACAGCTGATATTTGTTCCAGAACTTTGACACGAAGACTGACAACTTTTTTTTTTTTTTTTCTGTGAAAAAACAGGGGTGGGGGTGTGTGTGGAAAACTGCTCTTTTAAAATCTTCCACATGCTGCCACAGTGCTCAGAGCAAGAGACCAATATTTATGACTCCAGGGTCAGCACTGCTAATTGAGTTAATTGAGGCTATGCTGATTTGCACCACCAGAGAACATGACCCCAAAACGATGCATTTAAATTAATTTTCCCCATGTTTCCAGAGTTCTAGTGAGAGACAAACTGCCTCCCCCTCAGGAGACATAGGGTAGGGGAGTATATAAAATAAAATAAGAGCTGTCTGTCTCTCCCTGTACCATTAGGGGCAGGGAATGAGGAGGGAATATAGATGGAGTGAGTGTTTGTCAAGGATGAGCAGGTAGGGGATGGAGATCCACTGATGCTGACAATATTTCCATGATCTCCAGATCTCTCCTGCAGCATCCCACTAATCCCACCCTACCAAGGAACCCCTTCCTTCAACTTTGGGACTTTGGGACCCTGCTGTGGTTTCTGTGCCAGAGCAGAATCTCACACCAGTTCTGCTGTAGCAAGCAGGGATCCTCCTTGCTGTGCATCTCTCCAGGACCCAACCCAACAACTCTGACAGTTTATCCCTGACAAACTGATAACTCCTGCCCTGCTTCAGACACAGAACCTTCTGGCCATCCCACTTCTGCAGGGGCTTGCTGGCTGCCCATCCCTCCAACTGCCCTGATCAAACCCCGTTAATGCCGTGCTCAGAGCCCTGTAACCCAGGTGAACTCTGCTTCACTCTGCTACAGATCTGCTTACACCTCAGCTGCCTCCTCCAAATGATGGCTGCTGACCTGGTAATTCAAGCCTGGTCTCCCTTCACATGATTATATCATTCCTAGAAACTGCAGTTGGCTTTGTAATGGAGCAGGGCCTCTGTGCAGGTCCACGGGAGCTTTCTAGGATGCTGTGGTGATCCTCACAAACTCCCCAGGACTCCAGCTGTCATCTGAGCTCCCACTTGGTTTGGATGCAGAGTGCTGTGCACACCACAGATTTTATAAGTTCCCACACCAATAAACCACTGGCTCATTCCTGGTGATCGTGAGAAGCATGGAAACTGTGGGTCACAATTGTAACCTCCTGTCCTTATGTGCTTCCCATGAGAAGAGCACGGGAGAACTTCTAGTGGGAGATATCTCTGCTCATGGGGTTGGGACAAAATGATCTTTAGGGTCCCTTCCAGCTCAAACCATTCCATGAGCTTTGGGGCAAAACCTTATGGGCACAGCAAAGAGCTGACTCCTCCTATGCAGAAACTGAGGTGCAGGACACCTCCTGTTCCAGAGGAGATGGAAGTTTGTGGAGCTGGAGGTAATGGACAAGGGATTTTCCACCCCTCAACCCCTGGAATGAGCTCTGCTGAGAGAGGCCAGCTTGATCTGCAGCCTGGATGCTTCAGAAACAAACTGGCCAAGCCAGCAGCTGCTGAAGCATCAGCAGTCACCCTCCCAGAATGGCCATCAGCTGCCACTTTGACAGCAATCCAGCATTGTCTGGTGGCATTAACCTTAGGGGACAGATATTTCTCTGCATCAGGAAGAGCAATTTAGGCTTTCAGAACTGTGTCTGTAAGTTTATTGCTTCTTTTTTTGTGTTCAGGAATTATTCCTGTCACAGCTCAGACTCTGACTCAATTAGCACTGGAAAGGTCATCTCACAGAAACTTAGGTAGATGAAGGACAGGAAGGCAAACAATTTCCTTCTCTTCTTTGCTCCAGAAGGGAAAATCTAAACATTTCTATGTTTGTGCCTGGCTCATGTCCTGTGCAGGGACATGAGTTGGACTTGATGATCCTTGTGGGTCTCCTAATTCAGGATATTCTGTGAGATGACATTATACTAGCTATGACTGTTCAATTTTACCTTTATCTGCAGGCAGCAAAGAAACCTTCCAAAACAGCACCTCTGCTCTTTTTCTATGCCTATGAAATACGTTTGAAAAACAGTGGAAGCCAGTGAAATAGCTTGGAATGCTGGCCCTCAGGCAGTGTGCTCCTGGACATTAAATTTAGGAATGTGTATTTAATAGTAGGTTGTTAAGATGATGCTTAGTTGGTTTCACCCTCATAAATCACACATCTCGCTGCATGACCCAACTGGATTGTTCCAATTTTG
This sequence comes from Sitta carolinensis, assembly GCA_032173965.1. Taxonomy (NCBI): domain Eukaryota; kingdom Metazoa; phylum Chordata; class Aves; order Passeriformes; family Sittidae; genus Sitta; species Sitta carolinensis. Next base: position 10,151,099 of record JAVUNC010000030.1, read on the forward strand.
TTTCAATTATGTTTCATGGACTAGACAAGTTAACAGTTTAATTTTCATGCAGTTCATGCCTACAAGTCCAGCTTTGCCTGATATTTCTATGTCTCATACTGCAGCTCCTGGATTCTTTCTGAGATGGCAAAATTGGGGTAATTATAATCCATTGTTATTTTGTTTCTGCTAACACTAAAAATCATCATGGGTTTGCTGTCTATGGAGCACCTGACCATCCTCCCTGGAACAAAGCTGCTGTAGAAGTGTTCCACCTCATTATTCAAGCACTTAATCCAGCATTAAAAACTAACTTCTAACTGGGAAAAGTCACTCTTAACATCCAATCTAAACTTATTTTCTGTCAGAGTGAAGCCATTCCCCCTTGTCCTGTCACTCCAGGCCCTCATCAACAGTCTCTCCATCTTTCCTGTGGGCTCCCTTCAGGTGCTGGAAGGCTGCAAGTTGTGTGGATGTTGAGGGTTGCAAAAGGACAGTGGGAGAGAACCAGACATGTAATTTTGCAGGCACAGCCTCAAGCCACTGGTTTCCACACCATGACATGATTGCTAGTGAATGCAGCAGTCCTCCAGGGTCCTGGAAAACTGGAGCTGACCCTCCCCGTTTGGTCCAGCATGCCAAGGCTCACACAGCCACGTTTTTCACTCCCCCCTTCCCCTAGAAACCACGATTTCCTAATGGCCTGAGCAACACATTGCACAGTCCCTGCCCTTTGTTCCCTACAGGGACTGGTGTTAATCTGGTGGCTCTCATGGTCCCTCTGCCTTAAGGATAAACTCCATGCACGTTTCAAGAGTTGCTCCTGCAGTACAAGTAATTCCAGCAGATTCCAACGGGGGAGAGGAACCACTGCGAGCAGCACGGAGCCGGTGGGAGGCGTTGCTTGGAGAGAGCCCAGGGCCAGAGCAGCAGCCCCAGGAGGGAGCAGGCTGCAGACAGCCCAGAGAGCAGAGCCAGGGGCAGTCTGTGCGTGGCAGCATCGTGCATCTCCATGGAGCCGTGTGATGGGTCAGTGACTGGCATCTGAGAGCAGGGCAGTGCTTGGAAGCACAGGCTCTCTGTGCTGGCTTTCCTTCCCTGCCTCATCTCATGCTCACACCCAGAAGCTACCAGCATCTTCCCCCAAAACACCTTTATTTGCACCTGTTTCCACCAGCATTCCCCTGGATTTCAGCAAGACTGCTGAAAAGAGAGGGGAAACCACTGGAAATGATTGTCCTTGGTGGTCTGGGGGTGCAGCTGATCCTGTGTGTAAGTGCTGCCAGCTTGTACTCACAGCAAACCACAGTTCCCCTGGGGCTAAACCCCTCTCAGTGTCTGCTGAGCTGGTGCTCACCTACAGCTCAGGATCTGATGGGGGGGTGGGGGTGATGACACACACTTGGAGGGCCTTCCAGTCACACACACCCCAAAGAAAATTCACAGGGGAGCCACCTGAAGCAGAGCAGTCACTGCAAATGCCACCTCCCTGGAACACAGTCAAAGCACGGGGGTTTCCACAGGTCAGGGACACAGCAGCACAAACAAGGCAAAGATAATCTGCTGGGTATTAGTGGAAGGATATGGGTAATAAAAGGTCAGCTAGTTCAGGAGAAGCCCCTTTGATGTTACATATCTGCCTGACATCTGAGAAATCTGCTGCCTTCCAGGGCTGGCAGCAGGAGCTACTGTTTTTTCTCAGGCTCTTTTCTCCGTGCTTGTGGCAAGCAAAGCAAGGACATATTCAGCACTGCCTGGCTTGGAAACACTGCTTTATGGGATGAGGGAACTCCAAGTCCTTATAGGATTAGTTCTAGGGAGACATGTTTTAGACAGAAAAGGCTCACAGTTCATTTCCATTCCTGTTCCCCGCTGCCCAACCAATATTTCCCCTTCCTTAGGCTTGACCTAGGGCTTGCATCCAAGAACACAGATTCAAAACAGGCTTCTATTGCTCTGCCTCCCTAGTTCCTTCCACCCCACAGCAACTACCACATCCTAAGCCTTGCTAAGGGGGTGAAATGCCAGGAGGCTTCTGCTGGAGGCTGCATTTGGCTTCAAACTGGCAGAGTGTAGGTTTAGATTGGATATCAGGAAGAAATTGTTCCCTGAGAGGGTGGTAAGGTCCTGGCACAGGTTGCCCAGAGCAGCTGTAGCTGTCCCATCCCTGGAAATGTCCCAGGCCAGGCTGGATGGGGCTCTGAGCAACCTGGGCTAGTGGAAGGTGTCCCTGCCCATGGCAGGGGCTGGAATGAGATGGGCTGCAAGGTCCCTTCCAACCCAGGCCATTCTAGGATTCCACCCGTGGAATGAGATGATTCTCTGTGGATCATAACTGAGAACCAAAGGGTGCCAGCCAGCTCAGGAGCTGTATCCTTCAGATGGGAGGTCAGGAGCCAAGCCTTTCCAGGGCTGCTTTCTGGACCTGTAGCACAGCTTTACTGTTGCTAAGCAAGTCAAAACTGTGGCTTCAAGAAGTCAGGGCCACAGCTAAGCCAGCAGCCTGAAAGCTGACCTGGGTTTATTCTGTGAGCATGCTTTCCTAGGCTCAGGGTATGACTGTGCCTGGCTGTGGGGATGGCACAAGGAGCAGGGATCTGATTGCACAGTTAATCCTGCATTACAAATGTACTTGCTGGCTTCTCAGCTGGTGGGAGGCAGGCAGACAGACAGATGAAGCCCTGACATTTTGTCTGCACAGAACTAGAGACCTGGACTTCCCCAGAGAGGAAGTGCTGCTGGATACTGCCAGGAAAGGGCTTTGCTGCACTCAGGTTTCCCTGACTTAGATCTGAGTGGGGATATGGAGATGGAGCTGCTGCTACAAAACCTCTCCTGCCCACCGAGCTCTAGGTAGCATTTTCCTCATGGTTCCCAAGCTCCTCTGTCTCCACAGAGAACAAAAGAACATCCCCACTCATCATGAGGGGGCATCCTCACCTCAGCCAGCCGCACCAACCCCGAGCCTTTTGCAAAGCAAACCCTTCCACGCTGAGCTCCACTGCCTCTTTCCTTCAGGCAGAGCTCTGCAGGGCTGGGACTGCACCGCGGCTCAGCTCGGCTCAGGTCACTCCGTGCGCAGCACCAGCATCTGCAAAGTCATCGCTCTGCCTTGGCTGCGGTGTGATGAGCCCGAGCAGCCCCGCCGGCACGGGCACAGCCAGCTGGGGAAGGGCACAGCCCTGCCTGGGACGGCACAGCCCACCGGGATCGGCACAGCCCACCGGGACCGGCACAGCCCCACCGGGACGGCACAGCCCACCGGGGGACAGGCACAGCCCCACGGGACCGGGTCAACAGCCCACCGGCACAGCCCCACGCCCGGGACTCGGCACAGCCCCACCAGGGACCGGTACAGCCCACGTCGCCCCACCACAGCCAGGCCCGCACAGTCCCACCGGGACAGGCACAGCCCCACCGGGACCGGCACAGCCCACGGGACCGGCACAGTCCCACCGGACCGGCACAGCCCCACCGGGACAGGCACAGCCCCACCGGGACCGGACAGCCCCGGATCGACAGCCCCACCGGGACAGGCACAGCCCCACCGGGACGGCACAGCCCCACCGGCACAGCCCCACCGGACCGGCACAGCCCACCGGGACGGCACAGCCCCACCGGGACCGGCACAGCCCCACCGGGACCGGCACAGCCCCACCGGGCACAGCCCACCGACCGGCACAGCCCGTGGACGGCACAGCCCACCGGGCACAGCCCCACCGGGACCGGCACAGCCCCACCGGGACAGGCACAGCCCCACCGGGCACAGCCCCACCGGGACAGGCACAGCCCGGACGGCACAGCCCCGGGACGGCACAGCCCCACCGGGACAGGCACAGCCCCGGGACCGGCACAGCCCCACCGGGCACAGCCCCACCGGGCACAGCCCCACCGGGACCGGCACAGCCCACCGGGCACAGCCCCACCGGGACAGGCACAGCCCGCTGGGACGGCACACCCACCGGGACCGGCACAGCCCCACCGGGACAGGCACAGCCCCACCGGGACAGGCACAGCCCCACCGGGACAGGCACAGCCGCCGCTGGGACCGGCACAGCCCCACCGGGACCGGCACCAGCCCCACCGGGACAGGCACAGCCCGCGGGGACACGGGGTCCGGCACGCCACGGAAGGCAAGCCCTGGAGGTGGGCGAGGAGCCCAGCCCCTCGGGTGGGGCACAGCCCGTCACAGCATCCCTCCGAGATTCCCCTCTCGCCCTGCACCTCTTCCTCCCCTCTCTGTGGAGGACAGGAGAGGCTGCTGCATCACCTGGGCACGTCCAGCTGCCGTCATGCCCCGAGGACTGCGGTTTAATTATGGGAAGTGGGCTTGGCCCGGCTCCAACAGCCAAGGACTCAGGTCTGGTATCCAATCATTTCTTTATCCCACAACTCAGGAACGCCAAGCCTCTGCAGCTCCAAACAGCTCTAGATTGCTCAGACTACTGAGTTCCTTTAGAGATGATTGTTCTTGGGTTTTGAGAAACAACTTCACCTTATAGGATATTTCAGGTAGAAACTTCTCAGCAGAGCCACTCACTGTAAAATAATGAGCACACAATCCTGAAAAATGAGCTGCAGTGATGTTATACACAACTGAAAAGGAAGGGAGGAGAAGAAGAAAGCACTAATCACATCTGGATGCACCCACAGTGTCACTGTTGCACTGGTAATTATGCCAAGCCTGTACATTTTTGTAAAAAAAGCAAAAAGAGGCTAGGTTCTTTAATCCCACACCTCTTCTAATGGAACCCAGGCTGAAAGGGATGTTTGTCTATCTGTGTGAAGGCATTTCACACACCTGTAACCCACACCTCTGTGCCTAGGATGCTCTCATGCTTACAATAAGAGAGGGATGAAAATCCCTGAAGTGACAGCTGCAAGAGAAGAGATTACTTTTCCCCCTTATTCCAGAGGAGTCTATATTGGAATCTGCTAAACAGGGAGCAGCTTCCACCTGAGCAATGCTGCTCTTACAGGCACTGGAGAGGTCAGGGCTGATTCCTTGCTCTGAGAAGCTCCACATCAGCGAGCTGCACACTCCCCACAGCTGGCAAAGGACCGAGGTGCTCAGGGGGTCTGTGACAGCATTTGACAAAAGAGCTGGAGAAAGCCACCCCTGCTGTGAGCACAGACACCATTCCTGCTGCAGGAAGTGGAACACTAGGGCAGGCCTTCTAGGGACACAAGGATTAGCTGGGACAGATAGAAATGGCAGTAACAGAAAGTGAAATACAAGGCATTGCTTGCAAATTTAATTCTTCTCTTAGTGATGCATGTCCTTTTCATTTGCCAGGCTGGCACTGTCACCAAGGTCAATGCAAATGTGCTGTCAGCTGCAGGAAATTGGTGGGAAACTGAGCATTTCTGAATGTCCACAGAATTTCTGATGGCCTCTGCAAAATCACACTGGGCTTCGTTCTCTTGTCACAAGTCCCACTTGTACAGCTAAATCAATTTTGTTCCATTTAGTGAAGACATCTCCATTAATCTGACCTGCTCCAACTCCCAACCAACAGAAGCTCTCCCATAGCCTGCTAAGCCAGAGGGTTTGCTGGAATTTTAGAAGGGATAAGAGCATCACTTCACTGGTTCTCCTCTCCTGGAAGCATCTCAGCTGCTTCCCTGCAGCCCAACTCTTACCCTAAATGGCAGAGCTGGTCTAGCCAGAGCAGCACCCATTCTCCACCAGTGCTGTGCCAAAAGCTGTGCAGGCAGCTGTGGCACAAAAATAAAGGTTCCAGAAGAGAACACTGGTAAAATATCACTTCTGAGAGCAGTCAGTTCTGTGAAATGCAAGAACATTGCTACTGCATCGTCTGCCAGCACCACGGCACTGCAGAAATCCTCCTCTCTGTAGAGGATGGGTGGGCTCCACCATCTGTCTCCTGAGCACTGCAGAGAGCACAACAACTCGCTCTGCACATGCTCTGGCACGCAGCAGCAGCCAGGGATGGCCCCAGCTCTGGCTCTGAGTGGGCAGATGCGAGCAAACAGGATTTATAAATTCATCACTGTGTTGGTTTTAGCTTTGCTGTGGTACAACTGCACTGAATCCCACCCAGCTGGGCTGGAGTAATACCTCAGGGAACCTGCTGCTCCTTCCACCCACACTCACACACACCCCACTCCAGCCACAGCTTTCAGCCCATGGACAGGTGGGTTTGGGGAGTAAGCTCTTTGGAGAATGAAGCACTGGCAGAGCAGACAGCTTAAGGAAAGTTTCTTTCTCAGTGAAGCCACCTTTGAAATGGACTGGGAAACCAGAGGATCAAACACTCAATACCTAGAGAATGATATTTATTCCCAGAACTCATTTCATGTCCTAGAGGGCAGGAAGTGTCACTTGTAGTTATAGAATGGGGCAAGGGTGGCAAACAACAGGATGCAGGTTCCCCATCTCCCAGCAGGCTGCTCCACTGCCTTGCAGACACTGTAATTATTTCTGAAAACCAGCATTCAGCCAGGTCAAAGGAGATGAGACTTGGCCATCCTCTCTCCATCAAACCCATCCCAGTGTAACGCGAGTGGAGGATGTCAAAGATGTCACATCTACCAAAGCTGCCGACTTTTCTCTTAGCAACCCTGACAGTTGCCAGGAAACGACGCCTTGCTGTTACTAGGGTGACACAGGGGACCAAAGCCACACACCAACAACACCCACCTGCCAGGGAAGGGGAGGAATGCTCACCCTGGCTCTCCCATTGCTTCACAGGGGAGGAAAGCCTCCACTCAAGCCACAGAAATTCCAGCAGTGTAAATCAGGAGCAGGGATCATGTCACCTCTGGTCACCAACAGGTTTGGTGCTGCACTGCTGCCTGCCAGCACCCAGAGGGGGTTGCTGGGGAGTGACATCAATCCTAAGGGAAGGTTTCAAAGGGGGCAGAGATGTGTCAGAAACACCATCACCAAAACCTACCACACAGAAAAGGGAAGAAAAGCCCCATTCTTTGTCTCACTGCATTATTCTACATTCTTTGTCTCACTGCCTATTCTACAAGGAGCAAGAACAGGGAGAGGACAAGGCATTTTTTGGTGTTTACTTGGATCTTCAAATCACACTTCAGATGCCAAACGGTGCCACATAAAGCAGCAGGTCTGTGTGAGTGCCAATTCCTTTTGAGGGATCCAGTCAGGCTATGGAAGATGGTGAGGGCTGCACAGAAGGGCCTGGAGGTGAAGACACAGCAGGAGTGGCTGAGGGCCCTTGGTCTGTTCAGCTGGAGAAGAGCAGAGTGAGGGCAGAGCTCCCAGCAGTGCTGCAGCTTCCTCAGGAGGGGCAGAGCAGGGGCAGGCATTGATCTGTGTCTGTGTGACCAGGGACAGGACCTGGGAATGCCTGGAGCTGGGTCGGGGGGGGTTGGGTAGAGTTTAGGAAATTCTCTTCCCCAGAGGGTGGTGGGCACTGCCAGGCTCCCCAGGGAATGGTCACAGCCCCGAGGCTGCCAGAGCTCCAGGAGCATTTGGACAATGCTCTCAGGGATGCACAGGGTGGGATTGCTGGGTGTCTGTGCAGGGCCAGGAGTTGGACTCGGTGATCCTTGTGGGTCCTTTCCAACTCAGTGGATTCTATGATTCTGTGACTGCAAGGGCCAGGACCCCACAGAAGCAGAGGCTGCAGCATCATGGGGGATTGTCTGCCCAGGAGCTGCAGTTTTCCACTGTGCCACCACCCCAGCACAGAAAACAGACAGGATTCCAGCCCCTTGCAAAGATGGGAAAGAGGTTTCCTGTACCTCCCCACTCTGTTCCTGACCCCTGACACTGCAAACCACTGGCCTTACACAGAACAGGATTCCAGCTCTGACTCTGCCAATGTGTTAACTCTGCCTTTTCCAGCCTCAGGAGACACCAAGTGTCAGCCCAGATGGAGCCTTCCAGAAGAACAAACTACCTGTGTCAGCTAAGTGGGAGCCTTGACACCAACACAGATTTCTGTCCCCTCTTAATAGAAGCTGGGTTTCCTTTCCTTGCTACAGAGGAAGAAAAAAGGCCTTAGATTTTTATCTCCTGGTCCAAAATCGTTGGAGTGCACCTCGCACTCCAAAGACAAAGTAGGTGGAATTGGAGATGGATGGTTGGGCTGACGTATTCCCTCTCCCCCATCCCCTGCCTGCATGGAGGCAAGCCAAGAGGAGCAGGGTGTTCCAGCTGAAGGGGTGGTGCAAAGTCCTTCCCTCCTGCAGAGGGAACAGCAGGGAATATTCTGCTCTCACTCCACGCAAAACAGCACAGCTCCTCACCACATCCCACCCGGCGAGGGCAGGAGGCACCAAAGCCTTTCAGAGCTGCCACTTTGCCACACATCATAGCCAAGAGGATTAGTTCAGTGAGGGCAGACACTAAGCTCTGATCATCTGGTTCCAAGGGTACAGATTACTGCAATATGAGCCATGAGGGAAAAAAAAAAAAAAAAAAAAAAAAAAAAAAGACTTGAAAACCAGCTGACAACAAATCAAGCCAAACTGTTTTTCTCAGAATGGGTAATGATAGGAAAAAAAATATATTATCACTTTTCTTTTTTTTTTCACCAGTTCAGAAGCTGATTAGAAATGTTCTGCTCCAAAGTCTTAACAGGAAATACAGGCAAAAGATTTTCTGAAAGATGTAAGCACAAAGGAGCCGTTTGATCCCTTGGTGCCATCCCCTCGTGCTCCACAGACTCCGATTTCATCCATTCGCTTCTTCATTAAACACAGTGAGAGATATTGAGCTAAAGCTTCCACTTTCTGAAAGCCATCCAGCTTTGAGAACATCAGGAGGTGGTAATGCTTCCCTTGATCACGTCCTCCAGGGAATAACCACTGGATTCACATCAGGACCTCATTTTCTGTTCTCTTACACACCAGTGACAAACTCTGGATGACCTGGAGGGCACAGACATGCACCCATGCCATCCAGCACATTCTACCAAAATTATCAGCACATTTCAGAGACACCCATCCCTGGAGCCATTTATTATTTATCCAGCTCTGGAAGGTTATCAGCTCCCAGCTGAGATCATCAGACATTCTTCCTCCATCCTATCTGATTCAAGAGCAATGGAAATCCTGTCTGGACTTTCTGACTGTGGGAATTGTGCCAGTTTGACCTCCCTTAGTGCTCCCAACAACCCTGTTTATGTAACCACAGAGCCATCCCTGCCCTGATGCAGTTGGCCAGAAGGCTGATGGGTAGTCTGGAATTACAGTAAATTTAGATAGGAGGTATGGCTTCTGTTAGGAACTGGGAGTGCCTTCTTATGGCTGACAGGAGCAGACTGCATGCGAGGTTTACAAAGCACAATTCTGCAGGTCATCAGGGAAATCAAAGGCTGGGACTTGCAGAAGAGACTAGGAGCAAAGATCCAGCCTAAAGTCAATGAGAAGGGATTTGCTGCTTCTCCTTGGTGGGTCCCAACACAAACAGACAAACCCAACATTTAGCTGGAAGTTTCAAATCCCAACCAGGGAGCAGTGGAACTGCAATCAGATGATGATTTGAGCTTGCTCTGATGCTTAAGGCAGGCTCAGTAAGGAAAAAAACCTCTTAGTGAGAAAAAATTGTTGAACAGATTCCCTGTGATTCACTGTGTTCCTTGCTCCATCTGTCTCCCTTAATATCCAACGTAGCTACACGTTAACCTCACATTTTAAGAATGAACGATGAAGGCTGTAGCCAGCATTATAGTCTGCAGTGAAAAGGCTCCATAAGGCTAAGCTAAAAGAAGTTAACACTTCTAAGTGGTGTCTTTCAGTGTAAACCTGTCAAACTCTCCCAGCAGCACAACCCTGGAACACTAACCTGCTTTAATATGCAAGAAGCTGTGGCAACTGCTTCAGATGGGTTGCCATTATTTTTTGGTTTCTTCTTTATTTTCCTCGATCCTTATTTCCTATTTCTGAGCTGACTCTCAAGCCAGGGTCTCTCACCCTCTGGGGGTTCTGTGAAAGCAGTGGTTGCCCTTTTCTGGTCTGAGTTGGCCACTGCAAGCCAGGCTTGACCCAAACTGTAGGGAAGGAGTTGCTGAGGTGCTTTGCAGCACCTCACAGCCCTCAGGAGAGGCTTTAGCAAGGGCACAAACTTGCAGGAGGCGTTTTTAATGTCCCCTTCTGTTATGTGAGAGAGAAATGCTTCCAGCACAGCCTGCTCAAACCCTGTCTCCTCCAGCCTGCAAGTCCATAAACCTGAACTTCCAGCTAGGAAGGGAGGGAATTCTGTGTCATTCAGGAATTTTGTCCAAAAAAAAAAACCCCAAAAGTGGCATATTTTTAGGTGGTTAAACCAAGAATAAGGCTCAGCCTTAATTTTCACAGGAAATATTCTGTTCACAATACTGTGTGTTTCTCACCAAGCCAGGGCAATGGAGCACAATGGGAAATCATATAAAGAAATCACAGTGGTATCTTCATGGATTGGCAGTGAAAGGTAACAGATGGTCTGCAAGAAGGATGGAGAGGGACTTTCCTCATGGGCCTGGGGTGACAGGACAGGGGAATGGCTGCACACTGCCAGAGAGCAGGGTTACATTGGCTATGGGGAAGGAATTGTTCCTGGGAGGTGCTGAGGCCCTGGCACAGGGTGCCCAGAGCAGCTGGGGCTGCCCCTGCATCCCTGGCAGTGTCCCAGGCTGCATGGGGCTGGGAGCAGCCTGGGACAGTGGGAAACATCCCTGCCCATGGCAGGGGGTGGAATGAGATCTTAAGTGTCTATTCCATGGCCAAACTGTGCTCTCCCTTTTCTGTCTCCAAGTTATATCTGGAATAAGCTGAATTTTACAAAGCAGAATTGCAGCTTTGTGTTATTCAGCAGAACAGCATCGTGCCATTGGATCTGCCACACGGATTCTCTCCAAGCACATTCTTGTTCTCATTGGTATCTGTGGTGGGGTTAATCACAGGGAGGTTCATCTCTCTGCACCTCAGGCATTTGATGTGTCTGTCCTGGCTTCCAGAGGTAATGAACAGAACCAGAGGCTTCCAGGGTGCACCACCTCTCCATCAGAACGTGGACAGCTCCCTACACCAGACAACTTCTGCTCCTTGTTTCTGGATATCATGGAAGCTGAGATATCTTGCTCAGAATTATGTCTAAGTCTTTAGATATAAATGAAGTAAATCCTGTTCCAGTTGCCTCTGAGATTGTAAAGGAGCAGCCCAATCAGCTTTGCATCCAGGAAGTTATAATTAGATGGTTAATGAAACATGGGCTGACACCCCTGGCTCTTTGGAGATTTAGGAATTTAAGGTTCTACTCAGGGCATTTCATAGCTTCCCTGCCTAATGCCCATGTCAAGAAAAAACCTCAAATTGCCAGGACTGACCACTTCATAACGATTTGTGCAGGAGAAAGGATATCTACATATTCAGTTTAAATTAATGTCACTATTAGGCTGCTACTCCTTTATCCCAACTCTTGTCACACAATGCAATTATTATTGTTTTGGCAGCATCTTCCCTGAAACTTGAACCCACAAAGTACCCAGAGCCTGATATCTGCCTGCCATCTCGTCACAGTTGCTGGATATTGATTATCAGCTAATTACCCAATTGACATCCTCCCAGTTTTATTGTCTTGTTAAGGAGTTTATCATAAGATCTGTCAGACAATCCAAAAAGACTTCATTAGCATAGCACTAATAATTGAAGACTTTGGATGAGTAATAAAATACAAGACATAAATTTCTTATCACTCCTTCCTACTTCCCTCCTGGCATGACAAAGCACAATAGATGTTGATGATGCCTCTCAAATCTGTTTCCCTTCTCCACCCCAGAGACTCTATCTGATTGAATCTGATTTTGATAAGGAAAAAATTGCTCAAAATAAGGGTAGAAATCAGAAGAGACAGCCTTGTTTACTGGCACTCTGGAAGTCAAACCAATCCAGTCTTTCTGCAGTCTTGGAATGCATCAGCCAGAAGGATGAACCTCCTTGCAGAACTATTGTGCAAGCACAGCTGCTTTGTCTCCTCCTCGTGCCCAGGAAGGGATGATATCACATAAATCCTATTCAGCAATTTGAAATTAAGTTTGAACCCTTCAGGTTTGGGGATGATCACCTTCCAGAGCTCCACATGAGCATTTCACTTGTTGGAGTCAATATTCCACACAAGCAACACTCTGGTTCAGCTTTGTGGAATAACCTCAGCCAGGTGTGATTCAGTTCAATTTATAAAAGAAAAAACTTGAATCCACCCACTCAGAGCACAACAGGGCACAAACTTCTGATGAGACTCACCAAGAAATCTCTGCAAAGTTTTCCCTTTGATTTCTTTGATCAGAACAGAATAAAATCAGCAATGCACTTGGAGCAACCTTGAGCTTAGAAGGGAGGAGAAGATTTCCAGAGCTCTCAGGGTACAAATGAAGCGCCAGCAAGCTCTGATTCTCTAAAGCAAGACAAAAATCACATGACAAGCTGCTCTACACAGTGAGACAAAAGCATAAAGAATTATCATGGAAAAGGTGATGCCAGATATAGAGTACTATGCTAATAAAAGTCACACAATGCAGATGTGATTCTCTCCCTTGGAATAAAACTCATTTTTTAATTCCTACCCCCAATGTGCTGCAAGACATAGGTATGTCCATATAAAAACTCCCTATATATAAACATCTAGGAAAGATTTAGCATATAAATGCACCCTTCACTAACAAAAGGGGAAGGTCTCAAAAGAAGAGTCATTCTTTGTCCCACTCCTGAAAAGGAAACAGATTTTTCCCAGGTGAACTGTTGTTTCTCCAAAAAACTTCTGATTGAACAGTAATACACCAAGAGAAAAAATATAGCAGTTGAACTGGTAAAACACTAATTTTTTAATCAGTTATAGGAAAATGAACAAGAAATAAACTGTCTTTGAAGGCATCCTTACTTTTACTACGACATATGGCACCTGGCTTTGCTATTTTCTGTTTGAATTCCTTCTAGTGAAGGCCAAAATGGATTTACATGCAAGTGTCAGTTCACAATATAGGGTCTTAAATAAGGTCAAGGTGCTTCCAGATTCTCAAAGGCACCTAACTCTCAACCAATTAGCTGCAAGCAATCTTTAAAAAACTCTGAGAGACTTTGGAGTCTTCAGATAGCACTTGGACAGTTTGGAATTTAAACCATTTTGTCTTGCCCTGGATTTTATGCTCCTGGATGCTTGAAGCACATTTGAAGACCAATCCTATTGATGGAATTGATGCCTTTAGAGACTCAGAGGGCAGCAGAGCCACTGCACTTTCAGAAATGCATCTTTTCTTTACTCTGTGCTGGAGTTGCCTACCTAGAGACCGAGGGCAGCAGCCTAGAGTCCTGTTCCCACAGACTGGGACAAGAGCAGGAATGATTATTAGACACAGAGATTATACAGAACAGTGGATTTGACTAAAACAAACCCTGATTCTTCCTGATGCTTTTAGTCCAAGGTAAAGGACACTGACCTAACCCTGAAAGGAATAGGCAAGATTAAAAAACCTAATTGTGGCTTTTCAGTGCCTGAAAGGAGGCTGAAGGGAAAATGGAGAGACTATTTACAACAACTTACACTCCCAGCCCAGCTCCTGCAGGCAGAGAAGTTCTGGTGCAGAAGGACAGACACTCACAGCCTTCCAAACCAACCAGAGAAGCCACAGGCAGAGCATCTCTGATTTTCCCTCCCAGCCTCCAGAAACCTTCCCTGGAAGGGAAAGAAGACCCACTTCTGCAACGTGGTTTGGAAAGCTGGATGTCAAATCCTCCCCCTTCTTGCCAAACAGAGGTGTTTTTCAAATCAAATTCAGTTTCCTGACTCTGGCATGTGTTTATCCTGCTCACAGGATGATATTTAGCTCCCCAGGTTTCTTCTCTTCTAGCTGGCCTGCCATCCAAGGGTGTGATTAGTTCATCAAAAGAATGAAGGGCAGTCCAACCTGCCTGAAGAGAGGTGATGGAAAATAGAGTCCCTGCTAACAAGAGCAGCAGGACAAGGGTCACATATTGGTAGAGGTGATGAAAGCTCCTGCAGGTCTGTTCAGGGTGGCTGTTGCTATGAGAGTGAAGAGATTTGCTGGCCCTGAAGCAGGGAGAGGACACAGATGCTGTTTTGTTCTGTATCAGTTACAGATTCTGGTCACTTGTGTAAGTTAATACTCTCCCAGCTTCTTTTAGGCTCATTACAGCTCTTCTTCTGTTACAGCTTGGCAACACAGATCTGCCTCTCCTTCCACAGGGAGACCACGCTGCCTCTGCCCTGACAGCACGTGGTGGCAAAGGGCAGATTTTAATCTCTGAACCTGCACTGGGGGGTTCTCACCCAGGTTTATTAGCTGTGTGGAAGAGAAAGACAATCTCAGGAGTGCTCTCCCATTCAGAGCCACTCTAAGGCTCCGTGCTGATGAGAAAATGTCTTTGTCACTGTTCTCAACAGGATCCTGCTGGGCCATCTCCAGCCATTTTCTGCTGAAAACAATAGTGTGTAAATAGGGAAGGAAATAAGGACTTGATTCTCTCTATCCAGGTGAAATAAAACGATTGTAACTGTATAAAACAGGTGAGTTCTTGGTGCTGTTGAACCCTTTTGAAAGTTTGTTCCTACAAACAAAGCTTCATTAGGGTGAAATGTCTCTGTTTTCCAACATCAAACCGATTTTTTCGCAACTCAAATTTCCCCTGAAAAATTTTATTTTTCTTATGTGACAATTGCTGAAGCAACTCTCAGCACATTTAAGCACTTAAATACAAAATATTTCAAGTTGCAAAGACAGTATTTAAGGAGGAAATAGATGATCTTTTGGGTCAACCCTAGGCAGCAGGTGTTTTCTCTAAGATGGTCTTTATTTATTCTATAGATGTAAGTAAAGACACACTAATCTAGCATTTAAAAAAACCCCAGAAAATGACAATAAGGGTAATATCACATTCTTAATTTTTTCAGAGTCCTTATTGCAAGGCAAATCATCTCTCCTGAGCACCAGCAGGAAAGGCAACAAATTTCTCCTGTGACCACATGACAGCAGGAGTGGTTTAGCATTCTCTGTTCCTGGGTCTCTGTTGAGAGATCCCTGATTTGAACACCCTTCAGTCAAGAAAGAGAAAAGAAATATCTCTGCACAGATATGGCTTTATCAAGGCATAATCCCCATGAAGTAAAAGCCTTGATTTCACAAGGGAAGCAGATAAGCAAGCAATGCCCACTAAGGGTTTAAACAGAGAGGCTTTGATAGATTCCCCAATTCCCTTTTATATTGAGCATTTCTGGCCAGAGAAACGGGGGAAACTGGAGCCCATAAGGTTTTCTCATCACCATCCAACCCCACCCCAGCCTGAGTTTGTCCTTTTTTTTCATGAAGCCAACCCTTTAGCTTCTCTAAAATTCCTTGCCATAATTTTCTGTTCTGAGATCTTGTGGAGACAGGAAACCTTCAGAGGCAATCATACACTAATGCCAGCATCAATCAGCAACCACATTAGACAACAAAACCTCTTCCAATATGTCAATACAATAAACAGTGATCAAATTCCACTCAGTGCAAGCCACGAAGCCTTGCCTGTGCTTCCTCATGATTTTTACATGACAACTGCTTAAATTTACAGGAACTGTCCTGCCCTGCCTCTAAAGAAAGGAGTCAAAGAACTGTGAGTGTTCAACTAAATAACCAGGAAAGACAATTCCCTCTCTTCCCAGGGTCAAATGCACAGCTGTAACATTTACAAAATGGATAAATGTCATTTCTGGGCTGCTTGAATTTTAACCCAAATCCAGCAGCAGGCAGGCTCACTTGTGGTGGAACAATGCCTGTGCTTTGCTGTCACCAAGATTCATTTCAGACACTGCTGAAATGGACTTTTTTGGAGGGCAAAAAAGCTGCTTATAAGTGAAAAAGCACATTTTAGGAGCTGCATACCCCATGCTCCCTGCAAGCACCACAGTGCATGGCACGAGCCATGGCACTTCTGGAGCTACACATTCCCTTCAGGAGCCTCTCTTGCTCTGTCCTGCAGAAATCCAGCACCCCCTGAGTCCTGGGCAGGGAGAAGGCTGCTTCATCATGGAACAGTGTGTCATTCTGGCTGCTTAAATACAAACCTCTTTATCATGAGGGCACGTTTTCCACAGAGATAAAGGCTGTGCTGAAACTAAGATTGTAATGCCTGCATCCATTCCTTTCAGGAATCTTTACCAATGGCCCAGGCATCCCACTGGAATTTGACCTACAGACATGCCAGTGGCTCTGTGGTAAGTAACTTCTTCTCAGCCTGTTTTTTTTCAATCTATTTACCAGCGTATAACCACAATTCCAGTTTCCTCCAGTGACATGAGGCAGTTTCTCCAGGATGCCATCAGCATTCCCTAGTCTAAGGAGCCCAGGAACTGCGCCAGTAGCATATTTCTTGCATTAAAGAAAAATAAGAGCTCAGAAAGCTAAATTCTCTAAAGCTATCTCCACAGATTCAGCACAGCATTTTTTATTTCAGGAGTAAATACTCTAAAATCCAATTTCGTCTCCTACTAAGATTTCTATGCAATATTAATATGTATAACAGATTTTCCCAGTATTGCTTCCAGTTCTTATCTTCCCTACCACTGCACTTCTTTCTTTACAGAGTTACTGCTTATAGTGGAGAAACTTCTGCCACATAGGGGCTAAAAAAATAATGTTTTGATTCCCAAAGGCTTTTTGGTAATATGGTAATGCAAACAATAAAGGCCAAATTTCCCTGTGGAGCTTTTCAATACAGTATTACCCTGCCACCCAAGAATTTACACCATAACTCTCTTTTTCCCATTGCTGGTATTCAGGAGAAAAACACAGAAATGACAGAATTTAAATGACAGATGATGCAGACATTTGTCATGCAGCCCTTCTATATGTTTGTTACACCTTCTCATCCTACTTCTCTTCTTCCCAGCTTAACTCATTTGCTTTGAAATTCTTCCTTCTGCTGGAATCTGTAGCACGAATCTCGATTGTTTTTGGAACAAACCATGCTCAGCTCATTTTAAAAATAAGGGTTTCTGTCCCACAAGACTTTAGAACCCATCTCCACTGTCTGCAATGTGCAGGAAAACTTAACTTCCTTCACCTCACTGTCTCTCCCAACATTCCCATTGTGTTACTGCAGCATTTTTTTGTGGGATGTCTCAGAAATTCCTGCCCCACCACTGCACACGTAGCTCTGCAGGGCTTGCACATCCCTTGAGCATTCCCAGTGCACTTCACAGCATCTCCCAGTCACTGCCCAGCACTCCCTCAGCCACCTCCTCTGCAGACAATAAACACCCAGTGCCAGGCACTGAGCTCCTTCATTGCCAGAGAACGTGGGAAAGGGGAGACAGGGTGGGTGCAGGAACTGAGCACTGGAACACCAATGTCACATTTCAAACACTGACTCTCCAAACAGAACTTCTGCTGTGTGTGTAAAAGGTATTAAAGATGTCAAAGAGCCTGCTCTTAGCCCCCATCAAGGGGCAGGAGACCCAGGCTAAGCAGGCTGTGCTGAACTCTGAGGTTTCTCCCCTGCAGTCCCTCTCAGTTCTGCTCCAGGAGATGATGTCAGTGCTCCTGCACAGGAGGATTACGTGCAAAGGCTGCAGGCCAGGGTTTGCTCATCCTCTGACCTCTCAGCATTCTGCACTCAGGCTCTGTCAGCTGGCTCAGGGCTCGCAGGTGCCACGGGGGGCAGGCAGGTGAGCCCAGCTCACCTCAGCTCACCCACCCTCCTCCCAAAATCCTGAGCTTCATGCTGGCTTGGAAAGAAAACCAGCTCACAGAATAGGTCAGCTTAGGAGGGACCACGGTGGATGGTTTGTTGGGTTTTTAAACAGCCAATTCAGGAGAACTCTAAAGCTTATGATTAGGATATCCTGACAGTTAGTGGATAAATTTTGTTTACAGCAATATTATTGGCTGGACTAGAATTGGACTCCTGTGTGTTTCTACCTCTACTTTTAGCAATGGTTTTGGATTTTCTTAATAAGAAAACTTTTCTTAATTTTCTTAATAAGCTCCACTGTTTTGGATGGGAAATGTAGGAGGCCACAGCCTTTAAGGAAGAAGAATTGGCATGAATATAACATGAATTATAGCAGGACTCACAAAAGTTCTGTGTCCAAATGCTGAGGGACTCAAAAATGGGGAGGAAAGGGGTGCAGGTGGAGCACTGACACACTTTTAAAGGCTCAGAGAAAACACAGTACATTTTTGCTGTTATCCATGGTATTTAGAGCATAAATAGGATCTAAAGAGCAGCCAATAGCAGTTTTCTAAGCACTGCTATTATCAGTTGTATTCATGGTGCAAAGCAGAGCAGTGGAAGGATATTCATCACTCTCTAGGTAAATTTAACATTCGAGGATGCCAATCCTAAGCCCTGGGACAGTACCTGGGTGCCTGGCCTGGCCTTCTAGAGATCTGGAATTTGATGCTGACAGGGCTCCTGTGATTTTCAGGTCCAGGATACCAGAGTGACTCCACCAGGGTGTTTTTAGTTCAGGGACACTGAGAATTGTATGGAATCGTCCTCCCTCTTGCCACTTTCCACTCCTTCCCCCTTCAGAGGGAAGCTTTGATCCAAGGAGGATCACAGGCAAAAGGCTGGTGAAATCCCAGATGGAAGAAGGCCAGTGCAATTACAATCCTGCTTTGTAACTCACCATGTTTTCCCTAAGTAAATTATTGCTAATTTGATACACCAAGAAACACAGCTGATGCTTCTGAAGGAAAAAAAAAAAAAAAAAAAAAACAGAACCAACAAACCAACCCTCTGTTCCTGAAGACACAGCACTGCAGACCACAGAAAGTCTAAGCCATGCTTAAGGACCAGCAATATTAATGGATTATTGGAGCAGCTGAATTTGCCCCAGGACCACTTCTTCCTTGAAAGGTGCACAAGCCAAGCAGGCATCACAAGGGATGTGGATGGACAGACAGAAAAAAAAGAGTAGAGAAGGAAATTACTGTTTAAAGACTAAGATAAATGAGTGATATGACTGTTAGCAGCATATTTGCTTAAGGTTCCCCATCAAAAAATTATGAAGAAATAGAAGTCATGTCACCAGCACAGACAAATATCAGAGGATAGGGAAATTTGGAAGGGACCACAGTGACTCATCTGTGCTCAAGCAGGGTCAATATAGAGCCTAGATGGCAAGAACAAGGGAAGCCTGAACAAAGACCACATCTCAAACAGTGCTTCAAACCTTTGAAATGTTGCTTTTAAAACTCTGTGCTTTTGGGCATGAACCTCGCAGCTTTAAAATAAAAAAATAAAAAATAAAAAAAAATGCACATGCACACTTCCAGCCTTGGGAAAACTTCCCAAAAACCCAGCATTCTGTTTAATTGGAGTTTGTGGAAGATCATTTTTGATGAGGCAGCTTGTGTCCCCTCACTACAGACCAAATGTTCCACTCTTTCCTCATCCAAATTTGAGAGAGAGATGAATTCATCTTCCTTACTCCCTGTTGTGTAGAACAGGTTGTTCACTAAGTGGAAAAGCCTTCTGGAGTCTTTATTAGGGAAAAATAAGGGACAGAAGCTGACAATTAATAACAGTAAACTCCTGGAGTGACAATGACTGTGGCTTGTCCTCCAAGTTATTATTCCCCACCCCCCATACATATTCAAAATTCATGCTTTTCTCTTTGTGCACCTTCCATCTGCTGCAAAGAAAGAAGGAATATTCCACATGCATTTCTCCCACTGTGGAAGAGACATGAGAGGAGCTGAGATTCCTGTATTTCTGGGCAGCAGCATCCAGAGGCTTCCCTTCGGATCAATATTTGCTGGGCTGGGCTCTGTCAGTGCAGAGGAATTCAAGACCATGTTGTTTACAGCTTCAGGCAAAAAGCAAGTCTGTAAAATGTCTGCAAAAAACACTCCTGGATTTAAAATATAAGCCTTAAGATCCTTAAGACTTCAGAGTGATGCAGAAGTGGGGACAACTGAACAGGGAGAGAGTCTTGGGCTCTTTCTCAGATAAAGCCTTCCAACCTCTGTGCATCACTGGGGGACAGCAGCATTCCTTGCTAGGTAAAAAAGCCCCTTTTATTTATTTTGTAACATAGCACCCTCCTTTTCCTTAAAGCAGAGAGTACAAAATAAACCAAAAACAAACCACCCAAAACAAACCACCCAAGCAGCTTCACAGAGTTATTGATACACCTTGAGCAGTGTGAGCTTAGAGGAGAAACGTTAAATTTATTTTCACTGATGACCTAAGAAGGAAAAACCTGAACAGTCCAACAGGGAAAACAGTGGAAACCCAGTGATGCAGGGATGTGGGAAGTGCATGAGCCACAGAGCCTGGGTATCTACTGAGCTGCATCCACATCTGGGATGCAGCCCAGGGAGCCCAGGGAGCTGCTGGAGCCAGGGCAGGGACAGCCAGGGCAGCAGAGGCTGGAGCAGCTCTGCTGGCAGCCAAGGCTGAGGGCATTGGGATGGTTCAGCCTGCACAGGAGAAGGCTTTGGGCTGACCTCAGGGTGGCCTTGCAGAGCCTGCAGGGAGCCCAGGAGAGATGGGCAGAGACTCTGGACAAGGGCTGGAGTGACAGCACAGGGGAATGGCTGCACACTGCCAGAGAGCAGGGTTACATTGGCTATGGGGAAGGAATTGTTCCTGGGAGGTGCTGAGGCCCTGGCACAGGGTGCCCAGAGCAGCTGGGGCTGCCCCTGCATCCCTGGCAGGGCTTGGAATGAGGTGATCTTTAAGGTCCTTTCCAACCCAGGCCATTTTGTGATTTTCTGAACGTTAAATACTGATTTTCTGTACAGGCACTCAAAATAGTGGGGAAGTGGGTGCCTGCACCCATGTGTTGTGCTTTAGGAGACAGGGACTGACTGCACATAAATCTACTTGCTGTGAACCCATTTTACATCACCAGAAAACCCAGCAGGTTTTGTTTGTCACCTACAGGGGAGCCCCTCTGGTTGCCCAGTCACACCCAGCTCTTACACAACAAGCAGTGCAGGTTAACCTTCCTGGCTGTGATGGTGCACACCACTACACTTCCCCAAACACATTTTCTTAATGCCCTTCCAATCCTTTGTTATGAGATCAGTGCAAGCAATTTTTCTAAAGCCTTCATCTGTGTGAGGCCACCAGCAGAACTTGGTGAATGCCAGGCTTGGTGCTCCAAAGAGCAAGAGAAATAAAATAACCCTGCAGAGGGTTAGAAAGCCAAATTGCTCATTCACAGGCAGCAGAACAACCCCTTCCATCCAACTGCTCCAAGATCCAACCCCTCCATTCCATACACAAGCTAGCCCACATCTACACTCACACATTCATTCCTCCTCAGGCACAGTGGCACACAGATATATTTTGCTCCTGTGGGTGCTTGTTACTACTAAGTTGCAAAGCATTAGTGGACTTCCCTCCCACCTCTCCATCTTTGACAAAAATACTCTTTTTTTTTTTTTTTTTTTTTTTTTTTGAAAGAAGTGCTCTCTTCCACCTCAATCTGGTGTATTTTTGATAAAGCACTAGCTCAGCCTTCTTATTTTTTAACTTGGTAGACTCATTTCCATGGAGATCTCTGGAAGGCCAGAGAACAGAACCATCACACTCCCCCCTTCTGCCATCCCCACTTGAGTCTACAGTGCTTTTTTCCACATTTTCTGTTCATCCTCTCCCTTGCTGCACTTGTGCTTGACTAGAAACTCATGTTTACCACTACAGCACTCCTGACTCATGCAAAATGTGAGATCCAACATTAACACAATTCATGAGAAGGGAATTAGAGAACAGAGAAAACGAAGTCACCCTCCCCATCTCACCACCCACTCCATCCCAGGTCCTTCTGTGGCCCCAGCTGAAGCAGGAACTGAGCACTTCAGTGCCCATCATTTGATGGATCTATCCCTAAAAAACTCCATGCAGCAATGCATTAATTTATCTATTTCAGTTAGCAATGAACCATCAAGCACGAGCCAAACAGAACTCTGATATTTATATAGAGACCAAAAAATTTAAAATATACTTAAAACCTGGAAGATGATTCTGAAATACCACTGCATCAACTGAATCACAGGCTCCTCTGCAGATGTTTCAAATATTGTGCTCTAGAGCTTCCCAGGTACTTCATGGGTCATCTGGGCCTGCTCAAAGGCACTGGCATTCCTCACTGAAAGGCTGAAAATCTGCATCAGACCTGTACCTTGCTGTCCCTAAAAATAAACCTTCTGATTTGTTTTGGTATAATGAATTCTCATGAATTGTAAGATAAACAAGGATCATGTTTGCATTCCTTTGTGAAAAGATCTCACCTGATGGACTTCTCAAGTGACCAGTGGAGATGGAGAGGTGGGAACTGCTCTGTCCAATCTCTGATCACTGTCCAGAAATTTATAGATACAAAATCAGCAATAAACTGGAGAGTTCTTTTCTTCTTCTCTACCTGAACCCCTGCTGTGTGTGTTGCTGTGTTCCCTCTGTGCCTCACAGTAACATCACCTAACCCCTCACAGATTTTAGAAGCTAGGGGTTGGATTTACCCTGGTAACCTCCAGTGATTTATGGACCCACTGAACAACTCAGCCAGTGCTCTGAACTCCCATACAGCACTGGGGTCAAACTGGTATTTCTGCAGCAGATCCACCTGACTCTCTGGCCAACATTTAAGGCTGCTCATGAATCACACCCAGCAATTCCTTTTCCTCTCAAAAAACCAGAGGGAGCCAAATGCAGTGCTCATCCTCGAGGAAGGAGATCATCCCCTGCTCTGGTCCCCTGGGAGGTGTCCCTGCTCCTGGCAGGAGCACTGGAAGGAGATGATATTTCAGGTCCATTCCAAACCAGGCCATTCCATGAGTCTATCATTAAGGAATGTTAATTGCTGTAAGAGTTGAGTGCTAATTTGTAGCCTGGCCCTCATTACCCTTCACAGTAATGCACAGATGGCATTCACAGGGCACACAAAAGTGGAACCCCCAAAACTCAAGTAGTACAGTGAGGGGATAAAAAAATTACTTCAGAGACTCTTTGAGATAAATATATAAATAAGATTAATGCTTTCTCTGTCATTTGTTCTCCCAGCAACAGAACCAACGTGACTCTGCTGCCCTGGCCAGCTCAGATCCTCAGGTATTGTATATTAGATAAATACAAATAGATACACAAATAACTTCCTACCCACATTGCAGCTCCAACTGCTTCTGTAACTCTGAATTTATTTTTTCATTTTTTTTTTTTTTGGCAGACTTCAATAAGCCAGTGAATGTCACCAAATGCTTTCACAAATTGTTTTAACAAGCTGGATTCTTATCTATTAAAGGCTCAAAAAGGTAGATAGGCAGCAGGAAGGAGAAGTGGATCGTGGTGCTGCTGAGGAACAGTAATAAAAGCCAAAAAGGGAAATACACAGAGCAACCAGTTTGATGATGCAGCCACCAAATGAGTCTTGAGCCAGGTTGTGTGGGAGGATATAAAAAATCTGAAAATTGGAAACGGCAGAAAGATCCTAAAGCAAACTCAGCCCTCCCTCCATGGTGCAGCACTGCACAGGCAGACCCTCAAGTGAGGATAATGACCTGGGATTCTCACAGGACAGACACAGCATGGGGAATTTAAATGGGAATCTACAACTAAAACTGATGAATTCAAGTGCAAAAAAAATGGCACAAGTGTCAACAAAAATGTCCCAGCAGCAAGATGTGGAAAACAGCCTCTTGAGAGGTATGGAATTATGCTAAAGCATTCTACAAAGCAGTCTTTTCTTAAAAGGAAGGAAAGAGGTTTTAAGAGATGGCTAATGCAGGGATATAGGTCATGTTGTTATTCATAAAATGGTGATCCCTGTCATTTTTCCCAGTATATTCATGATCTTTATCTTTCATCAGTGACAGCAGCAGAGTGAGTGGAGCAAGAGTCCCTTCAGGCTTCTGTTCTGCAGAACTGTACAGAGAAATTAGGGAGAAATTCAAGAGTTAAATGCTGCTACTGTCAGCAGAAGCTTTTCCCAAATCAGACCTTGCATCAGTACACTGAGAAGAAACTCAGGGCGTTATTTTCACTACTGAGCACAGAAAGGATGAAGCTATCAAGGACCTCTGGATGTCTCCTGTCCACCCCCCTGCTCAGGCAGGGCCAGCCACAGCTGCCTGCCCAGAACCATGACCAGCCAGCTTTAGAATATCCCCAAGGATGAAAACTCCAAAACCTCCCTGGGCAACCTGTGCCAGTGTTCAGCACTTGAAAAAAACCCACCAAAAAACCAAAACCCCAACCAAACAACAACCAAAGAACCAGTTTGTGTTCTGGTTTGTGCCCATTGCCTTTGGTCCTTCTCCACCTAAGAGCAATGTCTTTTTTGAAAGCAGATGGTCTGGAGTCTGAAATAAAATCAGACTTCCCCCTGACTGCCTCCATCCCCTATTACTTGATAAATTTTCCTCAAAGCGTTTGGATGTAACTGAACTCCAACCCTTGAATCAGCTACAAAATAAACATGGCTTGCTGTCCTTAGGCTGAGCTGCTGCATCTTGAAATAGTATTCCTGTCGAAGTTAAAGTCTGCTCAGTGCAAGAATTATTAATAACTCCTTTTATTAACATTCCTTTAGCTGAACTGTTTGGGGTCAGCTAAAAATGTTTTCTTCAGTAAGAAGATATTCCTGGAAGAAGCAGCATTCTATCAGTCGAGGAGACAAACCCAGAGAAAACAAAACAAATTCTCATCAGTTGGTGTTTTAATTGCAGCTATTAACAAGCCAGAATTACAGAATACAACAGGTTTGGGGTTTGGTTAGAATTTTGTAGGGGTTTCATGGGGGAGTTTTTTTTTATTTATAAGTCCACACCAAAAATATGCTTTAAATACTTCTCTTAGGTACCTGAATTAGCAGATGGTATCAGTTTAAATGGTGCATTTCTTCAAATCTCCCTGGAAATGTGCACACAATCAGTTGCAGCTGGGCAGATATTCATTATCTGCAAGGTGCAGCTATAACCAATGGCCCAGCTATTTCTGCAGCATTATTGATCACCAGCAGAGATGACAGCTTCATGCACCAGGGTATGAAGAGTGAAGTGCTGCCCTGCTCTCTGCACCAGAACAATGCCACTCAGCACTACCTACCTGGGATTATCACCTGACTGGCAGCAAGAAAGGCTGATGAATCATTTTTATTCCAAAGCACATTAAAATGGGAAAGGGCACTGCATTAAGGCCTTCCAGTGGAAAACCTTGCTTCTTTGTGGCAGAACCTTCATCAATATCAAGTTTCACCTTTCACATAACTCACTGCAAATCTATCTTGTGTACCACAACAACTTTTGCTTTTACTGGTAAGCACCTAAAGCTTCATTCACCTCTTCAGGAGAGAAGTTACTCTCCAAACCAGTAGCTGGGACTTGCACAAAAGCTCAATTACCTCTGAGGGGCTAATACTACTCCTGGGATTCAGCAGGTTCCCATTAACTTACGTGTGGCAAAGCTACATGCCATCAACAGAACAGAGAGCAGCATCCTACTCACTTAAACACATCCCTGCAGCTGCACAGAAAGCAAGCAGCAAACCAAAAATTGCCTCTGAAATGCATGCACACTGCCTGCAAACCCAACATTTCCAAGAAAGCCTTGATTAAGTCCTGGAGGCAAGCCAGACAGAAAATGAAGCACTTCTATGAAAATTATAGCCACTGATTTGTTTCTATGGGCTGCAAAGTTGTTTGTTTAAAAACGTTTCATTCCCACCACACATTTCAAGTAAACAGGTACACAGAAAGCTTTAGGAGTTCATCCTTTCCCCTCTCTCCCTTTTCCCTTCCCACCTCCCCCAGTTCTTAAGCCTCTCTCAGCAGCTTCCCTGTACCACTGAGGTCAGCCCAAAGCCTTCTCCTGTGCAGGCTGAACCATCCCAATGCCCTCAGCCTTGGCTGCCAGCAGGGCTGCTCCAGCCTCTGCTGCCCTGGCTGTCCCTGCTCTGGTTCAGCACTGGAAGCAGAAGGAAGGGTTGAGTTGAACTGCCCAGCCTCAGCATTTTGGAAGGGGTTGATTTTCCTACCTGGTGACTGCACACCATATCTGCTGCATCAATTATTTTATCATGGGGATTTTGTTTGTCTGCTTTTTGAGCAGAAGAGTGAAAGCATTTTCTTGAGGAAGGAAAAACCACTTGGTGCAGTCTGCAAAAATGGGTAGTTTTAAGCCAATTCAACTTAATTCATAATTCATCCTAATTGATGATACAAGGAATCTGTCTAAGCAAGTGCATGTTAGTGGATAAAGTAAAATGACCAAAATGAATCACTTAACACATCTTCATGTGAAGTGGGGAAAGCATTCCCAGGACAGTTATTCCTCTTCTGCTAAAGCAAAGTGAGCCTGAGCCCCTTCCTAGCACACACACCCTGACAAGATCTCAGTCACCTTCAGAATCACAGAACAGAACCACAGGATCATTAATTTTGGAAAAGACACCCCAAATCACTGAGCACAAACTTTGAACCACCCCCACCTTGTCAACTAAAGCCTTCAGTGCCACATCCCGTTGTTTCTTGGACACCTCCAGGGATGGAGACTCCATCACTTCTTTGGGCAGCCCCTTCCAGTGCTGCCCACCCTTTCCATGAAGGAATTCCTCCTGGTGTCCAGCCTGCTCTCCCCATGGCCAGCCTGGGGCCGTTCCCTCTGCTCCTGTCCCTGTCCCTGTGCCCAGAGCCCGACCCCCCCAGCTGTGCCCTCCTGGCAGAGCTGTGCAGAGCCAGCAGGGCCCCCTGAGCCCCCTGTGCTCCAGGCTGAGCCCCTGCCCAGCTCCCCCAGCCCCTGCTGGGGCTCCAGCCCCTGCCCAGCCCCGCTGCCCTCTCTGCACAGGCTCCAGCCCCTCCCTGTCCCTCCTGTGCCAGGTTCCCAGCAGTGTCCCCAGCTCTGAGGGTTCCCCAGCAGAGCCAGCACAGGGCACAGTGCCTGCCCTGGCCCTGCTGCCACCCCAGGCAGCACAGCCCAGGGCACACTGGCCTCTTGCCCCGCTGGGCACAGCTGGCTCATGTTCAGCCACCATCCCAGGAGAATGCTGTGCAGAGACCCTGCTACCCCTCAAAGGCCTGGGCCTCACTTTCTGCCCAGCCCATAGCTCTGGACACCCCGTTCTTCTCCCACTCCCCCATTTCCCACCAATCTCCCACGGTGGCTGCACCCACAGCCTGACCACGCTGAGTTTGGAGCAAGCTCAAAAGAGAGGCACAGCTCCCAGAGCCCCCAGGCAGATTTGGGAGCCTTGGCTGAGCACAGGCAGAGGAGCTGCTCCTTCTGGCAGCACATCACACACAACTCAGTCAGGCTGAGCTGGCTGTGAAGCCACAATCCCAGTCAGACCCTTCTCGTACCTCAGCCCCGACAGCTGCAGCCACAGAGCAAACCCCACGGAGCCAGCAGGTTGCAAAGCTCCCTGGCCTAAGGACAGAGTTTGCATTTATCTTTGTACAGCCCCCAGAAGCAAAATCACCCCAGCTCAAGTGACATCCTTGAGCTAGCTCAGCTTTCAAACTTTAAACTACTCTAGATTCACTCTGATCATGCCACATCAGAGTCCAGCTCTTGCTTCCCTGCAGAAAACACACATATGATTTAGGAGCTTTTTTCTCTCCTAAGCAAACCCTGTCCCCAATAACCAAGATCTTGGTTCTTTTCCCTCTGAACCCTATCAGGGCTTTCTGCCATCTGCTCTGTCTGTGACAGATGCTTGTATAACTGACAGATCAAGCTAAATATAAGATATCAACACCCCCATGTGCTCCAAACATTCCAAGTTTAGTACTCTTATTGTAAGTCAGGCCTAAATATAGCAAGGTAAACCAAAAACATCTTTTATGTTGAAGCATTCCTAAGATCGGTGACACCTCAGCACAAGTCCTTCAAAGCTCAGCAGGGAAGGGAGGGGACAACATCTCCTGAGGGTGTTATTTGGAGGTTTAAAGCATCATTGCCACTAGCTGAGGCTAAACCACGACAAAAGTCATCTAGAGCAACCTCCTACTCAGAGCAGCACCACCACCAGTGCTAGACCAGGGCACCTGCAGCTCCATCCAGCCAAATCCTGGGCATTTCAAAGGCCAGAGCTGCCCAAGAATTCTCCTTATGACTCATTCCACTGCTAAACTACCCACATGGTGACTTTCATTTTTTTCCTCATGTCCATTCTGAACCTCAGTAATCTCGCTGGAGACCTCACACGGGGATTTCTCTCCAATTTAAAGTCTCTCCCCTTTCAGATAACTCCCAGCCTTATCCACTGAACTCCCACACTAACACACACTGCCTTGCCCTCACACTTCAAAGGTTTATATAGGACATACAGCTGTAAAACTCCTGTTAAATATGACCTAATTTAGTTCCAAGTTTAGCATTACCAGGACATTTTCAGGGATGGGAATTTCACGGGCTCGTGGCTGTGCAGCCATGTGATTTTATGAAACAGCATTCAAGTGCAACATTTTCAGTGAGGCACTCCAGAAGAGGACATTTACAGGGGATCCCTGTTTTCCAGGGTTTCTAGGGTCCCCAAAGTTGGCTGTCTCACACCATGACAAATTTGTGATTCTCTTTCAGGCCTGCCTGCCCCACAGAATGCCCATGGAGCTGTCAGCCACCTCGAGTGTTATTTCAAAAGCATCACAGAGAGATCATGCAGAAGGTCAAGAGATCTGAGTCCCAGGGGCACCAAATATGAAAGAAGCAAGCTGGGCAAGTGCTGCCTCTACATTCTCAGTGGAAGACAAAAAAATCAAAGGCAGCCTGCAAACTGTGAGGCTCTACTGCCCTTGGTCACACTGTGCAGCTCCTTTGAAGGCAGCAGGACCACAGCAGAAAACACTTCTGAGATGATGCAGTGGTTCTTGAAGCACAGTTCTGCTTTAGAGGGGCAGAGGGAAACAACCCCAAACCATAAAATCCATGTTGGATTGTGCATTCTGAAGAACAAAATGAATGGGAATAAGAAGGAGGGAGATGCAGTGTAGGTGATGCTCAGCACAACATTTAACAGTGCTGCAAAAAATTACACTTGAAATATAATTTGGACAAAATAAGGGGAATTGTATCAGAAAGCACCAGCACCTTGGAGGTGCTATGTTGTTATTTTAGATAACACAAGACACAGACGTTGTGATTAGGAGGTTAAAAATTACTTTTTTTATTAGGGATGGTTTTCTCTTATATACAATTTTACACGGACCAATGTGATTGGTGAAACAAAAATAAACTTCTTCAATCACATTGGTCAAATCAGAGGGACATTAAGAAAAAGTCCCTCCTGTCAGAAAGAATAAATAAGATCAATATTATTACAAAAATATTCTATTTATCACACTTCCCTAAGAAAAAAAAAACATCAAAAAACCAAAGCATCAAGCCTGAAGCCAAACTACAGTGATGAGAGCTCCTTAATTACATCCACATAAACTCCTGGATTTCAAAGGAGGGAAGCAAGAGAAATGAGAATGGAAAGGAGCATCCTGAAAAACCCAGGGAGTAATGACAAAACTGCATCCTTCACTGACCAGGACACCAATGCTAAAGGAGAGTTTTTTAAGAACTTTTCAGAACAATCTGGCACAATCAGAGAGTGAAACACTGGATGAACACTGCTCCCTGCCATGGCCAAGCTGCCTCTGTCCTCTGCAGGGTTTCTCCAGGTGGGGAAATGAGAGTGAGCAGAGAGCCCTCTTAGCCAGGGAGCTACAGAAACAGCTTTACAGCCACAGCACAAATGAAGTGCCCAGAAGTCAATGAACTAATTTAAGCTGCAGCTCCTCTGCAGACATAAGGTCCATGTCTACAGAGTGCCTGAAATAGCACACAGTATGGATTCTCCAGCTGGCCCCACGTAGGGAAACTGCACAGAGAGAGACCATGCCTCAAATTATTGCACTGATTTCTGGGATCATCTCTATTGCAAGCATGGAAGGGACCTGGAACAATTCCATTCAAGTATGACGAAAAGGACTTCAAGGGCTCTGTTCATGAAGAAATTATTTCCGCCCTAATTTTACTCCTCCTTTGGCTTTCAGAGATCTGCCCAGCCTCTCCCAGACAAAATGTTCCATCAAGTTGAGGTAAAAAAGCCAAGGGAGTGACAGACATCTACCGTGCACTTGGGAAGAACCAAGAAGAGTGGGGAATTAACTGTCACTATGGGGAAAAGTCACAGGAAAAAAGAAAACCCAGGATGTCCCATTTTCCAGTGATTAAACCCTTTCTAAAGATGCTTGAATGGCAACAAGGATTGCTGAGGATTTTTGCCTCTCATACAGAACTTGGAACTGAAAGGTCCCATGCTCAAAGGACTGGATTTGTAGCTTTCAGATGTATCAATCAAGAGTTCCTCTGAGATAAGATTAAAATGCTCTCTAGAATGGGCAAGCAGGAGTTCATTGAGCAGGGAATTTCTTTAGGCCTAATCACTCTGCTGATGGGATTTCCATTACTAGAAACTTAGGGTTACAATCCATGTAAGCCCTGAAAAGGATCAAAATATTAATCATTTTGTCTGGCTGAAAATTATCCATCAAAGCCAAAAAAAAAAAAAAAAAAGGGATAAAAATGGTGTTATCTTGTCTATAAAACACTGATGTTCAGAGAGTCTCTAAAGACTCTGGGATTTCTGTTGACCCTCAGTGAGTTCTGCTCTCTCTCCCCCACAGCAAGAAGAGAAAGATGTGGCTGAACTGGAGCTGTGGGAGGGGGAACCCTCTGGAAAAACTGAGCCTGTGCTGCAACAGCTCTACACAACCCCCTTTTTGGCAGGAAAACAGTGAGATTCACAGGTAATGATTTAATAAATCAGGGAACTCACTAGAATGAAGTCTGCTAAATGTGTGAAGAGTTTTTTTCAGTTCCCTTTCACCCTCCAAAAACAAAAAGGTGCTTGTCCATAGACTAGAAGACAAAACTGTTTGGGGATTTTTTTCTTCTTTTTGGACAGCCAAATGTTTTCTTCTGCCAACAAGAGAACTGTTGGATGTGTTGCTGAAAAATTATGGAGAAAAGAGAAAGCTTCTACTTCAAATCATGTTTTTGCATGTTTGAAAAATCTTTTCAGCTAGTTTTTTTTTTTTCCTAGCTGAGAGATTTTTATATTGTTGAAAGGAATCAAACTGAGGAAAGTGAAAGTTCCTCTCTTCTACTTCAGCTGGTGGCTCTTGAGAACATCACTATTTCCAGAATATTGATGGAATAACCTTTAGGCCAAAGTTTCATGTCTCCTCCATCTGACAAGCAGGGAAGTGAGCTCTGTTCTGTGACCTGTTTGTGTGCCTTCAGAACTCTTTACTTTCCCTGACTCACTCAAACTCAAAACTTCTGCAGCTGGACAAAACCCAACACCACTCCTCAGGAAATCAGACTTCAGGTCTGATTTAGTTTCCCTAAACCAGAAGAATTGAAGCATCCTTTTCTCCCCCCTGATTCTGCTGGTGCCAGATGAAGACCCCCCAGCCTGTGACTTTGCCCATGTTCTTTTTTCATGGCCACTGACTGACTAGAATGGGGATATGAGGGATTTATAGCAGTGCATTCCAGGGCAGAGTTTGTCCTTTGTGCCTGGATTGTCACAGTGGCAGCATCTGTTTCACGCTGCCATCAAATCACAGTGATGTTTCCACTCTCTCCTCAGGCTATGATGAATGTAATTTTCCAATGTTTGCCTGAATCCCACACAGCACTAATCAGCAATTATCAAAAGCAGCAAACACAAATAATTAAGATATTTCCACGGCGTGCAGGCACAGCCTTCTCTGGGATGTGTGCCTCACGCTGCCATGGCTGGAAATGTTTTGTGTGCCACCCAGGAGGAACCCTGAGGGAAGGGCAGCTTCATCTCCACGTCTTGACCCCAACTGGAGCAAAGCAGCATGGATGAGGCTTCATCAGAAAGTGATTTTCTCTTTTCAGAGGAAACAAGGGCCTTAAAAGTGGCACCCTCTGCTCCATAATATCCTTGTAAACATGGGGAAGCCCATCCAGGGGATGTAACAGCACCTTCAGTACCTGACATGATTAGAGGTGTTACAGCAGATCAACCAGTGCCCTCCATCCCCTCACTCCCAGTTCCTCCCAAACACATCCCAAAGCCAAGAGATTTCCATCTCCCTTGTATTGACACGTTCTTTCCCAGTCACATCTCCCTGTTTGCCCCAGTCTGGGCTCCTCAGCCAGCCTCCATTTCTGAAAAGCACTGCAGCCAGGGGCTCCTATCAAACTGTGAAGGGAGGATTTATTTTTGCCAATGTGTAATATTTCCTCCTGCTACAATTAGAGGGATACTAAATAAGCACGCTTACGTATTCAAGAGTACTTATCTCAACTTCCCAGGAATAATCAGTGGATCTGTGTGAGCATGCTGAATGGGTGGGAATGCTTGCTGGAAAGCCTACACATCCAGCTCCCCTCTCCTCTCTCCAGCTCATTTTGCTACTGAAATCACCATTCCAGTTTGGAGCTGCTGTAAAGTGGCAGGGATAGGAGGAAATCAGCAGTTCCCATGACCCAAGATCTTTGAATCATACCCCAATATAGACTGAGCAAATTTCATTTGACCGCTGGTCTACCAAAAGTCCAGACCTGAGAACCTCTCTTCCCTGAATGTGCATCCTATTTAAATCTCTGCTTTAATATTTATGTGCGTAAATCTGCACAGAACCGACTTCATTCAAGTGAATTGAAAAAGCAGCAGCTCAAACAGGTGTCCTTCATGTGAATAATTCCTTAAGGGACAAGAAACATGAAAGATTTTGCTGCCAGGTTCTGCATTTTGGTTCTAGCCTTGACCAAGGTCTTTTAACCATAGGGAGAAAGAGAGAGAGAGAAAGAGAGAGAGAGAAAGATAGAGAAAGATAAAGAGAAAGAGAGAGAAAGAGAGAGAAAGAAAGAGAAAGAGAGAGAGAGAGAAAGAGAACCTTGTGTATTTATATATAGATATCAAGGGTATTTCTCATTTCTATACCTACCTGTTTAACTTTTGAAATAGATGCTGACCATCACCTTTTAGGTTTTAAAGCAAACTCTATGTACCAGAAACCAGGCTGCACATGAGAATCACCTTATTATAAGGTGATTTAGATGAGCATACATATAAATTCTCCAGGGTTTCTGTGCCTTCTGCAGCATCCAGTGCTAGAGGACAGAACAGGGCTGCCAGTCACACCAGCCTGGGACAAACTCCAAGCTCCTCATGTGGCATGCATGTGCAGGGATGAGCCTCCAAATGCCTCTGGACTGACAGTTCCTCGTGATCCCTGCCCCACACAGCCCACAGAGATGATCCAAGGGCTGGGGACACCTGCCAGGTGCTCCAGGAGAGGCTGGGAGAGCTGGGGCTGTCCTGGAGAAGGGAGGACTCAGGAGGGTCCCACCAATGTGGATACATCCCTGATGGGGCAGGGTGTAAAGAAGACAGAGCCAGACTCTTGTCAGCAGTACCAGAGACAGGCCAAGAGCCAATGGGCACAAACTGAGCAAGGAATTCCACAGGAACACGAGGAAAACACTGGGTTTGGGTGTGAAAGTCACTGAACAGTGGGACACACTTCTCAGAGAGGTTGTGAACTCTCCATCCTTGGAGCTATTCAGAACATGACTGTTGCACATGGTCCTCTGCAGCTGGCTCCAGGAGACCCTGCTTGGGGCACAGAGGTTGGACTAGAAAATCACCAGAGG
Organism: Sitta carolinensis; assembly: GCA_032173965.1. Lineage (NCBI taxonomy): Eukaryota > Metazoa > Chordata > Aves > Passeriformes > Sittidae > Sitta > Sitta carolinensis. Next base: position 10,184,681 of record JAVUNC010000030.1, read on the forward strand.
TTTCCTCCACACTCAGCATTTCGGGGATTCTGTGCTACTGCTGAGCAAGAAAACAACAATTTTCAATACCTGGCCCAACACAAATGAAAACATCACCTGACAACTACAATTACTTGTTAAAGAGTGCAAAGATGAAGTATTCATCTTCAATTTCTGCAACTGGGAACACAAGGAATGACAAGGGAAGGGGTGGAGAGGGACAGGAGGGCAAGGTCCAGGATGCCCTGCACTAAAACTGCTCTTTGAACTTTAACTCTTCATCACTCTCCCAAGAGGACAAATGACTCCATGAGCCACAGACCAAGATGTCCACGTGGCCCAGGGCTGCAGGACAAGTACCATATTCCCTGGAGAACTGCAGAGAAGGGGAGAGCTGGGAGAGATCTCCAACTTACCCCTCCTGGTGATTCTGCTCCAAAGGCTGAAGTTCAGGCAATAACACAGAGCTCCCACGTGCCCTGGAGTCCAGGACACCAGGAATTCTCTCTGCCTCTGCCCAGGGACTGTGCAGGGTCAGGGAGTGATGGAGGCAGTGCTGGTACTCAGATTTCCTGAGAGCAAATTGTCACGTGTGTTGGATAGTGAATTTGTAGATGTGGCTTTTTTTATCTATTTATCCTGAAGACTGGGAAGGCTCAAACAATTACTGGGAAGGCTGGAACTTGATGATCACAGCATCAATGGATTATAATGCCCCTTCACCATATTTATAAGCAGAGAGACATTCACCAAACTCATCTCCTAGCAGACCCATGCCTGTCAAGTATTGCCTGGAAAAGGTCAAACAGATGGAACTAGCAAGACCTTTTTACGTCTCAGTTTCCCCATCAGTCACAACCTCATCTTCCACAGAGATGCTGCTCAAACAGGTTGTAAATAAAATGAGTCAGAGAGCTTTTCTCCCATTTATCCACAAAACACCTGCCTCACTCCAGATGTCACTGAATAGAAATAATCAGAGATGGCTTTGTTTTAAACACTAATCACCAAGATTATATTAAAAAAAAATATAAAAATGCTTGGGTTTACTCATGTTTTTAGTGTAGTCACATTTTGGGATCAAGGGCTCCATTTTACTTGGTGCTTTACACCAGCAGTTCCTGTCTTGATTGGGTGACAAAGCACAGGAATTTCATCTGGACTAACCACAGAACATCATTCAAGCAACAGCATCCACTGCCTCCCCACATGTCATTGTTAATGTAATTCCTGCTCAGTAACATATTAAGAGGTGCTGAACTCCACAGGAATTTAGGGCACTTGGGAAGATCAGCTCGGAAATGCACAGGGGACTCACAGACTAATGCCCTCAATTGCTCCCTGCTGCCATAAGCAGCTTTTGTACTACAATTTCATGGCTGTTTCCTGCTCATTCACTTCACACTGGTAATCTCTCAGGGCCACTGGCTCCCCCAGAACCCAGCCCATTGAAACCAGCTGAGCATCTAAGTGGTCCTTAGTCTCCTTTCCTGCTACAGAGACATTCTCCAGGGGCTTCACTGCACCATCCTGTAAGGAGTGACAGGACAGGGGAATGGCTGCACACTGCCAGAGAGCAGGGTTACATTGGCTATGGGGAAGGAATTGTTCCTGGGAGGTGCTGAGGCCCTGGCACAGGGTGCCCAGAGCAGCTGGGGCTGCCCCTGCATCCCTGGCAGTGTCCCAGGCTGCATGGGGCTGGGAGCAGCCTGGGACAGTGGCAGGGGTCCCTGCCTGTGGCACTTTAAGGTCCCGTCCAACCCAGACCATTCTACAATTCTGTGATCCTTCCCCATCCTGAAACAAACAAAAAAAAATTCCCCTGGGATGTATCTAATAACTGTGTGATGTAGAGGAGTTGGACACATTCTACCAGGCACAAAAAGATCCAGCTGTTTTAATTGCTTTGTCATCTTCACTGCTCATCACTGTGTCACCATGGAGAGCAAGAAGTCCTGAAGCTGGGTGTAAGTTTTGAGGCAATTGAGGAGACTCACCTCCAAGGTGCATGTAGATTATGTCTGTAGAAAAAACCCAAATATTCTGGTGTGTGTTTTTAACCATGTTCTGCACAAAGTGAGATACACAAGCAGACCTGAAGTATCACAGCAGAGACTGACTGTGAGAGAAATAAAGACTTCATTCCCCTACACTTCCTGATAATATTTATCTGTAGGAGATTTTAGGTTCTTTTGTAAAAGCAAATAAAGCCTGGAGCATATTAACTTTCACTGCAGTAAATCATATTTTCTGATACTGCTACAGTGGCTTTATCACAGGAGTGTTAAAAAATTCTGGAGAAGAGTAGGTATTAACAAGTTTGCTTGCTCTGTAGATGTCTCAATGAAAGCTGATCTTTTCCATGTATCTTAAATAACATAAAATTAATTCTCCATCTTTCAGTCATGTTTTTCATAAACAGTTCCATATTAAGTTCAAATCTATGCACAGTAAAAGAGAACAATTTAAGTCTTCATTAAAACAGCAAAATGGGCAAAATAAAGGATGCTCATGTCTTTATTTCATTGCCTTAATTTTTATTATCTTAAAGCACAGACTCTGTGTGACCACTGAACACTGTCCAGAGTCACAGAACACCAACAGATGAAAATATATTTGGTGTCACTTTAGCACATCTGTCCTTTAAAAGAGGTGGGTTTTTCCTATTTATTATACTACAGTGAAGCTTGATAGGCAAGAGTCTTTCCTTCTGGCCAAACTGAAGCTCTTATTTATGTAAAAATTTATCAAATGTGGATAGGAAAGGAAGATCCTGAGTTGGTTTGTTCAGAAGAAATGAGTTATGTTGATTTGCACCAGGGCATTTTTCATTTTATACAGAAGTAATGATCTGCACAAGTGCAGCCAGTGAAATCTCTCTTCCCACGTTCTTCACAGTCATTTTGGTACCCAAGTCACAGGAGTAAGAACTGAGTACTACCAAAAAGAGACCCAGAAATCAAAAGGCCAACCCTGCCCCTGCCTGCCAGCCCCAAATCTGCAGCCAGGACGTGGGACTGTGCCGCAGGGATCTGTCCCAGGCTGCTCTCTCTGCTGGGGCATTTCTGCAGCCTTTTGGAGCTGTCACAAACGGGAGAGCACACACACCTGCAGGCCAGGAAAAGCCCACCCCAGTCCTGTCAGACAGAATGCAGGCTTTGAATATTCATTAACAACAGTGGCTCTGTACCCTGCTGTGATACCCAGCTTGCATTTGCTACCTTTAATTAATAATTGAAGGTATTGACTCCCATGGTTTCTGACTGCTATTCAGGATCCTCGATAAATAGATTGATACCCTGGATTAACACAGCACAGCCTGAGCATCCCCAGACCCTTGACTGGTCTGAGGGACTGACACCAAAACCTCCCTTCCCATTTCTGAAACTCCTGAGACAGAGCACGGTTTGTCTCCAACACCGACAAGCTACCAAAGGATGAGAGCAGCACATGAAATATTCACGGGGCAAACAGACACAGAGCCAAAGCAGAGCAGAGCAGAACTCCAGGCCTGCCCAGACACCAGGAAGGCTTCACAGTTTGCACTGACACCGAGATCTTACCGCGTTTCTCATCCCGAGTGCCAACGAGGTGCTGGAGCTCGATCCAGCATTACCCCAGGGGGACCAAAGTGGGTTCAAAATCTCCACACCAAACACAAAGACTTGCTGGAGACTCAGCAAAAACTTCACACAAACTGCGTGGTTTTGACAGACTAGCCACAGGACAAAAAAAAAAAAAAAAAAAAAAAAAAAACCAAAAAGGCAATGGTCTGGTTCATGCCACTTTTATGTCTCAAACACAGGAGGATTAATAAAAGCATAAAGGAAAAAGGTGCAAAAGGTTAAGAGACAAAATGCCAGAAGCCAACGTGGCATGAAGTCCTCAGGAAGACATTAATCCATCATGATTTATGGCACAAATTTGTTCAAGACAAGAAAGTTTGTGTCAGAGCAGTGGTTTCCTCACAAGCAAAAGGATTTCCCATTTGGGAAATGTTAATCCATCCTTCTGCTGAACTTAAGCAACCAGCCAGGGTGACTTTGGGCTCTCAGCTCCAGTGTCCAGCTGTGGGTGTCACCCCAGGAGTGCACAGCCCTCTGAACACCCCCTGTCCCTGTACAAACCCAGCAGCTGCCCCTGACCCTCTTCAGGACTCAAATATTAAATACCACAAGAGTTTAAAGCCTCATTAGCAGTAAATATTCTTCTCTTGGAATGCCAATCATTTTTTTAATCATCTAAATAATCATAACAGGGGTATGTACCCCAAGGAGCAAGATCTGTTTTTATTTCTCCTTCTAACTTTGGAAATTCTGTCAAGGAAAAAAAAAAAAATTGCAACTGAAACAACCAAACTTAATGGTACTAATGGAAGCTGCAGGTGTCAGGGCAGAGGGAAATAAGCATATCCATGAGTATTTCAGGAACATTTACAAGTGATTTATTTGCATTAAAAGCCACAGCAACAGCCAAGTCCAGCGAATCAGGTTTGTTTGGCTAACTAGAAAAGAACCAAAGGAAAGCTACATCCCTTTAGATGGAACTGATGAAAGAAAGATGGAATTGGCTTTTTTGGGGCTGAAGATGAATACTGGAACACATTGAAAACAAAGCAGAAGACTCAGAGAAGAAGGCAAAGATACATCTGAACACATTACCATTGCCTGAGTGATTCCACTGGAAGGCAGGACACTGTTGCCAGTCTCAGCTCCCACCATCAATCCAGAATGTCATGACCCAGCTGCCACAGGAAACTAGAAAATCCTTCATTCAGAGTTTAGTGCAGAATTCTGCGTGCAGATTTGTGCTCAGAATGGCCAAACAGCAATGTGCTAAACAGTCAATAAATTATAAAAACTTCTTTTTTTGTCCCCAACCTGAAAAAAATAATGGTTAGAATCTACTGTGTGTTCTCAGCATTCAGGACAAAAGAGCTGGAGGATCCATCTGGGTATCAGCCCAGAGATGTGGGACTCTAAATGCCATTTTCACTTGCACCTGGGTTTCACTCAGCAAAATTCGTATGTGAACTGAACATAGGTGAGGGAGGATGAAAAGGGTGACCCATGAAACCTGTCCTTGACCTGTGCTCCTCCCAAGGATCAACCAGGGCTTTTTCTGCAGCTCTCCCTGTCACACTGATAACTGCAGGCTCACCTGCTCCAAAGCCACAGGATTTTATTTTTATTTTTTTTTTTAGCAGTGGTGCTACTGCTCCTACCTAGTGAGAGGAGGTCACCAAATATACCAGCTACAATTACGGTTTTTCTGCTAGCTGTAAAAGGTTTCTATTCAAGAGTTGCAATTGTCTTCTCGTTGGAATAAAATGTGAGGTATTTTAGGAAGCTCTGAGAGAAGCAGAGTGGATTGAAGCATTGTTGTGCTAATTAAAGCTTTGATTTTTCCAACACTTAATCTAACACCCTGCGAAGTGAGCATTTTTATAGCAAGGCCAGCCACGGGGAGACAATGCAACTCCAGAAGTACCTGGGAGAAGCCTTGAGCGTTTCTCCTCTTCTTTTCCTCCACAGACTGGAAAAGAGCACGAAACTGTGGTGTTTCTACAGCCTTCCGAGGGGAAAAGACACAACCCTGCTTGCTCCTGGGCTGCTCCAAGAGCCTGTGCTGGCTGTGGCAGGGCAGAGCAGCTGCTCTTGGGGACAGCCCTGGATGAGATGTCTGATCTGCTCTGGCAGTCTGAAAGTGCCAGCCCTGCAGGCAGCCTCTCCAGATGCTGCAGAGGATGGGCAACGCTTCAGCACTGGGCAAATGGGCACCCAGCAAGAGAGCTGGGGTTTGCTTTCACAGATAAAAGCCGTTTTATGGCTCGGAGGAGGTTTAGGATTCTTACTCGTTGAAGAATAAAGAGCTGTTTCTGCGTGGCAAGGTGTATATCACACCTGAGATCCACAGGATTCTGCAAAGCAATTGTTTTGTAGCCATTAGTCAAACGGTACACGAAAATTGCCCAACTTCCAAGATTAACTGCCGGATAAATCAAATTTATGTTGAAATCATCAATATTATACGGAGAAGGTAACAGGAAAATAGCACCTTGTTACTGAATGGGCTCAGTCCCTCTCTGTGTTGAAAGTCTGCTGAATTATTGCTCCTCTTAGAACACCCTTGCCAAAGCAGCTGAAGAAGAAAGGAGCTTATTCCATGGATCTTCACATCTGCTACCTAAGCTGTATCTGCAGAGATTTTTTTCCCCTCAGTGAAGGATGCTTTGGAAAGAACCTTTACAGGAGGTGGCTTGGTGTAACCAAAGGAATACAACCATTTTGTAAATGATGAAGTAGAAAATACAACATAGGAGGATTTCCATTTTGGGGTACAAACCCCACACATTCACTTTTGAGATTAAGTAAGGAATTAATACAGATTCAACTAACCCAGTACACAGTGTTGATTGGTTTTTTGGTTTAGTGTTTTTTTGGGATTTGTTTGTTTGTTTGTTTTTTGTTTTGTTTGGATTTGGGGGGTTTTTTTGTTTGGTTTTTTGGGGGTTTTTTGGGTTTTTTTTGGGTTTTTTTGTTGCTGTTGTTGTTTTTTGCTGGTTTTTTTTTTTTTTTTTTTTTTTTTTTTTTTTTTATGGAGTGATTTTAGAGGGCAAAATCATGTCCTAGGACCTGGTCTGAATGCACAAAGTTTCCACAGGAGCTTTTCTAAGAACAAATAGGAGAAGATTGCTATTATAGAGATGATAAACAAACTTTTTTTTTTGTCTGGGTTGGGTTTTTTTAAACACAAGGAAAAGAAAGAAACAATGAGACTTTAGACACACCGAAAGCCAGCAAAACTCACTGACAACGATCACCCCCTTGACCACCACAGAGCAGTCAACAACAGACAAACAGCTTGGACCAGACCCATTTAAGATCACTGCAAATCCTTACTGACAACTCCACAAAACAAATTCAGACAGTTTGTAAGTGATACTCGATCAACTGACTGAACACTCAAAGCTATCGATGAACGAGGCTTTCATTGACAAAAGCTTTTCTCCACCACGAAGGCAAAACTAGCCAGGCAATAAAATCACAGGACAGGCCACACAAAATGTTCTGCCTCCTGTAAGGTCAGGATATTTTCACCGCATTTCACCGGCGTGTGATCAGCGCTCTGTGTGCTTCCCACTGCTGGAAGCTGCCCCTGTCTCCTGAAAAACCCATCTCTAGTTGGACTCCCAACACACAACAGCTTTGGCACAAAATAACGAGCGTTTCTGTCACTGCCTCCTTGGTGCACAACACGACGCTGGGACACGGCACGCCTCGATAAAGCAATTTTCCACAGAAAACAACATCAAGTCACTTGGGTTTGCTGACATCAGACCCAACCCAAAGCCCACGGTGGGTCACACAGTGGTTTGAAACCTGGTGACACACTTAGATGACAATGTTAATTAATACCCACAAACCTTCAGAGGTGCAATCAGAGCTCCCTGCCAGTAGGTTTAACCTGATTTTGAGTTTTGGTGGGACTGAGTGTTGTCTCAGAAGTGAGGGCAGCACAGTTTGGCCCCAGAACATTGCTCAGGGCTAGGTCCAAAGCTTGCAGAAGCCAAACCTTTGGATTAATGGCACTGTAAAGCTTGAGCTGACATTTACAAGCCTGTCAAAGCCCACAGCAACATTTCCCACTCACTGCATTGCCACTTCTTCTACCACTCAGTAGGGAAAGCGTCAATAAAGCAGCCATTCATTTCAGACAGAACTGGCCAAGAGTGACAGCAGAGAAACCAGACTCCAGAAAATAACCAGACAGAATAAACCTGGGTAAGATCCTTAAAAATTATCTTTAATTGATGCCAAGTATGAACAGATGAATGAGTACAGAAGCAGGTAAAACTGCATAGATGAAAAGTATGCATTTCAAATAGTTCAAGAACTCATAACATCAGATGTTCTAAGAATGGTAAGTCAAACAATTTCACTACTTGGAAGTAAAATGAGCTGTAATGTGACAATGAAGTACATACTTGACCCAAAGTATAAGCCATTGGTAAATGGTGGAAATAAGTACAGCTGTGTCAGCTTAAATGGTTTGTTGCCCTGATGGTGCACTTTCATATGGAGACTATTCAGTTGATATACTTCACATCGGTAATATTTCATCTTTAAAGTCAAGAGGTATGTCTGAGAGGCCATTTACAGTTCTATTGACAGCTGTTATTTATTCATTTCAAACCGACATACTGCAAAAAACCCAATGTTTTACATGTAAAGGAAAGGAAAAAAAAAAAAAAAAAAAGATTTCATCGTAGCAGGTCATAGGTAAGGGTTTGCTGAATTTAGTCATAAAAATATCATTTTTACTTTTGTACAAAAGTAAAATATACATTTGATCCCAATTACATTATAGAAATGTCACTGAAACAATAACATGGATCAAAGACTGATGCACCTAAAGGAACTGAATGCAGCGTCTTCATTTTATTAGAGAAACTAGAAATGGAAGATGATTTTTTTTTTAATATATAACTTGTAGTGACATTTGCTAGAGCCTGTGAACAGGTGAAATATACAGAATTACATAGATATTAACAGAAACCTTGAGACAAATTTCAGTTAAGACCTCAGTTTCATTTTATTTCCTTTGAAAATATCAAAGCATACTATGCCTTGACAGCATAAATTGTTGACCTCACCGGTGGCAAGTTCACCTGTACTGAATGAAACTGTAGAACACCCTGAAGTTTCTTTGTTTTTGTTTTTTTTATTTTTTTGCAGATACAAATACTGACACCTTTAAGAATACTTGATAAGCATTTCAGGAAAAAGAAATTCCCTACACCTGATTAAGTAAAGCCAGAACAACAGAAAAGAGAAAAAGAAACTCCGCCTAAATTAAGTCCAACCAAAATTGAAGTGTAGGTCCCTGGTTAAAGCATCTCAGAAAAGGAGCCTGTTCCAGACTTGCAGGATGCAGGTCTGGGACAAATTTCCCTGCTGTGCAATGGCAAGGACAGCTTTCCAATTCCATCCAGCTCTGTGGCCACAGAGGCTAAATCACCCCTTGGAGTTGCCTCTGCATCCGGGCCAGTCTGAAATGGCTCTGAGGATCACTGGCACCAGGCTGCTGGAAGCCTACAGGATCAGACCACTCCTGGGAAAGCTGCAGTACCTCCCTCTCCTTCAGCTCAGGGGAAAAGATTAATCCAGAATGGCACCCCTCAAGCAACAGTTACCTAGGTAGTATTTGGAAAGGAATACATTCTCTCCATGTATTGCATATGTATGTAGAAGATTTTGTTATAGAATACAACTTCCCACCTTTTTCTAATAAATTTCAGATGTTCCTCACCTGATGTTGGTTGTGTTTTGTTTAGTAAATGCGCATATAAGAAACTGCACTGTTCAAGTGTGGGCTGTGGAAAAGTGAAACTCGCCCTCAGCTCCTTAAAATCAGCAGGTTTTGAGGTCACACTTGGGCTTCAGCTCTCTCACAGTAGAAACTAACCTCTTGTACTTCTGCCTAAGGAAAACCACTGTCCCTTAGTAAAGAACAAACCCTGTCAACCAACACGAGGTGATGCTGCTCCTGTTGCCAGCTTGGGCCGCTGCTGCCTCCAGTGAATGACACACAGCTGGTTTGCTAAGAAGGGTCTGAGCTCGGAAGGGTCTGGTTCTGCCTGGGCAAAAACCACTGCTGCAAACGAGAGGACTTTGGCTGAATTTTGTCCTGTCCCCAGTGCTTCGTTCTGTCTCCCAAGTGCTTGTCTGTGTGATTAACAGCACATCAGGCTAGCACCGCATGCAATTTTAATTTCCTTGGGCCACAATTGTTTTCAGCTCCCCCGAAGGCAGCGGGGTGGGTTATCCTCACAAATGTGCAAACCAGGAACAGAGGGAGGGACTCATCAGAACTGGCACCAGGATCAAGTGTTTGTTTTCCCCTCAGTAAGCCAGGCTGTGAATCTGCAGCACTCGTGTACCCAGAGTTTTGGTGCACGTGGGCACCCCCTGCACAATGGGGTCATTTCCAGTACATCTACTGATTACTACAGGCTTATCTGTCTGAATGGACTTGTGAGGCAGATGAGGTAAACTGCATTAAGCCCCATTGTGTTCGGAATTAAAGCAGCCTTAATTCAATTCAGGTTACTTCCCTTTCAAAAAGAATGACTCCAAATCAGATTAAGGTTGCTTTAATACTGCAACAGAATGTCCATGCTGGGCTTTAAAGCAGTTTAACAAATCTACTTTAAATGCACACCTTTCAATAATTCGGATTAGCTTTCCTGAAGTCCCCGGTGGAGATAAAGCTTGGGAGACCCCATGCCAGAAATCTGCACGGGTTTGTTGTGATGCTGGAACTCACAGCCTGGCTTACTGCACCCTGACTTCCTCCTGAAGGTGACCAAATCCAGTCCACAGCACGGAGGGTTTGGGCTCTCAGCAGCCTTGCAGAACCCTGGTTCTGTGCAGGAGCAGGGTACAGAGCCCTTCCTTTCCACTCTCACCCTTGCTCCTCTGCCTCTCCCCAGTGCTCTAGAGCCAAGAACGGTAGAACCAGATGGGGAATTCTGGCAGAGATGCCAGCCTATGGGATTCCTGCCCGCTGACTCTCTGCTTCATTCCTGCCTCTGCACTGCAGTGCACTGCTGCCTTGCCCTTGCCAGGTAAATTCCCTCAGCCCTTTCCCTGAGTGGATGAAGGAAAAGCTGCACAGGACCAGCTGGGAAGCACAGAGAGGCACGGAGCAGTGGGTGGAAGAGGGGGCTTGGGGAATGGCTCCTTCTGCTGGAAAAGCTGCCTTCCCCTCATCAAACTAAAGACTGCCATCCCCACTGGGTTCCCTGCCCAGCATAGTGTGGGCGTCGCTTCCAGGAGGTCCCGACCAAAGGAATTCTCTTGGCTCTTTCAGAGAAGCACTACACTGGCCATCAGCTCACTTCCAGTCCTCTTCCAGTTACACAAAAAACCCCTTAGAGTCCACGTGTGGCAAAAAGAAACATAAGGGCCGAAGGAAAACAAACAAACAAACAAACAAGATATATAAAAAGAAAAGAAAGAAAGAAAGAAAGATATAAAAAAAGAGGGATGCTCGCTGATAAGAACAGGCAGTTTGTTAAGTGCACCTTCAGGCTCACAAAGACATTTCAGCACTCCTGTGTAAAGGGAGTAAGAACTTTGTTTTTGTTGCTTATTTCTTCATGTCAAACTTGTCGAAAATGCATGCCTATGCTACATGAGGTTAATTCCTGTACTCCATATGAGTTGAGATCCTTTGCAGTGAGTTATAAATGGACAAAGCAACATTCAGGCTCCCCAAACCACGAGTCCTTATGATCAGTCCTGCTCTCCTGACCAAGAATTGCTGCATGCAGCACTTTTCTCTCTGCATAAGCAGAATGATCATCACTCTGCACATTAAATTAAGGTGGGCACACCCAGCTGGGACAGAAGGTACCCAAGTGAGGCCTCATCTCCCAAAAGCATCCTTCTGATCATCGGTCCCATAGCACTGAACTGATTATTGCTGTTTAGTTTAGTCAGATGGTGATTTGATAAGCTGAGTGCAGCATTCAAGTCCATTTTGACCTCAGAAGTCACATCTTATGATTCAAGAGTTTGGGAAGATCAGGACCACTGGAATTTAACAGGGAGAGAGGTGTACAATGGGCAGGGGCGTGAGCAGGGGACAGGAAAGCAGCTTTACAACATCTGCCTAGAGGATGTAATGCCCTGTTTTATCTGATGCTTTGCACTTCTCGAAGGAGTGAGAGCTCCCTCAGTTCTTGATCTTTCTCCTCGCTAAGATTCACAGGAGTCACACAGTGAGAAATAAAGTCAAGTCCTTCTGGAAACCTGGCAAGTCAAGCTTGTGCGTAACTGCAGAGTTAGGGTTGGTTTTCAACTCTAAGTGCCTCAATTTTATCTTATATATACATGTGTCTGCATACATATGTGACACACACAGGAGCAGACATACATATATATATATATATATATTTATACACATATATACATAAATCAGAAAGATAGGGAGGAAAGGATCTGTACAGCGTGGAAGGAGATGTGTTCAACAGCAGTTGGCCACATGCTAAGTGCAGAATGAAGATCCTCAACTTTGTCCTTTTGAAAAATTAAGATTAGTGCCTACATTTGTTCACATCAAAGGTTATTATCTTCCAGGGCCTGGCAGTCAAGGCTGGCACGATGCAGAAGATGCCTTCTCCTAGCATTGCTTCCCTCACCAGGAAATGATGGAAGTAGAGGAAGATCAGGGACCAGGAAGAAGAACATGATCTGAAAGGGGATGGGAGAGGTGGGAACATCCCCTGTCTGCTTAGACAGGGCATATCTAAGCAGGCAGGGGTGGGAGGGCCCTGCACAGCCTCTCCCATCTACCTGCTGGGCAATCCAAGGGAAAGAAGGGCACAGTCCTCCAGTCTGGTGGCCTGACTGGGCGATGCCAGGGCTCCTGGTCCTCCTGCACCCTGCCCTGCCAAAAGAGCCACCTCAGGGAAAGGAAGGGCAGATACAGTGAGGGCAGTGATGCCTCTGTGAACAACCGGGGAAACCTGAAGCCACGCATGTACACAACCGTGAGTTTTTTGGCAGAAGCCAATGCAGAGCCCTGCAGCATCAGACTGGCTGGGGAAGGAGAGTATTTCATGGGCAGTGGCGGTCTCTGCCTGCCTCTTCTGCATCCCTCTCACTCACACTTGATCTTTCTACCCCTAAACCCTTCTGTGCTGTGCCAGTGGAGAGCACAGGACACTCCTGACAGGGGGCTGACTCCTTGCCCTTTCCCTCAGTGTCTCTGATCCACTCAGTTCCTGGAGGCACTTTCAGCAGTTTTGGGGGGTGTAGGATAAAGGCACTGCGCAGCTCTCTCCATCAATCTGCTGAGTCTCTTCAGTGACTTTTGGGGGGGGATACAAAAAAAGTCTCAACTGATGACTGCAAAAGAAACCAGCTGCTGCAATTTGGATGCATATAATAGATAAGTTTCATTTACATTCTGAGAATGCACCAAAAAGCATGCATCTGCACCTTTCATCTATAGAGGATACTAGGTTTTTAGGTGTTGCTATATATAACTTGACTTAATTTTCCATATAGCTTTCCCTTTAAGGGATGGGATATGTTCCTTTCTGACAACGCCTGGACAAAAGCCAACACATTTCCCTGAGCAATGCAGGAAAACAATCAGGTTTCTCTAATCAGTTCGTTCAGGCCCTCAGTCTATCAAGCGCATTTTTTTTATTTTTGTTGTTATCATTATTGTTGTTATTATTATCATCATCATTATTATTATTATCATTGAATTCATGCACTAATTAATTCAAGTTACACTTTAATCAAATAGGCCATAATGCTGAATATTTGAACATGCTTTGATCTCCAAAAGTTATTGTTCCCATTTGACTAACATACGCACTTAAATACAGTACTTTAAATTACTAGTCAACGATTTAATAAATTAAGGAGTGCACTTCTGGTGAATGCAAATCAAAAAAAAAGAAAAAGAAAAGAAATGAAAAAAGAGAGGAGAAAGGACCTATTTTTAGAAGATTCAGTTCAAACGAAAGCTTATCCGCTATTGTCTGAGGTAACGTTTCAAGCATGCGATCATAAAATAAAGAGTATCAAATTCAAACATGCTTATATTAAACTCCATTGTGCTATCTTGCAACAGAGGGGCTTAAAGTTTTGTATCCAGTTCCGAACGGGCAGGGGGGGAAAAGTGTGTTTCTATCATCTGCATGTGAGAGAACTTAGCAGCATTGCAGATGTTTTGTCTTCAGTTCTGTTTGTTATTCTCCTTTTAGGATATTTCTTCTACGGACAGCAAAAGAGACCAGGCTTAAGTAGGTTTTTTAATAAGGTGCTGTGTGGATCTGTAGGTTGGAAGGATGGAATCTTTCACAGAGGGGGCGGAAGGAAAATTTGCACTCCTTCATAAACACCACGGCAAATGCTCGCCGCTGGTTTTGGCTGATCTTTTTTTACTATGATTATCTGATGCACTTTCTTGCAACTGTGCAGTTTTGCAGAATATTTTTACTGGATTCCATGCATATGCTTAATAGCTCTAAAAACTGTCTTGCTTAGTTTAAGATAACTTTATCCAGAAAAAAAAAAAAAAGAAAAAAAAAAAAGGGACAGGAGAGGAAAAGTTTAGGTCTGGCGTCATAACGGCTTAAAACTAAACTAGTTCAAATGGTTATCGTTTACCAGGTGGAAAATGTTTTTTGAAAAGAAACAAAATTTTATCTCTCATGGATCCTGGAAGCTTCTTTATCGCAGAGCAAAGATTTGCAATGCAACAATGCATTTACGAGGTAAATAAAGCATTCAAAGACTATCAGTAAAGCATCTACAAAGTGTGACTGTGTCACTAAAGTCTTCAAGCTGTGAGTGGGGATTTTGTTTTGTTTTTGTTTTGTTTTTTTTTTTGTTTACACATCAGTCAGCAGCTTGCTTTTATTAACGCAGTTTTGGTTGGCTACAGTGCAGTTGCCAGTTCTGAGATTAGCCTCTCTAAAATTGTCTATGCTATTATTCATATCCTCTTCGATTTCCATGTACTCAGATTTGCTGATTGTGGAGGAGCTGCGGCGACTGAGATCACTGTCAGAGGCTAAATTAGGGGAGCTAACGTGAAGTAACTGAGCCTGTTCTTCCCCTTCTGTTTCTCGGTGGTAGAAGTAGTTGAAGTTGGACACGATGACAGGTACAGGCAGGGCAATTGTCAGCACACCAGCGATGGCACACAAGGAGCCTACGATTTTGCCTCCAATTGTCACAGGGTACATGTCACCATAGCCCACAGTGGTCATGGATACCACCGCCCACCAGAAAGCATCAGGGATACTTGTGAAATGAGACTCAGGTTCTTCAGCCTCAGCAAAATATACCGCACTAGAGAACAAAATCACCCCAATGAAGAGGAAGAAGATTAGTAAACCTAGCTCTCTCATACTTGCTTTGAGGGTCTGTCCCAAAATCTGGAGGCCCTTAGAGTGCCGGGAGAGTTTGAAGATTCGAAAGACTCTTACCAGTCTGATGACTCTGAGGATGGCCAAGGAGGTGGCCTGCTCTCCTTTCTGAGTCCCCTCCCGCTCGGCCATCTCGGTGCCCAGGGTGATGAAGTAAGGGATGATGGCCACAATGTCAATGAAGTTCATTATGTTCTTGAAGAAATCAGTCTTGCTAGGGCAAGCGAAGAAGCGCACCACCAGCTCAAAGGAGAACCAGATGATGCACAGGGTCTCCACCACAAAGAAGGGATCTGTGAAGATGTTGGATTTGTAGACCTGGGTGGTGTTGTCGGTGCGGTGCACCGTGTACTCCTTGTCCTCCTTCAGCTCAGGTAATGTCTCTAGGCAGAAGATGACGATGGAGATGAGGATCACCATGACAGAGACTATGGCAATAACCCTTGCCGGCCCAGAGCTCTCTGGGTACTCAAAGAGGAGCCACACTTGGCGCTGGTATTCCCCCTCCGGCAAGGGCCTCTCCTCATCTTTGATAAACCCTTCATCTTCCCGGAACTTCTCCATGGCCTCCTCGCCCAGCTCATAAAATTTGATCTCCTCAGAGAACATGTCCAGGGGGACGTTGACGGGCCGGCGCAGCCGCCCCCCGGACTGGTAGTAGTAGAGGATGGCGTCGAAGCTGGGCCGGTTGCGGTCGAAGAAGTACTCGTTGCGGAGCGGGTCGAAGTAGCGCATGCGCTTCTTGGGGTTGCCCAGCAGCGTGTTGGGGAACTGGGCCAGCGTCTTCAGCTGCGTCTCGAAGCGCAGGCCCGCAATGTTGATGACCACGCGCTCGCAGCACTCGTGGTCGTCGTGGGCAGCGGGCTGGTAGCTATCCTGGGGGTGGCCAGGTAGCGCGGAAGTCTCGTCCATGTTCTCTCCAGCCATCACCGTCATGGTGGCACGTTGGGAAGGGGACCGAGGGGCAGGGGAGAAGTGAGGGGAAGGGAGGAGGAGGGTGGAGGAGCACAGAGAGACCCAGGGCGGTTCAAGGGACGGGGGTGGGGTTGAGGTGGGATGGGGAGCTTGAGGAAGGGGGGGGATGAGGAGCCTAAAGGATGGAAATAGCCAAAAGGGGAAAAGAGAGGGGGGATGAAGGGAGAGGCATCAGGGATGATGGGAGGGTGAAGAAAGAGGGAAGAAGTACCTTTAGGGGGGGCAGAGGGCAGGTAAGGTGAGGGGTCCTGTCCCCCAAACCGGGAGGCTGAAGGTCTATGGAGTGCACCCGCAGGCCGGGGCTCCCCTCCCCAGCCGTCTCCTTTAGCCTTTAACTCGATCCGTCCACTTTTCTCGCCGGCTCGACCATCGCCGCAGCTGCTGTCACGAAGCTACCACACACACACACACGCACACACACGCACATACACATAAAATAAATAAATAAATATAGAAATAAATATATAAATCACGGGCTGGCTGGGAGGCGAGTCCTTGCAATGCCAACTCAGCAAATTTCCATCACCTGCCTCTTCCTTCCCCCCCCCCCCCCCCCGCACCCCAACCACTGCCCTGGTCCTCTCCTCTTTTGCGCTGCGGAGGGAGGGAGGGATGGAAACACTCCGCTTTGAAGGCATAAAGCTCACTTGCAGGATGGAGGCTGCCAGGGAGGAGAGAAACAGAGTAAACCAGCCCCCAAGCCCCTCCACATACACACACACACTCAGGCGCAATGGATTGGCTTTCACACCAGCAGGAATATCCCGTTCTGCCCACTACGGCAGCACATGCGGAGTTCTACGCGTTCCTACACATCCCCGGACATGCACCAAAGGCCTCCGAGGCAGGAAGGTGCCCCGAACTCATCGGGAGGGCTTCCCGGGCAACTTCAGCGGGGTCAGCTCCTGCAAGGAGTCTCCCGAGCACCGCGCTCCCCGCTGTGGACACTTAGCTGAGCACGGACAACTTCATCACACCAACTGAGGGGGGGTAGGAGAGGGAGAGCAAAGCATCTCCTCTCCTGCTTTGCCGCAGCTAAGGGTAACTGAGAGAGAGACAAGGGGACCGAGGTCGACGTCCCAGTCCCAAACCGTCCAAAATCGAGTGTAACAGCGGCAGGGAGAAAGGGTTTTTCCTTACCTGCTCCCGGTGAGACGCGCCGCTTAGGAGTAGGAGCCAGTGCCGGAATGCGTCAAGTCGCCTTGCAGCAGCATCCAAAAAAACCAAACCAAAACAAAAACCGCAGCGGCAAACTTAACCCTCCTCCTCCTCCTCTCGCGCCCCTCTTTATAACACAGCGATCGCTTTACAGGGCTGCCTGCGAGACACTGAAATATTCATACACTGTCTTAGGCTGCACCAAGGGCGAGTGGGTTTAATTAGTTTCTGCCGAGAACCGCAGTGGGGGGTGGGAGGGTCTGCGCGGAAAAGAGTGCAAAGTACCTTTTCCAAAAGGCTTGAGTTAAGTCAATAAAATCAAAGAGTCCTTGGTAGCTGCTGGCTCTCCAGCTCTCTCCCCTTAGGACAGCTGGAAAGGGAGCCGGGCGCTGGGCAGCGGCGGCGGGGGAGATGTCAGAGCGCCGCAGCCCTGCAGCCGCATCCCCGGAGTCGGTCTTGGCTCGTCCCGGCAGCAGCAGCGGCGGAGGCAGGAGGAGGCAGGAGCTGGACGCGTGTGGCAGGAGCGAGAGGGCTGCTGAATGCATAAGAGCGAGGAGCAAACTCGAGCCATTTCTTGACGCTGCAGTATCAGCAGAAACCTGAGAGCTGTTTGGTGCAGCTCGGGGATCGGGAGGGCGGGGGAGCCGGGGGCCGGGGCCGGCGGAGGAGGCAGGGATGCGCTCTGCCCCCGGGCCGGCCGCCCCCGCACGCTGCGCGCCGCGCCCCCGACGCAATGCGGGCGGCCCCGGGATGGGCTGCGGGACGGGGCTGCGGGAGCTGCCGGGCAGCCGGCAGGGGAGGCACGGCCGGCCCGGACAGGTGCGCTGAGCAGCCGCTTCCCGACGCGCCGAGGGACGGCGGGACAGCGCTTTTCATCTCCCGCAGGTCCCCCCGCACGGAGCGGGGCCGCACACCCCGCACGGAGCGGGGCAGCACACCCTGCACTGCCCCCGGCCGCACATCCCGCATGGATCCCGGCCGCACATCCCGCACTGCCCCCGTCCTCACATCCCACACGGATCCCGGCCGCGCACCCCGCACGGAGCGGGGCCGCGCATCCCGCACTGCCCCCGGCCGCACATCCCTCATGGATCCCGGCCCCACACCCCGCACATCCCGCACTGCCCCCGGCCGCACATCCCTCATGGATCCCGGCCCCACACCCCGCACATCCGCACGCCCGCGCACATCCCTCATGGATCCCGGCCCCACACCCCGCACATCCCGCACTGCCCCCGGCCGCACATCCCTCATGGATCCCGGCCCCACACCCCCGCACATCCGCACTGCCCGGCCGCACATCCTCATGGATCCCGGCCCACACCCGCACATCCCGCACTGCCCCCGGCCGCCATCCCCATGGATCCCGGCCCCACACCCCGCCACACCGCACTGCCCCCGGCCGCACATCCTCATGGATCCCGGACCCGACATCCCGCACTGCCCCCCGATCCTCAATCCCACACCCCAATCCCACTGCCCCGGCCGCACACCCCAGGATCGGCCACCCGCACATCCCGCACTGCCCCCGGCCGCACATCCCTCATGGATCCCGGCCCCACACCCCGCACATCCCGCACTGCCCCCGGCCGCACATCCCTCATGGATCCCGGCCCCACACCCCGCACATCCCGCACTGCCCCCGGCCGCACATCCCTCATGGATCCCGCCCCACACCCCGCACATCCCGCACTGCCCCCGGCCGCACATCCCTCATGGATCCCGGCCCCACACCCCGCACATCCGCACTGCCCCCGGCGCACATCCCTCATGGATCCCGGCCCCACACCCCGCACATCCGCACGGCCCCCGGCCGCACATCCCGCAGGATCCCGGCCCCACACCCCGCACATCCCGCACTGCCCCGGCCGCACATCCCGCACGGATCCCGGCCCCACACCCCGCACATCCCGCATCGCCACCCGGGCCGCCACATCCCGCACGGATCCCGGCCGACATCCCGCACGGATCCCGGCCGCACACCCCGCACTGCCCCGCACACCCGGGGGCGGCGGCTGCGGCCGCAGTGCCCGGAGCCCCCGCCCCGCCCGCCCCGGGACTGAGCGGGGCTGCGCATCCCGAGCCTGCCGGCGCACCGGCGAGGCTCAACCCCGAGCGGAGTGGCTGGAATTGGGAGGGTTAATCGTCAGGCAGGACAGTGCCCTTTTCATGCTGCTTTATCCCACCGAATTCGTTTAATTGATGAATCACATAACTTCGAGATGGAGAAGACCCATTATGTCATCAGCTGGCCTCCCCTGCCAGCACAGGATTGTTCCCCACAGTATGTGATGATCGCTTGCATTATATAAAAGCCTGCTGCTCACTTTGTCGGAGCGGGAGCAGTGATCAAATACAACCCGTGCCGGTGTAATTTGAAGCACTCCAGGCTAAGTAACACCAAGTCCGTGTTTAACAGACCTGGTCTCATTAGCTTTCCACTGCATAATACATTATCTTCACTTAAGATCAGCACCTTGGCGCTCCAAAAATACTTAACCACCTGACCTCCCTGGTGGTTTCTGTCTCTTCTTCCCTTCCCCTTACTTATGCCCATGTTTTGTTGTTTGGGCTGAGGTTTTTTGATGATGTTGTCTTTTATTTTTAATTTTCTTTTACTAGAGTAAATACCATTCTAAAATCCTCTATCCCTGGCAGTGCTGCAATCACGGCTAGCTAGTGTGCTGCATTCATCACCCCTGTGGAAACATAAGTGGAAAGAAACAAACAGATTTCCTGTCTAGCCTGGTACAAGGCTTGGTTTTGTTATTTGGTTTTTTTGGGGGGGGGCGGTTTCGGTATCACATACGCTGAAAAGTTTTGTGAGAAACTTCTGGTGAAGTTTTGAGCAAAAGAAAAAAGAAAAAAAAAAAATCTGTTTCTGCCACTCCTGGGCAAAACAATCAAAACACGAACTAAAAAGAGAGGCGTTTCTTCCAGTGAGAAATAAAGCACAGTTTTCTGTCAGCAGCTCAGCCCTGGACCCTGTAAAAACCAACCCCCCAAAAAATCAAGGCTGTCCCATCATCTAAAGTGACCAGGCTGTTTTTCAGCCGGTCCTAGCCCAAAGGATGCTCAGGAGAGGGCTGAAAATGCAGATCTGACAAGCAGAGGCCCGAGCTCACGGGGCTGCTCTGCCCTCGGCTTCCTGCAGCATCGCAGGCAAGGCTGGACACTCTGCTTTGGCATGTGGAGAACAGGACTTAAAAGTGCTTCCTTTGCCTGTCACAGCTCCTTAGGCTGCTGGTTTCTGAGAGCACAACAGAACCCAAACCCTCATTGGGAGCACCCACGGCACAGAAATAAAAAGAGAGGAGTGATAGCAACCTTTGTTTTTTACATTACAGCAAAAGAACAAAGTGGGATATTGCTCTCCCCTCTCCTCATTTTGAACTGTGGGATTTCTCTTAGCATCCAATTACCATTACTGACAAGCAGTCACGCTGGAAGGGAGGGATCTGTCTAAGTGGGCTATTAGCCACAGGGTCAATAAAATCTTGTTAAAGTACACAGACTAATGAGCAGTGTAACTAGGGCTTGCAAGAAGGTCGTATGTTACACATTATAGTGCTAAGTAGCTTCAATTAAATGTTGAGGAATGGAAGGAGATTCCAACTTGCTGCCAAATTCAAAGTCAGGCTGCTTCTATTTCCTACTTTCTGTATTACAGAAAATGGCCAGCAGCAGTTGAACTGGAAATCCCCCCAAAGAGCCACACTGAGAAGTTCTCTTGAGGAATGAATTTTTTTTTTTTTCATAGGGTAGTTAAGAATTGTAAAAAAACTTTGCAGCTTTTTGTGGTGGGAAGTCTGGTGGTACTGTTGTGATGTGGAAGAATGGCGCTTTTTTGTTTGTTTGGGTTTTGTTTTTATTTTAGAAAGAAAGAATTGAGTTGTTGATTAAAACTCCTTGTGTGTTGTGAGGATTACAGAAAAGATTTGTATTGAATGAATGTGAATCTGAAACAGGATTAAAAAAATAAGCATTTGGCTTTACACAGTGAAACAGGCTTTAAACACTGTCACCAGGGAACCTGGAAAATCCTGATTGAAACCAATGGATGCAGAAGCACAGTGGATTTCTGAGCCTGGCATCCTTGCTGCGAGTGACCCCCAATATTTCCTCATCTGAAAGAGACATTTTGTGTGATAAAAACCATTGTGAAATCCAATGGCAAAGCATGTCCTGGTTGTTTGAGCAAGGCTCATAAATCAGTGTTAAAAGATTAAAAGCTTTCAAAGGATTCTTTGCTCCCCTCAAGGAAGAAAACCCAACTGTCAACACCACAAGCTCACCTTTGGTTCCATCTGTTGACTTTTTACATATCATGAACCAGAACATTTGACAGAGCCTCTGCACAGCAAATTTGGGCAGAACATCTCACTTTATGCTCTGCCTCCCAAGGCCACTAAATTTTTCCCAATTTAAATTTAAATAATTCCCAAATTGCTATAAAACCCTGGAACAGACAGAGCCACAACAAGCTCAGACCTTGCTGCAAAGTCAGCCCCTGGAGAACTTCCTGGAGGAGCCCTGCAGGGCCAGGATGGAGCTGGATAAACAAGGATAAACAGCATGAGCTCCATCACCAGGAGAGCACGCTGAGGAGGTGCTGAGTGCTCCTGGAAGCTGCCTGGGTGTGATGATGAAGGCAGGGAACCACTTTGTGTCCAGAGTTCTGCCAGGAGGAGGAAGGAGCACAGGCTCCTCTCGTTACTAGGAAAGGATTGAGTGGTTCTGTCTCTGTGTGCGTGCCCATGTGCAAGATGGGATTTTATTTAAAGCAGGACAAGCAGTAATCCCTGAGGATATAAGAGCTGCCATCAGGAAATGAATAAATTCATACCTAGGGATAGAGGGTGCTTCATTTAGCCAGGCTCTTCCTCTGGCCAGGCACAGCGAGCCCTGCAGAGCATGGTCAGGGTAAACTCTGATGAGCTGGGATCTTCCTGCCTTTCCAGGACACCTTTGCCATTTGTAAGGACAGGAGATGGATGGTGGGCTTTCTGGGAGCTGGCTCTGGAAGAAGCTCTGGCAAGAGCTGGTCAGGAGTGGAGCAGTGCCTTCCCACACTCTGACAAGCCTTGCATGCCCTGCTCTGACACGGCTCGTGGCAGGATTTGTGCTGCACTCTGCAGCAGCATTTGTGCCATTCAGCACTTCACAGGCCAGATCTGAGCACCAGATGTCTTGCCACGGGTATCAAAAATGAAGAAGAGTGAGAGCAAACAAAGTTAGAAGCACAAACAGTGAGAGTCAAAACAAGGCAGTCAGGAAAGCCATACTTACCTGCACAGCTTTTCCCTGAGATTAAACAGGGAATGACCAAGGCATCTGCTGAAGGAAATGTGTGGAGGAGGATGGGTTGCAGTCCAGCAGCCAGGCATTAGAAGCTGTTACACTAAACAAGATGCTCACAATAAAGAAATGGAGAAAACAGAAGGTCATTTGCATCTGCTGCTCAGAGTGGAGCAGATACGATGACAGACAGAGAGCAGCAGCACAGGTAAAGCCAAAGGAAAGCAGCTGCAGCCTGGCAGGGATCACAGGTGGCAGCTACAGTGGCAGGAGAGTGCTAAAGGAAGGCCAGAGGTAGCTGCAGAGCTGGGAGAAATGTCACGACACAGCCTGAGCAGAGACCAAACCAGGAATCATCAGCACCAAGGTGTTTATGCAGCAGAGCCACACGGTGGGAAACGGGGTAACATAAAAGATATGAGGGCAATCAAAGCCTGGCAATAAGGGAGTCCTTATCTCCTGGAGGGACTCAGGATCTTCAGCCCCAGCTCTAAGCCTGTAGAAAGCCTGAAAGAACCACACAAGGGCAGAAAATGCTGAGCAGGTAGTTCAAGTGTCTGTGGCAGAGGGTTGGAAATGCTCCCTGCTACTGTTGTCCTTCCCTGATGAAAATTCCCGGTGCAGGCTGCTTTGCAGAGCTGCTTTGGCAGCAGGGCTTCCTCTTGCTTTATTTCCAGCATGCAGGAGAGGCAAAAGTGCTTAACAGGGTGTGTTTCAAACGAACACTTGCCTTAGAGCCCAAATTTAGAGCCACAGTTGCATGTCCTCTTTCGGGAACAGGGTTCTTGCTGACCTGCCTGCCCAGAATGCTTCTTGTCTGCAGGAGAGACAGCTCCAGTGAAGCAGAAGCAATTATTTACAGCAAAAGAAAGAACTTGAGTAAACAAAAACACCGGCGGCTACTGCCTATTAAAGTGAAAGACACAGATGCTTTGAAGCCTTGTCCCCAGGTGATTTTAAGTGCTCAGAATAATTCTAAGTCTTGCCCAAAATGAAGGCAGCGAGGCACCCCTCAGACACTTCCAGGCCATCAGTGTCCCATCTTTTCTGTGCCTTGGGCATTGCTGTTGTTCCAGCTTCTCAGATTTGCTTTTTTGTGTCTCGTCCTACTTTATATCTGGGCCAGGGTCTGTTCTGGACTCGAGAAGTTGGTGACCTATTCCCTTTCTGGAGCCTCTTCTGTGCTGGCTGTGGCAGAAGGGAACGGTCTGCTTCCTGTTGGTTGCATTCCTTAAGTTCTTTGTTAGATCGTAGCTCTTGAGTTTTGAGCACCTCTTTTTATGATTTATTTTCACTTGAAGTCTCAAAATCAAGTCTCATGGTGTTTAAAATGCCACTGAGTGCTTAGCGAGCACATTGCAGCAGGGCCACTTGAGACAAATCTCTCCCTCCCTATGTGGCAACTTGCTGATTTATTTACAAATTGCTTGCCTTTAGAATTTCTAAAGCTTTGCGTCCCGCTTTTCAAATCTTAGTGCATTATGTAGAAAAGAGAAAGGACATTCAGCTGCCTTACCTCCTGTGTCCAATTGCCTCAAGGCAACAGTCAGAGTTAATATTCAACACTTACAGCTGTATTTTCTGACTTCAGCAGTGTGTAAGGACTGATCCCAAGATAATGATCCCATTGCACTGTGTGGCAGAGAAATACCTTGATAGTGTGAGGCATGCCAGGAAGAACCTTTCAACAAGGGACAGGCGAGGTGGATGTTGTAGGGCAAACATCAGCACGGGGCAAAACCCCTCCCCAGTAGCTACTTCCAAATGTTCTGCTAATAGCAGGGCGTGCGAGAGGTGAAGATAGCGCTGGGATGCTCCAGCTCTGAGCCAGGATAGCAGAGCGCTGTTCTCACCCAGTCTTAACCAAATATCTGCTTTTCCTACACCCTGAGATGTGCTTTGGGACAGGGAATCACTGTCAAAGCCACATCCCCAAGGCAGCAGAAGCCTCGGCAGGGAGCTCAGCCTCTGGGACGTGTGGCAGGAGCCAGCAAGACCTGCTCTGGCAGGAGGTTTGCTGTCTGCCTGAAACCTCAAGGTGATCCATCTTTGGTCATTTGGTTCCAGAGGCTGTCCTAATCATAATCTTTGATTTCCCTCATGCTTACTGATACAGTTTAAAAGCATAAACTGGTTGTTGTTCTTAAAAACATAAAGTGGTTGACAGTTTTAAAACAAGAGGTGGTGCTTGCCTCTGTCCTCACAAGCCAGCATTTTACCAAAGGAAATTGCCATGGCCTGGGTGAAGGGAAAGGGATCCCACTTACCTGCAAGGACAGGTAATCCCCAGCCACCCAGGCCTCCACGGTCCTGGCATGTTTTGCACATGCAAGTCCATCCTTTCTCTCCTGTGAATGAATATGGATTTATGTAGAGTTCCCAAACTATGGATGGATTTCAGGTTCCCTTCTGAAAATTTTACCTAGACCTGCCTGGGTCACTGTGTGTGGCTCAATGAAGCTAATTTCCTACAACAGCAAAGCAGTAGAAAAGTAATTATGATGGTTTGCTTGACTGATAAAAAGAGATAGAAATATAATCATTAAGAAGAGATATCAGATGATATCTTCATCTGCAATGCTATTTCTGTGTTTGGGTATCTTGTATTATGGGGAAAAGGCAGATTGAAAATGAATTAAATATAGCAGCTAAAGATGGTGAATGGTGGAGGGAAAAAAAAAAAAAAGAAATGCGTAAAGATAATGTGTTTCAACATAAACCAAATCCTTCTTTAATTGGTCTCTGCAGTTTATTAAATTTATCAGCAATCATGAGTAGTTTCAGGTTATCCCCAGCTGTGGACTTTCAGAGTTAACCTTGTGAAAGGAATGATGGCCCTTCTAAAGCACAGGCATCTGTGACTGTGCAAATCTCACTGGATTGCTACCAGCTGGAAAATCAGAGCGTGGAGCAGAACCCTGACCTTTGTGCTGCAAAATCGGAGGAAACAATCAACTGAAGGAGATAAAGGAGAATCCTCCTCCTAACGGAGGAAGTGGTACAGAAATCAAATTCCCTTTGCCAGCCAGCCCACCTAGGCAAAGAACTCCACCTCCCCAGCCAGCCGCGGGGAGGACCCGGGAACTTGAACTGGGAGCATCCAATTAATCAGAGCACTGTTAGGAGTTGGCACAGCAGGGGTTGGAGAATGTGCTGCAGAATCCTTTTTGTGGAAGAGCTGTAGGAGCAGCTCTCTCATTCCAGCCAGGGGAACAACAAAGGCATCCAGTGACATTAGCTCTGAGTAAACACAGAACAATCAAAGGAGCTATTTCCTCACATAGTATGAAAGTCATCACTGTATTGAGGACAAGCACAAGTCATATGTTCCTCTTAAGTCCTCCTTAATCCCTGCTTTGAGGATTTGAAGGACATTCAAGTGATTCATAAACCCTGTGCGTGTTGTCTGCACAAGAATGATTTTTACCCACCACGGAGACAGCTGAGCCATGGGAAATCCTGCAGTGGGTCTCCTCAATGGAACAATGCTGCTGTGTTCAGGAAGGTCTGGCTGAGGCTCTGTCTCACTTGCAGCTGTAGCTTTAACATCCTGGTAATCCAAACTTATGGTTTATGGTGTGCCTTGATTCCCCTCAGGGTTCTGCAAGTAATGTGCTTGTCTTACTGGCATCATTACATATCTGGCTGGGAAAGCAAGTTAAGGAGGAGCTTTGCATCAAGCACAAGCCAGGAATAAAGGCAGGAGGTGCCTTCTGACAGTTTATTGATCTGAGCCAGCATGACCAACTTCCTGTTTTCTTTAAAAAAATAATAAAAAAAAAAAAGGGATAGAAAAATATCTGCTTGTTTTCAGAGAATATGTCCAGTGGGAAAACGGGCTGAAATCAGCAAGATGGTGCCTAAATGGTGCTGCTTTTGAGGGTACCAGCCAAACTGTGAAAGATGGTTTCAGATTCCTAAGTGCACACGGTGTCTGAAGTTATTTTTTGCTTGGGTTTTTGGGTTATGCCTCGTTGTGGTGATCCATTCTTGTTCCTCTTGCATGGCTTTTTTTCCAGGTTCCTTGGCAGTGGCTCCTGCATCTATCACAGCTCTGTTCTGCAGCACACAGCGGAAAGGAGATTATTCAGATCTATAGTTCTGTCAAATGGCACTCCTTAAGATATTGTGTAAGCTTAAAAAGGTGAATTTATGCTCTGGCTTTTGTACCTCTTTGTGCCTGAGGCACTTTGATGTATAAAAATCTTTCAATAAAAGCAAATAAACATGTACACCCACCACTTGCTGGGGCCACGAGCTCTGAGAGTTATTTTGTAGGGGGCCTGATACCTTCATACCTCCTTTCTTAAAAAGAAAAAGAAAATTAAGAGAGACTATTTACAAGGGCCTGGAGTGACAGGATGAAAGGGAATGGCTTCACACTGACACAGAGTAGGGTTAGACTGGATATGAGGAAAAAATTCTGTGTGGGTCCTGAGGGCCTGGCACAGGTTGCCCAGAGAAGCTGAGGTTGCCCCATCCCTGGGAGTGTTCCAGGCCAGGTTGGATGGGGCTCTGAGACCCTGGAAGGGGTCCCTGCCCATGGCAGGGCTTGGAACTGGATGATGTTTAAGGCTCTTTCCAACCCCAGTCGTTCCATGAGTCCCTGAAATTCAAACACGTTGCAAGAAGCAGAACAGAACTGGTACTGAAAAGGTGTCTGGATAGGGTAATCATTAGGGTTAGAGTAAATGCTAAAACCCAGGTAAGGTTCTAGATTGTGGATTCTAGTCCCAGAACTCCTGGTTCTCACTTGTGACCCTCAGCAGCAGCATTAGCTTGGTCCACACACTTTTCTTCCCCCTCCCATCTTTCATCTTGCCTTTCCTATGCAGACTGTGGTCTCTGTATGTCCATGTGGTATGTAATTCAGGTGGCCCTGACCCTGTGCCAGTGGAAAAATCTAAAATTCTCCAGTTTGACACTCAGCAACGCAGCTGGAAAGCTGGGGAGGGAGCAGCAGTACTGTTTGTTCCCAATGGAGAGTGACCTCTGGCTCTGTCCAGCTTTGATCACTAAAGAGAAGAAAGCTTTCCCAGGTCTTTTCAAACTGCTTCCCCTGCTGTGCTGTTCTTTTTGCTCCTAGATAGGTCCCCAGCTGTGGCAGGAACTCCCAGCTCTCTGTCCCTGCTGGAATGGTGCTCCGTTCCATCCAGGAATTCCATCCTGGATGCAATTATAAACCAGAGGGATCTCCTGTGGCATGAGGAATACTGCATTTACTCGGGATATTTAGCAAGAACTGGTGACCCAAAGCTTGCTGGCCCCACTGCAGCCCTCCTTTCCTTCCAAAGCCCTCAGGAGTTCTCCATCCTCCCTTTGGCTTTGCAGCAGATGGCAATGCAGCACTGCCAAGACCAGCCAGGTCATTTTCCCATCGTCTGCATCTTACTATGAAGCAGCAGAAAAAGAGGGGAAAAAACCCACTTGGCAGCTGATGTGTGGCAGGTTCTCTCCTGTTGTGGGGCTCTCAGCAATATGAGCACATCGATTTAAATAACTCAGGAATAAGCAAATGGAGAAGTCCAGAGGCAGCTGGCCCTTACTGACATGGTGGACAGAGCCCTGAAGACAATCTACAGAGTCAGCTAAAATTCCAGCCTCAGATTCCTAAACTGCTCAGGTTTTTCCCACAGGAGGGGCAGAGAATGTCCTCTCAGTGCAGCCCTGAAATGGAATATTTTCTTGGCGTTGTACCTTTCCTATCTGCTCTCTCCACCCACTTTCATCACGTTGTGTCTCAGCATTAGCCTGGCTTTTGGGCACATAATGATGTGGAACTAAAAGCTTCAGTTTTTAGCAGATTAGTTCAACCAACTTTCAGTTGTGACAAAAACAAAAGCAACCTTCAAATGGGGAGCCAGGTATCACAGCAAGGAGTGCACAAGATATCCATGGGTAGATTTAGTTCAATTAAAATTATCCATTTTACTTCTCATTCTCTCTGTGTGCTTTTAATCATTTCGATAAAGGCAAATCAAGAGCTTTCAACTTGCTCAGGCCCACACTGACTAAAAGCTCATATTTTATGATGGAAGAATTTTCCAATTTCCTACTTTTTTGGAGCTAAGTAG
Source organism: Sitta carolinensis (assembly GCA_032173965.1). Classification (NCBI taxonomy): domain Eukaryota; kingdom Metazoa; phylum Chordata; class Aves; order Passeriformes; family Sittidae; genus Sitta; species Sitta carolinensis. Next base: position 10,213,124 of record JAVUNC010000030.1, read on the forward strand.
CATTTCCCATGGGCCACCGAATGTCTTCAAAATAACAACTGAAGCTTCATAAATACAAGAACTTCCTTTCCTTCTGAAACTCTGGATCTCTCTTAGAAGATAAACAGGCATGGACACTTCAAGATGATGGTTCCCATTCCAAGACCTGAAGAATTTTACAGAAATCCCTCTTCCTTCTCTTTGGCCCTGGGGCTGTGCAGAAGGGAGCTGTGCAGCCAGATTCAAGCTCTTGATGCAGTGCAAAGCCATAGCTTCTGCTCCTCATGAGGATGCAAAAAAAAAGGGTCAGGAAATTCAGGTACAGCCTCAAGGAGCAGCCTCCAGCAGCAGGTAAGTGAGCAGTACTAAAAGATAGAAAGCATCATCATTTTCCAGGGAGCGGGACAAAGTTTTCAAAGAACACAGCATTTCTGATACCACGTAGAGCAGATGCAGTGCTTTGTTGTAAATCAAATTAGGGAAGAGATATCAACATTTCAACATCCCCCCACAATAAAAAAATTCATGCATTCAAAATAAACGACAGGAAAAAGAAAGGGATATGAAAACATCATAGCTAAAATGTGCCTTTCATCTTCTTGTGTCAGGATGTGAATTATTACAGATCAGCACTGTGTTATCCTGCTGCATACTCGTGAAACACCCATAAAAATTTTTTTGTTTGATTTGAAAACAAAACAAAACACTCTCCCACCCCCCATGCATATATTTCAGCTAAGTCCAAGGAACATTTTGTATTTCCAAATGCACAGAAAACTCAAGCCACTTGCAGTCAGAATTACCTTTCCCAACCCAGTGGCATTCCTTTAAGCTCTGCAGTGTTTTTTGCTGAGCTGTGCCAAAATAACACAGGGCAATTCACAGCACCACTGTGGGATGGCACAAAAGTGGTGAGGATGGTAACTGCAGGAAATTCCTCCTGCTTTACTGGGAGAGGGACCATGGGGAGGGACTCTGGACAGGGGCTGGGGTGACAGGACAAGGGGGGATCACTTCACACTGACAGACAGCAGGGTTAGATTGGGTACTGGGGAGGAATTTTTCCTTTTGAGGGTGGGGAGGTTGCCCAGAGCAGCTGTGGCTGCCCCATCCCTGGAAATGTTCCAGGCCAGGTTGGATGGGGCTTGGAACTGGATGATATTTGAAGTTCATCCCATCCATTCTGTGATTCTGGGAAAGGGGTTGCAGGTGGTAAAACCACATCTGCCCAGCACCCCCTCAAGCTGTAATTTGAATGAAACAACACAGGCCAAACATTGCTTTAGCCTTTTGCTCTTTGGGTAATATTTCCAGCTCTCCCAGGAGGGTAAGGAGCTTAGCTCTGCAGCTTTATTGTGACTAATCTCATCAGAGAGTGCTGTGGCAGCCAGGCTCCCCTAAGACAGACGATGGGGAGGATCTCAGGGAATAAGGGAAAGGCAGATGGGGAAGCCCCACATAAATCATAAAAAATGTGAAATAAACAGTCAAGAGCTCAATGAAAATCCCAGATTAAAAAAACAAGCAAAAAAAAAACCCACCAAAAAAACATGTCTAGTCTCAAGCTGCTTTGCACCTGAAAATATGAAAATCCCATTTCCATTCTTTCATAGGGAATGTAGAACTGTATCAGAAAAATCTAATGTGGGCCTGAACTGATATGGGACATTTCTTGCTGGACTTTCCATGAGTTTAAAATCCATTTTACACTTCAGAAGTGCTACAGTAGTAGTGACAAGTTCACCAAATAATGTGACTCCATCATCCTGAAAATTAGTTAATCCTTGACCTCAAGGCAGCTAAGTTACCTTAAGAAAAGATTAATTAAAACAAGACTTTCTTTTTATTTTCTTTCTCTCAGGAAAAAAAAAGAAAAAAAAGACCTGGCTGGATATAATAGGATGATAAGAGAGGATGTCTGGCTTAGACTGTGATGAAGACCCAAAAAGCTTGGACATTTCAGGTTTTCCTATGGTTTGCAACAGAGATGAAAAAAGAAATTTGCACCATCGGAAGGGCCAAGAGGATAGATCCATCCCAGTGGGATAGATGGGAAGAGACCCTGGGCAAGGTTATGAACTTTCAAGAGAGAAAAGTGTATTTCTGGGAATCTGATGGTTACAAGCTACCAGAGTCGTGTCAAATGTGTTTTCTCCAGTGATTTTTGATTTGTATGCTAGAAACTCATTTGTTGAGGCAGCATTTTCATAGCAAAAAAACAAAACAAAAAAAAAAAAACAATCTCATGGAAAACTTGGGTTCCTGGAAGTGTGTAGGCATTGAAAAATGATAGTCATGAAGACTGGACAAAATCACACCATGATCTCCATGTGCAGATGGGCCCAACCTCTGTCAGACCTCCTGTGAGGCATGCAAAGCCCAGCAGTCTGTGGCAAGAGCAGTGGAAGCTTTGCCAAAGCCATGTGTGTGTTCTCTGGGTCACAGTACTGGGGTGACATGCCAATCCCTTTTCCTCCTGATTTTTTATTTTTTTTTTTTTTTTGTCCAGACTCCTGGCCATAACCAAGACCTATTGGGTGCCCAGGTTATTTTACACCAAGACACAGCTGCTGGTTCTGGGCAGTAAAATAATAATAAAAAAATATCATCAGTAGCTCTTGGTAGAAATGGAGGCTCTGGTTCTGTGTGACACTGAGGGCACAACAAGACTTTAAACAACAACCACTGGTCCTGCCTGGGCACAGCAATATCAGGGGACTGCAAATGTGTGTGACAGGGACCAAATTAAAGAGACCAAAGATATGTCAGCTGAAGAGGAAATAATTTGAAAGGGCCAGTTTCTTCAGCAAACTGCAATTTAAAGGCTTGATCAGTGAGAATATAAAACAGGTAAATTTGATTTTGAGGCTATTTTGTGTTCCTGCTGACTGGTCTACAAAAAGAATGTTTACTTTTCTACTGCTTTGAAATGTTTTCTACCTTCCAGCCTATGTTTATTTGTTGCTTGTTTCCCTACTCAATTCCACTGACAATGAGTATACACAGAAAAATTGCTGTCTTTATAAATTCCAGCATCTCCCTCTGTGGCAAACTCCCAGAGCAGGACATGGCAGCTGTGCTGGGACCCCAGGGCTGGAGGCAGCTCTGCAGGTAATGTGGACTTACAGACTTGCTCTAGTCCCACGATGGGACTAGAAAAAAGGAGGGAAAGAACAATAAAAAAATTTTTGTCCAGTCAGATTCTCCAGAGTTACCTTCCAGAAAAATTTCTGGGGAAGAACTGTTCAACTGCAAGCTTTATCTTCTAAGCAAAACCAAACTTAACAAAATAAAGTCAAACAAAAGAAACAAAAATGTTTATGGAAGGACAGAATTCTTTCCCTTTTCCATTGCCATTGACAGACTGATTTTAATTCATTACCCTGTCTACCCCGTCATACAAACTGACTAAAACAACAAATGATCTTTCTAATTGCATGCCCTTTCTTAATGCAGATGTGATCCTAAATTTCCTTCTCAACAATTGAGCTTTTCACTGTAGGACAGAAATAGATCTTATCTGACTCCAAAGGGATTGTTAGATATGAGCAGATTAGAAGGAAAGCAGATGCTGGGGCAGAAGAGATGTAGTTCTGCTCCTATTTTTAATCAGATCTAGATGTTGTCCCCAAGTTAAGAAACAGGGTGGGACCCACCCAGGGCTGAGAATGTTTAAACTCCTTTCTGCACAGAGGAGTCCTTTCCAACAGGCAGAAGCTTTGAGCCACTCAAATGCACAGAATATACAATCCTGTCAAGGACAGCTTTTTCTCAACATCTTTCATCTTGCTGCCCTTGGATTTTAAGAAACTTTTGGAAAGGATGTGTCTTCCTGCAGGCAAACCCCTGGTTTCTCCGGTGGCACACGCCCACCTGAATACCTTTACTAGAAATGCGAATGAGTGACATTCTTCAATTTTCTAAGAACAGGAATTTAATTTTGCGGCCAAATAAAGGCGGCTGGATCCCAGCCACTGTCTGCCCATGCTGCTAGAAATTCCTCCGAAGTCCCCAGTGTAATGCAGAGTGGTTCACGATGTGAAGAATGCACACAAAAGCTCTCACTCAGAGCCCAGTGAGCTGCAGCTGGGAAGGATTTTGGCCCCCTCATATCTGCCTCCTCCTTCCCTCTGCTGAGCTAAAGCACCAGGCATTAAGATGCTGAGCCAAAATGTAGCATTTCCTGCAGAGCTCTGGTTTAGAGGCATTTGAAATATGACAGTGCAGACTAAAACTCTTGTTTTCTTGATGGCAAAGAGAGGAGGAGGGAAAAAATGATTTTCAAGGACACAATATTGCTTGGGTCATGCAGTCAGCAGCAGAAACTTGTTAAAAGGACAGTGATCATTGAATAGACCAATATTTGGGTATCCCTGAATATGTGTGGGTGGTGTTTTCACTTTTAAGCCTTAAAGAAAGCTCATGATGTTGCAGTGGCACATCCCTATGGCAGAGAATCCTGTCCACTAATTCCTGCACTAAACCTGCATCTTGCCTTGAGAACGACTCACATTAAATGGCAGGACAGGAACTAGAAAGGTGCAGGTTAGTATTTTGCCGATTTTAGCAATAGTTGAACATAAATTTAATCGTGGGTGTGCCAGCCCATCACATTGTGGGCTGGGAAATATTGTGTTTAATACATTTTCCCATTGTTTCCCCACAGCACTTGAAATCTTACTGAGGCAGCATTTGGGTTTTTTTTTTTTACAGTTCATTTCTCTGCTACCAATATCTTTCAAAACAGGCAGTTAAGCAGTGCAAGACCACAGGTGGACACAGCTAATCTTCCTAAAAACGAGCAGCATGCCCTTGTTTTCCATCAGTGCTGCATCCATACCAAACGTGTCTGAACTGGCCAGCACAAGGGGACACTGCCCATGCAGCACTCTCCTTTCCTTCACCAGCCCCTTGGAAAGAGGGAAGGGGAATTCGCCATCCTCCCTGGGTGACCACTGCAATTCTGAACCTTCCACACCTAGAGCTGAGAGTTTAAATTAGAACAAAAATGAACGAGGCAAACACTGCGATGGTGAAAAGGGAAGTTGTGGCCAGCACAAAACACTTTGTCTAATCTGGCGTGACACATGAGACAACTTTTGTCCTTGTGGCACTTGAATTGTTGACTGTCATTTGTCGACTGATTTAATTTCAGTTTGAAAGAGCTTTTTGTGATGACACCTCAGGGCGGGGTGTTTTCAGGATAGTTAACTTTGCTGTTACACCGGTTAACATTAAGTCAGGCAAAAAAATAGCTTTGAAAATGAAAATATAAGTCTTATCCAGCAAAGCAAGTAGCTGTTCAAGCTTGGCTTCTTTCTTGATGTATGTTTAGTCAAATGCACTAAGCCTGCAAGGGCCCAAAAATAAAATATCTGTAGTATGGCTTCCTACATCCCCAAAATCCACAGATGTACAAAACCAGCCTAAAATCTGAGCAGCAGGGGCTCCACTGGAATACACTTGCCTAGCTCAGCAGCTGGACTTTGATTTACACAAACCAATAACCAAAACCTTGGAAAAGCTGCTGCAGGGCTCTCTGTGCTCTGCTCTGCCCACAGGTGCATGGGAGAAGCCTGGAAATCCAAGTGTTCTCAGATGGCCACGGTTCCTAGTATTTAATCATGCCAAAACTCACTTAGCCCTTGAAATCAGACAAGATCAAGCTTCTGAAGTGTGGGAAGCTCCTGCAGCATTCACTCAGTGGCAATTTACTGTAACTGCAGTAATGAGTTCCTCCCATGAGGCACTTGCCTAGCTGAGGCACTATTTCCTGGGGCTGTCATGTCATTAATTTCCAGGTTTATAGGCCAGTGGAGCTCCTGGATTTGCTGTGGGTAAGGGAGATTTTAATGCATCCAGTGCAGAGCATGGCTCTCAAGCCTCCAACACGAGCTCCTCAGAGGGAGGAGTCCCAAACACAGGACACCCCCAGAATTGGGAATACAAGTGTGGCAAAAGCATTTGCTGTCAAATTGTCTTTTGAACCCAAAGCTAAGCACTTGCTCGTCGAAATTAGGTTTTTAACTTGGATTTTCAACCCCCTCTACGGCAAATCAGATGGAGGAAATTTTCTTATATTCCCCCAAGCTGAGTTCAGAATTTTCATTGTGAACCATTTCAATCTCAGTATTTGTATTCAATATTGCTATTTGTTGTTGCTGCAATGAAACATTTTGTTCCAGATTGGAGCAATCTCTTTTGTTTTTTTCCCTTTTTTTTTTTTTTTTTTTTTTTTTTTTTTTAACTTAATATAAAGTAAATTTTAAAGCCTGAGTAGATTTTTTTTCTTTTACCTACCAAGGTTTTTAATCAACCAAGCAAACAATGAATATAGTACTCCATCACCTCTTCTATGAGGAGCTACAAAGGGATTTTAAGGCATCAGCAATGTGCCTGCAGAACCATGGATTCTGACCAGAGGAGGGAAGATGCTGAAGGCAAGGCAGGAGGTTAAACAGTAGAGTAAGCAGCATGTCAGGAAATGCAGAGAAAAGTGTCATTTATTTTTATCCAGAAGCTTTTTCTCTTGACAGAACTGAAGAACCCCGTTTTGTAGGAGGTGCCCATAGGACTTGCAGACTTAAAGTCATCCCATGTAAATTTTAAGCCAGAAAAACCCCAGTATTTCCCTTTAGGGGTGTGTGTCTGGTGGAGGGTGCCCTGCCTTGGCAGGAGGGTTGGACTGGAGGAGCTCCACAGGCCCCTTCCAACCCAAACCTTTCTGTGATTCTGTGCCCATAAATCCTGGGATAGGATTGGGGTCACAGCAGGAATTTATCACCAGGATATTCCTCAAGAAGTCTGAGGAGTCCTCAGGGAATGGGTGATGATGTAACTGCTGTTTGATAGCTTTCTTGTTGTTCTTCCCTGTATTCCCCTCTTTGTGAATCACATTTTTTAGTTCTTGAAGGTCATGTTTTTTTTATTTCAGAGTTCTCTTTGTAATAATTACCTTTTTTCCCTCTTAATAAAAAAAAAAAAAAAAAAAAAAAAGTGATTTATAGATTTATACCTACATCTTCTCTAAGGCAGTTTTGACTTCTAAAGCTTTGAATATTTGTGCCTTTCCCTAAAGTTAGGGAAACAGATCATTTATCTGTTGATTCCTAACATTGCTGTAAGGTAGTGAATTTTTAATATATTGGTTTGTGGTAGCAACCAGGCGGTCCAGATGAGTCCCTGCCTAAATATCCTACAATCCCAGAAGGTAGAGAGGATGTTTTATGGGAAAATGAGCCATGGGTTTATCACACACAACATGGGACACACACCTGAAATCTGGACATATCAGCCCGCCTCTGCCTTGGCTAGCAGCACACAGCAGCTGAGGCAAAAGTGGGATTTGATCCTGCCTTCCTTACACACGTGGAAAAAGAAGCTCCAATGCCAGGAAACAGCAGCTTTTAAAAAAAAAAACTGTCCAAATTCAAAAGTAAAAATATAAAACAGGCAGCGTTGTCCGGAAACCAAACGGGAAAGACAGAACATTTGTGGAACGGAGATTTTTTTAACAAAATTCCTTCTCCCTGCAGCTCTCCTCTCTGCAGTCCTCTGAGCCTTGCAAATGTCTGCTTTTCAGGGAGATTGGACAAGGCACAAGTTTTAGCTGTACCCTTTGCCATCTCCCACGGGCACGGTGCCAGCCAAGTGAAAGCCATTAGCTTCCCTTCCAGTCATGCTCATGAGCTCAACCACCCACCTCCTCCCAGCCCTTGGCAGCTGCTGATTTTTCCCCCCTCTTCTCTCATCCCATTAAACCCTGCCTGTGTGTCTGCTGCCTTGCCCTTGCCCAGGAAAGCTCAGCACTGTGATCCCCCCAAAAAAGTGAATTTAACCTTCGGCGTGAACATCCAGTCTCACATGACTCAGGCAAGCAATTAAGCTTTGCAAGATAAGGGGCTAATTAATTTAATTGCCAAATAGAAAGAGGGAACTCCCACTCAGGTTTGCCTGAAATCATATTGTTAATTAATAATTTATTTATTTGCCATTTTGCTTTGAAACCTGAAGGTAATGGAAATGTGAACAATAGCTCCCTGTTCCTCCCTTTAAATTTTCATTTTCCAGGTCAAATGGAAGCCTCTCTTTTAGTGCATGTGGGAGGAAAAAAAGAAAAAAAAAACCCAACAAAATGAAGACTTTCTGATATTTCAGATAGAATTTTAAAGGCTCTACCTACTTATACTTTAATCAAGAAGTAGTGGGATTAAACAACAATTAATCCATTATCCTCTATCATGAGACCTTTGCACTAAGCGTGACAGTATTAACAAATTGTGCTGTGGAAAAATGTTCTGAAATTGGGTGGATTTGGCTAACTCTCACTGGAGACAAATTTATTAGTGACTGACTCAGGATTCTGATAACCAGCAGGATTTGGAACATACCTGATTTTAAGTGGAGCTGTTCAATGAGTATATGTAATATCTGCTCAAATGGTGAAGCTTAAAAAATGGCATAATAAACATTTGACTAAACCACTGGTTCTCAGAAGAAATTTTTTTTTATTATTTTCCCCAGGGATTTATGCAGGCTTTTTGCAAAATTTGTGTGTTGGAATAAATGTCAATATTTCTCCCTGTAAAATGGCCTGAGTTGGCCAGAAGTTCTCCAAAAATAAGTGGAAGCAAAAATTTCATTATTTCCTCAGAATACATTTTCCCCAGCTTTACTTTAAGTCCGTTCTCTTGACACTGAAGATAATTTTGAACGTACAAATCTCCTTTTGTCATGACATTCAGTGTGGAAATAGTCCAGCACTCATTCACTGCTTCTATCCTGGAGCAGTGAAGAACCATACTTAATAAAATATATTTGCTCTTTATCTAGTACCAGTTTCTGCAGCATCTTCTGGGATGCAAACACCCTGAGCAGCAGGAGAAGAGTGACCTGAGCCAATCACTGCAGCTCTGTGGATCCACTGCAGTCCCACCAGCTGTTTCCTTACCAAACAGAAAATGCAGGAGCAAATGTGCCTGTCCTTGAGGCTCCTCTGAGGAATTTTAAGGCTTTCCAGCAATGATGATGGAATCACAAAATGGTTTGGGTTGGAAGGGATCTGAAAGATCAGCCAGTTCCAATCCCCTGCCATGGCAAGGAAACAAGGAAAAGTGCACAGGGAAATATCCAGAGAATATTTACAGAATGGCCTGGATTGGAAGAGATCCTAAAGATCATCCAGTTCCACCCCCTGCCATGGGCAGGGATGTTTCCCACTGTCCCAGGCTGCTCCCAGCCCCATGCAGCCTGGGACACTGCCAGGGATGCAGGGGCAGCCCCAGCTGCTCTGGGCACCCTGTGCCAGGGCCTCAGCACCTCCCAGGAACAATTCCTTCCCCATAGCCAATGTAACCCTGCTCTCTGGCAGTGTGCAGCCATTCCCCTGTCCTGTCACTCCAGCCCTTGTCCAGAGTCTCTGCCCATCTCTCCTGGGCTCCCTGCAGGCTCTGCAAGGCCACCCTGAGGTCAGCCCAAAGCCTTCTCCTGTGCAGGCTGAACCATCCCAATGCCCTCAGCCTTGGCTGCCAGCAGAGCTGCTCCAGCCTCTGCTGCCCTGGCTGTCCCTGCCCTGGCTCCAGCAGCTCCTGGGCTCCCTGGGCTGCATCCAGGGCTGGGGACAGCTCTGCAGGATCTCATCCCTCACAGGACAGGGAATGGTGAAGAAGAGCCAGCAGGCAGTGCCCTCCTGAGCTGGATTTCCCCAGGAAGGGAACCTGTGCTCTGTGCCTCTGTGGGAAATGCCCAAATGCTGTCCCAGGATGAGGAAGGGGAGGCTGGACACACTCTGGGCACTTTGTTTCTGTGGCAGATGGAGCAGCAGTCAAGGTTCTGAGTGGCAGTTTGGAACAAGGCTCTGCAGCAGGCTACAGGACAGGGATAAGTTAGTCATGAGCACAGATGAGGAGTAATCCTGCATTAGTCACACCACAGATAATAAGAGCTGGAAAATGATGACATGTGAGCCTCATGTTAAACCCACTTATGCTTAATTCTCTGTGCTGAATATAAATTGTTCTAAAGAACAACGCATTCCTCTACAGAACAATTCTTCACATCATGCCACTAACATCTCTGTCATCTTGATTTAGGCCATTTAAATGTCAGTAAGACAAGTTAACACTGCCTAAGGGCAGCTCTGTCCCATGCACCAGAAATCTTTTTCTAACATACTCTGTTTTCCTGCAGTGCCTCATGAAGAGCTGCAATTTTTGCACACAGGGGTAGACTTGCAGTGGGCTTACAGGGGAGAGGGATGGTCTTTCTCCCTGGTGCAGTATGAAGTGTAAAGAATTAAGATCTGATGTGACTTGGTGTATCTCTGCCACCGCTCTGGCTGTGCTGTACCCAGCCTGCCACATGAAAATGCTTCCCTTCCACTCATTCCAACCCTGATTCTCCAAAGGTGTGTTTCTGTGTCCCAAAAAACCCCCAAATGAAAAGCCATGGATGATGAGGGAGCACAGGTCAAGTTTTCCATATGAATACAAGGAGCATATCTGCCTTGCAAACTCTTTCAATGCCAAAAGAGCCACAATTTCTACCATCAGACAGGATTATTAGAGGTTAAAAACATAGAAAACATTATAAGCCACAGAATCTCAGAATCAATTAGGCTGGAAAAGATTTCTGAGGTCATCAAGTCCCACCTTTGTCCATGCTGGTGACAAAGAAACTGGGTTTTGAAGGGCAGAATATTCCTGCAGGAAAGGGGAAGCTGCTGTGCTGCTTTCTGAGGATACAAGTTCAACATAAAAAGCTACGATGAATTTTTCTTTTGGCAAAAGTGGGTGTAGAGCCTGACAGCATTAAAACCTCCGAGGTGAAGTTGGAAAATGTTAGCGGATTATTAGCAGCATATTAAAAAAAAAAAAAAAAAATGTGCAGAAAGCTGCAGTGCTGAATTAATGAAGTGCTGCCCTCTCAACCCCTTGCAGGCTGTTTGAGGAGAGGCTCTGAACCTCCTGCCACAAGCCCCCCTCACCTGAAGCCATGGGGATGTAGGGTGCAGACAACACTCAGCCAGGTCCCTCCTACCTGCTGAGGTTCCAGGTTTGTCCCCTCTGCGGGAGAATTTCAGAGAAATTCTCGGAATTTCAGAGCGTGGGCTCAAAGGCACCTTTGAAGGAGAGTTAAAACAAATTTTATAAACAACCTTTGGGTCCTGGGAGAGCTGCACATACCCCTGCAGCTTTCTCTGAAGGTAACGTGTAGCTTGAGACTCACAAGAAATATATTTTATATTTATACCCTTCTGGAGACTGAACTTCTAAAGCACTGTCACAGCATTTTTTGATAATGACTTTGTGTATTTGTCCTTGAAGAACGAGAACAACAACCACTTTGGGGTGGTGGGGAGGAGAAGAGAAAAATGTTCTCTGAAGATGCTGTTTCTGGAAGTTACTTTTAGTAAGCCTAGAGTCTGCTGCCACTAAAATCGGCAAGAAAGTTATCACTGGCACCCGCGGGAACGTGCAGCAGTTTTACATTCAGGCTGGGTCGGGAAGTCTTTTGTTCTTGCCTCTGGTTTGCAGGTCTTGTTTACACAGGGCAGTTAATGGCAATGAAGGGTCTAACCTCCTCTAACAAGAACTGTAACAGATAACCCGGTGAGGATGGGATGGATTGTGTTACAGCAGGGAAGGGGGCACCCGCAGCTCCGTGTCATACTAGGATGCTGCTTTCCCACACGGGGAGAAAATTCTCCAGCGGTTAAATCGCAGCATTTGGAATTTATTTGTATTGAATCACTCCTTCTGTCCCCACTCCGGAGCACCACTCCCTGGAAATGAGGCAGCCTGAAGGTATTCATGTCCTACCACCAATGCCTGGGTGGTGAATATGCCAAGCACCTTAGCAGGAGGTAACAAAGTCAGAAAACTGATAGAACTCCTGTCTCAGGAGTTTTACATTCCCATGGAAATAACAGTGCTGTGACTGACACCCATTCCCTGCAATCCCCCTGCCCCACGTGCTTCAATGCTCCATTTTTCCTTTGCACACCCTGCATTTCTCTTTGAGCTCTGAGTCCCAGGCTCTTCATTTAGCCATACAAAAGTCGGCTCTGCAGGCTCCCTCTCTTGTCTGCTCCCTTCTCTCTCAATCTGTTCTCAGCCCTTTCCTCCCACTTCATAGTGTTTTTATTTACCCAAATTCACTTTCCTCCATACCCCACCCTGCTGCAGACCTTCCTTCACTGTCTCCTGGCTTCCCCTTTCTGCTTCCATCAGCTTGGCTTGCACTCTCAGCATCCCTTCCTTCCTCCTCAGAGCTACCCTGGAATCCCCCTTTGCCATGACCTTTAAGCTTTCCCACACCAATATCAGGTATCCAACAGGTGCCCCCCTGCATCTCCAGGCTCATCAAACATCAGGCTGTGAAAAGCAGCCCTGTGAAGGTTTGGAATCTCCAAGCAGGAAAGCTAAGGCAGTGCTGTACAAACTGAGTTCTCTCCAAGGGCATCTCTGGTACCCGTGGGCCTGGGCTCTGTTTTGCTCCTATAAAAACTTGAGACTCCAGCCTGGAGTCCAGGGGCATCCCTGCCCTCAGACAAGCACCTCCAAGCTTTGCAATCAGCCCACAACAAGGGTAAGCCTGCATTGTTCTTGCAGTGCCTGCAGGGTCTCCATGATTTTCAGTGGGGAGTCCAGGTGTGGATCCATCTGAGACATGGCCAAAATATTGGAACATGCCCTGTGCTGCTGCATAACATGGGTTTAACTTTCAGTATCTCCTGAGGGAAAAGCTGTAAAAGAGTTTAACTCCCTTTGCAAAAGGGTTTCTGTTCTTTTCTGTCATCTCTCTTTGTTACCTAGTGTGTCTTTCACTATCTTCTCTCACTAATACCTCCTTTTCATTTCCTCACTTCCCCTTCTCCCTCCCAGCCAGTTTACAAACCCTTTGGCAGAGCTGTGTGGGAATGGCCTCACACTGACAGAGAGGAGGTTTAGATTGGATATCAGGAAGGAATTCATCCCTGTGAGGGTGCTGAGGCTGCCCCTGCATCCCTGCCAGTGTCCCAGGCTGGATGGGGCTCTGAGCAACCTGGGACAGTGGGAGGGGTCCCTGCTCTGGCAGGAGGTTGGAACTGGCTGATCTTAAAGGTCACTTCCAACCCAAACCATTCCATAACTCCATGAAGGAGGCAGCATCCAGCTTTGCAAAGGAGGTCATTACAGGCAAAGCTGGAAATGTAACCCAGTCCCTGATGGGACTGGGCTGACTCCCACTGGGTTGGTTTCTCAGGAGACACCCAGTCTGGGGTTGGTCACTCTGTTTGCAAACAGCTTTAGCTCTTAAGCCCTGCTCTCCTTCCCACCACAGAGATGAAATCCAACAGATAAAAGCTGGGATCATCTCCCTGCCCCTTCCCCAATAAAAGAGGGATTTCTATTCCCTGCAGAAGCCTTGTGCAGAAGATGGTTGATCTGTGAGTGCTGCTTGCTGTTCATTTAACCAGCATGCCAGGGCTGCAGTAAACCCAAGTTTGTGTTGTTATTTAAGGGGTTTTCAGTAAAATTTCTGCTATAAAGTATCCCCATGGCATAAAGAAACCTTTCATGGCAGTGTTTTCATTCAGTGAAAACTCTGTGGATGCAGAATCCTGGGTCTAGGAGTAAAACCCTGATAAAAACTGGTGTCAAAGAGTCTATTCTCCTTGTGTGTAACAAGTGGGTTTATCTCTCAACACCCGGATTAGGCAGGAAACTTCATCTTAAGTCTCCTGTCCCTCCTTTACTTGGGCAAAGCCACATCCAAAGGGATCTTTCTAGCCCAGGGCAGGTGTTTCACAGTTTGCCCTGCTGGAGTGTATCTAACCCGCATAAATACTTAAACACTTGCTGAGAGAGGAGAGCGTTTTGCAAGAGATTGATTTGACAGCGCTGTTGTTCAGGCATTCACACAGGATGTGGGAAACTGAGGTTCAGGTCCGTGCCTCAATGAATATTTCATTATTTATGGAAAGCAGGGCGGCTGCAGAAGGGAGGAGTGAGGCACAGTAATGCCTCTGGAGTTGGGGCACTTATAGGGCACGCTGGAGAGGGCAGAGCAAGATCTCAGCCCCAAGCCTCCCACATTCCTGGTGACCATCACAACCTCTTGTTACCTCAGTGGAAACATTCACAGCTTGCATCTGTCTCATTGCAAAAGTTTTAAACCCTCTGTGTAGCATAAATTGCTCCAGTTCTGGCATTTTTCGGCTTTTCAGGCCTCTGTTTTTTCCATGTTAATGTTCTTTGATGCTGTACAAATATTTATGATGCTAATTAAAATATTTCTGTCTTCCCTGTGACCTCTCAAGGAAGCAGTCTGAATAGTTTGCTGTAAATCAACCTGGATTCCAGGGCCTACTGGTCTGGGCTCCTGAGTGCTTTTGTGGCTGAGGAAAAAAAATTTAAAAAAAATTAATGGGGTTTATATTTGGTTTGGACAGTCATAAGGCTTGAGGTCAGGCTCGTAGGAGCAATTTCCATAGACTAACATCTTCTGGGTTTTCTGCAACCCAGGACACCACTGTAGCCCTTAGTGTGGACTTTAAGCCAGTCAGATCTAAGTTTGCTGCTCGTCCCCTCAAATACAGTGTCCCTGGCTGCTGCCTTCAGCAAACTCTGCTTCTCTTCAAAGCTTCCACCAGCTAAATGCCTTCAAAACCATAAATGCTCCTCAGAGCAAATGGGTTGTGCATATTCATTTCATTGCTTCCTCATCTTCCAGCTCTCTGAAATCCTCTTTACCTTAGCAAGGAGTGTAAAACTGAAGGTGTTGCTGTCCATGAGGGACTCTTGGCAGGCAGGGATTGTTGTCCCTGAAAATCAGCCTTCTGATTTGTTTTGGTATAATGGGGTCAGTGCTCATGAATTGTAAGATAAACAAGGATCATGTTTGCATTCCTTTGTGAAAAGATCTCACCTGATGGACTTCTCAAGTGAGCAGTGGGGATGGAGAGGTGGGAACTGCTCTGTCCAATCTCTGATCACTGTCCAGAAACTGAGAGATACGAGGTCAACAATTAACTGGAGAGTTCTTTTCTTCTCTACCTGAACCCCTGTTGTGTGTGTTACTGTGTGTTTCTATCTGCATCACAGTAACAAGGGATAGCTCTGCTAGAGGCAGGGAAAGGACAGGAGTGAGGAATGGCACCAAACTTCCCTTCTGCTCAGCGACTGGGGCAGCTCTGTGCTCAGAGGAGCCAGGCAGGGCCCAGAGCTGATTGCCTGCTCCTAGACAGGAGATAACTGCCTGCAGCCTGGAGCTAGGACTAGCTGGGAAAGGCCACTCCATGCCAGCTCTTCCCTAGCACAGGCAGGGACCTTCCAGCTCGCAGGGATGCTCCCAGCCACACACAGGCTTAATGCAACAGGAACAGCCCTGGCGCCAAATCCAGGATGAAGGACCTTGCTTTTATCTTACACAATTGAGAAAACCTCCAGCTTGTGGGGAGGGGTAAGAAATGTCCTGCTTTGCTGCTTTTGTGAAAGGCCATTTAGCAACAAACATGTAGCAGAGGAGGTAAAATTTGTTGCCCAATCCATCACCCTGACCTTTGCAGGAAATAAAGCTCTGCTTGGGAGCTCATCAACAACAACTCATGGCGTGATTTACTGCTGGGGCTCCTAATTTTATGCTAATGTAACTCTATTGATTTCTGCAGATTTGCAGTGGTATTACATGGGAGGAACACGAAAATAAACTGAGCACTCAATGTGATGAGGGCACTGTGTGACAGAGAGCTTGCCTGTGTTTTCCAGTTTTATCATCTGGCCTAATGAAAGCCACTACTTCTCCATGCACTCCTCAGTGCCATCAGTCCAAGCATGGTGTTAGTTTATAAAAGTGATAAATTACCTTCTCTTACTGCTGTCTGGATCTAAAGCTATTTGTGAATTATTGCTAGTAGGTATTTAAAGAGAAAAAAAAAAAAAAAAAAAAAAAAAAAGAAAATTAAAATCAATTCAGCAGATGCCCCTAAGTAGTACAAACAAAGGAAGATTTGTAAATGACCTTTGCTCAGCATATCTGTCACCAACAAGGATGACAATGTTTGGCTGCATTTTTCCAGTTGATTTGTAACCACCCTGGAGAGCAGTGAAAGTTGGCTGAAATTCTTGTGCTGCCACTTATTTTTCTATTTGTTTCTTGTGGGGTTTTTTTTGTCTCTGCACTGAGCACAAATGTTCTCCTTTGGGCTGCTTCTCTTCTTTTTGGTTCATGCTGCAGAAGGAAAAACATGAATCCCTTGACAGCTGCTATTCTGGTTTATCAAAGACTTGCTTAAAACACATTAGAGTCAAAGAAAGGCTCTTGTGCAGCAGACACAGGACAACAGGGGGAAAAGATGATGGAAAAACAACTCCTTTGCAAAGCAAAGTTTAGAAGGCAGAGTTTGGTGTGAAGCAGAAAAAGACATACACATTAATCTGGCCATATGACTGGGAATAAAGAGCACAAAGATTCTTCTTGCTGGGGAAAAATAAATCCATGGGACCTCCTCAGGTGGAAGAGCATTTTCATTACATTTCTGGCAGTAGGATGGAGAAAGGGTGTCTCATTTTTTGAGAGAACAAGCTTTATACCTCACACTTGGCCTGCTTTGGTCTCAGGGTCTGGATTCTGCCACCTGCATGGATTCATTTCCACCACAAGCTCCTTCTTTCAGGATGATGCCTGTCGAATCAAAGCCATGAATTCAACCACGGGCACTTCCCTCTCTCCGTGGTCTTATCCCTAATGCAAACTAGAAATGAAAGCTGTGCTTTTTTTTAAAGGAAGTTTCTGGATTTTGGCAGAATAGGGAATATGGGCAGGGCAGAATGATTCTCCACAGAGCAGAAGAGGGGCTAATTAATTCTGTGGAGATAGAATAATAGCACTACTACATTTCAAGGGAATAGTTGGCAAACAGTAACACCAAGCTCAGAAGACCAAACAGGACACATGATCTAGAGTTACTGAATTTCACTGACCAAAGCCAAAATCTTGGATTCCAACAGGAGGATGCTCATCCAGGGTGGTAAGGGTTGGTCCTGCAGTACCAGAAGCTGTTTGGATTCAGCTGACAGCAGCTCTGAGTTACAGGTTAGTTAGTGGTCATAAAATGGAGCAAGAACTGGCATTAATTCATTCATGCATTACTGGGAACACAAAGGAATGTCCTGCTTACCCTGCATCCATCAGCTCAAGTCTTGAAGAGCTGGCAATACTGGTGAGGAACAGGCATGGCTACTCAGAAGCAGGGAAGAATTCAGGGAACAAGGAAGAACTTTACTAAGGTTCCCATCCTAGCTCCAGTTAACCTTAGAACCTGCTCAAAGGAGGTTGCCTTTCACCCAAGGTGCTGCCTGTGGATTATTTAGTTCCACAGCTGGCTTGGTCCTCTAATACACACACTCACTCTAGGTGCACTTCCAAAGGTTTTCTGGCCTGCTAGAGCATGAAGGGGAAGCAAACAGCACACACAGGCTGCCTTCCCACTGCAAGCAGAGAGGATCAGACTCTACAGCAGAGCATGACCAGTGCCCTGCAGCCAGACATCCCCTCAGCCAAGCTGGGCCCATTGCTTGCTGCTCTCCAGCATTATCAGGAAATATTATCATTCACATCAGCCCCCAAATCCTTCAAATTCCACTGCAGGATGTGGCAGGCAGTCAGGTGGCACCCACCAAAGTAAAATGAACCTCTGGGGGCTGTGACAGGAGTAGGGGCTCCTCACTCCTTCCCTGCCCTTTTTCTCAGGCTGGGAGGGAAGGAGTGATGAGCACAGGGGAGCAGCTGCAGGAATCCCCCAGGCTGTGCTTCCCGTTTTTATTCTGTCTGGGAGATGGTCTGGAGTGAGTCTGAGGGGTGGGAGAGCAGGAGGATTAGGGACAGGAGGCCTTTGGTGTAGGTGTGGGAAGCACAGGCGCCGTGAATCCAGGGCTGACAGCAGGACTGTCACGTTCCCCATTCTGCCTGGAATTACCTCACTACCAGCATCTCTGCCACAAAAGCTCTTTCACACCTTCTACAAATGTGTAAAAGTAAACAAACTCCCACTACGGGTAAAAAAACTCTGCCAGTGTAAGAAATCTCGAGCAGGTTCTTTTTTTTTTTTTTTTTTTTTTAAGCTGAGGGAAAGTGCACAAAGGTTGTGCTGCCTTGTTAAGCTGTATGTGCATGAGGATTTTGTGACCTGCTCTCACTTTTCACAGGACTTATTCTGGCTTCCCATAGGTTTGCACAGGTATATTGCAAAATATCCCTTTTACTCTCTTCAAAGGGGAATATTTTTTCTTCACCAGAATTTGCTCTGTGGGCAAATTTCATAACTCCCACCTTGCAAACAAAGATATGAGGCCAAAACTGAATTTCCAGTTCAGCTAACAGAGCAGGCACCACACATTCATGCTTTACAGCCCCCTCTGTCACTACTGACTTGGAAAAAACCAGTAGCTAGGCAAGTGTGGCTTCACCTGGACACCATGCTCCATGGACCTTCCCATCCTGCAGATTAAATTTCCTTGTGAAGCCATCAGATGATTGCACGGGCCTTGGCTAGGGAAACTGCAGCACTAGCATGTGACCAGAGGAAGAGATCATCGCTGAAATGATTATAATGGTCACTGTGGTAACCTCAGGGAGGGGCAAGGCACGTTTAACACAGCATGTTTAATACAGTTTAAAACCCTCCTGGCTGTGCCCTGGAGCAGGAGGGACATCCCTGTCCTGGGGGCATCAGGCCAGCATTGCCAGCCAGCAGAGAGGGGACTGTCCTGCTTTGCTCTGGGCTGGGACAGCCTCCCCTCGAGTCCTGGGGCAGCTCTGGGCACCACAATAGCAGGAAGATCTAAAGCTCTTACAGAGCTGTGTCAGGAGAGGGGTGGGCTGCATTTTGGGAAGAGGTTCTTCCCCCAGAAGGTGGCTGGACACTGACTGGGCTCCCCCAGGCAGTGCTCACTGCACAAAGCCAGACAGAGCTCAAGAAGTGTTTGGACAATGCTCTTGGGCACGTGGTAATTCTTGGATTGTCCCATGCAGGAGCAGGACTGCAGGATTCTTGTGGTTCCTTTACAGGTCAGGACATTCTAGGATTCTATGAAACTTCTCCTGCAAATGTTCAGCAAGTTACAACATAGAATCAGTCCTCCATTTCCATTTATAGCCTAATTCCCTTGATCTTTCTAGCACTGAGCTGTGCTGCACAGTTGCCACTGTGTCATGCAGGCCCAGATTACAGCAATTCTTCCAGGCAAGAGAAAGGTGATGTCAGGACAGTGGGAAGACTTTGGTTTCTCTGAAGGCTACAATGAGTTAAGCAGGTGCAGCATTCCCATTTCCACACACACATGGGAAGATGGAGCCAATTCCATGCATTTGGTGAGCTGTGTAAACAAGAAATTCCTGTTCTGCATATCCTGCTGATGTGCCTCCTGCCAGAGGGCATCTGCAGGCTGAGCAGTTTCCAGCCTGGGCACTTCCCCCATTCCACCAGCACTGCTTGTACAAACAGGGAGAAAGCACTGCATCCCACCATCCCTCCTCTGCTCCTTCAGGCCCAGGGAAGCAGGAAATCTACACATTTATCACTCAGAAAGGCACTTTGGTGACAGTGGAAAATATTACACACAGCCATAAAAATAGTCGTGTCTCCTACCCAACAACAGCATTATTTCAATGTGATGGATGGCTTAAACCAAATAAAGTTACTTTCAGAGGCAGACCTCGGCCTTCAGGGCTCTTTATTAGATATGTAAAGCTTCATCCACCAGGGCTCTCAAGCAGCTGTTTAAACCTGCAGTCTTAATGAAGTCAGCAATGCTCCTGATGTGTTTCAAGCACTCTTGGCTGGATCCATGCCCATAAAACAACTCTGCTGCCCTTAACTGTGGAGGTGTTTAATGGCCCAGGTGCCACACAGTGGAAGTGGTCACCATTCCTGTCACCCAGAAGGAGATGAGGGCATGGTCCAGGCCAGGTTCAAATACTACTGGTTTTTCATCACTTCAAGCAGGGCCATTTCCACTCCATCACAGACTTGTGCCTCCCCCCCAAAGCTTAGTTATTGTTGATGAATATAATTCACATATATGGGACTGACCAGCAGGGTGTCAGTTCTGACTTGGGATCTCCCATTGGTTTGTTTTCAAACTAGCACAGGGCTGGTTATAATTCATGCAATGTTGCTCCAATTTCTTTCCCTAATTCCTATTTTCTCCAGGGGTTGCTCCTTGTAAATAAGCTTCCTTCAGCAATAATAGCTCAAGGGGTAAATTTTCTACCTTCTTTACAAGCCCTTCTTGCCTTTCCACATTATTTTTTTTATGCTATTCTGGCTTTCTGTACTTACCTAGGTAATACCTTACCCATCCCCCTTCAACTCTAAATTGTTTCCCTTTTCCTTGTGCATCCCCTTTTGCACTTAATTTTTTGTCTTTTCTAATTAATCTCCTTGCAATGCTGCGATGCTAATAAAATCAGAGAGAGACAGGATTTTTTTTGGGACCCAGAGCTTCCTTGGAAGCTAATAACCTTGCTAAAGCAGATTTAAGAGATGCTAGGTGCAGCCTTGCTCTGTGTGCAAACCTTGACTCAGCACATATGCAAACAGGCTCCAAAAATAGCCTGCACTTTCCCAATTCACATGTGATGCATGTGCCATAATTCTGCACTGTGCTTTCCAAAAATAGCACTCACACACCATTGGCTGGTCTAAATCCGTGGACATTTAGCTTTTTCAACCCAGGCATCAAAGCACGAGGCTGCACAGCTTTTTCATAGAGGGATTTTTCTCCTGGGCGCCTCCCCCTCTATTCACAAAAATAAAGAGATTTATCCCCTCCCCTGTGCAGTTGCTTGAGATCCTCGTGGCAACTGCAGAAACCCCTCGTGAGGAGAAGTGACATTAGGTGTTGGCTTAGAGGTATTTTTAGCTTCTTGCGTGCTCTCTAGCAGCTGGAAGCAAAGAGGTAACCCATCACCTTGAAGCCAGTTCCCCTGGAGCAGCAGCGAGGGCTCTGCAGAGCAGCAACCCAGAAAACACAGCCTGAGCAGCAGGGCTGGTCTGCACACAGATCTGAGCAAGGAGCTTGGTTAGAGACTGAATGAAGGGCTCCTGTTCTGTATGTCAGGGATAGAGACTGAATGAAGGGCTTCTGTTCTGTATTTCAGGGACAGAGACTGAATGAAGGGCTCCCCTCCTGTATGTCAGGGATAGAGACTGAATGAAGGGCTCTGTCTGTATGTCAGGGATAGAGACTGAATGAAGGGCTCCTGTTCTGTATGTCAGGGATAGAGACTGGAATGAAGGGCTCCTGTTCTGTATGGGTCAGGGATAGAGATAGGAATGAAGGGCTTCTGTTCTGTATGTCAGGGATAGAGACTGAATGAAGGGCTCCTGTTCTGTATGTCAGGGATAGAGACTGAATGAAGGGCTCCTGTTCTGTATGTCAGGGATAGAGACTGAATGAAGGGCTCCTCTCCTGTATGTCAGGGATAGAGACTGAATGAAGGGCTCCTGTTCTGTATGTCAGGGATAGAGACTGAATGAAGGGCTCCTGTTCTGTATGTCAGGGATAGAGACTGAATGAAGGGCTTCTGTTCTGTATGTCAGGGATAGAGACTGAATGAAGGGCTCCTCTCCTGTATGTCAGGGATAGAGACTGAATGAAGGGCTTCTGTTCTGTATTTCAGGGATAGAGACGGAATGAAGGGCTCCTCTCCTGTATGTCAGGGGAGCAGGGGAGGTTCTGGGATTGGACTGAAAAGGCAGAGCACTGCTGTGATCACTGGGATCAGGGCTGGGGTGGATGGGGCTCTGAGCAGCCTGGGCTAGTGGGAGGTGTCCCTCTCCATGGAGGGGGGTGGAATGAGATGAACTTTAATGCCTTTCCAACTCAGACCATTCTAAGATTGTGTGATGACCATTTCTTTGGAATAAAGCAGCTAGGGAGTTGGGGAGCCACGTTTGCATGGTCCAGGGCACTATGGGTCCAGGGATGCCTCACAGGTTTCCACCCACACTTCAGGTCTTGGCTACACACCCACTGTGTAAGTGGGAACAGGGCACAGCAAGAGTCTACACCCCATGAAGAGACAGTGAAAGTTCTTGGAGGACTTCTGTTGCTAAAGCAAATATGGCACAGACACAGAGCAAAAGCACATAAGGTGTCCATTCAAAGGCAGCCCAAAATGTACAAGAATAAGTCTGTCCCACCAGGCCTCCTGTCAGAGCTGGTGCTGCTCTCCCTGCAGCTGTGTGAGCAGCTCCTCTGTGTGCCATCTAGTCCAGCAGCAACGTGAGGAACATCCATACCTTGTTTCCAGTGGTCCTGCTGGATGATCCAACACTGCTTCAATCCCACATCATTAGTTAGGTCATTAGTTGTGCAACAGCCTGAGGGGAGAAGATAAGAGAAGACAGATGTGATACACGAGTCTTATCACTGAGCAGATAAGTGATGTCCTTACCCTGCAGGGGTAAGAACAGATCTGAAGCAAAGGGCAGTGTAGCTCCTTGGGGCTGGCCTCCATGACCCTTGGGGTCCCTTCCAGCTCGGGAGGTTCTACAATTCTGTATTCTGTGATCTGTCAGGCTGATAACACTGATATGTCCTCCAAGCCTGAGGAAAGGAATTTAACCTGCAGAAAATCCAGGGACTGAGAGACAGCCTGGGCCAAACTCGTTTGGGATCAATACTGCAAGGTGCCAAGTACTTACTGACAGCACACCACGCCTCCCTTCCCTTATCTAAATAGCCTGCTACTACCACTGCCTCGTTTATCAAGGTCTGCTTTACACTTATTGAACTCCAGCAGCTTTGCTCCTAGAATATACCAGCACACAAATATGCTGGCATGACTCAGAGGTGGTAACATCAGTGGGGAATTTTTTTCCATAGCAGGAGTGTTTAAAGATAAAAATTAATGCAGCTACTCTAGGAGAAGAGAGAGAAGTCAAGGAACTGGCAGCTCAAATCTAATTACCTGTGGGATCTTTGCAAGCAGTCACAGCCTCTGACCAAGGGCCTTTCACATCTGCTTCAGCTCATGGGGGAGAAGCTTAACCCTTACAAACAGGCACTGGAGGGGTTCTCGAGGGTTTGCAGCTTTCCTTCTGTTCAGCCATCTTCACTGCAACACCAGCATCTAGCACTGCATTATTCCCCAGGAAAACAGAGAGAATTTTTACCACAGAGGACCTGGGGGTGCTGCTGGGTGAGAGCTGCCCCAGCTGTGTGGCTGGGACACAGAACCCCCTGTGCTGGGCTGAGCCCCAGCGTGGGCACCAGGGGAGGGCAGGGGGGGATTTCCTCTGCCCTGCTCAGCTGGGACCCCCAGCACCCTGCAGGGCTGCCCCCAGCCCTGGGATCCAGCACAGGGAAACTGCCTGACTGAGGTTCTGCTGGCAGCAGCCCCCGTGCTCTGAGAAGGCACCAGTCCTGCTGGTTGGCTGCCTCTGAAGGCACAACTGCCACAGCAGATGGCTGGGAGGCTCACAGGGAATTTATTGAGAAGTCTGCTCCAACCAGAGCATGCTCACATCCCACCCACATCTGCACGGTGACATCCAGGAGCTCCGTGGTGACCTGGAGCAGAGGAGCCAGCCTGTCTGCCACACACCAACTCCTCTGCACTGCTCTGGCCCACAGGCTGTGCCAGCTCAGGGGGCTCTGCCTGCACCGCTGAGCACAGAGGAGGCTGCTCCAGCAAGAGCTGAACCTGCTCTGCTCCTGGGGAATGGAGCAGAGCCTCCAGCTCAGGACATCCTTTCATCTAGCACTGAGCCACAGGTCACTGCAAACTGGGTATCAGCAGCCTGGAGCACTGCTGTCCCAAAGGAGTGGCTTGGAGGAACCTGGAAATCAGATGGGAGTTGGAGGGCTGGGACAGGAGGGATAGGAATCATTAAATCACAGAATGGCTGGGTTGGAAGGGACCTAAAAGATCATCCATTTCCAAATTCCCTGCCTTGGACAGGGTCACCTTCCTCTGTCCCAGGGTGCTCAGAGCCACATCCAGCCTGGCCTGGGACTCCTTGCAGCAGGGTGCTGTGGATGGTAGTTGTTTACAAGGGTTCAGCTGGCCAAATTCATGGAAGAGAAATCCCTTGGAGGTTGATATTTGAAAAAAATTTCCATCAACCTGTGAAGCTTCTGGATGTTTCCTGGGTTCAAGGAATGGACTCAGAGCAAGAACAGCACAAAGAGTCATTCCTGTGTACTGCATTATTTCCTTGACCAGCACTCAGGGTTCAAAGATATAGAAGTATTTACAATCTCAAATTTTGCTGAAACAAGGGGGTTTAAGTTTCTATGCCTTTGTGATTCTGCAGAAGGTGTCTCACCACCTCCCACGGAGCCTTTGGCTCAGGCTTCCCATGACATTCACACAAGTGGCTGATGGAGGAGGTGCTCCACATGTGCCCATAGCCTGGAAAATCAATGTTCAAAGGCACAGCCGGGCTAGTACAGCCCAAGGAACAAATCCATGTGGGTGAAGGGCAGGAATTGTCCTCTTGGGCAGTGCTGTCTACAGGAGAATGTATAGAAGAGACATTGGACATCCATGAAAAGATTAAATTCAGACATGGTCCCTCACATTTGAGAGGGGATCAGAGCAGGACATGGGCAAATACCACATGGAACTGGTGTGTGATCACCCCTGTGAGGCTGGGCAGCCCTGGCACAGGGTGCCAGAGCAGCTGTGGCTGTCCCTGCATCCCTGGCAGTGTCCCAGGCTGCATGGGGCTCTGAGAATCCTGGAAAAGTGGATGGGCCCATGGCAGGGGGGTGGAGGAGCCCCAGGATCCCCCATGTCCCTTCCAAGCCAGGCATTCTGTGATTTCTCTGGAGCCACCCGAGCTCAGTGATAAATCTTGCTTCCCTTGTACACAAATGTTCCCCCACATCAACTCCTTTGACTGACATGAGTGGAGCAGTGCCAGCTTACACCAGCAGTACATCTGCTCCCACATCTTTACATAACTGTTCCTAAATTTTTCCTTTTTTTTTTTTTTTTTATCCCTCCCCACAGGTAAAAAAGAAGCTGTGGTTAAGCTGGATTCATTCGAGAAATTCCACCAAAATTGATGATACCTTGATGTTTATTACCAATATTTACTGCTGTTCATATTTTAAGCCCTTTAAACTTTACCCCGTGTTTCTTCCAGAGCTGGGCTCTTAAATTCATTCCCAAATGTAAAAGGCAAAGAAAAAAAAAAAAAAAAAAAAAAAAAAAAAGCTGTGTAAAAACATTAAACGTGCTGCAAGAGTTGGGCCAAACCTGATCTGCAGTCACTCTAGATGATCTAATAATGCACAGATCAGGTTCATGCAGCAGTGAGCAATCTGACGGCCAGACCAACAGAGTTACAGAAAAGGGGAAAGCCACGAGGCAAGCACGGGGATGCTCTGTGGGAATGAAACACTTCACAGTGGGGCTCTGCTTGCAGAAGCATTTTTCACCCTCCACATTAATGTTTATCTGTTCTAAAGCATCACCTATGGTAAATGCCAGGCGTGTTTACTACAGGAGCTGTGTTGACATCACCCTAGAGAAAATAACAATGGTTTGGCAGCCTGCAAAGTCTTTTTAAAAATAGACTGTGAAGCCCCTGAGAAAACGACAGGCTCTAAAAATAGGATTAGAGCTGAGGATGGCCAAAAAAAACCAACAAAAAACAAGGAGAAAAAAATAAAAAAGCTAATGCTTAAGCTCAGGGTCAGCTGCAAAATGTGGGGTTCCTTCAAGGACACACAATGAATGCATTGCAGAGCTCTGCAATGAATGAAAGCTCCCTCTCTGAGATTTTCCTGTGCTGCACCAGACTCTCAATGAGGGGGGAAGAGGCAGAATTGTAGCAAATTCAAGTAGGTACAATCTAGGGTTTCCCCTCCTTCCAACCCCTGTCCAGCCCTTGCTAAAACCATCTCCCAGAAGTGGTGGGGATGCACCTTTGCTTCTCCCCCCACCTCTGTTCTCCAGTGCCAGTGTTCCTTCCCACAAAAACAGATTTTGTGAGCACATCTTTGCTGCACTGGCAAGGAGACAGACCTTGGGAAGCTGAGAAAATCATTGTAATAACCCAAATAATTGCAAGCAAGCGTCCCAGATTCTTGGTTATTCGTGATGCAGCAAGCTGGACATCCCATTTTCAATTTTCATGGCCATGTATCAGGATAAGGCATGAGGCTGCTGCAGGAGTTTAGACCCTCCTTTTGGCCCACAACACTGGTAATTTTTAGTATCATTCTCTCATAGTTATGGAATAAAACCAGAGCCCTCCAGTGACCACAAGCACACCAGTAACCTTGCTGGAGGCTAACCAGAGATGGATTCCAAGTTAGCTGCCCTACTTTAACTTGGCACCAGCCAACAACCAGTTTGGGAAGGGCTGGACAGTCAGTGGGGTGTACTGGGACAGACACATGTGAGGACTGTGGGATCCCATGGGTTAAAATCCTGGCATTAATAGTGGAGAAGACACCAGCAAAAAAAGGGAGCCACTTAAAATGGCCATGGTCATGTGTTGGGAATTACCTGGTTTCCCTTAGAGAGTGGCAGGGGAGGAAGGGGCTGGCCTGAGTTTTTGCCAGGAGTGCAATGGAAAGGCAAGCCACTGGCACAGCCACGGGCAGGGCACCCCAGAAATGCCACCCTGGCACCTCAGAGGACAGCTGGGATCCTCCAAGGAATTCTCTTCCTGTGAGGCAGTCACTAAACTCACCAAGTGAGGCTGTGCCTGTGCTGTAGGCAGCTGCCTTACAACCAGTGCTTGGTGGGCATGTTTTGTTTGCTTGGTCAGCTGCCTAAATGCACTGCTTCCTTCTGCAGTTCTGTGTTATTTACCAAGAAATTAGCAGCAGAAAATGAGCCCTGTGTGTGTGTGTCATTCTGAGTCTCAGGGTCTCCTAATGGCAAATCCTGAAGGTGTGACAGCACTTTCCTTTTGGGATAATCCTGTCCCTGTGATTTTCCTGGAGGAGATAAACCACACCTGGCTCCCCATGTAAGGCCCCCATTGCCTGCAGTGCATGTTGTGCAGTTCCTCTGCTCCCTCTGACTCTACAATGCCAGCTGGAATCAAGACCACCTCTCAGGCTTGCACCAGATCCCAAAATCTAGACATGTCCCACCAGAGCCTTCTCCAAGCCTCTCTGGATGTCCTTCTCTCTCCCACACCAGCTTTTCCAGCCTCTCTCACAACAGGACGTGGCTGCTCCATCAGTTCCACCAGGAACCAGCCACTTTCTGATGCAGAGAAAGCTGCAGCTTTACATACAGGCAGCTCATCAGCTCTGTTGGCTGTCACTCACTGCTTCAATTTTTGTGCACGTGATTCTATTCACTGAACTCCCACTGAAAGCTAAAAGAAAGATTTTAGATGCGCCTAAACATCTATTCCCTTTATTCCTCCCAGAGACATTTCCTTCTCCTAGCAATTGAATTCCAGAGAAGCAGAGATTCGGGAGCTGTTTCTTACGAGCTGGCTCGAGTATCCTCTAGTGGCACGAAATGGGATTTCAGTCACTAAAACCTCTATGTAAGATCTTAAAACCCGTTAGATCTCCCACCCTTCCCATGCCAGCAAATATCCTCCCTCCCCTGAACCTGCTTTGTTGTGCTCCTTGGCATCCTTCCCTGTCCCAAATTTGGGACAGCTGGGGGGTTCAGGCTCTGGGCACAGGGACAGGGACAGGAGCAGAGGGAACGGCCCCAGGCTGGCCATGGGGAGAGCAGGCTGGACACCAGGAGGAATTCCTTCATGGAAAGGGTGGGCAGCACTGGAAGGGGCTGCTCAGGGAGGGGCTGGAGTCCCCATCCCTGGAGATGTCCAGGGAATGACTGGACCTGTCACTCAGTGCTCTGGGCTGCTGGTGTTTGGTCACAGGTTGGAGTCAATGATTCTAGAGTTCTTTTCCAACCTGAATGATTTTTATTATTCAATGATTCTACAATTCTAAGGTACCCTAATGGAAAAACCTCAGCAGGCAAACACTCCACGCTTCCATCAGCAAAGGGAGAGAAAAAAATCTAGAGACTGTCTAGAGGCAGAGTCTGAAGGGGCAAGTATTCACACACCCAAAACAGTGCTGCAGAGGGAGAGGAAAAAAAAAAAAAAAAAAAAAAAAAAAAAAAAAAAAAAAGATAATCAGACATTGGAGTAGCTTGGAATTCCTGAATGGATCCCGCGCCCTCTGCTGGAGCGCTGTGTGCACAAAATCCATAGCCAGGCAGTTTGCTCCACTCAAAGGCAGCCACAGCAGCCACTGTGTGTGCTCTGGGGTATGGAATATCATCATTTCCCCCTTTGGAAAGAGAGTGTGCAGGCAGACCCGATGGTGTCGCCAAGAACCTCAACACTTCACCCAGATTTGGCCAGGTCACAAAGAGAAATAGTCACAGGCTTGTCACGTTTCTCTGGTGAGAATTTCACCTCTTCCTTATTCATGAGCTTCAGGCTCTCCCTCTTGTGACTACTTGCTCCTTTTCCAGGAGTGGATGTCTGCTGCCTGCAATAAATTTGAAAATTACAGATGAACTCTACACAGTGCAGCCAATGTCCTTCAAGCTATGGTTCAAGACTCTTTAAGGGTTTGTGGACAAATTTTAAGGAGTCCATAAATGTCACTAATAAAAAATAATTGGTTGGCAGCAAGCTGGTATTTACTGTACTGCTGTTCTTATCCCCAGCAACAGTATTTAGAGTATCTGTAAATAAAAGACTGGGAAACAGTTATTTTACTCCATCAGAGCTTGGGAAAGGTCAAATCTAGATCTCTCCAAAGGGTCAACACTTGTGGAAACTGTTTTAAAGAAAGTCACCACCTTTGTTACTCTTCAGACTTCAGGCAACAATGGAGGATTAAGTGAATGAAGTGCTGTAAGTAATTCCACTACTTCCCTTGAAAGTCATGAGTGAATATCACTCAGTTCTGATGATCTGTCAGCGTTCAATCTGTCTGCAACACAGTTTCTGCCACAGTTATTTAATAGAAGAGATGCTACTCTGTCTTTGATTTCATTTCTTCTAATTCAATGACTCTCCAAATTGTATTCTCTACTGGGATCGCTAATTCACTTTTAGGAAAATCATTTTAACAGACCAATTACGACAGCAAATTCAAATGCTGTACTCAAAATTAATACATTTATACTCCTCCCTGCTGCTCCTTCTTCCTGATTTTTCTTTTATACCTGTATTGCCACGAATGCAGTTTAATACTCCATGGGCCCCTATGGCAGATGCAGCTCAACTAGTCAGCCTTGCACAGCTTATATCTCCATAATTCACCTGCTAAAAACCTTTTCCCAAACTTCTCTGCTCTGAGGAGGGTGAAATTCTGCAAGGGGACAGGGACTGTCCTAAAGAAGCTGCAGAGCCATATTAACTCCACATCAAACATTTCATGTGAACACAGTTAGTCTGGCTTCAGGCCTGAAGTTTCTGGTTTTCTAAGTGCTGTTTTTCTGATGTTTTTGGTTTTCTGAAATTCCTTTCTCAGGGAAAATAAAAAACATCAGGATTGTTTTCGTACTGGTATTCAGGTTGTGAATTCTTTCTGTGGGAGGGATTTTCTTTGGATGTCCCTCTGGTTTGGCCAATGTGGGTGAAGAGGTTTGTCTTTCCCTCACCAGTCACAGTGGTCTGTGGAAAATTGTATATGGGAGAATGATCCCTAAAAAATAAATTCATTCTTCAGGCAGCCTTGAATCACAAGGACTCTGTGTCGTGTGTTTATCCTGCAGTGACACACAGTAAAGTCCAAGAGAGCAACCAGCCTTTTTGATATAAAAAGCCCACACAAAACACTTTAAAAAATACTGATTTTATTCATGTCTAGCCTATTCAACAGTGGACCACACCGGCAGGAACAACCACAAATATTGAGTTACAAGGTTTCACCAGGTTCTCGCCTGTGCAAGGCTGGATTTGAGTCAAGCATATTTTATGGCACCACCACTAATGACAATGATTGCTGTTCAAAGCTCGAGTCCCATCTCCCTGGTGCACTTCCAAGCCCAATAACCTCATTTCCCACTGTGTGTGGGATTGTCTGCAGAGAATTTGTGTTCTCAAAGCCTGAATGCAGCAAACATCCTGAAGCACACACTCCAGCTAAAAATTCCCCATACCTCACGTTCTTCATTTGAAAGGCTTCAAGTTTTCAGTGAAACAAACAAACAAAAAAAGCCCCCACCATCAACAATTCCTCAGAAATGCTGGATCTGGCCTGTATAAATCCTGTATAAATCAGCTCCAGTAAGGGAGCTGGAATTGCTGATCTCACCACATGATCTGGCCTGCAAATTCCAGCTGTTTTCCTTGGAATGACACAACAGAGCAAGGTTTCACACCAAAAGCAAAGCACCCCTGTCATGAGTGTCATATCAGACCCCTGTGAGCATTTCATCCCTGCTGATGGTGTGGGCACACAGTATGGCCCAAGCTTTCTGCCCCATGGATTTCCCCAGGATTTTCACACTTTTCCAAAGGCAGCCTGCACCTACACTGACTCTGAAGACAACTGCCCTTGCAAGAAGGGTCCATGGCAGCTCTGGTCACTCATGGTCAGCCACATGGCCCTGACACACAGATCAGGATAAAGGGACTTGAAGGATTCCCACAGCTGGCCTGCACTGAGAGCTAGAGCAGGTCCCTTGGGATTGTGGAGTGCATTTTGCCTCCCAAGGACTGCAGGCTCACATCCATGCCCAGCACTACCCAGAAGAGCTGCAGCAGAAGCTGGCGGCTCAGGGTGTCTCTAGGGCCAGTCCTGCCAGCCCTGTGGGAGCCACAGAAGGTCAGGAAGCTCCTCAGACCCTCAGCCAGAAAGCCACAAGGAGGTACTGCAGTCCCAGAGCTGCCAAATCACAGAGAGAGCTGCCTCCTCTTTTCCCTCACACCTTGATGCTGAAAACTGCCAGACAGGCTAAAAGTCCCTGGGGGTGTTACTGATAAAGAGTTCTAGGAAAGCTGGATGCCCAAACTACCATCTGAAAATCCCACTCTTCCCCTCAGGCTCTCCCCTTCCAGAATCAATCCTTCCTGCCCCTCTCCTGTGCAGCACACACGAGCTGGAGCCACATGTGGGCACGGAAACTGGGCTGCACTGCTGACCTTTGCTGCTGCCTGCCAGAGGGAGGGCATTCCAGGCCAGAGCACTCCTCTCTGCCCTTCACTTCTCAGAGCTAATTGGGTTCTCTATCCCTTTCAGCACGGCACAGCATGGACTTGTGGAGCTTGAAAGGCAGCAGAGGTTTTTATCACAACGGTGCAACGGGAGCAGACTTCAGAGCATTTTCTGGGAACGCCACGTACAATTACACTACAACTGCAGAATTGTCTGGCTATTGTGTCTCCTAAGTCACACAATTGACTACAAACAGAGCTATTTCAGTGAAACTCTCTACGACCACTGAAAATAAGTCACTAACTCCATTAGAGCAGGCAATGGACTCACGTGTTCACAAAAACTGACTGTACAGACGCTGCGTAGGAAAATGAGAAACACCTCTGGTTTGGGCCCATCCCTCAGGTAGCAGATGTTTGCATTTGAACAGGATGATTACCATCTGTAGAGCTATATGAAACATCTACGTTTTTATCTGAGTTCTGAAAGCACAGCTTTGAAAAGCACAGTAATCCAAGGCCAAGAAGACAGGCAGGCAAATGGACAGACTTTGATTTTCTTAGGGAGAGCTCTTTGCTCTTTTGAGGGCTGACCTTATGCATTTGCCAGGTCTGGATGCTCCACTTGGAAAAAAAAAAAAAAAGGCTTAAGGGAAGTTTCAACAGCAGATTCTTCTGGAGGTGTCCTGTGTCAATCTCCAGCTTCCCACAGGACTCGGTGCTTGTCTGGAGCTTTTGAAGAACAGCTCATAAATTGCTGCTATTTAGCCACTGGCAGATGAATCCTGCTTTATTTAGTTTTCCCAGAAATAAGATGCATTGGAATCTTGCAGGGGATTCTCCCTGCTTCCGTCCTCCAGTCCCTGTTCACATTTAGTTTCGGTTTCCTGGAACTAAGAATATTGACTCCTTTAAAAGCAACAGCAACAAGAAAACCACAGAGCAAGGAAAACAGTTTCCTGAGCATAAAGGTTGTACCCCCTGCACAGAGAGAAACTCCACCAACTTTACAGGAAGAAGATGCAACAACCTCTTCTGCAGCATCCAGAATCCAGCCTAGCAAGGAAAA
The DNA here is from genome assembly GCA_032173965.1 of Sitta carolinensis. Taxonomy (NCBI): domain Eukaryota; kingdom Metazoa; phylum Chordata; class Aves; order Passeriformes; family Sittidae; genus Sitta; species Sitta carolinensis. The sequence continues at coordinate 10,245,280 of JAVUNC010000030.1, forward strand.
AACAAAAAAGTGTTGAGTTAAAAAAAAATATATATAAGAAAAGCATCATTTTACATGGATCACATTAAAGCCACGACAACCTAAGGGTTCATTTCTTCATGAGGATGTTTGAAGGGGCTGAATTTGAAACCTGCTGTCAGCTGCAGCTGGGTGAAATGGGAAGTTTCTTTGCTTACCTTGATGCCTACTGGGATTGGCTTTGGGGCCAACTTTTCCTTGCAGCTCCTGGGAATTTCACACCTGCCTTCTTGCAGGAGATGAAATATGCTTATTAGAAGGTTGCACAGTTTGTTAGAATGCATTGCAGTGCTGTGCTCTTCAAGGACAGAGACACAAGGTCTGATTCTTACTGGAACTGAGACTTTGGGAATTCCCAGTCATTTTCATGGCATCTAATTTTAGGTCCTTTTAAGACAGATCTGTAATGGCAATTTGGCTTATAGCTCCTCCCTATGTGCCAGGGGCAGGAAAGTCTATCAAAGCAAATAAAGGAATTTAATTTTTTTTTATTTTTTACATTTTTAAATTAGATCTGAAACAATTGATGAGACAGCAGAACAAAAAAAGGTGGGCCTGCAAGAACTTTTCTTCCTTTAGGGACTTCTCCATTGTCACACTTTTGTGCAGTCCATTCCAGCTGCATCTGAGCTGGTGACTCATAACACCTAAAGGGCCATTAATAAGTTATTAAAAGTATCAGCACTCTTCCACAACAAAAGAAGGAGAAAGACAAAATGACTGGAATAAATGAGGGCCTGCACCCTGTGGGAGGGATCCACCCTGGAGCAGGTCAGGAGGAACTGCAGCCCACGGGAAAGGCTCACCTGGAGAAGTTCCTGGACTCCCGTGGGAGGGACCCCACATGGGCCAGAGGAAGAGTGTGAGGAGTCTTTAGTGCCATTCTGTCTGCCCTGAGGAGCTGAGGATGGGGTGACAGAGTGGCTTTGGGGGGCACTCAGCATCCAGCCGGGGTTAACCCACCACCTGGATAGCATGTGATCTTAAATTCATCATTTCAGGACTCCTGAGGGCTAAACAAACCCCTCAGGTCCAGACTGGATTGTGTGAGCAGGGCTAGTAATGAGCTTAAGGAAGTTCAGCTTGTGCCTGCCAAAATGCTGAGCAGCTCAAGCCTTGCCCTGCAAGGACTTTGCACCGTTGATGTTTTCACACAGCATTTTCTGCCTCATTTCCCTTTCCCACTCAGTGCAGGGGTTTGGAAGCAGCTTATTCCACTACGAAAGCCACACACCTGACAGTGCCCCAGCTCCCACAGCTCCCACTACTGCTTGGCAATGACTCAAGCAGCCAGAAAAAGAAAAAGAACAGGCTGTAAAAAGTGTGGCAGTGAGAAAGCCCCGGGCCAGAAGGTTGTTTGTCACATTGCCAAAGGCCAAAGGAGGAGAAAGAAGTGGGAGAAACATCAGAGATGGGAGAAGCCTACGAAGTGAACAAGATTTGTCAAGAGCTCTGCCTAGGTTCTGAAAGGAGAAAATGTCAGCAGCACAAAAAATACATGGATAGGCATCCTTACATAAATATAAATATACACCAACACATTTGCATCTGCTCTTCCAAGAGTTTCCTAAGACATAGAGAAGCCAGGCCCACCAACAAAATGCACAACTTGCTTTGAGTTCACCACAATTGTGAGCAATCTCTGCTTTCCAGGCTAAATATGTGCTGAGCTTCAAAGCAAAATCCCCTCAGCGACTTTTCTTTCATGTCAAGTGTCTTTCCTGTGGATTCATATATTGGAGAAGAGAGTTTTCACTCCAGGGATTAGAGAGGATGAACAAGCTGAGATGCTGAGGCCAGCTCACAGTTTTCAAGAGATTCAGAGCTGCAAGAATTGAATCCCAGTGATTGTTTGGAGTTTGGTGAGGCAGAGAGCCCATCAGGCAATTCAGAGGCAGAAAGATGCTGCAGCAGCTGCATTAATTGAACCTGTGACAAATCCCTGCATTTCCCAGCAGAGTGAGCAATCACTGTGGTGCTTTGGTCTGAGTCTAGTTTTAGTCTCACATTTATGGATATGACATGGCTCTTCCTCAAAGGTAGTAGAGATGTTCCACTGGGAAAGAGGAGAGGATGAGGCTTCAAATAGTTAACATTTGATGTCTAGGTTCTCCTTTTATCCATCATGTATATTAAAAATTTTAAAAAATGCTTAGAAATTGTAAAATATACTCTCTTACAGCTTGTTTCTGACCTGCAGGGAGAAGATTCCTGCTCGTTTATGGTTTGTAAATTCATTTAGGAAAACTCTCTGGCAGCAAAGGTAGTTCCTCTTGAAGTGCTGCATGTTTAAGGTGTGTAATGCTACCACCCTGTTCAAAGCAAGGCTTGTGCAGAAGAAATGGTCCCAGTAAATAAAAAGGAATTAATTTTCAAAACAGGTTTTTGAGTTTAGCATGAAAAATTGTCTTGAATTACCTTTAAATCAAAAAGCCCCAGTCTAAATCTTTCTGGACAACCTTTCATTGGGCATTCTAGAAACAAAGCATCTGCAGGGATCAAACACTGCAGCCTTAAGCAGATCTCTGCAAACAGCTTAGGAAGTATAACTGAGCAGTTTTATTCAGTTACAGCAGAACAAACAATCATTCAACACTGCAAATATTGGGAAAAACCCAACCAGTCGTGGCCAGCAAACCTCACATTCTGAGCACCAGCCTGCCACTCGTTTTGCTTTGCTTGCGTGCACTGCTCCTCCTTTCCCTATAAAACTGCCTCTCTCCCAGCCCAGGGGTTTTCCAGGTTTTCCCCTTCCCGTTCTGCGGGTGGGGAGGGAGGGAGGGAGGGAGCATCCAGCGGGCACCGTGCAGGTGTCCCTGGGCTCTTCCCTGCCCGGCCCACAGGATGGCACTGCGACACCCCTCAATCTGCTCCGGGCTCGCCTCCCGACACCAACAGCCAGGATTTTATCCCCAAGTCAGACTTTTCCCCGCTGCAATCAAATTTTCCTTCGAATTTTCAGGCTTTTCGGGATGGAGTAGGATTCCACAGAATGTCCCCTTGCTGGTGAATGTCTCTGCCCAGAGTGATCACCTCTCTTTCTGTGGGCATTTTGCTGGAATAAACATCAGTGATCTCCCCCCCAGAAGAGGGTCTGTTGGGGTTATACACCAACCCTCCAGAAAAAAATTACCGGGTTTTGCTGCTGAAAATTGTATTCATCAAACCCTGAGATGAATTAATAGCAAGGAAGGGGTTGGAGCCCCAGCAGGGGCTGGGGGAGCTGGGCAGGGGCTCAGCCTGGAGCAGAGGGGGCTCAGGGGGCCCTGCTGGCTCTGCACAGCTCTGCCAGGAGGGCACAGCTGGGGGGATCGGGCTCTGGGCACAGGGACAGGGACAGGAGCAGAGGGAACGGCCCCAGGCTGGCCATGGGGAGAGCAGGCTGGACACCAGGAGGAATTCCTTCATGGAAAGGGTGGGCAGCACTGGAAGGGGCTGCTCAGGGAGGGGGTGAATGCCCATCCCTGGAGATGTCCAGGAATGACTGGACGTGGTCTGGGATCAGACAGCTGGACTTGATGACCTTGGGAGGTCTTTCCCAGCCTTAATTCCTCTCTGATTCTATGACCAGATATTGCTTCCAACACACTTCAAGCTACTGCACAAAATCAAACTCATTTTGCAATCTTGCTATTTACCAAACCACCTTTTTGCAATTTGACTTGAGGTCACTGCAAAACCTGTCAGAACCCAGGATGTCTCTGTGACAGTCCTGGCTGATCCCAGCTCCAGCCAAGGGGCTCCAAAGCTCTGGCAGGGGGGTCAGAGACCCTGGCAGCAGCCAAGGACTCCTGAGGCTTTGAGTTTGACCCATGGAACAAATTACCACCTGTGAATGAAGAACTAAAGGGCACAAAATTCTAGATAGCATGCTAGTAGTAGTTATAGGGTGAAAAAGGGAATTTTTGGGGATCTTATCAGGGGGCTTAGGGGCAAGATGGAGGGACTTGAGCATTGTCCTGTCCTCCTTCCTTCTTCTTCCTAATCCCATCTTCTTGGGGATGGTGGCACTTGGGGAGTGGATTGGAGTAGAATGGAACTGTCTAACAGAGGTGATGGGCATTGGATCATAACTGTAAATAATTAACACATAGTTTGTAGTATAAAATCAGTGCCTGCCCCGGGGGCAGAGAAAAGACTGAACAGACCTGGGCAGCCCAGACAGAAAATATCTTAGATAAGAAACAATAAAACAACCTTGAGAACATCAGCCGAAGCCTTTCGACTCATTCTTTCAGCAGCAGGGTTTAGAGACAGCTAAATTTATCTTATCTCGGGGTCATCCTGACCAGCAACCCCCGAGAAAAACCCCTGCAGCTGGGGGAGCCTGCAGCCTTCCAGCGCTGACACCCAGCACACCTTCCCCTGCAGGGACACACCCGGCATGTGAGCTCTCGTTCAGCACCCACACAGCTTCCCAGTCCCTTCCCATTTATGGGGCAAAGATGCAGCCAAACCACAGATGTTAAAATCCGGGCTGTGCAGATTTCAAAGCCTTCTCGTCAGTGCTGGAGGAGCCTATGAAACAGGGCTTGGATTTTTTTCCCTTGGCTCACAAAGTCTCCCTTCAAGAGCAGTATTTTGGGAGGACTGCAGAGTCAATGATTTTAAATTAAAACTCAACAAGACACGATTGTCCTTATTAAAATTTTTGGAAAGGACCACAAAGGTCAATGTTTTCAGCTTTAAGTGGCTGAGAAGATGAAGGGACCAGAGTTCTACTCAACTTGTATCCAACCTTCCTTATCAGCTTTAACCTCATTGCTAGCCCTCATTAAATCCTCATCCCTCTTCTCCTCACTGCTGTTTTAAATGCCTTTTTGAAATATCACAAGGGAACGAGCACACAGTATCCCACCAAAACAAACCCTGGGCATCCCTTTCTCTTCCTACTTCTTCCCCCACTCCATGTACTGAACCAGGACTGGAATATCCCTGTGAGCAGAGGCAAAGGCAGCAGTTGCTAAGGACAACAGCCTGCTGGGGACAGCAAAACAGCCTCAGTCCTGCCTGCTCTGCTTCCACCCCAGCCTGGGAAGCCAGGATGGCAGCTGCTGCTGCTGAGAAATGTGGGAAAGGGGCTGGGCAGAGGGCAGCATCACTCCTGACCTGCTGCTTGGAGCAAGAGGCAGGATTTTCAAATGCACTTGTTATTGATCCAACTCTGCTTCACTAAAGTCATTTAAAAAAATTCCCAATGGCCATGGGGTGTTTAGGCGTTTTTAAAAATTCTACCTTCCATCAAAGCTCTGGAAGTGTGAATTTATTATCACCTGGTGCCTGGCTGCTTAGTTTAGTATTTATACTCCCACTATAGTCTCCTGAAGACACAGTAGTGAGGTTTCCAATTATTGACAGAAAGCATGGAAAGGGGCACAGGGAAATATCCAGAGAATATTCTCAGAACGGCCTGGATTGGAAGAGATCCTAAAGATCATCCAGTTCCACCCCTGCCATGGGCAGGGATGTTTTCCACTGTCCCAGGCTGCTCCCAGCCCCATGCAGCCTGGGACACTGCCAGGGATGCAGGGGCAGCCCCAGCTGCTCTGGGCACCCTGTGCCAGGGCCTCAGCACCTCCCAGGGAGAAATTCCTTCCTCAAATAAAACAATTAATGGCAGCAACACTACTGAAGCAGTAAAGAGGGTCAACATCCCATTTACCCTGTTTCCAGCTGTGAAAATAACAATACCCTTTACAGAAGTTACAACCATGTGAAATCAGGAACAGATCAGAGAAGCTCCTGGAAGATCTCAGAGTAAGCAGCTGCCCAGGTTCAATCCCCATCCCTGGCAGTGTCCCAGGCTGGACGTGGCTCTGAACATCCTGGGATAGTGGAAGGTGTCCCTGCCCATGCAGGGGCACTGGAATGAGATCATCTTTAAGGTCCCTTCCAACCCAAGCCATTCTGTAATTCTTTGAGTCCAATTTCCCAGGCCTGCCTCACACCATCTGCTTGTGTTTCCCTGCAGGAAAAAAATGGCCATTTGCATTATCTGAAGACAAATGAGTGTACCTAGAACTTTACCACTGATAAACACCCAACTGCACGCAGAGGAGAGGAAGATGTTATTTCTCTTCCAGAGTCAGAGGAATTGAAGTTCAGGAAAAATGAAATGTTAGATCCATCCCAGATCCTGACCCAGAATTTTTCTGTGAGCATCAGTCTGTCCACAGACTGGCGTGGTCCTCTGGCACATCTGGCAGTCAGAATTCAAAAAACATTCAAAGGGGAATTTTAGTTACACTGCAAAACATTGAATTTTCAAGATAAACAGGTCTTGCTTCCCAATGTTACAGTAAACAGATCCAAAAACCCCCTAAATGATAAAAAGAAGCTTCTAAAGCACCCTGTAGCACTCTGCCTAGTTGGCATCAGAAGAAAAATGTGCTGATGTATGAACACCAGCTGAGAATTTGACTCCATTTGCCTGAAACCAAGTCTCTGCATCAGCAGGGTTGTTAAAACATTCTAGCCATCAAATAGAATTCTTCAGGCATCCTGGTGGACACAAAGACATGGCAAGATTCCCCCTCCAAAAACACGAGGTTTTTGTGAGACTCATGCATTGTTTGTGAGCCTCCAGCACCTAAATGTGCTGTAGGACAGGAAGGAATTTGCAAGAGGATTCATCTGGGCCTTTTTACATATGCTTGCTTCTGAATCACCAATATCTGACTAAATATAAACCATGAAGAGCTGTAATTGCTATTCTACATATCCTCATATCCCTCTGAAATACCATAAATGAATTAAAACTACCGAGTCATTTAGGAGGATTAGTTCCTAACAATGCCAGTGAAAATCTGCAAAAAATCCCCCCTCAATCTTACCAGATTCCAAGTGCAGATTTGACTGCTCAGTACCAGTCCTTCTTGCCTGGAGAGTTGACACAAATCTCTGAAAGAGATGGTGAACTCCTTCCACCTCCAGCATATTTTTCTTCTGCTGTTTTAACACCTTGGTCCCCGAGGGGAACTCAGGGGGTAGAAGAGCAGAACTTCCCTCAATTCCCTTCTTCTGGACTAGCTGTGAAAAGTGATGTCAGCCTCTTATATCCACGGAGAGAGCATTCCAGGAGCTTTCAATTTACCTTGCAGTTAAGTCAGCTCTGGGCTTTGTCAGACAGAAATATTTTTGCACACTTTTAATTACCAAGCAGCCTGCAAGGGAAGGGAGAGTCACAAACGAGGAGCCTGCTCTGAGTGTTTTGTGCCTGCAAACCAGGGATCAGATGAGCCAAGCCCAGCAGAGCCAGGGAACAGCAGGACCTGCCAGCATTGGGTATTCCAGGAGTCCAGTGCACAGGGACAAACATTCTCCTGTGGTTTTTTTCACCCTCATTTCCCACCTGTTTGTCACTGCTGTTGTGATGTTGGAATCCAGGACATTCCTCTGACTGTCCTGGAAAAATTGTAAGTCACAAAAGTTTAAGTAGAATAATAGTTAACTTGTCACAGGGTGAAAATGTAGAATTTTGGGGGTTTTATAATGGGGGTACAAGAGACAAAGATGGAAGAATCAGGGCATGTCCCTGCCCTTCTTCTTTGTCTTTTGCCCTCCATCTTCTACTGTGATAGTGGCACTTTTAATTAGTTTAGAGTAGAGACACACTGTCCTACATAGTTGATAGGTATTAGAGAATTACTGTAAATAAAATATACATAGTTTTTAGTATAAAAGATAAACACCACCCCAAAAGAGTGAGTCTGTCTCAACCTGACCTGCAAGAAAGACCTCAACAAGCCAGCACACAAATGTACAAGGTAACAAAAAAATAAACAACCTTGAAAAACAAGAACAGAAAGATCTCAGACTTTTCTTCTGACGCTAAGAAAACAAGAAACCTCAACAACATCCAGGTTCACAACAACAGAACAAAACCCTGACATTGTGACAGTGACACAGCCCCGTGGCTCCCAGCTGTGCCTGACACGATCCAGGGGTCAGAAACACTCAGGAAGATCTCCCTGTCTGAAAGGTTTAGGGGAAAGAAGGAAAGCAATGGTCTGAAAGGTTTAGGGGAAAGAAGGAAAGCAATGCTCTGAAAGGTTTAGGGGAAAGAAGGAAAGCAATGCTCTGAAAGGTTTAGGGGGAAGAAGGAAAGCAATGCTCTGAAAGGTTTAGGGGAAAGAAGGAAAGCAATGCTCTGAAAGGTTTGGGGGAAAGAAGGAAAGCAATGCTCTGAAAGGTTTAGGGGAAAGAAGGAAAGCAATGCTCTGAAAGGTTTAGGGAAAGAAGGAAAGCAATGGTTTTGTACTGTCCCACTTATTGGGGAGGCACTGAGATAGGAGGGACACCCCAAACCACGGGCACTGTCCCTGTCAGAACCCAACCCATTGCTGTGACTGCCCTGGGGGACTGGAAACCCTGTCAGAGAGCTCAGAGACCCTAGCACAAAGGCACAAACACCTGTGTCTTTTATTTGAGCCCATTAAAAAAGTTACCAACTCTGTGTGAAGATTTACAACCGCAAGAGTTTAAGAAGAATGATGGTTGATTTGTCACAAAAGGAAAAAAATGGAATTTTAAAGTTTTAGAATGGGGTTCAAAAAACAAAAGTAAAAGAATCTAGACATACCCTTACCCTTCTTCTTTGTCTTCTTACCCTCCATCTTTTACTACAATCATGACATTTTTTAATTAGTTTAGAATAGAGACTCACTATCCAACATAACTAATAAATATTAAAAAAAAATATAAATAAAATACACGTAGTTTTTAGTATAAAAAGATAACACTGCCCCAAGGGCTGTGAGTCTACCTCATCCCAACCTACAAAACAGACCTCAACAAATAGAATTAAAAAAAATGTAAGAAATTAAAAAAAAATTATAAACAACCTTAAAAAACAGAACAGACAAATCTCAACTTCTTCTTCTGGCACGAAACTAAGAAAAAAAGAGACTTTTTAATACCTCAAAGTCATCACAACAACAAAAACCCAAATGTCCCCTTGACTCCAAGCCCAGCATTTAATCACCTTCCTTCCTAAGTAATCTCTTAACTATCCAAAAACCCCACACAACCTTTTGAAGCAACGACAAGGAGCAGAAATGCCAGGGCCAGAAGTACCAGTGGGTGGATTTTCTACACAAGTTTCCATGATTGGGGATGGAGGATGGAGAGGAAAAGCTGCCTCAGCCTCCAGAGCCCTCCCAGCTGCAGCTGGCTGGATCAATGTGCATTCAGGCATCTTCTATGGGGATGCTGATTAGAGGTTACTGTGCAAGGAACTCCCAGCTCATCTCCTCTGAAATCCCCTTAGCTCAGTGTTAGTGGCAGCTCACAGAGCTGCACAGGTTTGGGTTTTAAAGAGCCAAGAAAAAAGTAAAGAGGGAGCTACAGTCCTCTGCAGATAGCACCTTTTTCTTTCATTCTCAATTCACACAGAAAATTTTAGTAACAGGTTTTTTGTATTTTTTAATCTTTTTTTCCTTATTACATAATCTCAAAGTAAAAAGATCCTAGAAGCTGACCAGCTGAGTGGGAACAGGAGGAGCTCACAATTCAGAATGACATGTTCTGACAAGGCAGACAGCACTGGAAAAGCAGCTTGGTCTCCTCAAAAGAACTTTCTCACCTGGGCAGGAGTTGCAGCTGCAGAAGGGAACAACTGGCTTGGCTCAGCCATAGCCAAAGCACTGGAACATCCCTTCTGCCACTGGGAATATGGGCTGTGGTATCCATGAGGTTTGGGCTGGCATTCCATCATTTGAGTGTCAGCAATCTGAATTCAAGGGAGCTGACACTGGAGCCACACTGGTAATGAACAGGAGCAACCAATGCCTACCACTACACTGCTTAAAAAAAAAAGCTTATTAAAGATAAACTCCCCTAAACTGAGGAAAATCCCCTCCCTTCCAAAAGGAAAAAAACCCACAAACCCTAAATCCATGTTATACATTTCATTCCAGATCAAAGTTAGGAAAAACAAAGGAAGAAGAAGATGTTCCCTGTGAGGGTGGTGAGGCCCTGGCACAGGTTGCCAGGAGAAGCTGTGACTGCTCCATCCCTGGAGATATCCAAGACCAGACTGGACAGGACTCTGAGCAATTAAGGTGTCCTTGCCCATGGCAGGGGTTGGAATGAGATGGTCTTTAAGGTCCCTTCTAACCCTGGCCATTCCAGGATTCCACATTATTCCAATTTTCCTCCTATTCACCCTCACCTGTCCCATCTCCAGTGGTATTTTCCCTCACACCAAACTGATGATTTTACAGGAAGCTTTCTGTCCAGTTTCAGGGAAGGCAGGACTGAGATCAGAAGAGTTAGAGCAGGAAAGCCCTAATTTTTCCAACCTAGTACCCCCTGTAAACAGAGACTTTGAAACCAGCAGATGTAGAGCCAACCTAGCAGGACTGCAGTGATTTTCACATACCCCTAACAGCAAAAAAAAAAAAATGTAGGAGGCACAGAGCTTGTCCCCACATCCACCTCTGCCACCTCTTCTGTTGTCTTAAGAATTGCAACTACACTCCTTCAGCTTAAAAAACTCTCTCCTCGGGAAACACATGCAGGCAAGGGGAAGCTAAGATGGAGAGTGGTCAGGAATCCAGAGCCAGCAGGTGCTGCCTTCAGCACGAGGGATTTGGTGGCCATGCCCACCCCGGGCCAGCCTGGCCCCTGCTGCAGCCAGGCACGTGAGCGGGGGTGTCAAGGACACAAAAATGCCAAGCACAGCACACAGGCACTCGCCCTCACCTTATGGTGTGGCAGTGGCACACCTTCCCCAGAGCTCCAGAGCAGAGAGCTGACAAAGGAAGAGACTGTGGGCCAATTCTGCTTTTGCCGGGGATAAATTTGGAGTCACTTCACTGACGTCAGTGGAGTTATTCCAGAATTGCACCAGTGTAAAAGAGGGCAGCATCTGCTTTCTGAAAATGGATGCCATCAAGCTAATTGAAAACAACAGATGCATCAAGGAGCAGCAAGAAGGGATGGTAATGTTCCAGTTTTCTTGTAAAATACCATTTAATTTCTCTCCAGAGAATGTAAGAGAATAAACCGATATGTACTCTAAAAGCTGAACCTTTTGTTGGTGTAAACCCTTTTGTTGTGTACAGCCTTTTAGGTGAATGGACCAATGTGCACCTACAACACCCTAAAGAGATCCAGACTCATGTGCATTTACAGCCCTCTTCTTTGGGCCTGGTTCTCCTCTCATTTAAATCAGGAGTCATACCATCCACAAGCCTAAGGAAACATTCATCTAACCTTGGGCAGAGAGCAGAATTGAGGCCCCTCATTTCATTAAACAAACAATGGCTCAATTTGGTAATTAAATTAATAAATTTGTGACCTATGCCACTTTGGGACTAAGGGTGTTCCAAAATTTTATACCACTGAGTAAATATCCTTATATCAATGTAGTGAAAATGAAGCCAAAGAAGGACTTGCTGAATTTCCAGTGATATTTTGGGTGAAGACAAAAGTTTCCCCTGTACATTATTCCTACAATGAATAGCCAACACAGCTTCAGTATTTATGGTGACCACAGAAATTGATGAGCACTTCCCTTCCTGCAAACCTTTCTCCTTCCCTCTTTTCCTTTCCTTTCCTTTTCCTTTCCTTTCCTTTCCTTTCTCTTTCCTCTCCTCTCCTCTCCTCTCCTCTCCTCTCCTCCTCTCCTCTCCTCCTTCCTTTCCTTTCCTTTCCTTCCTTCCTTTCCTTTCCTTTCCCTTCCTTCCTTTCCTTTCCTTTCCTTTCCTTTCCTTTCCTTTCCTTTTCCTTTCCTTTCCTTTCCTTTCCTTTCCTTTCCTTCCTTTCCTTTCCTTCCTTCCCTTCCCTTCCCTTCCCTTCCCTTCCCTTCCCTTCCCTTTCCCTTCCCTTCCCTTCCCTTTCCCTTTCCCTTTCCCTTTCCCTTTCCCTTTCCCTTTCCCTTTCCCTTTCCCTTTCCCTTCCCCGAAGTTTTACTCAGCAAATCTCAATTATTTCTTGGGTCCCTCTCTTATTAATTGGCACTACAGACAACCTGGATATTTCCAGTGGTGAGGGCTCATCAGTGAATGTTGTGGGGCCATAAAACCCACCCTGACCTCAGCTATGATGTAAAGCCATCATGATAGTTATGATCATCAGTTATGATATTCAAAGTCTTTGTGCCAGCCAACATGCCCCAGACTTCCCTGGAACAAGGGAAAACCCACCCAAGGAAGGAAAAGCACGTGGAAATAACATGTACTAACAGCATTGGTAATTAGCACTGTCCCTGTCTGCTTTCCCCAAAAACATTTCTCTGGCTTTACCTCCCTGGGTAGGGTCTTGTGTTATGCAGGACCCCAGCCTGAACAAGAGGAGCTCCTTGAAGCTGGCAGGCAATTTCCTCAGCCCCTGTCTTTGGTGGCAGCTAAGGACACACAGCCTCCCCTGGCTCCTTTCATCAGGGGATTAAGCCTTTCCATCCTGCCAACACCTGCTCCCCTCCTTATGCCTAAAGCAGGTGCCTGCAACTCAAGCATCCTCCTGTGAACCTGCTGATAACGTGGCTCCAAACGTCCTCAGAAGGGGATTTGTCTCCAGTGCAGGCTTCAAAGAGCAAGGCTTGAGCTCAAGGCTGTGCTGGTGGTGACAGCAGCACAAACAGAGCTATCTCCTGCTCACAGGGCTGCCATGGAGGGCAGCATCTTCCAATTCCCCATCACTCTGTCTGCATCTTTCCACCACTGAGAAAAAAAATGCAAAAAATCCTGCTGCTCTTAATTTCTGTCAATGTAAACTTGAAGTTAAGCTTAGCTCTGCCGAGTTTGGTAGAACTTACTTGGACTTGAGTCAGATGAGAGCTTTTGGGAAAGCTGGGGTTGACTCCTGCTGTAATTTGCAGATCTTTCCGTGATGTAAACAGGACCTCAAGAAAAGAACAAACAAAAAGAAGCAGTTTAACAAACAGTACACATGCTTGGATTTGATGCAGAAGAAGTTGGAGCCCGATATAATCCAAGGTAGTTGTACTAAAAGGCATTTTGCCAGCTTGAATCAGCAGATGGTGAGGATCTGGCTCATACTACATTTCTGTAGTTTATAATTATCTTTCCTTCTTCACCTAGAACCAGATTCTCCCTTTAGGCTGCAAATCTTAATTAGGAAATCGTTCCTCATTAATTTCCAGAAACTCTTGGTCATTAATTTCCCAGAACAAAAAGGAACCTTACCTATTTCTCCTATAGCAGCAGATGCTGGAGCTGTTTGTTCCTTTGCTTTTAGGGTTGATGCTGCTCTTTCCATCAGCATGTGGAAGACACTTCAGTCCTTACCCTGCCTCTTGCTGCCCTAAATTCTCTTTACATTCACTCTTCTTTATCCCATAGGGACCTCTGAATGAGAGGGCCCAGGAGACAGCACCAAGTCCAGGCACCTTCACCCCCACGGTTGCTGTAGCAGTGAATTTTTATCCAGGAAAACTGGATCAAAAATGCCCAAACAGAAAATTACTCAAAAATCCTGAATTCTAACACTTTCCAAGAAGGAGCAGAACAGGAATTTCACCTTGGAGATAAGAGCAGGAATCCACCAGTAAAACACCACAGAACAGGTCTTCACACCTTTCATGCTTCCAGTCCTTTGTGTGGATAAAAAAATGGTGTCCTCAGTAAAATTCTTCCTTTCCTTCCTTCATTCCCCACCTCCAAGGAGATGATTTCTGCCCTGTCCTGCTTTGGTGCAAAACATCCTGTAGGAGGATTATCAGGGGAACCAACTGTCACAAACCAGCCTGGGGATCTGGAAGGAGCAACAGTCTCTTCCACTGCAAAGCTATTTCCTAGTGAGGTTGCTGCAAGAGGAATTTCTGGGTCTTTAATGCAATGTTTTAGCTTGTATTCCTTGTCTCCCAGATGACTCTACATTCACAGGCCATTTGCCCCTCAGCTCCCTGGCTGAGTGCTCGGATTGTCCTTCACACTCTCTCCAGCTCTCTGTGTGCAAGGACGGACACACAAAATCTCTCTCCCATCTCCAGTTTTGCACTCCCTGCTTTCAAAGGCTGGAGACTGCCCACCCGAAGTAGGCCAGGGCAGCTGTACATGATAAAAGGTGATAGGAACAGCTCCAGGAAGCAAAGAAAACATCTGTAAAGATAAGGTGCTGATATCTCAACACAAAACATCCAAAGAGTGCTTTCGCTTGTAGCCACAGTCACAGCACAGAGAGAAACAGTCCAGGAGGTTGTTATGGAAACAAGTCCCTGGAGGTGCCTACTTGGCTTCACAGGGATGTGCTCTACCTTCAGGAGAAACAGATTTGCATTTTGAGCAGCCGTGGGAGAGTGCTAAGGGCTGAGAACTTGAGGTAAGGTTTTTGAAAGCATCTCTGTGATCTTGTGGTAAAGTCAATGGCTCGGCTGCCACTGTGTCATTTCAGTCACGTGAAAAAAAATCTGGAGCTCCTTAACAAAGGTCAAATTCCACAAGTTCTGTAACATATAGCATTACTGGTGACTCTGGGAGTCCACTGCTTTTCAGGAGGTGCTTAGAGAAGGATTTACATGCTCCAAATGAGTCCCAAGGTTAGAGTTTCCACGCTTCTGTTGGCATTCTGTATTCCTCCCAGAGCCAACACAGAAAACCCAGGGAGAAAACACCACTCCTGCTTTACATGTGCATTATTTTCATGAGCACTTTTCAGAACTGACAAACATGGCTCACAAAAACTGCACAGAGCTGCCTTGCTTAGCACAGAATTCCTTCACACCTTGGGTGCGATCTGCAGGTGGGAGATTCGAAAACCCACTGGAAATTCCCTGCTGGATCTCACCTGGAAACTCCCTGCTGGATCCCACCTGGAAACTCCCTGCTGGATCACACCTGGAAACTCCTGGATCTCACCTGGAAACTCCTGATCTACTGGATCTCCCTGCTGCCCACCCAGGAGCAGGACACCTCTTTCTGAGAGGATCTGCGTTAGGACATGCTGGGATTGTGCTGCCAGTGATCTGCCTCACATCTTTTCCTCTTGCTGGAGTCTCCAGCTGTCTGTCATGCAGGTCAGGAGAACAACCTGCTCTGGGCAGGGAGGGCTCCTGCCTGCCAGGGCCAACGGGGCCAGGCCCAGGGGGAGAAACGAGCTCAGGAATTTTCTGACGCAGGCTCAGCGTGTCTCCTGGCTCCTCCTGAACTTGTGTTCAACCTGAGTTTTTTATATCTTACTTTGGGGGAACTTTTCTCAGCTGATAGACTCAGGCATGAAATATCCCCAAACATGGGCATTGTGCTGGGAGAGGGCAGCAGCCTCAAAACATCCCTCTTAAACTGCAGCTTCTTTTGCTAGTTTTTAGCAACACAAAATTCAAAGAACAATCCCTCTCTTGGCCTCACAGTAATGATCTCATTAAGGTGACCCCGAAACACAACTAAAAACACCACCAAGACTAAGACACACCAAGAACTGGACAACTTTTACACAAAATCAACAGAGATGCCACCATGCCCCTCAGTCCCACTTATTCACCAGGACAATTTAGCCACCAGCTGATCACACGCATCAAGGGATGCAGAATGGTCCCCAAGGCTCAGACCTTCACAAACCTTTGCCTCAGTCCCATGAGGCAAAGAGGAATTTGACTTTATTCAGGCAAACCCCTTGGAGCTATGAGCCCTCACCACATTAAACTTGTGTCTCCCAGACTGAGACAAGTAGCACTTTCCTCCCGATTTCAGCAAGAGACAGAGAGCAGAGGTTTTAATATAATGGTTGTGTGCTGACCCCAAGGGAGATCCCTGCACACTAAAAACATTTCAGAAGGAAATGGGACTCTGGAGAAATGGAGCAGTTAGGATTTGCCCAAACAACTTCTACCATATGAGCAGGGCCAGGGTGGAGAGAGGCCACAATTAAAGCACTCTAGGCATGGAGCCATAGCTCGAGACAACTGCAAACAGGCAGGGTAAGGAAGATGCAAACAGATCCCACCTCACAACCAGTTCTACAGCTATAGTTTGACAATATTAAAGGATGGGGCTGTGAGCAGCCTGGTCTAGTGGAAGGAGTCCCTCTTTGGAAAGAGATGACCTTTCAGGTCCCTTCCAACCCAGGTCATTCTGTGATTCTACAATATGCCTTTAGTTATGGCTGAAAAGCACGAAATATATACAAAATCTATTCTCTGTATTTTTGCACCTTGGCATTATGGTCTGGTTTCTGTATTACACGTGTCCCATGCAATATGTGGTACATTCCAATATGCATTTCATACAGTATGATGCAAGGCATTAATGGCTGCCTTTGCTTTTGTACACATGCAGACGTGTGAATGCAGCATAAACACTTAGAATTAAAACGAGGACTTCTCCTTGGAGGAAAATCTGCCAGTGGAATCTGAAAGCATCCATTTCCCTTTCTCACCTGCTGGCAGAGCTTGAAACATTTTTAAAGTTAGGCGTAAGGCAGAGCTGACTGAGACTAATGAAATGATCTGGGAAGCAAAAACGTGTGTTTGAAGTTAGAAATCTCTGGTTCCTTGGCAAACCTGGCACTGCAGGCCAAGCTATGCATATTTTGCCCGGCTGGCACAAATTGCTCTCACAAAACCAAGTGCAAAAACAAGTGCTATCCCTCCTGTCCATGAAATACCAGGAACTGGCTAGGCCAGCAATACAGCAAAAGCATCTCTTCAGGGCTCGCTGTTTCTCCCCTCATTCCAAGGGTCTGGAGGATGCTGCTGGCTTTGTGCAGGCAGCTTAGGGAAGTTTTTACCCGTGCCTGTCTCAGTTTCAAACGCTGACAGGCTCGCCCTGGGGCATTTTTTGCCTGTGACTCGTTAAATCAGCGCCATCCTCACACAGCACAGGTGCAGAGCTGGCTGTGGTCAGCACTGCTCTGCCACGTCAACAAAACGCCAACATGCAAACTTCCCTCGGCTACACAAATGCTCAATTAAAAAAAGCAGCGGAGTCAACTGCTCTCACATGCCCGAATACAGAGCTGGGTATCTGAAGCACAAAGCACAGCTCATTAAACGCTATTGTGTGGAGATGAACTCTGCAGATAACAAATGAATTTACTCAAACACGCCTTGCATCAGAAGGCACTTACCACTATGAAGATTAAGTTGGTACTATAAAAGCCAATTAACATCAGGGCACTGGCATAAATAAGGCTGAGATAAGCTCAAAACACAGAGAATCTTCACCAAGCCTGTTGACTGCTTTAAGCCTGTTTTTGATACATGATGTACTGTCACAAGTAGCAAAGAGAGCTTTTAGATCTATGCACCTTTTTGGGGTTTTTTTTGTTTTTTTTTTTGAAAACACAAACCACGAGGATCTTTTAGCATGCCAAGGGTTGCAAAGAAGGCAGGCATCTGCTTGCTGGCTTTCCCCTACAGCTGCAGAGCTCCCCGCGATCCTGGCTGCAGCGTTTCCATTATTCAAAGGCAATGGCATGGCAGGCGTGCCTGATCCCACAGCCAAGGGCACTGCGCTGGCACAGGGGCTGAGAGCACGGCTCCAGCCACAGGTTTGTAGCCCCTTTAACTGTTTACTCTGCCGAATGCTTCTGCTGAAGAGGTGGCAAGGGCTTCTCTGCTGGTGGAGTGACAAGACTTGGTTCCGGAGCAAATGTTGGATTAAAGCAGTCGTCAAAAGCAGAGAAAGAAACGCACAAGGGAGTGGGGATGACGGCTAGCACTCCACGGAATAAAGCAAGAACATTTCTGGCTGCACACAGTAATGAGAAACAGCAAATCAGGCCAGAAGAGCCCATTATCACAATCATTCTGTTTACGGTATCACAATTCACAGTCTGGCATGTAAATGCTGAATAGATCCAGCTGCTTGTAGGAAGACAACTGTAACAGCAGCTTGCAGCTCCGTGTCTGGACCCAGGACAACAAACCCCATCACACCTCGGTCAGCATTTTCTTCTCTTTATATCCCTGGTTATTGGGAGGAATGAAGTTGGAGTATTTCATGGACTCCAGGTCTTCTGCTTCCAGGAACTCAGATTTGCTAAGGGACTGATTACTGTCGCCCTTCTTGGGCTCAGAGAAGGGTGACTGCTGCTGGCCACAGGTGACGTGGGTGTACTGGCACTGCTCTTCGTGGTCAGTCTCTCGGTGGTAAAAGTAGTTGAAGTTGGACACGATGACAGGGACAGGCAGGGCAATGGTGAGCACACCAGCGATGGCACACAGGGAGCCCACAATCTTGCCACCAATGGTCATGGGATACATGTCCCCATAGCCCACGGTGGTCATGGACACCACCGCCCACCAGAAAGCATCAGGGATGCTGGTGAACAGCGAGTCGGGGTCATCAGTCTCTGCAAAGTAGACAGCGCTGGAGAAGAGGATCACCCCGATGAAGAGGAAGAAGATGAGGAGACCCAGCTCCCTCATGCTGGCCTGGAGAGTCTTCCCTAAGATCTGCAGCCCCTTGGAGTGCCTGGAGAGCTTGAAGATCCTGAAGACTCTGACCAGGCGGATGACTCTGAGGATGGCCAGGGACATGGCTTGCTGCTGGCCCCCGTTGCTGCTGCTCCCGGGCTGCTGCTTCTGCTGCTGCTGCTGGGCCAGCTCGGTGCCCAGGGTGATGAAGTAGGGGATGATGGCCACGATGTCGATGATGTTCATGATGTTGCGGGAGAACTCGGGCTTGCTGGGGCAGGCGAAGAAGCGCACGAGGAGCTCGAAGGAGAACCAGATGATGCACAGGGTCTCGATGAGGAAGAAGGGGTCTGTGAAGAACGGGCCGGAGCCGGCGGCGGGGCGCAGGGGCGGGGGGTCCCGCTCGGCGGTGGCAGCGGCGGCAGCAGCAGCGCCTCGTCCCCGAGCGGCGCAGCCTCCCCGAAGCCAGGCTGGGGCCCCTTGGGCTCCTGGCGGAACTCGGGCAGGGTCTCCAGGCAGAAGATAACGATGGAGATGAGGATGACCAGCACGGAGACGATGGCGATGGCCCGGGCCGGCCCGGAGCTCTCGGGGTACTCAAAGAGCAGCCAGACCTGGCGCTGGAAGTGGTGCTGGGGCAGGGGCTTCTCCTCCTCTGGGATGAAGCCCTCGTCCTCCCGGAAGGTCTCGATAGCCTCCTGGCCCAGCTGGTAGAAGCGAATCTCCTCCAGGAAGATGTCGAGGGGCACATGGACCGGCCGGCGCAGCCGCCCCCCGGACTGATAATAGTAGAGGATGGCGTCGAAGCTGGGCCGGTTGCGGTCGAAGAAGTACTCGTTGCGGAGCGGGTCGAAGTAGCGCACCCGGCGGCTGGGGTCGCCCAGCAGCGTGTCGGGGAAGATGGAGAGGGTCCGCAGCTGCGTCTCGAAGCGCAGCCCGGAGATGTTGATCACCAGGCGCTCGCTGCTGCAGCAGCTGCCGCCGCTCCGCTCCTCGCCCGGCGCCTCCGCCTCCGCCTCGCCGCCCGCCCGCGGGGCCGCCAGCGCCAGCGGCTCCTCCGCCCGCATCCCGCCCGCTCTGCCCGCCGCTGCCCTGCCTCGCCTGCCCCTCCGCCTCGCCCCGCTCGCCTTCAGCGCCCGCCGCCCGCCGCCATCCGCCTGTTGCGCCTCGGCTCGGCCGCGCTCGCCCGGCGGCTCCGCGGGGCTCCCGGCGCGGCTCCTCCTCCGCCCGCGGGGCTCGGGGCACCCAGCGCGCTGCCGCTGCTGCTGCCGCCGCGCCCGGCTCCGCGCTGCGCTCGCACGGACACGCACGGCCACGCGGCAGAGGGAGGGAGGGAGGGGAGCGAGCACACGGGCGCCGTGTCACACACGGGGAGAGGAGCACACGCACGCACACGCAGGCACCCGCGCCGAGGCACAGACAGACACACGGACACGCAGACACGCCAGCGCCGACACGCTCGGCGACGGAGGGATGCGCGCACCCGCCGACGGAGGGATGCTCGCCCCACCTCTGCCTCCGCCGCGGGGGATGCGGTGGCTTCAGCTCAGGGGCGGCGGCTTTTGGGGGAGATCCCCGAGGGGAAGCCGCTGCGGGGGGGTGGGATCAGCTCTCCGGCCAGGAGCTTCGCAACAGCTGGTCCAAAGGGCGGCACCGCCGCCGCCCTTCTTTGGCCACCTCTCCCCCCTGGAACGCTGCCCTTGTCCCTTCAGGCAAAGCCCAGCCGGGGGCTGTCCGGCCCCGCCGGCTCCGGGCAGGGCTCAGAGCTCAGCCGTGGGACCGGGCTGACCTCGGCGCTGTTCCCGTCCCCGCCGCAGGCTGGAGTTGACCTTGAGCCGGTCACTCCATGCCGTGGCTCGCGGACCTCCATTTATAAATGTCACCGCCGTGATGCAAGCACGACGGGGGCATCGGACCATCCACGGATGGAGACAGCCTGTCACGGTGAGCAGTGCAGCCGGGGACAGACAGGTAAATGCAGTTTCTCTCCTCCTTTGGGGTGGATCGAGTTCGCCTCTTTTCCCACATACCAAACACGTGAGCTTGTTCTTTTTTTTTTTTTTTTTTTTTTTTTTTTTTTTTTTTTTAACCACCACCACACAGCATTAGCTCTCCCCAAGATCAAGAATCTGCATCTCACAAGCAATCAGACTACCAGCTCTTTTGGCGTTAGAAACCTGTGGCTTGCCCCGTCCCTGTCACGCTTGGCATTTCATTTGAAAGCGCAGAGAAACTCACGGCACTCTACTTTCTCCTGAAACAACCCGAAAATGGGGCTACAGGTGACTCTGCTTCCATCCTCCCCAGGACAAAAGTCTGTCGTTCCCTTGAAAGCTCTTTGTCGGTGCTAAATGTTATTAACCAAGCTTTTATCATCGCAGCATCTGATGCCTTTGCTGGCTGCAAGCCACGTGCTTAGCCTACACCATCTCTTAGCAGCACGGATCTAGAGGAAAACATTCCCTTTTTTACCCCTCCCTCCTCCCAGTCTCTCCTAACTAGCTGGCAATTCCTGCTTCAGGCTCTGGACATTTTGACCAGCTGACTGTGGCTGCTTTCTTTGGCTGTGTTCTCAGGAAGGAGGTGAATATGATTTAAATGTCACTTAATCCCCTTTCCTTTCTTGCTCATTAGCATTGAAGACGGCTGTTACAAAAGAAAGCTTATTTTTTCATTTATGGGGAGATGGCTGTCACAAGGAAGCGGATTTTTGTTTCGTATTATACATAACTGGGGTATGGCAGCCAGATGAAAAAGACTTTGCTGGAGAATATACCTATTCTTTAAAAAAAAAAAAAAAAGAATCTATGTTTGCCTTTGTAATAGTAAAATGCTTCTTGCTGAAATTTCCTTTTCAATTATTACTATGAATTATTAATTCCCGGGATTATTCGAATCATAACTATGATTTATTCATTCGCAGGGTTAACTATGGAGAAGGCTTTGCAAAGCAGCTTTCGGGAGGGATGGGAAAGCTCCCGAGGTTTCTGTGAGGAATCACAGGGCATGTCTACATGACGGAGCTCGCCCCAAGCTGGGTTTGAAGGAGCCGAGCAGAGGCAGCGTGGAGCTCCAGCACGCTTTGCAGGACCATTTGGAGCCCACGCAGACATTCCATGCTGCCAGAGCCTGGGCGTCCTGTAACCCGGGCAAGCAGCGCTCCCGACAGCCGAGGTGCTCCCTGCATGCCATGCCATGCCGCATCCATGCCACGCCATGCCATGCCACGCCACGCCATGCCACGCCACGCCACGCCATCCATGCCATGCCACTGCCAGCCATGCCATGCCACGCCACTGCCATGCCATGCCATGCCACGCCACGCCACGCCACGCCACGCCACGCCACGCCACGCCATGCCACGCCACGCCATGCCACGCCATCCCATCCATCCCATCCACATCCCACCCCCCGTCCCGTCCCGTCCCGTCCCATCCCATCCCATCCCATCCCATCCCATCCCATCCCATCCCACCCCATCCCTCCCGTCCGTCCCGTCCCATCCCATCCCATCCTATCCCACCCCATCCCGTCCCGTCCCACCCTTCTGCCAGTGGGTTCTCGGCTGCCCTGCCCCGCCTGGGCTCGCTCCTGCCCCGCTCAGGCTCGCTCCTGCCCCGCTCAGGCTCGCTCCTGCCCCGCCTGGGCTGCTCCTGCCCCGCCTGGGCTCGCTCCTGCCCGCCTGGGCTCTCTCCTGCCCCGCTCAGGCTCTCTCCTGCCCCGCTCAGGCTCTCTCCTGCCCCGCCTGGGCTCGCTCCTGCCCCGCCTGGGCTCGCTCCTGCCCCGCCTGGGCTGGCTCCTGCCCCGCTCAGGCTCGCTCCTGCCCCGCCTGGGCTGGCTCCTGCCCCGCCTGGGCTCGCTCCTGCCCCGCCTGGGCTCTCTCCTGCCCCGCTCAGGCTCGCTCCTGCCCCGCCTGGGCTCGCTCCTGCCCCGCCTGGGCTGGCTCCTGCCCCGCTCAGGCTCGCTCCTGCCCCGCCTGGGCTCGCTCCTGCCCCGCCTGGGCTCGCTCCTGCCCCGCCTGGGCTCGCTCCTGCCCTGCCTGGGCTCGCTCCTGCCCCGCTCAGGCTCGCTCCTGCCCCGCTCAGGCTCTCTCCTGCCCCGCCTGGGCTCGCTCCTGCCCCGCCTGGGCTCGCTCCTGTCCCGCCTGGGCTGGCTCCTGCCCCGCCTGGGCTGGCTCCTGCCCCGCCTGGGCTCGCTCCTGCCCCGCCTGGGCTCGCTCCTGCCCCGCTCAGGCTCTCTCCTGCCCCGCCTGGGCTCTCTCCTGCCCCGCTCAGAGCTCTCTCCTGCCCCGCTCAGGCTCTCTCCTGCCCCGCCTGGGCTCGCTCCTGCCCTGCCTGGGCTCGCTCCTGCCCCGCTCAGGCTCGCTCCTGCCCCGCTCAGGCTCGCTCCTGCCCCGCCTGGGCTCTCTCCTGCCCCGCTCAGGCTCTCTCCTGCCCCGCCTGGGCTCGCTCCTGCCCCGCTCAGGCTCTCTCCTGCCCCGCTCAGGCTCTCTCCTGCCCCGCCTGGGCTGGCTCCTGCCCCGCCTGGGCTCGCTCCTGTCCCGCCTGGGCTGGCTCCTGCCCCGCCTGGGCTCTCTCCTGCCCCGCCTGGGCTGGCTCCTGCCCCGCCTGGGCTCTCTCCTCCCCGCCTAGGCTCGCTCCTGCCCCGCCTGGGCTGGCTCCTGCCCCGCCTGGGCTCTCTCCTGCCCCGCCTAGGCTCGCTCCTGCCCCGCCTGGGCTGGCTCCTGCCCCGCCTGGGCTCTCTCCTGCCCCGCCTAGGCTCGCTCCTGCCCCGCCTGGGCTCGCTCCTGCCCCGCCTGGGCTCGCTCCTGCCCCGCTCAGGCTCTCTCCTGCCCCGCCTGGGCTCTCTCCTGCCCCGCCTGGGCTCTCTCCCTGCCCCGCCTGGGCTGGCTCCTGCCCCGCTCAGGCCTCTCCTCCTGCCCCGCCTGGGCTGGCTCCTGCCCCGCCTGGGCTGGCTCCTGCCCCGCCTGGGCTCGCTCCTGTCCCGCCTGGGCTGGCTCCTGCCCCGCCTGGGCTGGCTCCTGCCCCGCCTGGGCTGGCTCCTGCCCCGCCTGGGCTCGCTCCTGCCCCGCTCAGGCTCTCTCCTGCCCCGCCTGGGCTCTCTCCTGCCCCGCTCAGGCTCTCTCCTGCCCCGCTCAGGCTCTCTCCTGCCCCGCCTGGGCTCGCTCCTGCCCTGCCTGGGCTCGCTCCTGCCCCGCCTGGGCTCGCTCCTGCCCCGCTCAGGCTCGCTCCTGCCCCGCCTGGGCTCTCTCCTGCCCCGCTCAGGCTCTCTCCTGCCCCGCCTGGGCTCGCTCCTGCCCCGCTCAGGCTCTCTCCTGCCCCGCTCAGGCTCTCTCCTGCCCCGCTCAGGCTCTCTCCTGCCCCGCCTGGGCTCGCTCCTCGCCCTGCCTGGGCTCGCTCCTGCCCCGCTCAGGCTCGCTCCTGCCCCGCTCAGGCTCTCTCCTGCCCCGCTCAGGCTCTCTCCTGCCCCGCCTGGGCTCGCTCCTGCCCCGCCTGGGCTCGCTCCTGCCCCGCCTGGGCTCGCTCCTGCCAGCCCTTCCGAGCCGCAGTCCTGGCTCTGGGGCGCTCCCCGCGCCCTCAGGCTCGGTATTAAAGCAGGCTGTAACTCCGCTCAGGCTCGCAGCCCGTGCGCGCCGCTGTCCCCGCGGGGCCGGGGCAGCCGCACCCCTCCCTCGTACAGCGAGAGGCGATTCAGCCCCCGTGCAGATCCTGCCGGCACGCAGTGTGCAGAGCTGGGGGCAAGGGAGATGTGGGCAGGGAGGGACAAGAACCGCGTTCCCCGAAGCCTCACTGCTGCACTGCAGTGCTCTTACTGAGAGGGATTTGGGTGCTGGCCCTAGAGCCAATGGCACAAGCCAGAGCCACCTCAGGGTGCCACGAAGCTCCTCTCTGAGGCAGTGGCTGTGCTCACATCTCCAAGCTCAGGTCTGGCATCTCGCTGTGGTTCCAGAGTTTATGATGACCACATCCTCCTGCAGGCTGTATGGGTCATTAATGCCAAAGTGCACAAAAATCCCTTCAGAGATTCAAGGGGAAAATCGTCCTGACTAGCACAACACACCCAGTTCTGGGCTCTGACCCTGCTTCAAAAACTGGAGGGACATTGTCCTTCCAGGCCTGGTGCTGGCAGGCTCTGTCAACCCACAGCACAGGAGCTCAGTTTCCACCATTGCCTTGGATGCACCCCCAAACGTGGCTCAGCATTTTGGGTAACACTGCCACCCTTTGGATTTCCCTTCTGCAGGATTTGATGTGATCAGCACTGCAGCTGCCAAAATGTTGTGTCTGTGTAGCATTTTCCCAGGAAAGCCAAACCCGGAGACTCCAAAACTAAGATATCCCAATTGGGAATCCATGTTTGAGGCTAGGGCATGCAAAACTTCTCAACCTCTTCCTTGTCTTCCTGCATTTCCCAGTTACCCCAATGTCTCCTGAACTTTCCAATTCCCAGCTCCACAGCTCCTGTGCTACCCTGTCTTTTACTTCCTTCAGGTACTTTTCCCAGTTATGCAGCATTCCTATAACCCTACCACAGTTTCTTCACTTGCTCGCAGTCCAGTAGCAAAATACTTTTCATCTCCCTTTTCTGAGACTCCTTTTGGGGCTGAAGGCTGCCCAGTAAGTGCTGGAGATGCTGGCTGACCACTGGCCCTTCATGCTTTGACATGCTTTGCTCATGTGGCATCTTGTAACACTCTCCCCATCAAATGAAGAAGCAGGAGCACCTTCCATACCTGCAGTATATTTTGGTGATCAATGCACCTCCAAAATCATCCATCAGCACCTTAATGCACAGCCTGGGAGGCACAACAGAACCTCCCACAGGCTCGGGTAGGATTCATTTCCCAGGAGCCAAAATATTCCACACATCAAACAAATCCCCACGGTCTAAAAAGAGCAATACACAGGGAAAATAAATAAAAAAGAAAGCGATAGCTGGCAGAGCATCCCCATTTGAAATGGTAATTTACACTTATGCACAGTACCAATTTACAGCCAACTTCATACTTCCCTTCTTACTCAGAGCCATAAATCTATAAATGAGAGCGCTGAACAGGGGAGGGAAGCAGAATTAGCTTGAGCCCTGGAGCTGTTAGGCATACCATTCAGAAACAGGAGTTCTCCTGGTTTGTTCTCTCACAGAAAGCAGGAGAATCACGAAGGATGTTTATTAACACCCTTCCAGGCATCAGAGCATCAACTGCTGCAGCATCAAATGTTCGTGGTCACATCCCTGAGTGCCTTCAGCCTCCTTGTTCTATCCAGGTGAAGGCTGGATTTGAAACTGCTCTGCATCTCACAGAATGCCAGACTCAGGGTAGGGAAGAGCAGGGATTTCACTGCATATGGGCAATGAAACCTTGCCTTTCCTATTTGTTTTACACTCCAAGAGGGAAGAAAATACACAGAGAATTCTCAATCTGTGTAACTGCAGCTCTCAAAGCACCAGATGGCACCAAGGTGAGGAGGCTTGGGGCACCCTACAATACCCACAGATCCATCATGATTTCGTGCAGCACCACAATGAGCACGGATAAAAAAATCCCAGTTTTCCCAAAATAGAAGTAACCCTGACTATTCTCTCATGGGAAACCATCCATCCCAGCCCTAGAATCATAGAATGGCCAAGGTTGGAAGGGATTTTAGAGACAACTCTATTCCAAATCCCTGCCATGGGCAGGAGGGACATCTTCCCCTAGCCCAGGCTGCCCATGCAGCCAAGCCTTGAGCAGTCCATCCTGCCCTTTGACAAGGGTGCTTGTGCCACTGCTGACTGATGGAGGAAGAATTGCACTTGCATGAAGTGAAGGTGACAGTCCCATTGCCTGGATCAACCCAGAATATTCCTGGCATGCTGTCCTTCCTGTGTTCTTGTACTGGCAAAAATATATAATGGTATAACTA
Source organism: Sitta carolinensis (assembly GCA_032173965.1). Taxonomy (NCBI): domain Eukaryota; kingdom Metazoa; phylum Chordata; class Aves; order Passeriformes; family Sittidae; genus Sitta; species Sitta carolinensis. The sequence goes on from JAVUNC010000030.1 coordinate 10,271,521, forward strand.
AAGATTTTGTCACCATACTGGGAGAAATGGAGGAGGGGAAGACAAAACAGGTTGTACCAGAAACTTTCACACAAATATTTCCCAGCTTTCAAGTACTTCTGTTAACCTAAAGTGCTTTTAATACTCTGTTTTGGGTTTTCCCCCAACATTCTATCTACAGATGGGTAACTTTTAAACCTTTATTTTTAAATGCTTTAAGTGTTGTCTGTGTACTCTCTGTTCACCCTGGAATGGAAGGGATGAGGCTCCCAGGGTTCATCTGGTTAAAAAAGAGTCGTGTCCCCACCTGTGAGGACACAGCAGGCAGCACTGTGTTCCTTCTCTCACCTCTCCCTTCATCCCAGCTTAGCTCTTTCCAGAGCTGAGGAATCCTCAGGGATTTCCATAGTAAAGCTCTGACAAGTCTCTAAAGAAATGCATGTTAAAAAAAATGCATTGAGCACATTTCTTCAAGGATGGCAGAAAGCACCATGATGTCAGAAGAGCCTCCCTGCCAAATCTTCTGGCTCTGCTCAAAAAGTAGGAGAGCTTTGTAGCAAAATGAGAGTAATAACTTCTGACAGGCAGAGCAAAACGTTTTCCACCAACTTTGTTTCAGAGAGAGCCAAATTTTATTTATTTTTTTTTTGTTTTGTTTCCCCCTGGTTTGTTTTAGCAGAAGCTTTCCAAATAAAAACAAACAAGCAAATTAGCTCAGAGGTAGACAGGCAAAATGAGAAAAATCTTAATTATATAATTTTATAGATATATATTATGTATATAATTATATATATTATAATAATATATATTATATTATTAATTATAATATTGACTCTCACTTCTTTAGAAAGAAAGGAGTGGGAACATCTCCCTCAGCCTCAGTTCTCTCTCTCTCAAGACTGACAAAATTTTAACTTTTTACTCTAATAACCAGAACTATAAAAGCCTTTTTCCTCTCAAAATATCGAACATCTCTTTAATAACATGTAATGAAGAGGATGTGGTTGAATAATGCAATTCTTTTGCCCCAGTTCTAATACTTTTTTTTTTATAATGCTCATCGAAGTCACTAAAAGGAATTAATATTTTATTGCTTTCTATGAAAAATGCATAATGTCTTTCCCATAGCAAGGTTTCCAACTCCAGTTGCTTCAGTTGAGGCTGGAATTGTTTTTTCTGACTTTGCTCTCACTGAAGTCAATAATCCTCTGTGGGAAAATACCTCAATTATTTGTTAAAATACGAAGAGGAGCCTTACATTTATCATGGAAGATGTTTTTGAATTTGAGCCATAAAGCTGCTGTCATGTTTTAGTTCCACAGCCCTGAAACCCCAGAAATTTCAGTTCCTGTTTATAGACATCATCACATACTGACCCCTTCTAGAACTCTGCTTTGAGCAGCCCCTGATTTTTAGGAAAAGCTTCCTTTACAACGTGCAACCTTCTCCTGCTATGCATCCCTGCCTGTGTGATGGGCCAGCCAAACCCCTGGAACCAGAATATTTTACAAACAAGGCTTTATCAGCCTGTCAATTAAGCAAACATAACTGAACTGACAGGTCTGTGGAATCAAAATTATTGCTGGCATCTTGGTGTTGGAGGAAAAACAAGGAAATTGAATTTAAGAAGAGCTCAAGCATCCCTAAAGCAGCCAGATTCACTGCCAGACATCTAAAAATAAATGAAGTATTCTGGACTTTTAAAAAGCAAACAAAACCCCTCTTATTTGCCAGTAGGTTCTCAGGATCAGCTTCTCTAGGATTTTTCCCAAGGGAACCATTTCCCCTAAGGACAGTGATCCCAATCCTGCAGTTTTTTACCCTCCTGAGAAGTTCTCTTTCAGCCCTTTTAGCATAACTAGCACCTAGCTGGAGGAATGGATTGACTAAATGATCAGGAAATGTAGAATTCTGAACTTCAGATCATTTGTGGAGACATTTCTATTAATATTTAAGAATAATAATTAAAAAAAAAAAAAAAAAAAGCCCCATAGATCAGCTCAAGACAGAAATAGCATTAACTGCACTTCATTTTGTGAGACATTTTGAGCTGTCATCAGAGCCAGCTATTGGAACAGAGCCTTAAAGATCACATCTATTTTTGTAAGCCCAAAATGACCAATAATTCTGCAAATGCTGAGATAACTCTGCAAATGCTGAGCTCTTTGCAGCACCTGATGCCCAGGCTGTGGAGATCATTGCAGCCCAGCAAAGCACTCCCTGTGTGTGCCTAAACAACATATGAGGCAGGCTACACAAGAAAAATATTTGCCCAGCCTTCAGAGGAAGGCTCTTGCACAGATTTCCTTCTCTTCAGCCAAGCAGTGCTCTCTCCTAGGAGCACTGGGAGGATCAGGCTGCTTGCCACTCCAGCTGTTGGCAGATGTTTTTTGCCAAGGTAATGCAAGAAGAGGCTCTGAAAAAGGAGCTCCAGACTCCTTGGAGAGGCAACAGTGTCCCTGTGTTGTTAGAAGGACATCGGTGCCACTGAAAACCCACTTAATGGATTTGTTCCAGCATTCCTTCTGTTACATGTAAGCCTACCCAGCTTGCAGTGCCACATTCAGAGGTCTGTCCCTGCTCTGAGGAGATCAGGAGGGAAAATGAATGGACAAGGGCCTTCTAACAGACACAGGTTTAAATTTAAAATATAAACTTGGTAGTTATTTAAGATACTGAGCTGCTCCTTTGAAGGGTGTTAAAAGAGGTAGAATTTGTGGCAAGAGGAAAAAAATAAAGACTAAATACTTGTGAAGGACAGAATTTGTGTGTTCCAGAATCTTTTCAGTGGGTGGACTGCACATAAAGTCAGAGGCACAGACTGACCTTGCAGTTCAGATAATTGGGTGAGGAACAAAAAACTAGGGATCACCACAAAATGGATTTCTCTCTGCCATTACTTGCACCAAGGAATTCCATAATGAGTTCCAAGCACTGCATGAGGCCAAGTCACCTCATATTGATTTCTTAGGAAGCAAACCAATATCTCCACCTCCTTTTTTTTCCTTCTGTGCTTATTACAGAGGCACTGCACTTGATCTCAAGATCAAAATCTTATCCCAGGCTCAAAGAATGTTGCTTCCAGAGAAACTCGATCTTACGTGTGAGCTCATTATTCCACTTCCACAAGACACTGCTATGTTTGTGTGGTTTTGGTACACGTTGGAAAGAGGAAGTTAATTTTCCAAACTAGCCGAGAAGTTAATTTTCCAAATTAGTTAAGATCACACTCTCTGAGGTGCCTGACTCTGGACATTCAAAGTTAATGCACTTCTCAATCATTAACGCTTTTTTTCAAAGGAACGAGGTGCACAGATCTTCCCCAGCTAGCTGACATGAAAAGGAAACATTCTGCTGAACACAAAGATCTTCTGAGCGTGTCAAAAAGGAGCTAAAACACTTCACCAGCAAAGTGACAGGAGGTGAATGCCTCAGGCTTCGTGTAAAACAAAAGGTGCATTGAGCCTGAAGGGTTCAGATGAAGGAATCCTTTCATTCCAGGGTGGTTTGGGTACAAATTAAGTGAGTAGGCTCTTTCCCAGAACAGAACCATCTTTTCTTTCTCTGTCACATTCAGTGCTGAAAGTTTGGTGTCTGCAAGCCCCAACTTTTTAAGGGTTTTGAAGCTTAAACACAATGATTCCATCTTTCAGTAGTGCCTTCCACCCAAACTTCTTGACTCACTTTTAGAATTTTTGTCAGATTCACCTTTATTCTGCCCAGATATGTGGGCAGTTGTTAAAGCCAAATAAGTGCAGGCTTTGTACAAATCTTTAGGTATATTTGGGCACTTTTTAATGCATGTTTGGTTCCAGGGCTGTGCTTGTTTACAGAATTATCCCCTGCCTGTAGAAATACACATGTCCTTGTAAATTCATATACGACAAAATTATTGAATCTTTTAGGGAGGTTTTGTACGATGCATCTGAAAATGCACCTTTAAAACTGTTGCATTACCTTTTTCCTTCTCATAACTTTCCTGCTTTAGTGGTTTCAGATATTGGAGAACAGATGACCAACGCACAGCAAGAACAGGAAAGGTTTGTTACCTTCAAACAAACAGTTCAGAGGCACCGCAGAATAACATGAATTTAACATCTCCTTTTCACTGTGAAGTTTCAAATATTTATTTCAAGAGAAATCAGGAGTGGATCACTCCAGAGACCAAGGTAAATTTGTTCTATAATTTACTCACAGAGAGCAGCTCAGTGAGATTTAAATCAACGCTTTAGAAGACGAGCAGCTTTATTTTTGGTGCAGGGATGCTCAGCACCCTCTATTAATTAGCCCCATGGATTCTTCTCCAGACAAATTATAAACCCCTAAATCTTTCCCTAAAAAGGGTATGGCTTTGGAACAGCTCAACCTTAGTGATGGGCCCTGTTTTGTAGATGGGGCAGTGGCACAAAGAGACAAAACCTCCTCAGTAGCAGGGCTGAGGTTATCTTGGAATTCTCTCTGCTCTGTCCACACATATCCATGTGTGTCCCTGAAAATCAGCCCTCTGATTTGTTTTGGTATGATGGAGTCAGTGCTCATGGATTGTAAGATAAACAAGGATCATGTTTGCATTCCTTTGTCAAAGATCTCACCTGATGGACTTCTCAAGGGACCAGTGGAGATGGAGAGGTGGGAACTGCTCTGTCCAATCTCTGATCACTGTCCAGAAAGTTATAGATACAAAATCAACAATAAACTGGAGAGTTCTTTTCTTCTTCTCTACCTGAACCCCTGCTGTGTGTGTTGCTGTGTTCCCTCTGTGCATCACAGTGACATGTGTGCCATCCCTCTCTTGTCACACAGAGCACATCTCAGCTGGTCATTCCTGGATACAGACAGAGGTTTGTGCTTTGGACTTGTTTTAGAGGAAAAGTGGACTTGTTTCAGAGGAAAACTTATCCCAAAAATGCCTATCACTGCTCCTCCCTGCCCTTTCCCCTCCCCAAGTGCCCCATTCTCTTCCTGCACATCCCCAACTTGCATCTGGCTGTCAAGAATGGCAAAAAAAATTGTAAAAAAAAAAAAATATATAGAAAATCTTTCTTACAGAAAATCTTTCCCATCTATTAAGGCAAGCAGGGAAAGTGAAGAAAGGAGATGTTAGGTGCTGCCTCCTGGGGGAGATGCCAGGCTTTTCCCAATCCCACAGGAGCCCTGCTCCCAGCGGGCAGGAGCAGAGCAGGGGCTGAGCCCGGGGCTCTCCGGAGGACAAACACCACCCTCAGCTCCTGTTTCACCACGGATGGGAGAGAAAACAAAACCTCCGAGGCTGCCACGCTCCTCAGAGCTTCAGACACACTGCAGGGAGGGCGAGAGCACCAAGGGGAGGTTGGTAATTGAATTTCTGTTTATTTTGGTCCAAGGTTGAGGTCACAATGAGGAGGTTATCAGATGACTCATATTAGCCCGAGCACTGTGCTGGGATAAAGTTAGTGCTGTGCCTACTGGGAAGATGTGAGGTTGTCAGATAGCCAGGGTACAGCCTTATATAATTCATTTCTATTCCTGAAGTGGTTTTCTTGACCGAGACTGAGAAGGGAAGGAACGTTCCTTTGTAGTGGCATGAGGGGTTGGGAATCTGGGATTTATCCATAATGTGCTCATCTGAACTGACAGGAAAACTCAATATTAACATACATTACTGGAACTTTTGAACATTTACCATGCTAAGACATATGCAGCAATATCCAGGGGTTTTTTTATATGAAAAATCAAAGATGCACCTTTCTAAAAAGCATTTTCTTGCTGTTTTGCCTAATTAATGACACAAGCAGCAGGAGCAAGACAAAAACTCAAAGAACCCTTTTTTATTTGCTTCATTTAAGTCCAAGGCAAAACCTCTGTGTTTTCTCTGTGGCAGGAGTATAGGACTTCCTGGGTGTCATGGGGGAGACAAAATTAAAGAGATGACCCAGACAGGAAGTCAAGGGAACACAAAACAGATGCCATGCTCATATATTTGATCACAAACCTATAAGAAAGCCAGTCAAAACGTTTTAGCCATGATTATCCATCCTTTTGGATGAATCATAAAACAATCCTAAAAGCATAAACAGCTATTTGAGGGAATCTTTTCAAAGTAAACAGGAATGACTCCAGGGGTTGGAACTGGATGATCCTTAGACCCCCTTCCAACCCAAACCATTCTCTGATTCTGATTCTATGAAAATCCCCCATTTTGGGAAAAACAGGCTTTTGAGATTTTGAAAGACAGGAAAAAATCCAATCCATTCGGTTTCTGAATAATTAACTCCCCTAACCCATTCTGCATTTCCTGATCTCTCCAATTTGAAGCCTGATTATCCTAAGGATCAGTGGAACAAAAGCTTTTTAATCTTTTCTAGAAGTATAGGTGCTAAATATAGAACCAGCTTAAACTATTAAAATATAATACGCCAATTCTTTTGAAGAGCAACAAACCAATTAATCTTTATTCCTGCAGCTGTGGGCACATTTTTCTCTCCTTTAGCCACAGATTCCTGCAAAGCTCTGGTGGGGGGATGAGTTGACAGGAATGGCAAGGTATCATTTTCAAGGGCTCCTGTATCACAGAAATTTCATCAGTGAAAGGCTTGGAGCTCCAGACAGACAAAGCCATGGCTGAGGTGACCTGGGGGCAATTTTCCCTTGCAGGAGAATTCCAGAGGTGCCCTCCAGCCAACACTTCCAGGACTTTTCAAAAGTTCTTCAGCAGCACTCTGGCAACTCGCTGGCCAGGCAGAATTACAGAGAAAAGTCATTGAATAGACCTCTTAAAACTCTGCAGCCACTCCTCTTGTCATCCTCACCATACAAATCTTTTTCTCTACCAATTTTCCAGCAGGAAGAGGTGGGGAATCAAATCTGCAGGGACAAAGATGAGCTCAGAGTCAAAGGACTGATACCTCCTCATGTAGTCTCTGCTAGATAGAAAAGTAACTGTGCACCTCAGCTTGAAAAAAAAACTTTTTTTTGGTTTTGACTTCCTAGCCATCAATGAAAACCAAAAAAAAAATATTTTGTAAAGCTATTTGAAAAATCTCCCGGGTACATCTGTTTTACACAGATTATGCTTCTTTTTTATTAACTTCAGATCAAAGCTCTTCACTCCTTAAGTAGGGAACCAAAGGGATCAAGGAGAGTAAATATCCTCTTCTCTGCAATTTCATGTGCAAACACTGAGTTTCCAGGCTAGGAACACATGATTTAGTAGTTCTACTGCAAAAGAAAAATCTGCATTTATTCCCTGATCTTCACATGGATGACTTTGCTCTTTCTCAGCAATATTTTTTTTAATGTTATGATTATATCTAACTGGAAAGGGCACATGAATTAGTTCCTGGGTTCAATAAAGGAAAAATTAGATAAAATCTCTTACCCCTAATGATTAAAAATGTTAGATGGACTATTCTATGCAAAAGTAAAGTGAATAGATACCTTGAGTCCCCATTACATTTCCCAAAGGCAACATCCAAGTTATATTATGCTGTACAAACACTGCCAGGGATTTTTCCTGCCCCAGCCAGACATTCACATTCAAATCCCACGCAGCTGAGCTCTGTCATACACTTATTTTGAAACTTGTTTGCTGATGAGAAGTGCACAACCAGTTTTGCTCCCATCAGTTGTATTAAAAATAAAAGTTTGATCCTGAAGCCAGGCCACCATTTCTGTACCAGTTTCCAACCTTAAATGAACTTAATGACCAAAACTCTAAAGTAAGAACTCCAATATGAAATTTTACTCCACCAAGACCTGCAGCTCTTCTCACCTGGAAGATCTACAGGTAAGAGTCCCTGCTCTGGGAGCTCCATCCTGGGGAATGCCTTTACCTGCTTTTCCTGTGTTTCCCCCCTGAGAGCTGGCTCCAGGCTGCTCCTTCACCTGTGCAGCTTCCACCTGAGAGCAGCAGCTTCTCACCCAGCCCCTGAGCCTGACCCAGCTCTGAAATGCCTCATGTTCAAGAGCAGCAGAGGTTTTCCTCATCCAGAACCTCCCAGGGCTCCTGCTGTGCAGGAAGGAGTCAGGAACCCCCTGCCTTTCCTCTGGACAGAAGCCCCCAAGTTTGCTCTAGAGACATGCTCTGCAGGAGCCAGTGGAAGCAAATTGTGCAAAAATCAATAATTCCTTCTAAAACTTCTCAGTCCTATTGACAACCAAATGAAATGCCCTTGCCTGCGGACTCCAGAGACACTTCAGTCAGCCTTGAAACACACTCTCCTTCAACTCCAAAACTGGTTCAGGTAGATGTCAATTGGTACATTCCCTTAACCTCCCTGCCCCCATAAACTTAGTTTCAAAGCTAAGGACCACCAAATATTCCCACCTCAAATGGAGACAAACCTTTTCCTGCCCTTTTTATTCTTTAAGCTACATATACATTCTTTAAGTTACATATTTTCAGGGTTTTTTTTTTTTTTTTTTTTTGTTTGCTTTTTTTCCCTCAGGCAGTGTCTTGCATAAAACACCTATTCTTTAAGTGGAGAGGACAAGGAGATCTGGTTGCTTTGTGGTTTGCTTGGTTTTTCATTGTCATTGCCAAAAATAGTTGACAGTTTCTACTCCAGATATCACTTCTAAAATGCTGCTAATATAGCCATGGCAATGAAGAGCCATATCATTAGTTTGTCAAATCAGACTTTTTCAGAAAGGCTGGGAAATCAATCAAAAAACTTGGGTGAACTAAAGTATTATAATTATAGAAATGACATGAAATAAGCCAAGTAAACAGTGTCTATTCCAAGATCGATCAGAATGTCTCCTCTGTTATGTGTTCAGACTGAAAAAGAATGAAGGCTCCAAATTGCTGCTTGATTACAGGATGACTACAAGGGATCAATAGGACAAGACTATGAAGGCTGTTAAGAAAATCCTTTGAATGAAAAGAAAGTAAGACGAAAAAAATGCTTACTTTATCTCGCCTAAGAAAATGAAGTTGAAAATGAAACTGCCTAAGAAGTTGAAGTCAATTGCTTCTTTGGTTTCCCAGGAGGGAAAAATACAAAGGAGAGGAATTTTTAAGCTAAAAGACAATCCTGGCTTAAGAAGAACATATAGACTTGTTTATCTGCACTCCCTGAGGAAAGATGTGGGTTGAAAACTGGGGAGAAGTTTCTGAGGACCAGAACTGTGAGGTTCTGGAGCAGCCTTCCACGAGCAGGGGGCAAAGGAGCCCTTGGTGACACAGAGCTTGAGTGGATCTTCCCTTGCAGGATTTATGGGCTGTGTGCATGCAGGAGAAATCACCCTAAACTGCATTATGGGGAACTGCTACAGATCAGAGGTATGAACTTGCACAGGCCTTATATTATATTTTTTGGTCAAAGTTTACTGAACCTTTCCTGTTCCTAGTAACCTTTCTGAGGTGATGAAACTGCCAGAGTTAAAAAACCAAGACAGAAAACTGTCCAAGCTGATGAGGAGGGTTTTAAACTAAGAATTATGAAAGAGGGAGAGTGTGCCCAGCAGTTTGGTGAAGAAATGGTGCATGGGATTATCAAGCAAAGAGGCTGGGATGGTGCGAACAGAAGTAAAGGACCCAAAAGTGAGCACAGCTCTCGAGGTGTGGCCTCTCCAGTGACAAGGGACACACACAGAGGGACAACTACCTCCCTCATGAGCAGCACAGGCTCCTAAACCCTGGCACTGCTCAGTGAAATGCACAATAATCAACTTCACAGTAGCTTAGCAGGGTCTGTGCAAATGCAATCTGCCATTCCTGCGCCAGCAAGATGTTGTGAAGGACTCCTCCCTCACACAGGGAGATGTTGCCTTATGTTGCTGAACATTTAGAGGTGTGGACAGTTTGACACAGTCCCTGAAATAGTGCACTCTTGCAGTGTCATGCTTAGGGAAACTGCCATCTGTGGAGGCTTCAAGCAGTCAGACTCTTCTAAGGTTTCTATCTTGAAGAGATTGAACAGGACGAGAAATAAAATTTTTATGCCCATTTTTTCATCTCATTTCACAGAGAAGGATGGAAGGATTTCTCCGTGAAGGATCAAATGATGTAATTATAGAATCATAGAATTGCTTGGGTTGGAAAGATCATCCAGTTTCAACTCCCCTGCCATGGGCAGGGACACCTTCCACTGTCCCAGGTTGCTCAGAGCCCCATGGATATCTCCATTCCAAAACATTCTATTGTTTTAAATAAATAATGGTAAATCAAGGCTATTTTGTGTTTGCTCACACACACAAGCAGTGCCCATCACAGAGAGTTTTAAGGCAGATTTAACATGTATAAGGAAGATACTTTGAAGAGAGATATTTTGCAGAATAACAAGAGCACGTTTGCCCTGAGTGAAGGAGATTCACCACATGAGATACTGAGCTCAGGGTGGCCTTGCAGAGCCTGCAGGGAGCCCAGGAGAGATGGGCAGAGACTCTGGACAAGGGCTGGAGTGACAGGACAGGGGAATGGCTGCACACTGCCAGAGAGCAGGGTTACATTGGCTATGGGGAAGGAATTGTTCCTGGGAGGTGCTGAGGCCCTGGCACAGGGTGCCCAGAGCAGCTGGGGCTGCCCCTGCATCCCTGGCAGTGTCCCAGGCTGCATGGGGCTGGGAGCAGCCTGGGACAGTGGCAGGGGTCCTTGCCATGGCAGGGGGTTGAACTGGATGAGTTTTAAAGTCCCTCCCAACCCAGGCCATTCTGTGCTGTTAAGACCTCACAAGCACAGCTCCCTCAGAACTCACACACTGAAATTTCCTCTCTGCTTAGCCCACAGCTCTGTGTTTGCCATCATCATCTTGTTCTCAGGGCTTTTCCCCAGAAGCCCAAAGGTCTGTTTTAATTGGGGGGTGCTCACCACCAACATTTAATAAACAGTAATTACTTGAGCTTTAATCTGTTCTGCAGGTTCTTCTAAGAGGAACTCAAACCTTCAGGGAGAAAATCAGCTGTTATGATGCTTTTCTGAGCTATAAGCAGAGGAGGTTTTTTGCCCTCCCTAAAGAGCAGCAAGCCCTGTCACAGTGTGACATAGGTAGCAAACTGTGAATCTAATTAAGTGTATAATTATGCAGCAGATTGCAGCGCAGTGTGCTATTACCTAAACCAACTGACTTGCATGCCAGTCCCAGAGACATGGAACTCGATGCAGACTCAGCTGAGCACATTAGGGAGCATTTCTAGGGTGGGGTGAAGAGGGAGCCAGGCTCAGTTCATCCACACTAATGGCACCCACCCCCCTTCAACAAAAAAAAACCTCAGCAAACACACAAATTCAAGGTGCAAAACCAAACCTGGGCAATGCTATGGTGTTGCTCATAAAGGTTTGCAAATATTTGCCTCAGCTTTTTTTGGATGAGGCTGTAGAGCTCTATAGCACAGCATCACTACTCATTGAACTATAACAAATTGATAATACCTGCTCAAATTGCCTGTGTGCAACTAGAATTTCCCCCTTATCAAACTCCTGGAAGATGTGTGCCATTGCACCATGGAGCTCCCAGATTTGAGTCCTGACACTTGCCTAAGTAACACTTCCAGTGAGAATTCCTGTTAAATAATCCACACAGGACTGACCTACATTTGCAAATCTCTTTTGAACCACTGCAACAGGAACACAAATGGAATTAGAACTTCAGAGCTGAAGCCAGAGCTCTGTGTGCCCAGCACAGCAGGGCTCAATAAGGTGTGGTTTCAGCTTCAAAGCTGCTGCCATTACCGTTGTTGCTTTAGGCTCCTGGAAACAGATGGCACATTTCTGGGGAATTCTGCAGGCAAACACACACTGCCAGGTACCATTTTGCCTTGTCTGGGAGGACTGGGGCCTCCAAGTAGAGTCACAGTGAACAGATGGAAAAACACGCTCTGAATGACGCCGAGTCTCCCAAAATTCAGGAGAAACACGGTTTGAAATCTGATCTGAGACTGCAGCCGTGACTGATAACTGATGACAGAACCTGCTGGCCTCAGGGAGGTATAAAACAATTGCTAAAATCCCATTTGCTACAGAAAGTTGAGCCAAACACCCAGGTGCTGTCAGTGCCTGGTTTCAAGCAGGATGCTCCACGCAAAGCCCCAGGTTCCAGGCACAGAGGATGGGCTGTGAGCCTCATCTGCCCTCTGGGGTTGATGCCATTGGCAGATTTTGGTCTTGCACAGTTTACTGAGGGCTTTTGGGGGGCTGACCCTGAGCACCTCTGCCCTGTAGCCCTCCCAGTGCTGGTAATTAATTGCCAAGCTGGTGGATGTCCTCACCTCACCTGCATCTCAGCACAAGGGAGAAAGGCTCTCAGTCTGCTGAATATTTTTTAAAAATCAGGTTATGTACCAGAAAATTAATGCAAAATGCACTGCACTGGGAAATGGGTACAGGAAGAGAGATACACAGCAGGTTAAATAGCACCAACAAAGCTGAGGAACATCAACCATTTCAGAAAACCAAAAAATGAAACCAGAGAATGAAGGGACCTACCTGTACTTTGTATGGGAATTGAAAACTTGTGCTGTGCTATGGACAAGAATAGTGACAAACAGGTGAAACCAATAGAAAATAATCTAACTGTCTGAAAACTACAGTTTTTCTCCTCTTGCTTTTGACACAAGACAGATGAAATTCAAATAATTTGGCTCAGTGTTTCCCACTGGTCCTGACTGGAGCACACTTGATGCAAGCAGGGCTCTGTACCCCATTGATAACAAGCACACTTGAAATTTCAACAGGGCTGCAGTTTCACAAAGAGGGAGGAAAATGAAAAGGTAAATCTAAATTTATCTCCTGACTTTAGAGAAATTTTGATGAAATTTTTATGTGAATGAAAGCAGTGTGGGGTTTTTTTTAATTATCTTATTATTGATTATCACAGTTTCACCACACAAAGTTTGATCAGAACTAATCAAATCCCCCAGCAACAGATTAAATGATTCTCTTTGTTCTCTGATTCAGTTTACCCTTAAAGAAACTGGCAGTTAATTACCCTTTAAATAGCTCCTGTTCCAGACTGGCTCTCTTTCCATTCCACCAGACACTACAGAATAAAACCTTTTCTTCCTTTTCAAATTCTTCCTTTCAAGGTGGCTTCCTGCTGCACATGCAGAAAAGCCAAGCAGGCTTGAGCACACATCCAAGGAGGGAAGCATTTCCTCCACATTTCTGAATTTTCTCCTTTTCAGAAGTTTCTCCACAGAAAGGGTGAGCAAGCACTAAGATAAGATGCCCAGGGATGAGCAGTCTGTGGTTCTAAAATGAAGTCAGTGGCCTGGGTAAATCAGACTAGTGAAGAATCTTCCTAATGTCCCATCTGATCCTCCTTTGGCCTTTGGGAGGAATCAGGGTCACATCCCACCAGCCCAGCTTGCTCTGAGCCCCATCCAGCCTGGCTGTGGGCACTGCCAGGAGCAGCACCCTGTGCCAGCTCCCTCTGCATGCCATCCTGTCCTTCGGGTGTGGAAACTGCTTCAGTGTCCTCTGCAAACTCCCTGAGGGTGCACTCGACCCCTTTGGGTGAGGAATTAAATAACAGAGATCCCAGTAGGAATTCCCGAGGGGACACCGCTGGTCCCCGCCGTCCATCAGGACAGGGAGCTGTTGAACACTGCCCTTGGGATGTGTTTATACAAAAAACGTTGAAGGCAGGTATTTAATGGCTTTTTAATCAGTTGTAGCAGCCCAGAGGAGGAATGTTGGGCAAGGAGGTTCCGGAAGAGGCGGATGGAAAATCGGGATCAGGATTTGCTAAGCAGCAGCTCCGACTGCTGGCGACTCAGCGCAGGCCAGGTCTGCGGCTCCGGGGGAAAAGCAATGTACAGATGCTGCTATAGCCGTGGATTCCTTATCCTGCTCCAAACCAGAATCTCGACAACAAAATCCCGCGGGTTCCCTCGTGGCGATTGGAAAGGCAATTTCCATTCTGTAGTTTGCAACATGCCCAACCGATGGTAAGCTTTTCCAAGAAGCGATGTTGTTTAGGGAGTATTCCCCAGGAGAGAAGCCCTATAGCAGCACACCATCACTGTTCTCAGTTCTGCCACCAGCTTCCCTTTGCTCTTCTGTCAGTGCCCTTCACCTTCTGCTCCCCTACCTCAAAGAAGTTGCAATAATATTCTCACTAATTAATCAGAATTTGGATTACTTTAAATGCAACAGTCCTCTGATTTCATTTCATAGAATCATAGCCATGTGCATTTCTTAGGGCAGAGGGAAAAGAAGAAATGACAGTGGGAATGCTCCTCCCAGTCATTAAAATCTGCCCTCTGAGCAACTGGAGAAAAACCTTTAAGCTTTTCTCAGCCTGGAGGAAAGGAAACCTTCTGGCTCTCCAGAAGTCCCTGCCAGGAGGGTGCAGCCAGGTGAGGATCAGGCTCTGCTCCCAGGTAAGAGACAGGACAATTGGAAACAGCCCCAAGCTGTGCCAAAGGAGGTTCAGACTGGACATTGGGAAGAATTCCTCATGGAAAGAGTGCTCAGGGACACTGTGGACTCCCCAGCCCTGGAGGTGTTCAAGAAAGCACTGGATGTGGCACTCTGCTCTGGTCTCAAATTGTTGAGGTGGTAACCAAAGATTAGACCCATCAATCTTGGAGGTTTTTCCCAATGTTAGCAATTCTAAGGATTACAGCAATTCTGTACTCTGGGCTGTATTACAAAATAAAGGAATTGCTTCAGGAAGGTAATGAAGGAGAAATCACAGGGTAGTAAGGAGAAGCCATGTAAGGCAAAGCATTGTGGTGTGATGCTCCATTTTACCATATTCCTGATGTGGAACAGCTGCTTCAAGCAAATTTCTCATGGATATTCACCCCTCTCCCACTCTCTAATGGCTGAATTAAGATCCTGCAGGAGAGCTCAGGGGTGCGACTGGAAAAGCTGTGCCTTGAATGGGGAGGGGGGAATAAATCACTGCACCCCAGTAAATATTTCCAGAACTGGCACCTCCCATTCCAACACTGCCTTTGCCAGCTTTCCCTGCAGCACTTTGCCATCTGAAAATGGAAACTGCTTGTTAGCCATGCAAGGCTATGTGATAATTGCATCTCTCTGTACTCTTGTGAAGCAGCTCAGGAACACGAGAGCTTTCACAGCAGGATGTGAGCAACATGCAATGAATCAAGATCAGGGCCACACTTGGCAAATGAGTGCTAATGAGACTAGAGTTAGGGTCTGAGAGAGAAAGGCTGGCAGTCAAAACCAATAAAAGTTGAGGCTCAAATTACTGACAATATGCACTTCACTTCCTGTTTGCCCAAGCTTTGGAACTGGCACATTTATTTTAAAAGCACTGAACTTACGTTATCAAAAGAAAAATAAACAAGCTATGAGAGCCAAATTTAATACTTCCTTCGAAGGCAGGATCAAAAAACTCACACTATCACAAGAGTCCACCTCCTTCTCACAGAGTAAAGATTAGCAGCAGCAGTTCTGATGTGGAAGAACAAAATGTGGAAGCTCTTGAAGTTTAAGAAACACTTTTCCCAGGAGATTCACAGTAGTTTGGCAATACAGAAAGAGTGAGATTCTGTACTCTGGCTACAGCAATCAGCTGAGGGAGCTGGGGGTGTTTACCCTGGAGAAAAGGGGGGCACAGTGACCTTGTGACCATTTACAACTCCCTGAAAGGAGGCTGGCACTTTAAGAGATGTGTTCAGCACAGAAAACCGAGTTCAGAAGAGTCAAAACCAAAACCTGGGCTTTGTCTGAGATCTCAGTCTGAAGAGGTGGCATTCCCAGCAATCCCTACCGGAAAGGCCACATTGTGGGTGACCCAGTCCCAAACTGTAACACTCTTGAAACTGCTTGAGCACCTGAAGCTCAGTGATACATTTGCTTTGAGAGCCAAGGGAGAAAGGGACAAGTGTAACAGCACATTCCCTCTAGTCCCAACCTTCAAATCACCACAATGCTCACCAGCTAAGAAACCACGTTATTTGCTTTTGTGGCAGAGAGAAAATCTGCGTTGCAGCACTGAAAACACTGGTGAAATACAGTTTACATGATTAATACATTTTATTCAGTATGTACACAGTTCTCCAAAGAAGGTGAGTCATCCCAAGGCAGTCTCAGAAGCTCTCAGTATCCCCCTTGCCAGCTGTTACATGGGCTGTGTTTTGGGCTTTACTTCCTCCAGCTCGGCGTCCAACCAGCGGAACCTGCGGTGACGGCGCAGAACCTCAATGGCTTTTTGTTCCAGGGAGGTTGGTTCAATCCCCAGCTCTTCAAAACCAGGGAGGTCAGGAAATGTCATGTCTGTTGTGTGAAACTTCAACAAAAATGGGGAGGGTAAGGAAAAAAAAAAAAAAAGATAATTCACTTGAAATGAGCAGCGTTACACCCAATGCAATCAATTCTCCTGCCAAAAGAAGGGGAGGAAGAGGAAAGATTCAAACAGAACTGTGGCATAATTACACAAGGTCTTGAGTAGCAAGACCTTCAGCAGGAGGTACAGATATTCTGCATGCAGCAAAAGGAGGCTTTAATTCAGGAATAAATACCATGCAGAAGTGCCTTCCTCTTCTCTCCATACATTATCAGGGAGGTTACTGCATTGCAATTGCAAAATTAAGCAGAACTCCGAGGCTAAACTTGAACTCCAATTATGGATATTCTAATTTGTCAAGAAAACGTGTGTTGAATTATCACCTCTGGTAGATTGTTTTGCTATGTTTTTGGTTTAGAACATGGCACTGTACAGGACAAATAGTTAATTCTATTACCATATATGCAACCCATATAACTTAAATCCTAGAAATCAGATTTCTCTCATGAGGGTGTTCCTTGAAAGGCCTTTTAAGTCACACATATCTAATACTGTACATATTATTTAAGAAAAGCATGGAAAGAAGAATAACCAGACCCAGAAGTGACATAGAGAAACTCCCTCTTACACTACCTAAGCTACAGATGACTTGCAGCAGTTTTAGTGATTTGGTGCAGGCTTATTTTATGAAATTTTATTAAATGTAACTCAAGAAAAGGCAGCTGGAAGAAAGGCCTTTGGAAATGTTACAATTAAATCCTGGGCAACTATCAGGTTAATTAGGCTATTGATACTCTCTTATAACAAAATATATTGAAATTCCAAAGCTGCAAAACAGTTGAGAGAGTCACTCCATAATTCAGAAAGCAGAAAGTTTAGGGAATGTACATGACTATCTTTGCTAACCTACATATATGCCAAATTTTGACACTAATACTTGCCAATTCCTACTTTTGCAGTTGGTTTTTTGCAACTTATTTCTCCACCCCCAATGAAACACTCTGAGAAGTCAGGAATAAACATGAAGTGGCAACATCCTCCCAAGAAACACACTTGAATGTCAAGTGAGATTTTGGAATGTTTGCAGGGTGTCAGTTCAACTTCAGTTGTCAAAACGACCATTCCCTGGGTGATGGAAGTGATTTGAGTGCACCTAGAGGTACATAAACGAAGAGTGGAGCACTGCCCCCCTCACTTTGCTCATCCAACCTCTACCTTTGGCTGTTTTGAATTCCATGTGTTTTTGAGGAATGCAAAACTACAAGTGGGAATTAGAAATGCACAATGAAACATTTCCCAAGAGGGATTTTTGGCTGGTCCCACACTTACCCGATCCACCTTGTCCCGGGTCAACCATGGCTCAAATGGATTCATCTCAAAGAATCTTGCAACTAAACTGTGAATAGAAGAAACATTGTAAAAGTGCAGTCACTTATCCAGATACACAAAAATCTGGTAAAAATTATTTCAGACTTCAATAGGTGATAAGCAAGAGTTTGTTCTGAAGCTGTTCCTGCAAGCTCTGAGTTCATTAAAGCATTAGATGTGCCAGCCACCAAGTTCTTAGTTGTGTTTCTGGTAATTAACTGTTCCTGGATTATTGGATCTTGTATTATTTTACTTTGGATGGAATGGAGAAGCAGATCTCCAGAAGTTAAAATGAGCATTAGTGGGTGAGGAAAATAAACCCCACATCCAATTCCCCACACACCAGAGGGCTTAGTCCTGCCCCTGCCTTTCATCCAAACTCTGTTCCCTGCCAGTGGAGGCAGCAATCCAATTAGTCACGAAGTTGGATTCAGTGCCTCCAGGAGAAAACACTTGCTGACAACTAAACGAGTTATCAGCAACACAAACAAGCTGGTGGAATCTGGAGCAATCTATAAAAAGGGTGAGGACTGGGATATCTGCAGTTTTCAGAAATGAAATTTCCCTTGAAAGAAAGAAAATCACACAGAGATTTTCCCTGTGGTATTATTAAAAAATCCATTTGTTTGCTACTAATTTTATCAGATTAAGACCTTTTGCTACTTCTTGGCTCAGCAAAGCCATTCAATCAGAGAGTCACTTAGGTTGGAGAAGACTTCCAGGTTGATCAAGTCCATCCTTTGCTGATCACCACCTTGTCAATCAGACCAGAGCACTGAGTGCCACGTCCAGTTGTTTCTCCAACACCTCCCTGGGCAGCCCATTCCAATGTTCAACCACCCTTTCTGTGAGGAAATTCTTCCTGGTGTCCCACCTGAGCCTCCCCTGGTGCAGCCTGAGGCTATGTCCTCTCATCCTGACAGGGAGAAATGACTCTGGAATGAACAGCTATGTTAAATTCACTACAGACATGCATTTCATGTAGCAGATTATCAAGTGCAGGCCTGCCCCCGAGCTGAAGGCTCAGAACTGGCTAACAAGTACCCGAGGACAGGCAGCTTCTGCAACCCCACCATGTAAATAACAACTGGGCAGAGTAAACAACCCATGCAACAGGTATTTCTGCTTCTGTGCTGCCAGGAGCTTTCTGACCCAGGTCCCACTTACTGGTAGAGAGGCCGTGGCAGCGGGTAGGGGAGGAAGGGGTGGTGGGAAATGGTGTAGATGTACTCGACCATGTCATACAGCAGGTACCGGTGAGGGCTGCAAGGGAAAGCAGCAAACATCACACCTCAGGCAGCCACACTTCAACACGTGCTGCAAGAGGGAAAAACAACTTAAAGCCCTCCACCCCCAAGGCTTCAAAAAGCCTGTTTCTCAATGCAGATGATCTGTCAGCAGAGATTGCCCTGTGGTGCACAGGGAGGAGGGTTATCCTGGAGAGCCTCAGCCTGTGGAAGGGCCCATCCTGGAGCTGGGAACAGCATGGAAAAGAAGGGGCAGAAAGGAAGAGTGGGCACTTGGCTGCTGGCCAAGGCTAACCCACCACAAGCACACTGGAGGAACTGTATTTACTTTCTATTTCCTTTGAAAGCACACCTGAGTGTGCCTCCTTCCACGCTGACCCCAGTGCTGAACTCAAGGCTTCCTGCATTGGGAGTTTTTTCAAGGCCACTTGGAAGGCAGAAAGCAAATGGAGAATTAAGGATGCTTTATTAACAAGACATCCCATCTTTGGTACAAAATGGCTGCAGGGAAGTTGATTCACTTGCCTTTACTTGACTAAGAATATCTTGTTCTGTTTAAAAGCAAGATGAATGGACCAAAAAATGCATTTCCCCTCTCTCAAGATGGAGAAAATGAAGCAGTCAGTGTTCCATCCAGCTGCCTAAGAGTAACACAAACCACTGGGAATTGCCATTCCTTTCTTCTTCAGATTCTGCTTTGGCATTTTATGCTCTCTAGATGGCTCAGACTGAGCTGTCAGGTATCTCCCCTGGGTTTCCAGGCAATTTGCTACCATTCCAAAATATTCTGAAAAGCTCCATGACACCACAAGAGCACACTGCTGAGCAGTTTGATAAACCCAGGATCTCACAGATGCCAAGGTATGAGGTTACAGGCATGAGAACTGAGCCTTCAACTAACATGTTCTCCAGAAAAGTTCCAAGAGATCAGAGAATCTGAAAATGGTTTGGGTTGGAAGGGACCTTAAAAACCATCTCATCCCACTGTCCCAGGCTGCTCCCAGCCCCATGCAGCCTGGGACACTGCCAGGGATGCAGGGGCAGCCACAGCTGTTCTGGGCACCCTGTAAATCCAGCCTCTAACTGCAGAGCCACTGCCTCGAAGCCATTCCAATTCCAGGAGGTTTCCACACAGCTTTACCAGAATTTTCCCCAAATCCACGTTGTCTAGCATGTTTCCCAAGCTGCCTATTTCACTGTGTGCACATACATCACATGAAATGCAGTGGGGCCCAGATTAGGATTTTCAGAGTACTCACAGTAGGAGCTTGAGCCATTTTTCCTCCCAAAAAGGAGGTGGAATTTATTGCAGCTCCAACTGTGTGCATGGATGGAGAAATTAAATGTACTGTGCAGCATGCCAAAAAATGACACCAAAAAGATGTACTACAGTTACTAGAATCAGAAAAAGTGACCTACCCAGCCAAGGCATATGTTTTTCCTTTTGCATCAGGATTCTTAATTGCATTAATAATTGCCTTTGCTACATCAACCACCTGTGAGGAACAAGTTCTGACAGTTACCAAGAGAAAACAAGAATGCATGCACACACTTTTCTTTCAGAGGTGGTTTACAGACCAACACATCCACCCACTGAGGATTTGGGACTGTGATTTCATGGAAAACTTACATAGACTGGTTGCTTGACTGTTTTTTTGCCCAGAGAGATGAGAGGCACGCCACCAAACCAGCGCATGTCTGACAGAAAATAAGAGAAAAATTGGAATCCTTTCTGTACCAGAATAACTAAGACATTTTACACCACACTGAGTGTGGGTCTCTTCTGAAAATTGACTTGGGAAGAATTCCCAGCCAAGTGCAGCAGCATTATTTTCAAGACACATTTAGTTTGAGCATTAGCAGCAAAAAGAGGGCTGCCTTCCTTAGAGTTGCTCAGTACACACCCCTCTCAAAATAAAATGATTACAAAAATAAAAACAAAGAGCAACATCTAACTAGATTGAGAACAATTCTGTCAAAAGGTGAGAATTTATTATGTTGCTATGAGTCCCACACATTGCTGATAAAAGCACACCTGTCTGCTTCTCAGAAGCAAACCCCATTTTCTCTGTTCTCCACAGGCAGTTACACCACCCATACATGGGTTTATTATTCCAAGAGTACCTACTTGCGTAATGGTTGAGAAATCTGTCCTCTCTCCCAAACATCTCAGAGGGCTTCAAAATTACAGCATCTGGAAATTCTTCCCTCACTGCACCCTCTCCAACAGCCTACCAATTAAAACAAACACGTTCATTAGATCCATGCTGAACCAAGCAGAAGTGGATGCCTTTCAGAACAGAAGGCATCCTTGACTACAGAACTGAAAGGAATGATGCCACCAGTAGCACAAAAATTATTTATATCTAAGCCATTTGATCCTGGAGATGCTGCACTAAGATAAAGGTCTCACAGAAAGCTCAAATGTTTCTCTGCTGTAGAAAACAGTCTTTAGTAAACTCACACACCAAACAGACCCAGCTGGGGGAAGAAACCAAAGCCAAACCAAACCCCAAGTATGTTCTCAGGAAATATATTTAAGTGGATTCCAGACTTACTTTGTTTCTGAGGTATTTGGAAGGACTCTTCATGCTAGCATTCAGGTGAGAGATATGAATGAATTTTTCCACACCGGCTTCCTTACTTATTTGTGCGATAGTTTGAGGAATATTTACAAATTCATCTTCATATTTGAAGTTTCTAAAGCAAGGCAAAACCCAAATGTTACTTGAAGAGCAATCAACAATGGCTGCCAATCAGCCAAAAAGCAATTACGTATCACTTGAATATATTATCAAAAACCTACACTGACACTTTGTTAGAAACAAAATTTCCCTCCATGAGAAACTCTTCATATAATAAAAATTAGAGGCAAGTGAAATTGCAACTGTAATCTTCAATTTTAGCTTCTCTGCTTTTTCACCTGGTAAGATTAAATCAGTATGAAAAATTCTCTTGCCTACTTGTCTGTGACAAACAGAAAACTCCCAGTGAAAGTGCAAACAGGTTATTTTTATTAAAAGAAGCACTCTTGCATCTTGAACTCTGAGCAAGGCTGTGTTTTTACAAATCCTGTTCAAAATTTGCCTTGATTTGACACACTTAATTACACTACAAAGAAACTCAACATTTCTGAGCAGCACAAGTCAGGGCAGATGCTTGGCAGGGGGGAAGCAGATAAAAACAAACCAGAGAACACTTAGGTGCTCATGCAAATGGAAAAACAACTTGTCAGAGCATTTAGAACCATTTGAGAGCTGAAAGGGACTTCCAGGAGAAGCAAGAAGAAATCCTCCCTCACTGTATGACATTCAGGGGCCTAAATTAGGGGCTTATACTGTCAACCAGTATGGTATCTGATCAAGAACAATACCGAAGCTCTGTCTCCACAAAGAAAATGACATGACAGGCTGCCAAGAATCCCCAAATTCCTTCCAACTCTCCCAAGACTGCAAGAAAGAGAACTGGCTTCTCCTGTCGTTGTCCTGTCCCTGTAAGCACCCCTGCATCTTGGCCATTTGCTTCGGGTAACAAACATCTTATCCAAACACCTCCCTCTGCGTCCTGATCTCCTCCCACAGCCCTTCAGGTCCCACTGGAGTCCAAAGAAAGCCTTAAAAATACAAAGTTATTTTTGAGCCTTCAATAACTAATCTGATCCTGGGAACCATCACTCCTGTTCTGCTCACCAAAACAGATTTAGAAACACACAAGAACGAACAGCATCCCTCCTGTAACCATGGAGTTTCAAACAACACAGTACACACAGAGGAGCCTGGACACAAGTACGAGGCAAGGAGGAAAATATTTCATGGCAGGCTTTGCTTTTTTTGACTGATCTCTCCATCTAATCTTACTTTTCTTCCTGCCCAAGTTTTTCACAGGCTCAGGGATGATTACAACGGTTACTCCGACCTCATGATTAACAAATCAGAGAACTTGATCTCAGGGTTTCAGCACCACTGATACCCACATGCATAAAATGTGTGATTAAAACATTTGTGCCACACAGTGGTTGAGTTCTGTAATGTCTCAAAGTTTTAAACGTGGACCAAGACTTGTCTGTCTGAATCTATTGAAACTGTACAGAGAACAAGGTCTGGGGATTTTTAAACAGAATGAAACTTTCTGTTGTTGTCCTCATACTTCTTTTTAATAATAAAATAAACTGTCTCTTCTATAAATCATACTTTTTACACAAGTCCAGAATTTCGAACATCAAAGGGCTGTTCATAGAAAGGGCAACAAAAGCATTAGGTCTGTAAACAGAGATGAAACTGATATCTCCATTTGTTTCTGTCTACTACAAGAACAAAAAAATCTCACCACAAAGAGGTTTACAAAGGCAAATCTCACCATTAAGTTTTTGTCTGGCAGCTCTGCACACGGCTTTAAATTAAGTGGACATAATTATGAATACACACACAGAGACAAGGTAGCTGTTCAGGTATTTTTAACCTAAACTATGGGACTTTTTTAAAGGATTTCAAAAAGGAACTATTTGAAATTACCATCAAAGAATGCTTCTGTAGCTAGTACTGTCTGTGCCAAAATTCTATCAAGGAGTGATGTTATTAGTCATAATGTAAGGGACTCTCCATCAGCTACTGCTGCTTGATCATGGCTTTTTCTAGCAGGCTACAACTCATCACTGTCCAAGTGACAGGATGAAACCTTACTTCTGTGACAATGTAAATATAATGTAAATGTGAGTTAAATATGACTAAAATGTCAATGCAAATATAAATATAAATATAAGAAATTGGTGAGGCTCTGTCATCCCTAGGAAGGCACTCAGGGAACACCTATGAGGTATGTGAAAACAGCACATTTGAATTTTCTGACAGAAGTTGTACACTGGAAAATTTTGAAAAGAATACTTTTCCAAAGCAGATCACAACAAGGACTGGAGTTAAGCATTTAAAGAAATTTTATATGCAAAATGCTGGGGTTGCCTTTACACAGAAGCCAAGAAAATGGCAACATCACTGCACACACACACTGTGAAACTCCTGGTGCAAATGCATCACATATAAGAAAAGAAAAAAAAAGGAAAATTACTTTGTTTCCCATTCCTTTCCAATGAGATTAATGACCACATTGCTGTGTTCCACAGCTCTTCGGATGGAATCTTTGTCCCTGCAGTCCCACTCCTGCAAGCAGAGCACCAAATGGGGACAAGGTGAGATCGAGAGGCATCCCCAAAGCGAGCTCAGTCCCACCATGTCCGTTTAGAGGGCAAAGAGCAGCTGAGCTGTGGCTTTGAGCAGGGCTCCCTGGCTGCCTGCTTCGTGCTGGAGCTCAAGGCACACTCACCAGGAAGAGAAGCTGCCCCAGGTCCCCCATGGGCCGCAGGTACATCAGGTCATACTGATCACAGCGATAGGGGATGATCACTTGAGAGCCAATGCGACCTGCAGGGCCACAAAAACCCCAGAGTTTCAAACAAATACATCCCTGAAGTAGGTGAACTTCTGAATAAACAAAGCTCCTTGCTTCCCCTGGCATTAAAGCACTGCAATTAGACACAGGGATCTTGAATGCATTTCTGCAAAGTAAAAAATAGAACAGAACTAAGGTTCTTCTTGAAACTACATAATTCAGATTCTTAAACAGGATTCTTTCCTTAATATGCAGGCTCGTAAGACAAAATGCCAAAGCTTGTTAAGAAACAACAACAAAAATGGTGTGTCCTACAATCACAGCACAATACTTAAAAAAGGGAAATATCCTTGGATATGTTACATGAAAATGAGGGAAAAAAAAGCAGCATGGGTTATTTTCCAAAATCTAAATTCAAAAGGGCAACTTTAAAGAATTCCAATCAAACTCCTGCACACCCTTTAGTAAAATGTCATAATAAGGCTAAAACCAAATCAAATACATTCTGTAGCTCTTCTCAGGCTTGCATTCCACAGAGGAGTAGAACTTCTTTTAATGACCTTAACTTTCAAAAGCTCCAAAATTTCCTTGATTAAAACACCTTTTATACTTGTCACATGCTGGAACTTGAGCAGACTGCAAAACACTTGTAAGATCCAAAATGCCAGAGACTTCTCCATCACCCTGCAACCTAAAGACCAATTAACGAGTTTGTTAAACATCTGTGTGTGCAGGGTTTTTTTTAACTGGCACTCACCTAAGCGGTTGACAACGTATCTTCCCAGGAAACCTGTGGCTCCAAAGACAGTGGCCACAATGCCACTGACAGAGGATCTGCCACTCCTGCCATGAGGGATCACAGCGTGATGGACCTGCCGGTGCTGCTGCAACACTGCTGGTGCTGCAGTCAGCACAGAAATTCCATGGCCTGCAACATGAGAGAGAGAGTTTGGGATGTTTACTGGGATTTGGCACTGCTAACTCACAGCTTGTACTGGTTTTCTCATCACAGATCCTTTTTCTCTAATATCCCATGCTGAGAGAGACTCCTGATGAGAGAGACTGGTGTTTCGGAGATATCTGGAGAGGTCACAGGGAGCAGGCCTGGGAAGTTGTTGGTAAAGTTAAGGACCAAACTGAGACAGGGAAGGAGCAGACAAAGGTTATTTGTTTTTAAAGAACAAGCAAAGCTTCCTGTGAGTTTATGGTGAAGCAAGTAAAGAATACTCAGCAAAAATACAAAACAGAGCAGAGGAAGCAATCCTCCTGTATCACAGCTCTGCAGCGAGGATAGGGAGAGATACAAAGAGCCAGATCCATGATACATGGGACAGTGCCTCAGAGCTCCTTTCCTTAAGGAGCTAGGAAAACTTGGGAGCCATGGAGGCAGGGCACTGGAATGCTGATATACAAGAGCCTGTGGTGCCAGAGAGGAGGTTTACATGGGATATCAGGAAGGAATTGTTCCTGGGAGCAGCTGTGACTGCCCCTGCATCCCTGGCAGTGTCCCAGGCTGGATGGGGCTGGGAGCAGCCTGACACTTCCACACTGAAGGTTTATTAATTACCAGTTACACAGGGGCACTGACATTGCAGCGACAATGTTCAGGAGAGCAGATTTACGTGTTGAGGCATAGATTATATACTGTTATCTCAGCTGGCAGAACTCAAACCAGAAAGCCCAACCAGATTTCAGCACCTCAAGGGAGTTTTTTGCTACCCAAAATTCTGTCTATCCCTGTTCTCTCCATACCCTACAAACTGGAAAAAGCCACGCCATCTCCCATTTTGTCCTGAAAGGCAGCCTGACAGCCACTTAGATAAATAAAGACCACACTGCTCCTGCTAAAAGGATATTAAACTCCGCCCTGCCCTTTACCAACAAAACCCGTTTGCCATCTCCCATGTTACTCAAGAATGCGGGCAGAATCAATTTAAAAGAGGCAAATACACGCTTTAATACAACATTGACAGCTGAACTCTACCACAGAGCACGACACAAAGGTCACAGCCACCCAAGAGGCGGCAGAAGGAATCCGAACCTTCCGCCTGCAGGGCAGTGACAGCCCTGACTTTGTGCTCCGACCCCATCTCCTTGAGGAGAAGGGAGCCACAAACAGGGAGAT
The DNA here is from genome assembly GCA_032173965.1 of Sitta carolinensis. Lineage (NCBI taxonomy): Eukaryota > Metazoa > Chordata > Aves > Passeriformes > Sittidae > Sitta > Sitta carolinensis. The sequence goes on from JAVUNC010000030.1 coordinate 10,297,803, forward strand.
TTCTGCGCCTCTAGAAACATCCCCGGCACTGCTTTCCCTGGAGCAGGGCAGGGAGCGGGCCGAGCTGGCTGAGGGGCTGTGAAGGACCGTGAGGGGCCGTGAAGGGCCGTGAGGGGCCATGAAGGGACCATGAGGGGCCATGAAGGGACCATGAGGGGCCGTGAGGGGCCATAAGGAGACGTGAAGGGACCGTGAGGGACCATGAGGGGCCGTGAGGGGCCATGAAGGGCCGTGAGGGATCATGGAGGGGCCATGAAGGGCCGTGAGGGATCAAGGAGGGGCCATGAAGGGGCCATGAAGGGCCATGAGACGTGAGGGGCCTGAGAGCCGTGAGGGGCCATGAAGGGCAATGAGGGGCCATGAAGGGCAATGAGGAGCCGTGAGGGGCCGTGAGGGGCCGACACTCACCTGCCCTTGGCAGCCGCAGCCCGCGGGCAGAGCGCGCCGCCGCCGCCGCCATCTTGCGTCCTGCCTGCGCATGCGCGGCTGCGCGGAACCGCGTGCGCAGCTGCGCGGGGCGGGCCCGCCCCGGCAATGAATTAATATTTATTTATTAAAAATTTCATTAGCGCGGCAGGGCTTGCGGAGATCGGCGAGGGCAGTCTGTGATGTAGCACTGTCGCGCCAGCCGGGCTGTGGCGCTGAGCGGTGCCTCCGGTGTTTCCTTCAACCCCTCAGGGCGGGACCTCCAGGCGCGGCAGCTCCGCGGCCCATTCCGACATCCGAGAAATAATTCTATAAGATAATAAATTGCTCGTGTTGTCCAACGCGAGCCCTCCCTCAGTTTCCTCTTGGCCTTGTTCCCTGCGAGCAGAGCCCTGCCCGCATCTGGAAAAGCTTTGGGTTAGCGTGGCTGTGGTGAAGGAGAGCGCGACTCTCCGGGGGTTTGGCCTGGGGACAGAGGGCGAGGGGCAGGCCCGGCCCTTCCCGGGCACTTACAGCGCCATAAAACTTAAAACAACCCCAAAACCAACGTGCGGGGGCGATGTGAGCCTGCGAAAGACAGGAACGCTGCTGGCTTTGAGCTGAACCCGTCCAGTGCTGGGAACGCCGCTGCCCTCCAATCCCCCGGGCCAGCACTAAGGGATTGCGCTGTCTGTCCCCTTGAAAGTGCAAACTCTTATTTGCACCACACTCAAACCTCAACAGGAACTCCTCTGTGCTAATAGATGTTTTCATTCTGGCAGAGTCCGCCCGCAAGCTTGAAACCACCCGGTAAAAACCGGGAAAAAACAGAGCTCACAAAAGGACTGAGGCAGCTCTTGCTGCTTCCAACTTGGATTTGTTATAAATGCATATTTTGGTGTTGGCTTTTCGCAAATGTTGGGATGAATGTTATAAATATGATGTTTATTTCTGTAGTTTTTAGTGGGTTTTAACTGCCTGAATAGATGTGTAATAGGGTTTCTTTGCTGTCGTTTGGAATTTAGGTGTAGTGTGTTGCAGCTGCCTGAATTGATAACTTCCAAAAGAAGCCCAAGGGACTCTCAGCATTCTCCACCTGTGGAAAAGAGACCCAAGCTCAAATCAAAAAGATGATAAGAACCGAATAAAAGTGGGATTACACTTGACAGACCCAAGGAGTGACCATGCAGAGCAATTCCTGGAAAAGTGAATGTGCATAAATCCATGCATGAAGAACAGGATAACAAGGGAGGGTTCCAAGACACCGGTGTGGCTGGGCATATTTCTTTGCTTTATTGTTTCTCCTATTGTCTCTATTAAACATTTTTAAACTTTACCAGGAAGGTGAACTTTGTTTTTCACAAATTGCACCCAAAGAACTACCAGTACACACCCAACTACCTGCACTGTCCTTCCCAGCTCTATGAACCATCATAAACCTTTTTTTTAACAGAGCCAGGCTCCAAATGGAGCAGCACCAGTGGCTGCTCACACACTAAAGGTACCAGGACAGAAAGCTCATCAGCTTGGCTTTTGCATCCCCACCAGAACAGCTCTGACAGAACTGTTAGTAGGAAGAGCCATTAAATGTCACTAAGGCCACCCAACCTGCAGATCCAAAATTGGTTTCCTTGCCAAGGAGAGTTACTATAAGCCCTTCTCAAAAGAAATTACATCCCCTCCTCGGAAATAAACAACATGCAGGACATGAGCCCCTCCAAAGGTGCCAGAGCACTGTCACTGGGCATTACCTACCCGGGGCACTCTCACCAGCTGCACCCGATCCGGAGCAGAGCTGCTTCCCTTGTCCGAAATAAATGCACTGCCATACATTTCAGAAATTTCACCTCTGAGGAGTGGAAACCACATGCCAAATAGAGCAGTGCGAGGAGCAGTTCTTCGGGTGCAGCTAAAGCTGTCAGGCAGCAGCAGCATTCTCAGCTGACACTTCTCTGAGCTTTGCTTTTGCCGGATGGTTTCGAGTTTGTAGGCGAGCTCTGCGAGAGTGAAAAATGTATTAGCCTAAAGGAGTTTGTGTTGCCGTTTGAGTGTGGGGCAAATTAGAGTTTGTACTCGGGAGAGCAGCGGGAAAACCCTTTTGTCCTTTTGACAGCTGATTCGAGCGGCGATTTCAGCCGGGATCTGCACTTTTCGGGGATTTAGGCGGGCGAGGTGCGTTTTCTGCCTTTGCAAGTCCACACCGCCATCGCGTGGTTCGCTTTCTGTCAGTGCCCAGGGAAAAACAGCGCTTTTCTGTGCCGGCCCCATTCATTCGAGTGAGAGCAGGCAGCGTAGGATGCTGTGGATGCTCCCCGAGACTGACAGCGTGCGATCCTGCAGAGAAGGAAGGGCCGTGTGATTCTGCATGTGAAGGAAGACGAATCGTCTCACTTTTCCTCGCAATTTCTCACGAACTGTTGGCTGCGCAGTTGATAAGGCTGCAAAAGGATAGTGAATTCCAGCACTGCCTCTTTCTTTCTAGCTGCAGAACGTTCCTAGCTTTGTAACTGGACTGCTGAGACTGGCGGTGCAGGGCTGAGCGCACAGACCTGGCCGTGCTGAGCTTCAAAACTGCGAGGACAAAGGGATGGCCAGCGCTTACTTTTTGTCCTAGGAGCTTTGGACTGGGAGCAATAGCTGTTCATAGCAAGTTTTGAAGCTGGCTTCTGCAAGAGTGAAGGAATGCAATGGTCCATGGGCATGCGTGTGTTGCTCTTTGCACACAAGACTTAAAAACAAGAGCTTGAGCTGGCACATTTTGTGCCCAGTAGTTCCACTTGATACAGTCTAGGTTCAGGAACTCTGCATGATTAAAAAAAAAGAATGGGGTAGTCCATTTAGTTTGAAAGGAAATCTCCTATCCCCTGTTCGCAGGCTGTTGTTGATACCCTTCAAAGGGAATGTGAAACTGAGCAAGTGTTTTCTCCTCTTTTGATTCCAGATTAAAATGATCCAGCGGGCTCAGCGAGAGGGCAGAAGTGTCAGGGTGCATGCCGCGGAAAAGAAAGAAGCTTAATATGAATTGTCTTGTGCCATTTAAAGCTGCCCAGGAAAAGGGATGCCCAGCACAGTCTCTTTTGTTCCAGGATCTTTTCTTTTAAGGCAGCTGATGATGGTCTTTAGGCAAAACTGAAAGGATAAGATTCCACATTCAGCTTAGAAGAAATTTAACCCGTTCTTCTCGCAGCTTTCCAGCTGCACACCTCATATCCGTTTCCATGTGTTCCTTCTCAAGTTTCTTTCACTTTTCTAAAGCTTTCCTGAATTCTGGATAATACTTTCCCCAAAAACATTTGCATTTCACCTCTACTCATCTGTATTGGTGTCAAAATCTTTCAGAGTCTCTCAGGTTGCAGATCTTAGTGACAAGGGAGCTTGCAATGCCTTTAGTAAATTCCTCCTTTTTCCTTTACAATAGCCCGCAAGAACAGTATTAGAATAGAACTAGAAGGAAGGCAAATAATTAACAGCATTCCTTTTGCTTTTCTTAGCCCTCCCTGCAGATGAATACAAAGGTGCTAAGGCCATAACTCCCTTTGTTCCTGCTTTTGCTTAGTTTGAGATACATATGTGACATGAAAAGAGTGATAATAAGGACTTTGGAAAGAGAAGATCTAGATTTTCTTTGTTTTTTTCTTTTCATTGTGGGAGCTGCATTGCCTTCTCATCTTTTCTGATCAGAAATCTCTTTTTAAAATTCCTAAATACCAGCTGATTTCTGCTCCATCTCATATAGTGATGGTTTGTTTTATCTGGTTTCTTGTGGTGCAGGAGAACTTTCCATTTGTCTAGTTAAAAAACCCCAAAACACTACCTTTATCTAGGCAGATATTTTAGTCTTCAACTCTACCCGTCTGTAATTATACAGAGAGACAGAATAAGCTCAATTCCTTATGGCTTCACTAGGGTCTGGAACCTTTCCTACAAAGTTCACTTCTTGACTGAAGATATTTTGTCCCTTTTTTCAACTCCTGTACTGCTGCTGCATAGCTCAGTGTGCTAATAGACTTTGCCTGGATCTTAAAGGGGACTTCAATGCAATATTTGGAGCAATGAAAAAAGAAGCAATAGTATAAACTTGGCCAACATGCACCCAAAACCCCTGTGAAGTCACAATAATTTTGTCTGCCCTGTTAGAAGCAACTTTGCTTCTAACTTAGCTTTTACAAGGACATTTCCAACATTGCTCTTCAGAATACAAAGAAAAATTGTTGCTACTTCTTGAGATTGTAATCTTTTTTGATTAAAAAAATATATATTTAAAATTCACCTAGATGGCAATATTAGCAAGAGGAAGTTTTGTAGAAAGTCATGTTTTTAAGTACCTTTTAATGTGTCTTTAATTGTGCAAAAGGTAATTTTCCATTTTTCAAGGCAGATGAACTCAGTGCACTGTGGAGGTATTTTGCCATAATGTCTGGTTTGCTCTGGAGATTGTTTGGAAATTGTCAAGTCTGGAAAAGATCAGTGTAAAAACAACTAGAATCCTGAGATTTGTGTCTTTTCCTCCAGAAATATTTCTCTCCTGAGTATCCACCTGACAGCCTTTGCTTTGAACATTTTTGCAGGGAGAAGATCCAAGTTACACTTTTCCACTTTTCCCCTGGAGCCTCCTGTCTTATGGCAGGCATGTCACAGTCAGAAGAATGTTCCTGCTTTTCCATAAGGACAGAAATAAAGACTATAGCGTTTATGGAACAGCTGCTGCCCGAGTTGCTCAGAGTAAATGTTAAAGACAATCCTCTCTGCGTGCTGAAAATCAGGCCCCCTCATGAGGAGGGGTGGTGAGAAATAATCCACAAGGAACCATGGTTCTCTCCTACACATGGTAGACTGAGCAGGAAGCAGAACAAAATCAAAAGAAATATCCTATGAAGAGAAAATATTCCTATTTCTTCAGCTGTTCACTCTGCCACTCGGGCAATGATAAGGAGGAAAACAATATTTCCTGCTGGTTTTACACATACCTTGACCATAGGTATTACTGAGGAGGACAGTGTTTTCCTAGGGCCAGAGACAAATTGATTAGTAGGAAGAATCTGAAAATACAGGAAAATACAAGGAACTCCTCTTTGTGCTTTAGGCACCCTCTTTAACTGATCCTTACTTTGCAGGACTGCAAATATTAACAATAAAATCCCGAGGTTGCTATCTGTTTTCTGGCACTGACAGATAGCAGCAGCTCTTTAAAGAAGTGTTTACTGACATCCATGAAGGCTTCGTAGTACAATGTGCAACTGCAGTGCACAAGGAACATTTCCTCAGCAAGCAATTTTATTGGGTTTTTCCCCTCTTTATCAAAGAAAGGTAAATACTGTCACAGAAGGTGAGTAATTAGGAAAAAAAAGCATCCTGTTGTCCCAAACTGGCACTCACAGGCACTTTGTAAGCATACTGTGGGTGAAAAGGCAGTTTATTACTGTTTGACAATATATTTATACACAATTGCACCATAAGATTTTGTTTTCAAAATTGTTTTTTAACGCTAATTTAATTTCTGTTTTTTAAATTTAATTTTGTAATATAAACAGCTTTAAGAACTTTATAAATATTGGGAAAAGACTTGCAGTATCATCTAACGTTTTTATTTTATGCAGCTATGTACAGATCTGCAGTCTTCACAGAAAAGAAAAGATTTACACTGCAGTTAGAACAGAGATAACTGGCACAGCAACAAAACTGGAAACCAAGAATGACTGGAGTTATGGCATTTCTACATCCCTGCAATGTTCTGAAGAGTATTTATGTGAAATTGCTGATTCTTAGGAGCACATCATATGGCACTCAGTATATCTTTCTGGCTCTTATAGTTGTAACAAAAAGTCAAAAGCTCTGAGCATTCTGTAGAATTAGTTCTGAGGTTTAATTCCTTCATTTGGGTGATTTTGTAATTTTACCTTCTCTTAGTGTGAAGTGGGGAAAGGGAGGATGCTGAGGCTGTAGGGATTTTCTCATTTTTGGATTTGGGTTTTGTTTAAGGCTTCATAAGTCAGCATGGCCAGATTAATTGCTAGCATTTGACAATCTGGATTTTTATCTCAAGATACATATTTTTACAGTAGAAAGATTATTAAGATTTCAGATATGAGAAACTGAAAATATGTGTTAAAACTGCAGGAAAATAAAAATCTCAGCTTCTTCTAAAGAAATAGGTGGCAGCAAAATGTTACAGGCCATGCTACTGTGCAACGTGACTCCTCAAAAATAATTGCAAAAAATGTCTAAGCACTCCCTGTGCTTTTATTTCTAGTTCTGTTTCTCGTAGACAGAGCAGCATGTCACTTTTTTTCTGTAATCTGTTTCCCAAAAACTGAAAGCTTGGAAGTTTGCTTTACTCTATTAAATCTACTCATTAAGATATAGAGACTTTGCACTCCACAGAGACCTCTGTTCAGTTATTGAGTGAATTATTTATAACCCACTTAAATGCAGTATTGCTGTAAAATATTTAAATGTAGTTTAGCCTCTGAATCAAAGTCAATATAAACCAGACTGGTTTTGCCAAAGGGAATTCCAAATTACACAGATTCCCTTTCTACTCTTAAGATTTTTCTCTTAGGATAATATTTTAGCAGGACAATGTTTATCTCTGAAGAGTATTCAATACATGTGTATTTTATTTTGAAAAAAAAAAAAAAAAAAAAAAAAAAAAAAAAAAAAACACACACCAAACCCTACAGCTGTGTTAATAAAAATGCAAAGACAAATCCCAACAAAACCTGTTTACACCCACGCAGCCTTTCACTGTTTCACAAACAAGTTCCACAGAGTTTAAATTTTTGTAGATTTATTTAAAATGGCCTACCTTCCAGCAAATTATGTTTCATATTTGAGTTTATTTGGGATAATGACTATGTGCCTTATTATTGTATTTATGAAAGAAAAAAAAATGTCCTGAACTGTAAAAATCCAAAAATTTTCACAGAAAATGTGTGTTTCCATGCCCACCACTTTAATCACTCAAGATATCACATTATTTATGCAAATAGTGACAGCAAATTATTAGCAAAAGCAGAGTTTGGAAATGTTCACATTCCTGATGGCAGCTATGAAGACTTCAAGGCTGAAACCCAAGGCCTGAGTAATTGAAGGGGGCAGCAAAATGATATTTAACCTATTTCATACATTTGAAAAGTTTAATGTTTTTTTTTTCCTTAAGCATTTAGAATCTCCACCTAGATAGCAAAATGCTGCATTTGTTTTTTTGTTTTGCTTGTGGGTGATTTTTCTGACCTCAATCCCTGCATACACACAGACCCAGAGAGCACTGAGGCTGACCAATGCCACCTTGACACCTGTAGTCTGCTTTTCCCAGGCCTGCAGTTTCTAAATTTTACTTCTTAGTGATGTTTTGGGTGTGGAAGCCTGTGACAGGCCAAGAGGCAAAGAGTTCCTGCTGAAAATAGAATTGCTTCCAGAATGCTCGTCCCAGCACACTCACCTGATGGGTGATTTTTATCCAGTGCAAGTCCCATATGGGTTCTGCTTCATCGTACAAGTATTTTAGAGTCGTTTAAATTTGTTGTGGTTTTATGTGGGAGATTTTAAGTTCAGCATGCTCTGGGGAAGGAGACACCGATCTTTATAAGGATTACCGTGCCTAAATAATTTTATGGATGGCATTGGTGCAGGCTGATTCCCTTGCCATATAAAAGCTCATTAGAAACTTCAGTGATTTGTACTTTATGTTCTTGGAGTGCCATCTAACTTACATAAACTGCTTACAGTTTTCTGATAGTATAATAAAACCTTTTGGCATAGTACTGGTAATTTATTTCATTATAAGAAACATTATATAAATGCTAAACACGGGCACAACAAGGAGAACAGAAAATGCCAAACAAAACTTTACTAAAGACACAGTTATGTTTAGGGAATAAAAATGTCTGTGTAGTAGGCTGAGTTGGCTGCCTATCCTTATTAAACAGCCAAGGAATTGTGCAGTGTCACATAAAGTGCAATAAATAAAATTAAAATGCAAATTACAGTCAGTCAAAGAATTCCCAAGGTCTGCATGCAATTTCAAAGTACTTAGTACTTGTTTGCAGGCCCAGCTGCTTCCAGATGTGCTGTGAGCACGTAAGGAGTCGGAGCAGGAATGAGAAGGGCTCCTTTGTCTGCATGCTTGAAATCTGAGCAGGATTTGCAAGCTCAGACTGTGTCTAGCCAGGAGAGCAGGATCAGGATTTTCAGTGTAGATGACAGGGGTGGTGTAATCAACCACATAAACTCCATAAATTCATAAAGGATCCAAGTTCAGCTCCTCAGTGAAACTGGTTTTGTCCTGGCATTTGTGAATATAAACCATCCCTTCCATGGCTGGTATCTCACATGGGGGAATACAATCTTCTGGTGTAATTACACAAAGTGTTTAGAAATCCTTACCTAAGTTATATATGATTATATATTATCTGTTAAGTTGGACAATCAGGTGGGAGCATTAATGGCTTCATGTATAAGGTTGGAATCAAAGAAAAAATTACCATCTGGTATTAATTATATTTGTGATATTATCAGACTACCCCAAACTGTTCATATTTTTATCTACATGGAACAATTCCTTATGAAATATGGGTAAAAATACATAGTGCCTTACTCAAGCTTTAGGGTTGTAATCATAGTACAGACATAAAGGAAGGGAGATACCAGGCACTGCTTACAGTGTTTTACCTTACATATTTTAATGCCTTTCCAGTTCCCAGATACCTTAAAAAAGCACTCCATGACAAATCATTTTCAGGGAAGTCCTGTATGAGGTACTGCTGTTGAAGGCAGTAAGAGAAATTCCTGTTAAATCCTTTGGATAGCCCTGATCATCTGGGCTGAGGGAAGATTAATTCCAACTGGACAAGGCACAAATACTCTTAAGATGCTCAGGGGCTGGGCAGCCCCACCACAGCAGGGCACATTGTTTAATTTAGTGCAGATAAAGAAGCCAAGAACAGGAATATTCCCCCTCAATCCATTATCCACAACCCTCATATGAGCATTGTGCAGGGAGAAGATGATTTAAGTTACGAGATGATGTTGGCACAGAGTGAAAATATAAATAAATGTAGATAAGCAAAGAGGAAGGAGATTTTAACAGAAGAAAAGTATCCCTCTGAAATACTGTCCTGATAGATGCTGAGAAAAACTGTGCTGCACCGAAGATCTAAGATGTATTTTTGTAGCAGCTAATGTGTCATGCCTGTCACAACAAGTATACTGGACTCAGTACAGCAGAAGGTCCATCCAAAACTAAATTCCCCAAAATAATTGGACAGCATAAACCTGTTTCCAGTCCTTTACTGTATGTATTTGAAAAGACTTAAGCCACTGTGTGAGACTCTTGCCACCACACTATTGAAAAAAAAACTCCAAAACAAAGCAAGACAACCACTGCTAGGATTGTTTGCAGTTTTTCTGAGGTATTCCCAGTTATCCTGAGTTTTTTCTTATCTAATGTTTGCAAAATAGAAGAGAGATTGTTCTGCTTCAGTGGGTCACTTCAGAAGGCTTTTGGGCTGGGAATGAGGCCCACTGGAAAGCCTGAGAGGGAATTAGAGCTACTTCTGATATATTTTTCTCCCTTGTCTCCAGACAACTCCACTGAAATTATCTGGGAAATGATATGGGAAATGATACGGGAAATGAAATGGGAAATCACATAGAGTGCTGTGGCAGAGCCTCTCCTTTGAAACTCCTCCTGAGCAGACCTCTCTTCACAACTAGGGGCATGCCTGTGATGGAAGGTAAAAATGGAATTGGAAATGGAAGCACTCAATTTTCTAGCATCCATAGTCCTAGAGAGCGCCCCATGCATGTTGAAAGGTGTTCTCCTTGCATCCAGCTGATGGCATTGGAATCAATGAAGTTGCATGACTGAGTTTCAGGAGGGAAATAAAAAGCATCCCAAGCTTCTGCAGCTGAAGTGATATCACAGAGTGATAGGCAAGTTTCAGAAATGTTTATAGCTTGCATACATTTCAGAAATGTTTATTACTAGTTTCTAGTAATTGTCCCTTTCATCTGCTTCATCCAAACACCATCAGTCTGCAAACGTGGGCTGCATACTTCATGAGGACATTTATTTTCATGGAGAACCAGGATAGCAGTCTCCAGCGAGTCGTTTGTAAACAGTTTAAGCCTTTTTCTGTTCCCCAGGAACATAACACCTTCGTATTTATTTACTAGCCAGCACCATTCATTTTACAGCTATTTATCTATGGAGATTGTTCTCAAGTGAGTTCATCACGTGAGCCTGGTATTTCAAGTGCCAGCTTTACTGGATGTTGTCACTGGATACTGATTCCCTTAGCAATGCTTCTGGCTGAATCAATACTACTACCCTTGTAAATGTGGTTTATAGTAGGAATTTTTGCATGTATTAAACTCCAGTGTTGCTTCTGGAAATATCTTTTTCTCAATTTTGAGTCTGACATTTAACAAGCAGCTCGGGGAACATTTAGAAGAAATAAGATGGGTCCAAAAAATGCCCCCAAAGACCCATTTTTGCCCTCTCTCCTGATCAAAGAGGATTAAAAATAGTTGCAGCCTGTTTGTTCTGAGGCTTTTGAACATGCTGATCTTTGATCCTAGCCAGAAAACACAAGTGTCCCTGTTGTTATTTTTTAAAAGCACAGGTCACCCTGTTAGGTTCTTCTGGCTTAGGTAGTCAGTCCAGAAGTGAATAAGCAGTTAATTCAGAAATCCAGGGTTCAGACTTCCTTCCCTAACTTTCTATTTGCCCCTTAGGCAGAGTTTTCTCAGACCCCCAAGGGGCTTCTCTTTTTCTTTTGGAGGCAGAGGGCAGCCCAAAAAAGCAAAGGTGAGAAGCATTTCAGTTCCACTAAAATGGAGCTGAGGAACATAAGGCAGTGATTCAGTTAATCTATTCCATATCTTAGCCAACAGCCTGATACTTTTTTATCAACAGGAAGTCATTAGATTCAAGTTTTATTTTATAGGTTAGAAATCTGAGGGAATAAAAAGCATCACGCTGGCATCTGTGAAATAATAACTCATGTGCCCATGAAGTCATTAAGCTACACTAACAATATGGAGAAGCTTTTGTTAACAATCTCTGCCCAGGGATTGATGGTCACACAAATGCCTGGCACCTGATGCTGCAGGGATCAACTGGGAAGAAAATAATCCCCACACAAGTATTGGAGTTGCTCCGAGTTTCTCTCCTATTTTTCAGGCTTTCTCATTCATCCAGTGACAAGCTGGGAGTGCAGACACAAGGAAACTTGACAGCCTTTGAAATCTGTGCTTTTAAGGCACAGACACACAACAGGGAGGAAGGACTGATGCAAAAGTGACACTACATTGGCAAAGAAGAGCAGGCAGAAATGGCAGGAAGAAAAGAGAATTGATTGCTTGGATTTCCACTCCATGTGCACTGGAGGACGGTTTGGAAAACCATCAGATAATTGGGAAGCGTTTTTGCCTTCTGGTTACCCAGCCAATTAGTACAAGAAAGACTAAAGAACACAATTCACCAGGAAGAGAGTGAAAAGTTGGAATTGTCAACCTGACAGCTCAGTGACCAAAATCAGAGCTCTCTTGTTCCTTGTTCAAATCCTCCACTAGAAGCATTAGATAACAACCACAGGTTATAAGAATAATATTTTCAGGGACACATGCACTTTTCTGCATCCACCTTCATGCAGGAGGTGATTAGGGAATCCCATTAGATTAAATCAATTGTACAATGAGACCGTGATCAGCTCCTTGAAAACCGACTAAAATTCATCTTACAGAAGGAAGTGGAGGACAACAGTTAATTCCACAATATCACTTGAACCAAGTTCTTGTTTGAGATAAGAAGCAAAGTGTCACTGAGTGAGGGTATGATACTTAATCCCTGCTAATACTGTTACATATCTGCTCTTAATTATGTCTTCTTTTCCTTGAAGTAGGGAAACGTTATAGATTTTTCTCATAAAACCCATATATCCTACCTTATTGCAAGTGTAATCAGGAATGTTAGAGCTACCTCCTAAATTTTAGCTTGCAGGCAATTCAGACTGATACCTCTGACTTCCACAGCAGGCAAGGATTTTTAGGCAAGTGCTGACAGATGTTGTGGATCTGATGCAGAAAAACAGCCTTTAGTATTTAATGTGGTGATGAGAAATTAAGTTGCCTGAGGCATGAAATACAATTGTTCATTTACACTGAAAACCCATGGATGCAAACCCAGCCATTAGAGTCATGGATGAGGAAAGCAGTAAAATAATAGATCCGAATCTTCTTTGAACCAGTGTTGAAACTTTAATATTTTCTCTAATTAGTCTCTGGGGAAAATGCTTGTGTCAATAATAGCTTTGGTACAGGTCTCTCGGTGCTAGAAATGGTAAAAAAGTTGGTATATCCACACAGTTGTTCCTCAATGAGTCTTTCTCAGATCAAGTGAGAGAATTCCCTGATCGTTTCCTCTATCCCAAACAAATAAATAATGGAAAAAAAAATGAAAAAAAAAAAATACATGCACCTTACATTAGAAATTTGACGTGAAATAAGGCTGCAGTCCCAAAGCAAGACAGAAATTATGTTCTCATTAAGAATATTCCGAGTTCATGAAGCATCATGAGCATTATGAGATTTTTTTTTCCATTTCATTTTTTTGTTCTTGCAATTTGTGCAGCAAAGGTCGCAAAGAAAGAACTGATGGAGTTGAGGGAGTTTAATTGCTTTCAGCTTTGATATATTAAGCAGGGTTTATCTGCAGTTATTTGACTTGGAGCTGAAGCTATTCATTAGATGCAAAAAGGAAGTTGTTTGTTTGCCTGTGGAGTAATAAAGCTTCCATGTCCTTACCAGGGAGTCAACAACATTATCATTTGTCACTGTAAAATTCTTCCTCTCCATAGCAGGCAACAACAGCTCTTGTTTGCAAAATGATGGGGAAATCTTCACCCCCCAGTGCAGGGCTGGCAGGGGGCTCGGGGTGGTAACAGTGCCCTGCTGAATATTCCCTCTCCATTTCTGGATGCCTCCCATAAATCATGGAATTCTGTTTCCTCTCAGATCCTGCTTGGCACAGTAGACAAAGAGATGCCACCACCACCTCCCTGGCAGCACCTCAGCATGGCTGAGGAGGCAGAGAACACCCTAAGGCTTGAAATAACAAGCTGTCACTGTCCGGGCTGGCAACTGCAAACCAGCCCATGACAGCAAAAATTAAAGGCTGTTTGGAAATGTATAGGTGAGTTTAGATTAGTTTATTCCTTCCCCAATCTCATACCACTCAGAGAAATCATTTTTCAGAAGCCCCTTCCCATGGGTTTTTTCCCCTTGTTTCTTTTCTTGTTGTACAAAAATCATCAAAAGCCTGGCTTTAATGAAAAGAGATTTTGTGTGCTCATTTCTGGCTGCTTCATCCACTTTTTCTTTCCCCTCCTTCTTTTCCACATCCTAATTTCAGGAAAAGGAAGTAAAGCAAGAAGAAGGCACAAGGTGGAGAAAACTCTTCTCAGAAGCTGGCAAAAGGCAGCGGCTGCTTTGACTATTCCTTTTGTGAGACACTCATTTTCCAAGGAATGCTGCAGCTGCCATGTGGCTGCTGGGTGCAGACAGGGCCAGCTTGGGTGGAGAGCACAGGTCTGGGGTCACGAGGAGGGGACACAGCTACTGCATCCTCATGGCTGAGGGCTCTGAGGAACCCAAAACGTGGAATCTGAGAGGCTGGAAAATGTCTGCTCCCTGTGACACGGCCAGACGATGACAAGAGCAACGTGACAAATTTTTTTCCAGGCTTTTGAGGCAGAGAAGCTTCATAGCACTATGATAAAGGAATGGGAGAGAGGGAGCACAGAGAGGAGAGGTGATGAGTGGGAAACACTGAGTAATGGGGAAAGAAATAGGAGGAAAATACTGTAAAAAAATCAGCTCATGCCAAATAAATGAGTCAAAAATATTCTGCATTCTCTCATGAAATCCTCTTTCGGTTTAACTGAAACACTTTGAGTAAAACATTGCAAATAAGAAGAATTGTTTAAATTAACCCAGAAATAAAATGCTTTGTTCTATAAAAAGAAACAATATCCAAATCTGCTACAAATATTGAATTAAACTGAAAAGGTAAAACCGGGAGCAGAAGTCAATGCCTTTTTAATTTTTCTGCCAAGAAGAAATGGTTACATAAAAAAAGATTTATATAAAAACCAATCGATGTTCATAATTGGCAGAAGTTATCACATTCCACTTTTTTTTTTTCTTTTGTAATTCTCTCTTTGTTTTAGTTTCTTCTTTTCCAAGAACATTTGAGCTGTTAGTGACTCTGCAGCAGTTGTTATTCTGTGCAGTTACCCCTAGAGAAGAACCATCCTCCTTCTTCTACATCACAGCACCTCTCAAATAAAGAGCCCCAAACAATAAACTCATCTTGGCCTGCATTGCATTGCTGTGCTGTGCAATCCCTCTGTCTTTGCATGGAAGGACAGGTGAAGGGCCAACTGAAAATATCAAGGTTTTAGTTGACAATATTTAATTTTTAAGATAAAAGAATTGTTATTTGTAATATCTTCACTTGATAAGATGAACTACTGGGCTATGAGTTGACTTCAACAGAGAAACATTCCCTCTACAGCAAACCAGAGAAATATTTTGGAGGACTCAGTCAGACTTGTCCCTTGAGCAGAGGGAATTTCAGATTGATTCTTCACTCCAGCAATTAAATTAATGGCTTAAAATTGTGCCTGCAGTCACTCTTTGATCTCTTGAGACAGTACTGGTTCAGAAGCCTCTTTCCTCTGCCCACTCAAGGCTGGCCAGCTTAGGCTACAGGGGGAGATTTAATTGACTTTATAATCTAATTGACTTCATGGCATCCTGTTCACTGCTATGCAAACCCTGCTGTCCTCTCCACCTGCCATTCCATTTCTTTGATTCCTGAGAGTCAGCTACCAAAACTTTCTGACTAGGTGGGGAAAAGTGAATTAAACTACTTTAAAGTATTAAAAACCCTTCCAGGTGGCTTTGTTCATTTGACAGAATGAAGAGCTGTCTTCTGCACTTCTTTCACTCCGTGTACAGTTCTGAAAGGGTTATAAAATTACCTGACATTTTGTGACAGGCCCATTGTCATTGCCATAACACAAGGGGACAACACAGACAGGCTCCAGCACACACACCAGAGCTGGGTAAGGCAGCCTCTCTGTCCTGGGAGCGTTTCTGAGAGCAGGGACTGCAAACCGAGCACACAATGGACTCCTCAGCTACAGCTCTTCAGGTTCCACACCAGAAAACACACTTCTGCTTTAAACTTTGCAGGAAGGTGAAACTGAAAAGTGAGGAATATTTTCTAAGCATGCAGTGATAGAATCATAGGATTATTTAGGTTGGTAAAGACCTCCAAGATTGGCGATTCCCACCTTGTCACCCAGCCCAGAGCACTGAGTGCCACATCCAGACTTTCCTTGGACACCTCCAGGGATGGAGACTCCCTGAGCAGCCCCTTCCAGTGCTGCCCACCCTTTCCATGAAGGAATTCCTCCTGGTGTCCAGCCTGCTCTCCCCATGGCCAGCCTGGGGCCGTTCCCTCTGCTCCTGTCCCTGTCCCTGTGCCCAGAGCCCGACCCCCCAGCTGTGCCCTCCCCAGATCCACACTCCCCCCAGCTGGGAGCTGCCATCCACTCACCCTCCACCACCTCACCGAAATCATTTTACATCTTGAGATTGCACAGCCACCATTTGGAGGAAAGAGTTTTTGTTTTCTGCATTGTCAAAGCATTTTCTAGGAGACTCCCTTCTCAATCAGTCGCTGATTTACTATGCAGAGATCCCTGAATGATTGCTTGCATTAGTAAAACCCAAAGGCAGTTTTATTAGAGTTCATAAAGGACTTCATTGAAGTTCATAAAGGCCATATATTTTCAATTCATGATGGGTTTTGGTGGACAATGGGCACTTCAGTATAATTTCTGCCTCAGAAAGTCTCACTCCTACTGTACAGATATTTTTGTGGCTTGGAAAAAAATCTAGGGGAGAAGTTCTTTAGATAGTAGGGTACACTGACAGAGAGACTTATTTTTCACTGCAAACCACAATAGATACTGCAGGGATAGTTAAGGATTTATGAGTTGTTTGCCATCTAAATGAAAGAAAAACTACCTTACATGTGGCCTGTGTTTTGTCTCCTAGTTTTGCCTTGGAAGTTTTGAGTGTGCCTTTGCCATGATAGTAGGGCAATAAAAAGAGACAAAACCACACACTTCCAGCAATGTCTTCTAACATACATCAAAAGGAGGAAGGCTGCTCCTCATTCCTTATTTATAAAAGGAAGCTAAGGAGCAAAGGAAAACAGACAATGCATCTTCCTCCCACATCCAGCTGTCAGAGTTGATGTTGTGGAAGGAATGACACTCATCATTTGTTCCTGCATCAGCTACTTTTCCATCATGCATATAATTCACAGATAAATTAAATTGAAGACAAAAAGCATTTCTTTCTTTAAACATTCAATAAAATGCTATGATTAGGATGAAAGGTTCACGTTGAAGTCTCTCCTCCACCAAGATAAAGGGTTATTTTTGATGAAAATTCTCTTTGCACCTAAATAGTGCAAATGAATTACTGAGAACTCCAATTTTTTCAGTGTCCAAGGTGAAAAACTCCAATTTAGCCATAGCAAACCATTATGTTATACAATTTCCAATACTTAAATCAGCTGTGGCCAACCTGCCTGACCCCACAAACCATTCATTGTCAATGTAGAACATTGCTGTCATTCTGCAGAATATCCTATACTCCTTACAAATAAAGACATGCTAATTCACATTTCCTATTCTTGAACAACTTGGGTCATATGGGTTAGCATTGCAGGGTGAGGATATCTAGGAGTAAAACAGTAAAAGGCATGACCGAAGGAGGGAAAAGCAATTTGTGGAAATTATTAAGCAGAAAAATCCGGATTGTCCCAGGAAACAACTGGGAACCATAAAGAGGAGAAAGTGTACCTGGAAGGAAAACACAGGGATGACACACTCTGCTGATTTGGGTTTGTGTTTTTTAAAAGCCTGACAACTCACGTGGTTTTACCACAGCTCTCAGCCTCCAGTAACAGCAAATACATTTTTAATTTCTTTTTCATGCAATGTTTAAAATGATTGCACGTTGAGCAAGCCACAATGCCCCATGGTCTTCCTGAGCAGTTTTAAATAATTTGCCTCCTCCTCCCACCCAGCTGTATCTCTCTCTCATGAGGAGCAAGAGCCCTTCCCTCTCCTGGTGGATGCTGCTCCATGAATTACAGTCCTTAATTTCACCTCTTGATCTTAAGCAAGCATCAAAAGATGTTTCCCAGAAGAATGATTTTTTTTTTTCCTCTGGAACTGAGTTTACTGAAATTACTGAATTAGCAAATGAGCAGGAAATTCATGCCAGAGGGCACTCATGCTTTTTTAAAGACTGGTCACAAGTATGCTCACTAAGAAACTGTTTAATATTAAAGACTTTTTTAGGGATGTGCTTTCCAGTGATCCAGAAAACATCCAGCACTGGGAATCCCTGGGACCTGATGATGCCAGAGCACTGCAAGAAAAAAATACACAGTAAAAGCATTGTTAAATCTGTGCCATCACCAGGAAGAAAATACACAGGTGCAGCCACAAAGCAGTGAAAATGAAAGAATAACTGTAGGTATTTCCAGTGTTCAGTGCCAATTGCAAAATCCAGGGAAGGTCAATAGCACATTATCCCATCTAAGCAGCAGAGGATACATTTGCCCTATAAGCACTTTGTATTTTACAGCTCTAAGTGTATTAAGAATATGACTTTTCTACAGTAAGAACAGCAAAGTATAAAAGGAAAGCAAAAAATGTGCTTTTTTACTTCTCTGAACAAAAAGGCCAAGACAGTAAGTGTGACTTCAGAAGAACTAAAAAGGGAGAAGCAGGAAAAAGCTGCCACCAAACCCTCAAAATGAAGTGTCTACTCAGAAGAATTGTATATGATTTAAAAAAAGACTGTATAATCACTGATAGGCTGTCCTATCCTGTGGGCACTGTACGATTACATTCTTTGCTTTTCACAACATAATTAATATATTTATGAGAAACAACAGTCCCTTACAGTATGTTCCTGTCCCTTTCTGATACCAGACTTACACAAACATCAAGGGATGATAGGAAAGCACAAAAGCAGCTATTAAAATATCCCAGAATATCCATTAGGTAGATAGGAGAGTGAGTTCATAAGGGAGAGAATGGAAGAGAATATCTCCAAAATTACAAAGTTACAAAATCAGAGGGGTTTTCTTCAAGAACATCTGTGCTTGCCAGCACTGAGGCTCAGAAAAACACCTCCAGGCTGAGGAAAACACCATGGAACACTCATTTATAACTGGAGTTTAACTCATTATTTGTAAGTGGGTTGCTGGATATCATTGTTGAAGATTTTACGTTCAGAGCAGACCATTTATCAAGTGTAATTAATGTGTCAGACTTTAGTTTGAAAACCTTGCACTGATAATACTAACTTCTCTACTCTAAATTGGATTACCCACATGAAGTTTTTAGCAAAAGAACTGTCAGTGATAAGACTAAAAATACCAGGGCTTTGTTCTTTTCCCAACTCAGTCTCCATATTTTACAGGCGGCACTTGGCAAAATAAAACAAAACAGTCCCAGCACCATTTCACTTGACACGAACAAAAAGAAGCTACAGAACCAAGTAAAAATCTCACAGAGGTGGGATTTCCAAAGGCAGCTACCTCAGAGGATTGATGAAGCACTGCAGAAATCTGTACTTGGTTCACTTTTCATCCTTATTCCTGAGACCCTGGTTCAGCCAGATGTGACAGAGCTCAAATTTGGGCAAAACCTTGAATGCTTTTACCATTATGACTCAATTCCCATATGGCATGAATCTGCCTTATGGTTAGCACATCAAACCAAGGTTTTAAGTCTTTAAGCAATAGAAAGCAACCTCATGTCATCGAAAGGTTCAGCATTCAAGCTGAGCTCAACAAAAGCTTGCAGACAAAAGTGTTACTTCATAAATGTCAATTTGTAAAAAAGAAGAAAACTCCCTCAAACTCCTTTTCCTTTCAGGAGCAGGGTTCCCAGCAGCACGGCTCTGAAATGCCAGGAGTGCACATTCTCCCTGGTGATCTGAGGAGAAGGTGATAATTGGGAGCTCCTTGTCACACTCCTCAGCAACTGCAGCACACTTGGCTCCAGCAGCAGCGTGACCCTGGAGCCGAGCAGGGCACAGAAGAAATTATTTCTATTGTACTTCGAAGGGCACCCTAGTGCAGAAGGAGCCTTAGAAAGGCAGCTCTGCAGTCAGCACCACGTTCTGAAGGGCAGAGGGTGGTGTCCCAAAGGTGGGAAGCATTTCCCTGACATGATGGCACAGACTCGTTCGACAGCTCTTTGTAGCATCAGTGCACACACCTGGATAAATCCTCTTTACATTTAAACTCTCTCCTGCTTTGTTGGGGGACTTGTGGGAGCAGTGATGTGCCAGAACCATCGGGATCTCTGAGGTGAAGTTTTGAAGTTTATTCCATAGGGTGTGGGTGAAAGAGCCCAGCTCAGAGTGAGCTCAGAGCAGGCTGGAGAACAAAGAGAGCAAAGAGAGAGAGAGAAGAGAGAGAGAAGAGAAGTAAGAGAGCAAAAGGGGGAACAAAAGAACAAGAGAGTGAGCTCTCCTTTTACAATGACTTCTATCTCTTTCCATGTTGAATATTCTGCTTTCTCAGTAACCAATCTAGCATCAAACACAAATTTTCTGCATTTACATACATCCTATAGGAATCTCTACATTCCCATGTTTTACTCCATTCTAATCTCTAAATCTTATCGGGGGATAAGATTTCCTTTCCTGCCAGGCCAGGGAAGAAGGGTCTGTTCTGGTTTTTGGTGTGTCTGCTTGTAAATTCCATTCCTAACAAAGAGAGAAAGACCTTTGGTCAGCCAAAGCTGTTCTAGAAACATTCAAACAAACACTGCTTTCATTTCAATGTCTCTTCTGCATTCTTAGCATCCTTGGCTAAATAGTCATATTTATAGGATTTGCTTGTTTCTTCCTTTCCAACAAGGACTCAGTAATTTTCTACTGTAAGAAATAACAGAGTGGTCAAATAAAAGAAAAGTTCTGTGAAAACATTGAACAGTATTTTAGGAAAAATTATTGCGATTCATTCTTTCCAACAATAGTTTGCAGTACTACATGAAGTGCCAATAAAAGTCCAGAAGACTTGGCAAATAATTCCAGTTCATAATCTTAGCTCTGAAAACAGGTAAAATGATAACTCAAGGTCAGCTCCAGTAAACAGAAATCTTCATTTTTACAGGTGAAGTTCACATTCAAAGCATGTAGGTCAGGGTAATATTTTATGGTATGTGAAGTGTCGTGTCACTGCTTGTCTCAGGTACTAAAGGATTTTTGCATTTATATTATATGTACTGGGACATGTTCAAGAAATGTTTAAGGAGATTTTCATATAATTATAATTACTTATCTAATTTAAAACCTCAGTTGGTTAGTATCAAATCACATATCCTCTTTCACTTGCAAAATTAACTGTAGATTAAACATATTAGGCAGGATTGTATTTCCTGTGGAACATAAACCAGGCTTGTTCTCTGTCCTGTGTTGGTGAAGTCACCTCATAATTGAGTTTCTCTGTAAAGTGCAATAGCAGCAGAGGGCAGCCTAAAGACTCTCACTTCCTATCACCCCCATCATTAAAAACCCTGGATATTTATCCAGACCTTGAAAGCAGAGCTCCTAAATGCCTGTGCCTGACTGTAATCGAGTCTCTCTCCCTGCACAGGTACTGGTTGAGGAACTGCAGCAGTACAGAAATGCAGCATTTATTCTTTCCAACTTTGGCTATTTACAGTATCACACCCCTAAAATGATCACAGATCTCTATTGTTGCGAAAGCTCAAAGAGTAAGTTTTTATCCAAGAAACAATTTCATGTAAAGAGACAAAGGTGACCTTACCCCTGAACAAAGAAAAATAAAGGGAGATGAGAAAAAAATGTGGTGGGTGTCAGGTTCCCCTGAAACCTCAGCAATCCTCCACAGCATCCTTGTGCTTTATCCAAACCTCTCTAAACTTTCCATTCCTACTGCAGCCAGCTGGAGGGTTGCCATCCACCTTCAGAGGGGATGCTGTGCCAATCCCACCCTGTTTCTTCACCTCCTGTTAAAATCCACTCAAAACTCACAAGGGTGGCACAGAATGGAGAGGAGAGGGAGTCCTCTGAGTGTTCACAGCTGTCACAAAATCACAGCATGTGATCGAGCTTTGAGAGTTCTGTAACTCGAAGTAATTTTTATTTTTTTTTTTTTAGATTTCATTTCATATATTTCTCAAAGGAGAATGTGAACATCTGGGGTTTGGCTGTACCAGTATTTGCTGTACTGCTAAAACACCCAGTGCTATATGCCTAGCAAAGCCACTTTAAAATAAAGTGGAGAAAACTTGTAAAGGTTTTTAAGACTGACAGAGATTACTGCATTTCAGTGAATTCAGGTAAATACTGGAGCATAACAGCTGCAAGTATTTCCTCAAGGTTAAGTCCCTCTTCATTCCTTATGGACAGGGAGAATATGGGTTTGGGTGAACTGTTTCCATTAAAGGCAGGAAAATTATATGGACTTAAAAATCTATAGGTTTCTGCTGAAAATGGACATCAGCAATTACTCTGTTTTAGAGTGTGAGTGAAGGCCATCAACACCAACCACGATTTCCTCCTTTTAATTCCTTAACAGCCAAAATCACCCTAAGATTAATTTTCTGAGTACTTGTTATGGACAACTTCATTCAGTGTTACTGTGCTGGCTTAGAACAAATCTTCTGGACTCACATCAGAGAAGAAACCAATTTGTAATTAGTGCATAATTACTAGAGGAAGAAATGCCTGTCTTTAAAAACACCTCTTACCCTGGACACCTGGGAGCTTTCTCTAAGTAAAGCATCCCACAACATTCTTGTTTTTGTGAGAAACCCCAGGCACAATTCCTTGAGATGTTTGGTTTGGGATTTCGAGATTTTTTTTTTTTCCACCAAAAGTTTTACTGCAAACTGTAGCAACTAAAATTTTTTAAAACATGATTTTTAATGGATTCTACAAGCAAACTGAAGAAAACGTGGAATTATTTGTGTGACTTTTCCACCTTATGCCTTTGCAAGCTGTTTGAGAAGATGAAAGCCTCAAATACCAGCAGTGAATTTTACATGACCTGTGGTTACAAAAATGTTCATTTAGAGATTGTGGATTGCATAGAGGAGAAGTAGCTGTGTAGACCAAGATTTTCAAAAGATGATTGAAACAGGGACAACTATAAAAGCTTTAATTTTCTAGGAAATAAAACCTGCTCTGCAAATGTTGTTACTTCTTTGTAAAACAAGTCCCAGCAGCATGGCAAAGGCTGCCAGTCACTGCCACATTTAAGAAAAAAAAAAAAATCCTGATTTGCTCTCTGAACCCCCAGCACATCAATTCCTTCATTTTGCTTTTCAGAAAGTCAAATGATAAAGAAGCCAAACAGCTCTTCCAAGTCACACACTGAAGCAATGCCAAAGCTGAATGGGAACCTGGCTGCTCTTAAGTGCTCATTACACCCAAGGCAGCCATGCAAAATTTTCCTCAACACATTTTTTGATAAGGAGTGATTTTTCCCATAGAAAAATCCATTTAAAATGCAAAATCAGTCTTGTGCAGAATCCTTCTGCATTACCAAGGTGATGTAATTACAAGTAGAATTTGATTCACTCGCTGGTTGAGCATTAATTGTAATTTTGCTGTACTACAGTTTGGGAAAAAAGAAAATCAAACATCATTAGACTGAAAATGAATATCAAGGGCAGTGATTGCAACTCATTTATTGCCTCTCTAACTGCTTGTAAAGGAGAGTGGTTTACCAAAACTGGAATGCTTCTCTATTTTCATATTTGGCGTATGTGGGTTTGGACATTCCATATATTGTTTTTTTTAATGTTTAAAACCATTTTTTTTTTTTTTTTTTGCTGAATGCAACTTTCTAAACATGACACGCACCCTCTCCCCAGAATCTACACAAAATTTGTCCATAAAATTATTTCATGGGTATGTCAAAACATGAACTTACTTCATGCCTCTTTTATTTTTCTGAGCAAGCTGGGCTTCACTTTGAACAGCATCTCCACTAAGATGTGTTCACTTTGAACACATCTTCCATTAAGGTTGTTTGGTTGGTGAAGATTTCATAGACAGTAATTAATTTTTTTTTTTACTAACAGAAACTCTGCCTCTGTTTCCCCCATAGAAATCTATGGCTAAAGACAAAGGAGATCAAGAAATTAATCCTAAAAGAGCTGCTGTGCTAAGTTTATTTATGGAGTATAACTAGTTCCAGCCTTAGATAAATAAATTGAGGCTAGGCAGGACCACAGTAGGGAATGACTTCTGCCAAAAACACAAAACTAAACCAAAGCAGGTCCCACCTGTGAGCAGCAGGGGCTTGGGTGGAATCTGTGCAGCAAGGCTGAGATCCACATCCATCCAAACTCTCTGAGTCGTGAGAGATTCCCCTCACATCACTGAGAGGCAAACGTTGTGCCCACATTTCCCTAGCTCAATGT
This sequence comes from Sitta carolinensis, assembly GCA_032173965.1. Classification (NCBI taxonomy): domain Eukaryota; kingdom Metazoa; phylum Chordata; class Aves; order Passeriformes; family Sittidae; genus Sitta; species Sitta carolinensis. Next base: position 10,321,778 of record JAVUNC010000030.1, read on the forward strand.
GACAAATGCCTCCTGAATTATTGAAAACAGCTTCTCCCCAAGGGATTTGTGTCCTGCAGATCACAAGTGCTTTTCCTTCAACTCTAAAGCCAACTTTGCCAGGCACAGCAGTTCTGTAGAAAACTTCACCCCTGTGTAAAAGTTATGTAGAAGGGATATTTTTTTTTTCTAGGGTTTGTGTTTGTTTGAATGTTTCTAGAACAGCTTTGTCTGACCAAAGGTCTTTCTCTCTTTGTTAGGAATAGAATTTACAAGTAGGCATACCAAAGCCTAACAGGAAAGGGAAATCTTATCCCCCGATAAGATTTAGAGATTATAACAGAGTGAAACATGGGAATGTAGAGATTCCTATAGGATGGATGCAAATGTAGAAAATTTGTGTTTGATGCTAGATTGGTTAATGAGAAATTAGAATATTCAACATGGAAAGAGATAGAAGTCATTGTAAAAGGAGAACTTGATCTCTTGCTCTCTGCTCTCCTCTCTTCTCTTGTTCTTTTGTTCCCCCTTTTGCTCTCTTGCTTCTCTCTCTCTTCTCTCTCTCTCTTTGCTCTCTTTGTTCTCCAGCCTGCTCTGAGCTCACTCTGAGCTGGGCTCTTTCACCCACACCCTATGGAATAAACTTCAAAACTTCACCTCAGAGATCCCGATGGTTCTGGCACATCACTGCTCCCACAGGGCAGAATTCCACCTTTGTGCTTCATTGATGGAGGATATCTAAATAAATATCCCAGTAAATATGGAAGTGTTGATGTAAACAGACTCAGTAGGCTGAGCGCTCACCAGTTCCTGTCACCAAAATCGTTATGCAGCAAAAAAACCAGAGCATCAAAGTGTTAACAGGGAGCTGAGATAGCACAGCATAAACCTGCTCTTGAGAACTGGAGTTAGTACACTGCTACCAATACACACCCTGGGGTGGCATGAAAACCAAACAAGGGGCAGACTCCTCTATTTGGTGCCCTTTCCAAAAAAATTCCTGCAATGTCATCTAACAGTTTACAGCAAGGGTTGCTCTCTTCTGCCAGCAAACTTTGGTTTTGCCAGTGGAACAGATTGCAATTGACAGGTGAGAAAATCGACGCTTGTAATCATTATACATCTGAATAATTCAATTTTCTACTGATTCTTAATTTAGTACATCAATGGTTACCAGGCCAACACAAGCACCTGCTAATTAGATACCTGAAATTCCCTCTTTGGTAATGAGGCAAGTGTTGGCCTTTGGGCTTGCAAAGGCAGCTGGCATGGAGGCACCAAGTGAGTCAGGACAATGGCAAAGTGACATCTGCTTCTGGAAAGACCCAACCTGCCATTAACTATTGTCCATCCTCCAGGCAGTTCCCACTTTAGATGTCTGCAGTGCCAGGTTTTCCTTGGGGATTCTGCTTTTAAAAACGGTTGCCCATCCAAACCGGAATCCAGATGGATGGAAACCATGGAGTTTGTTTGTTATTTGGCTTAAAATCTGATGCAAGCAGATAAAAACTGGACGATGTCTTCAGAGGAGCTGACACACAGCAGTGGCTTCCCTTGGTTCTTCAACAGACCCTGTATTTTGGAAGGTCTGTGGGGTCAGGTGAGTTCTAAAGGCTCACATGCAAAATAAATAAAATCAGCCTGGCTTTGATAAAGTAATTTATCTGTAAAGACCATGCACGTGTAAAGCACCCTTCTTTAGGTTCCCCTTTGACTTTTGCTCCCTTACACACATGATAAAGCATACACTGATGTGTTTAGGGTGAAGCCTGATAAATGTTTACAGGGTTGGTGAAGAGCTTATTCCTCTGAACTGCTCATCCACAGATTCTTGAATCTTCATCAAATTTGCCTTCAGGCTTGGCTGGGATTCGGTGCATTACAGGGAAAACGATTCAGAATACTGAGAAGCCTTTTAGCACCTTAGTCATGTTCCTCTTAATGTGCAACCACGACTCCATCCAAGCTGGGTGTCCTTCTAACAAAAAAAACAGACACAAAAGGGGCACTGACTTTTACTCAGTGCTTCTACATTTGTGCTGTCCCGGAGTGCTTTGCTTAGCAATTTTTCAGGGGTGATAACTCTATTCCAAAAAGGTTACATACTTCCTTTATGTCCTTCCTTTTCATTAGTTTCTTAAAAAAGTTATTTCAAACCAGAAAGGCTTTCATCATTGCATTTAATATATTACAGTACTTACACTGGTGGGGGGGGAGAATAAAAAGTGTTTTAGAATAAAAAGATAAAATAAGAATACTGGCAGAAAGAAGTAATTCCATATAACTGACACGATTTCCATTACTGCTCCAATAATAATAAAAAAAATCTAGATTCTTTTTTTAGAAGCAGCAGGCATGAAAAGAGTGATGTATATGAAAGCAAGCTCTGTGTTTATGGCCAATGTGAAAAATGTGTGGTGTAGTGCAACCTTGTTACCTACATACATTTTCCAATTATTCCTGAAGCAGATTTGCATTGCTATTTAATCACGGGTGACAGGCTTCCCATGATTTTAAGCTTCAGGCACTTTGTGAAAGGAACTCAGCCTTTCTCTTTTACCATGTACTGGAGGCCAGGAGGAGGAGGTCAGAATATTTCCCTCAGTGGGGTTACATTGCTGAAGATCATTAAACCCGGGAAATTTCTCTGTCCTTACCCACTGACATTAAGGTTTGCATCCAAACTTTCAGGCAAGGATGCTCAGCACAAGGCTGGAATTCAAATAAAAGTGCCCTGGCTCTCTAACCCATTGAGAATTTGTGACTTTGAAGGGTTTCCTGGCTCAAAAAGTGCAACTGAGTGTTTTAATCTTCAAGAAGGATTTTCCAGGGGAAGGCTCTATACAGCACCTACCAAGAAAGGACACAGCTGTAAATGTGGTGAGACCTTAAGTCAGTAATTATTAAACAGAAAGGAAAGCACTTCTGGAAGCCCCTGAGCTGCTGACTGTTGGAAGATCAAAAAGCAAAATACTTGGTGATCCTACTTTGGCCATGGTGATCAACAAGGTTTATTGCTGAACCTAATGATTGCTCAGTCATAGCATTTAAGGTTCCTTAACTGCAGTGGTTTTTCGATAAAATAATCCTCTCCCACGTGGATTTTAGGCAGCTGCTTATTAGATTTAAAACTTGCCTGCAATGCCCCTGGGGCTGCTCTCTGAGAAGATAACTGGGCAGAGTTTATCCACCTTTTTTTTTTTTTTTTAACCCAGCACAATTATTTTGCTGAAATTTTTACATTTGGGCTTTGGTAGTTAGAGCCTTTGTTTGGTCTAATATTGTGAGTAATTCACAGCCTTAAGGTTTGACTGCCTTAATTAACATGCACATTACTGAGATGTTTTCTTGTAAGGTGTAATAGCAGCCACTTTTAAACAGCTTTTTTATTAGAGTGTGTAAAGTGTTTCAGAAATATGCACTAATATCCTACAGTCAAGACCTTTGAACTGAGAACGGGCAAAAAACTGGAGTAAAATTGTTCAAAGCAGTAGAAATGACAATTTTTCGGGGTGTTTCTGATTCTGGTGGAGAGAATACATATATTTAAAGTGAGCAGGAATGGAAGAACTCTTTAAACTTTGTGTCTGGGCTAACTCTAGCTGTCGAGCTGTAGCTGTGCAGCTTCTAAGTGGAAATCACAGCATTTCATCCCACTTAAAATATACCAGCACTGCTTTCTAAAAGGCACAAGGGTTATTGCATATTACATGACCCTCAAGGAAAGGCAGGGGACTTAAGCTGTTGGCAAAGGTTTGCAGTGATTTTTTTGGATAAAGTTTTTTTTAAAAAAAAGCATTTCCCCATATGAAGGCAGAGTTTCCTAGGATTCCTACGAGCCTCCAAGCAAATCTGTGGAAACGTAATAAAAGAGCAGAAAGGAAAAACACTGATTATGAAAGAAGGGAAACAAAGGAAAAATAAATAAGCAGTGAAGGAGATGGAGAAGCAACAAGCTATGAAACAAAACCCCAAATTAATTATGCTCCAGGCAGTGTGACTGCACTGAGAGCAGGGCAGGGGAGCCAGGCTGCAGTGCAGGTCTGTTTGCTCAGATTACAGCTCTGCAGCTTCCAGCCCAGGTATGACAGCAGTGTTTAAATAAAGCTTAGCAAGGAAACATGTTTTATCACCAGGATGACACACCACGCTCAGGGAATTATCTCCTTTCGCTAAAAGAAATTTTTATCTATTTCCTGTGGCTTCGGATCCAGCCTGAAGTGATTGATTTCCAGAGGAATGCTGCCAAGTCCTATTCTTCTCCTGGAAACAACAGAGGAAAGCTTGAAAAATAGAGAGACCTTTTTTCAGATATATGTTTGGCTACAGGGAACCCCCCCTATGACAAGAAATCACCTCCTGGTCTGTCATTCCTAATTTTTTATTACCATTCCTTTGATCTGAAGACAGAAAAGAATCTTTTAATAAATTTTTACAGCTCTGTAGCATTCCTAAGCATCTGATTACTCCATAAAACTTCATTATCCTACAACTAAAACCCCATAATCTCGTTCACATGCCAGTTAGTTCTTATACTACTAGTTAATGCAACATTAAGTGAGTGCAAATAAATCAGATTAACTTGACAGTAATTCAGTATTGTAGTAAAAAATGAGCAAACCTATTGGTTCAGCTTATAAACCTGAAAGAAATATACCAGGAAAATGCTGGATACTTAAATGATTACGGCCAAAAGGCCTACAAGAAATGCCAGTTTGAAAGGATAGGAATTAAGAGAAGAGGGTAAAGTGTCAAGATTTAAATGCTTGTGTTACCAGAAGATCATAATAAAAAGTATCATGCAAAACATAGTTGGCAATGCTAAAGCTGGGAGAACAGAGCCAGATATAAATGCAAATAAATGCATTCCAATTATCTTATTAAATTTTACTGCTTTAAATAGCTTCGCTGCATTAATAAATATTTTGACTATCCCCAGGATTTAATTTTCAGTTCTTAAACTTTCAGTTGCATTATCCATCAAAGTTAATTCAGGCTCTAAGCTTTAAAGGGGAAAAAAGGGGGTATTAGGCCTGCCTGGTTGGTTCCCAACTAATGAATTTAATTAAATAACCAAAACTGAAGAACCAACACAGATGGCAGAGAACAGAGCGAGTTATTCCACTGCCATCTCTGTTATCAGCCATTCCTAAGCATATTTTCAGATCCAAAAAAGTGAAGTGAGAGGTCTGTCCCACATCTCCACCCCTCTCTTTCTCCCTCCACCTTAACTATGGCTGGAAATTATTTCATTTTCATAACTAATTTTAATTAGTTATGAAAATTTATTGTGAGCAGTGCCCACTTTTATCCAGCACTAGCTAAGTTTCTTCATAAAATCTTATTATTTGATCATAAATCACTAAAACATCAAGTTTGCTAAAACTAACCCTGACAAGCTTCAATGAACAGAGCCAGATGGAACTGAGGATTGGACATCTGGGATCTTGGATTTATGGCCCTTGAAGGACATTGGAGTAACCAGAAGGTACAGAGGAGTTTAAGGCCTGGAATCTTGGAGACTCCCTGGCTGAGGAGAAAAACCTGAATCAGCTCAGGAGGTCTGAGGCTGTGGTGGGAGCAGAGAGTCAAGAGAAGCACCAAACACAGCTAAAGGAGTAGGTCAGACACAGAGGAACTCTGCTTTCTGAAGCTGTTCCCTGCTGCAGGAAACAGAACAAAAAAAAAAAAAAAAAAAAGGTTAAACTTATAATTGTATTGTTCTTTCAGATCAGGAATGGAAATACAAGTGATAAAAATCAGATGGTGAATCAGAGCTGGCATAAACGAATTTTTTTTCAGTCTAGAAGCAAAGATCAGATGGTGAATCAGAACTGGCATAAACAAATTTTTCCTTCAGTCTAGAAGCACTAAGAGCAGCCATTTAAATGAGCAAATTTCCATGAGTCAACAACCTTCACCAAAACAGGCTTGTAAATTCAACCCAAACACCTCCAACATAAGCCTGTCCAATATTCAGGTGTCTGCACAGAGCTCTGATTAGAGAAGAGACTGAAACCTCTGTGCTCTGGAATTTTTTAAGCATTTAATTCTCAACCAAGCCCTAAATCCAACCTCATTCAGGCATTTCCTCTCGATTGAGCTGGGATTTAACACGTGCACTGGTGTTTGTCCCCAGCAGTTTGCAGGGGTAGCATCTCTGACCTTCACGGGAGAATGCAAGCCCCAGCCTGTCCTGCCAAACAGATTTCCAGGGCAAATCAACTCTCTGCTCATGGCTACAGTGGGAAAAGAACAGGAAAATAAAGATTCAGGACGGCAGCCGTCGGTGCACTCGGTTTATCAGTGATGCCTGATTTGCTTGCAAATGGGGGAAGGGAGGTCAAAGACAAGAATACTGAAATATCAGGGGCTGGCTGCTGTCCACAGAAGAGGAACTGCCATCCTAACTTGAAAGAAGAAAGCAAAAATAGGCTGAAATTAGAAAAAAAATCACATAAAAATTAGGTGAAATAAATTTCTTTATACTTAGATATGCTGTACAATTGCGTATCTAAGTGAATATCTATAGTGAAATTGCACTATATTAAATGGGGGAAAAACATCATAGATTGGGCAAGTGAAGGCTCACGCACTTTTAAACCCCTGAATTGAATTGAATTGAATTGAATTTCTAGGCATCACTTCAGAACAGAAAACAGTTTAGGGTTTAATTTTTCCTCTTCATTGTTTTTTTTTCTGTCTTTAAAGCTTTTCTTTAAATGCATATCACACACCAGTAAATTAAATTCCTCATTACCCTTTTTTTTTTATTATTATTTGCTTGATAGTAATTGATTTCAATAAAGGCTGTGAAAATGGAGCTATCCATGCTACTCAGAAAATCTTCCATGCAGAATTTAACTTGAGTTTGTGGATTTTTCTCATCCTCCAGGCAGTCATTTGCTGAGGTTCATTTAATCAGCTCAGGTGCTATTATGTGAACAACCAGCTGGAGGAACTTTATTTCTAATAATCTTCAACAGATCTCTCAGAGAATATTCTCTCACATATCTGTTTTGCAAGCAGTATAATAGAGAATAATCATTTTATACTTCAATGAATTCCTATACTTAGTCCTGAACTTCTAGGATTAAGAATTAAAGAAATTCAGATGGGGATGTGGTTCTTTAAGCATTAGAGTGTGAATCAGTTCATAGTCTAGAAAATTAAATTGTGCTTAAAAAAACCCAGGAATTCTGTTGTGTATATAAATCTGGTGCAATATGTAGTATAAATATAACATTACTGACCATATGAAATGGCAGGTGACATACAAATATCTTAGTTAATTTGTTGTCCTGTGAGATACTCAGAGTGACCTGAGGGATGAAACATTTTAGGCCCAGTTTTGAAGTTCCTTTCTGTTGTATTTAGGCTGCACTTTGCTTATCCAGACCACATTTGAGACATATGGATTCAGGCAGGCAAGTGAAAAGCAGGATAGGCTTTTGTAGCCTTAGATACACTGCAATCTTAAAGCTTGACACTAAATTTGACATCATCAAGGACAAAGTTGCCAGCAAAAACACAGCAAGTTATTGGAGCAACAAATTGCTGGAATAATTCTTTTGGATTGTTATCTCTGTTGTATAAAATGTCAAAATAACTCGGGTCTGTTACTTAACACTGCAGGAAATTTAGGTATTATTTTCTTGCATTTCACCTGCAGTAAAACTGAAGGAAAATTCGGATTAAATGGACTGGAATGTGACTCTGTCATTTTAGAGGCCACAGCTCTATGAAGAGCTGAAAGTACTGTTGTGACAACATAGCCTGGCATGCACAAAAATTAATCCTTTCTCCTTAAATAATGGATTTTCTTTACACAGCTCTTATGAACTTGCAGTGTTTTTCTGCACTGTGGGCACTGAGTGCTCTGGACTAATTCTGGGGCATATGGCTCACTCCACAAGCAAGGTCTTGTTTGAAGAAGACATAATTTCCTATAATCACTCTCTCAGAATTAGAAATCCATAACGTTCCCCTCCACTGACAGTTATAAAAAGTGTCATTAAAAATGGATATATTCGTGTTGCATGTGCACATTCATTTTAATACAGTGCAATTTTTTATTCATCCTTCCTTTTTATAGACCTTGTCCCCAGTAGTGTCTTGCACTCCTCAGAAATATCCTGGCATGTTATACCAATCTTCTAGAAAAACAATAAGTGGAGAGGAAAAATCACCTTCAGTGAAGTTCCTGCTCAGTCTGGGGCACAGTCAGAGTGGCCTCATGTAGTAATTGTGACTATATTGATTTGGTAGATGAGCCCCATCCAGAAAATGTTGGGGTTTTTTGTTTTAAAAGATCCAGAATGCCAGGAGTCTGCAGTGTGGGCTGTAGAAGGGGCCTTCATTTGCCTCAGGACTGACATGTTAATTAGAATGAGGCTAGCACAGCAGAAAGTTGATTCTCTTTACAATATGTTTTTGCCTCTGTGGTTAGGATCTGTTTTCACAGAAGAAGCTATTTATGAACCAAGCTGTCATGTTCTGTCAAGCAATTGATGACTATTCCTATTCTGTGACAGCTGCTCCTTCTGATTACACCAGAGACTTCGCCTCAGGATGGTTGTATCAATCTTTTTCACTGAAAAAGTGTTCCTGACTTTGATTCCCTTTTCATCTTGTGGCACAAACCCCATCCATCTTCAGGGGAAAGTCCTATTTGTTAGCTGTGCTCCTCACATCATTGAAAATTCCCTCTGCTTCCTGCTTCCTTCCTGTTCTGACAAAACCTGAGCAGATTCATGTTTTGAGGGAGCAGTGGCATCAGCAGCTCTTCTTTCCTGTGCAGTGCTTCTCAAAAGGAGATGTAACAGATCCAGTCACCACAGAAACCTTTTGTTCAGATGACAGGGATTGGAAACATGAGCAAGGAATCCCAGCTTTGCGTTCTCCATTTCAGTGAAGTTCAGGCAGTTGTACACAATTTTTTTTTTTATAGGAGAGCTTTACATTCCTTTTCCCCTTGAAATTTTGGGAACAGACTACAGAGGAGGTGCTCAGCTTTAGACAAAGAGGTAAAGATGATGAAAGGGAGCATCTGAAGAAAAGCATTTGCATGAGCCAGTGTCTGTGCCTGCCTTCTCATGATCATTCCTCTTGTCACCTTTCTTTCTGTGACAGAATCCTCAAAGAGTCCCACGTGGAAATCAGTTCCTCGATGTGCCTTTGATAAGCTGACTGATAGAAAATGGAAGGTCAAAATCATTTAAGAACCCCTCTATTTTAATGTGGTGAGATGGTCGGGATAGGTGAAGGTCAACACTTTCCCCTGCAAATATTTCTTTCCTGTGCTACCTGAGTTCAAAGCTGCTTTTTCTAAGAGGGAGCAGAAAAAGGTGGAGAGACCTTTGAGATAAGCTGTGAAAAGCTGCAGTCCTGCCCCAAAGCAAGGAAACGCTGCGGTGCTCACCAGCCTAAACTCAGAAAAGCAGAGAGAATATTTTTTAGCAAGGTCAAGATGCCAAGACTTTGCTTATTGCCCTTTTTGAAAATCCCATTTAGAAACCTTGAACTCGAAGTTACTTTGCTTCAGCACAATTAGCCGTAAAAACTTTTTTATCCGCTTGAGAGTGTAAACTAGCAGAATAAAAACACCTTTCAGTTCTCATTAAGTAAGAATTTCATTTTCAGGCTTAGTTCAGCCAAGTGCTGAAATTTATCCTTCGGAAAGAAGTTCCAAAAAGAGGGAGTTGGATGGTGAGACTTGGTATATTTGTTTGCTTCCTAAGTGTGCAAGCAGGCTACCTTCTCAAAATGTTTTCTCCCGTCCACGACAGCAGAAAGGACAACACCTGATTGCTGCCAACCCTTTTTTCCATGTGTTGCTAATTTAATGACTGCTGTACGTGCACCCAGTTATTCCACATTTGACCTGCCTCTCCTACTCTTCCTAATAATGACAATCCATTTTGCAGGAGGTCGCATGGGAGCAAATTAGACTCCTCAAAATGTCACGGTGTTCCTCAGACAATGTGATAAATGCACAGCAATCTCTGTCTGCACAGACACCTCTGGGGGAACTTTAAATGAGAGAGCTCAGGTGCAGGGAGCACAATATGGAGCTTAGCAAATGCTAATTCACCAATTGTGGCTATTTTCAGTTAGCTATAAAGCAAAGCTCCCACGTGCAAGGCTGGCGCTGGTTTGTGTCATGCCTGCCATGGGAAGGGTAGATATATTCATAAATAGTTTATCAGTGCATAAGAAGGTGCATAATAGTTGTTTTAATCAGCTACACATAGGTATGCTTTATGGTTTCTTATTTACTAAATAAATCTGTTTTCCTTGGGAGCTGAAAATGTCTGCAAGCATTAGCTGAAGTCCAGCTGGGATTGTATTTTATGGTGAAGCTGCACAGAAAGAGGAACAGACCAAGAGATAATAGAGAGGTTGCAGACATGGGCTTTAGTTTTGGTTCCCCTTTTCTGCCCACTCCTTATTCTCAGGCTTTTCACCTAAGTGTCAGCATTTTCCTCAGTGATTTTGGTGGCACTCAGTTGAAATAATCAATGCTAACCCTCAGCATTTGCTTTGGCCAGAAAATGCCAAATTGGGGGTGAAGGAGCATCCATTTGTTTCCTTTACTCAAAAAATATTAATTCTGATGTTGATAATTCCCTTTCCCTGTTTGACACGTGTGCTCTGGAAAACTAAAGACTCCAGGAGCTCCTCCAGAGCATTTCTAGGCAGCAGGAGCTCAGGAGGTGAGTGAGACTCACATGCATAACAATAACTCAGTAAATGTGCTCTAGGGAGAAACATCCTGCTGGTCCTGTGCTGGGGACAAGGATCACTCAGCAGAATGATCTAAGTTAAATAAGGAAAGGTTTTTCTTTGCAATGTTAAACTGAAAGGGATTAGTAGATGGCAATGATGCCTTTCTTCTAATCTTCTTTAGTGGAAATATTCAAAATTCATGAGGATTTTTTAAAGACACCAAAAAATAGGCTTTTTCTCTTTCCTTTCTGTTTGGGGCAAATGTTTTCAAGAAAGTACAAAATCTAAAAAGTTTCCCAGAGTCATATTGAGCGTGTGTATAAAATACATTGCCAAGCATCTGTCAAAAAAAATTTTTTTGGACTATTTTATTTGACCTCGCCTGGAAATGAAACCCAAAGCCTCTAAGCCTAAACAAGACCTATAAAATGTGTTTTTCCTTGTTTGCAGTAAAGAAAGCACTTTGTTGTGACTTCCAGCGTTGCACTTAGACATCTGACATCTATGAACAGTGATTAGTTTGGCTTGTCTCAGGCATTTATGTGGCATTTATATTGGCCTTGCTGAAGGCAACACTAATCACTCCTGTCGAAGTGGAACTTATTTATGCAGTAATTCCTGATGTCAGCTGTCAGTCCTGTAAAAATCCTAATTTCTGAGTCATTGACATAGCCTATTTTAGTGGCTTTTCCAAGCTCCTACAAGCTCCGCGTGTCCTGTACGTGCACCCGGTGAAAATGGGGCGGGTGATGCGTCTGAGTGCCGGTGAAATGGAGTTGGAAGGATTTTTAACAGCAAGGCTCAAAACCAGCTACTGGTTCCTCAGACAACACTGAACATTGGGCTTCTGAAATTCAGCTGGGAAAAGGACACAGTCAAGTGTCTCGGCACTGTGGTGGCTGGAAAGGCTGTTACGCCTGTCTTACCTGATGGGAGGTAACTCAGCAGCGTCCCTACCAGAAGGCAATTTCAGGGGAATGGTCAGAATTCACAGACATTTTCTGACACAGCAGAGGCCGTTAAGTTTCCTGCAGGGTTTTTGTGAAAGGCTTGAGTGTTTAGGATTGGCGTTTGTGTTCCCTTCCACAGGTGGAGGCTGAGGATAACCGGTCTCAAAGACTGAAGCGTTAAGTACCTCAGCCTTTCTCTCATCCTTTGCCACTTTGTTTCCTCCTCCATTCAATAAAGGGTGGAGGTTTCCCTCAGTTCTCCATTTGTTGCTGCTCTGTAAAAATATTTTTGGTCATCTTTTACAGCGGCAGCCAGATTAAGTCTGGCAGGGCTTTGGTCCCTCTAATTTTCTTCATGTAATACCACAACAGGCTTTTAGTCCTCCTGAATTGCCTGTCCCTTCTTCCAAAGGTGATAAACTCTCTTCTTCCCTGAGTTCCAGCCACAACCCTTTGTTCAACCAGCTCATTTTTTGGCTCCATGGTTCCAAGCCTGGAGCTGATTCCTGTCTAGCCGATGCAGAGGTGAGGTTTATTGCACCTGAGTTGTAGGTGTGAGTCCAGCTATCCAGTGTCGTTTATCATCCTTTAAACCTCACCTGTGCAGCCAAAATCCAGCAGACCACAGAGGGGGAATCTGTCAGTAACTGAATAAAAGTGTGTTGCTCACTGTTCAGTGTTTTGGAGAGGATAAAGCAGACTTGGAGAGTGGAATTCCCATCGTTAAAATAAAACGACCTTCAAGACCTGAAGCTGAACCAGGTAAAACTGGTTGTTAAAACCAAAAGATAGGCTGGGTAGCTGAACCACAGGCTGTGTGGCCAACCACAGACCAGGAGTGAGCTGCTTCCAAAGCACCAGAACTCTCTGTCATTCCTGAGCAGGCAAACCCAAACCTCTGCAAGGGCTGGGGCAGCGTCTGTAGCACAGTGCTCAGGTGTCACAACAGCTGGGCCGTTTTGGTCCCTCACACAAAAACCAGAAGGATGTGAAAGACATGAGGAGCCAATCCACCCAGGAATCTCAAAAAAGCCCTTTTGAGTTCCATTTCTGGTGTTTTCCCTGGTAGGTTTCAGTGCTTTGGGTTTTCTAGAAGCATCATTTGAGTTGACCGAGCCTTTCCTTTTCCCATTCCATTTCATCTTCCACGTTGCTAAGAGGTTTCCATGGCAATCCTAACAGTGGATGAAGGAAGACACGCTGCTGAGGGTAGCCTGGCTCTCTGGTCTGGCTGAAGCCAGCATGTGCAGCTCTGCTGCGTGTGAATGACACAGACCTGCTAAAAACTATCATCAACTGGTGTCAGTAACAAAAGATTATATAATATCAGCAGGCTGCAGGGAAATAAAAAGCAAAATGCTGCTTCTCTGATCCTCTGCAAACATAGTTTCATTGATTTTGTTGGAACTACACTAATTTCCACTGTTTGAGAAGTCAGCCCCAACAAATTGCACTTGTCGCAGTAATTCCATGAAAAGAAATATAATTAACGTTGCCTGCACTGAAAACACCCCTGCTCATTGATGCCAGAAAACCTTAATTCAATTTCTCATTACCCTAGAGCTGGAGACACTCTGAATGGCATTCTTTCTCTTTCTAGTAACCAATATTCATATTTGCCTGCACGGCCTCTCACTGTGACTTATAAGAATATTTCAAACAGCTCAATAATTACAGTCCTGCTGCAGAACTATTATGCCTTGGGTGGGACTGATATTTTTTCAAAAGGAATAAACAAATTATGATAAGGCTATCAATTACATCCTGAAAGGGTAGTAAAATGCAAATAATTGTCTCGTTGTGTTTTGAGGTCAATTTGTTATCCTAAGTGATTTTATTGATTCATCTTACAAAGATGTGGCTCAGGCAGTGAGCCATGCAAGGACACACTGGATACAGAAAGGAAAGCAACCCTGCTCTTGTCTGGAGCCACATCTCAGGGCTGGGCTGCAGAGACAGTGTCTGCAGATTCAGTTTTCCTGTTCAGGGTGTGCTCTCTCAAGTGAAGGAGGGGTGTTTCTCTTTTTTTTTTATGCAGAGAAAAAATGTTCATCAGAAACTGAAACACCACCAGAGATCTAAGTTCCTCCAGCCAGTCTGTCTAAATTCACTGCAGGTCTGGTCCAGGTTCAGAAGAGGCTCAGTCACAAAACTTTATATTTGGAGGTTATAAACAATCCCTGATAATCCACAAACAACAAAACTTCATATTTGGAGGTTATAAACAATCCCTGATAATCCACAAACAACAACAGTGCTGTGTACTTTATCTAAACCAACCTTACTCAGGAAATATACAGACCTTCTAGGGGATAAAAATGTTTAAATACTGTTTAAATAAACTATGACCTAAAAAACCCTGAAAGTTTTCCAAAGTCACTCTGTGCTTGAAGCCTAAGCTAAAAAACCCAAACCAAACCAAAAAGCCAAAGAAAACCCCACATTAACCCTTAGTATTACCATCCAGCTTGAAGATTCCTCTCTGTCCGTGCCTGGCAGGGAGAAGTGGGAAAATCAGTGGGTTTGGCTTTGCTGGTGGTGCTTCAGGAGGTCGAAGCAGTGTGTGTTCCATGGCTGTGTTTATGCCAGAAAATTGCATCATCTCCTGCTGCCTCACTTTAGGACAGCCAGCCTTTTGCCTCAGCCCATAGAGCTAAATATTTATTTGTGGGCAGTCTTATGGTTGTCACAGTGAGATTAAGGCTTGTGCAGCTGATGGAATCCCAGTTTTAGCTTCCTACCAATTATGAAAGGACAAGGGGAACGGTTAGGCTTTGGTTTGGATTTATTTCCAGAGCTCTAATCGAAAACACACTTGTGCAGCTGGGGAGAGAGTACCCTATCCAAATGATCAGTCCAGCTGCCTTCCTGGAAAATGCTTGAAGCCATGGCTCTACCTGATGGAACAGTGGGAAATGACACTGCACCAAGAGGTGCTTGGAGAAACTGCCTCCTTTGGACCATGCATTTCCTTCCAGGATCCACAATTTAGCTGCTGTGTGCAATGGCAGGAATTTTCAGTACATTTTGGGGGTTATGTGGTGTGAGACTCGAGATCTGTCCCTTCCCCTGCTGGAAATTTGTGTGCTGGGCTACAAACCAACTTTTCTCAAGTAGGCACCTGATAATTAATAGCAGGACCTGATGTAAATCTCCTCTGAAGTCGCCAATACTGGCTGATTAAACTGAGCTTAGTCATGGTCTATTTTCTGATGAACACTAATCTTACAAAAAAATAAGGAAGTGGATTTTGGATAACATTTTCAGGAGCCTCCAGGTGAGGCAGGCACTTCTGAACACTGCATGCAGTGCCACTAAGTTTCTACAGAGACAACAACAGCCAAGAGTCAAAGAGAGCCCTTTGAGGTTTAGACAGTACACTGATTTACAGTGGTTCTTTAATATTTTGTTTTGATTTTGTTTTGAAAAAGCTTTGTGCTTCATATCAATCATGTTAAATTTAGCCCTATTACAGAGTGAGTTTTTTCCAGGATTTATGCTATATGTTTTATTTCTATAGTGCTTCCATCTAATATTCTGTTCTGCTTTGCAACATTAACAAGCTAAGCCATACTGATGGTGCAATCATTTCTATTATTCTCTTTCTGATGCACAGATCACTACCACATCTTCTTCCAAAGCTGGCCAAAAAAATCAGTTATTTCACAAAGAACTGATGAGAAAATACATTTTAAAAATATCTTCAAGTTATTCGTGTGGCTTTGTTAAAATATATTTTGGTTCTACAAACTTATTTTCTTTTCCAAATGCTCGTATTTGTAATCAACATCATTTATGAGAGTGCACTGGATCTTTATTAGGATGCTTTTTGGTTTATGTTTCTTGAAAGAAACAGAAATTAATTTGCTGCTGTTTTTTTCTATTTTTTTCCTTTGTCAAAAACACTAGAACATTACAACTAGAATGTTGAGGGAATGTTTAAAAAGCCATGAATGGACCATCTACGACCAAAACCATTTCAAAAATCCTCAGTAGTGTTGGGAAATGTGCTTTGTGAAGAGCAGCAGAGGAGCACTGGGCACAGTGGCTGGTTCAGTGGGACAGTGCCCAGCTCAGCACCCTTGGAGCTCTCCCTGCTCTTGGGGCAGAGCTCTCCTCCTGCATTTTGTGAAAAACCAAGTTTACTTTCCTGGTAAAGTTTAAAAAATTGTTTAATAAAGACAATAAGAGACAGATAAAGCAAAGAAATAAATACGGTCGGCCGGGTGTCTTGGAACCCCCCTTGTTATCCTGTTCTTCATGCATGGATTTATGCACATTCACTTTTCCAGGAATTGTTCTGCATGGTCACTCCTTGGGTCTGTCAAGTGTAATCCCACTTTTATTCGGTTCTTATCATCTTTTGATTTGAGCTTGGGTCTCTTTTCCACAGGTGAAGAATGCTGAGAGTCCCTTGGGCTTCTTTTGGAAGTTACCAATTCAGGCAGCTGCAACACACTACACCTAAATTCCAAACTACAGCAAAAAAAAAAACCCATTATACATCTATTCAGGCAGTTAAAACCCACTAAAAACTACAGAAATAAACATATTTATAACATTCATTCTAATATTTGCAAAAATCCAATACCAAAATATGCATTTATAACAATTTCAACAGGAATTCTGCCAGGGTGAGCTGTGCTGGTGCTGGAGCTCAGCTGGGCAGTGCAGGAGGGCACGGGCAGCAGAGACATCCTGAGTGACCTTTGGTGAGGCACTGCTCCAGGAGCCCAAACCCAAGTGTAGCTCTTTCTATCATTCTATTGAATGATAACATCATTCCTGGCCATAGAGCTGCAAATCTCCCAGGATAAAGACACATAAAAAACCAAGTGGAAATGTGGGAGATGGTAAGATCTCAGTTTGCAAGCTGGGAAGGGGAGCATGCTGATAAACCCATCTGAGGTACAGCTAGGACACACCAACTTGTATTTTAAAAACTCTGTGCACATGGTGAGATTACCAAGAAAGAAACCCACAGATCTTTGGTGTCAAACCCACTGAATATTGCAGGGCTTCAGTAACATCAAGTGACAGAGTTCTTGAAACATTTGTAAACCAAAAAAAAAAAAAAATAAATCAGCTTTCTGTGGTCCAAAGCATTTCAACAAAAGTTGAGCCCCTGCTCATGTTCGAGGCTCAGGGACACACAACTGCCTAATTTTTTTGTTGTAGATGGGAACATCCCAAGTGAAGATGGGAGTGTAGGTGGGATCAGCACTGCCTGGAAGGGTTTGGACCAAACCCAAGGTTCAGTGTGTCAGTTTTCACAATGCCACTTCTCCATGTCAGCCAGTACGAGCTCCCAAACTGGTGAGGAGAAAACCTGACCAAATGGAGACAGGAGGCAGCTTGGAAAGCACTCTTTAGGATGGGGACCGTGTTCTCAGAAAGCTTCATCCTGACCTTGCAGCTGTTCAAGTTCATGACTGAGTCTTCTGAAACTCCTGTGCATCAGCCAAGCACGGTGGCAATTAATGTGTGGGTGGAAACACCTTATCAGCCAGGAGAGGCTGGTGGAGCTGAGTTGTGTTCTACATCTTTGTTTGCACATAACAGCACCATTCTCTGAGGGAAAAAAAAAAAAAAAAAAAAAAAAAGGGTTTTCTTTCCAAGGCATTTTGAGCAGGTTATTTTGAAGCAGCTGTGAGACTGCCCGGGGTGTCTGTTTCAACATTGCTGAAATTTCAGTGCCTCACATTAGAATTAAAAGTGACCCTCTGCTATTGTGGAGTCAAGGACTGGAATAGGAAATCAAAGAGTTCCCCTCTCTGCTAGCAGGGAAACATGCTTTCTCATTTAGAGGAAACAGAAGGAGGGAATTGGGTTTCCATAGTGATTCATGAGGAAAGGACATGGTTACCTGGAAACAGGACTGCTCCCATCCACTGAAAAAGCCTTTCTTATATTTGTTTATTGGTGAGAGATCAAAGCCAGCTCTTCACTCACTCAGGAGTGAGGAGGTTGGACCCGGAGCAGGTGCTCTGCATCTGATTTGAACACAAGCAAGTAGAAAGAGACACCAAAAACTTTCAGCAGGACCTCCACCACCTAGAAATTTTTGTGAATCAAGACTTTATTGTCAAAAGCTTCAGAAAAGTGGCCACTAATTTAGAATGATCACTGCAGTCACTGCCATCTGCAGCTGCGTGAGAGCCACGACAGCATTTCCTGCAGCTCTACCTGGGGAGGAAAATCTGCCTTGAGCCTTTGCAGCTGTGCTCTGCAGACATTTACAGAGCCCACTCTGCCAGCTGCTCCTCTCCACGTGACATTTCCTTCCTGGCACCAGGGGCCTGGTGGGTCCTTCAGTTCTCAGAACAGAAAAATCAAGGAGGCGAGATTTTGAAAGACTCCAGTGGGGATCTAAGGGAATAACTTCTGGTTATCTGTGCGTTATAACTACCCAAGCATGTGAGACAATGCACACCTCAGACATATTCTTATGGCAAGCACTTCCCTAGAATTACTTCATGCTCCAAAATGGAAATATTTCCATTTATCTGCTTGAAGATATGCTTAAGTGCAAACCTTCCACAATTCTTTTCTTTTGGCAGAGATAAAGAAGATTTTAGGTTGAGTACCAACAGTACCTATTCGTACTTATATATATTGTTACATATTTATTTGTAGATGTGCATTTGTGCCTTTGGAAATTGGTCTCCTAAATAATTCCTTTGGTACCCTAAGATGCTTAAAAACCTTGTTAACCTCCCATCACTGTAAACAAAGGAGGTGATTTTCTTTAAATAGTTTTGCTTCCAGTATCACCCAAAAAGAGAACCCTGAATGGGAGAAGTATGTGCTACTCCTAGAGTGTTTCTGCACTCTTCCAGAGTCACTGCAACTCAGTGATAAGGATGCCATTTCTTTTTAATTTATTCAGTTTACTGTTGAGTCATAGGGTTTGATTTTTTCTTCCAGTGAGGCAAATTGGCAAGGATTAAAAAAACCCACAAATTCTTAGAAAAATAAGCAATCCCAAGAACTTTGACAATTGCTACAAGCCCCAGCAGCACCACTGCTAAGTGTGTACCTCTCCAATAACCGTGTTTGAAGGCTTTGGGCAGGTACAGCCACAGAAGTCATTACTGTCACTCAGAGCCTTTGGAGCTGGCACAAGACAAATTCCGTGTGCATCAGGCACTGGAGGTGTTATCTGCTAATAGATTCCCTCAGCACAATGTCAGGCTTTGAGTTTAGTCCCCAGCCCCTCGTTGTTTTCATACCAGGCAGCAGCACAGCTCTGGGGGTGCAGAGATGATGTGTGTGGAGCAGAGCACATGGGGGGCAAAAGGGAAGGGCATCCCAGATGTCCAAGCACAGGAAAATGTCATTTATTCTCTCAGCTGATGGCAAATGAAAAAAAAAAAAAAAAAAAAGGAAAAGTTATTTTTCTCTCTGACTGAAGAGAAGAACACAAAGAAACCTGAGGTAAAATGTCCAAAGCTGCATGTTTGAGGTGTTTCACAGAGAAATAGAAAGGCATTTTGCAAGAGGTCTTACTGTTGTGTAGTCCAGGACTTTCTCTGCAGCGTCTTCTTCA
This sequence comes from Sitta carolinensis, assembly GCA_032173965.1. NCBI lineage: Eukaryota > Metazoa > Chordata > Aves > Passeriformes > Sittidae > Sitta > Sitta carolinensis. Next base: position 10,340,984 of record JAVUNC010000030.1, read on the forward strand.
GCTCCAGCCATCAGTTTTGCTGAGCATTAATTCCTCTTTCCTCAGCAATATCCCCACTCTTTGTATTGGCATGTGAGACATCAAATCAGCAGCTGCTGCAGCAAACTGAACGATCAGAGCAGCACAAACAGGCACTTCCTCCCTGATCCATATTTATGGAGCAGGCAATCTTCAGACCTCCTTAAAAAGCTGGTGTTCCTGGATTCTGGATTTAGCCAACACCCACTGGGTAGGCTCAGCCTAGTCCTGACAAAGCTCCTTACACTTTGAACCCCAAAGTGATCCAGCTCTGCTGTGGACAGCTCGTGCCTCGAGCTGCCTTGGCTGTGTCTCAGGGAGGCACACCTCTCATGTTGTCCATGAAAATCAACTTTCTGATTTGTTTTTATAGTGGAGTCAGTTCTCATGAATTGTAAGATAAACAAGGATCATGTTTGCATTCCTTTGTAAAAGATATCACCTGATGGACTTCTCAAGGGACCAGTGGAGATGGAGAGGTGGGAACTGCTCTGTCCAATCTCTGCTCACTGCCCAGAAACTGAGAGATACAAAATCAACAATAAACTGGAGAGTTCTTTTCTTCTTCTCTACCTGAACCCCTGTTGTGTGTGTTGCTGTGTGTTTCTATCTGCATCACAGTAACACACCCCCAGTGTCTGCACATGGAGATGTGCTGCACAACAGCTGCAGGATCTGCCAGGATCTGCACCCACAGTGACGGGACCAGGGGAGGATGGGCCAGGATTCACTGGAAACCACGGTGTATTTTAGGTGTTTATCTGCCACTATCTGCTCTGAGCCTGAATTCCATGCTTCTTGCAAGCACTGGTACCAGCCCTAAGCTCCATCACCTCTTTAGGGGCAGGAAGCAGAGGTGCAGACAAGAATAATGCCCTGTCTGAAGTCAGATCAGCAGTGGCCATTAGCACGTTGCTAATGCCTTCCTGCACTCTCCCTTACACAGAGAGCTGGGTTTGTTCCTCTTTCCCAGCTTTGTCTGGGCACAGTGCAAAGCTCCAGGCTGCCACAGAATTATCAAAAGGCAGTCAAGATTTGTTGAGTGGTCACAGATCTTTTATAGCACAGCAGCTTCGTGGTTCTTCCTGTCCTAAAAATTCTGAACAAATATTAACTAAGGAAAGTTTCCTTTTTGCAGTGCAGTAAGCCAGAAGCTGAGGGGCAGCTCTGATCTCTGCTCTGTGTGACCCAGGGAATGGCTGGAGCTGGGGCAGGGCAGGGTTAGGGTGGATTTTAGGAAATTCTCTCCCCCAGAGGGGTCAGCACTGCCCAGGCTGCCCAGGGCATGGGCACAGCCCCAGAGCTCCCTTTGGACAATGCTCTCAGGGATGCACAGGGTGGGATTGTTGGGATGTTTGTGCACGGAGAGATGGACTGGATGATCCTTGTGGGTCCCTTCTAGCGCAGGATATTCTGTGATACGTGGTTTTGATAACTTGTCCTCCTGAGCAGTTTTCTGCTTTTGTTATTCACACAATTTGCAGCTCCCCGATGAGCAGACTGCTGTAAGCAATGGAAGAAAAGGTGCTCAAGTGTGCTGTGGAATGTTGTACAAAAGAAGAAGTAGGGGGAGGGAAAGGGCAACCTGGAAAAAATACCCAAATGTAATCAGAACAGAGTGGTGCTTTTGACACGATATCAGTATCTCTTCTTATGAGAAGATATTCAGATGTAATCAGGCTCCATGGCACAGGGAATCAGAACTAATAACTGATGCAAATGTTTGCAGGCTGGGGATATAACAATCTCAGGGTCTCTTTTGTCTGTTTAGTGTGACGACAGCCTCAGAGGCAAAGGCTTTGAAAGGTCAGAGTACTCTGGTGATAATAACTACCTCCTTGCAACTGATGATCTTCCCTCCTTGTTTGTTGTGTAAGAGTTTACTTTCCTTGTGCTCCATCTAGCCTCTGTGCTTTCTGTAAAAAACCTGCACTTGTTAAACACCGAGATGGAACCTTCCTGAAAAGCTTGTTTATGTCAGGTTGATTTCAAGGACTGGATTTGTGATTGCACTCAAATCTGCCCACTAAAGCGCTGATGACTCTGAGTCATTAGTCGGAGCCTCTGCAGCCTCACACCTGACACCTGGGACTCTCAATCACTTCCAGAGAGCAGAATACTGCCATTAAACGGTTTCAAAGGTCTGGATTTGACAACACTTTTACAGATGTGAAATCTGCAATAAAAATAAACGTGAAGAAGCAAACTTCACATTCTGTTTATCACATTTTTTGGGGGGCTTTTGGTGGGTTCAGTTCCGCTCCATCCCATCCTGGGAGTTTCCCTAGACTATAGACAGCAACAAATCTTTCAGTGTCTTCTACTGCATCAGGCTTTAATTGAAAGGATAAAAATTAGTGTTGGAACCTTTTTTCTACAGTCCTATAACAGTTGTTGTATAAACCTGACTCCCCATCTCATTAACTGCCTTAAGTTACAATATAAATACAAATATTTGAGGGTGGAAGTTTATCTTCTCCCTTCCTAAGTAGATTTCATTGTACATCACAGTCCACTGGAAGTACTGACGTTATTGTGGAGGAAATTAATTGCTTAATTCCACTCTCTAAGCTTCCAGTTAATTAGCAGAATAGCACTAAGCATTAGTTACCAGCTGTACAGTATTTCTTTGAAGTGTTGCTCACTTTGTTCATTTTCTATGAAGTCATAGCTGTTCCCAAGGATAAACTCTCAGCATCAAATGACATTTAAGAATTTAAGCACAATTGGAGGTATTTCAGATTTCATATCGACCAAATTGTTCATTCAAATAATCTTAATCCCAAGATTAACTGTACTTCTGGAAAATGTTTCAGTATACAAACACAGCAGAGACACCCTTGCATAATGCAAAGGGAAAATTATTCTGTGGTCTCCAAAGATGATGTGCAATTCCTTTGGATTACACAGAGCATTGAATCAAACACCAAAAGTTCAACAAACTCTATGATATGACTCATAAAGTTACATTTCTTTGGAGAATACTGTTAATAGTTCCCAAATAGCACAGATAATTCTCTGGGATGTTTCCACTGCGTGTTGATTTCTCTTCTTCGGTTCTCCTCCAATTCATTGCTGTCTTCCCAGCATTGCTGTGAGATTTTGAAAGATAAAAAAAGGCTTTATAATCTCAGAAAATGTTGCCCAGAACACCCACCATCAGATGTAAGGCAATGTGCATGATTTTCCTGCTGTGGATGGGACTGGCAAAAGTTATGCAGAAAAACAATTAGGAAAAAAAATCAATTAAAGTCTGTATAGTTATTGTAGAACCAAAGTGGGTTCAGATCAATTCACATCATCTCCATTTCAAATCGATGTTAAATCAGGAAAGCTGAAATACAAATTCCATCAATTCACATTTTAAAAACTTTTAAATCATTTCAATTCTATGGTGTTGATTTCTCCCATGCTTTATATTTCAAAAATAACAATATGCTACCTTTCTTCCTCCTGTATACTGGAAACTATTTTATATAGAACACTGGATTTTCTCAAGACAGCCATAAATTTTGGCCCAGAAATATTTTTATATGTTTTTGTTTACTGCATCTGAACAGAGCATGCATGCTCAGGGACACACACACACCCCAAATGTGGCTGAGTTGTGGAATGGTTTGGGTTGGAAGGGACCTTAAATCCCTCCTCATCCCACCCCTGCCATGGGCTGGGACCCCTTCCACTGTCCCAGGCTGCTCCCAGCCCCATCCAGCCTGGCTTTAAACACTGCCAGGGATGCAGGGGCAGCCCCAGCTGCTCTGGGCACCCTGTGCCAGGGCCTGCCCAGATTCTAAAATAAGGTCATGAAAATTGCCAGTTTAGTTTTGTTGTAGCCTTGTGACTGTCAGAGCCCCAGGCTGAGAGCATGGCTGGAAAACTCCGAGGAAGAGAAGAACCCAGCCTGAGAGATGACATGGTGGGTCTGTGCTTATTTGTCATCTGTCAGGCCCATAATCCTAGTTTATGTATAGAATCTGTTAATTAGAGCTGTAATGAACTGTTCAGTTCACTCTGTTCATGCAGTAGCTTGCAGACTTATAAACAAAAGCCAGTTCCTGCAGACCCAGGGGACTAATTAAGTTCACAATGTTCCAAGGAATTAACATCCTACTCAGATGTTTGCAGTGACAGTAAGTACATTATGCTGTCATTGCCCTGCCCTAGGGTGTCCTCAGGACAGGATTTTTTAAACACTCTTATTCTTGCAATCCGTTTTATCATTTAACCAACACGGATGTCAGAGAGGCTCTAATAAATTTTTAAAATAAATCTGTAAGAAAATATGTTCCTCCTAAAGCAGTCACTGCCAAGTTTCTATGACCCAAACTCTGACCCTTAAAATTAATTATTTGTGTATCAATTTAAACTAAACAAAACTAAACAGACCGATTGGCAGAAGAGACTTTTTTTTTTCTCTTGCAAAGGATTGATGCTGATTGGATCAGTGAAGATTAAAAAAAACAGCTAGACATCTTATTGCATGCTGACAATTGTCCTTTTGATCTTACACCGTTGTGAGTGGTGTATTTAATATTTAAACTGGCAAAATGCCATTTATGAAGAGTGAGCACCAGAAAGTGCTAAAACTCCAGCTCTTTTGTCAGTTAAATAACATTTAGGAATGTGCCTTTGGTTTTCCTTATAATTTGACTGTCTTGGTGCTCTAAGGCAGGGATAGCCATGTTACCTGAGGCAGGTGAAAATGAGGAGGAAGAACACCAGGTGCCACTGAGGCAGTGTCTGCTTGCAAACTGAACTTTGAACCTTGGCAAATTGTGGCAGCATAATGCCCAGTGACAGTAAAAAAACCCCACACCTGTATCTTTAAGCAAGAAATAAGTTATCAGAGGAAAATCTAATCTGAAAGAACAGATCAGATCTATCCTTAAGAAAGTGTCCAACAACAAAAGGTAAAAAAAAAATTCACAGTATCAAGATTTCATCATTTCATTTAGTTTCATTTCATTTTTTTTCAGTGAGTTAGTGAAATTTCATTTCTTTCTAGTGAGTTAGTCCCTTTAAGCATCCTGAGGTGGTGTTAGGAAGGCATCACTTGGTGTCTGCTTGGTGGGAGATTCCTGGTTGCTGCCAGCCAGGAGCAGGTTTGTGCCTGGGAGAGCAGAAGTTCAGGTTTAGCAATTCTCTCCTGTACAGACCATTATCAGCTGCCTGCCAGCACTCACAATTTAAGCCATCTTTTGTCTCCCCCAGAGAGCCAGTCCTGAGCACACACAGTACTCCAGCATGCCCAGATTGGCTCTGATCTCTCCTCTTTTGACTTGTATCACCATAAATCTCTTACAGAGACCTATAACATGACTAGGGCTTCTGTGTAATGGCCTTTCCCCAGCTTTTAATGGTAAAACTCTTATGTTTTCTTCATTAAGGCTGCCAGGAATCCCCAGAGCAAAGATAGCTGGGCAGCAGGAGAGCATCCCCAGGCACAGCTCCTGCCTGGTGGGCTCATGGTGGTGGAGTGCATTTTTGGGAAAGCCTTCTTTAAATATTACAGCATAGGACTCTTTTTAATATTAAGTACTGTCAAGCATTTGTGTATTGAATTTCTACAAGCAATCCGAGCCTGAATATAGTTTGATTTTCTAACTTTCCTTTAGGATCCTGGAGTAACTGACTTGACTTTGACACAGTTTAAATGCACAAAGTAGGAATGATAAGAATGGATAAAGGAGTTCAACCATATTAGCCAGGAAGTGGAGCTAGCAGCAAATGGGAAAAAACAGATTATGCTCACCAGACCGTGGAAGACAAGAGAAAAATTCAAAAATTCTTGAGAAAGACAAGAGTTTTGTCATTGACTCCAAGGGGATTGAGCAAGGCTGGGGTTTGGTTATCTGTAAATAGCAGGGGCTGAGTGAAGGTGGTCATGGCTCTTGCAGATTCAGAACAGGCAGTGCCAAGAAAATAATGAAATATGCAGCAATGAGACATTTAATACACCTGGATGTGCACGATCCCTTATTTTGTAGGCAACCTGGGTAACCTCAGCACAGTGAAAATGTCTTTAAGGATCTGCTGGGGGACTGTGTTTAAAAGAGATCTTAGAGATGTTCTAAGTGTTGCTTACTCCTGGTGTTCTTGCTGGTATTTTTGGTCAGATCCTTTTCTAGTGGTTGGTGGTGCTCAGACTTACCCTGCTGAGGATCTGGTGACTCATGTGATAAAAACACAACAATCTGAGTTGACTTTTAAAGTCATTAATTTTTTAATGAGGTCTATTCTAAAAAAGGGGTCTAGTGGTTTAGAAACGCTATCTTGACTTTTGGCAGCACAGTTTGCATTCAGTCCTCATCTTCTCCAAATATGCCTCAATTCTTTTCTCCACCCTTGCTGAAAAATAAGATTATTCAGGCATTGCCCCTTTCAGTGGTCTCTGTAGAAATAGCTTATCTGCACAATGAATTGCTTAGCCCGAGTGACAAGTTTTAGAGGCTGGGCAGAGCACCCTCCCATTCATTTCTCTAGCACAATCCTTTTTATCAGCACCCTCCAGGCTCCCTTCGCTCTCTGTTTGTGGGAGATAACGAATCGAGCGAATTTTTTAAAGAATATTTTCCATTTAACAAACCACGGTTTCTGTCTGTGTTAACCTCCCGAGCAGACAGGGTGAGTTTCTAGGTGGCAAAGTAGGCGCTAAACTGATAAATCCAACTTTTCTTGGACATTTCGCATTTTCTTGTGTCACTTTGCACTTGGACGTGGATTCTCCTGCCAGCTAGCTGCCCAGCTCAGCCCAGGGAGTGCGATGTGTTCTTGGCTCTTCCATGGAGCCAGCCCGTGGGGTTCCGTGTGCTCCAAGGAAACTTTGGAGTCCAAAGCCTCAGTCTCTAATAACCTCCTTCAAAATCCTGAAAAAAAAGTGAGGAAAACCTGCGGCTGGAGTCACAGCTCACACAGCCCAGTTTTTTTGTAGAAAGACTCTCTGAAATTCTTGTTGCAGAGGGATTTCCATTTCCATACGCATATTCATTGATATGCACTAATAAAACAGATAGCCCGCTAGGTTTATTTACACGCGGTACTTGCCCGCTGATCTGTTCTTTTCTCCTCTGTTCTGAAGGTCTGCAAGGCCTTTTGTTATCTGTTTTGTTATCTCATCTCTAGGAGCTGCCTGCTTCACCCTTCATCTCTGGGAGGTAGTGCTTAATTCAAATCAGATTAAAAAAAATCGCAGCAACTTGCGGGGGGAAACAAAAGAAAAGTAGCGGTTAATCACTGGAATGGAGAAGAGAGAACATCCTTTGAGACAATTTATCCTTTAATTCACAGACTAATGCACGTTTCCTTTAGCTGTGATGGATTTGAGATGCTGTGTCACCTCCAGGCTCCAGGGACCGCGAGGGGACATCCTTTAATTTATAGTTCAGGCAGCTGTCAAATATCACAACTATAAAATGTCTGAAAGCTAATCAGTCCACCAACTCTCCTTTCACACATAAACATCACTTCGCACTGGATTAGCAAGTGTAGAGATGAGTGGATAATTTGTAATGAACAATTAATCTAATTGTGTCTGCTTCTGTTACAAGCTGAGGATGAAGTGCTGAGACTGGATGTCTGAAATAATTTATATATTTCTGGTAAACAGTTTTTCCATGTGAGTGTCCTGTGAGTAATTTATTGTGAATTGTTGAGCTTCAGCTGTGGTGATGGTTGCTAAGTTATAGAAGTCACTGGGATTGTTTGTGTTTCTCTAACTAGATTATTTTCGAGTCCAGACAAAACACGGTGAATTTTAATTTTTAGAACTGAAAACACCATGACAGTGGAATAATAGCTGGAAACTACCTGAACATTTGAACTCAATATATTTGGCATTAAAGCAAAGCCATTTGAATATCTGGAAAATTAATACAGAAGACCCATCCACATCATTATATTTACCTTTTTCTCCAATGAGGAGGCTATTTAATGAAAAGGTTTTTATTCCTCCAGATTAACAGAACTTCTTTTAGCATCTGCATTTAATTTCTCTGTTGCTCATGGAGGTGTATTCCATTAATTAACTGTTCACTTGTGGAGTTTCCAAGGTCCCAGACAGTGACATAAAACCCTGTCTGAAATGAAATTTAAATACTTACACCGATGTCACCAGCACGGCGACTTCATCCTTTGTTCAGAGCGCCTTCAGATCGCAGAGAATCGTGTCTGGATCCGGGTTTGATGCTGCTGTGCAAAATATTGGGATTTCTGAAGGTGGAAAGAGAAAAGCAGAGGGAGTGAAGGGCAGTGGAGGTCCCTAGAGGTGCCCAGAGCCCTGCAGTGCCAGGCTCAGGTGGCAATGTCTGAATCACGCCTGGCTGGGGGCTCCAACTGCTTGGAGACAGAATTTTTCCCACTGAAAACTTCTGGCTGTGCATCCGAGCCCGTCTGCTGCTTTATCACCTTTGCCTCGTGCAGTTTTAAAAAGACTGACTTTCCTTCCCTGGGTGTTTCAGCACTGCCCTCAGGTCGTTGATGAGGAGTTTTCCCTATGGTGCTTCTTTTCTGCCTGTTCGTAGAGAGGATAAAGGCTCTCTCAGTATTTGGGCATCCTTCCCCTTTGTGATGTGTCAAATCCATGGCAAGGAGACATTTACCCAAAGGGTTTTTGGGATGCACCCAAACCAAAACCCATCAACCTCTCACTGGACAGTGATCAGAGATTGGACAGAGCAGTTCCCACCTCTCCATCTCCACTGGTCCCTTGAGAAGTCCATCAGGTGAGATCTTTTACAAAGGAATGCAACCATGATCCTTGTTTATCTTACAATTCATGAGAACTGACTCCATTAAACCAAAACAAATCAGAAGGCTGATTTTCAGGGACAACAAGGAATGTGTCAAGTGCAGCCTGTTTTGGAATATCCATGGAGTTTTCTCATAAGGATACCTGAATACTTCCCAGTCCCTACAGAACCAAATCTCAGCAAAGCCTGTGAGAATTAAGAAAGTGTAATTCATTTTCTACAGAAGAGAAACACAGTAGGTTAATTATAAATTCCCTACAGCAAATTACCTCAAAATCATGCAGTAATGGATGTTATTTTCACTAACATCTTTATTACAGCATCTTTCTGAGACCAGTGCATAACAGAGACACCAGGAGATCAGAAAATGAGTGTGCAGACACAATACACAACTCCACACGTGACTGTCTGTGTGCTTCTCTCCCAGAGACAGGAGAAGAGATCATTCCCACCCCAATTTGTCAACAAAAGTACCAGGGAGATCTGTTGGCATTTTCTGATGTCAACATTTGTCCAGTGAGGATCCACAGGCATCATTTCATGCTTCCAGGTGGTTTTGTTGGTTCGTGGCAAGGCTGAAGCTGTAGAGGCAGAAATTGAGTCACTGTTCCCTTTTGACCAGAGTTTATTTCTTGGGTAAAGTAAATTTCTTTCACTTATTTGCTGGAAAAGTAAAACAACCAAGGATCGTTTGGGGAATTTTTTTTTTTTTCTGGTTGATTTTACAGCATCTTCCTGATGGTAAAATATTGATTTATGAGATAGGAAGTGATAGTCTGCTGCAAAGAAACAGCATCATGCTTTCAATGCAAAAGCTGCAAAAGCAAAAATCGTTGATCTTCAGCTTATAAAATGTGAGATAATTCCTTTCATAAAAACCCCTCCCATCAGGTTCCTGTGGTTTCCCCCATTCAATCCGAGTTTCTAAGCACTAAAGAAATCTCATTATTGAGAAGTAAGCTAGCAGCTCCCTGGCAAAATGGTCACAGCAGTGTGGAATGGAGCCTGTCCCCCACTCAGCAGCAGCTCGAGGATATGCTCATCACTTATCCATGAGGCTCACGATGCTTAAATGCCACCTACAACAGAGCTCCTGAGCTGGCAGCCCTTCTGCTTCCCCTTTTCCCTTTAATAAAGCAAAGATTAAAAGGCTTACAAGAGCTATTACTTTGAAAGTCATGTTTCCCCCAAGTGTACCTGGCAATGACACAGGGGACAAGAATTCTGTGAGAATACTTAACTCAGTGAGCTTGGATGTTTAGGTTTCAGCAGCCCCCCCAAAAAATGTTTAAATATGTCTCTGAACTCTGAGGTTTTCTTCCTGATACCATGCCAGTCATTTTAGTTTTCCATCCATCCCCACCTCCCTTTCTGCCCAGCTAGTTTTGGGTTGAAAAAAACCAAATTTTAATATTTTTTTTCCTGTTCTTTCTCTCAATATCCCTAATGTGCCTTTCAACCCATCTCACTCACCTCAGACTGCAAAAATATTTTCAATTTTTCCACACTCCAGCAGCACCCCACAGTTCTTTTGATCTTTCAAATCAGAAGAATTTAAAGAACCTGCTTTGAATTTTCTCTCAGTCTAATTTGGTTTAGACTTGGGATTAAATTATGATTTGTAAAAGGATTGTAAACAAAGGTTCTTTCAAGGCTTTTAGTTCTTTTTTTTTTGTGAAGAGAAATGTGTTACATAAGCAGTCTAGCATAAAGAGAGTCAGAGAGTAAGTGGATGGGGAATTCCTGAGAACTGTACAACAAAGGTATCTAATGGGAGGTTACTTCAAAGGAAATCGGGGAAAAAAGAGAAAAACCAGGGGAATACCATGAGGAATACCTTGCCCAGTTTATCCCTGCCTGCCTGCAGTTCTGTCCACAGAAGGATCCTGTGCACAGGATGACACAGCAGCAGTGTGCTCATGGGGACACCCCCTTGTTAAGATTTTACTGATGGGGAAGAGGATGGAGGATGTTAAAAATGGGTCAGGACTTTTGGGCTGCACAGAAATATCAGTTTAAAATACTGAAGAATGTCTGCACTGGCTCGTTGGGGAGGTGATCATGGTTGTGTTTTCAGACCAACTAAATTAAGAGAGAGGGTACATGCCCGAGGAGGAGCTGGTGAGAGGAGATAGGAGATGCTTTTTGCTCTGAGCAGTGACAGGTGTAAAAACTCTGGGCACAGACATAGAACAGGAGTCTTACTCAGTCCTCCATGCCAAATTCCGGTTTTTTTTCTTTCTGCCAGAGACATCTGAGAGCTCTCCTGCTTTCCAGCCCCCTCCTTGTGAGCACACACACACAAGAGCACACTCACTCACTCTCTCCCTCAGGTCTTTGAAGCCTTTGCTTATCTGTGTACTTTCAGGACGGAAAGTAAAACAGTTCTGACACTTGAAAACACCTTCAGTTTGGTGCATTACAGTTTTCACCTTTTGCTGCTCGCTGCTGTTCCCTGAAAGCAGCACACAAGTGCTTACCCTTTGAAAGATATTTTTCTGCTAAGGATGTATTCAGGAAAAAAAAAATTGAGTTGCTGCTGATTAGCGATAAATGAGGCACTCGGTAAAGGTGTTTTTTCTGCAGGAGATGATGCAGTGACAGCCTGGCTGGGTACTCCTTCCTGAAATGTCTGTGCAGAGCTCTGTCTGTGTGTTCAGGGGAAGCATTGGCACGCTTGGAAATCATGAATGAGCCCCAGGAATTTTCCCTGAGGGTCAGTGAAGCTGAACTGGAAAGCATTGTGCAGATACCATCTGGGAGAGGAGAATGGTGTCTTTAGGATGAGGTTTGAATTCCTTGTCTCCAAGAAGGGTTGAGGAAAACCCTTTGTTCTCTAGCCTGCCATGCTAAAAGGCCTTTTAGCTCTTGGTAAAACTTGTCATTTGTGCTTTGTTTTGCTTTTCTTTTAATAGTTTCAGGCAAGACCTTGCCTATGTTCCCATTTGTGGCAAGGTGGACTAGATGGCCTCATAAAATATATTTCTTAGCTCTGTTTGGGTTTTGATGTGAATATGCATTGGAATCTTAAACCATAAGTACTAACATACAGATAGAAATAAAAGCTTTGCCTGCATTCAGTTTTCTTAATTATATGCTAGTGAAATCACAAGGAGGTGATCTACTAAGCAGCCAGAATAGTTTCTGGGTGATACTAGTCTTGTCCTCTAAAATGGATATAAATGCCTTTTGCCCTTTTTAGAAGTGAATAGGGAATATACATGTGAAAACAGTGTAAACCCCAAGCTGTGCAGCTGTTGATGTTCTGTTCAGCTGATTAACTACATCTCATCCAGCATGAACTTCCAACAGGTTTCAGAAGCTGGACAGTGATAAAAAGGGGAAAAAGAAGGTTGGTAATTTCTCCCATAATTGCCACCTGCAATCCCAGAGAGCGAAGGAGAAATGAAGCCATAAATAGCAAGAAAGATTTGTCTGACTGTGCAAGATCAGAGCATTGAATCAGCCTTGATTGGGCTCCCCACTGCTTTCCTTTGGTTATTTATGTCAGGTTAACCTCTCATTTCCAGCAATGACATCTGTTCCCCATCTACTCAGTTCAGGGAACATACCACAGTTTTCATTTTGTCAGCTGCCTTTCCTTCTGATTACTTTGGAGCAAGCTGCTGGGGTGGGTTTTATTTGAATAATGCCTAATTCAAAATGAATGTGCTTGCATTGAGATAGGACACATGATAAGGTGCAGGACGTTCCATAAAACCTACCAAACACACACAAGATGGAATCAAAACCACCAGAGCTAACAGAGGAAGCAAAGATGGAGGAGAGAACAGGCTGAGCACCTGAGAGCACTGAGGTGCAAGCTCCCAGACCTGGGGGCAGCTCTGTTCCACACGAGGAAAATGCAATCGTGGAATACCATGGAGCTGCACAAAACAGGCAGGTGAAGGGTCACCCTCAGGTGTCTCAGCAGAATCCTGCCTCCCCTTGATGCTAGAACCTGCTTCTGGTCATCACTCAGTCCAATGAGGTCTGACAGCTCTATTTCTGCACTGAGATGGGTTGTTCTCAGTGTGAATGGTTTCTCTTTACAAAGGAAGTTGGGGACTCCTCTCTCCTCTCCTCTCCTCTCCTCTCCTCTCCTCTCCTCTCCTCTCCTCTCCTCTCCTCTCCTCTCCTCTCCTCTCCTCTCCTCTCCTCTCCTCTCCTCTCCTCCTCTCCTCTCCTCTCCTCTCCTCTCCTCTCCTCTCCTCTCCTCTCCTCTCCTCTCCTCCTCCTCTCCTCCTCTCCTCTCCTCTCCTCTCCTCTCCTCTCCTCTCCTCCCTCTCCTCTCCTCTCCTCTCCTCTCCTCTCTCCTCTCCTCTCCTCTCCTCTCCTCTCCTCCTCCTCTCCTCTCCTCTCCTCTCCTCTCCTCTCCTCTCCTCCTCTCCTCCTCCTCTCCTCAACTCTCCTCTCTCTCCTCTCCTCTCCTCTCCATCTCTCCCTCTCCTCTCCTCTCCTTCTCCTCTCCTCTCCTCCATCTCTCCTCAATCTCTCCCTCCTAAACTCTCCTCAAACTCTCCTCTCCCTCTCAACTAACTCTCTCCAACTCCTCTCCAATAACTCTCCTAACTCTCTCTCTCAAAACTTCTCTCAAAACTCTCCTCTCCCCAAATTTAATTCTTAATTTATCGTGGCTAAGGTCACTTTACCTCTGGATTCTGCCCTCCCCAGGCAGGTATTGTTTTTGTACATGATTTATGTAGTCTACCTATTCAAATTCCGAGCTGCATGGAACAGCATGCCTCATCTCAGGCCAAGCAAATTGTTAAGTACTTAGAGAACAATAATAATGATCCTACCTGAAGGAGAAAAGAGCTGTGTGAGCGAGGTGAGAGAATTAATTATCAGCAAAACCTTATCTCTGAAAGAATATGAAGCTGCTTCCTTGCCAAGAGAGATCATGAAAAGCCAGAAAATCTGAGTGGGTTAATGCATGATCTGCATGCAGACCACTTTAACCAACTCCCAGACTCTTCCCCACCTCCCAGTCTCTTCTCTTGTGATGTTTGACTTTATCTCCATATTTTACTCTAGGTTTATTCTACTGTTATAAACCTTTGCTGCTCAGGGAAATTAACATTTCAAAAGCAAAGACTCCAAAACTTTGTAGAATTTCTTTAACTCTTATCTTCAGAAGGGAAGATATGATAAATAATTTCTAGCATCCCATTGTATATGTTGCTAAATCAACCAGGCCATGTGACAAACTCCCAAGCTGAAGGCTCTTAAAATAACCCAACATCTCATAGCAAAGCTTGTCTCCACAGTATTCAAATTTTACCCAAATCCTCATAACTTCCCTCGTAAAAGAGTTTTAATTCATTCAAAAAAATTAAATTAAAATACACAACCTACAAAAGGATCCCTCCCCTTGTGCATATTTCCAGCTGAGGGACATTCCAGTTGAGTTGCATGACAGTTTAATGGCTGCCACTGAATAATTTATTGTCTAATATTTCTCTACTGTGTGGTGTAAGGTATTAAACATCATTGAATACATGTTAAGAAAAACGTGCTCAGGCATAATTACACAAAAACATTTCAGTGGAGGCTTCACATGGATGGGAAGTGTCTGTGTGTATGTGTTTCAAAAGAGCTTAATGAGACGATGTGCTTATAGAAAATGTTAAAGATCATTTTCTCGTTTGCCAGAGCACACTTTTCCCCTGGCTTCTTCCATCTCTAGCACTTCCAGCTGCTCCTAATGATTTTCCCAATGAAACAGCTGTGTTTATGGGACTCTCATACTGTGATGTCTGGGTTACAAAATGTTCAGTGTGTTCACGAGTTCCTCCCTGTGACAAACTCCATAAAAACATCCAGGCGTTTTTGTCTTGTTTGAAATTAATGTTTGATAGAAAACTGACATGATTTTATCTAAGTCTAGCTGAAGGAAGCACCGATAAACTTCAGTCAAGAATGAAATCCTTCTCTGTTTTTGTGACATTCACCTGTTCTGACATCAGGTTTTCAGGCTCATAGCATAAGAAAAATCTTGGCTGTGTTGGAACAAATCAGGGATAAACTGATCCCAAACTCTGTCACCCCACAGCTGGCTCTCTTTAGGGATGCACTATTTCCCCCAATTCCAGGATGCTGTATTGTTATCCTTAAAGCCTTGAATCCTCAGCTTGGTCCCAGGTGCCTCCTGGTTTCACTATTTGCTTTTGTTTCCCCAAAGTCAGAGAAAACAAGGCACACGGGTCTTGCAGAATTTTTAATTCCCCTGTAGAGTTATCAAAAGTTTAAGAACCAATGCTATTAGATCGATGGTGGCACTGCTGAACCCCAAAATAGCTTCAGCCCTGTGCAGTATGCCAATTAGCAAAGACAAAAAGGGAAACAATATCTAAGTATGCCAATCTTTGCCATCTCTTTTATGTGGAATTCCACTTCAAAGCACCTGTCTTGTTTGTTATGAGATCACTTTCTTAAGCATCCAGAAAATTTGACTAAAAATTAGTGTTTTGTTATTCCTTCATGCCTCTCTCCTCAGCTGCTGAGAATCTTTTATTCCTACCATCCCTGGCAGCTCTTCAGAATGACACTATACAGTTCTCTCCTTGCCTTCAGCTCCTTATTTTTATTCATATATTGCTTTAACTTTTTCTTTTTTTTCTCATCTTGTGCACCCTATTTTTTTTTAGTCATGTCCATCACCATTTTTAAGGAATAAATTCAGGTGTTGAGAGGAGGACTGGACAGGCAGGAGGACCAACAGGTTGGGTTTAAACCGTTTCTTTTATTCCTCCTCTTTTATTCCTGGTGGTGCTGCTTCTAAAATGAAATTAAATTTGGATTACTTTAGGGTAACTCAGACTGCTCAATCCACAGAGAAAGTCAAAACTTCCACTCTGGGTAAGGTGGCCTCCCACATTAGCAAGAGGCTGGGATTCTTCCTTCCTGCTCCTACATGCAAAACTTGATTTTTCTTTCCCAGCTGCCACTGAGGATTAAATCCCCTGAATTGAGAAATATTTTGTTGGTGTTCACTCCTGTGGGCACTGCTGCTAGGAGAAAGTAAACCCTGGTAATTCTATCACAGAGCTTTGATTTGCTATGATATTACTGAAACTGGTGTGAAATACAGTGCTAAAACAGAGGCAAAATTGGTGTTCTCCTAACCAAGATGCTCAGACTGCTGCCAAAGCTGAGATAAATCCAACTCCACAAATGTGGGTATGCCTGTGAAGTACAAACACCCAAGTGTCACCTCGTCCTTTAGTTGATTACTCTGATGCATTTGTCCTTGAATCCATCCACTCCTGATATAAAAAATCAATTGCTGACAGGGTGAAGAACTGCAAGAGCCCATCCCTGCTCTCCACACTCAGCCTTAACTGGGACCTCCTCGAGCAGTGGAATTATCTGGAAACACTGCCCAGATGGAGCTAATTGTCTACAAGAGCCTCTCCTGTAAATATGTGTCTGTCATCCTAAACCACTCCAAAGGATCAGAGGTGTGAAATTCAATATTCATTGGTGCACTGCATTTATTTACAGCAGCCTGTGGTTTATTGGCACTGGCAACGTTTTGCAAGAATAAACAAACTTGGGAAAAAAAAAAAACAAAACTGCTATTTGTAGGAAGAACTTGCAGTGGAATCCGTGTTGTGAACAGAACTTCAGGACAATAAATCAAGTAATAAAATAGAACTATCAGACAATAAATCATTCAAACTCCCACGGATGGAACCAAGGAAACATGAAAGTTTGGAATGTTCTAGGATGAAGCCTTGGGCTGAATCCAAAGGTCCTGCTGGGTTAGGTGCTCTGCAGGAAGAAGGAACTGTGTCAGTAACAGTGAAGTTAAAAAGGAAATTAAACAAGGAAAAAGAACCAAGGCACAGTTTGCCATAATTTCCAGACAAGGCTTGCAAACTGCTGAAAAGCCTTCTGTCCTGGCTTGCCTGTCCTGATGCCAGGCACCCCCAAAGCCCCTCTCCCACTGCCCTCCACAGGGACAAGGAAATACAGCCAGGGCTTCCTGAGACAAGGACTGGGAGAGAGAGCTCATCAAATACTGTCACAGGAGCAGCAGCCTCGATATTAATTGAATTTATAGCACTGACACAATCAGAGCAGGATCAGGAGAAAATTAAACCTTAAGCCCCCCTTCTCCCAGGTGTCCCTGGGAATGGGAATGGCGGGTTGGCCACTCCATCACCCCTGCTCTCCCCCTGCCCAGGCACAGGAGTCACTCCCCTGCTCCACTGTGGGTCCCTCCCATGGCAGTTTTCCATGAACTTCCCTGAGCTGAGTCCATCTCACCAGCACCAGCTCTCTGGGAACTGGACATCCAAAGCCAGACCATGCAAACCCAGCGCACCTTGTTATATGACTTGTAGTTACTCCTAAACTATATTAGACACTTGTTTAAAACTGAGATTCTCCTTTACTTTGCTTAAACCCTCAAATTGTCCCAGACAGAGGCCTTGAAATAAGTTTGAAATCTGGTATTAATCCAGATAATGAAAAACAAATCAGAAGGGGAATTGTCCATTTTGCTTCGTTTGTAAAATATTACTTTGACACTCTGCTTATGCCTCGGGACTCTGGTGAATTTTGTGACCTTAATGAACTTTAACTTTCACCATCACTATTTTCTTTGAGACTATTAATACAGTGGACAAAGTAGAAAATAAATTAAAATGCCTTGTAATGTAAAGTCTGGTAGATTTAACAAATCTACATGAGAAACTGCTGGGAGTTCCTCTTTAAGCCCTGGGTGATTGATATTTTCCTTTGAACTGATGATTTCCCTCTCTCCTCCAAAATGTGTGATGCTCTGAGACTCAGAAATCCTCTGCCTTTGCCTGACAGAGATCCCCACTGTGACTTTGGTGAAATAGTTGACTTTTTGCTTCATATATATATATATATATATATATATAAAATAGAGAGAGAGAGAGAGAGAGAGAGAGAGAGAGAGAGAGAGAGAATAAATGCTGTGGCTTTGAAAGACAAATGTGCCATATGAAAGCAAGCTATTACTCCTGAGAGGTGTTTTGACTGCACTAGATCAGATGGAACTAAGAACAGGAAAGTCAGAAATAAATTCAACAAGTTTTTCTTCCTCTGTAGCTGCCAAGAATAATTTATCAAATTCCTTCTGTAACTCAGTAACAAGTCTAGGATGCACTTAAGTGTGAGTAGCAGCCAAAGCACCAATTTTCTGTTGTTGACCGTGGAGTAACAGATTTCTGAGCAAAGGACAAAAATAGTCAGTGTAAACTTTGGAAATGCATTTGGAGAAAAGGAAAATTATACCCCTCCCCAGGACGAGGCATGGCAATTTAATTTGTATTTCTCAAAAAATGGTTTCAGATGTTGATGTAACTTCCCCAAGAACTTTAGCTATTTAAATTCTAGATCATTTTCAGTTCCTCTGATTCCATCTTGACCAATTTGGTAAGCTTATAAAAATCTAAATATTGGATTTAGCCCAATGCTAGGTTTGGCATATGCTCACCTTACCCTGCTAGGAAGAACAGGCTTGGATATTTTTTTTTTTTTCTCCCCTCTTGTTATTTTATTAAGGGTCTGTCAGTCATATTCTCCAAGACTCTGGGACCTTTGGCAGTTGTCTCTGACCTACCTTGTGGTAATGAATAATCACAGAGATGACTCCCAGGGAGGAATGGCTGCATGTTTTATGATGTTATAACCTTTCTCTGGGAATGTTATGAAATAAGAGCTGTCCTGTAGCTCAGGAAGTTCTTTTTGTCATTTTTATTTCCTGAGTGAGCTCTTCAACTTGCCTTTTTAAATATCAGCAGCCCATGAGCCTGAGCCACCCTTCTGCTTTTTAACACAGGATGCTCCCAAGGCATAAACAACATAACAAAAATGACAAAAAGGTTTCCAAAAAAAAGGAAAAAAAAACCAAAAACAATCTGCCAGCAGTGGTGAATGTTGTGCCTTCAACATTCCTAGCACTGCAGGAGAAACTTTTTCCAAAAAAAATCCGTGTAGCCACTGGCTGCAAAGCTGCCACAAAACCCTTAATCTGTGGCAGAAGGTTTTTTTGGGATGTTTACTCTTTGCCCCATTAAAAATAGAGCCACACTCCAAATGATGACTGTGCACCACACAGTGAGGAAATGAAGTGAGGAGAACAGATATGAAGGACCAATTTCCTGATTATTTTTAATAACACTTAGGAAAAAGCCGTGCAAATGGCAAATGCTTTTATCTTTTTTTTTTTTTTTTTTAATCATTTATAATGAATCAGTCAGGTAGGTCTGTACTGAAATCATGTTTTATTTTTCTTGGTGGTATTTACAATGGCAGTCACCCATCTTTGGAAAAATATTTGCTTCAGCTAAAAACTTATTTTTGGTCGAATGGCATTCCGAATTAAGGAAGTTATAATGGAAGCGACCTGCAGCAGAGGCTCTGCTCACAGATGGGTCTTGAACGGGTGCTGACACAAATACTGCTTTATACTTCATTAGCAGTCACTTAATAACGTGGTGAGCATGGTGTCTCAGAGTTTGGCTGTGAAATGAAGTGTTCCTTTCATTTAGTTTGTCACCTTCTGCCAAAATGTAAAGGATTAATTAGCCCTTCTCTGGGTCTTGCTGCTTGCACCTTTAATAAAGTAAGATCCTGGGTTTCAGGGAGCATGGAAACCATTCCCAACAGGCTTCTCTTTCAATATTTTTTTTTCTTTTATTCAAGAAAAATAAAAGGTTTTTCATCTCTTGACTCAGTGCCATAAAGAGCAACCGTGCAGCTGAACATGAAATAAAAAACATACCAGAAAAAGCCAAGAATATATGAGGAAACAAGTAGACTTTATGCAGCAGCAGGTTAAACAAGATAAACATCTGTGCCTACTTTTATAATGCCCAAGGTTTTCAGACCCTGTGGTCAAAGGTGTGCTTAGTGAAAAGAGACAAAACTGCACAGTGATCTGGGTTGTACACACAAAACTGGGGGATTTTAGGGAAAAAAATTATTCTACACCTCTTTTTATTATTGGTTTTACACACAAAACTGGGGGATTTTAGGGAAAAAAATATTGTACCACTCTTTTTATTATTGATTGTACACACAAAACTGGGGGATTTTAGGGAAAAAAATTATTGTACACCTGTTTTTATTATTGGTTGTACACACAAAACTGGGGGATTTTAGGGAAAAAAATATTGTACCACTCTTTTTATTATTGATTGTACACACAAAACTGGGGGATTTTAGGGAAAAAAATATTGTACCTCTCTTTTTATTATTGGTTGTACACACAAAACTGGGGGATTTTAGGGAAAAAAATTATTGTACACCTCTTTTTATTATTGGTTGTACACACAAAACTGGGGATTTTAGGGAAAAAATTATTGTACACCTCTTTTTATTATTGGTTGTACACACAAAACTGGGGGATTTTAGGGAAAAAATTATTGTACACCTGTTTTTATTATTGATTGTACACACAAAACTGGGGGATTTTAGGGAAAAAGTTATTGTGCCTCTCTCTTTATTATTGGTTAAATAATCCAAAAAACTCTCTTCTCCCAGCCATGTGCAAGTATTTGATTTTTTTAGACCTTTTCAGAATCCTTTGACCTGTTGCTGTTGTTTAGCAAGCCTGTCTTTCAGTGGCTCAAATTTCTGTGAAGTCAAATTTTGTTGACCTCATGTTCATGTGTCTGCTGCTGAGGAGCATGAATTAAACCAAAATATAAAAGGCAGGAATTCTGGTTTTATTCCTGGCCACATGGAAAGTGCTCTCAGTGCCTGGGTCCATTTGTTCCAGCTGGTAGAGTACAGCATGTCATAAACTTTCAAAATACTGTTTACCAAACAGTTTTACGACACATATTAAAGCTGAAAAAAGCCCAGAAAGTCAATTCTAAATTATTAAAATATGTAACTTGTAATGTAGTAGCTTGCTCATACAAATTACTGCAGTAGAAAATCCATTAAGTGTGGTGTGGTCCAAGGCAGCTTTATTATGGGAAGTGACAAGGATGGTTTTTAATGAGTTGAAATCTGGTGATATGAATATTTTTTTTTTTTGAAGCTGCTCTCTTCTAATTAGAGCTTAAAATATTTTTCATGTAAAATATCTTTTTTTTCTGTCTAAATAGAAACTTTGTGTGGTTGTGACAATCATCTTTAGATCTCATTTTCTCAAAAGGATATTTGGACACAGCTCCATCAATGCTTTTGGGAAGTTTTTATGATTTGCTACCTGAATTATTTCAAAGTTTTCTGGTTTGTTTTATCCCCCTTCTGAGGTTCTAAATGCTTCTGAGTTTCCCAGAAAAGCTGAGGGGGAGTTTGTGTGCCTCTAGTTCTGATGTACCTGTACCTGTGAAGGTGAACTCTGAAGTTTTTTTTCTCCCTGCTCCATAGCCTCAGTTTGTCTGTACCAGCAGATTTTGGATTTAGCTGTGCCCAGTTCCCACTTTATTTATATCCCAATCCCTCAGCCAAGCGCCTTGCAGAGGCACATTAGGTGATAATGTCATCTGTAATGTGGAAATTTCTCTTTCTGCAGAACCCTGTCCTGTTTCTAAAATCTCTCTGAACGTCACAACTCTTCTAAATAGTATAAATTTGTTCTCTTTTGAGCAATTCAAACCTAACTCATAATCCCTTCGGGAGGCCAGCCACTGAAGAACTATAAATGTGTTGCACTTTCAATTATTTATAATACTGGGCTTGCTGTAATATTCACATCAATGGAAATCAGCAGATGATGCATGCTGAAGCATCAAGTGGAGTTTTTCCTGAACTTTGACCGCTTGCTCACACTCCCTTCAAGAGCTGCATCTCAAGATTATTTGCACCACCGAAAACCTGTGAAGAGTTTAAAAAGCAGCTGGCATATTTGCCTGGTTAAAAAAGCAGCTTCTGAAGTAACACTCCTTCTCTCCATCTGTCTCTCTGCTACGATGGCTGAACACTGTGCTCAGCTTCCATGTATTTCCTGGGAATCCTCTAAAGCAAAAACTGGGAACAGACTACTGAGAAGGAGTAGTGGCCGTGGCTGTATTCCTACAAAGAAATGCAGTCTGGGTGTGTGCACTCATCCTGAGCTGTGTGCCTGTCCTGCCTCCAGACTGAATAAATTACATTACTGCCCTGAGGGTGTATTTGCCAAAATGCACCTCCAGGGAATAAGCAGAGCTGGGAGGGATCAAGGATCACTGATTCCAGCTCCTGGCCCTGCACAGCACCTTTTGTGAGTCCTTGTCTGTCAGCTGTCTTTGAGGCTTGGGCAGACACAAACCATTGTAAGAGAAAACTTTCTTTGGGAGTTTTGTGTGTGTTTATCCTGTGCTGAGAGAGCAAGGGGTCATGAGCTTCAGTTCCCTCTGCTGTGTTCACAGCTGTTCCCTGAGACTGATTATTTTTGCCTCCCATGAATCGACACAAGCTACGTGGCATCTCAACCCTTGTTTTCTTGTTGCATCCTGCTAGAGGCTTATTAAGGAGTGACCCTTTGGGTCAGATGTAAAACAAACACAAGGGCCACCAAGGCTTTGCTTCAAATATTTGCCCTTCCACAGAAAAACTGCAGTTCTAGCAGCTCACTCTGACTCAGATGGTTTGGCTACAAGCAATTCCCCTGCATGCATGGCCATTTTTACAGAAAATAAGGACATATTTAAGTACCTTGCTCTCCTAACAAGGTTCCAGATGTGGAAGTGATTTGATTCAGCTTCCTGTCACTGCTGGGCTTCAGGCCAGCCGATTTCATTCCTATCTCTAGGGTAACAGAAGGAGGGCTTGTAGGCAGATATTGAAATACTGAATTTTTGGGCAATCAGTAGATACCAGAAAGGTAAACAAATCTCATACCACAACATATCCATATTCTTTTCACTGGCCTGTTCTTAGTTTTGCCTCTGCTTTTCAAGGGGCTGCTTTATTCGTTGCTGCAAGCTCAGAATTACCCTGAAAGGAAAGCATTTCCTACTCTTACATCAGACAAAGAGAAGCTTGGAAAATTATAATCTATTTTCTTCCCCCTAAAATTTGCCTCGCAGGTTGAAAGTGTGAAAGAGGATGGGCCAGCCTTTGTCTCTGAATGCAGCAGCTAAAAGCCTCGATGCTCTGCAGAATGAGGAGAAGGAAAACAAATGGTTTGGACTCCCCTGCCTACTTTCCCCATCCCTTGCACCAAGGAAAACCTCTAAAAATGGCCTGAGCAGCAAAAAGCCTTGCAGCTGGGGAAAGCTCAGTCTGTTCTGGCAACCCTGGCTGAAAGGATCCCTGCCGTGTGTGAGTCTCCTGATTGCCACCCCTCTCCTCACCAGAAAAGCTGTGAGAACAAAGAATACCTGTCCTGCCACCGTACTAAACAGTTCCCTTTACAGCCCTCCGAACACAAAATGCAGATAAGATTGACTAATCTGACATTTGTCAGCAGTGGTGAGCAGAGAATGTCTGTGCTGCTTGATACCCCCAGGGTATCTGCTCTGAAAAAACAAAACTCCCTCTCCCACCCATCCCTTAAATGAAAGAAAGCAGGGAAAGGGTCTGACTCCACTAAATTTATAACACCATATAAGTATAGTACCATATAAGCATTTTATCTCTGTTTGATAGCAAATATGTAAGATTACTGTCACAGGGGGCTAACAGAAATGGAGAATTAGCTAAATGGGATGTGTCTGACAAGACAGGGAGAAACTGATCCCTAAAGCAGAAAAGTAGGTATAGGATATCCTATAGTTATCCTATAACTGGTAAGATAGCACAAGAGACTGCATCTTTTGGGAGGGTTTATGGTTAAAAACACAAGTGATGAGGAACTTCTGTCGGGAAGTTTGATCTTTGATGTGTGACAGCATTTCCTTCCTCTATCAAGATATCTTCAGGCAGGAACTTGGACATGTAGAAGCAGGAATGCAAATTAAGAATCCATTTAAGTTTTTGGCATTAATGCTCTGCTGAAAATCAGGTGCAGACCTGACATGGGTGTTCATGTGTAGAGGGTAAGGCAGAGTCAGCCAAACCCTACATGGCTAAAAGACTGTGGCTTGGAGAGATTTCATCTCTTTTTCAGGCACAGCTAACTTCTTGTGGCACATCAAGAACATTATTTACTTACTTCTAGGGGAAGAAACTTTGTGCCTTGGCTTGACAGAGGAGGGAGGGAATCTGTCTCCACAGAGGAAGGAGGAGGAGAGTTCAGAGAGGCTCTCACTGCAACCTGCTTGGCTGTGGAGAATAGGATGGTGTTTTCCAAGAGATCACACAGAAAAATAATCATAACCAGAGCTGCAGCTGAATATATAATTGTAGCTTTTGTGTTTCCTTATTCTGTGCATGTAATTGTCTTCTTTCGAACTTCTTTTGATTTGGAGTGTTAAATTTCAAGCTGAAGGACTTCCTTTATGAAGTAGGACATGGGACCTAAATTACCTAGAGTGATTCACAGCCTTTTAGATGAGGATGCTTAACAAACTTGGCAAGTAACAATGGCAGGGTCTGAGTTTTGTATAAATCAGGAGAAATTATAAAATCAGTGTTGTCAGGGGAGAGTGTGATGTGGATATTGTGGTGACTTACACAGAGCTCTTGTGGAAATTATGTGAGAAGGAGTTAAAAATTGATATTGCAACATCAAAAATCAAAGACGAAGGATCCCAAACCTCTGGCTTTGTGCCACTGCTGCCAGCACACGGCTTGCTCTCCTGTGGCAGCGTGCAGTCCCACGAGAGAGAAATCTGAGGGGTGTCAACCCCAGCTGTGCCTTGCCAGCTTCTCTGCACATCTGTCCTGCAGCTGGCCGTGCACCAGGCCAGCTGGGGATGCAGGATCTGAAATCATCTGGGCTCTGTGTCACTAAACGATCAGAAATACTCAGGAAGGGTCACTGGGCTGGGGCAACTAAAGAGCTGCCTGCCAGCCTGGGAACAAAGCCTCTCCTCAAAACAGGGATTCTCTCAGGAGCAGGATGCCCAGGACCATGCACTGTTTAATGTCATGAGAAAGAGCCTGTTGAGCACTTGACTTGTACAAAACCTAAAGCAATTAAAAAAAAAAAAAAGAGAAGACTGTGAGACGTTTGGAAGAAGTCTGTTCAGGAAGAAGAGGGGAGGGTTGGAAGGAAAAGTTGCTGAGCAGCATCTTTTCCCTGGGCTCTCCCACAGCAGCCAATGTGATCTCCACCTCCCCTCACGAGGTGTGCAGTGCACACAGTTATGGAGAAGGTAACAGAGGCTGGAAAAGGAAATTCTGTGAGTATCTAGTTTTAAAACAAGCAGCTTCCTCTAGTGTTTTATCCAGTATAAGCAGAATATTGCATGTAGGGATGATTCAAGAGGTAGAGGATAATTTTGGTGGAAAGGAGCAGAAGTGGAAGGATGGCTTGGAATCTTCACTTAAATTGCAAGATTATTAGGAAAATAAGTGAGGTATTAAAAGTTTTAAGATTTTTCTTTGTTGCAGGCTATTGTTTGTACTCTCCAAATTTCCTTTAAATCTTCTCTGTATCATAGATTATTTCACTGTGGATAGCAAGTGCATACTGTGCTCTTCATCCATTAACAGTGTCACTCATTCTGATATCACATTTGAACAGCCCTCTGGAATATGTATAAATATATTAATATATTTATATATATATGTACTGCTTGTTTAGGGGTAGGCTCGACTCTAATTTAACTCAATCACTTCCTGCTTTATATTCCTAAGAAGCCTCTTGTGATTAAATAGCTGGGAATGACAGTTGGGGCTGTATTTATTTAAGAAGTGACTCTTAAATAAATGCAGAATTTTTACATGCTGAAAGTGAGGCTTTCAATTTTATAGTTCCAACTTCTAATGAAAGCAGCACTATCACCACTGCATTGTGACAGACTTGGGGTGGCTTTTCCCATTCTTATTGCATGGCACAAAAGAAACTGCTGAAGTTAGGTCAAACTAACCATGAATATGAATTTTCATTTGGTACATGCTTCCAATCAGTGCAAAAATGTTTCCAAGGCAATGGGAGTTCTCCAGTCTGCACACATGCCTCTGAGCACACAAAGCCAAAAAACAAACTTTGGAAATATCACCTTTAAATGAAAGGAAAGTTCATCTCTTATGGCTTTAGTCCAGAAAAGTATCCCACCTTTTTTTTTTTTTTTTTTTTTTTTTGGGCTGCCATAATAAGAGTAAATACTTAAGAACCTTAAACAGAGTCCTGGAAGGTCTCTTGGACAAAGCTAAAGGGCAGATGAAGGGTGGATTTTTCAGCCTTCCTGGGGAAGAATTGTGAACAGAGTCCAGGTGACCCTGTGAAGAATCAGAAAATGAACCTTGATTGCCCAAGTCCCAGCACAGCCCCTCTACCAGAGCATTATTATCAGCTGCCATGTAAGGGGCATTTCCAGCAAGTTTGCAGTTGGTCTCCAGGGGAGATAAAGCCCTGTGTTATTCCTGACAGATATTCTGAAGTTAGTACCAAGTGCATATATCCTTTTGGACACAGCAGGGTGGATTTGGTGCTTCCTTCACGAGGATTCAGCCTGACAATAACTTCAGTAGAGACTTGGCTTAAGGAAGAAGTGATTTTCTGGATGATTGACCCAATTCTGGCCATGAGTGGAGCTTTAAAGAAATGGATTTCCTCTGCCTTCTCACTGAAGAATAGTGAGCAATCAGCCTTTTTTTAGCAATGCTAAGATTTCATTCACCTGGAATTTTGTTAGGGGACACTTCTATACAGAGCAGAGGCCACAACATTTTTTTTTCTGAGGATTCCTGGCTCTCTCAAGCCTGGTGTAGATTCTATCCACACTAGGACATTGCTCAGAAAATCAGAGCCAGCTTTTAGTGATGGACTAAGCTTTCTCAGCTGTCATTTAACTAAATCCAGCCATGTTCCTTCCCATTAAAACAAATGTGGATTCTGGGAAAACACCTGTTTGCTTGTGTCTGTAGATGATATAATCAATCTGTACTGTTATAAATGTTGACAATATTTTCAGAATTATTCCCTGTGAACTATTATAGATTTGCACTTGAAAAACATTGTTTGGGGGGACATAATCACTGATAGAAAATCTGGGTTCTTTATGATCAGATTGGCCTTGGCAAATTGTGTTTCTGTTGGTTGGCTTCAGCTGGTCCTGGCAGTTCAGAGGCAGAGATAGGTGTTGAAAATGGATTTTTTTTTTTTCCTAGGCACCAGCAGTCTGAATAACTAATATAGAGAAAATGAACTGGTTTTTAGCTAAGTTTCTAGGTCTAGCTAGGTTTTAGCTAAATTTCTCAGTGCAAATTCACTAACTTGGATATATTCCTGAAAAACAGGCATCTTTTAAAGTGCCTCTTCCATATTTCTCTTCAATACCTGCAGCATTCTTAGGGATTTATGCTTAAAATGCTCCTTCCTATTGTGTGCCTGGGAGAAGCTCTTTTGCTTTCAGGGCTCCTGGTGGGGTCGATTGTCAAAATCAAAGTTCCCATGAGCTGATGAGCTGTGACCCATTTCTTGGTTTAAAAAATAAACATAACCTGCTCTTGTCAACACTTGGGTTTTTTAAATGGCATGGGATTTTAGACAGCAGGAGCTGCTCAGTGATGTCACTGGGATGTCCAAGCTCTCCCTTGGAGCTGTCACCCTCTGTTGCTGTGATATTGGAGCTGCCTTTTCTCTCTGTCCCACCGTTGCAAACCTGATATCTGTTGGGTTTTTTTTCTTTTTTTTCCTGCTGTCTATCTTTTCCCATCAGCAAGAAGAAGAAGAAGAAGAAAGAAGACTGCAACTCCCCCACACATCCACCCCCACAAATTCACAACTGGGCTAGGAGCTGTGTGAAGAAAAAGTGACAGGCTGCAATTCTGGATTGGAAAATCTTCCTGAAGCTCTCCTGTAATTCCTGTGTAGAAAGGGGTCTTGTGCTAAATATAAACCCTTTCAGACAAGCTAAAACAGAATGCTCGTAGTCAGGAAAATGAGAATCCTAAGAACTGATAATCTGATGGCAGATCATCAAATGGTTTCTGTCTGTTCAACCTGGATTTGAGATTTAATCTGATTTTGAGTGGGAATGGAGTTTTAGGTGATTCCAGAGGACACACAACAGTCACTTTTGGTGGGCTGAGGGTGGAGAAGGACTTTATTTCGGCATCCAAGGGAAGCTTCTCTCTCATGCTCATTCAGAGCTGCAGTTCTCTTTGAATGGATGTGGAGCTTGGAATAAATTGATCAAAACCCATTATTATTTGTTGTTCATCCTCATCAGTGGTGACAACTGACTTGCTGACAGGCAATGCTATTTATAGACCTTCTTGTAGGTATAAATGGCTCAGCTCTAATTTTGTTCTCAGTAAAAGTGCTAATATTGCTCATTCTTTAATACCTGGCAAGCCATTTTCTTTTGGTTTGTCAGCAATTATTTAATGTGTAATACCCTAGCCAGTGGTTGTTGCCAACGAGAGAGGCCTTCTGACAAAATTTTGGAATTTGCATTAAAATAAAATTGGTTGGCTTGTTATTTTAGTGGCTTTTCGTGGAGGCTTTAATACATGCCAAAAAAGAAAACTTCTAGGGCATACACGGAAAAGTTGCTGCTATGTAGATTTAATTTTTTTTTTTAATCTGACTGGCAAATTAATCGAGATTTTTCTGTCATCTGCACGATCTCAAGTTCTTCTGTCTTTTCAGAAAAAAAATCTTTGTATATCGCCACTTCCCTGGGATTTCTACTGTAATCCATTTCCAATCCACTCAAGTGTTCTATGTATGTGTAAGAAACTGCTGCTTGCTCCAGCTGTACTCCAGAAAACAACAGAAACCGACATGCAAAGTGACAAATTTCCAGCCTGACGAAACAGAAGGTGCTGAAAGGTCTGTAAAGAGCCTTAGACTCTGCCGTGGAATTCAGCTCCATGAGAAAACACTTGTGGTTTAGAAGACACACCTCCATTTCTCTGTCAGCATCAAGCTATCTTCTTTTTTCATGCTGATGAGACGATCTGCTGGTTTATCCTGTAAGGACATGGTGTTGCAAAACTTAAGCCAGGCAGAAAATATTATCCCTGAATCGGGACTTTTGGGGATTGAATCCTTTCTTCTGCTTGATGATGATTTTTCTTATCAGTGGCTGAGGATCCCAGACCTGCCTGCTGCAGGTAGTGCGATCAAACATTTAAATTTCTTCGCTGCAGTGTAATAAAATGTAAAGGGAAATACTTTAAAATCAGAGGATGCTTGACATTTTCAAGTGATACATGTTTCTGAATGAGTTTATAATTTTTCCTCATATATGGATTTTTTTTTTTTTGCTGCCATTATTTTAAGATTAAGAGAAAGCTTAGGAGCAAGTGAATAATGCTGCTACCAGAATGTATTTCTGGCTGGCTGGGTTGCCTTCAGAGACCTGATCTAAATTGATGTTTTGTGCTAACTTGTACTGAGGTATCCCACAGCACAGGGGACTAGCCTAGTTTGTGATCTGTTCCTCTGTCTGCATTATAATCCGACTGAAATCCAAGGAACTGTCCCAAAAGCAAGGACACAACAAAGGTCAGTGTAGGCAGAGAGAGCTGGACCAGAGGCTTAGGAAAAGTGTACAAGAACAGCCCCTGTAGAGTGGCAATAAACATTTCACATACCTGTTTTTCTGGACTAAAAATGCATGCTTGAAAGTATTTTGAACCATTATCAAAGTTCTAGCTAATAGCTGTTAGATAAAACCACGAGTTACAGTAACATTTCAGCCCATTAAACCTTAGGGTCACCTTATCCTCAGAAAGAAAAACGTCTTGCACAGTTTGCAGAATGTGATATCCAGCAGGACAGAGCCCTTCAAAAAAAAGATACAAGGGGACAATAATTTTAAACAGCAGGTTTGTTGTGATCTTACTGATCCCACAGTACTTTGCAGACCAGGAACTGAGGCGTCAGAGGAGAAAACAACACTCAGTGTGTATTTATCCCCATGTTCTCTGGGTGTCAAGGTGCTTTAATAGGATTTAAACAAGTGGAGAACTGGGTAGTGGAAAGCAATTTAATGTGTATTTCATCTGGAATGTGTGTGAAGCTTTAGATCTGATTATCCACCAGAACAAAAGGGCTTTTACAGCCCGTGGGCTGGAAAGGCTTGGAAATCTGCCTGAATGTCTTCCAAACTGTCCTGAACCTAAACACAGCAATCTTGGCTAGATCTGAGTAGAATGGGTGGCAGCTCAAGTTGTTGAAGCAGATTAGCCTTGGTAAAGCAGTGGGAAAGAGTGGATATTGTCTCTGTTTTCCAATAAAGATTCTGTCTTTGTCCCTTGTCCTCCCCGAGTGCCTAAATTTAGACTCTGAAATGCATCCTTATCCTTGAGAACAGAAATAAATATTGATGGTTGTTTGCATGTGAAGGTGTCATTGATTTTGATGGCATTCAGGGTCACCCTGTGCCATTAAACAGAGGCCTGTTCTGAGGTAGGTGGCTACAAAAATCTGGGCGTTGCAGATAATTGGAGAAAATTTCAGTGGCTAAGGAAAAAAACGTTCCTTGAAATGAACAGTAACTTTAGCAGGAGTGCTTAGAAAATGTCGACCCAAAAGAAAGCATTTCGAATATTGCTAATAGATGGGAAAGGTTTGAAGAATTTGATATAAGCTGATGAAGAAAAGAGGCTTCAGGCTGTGCCCTTGCAGGCTCAGTGGAAAGTAGCATCCTTTGGGATTAAAGGAATTGCAGAGTGTTCAGCCCACTTGCACCGCCTGATTTCCAAAGAGCTGCTGGGAGCCTGCCTGCCTGGATTCCCTGGAAAAAGGAAGCTCAGGGGGCTGTAGGGAGCTGGGAATGGTTGCGACGTTCAGGTACTGGCTGTGTGAAACAACGGAGAGCAGAGGAAATAAGGATCAGGGGAAAAGAAGAGAAGCAGATGGAAAATGCACTTTTGGGGAGTGGCCGAATAGCTGTGAAGCACAGGTATGGAAAATGGTTTACAGAACAAGTATATGGAAGACTAAATATAGAAAGGAGATGAGATTAATGTTCTGGAAACCAGCTGCAGATGATGTGATGTGCTCTGGACACTGTGTTCTCTGTTCTTGTATCATCCCCCTGGTATCCAGGCACTTAACTGGCAGATGACTCACTGTGTCTTTGTGCTGCAGCTTGCTTCTCAATTAGATAAAGGTAATTCTTTCCACTTTTGGAGTGATGCTGAAAAGGATTGATCTGTAAAGTGCTTTGAAGATACACTAACATTCACAGAGCCTCTGAAGCCTCGGTTTTAATTGTGGAGCTGCAGATAATTTTAGTACATTATTGCAGCAACAAAAATGCCTAAGTGCAGTAATTCTAGTCCATGGTACATTATTTTTGGTGTTCCAGATACCTGAGATGATATGGAGGCTGAGTAAATTGCTAACATAACACGATTGGCTTCGCTTACATTTGTTCCACAATGAAGCTCAAAACATCTTTTTTCTTGTTGGGAACTACTCTCTTTGTTTGCAGTGCAACCTTCTCAATGCTCAGAAGATAACTTATTGTTTTAGCTGATGCACCACATAAAACTTCCAGGTTAACTTTGCTCTGAGCGACAGCGAAGGGAAATTATTGCAAATTCAAAACTTCACCATTTCATCCAGGCTTGCAGAGCTCACGCCCCACTCTGCTCACTTGCAGAGCTTCAAGTGTCATGTCAGAAAAGGTTTGTCCTCAGCTCTCAGCCCATGGTTGTGCCAGCTCTCATGGTGATTCATCTCAGCTTTATTGACATTTTGATGTTGCCCTCGGTGTAGAACATGGGTGTTGCCAGTGAAAAATCCACTAAATTTAGAGAAACTCTGGTAAATACAGGTTTATATTTTAGATTTTTAGTTTTTCACCCGTGCTTGTGTTTAAGCTGGATAAGGTGACATTTCTGACCAAGCAAAAGGTTGTCTTCAACCCAGTTAGAGACAAGTTTAAAAAAATCCAGTGAATCACTCATGTTTTCTGAAACTCTCTTTACCAGCTCTCTGTGCACCTGGTTTCTATCCAAAATAAATGCAAAATCAAAGTAATTGAGTGGGACTGCTTGGAGAAACTCCCCCTTTTTAAAAGAACCATTTCATTGTCCTTCTCTCAAACTTTCAGTGGTTGTGTGAAAGCACAAGGTCTGCAAACAAAGTGTCTGAAATTTGTGACCTTTCTAACATAAAGGCACTCTTCCTAGCCTTGATTCCCCTCCTGCTGCAAAATCTCTCACTGTCTGCTTTACCAGTTTCTCCTTTCCCAGATAAAACAATGCACAATTCTTCATCTTTTTCAACTGACATTGAATTAACTCTCAAATTCTTTCTTGATGTTTTCCAATATTGCTGTCACTTATATGAAAAATAACAGTGAATGGTGGTGATGCTATTTTGGCCTTAAGTGCTGGAATGGAAGCCTCAGCTGCAAGAATTTCCTGAGTACCTTTAAAGAGAAGGTTTGTCCCTTCCAGTTTCTCTGTTTAGTTACTAAATCTAAACATCAGAAAATGCCTCAAATCTCCTCAGTTGTTTGGTCAAGACAAAGCTAAAAGAAAAACATGGATGCGTTTTAGCTGTTGGAATGTGACTCTGAAAGCAAGTTCAGATAACCAAACACTTGAGTGGATTATTAGGCAGCTGCTGCTAAGTGTGATTTTTACTGTTCAAAAATCACATTCAAAAAAGAACTGTTCATCTTTATAGACTTATGCTAATTCTTCTGCAATTCCTTAAAAATGTTACTGGACATAGAGAAATCTTTGCCCCCTATCTTAAAGACTTCTCAAAGGTGACCTGGAAAATAATTCTAAAGGGATTTGTATTTCAAATGGCTTTTTCTCATTTTAGCACAGTGTTGCTAGTTTAGAGCCTTTCTGACACTCTCTCGTTCTAAAATTCCTTGTTAATCAGGTTAAATAATGCATCCAGCATAATTCCAGCATGCAGATTCCTCTTACAGGACATGTCTACTCAGGCATTCAGACTTTGAGGCAGATGAAATTCCTAAACCTTTAGTGTCTGCTGCTCTCCTCTGTGACCTTTTACCATGCACTCAGACCCTTTCCTTTACTCCCTGTACGTGATGCACAGAACAGGAAACAATCACTCAGATCTCAGATGTCACATTATCAATTTAAGGCAGCATCTCACCCATTGAGATGGACAGGGAGTCCTTTCCTGTTGCATAGCAGGTAAGTTAAAACAAGCAGGCTGTGTCTGAAGATATGTGGAACAAGCATGGCACTCAGCTTTTTGCTGTTTATCTTGCAGCTCCCTCTATTAGAATTACTCTCTCATCAAACAAATGAGGCTTTTATGGATATTAGCAGGAGATGTGCATCTGCTGTGAGCCGTGCACAGTCACCTGATTCGATTAGTGTGTTGAATAATGCTTACATGATCTTATTACCTAAATATGCTGTGTCCTTTTTCCTGTACACGAGGGGTAGCAGCCCCTTTTGGTCCTGGCATTTATGTACAGATAAATGATTTAAATAGTATAGAGTGGCTCATTTAAGCAGGCTTCAGACATTAAATAAGTGTTAAATGCAGTGCTTCTGGGTGTGTCTCTGGATGGAACAGTGGATCAAAGCTGTTCAAATACTGACAAAGTCTAGAAGAATGGTCGTAGTTTGCTAAAAAGTGACTGTTCATTGCCTTTTGTTTAAATGAATCATCTTTCATCGCCTTCTGTGGCTTCTCGACTGTTATACAGCAATCATCCTCATAATGAGAGCCATTTTAGTCCATGGTAAACCAAAGCAGTTGGATTATTTAATTTCAAAGCTATTCAATTCCAGAGTGTTGTCCTTGAAAATAAACCTTCTAATTTGTTTCTGTAAGATAGAGTCAATGTTCTCACGAAATTGTAAGATAAACAAAATAGTTTACATTCTTTTGTTATGATATGGAAGGCTTCTCATCTGACCACTAGGATTGGAGAGGTAGATAGCTCATTACCCAATCCCTGGTCAGTGTCCTAGAAACGATAAAATAATTAAAGTTTCAATAAACTACAGTTCTTTCCTTCTCCTATGCCTGAACACCTGTTGTGTGTGTTGCTGTGTTCCCTCTGTGCATCACAGCAACACCAGAGTTTAAGTAAATTGATATCATTTTAAAAACCCCTTCTCCTTGCCCACTAAGGCAAAGTTTTTCACCAGTTTGTTAAATATTTTCTACCTGATTTTGTACGGGCTCTGAGTGAGATTGCTCCGATGACATTTAGCAAACTCAATTTTTAACAACGTTTTTTCCCAAATAGTAAAATCCTAAGCACTAAAGCACTTGCCTTTTGACCTGCAGTCTGGAGCCTGCACAGCAGTGGCTGTGGCACAGTGCCTCACCCCTGGGAAGTTTTCTAGAGGTGTTAGACACACAATGACCACAAGAACAACGTTTTTTAATATTTAACCCAAAATTTCACACCATCTTTTTGAAGCAGCCAATCCCTTCCCGTATGAAATACCTGAACGATTTTGGATACAATATCTTGCATATTTTTCTCCACCTAAAAACTGCCTGTCTGTGCCAATTTTTCTTGACAAAGCCCCTGTATTACTTACCTCGATAGTGCCTGATGTTTAAGGAATGGGATATGCTGCATTTAAAAGGGGGGGGAAAGATTTAGGATTGCAAATCTCTGCCAATAAAATGCTTTGGTGGTAAATCTCTGCTGCAGTTTGTTCAACAGCTGCACTGCATGAGAGGCTTACACTGCAAACAGTGATATTTGGGTCCACATATATTATATAATATTCTGTGCCATCAACAGCCTGCCTGAAAGGGGATTTAAAGGTTTCGTAACCTACAAATTTGCCAGTTTGTTATACTAAGGGAAACGTCTCATTCCCTGTTACTAGGTCATTAATTCAATGTGTAATTGCTATATATAAGTACTCTAAATTCCTTTTCTATTAACTGGAAGAAAGAAATTAAATTAAAGCCTTTAAACGATGCCCAGCATCTTGATGAGAGTGGTGAAGCCAGGCTGCTCTGGTAAATTAGGAAAATCCATATTTTTTAACTTTGCTTTCTCTCTTTTTGAACAGTGCAGCATGTCTTGGAGTTCATAGAAAATGAAAATAGTCCAGTGCATATTGCTGGGATTTCATTGTCCAGCTGGGCTTGGGTTTTCACTCCACACTTGCAGAGGTCTAGTGAGGATTTTAGTATTTACTCAAAGTATTTACATGCTGAAACAATTATTCCCTAGCCTCAAGCCAAACACTGAGGGGGCCAAGAAGAGTGAAAACCAACTTCTTTCTTTTGGTGGTAGTGAGGAGGAGTTCATGGAGGAACTCATTTCTTAGGGAAGTCCACTCCCAGCAAGGCAAAGGATTGCAAGCACCTTCCACCTCCTGCTTTTTCCACGTGCTGTGATGGTAGAAATACCTATCCCCAAGTGGAATACAGCCTGTAAAAATTCCACTAGCTGTCACCTAACTGATATTTGCCAGCAATGAAGCTGGACAGAAAAAGAAGGAAAAAAAACACCAGCAAAAACCCAGGTCTAGCATTGCCTTCACCAGAGCAAACTGCTGCTCCTTTTTAATTCCTGACTCATAACATGAATTTTTATTGTTTATTCCAGTACCTCTCTAATTATTTAAAGTCGAACTATTTCCTGAAAAGTGATGAATCACAAGTTTCTTCCCCTTTGATTGTGTCTGAGGGCTGCTTTATACACGCTTTTGAGAGCAAGTTGTGAAGGGCTTTAAATGGCAAGAAACTTCTCAGGATTATGCATTTAAGATTTTCCTCATTTTTTTCCTCAATTCCAATGCAACAACAGCTCTCTTCCCCTGTTGCTCTTAGTGTATTTGCATGGAGTTACACAACTTAAATTTCAATTTCTATGAGCTTTACTTCTCTGTCCCTTATTTATCTGGCTTTTAAAAATCTGATCTTCCATAGTTTCACCAAAAACAGTTGAGCTCTAACAGCTAACTCTTTGCTAGTAATATTTTTTTACCTGACTGGGAGGTCTAATACTGTGGTGAGAAAGAATGGAAAGTTCAGCAGTTAATCCATGAAACTCCTGAATAATTCATTGAACATAAGCCCTTAAAACTCTGATTTAAGTTGTTAATAATGATGAGTAGTTCATTCTGAAGACTTCCATTTCTTGTGCCTAATATAAAGTAGAAGCAGGATAAACTCACTACAGTCATGTTTCATCTGTAAAATTATTTCACTTGCAAGAAAATGATTTTTTCTTCCAGTCTCTTTTCATCCATTTCAGGAAATACTAGATGTTTAAGAGTCACCACTTCTTTTGCCATCCTACATGGGTATGTTACTGAAAAAAGTCATTTGACTGAAGGATATTCACAATATTTAATTGGAAAAGGCAGTATTATATGAAAGTGATATAGCTCTTTCCCTCAAATTAGCTCCTCTAAAATATTATGAACATAAACATCCAGCTCTAGGAAATACAGGATTTTTTTTCCTGCAGACATCAGAAATAAGTACCAAGTAAATTTCTTAAAATTCTTGTTCAAGTAGAGACTTCCTGCACTAAAGGAATGAGGAATCCAGTATGTCCCTCAAACATGGAGAGCTCCAGGGCTCAAGGAAATTTGTAATTTCTTCTCCCTGGTACTGTTTGCACCTTTGTGTGGGGAATCAATGGGAAATTGTATGGTTTATTAATCACTGATTAATAATGTTTATATTACTAAGTGTTTATGTCAGTAAGTGACCCTTCAGCATCCTCAGCAGAGGATGGGAGAGGTGAAATTTTAATGAGATAAAAGTGGGGTTTAGCAAGCTGCTGGAAAATATTATTATTATTATTATTATTATTATTATTATTATTATTATTATTATTATTATTATTATTATTATTATTATTATTATTATTATTATTATTATTATTATTATTATTTTAATCCATCCTGGAATTTGTTTAGCTTTTTTACTCTATTTTCCAAACTATCTGAGTGAGATGCCCAGGGTGACAGCTGGAGCAATACAAGTGTTTATCCACAGCTCTGCTTCCTAGCCTGGACCTTGAGCTTTGCTCAGCTGCAATGCACTCAGGCTTTCAGGGCCCCTGCTACCCCAGCATGGAATGCCCTAATAATTACAAATCCCACCTTGAAAGCTGAATCTTTTGCTGGTCTTGTAACCTAGAATAATTCAGAGTGAAAGAGAGCTCATGAGAACTCCAGCCCAATCCCCTGCTCAAAACACTGTCAGAACTTTTTGGGGCTTAATCCAGCCAGATCTTTAAAGTCTACAGGGACCACACATTCTAAAGTTTATGTCAATAATTATGTTTTGTTGGTAAGGGACCAAAATTTGTGTGTCTCAGCCATAGGGAAGTGTCTCAATTTTCTGATCAGGAAGTTATCCTAATGCTTTAAGGGCAGCAGCACTTGTAGACATTTGCCCTAGAAAGGGAAGTAGTTGTGAGGAGAGGGTGGAAGTTAGAGCTCTGCTCTGAGGAGCTGGAAATACAGATGCTGGTCCTGCACAGAGTGGGAGGCTGTGAATAACAAGGAAGTTCCTGCTGGAGCATACTCCAGCATTTTTAGGGTGTATTTAAACAACTTTCCACCCTTTCCTCTGCTCTTAAAAGAGCTCACAGGAATCTACCTGAAAGGAACACGACAATGTGTGAAAACACTTCTCCAGCATGGCCCAGGAAGAAATAAAATAAATATTTATTTATAAAATAAATATTTCTGCACTGCTGCAAAGTGAATTTCAGATAAGCTTCTGAGAGGCTGGAAACAAGAAGCAGCAGGCAGGGGGAGTGGAGCTCTGGGGTTTAGCAGAGTTAGCTGGGTACCTGTGCTCTCTTGCAGGGGTCCTGGCTCTTCCCTGGAATGTGCTCTGGGATTCCCTGAGGGGTTCCAGAGTGTAAATGCAGTGTGCATGCTAAAGAACCAGGGCTATGTGTGCTAACAGCACAGATTGTCATCACTGTTGATTGGATAGCTGCTTTAAGTGGCAAACTTTGTTTCCAGAAGCATTGAAACTTCTGCAGGGCTTTATTTCATAATCTTTTTACCCCTCAATCACCCTTATTGCATTCAAAGGCCTAAAGATTTCTCTTTGATAGTTAAGGCTACTGCAGTCTGAATTTTCTAATGATGTAATCAAACTTCTCTCTGATGGACACTCCCGTGGCAAATTGTTCTGCACATGATGCTGTAAGAAGAGAGGGAAGGAAGGGATGCCATGAGGGAAGAACTGACCAGGCTCTGCCAGGCTACTTTGCATTATTAAATGCTTAGAGACATCAGGTGTCACTTCAGGTGTCATCTTTGTATGCATGGCAGCCATTACAAACCATCACGAGGGAATTTATTAACTCCCAGCAGAAAACTGAAGTTTTATAACCCATAAAATATAGTTAGCGTGGCAGAGGCAGATGACAAATGAAGCAGAAGGAAATATTTGATTATTCATATGTCTAATGACCCCTGAAAGACAGCAGTAAAAACTGTAAAAGATGTTCTAAGATGATGTGAGGCTTCA
The DNA here is from genome assembly GCA_032173965.1 of Sitta carolinensis. Classification (NCBI taxonomy): domain Eukaryota; kingdom Metazoa; phylum Chordata; class Aves; order Passeriformes; family Sittidae; genus Sitta; species Sitta carolinensis. Next base: position 10,379,165 of record JAVUNC010000030.1, read on the forward strand.
GGCAATGTGGCTTGGCACATTTTGCAGTGAAAACCTGCTGGTTTATGAGCCCTTGGCTGTGTTTTGGCAGGATGGGAGGCATTACCCAGCAGAGACCTGCTCTGCTGAAGAACAGAGCATTTTGATGTCTCAGAGCAGGGAATAAGAGCAGGATTTTCCCTCTCCCATCAGCATCTCACCCGTGTCACAAGTTAACTGCAGGGAGAGGAGGACTGGCACCATTTGTAGTTTAATTTTTACCATGCCTGTTTTTCTTATGTGAGTCCTTTGGCCCAGTCACACCCAACTTTTATTTCATTCCCCAAAACTCTCAGGTGGATGAGCTGATCTAGAATGTGGGGCAGCCAAGCTGGGGGTTGTCCTTGTTTTCCTTTCCTTTCTTCCCTGCCTTCCTTCCCCTGAACTGTAGGCTTCATTGACTTCAGAGCAGCACGAAGAACTCTGAAGCTGAAAAAAAACCCCACTCCTGCAGCATTTTCTGAGAAATAATATGTAGTGATTGGAAATAGCATCTCTTGGAAGAGTGGAAAACAGATATATTAATGTAACTTGAATGAAATGAGTGATATGTGACTTGTTCTTAGGCAGTTTGTGTTTTTTCATCCAGTGTTCAGTCTGTAATGTGAATTTTGAGTAGTGAACCACGTTGCTTTCATGGTTTTTTTTTTTTTTTTTGCTGTTTGGAACATCAGCCTGTTCCCCTTGCTCAGTTTAAAGCAGCACTATTTTGTACAGTGTTTTGTCAAGTGCTGTGCAAATGCACAAATGGAGAAGTCCCAGCCTTAAGGAGCCTTTGTAACATTTTGGAGAACAACCCAAAAATTGCTCTGCCCAGTCACTTTTGTAACCTTCAATCACCAAGTCTCAAACAGATGCTGTGTGCTTCTAATGAAATTGAAGCTCCTTTGTTTCCTACTATCTCATCCCTAATATTTAGGTTTATTTAGGCTCTTAAGGTTTTACAGAAAGGCTGAAAAATGTGAATCAGATGTAACCAGTTCACTTATTTAAAAGTGGATACTAAGAGAATATCACCAGGGAATACAAATTCCTTGTGCACCCACAAAAACTACAACAAAAACTGGCAAAAATCCCAAATATAATCATTGGTTGTTCTAGCATTCGACTGCATGGAAAGTATTTTAGCTTTAAGTTCATGAGCAATTCCAAAAGAAATCATTTTATGGCTACAGTGTGAACATTGTTTTTCCAATAAAAAAGCTGTTGTGATGCAGGAGAGGGGGCACCATGGGCTCCCTTTATTTTTAATTTAAGGGTAGTACAGGCATCCACATGCAAATATATATTCAAAATTCAATCTGCTGTTGAGGGAAAGGGGTCTGTAGGTCTTTAACTATACCTGTATCATTATCCAAAATTGTAGGCAAAAAAAGGCCTGGGGAAGGTGGCAGTTTGGTATCTCACCTCGTTGGCATCAGTAAGAATTCCTTCTCTTTGGCTGTTCAGGAAGAAAGACAAGGCAAACAATTTATAGGTACATCCAGCAGTCTTTTTTCTGTAGAAAGACTTTAGTATTCATAGCAAAAATCACTGAATTATAATCAGTCTTTACTACTTGTCTCTATTTTAGACACTTTAACTGTAATAACCCTTCCCATAAAATGCAATATTTATTTAATTCGACACAATTATGTGTGGATAAAATTTAAATAGGACTGTTGTCATTTTAATTTAAATTCTTTGGCAGGCAATTCAGTTTAATGGTAGTTGATTAAAAAAAGAAAAAATGTTCTCTAGATTCATAAATCAACCCAGTGTTCAATTTATTCAAAACACTGAATTAGACACTCAGCTAGGGCACTGGAGAAGAAAAAAAATTACATTGCTTTCACTAATAGCTTTTCTGAGTATGCAAATTTTTAGTCAATTGTAAATGGCTTTGCAGACAGGAGACCGTGTAGAAATTTAAAAAATAAAAATCCAACATTGTTCAGGTAGTGAAGGAGCCTATCTCCACTCCTGCCTCTTTAGGTTCTAATATGAAACAAATTATTCTGACACCTAGTGAGGGAAATTTCAAATTGCCCAATCTCAAACCAAAAGCACAACTATGTTTGGTCTGAAATGATTGTTTACTGAAATTAATGGGGGTTACTGGTGCCTGCTGCAGTGGGAAGGGATTCCCTGGCATTTATTTCTGAATTTACCACGGCGCCTATTAGCGAGCTTTTGCAGAATGAGCACAACCAGAGTGCAGATGGAAAATTGTTCAATGCTTGGGCTGGTTGGTCTGTAAAGCAGTGGGACGACTCTTGTAGGTCTGTCAGAACTTTGCTGTCAGCCCGTGAGAGGCTGTTAATAAATGCAAATCTTTCAGATCGTTTTGGTACTGTGCCGTGCAGAACAATAAAATGGAAATGGTTTGTCACTTTGATTAATGGACCTGTTTCTTACACAGCAAACTCTGCAGGAGTTTGGATTCCTTTATGGAAAGGTTATAGATGCAAGGGAGCTTAGGGAAAATCTGTTTTGCTGCTCAAACAAAGTAATATATTTAATAAATATTATCAGAGGCTTGACAAGAAGAGCAAACCCTTGATTAAATATTTACCTTCTGAGACTTTATTTCTCTTGTAGAAAGCATCTTAAAGCAACACTTTATGAAAGGGCTCAGAAAGAATTCTAAAAACCCAGAAAAGAGTAACAAACCTCTTGGGTTGATTAAGAGATTTTAAAATATACATGTTAGAAGATTTATATAATGGAGTGTATTTTATAAAATTTTCTAAATGATATTTTAAATAGAGATTTGAACTATTTTTTTTTTCCTTTGACTCTTAAATCAAGAATCCTGGTTAAGCTGTTTTGCACTTCAGCATTTTGAAGATTACGCTTCATCTCAATTCTTGGGTGCCAGGTTTCTTTTCCCTCCAATAAATCCCCTATATTCTCAGGCAGCCAATCAAGCTCTGGGCTGCAAACCACAGTATAAAAGTGTCGTAGACTTCACTAAAGAAACCCTTTTTTTTCTGAGGAATTGCGTCGCTGTTCAATGCTGCTCCCGACTCAGAAGTGACACACTCGCAGTTCCATGGGGTGTGGCAATTTTCTTCCTCTGTGTGTCGGAAACGGAACACTTAAAACCAATTCGTGTTAATTTTCTGAAACGAAAGGGTGTTAGTTGCCCTTTCAGTGAAAACAGGCTAGGTCAACATCAAGTAAAAATACAAACCCCAAATTCAGCTGAACGATCAATCCAGGACGATTTACACAAACAGAAATGCATGAGAACTCTTTTCCTTCAGGATTTGTTTGTGGTCCAAATCCCGCTGTAAAGCAAATCCCGAAACTAATTTGGGATCCACGAATTCCCAGTCTGATTCCAGTTTGATGTCTCATATAAAATTCCTGTAGGTCTCTTCTTCCTAAGTATTATTTTCTGAATGAAATTGTATTCAGTCACAATTTCGTGTGTTGAGAACACGGCAAAACGACATCTGGAAAGGGATGCTCTCCTCTTTGTCAATATTTGTTGTATGCCAGGCTGACCTTTTGGATGATAATCTCTGTATTTGTGGAGTGGAGAGTGACTGATTTTGTTGCTGAATTCTGATTACACTACAGTGTAGCAGCAGCACACGCTCCTGAAGGGTGTTCAGGAACCGAAATGTCAGTAACACAAACAACTTTCCATCTGCTCCCAATTTAATGTGAATGTGCTCCTGATTTTACAGAGGAAGGTCATTTCAACAGCTGGTGAAGGCTGGCAATCACATAATCAAAATGCAGTGATTGCTCTAATTATTGCATCTTCAAGAAGGTTTTTTTGTGTACCTTGCTCACCCGCAATTTATTTTTGATGTTTTGTTTTCTATCCCGTGCAAATCTGTGGTTTTAAAGAAACTTTGACTTCATCGAGTACAACTTCTTTATTGAGAGTTTATTGTCAGTGGGTGCTGACAATGTTTGACCATCCTGTTAATGTTAACTGGCTGGAAACAGAGCAGGAAAATCGGTTTGAGCAACTTTGTGCAGAGTCAAAGCTGCTGCCTGTTAGCAGAGAGCCAGGCTTGAGCTGGATTGCTCATAGCACAGAATGAATATTTCATATAAACTAGAAACCTCTTTGGCACTTGGACTCCAAGTTTGACCAGCTGCCTTTGATTTTTGCACGAAAGGAATCACAGTTTTGTTATGGTTTTTGTTGCTGCAGCAGTACTTTTTCTAGGAGAGAGTGAACAGGAATGTGTGTGTATTTGATTCTGGCCATGGAGTCTGAAATCTGTATTTCTTTTTATATTTTTATGTAAATAAATAACACTGTTCCATTTTGACATGTCCAAGATAAATACAAAGTTAGAGTAGTCTAGTTTCAAAAAAATGCCAAAAAAAAAAAAAAAAAAAAAAAAACAAAAAAAAAAACCAGAAAAAAACCCCCTCAAACAAGGAAAAAACCAAAAACTTAAACCAACAAAAATCCCAACCAAAACTACCTCTCACAGTGCTAAGGAAACAATGCATAAAATTCCAAGAGAAGCAAGTAAAAAGTCAGTCAATGCTTTACCTGAATGAGACTATAATCCCAAAGGAAACTGATTCCAGATTATAGACTTAAAATTATTGACATCAACAACTGAAGGAATGAAAACATTTAAAATCCATCTGAGAGCACAGCTCTAGAAGCTGAAGATTTGGAAATGAATTTTACAAACATCCTTTAAAACGTTCAGTGATATGACATTGAGGCAGTTGTTGAAAATTATTTGGATATTATAGTGGACTCTGACAGCTCTTGTTTGGTGTTGCTCCTGAGGCTGGGATTCTGACCTCAGAAATGAGTCCATAATCTTGGTTTTTCCAGTTTAGAAAGTGTGATTTCACATGTGGCCAGACAGTCAAGGATTTTAAAGTCTCCACATTGATCCCACATGGATAGATGGCACCAAAATCTCCAGAGTTAAAAAAAAAATAATTTAAAAAAAAAAGGTACCTTTAAGCTTCCTTTGTGCAAGTAATAAAAGTATATATATACTTTTTAGCTACAATAATTATTGAGTGCGCCACAAAAACAACAAAAAGATGGAAACACAGCAGCCTTTAGATGTTATATTCTTGAGCTAGGAAAGCTAGTTCTAGCCCTCTCCTAGTCTTGGTTCAAGCACAGGTTCTACCTCGGACCACAGAAAACCCTCAGTGAAAGGCTTTTTGAAATTTCGACAGGAATTAGTTTCTCTGAAACCTTTTTTCCTTTGTGCATCTCGGAAAGACAAGCAGGCAGGGGTTATTGAGACTGGAGAGGCAGTTCCTGATAGAACAAAAGGCTGACAGTTAGCCTCACCCATTAAAGCACATCTCAGTCCTTTTTTACAAACAGTGTTGTCAAAAGATTCACTGTTCCGAAAGGCATGTTACTGTTTTATTGCACGCTTTGCCAATTAAAAAAGGACAAGCTTTATTCCTTGTTGCCTGCAAAGGTAAATCCTTTCATCCCCCTGATACTAACAGCTTGTGCTAGCTCAAATATTGTCTGACATAAAATACATGTTTGTAAAATACTCACCTGCTCTCCAAAGCTGCAGGAGGCCAGGATATTTTAGGGTAAGCAAGGGAATCAACAAAAAGCTCTTTTTTAGGTCTTTTCTGAAGCTGAGGCACTGGGAGGAACCAAGCATTTTTCAACAGAAAATCTCAAGGTGAGAACCCTCAAGCAACTGTCGACTGCACGATTTTTCATTCCTTCTTTTATTAAACGGCAGGGTTTGAGTGAGGAATCAAACACATTTCAACTCCCATGGCTAAAAAGAAAGGCAGAGAATTTCTCTGAAGAGCTGCAGTCCATCAGTGCTCGTGGCTAACAGCTCACACCTAACCCAGCCAGGCTGAATTAGCAGAGGTAAAACACACGAACCAGATGTTTACTGGGAGGCAACATCTGGCCAGGAGCCCAGTGTGCCCTGGGCTGTGCAGCCCTGGGCATATTATTTTATGCTTTAAATTGAATATACCAAATTTATACCACGTGTTAGCATTTCCACGTTCCTTTTTTTATTATTATTATTATTATTATTGTTATTATTATATTTATTTTATGTGCTTTAAATATATATCTTTAAAGCCTATTATTTTATGCTTTAAATTGAATATACCAAATTTATACCACGTGTTAACATTTCCACGTTCCTTTTATTATTATATATTTATTTTATATGCTTTAAATATATATATATCTTTAAAGCATATTATTATATGCTTTAAAGTGAATATACCAAATTTATACCACGTGTTAGCATTTCCACGTTCCTTTTATTATTATATATTTATTTTATATGCTTTAAATATATATATATCTTTAAAGCATATTATTATATGCTTTAAAGTGAATATACCAAATTTATACCACGTGTTAGCATTTCCACGTTCCTTTTATTATTATATATTATATTTATTTTATATTATATATATCTATATCTATCTATATCTATATATCTATATCTATCTGTATCTATATATCTATATATCTATATATCTCTATCTCTATCTCTATATCTATATCTTTATCTTTATCTATATCTATCTATATATATCTTTAAAGCCTATTATTATAGGCTTTAAAGCAAATCTACCAAATTTGCCCGAGTTCTCTTGTTTTGTGCAGCAGAGCAGTGAATTCCCCCCAGCATTTTACATTCTGGGATGCTGAGAGTTCTCCTAAGTGCACCAATACAAGTTGGTTAAAATCATTTATAATTAGTTGTTATTCCTCCGCCGATAAATAAGCGTCCTTCCCTGAGGGAAATGGTTTTGTGCAAGGTGTTAAATTGCACTGGTTTTGTAATCAAACTGACCTGGGAGGGTTTGTGTGGGGAGACAACAATTACAGCAATTAATTACTTGGAAAGATCGGCTCCTCCCTCCTGCATTTCCTGATCTCGCTGGTTCACAGCTCCTTGTCTTTTTATCTCCTTTATTTAAGTCCTACCCATACATCACTGTTATCTTCCTCCCCTTGCCCACAAAACAAACGAGGCAGCTCCTGTCTCTTAGCAGGAGCATAATTAATTTAGAATTCTTTTATGATTTTCTTTTAATATTTTTTTTAGTTTAATTAATGTAGGTGAAAAGTTTTATTACGTATGTGCTCATTAGAGTAACTTGTCAAAAAATATAAAAAAGTTATCGTTTAAATAAACAAAATTAAATTTATTTCTCTAACCCACTTTAAAAAACTTGGTGTCATATATTATTCACAACAACAACAATCCTGCACGCCTTACTTCCCTGTTCTTTGCTTTTCTGCAGCCTGGATGAGAACCAACCTTTCTGAGGGGAAAAAGTGGCCTTAAATTAATGTGTGTGTTTTGTTTAGAAGAGTTGCCTCTTAAATAGTTCAACATGATGAAATCGGTGACCTTTACAGTTCTCTGCCACATTTCAATAGAGCTGCTGTACAGATAATTTTAAAAATAATGTTCTACATGAGCTAGCCCGACTCTTAAGTCCCATTTCTTTAAAGTTTCACCTGAAGCACTTGATCTTTTCTAAATGACATTGGCTTTTAGCAGAACATTTTCCCAGCACAATCTTTGTCATGGCCCTTTTATAGTCAGCATTAGAAATGAAATTACCTGGAAAGCAATATTTCCTCTACTTCAGAGGCAAGCCATGAGCAGTAAAATTACAAGCAATAAAATATAAATGAATTTTAAAGTGAAACACCTTGTGCTAGCTGGTTTCTATGGACAGAGAAGAGAAGCTGGCCTTCAGGGAGATGAACACTTGGAAATTTCAGCCTTCTTCAAATGTTTCTGTTTAACGTCCTTGGCCAAGTCAAGTGCTGAGTTTATAGATAAAGTAGGAACAATAACACATTGCACTTCTAGAGAATGACTGAAGAATGCTAAGGATGATTGGGGTTTATAATTCAACCTTTAAATTGGAAAGTTGATTTCTTTAAGTTGGAAAGCAGAAAGGTAGGTTTCTTCCTTTACAAATAAGCAAATGCCAGCCAAAATGTGGAAGAATATTCCAGGGATGTAAGGGTTTATGACAATAAGTTTAAAATTTCCAAATTGCCTGATCTATCAAGTAACTCAAGATGGCAGAGGTTTAGAGTGATCTAAGGTTCTGCTGTGAGATTAAGGTGATTTCTTTGTCAGATGAGTTTCATTTCAAGACTTGAGAAAAACCAAGATGCTCAAAGCTCCATGCCTTCTACACATGTAAGTATTGAAGGAATTTAATGCACTTCCCTTCTCAAAAAAAAAAAATTTAAAAATTGAAAAGCAAAAAGATATATATCGTTTTATCAATGGTTTAAAAATTTTTAAAAAATACTTTCTGGATTTACATAAATAGATAAACAGATGAGACTAAGACTGTATCAAAGCTGATCTTAAATTCTGGTAGGGTTTAGTTGTGCTTGTAGTTTTGCTTCCATGTGTTAGACACAGTCTGTTCTATTAGATCAGTTGTTCAGCAGGCTTCTGAAACACATTGGAACTCACAGTAGGTTGTGTTTGGCTGTTTTTAAATAACAGCATTGCATGGAAACCGAATCTCCACAAAACCTCAGCAGATCATTTGACTCTGTGTCCTGCAGAGCCTGGGAGAGCAGGCAGGAATACGCCATTTCCCCTGGTTCCTAACCTGGAATGTCATTAGCTCAAAGCCTGTCACTGCTGTGATAACACACACGACAGACTTTTGTGAAATTGTGACATTGGGCTGGAGCTGGCAGCTCACAGGTGGCTCTGCACCCACTCCCAGGATTGCTGTCACTTCTCTGCAATAAACACATTTTGGAAGAGCTGCCTGGGGTCCCACATCTCTCCTCTCAGGCTCTTACACCACCCCTCCAAGCAAGGGGTGCTGAACTCTTCAGGTGCCCTGGAGATGTCATTTTGGACAGCTCAGCCACGGTGACAAGTGCCTCCTGTGTTTGTGGCTGGGATCAGTGCTGACAGCAGTGCTGGGAGCTGCTGCAGGACCTTCTGCTGCCCTTGCTGCTCCCCAATCCCTCCCAAAACCTCTTCCCACTGTCTATGCTTTGTAAGCATCTGTTTTCATTGAGCTCAGATGGAGTAGACTTATGGGATAACAAAAATCAATCCAAAATTCTTTATTCCTCTTTCTCCCCTGTGGGCTCAACAGGTCCTTCCCTCAGGGTTGCTCAGTCTAAAATTAATCTTACAACTCTGCTGCCATGCAAACATTTCCACCTCCTCCATACACAGGTGTTGCACCACGTGAGTCTCTGCAAAGCCACAAAATCTACCAAGTAAATATCAACTTTTCATCAAAGTGAAATGGATTTGCAAGAGGTTTAGAGCAGCTGGAGGGTCTGGTTTGGCTGTTGAATTTCTCTCTAGCTATAAGCAGTAGAAGCAAACCCTCCCTAAACTTCTTACCAGAAGATTATATCAAAAACTGAGCTTGGCAGTTCATGAAGATTTAATTAAACATGCTTAGTTGTTTTCCATAATGCATTAGCACAGTGAACTCTGAATCCTCTTCCTTCTCCCAGTGGAAGCTTGGAGAATTCGATGTTTGCATCTTTTCCCATCTCTGTTTGTCTGCAGATCAGCCTAGGTCAGTAATGGTATGTGACAAGCTGAATAAAATCTTGCCAGGAGAACTTAAAGCACATTTTTACCTCTTCAAGTGAACTCTAAAGCTGCTTATTGATTCTGTTTTCTTGGTGCTAGAAAAATAACTATGATGATTCAAGAAAGGAGGAGTACCTTGTGATTCTTTGCATTTTCTTCCATAGGTGTTGCTAGTCCCCTCTTTTCTCAGCCAGAAACAGAGTTGTTCTCATTTCTGCGCTGCTAGAACGTACTCAAGTGTATTTTCTAATTCTTCTGGAATACCCAATTTGTCCACAGATGCCAATCCTTGCCCAAGGGGAGTCCCTTTGCCAGCAGGTGGGTTTGTGATGACACATGTGGTGAGATAAGACATTTTTTGTCTTGGCTCCTGTTCCTAGTCCAGATCTGTAGATTTATAAAGTCTCATAAAAGCAGATTTATAATTGTTTAATGTTTCTAACTGCCTCTTTAATGCCCTGCAGAAACGGAGTGATGCTGCCTTGTATTGACTTCCCCTTGTAGCTATTGTATTCCCAGCAGCTTTCACAGAAATAGCCCTCCCAGGGCAGTATTAACTAGTAGTGATTATGTGACAGTGCAATCTTGTATTTTGGGAATATCAACTCCCACAGTCTCATCAGAAGATGATGGGCCTCATTATTCAAGGGAATGTGTGGAGTAAGGAGTGGCAGGTATTGCAGGGATGAGGACACTGGGATTAGTGCTGAGCCTGTGCTTGCACATCTCTCCAAAAAGCTGGAGGGGCAGACGTGTATTTTTGATTTGGGGGGCCATTATCTGATGGTTATGGGAAATATTGACATTTCATTGACTTGTACTGTGGCATTAGCTACTGTATAAAGATGGTGCTATAATTAATATCTGCAGTTATTATATTATCATCATCACCGCTTTGTGACGTCCCAAAAGCTGCAGCTTCATCCTTTGTCCCCTACCCCACATGTGCAGTAATTACCAAAAGTGCTGTGGAAGTCTGGATGAAACTTAGTTGCCAGCAACAGGTAGCAGAAAACAGCCTGACTACCCAGGAAAATTAATTTATTTCAGTGGATTCATTAGTCTGCCTTTTGAAATGGAGAAGAGAGATTTTGGTGCCCAGCCATACATTGATATTTCCATTTTTGGAGCACCAGCTCTGGCCTCCAGCTGCAGCTCCAAAAAGCCTTGTGTCTCCTACAGCTCCTTCCAGGACCTGGCAGCCTTTTGCAGAACTCTGGGGCACCCTAAAATGGCACAGGGCATCTCTGTTTTACACCTCAGTCACCCCCAGGAGTTAATTGTGCAAGCTGGAATTAAATTGTGCAAGCTGGAATTGTGCAATCGTTAACAAGGAGTTAATTGTGCAAACTGCAATTAAACCCCAAAGCCCTAATTATGCTGTGGAGTCACTTGGCATTCAGAGTTGGGTGTCCTCATCATCATCATCCTTGTCTTCATCCTCCTCATCATCATCCTCCTCATTCTCATCCTCATCCTCCTCATCCTCATCCTCCTCATCCTCCTCCTTCTCCTCATCCTCTTCATCCTCATCCTCCTCATCCTCCTCCTCCTCATCATCATCCTCATCCTCCTCATCCTCCTCCTTCTCCTCATCCTCTTCATCCTCATCCTCCTCATCCTCCTCCTCATTCTCATCATCATCCTCCTCATCCTCCTCATCCTCCTCCTTCTCCTCATCCTCTTCATCCTCATCCTCCTCCTCCTCCTCCTCATCCTCCTCCTCATCATCCTCCTCATCCTCCTCCTCCTCATCCTCCTCATCATCCTCCTCATCCTTCTCCCCCTCATCCTCTTTATCCTCATCCTCCTCATCTTTCTCATCCTCCTCCTCCTGCTTCTCCTCCTCCTCCTCCTCCTTCTCCTCATCCTCTTCATCCTCATCCTCATCCTCCTCCTTATCCCCTCCTCCTCCTCCTCCTCCTCCTCCTCCTCCTTTAATTCAGCATTCTCTGCACTCACAGGGTGCCTCCCTCCAACCCAGATTCCAGAGGCACGGGATTCTTTGGGAGGAAAATACGAGGCAAAAATAGGAAATTGCTCTGCAGATCTTTTATGCTGGAGGCACAAAAGCTCCAGCACGTCAAAGGCCCCGTTATTGCTATTTCTGTCCTGTTCCTGGTGAGGCCAAACGTGGATCTCCTGGGAGTTTCCAGATGAGATTCCTGCAGGAATATGTGGGAAGGTGTTGCTTTTTTTCCCCTCTCCTCTTTATTCCTGCCTTTTTTTCTTCTTTCTTAGCTAGCAGGGATGAAAAGAGTACGCAGCCTTTACTCAAAGAATGGACTCCATGAGGTGTTTCACAGGCAAACAGTGACAAATGAACACACAGAAAGACCTAGAAGGAAAAAAGACATTCCTTAAATGGATAAAAACCCATAAAAAATGCAGCCTTTTGAGCAAAAAAAGTTGATATCCTTTGTATCAGGTAGCACATTTTCACCACAAAAAAAGAGCTGTGTTTAATGTGTAAAAATGAGCAGCCTGCCCTGTTGGGATTCTGCAGTCACAGTGACTGCTGAGCACAGGGAACACGAGGGCAGATTTCTGCCTGAGTCCCACCTCTAATCCTTGTTTCTCACCAATCCCCAAAGTTGTCTGCTTATTTCCTTACTGCTACCCAAAGGTTTATGTTCAAATCTAAGTTATTTAACAGCCCTTGGCACATTTTGCCCATTTTTAATCCGTGTACAATTCAGAGATGCTGAAATTTGGAAGCAAAATGAAAAAGATTGATTAGAAAAATGTTAATAAAATAAGGTATGATTAAAATTTTGTTATGAAGATATATTTTCCAGATGTTTTTGTTGTGTTTGCTCCTTTCTAAAAAGCCTTGGCTTTGATGATTGGACACTTTCTGCTGAAAAACATTTCTTAGAAGATTTCTCAGCAGATTTGTTTGTGTTAAGGACACTATGCAAAGACAAACAATCACCTACCATCAATATTGAACATTTCATTCAGATAATATGAATGTCTGGTATTAGCCTGAGACAGTAATTTGCTTTGGAAAATATGGTAGGTTTTTTTACATACCCACTCATTCTAGATGGAATAAAAAATAAACCAATTTAACTGACTGAAAAAAATCCATGAAAGCACATTGCACTAATCTAGTTTATCTATGAGATTCTTTCCCTTTCTGAGGACTGAATTGACCACATGAATTGACTCAAAAATAAAAGTGAAACAGCTGTGTCCAGTTTCACCCCAAGCTTACTGAGCAAGTGAAATTGCAGTGAAATTTTGATCCTTTTCTGGACATCAAGAGAGATCCCTGCTCCCAGAAGAATGCACAACATAGATACTGTTACAAAAACATCTAGTGTTTATCCCACTGTCCTGGGAAAAGAACTCCAGAAACCCAAAAACATCAGACCTGAAACCAGACTACAGAGGTTTAATGTGCTGCTGCTTAGCTCGAGTGAGCTGAGGGAAAATGCAAATGGGACAGGTGGCTCCAGAAGAGAAGCCATTCAGCAACAATTTTTTAATTAAAATTGTGATTTTGAGCCATGTGAGCCATTCCAAAGAACCACCAGGGGCTGACTGGACAAAGCTGTGCTGTCAGTGAAGGGCAGCAATTGTGGTAGAGTGGTGACCAAAACACCAAAACCAAAGCTGAGGTGAGGCTTCTCCCTGAGCTTAGCATCACTTCTGGCCAGAGCAGAGAGAAGATTCCCTCAGCCTCGGAAAACGAGGCTGCTTTTTCAGCATTATTACAAGATGTGTGATCTTTACACATCTTTAGAGATCTTTACAGCTCTTTACAGCAATCTTTCGTGGGGGAGGGTGCTCCTGAGTGCAGGTCCCATCTTGACCATCAGAGATGCAGCTCGGGTGCAGCCCCCCCCAGGGAGGGTCAGAGTTGACCCAAAGAGGGTGGTCCAGCCCAGAGAGCTGTCACCCTGTCCCACACCAGCTGTCCCTCCAAAAAAGAGACCAGGCTGGAGGCAGCACATGGGTGGAAAGCCCCTCAAGACCCAGAAACAGAGACAGGCTCCAATGAAAACCTTGCACCTGAACAAGGGAAGACCGAAAAAAAGGAGTAGGATGCCAATCTCTCACAGGAATTGTACTTGCCTCTACTTGCTGCTCCCATTTTTGGCTTTGTACTGTCCAGACTGGAGATCTCTGCTGGCTGAGCTGATGGAAGCCCAGCACCTGACTGCAAAGTGAGAACAGCAAAGCTGTGAGAGCCAAGACGAGCAGGGAAATTACTTTTCTTTTTTTGGGGGGGCAGGGATGAAGAGTTATTTTTTTATTCTACACAGAATGCTGGCGTGATACAGGAGTGTTTGGGGGATGAAGGTGGTAGGAGGGGGAAGAAGAGAGGGGAGGAAGGAGGGAGGTATAAATAAACTTAATTAATGACGTCCACAATTTCTCTAGTGCCTTAATGAAGCTGCTGATATAATTGACTTGAAGTCTGTTCCTTTTTTCTCATTTGAGCCACTTCAAAGCATCTCTTTCTATGGCATTCCTTGCTTAAAAAGAACATAAATTATCACTGGCCAACTTGAATTTTACTAAGCAGCAAATATTACTTCATACTGAAAGCCTTCACTATATTTAATGGAGGTTATGCCTAGCAACTAAAGGCAGAGATGCAATTTTTCACTTTAGTCAACAAAGTCACTATATACACATATGGGCATTTAAAGTCAATAACTGTAATAAATATTTTAAATGGCAATAATAATTAGCAGTGTTCAAACATGTTCATATAAAAGATGACATTAAATAAAGGGTTTCTTTTTGTTAGGATTCACATAAGAAGCCCATGTCTTTGGTTCCAGATATTTGATCATGATCAAAGTTTTGGAAATCTAATAGAGACTATCAATGCTGGGGTTTATTAAGCCTTAATTAATCTAAATCTCCCTCTTCTTCCATATTACTGAAGTTTACAATTCCTTATTCTAATATATATATATATATTATATTTTTTTTTTTTTACTTTCCCAGTCACCACACTTCACCATTGCTTTGTCTGCTGTCTTGTAACTCTATCTAACCATTCTTCAATATTTATCCAGTATTCTGCAGCATTTTGTGTGCTGGGCAGAAAAAAAGCAGTATTTAAATTTCAAATTTCTGTGTAGGAAAGGACAGCAAAGAGCACTGGTATCTGCTCCCAGTGCCTCTGGTGCTTGCAATTTATCCTTGCCAGCAGATTGTTGATTTTGAGTCATGAGTAGGTTAAAGGTGCCAATATCAGTGTGGTGTTTCTTGTATTTTTAGCAATTATGGTTTAATCTGAATAGGGGCTGCACATAGTTACAGTTCTAGTCAATACCTCTCCTTGGGGAGTTATCAGCTCTGTTTGAAGAGGCTGTAATCCCATAAGATCTATTTTGGCTGTAATCCTAATGTTCCACAGACAGTGGACTGTAAATTAAATATTTCCATGGAGGAAAGGGATCTCAGGGATGCCACACAACCCTTGGAACGTGGCAGCTCGGACACAACCAGGACAGAAAGAGCAGGAGGTGACCTGGGACACGGGGCATTTCTCCACTGCTGCTTTCTGCAAAGTGCACAAAATACAAAATCCGGGCACTGCTCCTTGCATGCTGCTTTTTGAATCCCCTCTGACTTCTGAGCCTTTCCCTGGGCTGGGTTGGAGGAGCCCAGAGCAGCCCCCAGGTTTATCTGCAGAGCCAGGTTGGATTCCCGAGGCTCAGCCCCTCGTGCCCAGAGCACCTGGCTGGGTCACCACACTGCAGAGCTCCTGCTTCTCCTCCCAGCTCTGGAGCAGCCCTGCTCATCTCCTCTCTCCAGCATTTCCAGTGCTGGAAAGGCCATTTGTGGATAAAAAAAAAATTCCATTTTTGCTTTCAGGCCTTCCCAGTCTTTCCTTTGTCGGTTGTCTCATCTGGGGAATGTCAGGAGTTTATGCTTTGTCAGCACTGGACAGTTTTCTAGTGGTTTCTCAGAGAAAGAAGAGCTGTATGTAGATTTTTGCAGGTCACTCTGGGCTCGTCACAGGTGTTGGTTTAAGGTTAAGCACTTAAAATGCTCACTGGTCAAAATGAAGGACAAAATTCAGAGGATTATAAATTTTATTAGTAAATTACACACTTGGCATATTTATTCCTGACCTACTGTATAGGCAGTGGGGTTTGAATAAAGGGGCAGGGTGAAGGGAAAAGAGAAATTAGAGGGGTTAATGAAAAAGGGAGAAATGAATTAAAGGAAAAGAGAAAAAAAAGAGGAAGAGAAGGAGAAAAAAAGAGAGCAAAAGGGAAGCAGGCTGCAGGCCAAATTATTGCTTGCTGCTGAATTCACCAGGTCGGTTCAGATGAAAATAATTGAATTTTTTTCCTTGTTACTTAATTGTTAAATGGGTCTTAACCTTTGGGTGGATTTTGCACAGAGCTCCTTTCAAAAGGCTTTATGTTTATTCATGAAGGTCCCAAGGTTCTTACTAAAGATGTCCTTTTCCACCCCCACAGACCAGTGTCTTTTGTTATACCTGCTGTAGAAAATGGAAAGTTGTCTTTGAATTCTTTTATTTCTAAAATTTTTAATAGGCTCCAGTTTATATTAGCCTTTTTAAAAAGTTGTCTGATTCAATTCTGAAACTGTCGAATTCTGACCTTAGTTTCCTCACACTGCATCTCAATTAGAGAAATATTATTTTCTAGGAAATTAACCTTTACTGTCGCTCCTCTGACTGAGTCATCAGCAATTATTTCATCCCTGCAGAGGGGTTTTCATGGAATTTATGGGCAACCATCTTAGATGAACACAGGCACAGAAAGGGCTTCATTTCT
Organism: Sitta carolinensis; assembly: GCA_032173965.1. Classification (NCBI taxonomy): domain Eukaryota; kingdom Metazoa; phylum Chordata; class Aves; order Passeriformes; family Sittidae; genus Sitta; species Sitta carolinensis. The sequence continues at coordinate 10,395,510 of JAVUNC010000030.1, forward strand.
ACTTTTTGAAAAATAATCCAGGCATGCATCACCTGGGAAGGAGTTAATGAGCCTGCAGGAGCTGGTCACTGCAGAGCCCTGTGACAGGGAAGGAGGACTTTGCAACCTGACATTTGCTCTCTGGATCCCCTTTTGGCAATTGGGAGGGAACTGTTTTCAAAACTGCTCTGCAGGCAGCTAAAAACCCGGGTGTAATTCTTCCTTTTGGCACTCGTGTCACTGTGACTTAGTGCTTTCATGAAATTAAGCATCTGTGAGCTCTGTCTTGTGGGTCCTCAGGGAGCAACTTCTCTGGGATGGCAGGGAGGATGTAGCCATAATCCCCTTTTTCAGATGAAGTTATCATTCCCATTCTGGTTGGAGGCCCCAGCTAGATGGAGGCTTATGAAATTTGTGGAATAATTATCAAGATATATATTCTATAGCCAGGAGACAGTAATTCCAGATCATAATGCTCAAAGAGCATTTAATCCAGCTGTGTAAGGCAAGAATGGGATTTATTGGCATAAAAGTAGCAATCCCCTTTTTCCCAACCTCCAATTCAGTGCAGGGGAAAAAAAAGAAGAGGAAAAGAAAGGAAAATGACTGATGAATCCTGGTAAATCTTAGTGTTGAGATGTAATCCTGCTTTATCTCCAGTCTCACTGCCAGAGGTAGCAGCCATCCAGTAAAGGAACCTGCACCTTTAGCAAGGCAATTTCTGGACAGATTTCATTATTTTGGTGGAAACCAATACCAGATATGAGGATACCAAGCTCTTTGCAGAAGCAACTGGTTCCTCCCTGCTGACTTTATCTTGAGGCAACTTCCACCAAGAGGGCTGGGCAGGGAGCTGGGACAATTTAATGGTGACCTGAACAAATCCCTGTCCCAGCTCTGTGCCATGAGGCTGCATCTTGCTTTTCTCTTGCACACCCACAGGCTTTGCCACCATGAAGAAACAGAACAGAAAAAAAGGGATAAAAAAGGAAAACCCAGGTTAAACATCTAGCAAAAGTTTCAGTTCTAATTACAGCCTCGACAGAAACTCAGGGAGACTTGTTTGAGCTAAGTTAATATATCCCTAATTGTGATTCCTGTGACCTTTCAGATTGGGAAAAGAAAATTAAAGGCAGTTTGCCTTCACGAAGAGAAAAATGTGACCTCTTTAGGAAATTCTGTTGCAGTGAGCAGAGTCTGGAAGCAGCCATCACACACAGTGTCCCTTCCCAGGTGAAGTGTCAGCCTTTGTGTGGCAGTGCTGTGATGCTGCTCTGTGTCACCAGGAGGGGACAAATGCTGGGTAAGAGAGGAATGGGAGCTGATGGATCACCAGAATTTCCACTGTGCCCATTCCTAGGCACTCTTGGCTCATCTGCAACGTGTTGCCTAGAAGAGCACCAGGCAAATTGGTTCCTAAAGTGTTATGAAGGAACAGCATGAAATAAAGAAACTAGGAAAACCACTGGTTTAAATGTTTAATGCAACGTATTTTATACTCTCCTGTTATTTACTTGACCTTTATTCCGCCTGGCTCTTCATGTATTTTTAAAAGCTTTTAACAAGCTGCACAGAGGACTGGCTGTATCTGCCCACTGCTGACATAAATAGCATGCCTGGGAGTGATAAACTACAAGCTTTCTTTAAAAGCCTTGTAAATGGATGTGTGGCAGAAGCAAGAGTTACTATTAAGGAGCTTTTCCTGAGAAGCCACCCTTTTTATGCAAGTTTAGTCTCAGTGTTAAAGGGAACCTTCCACAAGCTCTCATCCCTACAAACCCCTTCAGGGTGTTATTTCTCGCACTGCTCATCCTCTGGAGGTGATAGTTTCAGTCTAAGAGCCTTTTGAGACTGAAACACCTCCAGGTTGCTTAGTGCTGCCGCTGTCCAGCAGTGCAGAAGGAAATTATGGCTCAATTCTGTTCCCTCCTTCCCTCTGCTGTGCAGCAGCTGCAAGTGGAACGAAACGAGTGCAGGATGCACCAGGAGTTCCCCTTTTTTCTGCCCTCAAAGAAGAGCAGAGCACGTCTCTGACATGTTTTTAAACAGCTGCAAAACATCCTGCCCCAACTGCTTGCAAAAGTGACTGGAAGGGTCTTTAAGCACAAAGGTAATATTGAGGTGTGTACATTGAATTTAGCCCTTCTATCCTCTTAATGGAGCCCTCTATTTATTTTTAATAGATCTCTGCCTTCTGATATGTTGTATCTGCATCTTTTCATTTGCTGCACAAGTTGGGGAAGATGAAAGTTTAACAGGGAAGTTTTACAAATACGAATGCTTAGCAGAAGGTTCTCTAGAAATGAAAGCAAGTTTTGATATAGAAGAACAAACGATGTCTGAAAATAAAGATTGCTGAGCTGGTGGTCACTGGACAAAGGTTGAGATGAGTTGGAAAGAGATTTTATGGCTAAGAGCAAAGGATAACTTCTCTACAAACAAAAGCATGTTTTTACCAAACAATAATAAATCTCAAAAAAAGCATAGGCAAACAGAGAACAAGTTTTTACCAAGTAAGAATTTTCCACTGCAGAAAAACAAGTTTTAAGTTTAAAATATAAGATACTAACCCATGTGATTGGTTAGTTACTGCTATGATCTGGTAATGTTAGTAGTTATGATAAGCTGTAGGTAATGGTAAAGGTGCTGTGTGTGATGCTCAGTGGTTGTTGTGTATTAAGATATTCAGCACAGAACAATCTCTAATGCATTGTACCCCGAGCAGAGGGGCTCCAGGCAGCCTTGGGCTGGAGCTGGCAGCTCACAGGGGGCTCTGCACCCACTCCCAAGATTGCTGTGACTTCTTCTCTGCAATAAACACATTTCTGAAGAGCCACCTGAGCTCCCTCATCTCTCCTCTCAGGCTCTTCCAGCACATCCCTGAAGCTGCTGTGCATGGAGAGAAGGAGTTAAAAACCACAGAACAGCAAGGGAATGCTCACTTGAGTAGGAGCTGGGAATGTTTATACTTTGTAGAAACAGAATTATAAGGGCAGAGCAATTTTGACCCAAATAGTGAGGGGTGCCTGGCACTGACAATGCTGAGTGGTTTCTACCCATACGAGCTGAGTGGCTGCCTTGAAAATCACGAATTTGAGAATCAAATGGTCCATCAGATCAGATGGAGCAAAATCATTCCTAAGGTGTTATTGCATGAGAGAAAAATGGAAATGTCCAGCTTAGATGAGTTCCCTCAAGCACATTGTCTTGCAAAATCCTAAGCCACATGGAAGAAACAGTTTAAAAATAATATCATGCTGATGCCAGGCTGAGCCCTTTAAGAACTCAGTGCTTAGGGCAATTGAGAGGGGAGGAAGATTTCAATAAAAAGAAGGAAACACAGGCTGTTGAATAAACAATGAGACTGGCCCTTGCCATAGAAATTATGTAGCCAGTAGGAACAAAAAAGAAAGTGCCAGTTTTCTGTTAGGAGGTCATAAATAGTAAGATTTACAGAAATTAACAGCAAAATATAGCAAGGTAGGCTTTCTTTCAGAAAGAGATCTCTCTGATTAGAAGACCTCTATGATTAGAAGAGCTGATGAATCATTAAAGAGAGACTGAAAGTGGCCTGGAGTGCACCCTGGGGACACCAGGGGCCTTTAATCTCCCCTGGAAGCCAGAGCTCAGCATTCTGTCAGTGTGAGACCCCTCACCCAGGGATAAATAAATGTTCTGACAGCACTCGTGTGTGTTTGGCCTGTCAGGAGCCACATGTGCAGCCTCCCCTCGTTTGTTTGCTTGCTCTGAGAAAAAACAGCTGATTAGGAGCTCTGCCAACCCAGTGTAGTCGTAACTTTCTAGTCTTGGAAAAATATGTTCTTCCAAGGCACTAACAGATGGACATCTAACATTATTAGTTACTTTGGGAAAATGATAATCCAGGCTAAAAAAAATGATTTAAGGAGGAGCATATAGTCCTGTTTCTAGAGCCCTTTCTAGGTGAAAAGTACCCTCAGCAAAACGTTCACACATCAGCGTGAGTGAAGAGCAGAATGTCATGCACAATAAATTGGAACCACAAGAAAAAGGACCTCACTGCTCTTCTTTTCCTGAAGTTTCTCCCTCTCAGAACGAGTGCATGCTTTCAGCAAAGTGTGGTGTTCCCTGTACGGGGCCAAGTGAGGACTGCTACCCTGGGAGTGTTCTTTAAAATAATGAACACACACACACATTTATCTCAACCAAACACCTCTCACTTGAAAACTGAGGAAAGGAGAGATCCCACAGCCCTTTAAGGGCCCAGCAAAGCAGAATGCCAAGGCAGAGCTTTAATACCCCAAACACAGAGCGAGCTTGGGAGCAGATGCTGCAGTGCAAGATAATTTTCCACAGCTTGGCATGAGGGTGTTAAATTGTTATTGAAAAACTGAAAACACCCAAGTGCTGCAGGATGAGAGAACCATAGGAGACACAAGTCTTTAATTAGTATTTAGCATGGTAGGAATAGCATGGTAAATGCCTTTTAGCCTTCCCCTAGCACATCAAGCTAGTGTTTAAAATGATTAAATTGTCACCTGTCTGCCGTGCAGCAACCGCCTCCCTTTTTCCTTTTGTTCATAAATACCTACAGCCTTTCCCAGTGGCACCACATTGCTACAGCCAGGATGTCTGCTCGACTTGTTTTGAAGACATTCAGCAGCACCCAGGGTTAGGGTACTTTTGGTGCACAGCCACCTGTTAACCCTCAAAAGGAGGGGGGAAAAAAAAAATCCCAGTATCCTATGAAACAGCAACGGGTCTGTCCATCCCGAATGATGAGTGCTCTGCCTCTCCAGCCCCGATGAATTGTGCCAGGGTAACCTGATCCAGCTTTTCCTCTGCCCTTGGCTCTTGCTGAGCAGGGCAGCAGCTATGAATAGCCAAGAGCTGACAGGGTTTTGCTCCGTGCTGAGGTGAGCAGCCTGCTGCAGAACGCCCTGGTGTTGAATCAAAAAGCAAAACAACCTGGCCGAGCAGGACACAGGTTACCCAGCTCAACCAAGGCAGCAGTGCCAGCTGGGCACTGTCAAACCCCTAGAGCAAAGCTCACCCCTCAGATCAGACATACAAACTTCGGGGATGGTTTCTCATAAGCCACACCTGCTCTTGGCTGTTTCTTTCCTTTAGGATAATTTTTATTTACAGGCAAATACCGAGTTCTACAAGTGGAATGAGGCTCATAGCTGTAGCAGGAATCTTTCAGGCATTGCTGCTCTGCCTGGTTCCTTAGGATGCTCTGCCTGATAGGACTTTGTGATGTCCTGAGCTCAGTTCTCTCTGTGCATCAGTCAGAGAAAGGAGATTGTGCCTGAGCAGCCCCTCTCAGAAGCTCCTGAAAATCAAGGCTTTTCCTTTCTATGCATTTCAGTGGGCCATGGCTCTCAGTGCCTGTTTAATGAAGACCATTAGCATTTATTTGTACCAAGAAATGGCTGTGCCTCGAAAATTTATTGCAGTTCCAGCATGTTCAGTGACAGAGAAGCAATATCACCCCTAACAATGCTTTCTCTTAGTTCAGTACTCTGACCTAATACAGATTTTTCTCTATAATGCCTGTTTTACAGCAAAATGCATTTAATGGAGAATAAAATACCTTGTGGATAGAAAGCTGAATTTGCCTTGAGAAGCATGAGCTCTAATTCCTTGTGCTGAGGTGTTCTGCTGAGCAGCTTGGTGCACAACTGCATCTCACCAGGTGCCCATTCCCATCTGCAGAGTGGAAATATTTACATATTCCCCCTCTGCAGAACGTTCAGAGGTAGCACTCCAGGAACATCAGGCTTTGCTCTCATGCAGCAGATAACCCTTGTAATCTTCTTAATGCTGTTTATCATGAGCAGGGTTAAATAACAAGCATGTTTAGATTAAACATCTCCTTCACTCCCAAAGCTTCCCACCTTTTTGTCACTTCTGGATCAGTACTCCACAGTGATTTCCTTGAGGGGCTGGGGGTTGATTCCCAGTGGCAATGGTCCATGTTTACATTTAAACCTTTGCATTACCTGTGGTTATCACCCTTCAGAGAGCCTCTTCTCTCTATATTATATGTGAGCATGGTGGGGTTTGTTCAAAGGCTGCACTCGATATCTTGGAGGTCTTTTCCTACCTTGATGACTCTGTGATCACATTTGGTGCTGGTGATCCACCTAAGGCAGTTGAGGAGCCCCAGGGGAAAGACAGACAATCCTTCTGCTAATGCTCTGAGGAACTGAAGCAAGTCAGAGATCAGAAAGTGCGAGATGGCCACCAGCCAGGCAGAAGCACTTAGGGGCTTTTTCCTGCTGGATTTGCATCTCAGCATCTCATTTATAGCAACTATAGCAGTGAGCTGAAACAACTTCATGGCACAGAACTTCCTGAAACAGTGGCCAAACTTGACTTTTTTTCTGTTATTTATTTATTTTTAATAAAAAAAAAAAATTAAATAAATTGTCATGAACCTCAGTTAAAGCAGAAGACAGAAGGCCAAGAGCTACAACTGTTTTCTCCAGTCAGCAGCTGGCCAAAGGCTTCTGCCTTTGTGTACACAAGAGCTGCAAAGGTCTGCACCTCGTTCTCCTGATGATTAATGCTTTCTCTCCCTGCCTGCAGCCCCCGAGGCGCTTGGTGTCAGCAGAAGCAGCCAATAGTTCACCAAATAAATCACTGTTTCCTTTACAGGGGAGCAGTGGTTTGTGCCAGCTCAGCACAGCCAGCATTTTCCACAGCCTGGTCAGCCCAGGTGGTGATGTCTGGGAACAATCAATAACTGCAGGGTCACCGCAGGGGTTTTTGTGATCGTGTTTGCTTCTCCGGGTCAGCAGCTCCAGTCTCTTATCACCGGGGAATCTGTAAAAGCAAGGCACTAATGGTCACTGGCCAGACTCCAAAGTGAGCTCCCAGCTGAGGAAATGACACTCAGCAGAGTGATGGATTTCAAATTTCAAATTTTTACTCACTCTTCTGTCGTCATTGCTTAGCAATTTGCATATTATTTTAATGAATATCTTTGCAGTTCATACATCAAAAGGCTTTTGACAAATGGTAACTGCATTTTAACTGAAGCATTCAATGCCATTCAATGGGACCTGGTAACCATTTTTCGTTTTCCTACACAAGTGACAAAAAATTATTTTCCCTGTCTGGCTTTCAATGCTTCGTTGTTTTTTTTTTTTTTAATTTTCTTCCTCCCCCACCTCTATTTTTTTTCACTTAAAAAAGGGAGAAAGTTAAGGGAAAGGAGGAAGAAAAATACAAGTGTAGTATGTTTGGGGGGTCATTCTTGGCAAAAGTATGCAATAAATTATTCACTTTTGTATATGTATATTTAAAAAAAATTGTTAGGGGAAGTTTTGAGAACTCAAACCAGCTAAAGCTGAAGTGAAAAAGCTTTTTCAAGTGATGTAGATGCTTTGCATTCTCTTTTGACACATGACAATTTATAACTGCTTTCTATTCCTTGTAGATACATTGCTCCTCCATATTTTTCTTGTACCAGTAGTTATTCAGAATAGAGGAAGCTGGATAGTGTTGAGATGCATTTTAAGCAGAATTAAAGATTTCTTTTCAATGAAAAGCCACTTCTGAGTTTTAAAGAGCAAAAATCTCTCTGTCTCATGACTTGGAAATTCTGTGACAAGTTCAGGAAGGTTTTTTCATGATTTCCCAATCATTTCAGGCCCAGCCTAAACCCATCAGAGGTGATGGGAGCCTTTGCAGTGACATTAATGTGCTCTGAGTCAAGATTACATCTCAGTCCTACCAGCCCCGTGCAGTTCTTAATGAAATGGAGACACTCAAATATGCAGTGATCCCAGCACAGTAATGAGGGATTGATACCAAAAAAAGAACAATAATTTCAGCTCCAGCTTTTTCAAATGAGCTCATTCAGAGTTATCCCAAATCTGGGAAGTATTTTGCTAAATAAATAAATAAAGTGCTAAGTTCTATTTCAGTCTAGTGTTCAGATACACCGCAACAAACTAATTCTTGAGGTTTCTTGTTTTCATCCAGTGTTTGTTTTAACATTAAAAATGGTTTAGAGAAGTAGAAAAAGTGCTTCTTTCAGTCTCTGTTGTCTGTGTTACACCAGTTTACCTTTGCTGTGTAAATTCATCAAGTCTAATAGGAAAGCAAGCAGCATCACCACAATGAGTGCCACTAATTTCAGTGATTAAATTTAAATATGACCTGCATGTTTCTGCAAGACTTTGCTTTCCTAAGAGTCAGGCATTCACCAAAATGATGCTCTAGAAAGTCGTGGTCAGTAAAGAGGTCCTGGACCACCCAATAAGTAGGAACATGTGAAATTGGATTTTTGTTTCTGAACAGGGTTTTATCCCTCAGACAGCAAAGAGATCCAGCTGGAGAATCCTAAGCTGACAGAGAAACTTCCAGAGTGGTTTTTTAAAAAGCTTTTATGCTGCTCATCATCACTACAGAATATCCAACCCTACATATTCAAAACACAAAACACAAAAATATATCCTCTTCCTGCTGGCTTCCTTTCCTTACCTTTCTTTTTTGAGTTCTAAAAAACTCCATTGTTTCTACTGGAAAACGTTCCTGGCAGTATAAATCATGGTCACTGCTTATATAAGCTTGTTTTCCTATTTGCATATTCATAACAAGGCTAAGAAGCAAGGAGCCATTAAAGCCGAAGCTAAATGAAAATATTTCAAATTTATAGGCAAAATATTTTTCAGATCCCTAATAGCATGCAGTCTTTCTTAGCAAGCAGTGTTGGCAAATTAGGAATTTGCATTAACAGCCTTTGCTAATAACTTAATTTCCCACCCTCTACCCAGGAGCTCTGAATCCATAGAGGGAGTTAATTACCTCTTGACTGCAAACAGTAGTTTTGAAAAGGAACTTTGGTCTAGTCAACGTTTTTCTGATTTATTTTTTTGTCAGTAATAGTCAGGAACAAGGCTTAAGAAGCAAGCACACTTTACTGCTAAGATTCCCACAGAAAAAAAAAAGCATCTGGGTTTTTTGATGTAAGTTCAGCCTGTCAAGGAGAAATGTAAGTTGAGAGGCACAAAATATTATGCAATAAAAAACCAAACAAAAAAAAAAACCCTAAACAAACAAACAAACAAAATCTCCCCAAAAATAAGAGGCAGTTTACAACTGTGAGACATAAATGGGTTGAACAGTACTTAAAATACAATTATATTCTGCGAGGTGACTTTGGGAAAAGTCATGATCTGATGCAAGAGTTCTGCCATTCAGACTCGTCTGAGCCCTGTCTTGATTTAGACCAAAATTATGTGTAATTTTTATGTCACTTGAGATACCCTTTTTTTTCCTACCATATAATTCAAGAAGTTTACTCAGTGTTTTAAACTGAATGCATTTCTATTGACCAAACTGATGAGTGTACCTAAATAAGCAGTGTCAGTTGAAGCCCTGACATTTTCCTGCTGTTTTATCTACCCTTGCCCACATAACTATTTATAAACATATTTATTATCTATAGTTTATAAATGGTGATAACTGAAGCGGTGCAAAGGCCCACACATCAACTGGACATCTTTTTATCAGATTTTCAGCAGGAATCTGAGTGGCAGAGCTGAAGCCAGCTGAGAGCACAGGCACTGCCAGCAGTGTGGGCAAGGAGCAGCAGATCTCAGATTTCAGCAGAGAAATCCAGCTCACACTTGTCCTCCAGCAGAGCAGCCAAGCCATGCATATGTCAAAATTGAGAACACAGGAGCTGCACCAAACTGGGCAGAGTCACCCACACTCCTGAGGACAGGCTCAGATTCACACAGTTTTTACAATGTTCAATAATCAGCATATCCAAAAAATATTGTTTAATTAGAAGAGCATTGGTTAGGCAATTTCTGCCCCATTGGAGCTCCCCACCCTGAATTTTTAGCCCTACATTTTATTTTGCCTGTGGTTTATGATGGAAAATAAAGTGTACTTGCTAGGCTAAAAATCAAGACTGGAAAAAATTCCAGAAGGTAGCAGGATGTGTGAGAAAGTGCACCTGCTGTGCTGAAGTGACAGAGAGTTAGAAGCTATACAGATATATAAATATATTATAATCTGTATATATATAGCTATATATATATATATATATATATATATATATAAAAGCTGCAGATACATATAAAAAGGGAAAAAATCTTGGGGCATGTGTCATCCCAGTCCCCTGGTGCCTTTGTGATGCCCTAGGCTGCCTGGGATGTGATAATGGCAGGAGCTCTCCTGGGGTGGCAGCTGGTGCCCAGGCAGGAGGTCTGAGGGCAATACAAGAACTTCATTGCCTTGAACTTTCTATATTTGGATAATTTCAATATTAGATGGAATTTTAAAAGCCCTATCTCCCATTCTTTTAACATCATCTTTGAGACAGGCTCTCCACGCTCAGCTTGGAGATTTGGGATGGGGTGAATTGGCACCCCTGAATCTGTCCAAGCAGATGTGTTCAATAGATCTTGAATTTAAAAATCCATTTGTAATAGATCATTAAAACACAAACAAACAAACAAAAAAACCCCACCAACAACAAAAGCTGATACCCCTGAATGCAAATAACAAATTACAAAGCTCTCACTAACACACAAGCAGAGTTAGCAAGTACAATTATATGGAAGTTTTTGTCTTGCTTTAACCATACATGTTATGGAGCAGGCCTCTCCATTTCCTTTTTAACCAACCACTCCACACTGATGTGTTGGCTTCAGCTTAATTTGGATGTAAGAAATTCATCTGAGGAGTAGCTAAGGCAACCAACTAATTGCACGTGCCAAGAAACTGAATTACGTTTTCAGAGGTTCTCAAGTGTTTTAGTGTCTTAAACTATCAGGCAGCTACAAAAAATGCTTTGTAAATAGTACACATCTCTCATTGTAGCCATTTAGTGCATTCATAAGTTGGTATTGTTATTTTTAATGACAATGACATCAATTGAGGGCTGTTTCATTGCAATTTCTATCTGAAGTGTGGTAAAGGCTGTTTAAAGCCAGGAATGGAATGTGCCTAAGCTTGATTTCTCAAAATTCTTGATTCTCAAGATTCAAATAAATGAAGAGCCATTCCACCAAGACAATTGAAGCCTACTGTAATAAACTGGTTTATTTTAATAAGAAGGCAGCTTAGATCTGTCACATGTATGGTGTGAAATGCTCTCCAGTAAGATCTTATTCACTCTCTTACACACAATTTTCTGCAGACCACTGTGATTGGTGAATGAAAGACAAAGCTCTTCACTCACGTTGGGACATCAAAAGAAAATCCTTCCTGCAGAAAGAATGAACAATATGAGTACTGTTACAAAAACAATGTCCTGGTTTTTATGTTCTTTTGGGAAAGGAATTTCAGCAAATTAAACCAGGTCTAGAAACTCAGAGATTTCAGGCCTGAAAACCAAACTACCTGGGGCAACGTGGGGAGGTTTCTCTGCCGTCCCAGGGGAGGGAAGACTCCCCAAAGAGAATTGCCAGAGTGCCTCAGGCTTTGTTTTGAACTGGCCAGCCACAGCAGTCCACAGCCACCCTGTTCTTCCTCCCCTCATCCTCATTTTGTCCCAGCTCCTCTTCCTCACATCCTCTTCCCTGCATGTCTCTGACACGCCCCTATTTCATCCTTACACATTATCCTTCTTGAAAAAAAAAAAAAACAACAAAAAAAACCCCCCTCATTGTTTAAAGAATTGTAGAGGTGTGATTTCTTTTGAGAGCTCTCTTACCTCCCATCTGGACACATCTGTGGGACTGGGCAATGCCCTGTACATGCCTGACTATAAATCAAGGGTGATACACTTGATCCATGCACCCCAGAGAGGAATTCCAGCTTGTTCAACTTGCAGTGCCATCTCAGATTAAGTTTATGCCAGCAAACAGTGAAGTGTTACCAAATAAATCACTTGTTGCACGCCCAACACTCCCATTTTACTTCATCCCACTTTCCCCATGAAGGGAGGGATCACAGCTGAATTTCTGAATTTCCAAATTTCCAAATGAAAGGCCACCTTGCAGGTGGCATCTTCTATAATAGCAGTAACTGTGAGTAGGCTGAAGCCTCCCATTTATCTCTCAGCATAGCAGAGCACAGCTACACAGATTGTTGTTCTGGATCATCCCATTTATATCCAGGTACCCCACCTTCCCCTTAATTTCTTCTGTAGACAAAGCTTACTACTGTTTTTCCTATTTACATGTAGATTTACCTGTTGGGTAACCCAGACAAGTGAAACAATCTGAATGCAAAAAGACAAGTTGGTACAGTCATGAGTTTATGGAGTCTTTTTCAAGCCAAGCACCACACAATCCCTTCTCTGTTCCTACACCCATGCACACAGATCCATTATATCTGCTGGCAGATGTCCTAAACACTCAGGTTGTGTAAGCTTCTCCATGGATTTCTCTGCTTGCCTCTGCAGCATTCCCATCTTCTCCCATGACACTCTGGATCTGCAGTGTCACATTCTGACCATTCTGACTCAAAAATTCATCCATGTACAGCACTGGCAGCCACCAAGTCAAACTCTTCAGTGTTGGGGGAAGAAATGCTGCAGAGTCAGCTGGCATCTTTTCAAAAGATGGAGAATTTGATGTTCTCAGTGTTGACTCTTTCTGCCTGCTCTGCCTACTGGATTGGAAGCTTCCTGCCCAAATTCATCCCAAAGACAGAATTTTTTGCTCAGGACTGGTGTGGATGAAGGTACCCTGTGGCAAATCAAGCTGGGGACTTAAATTGCTGCTGGAATTGCAGTGGCTTAGTGTGGCAGGAGCAGGCTGTGGCACAAGGGAGGGAATGTGTTTCCCTGTCCAGCCTAGAGCCAGGACTGATCCATGCCCCTCCTGAGCCACACCTGCCTTCACTCTCACTGCTCAGAAACACACAGTAGTCACACACCTCTGTAATCCTCATTGTGCTGGAACATTCCTCTCCCCTTTCTCTTCCCTTTCCGTATTTTTGTTGTTGTTGTTGTTGTTGTTGTTCTCTTCCTCTTTTTTCTTTCTCTTTCCTTTTGTCATTTTCATGCTGTGCTTGTGACTGGGTGAATAGGCTGTGTGCAGGCAATTTTGTGTACATACTACATCATTCCATACAATGACAACAGTGTAATTATAATGTTCAACAGGAAACACTGGCTGAGCAGACAAGGCTGTAATAACAGCCTGAGAGCTCTGGGTTTGCCCACCCCCTCTGCTCCACCACCATGGCTGGGTCTATTCCCAAGAGGAAAAAATGCCTGGTCAGTCATGCTCACCCTTTCCCAAAGGCAAATAATCAGCATCTTCTGTGAGTAAATCAGACATTTAACTCAAATCAGGAATCTACCAACACGAACAAAAACGATTTCAGCACTATTCCAACAACAACAGAACAAATTTGTTCATCAGCATTATGCTTTCAAAAGCCACACCTGAGCTATATTGACCTTTAGATGCTTGTGCAGGTTATATGCATTGCACCATATACTTTTATATCACTCTTGGACACCATCAAGTCCAACCTGTGACCAATCCCCACCTTGTCCCCAGCCCAGGCACTGAGTGCCACATCCAGGCATTCCTTGGACTCCTGCAGGGATGGGGACTCCAAACCTCCCTGGGCAGCTCCTTCCAATGCCTGCCCACCCCTTCCATGAGGAAATTCTTCCTGATGTCCAACCTGAACCTCCCCTGGCACAGCTTGAGGCTCTGTCCTATCATCCTGTCACTGATTGCCTGGGAGAAATCCTCAGGTACAATTCCTCATCTCAGCTTTGCTGCTTCTCATCAAGCCCCTGGCCCACTTACTCAGGTATCTCATCTCAGGCACTGCTGCTGTCTGATGTTTCCAGGGAAGACCAAGACATTCCCTTCAGGGCATTCCCTTCCTCCCTGTCCTTGCAGCAATCATGTCTGTGCCCTGAGATAAAAAGCCCTCAGACCCTAAGGAAAAGAAAACTAAATTGCTCTGAAAGTAGTGTTAAAGCTACTTATACATTTACAAAAGTATATAAAAATATACCAAAAACATACTAAGAAAAAATCTGTCAACATTTAGCTAAAACAGCTGTTCTGTCTTTCCTGAAAAGGTTTAGTGGGAGCCAAAGAACCCCATTTCCATTTTCAGTGGGGCATTGCTGGGTTGTGTTTTCACCTCCCCACAGAGGGTGGGGATCACCCCAGACTCTCACAAGGAACCTGCCCAGCAGCAGGGACATGTGCAGCTTTCACAAACTGCTGACTGCAAACCCGAGCTGGTTCTCACCCCAGGGCTCAAGGTCTTCTCTTTGGGACCTTAAAAAGCAAGAGTGAGGGATGCAACAATAGAATTGTGGGGTATGGTCGTGGTGCTCTGATTGTCAGCGTGTTCCCATATTTGCACAGAGTTTTAATGCGCTCCAGAAGCTGGAAATGAGCCTACAACTCGTGTGAAAATAGTATTTTTTCTTTGTGAGTCTGTGGTTGTCAGTAAAACATGCTGCTTTGGTGCCAAACTAAATTTCTGGGGATTTAGCTCACACAAAGGTGTACATCATCTTTTTGCTGAAGGCTTCCTGGACCTCAGGAGAAGAGAAGGGAGCTGGGATTGAGTGACATCCCTGTAGAAGCTATTTGGATCAGCTGCCTTTAAAAATCTTGATGTGATAATAACCCTGATAGTCAGAATGCTTATCCAACTACATAAATATGAATGCGAGCCCTACATTCAGGCATAAATAACTCTCTATTCCTGGAGTTTTCTTCTGCATGTTGTCAGCTAGGAAATCAAATTATCCATTTATTTGTTTTGTGATACCGAAGCAAGGCAAGACACGGAATGCTGAAGATGAGAATACAGACATTAATTTTCTAAATTCACTCTTCCTGAAGAATAATGGACTTTAGCTGAAAACTCACCAAGGATTGAATCATTCCAACAGAATACATGAATTTTCCCTGTCTCTTTGCGGCGACCAAATCCTCGCTGTGCTTAACAGGTGTTGGCTGTGAAGCTGTTATCTCCCAGAAAGTACCACAGGATAAGACTTCTGGCAATTAAAGCCCAATTCCCTGTCTCACCATGTTTGTGCTGGCAAGGCAGGGAGTGTTGTGTGTGAGTGGGAGGCAGGAAATGTGAAGGATGAGCTGTCAAGGAGTTCGGTGTGTGAGTAGCTGCCTTCGTGTCCCTGAATTTTGTCTGTCCACATAGCAGCTTGATTTGCTGCTGCAGCATTGTGCCAACCTTTGGCAGCTGGCAGGGACCCCTCAAGGAGCAGGAGCAAGGTGGGTATAAGCAGAGAAGTTTATATTTTCTATTTCCAGCTCAACTCACGCAGTGGAAGAGTGCACTGCCGTGTATTTGGTTCTTCTGGGGAACTGTTTGGAGCTTTTGGGGAATCTGTGTGGGTGCAGCCATTCTCTGCACTTTCTAAGGAATAGGGGGAAGGACAGTCAGCTTTTAATTGTCCATGTGAAAACCTGTCCTCCAGAGAGGACGCTAGAACTCACACAAATAATGAGTCTAAACACACAGCAGCCTTTCCACGGAGCTCTCAGCAGCACAACCTCTCTGTGTACATTTCAAATCACAAATGCAAACTAGTGGATTAAACAACGAGAAAGCAAGGGTGGATAATTTTAAAGTCATATGAATTGCTCTATAAATGTCTGTTATCCTCAGCGAGGCTTGGGTGTCACTGCAAAATGCCACATGGCGTAGCAGAGATTTTTGTTTCCTTCTGCAAAGGCCAATTCTCAAGGCAAGACAAATGACAGCTGAGTAGATCCTGGTGGCCAAATATTTGCCAAAAGTAAAATCGATCTTTTTTTCTTCTCTCCTTTTTTTTTTTTTTTTCTTCTTCTTCTTCCCTTTTCTGCTACAGTTCATTTCAAAGCTAAGCAGAACTCCAAGGAATGTCCCTTAATTCCTGTGCCCCTGTTCAGGCTGTGTAATGCCTGCTGCACTAGGTCAGGCCCTCACTGTTCTAGGAGCTCTTGTTGATTTATGTGGCCAATAACACAGTCCATAACAGCTCCCCAAACGCTGCTTTTGAGCCATTATCACAAGGTGAGTCACAGGAACCCTCCTGCCCCTGATCTCCCCTCCCAGGGTGAGTTTCTTCCCTGGAAAAAGCAGGTTTGATCTCTTCAGCATCTCCATCTGCTCTCCCAGGTAATGCAGGACCCACTCCAGATGCCTCCAAGCCAAGCAGAACGCTGTAGACTGCCTTCCACTGCCTCTGTGGCAAAGGGTGGAGGATTCCAGAACTCCTTTCCCTCCCTCCTTGTAGTGCTGCCCAATTCCCTAACCACTTTACAGAGAGCAAAACACGACTTTGGTGCAGCCTGCTTTGGCTCAGACTGAGCCCTGCTGCATGTGCAGTGGCAGGCTGAGAGCTGGGGACACAGCCAGAGGAGTCATCAGCTCACTGGGCTCTGAGCTGGGGCAGTGACCAACAGCCAATTCCTTCACAAACCAAACCCACTGGCTTTGATATGCCCAAAATATGTGAGATTTTGCCCTTTTACTGAGCTCTCAGATTTAAAGCAACTGCTGGAGTTACTGGAAAGTGGGGCAAAACAAGGAAACAGAAAACTTCTGTAGCTTTGTCCAGTTCCTGGGTTTTCTGGAAAGTGAGCTTAGGTTTGCTCCTTATAAAAGACATCCAGTCCTACCTCACAGGCTGACCTTGAAGACATTTCATTTCTGCCATTCTAAATTTCTTTTGAAAGAAGGACAAGGGCAGAGATTTGCTTGCCAAATGCAGATTAATTCAAGATAGTAGCAGAATATCCAACCTCTTTATAGTGAAATGGCTTAGTATTAATCCCATCATTAGCAGTGTAATTCCCTAAAAAAGTATGACAGAGGAGAGAGTTAAGTAGAGCAAACATCCAGGGTTTAGAATCTTGTAAGCTGCAGTAGCCTTTCAAAGCTTTTGAAATTTAATTAGGAGGATGCTGATAATCTCAGCTCTCCTGTAGAACCTAAGAGTTCTACATATGAATTGAACATGGGTAACAAATCCACCCGAGGGGAAATCACCTCTCTTGTCACCTCTTTGGAAATACCTGATTTACCCAGCTTGGATTATTAATTAACTCTCAGCAAGATGCCTCTGCTACAAATAGGTGCAAAAAATAAAATTAAAAAAGGGACAGAGCATCTTCTCTGACTCCTGGATTTGGGAAGCTGTAAAGACTCAGCTGGAATGAATGTTCTATATGCATGTCTGGATGTTATCTGTTGTTATCCCACCCAATTATGCAATATTTGGGGGAAAATATTACAATTTTGTAAAATATATACTGAAAAATACCCACAGATGTTTTCCATTATGTAGCTCATATGAGAGGACATGTATCCCATACAGTAAAGGAAATTCAGTTCAACATAAGAAGCTTCTAACATTAACAAGCAAGTTAAGACCTTGCTAGCACAAAACCAAGGTATATTTTTTTGATTGCTTTGTTACATTCAGACTTTATACTGCCTTTTTTTCAGGATTTTGATGCTGGGTGAGTTGGATTCTTGGTTTAAAAAGATGTTTATACTTCCCACGTCATGGTTTACAGAGAAGCTTCCCTCTCTCCCAAACCTCACACATTCTATTCTTCTGTTCTTCTCCTCCATTCCTGCTCAAGAGGAGCCATCTCTGAGCTGGAGCAGAGGTCAGTGTGTGTGGCAGGGGGGGATTTTATTCAATTATTCAATCCAGAATAAACTTTCATTACAGTAGGCAGGGCACACACAGTTCTGGGGGGGGAAGGAGCATATAAGTATGGCAGAAAAAGGAGTGTTGATAGATTTGCCTACCTGCAGATGCTGAAATCCTGCTGAGTTTTGGGGTCTTTTGCAAGGCATTTAATTGCTTTAGCAGTACTCTGTTCCATATTAAAATAATCAGTCTCAAGATCCAGGTAATTGCCCTTCTCTGTTTTAATTCAGCAATTGTTTATTACTGCAGTAAAGCAGGAGGCTTGATTTTGTTTGGCTTGGGTGTTTACCTCACTGCAAGGCCCTGTCCCTACCCCAGAAAAGCTGCAAACCCAATTTTCTATCTTGGGCAGCAATGGCACCTCACCCCAGCCCTGATGGGAGAAGAAAACTGGGATATTGCTTTATGACTTGCAATTGTTAAATTACCACAGCTTTGCAAACTTCTATTTGCATCTGCCTTTGCGAACTTTTTAATCCATCCAAGAAGGAAAATCAGCTTAAAGAAATGAGGCTCTCAGCACAGGTAAAAAAGGGATATGAATTATCATGGTGCCCAGGTGATGTGCAGTCACATAAATTTCTTTGGATTTGTTTTAGATTGTGAGACCAGAGTTTCAGAACTGTTTTAGCAATTTTGTTCTGGTGGAACTATTATAGGTCTCCATGGCTGTAATGGCAACCTGTGCTTTGTGTGGTTTAATTTTAATTTGATGAATAATTAAACCTTTATGAGGTCTAATTGTCTTCACACTGATGAATCCCACAGAATTCCCTTTCACCTAAGAGTTACCAGCCAGGTCTCTGCCTAACACACCCTGTGACTGAGGGTGAGCATTGGCCAGTTCTGAACAGCAAAGCCAACTTTACCCCCAGTTGTATTCTCTCACCAGCTTTGACAGCTGCCATCCCAGCAGTAAATCCTGACAGTGTCCAGAAACCCTTTTGAAAGGGTCCCAAAAGCTTTCCTCCTTGTTTAGCATCACCATCTCAACTTCATATCCCTCTGGAAACTCTGTCCACCTTTTTGGAAGCCTCTCTGCAAGCTACTTAATTAATAATGCATAACTTAATTTTTCTATTACTGACTTAAATAAAATTTTAAACACTGCATTAATGTGTGATGTATGAGATTAAGGGTGATTAGTGGAAATTCATTAAGACTAGCCATTAATTTTCCACTCTTCCCCTCTGCCTCCGTTTTGTATCTGTGGTCAGAAGTGATCCTGACCAAACTTCCTTTTATTGGATTTTGTCATCCCTGGCAGTGACAGGTACCTGTTTAAGACGAGCAGAGCAAACTTTCTCATCCTGAGGTCTGTGATTGGGTGTGCCATGGAGCTGAGACCCAGCCCATTCCTGATCGCCAGCCTTGCTCTTTTTAGGATGCCTCCTGCAGGGATGTGCAGCCCCACCAAGCTGCCCGAGCCCTCCGTGCTTCCCACTTTGTGCTGTTACAGGAATTGGGATTCAATGGCAGCTGCCACAGCTGCCCCTGGCACAGGCACAGCCCTGGGGAATGGTTTGTGTGCCACAGCTGGAGAGCCCCAGACACGGAGCAAGGCGCAGTCAGAGGTGAAAGCTCCTTCAGAGGATCCGTTGATTCCTGGGTTTATTTTGCAGGAATTTGGTGGGGTGGCTATTGAAAGTAATAATAAAAGAAAAGATTCTCTTCTGCAGGCGCTACAGCAGGGTTTTCTGTGAGGAGCCTGCCGGATTGATGGCTTTGCAAACCAAACTCTCCTCCATGGAGGAGCAACATTAGGCACAAGTAGAGGCAGCAGGAGCTCTTCATTCTCTTGCTAATGCACTGCGTTTCACACCCAAAGGGCATCATTTGCTGGGCGAGTAAATATTTTGCACGTATCCTAACTGCAGTCCTGAGTGTTTTTACTGTTTGAGAAGCCTAGAAAAAGAGTTTGCTCTTTCCTTTAGCGTGATCCTCTGTTAGGTTTCGTGGTGGTGCATCCCCCTCCTGTTTGGTCTGCACTATGATCTCAGAGTGACTAAAACACTCATTTCACAACAGATTTTAAATGGCATGTGCCTGGATTTTTTTCCTGTAATTCCATGTGGTGTTGTATAAGCCCTTTTTCTCTCTTCCACCAAATGCATTTAAAGAAAACAGTTTTTCAGCTCCTCATGCCATCAGTGCTTGAGAAGAGGTCATCAATCTTCCATCTTAGTAAGATGAGTTCTTAGTAAGAACTCAAACTTAATTACACACCTCCTACTCTTGCCAGCAGAGGTGAAGAGAACTCTTTAAGGTACCTGAAGTGTTTTTATTGAAATCAACAGCCTGAGATAAAATCTCTGTTGGGTCTCAAGTGTCCATTGGGCTATGAGTAACTGGGGAATATTTCATGGGCATGTTGCTCTTCTACAAAATTCATGCAAGTTCCCACTTTATATTTAATGCAGAAATTGAGGAAATTCATAAATTCAAAGACACAGAAGAATGTTCAGCATTTCCAGCGAAACTGAGCTTGCCCTGATCTCGTTCCCAAGCTGTAACGTGGCTTCATGCTCATAAAATTCAGCCCAGTTTTGCTGCAAGTTTTATGAACTTCATTCAGCCTGGGAATTAACTCAATTTTCAGCCAGACAACATACCTCTATAGACAGTGTGTGAGTGGGAGGAGGGATATGTGGCAATGACATAGGTTTTCATATCTGTTTCAAGTAATATTTTAGAAAACAGGAACATTAATAAGAGCTTGAAAAACTAACTTCAGAATCAATTTTGCTCAACACAGCTTGGGTCTAATATCTGCAGCCCAAAACTGGTGGGAGTTTGTGTCTTTGATGCCACAGCCTGGAAACTGAAAGTGAATATTCCAAGTGCATCCACAGAGGGATCTTCTTGGCACTCAACTCTTCCTCAAGAGCTGAAAATTCTACAGGAGGGATTGCATATTTTTGGCCAATTTATTTCTGGTAGAGGACAAAATCTCACTGTCAAAGATGATGAAGAAAACCCCAATTATGTTTACCATGGAAATAACCATCACAGAAGCAAGGAAATGAAGGCTGTGGGAATTCTCTCAGCCTGGTGCTGGTAGTGGAAAGCTCCAGACAGGCAGGAATATTTCCAGCTTACACCTCACCTCTCACAGCTGCTCTGTCAGGTTGTTCTTTCCTGATACTCTCACATCAACTGTAGTTCTGGGCTGTATTTCTTTCTCCCCTCTCCCCCTCTCTCTCTGCCTGTCCATGCTGATAAAGAGAGCAGTGCTGCTGTACTTGCCAAACCCCAAAGTAAAATGATTTCCTGGGGACCTGGGCTCTGCTGCTTGGTGCTGTTTCCCAGCAGTGTCCATGGCCTGGGAGCCAAGGAACCCCTGGATGGATGGCATGGAAGTGGCATGTCTGGAGTGCAGTGAGAGCTGACACACGTGGGCACAGCTCAGCCTGTGAAACAGCCTGTGCTTATGCATATTCAGCTCCTGATTAAATGTAAACTCATTATGTAAATGCACAGGCTTCGCAGAGCGTTTTCATTTGCTGGGTGTTTTCTTTGGTAGATCATAAATCAGTGCCGTGTTAAAAATCAGTCAGTGTATAAACTATGTCAAATCCTTCATGCAACGAAATAATTCTCAAAATTATCTTCGTTGTCATTAGGGCAATTTTCCCACCAAGAAATCATTTTTCTAATGGCATGACTCAACAGACAAAAGAAGCAGTTGCAATAATAAGGAATCATTCCTGTGCAAGAGCTGATTGGAAAGTCAGAAGACAAGAGCTCTGTAACGTTTTAAATGATTGAATTTTGAATTGCAGAAAAGCTATTTTTGACTGCTACAAAACAAGCTGGTTGTTTTTTTGTCAGGTGTGTTATCAAATTCTTTCCACAGTTCATGTGTAAAGTGTATTAAAACTGTCGTGTCCTGATTGAAAGGGAACTGTAGCTTCTTTTAATTATTGCAGGAAGAAAGGTTGTCCTTCAGAGATTTTTTTTTTCTCTAAAACTACAAAAATGTAAATTTACTTCCAAGATTCCCTTCACTGCAATTTCCTGCAAAATGTTGGCTTTCAGCATCCTTAAGAAATCATATTGCAAAGCACACAGGAAGTGCTGTTTTTCTTGCTTACAAGAGATCTGTGACTGTTTTGGGGTCTTTTTTAACAGGCTGAGATGGTTTTCAGGTGGTTTTCCCTGAGAAGTGGGAAGCCAGGAAGAGGACCAAGATTGTGGCTCAGCTCTGGAGCAACCCTGCACCATCCTGCAGATGGGAACGCATCGTTTTCCTCATCATTTCTCAGTGGATTGGGACACCTTGACTCAGACTAAGGCACAGCTTAGTCAGGTTTCAGATAAGAGCAAAAATCTTATGTGGTGGGCAAAACAAAATGGTTTTGTGGTTGGGCCACTGGCTCAGGTTAGGTGAGGGCTTTCCACACTTGGCAGTAATTTCAGATTTAAACATGAACACAAGGGAGAAGGTCATTTCATGAAGCAGTGCCCAAGCAGGTGTTCTTGTTTTGGAACAGGTGTGCACACTTTGGTTTTGATGAATCTCTTGGAAATTATGCTGCATTTTGTGTGGAAAGAATGGGCCATCCAAACAAGCTGCTGCTTAAGAAGCAGCTCCAGCACGAGGGCTTCTTTGGCTGGAGTCCTGCTGCAGATGGGCACAGGCAGCTTTCCTGGGCTCTCTCCTGGAGGGCTGTTTGCTCTGGTTTTCCCTGTTCCCAGCACACACCCGACACACAGGAGAATTAATTGTCAGAGCCATCCCTGGGAAGTTGCTAAGCAACATCTCTGGGCCCTGGCATCAGCTCTGCCACCAGGCACTTCTGCTGCCACAGGATGCCTCTGGTTCAGCAGAAGATTCTGCAGTCCAGCAGGGAAAGGCTCAGAAAACTCAGCTCACCCTCTCAGATCCCACAGTTCCATCGAGCTCACCTAATGAAAATAATTTAGTAATATAATCTTTGTAATTTAACTCCAGCTGCTTAAAAATTATTCCCAGTGTAAAATTTGCATGGTAAACACCAATTTACTCCCTTAACAGCCAGTCATTTCAGGTGGTTTAAACTGATCACTCCTACTTGAGATGAGCTGATTGCCTTTATGATTTTAAGGTATTATTGTAATAAGTGAACATTTATCTTGACATCCCAAGAGGCTGAAGCAGGGTGAACACCTATTCAGTTATGCTTCCCAGAACTGAGCCTGAAATTTTCCAATATTGCCACAGATTTTTTTTCAGCCTGGCATCCCAATCAAAGCCAAGGCTATTGGGGAACTTTGCAACCTTTGGGAAAATCAACAAGTCTTACAATCATTAAAAACACAAGGCTGTGCACTCTTGTCACCCCAGCCTGATTACAGATCAAGAATTCTGAGCTCCATCATCTGCTCTTAACGGAGAGTGTGCCCTGCAGAGTTTGCCCTCTGTGTGGATGGTTCAAGTCCTGAATACCCTTGAGACAGCAGCAAAAACTCCTAATCAGCACTGCAATCCATTGTTATATCTATTCTCAGAACAAATAATTCGAGGGCTGCCAGAGGTAATAAAAAAGGCATTTTTGCGGGTTAGTGTCCTGCAGTGATTTTGAGGTCTGACTGAAGACAATGGCACTTAGTGGGTTTGCTTTCTGTGGCAATTCTCTGTCATCAAGCAAAGCAAAATTCACCCTGCAGCTCCTCTCCCTCGCCCAGGGCTCGCACTCTCTTGTTCTCTTTGCCTCACTGTGCTTAAAAAACTTGTGGGAACTTCATTATTGGTCAAGCTTGGCTGAACTTGGACCCCTCCGAAGCTGCTGGTGAAAAGATAAGATAAACAAGCACTCAAGAGCTCTGATTGGAGAAGCTCCTTTTCCTTAGGGAGCCAGCCTTAGTGGCAGTGGCAGTAACCCCAAAAATCCGTTCCTGTGCGTGTTGCCAGGCCATCAAATCCATGGATTTCAGCCTGAGGAAGGCACCTTGAATGAACAGCTTTTCATCCAAATCCTAGACACTTGTTAAAATGGTTTGTTACTCTTTCTTTGGGTTTAAGTAGTATTTTGCATAAATATTGATAATTCTCATTTTCTACATATGACACCTTGTTATCAAGTTTAGCAACATCGCTCTTTTACCACATTTGATTTTTCAATTTCCTTGAATTTTTGGAGGTTCAAAAACTCTCAGGGTCACTGCAGGCCTCAGCAGAGTGAATTTCATTGGCTGGCAGTAGAAATGCTTTATTTCATTCTAGGCTTTTAGGAATATTTTATAGTGCCATAGCAGTTTGTAGGCCAAAGATTGAAATGGCTACTCTAAAATTACCCTTTTATTTCATTTGGGTTTATTGTGTTCACAATAAGCTGCATCCTGGAATTATTCTCAGCTAAAGTCTGACAACGTTCTGTAATGTTAAGCCAGAATTTTTGTGTCTTTTGATTTTCAAGCATTTCTTGAAAAGATAAAGTAGTGCCTTAGTTAGAAAGAGACTAAATATGTGTGCTGCTCTGGGAAGCGGAACCACACCTCTGAAAACCCAGGAAAGTAAGAAGGGCAGCAGCAAAATAATCCCAGGGTCAATCCCATTTTATTGATGATTACAACAGAGTATAATAATGACCAGCACATGCACAGTGACAAGGACACTGTGAGAGAAATTCCAGTTTTGTTTAGGTCAGTGGGAGTCTCATCATCAACTTAAGATTTGCATTTTATTATTTTGGGGTTTGTTGTACTTACATCATTATACTCCATAGAAGATTGACAGAAATCAAACATACTCTGCTCTGTTCAGGTTTGCTTTCCCTCTCTTTTTTTCCTCAGTGTTCCTTAAAATTCACTGCATCCTCAGCTAGGCTTTAGTTGCTTATCTGTATTAGGCAGACTCCCTGCACCACTTCACTGCTCACAGACCTTTTTTCTGTAGAGCAGACAGCAAATATGTTCTTTTTCTGTCTGGGTGTGGAGTCTGAGCACCCCTGAGGTCATCCAAGACCCAAGGAGGGGCAGCAATAGCACTGTGCCATGGCTGGCAGCTGAAATCTGTGCTGCATCAGCCTCTTTAGTGCAAGTGCAAGGCAAACAAGAGCTTTACCTTGGGGGACTGGTACTGACATGGGGAGCCTTCTCCACAGACGTGCTGGAAGGGGTCTCACAAGAGCATCTTGGTAAAAACTCCCTTTTATAAGCAGAAATTGCTTTGCCTCAAAGGTCAGCCCCTTTCCACCTATCATTTAATCATGACTATGAAATATGACTTCTCTCTGAGGCTATAAAAATTGTTTGGCCTCCTGATGTACATTGCTTTATAACATTTTTTTATTTTATTTTTTTTTTATAAATGAGATG
Source organism: Sitta carolinensis (assembly GCA_032173965.1). Classification (NCBI taxonomy): domain Eukaryota; kingdom Metazoa; phylum Chordata; class Aves; order Passeriformes; family Sittidae; genus Sitta; species Sitta carolinensis. Next base: position 10,420,399 of record JAVUNC010000030.1, read on the forward strand.
ATATATAACCTTAAAACTACCAGCAAAAGGAATCTCATATTACCTAAGAACATCAACATTCCAGATTCCCAGATAATTCCCTCTACCCCTCATGTCTAAAGCCCCAGATGGAATTGTGAAGAGCACCACCAAAATGAAGGCCATTTTCCCCCCTAAAATGACTGCAGGTTGGTGGCCTTTTCTTCACTGTTTGTGACAGGGAGGTGACAACAACTTTCTGTTATTAAAGCTAATAAACAGAGAAATCGTTATCACCATGGTTCTGCTTTCCCCAAACAAATCAAATTTGTCACTGAAGGCACACTGAGCATTAAACTGAGCACAGAGAAGGTTCAGGGTGAAATCTGGGTCCCTCTGGAACCACTGGACCTTGGAGCATGACTTGAACATCCCTGTAGGGGAAGGTATTCAGGATCTTAGCAAAATCTGCTTTTTTTCTCTTCTGTTCACCATAGGAAAGCAGCCTGATGATCAGAACTTGTGGGTTTGACGTGTCCTTCACAGGCTCAGGTGATCAATACTGCTGGAATATTTAATATATCTTTTCTAAGTATGAGTAAACAGTTATTGTGGCAATGGGGGAATGTTGAAAATACATGTAAAAATTAAGTCAATAAACAAAAAAAAAAAATAAAAGAGGATTCATGGAAGACTAAATTGATCAAAACTCTTTAAAAATAAGGTCAGTTTTATAATACAGTCTTAAGTAAAAAAAAAAAATAAATTTCAGGTCAGCACCTGAGACAATTCTTGGTGGTTTTGTACAAAGAGAAAGCCTCATGTCTGCTCATTCAAATTGAACTCAAATTGATTTGGATCTGCTGTTTTCTGAAAAGTGGCTGTCAACTTCCTCAGTGAGTATTTACTTAGTAGAAGCTAACCTGCTGTTTAAAGTGTTACAAGAGGTGGATTAACTGAAGTCTTATTTTCAGCCTGCTTAAATCAATAATTGCAGTCTTGTGTAGATGCACTTAAATCAATGTATAGCTGCCATATAAAACTCCACCCTTTGAATTAAGCTAGATCAACATAAGCCAGATGTAAATCAATTTAACTGTGCCTACGCGTGGATTTGTCTGATGTTTAATGAAATTGGTTTAAAGAAAATATCCAGCTGAAACCTTTGCAGGCAAAACCTATATTATGTTAATTTATTTGAAACCAGAAGTCCTCTGTCAAATGCAGTGAATAGCCAGCTCTGCAGCTGAACATCAACCTCAATTCTTGGTTTTGTTATGGATTTGATTAATAAATGTTTTGGCATGAAGCCATATTTCTCCCTCAGTGAGGTTTAACCCATGCATTTGTCTTCCCAAATGGGTTGGGATTTTTTTTTTATTCTAAACTGATTAACTTAATCCAAACAGGATTTCACCCTATGTTTTTGTGCTGTCAGTAGTTGCACAGGCTCCTCACATCAGCACTTATGTTCTTAATGAAATAGCCTGGCCTTTCAGTTTGATTTATGAAATACAAAAACAAGGAAAATTTTAAATTCAGACAGAAAAATAGTCCATGTATTGTCTAGCCAGGATGTTCTGGTAGGGTTTCCTTTGTATCTGGGAAATTGATGCTTCCATGAATTTACAGCTTCTAACGACTCCACTCTTCAGTTTGTTCCTCATTAGAAAACATTATTTCTAATTAAAGCTCCCACTTTTTGTACTGGTGTAAAGAATAATCATCCTTGTACGTGTATCTATCCCTTAGTGAACTGATATTTGTTTTCTTATCCAGAATTCATGGTATTTCTTCTATAAGTGACTCATTTTAGTGAATGCCTTCAAAAGGCAGAAGGAAAGAAAAAGCTCAGACTTGCACAACCCTAATTCCTAAAGTCTTATCTGAAAATCACAAATCCACAGCCGTGAGAAACATATATATAAAAAGCCAAATGGGTCTCTATGGCTTTGTCTAGACTTTTACTTCCCCCAAAATATGTCTGTAATTCTGATAAAAGCTATTGCTGCTTCCTGCAGACTTTCCCAGGCCAACAGGCAAAGACAATTCCAGCTACAGTCACACTTCTGCTGGTGCTGTGCCCATCCCCAACACACCTCCTGCACAGCACTCAGAAATTCAGTAGGACCATGAGAAATTAGTAGTGATGTGGCCTTTCACACCCATTTGACCTGGAATAATGTACACATCTAACAGCATTCATTTTGGGCATGCTCATTATTTCTTACCTGCACTGCGGGGCAGTACCAGATTTCCCAGTGCCAGAGCCTATTGAATATTTGCTGTGGTATGGGAGGAATTGTTTGCCTGTAGAGGACTCTTTGTTGTTGTGAGATGTGGTTTTCTGTAGGCACTCTGAAGGGAACTTCAATGAAAACACAGATGTGGAAAGAAAACCCTCTGAAGATGGACCAAGGGCAAAGCTCTCTGCCAGGCAAAGCCCTCTCAGGCTGTTATTCCCAGCAGTGTGAACACACTGTTCTCAGTATTGCACTACTCCAAACATCCAAATACTTGGACATTTTTAAGGGGAAAAAAATTTTAAAACCACCTTGGATTTTCTACAAGTACTTAAAAGCTGTACTGGTACAGTTGTCTTCAGTAAAATATCTATATACTGAAGGAATGCAACCAGGACAATAAATAATCAGACTTGACATGTTTCATTCCCAAATGTGGAAGGTCACAATGTCTTGTTTGTTGGCATCAGCATGGAGATTCAGACCACTATAAGCTCTGGAGACAACCCTCCCTTATTTTGATGTTTGTCTACCTCTTTCTCACCTTGACTCAGCCTTCCCTATCCCTTATTCCCTTATTGTCTTTTGTGCACATTTTTGTCCTATCAACTTAGTCTCTCAAATCAAAATATTTCATCTTCCTTCCCTATATTTCTAGTCACAGATTTTACCTTTCCTCTGACAGTGCTGAACTTGTAAAATTTTCTTAAGAGAGGATCTTCTTTGTCATTTGAGACTTTCAAGCCTAATCAACGAGAGCAGAGATTTAATTCCTGAAACACAGAGAGCCCAGCAGGTGATGCCCAGGTGTTAAAAAAATAAATTATTTGTGGGTAAAACTGCCTTGTTAAGGTTTAGGGCAGGACATGATTCAATGATCTCAGCCCAGGGAGGCTGACAAAGCTTGGGCAGAAGGATGTCCAATGATAATGGAGACAAAGATAGAATTTACAGACCACTGGGACATCTGGCAGAACTCCCAAGACAAGGAAGTTCCTGCCCAGCTCCTGCTGCCACCTTTTCCTTCAGTCTTGTGTCCTTTAAAAATGTCTCCAAAAATGGTTTGATTCTCAAGCTGCTGGTCCGTGAGGCAATGGTAAATAGTCTAGGAAATAATTTAATTTCCAGATAAAGTATGTTTTTTTATTCAGATGGTTACCCACAAGGAATTCAGATGGTTGCAAGGCTTTACTGAGCAGCAGACTTAGGAACTCCTGCTCCAGAAACTGTCTCCATGGTCCATTTGACAATAAACTTTTTCTTGCCACATATGTGACTTCTTTCAAATATGTAGAGAGACTTTTTTCAGCCTCAGATTTATAACCCGTTGGGTTGGCAAAATCCTTCATGAATTCCTTAACTGTGCATTTTGGCCTGACTTCATCTTTCATGCAAAGCATCCATTCTATTTCTGTTGCCCAAGCCCATCTATTTTTACATGGGGGCTTTGTGTGCTACTCTCTGCGTGGTCCTGGCTGCCACACTCCCAGCCTCCATCCAGACCCACATTTTCCAGAGCATTGTCTTCCCCAAAACTCCTGTCTCCCGTGACCCTATTGCCAAGTTAGCAGCTTCTCAGTTCCTACTATTGTCTTTAGTCTCTACCTGGCACTTATCCCACTGCTTCCAGGCACATGCATCTTCTCCTTGTCTTTCCCTTTTGCTTTTCAGAGTGTTCCTCCTCTTGTTCCTGCAAACCCAGCCCCCTCCTGGCTCTCCTGAGCTGAGCTCCCCTTTCTGCTCCAGCCCCAGCCTTTGCTTTTTTATGCTGCTCTTCCCATCAGCAGAAACAAAGAATTCCCAGGTGATGACAGTGTAAAATCTTACACTGTTTTGTGGGGGTTTTTTAACTGATAATCCAGGTTTATCCCATTCTCTTTGAAGAACTTCTATTCTAGCATATTTGGGGAAGCCTTTTAAATTGTTTCAAAGAGACAAATAAAAAGTGCCTTTTTTTTTTCCCCCCCACGTTCCCAAATGCTGCATGATTCCCAGGATCTCAGCTAGAACTTTGCAATTAGGCAATTTTAAAACTTGTCAAAGCTGCACACAATACAAGGCCAGACAATGCAGCGTAGACATAACACATTAGAGTGAGTGTTCCAGTTATAAAATGAGATGTGCATAATAGGGAAAGGAGAGAAGGAGGGCAGAGGGGGAAGTGCAGGGCTCAAATTCCTTCCTCAGCCTCGGTGGTTCTTAAACAATTGTGTGGAGCTGCACCCTCCAAGTGGGTTTGAATTTGTCTCGTTACACTCTAGGGTGGAGAGCTGCTCCTTCTGTCCTGTTCCTTCCCCAGACAAACACCCTTTTTTCTATTCTGGGCTCCAGCTTATTTCTCTGCTTCCTGTAAAATCATACTCTTCCTGCAGGCGTGATCCCTGCAGCTCTTAAAACCCAGAGTCACGGTGACCTGATGGCATACAGTTCAGCAAATAAACAAAGCATAATGGGATTTGTTCACAGATATTTTTTTTCTCCTAAAGACCATTTTAATTCTTGTGCCTCTCTCTGCTCCTTCAGCTGCCTGACTGCTGGACAGTCCCAGGCAACACTTAACCACTGCCCTATTTCCTTTTTTATGGCACTTACAGGCACTGGGGAGTTTGAGCACTGCCAGCTCGAACTCCATAGCGTGTCTGACAGAATTGATATTTGTATTTTTGTGCAAAGGCATCAGGGAGCCACAGAAACCTCTCTTATTACAGCATGCTGTGCCACCAGGACCCTTTCATGGGGTGACCTCCTTCCCCAAAGAGCCTCAGGCACTTCTTCATTAGCAAAGTGTTGTAGAGCCTTCTGGGCCCTGTGGCTGTCCAAGGGTATCTGATCTAATTTCTTAATTTTAATTATTGCTACAGGACTAAAGGCAGCAATTCAGAGCAGTGTTTAGCACTGGGGAAAGGAGAACACATTCCACTTTGCCTGTAATAATTTGGATTTCTTTGAACAATAGACAGGGTGCTAAGCAGAACTGCACAGGACACCTCTACAAATGTTATTAATTTATTTTTAATATGGTAGGATAGTATATATGGAGAAACAATAGAAAATACAGAGGTATTTATGCAGAATATTAATTTTCGTACTTAAAATTCTTTTTGCAGCAGCTCAGAGGCAAATGACACTCCCTGTTCAACTCACTGGGAGAACTCAGGGTTTAAATAAGGTTTCTCCAACTAGTTAAAATTTCTTGGCAGTTTATTACCTTGGTCCTTAATTACATTCATTTCCCTGTGGAGATTCCTTTGACAGTGATTCTCCAACACATGACTGCTGGAAGATTTCCAACAATTCACATTTTTCCCATTAATTTCAGACTCAAATATTGACTTGCTTTGGGACTGAAGCGACAATAGGGCTGAATTCCTGATTTGTAGAGCTGCATATACATGTCCTGGGGTACAGTATATCCCATTAATTCCTGCCCCAGTGGGTGACTGAAATGTCTGCTGTCTGGGGGAACTCTCCAAGTTGCTGCCTCAGCAGCAAATTGAAAGGAATAATGTGATGATGGCTTAATGACACTCTTTGGGTCATGAAGTGAGAAGCTGGTGAGAGACCACAAGACCTGAATGCTGGAATTAAGCACAGGCTGAAACACCAAAGTTTGCAGATGGTGGAATAAACCTTTTCTCCATGTAAGCCACACTGATGACTGGGTTGCATGCAATGGTACAAATAAGTTCCAATGGTTGTGGAAGTTTTGAGCAAATCCAACTGGACTTGGAGGCAAAATGAAGCCCAAAGGCATCTTCAGGCTCGTGGTGTCCATATCAGTTTGTAACCAGCTGTCTGCCAGCACTGCTGAGAGGAGATTCCACTCTGAAATCACAGCACAGCATCCCTCCTCCAGCCAGGGCTTTCCTCAGCCTCACTCTTCAAAAATAATTCCAAGCACCTCTTGAATAAAGGATTTTAAGGAATGCTCTGTGGGTTCCTGTGACAGGAAATGTCCTCCAGGCTTCCCCTGCTTTCAAATTCTTAACTGCCTTCTCATCTGATGGTGACAGTACCTGTGCTGTGCCACCACAGCCCCTGGCAATTTCTGAATAAGTAACCCCCCACGGCAGTGTGCTCCTGCCCAGATGGTCCTCGGCTTCTGAGAACTGGAAAAAATCCTTTCATTTCCTCAGAAATCTTTGGATGACGTTAATAATTTACCATGTCTTATTATAGAGGGCTACTGTTCTACCAAAAGGGCTGTTTAATCAGGCCTTTCAACCATAATCAGATGAGAAATGCCTGCTTTTCCGGCTAATTCCCAGAAATAATGCCTGTCCATAAAGGAGGAATTGAGCCTGACATGAATGTACTTTTTGAAATCATATTGCTATTAGCCACAGCTTGCTCCATGTCTGGAAATAGAGCCTGCAATTCCAGATGGAACAGAGTAATTTGTTTTTATTTCTGAAGGACTCCTAAAATTTCTCTCTGCTAATTTAACATTTTACCAGGATATATCTGGTACTTTCTGTGTTATCGGTTGAAGCAGGGTGGGGGGATGCTTGTTTAGTTTTCACTGGAAAGATTCTTTTTCCTCTGTAAAATTTTTGCAGTATGTCTCTAGCAGAAATGTGAAATCCCAGAGTCTGTTCCTTGCACGTGTTTCCATTCACAGGGTTACAGATGCTCAATCCCAGGAAGCAGCCGTGGCAACACAGGAGAAAATTCACAAGGCACTGCAAAGCAGAAGGAAATCTGCACAAGCACAGAACCCAGAAAATGGCAAAAGCACAGACTGGATATATGAACTTCCAGGAATTATTTCCCTGTACCTCTTGCAGTGTAATTCCAACACAGTTAAGTTTTAGCTGGTTTATGACTTTGGACATACCCAGAAAGGAACCAAAGCACTAAAGCAATCACAGTAGCCATGTTCATGATTAAAGGTACAGATATTAAAAAAGTCAGTCACAAAAGAAAACCCTGGAAAGGCCTACACATCATAAATGTGTGTGTATATATATATTTTATTCATTATTTGAGATGGAGACAGGGCTGGGCTCCTGGTCAGGAAGCTTTTCCAACACTCAGTACCTTGCCTGATGATTTGGTATTTCCCTTAGGAGAACAAGTACTAAGGAAGGACCTGGGAAGTGGAAACTTAGAAAGCTTTGTGGGTTGTAGCTGGTGTCAAATTATTCCTATCTATTATTTTTTAATAACTTTGCCAAATGCAACACCTAAGTGCTTTTAACAGAAACAGGCATTTGAAACTGAGAGCTCTGTATCCTCACTAAGACACTTTACATGCAGAGATTATTTCCTTTGCCATCAGAAAGGCAGAGAGAAATAATTGAATTTAAACCAGCCTATTGCCACAAATTGTGAACTTTCATACTGGGACTCCTGCCCTGTGCAATATTGTTATACTCAAGGTCTGAGTGTTTTTGAGAAGCTCTGACTACAGAATAAGGACAGGGAATCTCAGATGTTAGGTGAGAGGATGTGAGAAAGCAGGGGAAGGGACTAGGTCTGTGAAAAAGAGGGGATGGAGAGGAGCAAAATGAAAGCTACAGGTAGCAAAGTAAAGAAAAAGAAGAGCAGATGGGTAGAAATCACAGTACCCCATAGCTCGGTAACCTTTTTAATCTTCATTTCCTTTCAGCACCCCCATCAGTGCATCACTCAGGTTTTTCATGCATCACCTGTCCCTGTTACTGTGATGTAGATAGGAACACACAGCAACACACACAACAGGGGTTTAGGCAGAGAGGAAGAGAAGAACTCTCTAATTTATTGTTGACCTCGTATCTCTCAGTTTCTGGACAGTGAGCAGAGATTGGAGAGAGCAGTTCCCACCTCTCCATCTCCACTGGTCCCTTGAGAAGTCCATCAGGTGATATCTTTTACAAAGGAATGCAAACACGATCCTTGTTTATCTTACAATTCATGAGCACTGACTCCATTCTACCCAAACAAATCAGAAGATTTATTTTCCTGAGTAACATGTCCCCATTCTGCAAGAGCAGCTTGCCTTGCTGGACCGTGGACCCAGCAGCCCCGTTGGGCTCTCAGAAAGCAGACAGGGTGGCACCGCGGGGTTTTCTGCAGGCACTCCTCTCCTGAAGCAAAGCGAGTGCTTTCCTGCAGGCAAACCATCTCCCTGGTGCACTTCAGTGCGGAGATAACAGCGCGCTATCTGCAAACAAATTATCTCTATTGATCTGCTAGGTGTGCCTGCCAACCTGTCATTAACTGCCTGCCACGGCTGGAGGAGCCTGAAACCCGATAACAGCTTAAACACATCAATCTTGCCACGGCTGCTCTGCCTCGAGGAGAACCCTGTGGAATTCGCCTTTTCTCTCGTGCTGGACCATTTCACATCCCAACTTGCTGTCCCTGGTCCAGGAGATAATAAAGCGTGTGCTCGGAGCGGAGAAGGTTTTTAGATGTGTTACCCATGATCGCTGGTTAAGCTTTCATATGTGAGTAGGAAACTGTAACAACTAAAAGGAGCTGGGTGGGAAACAAACAAACAAACCAGTACAAATATTAAAGCTTTCTTTCCGTTTTCTGCAGAGGATACACTTTGTAACTGAGTTGGAATTGCTGAAATGTTCATTGAGAAACATAGTCTTTCCTGTTTTGCATATCTCCTGGAAAATCTGAGCTGCTTTCTTGCTTGTCTTGTGCCTAAATTTTTTTAAAAATAATTATCTTAATACACTGTGTTCCCTAACATAATTTCTATTTTAACACAGACTAACTGCGTTCTCTTTTTTTTTTAAGGGCAATTTGAGAAATGTTCCAATCAGTTCTGGAGGTTTACAGTTCACTGTTGGTTTAGAAGACAGTAACTCATCGAAATTATTTCTATTTTTATCGAATGGGGTAAAAACTTCCTCAGGCAGTGGGGAGAGGAGTAGTTTGAGAGGCTGCTTTCATCTGCCCTCTCGGGAGCTCTGGCAGCTGCAGAATGACCTCTTTGAAGTTCTCCAGTATGTTGTATTTAACAAATCTATGTTAAATTTTCAGCTGCCTATAAAGATCTTGCCCTTAATCCATCGTCAGTGTTCTCCTTTCCATGTCACTCTTCCCTAGCCCTGGTGTTCATGAGCCTTTTTTATGAGTGTTTTGAGTGTTCCAGCAGCTTCTTCAAGCCAGGCAATTGTGTCTTCCTGAGCCTGGAAAGAGAGAAGGAGGCGGCACCACTGCCAAAGCCTTTGGTCACTGGGGAGTTTGCACCAGAGTTATCTCCACACCCTGCAGGGTTTTCCAAGGGCCACGAGGCTGCCTGGTGCTGACTGCAGGGCTGGGGACAGCAAACACCCCAAAATCAGAGCAGGGGAGGGAAAGCCAAATGTGCAGCTCAGCAGTGCAGTTCCTCAGCCCAGGAGAGCGTGGGCAGAGTTTAAAGGGGAGTTTGGAAGGTCAGTTTAAGAGAAATACAGCTGCAGGATGCTAACTACACAGGTGCTGATGAGCCACAGACTGTCAGACATTGGAAGAATATTTTAGAGTTTTCCAAAGCTGTGCTGCCCCACAGGGAAGTTATTCTGGCTGTTGTTGAAGACCTCTGGTCTGACCCAGGACAGGTGGTCTCACATTCCTGAGCAAGTCACCACCCTAACCACAGCAGGAGGGGTTTATTTTTGGCTGGGGGTCTCTTCCACAATGGAAAGTCAGAGGCCAAAATGGGACACAAAGAATGAAGGACCAAAGTTCTTCCTTGAGGTGTTTGGTTTTTCTTCTTATCAAAACTTCAAACACCGAGTGTGCTTGGGTTCTTTGAACGCAGCATGACTTCCCATTTCATCTTGCCTTTTTCCCCCCCTCTAATCTAAACTTATCTCTCTACCTAGAGAGTGCTGGATCCCTTTAAACTGACTTCAAGTACCTGGCTGAAGAATCTATATCAGGATGGAGGTCACTTGGAGGGTGCCTTTGCAGTTAGTGAGCTTCAGGAGGTGATTCATTCCCGAGGTGGGCTGCACCTCCCTCAGGAAACATGAATTAACTCTGTGAGAAACCTAACCTGACCTTGTTTCTAATTTAAGCACATCAGCTAAGTGTCTAACTTGTCAGGGCTTCAAGTTGGGTAGGAACAGGATTTACTGCCCTCGTGCCTTCTATCCTTTCAGAGATTTATTGTTCCCATTTGTCCTGAAAGTTATCAGCTCTTTCCAATTTTTAATCCATAGAAACCAGGGCACAGCTGTTGTGACATGGGCATAACATTAAAATCAATGATAAATAAAAATAAAGGGCAGATGCTTGGGATCCTCCATTTCCAGATAATTTTCATATACAGAGGACATTATCAGTGTTAAAACGGACAAGTTTAATAGGCAGAATCGAGATATTTAATTCCCCTTAAAATCCACAATTTTGCACTCTACAGCCAACAGTGCAAGACCTGCCACAACATGTGGCCAATCTTCATTTTCTAAGGAGGGAAAGAAGGAGCCATCAGGATTTTATTTGCCAAACTATTGTTATATCTGTTTCTCTTGGAATTCTTGTCTGATTTAGTAATCGAGCTAATTTTGTACACAATAAAATGTTGTCATGATGACTTAATTTTGTATTTTCCTAGGGAAAAAAAAAAAAAAAAAAAAAAAAAAAGCAGAGGCATAAATGAGGTTTTCTGTAAGAAATCTAATGGAATGGAATTCTTAAAAATGAAGACTTGACAATTCTTATTTGTAATACAGAGTACCACCATGGTTACCTCAGCAGCAAAACTGTACAAAACATTGAAACATTGCTTTTTTTTTTTTTTTTTTTTTTTTTTTGGTTTTAGTTTTCTCCTCAAGAATTTCATTAGATGAGCAAGAGAAGTTTTGAGTCTTCAGTTTTGGCAGTATCCACACAAACAGTGCGAGAGCTAAATGTCATCTCAAGATTTTACAGTTCAGCTCTCATTTGATGAAGGGATGATTCATATATACTTCATATTTTCAGAGGGGGGTTATCCAAAAAGGGATTTTTCTGAGTGAGGCTTTCACTCTGCCTTTGTCTGCAAGGTTCAAGTGTCATCCTTTCACAGATGAGAAGATTCCAGTCTGAGCATCCTCAAATGTACACGGTGAGACTCATCCCAGTTCCTTCAGTGGTTATTGTCCCTTTCTCTTGGGATGGTCACAAAACTCCAACCAGCACAGGGCTTCCTGCAAATCCTGCTTTGGGTTCTAGAATGACCAAAATTAGGGGGTTTAGCAGAAGCTGGAAGGATCTTGAAAACTTTAGCAAGGATGTTCTGAAGCTCCTCTCTCACCCAACTTTGTTCTCTTCTTTAGGAACCTTTGTGCTCTGTTGCAAACACCCAGAGAAAAATTCCATGGAAGAAAGAAGGGAAGGGAAGGGAAGGAAGGGAAGGGAAGGGAAGGGAAGGGAAGGGAAGGGAAGGGAAGGGAAGGGAAGGGAAGGGAAGGGAAGGGAAGGGAAGGGAAGGGAAGGGAAGGGAAGGAAGGGAAGGGAAGGAAGGGAAGGGAAGGGAAGGGAAGGGAAGGGAAGGGAAGGGAAGGGAAGGGAAGGGAAGGGAAGGGAAGGGAAGGGAAGGGAAGGGAAGGGAAGGGAAGGGAAGGGAAGGGAAGGGAAGGGAAGGGGATTTTCCTGACCATTTCCTAAGGTTCTACTGCTGTTGTAATACCCAATGAGTATGAAACTTTGCACAAGGCATTGAAAATACTGGAAGCAAAATTGATCAGTAGTGTCAAATATTAATTAACCAGACCAGACTCCTGCTTCTTCCTGGAAAAAGGCTCTTGGTGACTGAGATGTGTCTCATACTGCAGGTCTGGTTTTGCTAGTGAGGTGCATGAGTAAGTTGCTGCATAAGGCGTGAGATGCTGCCTAAAAGAGCAGTATCTGCCTCCTTGGAACAGCTTTTCACACACTTTCTCTGTGTCACTCTATATGTGGAATGGCTCAGCTCGTTATCATCACCCAAAGACCATAAATAGAGAGTAAAAGTTAGTACAGAGAGTAAAAGCTTTCTTAAGAAAAAGAGAAACATGTTGTAGTTCAAATTTATTTATACACAATCTGTGCAGACAGCAGAAATTTCAGATACATTTTGGAGGGAGGGGGGCACAGTTCTTCTATCTGTAATCCAAAGACCATTTTCTTACCGTGTTATTTTCTTGTTAGTTAAAATGAAAGGTAAGAGTTTAGCTAAATCTCCTTCCCTTAGTTTTTTTCCTCATGATCTCTCATTTTTTCTTTTCTCATAAACAGCATAAACTTTTATCAAATAAGTATTCTTTAAAACAAAGATATCCATTCTGTTTGCGTGCCTGCTGGAAGAAAAATAAATTATCTTTCTCTCATATTTCCTTGTAATTTCTCTTTTTGAAAATAATGTTTTCTCCCTTTATGACTTTCTTCCTGGGAATTTTATTGTACATCAATACTTGAAATCTCCCAAAGAACATAACATCCCAAATAGGAAAGAAAAAAAAGGAATAACTTATTATGATAAATACCTTCCAACGAGATTTTTTTTATATGAGAATATAAGACCCTTTCATCAGAATATTATAACTCAAGGGGGGAGCCTTGACTCTGCAGCCTGGGGGCTGGGAAAGGCTGGAAAAAGTTGGGGTTTGCCTGTCCTTGCCAGGAAGGATGGTCCTGTCAGAAATCACTGCCGAGGGCTTTGGGAGGGGCTGGGTCGGTTCCTGATCTTCACAGATTTCTTGTAAAACGTGAGACAATCATTGGCTCTGCCTTTGTTCCAGCACTGAACTTCTGACAAAGGTTTTGTGTCACTGTGATGTGGAGAGGGAACACACAGCAACACACACAACAGGGGTTCAGGTAGAGAGGAAGAAAAGAACTCTCCAGTTTATTGTTGATTTTGTATCTCTCAGTTTCTGGACAGTGAGCAGAGATTGGACAGAGCAGTTCCCACCTCTCCATCTCCACTGGTCCTTTGAGAAGTCCATCAGGTGAGATCTTTTACAAAGGAATGCAAACATGATCCTTGTTCATCTTACAATTCATGAGCACTGACTCCATCATACCCAAACAGATCACAAAGCTGATTTTCTGGGACAGTTTTGCTATTTCCTTCTTTTGCTCTCAGCTTCTGAAAGCACTCCTGTTAGGAGGGATTCCAGACAGGGAGATTAGCTTTGTTTGCCCAAAATTTAATCCAGTGGGAGCCTCGGATCAGTGGGGATGCACTGTAGCAGCAATTATGGAAATATTAGTGATGTTCATCAATTGCCTATGTAATTCCAGGTTAGTTATGCACTCAGATGAAAGTCAGCCATATTCCTAAACAAAGAATGAGCTTAGAAAATTGTGACAATGAATATCTAAAGTGGAGTGAATCAGACTCTTAATTTTTACTAATTACTTATTTACCAAAAATGCATTTGTTGGACAGCCAGAATTCTTCACTGATTTGGCTAATGGTATAAAAATGGAAACAATGTTATAAATATAAGTATGCTGAATTCGAACAAGATTTTCCAACTTTTGTCTTCAAAATCAGTTTGAAGTTGCCAACATTTTTTTTAATAAACCAGAGGGGATTAAAGAATTAAACATAACATTTCTCTTCTGGTCAGTAAAAACATTCAGTAATTCCAAATTATTCCTTTTACAACGTGTACCGCTAAAAATTTTTTTTAAAAGTTGAGTTTAGCCCAGTGAAAATGTGAGGTAGCAGATATTAAGCTCATCTGGCTTAGACCAGGCAATTAGCAATAAATTTGGCAGTTTTTCTTGGTTGGGCTGTTCAGCTGGCTGGATGTCTATGTATTTTTTTTTTTTTTTCATAAGCCAAACTACTAAGAAACTGTCTCTCCAGATTTCCAGAGCTTTAGTGCCATGAATAGAAGAGCAAATGTCAAGAACAGAGTCAATTTTCTCAAATAAACAACAGAGTGTCTCCTGATGTATAAGGAGCTGTGTAACTGTCTACATTTCTCACTCAGTCCAGGATATCAACTTTCTTTTTTTCTTTTGTACCAAAGATGAATTGGATTATCATTTATCACAATGTCATGTTCCTTATGAAAGACAATGTGGTAATAACAGGATATTTTCACGTTCCTATTTTATTTAGTACTTCTCTTTCTGAGTCATTAGTTATTTTTGACAGTGCCTGGTGTTTCAGGTCATAGAGGCAGAATTAGCAGACTCTGCTCGCTTCTGCCCAAAAGGGAACCATTTCTGCTGCCAGACAGATCCCACACAACTCCCTGGCTCCTGCTGATCCTCAGGCAGGAGTCAGGAGCGAACGCTGGGCAGCAGAAATTGCAGGAAGGCTGCGAGAAGGGAGGAAGGCCAGTGGGATAATTCTCCCAGGACACTTTCCTGATGTCTTTATTTCTCTTTTTGTGCGCCTCAAGGCGATGTCCCCTCTGTGCTGTGACAGTGGCACACCAAAGATTCCCTCTGTGTGCAAACCAGAGTCTGAACAGCTGTGCACCTGCATTTGCACAGATGAAAGGGAGTGAGGTTGTTTTGCCTCTGCAAGAGGAAGGGAAGTCACTCCATCCAGGCAGAAGCATCACCACCCCAGCCCACCCTCGTCCCTCTCCTCGCTGAGCGGCGACGTGGCACAATGGAAAAGGAAATGGAAAATTAAAATACTGCCTGCCCACCTCGTGGTCTCAAAACCCCCAAATCTCTCCATTCCCTCTCCTTTGACTGCCCCTGAGGTTTCTGTTTGCCTGCCAATGCTTTTCTCCCAGTCTGTACTAGGCTTGACATTTTGGCAAAGCAACTATTTTTCTCCTGGAGAAGGAAGGAATTGGACACCGCAGCAGCTTTTTGCCATGAGTGGTCCAAGTGAAGCACAAACTTGAATTTAACATGAACAACATGGACATTCTTCAGAGAATGAAAGGTCCAGCACTAGCCACTGCTTTTTGTTGAATTCCCATCTCAGTTTTCATTGTAATGCCAATTTAAGCTACTGCCAAGAGCAAAAGGGATGAGATCAGTAATAAGATTTGCTTCTAGATGAAGCACATGGTGTAAGTCTCTCCTAGAGATAAACACCAGACTCACTGAACTATGAGTATGACTTATAAAAAATAATGATTTTTGTGTAGCCTCTAGGTCTTCCTGCTGCTTCTACATAAGTAATTGGATCTTTGCAAACTCAAATAGTATTTCAACTGGTGCTGCTCTGAAACAGCTTTGTATGTATATCTTCCATAAAAAGGAAAGAAATGAACCTTAAAAATACATTCTTTAATAAAGGAGAGAAATTTCTTTCTTTCTGGTATTATTGAAAATGTAGTTAGGAGAATTTACCATGAAGGGAAAGCAGGAACATCATTTAGGGGAGACAAAGAGCAGAGGAAATCCTACTAACGACTCAATTCAATACAGAAACCTCAAAATTACAACATCTATCATAATTTAGTCTGAAATCAAAATGCTGCTTCCAGTTTACCAATGCAGTGAGGGAGTGGGAGAATGGGGGAATCCAACTGCTCAAATACCACTTGTCAGGAAATTGAGGAACCTGAAATGTGGTTTGGCTTCATGATGCATGCACTGTCATGCCACATCCCCTAAACACAGCCAGAGGCAATCGGAAGAGGCAATGTGGCATGTGCTGCATGCATCAACTTTATGACTGCAGCATAATCTGCTCACTTTGATCTGCAGCTCTGGCCATGTTATATCACTCACACACACAGATCTAGACATATTAAGACAAAATCTGGATTCTTGACACTTTCTGTCTTAAGTTTACAGCTTCCCAAGCATAAGGTGCCAATATTCTAGGAACTAACTTAAGGAAAAAAAAGTAGCTGGAATCTCCTTTTTTGTCAAAGGAGTAGAGGGAAAATACAGAAATGAAAAACAGCAAAAGGACATTATTCCAGTTATTTCTGTCAGGATCAGGTAGTTTTGAGATGCTGGTCATAAAGCTGAGCAGAAAGCTAAGATTGTTAGGTCTCATTTCTGTGACATGAGGTTCCAATATGATTCAGGGCATCTTTTCCATCTTTAGCACCTGTACAGCCACCCTGTACAGCTTCTGCAACTTCAGAGGGACTGAAATCCCATTTTCCAGAAAGGTAAAATGTACTTTTTAACATTAAATTAATGTGAAATTAATTGAGCATTAAATGTACACCAATGGGAAAATGCTTCACACTCTCCCTGGAAGAAGCTTGGGAAAACTGTTTTTCCCATGGGGGACCAACCCATTTTTCACCTTTATCAGTGACCTGTGTGAATTTGTTCTCTGAGTGTTGGGGAGGTTTGGGGCTTTTTTTGCTCTTGTTGCTCCTTTTGCATTGTTCCCATGAGCTGGAGAAAGGATGTTGCATTCTGGGGTTCAGGGACTTGGATAGTGTTTGTGCCCTTGTGTTGACAGAGTTTATACTTTTCATTCAAACATTCTTTCTTGGTTTTTTTTTGGAGTGTAATGGACCACAGCAGGCAACCTCCTCATTTTGAGTTGATACACTGGGAGAAGGGCAGGCAGCTGGAAAAATAGGAGAGGATGCAATTTCATTATAGGATCTTCCTCTTGAATTCATTTAATAATTTAAATTGCATGGGTGTCAGACAAGGTTGCTCTGAGTGCCCAGTCAAGGGGAACTTTCTTTGAGAACACACTGGAGTTCTTGCACAATATTCAGATGTTTCTTTCAAAAACTGTGATTGAACAGTTTTCCAGGGAAGTACATTAAATATACTGCTCCCTCTTTTCTCCCTCACTCATGGACACAGAGCTAGTTAAAAGGCACCTGAAAAACAGAATAAGCCCTCACAGCACCTGAAAACATTAGAAAGATATAGACATATATATACACAAAATCCAGAGGAAGGGACTACCTTTAATAAATTCTTCCAATATTTGCAATTCAAATGCTATATTGGTGCATGAGTGCCAGAGAGAGACCTAAAATGAAAATGACTGGGAAGTCACTGTTTTTATTGCAAACAGAAAGAACAGTACAAGGTAATCAAACAGCATACACAATGAAAAGCAAATTAGATTTCTGAAACTCTTCCCATTTCTACTGACTCCCATGTGGCACTTGCAACATGAGCAAGCAAACTTGTTTATTTTATAAGCAGCAGGCCAAATCCTTACACCCTTCCCATTGCCCTCATGCCAATCTAACATCACAGGTGATGATAAATTGATTTAGGAGCTGCTTTCTCAGCCAGCCTGGATAGGGATGCTACCTCTCTCCAGCTGCTTTCAGTGAAGAGGGTAAGAGGAAGGGTGGTCACAGACAAAATATAATTTTCTGGTTGGACCTGGGTAAGGGGCAAAATCAGGCACAGCCAGCTGCGTTTGAAATGTCTGGGCTGCTCTGAAAAGTCAAGGGTGAGCTGGAATTTGGGCAGTTGAAGAAAACAGAGATGAAATCCACCGGGAATGTTATGACATAATTATTTTCCTTTAGAAAAGATAAGATACCCTCACGTTTTGACCATAATACCCAATTAAATGTGAGAGAGGTGAGAAATATTGCAGGGTTTATATCTTGGTAGGGATAAATATGTAAATTGATCACCCCAGACAGATTGCCTGGAAGCCACTTCAACTAATGGTTCTCATTTCTCACTATTCTTCAGCATTTCTGTCTTCTAAGTATTTTTGACTTTTTGACATCAGGGAACTTGGCAGTGACTCATGTATTCTGTGTTCTACCCCTGCCTCTCCCATCATTTCCCTGGGTGATCCTTGAACAAGTTACTTCATTAATTTTAATTGGATGCTGTTATGAGAAAGGACTTGTCGGGTTGGGCTGTGAGTCTGCACTTATTTAATCCTTGTTCACACAAATTCCTGTTAACTCTAGTGGGAATTTTCTCTGTGTGAAGACTGCAAGATTTGCCACGACTGCATGTGCTTGAAAGGTGGCAACAGTTGGATATGGTTTTCTGGTTATGTGCAGTTTTTTTTAGAATCTGCTATTAAGACATCTTCTTGTTTGCCACTTGAGCAAATTCAAGTTTTTGATTCCAGCCACAGCAAGCATTGCCAAGCGAGTCTGGATTTCTATTAGCAGCTCTGCCCACTCCATTCAAACCTTGGGCAAGTCTTGGCCATGAAGGGAAAAGCACAAAATTACGAGTTTTTCTTTATTTTACCATTGTGAAATAAAAAGCAACAGGTTGATACAGTTCCCATCTCTAAATGAAGAGCCCAAGAGAAGGTGGCCAGGCTGGCTCCCCCTGCAGCAGAAATCAGAAATCCAGCCAAATGTGATTCTTCTGCAGAGGAGACCAGAGACAGTTTAAACAGCTCTTGCAAGATTCTTAAGAGTACTGCAAATAAATGGGATGTGGAAACACTAGATTAGGAGGGGAGTGTGCCTTATTTACATAGCTTTGTAGAGCAAATATTGCTATGAAAATGAAAGCGGTGACAGCTTCTGATTAAACAAGATCCTTTTAAATACAGGAGTACTCAGAAAATACAGGAGTCAGAAAAATTATTGGAAATGTGTAAAATAAAGACAAAAATAATAATAATGATGATGCTAATAATAAAAATTAGTAGTGGTAGTAGCATGCAATAATAATATTAATATTATGTTCCACCTGGACTCTCTGCAATTCCTCCAAATTTAATTTCTCAGTGTGTCCCTGAATTAAGTCAGTCCAAGCACCCTCTGATCCAGCAGGACTGTTCAGGGAAAAGGTCCCCAAAATGGGACAGGGCTTGTCAGGCACAAAGGGTCTCAGCTTTCCTGGGCACTGACAGAAATATTAAACACCAAGGCTCCAGGAAATTCCCCCTTTTCACATGACACAAGGGGCTATGGCTCAAAGTTGGACCCAATGGTCTTTGAGGTCTTTTCCAACTTAAATGATCCTGTGATTCCATGAACCACTTGCTTCATCCCTTACAATTCCATGTGTTATTTGTTGAAAAGGAAAAAGAAATACTGTATCCAAAAGAAAGCAAAATTTCCCCAAGAAGCAGCATGCAGAACAGTCTTCATTTTTAGGAAGATTATGGAATTGCAAACTTAATATTATGACATCAAATAGCTGGTGCCTACTACATGTAGACAGTGATATTGTTTAATGTATTTCACCCTGGAAAGGAATTTCACCAGCCATGGCTCACAGAACACCACAGCAAAGTGTTAGCAAGGCACAACAGAACCACAACACCCTCTTAGGTTTGTGCTGAACAGAAAAACACCTTCATTTTAGAACACCTCACTTACAATCCCTTCATTTTCTGTCAGTGATTCGTGGTGTCTTAACATAGATGGGTCACCCCTTGAAAGGTATTATATTATTATTTTCAGGATGAAAACTGGCCCAAAAATTCATGGTTAAGGGACTGAGATACCAAGTCACCTATTTCTGTTTCTTTCACTAAGAAAAAGGTTTCTGGTATAAATAAGCAGGAAGGGAAGGAGCAGCAGGAAGCAAGCAGATTTATATTGAAGTTGGGCTTCAAAGTAAAGATAACAGTTTCTAATACATCTCTGACCCAGATCCTCAAGGATATGGAGCAGTGTTACTCTGATGCTTAAATAACTTTATGGGTATGGACAGAGATGGTTTAGCAGGATGTGTAAATTTGTGTCCTCCAATCTGCCTGTGGCTGCTGTGATGTTTTTTGCAAAGGAGAAAATACACAAGTGAAATGTAGAAGTGAGGATACAGCAGTGCAGTGAGGGAGGACCATGCCATCACTGGGGGAAGTGGCTATTCCAGCTCCTATTTCATGCAGGAGAAGAATTTTCCACTGGGGTTAAAAAATTCCCTTTTCCAGTCCATCAAATAAAAATTGCCTTTTCCATCTTCCATTAGGAAGAACTCCTAAGCAGGAGGACAGAATACTGCTCTGGATGTAATCACTTATTAATATAGAGGGGATTTGATTATAAGCCATGCCCGCATAACAATAAAGGCACATTTACTGTCTACAAATCCTAGCCCAAGGATGGCAATCTAAAACATGTGACCACAGAATATTGTGCAAGAGAAACCTATTTACATTATGGTTTTATAGGTTATTTTCTCTTCTGTGTCTGCTCTGCAGACAGAACCCATGGAGGTGAATACAAAGGAAATCATAAGCAACTCTGCAAACTGTGCTTCAGTTTCTGGGTTCCACTAATATTAAAACCCCTTTCACTGGAATTTTACTTTCATTCCCACACAGGAGAAACTCTCTTTGTTGGTATGGCTCAATGTTACAGGTTTCTCAATTCAAATACTTTCATTTTTATTCCTTTTTCCTTTTATTTCTGTGCATACTAACCTCAAGGACTCTTTCCAGTGAACTGCTAAGGCAGAAACGATGTAAGTCTTTATTACAGTAAAAAGAGCAGGGAGATCCAACATCTTGGCCTTTTCCATGCAGCAGCATGTTTTGAAACTTCCCAGGTTTGAGGTCCTCTCTGTAATAACAAGGATTAATATGATGTGCCTACAAAGAGATTACGCCAATGAATTACAGGGAGGATTAGAGAGAAATCTCATTTTGTGTGCCCATCAGAATAAAACCTTTCCCCACTCATTGAAAAGCAGCCTTCCCTTCCTCCCTCATTGCACCAATTCCTTAAATATCCTGTAAGAGGACTGAGAAGAGACCAGGGAGCCCAAAGCTAACCTTTATTCCCAGCAAACTTCCAACCAACCTGTCCTGAAAAGGTCATTTATGCTGACAAACACAACCATGAGTCAGTCCCACGTGTACCACCCTGCAAATAAAAACCCCAATGTGAGCTGGTGGTGACAGAGCTGGCTGTGAAAAAGTTCCTGCTGGTTTCTCTAGTAAGCAAAACACAACAATCCAAATTCCTGCTCATTTGGAGGACCTTAAAATACTTGACAAATAGTATGTTCTGTGGTGCATCTGGGAGACCAGATATTTTTGTGTTTATGGTGGGGATAGCTAAACCAAAACACTTTTCAAAGACCCAAGAAGGAAAAAAAAAATATGCCCAAGAATCTCATGCTGTAAGCACATGAAAGCCCACCCTGCTGGCTCTCCTCCCTGCTTTGGTTGATATCATCCAGTAAAATATGGTCATTGCACATCTGAATAGCTTTTTCCATGTCAAGCATCTCAGACTCCTTTAAAAATTGACACAATTCAGCAATAAAAATCCCTCTCCTGAAGAGCAGCCATATTTGGAAGGAAATGTAGCCTGTGTTCAACAATCCAGCCCTGTGTAATAATCTCTGACAGAAAGTGAACAGTGACAAAATTGAACTTGTGGAAAAACCATTAGCTGATATGTATTGTACAATAATTTAAACTGTAAATTGTGGAGAACATAAAACTTGCCCCAGAATTTGCTCTCTTTTCTCTTCACACTTCCCATTTGGTTTGGATAAATCTACATACACTACAATTGTTCTTCCACCAGTTTTTCCTCTTATTAAGGATTCCACATCCAAGTCCAAATACTGCATCAAGCTGCATCTCTTTCTTTCACGACTGGAGGCTTTGGCTGGACACCGTGGACACAAAGATCAACTTGCATTTTGTAGATCCAAATCAATCTATCTATCTATCTATCTATCTATCTATCTTCTATCTATCTATCTATCTTCCTTCCTTCCTTCCTTTCTTCCTTTCCTTTCCTTTCCTTTCCTTTCCTTTCCTTTCCTTTCCTTTCCTTTCCTTTCCTTTCCTTTCCTTTCCTTTCCTTTCCTTTCCTTTCCTTTTTTCCTTTCCTTTCCTTTCCTTTCCTTTCCTTTCCTTTCCTTTCCTTTCCTTTCCTTTCCTTCCTCTTTCCTTTCCTCCTCACCAGCACAGTTATCCAGCCCCATCCAACTCAGACTCTTGGAACTGATAACTCCTCTGCTGTGTGCAGAATGACTCACAAGGATGGTTTGCCTTTTTACAGGGAACTGTGGAGGCACCTTTGCTTTAATGTCACACTGGGAGGCCACTCCAGCTCTGCTTTACAGGTGCATGGCCACACACCTAACAGCACAGGTCTGTCAACATTTTAGGAGCAATCACATTTTTACCTGTGGGTATTTTTAAAAATAGAAATTGTCTACCAACTTGCTAAAATACAAGATCGGTTTTATTTCATGTTTACTGCAAAAAGAGCCACACAACATCAAGCAGATGATGATAAGGCTGTTGGGACACAAGCATTTGGTTGCTGCATCTGGCACTAGCATGGGATGACAGAATCTTTGATCGGGATTTAATTTTAATTTCTTGCCCTAATTTGCATTTCCCTGTTACTGTTTGCTGCATTTCAGCCCTGTGGGTTTGGGATCTGACCAAAAGACAACTGAAAGCTCAAACCATTCAAAGTCCAGCATTTCTCTCTTTCCTCCAAAATATCAAGCAAAAATAAGCACCCTCCATCCTGATCTTTGCCCTCACATATTTATCCACTGGAAAATGTCTGCTCCTCACAAAATAGGCATGAGTACCACAGAATTGTTGGTGTCATATTTAGAGGATACTCTGGCCATAGCTTTTCCTTTGGTCACTCACAACAATGAAATGGGTGAGAGTGTGTCACTCTCACAGAAAGAGAAGCACAGAACAAAAGGAGTAGCTGAAGCCTGAGTTCCTCACAGGAATGGCTTTGAATCTTTATGTATGTGTGGGAAGAGCTTCCTTGATACCATCTGTTTGAAAAGAAAAAGAAAAAACAAATGAAGAACAGGGAACAGAACAGCTTATTGCTCTTGTACTCTCAAGGTTTAGTAAATGCCTCCATTTGGCAATTTGTACAACTGGCAATAGTACAGGACTGTAAGAAGGAAACAAACAGATGAACTGGTGGTCCACCATTTCTTTGCTCTGTAATTATTTTATGAAAAAATAACAGCAGCCCACCTAGCCATAGGGAGGGTTTTTTTTAGTGTCTGGAACAGAATTAGTCCCAATTGGATGGTGCAGCCTAATTTAACAGAGCCATGTAACGAGACATCCCAGTATGAGAAACTGGCACAAGCTGACAGGGTATCTTCATTTCTGTTTGAAATTGTTGAACTTACAGCTTTTATCTGCTAATGTGCAGAAAGCCATAGTTTACATTCCTGCCTGATCTGAGAAGTACATCTGTGATCGTTCCTTTCCATGTGCGGTGCCTGTGCAGGAAGAGCACTCCACCTGCTAGGAAATTCAAAACATGTAGTTCCACACAAGGCTCTGAATTAAAATGTGTCAGGGAGAGAGACTAGGGTTAAGAAATGGTGCTTTACTTTCTCCAGAACATAATTATAGGGAAGCAGTTCAGAACATCCAGATTAGGTTATCAAGCAGTCTAATTTAAACACGGTCCCATCCTCAGACAATAAATAATGTACATGTGGTGGGCATGAGTCATCACTCTTGCAACAGTGTCTGGAGCTTCCTACTTTGCATGATTTATGCATTAAAATGTAAATGAAAAATCTTTTTTTCCTCATAATGTGAATTCATGAGAGAGGTCATTTATAGACATTACTTAGATTAGCTTAGAACTTCTCTGAGGTCACAACCACCTGCTGGGCTCTGGAGGTGTGATGCAAAAGGAAGGAGGGGGAGAATAGGAAGCTTTAGCCATTTTTCGAGGGCTGAGCCCTCACATCGGTGTCTATCCTCCTGTTCCCATCTCGCAGTTGCTTTAGCCTTTGTCCCGGAGCCCTCGGGGCGCGCAGGTGGGCTCGGAACCGCCCGGAGGAGCCAGCAGGGCTCGCCCCGCGCCGCCTGTCCCTGCGCCCGCTGGCGTCACGCCCTATAAACCCCAGATCTCACTGCTCTAAACCCGTGCTCTTCCTCCAGTGTGCAGTCTCACACTGCACAGCCTCCGCCGCGGCGGCACGGCCAGCCCTGCCTAGCCCGGGCTGGTTTGTTCTCCAGTGAGACGCGGGACAAACTCCGGGGCGGTTCCCAGGCGGGTGCCGGGATTCTCCCGGTGCTCCCTCCATTCCTGCCGCCGGCAGCCGTGTGCGCACCGCCCTCCCGGCCCGGGCAGGGCTTTCCCGACGGGAATTTTCCTCAGGAGCCCCACGGCAGGTGCGCGTTCGGCCGCGGCTCCCCTGGCTCTGATCCCTCCGATTAAACCGTGCCCGGAGGGGATTGCTGCTTAACGGGCTGCCGGATGGATGCGCGCGGAGTAATTTAAAATCACCGAATCGCTCTTTTATTAATATAATGCTCTTAAAACTGAACGTACACTTAATCCCCGGCGCCCTCGTAACGACAGGGAGGGGAGGGGAGGGCGGCGTGCGGGAAGGGGGAAGAAGAAGAGGAAGAGGGGAGCGGAGCCGGGCAGGGAGCCCTGGGGATGCCGCGGCGCTGTCGCCTCCCGGCCCAGCCGCCTGCTCGCTGGTGACAGAGCCCAGCCCGCCCGGGGGAAGCCGATCCTTGTGCGGCCCCGCACGGCTCCGCACCCGCCCTGCCAGCGCTCCCTCCCTCCTCCATCCTCCCCCAGCTCAGCAGGGCGGGCGGCGGCCGTGCCCGGGGAGCCCCACCGGGTTTCACCTCTTTCGGTGATGCCGCCAGCGCCGCGTCCACCCCCATCCCCGGAGGGCTTTCCTGAGGTGAGTGGCCACCTCCGGGCGGCTCTGCCCGTCCCCGAGCCGGGACAGGGCTCCGCGCTGCGATGTGCCCGGCCGGGGCCAGCAGCCCGCTCCGTCCAGCGCAGGAGCGCCGGGGAAGTTTCCGTGCGGGACAGCGGAGCCAGCGCGGCGAGGAGCGGAGCAGCCGCCGCCGCGGAGCTCCAGCTGCGCTCGGGGACGCGTGCGGGAGCGGGGAGGCACCTGGAGAGCCGGCCCAGGTGGAGAGAGAGCAGCTGGTTGGAGCAGGGGCGGGGGGAGGAAGAGAGAAGGTGGAGAAGCGGGCGGGGACAGGAGGGGATGGGGGAGCCGGGGAAGGAGGTGGCAGCAGCAGCAGCAGCAGCAGCTGCTCCTGCAGCAGCTCCTGTGCATCGGTGCCTGCTCGCTGGCTGAAGCCCCGCGCTCTGCTCCCCGAGGTGTCGCCGGAGCCGCGATCCCCGCGCAGCTCTCGGGAGAAGCGGCCGTGCGCGGGCAGCGGCTTGGCGCAAGGTGAGCGCTGGCGTCTCCGTGTGTCTGTCGGTGTGTCTGTCTGTCTGTCTGTCTGTGCGGGGTTCGGCGGCAGGCTGCGCCTCTCCGTGAGCTGCCGGAGCCCCGTGCCTGCCCCGGGGCCGCCGCGGTGGCAGCAGCAGCGCTCGGGAAACTTTGTGCGCTCCCCTCGGTGCGCAGGGAGCCGCGGCGTGCGCGCTGCTGCTCGCCCCGAGCTTGCCTGGTGGGGCTCGGCATCAATATTTATTTACAGGGCTCGGGCGTTAATCACTCGTGCCGTGGAAAGCTCATCAGCGGCGACTTGTTTCCATGACAACGGGACCCCTCGGAGCCTTCGGGGTTATCTGTTTGCCCGGTTTTCTCTCTTTTGCTATTCGTGCTATTCCCGTGTTTTGTCACCGGGGATGGAAACAAGCAAATAAACCCTGCGTGATCCTGTGGACCCTCTTCGCTCTTCCTCCAAGCGATTTCCCCAGACTTAATTAAGGATAGGAGGATGTGATTAAGCAAGTGTGGAGTTACACAAGGTTTCTGAGTACTTGTTCTGCTGCGTTACCTCGTTTAGCTCTAAAGCGCAACCTGAGACGTGGTCTGACTTGCCTCCTGCTCAAAGTACTCCTGAGGTGTGTCAGTGCTAAAAACGGTGATGTCTCTTATCTTTTTGCTTGTGTGTCCTTTGGCAGCACAGAACCCTTTGAGGAGATCGTGTTGCAGTCTGTGCTGCAGCTGAGCTGGGGATCAGTGGGGACTTTCTCTGGAACTTTGGCATCGCGTTGTGGTGTGACCTTGACAGGTCTCTAACTTCTTCCTGCCCCACTCTCCTCAACAAAAGGAAATGTGGCTCACTTGCACCTGTGCTCTGAGCTAATCCAGGAAAGCACTTTGTCTAAGATGGAGTGCTGTTAAAACCGAGTGTATTGTCCTCTGTTATGAGGAGTGAAAGTATGTTACATGTTCTTTTTCCCTAATAGCAGAGGAAAAAAAAAAAACCTTTTTAATTCTAGTCTTTATTTAACATAGCACAGTCTTGCTAGTCTTCAAAAGATGTGAACTGTTACTATCCAGCTGAAAACATTGGTTCCAATGCCATTTTTAACTGCTTTCCTGGGTTAATTTCATCAGAAGCGTTCGGAAATTTGCAGGAATATCCACTGTTACAAAGAATACACCTTCGGTGGGAAGATGCAAAAGTAAGGAAAGAAAACGCTGTGAAAGTGAATGACAGCCTTGATCACCACCCTTAGCACTGCAACCCGAGAGGGACTTAAAAGCTTTTCTTAGAGAGAAAGAGCAAACACAGGCTTTTAACTTTATATGTTAGGTTAAGCATCTGAAAATCTCCTGCAAATTTTCATGGTTTTGCAAGAGACAGTTTAATACATAGTGTTATGTTGGGAAGCACTGGGAGCGTGTAAGGAATGTTTTAGAATATTCAGTTCTGAAATACTGCCCGAGAGACGTTCAGTTGTGACTGTTTCAGATTACAGGAGTAGGAAGTTATAATAGTAGGGGAACTTCTGTATGAGGCACACATTCTTTCTTCTTTCTTGAAACACTCCTTCTGAGTGAATAAACTGTTATAAAATAACTGTCTCACGTTGTGAGAGTCTATCCTCAGCTCAGTCCAGCAAAGTGCTGGAACATCTGCCTCACTCCAAATGCATTAGAGTAGGCAAATGACACTTCAGGCTTTTACTGAAATACCCTAAAAGTATTTTTACTGAAATACCCCTAAGGCCTGTGACCTTGACTTTTGTACTCTGTTTTTTAGCAACTCAGTAGTGAGATACCTGTCTGGAAATATTTCTTGTGAGTTGAGGACCATCACCAGCCCCTAGTTACCAGTGAAGAAACTTTATGACAATCCCATGAATAGAAAGAAAGAGAAGAACAGAGATCTTAGTTGTTGTCTCATCTCCTTTGGATGCCATTGACTTAAGTTTCCATGCTGAATAATTTAATTTTTATTGCTTAGTGCTGCACATCAATACTAGTGGAGAGAAAGTGATGCAGGTTTTACTCTGTGCTTTACAGCCTCTGTAAAGCTCAACCTTTCATTATTGGTTGTAGTGAGAGCCACAAATATTCCAGGTCATTTTCAGACCCCAGGTGCCACGAGGGGAAAAAAATTTTCTTAGTTTTTTTTTAATAAGACTGATAATAGGCAGCAAGAAAGACAATTTGTAAGGAGCCTTTATTACTTTTGTAGGTATTTTCAGAACAATAGTCACTTAAGATTGTGAGAGGACATCAGAGTATGTAAAACTGTCACTGATAAAGGAGTTTTGTTTGAAGGAGTGGGAAAAAAGTACATAGACATGAAGTGTAAGTCTATAAATATGGATAATGATATTGGTTAGCATTGTGTTTTACTCAGCGTTATGCCAAAGTAACTCAGATGTAATGTACACTGTTTTTTATAAACAAAAATGCTTCTAATGGTGTTCATATTCAAGATACCTCAAATTGTTCAACCAGCCTGTTGTTCAAACTTTGCTGTGATGTGGAAACAGACTTAATATTCTTTGTTTCTCTCCTGGGATGAGTAAGATACTGGACCAGTATTTAGAGGAGGTTGTTGAGCTCCTTCCTCTGTTCTGATCTACTCTGGCCAAGTCACTTTACCCTCTTTTTTGACTTTTCCTACCCCCATTAATCATCATTATTCAGTGTTGCTTGTTTGGAGTGCACAGTTTTGCTAGGTGCAGCTATTCTGCCTAGAGAGGTCTCTGGGGAAGCAGCAAAAAGTTAGTGCAGCACAATAACAAGTGGTAGCCAACATTTTTCCTGTCTTGGTCATTGGTATCTGCACACCAGTGAGATTGCTGGAGCTCAGAGTGAAGATGTTGTGGAGGAAATATATTCTGCTGAATATATTTGAAGGAAAGAGATCTCAGAGAAAAAGTTCACAGATCTCTGCTCCAAAGACTTGAAAATAAAAAATGACTGCTTTTCCTGTTTGCTGTCAGGTTGAATGCAGTGGTTTTCTGGATGGAAAAATAAAGCCATCATGGATTTAGAAAAGGCATGTTGGGGTTTTTTTCCTGTGTTTTTAGGAGAGGGGTGGGCAGCTGAGTTTCCAGGTGTGCTTTTTGAGCTTATAAAATGCACAGCCTCATTTGACAGGAGTGAGTAACGGTGTTAGGAAGTTATGAGAGATGTTTGTGTTGTTCCAGTTGGCAGCTCAGTTATGTTCTTCATAAGTAAAGTGTTTATACTTTAAATGCTGGGGTACTTGATTTAGCTATAAGGTTTTTTAGTTTGGTTTTCATTTCAAAATTGCTCTAATAATCAATGCTTCTGGTAAACCAGGCAGGGGTTTTTTGTGTGAAAGGTTTGCAGATGAAAAACTGACTTTTAAAGTGGTACCTCACATATGGTAGACTTCTGCTTTTCATCAGAATTTAATGGTCAAACTTAAGATAAAACAAAGACTACATTTTTACATACCAGAGGTAATGTAAAACTCTGCTGTTTCTGTCATTTTCTTCTTTTAAAAAATGAAACTTCTTAAACGTGAAGATGTAGAAAAGCTCCTTTCTGACCTTTCACTTACCATATTTTTAATGAATCATTTATAATAATTTCAAAACTATTGAGGCTTTCAAGGCCCAAGTTTGAAACAACCTGAAGAAATCTGTGTTTTTAAAAAATGCATTCTGGAGGGATCCTCTTCCCCATCTCTGAGATTCCTCATTACACACATGCAAATTCACATGCTCAAACTCCCAAGTCGTTTTGGACCTGGGTGTGTTTTGTACTTGTAAAATAAAGATGTCAGCTCAAATTGCTTCGAAATTCCAGTTCCTCCCATACCTGCCTTGCTCAGAGGAGGGATGGGGTCCAGCAGCTCCTCAGCCATGAGCTGCTGCTGGGATGGGCTGGCAGGGGCAAGGAGCCAAGGAGTGGATTTGGGATTTTTTTGGGGGGGATAATGCAGGGAGAGGCCTCCCCTCTGCATGTGCTGCAGCTTTCCCTCTCCTGTGGGAGTCTCCTGATTTGCAGGCTGACCTTTCCACACCACTGAAGCTTAGCAGGCCCTCCCAATTTTCTCACTTTATGCCAAGAAGTCTGATGTTGCAGACAGGGAGTCTGTTCCTGCTCTATTTGGAGGCAAGGGCAGAATTCTCACCGATTTCCATAGGAACAAGATGTATTCCTAAACATACTTCAGTAGCTAGAAAGAAACTTCCTAATAAAGAACCAGACTCACATAACACAGAACAGGAAGCATTGTTCTGGGCTTCACTTCAGAGCTCTTAGCAGCAACAGGGCTGCAGACAGAAATCTCAGGGCATTCCTGGCAGCACTGTCAAGGATTATCCCCTCTCATTCTGCCCAGAGAAACAACTGAGGCTTCAGCATGTTACTGATAAAATCTTATTTATTCCAGTGGATGTCATTTGAGTCCCTTGAGTTGTGTCAGGAGTGCAGCACGAGGAGCAGTGAGGTGTGATGGATTAGCTGGTGCACAAAGGATTTGCCACGTCAAGCAGAAAAGGGAGCAGGATTTCAATTTACCTGAAGAAGCAAAATGCCCTCTCCCACACTGATGTGGGAGACTCTTGGAAGTTACCAGGGAAAACTTTGGAATGCAATTCTGCTGCTCTGAGTTTTAGTCTAGCCAGACTGCTACCTAACTAAAACTTTATTTTTTTTTTCTTCTTTATTTGGGTGTTATTTTTTTAAAAGGTGGAGATGTTCCAGCCCTCGTTTTACTGACATTCCCGTGTTTCTGTTTCACAACAGTGAATTCTTGCCAGTTACAGGCTTTTCATTTAAGGGGGGTTAAAATGAATCACCTAAAGCCTGTTGGAGGCAAGGGTTTCCAAATGTAACTCATAGATATCTGTGATTCCTTCCTTTCCCAAATCCATGGATTCCGTTAATTTGGCCACTGGAAAGGCACTGTTCTGTCCAAGTAGAGCTGTCAGGGTGCAAGGAAATGGGGGGAAGATACAGATCAGTGGTTTTGCCATTTGTGTTGCATTCCCATACATGAGAGCCTCAGGGCTTTTTCACACAATTTTCAGCTTGTGGTAATCAGAGTATCATTTTCTCTGGTTATCTCCCATCTTGGACTGGTTTGTTTTTGTGGTTAATGGTTTGGGAAAATGCATTTTTTTCCCCTGTGGTGTCTTAACAGCATCAGTATTTGTTAAATTCTTCTTTTCTTACTCCCCTGCCCGATAGTTAGTATACTTACTAAAATTTAAAGAAGCTTTGCCTTGTAAAGCATGTAGCATACATGCTTTCCCCTTGTGTCACTTTTCAGGTAATTACTATTTTAACATTTGAAAAATATAGACAAAAGTCTAGAGATACAAACTTTTCCAAGGAAATTGCATCCACTTCAGACACTTTATCTTTAATGGCAAATATAAGTGTTCAATATGCATTAAAGTTCAGAGTTAAGTTGGGTTCTTTGTTCATGTCTTGTTTTTTTTCAGGATGCTCACTGCATGTCATTGGACAGAAAGCTGCCAAGATAACAGACCAAGCTTCCTGTCCTCAAGATACAAAATATTCCTATTTCTAAAGGTCCGAATATCCCAAAATGCAGAGCTTGAGCACAAGACTGCTGGACTGATTTACCTGAAAGCTGTAGCCCAAAATTTCATAGTCCTGAAGAACTTTTTATCCCAAAGCAGGGAGTTGTTGAGTGTGTGTGAATGGAAATGAAGGGAAACTGAGCAAGGTCTTCACAGGTTGGATTTCACTTTTGTCATGAAAACAAGACCTTGATTCTTCCAACATTCATACTGTCAGTTAAATTCCCCTTATAATTAGTGGTGAAGGAGCCCTGACCTGAATAAAACACTGGCTTCTTGGGAGACAGACACTATCACTGATAGACAGGGCTGGAACGCAAAAGTCATGGCAGAAATCAGTGAGTGGCTGCTCTCAGTACTGAAATAATTTCTCAGAGGCAAGTTCATTATAATGCTCATTACCCTTTTTAATCGTGTGGAGTTTGAAGAGTAATTCATTGTAATTCTGCTGTGAAGTGTTGTGATGTGGCAACATTTTGTTGATTAAGATATTGCTGGAAATTCATATTTAGAAATACTATTGGCAGGGATTTAGAACCCTGGACTCCAGCCAGGCAGTGAACAATCACTGGAGCCAGCTCTGCCAGGAGATGCTGTACACACACGTTGGAGATGTGTTAATTTTTCCTTTGTGCTGCAGCCCCTCTCATCCCTGTTTGGGCAAGTCTGTGAGTTCTTGTGGAAGGGGCTGGCAGAGGGATTGCTCCAGTGCAGGGATGTTCAGGGCAGTGGCACTCTCCTGTCCCACAGCCCCTTCAGGTGCTGTTCTGCTCCTGCCCGGGGGTTTTGACAAGGAGTTCAAGAGCAGCAGGCTGCACAGATCCCCTCTGCTGCAAAGATCAGGCCCTGCCACTCTTCTCCCCATTTCCCTTCTTTTTCACTCTTCATCTCCCAGCTAGGGTCAGTCAAAGGCAGCTCCTTGAAACAAATTTTGCACAAGAAACCAGCTCATATTGTAAATTGCTGGTGATAATTGCTTTTTAGGAGCCTTACACACAGAACTTTATTGATAAATTATGAGCTTGTCTTGTAACAATTTGCCTTTATTTTAGCGTAGAGGGCACAAGTGAAGAGTTACTGAACAGGGCTCTAATTTTTCTTTAATATGAAATAACTGTTTTCAAGACAGGTATCCTACTTCTGCAAGTCCATGGGCAAATTCCTGTTTATTTGAATGGGAGCAGGGTCAAGCCCATGTGCCTGAGGGCTGCTATTGTGGAAGTAAACCCTCTGCTGGATTCAGGATGCAGTATCCTGGGCAGTAAGCTAAATATAACACGGAGAAATTAATGGGGAAGGGAATTGGCAGCAGTGCCAATAATGCCTACAAAACTACTTTTGCCTTTCTGCTCTTTATCACTGGGGCCACGATCTCACTGCAGCCACAGAGACACGGTGGGAACAGTCCTGGCTGGCTGCATTCCTTCTAGGAAAGGCAGGGCAGGCTGGTGGAGCTGCTGTTTATGGCAGAGAGCAGCTGGAATGTGCTGAGCTCTGCCAGGGAGTGGGTGAAGGAAGAGTCAAGAGCTCCTGGGTGTGTGAGGGTGACAGAGCACTGCAGCTGGCTGTGCAGGCTCCTTTTCTGGGGAGATTTCACACCCACCTGGATGCAGTCCTGTGGAGTTTACCCCAGGGGAGCAGGGGGCTTGGGCTGGATGATCTCCAGGGGCCCCTGGCAGCCCCATCCACTCCCTGTTGCTGTGAGCAGGTTTCCACACTTTTGTGTCATGCAGTCCATTAATTCAGCCTTTGTTAGAGAGTTTTTGCTTTCTCATAGTGATATGGTAATAGCAGGGAAAGTTCAATCCATCATTAGTCATGTAAACCCTAAGGCCAGAGTCTGAAGTTTGCTGCTTTATTTTTTTTTCCTAGAATCTATTGGATAAAAGAGAAGTAAATACAGATCTACATGTACACATAGCTCTCCTTAAAATTAGTTTGCATTACAAGCATTCATTTTGTGCTTCTCTATTGGTCTGCTCTCTCTGTGATGAGAGCTGCAAGAAGGTTAATGCTTATGGCAAATGTTGGTTCAGTTTTTAACCTGTATTACTAGTCCCTAACTCCACCTAGCTCCTCCCTAAACCTTCTGAGTTTGGACTGCAATGGGAAATTTTCAGTAGCATGAACATGAGTTCAAGTGACTGACAACTATTAATAACAATTTATTCCTTTGTGTAGAACATAAATAACATTGCTCCAAACTTACTGCAGTGGTGGAAATGAAATACAGAATAAACATGTTCACAAAGCTTCACAGCTTGAAACTTTTAAGGCATTATTTTTCTCTCTTGATCACTGGAATTTAATCCAGTAGTCTTAAACCAATGGTAAATATAGAACAACGTTCAGACCTCAAGCCAGAGCTCCCACCATGGTTTTCAGGAGCAGCCTGTGCTGTGCCTGTGCCATAGAAAGCCCCAGTCACAGCTCTTGGTGCCAGCTGCTGTTCAAGGAAAGATAAAAGAGGAGCAATTTTCCCAAGGAAGTCAACACTTTTCTTCAGCAGGATGTGTTTATGTTACTGTCTTTTTTGATGATTAGGCACAGAAAGCAAGCATTGTTTTTACTGCCTCCTGCGTATTGCAGCAAACAATTAAAAACCTTGTATGAAATAAATAATGCAAATGAAATTGTAATGTGATCACTCATCGTGATCAAAGCTAAGATTTCTCCTTAGTTCCTGAATTTGCTCTGCCTTCCCTGTTCTGTGCTGTCGGCCCTGTATCCTCTCCCAGGCGGGCTTAGGCAGGCAAATGGAAATCTTGGAATTTGCTTCAGTTACCAAGGTTGGGACTGACTGGGTTTTGCAGTTTGCTGGCTGCCCAGCAGCTGCCAACCAACTTCCAAAACCAGCCAGGCTTCTGTCTCAGAAGAATTTGTTGGGGTCTTCTTCTTCATGTAGTGCTGAGGCCAGTGGCAACGGTTTTATTTCAGGCAGGACTGATCAGAACCTGGAAAATCATTTTCCTCTTTCATGAGCCTAATTCCTCTTTCCTTTGCTTCTTCCTTTCCTTTTCCTTTCTGCCTGGTATGAAGTAAATGTTCTGGTGTTTTAGTTTCGAGCATCAAAACCAAATAAATGTTTAGCCCATTTAAACATTAATTTCTTTTATAATTTTCCTCCAGTTCAGCTGCCAAAACAACAGAAAACGCCTGTCAGTTGCATGGCCCTTATGGAGCATTTGTATCTGGCACAGAGTGGCCCTGCACGAGAAATATGTTTGTTCCTGGGAAACTGAGATGCTGAGCACAGATATGATCAGTTTGTTTCCAGAGCCATCATCATTGGGAGCCCTCAGAAATCCTATCCTCTTGCACAAGAGCCTTTTCCATGGTTGAACAGCCAGGCTTAGAGTTTGAAGAGTTAGGAAACTGCTAAAATAATCCCAAAGCTTTGTTGAAGGGAGTAGATTACCTGTGTCCTTTTCTTGAAAACAGAGCTAAGACATGGTCCTCAAGGAATTTGGTATCTTCAGTTCTTAAGCCCATAATGACTCTGCTTATGATAGAATCACAATTTTTTAAATCCTCTTTCAGTAAGTGTAAAGAGCATTTTGTGATAAATACCTCTTGGGTTGTAAGGTGGAATTATCTCGCATGTTGTTTCTGTATCCAACCTGAGTGCAATCCATCAGAATGATGGTTTTATTCATTTGGGGGAACAGGAAGAAGGATGTAACCAAAATTGAGTTTTCTAGCTATGAGTAGCAAAGCAGACCCAGGGAAGAGAGCCCTGTGTGCTGCTGCTAGCAAATGTAATGATGCACCAAAAACAGCGAGCCAGCAAGGATTCAAAAACTCAGAGCCTGAATTTTGAGGTACAAATGACAATGGAGGCAGTGGGAATTAATTGGGATGGCAATTTCTCTGGCCTTCCTTCTCCTGTGAATGGGATCCAGAATTTCCAGCAAGGCTAAACAAAAAAGCCAATGCCTTCAAATACATAAACCAGCACCTGAACCTGAAGTTTGTTCTGTCACAAGAGTGAGTGATCTCTGCAAATGAGATGATATGAGTAGTTAGGAGCAGTTCTGGCACATCAGAAGGATGAAATAATGTCTGAAGAACATATTGCTTTAAGGCAGAAGTAGTAAAGTGCCACTTGAAATTTAAAAAATAAATTCTTCTGCGTGGTCTGGGTTTTTTAGTGGTGTGATGTGGCAGCTTTTGGTCAAAGCTGAAGGTCACCAGAACACAAACCCTTCATTGTTTTGCACCATATAAAGCACAATCCAGCAGAAAATAAAGATATCAAAACACAGGTGATCAGCAGGATGCAGTAAGGCATAAATATCTATACAAAATTAGGGTCTTTAAAAAGAAAAGACAAGTGAAAGATCTCATTTGTTTCATTGTGGCAGCAAAAGGGAAGAGCTGCTTTCCTAGAAACAATTTAATGACTGGGGTGACTCTTGGAATGGGCACATGACACAGGAGGAGGGTGTGAGAGTGGATGTTTGGGTCAGGTCAAGCATCCTTGTAGCTTGTTACTATTGGGGCTAGGTATTTTATAATATAAATAAAAGGAAATTGTATTTCTCCAGCTACACCCTCTCAGCCTCTGGCTGGCTGCCTCACAGGTATGTTCTGGCTGGCAGCAGAGTCGGTTTTGTGTTTAATAGCTGTTGGTGGGAGTTTTTATCCATAGAATTTGCCTAATTGTTCTTGAAAGATAAGCAAGGTTCTGTCATAAAGAGAACAGTTCAACTGCATGCTGTGTGGGAAAGCCACCTCCTTTTGTTGTTTTCAAAGTGCTGTCTGGTAATTCCTGTATTTAGGAGAAGTGATGCAGGATTGCTGTCTATTCAGTTTGCCAATGCTGCTTGTAAATTTTTGTAGACTTTTATCAAATTCCTTCCCAGCTGAATCTTCCTAGTCTGTTCAAATGCTTTGCATATAGAAAACATTTTACAGCTCTTACTATCCTTATCATTCCTGATCCCTTTCCAGCTCTAGAGATGTGGAAAAATCATACCATGATATAATGAGCTTTTCTCCCCCCACCCCGTTTTTTTTTTTCTCATCAGCCTCTGAAATGCTATCTACCACTGAGTACTAAATCACTGTCTGCATAGAATTGATGTGCATAATTTCATTAGAGCTTTCCTATCTCTCTAAGATTCAGTAGCCTGCCCAGTGCTGAGGGAAAGGGATTTCCTCCCTGCATTACTTTGCATTTACCAGCATGAATTTCAATTACCATTTTATCCCCCCGTTCCTCAGTGAGTGATGGATCCTGCTGGAATGATTTCTGGGTGAAGGCAAGGAAGTGTTCTCCAAGCTGTGGATGCTTTGAGGAGGGAGTCAGTTCAGTATAAGGGGAAGTGTGTCTTGGGACTTGTCATAGTTTTGAGGAATTGGAACTCCTAAATTCCCTGAAATAAATTTGGTCAAGAAATTCTGTTAAGCCTGTGCAGTTCTTTGCTTTCTGGCACAGAGTCTTTGAAGGACTGAGTGGGCAAAGCTTGACAGAGTAACAGTGGGAATGTGGAAGCTCTGCTTTACTGGTTTTCAGCATTAAGGGCAGCAGTGGGACAGGAAAAGAGACCTGGAATCACAAAAATAACAAACAAACAAAAAAAAAAAAAGAGATAGAGATTGGTCTTCTCTGGAAATCCCTCAACTTGGAAGCAGCATCTTGATGGCAACTGTGGTGTGTGGTCCACTGACAGCAGAGACATGGATGCCCTCCATGAATTCTGATCAGCAGGGTCCTGTGGATGTTTGGTTTTTCTCATTAAAGCTCTTCTCCACTGTGGCATTGTGCTGTGTTTCTTGTACTGATTTAAAGAGTCTGTGACAGAAGTGACTCCTGGTTTTTGCTCCCTGTGCAGTGTTTTGGTCAGCAGTAGGAACTGGGCTCCTTGGTGATGAGGAAAGGGACTTTCAGCATGATCAGATTCCCAATTTTTATTGACTATTTTAAAACTAGGTGTTCTCAGGGATGCAGTAGTTGGGTTCCTTATGTAAAGGATTCTTAAGATGTTTTTCCTCACCGAACAAGAAGAAAAACCACTGAGGTTTTCAAATCTTCCTTCCCCTATGAACCATGTTTTATCCATCCATGTGGAAATAAGTCATGTTTTCAGAGGCCACCAGCTGCTGAGGGATTTTTCCCTCCCAGTGTCCTTACCTTGGCTACAGGATGGGCAATCAGCACCTCTTTGGGAAAGCAGCGTTCAATTACTGGTGTTGCAAAAGAATTTGGTTTGTTGTGGAGTCACAGAGCATGCTTAACCCAAGTCCTTATGAGGACTGCTGTGGAGATAGTCCTCTTGAATTTCTCTGGAGGGGCAGAACAATCACTGAACGTTATAAACAACAAACAAGCAGCTCAGGTTGGATAGTGGAGGAAATCGAGTTGTTTTTGCAAGAGCCCTTCGTTGTGGCATCTTTGTGGTCACCTGAACAGTTTGAGGTGCCTCCATTTGCAAATGTGGTATTAATGGGGTTTTTTATTATTATTTTCAGGGAATTTACCTTCTTTCTTTGATTTACTCTGTGAATTCTAGTTCTTTCTAGAGCTGTTTAGGCTCATGTTTAGTCATGCTATTTCTCTTAGTGTTAACCTTTTATATCATCAAAATATGAATGCTTTTCCTTTATTTGCCTTCTTTGCTGGGAAAGTAATCTAGAGAATACATTTCCTTAATGGGTACCATAAAGATATTCTGAGTTTCCAACAGCTTTATGCATAACCTTGTGCTGCCTTAAGATACAGGGAATACATGGAGTCATTTATCTCTCCAGGTTTTTCCCCCTCATTCTCTTTTTGCATATTTGACTGGTTCATTTCAGTCAGTATTTAAGTTCTGCCTCCTTTTATGCTGTAGGGGCATTCACTCTCTGCTTGTACATGTTATTCCACCAGCTATATGACAAAAAAAACACAACTCTGCTCTGTGTCTTAGGGCACAGACTGCTGAGTGCTTGAATTTTTGAGCTCTGTTCTGTTATCATTAATATTGTCCTTGGAGCCTGGGTTAGTAATGTGATACTTGCAGGAATGGCCTGGCTAGTGACCAACCAGTTAATCTCAGTGATGGGCAATTCCTCCTCCATTATTTCTCAGCTACACTTTTCTCAGTTTATTTACTGAAGTGCTCTTGAACCTAAGTTTAACTTCCTTCTGTGAAGTGCTTTATTTTATTTTTTTTTTAAGTTTGGAGGTCAGGATTTGGCTAACTATGCTGACTTTGGTATGCAAACACAAAAGAATTAAGCAGCCTGTTTAATTTCAGGCTGATAGTCTTGCTTATCTTCTCCTAAAACCTTGCACGTAATTCTGAAGTAGAATGCTTTAGAATTAATTCTCCTACTGCCATGTTTCTCAGCGATGTTATGCAAGCTCTGAGTCTTATTATTAAGGAAAGTAATCCTCTTGTAGTCCCTGCATCTGTCCTTCACAGGGCAGGAAGTTCTTGTGCTCTGTTTGCCACAGGTCCAGGGGCCACTCTCAGCATCAGATTTCTTTTGTTTGTAGCAGACTGGGTTCTTTGCAGTTTGCATAGCTGCTGTCCACTGTGTATAGTTGGATTTTCTTCACTTGGCACATCCTCATTTCCTCAAGAAGGTTCAAGGCTGCATCTTCCAGCGGTCACCCTGTGTTTCCCTGGTGCAGCATTCCTTACTTATCTCGAATGATCTCCAGCCCGGAGCTGGCGCTGTCTGTCACATTTCAGTAAAGGACAAATCACCCGTGCCAGAAACAAGGTTTCCTAAAGCAGTCTCACCCGTAGCTGGTGCCCAGTGCTAGTCGGTAAGATGTGACTCTTTGGACTTGGATTCTCTCACCCAGTGGGGCCAGCAGCACCTTCTCTGTCTTCCAAATGGAGATGTTCATAGTGATTTGCATGTGGAAAGCCCCTGCCCACTGAACTGAGAACAGAGACAGACCTGTGTGCAGCAGGAAGTTTCTAAAAGAAGCTGAGAGGTGTCCCAGGAATGTTCTGAGCATCTGCCTGGGGAGTTCTGCTTAACTCCCCCCTCTTCTGCCAGAAGCATCGCATGGACAGCAGATTCCTTGTCCTGGGGTACTCTTGGTTGGCTTTGTTCTCTTCCTAGAATACCATTCTGGATTTGGTTTTGGAAGTGAAGCACAGGGCACAGCAGTGTGTCCCCCAGAGCTGGGCCCTCCCCAGGGCTGGGTCTAAAGCTGGGAAACAAGAGTGAGCACACAGGATCAATCCATCAGCATGGGCAGCTCCTTCTTTAGGGGATGGGAGCTTATCCAGAAGTCTTGTTCCCACCATCCCCCTCTCATTATTGGATAAATACTCAGCCCATCCTTTTGATGATGTTGATCTTGGACAAAGAAAGAAAGTGAGACCACAGAGCTCTAGTGCCCAGAAAACTCTACTGCTGCCTAAAAATATTCACTGCTGCCTAACAATAGCAAGGCTGGCATTTCAAATAAGGCCCTTCACAGGTATGTGCAGCATAGTTTGACTAGTAATTCATTAAATAGTTTGTTGCTTTATTTTAAGTTTCTTAAAATCTTTAACTTGTTGCTGTTGATTGGCCATGGTTGTTTAACCTTTGGATTCTGTGGGGATGAGAGACTAAGGAGAGGGTACATATTGGTAAAAATCACCAATTTGAACAGATGTGGGCTAAAACGAAGCAGACATCAGTTGTTTGGATCTGAGACTGTGGGCAGCAAAACTGACACTGTCCCAAGTGCTCAAGGAATTCTTCCCAAGCCGTTTGTAAAGCGACTTAGAACTTTTCTCAGTTATGAACTATTATATGATTATTACTATGGAAATAAAAAATACCACCCTTCCTCCTGTTTTCAGTTATGTTCTTCCTTAGCTACCTTGAGTCTTCAAATAATTGGAACAGGCTTTTAATTTTCATTCTGCATGACTGGTTTTGATTTCAAAGTGCATTTAGGGCAGAAGACTCTTTAACTGTGACAGTTAAAAACACCTGCCCCATACCTGCTAGCCCAGTCACCAGTAGTAAGTGCTACTGTTTTTTAACTAAGTGCTTTTTCCTAAACATGTGAAAGAAATGCTCTTTTATTACTCAAAGGCCTATACTTGTTCAATTGTACTCCAGCCTGTGTTTTGCATAAATTAACTTCCTGCGTGCAGCATCCTTTTCATTCCTGCACCCTTATCGTTGCTAAGAGGCTTTCTCAGTTGTTGATCCATCTTCCCACTCCTCATTTTTATTAATATCCTATCTTTTATTAGAGTCTTGCTTCCATTTATACAGTGAGCCATGATTCAGCATAGTTAATAGGTGATTTTTACTGAAAGGCAGTAAAAGGGCTTTAGGAACAGCTTTTAAAACGTGTTGTAGTAGGTTTGAAAATGAGATTTGCCACATTTAATGCCTCAAGACAATGTAGCTTAATCCAGGCAGATTGCAGAAAATCCAGCTATTAAGTGGAGAATTTATATGATATTTAAAGTGATCACTGAGCATGAAGTGGGTATTGTGGTAATGAAAATCATTGCTGTCCTGATTGTTCAGGACTGCACAAGGTTGTGACTCATCTTTTCTTTCTAAACCTGCTTCTTCTTCAAATACACAAAAAGTCCAGAAAAAAAAAAAAAAGTCCTGTTATGTATATATATATATATATATGCCATATATCACATATATTATATATGTGCCACTAATAACGTTTCCTATTTATCACATATTGCATTTGCCATAAATGATTATGCAATACATGATTTTTGTAATCATATTGTCATATCTAGATGCCATGTATTATGTGTCATGTGGTACATGTCACAGGTATCAAATCCTATGTATCATGTCATATTTATCACATCTATCACATCCTTCTCAATCATTTTAGCACAAACAACTGAGGAAAATGGAAGCAGAAAAGTCTAAACTGCCAGTTCCATTTTAGTGTGAAGCACAGTGGAGGAAAAAACTTTCAGAGGCAAATTTTCTGTAATTCAGTTAAACCCAGGAGTGTTTCCATATCTTTGGAACCAGTTTCTGTTCCCAGGTGTTACTTCCATGAAGTATTCCACCTTTGTCCAACCCAGAATCCTTCTGGGCTGGCCAGGAGCACTAACAGTGATAACTTTGCAAAACCCAAAGGGTGAGAGTCAAGCTGCTGTTCACGGGGAGCCTTTTTGTTAAGGCACTCTGAATTCACCTGTCAGTTTTAAAAACCCTTCAGAAATATTTCCAAAGAAAAAAAGAATATCCAAGAATATTTCTTGCTGCTTAAGGTGAATGCCTGAAAATACATTACCTGGAAACACTGCAGAAAATCTTTCAAATAACAAAGGGAATCACTTTCACACCGCTTGCTCTCCAGAAGTAAAACTTGTGTTTGAGCACGTCATACTGCTTGCAATTATTGACAGAGCAATTTTTACCTTGAAAAAGCTTCACCTTAGGAGAGTGAGACATCGAAGAGGTCTAGATCCATTAAGAGAAGGAGGATCTTTGGTGTTTTTTTTTTTTTTTTTTTTTTGCATTCTGGCTCTTACTCTGCAGAGAACAGAGGGATTGTGTTGATGCTCAAGGACTGCAGTTGTGCCAGAGCTGTGCTTGCCCAGGGGAGGAGGTGCCTGCAGTGCCTGTCAGCACTGTGGGGGTTATTAGATAAATCTCTTACACTGATTAGCACCCTTAAACCCAAATTGTTGGTTGCTTTTGGCGTGCTGAGCAACTGGGTAGAATTTTTAGCCAGTGCACAGCTGGATAATAAAGTACCAGTCCAGGCTGTTGGGTGCTGTCTGCAGGCTGGGCTTAAATATATGGAAATTACCTGTATGCACATGTTCAAATTGAATCATATTTATGGAGAAAATACTAATGTTTGCATCAGTAGTTATTTGTTGTTGCAAAACTGCTGATTCTCCTGATGAAAAGCAGCTCTCTAATTATTGGATTACCTTCTCCCAGTAAGAAGGCTTTGAAGGATTTAAATACTCATTTTTTGAGTTGTATTACGGGTAACTTTTGAGTGAATTAAGTTTCTCACAGCACTGAGTCAGTGGGAGAATAAACATATTTATCTTCATACGAATGAGCAATCTGAGC
Source organism: Sitta carolinensis (assembly GCA_032173965.1). NCBI lineage: Eukaryota > Metazoa > Chordata > Aves > Passeriformes > Sittidae > Sitta > Sitta carolinensis. The sequence continues at coordinate 10,462,103 of JAVUNC010000030.1, forward strand.
CATATGTTTGCATGGTAGAACAATATGAATTATACAGAATGTACAAAGGGTTTTTATTTTCAATCACAAATTTTATTAAAAGCAAAAAAAAAAAAGCTTTATTCTGGCTTTTAGTGGTAAAAATAAGTGACATTAATATATATACGGTGCAATATAAATACTTAATGCTGGTGATTATTTCTTCCCTTTGGGCACAACAAACCTCTCCAGAATGTTTTTCATGTTCCAAATACAAAGGCAAATTGAAATACAATGCCACTGCCTCCCTGACTGGAGGGGAGCTGGATAATATAGGTGCTTTTCCCTGGTTGTGAGACCCAGGTGGAAGTTTCCCCTGGAGTTTTCCTGGTGGTTCTGGTGTTTGCTCCGTGTGAGGATGTGCTCCTGCTTGGAGGAGGCTGAACTCGGTTGGTTCTTGTTCCCCTCCACCTCTGAGACAAACAATAAAATAAATATTTCACTCAGGTCACTGGCACCACTGCTAATGCTCTGCAACCTCTCCTTCTCTGGGAGAGCTCCCTTTTTCACAGCAATATTTGCTTTCAAAACCGTGCTGATCACTCCCTTCCCACAGGAAGGTTGAAGATGTGTCTCTGTGGTGAATAACACAACTGATCGATTAATTAATGAAACTTTTTAAATCAGTTTGGAGAGAGATGATCTGATTTTATTTCAAACCATGGTTCTCTTTTTATACATCTTGTTACAGACCACTGTGATTGGCAAATGAAAAACAACTCTTTCAGTCACGCTGGTCGAACTGGAGGGACATCAAAAGAAAGTTTGTCCCACTGAAAGAATTCCAAACCTGATTATCGTTACAATAACAATCCTCATGTTTATGCTCAAACTTTAGGAAAGTAGTTTCAGTAACTTAAAACATCAGGAAAAACAGAGCTTTAGAAACTCAGATACTCTAGGTCTGGAAAATTACATTACAAAGATATCTGTGGCTGGTCAGGCTGATAAGACTGTCCTGAATTTTTAAAATTGCTGTTTTGGTTGCAGATGCTTTGTTTGTCCTTCATTCTCCCGAACTGACTCGAGATGTTCCGGGGGACCTGCTTGTTTCTGGATCATTGGGCTGAAATCCCCACTGGTCCCTTCTTAAGTGCATCTCTTTGTCTTGTTTTTCAGGCGTTTAGCAGCCAGTCAGACCTTCAAAATTCAGTGTATTGTTGTGGAATGGTTTTGGCAGTTTTACCTGTCTGGGTGCCAAAGCCTCTCTGTCACTGCCTTGGATGCTGTAGTTCCAGCTTGTTTCTTTAGGGTTTTTTTTTTTTTTTTTTAGTATGTTTTATGGTCAATTTTCTGTGTTCTCCATTTAAGGGAAATAGCTAAAACTATCTGTTATATGGTAATAAAATTGCTGCTTACCAAATCAGGCTAATTTCATGTTGCTAAAATACCCCAAAGAATGGGTCATTAGGAGAATGTGAGAAACTGTGTCCTGTATGAGTAAGGGCTTTTTTATGTCAACTTTGATGTGGTAATGCATGTAATGTAATATTATTGCAGAGAGGAAAAGCAATTGTTCAGCTACAATTTCCAGAAACATAGCATCGGATTTCTAAAATAATTCTTGTTATTTTAAATTCTACGATTTTATTTTGCTCCTTTACCTAATTTCGAGCTGTTCCTCACTATCTGAATGTGGAAATTAAGTGTGATCCTTCAAAGATGTCTAAGCTTGTTATCAGTAAGGATGGTTGAAAGTGATGTTATTCCCTGCATCCTTTCATTTAATGACGTGTGTATTTAATTATAAAGAAGCTTAAATAAATGTTCAGTTCTTTGGGTTAGCAGCTTTGTAAGTGCCTCTCAAAGGTGCAGTGCCTGGCACCTGGTTCCTGTAAGAAAGCTGAAATCAGCCTGTGACTGCCACATCTCAGCTTTACCAGTCCAGAAACCATCAGTGCCCCTCACAACGACTCCAGAGTTGGCCACTACTAAATTGGGTGCAGCAGAATTCCCCAGCCATGCTCTCTTCTATATACAAACCTCATGAAAATCTTTTAAACATCAAGCGAGTTTGCATTCTCCTAGGCGAAGTTTTCTTCCTCCCCTGATGGTTTTCCACACGGCTTTTTTAACTCAGAGTTTCCTGTTTAAAGCATTAGGTCTGCAAACTTGCTGTACACTCCTCAAATCTGTTGTATTCCTCCTTTATGACTGTAACTGCTCTGAGCATCAGCATCCTTTCTGTAAACTAGAAATAGTGCCACCTCTCTACTTGTCTTTTTTTATTATTATTATTGGGGTTTTTTATTATTATTTTTTAATGTTTTTGAACTCCAAAATATCTTTGAGAAGGAACATGACTGCAGTACTGCTTCTGTACTTCTATCCTTACCTACCAAATATTTGGACTTGAGAGGTTTTCTTGGTCTCTAAGGAAAGTGGGAAGTGCAGCTCGCTTTTCACTTCAAGAAGAACAATTTCAGAAAGTTCTGGCAAATTTCCCTCTGTGCTTTGCTGTAGTTATACACCTATAAATAAATTGAAGTGTTTCAGATGGAGGTCACTTTTAGGGATGGGGCTGTTTGGAGCCAAAACGTGGTGTTGATTGGAAACCCCTGGATTATTCTCTGTGTGAGGGGTGTAAACCTGCCCACTGAGCATATATAAATAAATACTAAACAACTGTGGCTTCAACCTGCAGCTGATGCTTCTGGTACATTCCATTTTGCTCAGCTGCACTGGGCTCAGTGAGGAGAGGGGTGTTTGATGCTTGGGAGGCCAAGAATCAGAATTTCTGTGGAATTCTGTGCAGGCTCCTCTCGCCCCCACCTCTGCGCACAGCCTAAAACCTGCAGACAACCCCAAGCTGGGCATAAAATCAGCAGGTTTTGCATCTTGTGAAGCAGAGGGTGTGAAACAAAGCTTGTGCTGCTGGTGGTGACATCACAGCTTTGTTTTTTACCTGGTTTTACAGTTCCAAAAATTGCACGCTTAAAAAAAAAAAAAAAAGAAGAAGAAAAAGATAAATTGTTGAAAGCCACTTTTCTGTTGCTCTGTGTGCTTTATCTCCTTCTGCTTGGCAACCTCCACACCTGCTGTTCTGACTACTAAAAATTGTCCTTTCTTTTGTCCTGCAGGTATTTCTGCTTAAGGGGAGAGGACAAAGGATTCACTAGCATTTTTCTTGGTTTCTCTGCCTAGTTGCTTTCAAAATTAAGCTTTTATTAACAATCCAGTGTTCTTGGGGTTGAACACTCAGGGGTTTTAATTAGAATAGCTGGGACAGCTGCAGTGGTACAGCCATGCACTGCCCTTTAAACCAGCTTTTTAATGTATTTATGTGTGCAGCAGTGAAAAGTGGCATTTTCTCCTGCAGTGTGAGCCTGGTTGCTCAGTCAGAAGGAGGCAAAAGAACAGGTGAAAAGGAAGTTACTCCCACCCTCTACCGCGCATATTTTTTCTTTCCAACAGTCCTTGCTTCAGGCTCCCACAGTTTCCTTTTTCCTTAGCTGGAGTCTGCTTTAGAACAACTTTCATTTGTGATGTTACTGAGAAACATCTCAGTGTGTGAAACATTTGCAGATGTTTTAAGAGGAAAGGCAAATTTTTTTGGAGTTGAACTTGCTGATGCTTGTGGGTCCCTTTCATCTGGATTCTCTGATTTCTCACTTTATTCCCCTGGGTGTTTTTCATCATTTTATTTAACAAGGGGGTGAGGAAGATTTGACCAAAATGTTTGCAAGAATTCAGGGTTGTTTTCCTCCTAAGGGAGTAGTTTCAGGTTTTAAAACTTGAAGAAGTTCTGCCTTTTGAACATTGGGGTGTTATCCTTAGGAAAGTTGGAATAATGCTGCCAAAATTCTTGTAGTGGAGATCCAGCTATGTCAGATAAGCTACATTTTGTGTTGGCATGGTTAAATGATCCTCAGGAGGGGAAAAAATAAAAAGAAGTTTTTTTGAGTTTTTTTGCATATTGAAATGTTTCATTAGGTTGTAAAGAAATGGAGTAATAATTTGTATTCATAAAAGGAAACATCCTTTCTAAAGCTGATGGAACGAGGAAAAAATGTATTTATGAGAATTCTGATTTCCTTTGCATTTGATATGATCAAATGAATACTTCTCTGAGTTGACTTCAATTTCTGTTGAACTTTCTCCCTGTATTTTTTTCACTTTTGAACAAAATAGCATTTGAAAATGTCTACAGACCCAGAGTGACAGAAGGTTAGAAACCCATCTGATTAGATACAGATGCTGATAATTGATGTTGAAAAATGTGAGAATTAAATACAATTTAGATGTCACAGACTTTGCACTGGCAGTTTTATTTGAAAAGGCCATCTTGAAAGGAAAATGTATCAAAAATGTTCCCAGAGAGACTCTAGGTAATTTTTGCTTTCTGTGTATATACAGCTGACAGAATATTGGGGAAACCAAAAGTGTGCTCACATTTTTCACTAGATAAACTGCTGGTATATTACTTTTATTTCTCAAATGGATATTAAAAAACACACTAGCCAGGTTTACTGTCCTTTTTACAGGTACACACATTCACAAGTTTTAGAACTCTACTGTAAAACAGAATGAGGGATTAGATCTGGGAGTTTTACAAAACCTGGCTGTTATGAAACCTCTAATCTTACCATCAAAACTCATTTTATTTCTCCATAACATCCTTAAAATTACTTGGACAAACTGTTCCACATAAACTAGAAGAGATTGTATTATTAATCTAAGACTTGGTAATATTGTGAATTAAAGCACATATGCTCTGGTTCTGTACTGAAAGTAACTCAAAAAACAAAAAACACAAGCAGAAGTTCCCTTAGAGAAGAGTCTTGTGTTTCTTTAAAAAGTGAAACTTGATTAACAGTAGAGATTTGTAATCACTTTAAAATGTCTTATCCCTTTCTTAGAGTATTATTACACAACTGTGCATATTTCCTTAGCGTTCCTACCTCATGGGAGAGCAAGACCATTCAAAATTTCGGAGTGAAAATTCCGTTTTCTCGGATTGCTCTGTTTCCTGCACAGCTCGACAGTCTCACCCTGGCAGGTTTCTGGATTTATTAACAGAGCATTCAGCTGAGCCCCCCTCAGATGTTAGGTTGTACAAAATCCCCTCAGCTGACTCCAGGTGTACCTCTGAACTGAGTTATTTCACTAAAAATAAGGGTTCTGGCTGACTACAACACACCTTTACCAGCTGCCTGTGCTCGGGCTGATAAAGTACATGCAAATGAGAAAATACGAATTTATATTTGTAGATATATTTGTATAAATATACAATATTTTAATCTGGGTTTCAGAGCACTAGGGGAGGTTGCAGCTCTTGCTGCAGAATGAATCTTGCCTCGTGACAAGTGAGAAAGTTGCCACTAACTTGGAGCTGGAGTTACCAGTGTCAGTAAATCAGCACAACTGCAGCTCCACTGTCTCTGCAAAGGAATTTAGGTATTTTCCCCCCAAAATTAGGTCTGATGTATGCAGTATATATAATGTATATGAGGCCAGTTGTAGGACAGATAACAGTCTAAAATTTTCTGACCTGTATCAGCAATAAATCTAGGAGATTAAACATGTATTCTACCAAATGCAAGCATGGAATCAATCACTTATTTGCATACAGCTACATTATGGTACCCTTATTTGTATGTATTATATATATAATCCTTATAAAATGTAAATATTTTTACATTATTTATTGTTTGTTTATTTGCTTATTATTTATGCTTATAATTATGCTTATTTATTTATTATTTATATCTTTATATAATTTAAAATAGTTCCATTATTATCATTATATGTTCAATGGAGAGTTGAGAATTTGGCTGTAAATAGAGAGTTTGTGGAACTCTCTCATCAGTTAAATTTTCTGAATACAAGGTCTGAATGCACCACTGACTCTCTAAAATTAATTCTCTTGTAATTAAGGGTCCCTTTGACTTCTGTATCAGACCCTACTGTGCATTGTGCTTAGGGTGGGCACTGCTAAACCCATTTATTTCCATCGTGGCTGTTTATGCTGTGGCTGTGGGACAGTTCCCAAGGACCAGCTAAAGGTGTTGGTGGCAAGGGGAAGGGGTAAAAGAGAGAGAAAAGGAGAGGAATGAGTGGTTTTGCCAGCTGACACCTGTGCCACGTGCAGGTTTCTCAGCCCCATCCTGTAAATAACAACTTGAAGTTCTCAAGAATTTCAGGCTGTTCTTACTTTATTTTTTAGGATTCATGCATGTTGTCTCCTCATAACTGTCTGGAGAACAGCTGTGGGGAATAATAAACACGGGAGGGTGAAATAAAACAAAGCAGTTTATATTTTCAGTTCTAAAATTCATAAGATAAGGGGGGAGAGTTTTGTGGCCAGGTGGTGTAATATAATTTTGCTCACCTTTAGCAGTACTAATGCCCTGACTGTAAAGGCATTTTCTGCAGCTGGGTAGAGACTCACACAAGCTTAACTTCCAGCATGTGAGGAGTGAGATGTTTTCAGGGAAAGAGGCACTCAGCAATGTAAGTTCTGCATCACAGTCCAGAAGGTTTCCTGCCAGCAGCTCCTTCTCATAGGTTGTGTCAGTAAGACAACTGTCAGTTGAAACCTAGTGTCTGTTTTTCATAAACGTTTTGTTGAGGTTGCTGCAGTGTGAAACCACATGTTTTCTTAACAATCACATTTTCCTTCATGCCAGTTGTATTGCTTCCTTTGTAATAAGCCTGTAATTTCATTGCAGTGGCATTCCTGAGCTCATGCTGGATGCATTTTTAAGCCCTCTTTAATGTGAGAAGTGAACAGAGCTGGACTGGGAGTTAGGTTGGATCACAGCCTTCTCTTGTCCACCTAATTTTAAACAGCTTTCTCAACCACTGCCCCTGCTCTGGTCGTGCTCTTCATGCCCTTGCACCAGCATTGTCTCTCGTGCAGCCCTGGTGCATTTTTACCCATGTAGTTTTGTCTGTGTGTAGATGTGCCTCTCTTCATTTAAAAGGGATTTACCTGGCAGCCTGTTCTCAGTCCTTGGAGTAACTGAGATTCAGCAGGAGCTCTGTGCACTTTGGTAATGCTGTGTTTTGATTTCTCTTGGAAGGACTGGCAGCTGTTGGGATGTTTGTTAGGACTTTCAGGGCACTAAGAAAAGACAAACCACTGAAAACAAAATGATGCTGAATTTACTTGCACAACCTTTTTGTAAAAGAGAGAGGCAGATAAAAGAGGGGGCATAGAAGGTGTAACAAGGGTGTTTTTTAAGGAAAGACTGCAAGAGGTGTAAGCTGTTAGCCTAAGAAAAGGCTGAGTGAAGATATGATAGCACTTGTTGTATGCATGAATTAAAAGATTGATGCAAAGAGGTGTAACCAGTGTGTCTGTAGGGAAATCATTTCCAGCTCCACTGCTGATAGAGAGGGCTTAAAGCAAAGGAGCTGCCAGCTGGGCACAGGGAAACCCTTCTAGGGTAGAGAAACACTCGAGGGAATTGCTTGAGAAGGTTGGAAAACCACTGGCACTGGTGGTGGCAATCCTGTGAACTTCTGCTAAGAATGGTTTAGATGTTAGGAAAAAGGAATTAAATGATCTCCTGAATTGCCCTATTTTCTGTTCTAGGCAGAGAGAAAACTTCTGAGGCAGTGCTGATGTGTTTAATAACATTAAACACATGCTCTAGGTCCTTTTGTTCTTCCTAATAACAAAAAAAATAATGCAAAATGTGCATTGTTTTTCAGACATCTCTTCTAAACACAACTATTCCTTTCCTTCAAAGTCAGGGGAAAAGAATTCTTTCATCAGAATCTTCCCTCATGAAATGGTTGTTTCTCTTGGCAGCTTTTCTTTTGCAGTGATTCACTGATTCCCTTCAAGAAAAGACAGCTAGATAAAACTATGAGGATAACCAAAGCAGTGTGGGGAGGAACAGAGTGAGAGCTAAAATGTCATGGAAAAGTAAAATCTGGCATAATGAGCTCATGCACTCCTCTGGTGCCCTTGATCACAACATTACAGCACCTTTCCTTTGAGTGCTGCTCTCTTTGGATCCTGCATGGCTGCATCTTCTGCAAGGCAAAGCAATATTCTGCACAGCATCCTTATTCATGAGAAAGCAAAAAATCATGAGTTGGCACCATTTCCTCTGCTCCACATTAGACAGGTGTCATGGTTTAACCCCAGCCTGTGACTCAAGTGCTGTGCAGCTGCTTGCATAATAGGAAAAATAATAATAATAAAGAGTGAGAGAGGGGGATAAGGACAAGATGTGAGGAAAAAAAAGCCTCTAAAAATGTGATTCCTCAGCCATTCTTTAGTCTGCTTTCTGCAGAGATATTTGTGATTGCCAGCAGAAGGGTGGAGGTGGTGTGAGGGTGCAAATCTTAAAGGAGGAGGCAAAGGATGGGCATCATCCTTCCCTCCACAGTGACCACAAATAAGCTTAGAATGGTGCATTAAAAATGAAAACAACCCTTCTGATTGCTGATTTTCTGAACCAGGAGGAAAACATAATCACACAGCCTCCAGGCCCTCAAATTCTACTCACAAAACAAAAGGGACTACAATTAAATCTTCCTCTCCTCTGCCCTTCAGATGTAAGGCTCTCACTTTAAAATGCCATCAGCCTTTAATAAATATCAATAATAAACTATAATTTATTTATCTGGATCACTGCTGATTACCGTGTTTCTGCCCTTTCTCTTCTGTGGCCTGACTCCAGGGAATGCTGTGTATGATTTGGGCTTTTCCTTGTGCCACATCACCTGTGGTCCTGCACACCTCCTCCAGGGGCTGAGTGGATCTCTGCTAGCTCAGAGATGTCACCGTGGTGCTGCATGAAATCCCATGGCTTTAGCCAGACAGCAGCATGTAAACAACCCCAAAATAACCCAGGAGTGAACAGTTATTTGTATTACTGACCTCCAAAAAATGGTCTTGTTCAATGGAATGATCACTGAAGTGATGTAATCGTTGCTTATTAAGTTATGAAATTGGAGTTTAAATTATAAGTTATAAAATTATAATTATAAAATGAAGTTATAAAATTTCCCTACTGTAACAAATCTATACCTAGATGTATGTATTCATTCACACAGATTCTGTCACTGCTGGCTCTTGATGTGCAGCTCTCCCTGTCTTGTGCCCCCCTCTGATCCTCCCAGCTGACCCTCAATAAAATACAAGCATTGCATGATTTGGATTTAAATGCCAGTTTCATTGTTGCCCATTCTCTCAGGTATCATTGAACACATTTTCCCCTCCCTGAAAAGCTCCTAGATGTGTACCTAGAGTGCTGTTTAAGAAATCATCCGTGAGGTTGAACTCAGTCACTAACAGGATTGTACTTTCCAAGGCATGCCCCCGATTTCCAGGCTGAGTTACTCTTCCACAACTGATAAAAGCTTTTTTTCCATCATTCTCACTGCCTGCTCAAATTGCATGCTACTAAAGTGGGATGTTTTACAGGCATCCCCTACATTAAAACTATCTTGAAGCTACTTTAGCCCTGAGAGAAGTAAAATTAACCTTGCCATAAGCCCGTAGTGATCACATTAATTATATTTATCTCATTAATTATTTATTAATTGGGATGCATATTAACCATGCCATTCATTTTGTCTGGATCGACATCACACTCACAAGCTTGTGATTACCTGGATTATCTCATTTACTTCTAAAAATGTTCTTACATTTCTTCAGGTCCTCTGAAAGTTGCCATTGTTTCCCAACAAACTGAAAATATAGATGATTATATATGTCCCCCAGCCAGCTCTGCTGAAATAACCAGCCACAAATTACACAGAATTGCAAATATCAAATTACAAACCTTAGTATCAACTCATTAATGTCATCCAGAATTATTCTTGATATGGAAATATTTAATAGTCTCAGCTGTACCAAACATCCTTGTCGTCCCAGATACACAACAGGAGTGCTTATTGATCTCTATTTAATTAACTGTTATGAAGGCCAAGATTTCCCTTAGTAATGGATCACTACCAGAATTCCTGCAGCTTATTTACTCAGGAAAATATCAAATCCTTTTTATTCCTGTCAATATTGGCAATAGCTTGTTCTTTGTAGTTGTTTTTCATTATTAAATGCCTACATTATCAACCTCTGGCTTATATTCATTATTTTTTTTTTAATCCAATTCCAACTTTAAGTCTGCTTAGTTTTCTAATTAATATATTCCTTCTGAAAAAAAAGCAGGTTTTTCAAACAGTATTCATGAGAAATATGTTTACTTAGCATTTGTAGTTTGTTGTGTTTTTTTTTTTTTTCTTTTATAGTGTTAATATTTCAAACTGTTTTCCTCTGGAGGGACTGGCTTATTTTAAAGCTAGAAATACAGTGTGGGTTAATCATTCTGGCAGCAAACAGTGTAAGCTGTTTTGATTCCTTGTACAGAAGTTACACTGATTTTTGGGCTTGTGATCTACGTGCTAAGGTAGCTCTTGGTGGATTTGGTTGTGCCACACAGAGCATTTTGTGTTGGTGAGAAATCCTTTGCCTCTCCACACTTTGTAGGTGGAGCTGTGCCTCCCCTCCCGTCTGTTACTCAGAATTCAGTGTTCATTTTCACCCCCCTCCCCCTTTTGTTACGTGCAGGTGCAATTGTTTGGGGATTTTCATTTGATTCAGTAGGTTGTAGCAGACACCAGCTAGTAAACCATGTAGTATTTATAGGATACAGCATTTATTTCACAAGCATTTGGCAAAATGTGTCTCTTGAGGTGTCAGGAGCAGTGTAAATTATACAGAAAATGCTATTTCCCTTTCTTTTCTCCCCAAGCTGCTCTATTGTAAACACCTTAGAACAATTTTAGCAGTGCTGGGGTTGGACTCCCCACACCTGCAGGACCCTCTGGGCCATCCTGGCTGTGGCCCAAGTGCACAGATTGTTTGTGTTAAAAGCCAGAAATTACCTTTTTTTGTGCCCTGATGTCAGTGAGAGTCCAGGATGCTGCAAACCCCAAGACCCAGTGTTAGTTGGATTTATCAGTGGTGGCAGTGATGTCTTGGGGATACCTGGAACAGGCTAGGCAGTGCCAAAGGAATAAAGCAGGGATTTATTAGAAAGGCCTTCAAAGGGTACACCCTGGGCAGTACAAGAGCCTGGCCTTGGCTCCACCCAAGATGGACTCAGAGTCAGGAGTTTTCACACTTTTGGTCCATTTGCACGTTGGAGTAAATTGTCCAATTACAGCTCCAGGTGATGCAGTCCCATCCTCCCCTCAGTTCTCTGCTGTTTGCACTTTTTGGGCCCAAAGCTGCAGCAGTGTCCTGGTTCTGGGGCTGGAAAAGGATTGGTCTGTGCATTTGGTTCTGGAAAGGATTGTTCTGTGTTCCTGGTTCTGGACCAGGATTGTTCTGTGCCCTTGGCTCTGGACCAGGATAGTTCTGTGCCCTTGGTTCTGGAAAGGATAGTTCTGTGCCCTTGGTTCTGGAAAAGGATTGTTCTGTGCCCTTGGTTCTGGAAAAGGATAGTTCTGTGCCCTTGGTTCTGGAAAAGGATTGTTCTGTGCCCTTGGTTCTGGACCAGGATTGTTCTGTGCACTTGGCTCTGGACCAGGATAGTTCTGTGCCCTTGGTTCTGGAAAGGATAGTTCTGTGCCCTTGGTTCTGGAAAAGGATTGTTCTGTGCCCTTGGTTCTGGAAAAGGATAGTTCTGTGCCCTTGGTTCTGGAAAAGGATTGTTCTGTGCCCTTGGCTCTGGACCAGGATTGTTCTGTGCCCTTGTTCTGGAAAGGATGTTCTGTGTCCTTGTTCTGATCAAGGATTGTTCTGTGCCCTTGGTTCTGGACCAGGATTGTTCTGTGCCCTTGGCTCTGGACCAGGATAGTTCTGTGCCCTTGGTTCTGGAAAGGATAGTTCTGTGCCCTTGGTTCTGGAAAAGGATTGTTCTGTGCCCTTGGTTCTGGAAAAGGATAGTTCTGTGCCCTTGGTTCTGGAAAAGGATTGTTCTGTGCCCTTGGCTCTGGACCAGGATTGTTCTGTGCCCTTGGTTCTGGAAAAGGATTGTTCTGTGCCCTTGGTTCTGGACCAGGATTGTTCTGTGCCCTTGGTTCTGGAAAGGATAGTTCTGTGCCCTTGGTTCTGGACCAGGATTGTTCTGTGCCCTTGGCTCTGGACCAGGATAGTTCTGTGCCCTTGGTTCTGGAAAAGGATAGTTCTGTGCCCTTGGTTCTGGAAAAGGATTGTTCTGTGCCCTTGGTTCTGGACCAGGATAGTTCTGTGCCCTTGGTTCTGGAAAGGATAGTTCTGTGCCCTTGGCTCTGGACCAGGATTGTTCTGTGCCCTTGGCTCTGGACAAGGATTGTTCTGTGCCCTTGGTTCTGGACCAGGATTGTTCTGTGCCCTTGGCTCTGCACAGGATTGTTCTGTGCCCTTGGTTCTGGACCAGGATTGTTCTGTGCCCTTGGCTCTGGACAAGAATTGTTCTGTGCCCTTGGTTCTGGAAAGGATTGTTCTGTGCCCTTGGTTCTGATCAAGGATTGTTCTGTGCCCTTGTTCTGGGGAAAGGATTGTTCTGTGCCCTTGGCTCTGCACAAGGATTGTTCTGTGTCCTTGGTTCTGGACCAGGATTGTTCTGTGCCCTTGGTTCTGGACAGGATTGTTCTGTGCCCTTGGTTCTGGACAAGGATTGTTCTGTGCCCTTGGTTCTGGACCAGGATTGTTCTGTGCCCTTGGCTCTGGACAAGAATTGTTCTGTGCCCTTGGTTCTGGAAAGGATTGTTCTGTGCCCTTGGTTCTGATCAAGAATTGTTCTGTGCCCTTGGTTCTGGGCTGGACAAGGATTGTTCCGTTTAAACTGTGAAGAGAACTTGCTAACACTTTGTATGAAGTTCAGAGTTCCATCCTAGTGCAGTACAGAATCTGGAAAAGTATGGAAGCTCAAACTCCCAGCCCCAGCAGGGCTGGGGAGCAGCAGCCCCTGCTCCCCTTGCTGGTGGATCCTGGGGCAGTCCCTGCTGCTCCTCAGTCAGCCTGGAGAGGAGTTTGGAGTCGCCCTGTCTGGGAAACACCAAGGAGAACCTTTGTAGGAGTGCTGCCAGTCAGATCAAACCACATCACTTCCCACTCCCTGTCCTAGGAAAACAACAAATAATAATCCCATGAAAGGCTCTGATCCTAATGAAAAGATGTTTTTTGAAGTGTTTCCAACCAGCTCAGTTGCTTGACCCACTTTCTGAGCGACTGCACCCTCTAATGGGGTAAAACAGATTGACTTTCAAAGCAGCCAATTTATTTTCCTGTTGTTTATTCCTTTCTAGCCCTTCCATACATTGTATAATACAATAACCTGTTCTCGTGACAGTAAAACAAGCACAGTTCTGCTGGATGTAGATTACAGGGGACAGATGAATATTCAGTAAAGACTTCATATGATTCATCTCTACTCTGGGTTAATGAAAAGTATGTAAACAGTTTTACATATCCATGGTGAAATGAGAAAGGAATTTTAATCACAGAAAGGAGAATTTACTTCACTTCCAAGCCCAGAAAAGAGTATGATTTTTTTTTCCCTACTGTGCAAAGCCATCTCATTTGCCCAAAGCTTTGTGGGGAAGTGAACATTTGAACAATGAAAGGAGGTGAAGCAGACACTTAATCATGATGTTGCACCTTGTCCAACAGGTAATTCTCTAATGGACCAATGAAAGCCAACGATGACAAGTTGTGGTCGACAGTCCTTGAATGTGCTGATGGTTCTGCTCTCATTACTCCTGTCAGCAGGTAACTTTTGTAATTTATCTTTTACTGATGTTTGCCACAGTGAAAAAATAATTGCAATTTAATACTGGGTTCCTACAAAAAAAAAAAAAAAAAAAAAAAAAAAAAAAAAGGGTTGTTAATTGCATAATAAATAAGTAATAAAATCATTGATTGGCTAGGGCTGGAAGGGACATTCAAGATCATCTAGTTCCAATATAAATGAAGCCTCTTTTTATTTAAGAGCTTGAAACTGAAATTTGAAATGGAATTGAAACTCACTTTAAGAACAAAGCAGATTGAAATGTTGAAAGAGTAGCTTTATTTCTTTGGATGTGCTATTTTTTCAGCTCACCTCAAAGAAAAGAATAATCTCTATACCACCATAAACCACATCCATGTTGCTAAATAACCACCCACTGGAAGCAGAGCGAGTCAGGTTCCACTTGTGTGGTTTTGTGTATGCACACCAGAGAATTTAAAGCACCTGAAGGATTGAATTTGGAATTTGTGTCTTTTTCCTGAACCTGAAGAATTGACTGGACCAGGGATGTTTCTCCTGATGCTTGGTAGTTCTGCTCTAGATGTTTGCTATTAGCACCCAGAAAGGGTTTGTCTGTGCCAGTTGTTACACTGACAGTTGAGTGCTCTGATTATTGGTTGTATTTCTTCATCAGAATTCACTTTTGCCATTAGGGTTTTTTTTAATCATGAGTGAACATTTAAAATAAAATTTTCAAAGGTTCTGAGTCTAAACAAATTTGGTTTTGCTTGGTTTTAGTTCAGTATCTTTTAGCCTCTATTCCTGATGCAGTTTTTAATACCAAAAAAACATTTTTTAATCACTGCTCCTTATTCTCTTGTAGTCCATCATATCCCCAACCACCAGAGTTAAAACTTTACCATATTTCTTAAAGTATCCTTGTGCTCCAGCCAAAATTGTCACTGCTGAGTCTGTGTCTTTAATATTCATAAAATATTAATATTCATTCCTCACTAGTCAGTTCAAGCATGTGTTTTGTTGCCCACAGTCTCATTGCTTGTTTGCAGTGCTCAAGCTGATTCTTGCTAATGATAGTTCATTATTTAGCTCTGACACAGCCCTTTTGCTAACAGTGTTGTGATGTTATCAATTACAGCACTCCTCTGCTCGCATTAAATCATTGTTTCCCTTTAGAGCCCTTCCCTGAAATCCCCACTGCATTCCTAATTATGGGACTGGCCTCCTCCTCTGGTGGACTGGGATCAGACACAGGGGCTGGAGCTGCTGCTTTGTCTTCTTCTAGGCTAAAGAAATTTCCAAAATCTACCTCCCTGCTGTAGCAACGAACTCACTTATCAAGAGGTCTTCAATGGGTGGATGCTCAGCAATAAACCTGGGGTGGGAGTTTATCCAAAAATTGCTCAGGACTGGTTGGACATCAGTGGGCTGGTAGTGAGGGGTTGCTTTAGCATCACTTGTGCTTTGGTTTTTTGTTGTTGATGGTGTTGTGGGGTCTTTCCTTATCGTTTACACTGTGTTTATCTCAACCCCTGAATTCTCTCTTGGCCCTCCTGGCTCCCTGGCCCATCCCCTGGGAGCTGGGGGGTGCTCAGCTGCCCAGCAGGGTGACCCAGCACACACTGGCTGCCCAGTTCAGACTGGGGTTCAGTCATGCAGTTATTTAATCACTGACACATTCTTCTAAATAAGGATTTGCTTAGGACTGTTTCATGGCAGACATCCCTCCTGATGGGACCTGATGTTATCTTAATTCTCCCTTCCTTCTGTGATGATGCTCTCCTCAGTTTTTATTGTCAGAGAAGTTTGGGGATTGTTTTGTTTCTAAAACGTTCAGAGGAGCCATGTGGGGACCAGGGGACACTTCCAGGGTGCAGTCAAACAAAACCCTTGGCAGTGAGGAGCAGGCTTAACCCCTGAGTGACAGCACCAGAGGCCATGGGCACGAGCTGCCACCCCCAGACATCAAGAAATGCTTTTTCACTGTGGGGGCCACTGAGCCACAGTGGAGGATGTGGAGTCTCCATCCTTGGAGATGCTCAAAAAGCCACTTGGACACAGTTCTGGGCTACAGGTGGCCTTGCCCGAGCAGAGGATTTCCATGAGATGACATCAGAGGTCCCTTCCAGCTGCAAAATTGAGATTTTTCACAACATAATCTATCCTGGCACACTTCTGTTGTTGCTGTGTTAATTAAGGAGGGGTGCAGCAAAGTGCTTGTTCAAACAAACTCATTCCCATGCAATTACATGCTGTGTGGGTTTTGTGATAGAATTTGAACATGGAGATTTGTTACAAGAGTTACAGAGGATGTTGAAAAGTCTAAAGAAAGTTTCTTTACTGAGGATCGCATCCTCATATTTGGAACACAGGATTTTTTTTCCCAGGTAGGGCAAGAACAGGTAGGTAATTAGTTTTCTAACTGTATTCCTTTAGAAATGTCTTTCTTCCAGCACTGTCAGTTCCTGACTGAATTAATCTACAGAAATTATTTCCTCTTTCATGCAAGTAATGATGCCAGGTATGTGTGTGAATACATAAATATTTAGAGGGTGTTTTCTTGACTCAGACTGCAGTACAAGATCACCTTGTTGTCAGTTTAGCACTCTGATTTTTGCTCTAGGCTCACCCTCTCTACACAAAAATAAAGCGATCTCCGCTGTCAGAATCTTTAAAATTTGTCTTGAAATTAATACATTTTATAAAATTAACAAACGAGTGTTAGGAATAGGCTGCTTTTTTTTTTTTTTTTTTTTTTTTTTTTTTTAAGCAAAGTAGAAAAAAAAATTAGGATTAGACAGATAAGGTGCACAGAAACAATTGCAGATCAAGAGGGGCTCTGTGCAGAGGGGTACAATGCAGTTCAGCTAAATCCATGTTAAGCCATTATGTGTAACCTCTTGTACTGGTAAACTGACAGAAAACTTATGCACCAAATTACAGGGGTTAACTCTGTCAGTCCAAAGTGAATACATCACTTTTTAACTGGTGTAATCTTACGAACTGCACTGCCCCCAGCATTGCTGAGCCTCAGGTTCTCCAAAGGAAAAACATTTCCCTGCTAAGAGGATCCTCCACATTTCCCTTTGCTCAGAGCTTGGGCTCTTTGGGGTGTGTGTGGGGGCACATGAACTGTGAAATGATGCTGTAAGGCCTGCCATAACACCAGCTGGGGATGGGGGACCCAGCATTGGCTCCTAAAGCCTTTCAGGGAGCTGCATGTGGTCCCATTTTGGGAGGGATCTCTATCCTGCCCCTCTGCACAATTGAAAAACTCAGATGATAAAAGGGTATCCTCTATGATTGCCAGCTTTTCTCCCCCCAGTGAAAGTGATGGTGAAATCAATGTGACACATGACTGCAAAAAAGAAAAATGTTCTCAGAGCTGTAACGAACGTTTTCCATGAGAACTTGTAAGAACTCCCAGGAACACCTGGATTTTATTCATTCTATTTGCAAATTCGGAGTTTGCAAGTTCAGATTTGTTATACTGTTTGTAATGACTTTTTCTGATAGAATATCCCTTATCAAAGATGGACCTTTAGAGAAGAAGAAAAGAAAGCAGGAACAGCAAACCAAGTGCCATCAAACTTTTATTGAAGTTTCTACATAGACTTTTAGTCATCCCAGGAGAATCACAGACACTGTTGTGTATTATGGATATCCCTATATTTAGAACAGCAGCATGAAAACATTTCCCTAAACTCTTTCGTGCCTCTTAATGTGGAGTGTATTTCTTCCCTTCCCTTAAACCAAACAATGGTAATCAGAAACACAAAGCCACAAAATTCGAAATACAGCAGAAGTTTGAACATTGTTACCTCGAAATACTAAATGTTGAAACACTGAAAGTTCTGAACTTTTAAGAAATCAACCAACAACAGTTCAGCCTTGAGAAATGAGGGTTGCTAAGGTGCAGGTGCCAGAAGGGAGTGACAGAGCCAATGTTGATTTTGTTTTCCAGTGCTGTCCGCGCATTTTCGGGTCTGCGAGCCGTACACGGACTACAAAGGTCGCTACCACTTTGGATTTCACTGCCCTCGTCTTTCTGACAACAAATCTTACATCTTTTGCTGTCACCATAACAACACAGTGTTTAAATATTGCTGCAATGAGACAGAATTTCAGACTGTTATGCAGATGAACTTAACAGGGAGCGCAGATGGATATATGCATAAGTAAGTAAATGAGTTTTAAAGTACTCTTCAGCAAACTCTTCCTGGTCTAATAACAGAGTCTGAGGTGCACTTAATGATGGAAGCAATTAGAATAATTGCATATACAGGAAAACCATTACTAAAAGGTTTTTTTGTTGTTGCAGAGCTCCTAAAAGAAAGAATATTTCAGCTTTGCTTTCTTTGCTTTGACGTGGGCTGTAAACATTGCAAGGAGAGTAAAAGTTGCATATAAATGTGACAAATAAAAAGTTAGGTATAAAAGTTAGAAAAAGCCTTTTCCCTGACCCTAATTTGATCCAAACTATTTTTAAATGTGAATCAGTAAGAGTAAACCCCACAGCTGTTCGTAGGTGAGAGAGGGAGCGAGCTGACATTTTCCATATCAACCCAGAGGCCCTATTTGGAAGCCCTGATGTTTTTGAATCTTTCTCTCTTGTAACAAATCACTAGCCTTGGGGAACAGAATGTATTTGCTTTTATACCAACATTGTGTGGTCTCCTTGCCCGTTACCTGGGATACTTCCATGCTCTGCTGAGGGCTGTCCCCCAAAATAAATGTCAGTAAGTTTTTTTTTATTTATAAAGTAGTAGGAAGTAACAAGCAGATATTTGTTACTGAGTTACAGTAACAAAATCTTCCTTGTGGCCAGTTTCCTATTTAGTGTTGACATTCTGGCCACACTAATCTGCTGTGATTTCCCTTGGTGCAATCCCCAAGATGGAATTCTGATCAGTCTGCTTTCCCTGCCGTTTTATTCTGATATTCAGCCCCTCCAGGGCAAAGAAGGGGCAGATTAAAGACAAGTGGAATTGCAGTGTATGGATTTCTGTTTACAGCAGGATTTTGGTGTTTTCTGTGGTCAATTGGTGTGCTGTGTTCATCCCTGTGGGAGCAGGTGCAGGGCTGTTAGGAGGTGGTGCTGCTGGAATACTGATGCTGGCTGCTCTAACTCACTGTGTGCAGCTGTGCTCAGCCCGTGGAGTCAGCAAAGCATTAACAACAGCCCCTCACACAGACCTGCCCTGAGGAATTTCAGTTGTGCATAGATGTAGAAGTTGCATTCTCTAAACTTATTGGTTGTCAAAGTGATAATCACCTGCAAAGACAGACAAAAATAGACCCTACCCATATATCTTTAAATCAATGTGGATCTTTACTGTCGTATTACTTTATCCTTCATGTGAAATTTCCTTGCCTTGGCTTTGCAGTGCATCTGGATCATGAGAACAGAACACTGGGAAGACACTGTAGTACCAAACCCATCAAAGCCCATCCACTTTCTCCACTTTTTATGCAGCCCAGACAATCCAGAAACTTTCACTTGGAGCTCCCCAAATCTGGCACCATAAACAGTTCCAGGCAGCCTGGTAGAGTTTGTAGCCCCAGCTCTCACACACAATGTGTGCTCCACACGTGCTAAAAAGCCAAGGTGTGTCCTGGGGTGGCCCTGCATGGCACAGAGGTCCTCACAGGACTCTCAGAGCAGAAAAGCTCCAGAGCCAGAATCTGCTGCACACTTACACTGGTAAAATGAGCCTCAAGGATGGGCTCATGAGGCTGTTGCCACCCACACTTTTCCAGGTCTTTGTCCTGCTCAGTGAAAATGTGTTTTATTTCTGCTGTTCTGTAACCCTGCCCCAGCAGTGCTGGCCACCCTGGCTCTCAGAGGTGGGGGTGTCTCCCTCAAAGGCAGTTCAGACAAGCACAAAGCCAGTTCTTCAGTGTCCCAGCAGCTGCTCCAGTCATGGCCAGAGCTTTCTCAGGTAAGGCTCTTCTGCCTTCCTTTCACCAGCAGCCTGGGATGTGGAGGGCTGCCAGCCCCTTTCCAAGGCAGAGGAACAGCTCCAGGCTGATGGCAAAATTAGCCCTGGGACACAGAGCATTTCTCTGCCTCCAGGGCTGTTTGCCAGCTCACATCTGCACGTGTGCACACACCCCCAGAGAAATAAATCCAGGGGTCTTCCTATCACAGGGCTGGTAGAAAACTTCCTGGTATTTTTAGACGGAGCAGAAGAAGTGAACTCTGTGCCAACATTAAAAACATTGCAAAAAGCTTCTTACTTAATACTCTGACTTGATTTCTCGTACACAATAATGTGGATTTCAATGCATCCAGAATTCAGTTTACAGTGACAAAGTCAGCTCTTTGTTTAGATCTAATTTCACACACCACTGAAAAAAAATCTGTTGAAAACTATTGGACTGTGGCAGGGGAGAATAATTTAAGATATGGGAATAGCAATGAACTGAAAAAAAAAATGGATTATAGTTTTTAGGGAAGAGTGATTCAATATTATTGTTTGGTTTATTTCAATATTATTATTCGGTTTATTTTTCCCCTTAGCCATTCCTGTGATCACCAAAACAAATTTCTTGTTTTATAATGCAGTTGAGGGAAAAAGTTAATGAAGTGACTTGTGACTTCTTTGATATGGCACAGCTCAAAAGGCACATTTGTCTTCACCAGTCCCACAGGGCAACCACAGCCACATTTATTTACATTTTTCCATTAATGTAACACAATATTTATATGTTTGTATAAGAGCGAATTATAGGAGTATTTTATCTTTACAACCACGCAGATTAATCAGTCTATAATACTTTTGAATGTGAATAACTCATTTAGTATTAAATCTAGAAATACAAATGATATCTAACAGACAGGAAAAGCTCTGTAATCCAAAGTATTTTCCCTTAGAACTGTCTAAAAATTGTTTAATTATTCCTAAAAATAGCATCCACTTGAATCTAATTTGTCAGGTTTTCTGTTGTGCATGTTTTGGAGGATTATCAGCACTCCTGCTGTGATAGGGGTCCTTAATCTGATACTGCAGCAATGTTCTGCAGTGTATCCATATTTTTCCTTCTCTCTTACCCACTTTGTCAGAGTGGAGTGGCTTTTGCACTCCTCATTCCAACATTGGCCCCCAAAGCCACGTGAGAACAAACAGCACCATCTTTCTCCAGGTGCTGACTGTCCCCTGCAGAAATGCTCTTGGCTTAAATAACCCTCAGACAGTCCTCTTTACAAGAAAGGAAAATTAAAAAAAAAATCATCAATGCCACCACCAACTGTTGCAAAAAAAATGTAATTTGGCAGGGAAGACCTCTCAGGTAGGAGATTCTGGGAAACTCAGGATTGGACAATGGCCTGGAGATAACTATAAAAGAAAAATACGGGGAAAAAATCTCATTTAAAGTGTAGATGCAAAATCTGCACTGGTTTCTTCAGTACCAGGGATGTAACTTTGCATTTCCTAGGGGCAGCACTTATTGTTACTACTCCAAGGAACTGCCCCTTCTAAGCAGAGCAGGGGAAGGAGCCACTTCTGTGACCCTCTGCCCACATTTAACCTCTGCAGCTGTAGCATCCAGCCTGCAATCATTTAGATTTTTGGGGTTTTCCAAACCTAAATTCTTAAATGAGCTATTTTTTTGTTCATGTGCTGAGCATAAACCCCAAGCAAATAAAAAGATACAGGCTGGTGATAAGCAGCTCGTTCTCTGTCTCCAAGAGTGAAGGAATGAGGTGGATGCAGCTTGCTACACCCTGTAATGGAACAAACCCTGCAATTTAAATCTCAGCAAATTCAAAATCTGTTCACACTTTAGTTTTAGTAAAAATTGAACTTCTGCCCAAAAGAACAGGGAAACCAGATTGCAAGGATAAACTCTGACAATTAAATCATTCAGGTCAGTGAAATGGGAGCAAGTCCTAGAAGATTTTGGATTCTGAGTTCTCTTCTGTGTCTCTGGCCTTACTGTTATTCTGTGTAAATAAGATTGTTTATTTTCTGATGACGAAATCTTGATCTGCAGGGCAGTTTTAATTAGTAATCATAAGGAAAAAATAACATTTTCTGCCACCTTAACAGAAAATATCAACGTATGGAATATCCTTCTGCATACTGAACATACTACTTACTATTTTTGTTTGTGATTTTTCACGAGGCCCTTTTGATAGTGCTGTTGTCCTATTGTCACTTAATTAACATAAAGCAGCCTTTCATTTTTTTGTACTTGTGGAAAACAGATGTTTTTTAGGAGGAGCAGATGAATAACTTACATATTGGCATGATTAAATAAGTGCTGCTTTAAATTGGAACACTCAAAATAGCTCCAATTTTCACTAATCAAAATTTTGGTGGATGAAATTAAATGCCTAAAATACAAATTCTTTTGAATTAACTATGAGGAATTTTTTTGCCTCTCACATTGTTGCCTAAACAAATATGTTTTCTTACTGTGGGTCAAATACAGCTCACTTGTATGTAAAATGCTATTGGCATTAATGATGAGCAAGAATGGGATTCCTTCCTGACTTTTCCAGCCTTCGTTTGCCTTTTATTTATATTAACAGAAAATAGAAGGATAATAGAAGAATTTAGTCCCAGTAGGATTAAATCTACTGGAAGTCAAGAACAGCACTGCTGAGAAACCTGGATTAACCAGATCCTGTTCTGCTTCCAAGGGCCTGAACTGCAGATTTTAGTGCTTCACTAAGGTCTGCCCTCTGTTGTGTGAAGTTAGGCTGTGTGTTTAGCAGAGGCAAAGACTCTGGAGTTCAGGGTTTTCAGAACATTACATTTTGCCAACTTCCAGTTCCCCAGAAATTTTCTGATTTCTTTCTCTTTTTTTTTTTTTTTTTTTTTAATTTTTTTTAAATTTTTTTTATTTTTTTTTTTTAATTTTAATTTTAGGCTTGTGTAGTCCTAAAGTAATACAGGAAGGGAGCCTTTAACAGCTTGGACCATTAACAGCTTGGACCTTCCTCTTGTAACTTAGTTATTTGAAATGAGAGCTCATTTAATCTAAGGGCACTGCAGCTGTGTAGTGGAAAAATCATTCCCTGAAGGGAGGAATCAGTCTCTTGAAGTGCTGGCAGACAGCAACACAGAAAGTAATTTTCTGATTTCTTGTTTCAAATCCTGATTTTTTTTTTTTAAAGTATAAAATGGAAGAGTCGTACAATAGTTTAAATAGAAATGGAAGTTCAAAGCAGAGACTTGAAATCTTTTGATCCAGAAAGGCTGGGAGACATGTTTTTAAAATACCAAAATATCCTTCTGGCTTGCATGTATAATATGTCTTCTCATGCTTTTTTCCTTCTTGCAGCCCTTCTATTTTGATCAGTGTCCTGATAAAATGAGATTTCCTCCAAGTGTCTCTGGCTGGCTGTGAAAGGAGAGCCAGGGTTGGGGGTGTGTTCAGTTTTGAGTTCAGCTCCATGCAGATGTGGCTGCCCACCTGTGACTTTGACACATTTTTTCTCTGTGACTGCCTTCCTAATGACATTTTTTACTAACATCCCTTCAGCTTCCTCTTGGTTTTACAGTCTCCAGTACATGTACTTCCACATTAGCTCATGGGTCTAGATCAGCCTTTTTTTTTGCTTTCTACCTAACAATCTCATTTTTATACATTTCTTTCCAGCTCAGTTCTGATCTCATCCTCCCCACTCACAGTTTCCAATCCAAACTGCATTTACACCTGACAGTCATTTTTCTTTTAATAATACTTCATCTCCAGCAGGGCATTAGCACTTCTTCCCCTTTCTGATCTCCAAATTTTTGACCCCTTACTCTTTTTCCTTCTGTTTTTCTCCCCTTTCTTTTAATATCTTTAGTCATCTGTCACAGCTTTGCAGCTCCCTGCACTATATAATTTCCATGGCCTTTATCTGTATGTACACATTATAACTACACCAACATATACATCTCAGTGTAGTACGTGTTTTCCTTCCTGTGAAGTGCATTGCCTGACATGATTTTACCAGTGTTCTCTCCTAAAATTTATTACCAGCCAAATTAAGAGGTCTTTAGCATCTGCTCTGGAAAATCTATGCACAGATAAGAAGGACAAAAACTTTTGTCAGAGAGGTGGCCTTAGTTTCTAAAAAATCATGCCTAGAGCAGTATTCCTACTGAAAAAATAGCTCATTTTTAAAGACGTGCTTCAGAACAACATTTTATTTCAGCCATTTGTGTGTAATTAATGACACAAACGACCCTGATGAACTGCTGAACAGTGACCACTGCTGAGAAATCACTTTCTTTGTTGTCCCTTCCCTTCCTTTCGCAGCAACTACAGCGCGCTGTTAGGAGTGTGGATCTATGGCTTTTTTGTGGTGATCTTACTGATCCTGGACCTTTTGTATTACTCCTCAATGAACTATGACATTTGCAAGTTCTACCTGGCCCGCTGGGGGATCCAGGGGAAGTGGATGAGCCAGGGGCAGAGGCGCTGGATTAACCCTGCTCAGGACCCTCGACAGCCCCAGGCAGAGGCACAGCCCCAAACTCAGCCTCGGACAGCACAGACAGTTCACACTTTAAAAGGAGATGCTTTAAGCCCACCCCTGGTGTCTTTTCAGAGTACATCTGCCTGGTAAGTGAGTTAAACCATACTGAGATAGATTCTTTTGCTGTTTTGGAGTGTGAACCTTTTGTATTTGGAAGTGAACTCAGGCTGAACGGCATTCTTTCTGGCACAAAATTATTTATATCATGATCTGTCTTATCGAATTACTGCTCAGGAGTAATGTCTTGCTCTGGAATATATTAAGTCGTCTTTTAATCCATTTCTTGGAGAAACAGGTGCTGCCATCTTTCAGTGCTGAATAGTTTTACTACTGTGTCATGCAAATAAACTACAAATCAGCATCAACCAATAAAAATAGTTCTAATCTGGTCTCATAGACTAATTGCTATGTGTATCTTGCTCTGGTTTTTAAAAGACTATATAAATAGCAGCACTGGAATAGCTTCAACGTGAGATGTCACAATTTCTCTCTAATTGTGGCATGAGACACAGAAACAACATAAAAACCAGGTTAGTTTTTTATATGCACAGCCAGAAAAGGTTTGCTTGATCTCATTTGACAGAGTGACACAAGTAGGCTACTGTAAGGTTAAATGCTCTGTAACCAAGAAAAAAACCTCCAAAAAAAAACCCTCAGACCAAAAGGGAGACAGATCTATGGGAGCAAGCTGAACTTGAAGTATAAATAGAAAAAAAATTAAACACAGACAGCCAAGGGACAAAATGACATCAAATTATTTTGGTCTGGTTTTGCAAAGAAAACTAAAGTAGAGAGCTGAGTAAAACATTTCTCTGGAAAAGGTGTCAAGAAAGGCAGGGACTTTTTCCTTGGCAAGGAAGCACTAGGATTTGGAAGGATGCAGAGAGAGTACTGAGTGTATTTTAGAAGAGTTTCAGAAGGGTGAGCGTTGAGTTTTGGCAAAATAAAGTGATCTGAGAATGTGCAGGGTGCAAAAAATGACAGCAGCTCCTGGAGCTGTGGAGCACATGAAGCCTCAGCACTGATGCCAGCCTGAAACCTGCGGGCATGGCTGTCGTGCAGAGGGGATGATAACGGGGATGGCCCTTGGATTTCATCATCTGCACCTGAAAATTAACGGTAAATCTAGAGCAAATAGAGCTGGAGATTTGTTGCACTAAGGAAAGAAGTGATCAGTGGTGGAGGAGGCTGCTTGGCCCTGGGGCCAGTGCTGGATGGATCCCGTGCAGGTCAGACTGAAGGACCATTCCAGCAGCGCTTGCTCAAACAAGAGTCTGAGGCTGCTACTTAAGAGAGAGAACTGCTTGTGCTTTGTTGTGAGCACTCTTCACTTCCTCTTTCCAAACTCTATTTCTTCCAGCTCTTTTGCACGTTGATTTCCCAGTCTCCAGTTAAAATTGCCACGTATGTCAAGAACTAGATTTGTAGTACAGTAACGGTATCCTGGTTTAATATCTGTGTGTGCATCTACAAAAATAACTGCATCTGCAAATTGCTGTACTGTTAGTCTGCTCTAACACTATAAATTGAAACCATTCAGTGTTGTTGAAGGCCTGACTGCTGGTCACCTCTCATGACTGACTGCCCTTGTTCTGTTTTTTGCTTTTCCCGAAGCGTTAAGCGGGCAATGTGTGTTAGGATCAGGTGAGCACATCCCCTATGCTCCTTGTCCTGTGCTGGCAGGAGATGAGCATTGATAAACCACTCCACTAACACTCCCTTCTTCCCCAGTGAGCTGTCTGTGCTCCCCTCAGCTCCCATAAAATTGTTCCTTTTCTTCCCCCAGCCCTTTCCTTGCTCAGTGGAAGAAATAAATCGATGCTTCCCTATCAACACCTCGTTTATCCCCTGTGTTTCAGCATGTAAAACACTACATGAGCCTCCATATTTTCATTCTTGTAACCTGCAGCTTTTCAAACTCGGAGCCCGTGAACCAAGAGCACAGATGATTCAGTCTGAGTTGGATACAGAAAAAATAGCAATAGGCACTGGTGATCACAGGCAAGATGTTTAGCATGCAAAAGAGGATTTTGAGTAAACAGCTCCCTCAGAAAATGACAGATTTGTGTACTACAGCAATTGCTAAAACAGTGGGGAGTGGGTTGCCTGGCTATTTATTTCTCTGTTAGATAATCTGCAGGTTATATAGATGAAAATATGATAATTTTGCCCTACAGAAATTAGGCTTAGTTTCAGAGTGATTTTCTGCTGCAGCCTATATTTGATGAATGACCTCAGTACCATCTTCTCAAAATGTAACCATACTATCAGTGAAGAAGTGAGCACTTACTGGATTTATCATTTCCATCCCCATTTTTAAAATTACTGAGTCTATTAAAAGACCAGTTTTAAATTTTCTACCTGAATTCCCATTATTCTAGTATACGACACCTGCTTTGGTAACACACCAGGTTTCCAGTCTAAAAAAAAAAAAAAAAACAATTTTCAGTTTATGTTGCCATTTTAATGTGTCCTAAACTTATCCCAGTTTGTAGGGAAAACAAGCATTTTTTCTTAGCACCTCACAAACACACTATGTGTGTGTGTATATATATATATATATATATATATGCAGGTGATATCATACCATAAGAACAGTTCCTGTGTACAGATGAGCATTTCGAAAATTCAGAATAAATCTTTTAATCCTGACAGGTATGAATATGCCCCCAGGCATAAAAAACTTAAGTAATGCTAAAAACATTTTCCAAAACAGTTTGCAAGTTTTTGTGATGACAGATGTTGTTGAAGTTGTTCACTTCCTGTACTACATTCATCTGAGCACAGCTAAAAATATGCCCATTCTAGAAGATGGGCAAGTATGAGGATAATAGGAAAGTGATTCTTGCAAATCCCTTGAGTACTGCAGAGAACTGACAGTGCAAGGAACTGTCCCAAGAAGGATGTCAGGATTAACCTATAATTTGTAAAGCAGTTTTTGGATCTTCCTGGATTAAGAAAATGATGTTAACTGCGTTTTGTTTCAGGTTTTTTTTTTTTTTTTCCTTGCCCTAGTTTAAGTGCTATGAATTGAGTATGTCAGAGGGAAAAATCAAAGTAATAGTGCAGAGTGGGAACAACCATCCCCGTGATGGTTTAAACATTTTGTCACAGTGGATCACTTTGTTGTTTCCTCGAGACAAAGAGAGCCATGTATAGCCACGATGTTATCCTAAGTGAAGAGCTCTGGAATCCATTAGGGAGCTGCTGGCTGCTCTTGCAGCGCTGTGCCAGCACGGGAAGGAGCATCATTAATCTCAGGAGCAGCCAACCCCCTTTGGACTAACGTTGGCTGTAGCACGTGGGTTTTGCAGCCCAGCTAATGCTGATTCCTTCCTTAGTGTGAACAGCACCTGAGGGCTG
Organism: Sitta carolinensis; assembly: GCA_032173965.1. Classification (NCBI taxonomy): domain Eukaryota; kingdom Metazoa; phylum Chordata; class Aves; order Passeriformes; family Sittidae; genus Sitta; species Sitta carolinensis. The sequence continues at coordinate 10,489,601 of JAVUNC010000030.1, forward strand.
CACCTGTGTGGGCTGCAGGTGCTGGTGGCTGCAGCCTGTGCCAGCCAGCGCCGTCGCAGCCGCAGTGACCGCGCTCTCACGGCCGTGCCTGCTCTCCCGTGGGTTCCTCAGCCCTGACCTGGGCCCTGCCACACTCCCTGGCCCAGGGAGAACCTGCAGTCTGCTCACCTGAGCGACATGGAAGCGCAACCAGCAGCAGGCAGATTGTTTCTGCTGCTAGGCAAAGTTAAAAGCCTGGGAGGCGATAGAATGAAGTATTGCCAGTTGGGGAATTGAAATCCTGACTGCTGAAAAAAATCGTTCTCACAGCTGTGAGAGCATTGTTAATTCATGGTAATTAAAATGGTCAGACTAAAGAGGAAGATCACGTTAAGAAGTGTGGCAGAATTGCTCCAGTGCTCCGTGGCTGTGCTGTGTTCTGGGTGTGAGAGGGAGAGCTGATCCCTCAGCATTGCTCTGCTGATGTTAAACTCCTCCTCACCTCCATCAAGGATGCAAATCACAGGGAATAAATACTGTCTTGAAGTCCAGCATTTGCCTCTGTGTTCCCTGCCTTGGTGCCCAGCAGCAGGCACTGTCTGTGATCACTCTCGTGCTCTGTGACTCGCAGTTTCAGACCTGCTGCTCGCCTAGAATCAGGAAAGGGGGCAGCCCTGCTGGGTCAGCCCCTGCTGGTTCCTTCACACAGCTGGAATGGATTAGGCAAAGGCAAATCTATTTTACTTTCCCTTATTAAAGGCTGGAATCTGCTTTTGCTGTGAATTCCTCTGGGCCACTTTGTCTTTGGGACAACAAATAGAACAGTTTCTAACCTGCTGCTACTCACCTGCTCCTTGACACCTCTTCAGATGACTACCAGAGAGAATAAAGCCTGTAAAAATACTGGCAGAGTTTAGGAGCCAGCAGGTAACTGAGCCTGTCCACAGCCAGCTGTACAAAAACCACATAAATATTTTGCTGGTGGCTAAAAAGACCATGTGAAAGGATTTGCTTGCATTTACCAGTTTCAAGCAAACCTTTCTTTTAAAGGGACTGGACAGTTCAAGCAGTTTAACTTAAACATGCTAATGAATTGTGAGAAAATAGTAATTAGGCCAAAAGTGAGTGGTTAAAAGGTTATCTGAGTGCTATTGCTGAATGAACACTTCATGCTGAGAAATTAAATCCAGTAAAATTACTAGAAACCAGATCTGACCATCTTCCATATTTAAGTTTTCTCATCTATCCAGGATAGAAATTTTTGCAGTGAGATCATTACCTCATCTCCATGATACAGATAAGCAATGACACTACTGAAGTAGCTGATAGCAGCATAAAATGTATGTGAAATCACAACACTCCAATTAAACCCACAATTTCACTGCAAAATGTCACAACACTCTAGCATCACACAGGGAGGAGTTTGACATCCCAAACTCTATCAACCAATTCCATCTCCTCTGTCACAGCAGAAACCAGTAAACTTTAAAAGACTCTGCCAATATTTTGGTAGTTACAGAAGTCCTGCCCATGGCATCCTCTGAGGTGCCAGATGCTCAACAGTAATGTTTTACACATTTTTAAATATGCACAGAAAAATAAAATAACCTCCTCACTTGGGTTCTGAAGTACAACAGAGAAACTTTAGCATCAGCCAAAGATATTTCCAGGGGTAGAAAGAATAAAAGGGGAGGTGTTGAGGAGCTGGAGTTAATAAACTGAACAGACAAGCCTTACCTCATGCGAAGTGGCAACAGGAGTTTTAAATAGGAGATTAAGAGTAATTCATTGTTCTGAAGTGAAAGAAAGCACTTTTTAAAAATAAAAAATAAAAATATAGAGACAGGATATTGCCCATCTTCAGTAGTTTATGTCCCAGAAAACAACTTAAAATACCTGCAGAACAACTCTTTATGTACACTTGGTGCTTTTAACAGAAGTGAGAAGGAAGAAGAAAAGCCAAGATAAGAGTCTCTGAAGTGAGATGCCATTGCTTTCACCTTGGAAAATGAACTCCCAATGCATATTTTGGATGTTAAAAAACAAATAACTCCCTAAACTCAAGGAGGAACAAGCAGGTAATAGAGCTGAAGATCCTGTGCTGACCTATTTCTTATTCTCAGCTATTATTAAACAAAAGAACAGATGTCATAAATAATCCTTCTACAGGTTAGGAGAAGATGCTTAAAGTGAGCTAAAATTTCTGTGTGAAACGATGGCATATTACGGGATACCAGGCATTAATGAAATCATCAGAAATTTATGTGTAATGCTGAAGGCAGGACTGTAAATGGTAACAATGTCAGACAATTATTTTCAGTGAGAGATCAGGAATCTACTCCATTATTACTTTTATCATCCCTGTCCCCTGATGAGATCATGATGAGAAACAACCACAGTAGTCATTTAATCAGAAAAGTGTTAAAACATGTCTGTCTGACCTTGGGTTTATAATGATGTTTCACTGATCAGTTCAAGAAAAGAACTTAAAAGAAAAGAAGCAGAAATTAGACACAGATTTTCATTATTAGCAAGATATCAGATATATCTTGGCTGTTTAGGTCTCAAAAGCAAAATAGATCAAGGAGCATTGAAATCTGTGTCATTGAGATGAGAGTTGGACACACTGAAATCTGTGTTCATTGAGACATGAGAGAATGCTGATGTCAATCAGCAAAACAATTTTCAGGAACTTGAAAGGTTTTGGGGAAGTTACATGATCAACACTGTCATAAATTAATGTGCACAGACATCTACCATTCACTGCAGAAAAAAAGCCATACCTTTGAGGAGGGTTTGAAATCCACAGAGAAAGTTTCTCAGAAATTTGCAATGCTGAGGAGAAAAAAAACAGCTTGAGGCATGAAATGGCAGGGATGTGACCAGTCACTGGAACAGAGCTGGAAACACTGCTAATGTCAGTGCCACCTCAGGTGACAACACCATCCCAAAACAGAGCAAGTGAGGCCTCAAAAAAACTTGGAATTAGTTTAATCAGCACAACACTACACAGCCCACCCAGAGCAGCAGCAGAGGAATAATTGGTTGGAACTTGGCACCCATCAGAATAGAGAGGAAGGTAAAAAAGATGTGTAAAAAGTGGTTATGTGTGGAAACAAGCTACCTCACTTCTTAGGGTTGTGTGTCTCCTGGTGTCTCTGTGTAGTGGGAGCCTTTGCTCAGTGGGAATCTCAGAGGTGGAATGGCTGGGGAGACAGAACTATTGACAGTAAATGTTAAAGAAAGGTGTCTGCACAGCAAAATGACTGTGGGGCTCAAATCTGGAAGGGAACAAGCTCCACCCAGTTTCCCTTCCTGAAGAACTGGTGCTCAGGTTCATCAGGGAGGAGTTTATGCACCAAGGAGTCGTCCCAGTCTCAGGAATTGTGTGTATTGAGGAGCTGCTCCCATCCCTGAGCTGCCTCCTGCCTGCTGGCAATCCTGGTGGCATGTGGGAAAGGAGCTTCATCAGGAATTACAGTAAATTAATTAAACACTCATTAGCTGAATTCCGTGTTGATTAACGATACAGATTTTAGTCACTCACGCAGAGGAGGGATGCAAAGGAATTTTCTGTTGCATTCACAGCCTTTGGGAAGTGGTGAGTCACGGGGAGCTGCTGAACCCAGCACCTGTTACCTGCTCTTCACCAAAAACATTCTGAAATTGTGACTGGAAGGCAGCCAGAGATCAGCCTTTCACTCACCAAAAACCTCCCAAACTTCTTTCATGCTGCTGAAGTTAGCAGCCAGAACACCTGCCTGATTGACCTTTTAAGACATTTTAAAGAAAATTACATGATGGACTGAGAGTTGACTCTTAATTATTTTTTTTTTTAATATTCACTGAAATCTCTCAGAGCATAACAAAAATAGGCATCCCAATTAAAAAGAGCCCCAATGTTTGCATGAACACCTAAAAGAAGATAAAAAAAAAGGGGATGCATTTTTTTGGTTGTGTTAAAAATATTACCTTAATTGAGATGCTACTGAAGAAAAACCAAAAGAGGGCTGGGTCAGCTTCAGATTGACTCCTCCTGTCTTTTCCTTGGCCATACATAAAGCAAAAGTAGAAATACCTGAAGCAGTCCACCAATCATTCTTGGATGCAAGGGGCAGGTTTTGAAGGAGATAATAGAAAAAAACCCACCTTGATAAGCATTAGGATGGTGAGGAATAATCCCTGACTCCCCTTTCTGAGTCCTAACCTTCCAGTGCTCACTACACTAACAGATTTCACCTGTGAAGGCAATAGCTGCATCAGTCTTATTTTTTTTCCCCCTTTATTCTTGTTAAATAAGTGCAGTCGTGGTCTGGAGTGTTTAAAAGAGAGCAAAAATGAGCTAGGGGATTGTCTGGCTTTGCCTTTCTCAGAGGCTGTAGCTGGAGTCAGCACTGTTGTTACTGGGGGAGCCTGTGAGTCCTTAGTCCTTGGTCTGTTTGTCCACACAGTGCTTGGGTGAGCCAGCCAGCTCCTGGCGCTTCCATCTGACAGAGGAAATGGAAAACTTGTCTGGGTGCTGAGGACACATTTGGCAAGGCTGCCTTTGTTCTAATTCTTGTCAAATTTTGTAACGGTTTGGGTGACAGTGGAGCTCCCTCTCCAGTGCTCAGTTGCTGGCACTGCTGATGGAGAATATCCTAGAAATATTTGAAATACCCAGTGATACAACAGGAACATCCCCCCCCAATCAGTTTCCCATACAATAGGATGGCTAAACGAGCAAACAGAATTCTGGAGTGCCCAGAGAGGAGGTGCTGATTAGAAGTTGTCTCACGAGTAGTGTGAGATTGCTCGTGGGAAACACTACCTTCCCCAGGGCCTGCAGCAGGAAAAAATCCTGGAGACAGATGGGAAAGCGTTCAGGAAGAGCTGCAGAGCTTATCTGACTTCTGGAAAGTTTGTCAGACTAAGGAGTTTGAGAAGCTCAAGGCTAAAAGAACATTAAAAGGCAATTTGAGCTCGGTCTGTAAATTCTTCATGGCAAGGAGGTTTCAGATAGTAGAGGACTGTACAAAGACAGAAAAATATCCAACACCAGGAAGATCTAATTATACAAATCTTTACTGGTGATAAAGAGCAGGCTTAAACTCAGTCAATTTGGCCATCTAAAAGCCCTGTAACTCCTAGTTATCCTCACTAACACAGTGAGAGAGGCATTTCCAGGGGGGTATTCATTCCACCTATCTTAAGATGGATGAAATTACTTAGAAGCCTGGCTTGATTAATTTTTTTGACATTATGCTGGAATATGAGTTTATAGAAGTCGTTTATCCAGCTGAAATTTGCCAGTGGGACTCATCTCCTCCAAACGTGCATTTCTTTTAAAGTTGGCAGTTGATCAAGGAAATGGCTTGAGATGCAGCAGAACACCCATTACTTGGGATTTTAAAATTGGCAAGGGAGCTTGAGGAACACAAGGAACAGTGAGAAGAATGGGAAGCAAGGTCTGCACAGCTGGCCAAACTGAGGACCCTAAGAGAACAGCTCTTCAAAAATCTGGTTTATCTATCTGGGGGACGGTGAGGCTGCAGTCCCAGAAGAGTCACACCAAAATCACTTTTCTTACAATCATTAGGTGGAAAAGACCCTTAAGGTCATTGAGTCCCACCATTCCACCAGCACTGTCAGCCAAGCCCCAAGTGCCACATCCACAAGGCTTTGAAATCCCTCTGGGGATGGGGACTTCACCACTGCCCTGGGCAACCTCTGCTCTTTCAGTGAGCAAATTTCTCCTAATATCCAACCTAATCCTCCCCTGCTGCCTCTTGAGGCTGTTTCCTCTATCCTGTATTACCCAGGAGAGGAATCCAACCCCAGCTGTTCCCAGCCTCTTTCCAGATGGTGGCAAAGAGCAGCCAGGGCCCAGAACTGGACACAGGAATCAGGCTGTGACCCCAGCACAGGGCACAGTGCCTGCCCTGGCCCTGCTGCCACCCCAGGCAGCACAGCCCAGGGCACACTGGCCTCTTGCCCTGCTGGGCTCATGGCCAGCTGCTGTCCCAGCCCCCCAGAGCCTTTCCCAGCTTTCCAGCCCCTCTGCCCAGCCTGGAGCTGCAGCCTGGGGGGACCCAAGCATCCCCTTTCCCCAGCATGGCAGGCTCATCCTGCTCACTGAGCAGAGAACACAAACCAGCAGCTGCACATCAAAACTCACACAAGGCTTTTCTCCAGCTGTGTCACCCTCTGCCATTCAGGAGTGCACGTGGCCTCCTTCCTTCCCCACCTCTTCCAAAAAATGCCTGATGATGCAGCTGCTGCATAATAGCTGCTGATGCCAGTGGGACTGCTCAGTGATTGCATAATCACTCCAGAAAATGGGAATCTCTGGGCAAAGCCTCACCCAGCAGCACCTGCCCACTCCTCATCTCCAAGGCTCAGAGAGCCAGTGGTGGTAGCAGCACTGAAGAGCTGAAAATTATTTTTGTGTGTAACAGGCTTCCAGCTTTTTGTGTGGAAGTGCTGTGGGATTATAGTGGACACAAGCACCCAGCAGTGGGGTCTGTGTGTGCGTGCAAAAGCTGCTGTGGAATTAATCATCCTGAGTTCTTACAGCCTTTCTGCTTCTCCTCTAATGTTAAGGTGCACACATGACAGCTGCAGTTATCACTGAGCAGCTCTAGGAAACATTTTTATCATAAAAAATGAGCATACAAGAGAGCCACAATATGAAATGCAGATGCAAAAAAAACAAACAAAAAAACCAAACAAACAAAAAACCAAAAAAAAAAAAAGGGGCAGATAATGAAAAGTAACATAGAACAAAACAAGAATAATCCACCAGCTGGCAGTCATAATGGCACACAACAAAAAATTTCCACATTTTGTAAATTACCATTCAAACCATGCCATACCAAGTGGAATTTGCCAGTCCTGTGACACCAACCAAGCGCTGCTTTTCTGTCTCAGTGGCTCAATAAATGCTGCTCTGCAGGGGTCATACCCTGTCACTGAGCCAGGCACAAAGCCCCTGTTGCAGCCAAAGGACATTTCAAGCCCCAGCACACCCATATCTAGATGCAGCTGTGAGACAATTTAAAAATAATAAACCAGTCACAGTTCCAGTGCTGGCGTCAAAACATGTTTCTGTGTAAACCCAGCCATACAGCTCAGATAACCACAGAAGGGAAATTGTTTTCTTGCTTTTTGCACTTTGCTAAAACTGCCCAGAGTCCTTGGCCTCTTCTTATTCCACATCACGGCACACCTCAACCTCCTCTCAATTTTTTACATGGGAAAGGCAGGGAGGGAAGAGGGAAGAAGCAGTTCTGCAAAAAAATTGCCTTTTTAACATCACTTCCAGCATGTAGTGCTGGAACCAATGATGGTGTTGTGGGTGTTGCCCTTCTGCTCCTAACTACAAAGAAACAAAGTTAAAAATTTTTTATTACGTGCATAATTATGTTCAAGGAAACATACACTGGATCGACAACAGGAAGCCAAACAAGAACCAGATTAAATTTCAAAGGCTTCACTCCTATTGATTTTAGCTGTTGATACTTCTGTTAATGTTAAAAAGCAGTTCTGCGTTGTTTTTTGAAGTATCTTCAGAGACTTATTTTAAAAGAAATAGTTTAAATTTTCCTGCTGCTAGAAAAGCAATTTCACCAAAATTCAGTGGTGAAAAGAAAAACATACACAGAAAGAACAGTTGCAGGAAACATGACTGGTTTCATCCTACAATGAAAGCTCTCAACACAGTAATTACTACATATTTTCACTTGAGCTCTGACTCAGAAGACTAGCCCTCTTAATTCTGGAAAGTGAGAGCAGAAAATAAAGCTCTTGGTAAAAGGAATAACTATTTTTTAAAAATACTTTTTCTCACATGCCATTAATACGCATTTTCTTTCCAGAAACGACAGACTCTCCTGTATTGTGCAGAGGTGAATAAAAAAGCTAATTTAACTCGGAGTAAATACGGAGCTCTGGGCTAAACCACAGGCTTGGTGCTCAAAACTCAAGTGCTGAAATGGATTCCTGCCTCCTAAATAGATGCTCGTGCAGCTGGCGAGGCAGAGGGAAGCAGCACATGCACCTTGTCTCAGAGTATTGCTCAGGAGAGAAATGGGAACGGGAGAGGGAAGAACGAGGGAAAGACACGGGAACGGAGAGGGAAAGACACGGGAACGGGAGAGGGAAAGACACGGGAACGGGAGAGGAAAGACACGGACAAGGAAACACGGGAACGGGAGAGGGAAAGACACGGGAACGGGAGAGGGAAAGACACGGGAACGGGAGAGGGAAAGACACGGGAACGGGAGAGGGAAAGACACGGGAACGGGAGAGGGAAAGACACGGGAACGGGAGAGGGAAAGACACGAACGGAGGGAAAGACACGGGAACGGGAGAGGGAAAGACACGGGAACGGGAGAGGGAAAGACACGGGAACGGGAGAGGGAAAGACACGGGAACGGGAGAGGGAAAGACACGGGAACGGAGAGAGGGAAAGACACGGGAACGGGAGAGGGAAAGACACGGGAACGGGAGAGGGAAAGACACGGGAACGGGAGAGGGAAAAGACAGGGAACGGAGAGAGGAAAGACACGGAAAGGAGGGGAAGGTAACTCCCTGAGCCAGCTGGAGTGCAGGGCTGGGGAGCAGTTCCAGTTGTTTGGAATGGTTGTTGGAATTGGGCACCTTCCCCCTGCTCCTGCTCTGCCCCTGTGCCCGCAGCACCCACCCCTGCCAGGGGAATGGGACCCTGGAGAGTTTCCGAGGGATCCAGCTGGGAGCCACTTCCAGCAGCACTCTCACTTGATCTGCTGCGAAATTGTCACCTTCTTTCAAACAGAATCCAGGAGAAACTCTTGTCCTGCTTCTAACATGAGTCCCTGATCCTCAGTGGCTTTCAGCTTTGACTCCCGTGGGCTCGACAGAAATCAGCAGCTCAAAGCTGTGCAAGAGGGGCCAGAACATCCCAGTCCCATGCTGGGCTGACCACTTCTCCCTGGCAGTGAGTTTCAGCAGCTCAATTTCCACAGAAGTGGTTGGGTTTTAGCCTCTGTTGGGCATTCTAGGCAGCAATTTTAATAGATTGAGTTTTGCTTGATGCCAAGATGTTAGGGCAAACAGAGCAGGAAATTCACCTGATGTAGGGCTGAGCTGTTGGTTAGCTCAGTAGATTATTCTTGAATTTTGCACAGGAACAAAGCTACACCTTTATAAAAAATATCAGAAATTATATACAGTAACTGTGGGCCAGATAAATAGATCCATAAATAAACACATGCATTCCTTACATCTCACCACATTTCTCCTCTACTCACCAACTTTTCTGTTCAATTAAGGTACAAACCACATAGTCCTGTATAACTGCATTTCCCCTCAGCTGTAACTTGCAAAGTTACACCACTTAGAATTGACCACCCAAAGTAAAGATACTCTGAGCTATACTGAGTATAGCTTGCACAGACAGCCTTTTAAATTATAAAATTTATAATAATTCCTTCATTTATAAATAAGTGGATTAAAAAAATAAAATTTATCAGACTGCTCTGCAAGTGCTCTTCTGTCTGAACAAAGCAATACTGTTAAACCAAAGTCTGTAGGTTTTTAAAAATCCCTGTCAGTATTTTCAGTGTATTAGGAGACTGTGTAAGTAGAGAAGGGCAGCATCCTAATAAATCACATGCCAAGTTTCACTGCTTTTTTGGCCACTCCACTTATATGAAAAAGATGTGCAAATGAGCACAGTCTTAAGTGGAATAATAAGAGTAGAGTTCCTCACATGACACCCACATTCAGCTTGGCATTGTGAAGCCTTGGGGCCTTGAAAAAACTTGAAAGCAGCTCAGGCTGTTTACAGAGAAAAACCAGGGTTGGGTTTTTTTTTTTTTTTTTTTTTTTTTTTTTTTTTTTTTTTTTTTTTTTTGTGAATCCTACAAAACTTTTGTTCAGGTGTATCAGCAGTTTAAGGACTGTTACATATTACCAGGAAAATTCATCAACAATCAACCAGATGAATTTCAGCCTCAAGGGAAATCCTGATTCAGGCAGCCTGGAAGTGACACAAGGGTTTCATAAATATCTGGAGAATTAGTAAGTCAAACTAATTTTCATTTTTACTTGTAATTTGCCATCCACTTTTTAAGACACTTTAGAAGACCTGAGGTGTTTTGAGTATCTTTCTGAAATAACCTTAAGAGGAGGAAGAAAACATTTCAGATCATGAAAAGTCAGACTGCAGCTCTTCAGTGAGGAAAACCACAGCTTTTCAGTGATCATCTTTCAGTTTATGTCCTCAAACCTTCGTCTCTTCCTCCATTCAAACTTTGTAACTCAAACTTTGGATGCATCATATTTCCATTTAAAATAAAAACAAACCTCAGAAATTCTCCTGGATGTTTTTACTTTCCAGAACAGTGTTCAGGAGGATCAACCAATTCAGGAACTACCAAATGAAAAACGTTGCTACTAATTGAAAAATACTTGACTTTCAGGAGCATAGGATTACTTCAGAAACCATTATTTACAGTAAGCAATGTTTATTTACGTTAGCAACCCAACTGGTTTCACATCGCTGCACTTTGCAAGTGAGTATTGTAAAATATGGCCATTAGTGAAAAAATAGAGAAAATTGTATCCTGTGTGGTTTCATTCCTCTCCCACCCAACCCAGCTGATGGGACGAAAGATGTATTTAATTTGTACAATTACAGATATTCCAGAGACTCTACAGGAAATCAGTTTTCCCTCTTAGCTTTGGGCTGTTGGCCACACAGCCATATTAATAACAAAAGTTAAGCCAGCTGCTGTTTTAACACCCCCAGTTCAGGGGAGGGAGCTGGAGGAGGCCAGTCCTTGCCTGCAGCAGCTCTCCAGGCTCTCTCCAAATGCCAAATCTCCTCCTGCATCCTTTATAGGGCAGGCTTTGGATCCCAGCAGATCCTAAGCCTCACTTCCCAAAAGAGCAGCCAGATGTTTGGTACTGTGACCACAGTGCAGTACCAAAAGCAATTCCTGACTGCTTGCGGTTTGTTTCCCAGCTCTCTGGCTTCCAGATCACAGCTCTGCCCTAGACACAAGTCCAAACCAGTGAGCCTACCAGTGTGAAACCCAGACACACCCTACAGACAAAGTGCACCTCTGAAAACCTTCATGAACTCAGTATCAGCAACCAAAAGTCACGGAGCCAAACTGAAAATTTAAAGAGGCAAACAAAGCCCCTGCAATGGTGCACCAACCCAATCTCATGGGTGAGTGCACATGGGTCTGATGATTGGTTTCAGATTTATCTGGAAAATAAGCAGCAGTGGAGATTGAACCTCTCAGGTTCTTGTCTGGAGAGCAGCCCTGCACCTCCCTGACCCACCCACCTTCCCCTGGAGCACAGCAGGCACCTGCCTGACCCCTGCCAGCAGCTCTCTGCCCAGCCAGCCTGGCCCCTGGCAGCACAAGGACCTCCCCAAGTGTCTGGGTTCCTGCAGAGCCTGGAGCAGCTCTCAGCAGGGATGTGCTCCAGGGGGAATTCAGGCTGTATCGCCTGAGCCCTTAAGGAGCAGCACGAGCTTAAACCGGTCTGCAAGAGCTGAGAGTCTTAAACGTGGGGAGCAATTTAAAAAGCAGACTTACCAGCACGCATAACAAACTATTCTGATGGAAACCTCTTTAAAATTGTGCTGCTTGCCAAGCTGGTTTTTTGCTAGCGAGCCCTTCCAGCAGTCGGTGGTGAAGCAGTCGGTGCCGGCTGGCTGAGGCAGGTGACAGCCATCACCTTTCAACCCCCGATGCCCTCAGGTGTTAATCAGCTCCCATTACCCAGACAAGCCATCCAGCTTGTGCAGGAAAGCTCCTGCCTGTCTGCCAGCTGCATCTCCCCGCTGGAAGGGGGAGCATCCTGACAGGTGACATTCCCCCCGGTGTCTGCCCCACGGACCCGTGCTCTGTGAGCTCCATGAGCGTGAGCAGTACGCTGCCCTAAGCATAATGCAAGGGAAATTTAAATACGAAATTTAAATAAATCGAGCAAATACGCTGCTCTAAGCATAATGCAAGGGAAATTTAAATAGTCCAAATGCTTTCTCCCCTCCTGCAAAGCAGCGTTGTTTAACTCTGGTGAAGCAGGCATGTGCTGCATGTTTATTCCCTTTAAACCTTAACACCATCCTGAGGAATGTGCTTTCAAACATACTTTAAGATTTCTCTCCATTTTTGCAGAATTGTCAGCTACTGTAGGAACAACACTTGAGTTGAAATTTCAGTCTGTTTTTCAAGTTGAACGTTTCCAGTGCCTAACTTTTGTTTAAACTCTTAAGCCCCAGAAGTCTGTCTTTCCTGAGCCAGCTGTTATTTAGAAATATTAGCAGTGGCTATCAGTGATGGTGTGACAAAATTGATTTGCCACCACTTAAGATCCTCCTCTCATCTGAACCTCATGCAGGTGCTGGGATGCATTTCACAGCTAGACCAGAGGAGAATTTGTGATCACCAAAAATGAGGTAATGCAGCCTGGGGATGAAAACAGAGGCAAATCCAGTGTGCTCCTTTATGGCAAGGTGGAAGCACCCAGGGCCAGTGTTTAATGCTGGGTTGTTCCTCATCAATTCAAAAACTCTGAACATTCAATCTCTTTGATACTGAGCCAACCTGAAGAAAATTTTTCTTGTTATTGAAGTTTCCTCTGCATTGGAAAAACCTAAATCACTCAGCTATTTTGATGTTCTCCCAAAAACAAAATAAAGGAAAAAAAAAAAAAAAAAAAAAAAAAAAAGGTTGCAGAGCCCCACCTAAAAAGATTGAGACTTTCCACTTTCTTTCATGCAAACAAGATGGTCAAATTGAGATTGAACCAGCAGCCTTTATTCTGGAATTTTGTAACTTTTAAGAATTACGGTTGTTAACCCAAGCAACAATAACAATAACGTTTCAGAATATATTTTGGATATAATGCTACATGCTCTGTATAACATAGCCCTAGGAGTCTACAGATGCCAAACTATGAAAATTATTTCCCTGCTCTTTGGCAGACTCCACAGGCAGAGGGATTAGATTATATTCTGTTTCTTTCTGGTTTGAAATATATTTAGACAACTGAATGCTTTTCATTTAGCGCTCGTCCTGCAATTAATTTCTCATGTCCTTCCTTTCAATCTGGTGAGGTTTTTCCCAAGTCTAGTGCATTGTACTTTGTCCTTCCTTTTCTGGGCAAGGAGGGCACGTTCCTGTTTCCTGTAACAAAGGCTGTTGCAGGGAGCTGTTTGTTATCCTGGCATCCCAGCTCTGCTGTGACCAGAGAGAGCAGAAACTTTCCTCCCAACCCTACTGACCAGACTGGTGTAGTCTGGTTTTTCCAGGCCTACAGCTTCTAAGTTCTGTTTTTCCTGATGTTTTGAGTTTCTGAAACTTGTTCTCACAACTTTAAAATGAGGATTGTTTTTGTAACGAACTCAGAATCCTTTCTGTAGGACTGACCTTCTTTTAATGTCCCTCTAATTTAACCAATGTAAGTAAAGAGTTCTGCCACTCGCTCACCAATCACAGTGACCTGCTGAAAATGTAAAAAAAAGAGTCATTTATGTGAGTAAATCAGAGTCAGGTTCGTCTCTCCAGACTTTTCAGAGAAACTCGTGTTGTGTTGTAATTCCTGACAGACTGGAAGGCTCTGCAGCAGAAGCTCAGCAGATGCAGGTCACAGCAGCCTGCTCAATCAGTGCAGTGCCATTTTCTGCCAGAGTAAAACCTGAACAGTGGCACAGGCTGGTGGTTTTCATGTGGAATGGGAGCCACAGCTCGTGTAAGTTGTGGATCCAGGGTGTATCTGAGACCTGGAGAGATTGATGGTGCTTTTATGTCAACACCAACTTAACCAGAGGCCTTGAAAGGGTGAATGTGGCAACTGTTTACCTCATTTGTTAGAAAAATGGCAGAAGTCTCTGGAAAAACTTGCCTCCAGATGCTCTGAATCATTCCTTCCAGAAGGAGCTGCAAGCAAAAAGCTCAGTAATACTTACAACACTTCTGTGAGGGAAGCACATGAATATATTCTTTACCCAAGAATGTGTGGGGAAATAGAAGCACATTTAAAGGAATAGAAAGGAATAGGAGTCAGAATAAGCAGGCAGGACCAGTTTAATATGAACAGGGAGAAACAGGCTTAGCCTCCCACTCTGGCTATGAATCAAAAAAGAGAAGGAGAGTGCAGCCATCCCCAGCACACACAGGTCATGCCAGAGCAAACAGGACTAACAAGGGAAGGTAGAGACCTCTTAGCACCTCCTCTTTCTTCCTCATGCTTTTCCTTCCTCTTTCTTGCCTCCACAAATTAAATCTGCAGAATACTGTAAGTTTTTCTTTACAGGAAATACTTTGGTGTTGGGTGCTCCTGAAACATTATGCTTTATGTCTTCCAGAAAATTATATTGATGTGCCTCAAGATGGGAGAGGTAAGACCAGACTTCAAGGAGCAGCTTTCAAGAAAATCAACTAAATTACAAGAGCTGAAAAAATTATGGGTAAGCAGGAGAGAGGAAAGGCTACAAGAGGAAGATTGAGCAAGTCACCTGAAGACAGACACCATTCCAACAACTTCTACAGGCAAATGATATAGAAAGAGTCTCCAGGAGAAAGTAGTCTGTAAGCAATATTTTAATTCTAGACTGACACTATTATCTCTGAAAGGAAGCATCGTACTTGTGAAAATGCTCAGTAGGAAGAAAATCAAGTTGCTCTGTCAAATCCACACAAAGGTGGAAAACAACCACAAGACAAACCTTTGGTAGATAACTTTTCTTTGCCTCCCCATCCATCAATTGCCATTTGAGCCTAATCTCAGCCTAAGTGTCAGAATCCTGAATGTGAGTTTTTCCAAAGTTCTCTGGTGAACATTTTGTCACGATAGGGTAGATGCTGGCAATCCACATCACTGTTAACCATACTGTCCTATGCACTGCTGAGGTGAGCAGAGCCCTTTCTTGGAGTCAGACTGCAGGGTAGCAACCATAATGCACATTTTTCCATCACTGGCAATGATTCTGCTAAGGCATCCCAGCCCATCTTAAATTCAGGTTCTTGAAGAGGGCAGCTTTATTAGGATGCAACACCATCCCACCCCCATCCTCCTTGAAGCTGAAAGAGAAAAAACCCCCAACAAACTGTATATTTCAGAAGCAATAATACCACTGTCCCCCTGCTTTACAAGGCAATAGTCCAATTCCCTCAGCCACTGACTGGCTGAGAATTTACCCCACACAAGTCTCAGAATCCCTTTGAAAGCCACAAAGGCAATGATTCTGCCACAGGAGGATGTGGAGCACTTGATCACTGGGTTGCAATAGGTTGACTTAACTTTCCACAGGACAGGGTTATTTTAAAACCATACAGTATCAATTATATGAGCAAATCCTGTGAAATTCAGTTATTTAAGATGTTTGCATGGAGAACCTGGCAATGACAAGCAAATAGAGGATTTGATCTGGGAATCATATCACAAAGCCATGATAATGCTAATTTAATCCTTCATGTCTAATATTTTGTCCTGCAAATCTCAGTAACATTAAAATAACCTTACATTTTACCATGTAACCACAACATGTGAACCACTTTGTTAATGAATAATCAAACGTTCCTTTTGTACCTCTTTGGCTGAATGAATTTTAGTCTTCTGTTGAGCTCAGAGGGGACACTCAGTGATTTGGGTGAGTTCACAGCTCCTGGAGTTCAGGATGGCACATGACTAAAACCACGAAGGAATAAATAGTGTTGGAGGACCCAACAAGGCTGGGAACCACAGGAGTGGAAGCCCAGCCTTCAAACAAAGCCCAGCCTGAGTAGGATATCCACATGCACATGCCCCTTTTCTCTGTAAACCAACAACTAAACACAGCAGGTATCACTGAGTAAGGGCAGGCTGTGCCTAAAAGGACAAATTCACAGGTGGGAGAGCCTGCAGGCATTAAACTCCATCCTGACCCAGGAAAGCTTGGAGCCTGGCCCACTGTCACTCATCAGAGACCTCCTGCACACCCCCAGCTTGCAGAGAGCTCGGGGAGCTGCCACAGAGCACCCGGGGTGCTGCACCTCTGTTCCACCTTCAGCACTCCCCAAGAAAAGCAAAGGAAACCGAGCAGCTGGAGGTGATGCCAGGCATGCCAGCATCATGCCTCCTCCACAATTCCTCAGATCCATAACCCCTGCAGACACCCACAAAATATCCACAGGAGCCAGTGTGGTGCCCTGCTCGGTCCTTCTACCTTCTCCCAGCACCTGCTTTCATTGTGAAGTGATGACTGCCACACAGAGAGCTTTGGGAAAAGCTTATGTTCATAAAGGAATTTGTATTAGATACTGGTTTGTGTGACTTACTGTATTTTGTAAGGGTTTTTTTCCCTTTGGGAATTGTGCGTTATTAATGAGCAGTTTTATGCTTTACTTCTAGTACATGTATACCTTGTAATGGATGTGCTTTTTGTTTGGTTGGTTTCTTTTATTCTCTATAGACAGCCAGTTAATATAAGGTAGATGCTCTCTGGCTGAAATTCTGATTTTGCCTACCCATTAATTTATGGATAAATCCATGTTGTAGCTGGTGAACAATTTTTCATCAATTGTGTTGTTACAGTCACCTGATACTCTCTCTACTTTAGCAGAATAAAAGATCCTGAATAAGACTCATGCTAGTTGGGCCTTAAATTAAAGGGAAATAGTGCACCACATATTTCCCTACCACCATTTCTATCAGCCCTTCTTCCTTGGTGTTGGGACACTGGAGAAGAGCACTGGCCACACAAACAGCCCCTGAGCACCTCAGCCACCTCTGTGGCTGTGCTCTGATATCCCCCTGCATTTACTTGGTCAAAATTATGGTGGACCAGATAAACTGCCATGAATTTTTCAGTTATTTCTGCAGAAAGACTGGCTCAATCTCAATCCTTCTCTAAAAGAAATGATCTGGACTGAAATAATTGTACTTTCCTCTATGTCCATCCTGATATGCTTGGGAAAATAATGGCTCTGAAATTAGCACTTATAAAAGTGTATACAATATACCCCCTATGTGACAATGGCAGCTCTCTATCTCAGTGGCTGTTAGTGACCTTCCTGCTCCAGAAGCCTCTTCCCCTTTCCAAAAAATTTCATCTCTTCTGTTTCACTGAGAACTGTGTCCAACTTCCTAGTAATTGCTGTGTATAACGTAGGACGTAAAGAGATAAGTTACAAAGCTTGTGCAGGACTTGGTGTTGTAATTTAACCATCTTTCGTGCCTGGTTATGGATTTTACAAAAAAAAAAAAAAAAAAAAAAACAGAGTGAAAATAATCTGGCCTCTTAATGTATAATTCAGCATATTGTAGCAGCTATTTTAGACACCTGTTTTTTATAGTTTTACTACAGCTGTAATTTCTGTATGAGGACTGTCCACTCGAAGAAGCAGTGAAGTTAACACGTCAAAGTGATTTTATAAAGTCAGTTCTATTCCACCACTTGTGATTGTGTATGAAAAGTAAAGCAACAAAAAAGAAAACCTCAACCACTGGCGGGGAAGGAACACCTTTTCTCAGCCTCAGAAGTTCTCTTCTGTAAGACAGGCATTTCTTCTAGTCCTCCTTTTGCAAAAGTAGTAAATTACTAAGAAGATCATATATATACAGTACAATAGTCTATTTTGATAGTCAGCAGACTATTTTAGGCTAATTAAGCTAACTAGAAATTCTAGGGTTGCAGTGATTTCTCTTTATTGATACTTTGATGATAATACTGTTTACATAACACTTGATGTTTGAAATCAATACGTGCCAGTGTCCAGTGATTTGCTAATCTAGTTTCTGGTCTAATCCTGTCCTATTTTTTGCAGCATTCTCTGACTTCATATTATGAATCATGTTGTCTTTCTAAAGTGATTGCCAAGTAAACCAAAAATGTGTTTTACACTGCTATTGCACTGCTCTCGTCTTTCTATACAGTAGTTTTTATAAAGATGTCCTTAGGTTTTAATAAATGAGTGTAACAGACTAATCTCTGTAATAAAACTTGCTTTAGTGTTTCAAAGGCTGGCTGCAATAGCTGTAGAGGTTTCAGCTTCTGAGTGTTTCAATAGCTTCAGAATTCGTGGCTTCCTTTCCATCTGCAGGAAATCCCCAGATACCAGAACTCTGCATAAGGTAAAATGGGGGAGAGTGTATTTAACCCAAAAATGGATTTAGAGATGGGGGCAAGGGGCCCCAAGCAGCCAAACCACACCACAAAAAACCCACTAAAGGCCATTGCATAAATCAATACGTGTTCCATTTAGCCTGCATCACATTTCCAGCAGTTAATACCAGCTATTTAAGAGGGAAGTGTGGGACACTGAACAGAGCCTGCTAAGAAATAAACATAATCTTTCCACTACTCAAGGCAAGCTGAGAAGGCCAAACTGCATCTGAGCAGAAAGAAAGCAACATTTAGTCCTTCACACATAAAGTGCCCTGTCCCACATGGCTCAGCTCCCCAGCTGAGGCAAACACAGCTTAGTCTGCCCTGGACAAAAAGGCAGCACCAACAGTTCTCAGGGAAAAGAGATTTAATTTATTCTTTGCTCCCAGGCTGAAGGATTTGGACAGTTTCCCCAGAAAGATTTCAATTTTCTGTACACTCAAGTCTCCTCGTCACCTGTTATTTAGGAGGAATCATTGCCAGTGTTCCCAAAATACTGAGGGTGCTGAGCTGAAATTTCAACTCTCCCATTAGTAAAAGGGAGTGTTTTTGACAGCATCTCCTCCTTTTACAGAAAGTTCGTGCTCTGTCCTGCTGCTCCCAAGCTTCCTCAGCTTTTTCCTGTCCACCACTTGCTGTCCTCTTTGTCCCATCCCAAATCCTTGGTATCCCACTGAAGTCCTGGCATTCATACACAGCAGGTACATTTTCACGTTAGAAATTATCTTTTCAGCCTCAGATCACTAGCCTCAGACTAGAGACTGTGCTCTAGGAACACACCTAAACAGTCAAAAATAGATTTTAAAGCCAAACTTTAAAGGAAGGATAAGAAATCCTTTGTAATGTCACTTACTTCATGTGTCAGAGTGCATTTCTGGAGCTTCTATAACAAGGCACATCAGCCCTAAAGTAAAAAAGGATCATTTTCATTAAAGCAACACTTCAGTAATTCTTAGGGGTTTTGCAACTGTAAGAGACTACAATTGCACTCCACTGTGCTAAAGTTTATGAAATGTATTGCAGAAAGATGACAAAAAGCAGCTTTAAAAAGACATAAATATCTAAAATTACAAATAATTGCAACGCAGTCCCCCTCTCACACCGCACCTGCAATTGTGGAAACAGTTAAATACACAAGACAAAGGAAGTAAATCGATGGACTGGGTGTGTTACAGCTCCCTCACCAAGTTTCAACAATTTTTATGATGTGTTTCTAGTAATTGAGTAAGGATTATATTCAGCACATTATGCTCAGCAGGAAAAGCTTTTATATACCAAGGAGCAAATTAAATACCTCTGGAATTTCCCTAGAAGATGTTAAAACGCTGATTGTGATTTACGTACTGCCATTATTGCCAAGTCAAAAACAAACAGGAGCATCACAGCCAGTTCCTTTAAACTCTTTATTCTTACTAGAAAGCAGAGACTGTTGATTTGCTGGTTGTTCACACATACAGGACAAGGAGAGAAAAGAAAGCTACAATTTAATTTTTATTTCCAGGGAAACAAAATGCTGTCACTCACCCAAGTTTTTACCAAAAATTAATTCAATTTGGAAAATGAAAAAAAAAAGTTTTGGGGGGTGGGGGGGAAGCAAGCCAGTGCATTAGGTATGAATAGCTGCTGCTTTGTTGTAGTGAGAATTAGCAGTGACAACTGGGTTTAAATCCTTGCCTTTGCCAACATACAAACAACAACGATCTAGGTAACATTTGAGAATGTGACCTCTCCCCTTACCCAGCGACACAGATTTCACTTAAGGCATTTTTGTGAATTACGTGGTTTTGTTTGTTTTGACTGCCTCATAGTTACTGCTTAAAAAAAAAAAAAAAAAAAAGCCATTTTTTCATGTAGGGCTACTGAAAACAGTTGAAACCTTTGAAACATCTGAAAAGCTGCGCTCCGTTTTACCTCAAGCAGATGGCCTGCCTCCTCTGCTCTCCAGGATTTGCTGTCCTGAGAATTCAGAATTACATCATTACTGCCATTATTTTGTAGAACAGCAAACTGCTCCCTGCAAAGCCACCTTCCTCAAGCATGCCTGGCTTTTGTCGGAAGAATTTATGTTGCAAAATGCTGCTGGGGCGGGTGGGAGCACACTGGGAAGGGCCACCTCCAGCGAGCTAGTGATAGCTGGGGTTTGCTGTATAAACTCCAGGATCATTTTAACCACACAGTCCATCTCCTATTTCCCCAGTGAGTGTGCTCCCAGCAGCCACCAGAAAAAGCCAGCTGGGAATTTATCTAGCAAGGAGACACAGCATCCCTGTGCTGGATCTGCTATTATTATGCAGATAGTGGAGCTCAAAGACATTTCACAACCTCTCCCTCCGTTCTTTGCGAGCTGCGTGGATGTTCGGTAAAGAAACCATCTCCAGCTAATAAAAAACCTTGAAAGCCCCAAACCCTGAGGAAAGAAATCATGCAATACTGTGAATCTCATAGATTTTGTTATACTACCCACAGAAACGCCACATAAATAAAAGGCAGCGCTTAATCCGCAGTCGCGTTTTTATGTGCCTATTATTTTTATGGAGTTTCTCGGCTGTACTGCACAGCCACCTCACAGGAGGTGACTTCTGTTTGTTCTCTGCAGTTATCCTTCCTCCTTGGCACATCTAGGCATGGCAGGCAAAGATTCTGCACTGCTGGAGGGGCTCCCACCCTCCCCAGAGCCAACCCTGCCTCCAGGGACCCCTAGGAGTCACACACAACAGCCAGGACCTGGCTCCAGGGACACAGCAGCCAGGACCTGGCTCCAGGGACCCCCAGCCAGCCAGGACCTGCCTCCAGGGACCCCTAGGAGTCACACACAACAGCCAGGACCTGGCTCCAGGGACCCCCAGGACCTGGCTCCAGGGACCTACAGCAGCCAGGACCTGGCTCCAGGGACCCCCAGCCAGCCAGGACCTGGCTCCAGGGACCTACAGCAGCCAGGACCTGGCTCCAGGGACCCCCAGCCAGCCAGGACCTGGCTCCAGGGACCTACAGCAGCCAGGACCTGGCTCCAGGGACCCCCAGCCAGCCAGGACCTGGCTCCAGGGACCTACAGCAGCCAGGACCTGGCTCCAGGGACCTACAGCAGCCAGGACCTGGCTTCAGGGACCTACAGCAGCTAGGACCTGGCTCCAGGGACCCCCAGCCAGCCAGGACCTGGCTCCAGGGACCTACAGCAGCCAGGACCTGGCTCCAGGGACCCCCAGGACCTGGCTCCAGGGACCTACAGCAGCCAGGACCTGGCTCCAGGGACCCCCAGCCTCATCTTCTGCAGCACTGCCCCTGCCAGCCTGGGCAGGGAGGTGTCCCTGCTCACTCAGGGCATCGCTGACTGCTGCCTTCAGCTGGGACCTGCTCCTCTGCCTCGGCTCCTTCAGCATTGCAACAGCAAAAGGAAAACCACGAATTTCGGAAAAAAGTGCCCAGAAGTGGAACTGGTTCAGGAGGGAAATAAAACAGGAATGCTTGGACTGCTTGAACACACTTTCAGCTCCTCCTCCCAAGCTCCAGTGTTCACACAGCACCATGGAGAGCCACTGGTATTAAGAAATCTCCTCTCTTCTCACCCGTGGGATTGTAGGCACTGAGGCTTCAGCAGCCTCTTGCAGATGCACTTTCCTTGCTGGCAGGAATGAACAATTTGGGCAAATCCAGTTCTCTGTTCCACTTCTCCTTCACAACACTTAAAGGAAGATTATTTTGGCTGGGCTGTGCTCTTTCCTAACCAGCTCCAAAATATCATTCCCTGCTGCAGCCCAGACCTGTGGAGTCACTAGAGGCTCCCAAATGCAATTCTAACACCAGCCCACTCTGGAGGTCCAGCATGCTCTGGACCAAGCCTTGTTCCTGAAAGAGCAGAGCTGTGTAAACCTTGCAGCCTGATGCTATGGGCAGATTTTTACCTGGCCACCCGGCACGGTGTGACCCAGGGTCCCCTGTGCTCTGCTCTCTCCCAGGGCACAATCCCTGGCACGCTGCCCTTCCCTTGGCCAGGTGTCCCCGTGTTGCAGGTGGGCTTTTCCAGCCCCACCACTCTGCCTCACTCCATCACCAGGCAATGAGGCATTTCCCTCTGTTTTCCAGGGAGCCAGCAACATCTGCATGCCCTAAGGGATGGAAGCCGTTTTTAAAAACACTTCTAAGTGTGAGCTTTGCATCTGTGATTCAAAGCCACGCTCTGCTGCCCCAGTGCTACCCAGTTTGCACCACACCGTTGGGCTTTGGCTTTGCTGCTGAGGTGAATTGAGGAGACAAACCTCGGGCAGCTGGCAAGCAGCAAATAAATTTGGAGCAGGGCAGGGTAAAAATAGCAGGGTCTGAAGGAAGGCCAAGCCTGTGCCTGGTTACTGTGAGCCCCTAAGCCAGAGGGAACCCCAACCCCCCTGTCTGCACATTCCCAAGCAGCAGCCTCATAGCTCAGCCAGGCTCCTTTCCTGGGCAAAGTCGAACATCCAGAGATCCCCTGGGATCAAAGGGAGCCGCCAGCCACCCAGGGCAGGGGGCACATTCCAGGGATGTGTCTGCAGGCACGAAGGATGGTCTGGCCCAGACCCAGAAAGGTTCAGCCTGCTTGGCTGAGAGACTCTGGCTCTCTTTCGCTGTGCCAGGTCCCAGCTCGAGCCACGGGCTTGGCCATCCCCTTCAAGCCTAACTTGCATCATTAATTCCTCCAGTGCTGCTGTAGGAAAACGAGTGCTACATATGGCTGCTCACTGAAAGACACACAGAACACTTCAGAACTAACAGGAAAATATAAAACTGGGTGGCAGGGGGCTTCTGCAAAAACAAGCTTTTGCCAAAGCAACTGCAGGATTTATTTTTAATATTTTTTATTTTGCCGTTTCAATCAGAAGTTTCTCATCCAAGAAAACCTACCCTGCTGTACCCAAAGCCTTTGGTTTTAGCTGAACTGCTCTTGGGTTTCTATGTGCTTTGAAGCTCCAAGGTACAGATCAGAGAGGTTGGGTGGGATACATTTGGTGGCAGCCAGGTCTTAGCAGGTCAGAATCACAGCTGGAGCTTGCAGGGCATTCAGAGAAGAGAGTATGAAGCAAAAGGCTGGGCTGTTTCTTGCCATAGACTGTATCAGAGAGAGGATGCCAAGAAAATTGCCCTGCCTGCACAATATTGCACAGTCTCCTCTTCAGGCCCTCCTAGCAGGGAGTTCCTGGGTGTAAATATGAGGGATTTCTTTTAATGCTTCATCTGATCTCCAGGTCAAGACACGTACATAACAGAACAGCAAATTGGAGTCCTTGGGGGAAGCTTTATGAAAACTGCTGTGGCTGATGTATTCCCAGCATCTGCTGCTTTAATCCTCCCTTGTTGGAAAAGAAAGGAACTCAGTAACAGGCTGGTAATTAATTCTGCAACAATACTCAATAAGGAAAAGTTTGGTTTTAATAAACAGAACAGAACTGCTGATTTAACGCAAACATATTCAGTTAGAAGGACATCTCAAAAATATTTATATTAGAAGCAAGAACAAAGCAATAATAACCACACTCTACAGGAAGTATTGCTTGCTGTCTGGTGATTAATAAACCCCAGGAAAGAATAAAATGGATGATCTAAATTTCTCTTCCCTGCTTCCCATAAACCGAAACACACAAAGGAAATAAATGCCTATGCTGAAACCAAAGCCAAAATTTTGCTGTGGACTTATATTATTACAGGAAGGTCTTGAGATGCCCCTCCCCAGGAAGCTCAAATGATTTCTTATAATGGTGATAGAGGAACAATGGGGAAGACTTCTAAAACAGTGGAGACCTATCCAGTTTTTATAAACTGTGTGCCAAGCAGAGGAACACTTCCTCCCCTGCTGGTCTCTGTGGCCTCAGCTCCAGCAGAAAGCAGTGGCAGCTCAGGCACATGCAGCCCCAGCTAGCAGCAGCACTTATTCCCCACCAAAACATGCTAAAGAATGTGCTAAAATTCAATTGCAATATTTCTCATCAAAGCATTTAGCCCAACAGGAAATACAATGTCATCCGGGCAGTAAAAGTCTTAATTTTTTTTTTCATTATCTTTTGTGTTTCAATAAACTGTTGGAGAACAAACTACAGAACACCCCTGGATATTCATCTCAGAATACTTCCTTTATCTAAAATACCCTCTGTCCCAATCTGCCTGGCAATATGAGAAATCAATCTGTCATCGAGGATGTGCCAGACACATTTTATGACCCCAACACCAGACCACAGCTGGAGGTCCTGTGGGGTTTTGGCTCCAGGAGCTTCCTCTGAGCCCTTGGGCTGCACAGCTCAGCTCTCACCATCCCAGGTCCTGTCATGGTCTAACCCCAGCCAGACCCAAAGCCCATGAAGTCATTCCTACCAGGGGGATGGGGGAGGAACTGGAAGGATAAAAGCCAGGATGGGTGGAAATAAAGACAGTTTAATAGGGAAAGCAAAAGCCGCACGCAAAAGCAAAGCAAAGCAAGGAATTAATTCCCTGCTTCCCACGGGCAGGCAGGTGTTCAGCTCAGAAATCAGAGCTACCAGTGGTAGTCCAGGAGAGGGACAGGAAGGATTTGGGCAATATATTTCAGCAACTGGACAGAAATGGAGGTATACAGTAAGTTACTCTCATGACACTTATAAAGGAAAGTCTGAAAAAAAGCAGGAGGAGATAATTTTGTAATTCTCAGTGTGAATCCCCAAAATAAAGAGCTTTATTCTTTGAAATATAAAACAATCATTTACTCCAGCTGTGTTCACATCCTTTTTGCCTTCCAGGGTTAATCTGCTGAAAAGCTTTTAGCTAAGATTAATGTATATCCAGCTGTCTCTGGATTTTTCTGTTTTACCCAAAAATTAACACACAGCAAACAAACAAACAAATATTGGCATTAACATATTAGCAAGAAAAGGAACATTCCAATTCAAACACAATTCCCACAAGGTTGCCTTTCATTCCGGAAGAATAAAGCAAATTGAGTAAGTTTTCTAAAGGGAAAAAAAAAAAATTGAGATGGGGTGAAAAAAGGTACTCTGCAAATTTATAGCATTGCTCAGAATACAAAGAGATTAAAGGGATTAAGAGCTGGGAATTTAAAGTTGCTGGTTGCCTGTATGGTACATGTAGAGATAATACCAGTGGGGAAACTGGGGCTACCAATGCCACAATGGTTTCTCCTCACACCAGCAAACCCTTGGGAACCTTCTGCAGAACAACACAACCCCCACTTCAGGGTGTTCATCACTCCTTGTTGCCCCAGCCAATTCCTGCTCTCCTGCTCAGGAGTTTAGGTAGGCAATCGTTTGTCCCCACATAGCTGTTAAGGTCTGGTTATTGGCATTTTTAGAGATGCCTCTGCCTGAATTAAAGTGCAAATGAGACCACATGCCAAAGTCAATAGTATGGATTTTATTTAACAGTAAATCTGAGAGAGAGAGAAATAAAAAAGAGGTGGTGGTGGGGGGAGAGAGAGAGTGGCAGATTAAGTAGAAAATATCCCCACGCTGTGCATCCCAACAGCATCCCATTGATCCTCTCCATCTTGTCTTCCTGGTGGTGAAGGCACCCAAAATAATGGTGGTGGTGGATTAATATAGATTTGGGCCAGGTGGGAACACCCAGATACCTGCCCTGGGGGCCAGGTTTGCCCCTCCATGCCAGCTCCTGCCTCACTTTGCATCCTGTGCGCTCTCCTGCTGCAAGGTCTCAGGGTCAGTGCTGGGGGGGCTCCAGGGCTCTTTGATGGATTATGAGCAGCTAGTGTTGCTAAAGAAGTTCTTCACCAGAACACCACAAAATAAAAACAAAAATAAATCATCATGGAAATGCACCTATCAAAGCTGAGAAGTTCAGCATGAACATTCATAACCAGAACAGAGAGAAAAAGACTGCACCAACGAGCATACTTTGATCTGGCCTCACCATGCCAGTTTTTAAGGGAACTTTCAAGTTCTGCTGGATTCCTTGATACACTGTCAAATACAACCTGTGTGTGTTTGGCTTACTATTTTTTACTTGCAGCTTTCCATTTATTTAGTCACCATATGGAATTTTTTTTTTTCCAGGGCAAAGCTGCTGTCATTTCCCAGCTGTAAGTATCACCCTTCCTTGCAAAAATAAATAAATTTAAAAAAATTGCATTTTAAAGCACCTTTATTATTCCTCTGTGTTTAGTCAGCCACCAAATGCCAGCTCTGTGATGTTTTTTTTTTTTTTTTTCTGAGATTATGAGGGACTTGTTTCCAACTGCATGAAAAAAACACAGAGGCAAAGTCAACTTTCCAGAGGAGCAGCACAGAAGAGTGGAGAAAGTCTGTGGTGTGGTGAGAGGTTGAATGAAGGCTGTGCAGAAATTCTGGCCAGCCTGAATAGTAGGGATAAGGTCAAGCCCACAGGGACCAAAGAGAATTCAGCTTTTTAACTGAGTTTTTTCAGAGAAAAATGCTGCTTCAATTCTACCAAGATTCAAAGAAAAACATCTCAAGGAAATGAAGCCGGACCTTATTCTGTCACAAACATTTCAAAAAGACACATTCCAAAATGGATTAAAAAAAAATAAAAAATCCTCCAATCTTCCAGGCTGTATGTACCACATTAAATTTTCCTCTAAAGCTTAAAATGGAAATAAAATAGATTCTTGCACAGTCTCTGCAAATACTGAACTTGGTGTGAGGAGGGGGAGCTCTTCCCAGATCTCAGCTTTTTTTCAGGGTAAACCAAGCTGTTCTCTGATCAGCGCTGCGAGCGGATATATAACTTTAGATACTACACCAGTCCTTGTCTGTGGCAATCCACAGAAAATGTGCATCTGTTACAGCAAAAGGGAAGTTTAATTGGAGCTGAAGAAGCTGAGTTTTCAGGCTGGGTGTTCCTCGTGTCAGCAGCTAGTGCAAGAACCAAGGATGAATGAGTATTTTTTATCACCTTCCTTGGTGGGGCCGTAAAAAGATCAGCCTTAAATATTAACACACACAAAATTTTCTCTAGTGTTTTTCCTAAATAAAGATGAGAGATTTTTTTTCAACATCAACTTACAAGGAAAATTCTTCAGGATGATCGGTTCTAAAGAGGTGTAAAGGCTGACAAAGAACAGGAAATCCAAACTTCATAGAGGCTGTGGAAATATTCCCCTAATGTGTAAAACCAGTTATCACAGGAACCCTAAAACATGAATCTGTTTACTTTTTTTGGCATCCTGGTGGTGTTTTTTTGTGAAAGCACAAGCCTTGCCACATCCAAACCAACAAGCCCAAAGGAACAATTAAAAAATGGCACACAAAGAGGGAAACATTCCCAAATGTGCCAGGGCACTGCCCTATCCAAGCATCTCCAAATGGTCTGGTAAAGGTACTAGGGCTAAGTGATAATAGATCTGTTTCAGACTGTACCAAAAAATCCAATTGAACAAAAAAATAAAGACAACAACAGAGTGAAGGACATCAAAATGTGAATGTCTTGAACGAAATTACATACCAACATAGCTAAAACTAGCAATGACTGCGATATTGTTTGAATTTTAATGCAGGTACGGTGCACGTGGAGAGCAGTAAGTGACTTTTAAATAGCATTTCACTTCTAAAGGGAAATAAATACAAGAACAAAAAGGCAAGCACAGAAAGCCCTTTCTCACAGACACCCAGGCTGAAGAGGCTCAGATATCAGTGCTATTCCTGAATCACTGCTACATTACCACTTCTGCCTCCTCCTTTGCTTCTCATTATTAGCTGTTGTTGCTTTTGTTTGAGTGCAGCAATTCAGCAGCATATATCAGACAGGTATCAAAAACCCCCGAGGGTTTAATATGGATTAATTGAATGTCTTCTCAGCAATGCCAAAGTCTGCCCAGGTATAAGCAGACCACTTAAAAAAAAAAGAGTATTCATGATCTTCTAACCACCCTCAACTGCTCCCAAATCTGCCAAGGCTCTTCTGCACCCTCTGAAGTGCTGTAAAATTTATCCTCAGGAAGGATTCCAGGCTGATGCTTCATCTTTTCTTACTTCCAGAAATCTGAGCCTACCCTGAAGCTGTGGGGTTTCCATTGCAGCACCCTCCCCTGCAACTGGCCTACTCCTCACAACATCTTCTAGCAATTTTGTCTTGGCAGGTTTTCTGCAAGGAAGCAGACTGCGAGAAGCAGACTTGTTCTCCTAAAACACATCTATAAAAAAAAAAAAAAATAAAAATAGTATGGGTCCTCTGAGTTCAAACAAATACTCCTCAGTTGTTTTTCTTTGCATGGAAAACTCAATAACTGGCTCCTCTAAAAAGCCAGAGTGAAGATGTTGAGATACTGCTTGAAAAATTCAGCTTCTGCTGTTTCTCAGCGTTGGGTGCACGTGCGACCTCACGGCAACACACACACCCAGCTGAGGCTTCCACAGCTTCACAGGTCAAAATAAATACAATAAACCACAGAAAATTCAATATATGCTGCAGGACATCCTTGCCTTTTCTTCAAGGGAAGCTCTATTTAGCAGACTTTCTGCTTTTTTTTTTTTTTTTTTTTTTTTTTTTTTTTTTTTTTTTTTATGACAGCATCTGTCTCATTTTATTAGGCTTTTTTCCCAGCCTTCTGCGGCTCGCTTTCCAGTCAGAGTTGGTGCTCACTTGCACGGTTAAAACAACAAATCATGAAAATGAGATGCTGGCAAGCAAGCAAGGGGTTGAGACTGTCCATGCCTGCAGAGCTGACAGGGTGTGGTGCCATCAAGTCTCTCCACCAAGAGCTCACTGGTGGCATGGAAGCACACTGGAATCACTTGGGTGGGAAGCAGCACCAGACCAGTGGGATTCCCAAACCCTGGGAGAGATGCAGAGATGCCCAGCACACACCACGTGGCCCCAGGATTTCCATTTGTGGCAGACTCATTATCATCACCACCTTCTTGGCTTCATCTTTTCACACCAGATTCCTGACTGTACTAGGAAATGGTAATCTCGATTTGCTACCCAATTCAGTTTTCACTTACTTTGTTTTATTTTCACTTAGCCTTTTTCTTCTTCCTCCCTTTATTGCCTGCTTTTCTCAACTGTGTAACTGCATCAATATTTAAAGCTCTTTAAAGATTAAATTACGTGTCTAAAAAAAAAAAATCAAGGCAGCAGGCTAAAGATACATCAGTTGCTGTTGCCTCACGATAACAGCAATGACAAAATACAGATCAGCTGCAGCTTCTAAAACATTTCCCCAAAAAGGATGGGTTTCTTCCTCTACCAGCATTAAAGGAGTATTTCATGCCCCCATCGTGGTCTGTTTGCTTGCTTCTGTTTTCACTGTAACACAGAGCCTGACAAGCTTGTGTACCCACAGGGCCACAGGCAAAACCCCCTGCTCTGTCCCTCTGTCCATCCACTGTGCATGCCCTGGAGCATTAATGAGTTCTCATCAGGACTTGCTGTAATTGCAGAACTTCGTGAGGGCTATGGAGTAATTTATTAAATACAGCTCCAAGTCAAACACACTTCTGCCCATACTTTCTAAAATTTTAATTCAAGTATAGTACATGTGGAAAGCAGCACATCACCTTTAAATAGCATTTCACTTCCAAAGGGAAATAAATACAAGAACAAAAAAGCAAACACAAGAACAAAAAAACCCGCCTTTTCTTACACAGTTTTCCACCAGCATATAGAAAGCAAAATGGAATAAAAAAAGCCAATGAAATCCATCCAGTGCAGCAGACAAGTGGAAGTGTAAATACAGGCAGTTCCAGACCCACAGTGCTGGCAGGAACATTGGTGGGTCGGTTCATCCACAGCCAGGGCACAGGACAGGACCAGACCTGCACAGACCAAACCCAGCAGGGAGAAACCTCCATCCCCAAGGGCAGCCGTGCTCCTCAGCCCAGCACACACAGCCCAGGGGTGTCCTGTAGAGCCCCTGAGATTCTTCAGAAAGGTGTCTGCCACTCCCCAGCTCTGTACCTGGGATAAGAAAGGACACCTGACTTATTCCTTTTTTGTACAACATCACTCAGCTGATCCCCCTGCCATCCTGGGGATGATACAATCTCCCTGCCTGACACTTCACCATCAAGGGACTGTGTTTTTACAAGTGTTTTTACTCAGGAAGTTAACAGGGCTTGTGAAGAAAAAAGAGAGGATCAATCTACATATATTAACACCATCTCCTTTCATAGTTGAACTGCACAGTTTGTAAACACCACCGAGGGGCTGCCACCCAGGACTCACCTTTCAAGAAGTGAAAATCCTGCCACATCCCATCTTTCCAAGCCACTTAATCCAATCCAAGCAGGGAATCCACCAGCCCACCCCTGTTTACCAGCCAGTCACCAAACAGGAGGGAAACGTTCAGCACGGGGATGGAAGTTTCCCCCAGCAAACACCAAACATCAGTGCCAAGCCAAATAATCAATAGAATGGTTGGGAAACTTCATCCCGTACTGGTTTTGTCTAGGAGTATACATTCACATTAAAGAGGAGCCTCAATTCAAATGCCCTGCTCTTTTCAGGTGCTGCTCTCCTCCCCCTGGCAGCTCTCTACTCCTCACACCCCCACTGTGCTGCCCAGAGCTGGGGCTCTCCATCAATCCTCACTACAGGCTGGGAGATGCCTTTTGAAAGTCACTGTCACAGGGAGAAGAGACAGCCACGAAGCTAAACCATGCACAAGAACAGGCAAGCTGCACAGAATTTGTTCTCAAAGGTGCAAAAATAAGAAGCTGGGAATAAATTACTTGGAAGCTAAGCCTAACCTGAAGTTTGAAGATTAAAAAAAGGGCAAAATGCCAATGAGAAAATTTCTTGAAGGCTTCCCACGAGGTTTCTTGGACCACTTTGGTCACAGTCTGGTGCCTCCTTGGGGTCACCTGCAGCTACAATGATGGGCAGTGCTTTCCCAGCATTGTGTTACAAAATATTGTCACACAAGATTCCCAGCACGGGGAATGTTGTCACACAAGATTCTCACAGGGCATCACACAGCTTAGAGGCACAGGGACATGGGCAGGACACAGAAGTTCTCAACAGACACAGGGTAATTGCTGCATTTCAATGAGCTGGGCAAAACAAAGACTTCCAAATGAAATTACTGATGTCACTAACAGAGGTAAAATGCGATTGGGTAGGAGGGAAAGAAATCCTCTCCAGACAGGATTTTCAGTGGTTTTGAGGTTAAAAGAGAGGGGGAAACAAAAAAGAGGTTTCAAATACTAAAAATCAATGTGTTCAGTGTACTTATGTATTCACCTGGGAAGGATTTGTAGCTCTGTATCCTGGAATTAATCTTTATTGGAAAAAAATTAAGTAAAAGGAGCTTTTTACGGCTAAAAATGGGATCTGAATCAACAATGCAGCCAGCCACAGACAGGAAAAATAGGAAAATATAACATCACTGAAATGTGGTTTATTTGCCATGGAGGAAGAGGAGTCTCTCTAGCTCCTGGGCCCCCAGGGTTTCACAAAGGGTCCATTTAAGTTTTCGCCCTAACCTCTAAGTTAAAAGAAAGTCTACACTGCAGCCTCCAGCCTTCCAGAGCTCCTGATGGATAAAAGGCCACTGAGTTCACCAGACTTCCCTGGGATTTGCTCCTGAGAGCTCAGAGGCTGCAGGTTTGCGTGCATGGATTGCACTGGAGCACGAGGAGCCAAGTGCAAGGGTCAGATGGAGCCAGGTGGATTGCAGACAAACTCTTCATTTTACTGCCCAGGACAACCACTAAGTTTTTGCTTGCTTGTCAAACTTGCAAGGCATCCAACAAGAGCATTTTACCAGCTAGAGGGATGTGTTTTC
This sequence comes from Sitta carolinensis, assembly GCA_032173965.1. Taxonomy (NCBI): domain Eukaryota; kingdom Metazoa; phylum Chordata; class Aves; order Passeriformes; family Sittidae; genus Sitta; species Sitta carolinensis. The sequence goes on from JAVUNC010000030.1 coordinate 10,521,421, forward strand.
CCAGTGCCAGTTCGGGTCTTAAGCTTGCTTATTCTCCTCACGTAGCACAACTGGCAGAAGTAACAGAGTGAGATCAAAAGGAAAAGAAACTACATGAGAAAAGATGAAGTATGAAATAATGCTGGTAACAGACAAGCTGCAATTCATGATCAAAGGAATGAATCTGGCCTCAACTATATAAATAAAGAAGTATCTTCCCCCATTTCTGAAAGGAAGAATTTGTTGTTTGCCCTCATATCATGCAATCCTTTCAAGTGCAGCTATACTTAGGTAGCTGAAAGGGAAAAAAAAGTAACAGAGGACCTCAAATTTTGTCTACTTTGCTTTAATCATCATGAAAGAGGGTTCTCCTGGGATCTCACTGCTTTCCCATTCATGTTATGTATAATCCACAAAATAAATAATCAAACCCCAGAGCATTTTCCATTCCACCTAGACGGGGAGAGTGTCAAAACAAGGAAGGTATCCTGACCACCTACCAGCTCAAAGCAAAAGGATCAGCGCTGCGTGCCCCACACATTTCCTCTCTACAGACACGGGGTGGATCTGTGAGACACAAAATATCCCACCACCATCTCCCAGGGAAGGCAACCCCCACCCCATGGGGCTTCCTGGTCCCTTGAATTCAGCTGGAGCCAGAGGCTCAGAGAGGGCTCGATGAGCAGCGGGTGGAAGCACAGGGAAAAAAATGCTTTTCCACCCATACAAACTGACCTCAAAGCCTGAGAAAGGGCAAGTGCCTCAAGCCCCTCACCCTCTGACACACGAGCAGTTCTGAATGACAAAGCTGCCTCCAGCTCTGCTGCTGATGCTCAGGTCAGATCAAAAGAGATCCCCCCAAGGATCCTAGGAATGGAGTTTTGGGCCCCAAGGGAAAGGAAATAATTTTGCTGCTTGAGGAAAAAAAAACAACACAAAGTAAGGTGATATATTACTATTCAGACAAAGGCAAATCAAAATAAATACCTAGAAATTTTCACTTCAGCTTCTACAGTCTCAAACACCATTTGCCTAGCATCTCATTTACAAAGGCCACAGGACACTGTGCAGACTGCCACGCCAAAGCCCAGGAAGCTGCAGAATTTCTGTGACACTTGCCAGGCCTGGACGAGCTGTGGATTTTCCCCCCTCTCCCTCTACCCCGTGCCAGAAATGGGTCCTGGTCCATCTCCCAGCTTCAGGAGAGGCTAATGCCAGAGGCAGCACCGCCTTCCCTGGTGCGTGCAGAAGTCTTGGGCTCCGAGCTTTTGTGTCAGTCAGAAAAACGGTCCAGCGTTTCCTGCTGAAATGGATGGCCTCCCAGCACACCTGAGCAGGGAGATTTTGCACACACAAGTGCATCAGCCCGACATCAGCAGTGACTAAGGGGCACTCTGCAAAGCTGAGCCTTCAAAGCCTTTGTGCTCCCACGGAGGGACCAATCTTCGCAAGACCTTTTGTTTTACCAACAACCCAATGCGCAGAAAACTTTCAAAATCCTAGAGAAAAGGTGGAAGATTTTTAGATTCAATTTTGGTTTTCAGTGTCAGCTTTGAAATACACAGAATGTCCTCACGGAGCAGAAATTTCAGTGTAATTTGAGGGTCGCATGCCAAGGGTTTTGGGTGTGATTGTTCCTGAGCAGAAGGGTAACATTAGGAAGCACATTAAAGGGAAATGTGCCACAACCATTGGAATGAATCCCTCTGTTCCTGCTGACAATGGCCAAGGCATCACCGCAGAAACCTGAATTTCTGGATGCTGCACCTCCAGAGAGGAAACAGCTCCTCTGACAATCCCTGCTGTGCTGCCAGATCAAAAAGTTCATTTTAACCCTTCTTCCCTCATATATTCTCTCTTACCCATTTAAACAAAACACTCTGAGGAATCTGCTATTTTTTGAGGTGGCACTTGATTTCAGGGGAGCTCCCACCTCCACACAAGCCCCCTGCCAATAAATGTCACACCAATCATTCCAGCATAAATTTGGTCTGGATATGTTCTCATAAACATTTCCTTTATGCACATTTGGCACCTGATAAATTATTGGCCAGCAACAAGTGACTCCTAGTAGCCAGGCTGGTGGTTCTGCTCAGGTTTGGGGTTTCTTTCCTACGGCAGATTACAGTTACTGCTGTAAGATAATATTAAAAAAAAATCATAATTGATAGGATTGAAGAGAAAATACTGCCAAAGGTCAGGCAGAGAGGAGACACTGTGAGAAGGGACAGGATTTATGCTGGAGAAAGGACAATGTGGAGACAGAAGGTGGGAAATGGAATAAAAATAAATAAATCCCCCTTTTGTCCCTTTCTTGGGGGTGAAATACAAGACACTCATTTTTCCCTTAATAATAAATGTTTGTACTTCACAGCATGCCCTTCTACTAATGAATATTTTTAAACTAAACCCCCTGATTTATTTATTCTTATTTAGATTTTTTGTTGTCAGTTTTTCTTTAAAACAGAGAATATCACCAAAAATAGGTCTCTAGAGAAAGGAATCCCTCAGTTCTTGATTATTGAGGCCCTTCAGTTAGAACAACATTTGCACACTTCAATAATTACCTCCCAACTCGTGTAAAAATATTGATGAGACATTATTTTAAAAATTATCCTAGACACAACTTTCTTTTTCCATTCAACACAAGTTTAACGTGCTTCCTCTAAGCAGCAGCAAAAGAGAATTGTTTTTATTCATGGTCTTGTCTCTTTACCCACTCCTATTAAAAGTCCATGAGTGTCAATGTTGGCGCCGGTGGTTTTAAGAAAAAAAAAAAACAGAACAGAAAATAAAGCTTGGCAGAAAAAACCTGAGCCACTTTCTAGTGCTGACAGCAATGTGAGCAGAGCTGCACCCCCTCCCAGCAGCCAGTTTGACCTCTGAGGGACCCAAGACAAACATCCTGAAGTGCTACACTCCCCCTCGACCTGGAATTTTACAGCATTACAGCATTTATAATTCCTCAGTTTTATATCTGCCCGCCTAAGACATTGGAGATACAAGATAATAATACAAGATTATAATCCTCGTTGCAAAATTGAACTCTTGGGAACTTCCTGCACAACCCTGATTAGTAATTCACCTGCCCAAGGAAGGAACAAAATTTGCTTTGAAGTGAGAGATTGGGGCTGATTTTTATGGCCTGGAATGTCTAAAATATTCCCAAAATAGCAAAATGTAAGTAAGGCATATCCTGGCAGGCTAATTTTAGAAAACTAAATTATCAAGTTTTAACATTAAATCTAAAGCTGGAAAAGCACACCATTAAAAAGAGACACAGTAACATCACCATTTTAAAATTTATTAAATATTTGCTCTTTAAAGTGAAATTGTACTTTTGTAATCTCTCCAGTCAAAGAGTTTGGGGAAATATTCATGCACATAGTCTGACAGCTGAATCACTTCCTTTTGCTGTGCATCCCATTTGCTTTTTCTGTATTATTTGCTACCACAGAGACACGGTGATTTAACATTAATTTAATTTACATATATTAAATGTGCTCAGAGTGTTTGCACAGCTTGGCTAGAACTATGGGACCAGCTTTCCAAATTCAGATAAAATTTCCAAATTCACAGCAAAGCCCACAGGATGCAGTTATTCTGCTAAGCTGGCTGTGGAACAGAGTCACTTCTTAACTCCTCATATTTAACTATTCATGGAGAGTTAATTACTCCTGTTCTGCATGTCAGCAACAGCTGACAAGCCTTATGCATTAGCATCTTCTTCCTTTGTCAGACCCTTGCTCTGCATCTGTGTCTGCCTCAAAGCTTTTCAGAAAGTTTCTGTGTTGATCAGTAGACTTGTCCTTTTGAAAATCATACAATTGGATGATTAGAAAAAAAGATGATAATGTTTTGAGAGCAGAGGGAATCTGGACTTCCACAGGCACCTTTTTGCTCCTTGCATCTAGGTTTGTAATGCTCAGTGTTCCAGATCCCATCCCCTTTCTCCCTGCCCCACTGGGGGAGGAGGCAGAGCTGGGAAGGAGGGAGAGGAGGGAGGAAGGTGTTTTTAGGTTTTATTTTACTTCTCATTATCCTGCTCTGATTGAGTCAGTGCAATAAAGTCAATTAATATCTCTGCTTCAAGGCTGCTGCTCCTGTGACAGTATTTGATGAGCTCTCTCTCCCAGCCCTTATCCCAGGAACCCTTGGCTGTATTTCCTTGCCCCTGCCCAGCTGTGGAGGGCAGTGGGAGAGGGGTTTTGGGGGGTGCTGGAATCCAGCCAGGGCCACCCCTACACACCACAACAGCACCCCAGAGCCTGGCAACCCACAGCCAGCTTTAGCAGAAGGTTAAAGGCACCAATCTATGAGGAATGATGTGAAGGAGATGAGGGGATCTCAAGGACATTGCCAGAGTCCTGAGTGTCTGTAACAGTAGGAACAGGCACGATTTAATGCATGGAACAACCTAGACTAGCCACACTCCATTTCAGTACAGAAAGCCAGAAGGGAATTGGAGCAGTCTTTGCCAGTCTCACCTGAGGAAGCTGTGGGTTTGATCTCCAAATGTGGTGATGTCTTTCACTCTGAGTCACAGTGAGTAGGACACAAGCACCACTATCTCACTGCCTCCTGGGTCAATTTATAGCCCAAAGAAAAAGAAATTTCTTTATAGTTTCAGGAAGCAGCCAGCTGGAGCCTGAAGCATGGATTAGTACAATATCAATATGATGCAAACAGCAAACCAGTCTGCTTCTGCAGCCCCTCAAAAATACTCACAGGAGCCACAAGTTGTATTTTCTATTTACATGGATTATTCTGTTATAAAATCCCTTGTATAAATTTATGAAGTTCTTTCATAGCTTTCAAGTCCTTTCCCTCAGCAATTTGCAGGGTTGTGTGTTGTGTCCCCCAGCTCCCTTGAGCTTCATCTTTGAGAGGGCTGGAAACCTTCTGCTCTGCAAATTGGTGGCATGTGAACAGAAGCAGTTTATTCTGTGACAGTAGTACTCCTTCAATTGCTACTTTTTAAATTCAGCAGCCTGTAGTAATCTGAAAATTCCAGATGGGTGGTGGCCAGCCTCTTGCACCCCTCTGCCAGTAAAGAAAACTGGAACAAGCAGCAGAATCCCAAGTACAGCCACTCCCTAAACTAAAGCACATCAAAATCACTTGACCAAGGCGATCAAAACAAAGTGGTACAAGTACAGTAAGAGACAAACACAGCTGCTCCCCATAACCCCACTCAACAGCACCAGGACTGGAGGCTGAGTATCCAAAGAGTATTCCTCCCTCCACTGCCCCTTGGGAATCCATTTTATACCATTTCAGTTTGGAAAGACTCCTTTGCTCCCTGCCTTTATTTTCCTGTAGCATTGCAGAATACTGCCACCTATCACATCTCCTCGATTCCAGGTATTCAGGTGCCACACATACAGTGCAAAATACACTCAAAAAGCCCCATGACATCAGGAAGCATAACCAGATCCAGGGTCATTTTGGCAACAGCAAAAAAATGGATCTGTTTGGCACATTGCTTTGATTGTGCTTTGATGTGAAAAGCACATTTTTCAAAGGGCATCCCTGTTTATGCTTCCTAATTATAAACACCATTATAGGGCACAACGAGACAGCTCAACAGCCACATAAATGGTCTGCACACAGAGTTGCTTACAGATGCAGAGTTCACGTGGGGAAAACGCATTCACCATTCTCATGGTGCCTCTTTGAAAATGTCAAGGTGCTGCCCTAGAGCTCTAGAGACAAAGTTCAGCCAGTGCACAGCATCAGCTCTGAAAATGAGCCCATGAATGAATTTACCAGCATCTACTCTGTCAGGAAGGGTTGAAGTGTTTGAGGAGTCTGGGAGCTGTGAAGTGCAGTTACACAAAAGCAACTTGACTGTAGATTTTGGTCGTTGTGCAAAGGGCGTTTGCCAAGTGAAAAGCTGAAAGGTTTGCTGGGGGCAATAGTGCTGGCAGGAGATACCTTCTGCTAAGGAGAAAAAGTAATTAAAACAGGTGCTAGAAATGCAAATGGCAGTTAATTAAAACCAAGAGCTCTGGGCACTATTTAGAATTATCTGCACAGGTACCTTCAGACCAAATACCCAGCTGAACACGAGTGTGTATATTCAGCCTAACAATTTCATAATGTCTTATAAACTGAAGCCTTTTTGTACTTCTTTCTTTTTGAAGAATAAGCCAGATAATGAGAGTATTGAAAACCATTTCAAAGTTGAATAAACATGGAACTCTAAGTGACCCCTGTAATGAGCTACTGCCCCTCTGTGAGAGGCATCATTGCTCAGCAGCCTCATGCTGATCCACCTTTCAGATCCCACTGCCTGCCCAAAGCTCACTGAAAGGTCATTCTTGGTCTCTGAGGATGCAATTTAAAACTCAGCTCTGGAAATAACCTTTCATCTTTAATGATGTGCTATAATCCCCCTGCAAAACACTAATAATTTGTAAGCCTTGTGGAGGTAATTGTGTTTACCCAAACCCATAAGTCTGAAGTATTGAAGTGCTGGGGTTTAGGTATCAGTGGCCAGGTCCCTGTGCAAGCACATTCATTTTAATTCAATATATTGACTTCTTTCCTCTCCACACATCCTGCACTGTCATTTAGAGCCAAGGAAAGTTAAAGCTATATCTGCTGGCCTTCCTCCCCAGCTTTATTTTTGTCTTCTTTCAGGAAAGGTCTCCTGTGAAGGACCACATCAAATTAGAGTGGCAGAAAACAGCAGCTGCAGGCAAACTCAAAGAGTAGAAAGGTTGTGTTTTTGCCATACCCATTGCATATATACTTGCACACTGAAAATTAAGATATTCAGGATCTTTTGATTTGGGCTTGGGTCTCTTTTCCACAGGTGAAGAATGCTGAGAGTCCCTTGGGCTTCTTTTGGAAGTTATCAATTCAGGCAGCTGCAACACACTACACCTAAATTCCAAACTACAGCAAAGAAACCCTATTACACATCTATTCAGGCAGTTAAAACCCACTAAAAACTACAGAAATAAACATCATTTTATAACATTCATTCCAACATTTGTGAAAAGCCAATACCAAAATATGCATTTATAGCACTTTGCAAATGGCACTGGAGAGGGGATGGTGGGAAGTTTCCTCCCCTGCCTGCTGGGGTGGACAGGCTGCCCCGTGGGGCTGCTGCAGACCGTGTCAGGTGAGGCACAACAGCTCAGTGATTCCTCTTCTCCTGGCCTTTTCTGCATGTGTTCTGCTTTTCTGGAGATGTCCAGCCATGAGGCAAGCCCTCACTACACCAGCCCTGGTAGCAGAGTGACACAGCACTAATGAAACCCTTGAATGGCCATTATTCCTACAGAACTGATGAGAATTAGAGTGGAAAACCCACACTGAGTCATTCACACGCTGATATGTTTATACAAATGAGATCTCCCTATCTGGTCTGCTTCCACCAGCTGCTTTTGGTAAAGCTGGATCAGAAAGAAGATTGTCTTAGAGTGAGAAATGATATGCAGAATAATTAATCCTCTTTCCCTTTCCTTATTTGCAAAGTACGTCCACACAAACAAAGCACGCTCTCCCTTTTTCTTATGTTCATACATGCCCTCATTCTTTTTTCCCCATCTAAAATATTAATCTACTCAACAGCTTGTCGGTAGAAAACACTGGACTAACATCCATCAGATGTTATCAAAAAAGCCACTGATCAGCCGAAGTTATCTCTGCTGCTATGCAAATTAGCATCAGAGTGATAAATGTGCATTAGTCTGAAAGGGCTGGTCCTGCAAAGCATGAATGGCTAAAAGGTCACCACCTAAATTGCCTCTGTGCTTTGTAGCACATCAGCAACAGTCAGGATGTCATTCACTCCCTAGGAGACAAAGTTTAATAAAATTTAAAGAGCAAAGGACTGGACTTCAGAAGAGGGTTTCCTTTTCCATCAAAACCCAAATATTATTCATCTTTGCAATAAAGAACATTATAATGAAAAAAGCCGTGCACAGTCTAACATTTAATTAGGGGCAAAAGTGTTTCAGCAAAATTTCCTCATGACAAAGACAGGGAGAGAGGAGAATTTAATTACAATACTTATTGAAAATGTGTTAGCTTTACAATTCTCTCTCCTTCTGTCACAGTTCTCCATTAGGCAGAACAAAACAGCTCACAGACCAGGTACTCGGGTTGGAACAGCAGCTTATGAATATAAAAGAAGCTGTTGAACACACTGCAAACAACAAAGCTTTCAAAAAAAATATCTCTTTGTCTGCATGACAAATTGCCTCTCCCCATGATTGCACTGATACTCTGAGTCCTGGGCTGCTCCACAGAATCTGTGGCACGCAGGGCTGGGCTGGTTTTCTTTGTGTCTCCTATTTCCACACACAGCCACTGCTGTGGTGCATCACATTCTGTCAGCTGTTTGCAGTTTGCAGTATGTGACTGATCCTTTAAGTCACTGATTAATATTTCTCCTCTCAGAGACCTTTCAAAATGGCTGATTGGCATTTTTAGAGGAATTTGGGGAAATATTCCATTGCCTGCTTATTTGATGGTATTTTTTTCCCACCCACAAGCAGAAGTCCCTTCCACAAACTCTAGAAATGGAAAGGATTAAAAAGGTGAGAAAATAATTTCCAATCTAACAGGTCAGAATGTCATATTAATTTGATTTTAAGTAATATTGATAATCATCTAGTAGCAACAACAGCAAATGTAGGAGTCATAGAAATTAACTTGATAGTTGTGGGATGATTTGAACCAAATTTGGAGAGAGTGCATTGCAATAAAAATTACTGCTTTAAAAATTTGTTTCATGTATGGTTTTACACCTTTAGTGAATTAAAAAAAAACAACAAAACACAAAACCATGGTTTTCTTTACCACTTTACCACTTTACTTTAGCTTCTTATCTTGAATATTAATTTCATTCCAAGAGTTGCTGTGCTTTAACCAAAGATGATAAAAAGTATTAAGCCACATTAGGTTTTATGAAGTCAGAGACAAAAGCTCATTAAAGATTAAATTCTGCTGGAAATCCATCATACTGCCTTGAAGGTAATTTTGAATAGAGGTATTAGGCTTTGGGAATGCCTCTTTCTACCCAATTCACACAGTGTCATTCTTCAGCTCCCATTAGAAGAGGTTACCAACACGTTCCCCTGATTACACAAGGAGCCAGCTGCCTTGACACATCTGGGAACACCTCTCAGTCATACTGGGAGTGAAATTCCTTCACAATCCATGACTTGGGGAGCATCAGCTCTTCAGCTCTTTCACTGCAAAACAGGATTGACTGCACACTGTTTAACATAGCACCTAAAAAGATAAAAGAGAAAGCTAGGGAAAGATAAGATCAGAAACCCAACCAACCAAAAAAAAAAAAAATGCAATTTGCCTGAGTTCAGAAGGAATGAAAAGCAGAACTGGGAATTGAAAGCAGAAAGCAGATCTTCTGGTCTTAATTTTGAAAATATCTCTATCCAGCACTACCTCTCCCAAATGAGAATTGATAGAAAAGCAGGTGTTTGATTTAGTCTTCCTTCTAAGGAGTATCTCACTGTAAACAAGATGATAAAGCAAGGCAGGGTCTAATCAGGACTGAGACAAGATCTGGCAGGACTATCTGTCTTGATGTTCCAAGAGGTTTTCAAGGACACAATGGGAGGCATTTTCTCCCCAGTCCAAGAGTCTGTCTCAAAATTAGCTTTGCCCAGCAGTCGTGGTAATTGGATAAAATAAATCCCTATGGGTGCTGTAAGAAGTGTTTAAGTAGGTGGCAGGGAAAAAAATTAGCTTTATACATAGCTGGGCTTCAAAATCCATGCCAATCTTCACTGTCATCCCTCCCCACAAAAAATTAAGGAAAAAGAAAGTTGATGATAAATCAAGGTTAGGTTGAAAAACAGCCACCCAAAACCATGGAGAGGATGTCCACAATCAGTTTAAGGCACTGATTTTTGATGAGATTAGAGCCATTCAACATAAGAGCAAAGAGCCTCATGACAACAGAAGTCCTTAACTCCATTTATGCCCCAGCAGAACTGCAAAATCAGTAATTTTCTGGCTGTACTACAGCAAAAGTGCACCTGCCAATTGTTACCCAGCTGTGTGTGGAACAAGCCAAGGTGCAGCCTGTCCCCGTGGCACTGAAAGCACCGTGTAACCCCCACCCCTCCCAGCTGTAAGCACCACTGCAGCTCCTGCCATCAGCTGGGCACTCACACTGCTCTGGGGGCCAGGCAGGAGTTCAAACCCTCCTGGCCTTCCACCAGAGCCTGCTCTTCCCAGGAGGACCATACAGTCAGATCCTATTTTCATGGCATCCTGTTTTTTTTTTTTTATTTTAATCACATAGAACACATCACTGGGTTTTTTTCCCCTACGTATTTAGAAACATTTTCAAGTGTGACTCTAGTTGTTTCCCTTTCCCACATCACTATCTGTGATGATATTTGCCAGACTAAACACGCCTCCTATTCTGCAAAACAAGGAGCTTCAGCAAGCTAAGGGCTACTGGTTCTCTGCAGATTTAGATCCAAAAGATGTAAATTCTGTTACTGAGCTTCAAATTAACCACAGCAGGACTGAAAGACTTTGCCATGGAAAGGCAGACAACAAAGAGCACTGACAAGAAGATACTTTGTGGTAACACATTAATAGGCTCAGGTATTTACAGAGGAGACACAGGGTGCCCAGCTTCAAGAGACGGTTTCTTCCTTTGAAAAAAATCTCAGATCTGCTTCTAAATAGAACCCCTGACAACAGTACTAGCCTGCTGCCTTGGTACTGCAGCCTGTTTGACGTTTACTTTTCCATTGCTAAATGGGGATGAATGGGTATGGACCAACAGTGGTGGGTGGCTCTATATCATGGTCAATTTGGAAAAATAAAAAAAGCAAAGGGTAACCAAGCGTAAAAGAAAAAAGGAATATTTAAAAATGCCTTTGAGAAGAGGCAGATGGAAGCATTCCCAGAAAAGCAGAGGGGAAAGCAGTGGAGTTAAAACTGAAACAGAGACTGAAAATTACACTGCAACCACTGTTTCATATCCCAATCACAAGAGGAAATGACAAGCTGCTGTCAAGGAAACTGAATTTGATTTTTTGTGAAGAGATAGTAGGAACTAGGACAAACCAGGCAGGTAACAAAAGCGTTGGACCCTGACAGAGCTCAGCTCAGTGGAAGAGAGCCTGTGTGAGACTTCACTTGGTACCCTGGGCTGGAGATCAGAAATAGGTCATGATGCCAGCTCAAATGTCCCTTGAGGGATGACACAGAGCAAACCTCAGCTCTTTGTCTCATTTTGGTTATTTTCAGGCAAACTCTTTGGGGCCAGAGGTATTTGTCACTCCACAGGCAGCACACCTCCAGTACAGAACCAGAACATAACGGCACTGTTGTCACATAAAAGCCATGAAATCCAAAGACAATAGGACATAAAAAAAAAGCAGCAGATGGCTTGGTGACTAGAGGAAAATCCTAGAAACACTTTTTACTGAAGAGCAAGAAGAGTTGCTGCAGAAGAGCCATGGGGAAAGCAACAAAGGCTGTAGGTGTTATCACAGCACATCCTGTCTCCACAGCGAGCTGTAGCACATGAACAGGACAGGGCAGAAGACAGAAGGGAGTGGGAGGACTGTCAACACCAGCAGCTACAATCTGTATAACATGCAGCCCGATGTACTTGAATATTCACCTCTCCCTGTCAGGGGAAATGCCAGACATGCTCTAAGAAGAAATTCTCATAAGCCTTCTTGACCCAGGTAAGCATTTCATGCAAACGTCCCACGCTGTTTCATGGCGGGTGTAAAATTCTTCTACTATTTCCTCTTTTTCAGATACATAGGCACAGTCCTTAGTCAGGTTTCCTTTGTCAACAGGTGTTGCACAAATTCTCATAATTATAAAATATAATTTCATATTACTTAATATATATCTGAAAACAGGGCAGCTCAGGGACAAAAAAAAAAAAAAAGCCTTTCAGCATCAGTGAAAGCCCTGTGTCTGGCACAGCAAGCATGCCTGTGCCAGAGAACTGCCATGGAGCTGGCACTGTGTTCTTCCCCTCACAGGGACTCCTCTGAGCTGGAGATGTGGCAATGCTGCCATGTAACATGATCAGTTGTGCCAGGTCTAATAAGGTTATGCACTAAGTGTCCCCTGAAACAAGCATTGTTATAAATCGTGCATAAACCCTGCAATGATTTTTAATTGTAATGTGTTAATGCATTATCCAAAACACATCCCCTCAAAATACTGACTCCTCACAGTAAATGATGGGCACACAGAGAAAAATCCACGTTTATGACACCTTCAGAACCTTGAAATGGCTGTGATGTTTGCACAGAAAAGAAACAAACTCATACAGAGTTTAAAAAAGGGTCTGTGATTTGACCCAAAAGGAAATGAGGTACTCTGAGATAAACACACTCTAAGAACTGCCAAGGGCTTCTGTATGAAAAAGCAAAGAGGCTCAGTTCTTTCTTTCAATGCCCCTCAGGCTGCACAGCAGTGCAGTGCAGGATTTTGCAGTTTGGTCCCAGGTGTGGGTGTGTGCAGTGGTTTGTGCCAGTGGAAGGCAGAGGAACACCTCACACCTAGCACTCCCATTCACATTCCTGAGGGGAGGAAAAATCCCCCATCTCCAATCCAACACCACATAGACCCTCCAGACACAAACCAAGCCCTGGAGCAGGGCAGAAACCCCCTTTGGAACCCCCTCACCTTCAGCTCTCCAAGTCCTGGAACAAAGCCTTGAAAGAAGCAGACAGTTCCTAATGCTGCAACAGCATAAAATTGAATATTATGGTTTGCAAAATGCTTTTAGGTGTCTGAGGACATAACCCAGCTGAGGTACCACCACCAACTCAGACATCCTCCTGCCTGTTTGACCTTCCACAAAGAAGGAAAGTAGGAAATGGATGTAGAAATGCAACTGTTTCCTGGCACTTCTGCCAGGCAAAATGCACGAGGGTGTTTCAAATGAATTTTTTTGAAAAGATTTCCCTAGAAATGTTGTGGGAGGACTTCAAGGGAGATGAGTGATACCCTTGATTTCATTTCAGGAAAACCATATGCTAAATTGTAGGAATTAATTTTCTCAGCTAATATTTTGACATTTCTACAATATGGTCAAAATTGAAACGTTAATAACTGTATTTGGCTTGTTTGTCCTGCATGATGTCTGAATGCATAGTGTGTGGGGGGGAGTGCAGATATATTCATTAGTGCAGATATATTCATTAGTGCAGATTGACATGAGATTAAAGCATTATTTGTGTAGGAGCCATGAGATACAGCTTAGAGTCTTCTTATACTTCTGAGGAGGAACCAGAGATGCAGCCCCTGACAGCACCCAGAGCTCAACAGAGGGAGCAAATCCTTCCTGGGAGGAACTGCTCCAAACCTATTTCACCCTCTTTTGCAGAACATTCACCAAAAGAATAATATTTTGGTCAAAATCAAACCCTTCCCTATGAGAAGTTAGAGGCTTTTCTTTGTGTGTTTGTGGTGCAAAGACTCCAGGCCAGGGTTGAGGCTGGTGCTCTCACTTGTCTTTCATACAGGATTGTTTCAAGTCTTGGTTCTGCTTTGCCCTCCTTGATTTATTAATTCAGCAGGTATCAGCTCTGCTAAGAGTATACTCACCCTTACTCAAACAAATAGCATGGGATTCCAGTGGTGTAAGAAGAAATAAGACCACAGTTTAGAAGTAAAAATAAATCATAACATGACAAAGCAACTGCCAAGAATACTTCCATCAGCACTGATCCTGTTCCTTCAGAAGCTGACAGAAACACTGACATGTATACCAAAGCTAATTCAAACATTACAGAAAAACATTATCTCAGTAATTTCCCTAATTTGAGAGAAGCTGTTTGGTTTCTCCAGAGGGCTGCTGAAGTGGAAGTTTTGGACTTTACATCCTGACTGGCACCAGGTGCTATCTATTGTTTCCCTCTCAGGAATCTGTATATCAAAAAATTATCACTTACTCTTGGGAAGCCCTCAGGTCTGGCTGCCCGGGTTCACTCTGGATTTTTCTTTGTTGGACATATTTTGAAAGTTATTTAAAAAATACCAAGGTACCACCCAAAATAGCAACCCGTCTGTGACCACCACAATCTGTTTTCTCTCTAGTCTACCCAAAAGTCCAGATTTTAGTTATCAGCACTGCTAGATAAAGATTGTGATCTGATGCCCACTCAATTTCTTTTTAGAGACTGCATACTCATAAAACTAAATTTACCCTATATCCACTCATAATTAGGCTGCAACAAAAACTCATAAATATATCATGTAACTTGCTTTCTTCATTTGGTTTGGTCTCTCAGGGCCCAAAGAAACAAGCAGCAGTAACAAAAATGAGTTTCCACTACTGACATGAGAAGACACAGCTCTGACAACACGACATCCATTGATGAGGGGAATGTCACATATCACCATGCAGCCTTTTAAACACTGACTGAACTTAAAGAAAAACAGAAATTGAGTTCCACAGGTGTTGAATTATGACTGGCAGCCAGCTGCTGCTTCCTTCAGATCAATGGGCAGTATTGCTCACATCCAGCCTCAGGTGAAAACTAAAGGAGATAAGGTTTGTCCAGCAGGTGACTAAAGGAAATGTGCATGTTGAGAGCTTTCATTCTTTGGTTTTTTTCCAAGCAGCTTCAAGATGGTATTACTAAAGATATCACACTCTTTGCTCTTGAATTCAGAGGTTACACACATTTTCAGCCATCACTCCCCACCCTCTCTTACCATACAAACTGCAGCAAATCATTCTTCAGGTAAAACATACATTGAGAAACAAGGAGTAGTTCAGATCATCATGGCACATTGTAAATGAGATTCTAAACTGGCAGCTATAACCAAACTACCCCCATGAGGGCATAAACATTGGGGGAAGCATATTTCTAAAACTTCTGGCAGCAGCGTGTCTTATGAATGGAAAATATTTCCTTCTTTAGCAGATCATTTAGGAAAATCCTAGTACAGATCTTACAATAGCCAGGGAAATAAAACATATTTTTTTTTGCATTTCATAGAATCAAAATTAAGTACTAAATCCAGGTCATTTAAAAAAAAAATATATATATTAAGTTCACTATCACTTCTGATTGAGTGTTTCAGGTAGATACTCCTGGATTGTTCACAACCTAAAACCATTTTCATTAAAAAATTGCCTTAAATGTGTCCCATATTTCCCTGAGCTAACACTTTCCTGCCTTAATGACAGTCTTACATCTAATGCATAAAAATACCAAGAGATATTATTCTTCTCCTTCATTTCCCCATAAGAAGTGTGACTTTTTGATAAGTCAGAGCCATTTCAAAAGCTGCAACACTCATGGACAGCTGGGTTGAAGGAAGCCTTTAAAACTCTTTTTATTTAAGACTGCTAGCATAAGGAAGCAGATGCTGCTAACCTCAACTGGGTTGAGCTGTCCTTATGCCTATGTAGTCCCAGTGAAATTAATTATTATTTTCAAAGCACTTCTTTACAAAGAAAAGTTAGAATCAAAAATTAAGGAATTTTTAAACTTTGTGTACGTGGACTCAAATTGTCTGCCATGGTATTAAAAGGGAAAAAATGGTTTAACAGTGAGATTAATCAGAAAATGTGTTTGCCACACACAAAATAACCAGAGAGTGAAGGAGGTGACTGCTGACACTTCACAGACACATTACAAGGTAAAAAGTGCCTGGTAGAAGAAATGCTGCCTTGTGACAGTCAAAGCAGTAATCTTTTTAACAATCCCCCAGGAAAAAAATCCCTTTGCCATAAGGAATACAGCAAACAGAAAATGATGACATGATGATGATACAGAGAATTACCAAGAAGGCACAGCAACCTGCAGACTGAGTTAATACTTTGTCTCTAATTGAAAAGCTAAAGAATAATAATAGATGGTCCCAAAGCCCTGCAATTTAAAGCAAGCTGCACGTTGTGAATGTTTTCTGATAGCAAGAGTTGACAAAGGGGCAGCAGAGGTTCACAGAAGCAAAAACTTTCTCTGTATTCAATGCCTTTCAGCATGGAAAATTAGATGAGTCGATATATAATTTGGTATTTAATATACCATTTGAACATTGTAAATGTAAGGCAGTGTTGGCATTGGGGGACGATAGCGGCTAATGAAAGCAAAAATTACTCATAATAGAATGAAGATAATTTGCACATCATTAATCTTCCTGCCCCATAATTTAAACACATAATAACACTAGTCTGTCCTCATGTCTCAGCAGCAGCTGAATAACAGTGCTGTTCTGTAATCTCACATCATGTATTCAATTCTTTTGGAGGCAGGGCTGATAATACCAACAATTATTGAAATTGCTCAGTATTGCCTGCACAGAGCCCTGCTTGTGGTTGCTTTCAGAACCATGTCTCACTTTAGCCATCTAGATGGGTATTAAATGTCTTCCTTACAGGAGATTATGTCTTTTCAGATTGAAACCTTCAGACAGGATAATTTACTTGCTTCAAGAAAATGTGGGCTTGTGAATGGGAATGTGTTTTTCTCTACTAATCTTTTTGAAAAGCTGCTACTTTCCATGTGAGGGTGGCAGCTTGAAGAGGGCAGTAGGTGCTTTTCGTGAGCCCGTATTGTTTTTGCCATCAAGAGAGGAGTTATGACATGAGAACTGAAACATCACCAAAGCCTCAGCCTCATTTTGTCTCACGGAGTTGCCAGGGCTGAACTGCCAACAAACTCACCATCTGCTTGGTGCCACCAAGTGTGTTCCCACCTCGGGAAGGCTTCACGCCTGTTGGCGGAGGACAGCCAGGCTGTGCACATCCCAAATCTGAAGGTTGGGATCTGGAGACTGGGTTGGGCTAGATAAGAACGAGACAGTCAGTGGGGAGGGGATCATCCCGCTCTGCTCTGCGCTGGGCACCCTCACCTCCAGGTCTGGGGCAGCTTTGGGCACTTTTGTTGATGTAAAAAAGACATTGAACAGTTAGGGAGCATCTGAAGGAGGCCAGGGGCGTGGTGAGGGGTCTGGAGGGGAGGCCATGTGAAGAGCAGCTGGTCTGTTCAGCTGGACAGGAGACTGAGGCCAGAGCTCATGAGGGAAGCTCATCTCTGCTCTGATCTCTGCTCTGTGTGACCAGGGACAGGACCCAGGGGACGGCTGGAGCTGAGTCAGGGCAGGGTTAGGGTGGAGCAGGGAAAGGTTCTTCCCCCACAGGGTAGTGAGCACTGAACAGGCTCCCCAGGGAATGGGCACAGCCCCAGGAGCTTTTGGACAACACTCAGGCACAGGGTGGGTGTTGTCCCTGAAAATCAGCCTTCTGATTTGTTTTAGTATAGTGGAGTCAATTCTCATGAATTTTAAGATAAACAAGAATCATGTTTGCATTCCTTTGTAAAAGATCTCACCTGATGGACTTCTCAAGTGACCAGTGAAGATGGAGAGGTGGGAACTCCTCTGTCCAATCTCTGATCACTGTCCAGAAACTGAGAGATACAAGGTCAACAATAAACGAGACTTCTTCCTTTCTTCTTCTCTACCTAAACACCTGTTGTGTGTGTTACTGTGTGTTTCTATCTGCATCACAGTAACAGGTGGGATTGCTGGGGAGTCCTGGGCAGGGCCAGGAATACTCTCCATAGCCCCTGTGGGTCCCTTCCATCTCAGCTGATTCTGTGATTTTACCGTTTGATTTTCTTTCCCTCAACTTCAGGCAGCACACACAAACATACTAAAAGCCAGAGCTTATCAGAGGCAGAGCAGCAGGCAGCCAGCAGCCAGGATGTGTAAAACTGAAGGCAGAGAGGGGGATCTGAATTTCTTTCCCTTACACACATACATGAAGACACTTTTTAAACATCTGATCACAGGCAGGTTTTCCACAGTGTGCCTCAAAAGGCCTCTGCATATGGGACACCCCTCATGGGCAGCCCTCCTCCTTCTGCTTCCTCTCTTTGCTGCCTGCTGCTCACATTTCTTCTGAAATCAGAGCAATTAGCTTTTCACACATGGCCTCTATGACATTACTGCCAATAGTGCTTTACCTATTTTTTAAATAAATAGCCTCTGCCCAGTGCACAGATCCAAAAATGAATACACACACAGCCTAGCTTGATTCCAGTTGTGCTCAGTGTATATGCAAGTCCAGATACCCGAGCCTCAGGTGAGGATGTAATTAGTGATCACCACTGAAAACTGAGTTTACAGGACCAGGGATCAGATAGGAACACACATGGGCAAGGAAAGTTATTTGTGTATTGTTGTTTTTATTACTATTATTGCAACTTAGTGGCCAGAACTAGGTTTTCTATACACAGGGTTGCTTGGTTTAACAAGAAGAAAAAAAGCTGCATAAAATTTTTCAACAATAAGAAATGAATTTCCAGTCAACCTGCACCATTTCTTTCAGATAGGAAAAAAACCTGCTCAATTTTATAACAGCATGACTAACATAGAGACCATTTAAACACCTTTAAGACTAACACAATTTTTAAATAAAAATAAAATTTCACACCAAGAAGACATCAAGTTTAATTTCAAGATGCATGAAAACCAAGCTCTTTCATAGTTTTACCATGGAAAAGGCCAGAATCCACACATTTTACAAAAAGTGGAAAAATGCTGGCATGATGGTGACAGCTTTCTGTAGCTTGTATGCAAAAGCCAGTTTGTTAACTGAGCAAGCTTTCTAAATAATAGCACTCCCTGACCTTGAAGATTTAGGTGTTTTTGGTTCTAAACCTACTTTGGTGCATACATTGTTCTTTCCAATTAATTTCAGATTTCTGATGAACTCTTGCTATTTCTAATAAAGGGTCTTGACTAGTCTGATTTTGAAGGAATAGGTGATTTTTATGGTGGAAAGTTAAATGATAAACTCTCAGGATGTTAAAAAATATTAAACTATCAATTTTCAACAAAATTGCAAAAGAAGAAGGCATTATGTCTTGATGTCTCCATCAAAGGATCCTACTCATCTTGCAGCACAGATTTCTGACACTCAGACTTTCTCCTGTGCCTCAGGCAACCACAGACTCAGTGTGAAGGCAGGCAGGGAAAGAACAGCTAGATACAACTCTAAAAGCTGAAGTTAAAAAACTCTTGCTTTCCCATTACAAAAATCAGAAGTTGAATATCATTGCCTCTGTTTGAACACTTATGGCTCAACACGCTTCACCTGCTCCAAAATTTCACTCCTTTCACAATTATTATTCATGGAAAAAATCCTGACCTTGATTTCAGATATAGAAATCAATCTGAAGTATTCATACACACATATGTATGTGTGTAGTAAAACTCAAGCATAAATAAATAAATAAATTTTTAAAATCCATGTTTGGTCACACACAAATTGCATAAAGGGCATGCCATGGATTCAGGGTGCTGTTCATCTCAATTTCTAGGTTAGGAATGGGATCATCTGGATGGCTTCCAGGACTCACAGAATGACTGCCAGGCTGACCACAAGTGCCTGAGATTTCTACCAGTCATTACAGCACTGAGGAGATCCTGAGAATTCAGTGGGAGAAAAGCCTGGGGCTCCCAGGTTGGAGCTTCTTAGATTGTAATGATATTTGTCAGCAGGCAAATATTTCATTACTCCTTCCCAGCCCTCTCGAAGCAGGAGTCACAAAAGAGAGCCAAATCGAGATATTATTTCCGTGGCACGTTTATAAATACTGAGTTCCACCAGACAGCAGATTCAGAGGATTGTCCTCGTTCAGGCACAAGGCATCATCGTGGAAATATGCCTTTGGCTGTTGCTGTGATTTCCCTGGATTACAACTGAGTGTACGCCAACAAGCTGGAAGTGTTCCACAGCATGGGAGTGAAGTGTTGGAGGCATCCAAAGCTGTGCTTCAGCACATGCTCCTGCCTAAACCTACTCAGAAGGGAGTCCTTTTGGAGATGGAGAGGTAGTCCTGCAGTGAGAGGGAACAATCGTTTGTTGAATGCCAACAATGCCTCTCACTGTTAGTCAAGTTATGTGGAAATTAGAAATCTACAAACCAGCAAATGAACTGAATGAAAACAGTTTCTGATGTTACCTGGAAAATCTCAAAAAATTCAGAAGTAGCAACTCCAATTGCTAACACTTTTTGGAAGGCCTTTAAGTTCATCTGTTTACAAGTTAAGCAAACAGAAGTACTTGGATTTTTGTTCAGTATTTGTCGTAGTTTGGAAAAGATGAGTTTTTTCTGAACTTCAGTGGTCAAACCAATGAGTGCTCAGGTTTAAAGACTGGCACCTGGTGTGGCCACTGAGGACAAGGATCCGCCTCTGAGAACACAAGGGGTTAAAAGCAGAGGGCTCCCCGGAAAGCTCTCTCTTGGTTCCGGTCCCTGAGGACGGAGGGATCTCCCCTGCCCAGCGGCTGGCTGGGCGGGGGAGGGGAAGCCATGCGGCCTGGGCGAGGTAGGGCCGGAACCTCGGGCACAGAGGGGGAGAGGAAAATCCTGCAGGATGGAAGGGTGGCAGACAGCCTTCTTTTCCCTTTCCCCCCCCCCCTTCCCCCGGAGAGAGAGAGACTGAGAAAAACTGGGTCTGTGATCTTCGTCACCTTGAAATTTGATATCAACAACTAGACAGCACAGCCGAAGGAGTATGGGGAGGGTGGCGCGAAAAGAGTGCTCAGCAGCAAAAATACCGTGAGAGTTCTGGGAAAACAAAGCCCAAAATTTTAACCCTTTTTGTAAATGATGGAAACTTTATAAATGCTAATCCTCCTGAATTTGAAGAAGACAGATAGAAAGAACTGAGCAAAGATGATGAAAGTTTGTGTAAGTAGAAGATTGTCAGAGAACGCTGAAAAGAATCCTAGGTGGGAGGAGATGATGGAGTGGCTTTGGCTGGACTCTTTTGTATAGCCATGGACGGACTCATTTTTTTCCTATAACATAGAAACTGTATCTGGGGAGAGGCATTGGCTTGGAACCAAGAGTGGACAGTAGTGTGAACAGAGATGAGAAGTGTCCCCAAAATTTGAGAGGCTGTCGTTTCTTGGAACTAACCAAAGCATCTTTAAAAAAGAGAAACCCTAGAAGCAGCTCTGGTCCATGCACAGTGGTGAGAGCACTGGACATGGAGGAAGAGGCCACGATGTGGTGCAAGAAGGACTCCTATCTCTCCTCAACGAGCTGAGTACTGATTATCAGAAGGGTGGTAATAGACTGAAGATTAATTATCTAAAAGGTGGTAACGTGATGGGAAATTTTCAGTTTGTTTTGTTAAGTTGAGAACTGGTGGGGGGGGGGGGAGGAAGAGTGTTTTTTTTAAAGTTTCCATGTTCTTCTGTATGTGTCTTCTTTGCCTATTATAAGTAATAAAGTTTTTTTCCTTTTGCTTTCTAAATTAGACACTGTTTTGCTCTGTTTTTGGTCACATCTCACAAGAGATACCAGGGACAGTATATCGTTATAGGGGCACTGGCCTTGTGCCAACGTCAAACCTTTGACAGTATTTTACTGAAAATTAGGAAAGGAACTGGACCAAACTCAGTGCCTAAGAACTTGAGAGTGAATACATTTTGAAAAAGATGTTTTATTACACCTATTTCATTTCAGAGGCAGAACACCAGAGAAAACAAGACCAAACAGGCAGAATTGGCATTGGTTATGTCTGTGTCCCTTTTACCTTTGCTTCTGCTAATGCTGTAGTCAATCAGCAGCAGAAGCCTGTTTCAAACCTATATTGGAGAAAATATTTATTTGCATGAGAAATTTGATAAAATACCATGACTAGCTCAGTTGTAATAGAGGATTGTGATTCCAGACACTTTTCAGCCTCACTGCCAGGGTGATTTCTCTTTACAGAAGGGATTTATTTTCTCTGTTGCACTAGCAAAACTAAAAAAATCCAGAATAGAAATGAGTAGATTAATCCACTGTAAAGTGTTGCATTGTCTTATACCAATTCACTTAAAAATCCCATTTCCAGCTTAATTAGTTTAAATTTCTTAATAGCCAATCACAGAATTTCATTAAAAAGAAACATGCCCTTAAAAAGGTGAGGCTTGGTGACTTGCCAGAGCATTACTGAAAAATCGGCTGCATAGGACTGTATGCCATTTGGGGACATAAAGCTCTGGTGTCAGGAAGTTCTGGACACACAGGCAGAGGGCCGAGTGCTCCAGTGACCGTTCCCAAGCTCTGCCCTGGTTTCTAACTCATCCAGAAGCCTGTGTCCCTGCTGCTGCACGGCTCTCCAGGGCTCTCTGCCAGCCGCTCTCCGCTGCTCCCAGCCTGGCTGGCAGGGCATCAGCGCCGGGCCTGGGGGAACCACGATGTCATTGTGACATAGAAACATATAGCAACACACACAACAGATGCACAGGTGGAGAAGAAAAGAACTCTCCAGTTTATTGTCGACCTCATATCTATAAGTTTCCGGACAGTGATCAGAGATTGGACAGAGAAGTTACCACCTCTCTATGTCTACTGGTCACTTGAGAAGTCCATCAGGTGAGATCTTTTACAAAGGAATGCAAACATGATCCTTGATTATCTTACAATTCATGAGAACTGACTCCATTATACCAAAACAAATCAGAAGGCTTATTTCCAAAGACAACACCAGGGTATCCTTCTGACTGTCCTGGGAACATTTATAAGTCACAAGAATTTAGATAGAATGATAATTAGTATGTCACAGGCTGAAAAAGTAAAATTTTGAGATTTTAGAATGTGAGGTCGGGGGACAAAGATGGAGGCAATGGGGTGTGTCCCTGAGCTGCTTCTTCATCCTCTTGTTCTCCAACTTTTGTGGTGGTGTGGCACATTTGGGTTGGTTTAGAACAAAAGTACACTGTACAACAGAGCGGATAGATATTGGAGAATTGTTATGAATAAAGCATAGGTAATTTTCAGTATAAAAGACAGTGCAGTCCCAAGGGCAGACAGACGACAGGGACAGACGAAGGGGGGAGAGAGCACAGCCTGGCCTGCAGAGAAAACCATGGCAGGCCAGGGAACGAGTATGAGATAAGCAAAAAATAAACAAATTCCTGAACATGAGAAAACAGACGACTCGAGCTCTTTTTCAGACACAGGGCTGGGGGAAAACGGAAACCTTCACAGAGACACAGACTAAGTTAGGTGAAAGCCAAGCTTACAGACCTCTCAGAAACTGCAAGAAGGCCCAGACAAGAAAAGCAAAACAGCAAGAAAGAAAACATATATTTTTATATTTTAAAAAACCTAACACGGGCTCTCCAACCCCGCGGGCCGCCCCGGGCGCTGCTCGCTGCCGTCACGAGCGCTCCTCGCTGCCCTCACGGGCTCTGCCGACCCGGCGCTCCCCGGGGCTCCTGCCGGGCACTGCTGCAGCCTCTCCGTGCCTGCAGAGACCTGCAGGGACTGCGCCAGGGCCGCTGGCTTCCCACTGGCACGGGGCAAGGGATTCCTGCCTTCCGAGGCGGCCGAGGCGCTGGCACACACTGCCCGCAGCAGCTGCGGCTGCCCCAGCCCTGGGGCTGGCAGCAAGCCGGCCCGCTGGGAGCTGTGGGCAGCAGGGCTGCCAGGAAGCCCCTTGGGAGGACCCTGGCCAGCCGAGCTCTGCTGTGATTCCCCCGTCACGGGGGCCGGGGGCAGCTGGGCCCAAGTTCTGCTTAGAACCAGTTCTGAGCTCTCAGTTTGCCTCAGTTCAAGGAGACTGCTCCCCAGCCCACATTCACAACTTGTGCCATTTCCCCAAACTATCGCTCTGCTGGAGATCAAGGAAGTCCTGCATGATCCGCATTCTGCGATCTTGTCCTTTATTGAGTCAAGAGCAAGGCTGCTGCCTACTTGCCACTCCTAAATACACTAACTGTAGAGCACAATTATGCACCCCCAACAGACAGAGACACGATCTGTGACTTTATTTGTACATTGAAAAATAATGTCATATAGGTTATCTATATTTATATAGGCTCTACATCTTATAAATAAAATATATCTGTAATAACTACATCTGTTTTACAACAATCTTTCCAAATTATGAATGCACTTAGAGCAGTAATATATGTCATATCACATACTGGCACTAAACATGTGCTAGATTATATTCAACACCTTGTTACAATACTTATTCTTGTAGAATAGTTATATTAATAATTTTAATAATATTGTTTTAATAATATTATATTAATAATATAATTCTGTCCTATATATAATTTCTAATCCTTTATTGCTAGTTTATGATCTAATCCTATTCTATTTGATAACTGACGAGTTTCTCACTAGATACTATCTATACATGCGATACATATGAAATCAAAATCGAGACTCTGCTCTATATAAAATTGCAGGTCAGCTCCAAGGCAGTTGGTCCAATGCTGACCCACAGGTTTCCCTTGCGGGGACAAGGACAAACTCCGTCCATTGCCTGATGCCGGGATCTGTGTAGGCACCCTGCCCTTCTCTGGATGCAGAGATGGCGAGACTGTTGAGGCAACAATATTGCTGCTGACGTCATAGTTTGGCTGCACAGCGTTTTCCCTTCCCCCTGTCGGAGAGGGATAGCGGGAGACAAGCACACATCCGATGATGGGCAACAAGTCTCGACTTTATTCCGTTAGTCACGTCTTCTATACACTCCGTAATGAAGCTCATACATAGTGCAAAAAGAAGCTCACCATTGGTTACTCATATCAACACCAACTCCTCCTAAGTTTTCATTCTTGTGGTTAGAGTAAGCATTCTAGTCATTCTTTACCCATCACATTATCCTGTTGTTTTTCTAACGATCACTCACAAGGGCACAGTGCCCTTGTCAGCCTCAGGATTAAGCTGAGTCCTAAATTTAGTTAGTTCTACATCTGTAGGCTGATGTAAATAAACATGTCCTTTGTTCTTTAACCACTCTTCCACAATACTCTCCACATCCCCCTCTTTCCCATGGACTGTGAGGGGGTTCTCTACCACCAGGAGCAAGTCCTGCAAGCACAGCAGTGTGCAGAAGAACCTCTTTCACTGTTTGTTGTCCAGGATCTCTTTCAATGACATCTGCAGATCCGCACACTGCCTCATGGCCTGGGAGTGAGCACTTGGATCCGTCACCAGATCGTGGAAGAGATTGAATCACGCCCCTAATAGGACCTCAGGGCTCAAAGTGATCTCCTCAGGAAGCCAGCAGTTGCCCAAAACAAAATGGTCGAGGCGTCTCTCTTCCACACATTTGCACAGGCGCTCACTGATATCCATCAGCCGACTCACAAAATGTCTCCTGCCCCACTGTGACACAGGCATGGTGTTCAGGAGGTGCATGACAATGGTCTTGAAGGTGTAAGTGGAAAAGCCTGAGCCCTGCTGAAGACAGGTGAAGAACTGCAGGCACTTGAGATGCGAGCTGTCAGGGGAAGCATGCCTGTCAATGTACTTGAAGAACTTCATCTCTGCCACGGCGTAGCATTCCGACCAGGTTGTGTTTAAGGAGACCGAGGCTTGCGCATTCTGGCTGGTCACAAAGATGTCTGAGCTGCCCTGTTGCACCCCAAACAGCAACTGGATCCAGTAGCTTCGTTTGCCATTGGTCACCTTGAATTGGCAGGAGCGTCCGAAGGACATGCTCTCTAAATGCCAATAGCGGGACTGCAGCAGTTTCGGCCACACAACTGCCAGCACGTAGTAGAACCAGCAGGCAGTTTTCTTCACGTTCAGGTAGGATTTTGTGCACAGGGTGTCAAGAAGGCAGCAATCGTGATTCCCCGTGAGCTCTTCCTTGGCTTGGTGCAGGAAGCACAGCTTGTTCTTTCCCTCCTCCTTCCCTGTGCAGGTGCACTCCAGCTGCACGCGGACACGGAAGGTCCTCTCGCACCTCTGTGCTGCAGAGATTGGCTCCAGGTGGAAGCTGTGCCCTTGTGGAGGACTCATGGGGATGAGCACCTGGTACACAATGTCCTTGTCATGGGGACTCCAACCTTCGAAGGCACTGCCAATCACAATGGCATGTTGAAGCACAGGGTAGAAACTTTTGGACAGGTGAAATTGAAAGTAAACTGAAAAACTGTCCATCAGCTCTGTTACCCACTGTCCTCCTCTCAGCAGGTCCTGTTCAGGCCACAGAATCCCTCCCATGTGATTCTCCACATCTCATCGGAATCAACGTAGTCTTCATCTTCATTTTGCACATCAGCATTGACAACTCCATTTCCAAATACATCCCCTCCATTTCCAGCTGCACCCTCTATGTTTGCAGCAGCATTGTCAACTCCCTGTGCATAGCCATTGTCATCGTAGCTTGCCTCCCCATTGATGTCACTGTAGTATTCGTCTGCATCGTCAACGTCATCTTCATTTTCAGCAACCTCTGGTCCTTTCTGCCCCTCTCTCCTCTGGCTCCTTTTCCTCCACTTGCACCACAGAGCCAAGAGAAGGAGCAGGAGAACAGCAAGAGCCCAGACCTGCCAGTGCTGCAAGGCAGACCACAGCAGGTGTCCCCCAGCACTCTGCTGCAGGGCCAGCTCTTCCACCTCCCGCTCCAGACGAATTCTCTCCTCTTCCAGGAACTTTGCTCTCACCTCCATTCTCAGCCGTGTCACTTCCTCCACATCGTCACCCACGGGCTGTGGTACTGGAGTATGTTTTGCAGCAGCAAGAACCACAATACCCAGGGGGTATCCATGGTCTGCAGGAAGATGGAGAGAAGGCCTTGAGTGGTGCTGGCACTAGAGAGGCCGCTGGCACTGGGGGCAGCAGGGAGGGGAACCCCAGGGATGTGGGGCAGGGAGGACAGGGCCACACACACGCTGGCAAGCGGCAGGGCCTCTCCTGCTGCCTCAGCAGCAGCAGCAGCAGCAGCACAGCAGGGTGCTCTGCACAAGGCTCTGCTGCAAGGAGATGTCCCTGCCTGCCAGGACAGAACCCAGCCCGAGGAGCAGCCTTTCTGCCCCAGCCCTTGTGCCATGCCCAGCCTCCCCACCACGTCTGTACTCACCGCTTGCCTGAGCAATACTGGGCCAACGTTACCTGCTGGGGCCTCTGACACCTGCCCCTACTGTGACATGTCCCCTGTGATGTCACAGATGTCCCAGGACACCTCAGCCAGGCCAGCCCTGCCCTTTGTGACACACCCAGCAGGGAACAGAAATTCTTAGGTAGGCCTTTCATGTCTTTTCATCATGTTCCAGCACCTATATTGGCATGTTATTATCAGTTGGGATGAGAGCAGAGGGATAGAACCCCTCGTTCCAGTGACACCACAGCCCCTGGGTTTAAAACACTTCGAGGGAGGCATGATTCCTTCTTAAAAATACTGATAGAGGCATGAAGAAAGCACCTGCCCCTCTTCAGCTCCACAAAAGCTCCAGGGGAAGATCACAAGAGCAGCAATGTCAGAGCGCTGCTCGCTGCCCTCACGGGCTCTGCCGACCCGGCGCTCCCCGGGGCTCCTGCCGGGCACTGCTGCAGCCTCTCCGTGCCTGCAGAGACCTGCAGGGACTGCGCCAGGGCCGCTGGCTTCCCACTGGCACGGGGCAAGGGATTCCTGCCTTCCGAGGCGGCCGAGGCGCTGGCACACGCTGCCCGCAGCAGCTGCGGCTGCCCCAGCCCTGGGCTGGCAGCAAGCCGGCCCGCTGGGAGCTGTGGGCAGCAGGGCTGCCAGGAAGCCCCTTGGGAGGACCCTGGCCAGCCGAGCTCTGCTGTGATTCCCCCGTCACGGGGGCCGGGGGCAGCTGGGCCCAAGTTCTGCTTAGAACCAGTTCTGAGCTCTCAGTTTGCCTCAGTTCAAGGAGACTGCTCCCCAGCCCACATTCACAACTTGTGCCATTTCCCCAAACTATCGCTCTGCTGGAGATCAAGGAAGTCCTGCATGATCCGCATTCTGCGATCTTGTCCTTTAT
Organism: Sitta carolinensis; assembly: GCA_032173965.1. Lineage (NCBI taxonomy): Eukaryota > Metazoa > Chordata > Aves > Passeriformes > Sittidae > Sitta > Sitta carolinensis. Next base: position 10,549,136 of record JAVUNC010000030.1, read on the forward strand.
TGAGTCAAGAGCAAGGCTGCTGCCTACTTGCCACTCCTAAATATACTAACTGTAGAGCACAATTATGCACCCCCAACAGACAGAGACACGATCTGTGACTTTATTTGTACATTGAAAAATAATGTCATATAGGTTATCTATATTTATATAGGCTCTACATCTTATAAATAAAATATATCTGTAATAACTACATCTGTTTTACAACAATCTTTCCAAATTATGAATGCACTTAGAGCAGTAATATATGTCATATCACATACTGGCACTAAACATGTGCTAGATTATATTCAACACCTTGTTACAATACTTATTCTTGTAGAATAGTTATATTAATAATTTTAATAATATTGTTTTAATAATATTATATTAATAATATAATTCTGTCCTATATATAATTTCTAATCCTTTATTGCTAGTTTATGATCTAATCCTATTCTATTTGATAACTGACGAGTTTCTCACTAGATACTATCTATACATGCGATACATATGAAATCAAAATCGAGACTCTGCTCTATATAAAATTGCAGGTCAGCTCCAAGGCAGTTGGTCCAATGCTGACCCACAGGTTTCCCTTGCGGGGACAAGGACAAACTCTGTCCATTGCCTGATGCCGGGATCTGTGTAGGCACCCTGCCCTTCTCTGGATGCAGAGATGGCGAGACTGTTGAGGCAACAATATTGCTGCTGACGTCATAGTTTGGCTGCACAGCGTTTTCCCTTCCCCCTAATTCCCATGGACTGTGAGGGGGTTCTCTACCACCAGGAGCAAGTCCTGCAAGCACAGCAGTGTGCAGAAGAACCTCTTTCACTGTTTGTTGTCCAGGATCTCTTTCAACGACATCTGCAGATCTGCACACTGCCTCATGGCCTGGGAGTGAGCACTTGGATCCGTCACCAGATCGTGGAAGAGATTGAATTGCGCCCCTAATAGGACCTCAGGGCTCAAAGTGATCTCCTCAGGAAGCCAGCAGTTGCCCAAAACGAAATGGTCGAGGCGTCTCTCTTCCACACATTTGCACAGGCGCTCACTGATATCCATCAGCCGACTCACAAAATGTCTCCTTCCCTGTCGCTCTGGGCGATGAACTAACAACATGAGACCTCATTATAAAAAACTGCATCTGACTCCACTTTATTCAAACAACTGCCCTCCTTATATACCTTTTAGAACAGGCCACTCTCATTGGTTAGAAGAGTGCCAGAACTCTTCTAACCATTGGCCCAAAGCGATGGATAGAGACAAGTCCATCCCACAGAAAAGAATGCAAAACATCACTCTCGTTACAATAACACTTGCCATGCTTATGTCAAGTCTGTGGGAACAAGGTCTTCTGAAACCTAAACATCACAAAGAAAATGAATTCAGAAACTCAGAAACCTCAGGCCTAGAAAACCAGACTACATCTCACCCTTTCGGTATAAAAAAAAATTTTTTTAAAAAATGCGAAGCTTCAGTGCCTGCTTTTGAAATGAAAAGAACCTGGGAAAATTGCTGAAACACCATGAGAGCAGCTCTCAGTTCCCCCAATTGGGCTGAGCCAGTCTCATTGCCTTTCAGCTCCCACAGCTGAACCAGATGAGTGTCTCTCCCAGCCACCATACAGGCGGCACGAGACACAGTGTGCCCCCCACCCCAATGGTCCCCGTCCAAGATCCGTCCCAATCGCAACCCCCAGCCACCCAACATCCCAGCCCCAGAGGATCTGAGCAGTCATGGTAACACAAGGTGGAACCATCCCAGACTGTCCCTCTGAGTTGATGATCATCACGGGCTGCTGGCTCACAAAGCATTGTCTCAGTCCCAATCCTACAACAGTCATTTGTGTAGAGTTGAAGGGCCACTGCAGGAGGGCAAGCAGCGATGGAGACAATGGTGAATCCCATGTCCCACACGGTCTCGCAGGTAGATCTGTGATGGGGTGGCGCCTGGGAAGCCCAGTGTACACCACTGCTCAGGGCGATCACCAGACAGGACAGCAGTTCAGTAGCTTGAGGCGGCCCAGGACACCCGAAGCAGCCATCTTCTTGCCACCAGACCTCTGTCCTAAAAACAGAAGACTCGAAAGGCACAATTTGAACAATCAGAGTTTCCCCAGGAACAAAGCCAGGGAGGTGGGTATAAAAATCATAGTATAAATTTGTCTCTGGTTCTGTTTCTTGTCTTTCAAAACTGCCTGCACCAGACTGGACTCCACCTTGTCCAGAAATATCTGAGATCTCTGGGTCTTACAGTAACTTGACATGGTGGAAGTGTCCAATAACTGTGTGCAGCAAGGACACCTGTTTGGTGTCCTCTGCATTGTGCTTCCACCTGTTCCTTGCCTCCTGTTCCAAACATGAACAATGAAGAAGGCAGTTGAATTGGGATGGCATTCCCAGTTCCACCGGAGACAGGAACATGTGAGGAATCAGCAGCAAATGCCTGAATTCTCTCAGCCCTGGCAGAAGCCGTGAGTACTGATGGCAAGCTCTGAAGAGCTGCCTGCGTACTCGAATCATGTGAAAAAGGCACTGAAAAGGATTCGGCTCCACCCTCTTCTCTATCTTGGAGAGGGAACGGAGCGGTTTGAGAAGGCACCGGGACAGACCCGGCTTCTCTCGTGGAAGAAAGCACAGCTGGGATCGACCCAGCCGCCTCCTCCACCGGTGCCCCGGCCAAAGCCGGGGCGTGGAAAACCGTGCCCGGCTCCACCACAGTGCCGTCCCCTCCGGGCGGGACAGCCAGGGACGGGACGGGGAGCGGCCCCGCCTGTCCCTCCAAGGTCCCGGCCCCCGCCGCTGCCGCGGCCATTTTCGGGGCAGGAGAAGCCGCAGCCGGGAGCCCTTCGGTGCCATCCCCCTCCGCCAGCGCGGGCAGACGCGGGGCAGGGGGTGCACCTGCCCCTCTTCAGCCCCACAAAAGCTCCAGGGGAAGATCACAAGAGCAGCAATGTCAGAGCGCTGCTCGCTGCCCTCACGGGCTCTGCCGACCCGGCGCTCCCCGGGGCTCCTGCCGGGCACTGCTGCAGCCTCTCCGTGCCTGCAGAGACCTGCAGGGACTGCGCCAGGGCCGCTGGCTTCCCACTGGCACGGGGCAAGGGATTCCTGCCTTCCGAGGCGGCCGAGGCGCTGGCACACGCTGCCCGCAGCAGCTGCGGCTGCCCCAGCCCTGGGGCTGGCAGCAAGCCGGCCCGCTGGGAGCTGTGGGCAGCAGGGCTGCCAGGAAGCCCCTTGGGAGGACCCTGGCCAGCCGAGCTCTGCTGTGATTCCCCCGTCACGGGGGCCGGGGGCAGCTGGGCCCAAGTTCTGCTTAGAACCAGTTCTGAGCTCTCAGTTTGCCTCAGTTCAAGGAGACTGCTCCCCAGCCCACATTCACAACTTGTGCCATTTCCCCAAACTATCGCTCTGCTGGAGATCAAGGAAGTCCTGCATGATCCGCATTCTGCGATCTTGTCCTTTATTGAGTCAAGAGCAAGGCTGCTGCCTACTTGCCACTCCTAAATACACTAACTGTAGAGCACAATTATGCACCCCCAACAGACAGAGACACGATCTGTGACTTTATTTGTACATTGAAAAATAATGTCATATAGGTTATCTATATTTATATAGGCTCTACATCTTATAAATAAAATATATCTGTAATAACTACATCTGTTTTACAACAATCTTTCCAAATTATGAATGCACTTAGAGCAGTAATATATGTCATATCACATACTGGCACTAAACATGCGCTAGATTATATTCAGCACCTTGTTACAATACTTATTCTTGTAGAATAGTTATATTAATAATTTTAATAATGTTATATTAATAATATAATTCTGTCCTATATATAATTTCTAATCCTTTATTGCTAGTTTATGATCTAATCCTATTCTATTTGATAACTGACGAGTTTCTCACTAGATACTATCTATACATGCGATACATATGAAATCAAAATCGAGACTCTGCTCTATATAAAATTGCAGGTCAGCTCCAAGGCAGTTGGTCCAATGCTGACCCACAGGTTTCCCTTGCGGGGACAAGGACAAACTCCGTCCATTGCCTGATGCCGGGATCTGTGTAGGCACCCTGCCCTTCTCTGGATGCAGAGATGGCGAGACTGTTGAGGCAACAATATTGCTGCTGACGTCATAGTTTGGCTGCACAGCGTTTTCCCTTCCCCCTGTCGGAGAGGGATAGCGGGAGACAAGCACACATCCGATGATGGGCAACAAGTCTCGACTTTATTCCGTTAGTCACGTCTTTTATACACTCCGTAATGAAGCTCATACATAGTGCAAAAACAAGCTCACCATTGGTTACTCATATCAACACCAACTCCTCCTAAGTTTTCATTCTTGTGGTTAGAGTAAGCATTCTAGTCATTCTTTACCCATCACATTATCCTGTTGTTTTTCTAACGATCACTCACAAGGGCACAGTGCCCTTGTCAGCCTCAGGATTAAGCTGAGTCCTAAATTTAGTTAGTTCTACATCTGTAGGCTGATGTAAATTAACATGTCCTTTGTTCTTTAACCACTCTTCCACAATACTCTCCACATCCCCCTCTTTCCCATGGACTGCGAGGGGTTCTCTACCACCAGGAGCAAGTCCTGCAAGCACAGCAGTGTGCAGAAGAACCTCTTTCACTGTTTGTTGTCCAGGATCTCTTTCAATGACATCTGCAGATCCGCACACTGCCTCATGGCCTGGGAGTGAGCACTTGGATCCGTCACCAGATCGTGGAAGAGATTGAATCGCGCCCCTAATAGGACCTCAGGGCTCAAAGTGATCTCCTCAGGAAGCCAGCAGTTGCCCAAAACAAAATGGTCGAGGCGTCTCTCTTCCACACATTTGCACAGGCGCTCACTGATATCCATCAGCCGACTCACAAAATGTCTCCTGCCCCACTGTGACACAGGCATGGTGTTCAGGAGGTGCATGACAATGGTCTTGAAGATATAAGTGGAAAAGCCTGAGCCCTGCTGAAGACAGGTGAAGAACTGCAGGCACTTGAGATGCGAGCTGTCAGGGGAAGCATGCCTGTCAATGTACTTGAAGAACTTCATCTCTGCCACGGCGTAGCATTCCGACCAGGTTGTGTTTAAGGAGACCGAGGCTTGCGCATTCTGGCTGGTCACAAAGATGTCTGAGCTGCCCTGTTGCACCCCAAACAGCAACTGGATCCAGTAGCTTCGTTTGCCATTGGTCACCTTGAATTGGCAGGAGCGTCCGAAGGACATGCTCTCTAAATGCCAATAGTGGGACTGCAGCAGTTTCGGCCACACAACTGCCAGCACGTAGTAGAACCAGCAGGCAGTTTTCTTCACGTTCAGGTAGGATTTTGTGCACAGGGTGTCAAGAAGGCAGCAATCGTGATTCCCCGTGAGCTCTTCCTTGGCTTGGTGCAGGAAGCACAGCTTGTTCTTAACCTCCTCCCTCCCCACGCAGGTGCACTCCAGCTGCACGCGGACACGGAAGGTCCTCTCGCACCTCTGTGCTGCAGAGATTGGCTCCAGGTGGAAGCTGTGCCCTTGTGGAGGACTCATGGGGATGAGCACCTGGTACACAACGTCCTTGTCATGGGGACTCCAACCTTCGAAGGCACTGCCCATCCCAATGGCATGTTGCAGCACAGGGTAGAAACTTTTGGAGAGGTGAGATTGAAAGTAAACTGAAAAACTGTCCATCAGCTCTGTTACCCACTGTCCTCCTCTCAGCAGGTCCTGTTCAGGCCACAGAATGCGTTCCATGACCATTCTTCCCGTGTCCTTGGGATCAACGTAGTCCTCATCTTCATTTTGCACATCAGCATTGACAACTCCATTTCCAAATACATCCCCTCCATTTCCAGCTGCACCCTCTATGTTTGCAGCAGCATTGTCAACTCCCTGTGCATAGCCATTGTCGTCGTAGCTTGCCTCCCCATTGATGTCACTGTAGTATTCGTCTGCATCGTCAACGTCATCTTCATTTTCAGAAACCTCTGGTCCTTCCTGCCCCTCTCTCCTCTGGCTCCTTTTCCTCCACTTGAACCACAGAGCCAAGAGAAGGAGCGGAGAACAGCAAGAGCCCAGACCTGCCAGTGCTGCAAGGCAGACCACAGCAGGTGTCCCCCGGCACTCTGCTGCAGGGCCAGCTCTTCCACCTCCCGCTCCAGATGAATTCTTTCCTCTTCCAGGAACTTTGCTTGCACCTCCATTCTCAGCCGTGTCACTTCCTCCACATCGTCACCCACGGGCTGTGGGTACTGGAGTATGTTTTGCAGTAGCAAGAACCGCAATACCCCGGGGGTATCCATGGTCTGCAGGAAGATGGAGAGAAGGCCTTGAGTGGTGCTGGCACTAGAGAGGCCGCTGGCACTGGGGGCAGCAGGGAGGGGAACCCCAGGGATGTGGGGCAGGGAGGACAGGGCCACACACAGCTGGCAAGCGGCAGGGCCTCTCCTGCTGCCTCAGCAGCAGCAGCAGCAGTAGCAGCAGCATGGCGCTCTGCACAAGGCTCTGCTGCGAGGAGATGTCCCTGCCTGCCAGGACAGAACCCAGCCCGAGGAGCAGCCTTTCTGCCCCAGCCCTTGTGCCATGCCCAGCCTCCCCACCACGTCTGTACTCACCGCTTGCCTGAGCAATACTGGGCCAACGTTACCTGCTGGGGCCTCTGACACCTGCCCCTACTGTGACATGTCCCCTGTGATGTCACAGATGTCCCAGGACACCTCAGCCAGGCCAGCCCTGCCCTTTGTGACACACCCAGCAGGGAACAGAAATTCTTAGGTAGGCCTTTCATGTCTTTTCATCATGTTCCAGCACCTATATTGGCATGTTATTATCAGTTGGGATGAGAGCAGAGGGATAGAACCCCTCGTTCCAGTGACACCACAGCCCCTGGGTTTAAAACACTTCGAGGGAGGCATGATTCCTTCTTAAAAATACTGATAGAGGCATGAAGAAAGCACCTGCCCCTCTTCAGCTCCACAAAAGCTCCAGGGGAAGATCACAAGAGCAGCAATGTCAGAGCGCTGCTCGCTGCCCTCACGGGCTCTGCCGACCCGGCGCTCCCCGGGGCTCCTGCCGGGCACTGCTGCGGCCTCTCCGTGCCTGCAGAGACCTGCAGGGACTGCGCCAGGGCCGCTGGCTTCCCACTGGCACGGGGCAAGGGATTCCTGCCTTCCGAGGCGGCCGAGGCGCTGGCACACGCTGCCCGCAGCAGCTGCGGCTGCCCCAGCCCTGGGGCTGGCAGCAAGCCGGCCCGCTGGGAGCTGTGGGCAGCAGGGCTGCCAGGAAGCCCCTTGGGAGGACCCTGGCCAGCCGAGCTCTGCTGTGATTCCCCCGTCACGGGGGCCAGGGGCAGCTGGGCCCAAGTTCTGCTTAGAACCAGTTCTGAGCTCTCAGTTTGCCTCAGTTCAAGGAGACTGCTCCCCAGCCCACATTCACAACTTGTGCCATTTCCCCAAACTATCGCTCTGCTGGAGATCAAGGAAGTCCTGCATGATCCGCATTCTGCGATCTTGTCCTTTATTGAGTCAAGAGCAAGGCTGCTGCCTACTTGCCACTCCTAAATACACTAACTGTAGAGCACAATTATGCACCCCCAACAGACAGAGACATGATCTGTGACTTTATTTGTACATTGAAAAATAATGTCATATAGGTTATCTATATTTATATAGGCTCTACATCTTATAAATAAAATATATCTGTAATAACTACATCTGTTTTACAACAATCTTTCCAAATTATGAATGCACTTAGAGCAGTAATATATGTCATATCACATACTGGCACTAAACATGCGCTAGATTATATTCAGCACCTTGTTACAATACTTATTCTTGTAGAATAGTTATATTAATAATTTTAATAATGTTATATTAATAATATAATTCTGTCCTATATATAATTTCTAATCCTTTATTGCTAGTTTATGATCTAATCCTATTCTATTTGATAACTGACGAGTTTCTCACTAGATACTATCTATACATGCGATACATATGAAATCAAAATCGAGACTCTGCTCTATATAAAATTGCAGGTCAGCTCCAAGGCAGTTGGTCCAATGCTGACCCACAGGTTTCCCTTGCGGGGACAAGGACAAACTCCGTCCATTGCCTGATGCCGGGATCTGTGTAGGCACCCTGCCCTTCTCTGGATGCAGAGATGGCGAGACTGTTGAGGCAACAATATTGCTGCTGACGTCATAGTTTGGCTGCACAGCGTTTTCCCTTCCCCCTGTCGGAGAGGGATAGCGGGAGACAAGCACACATCCGATGATGGGCAACAAGTCTCGACTTTATTCCGTTAGTCACGTCTTTTATACACTCCGTAATGAAGCTCATACATAGTGCAAAAACAAGCTCACCATTGGTTACTCATATCAACACCAACTCCTCCTAAGTTTTCATTCTTGTGGTTAGAGTAAGCATTCTAGTCATTCTTTACCCATCACATTATCCTGTTGTTTTTCTAACGATCACTCACAAGGGCACAGTGCCCTTGTCAGCCTCAGGATTAAGCTGAGTCCTAAATTTAGTTAGTTCTACATCTGTAGGCTGATGTAAATTAACATGTCCTTTGTTCTTTAACCACTCTTCCACAATACTCTCCACATCCCCCTCTTTCCCATGGACTGCGAGGGGGTTCTCTACCACCAGGAGCAAGTCCTGCAAGCACAGCAGTGTGCAGAAGAACCTCTTTCACTGTTTGTTGTCCAGGATCTCTTTCAATGACATCTGCAGATCCGCACACTGCCTCATGGCCTGGGAGTGAGCACTTGGATCCGTCACCAGATCGTGGAAGAGATTGAATCGCGCCCCTAATAGGACCTCAGGGCTCAAAGTGATCTCCTCAGGAAGCCAGCAGTTGCCCAAAACAAAATGGTCGAGGCGTCTCTCTTCCACACATTTGCACAGGCGCTCACTGATATCCATCAGCCGACTCACAAAATGTCTCCTGCCCCACTGTGACACAGGCATGGTGTTCAGGAGGTGCATGACAATGGTCTTGAAGATATAAGTGGAAAAGCCTGAGCCCTGCTGAAGACAGGTGAAGAACTGCAGGCACTTGAGATGCGAGCTGTCAGGGGAAGCATGCCTGTCAATGTACTTGAAGAACTTCATCTCTGCCACGGCGTAGCATTCCGACCAGGTTGTGTTTAAGGAGACCGAGGCTTGCGCATTCTGGCTGGTCACAAAGATGTCTGAGCTGCCCTGTTGCACCCCAAACAGCAACTGGATCCAGTAGCTTCGTTTGCCATTGGTCACCTTGAATTGGCAGGAGCGTCCGAAGGACATGCTCTCTAAATGCCAATAGTGGGACTGCAGCAGTTTCGGCCACACAACTGCCAGCACGTAGTAGAACCAGCAGGCAGTTTTCTTCACGTTCAGGTAGGATTTTGTGCACAGGGTGTCAAGAAGGCAGCAATCGTGATTCCCCGTGAGCTCTTCCTTGGCTTGGTGCAGGAAGCACAGCTTGTTCTTTCCCTCCTCCTTCCCTGCGCAGGTGCACTCCAGCTGCACGCGGACACGGAAGGTCCTCTCGCACCTCTGTGCTGCAGAGATTGGCTCCAGGTGGAAGCTGTGCCCTTGTGGAGGACTCATGGGGATGAGCACCTGGTACACAATGTCCTTGTCATGGGGACTCCAACCTTCGAAGGCACTGCCAATCACAATGGCATGTTGAAGCACAGGGTAGAAACTTTTGGACAGGTGAAATTGAAAGTAAACTGAAAAACTGTCCATCAGCTCTGTTACCCACTGTCCTCCTCTCAGCAGGTCCTGTTCAGGCCACAGAATCCCTCCCATGTGATTCTCCACATCTCATCGGAATCAACGTAGTCTTCATCTTCATTTTGCACATCAGCATTGACAACTCCATTTCCAAATACATCCCCTCCATTTCCAGCTGCACCCTCTATGTTTGCAGCAGCATTGTCAACTCCCTGTGCATAGCCATTGTCATCGTAGCTTGCCTCCCCATTGATGTCACTGTAGTATTCGTCTGCATCGTCAACGTCATCTTCATTTTCAGCAACCTCTGGTCCTTTCTGCCCCTCTCTCCTCTGGCTCCTTTTCCTCCACTTGCACCACAGAGCCAAGAGAAGGAGCAGGAGAACAGCAAGAGCCCAGACCTGCCAGTGCTGCAAGGCAGACCACAGCAGGTGTCCCCCAGCACTCTGCTGCAGGGCCAGCTCTTCCACCTCCCGCTCCAGACGAATTCTCTCCTCTTCCAGGAACTTTGCTCTCACCTCCATTCTCAGCCGTGTCACTTCCTCCACATCGTCACCCACGGGCTGTGGGTACTGGAGTATGTTTTGCAGCAGCAAGAACCACAATACCCAGGGGGTATCCATGGTCTGCAGGAAGATGGAGAGAAGGCCTTGAGTGGTGCTGGCACTAGAGAGGCCGCTGGCACTGGGGGCAGCAGGGAGGGGAACCCCAGGGATGTGGGGCAGGGAGGACAGGGCCACACACAGCTGGCAAGCGGCAGGGCCTCTCCTGCTGCCTCAGCAGCAGCAGCAGCAGCAGCAGCAGCAGGGTGCTCTGCACAAGGCTCTGCTGCAAGGAGATGTCCCTGCCTGCCAGGACAGAACCCAGCCCGAGGAGCAGCCTTTCTGCCCCAGCCCTTGTGCCATGCCCAGCCTCCCCACCACGTCTGTACTCACCGCTTGCCTGAGCAATACTGGGCCAACGTTACCTGCTGGGGCCTCTGACACCTGCCCCTACTGTGACATGTCCCCTGTGATGTCACAGATGTCCCAGGACACCTCAGCCAGGCCAGCCCTGCCCTTTGTGACACACCCAGCAGGGAACAGAAATTCTTAGGTAGGCCTTTCATGTCTTTTCATCATGTTCCAGCACCTATATTGGCATGTTATTATCAGTTGGGATGAGAGCAGAGGGATAGAACCCCTCGTTCCAGTGACACCACAGCCCCTGGGTTTAAAACACTTCGAGGGAGGCATGATTCCTTCTTAAAAATACTGATAGAGGCATGAAGAAAGCACCTGCCCCTCTTCAGCTCCACAAAAGCTCCAGGGGAAGATCACAAGAGCAGCAATGTCAGAGCGCTGCTCGCTGCCCTCACGGGCTCTGCCGACCCGGCGCTCCCCGGGGCTCCTGCCGGGCACTGCTGCAGCCTCTCCGTGCCTGCAGAGACCTGCAGGGACTGCGCCAGGGCCGCTGGCTTCCCACTGGCACGGGGCAAGGGATTCCTGCCTTCCGAGGCGGCCGAGGCGCTGGCACACGCTGCCCGCAGCAGCTGCGGCTGCCCCAGCCCTGGGGCTGGCAGCAAGCCGGCCCGCTGGGAGCTGTGGGCAGCAGGGCTGCCAGGAAGCCCCTTGGGAGGACCCTGGCCAGCCGAGCTCTGCTGTGATTCCCCCGTCACGGGGGCCGGGGGCAGCTGGGCCCAAGTTCTGCTTAGAACCAGTTCTGAGCTCTCAGTTTGCCTCAGTTCAAGGAGACTGCTCCCCAGCCCACATTCACAACTTGTGCCATTTCCCCAAACTATCGCTCTGCTGGAGATCAAGGAAGTCCTGCATGATCCGCATTCTGCGATCTTGTCCTTTATTGAGTCAAGAGCAAGGCTGCTGCCTACTTGCCACTCCTAAATATACTAACTGTAGAGCACAATTATGCACCCCCAACAGACAGAGACACGATCTGTGACTTTATTTGTACATTGAAAAATAATGTCATATAGGTTATCTATATTTATATAGGCTCTACATCTTATAAATAAAATATATCTGTAATAACTACATCTGTTTTACAACAATCTTTCCAAATTATGAATGCACTTAGAGCAGTAATATATGTCATATCACATACTGGCACTAAACATGTGCTAGATTATATTCAACACCTTGTTACAATACTTATTCTTGTAGAATAGTTTATATTAATAATTTTAATAATATTGTTTTAATAATATTATATTAATAATATAATTCTGTCCTATATATAATTTCTAATCCTTTATTGCTAGTTTATGATCTAATCCTATTCTATTTGATAACTGACGAGTTTCTCACTAGATACTATCTATACATGCGATACATATGAAATCAAAATCGAGACTCTGCTCTATATAAAATTGCAGGTCAGCTCCAAGGCAGTTGGTCCAATGCTGACCCACAGGTTTCCCTTGCGGGGACAAGGACAAACTCTGTCCATTGCCTGATGCCGGGATCTGTGTAGGCACCCTGCCCTTCTCTGGATGCAGAGATGGCGAGACTGTTGAGGCAACAATATTGCTGCTGACGTCATAGTTTGGCTGCACAGCGTTTTCCCTTCCCCCTAATTCCCATGGACTGTGAGGGGGTTCTCTACCACCAGGAGCAAGTCCTGCAAGCACAGCAGTGTGCAGAAGAACCTCTTTCACTGTTTGTTGTCCAGGATCTCTTTCAACGACATCTGCAGATCTGCACACTGCCTCATGGCCTGGGAGTGAGCACTTGGATCCGTCACCAGATCGTGGAAGAGATTGAATTGCGCCCCTAATAGGACCTCAGGGCTCAAAGTGATCTCCTCAGGAAGCCAGCAGTTGCCCAAAACGAAATGGTCGAGGCGTCTCTCTTCCACACATTTGCACAGGCGCTCACTGATATCCATCAGCCGACTCACAAAATGTCTCCTTCCCTGTCGCTCTGGGCGATGAACTAACAACATGAGACCTCATTATAAAAAACTGCATCTGACTCCACTTTATTCAAACAACTGCCCTCCTTATATACCTTTTAGAACAGGCCACTCTCATTGGTTAGAAGAGTGCCAGAACTCTTCTAACCATTGGCCCAAAGCGATGGATAGAGACAAGTCCATCCCACAGAAAAGAATGCAAAACATCACTCTCGTTACAATAACACTTGCCATGCTTATGTCAAGTCTGTGGGAACAAGGTCTTCTGAAACCTAAACATCACAAAGAAAATGAATTCAGAAACTCAGAAACCTCAGGCCTAGAAAACCAGACTACATCTCACCCTTTCGGTATAAAAAAAAATTTTTTTAAAAAATGCGAAGCTTCAGTGCCTGCTTTTGAAATGAAAAGAACCTGGGAAAATTGCTGAAACACCATGAGAGCAGCTCTCAGTTCCCCAATTGGGCTGAGCCAGTCTCATTGCCTTTCAGCTCCCACAGCTGAACCAGATGAGTGTCTCTCCCAGCCACCATACAGGCGGCACGAGACACAGTGTGCCCCCCACCCCAATGGTCCCCGTCCAAGATCCGTCCCAATCGCAACCCCCAGCCACCCAACATCCCAGCCCCAGAGGATCTGAGCAGTCATGGTAACACAAGGTGGAACCATCCCAGACTGTCCCTCTGAGTTGATGATCATCACGGGCTGCTGGCTCACAAAGCATTGTCTCAGTCCCAATCCTACAACAGTCATTTGTGTAGAGTTGAAGGGCCACTGCAGGAGGGCAAGCAGCGATGGAGACAATGGTGAATCCCATGTCCCACACGGTCTCGCAGGTAGATCTGTGATGGGGTGGCGCCTGGGAAGCCCAGTGTACACCACTGCTCAGGGCGATCACCAGACAGGACAGCAGTTCAGTAGCTTGAGGCGGCCCAGGACACCCGAAGCAGCCATCTTCTTGCCACCAGACCTCTGTCCTAAAAACAGAAGACTCGAAAGGCACAATTTGAACAATCAGAGTTTCCCCAGGAACAAAGCCAGGGAGGGTGGGTATAAAAATCATAGTATAAATTTGTCTCTGGTTCTGTTTCTTGTCTTTCAAAACTGCCTGCACCAGACTGGACTCCACCTTGTCCAGAAATATCTGAGATCTCTGGGTCTTACAGTAACTTGACATGGTGGAAGTGTCCAATAACTGTGTGCAGCAAGGACACCTGTTTGGTGTCCTCTGCATTGTGCTTCCACCTGTTCCTTGCCTCCTGTTCCAAACATGAACAATGAAGAAGGCAGTTGAATTGGGATGGCATTCCCAGTTCCACCGGAGACAGGAACATGTGAGGAATCAGCAGCAAATGCCTGAATTCTCTCAGCCCTGGCAGAAGCCGTGAGTACTGATGGCAAGCTCTGAAGAGCTGCCTGCGTACTCGAATCATGTGAAAAAGGCACTGAAAAGGATTCGGCTCCACCCTCTTCTCTATCTTGGAGAGGGAACGGAGCGGTTTGAGAAGGCACCGGGACAGACCCGGCTTCTCTCGTGGAAGAAAGCACAGCTGGGATCGACCCAGCCGCCTCCTCCACCGGTGCCCCGGCCAAAGCCGGGGCGTGGAAAACCGTGCCCGGCTCCACCACAGTGCCGTCCCCTCCGGGCGGGACAGCCAGGGACGGGACGGGGAGCGGCCCCGCCTGTCCCTCCAAGGTCCCGGCCCCCGCCGCTGCCGCGGCCATTTTCGGGGCAGGAGAAGCCGCAGCCGGGAGCCCTTCGGTGCCATCCCCCTCCGCCAGCGCGGGCAGACGCGGGGCAGGGGGTGCCGCGGCCGGACCCCGCCAGTCCCGCCCGCAGCCGCCGCCGCGGCCGCCAAGGGCGGGCAAAGGGCGGTGCGGGAGGCGGCGGGGGCCGCTCGGAGCCGGCACCCCCCGATCCGGCGCAGCCGCCGCGGGAAGGGGCGCCACAAAGGGCAGCGTGGCCGGGCCCCCCCCGGCCCCGCCGGACCCCGGAGCTGCCGGCAGCGGCTGGCTCCGGGCCATCGCCGCCCCCGCCCCAACCGGCCCTGTCTGCACAGGAGCCGCGGGGCGCCCATGGGGGCGGACTGAAAGCGCCCTTCGCAGGGGCTGAAGGGGAAAAACATGAGTGCCTGGTCTTTGAAGCACAGCTGATGACTGCGCACAGCCAGGGCCGGGCCCTACCCCACCGCAAAGAATGCGGGGGTTGCAGGGGTCCCTTGAGGGGAGGGTTCCGTCCCTGGCATCTCACAGGCAGCTGATGGCCGCACTGAGCCAGGACTGAATCCATTCCCCATTGCAGGGAACGCACAGGGCATACTCTGATCCTCTCCCTCGAATGCATTCCCAAGCTCCGAGGGACATGGCTCCTTTGGGGTGGAGTCGGGGGACGACGTGAGGGTCTCCGACCTGCTCCGATCTCCCTGGCCATCCATGACGGAGCTCTGGGGGACAGAAGCTCCAGAACCTGAAGAGAACCCCCATTTCCCTTTTCCAAATGCCATCACAGTCTCAACGCCAAATGGCTAAAAGTGGGGCTACACTCATGTCACCCCTACCGAGTGAATCGAGTAGAGCATCGCCCACAGCCCTCCATCGGCTTTCCGATAGTATCAACTCAGTGCTATAGAAGAGCCCTCTCTTTTTTCCCTAGAAATAAAGGAGATCAGAATTTTCTCGGGAAATTCCAGTTCTCTGCTGCACAATCATTCCGCAAAAGTCCAAGACCAAGTTATGATCTTGGTTTAGGGTAGAAATTCCCATTTTTGCCAAAAAATTTGTCTCCTCAACCAGAAAAGAGGAAACAAACTGGCAAAAACCCATGGGCTGATTTATCAAAACAAACCCACCCCGACTATGAAAAGACAAAGGATAAAAATTTGTGGCTACATCACGCTGGCAATTCACCAGGCGATATGTCGGGGTCCACCAGACAATACGTCGGGGTCCACGAGACGATACGTTGGGGTACCCCAGAGGTCGCTGTGGGAGATGAAAAAATGACATGACACCTCATTATAAAAAACTGCATCTGACTCCACTTTATTCAAACAACTGCCCTCCTTATATACCTTTTAGAACAGGCCACTCTCATTGGTTAGAAGAGTGCCAGAACTCTTCTAACCATTGGCCCAAAGCGATGGATAGAGACAAGTCCATCCCACAGAAAAGAATGCAAAACATCACTCTCGTTACAATAGCACTTGCCATGCTTATGTCAAGTCTGTGGGAACAAGGTCTTCTGAAACCTAAACACCACAAAGAAACTGAGTTCAGAAACTCAGAAACCTCAGGCCTAAAAAACCAGACTACACCAATATAGGTGATGGAACATGATGAAAAGACATGAAAGGCCTACCTAAGAATTTCTGTTCCCTGCTGGGTGTGTCACAAAGGGCAGGGCTGGCCTGGCTGAGGTGTCCTGGGACATCTGTGACATCACAGGGGACATGTCACAGTAGGGGCAGGTGTCAGAGGCCCCAGCAGGTAACGTTGGCCCAGTATTGCTCAGGCAAGCGGTGAGTACAGACGTGGTGGGGAGGCTGGGCATGGCACAAGGGCTGGGGCAGAAAGGCTGCTCCTCGGGCTGGGTTCTGTCCTGGCAGGCAGGGACATCTCCTCGCAGCAGAGCCTTGTGCAGAGCGCCCTGCTGCTGCTGCTGCTGCTGCTGAGGCAGCAGGAGAGGCCCTGCCGCTTGCCAGCTGTGTGTGGCCCTGTCCTCCCTGCCCCACATCCCTGGGGTTCCCCTCCCTGCTGCCCCCAGTGCCAGCGGCCTCTCTAGTGCCAGCACCACTCAAGGCCTTCTCTCCATCTTCCTGCAGACCATGGATACCCCCGGGTATTGTGGTTCTTGCTGCTGCAAAACATACTCCTGTACCCACAGCCCGTGGGTGACGATGTGGAGGAAGTGACACGGCTGAGAATGGAGGTGAGAGCAAAGTTCCTGGAAGAGGAGAGAATTCGTCTGGAGCGGGAGGTGGAAGAGCTGGCCCTGCAGCAGAGTGCTGGGGGACACCTGCTGTGGTCTGCCTTGCAGCACTGGCAGGTCTGGGCTCTTGCTGTTCTCCTGCTCCTTCTCTTGGCTCTGTGGTGCAAGTGGAGGAAAAGGAGCAAGAGGAGAGAGGGGCAGAAAGGACCAGAGGTTGCTGAAAATGAAGATGACGTTGACGATGCAGACGAATACTACAGTGACATCAATGGGGAGGCAAGCTACGACGACAATGGCTATGCACAGGGAGTTGACAATGCTGCTGCAAACATAGAGGGTGCAGCTGGAAATGGAGGGGATGTATTTGGAAATGGAGTTGTCAATGCTGATGTGCAAAATGAAGATAAGGACTACGTTGATTCCGATGAGATGTGGAGAATCACATGGGAGGGACTCTGTGGCCTGAACAGGACCTGCTGAGAGGAGGACAGTGGGTAACAGAGCTGATGGACAGTTTTTCAGTTTACTTTCAATTTCACCTGTCCAAAAGTTTCTACCCTGTGCTTCAACATGCCATTGTGATTGGCAGTGCCTTCGAAGGTTGGAGTCCCCATGACAAGGACATTGTGTACGAGGTGCTCATCCCCATGAGTCCTCCACAAGGGCACAGCTTCCACCTGGAGCCAATCTCTGCAGCACAGAGGTGCGAGAGGACCTTCCGTGTCCGCGTGCAGCTGGAGTGCACCTGCACAGGGAAGGAGGAGGGAAAGAACAAGCTGTGCTTCCTGCACCAAGCCAAGGAAGAGCTCACGGGGAATCACGATTGCTGCCTTCTTGACACCCTGTGCACAAAATCCTACCTGAACGTGAAGAAAACTGCCTGCTGGTTCTACTACGTGCTGGCAGTTGTGTGGCCGAAACTGCTGCAGTCCCGCTATTGGCATTTAGAGAGCATGTCCTTCGGACGCTCTTGCCAATTCAAGGTGACCAATGGCAAACGAAGCTACTGGATCCAGTTGCTGTTTGGGGTGCAACAGGGCAGCTCAGACATCTTTGTGACCAGCCAGAATGCGCAAGCCTCGGTCTCCTTAAACACAACCTGGTCGGAATGCTACGCCGTGGCAGAGATGAAGTTCTTCAAGTACATTGACAGGCATGCTTCCCCTGACAGCTCGCATCTCAAGTGCCTGCAGTTCTTCACCTGTCTTCAGCAGGGCTCAGGCTTTTCCACTTACACCTTCAAGACCATTGTCATGCACCTCCTGAACACCATGCCTGTGTCACAGTGGGGCAGGAGACATTTTGTGAGTCGGCTGATGGATATCAGTGAGCGCCTGTGCAAATGTGTGGAAGAGAGACGCCTCGACCATTTCGTTTTGGGCAACTGCTGGCTTCCTGAGGAGATCACTTTGAGCCCTGAGGTCCTATTAGGGGTGTGATTCAATCTCTTCCACGATCTGGTGACGGATCCAAGTGCTCACTCCCAGGCCATGAGGCAGTGTGCGGATCTGCAGATGTCATTGAAAGAGATCCTGGACAACAAACAGTGAAAGAGGTTCTTCTGCACACTGCTGTGCTTGCAGGACTTGCTCCTGGTGGTAGAGAACCCCCTCACAGTCCATGGGAAAGAGGGGGATGTGGAGAGTATTGTGGAAGAGTGGTTAAAGAACAAAGGACATGTTTATTTACATCAGCCTACAGATGTAGAACTAACTAAATTTAGGACTCAGCTTAATCCTGAGGCTGAAAAGGGCACTGTGCCCTTGTGAGTGATCGTTAGAAAAACAACAGGATAATGTGATGGGTAAAGAATGACTAGAATGCTTACTCTAACCACAAGAATGAAAACTTAGGAGGAGTTGGTGTTGATATGAGTAACCAATGGTGAGCTTCTTTTTGCACTATGTATGAGCTTCATTACGGAGTGTATAAAAGACGTGACTAACGGAATAAAGTCGAGACTTGTTGACCATCATCGGATGTGTGCTTGTCTCCCGCTATCCCTCTCCGACAGGGGGAAGGGAAAACGCTGTGCAGCCAAACTATGACGTCAGCAGCAATATTGTTGCCTCAACAGTCTCGCCATCTCTGCATCCAGAGAAGGGCAGGGTGCCTACACAGATCCCGGCATCAGGCAATGGACGGAGTTTGTCCTTGTCCCCGCAAGGGAAACCTGTGGGTCAGCATTGGACCAACTGCCTTGGAGCTGACCTGCAATTTTATATAGAGCAGAGTCTCGATTTTGATTTCATATGTATCGCATGTATAGATAGTATCTAGTGAGAAACTCGTCAGTTATCAAATAGAATAGGATTAGATCATAAACTAGCAATAAAGGATTAGAAATTATATATAGGACAGAATTATATTATTAATATAATATTATTAAAACAATATTATTAAAATTATTAATATAACTATTCTACAAGAATAAGTATTGTAACAAGGTGTTGAATATAATCTAGCACATGTTTAGTGCCAGTATGTGATATGACATATATTACTGCTCTAAGTGCATTCATAATTTGGAAAGATTGTTGTAAAACAGATGTAGTTATTACAGATATATTTTATTTATAAGATGTAGAGCCTATATAAATATAGATAACCTATATGACATTATTTTTCAATGTACAAATAAAGTCACAGATCGTGTCTCTGTCTGTTGGGGGTGCATAATTGTGCTCTACAGTTAGTGTATTTAGGAGTGGCAAGTAGGCAGCAGCCTTGCTCTTGACTCAATAAAGGACAAGATCGCAGAATGCGGATCATGCAGGACTTCCTTGATCTCCAGCAGAGCGATAGTTTGGGGAAATGGCACAAGTTGTGAATGTGGGCTGGGGAGCAGTCTCCTTGAACTGAGGCAAACTGAGAGCTCAGAACTGGTTCTAAGCAGAACTTGGGCCCAGCTGCCCCCGGCCCCCGTGACGGGGGAATCACAGCAGAGCTCGGCTGGCCAGGGTCCTCCCAAGGGGCTTCCTGGCAGCCCTGCTGCCCACAGCTCCCAGCGGGCCGGCTTGCTGCCAGCCCCAGGGCTGGGGCAGCCGCAGCTGCCGCGGGCAGCGTGTGCCAGCGCCTCGGCCGCCTCGGAAGGCAGGAATCCCTTGCCCCGTGCCAGTGGGAAGCCAGCGGCCCTGGCGCAGTCCCTGCAGGTCTCTGCAGGCACGGAGAGGCCGCAGCAGTGCCCGGCAGGAGCCCCGGGGAGCGCCGGGTCGGCAGAGCCCGTGAGGGCAGCGAGCAGCGCTCTGACATTGCTGCTCTTGTGATCTTCCCCTGGAGCTTTTGTGGGGCTGAAGAGGGGCAGGTGCTTTCTTCATGCCTCTATCAGTATTTTTAAGAAGGAATCATGCCTCCCTCGAAGTGTTTTAAACCCAGGGGCTGTGGTGTCACTGGAACGAGGGGTTCTATCCCTCTGCTCTCATCCCAACTGATAATAACATGCCAATATAGGTGCTGGAACATGATGAAAAGACATGAAAGGCCTACCTAAGAATTTCTGTTCCCTGCTGGGTGTGTCACAAAGGGCAGGGCTGGCCTGGCTGAGGTGTCCTGGGACATCTGTGACATCACAGGGGACATATCACAGTAGGGGCAGGTGTCAGAGGCCCCAGCAGGTAACGTTGGCCCAGTATTGCTCAGGCAAGCGGTGAGTACAGACGTGGTGGGGAGGCTGGGCATGGCACAAGGGCTGGGGCAGAAAGGCTGCTCCTCGGGCTGGGTTCTGTCCTGGCAGGCAGGGACATCTCCTCGCAGCAGAGCCTTGTGCAGAGCGCCCTGCTGCTGCTGCTGCTGCTGCTGCTGCTGAGGCAGCAGGAGAGGCCCTGCCGCTTGCCAGCTGTGTGTGGCCCTGTCCTCCCTGCCCCACATCCCTGGGGTTCCCCTCCCTGCTGCCCCCAGTGCCAGCGGCCTCTCTAGTGCCAGCACCACTCAAGGCCTTCTCTCCATCTTCCTGCAGACCATGGATACCCTCTGGGTATTGTGGTTCTTGCTGCTGCAAAACATACTCCAGTACCCACAGCCCGTGGGTGATGATGTGGAGGAAGTGACACGGCTGAGAATGGAGGTGAGAGCAAAGTTCCTGGAAGAGGAGAGAATTCGTCTGGAGCGGGAGGTGGAAGAGCTGGCCCTGCAGCAGAGTGCTGGGGGACACCTGCTGTGGTCTGCCTTGCAGCACTGGCAGGTCTGGGCTCTTGCTGTTCTCCTGCTCCTTCTCTTGGCTCTGTGGTGCAAGTGGAGGAAAAGGAGCCAGAGGAAGAAGGGGCAGAAAGGACCAGAGGTTGCTGAAAATGAAGATGACGTTGACGATGCAGACGAATACTACAGTGACATCAATGGGGAGGCAAGCTACGACGACAATGGCTATGCACAGGGAGTTGACAATGCTGCTGCAAACATAGAGGGTGCAGCTGGAAATGGAGGGGATGTATTTGGAAATGGAGTTGTCAATGCTGATGTGCAAAATGAAGATAAGGACTACGTTGATTCCGATGAGATGTGGAGAATCACATGGGAGGGATTCTGTGGCCTGAACAGGACCTGCTGAGAGGAGGACAGTGGGTAACAGAGCTGATGGACAGTTTTTCAGTTTACTTTCAATCTCACCTCTCCAAAAGTTTCTACCCTGTGCTGCAACATGCCATTGGGATGGGCAGTGCCTTCGAAGGTTGGAGTCCCCATGACAAGGACGTTGTGTACCAGGTGCTCATCCCCATGAGTCCTCCACAAGGGCACAGCTTCCACCTGGAGCCAATCTCTGCAGCACAGAGGTGCGAGAGGACCTTCCGTGTCCGCGTGCAGCTGGAGTGCACCTGCGCAGGGAAGGAGGAGGGAAAGAACAAGCTGTGCTTCCTGCACCAAGCCAAGGAAGAGCTCACGGGGAATCACGATTGCTGCCTTCTTGACACCCTGTGCACAAAATCCTACCTGAACGTGAAGAAAACTGCCTGCTGGTTCTACTACGTGCTGGCAGTTGTGTGGCCGAAACTGCTGCAGTCCCACTATTGGCATTTAGAGAGCATGTCCTTCGGACGCTCCTGCCAATTCAAGGTGACCAATGGCAAACGAAGCTACTGGATCCAGTTGCTGTTTGGGGTGCAACAGGGCAGCTCAGACATCTTTGTGACCAGCCAGAATGCGCAAGCCTCGGTCTCCTTAAACACAACCTGGTCGGAATGCTACGCCGTGGCAGAGATGAAGTTCTTCAAGTACATTGACAGGCATGCTTCCCCTGACAGCTCGCATCTCAAGTGCCTGCAGTTCTTCACCTGTCTTCAGCAGGGCTCAGGCTTTTCCACTTATATCTTCAAGACCATTGTCATGCACCTCCTGAACACCATGCCTGTGTCACAGTGGGGCAGGAGACATTTTGTGAGTCGGCTGATGGATATCAGTGAGCGCCTGTGCAAATGTGTGGAAGAGAGACGCCTCGACCATTTTGTTTTGGGCAACTGCTGGCTTCCTGAGGAGATCACTTTGAGCCCTGAGGTCCTATTAGGGGCGCGATTCAATCTCTTCCACGATCTGGTGACGGATCCAAGTGCTCACTCCCAGGCCATGAGGCAGTGTGCGGATCTGCAGATGTCATTGAAAGAGATCCTGGACAACAAACAGTGAAAGAGGTTCTTCTGCACACTGCTGTGCTTGCAGGACTTGCTCCTGGTGGTAGAGAACCCCCTCGCAGTCCATGGGAAAGAGGGGGATGTGGAGAGTATTGTGGAAGAGTGGTTAAAGAACAAAGGACATGTTAATTTACATCAGCCTACAGATGTAGAACTAACTAAATTTAGGACTCAGCTTAATCCTGAGGCTGACAAGGGCACTGTGCCCTTGTGAGTGATCGTTAGAAAAACAACAGGATAATGTGATGGGTAAAGAATGACTAGAATGCTTACTCTAACCACAAGAATGAAAACTTAGGAGGAGTTGGTGTTGATATGAGTAACCAATGGTGAGCTTGTTTTTGCACTATGTATGAGCTTCATTACGGAGTGTATAAAAGACGTGACTAACGGAATAAAGTCGAGACTTGTTGCCCATCATCGGATGTGTGCTTGTCTCCCGCTATCCCTCTCCGACAGGGGGAAGGGAAAACGCTGTGCAGCCAAACTATGACGTCAGCAGCAATATTGTTGCCTCAACAGTCTCGCCATCTCTGCATCCAGAGAAGGGCAGGGTGCCTACACAGATCCCGGCATCAGGCAATGGACGGAGTTTGTCCTTGTCCCCGCAAGGGAAACCTGTGGGTCAGCATTGGACCAACTGCCTTGGAGCTGACCTGCAATTTTATATAGAGCAGAGTCTCGATTTTGATTTCATATGTATCGCATGTATAGATAGTATCTAGTGAGAAACTCGTCAGTTATCAAATAGAATAGGATTAGATCATAAACTAGCAATAAAGGATTAGAAATTATATATAGGACAGAATTATATTATTAATATAACATTATTAAAATTATTAATATAACTATTCTACAAGAATAAGTATTGTAACAAGGTGCTGAATATAATCTAGCGCATGTTTAGTGCCAGTATGTGATATGACATATATTACTGCTCTAAGTGCATTCATAATTTGGAAAGATTGTTGTAAAACAGATGTAGTTATTACAGATATATTTTATTTATAAGATGTAGAGCCTATATAAATATAGATAACCTATATGACATTATTTTTCAATGTACAAATAAAGTCACAGATCGTGTCTCTGTCTGTTGGGGGTGCATAATTGTGCTCTACAGTTAGTGTATTTAGGAGTGGCAAGTAGGCAGCAGCCTTGCTCTTGACTCAATAAAGGACAAGATCGCAGAATGCGGATCATGCAGGACTTCCTTGATCTCCAGCAGAGCGATAGTTTGGGGAAATGGCACAAGTTGTGAATGTGGGCTGGGGAGCAGTCTCCTTGAACTGAGGCAAACTGAGAGCTCAGAACTGGTTCTAAGCAGAACTTGGGCCCAGCTGCCCCTGGCCCCCGTGACGGGGGAATCACAGCAGAGCTCGGCTGGCCAGGGTCCTCCCAAGGGGCTTCCTGGCAGCCCTGCTGCCCACAGCTCCCAGCGGGCCGGCTTGCTGCCAGCCCCAGGGCTGGGGCAGCCGCAGCTGCCGCGGGCAGCGTGTGCCAGCGCCTCGGCCGCCTCGGAAGGCAGGAATCCCTTGCCCCGTGCCAGTGGGAAGCCAGCGGCCCTGGCGCAGTCCCTGCAGGTCTCTGCAGGCACGGAGAGGCTGCAGCAGTGCCCGGCAGGAGCCCCGGGGAGCGCCGGGTCAGCAGAGCCCGTGAGGGCAGCGAGCAGCGCTCTGACATTGCTGCTCTTGTGATCTTCCCCTGGAGCTTTTGTGGAGCTGAAGAGGGGCAGGTGCTTTCTTCATGCCTCTATCAGTATTTTTAAGAAGGAATCATGCCTCCCTTGAAGTGTTTTAAACCCAGGGGCTGTGGTGTCACTGGAACGAGGGGTTCTATCCCTCTGCTCTCATCCCAACTGATAATAACATGCCAATATAGGTGCTGGAACATGATGAAAAGACATGAAAGGCCTACCTAAGAATTTCTGTTCCCTGCTGGGTGTGTCACAAAGGGCAGGGCTGGCCTGGCTGAGGTGTCCTGGGACATCTGTGACATCACAGGGGACATGTCACAGTAGGGGCAGGTGTCAGAGGCCCCAGCAGGTAACGTTGGCCCAGTATTGCTCAGGCAAGCGGTGAGTACAGACGTGGTGGGGAGGCTGGGCATGGCACAAGGGCTGGGGCAGAAAGGCTGCTCCTCGGGCTGGGTTCTGTCCTGGCAGGCAGGGACATCTCCTCGCAGCAGAGCCTTGTGCAGAGCGCCCTGCTGCTGCTGCTGCTGCTGCTGAGGCAGCAGGAGAGGCCCTGCCGCTTGCCAGCTGTGTGTGGCCCTGTCCTCCCTGCCCCACATCCCTGGGGTTCCCCTCCCTGCTGCCCCCAGTGCCAGCGGCCTCTCTAGTGCCAGCACCACTCAAGGCCTTCTCTCCATCTTCCTGCAGACCATGGATACCCCGGGTATTGCGGTTCTTGCTACTGCAAAACATACTCCAGTACCCACAGCCCGTGGGTGACGATGTGGAGGAAGTGACACGGCTGAGAATGGAGGTGCAAGCAAAGTTCCTGGAAGAGGAAAGAATTCATCTGGAGCGGGAGGTGGAAGAGCTGGCCCTGCAGCAGAGTGCCGGGGGACACCTGCTGTGGTCTGCCTTGCAGCACTGGCAGGTCTGGGCTCTTGCTGTTCTCCTGCTCCTTCTCTTGGCTCTGTGGTTCAAGTGGAGGAAAAGGAGCCAGAGGAGAGAGGGGCAGGAAGGACCAGAGGTTTCTGAAAATGAAGATGACGTTGACGATGCAGACGAATACTACAGTGACATCAATGGGGAGGCAAGCTACGACGACAATGGCTATGCACAGGGAGTTGACAATGCTGCTGCAAACATAGAGGGTGCAGCTGGAAATGGAGGGGATGTATTTGGAAATGGAGTTGTCAATGCTGATGTGCAAAATGAAGATGAGGACTACGTTGATCCCAAGGACACGGGAAGAATGGTCATGGAACGCATTCTGTGGCCTGAACAGGACCTGCTGAGAGGAGGACAGTGGGTAACAGAGCTGATGGACAGTTTTTCAGTTTACTTTCAATCTCACCTCTCCAAAAGTTTCTACCCTGTGCTGCAACATGCCATTGGGATGGGCAGTGCCTTCGAAGGTTGGAGTCCCCATGACAAGGACGTTGTGTACCAGGTGCTCATCCCCATGAGTCCTCCACAAGGGCACAGCTTCCACCTGGAGCCAATCTCTGCAGCACAGAGGTGCGAGAGGACCTTCCGTGTCCGCGTGCAGCTGGAGTGCACCTGCGCAGGGAAGGAGGAGGGAAAGAACAAGCTGTGCTTCCTGCACCAAGCCAAGGAAGAGCTCACGGGGAATCACGATTGCTGCCTTCTTGACACCCTGTGCACAAAATCCTACCTGAACGTGAAGAAAACTGCCTGCTGGTTCTACTACGTGCTGGCAGTTGTGTGGCCGAAACTGCTGCAGTCCCACTATTGGCATTTAGAGAGCATGTCCTTCGGACGCTCCTGCCAATTCAAGGTGACCAATGGCAAACGAAGCTACTGGATCCAGTTGCTGTTTGGGGTGCAACAGGGCAGCTCAGACATCTTTGTGACCAGCCAGAATGCGCAAGCCTCGTCTCCTTAAACACAACCTGGTCGGAATGCTACGCCGTGGCAGAGATGAAGTTCTTCAAGTACATTGACAGGCATGCTTCCCCTGACAGCTCGCATCTCAAGTGCCTGCAGTTCTTCACCTGTCTTCAGCAGGGCTCAGGCTTTTCCACTTATATCTTCAAGACCATTGTCATGCACCTCCTGAACACCATGCCTGTGTCACAGTGGGGCAGGAGACATTTTGTGAGTCGGCTGATGGATATCAGTGAGCGCCTGTGCAAATGTGTGGAAGAGAGACGCCTCGACCATTTTGTTTTGGGCAACTGCTGGCTTCCTGAGGAGATCACTTTGAGCCCTGAGGTCCTATTAGGGGCGCGATTCAATCTCTTCCACGATCTGGTGACGGATCCAAGTGCTCACTCCCAGGCCATGAGGCAGTGTGCGGATCTGCAGATGTCATTGAAAGAGATCCTGGACAACAAACAGTGAAAGAGGTTCTTCTGCACACTGCTGTGCTTGCAGGACTTGCTCCTGGTGGTAGAGAACCCCCTCGCAGTCCATGGGAAAGAGGGGGATGTGGAGAGTATTGTGGAAGAG
Organism: Sitta carolinensis; assembly: GCA_032173965.1. NCBI lineage: Eukaryota > Metazoa > Chordata > Aves > Passeriformes > Sittidae > Sitta > Sitta carolinensis. Next base: position 10,575,436 of record JAVUNC010000030.1, read on the forward strand.
TGGTTAAAGAACAAAGGACATGTTAATTTACATCAGCCTACAGATGTAGAACTAACTAAATTTAGGACTCAGCTTAATCCTGAGGCTGACAAGGGCACTGTGCCCTTGTGAGTGATCGTTAGAAAAACAACAGGATAATGTGATGGGTAAAGAATGACTAGAATGCTTACTCTAACCACAAGAATGAAAACTTAGGAGGAGTTGGTGTTGATATGAGTAACCAATGGTGAGCTTGTTTTTGCACTATGTATGAGCTTCATTACGGAGTGTATAAAAGACGTGACTAACGGAATAAAGTCGAGACTTGTTGCCCATCATCGGATGTGTGCTTGTCTCCCGCTATCCCTCTCCGACAGGGGGAAGGGAAAACGCTGTGCAGCCAAACTATGACGTCAGCAGCAATATTGTTGCCTCAACAGTCTCGCCATCTCTGCATCCAGAGAAGGGCAGGGTGCCTACACAGATCCCGGCATCAGGCAATGGACGGAGTTTGTCCTTGTCCCCGCAAGGGAAACCTGTGGGTCAGCATTGGACCAACTGCCTTGGAGCTGACCTGCAATTTTATATAGAGCAGAGTCTCGATTTTGATTTCATATGTATCGCATGTATAGATAGTATCTAGTGAGAAACTCGTCAGTTATCAAATAGAATAGGATTAGATCATAAACTAGCAATAAAGGATTAGAAATTATATATAGGACAGAATTATATTATTAATATAACATTATTAAAATTATTAATATAACTATTCTACAAGAATAAGTATTGTAACAAGGTGCTGAATATAATCTAGCGCATGTTTAGTGCCAGTATGTGATATGACATATATTACTGCTCTAAGTGCATTCATAATTTGGAAAGATTGTTGTAAAACAGATGTAGTTATTACAGATATATTTTATTTATAAGATGTAGAGCCTATATAAATATAGATAACCTATATGACATTATTTTTCAATGTACAAATAAAGTCACAGATCGTGTCTCTGTCTGTTGGGGGTGCATAATTGTGCTCTACAGTTAGTGTATTTAGGAGTGGCAAGTAGGCAGCAGCCTTGCTCTTGACTCAATAAAGGACAAGATCGCAGAATGCGGATCATGCAGGACTTCCTTGATCTCCAGCAGAGCGATAGTTTGGGGAAATGGCACAAGTTGTGAATGTGGGCTGGGGAGCAGTCTCCTTGAACTGAGGCAAACTGAGAGCTCAGAACTGGTTCTAAGCAGAACTTGGGCCCAGCTGCCCCTGGCCCCCGTGACGGGGGAATCACAGCAGAGCTCGGCTGGCCAGGGTCCTCCCAAGGGGCTTCCTGGCAGCCCTGCTGCCCACAGCTCCCAGCGGGCCGGCTTGCTGCCAGCCCCAGGGCTGGGGCAGCCGCAGCTGCCGCGGGCAGCGTGTGCCAGCGCCTCGGCCGCCTCGGAAGGCAGGAATCCCTTGCCCCGTGCCAGTGGGAAGCCAGCGGCCCTGGCGCAGTCCCTGCAGGTCTCTGCAGGCACGGAGAGGCTGCAGCAGTGCCCGGCAGGAGCCCCGGGGAGCGCCGGGTCAGCAGAGCCCGTGAGGGCAGCGAGCAGCGCTCTGACATTGCTGCTCTTGTGATCTTCCCCTGGAGCTTTTGTGGAGCTGAAGAGGGGCAGGTGCTTTCTTCATGCCTCTATCAGTATTTTTAAGAAGGAATCATGCCTCCCTTGAAGTGTTTTAAACCCAGGGGCTGTGGTGTCACTGGAACGAGGGTTCTATCCCTCTGCTCTCATCCCAACTGATAATAACATGCCAATATAGGTGCTGGAACATGATGAAAAGACATGAAAGGCCTACCTAAGAATTTCTGTTCCCTGCTGGGTGTGTCACAAAGGGCAGGGCTGGCCTGGCTGAGGTGTCCTGGGACATCTGTGACATCACAGGGGACATGTCACAGTAGGGGCAGGTGTCAGAGGCCCCAGCAGGTAACGTTGGCCCAGTATTGCTCAGGCAAGCGGTGAGTACAGACGTGGTGGGGAGGCTGGGCATGGCACAAGGGCTGGGGCAGAAAGGCTGCTCCTCGGGCTGGGTTCTGTCCTGGCAGGCAGGGACATCTCCTCGCAGCAGAGCCTTGTGCAGAGCGCCCTGCTGCTGCTGCTGCTGCTGCTGAGGCAGCAGGAGAGGCCCTGCCGCTTGCCAGCTGTGTGTGGCCCTGTCCTCCCTGCCCCACATCCCTGGGGTTCCCCTCCCTGCTGCCCCCAGTGCCAGCGGCCTCTCTAGTGCCAGCACCACTCAAGGCCTTCTCTCCATCTTCCTGCAGACCATGGATACCCCCGGGGTATTGCGGTTCTTGCTACTGCAAAACATACTCCAGTACCCACAGCCCGTGGGTGACGATGTGGAGGAAGTGACACGGCTGAGAATGGAGGTGCAAGCAAAGTTCCTGGAAGAGGAAAGAATTCATCTGGAGCGGGAGGTGGAAGAGCTGGCCCTGCAGCAGAGTGCCGGGGGACACCTGCTGTGGTCTGCCTTGCAGCACTGGCAGGTCTGGGCTCTTGCTGTTCTCCTGCTCCTTCTCTTGGCTCTGTGGTTCAAGTGGAGGAAAAGGAGCCAGAGGAGAGAGGGGCAGGAAGGACCAGAGGTTTCTGAAAATGAAGATGACGTTGACGATGCAGACGAATACTACAGTGACATCAATGGGGAGGCAAGCTACGACGACAATGGCTATGCACAGGGAGTTGACAATGCTGCTGCAAACATAGAGGGTGCAGCTGGAAATGGAGGGGATGTATTTGGAAATGGAGTTGTCAATGCTGATGTGCAAAATGAAGATGAGGACTACGTTGATCCCAAGGACACGGGAAGAATGGTCATGGAACGCATTCTGTGGCCTGAACAGGACCTGCTGAGAGGAGGACAGTGGGTAACAGAGCTGATGGACAGTTTTTCAGTTTACTTTCAATCTCACCTCTCCAAAAGTTTCTACCCTGTGCTGCAACATGCCATTGGGATGGGCAGTGCCTTCGAAGGTTGGAGTCCCCATGACAAGGACGTTGTGTACCAGGTGCTCATCCCCATGAGTCCTCCACAAGGGCACAGCTTCCACCTGGAGCCAATCTCTGCAGCACAGAGGTGCGAGAGGACCTTCCGTGTCCGCGTGCAGCTGGAGTGCACCTGCGCAGGGAAGGAGGAGGGAAAGAACAAGCTGTGCTTCCTGCACCAAGCCAAGGAAGAGCTCACGGGGAATCACGATTGCTGCCTTCTTGACACCCTGTGCACAAAATCCTACCTGAACGTGAAGAAAACTGCCTGCTGGTTCTACTACGTGCTGGCAGTTGTGTGGCCGAAACTGCTGCAGTCCCACTATTGGCATTTAGAGAGCATGTCCTTCGGACGCTCCTGCCAATTCAAGGTGACCAATGGCAAACGAAGCTACTGGATCCAGTTGCTGTTTGGGGTGCAACAGGGCAGCTCAGACATCTTTGTGACCAGCCAGAATGCGCAAGCCTCGGTCTCCTTAAACACAACCTGGTCGGAATGCTACGCCGTGGCAGAGATGAAGTTCTTCAAGTACATTGACAGGCATGCTTCCCCTGACAGCTCGCATCTCAAGTGCCTGCAGTTCTTCACCTGTCTTCAGCAGGGCTCAGGCTTTTCCACTTATATCTTCAAGACCATTGTCATGCACCTCCTGAACACCATGCCTGTGTCACAGTGGGGCAGGAGACATTTTGTGAGTCGGCTGATGGATATCAGTGAGCGCCTGTGCAAATGTGTGGAAGAGAGACGCCTCGACCATTTTGTTTTGGGCAACTGCTGGCTTCCTGAGGAGATCACTTTGAGCCCTGAGGTCCTATTAGGGGCGCGATTCAATCTCTTCCACGATCTGGTGACGGATCCAAGTGCTCACTCCCAGGCCATGAGGCAGTGTGCGGATCTGCAGATGTCATTGAAAGAGATCCTGGACAACAAACAGTGAAAGAGGTTCTTCTGCACACTGCTGTGCTTGCAGGACTTGCTCCTGGTGGTAGAGAACCCCCTCGCAGTCCATGGGAAAGAGGGGGATGTGGAGAGTATTGTGGAAGAGTGGTTAAAGAACAAAGGACATGTTAATTTACATCAGCCTACAGATGTAGAACTAACTAAATTTAGGACTCAGCTTAATCCTGAGGCTGACAAGGGCACTGTGCCCTTGTGAGTGATCGTTAGAAAAACAACAGGATAATGTGATGGGTAAAGAATGACTAGAATGCTTACTCTAACCACAAGAATGAAAACTTAGGAGGAGTTGGTGTTGATATGAGTAACCAATGGTGAGCTTGTTTTTGCACTATGTATGAGCTTCATTACGGAGTGTATAAAAGACGTGACTAACGGAATAAAGTCGAGACTTGTTGCCCATCATCGGATGTGTGCTTGTCTCCCGCTATCCCTCTCCGACAGGGGGAAGGGAAAACGCTGTGCAGCCAAACTATGACGTCAGCAGCAATATTGTTGCCTCAACAGTCTCGCCATCTCTGCATCCAGAGAAGGGCAGGGTGCCTACACAGATCCCGGCATCAGGCAATGGACGGAGTTTGTCCTTGTCCCCGCAAGGGAAACCTGTGGGTCAGCATTGGACCAACTGCCTTGGAGCTGACCTGCAATTTTATATAGAGCAGAGTCTCGATTTTGATTTCATATGTATCGCATGTATAGATAGTATCTAGTGAGAAACTCGTCAGTTATCAAATAGAATAGGATTAGATCATAAACTAGCAATAAAGGATTAGAAATTATATATAGGACAGAATTATATTATTAATATAACATTATTAAAATTATTAATATAACTATTCTACAAGAATAAGTATTGTAACAAGGTGCTGAATATAATCTAGCGCATGTTTAGTGCCAGTATGTGATATGACATATATTACTGCTCTAAGTGCATTCATAATTTGGAAAGATTGTTGTAAAACAGATGTAGTTATTACAGATATATTTTATTTATAAGATGTAGAGCCTATATAAATATAGATAACCTATATGACATTATTTTTCAATGTACAAATAAAGTCACAGATCATGTCTCTGTCTGTTGGGGGTGCATAATTGTGCTCTACAGTTAGTGTATTTAGGAGTGGCAAGTAGGCAGCAGCCTTGCTCTTGACTCAATAAAGGACAAGATCGCAGAATGCGGATCATGCAGGACTTCCTTGATCTCCAGCAGAGCGATAGTTTGGGGAAATGGCACAAGTTGTGAATGTGGGCTGGGGAGCAGTCTCCTTGAACTGAGGCAAACTGAGAGCTCAGAACTGGTTCTAAGCAGAACTTGGGCCCAGCTGCCCCTGGCCCCCGTGACGGGGGAATCACAGCAGAGCTCGGCTGGCCAGGGTCCTCCCAAGGGGCTTCCTGGCAGCCCTGCTGCCCACAGCTCCCAGCGGGCCGGCTTGCTGCCAGCCCCAGGGCTGGGGCAGCCGCAGCTGCTGCGGGCAGCGTGTGCCAGCGCCTCGGCCGCCTCGGAAGGCAGGAATCCCTTGCCCCGTGCCAGTGGGAAGCCAGCGGCCCTGGCGCAGTCCCTGCAGGTCTCTGCAGGCACGGAGAGGCCGCAGCAGTGCCCGGCAGGAGCCCCGGGGAGCGCCGGGTCGGCAGAGCCCGTGAGGGCAGCGAGCAGCGCTCTGACATTGCTGCTCTTGTGATCTTCCCCTGGAGCTTTTGTGGAGCTGAAGAGGGGCAGGTGCTTTCTTCATGCCTCTATCAGTATTTTTAAGAAGGAATCATGCCTCCCTCGAAGTGTTTTAAACCCAGGGGCTGTGGTGTCACTGGAACGAGGGGTTCTATCCCTCTGCTCTCATCCCAACTGATAATAACATGCCAATATAGGTGCTGGAACATGATGAAAAGACATGAAAGGCCTACCTAAGAATTTCTGTTCCCTGCTGGGTGTGTCACAAAGGGCAGGGCTGGCCTGGCTGAGGTGTCCTGGGACATCTGTGACATCACAGGGGACATGTCACAGTAGGGGCAGGTGTCAGAGGCCCCAGCAGGTAACGTTGGCCCAGTATTGCTCAGGCAAGCGGTGAGTACAGACGTGGTGGGGAGGCTGGGCATGGCACAAGGGCTGGGGCAGAAAGGCTGCTCCTCGGGCTGGGTTCTGTCCTGGCAGGCAGGGACATCTCCTCGCAGCAGAGCCTTGTGCAGAGCGCCATGCTGCTGCTACTGCTGCTGCTGCTGCTGAGGCAGCAGGAGAGGCCCTGCCGCTTGCCAGCTGTGTGTGGCCCTGTCCTCCCTGCCCCACATCCCTGGGGTTCCCCTCCCTGCTGCCCCCAGTGCCAGCGGCCTCTCTAGTGCCAGCACCACTCAAGGCCTTCTCTCCATCTTCCTGCAGACCATGGATACCCCCGGGTATTGCGGTTCTTGCTACTGCAAAACATACTCCAGTACCCACAGCCCGTGGGTGACGATGTGGAGGAAGTGACACGGCTGAGAATGGAGGTGCAAGCAAAGTTCCTGGAAGAGGAAAGAATTCATCTGGAGCGGGAGGTGGAAGAGCTGGCCCTGCAGCAGAGTGCCGGGGGACACCTGCTGTGGTCTGCCTTGCAGCACTGGCAGGTCTGGGCTCTTGCTGTTCTCCCGCTCCTTCTCTTGGCTCTGTGGTTCAAGTGGAGGAAAAGGAGCCAGAGGAGAGAGGGGCAGAAGGACCAGAGGTTTCTGAAAATGAAGATGACGTTGACGATGCAGACGAATACTACAGTGACATCAATGGGGAGGCAAGCTACGACGACAATGGCTATGCACAGGGAGTTGACAATGCTGCTGCAAACATAGAGGGTGCAGCTGGAAATGGAGGGGATGTATTTGGAAATGGAGTTGTCAATGCTGATGTGCAAAATGAAGATGAGGACTACGTTGATCCCAAGGACACGGGAAGAATGGTCATGGAACGCATTCTGTGGCCTGAACAGGACCTGCTGAGAGGAGGACAGTGGGTAACAGAGCTGATGGACAGTTTTTCAGTTTACTTTCAATCTCACCTCTCCAAAAGTTTCTACCCTGTGCTGCAACATGCCATTGGGATGGGCAGTGCCTTCGAAGGTTGGAGTCCCCATGACAAGGACGTTGTGTACCAGGTGCTCATCCCCATGAGTCCTCCACAAGGGCACAGCTTCCACCTGGAGCCAATCTCTGCAGCACAGAGGTGCGAGAGGACCTTCCGTGTCCGCGTGCAGCTGGAGTGCACCTGCGTGGGAGGGAGGAGGTTAAGAACAAGCTGTGCTTCCTGCACCAAGCCAAGGAAGAGCTCACGGGGAATCACGATTGCTGCCTTCTTGACACCCTGTGCACAAAATCCTACCTGAACGTGAAGAAAACTGCCTGCTGGTTCTACTACGTGCTGGCAGTTGTGTGGCCGAAACTGCTGCAGTCCCACTATTGGCATTTAGAGAGCATGTCCTTCGGACGCTCCTGCCAATTCAAGGTGACCAATGGCAAACGAAGCTACTGGATCCAGTTGCTGTTTGGGGTGCAACAGGGCAGCTCAGACATCTTTGTGACCAGCCAGAATGCGCAAGCCTCGGTCTCCTTAAACACAACCTGGTCGGAATGCTACGCCGTGGCAGAGATGAAGTTCTTCAAGTACATTGACAGGCATGCTTCCCCTGACAGCTCGCATCTCAAGTGCCTGCAGTTCTTCACCTGTCTTCAGCAGGGCTCAGGCTTTTCCACTTATATCTTCAAGACCATTGTCATGCACCTCCTGAACACCATGCCTGTGTCACAGTGGGGCAGGAGACATTTTGTGAGTCGGCTGATGGATATCAGTGAGCGCCTGTGCAAATGTGTGGAAGAGAGACGCCTCGACCATTTTGTTTTGGGCAACTGCTGGCTTCCTGAGGAGATCACTTTGAGCCCTGAGGTCCTATTAGGGGCGCGATTCAATCTCTTCCACGATCTGGTGACGGATCCAAGTGCTCACTCCCAGGCCATGAGGCAGTGTGCGGATCTGCAGATGTCATTGAAAGAGATCCTGGACAACAAACAGTGAAAGAGGTTCTTCTGCACACTGCTGTGCTTGCAGGACTTGCTCCTGGTGGTAGAGAACCCCCTCGCAGTCCATGGGAAAGAGGGGGATGTGGAGAGTATTGTGGAAGAGTGGTTAAAGAACAAAGGACATGTTAATTTACATCAGCCTACAGATGTAGAACTAACTAAATTTAGGACTCAGCTTAATCCTGAGGCTGACAAGGGCACTGTGCCCTTGTGAGTGATCGTTAGAAAAACAACAGGATAATGTGATGGGTAAAGAATGACTAGAATGCTTACTCTAACCACAAGAATGAAAACTTAGGAGGAGTTGGTGTTGATATGAGTAACCAATGGTGAGCTTGTTTTTGCACTATGTATGAGCTTCATTACGGAGTGTATAAAAGACGTGACTAACGGAATAAAGTCGAGACTTGTTGCCCATCATCGGATGTGTGCTTGTCTCCCGCTATCCCTCTCCGACAGGGGGAAGGGAAAACGCTGTGCAGCCAAACTATGACGTCAGCAGCAATATTGTTGCCTCAACAGTCTCGCCATCTCTGCATCCAGAGAAGGGCAGGGTGCCTACACAGATCCCGGCATCAGGCAATGGACGGAGTTTGTCCTTGTCCCCGCAAGGGAAACCTGTGGGTCAGCATTGGACCAACTGCCTTGGAGCTGACCTGCAATTTTATATAGAGCAGAGTCTCGATTTTGATTTCATATGTATCGCATGTATAGATAGTATCTAGTGAGAAACTCGTCAGTTATCAAATAGAATAGGATTAGATCATAAACTAGCAATAAAGGATTAGAAATTATATATAGGACAGAATTATATTATTAATATAAATAAACATAATTAAAATTATTAATATAACTATTCTACAAGAATAAGTATTGTAACAAGGTGTTGAATATAATCTAGCACATGTTTAGTGCCAGTATGTGATATGACATATATTACTGCTCTAAGTGCATTCATAATTTGGAAAGATTGTTGTAAAACAGATGTAGTTATTACAGATATATTTTATTTATAAGATGTAGAGCCTATATAAATATAGATAACCTATATGACATTATTTTTCAATGTACAAATAAAGTCACAGATCGTGTCTCTGTCTGTTGGGGGTGCATAATTGTGCTCTACAGTTAGTGTATTTAGGAGTGGCAAGTAGGCAGCAGCCTTGCTCTTGACTCAATAAAGGACAAGATCGCAGAATGCGGATCATGCAGGACTTCCTTGATCTCCAGCAGAGCGATAGTTTGGGGAAATGGCACAAGTTGTGAATGTGGGCTGGGGAGCAGTCTCCTTGAACTGAGGCAAACTGAGAGCTCAGAACTGGTTCTAAGCAGAACTTGGGCCCAGCTGCCCCCGGCCCCCGTGACGGGGGAATCACAGCAGAGCTCGGCTGGCCAGGGTCCTCCCAAGGGGCTTCCTGGCAGCCCTGCTGCCCACAGCTCCCAGCGGGCCGGCTTGCTGCCAGCCCCAGGGCTGGGGCAGCCGCAGCTCCCGCGGGCAGCGTGTGCCAGCGCCTCGGCCGCCTCGGAAGGCAGGAATCCCTTGCCCCGTGCCAGTGGGAAGCCAGCGGCCCTGGCGCAGTCCCTGCAGGTCTCTGCAGGCACGGAGAGGCCGCAGCAGTGCCCGGCAGGAGCCCCGGGGAGCGCCGGGTCGGCAGAGCCCGTGAGGGCAGCGAGCAGCGCTCTGACATTGCTGCTCTTGTGATCTTCCCCTGGAGCTTTTGTGGGGCTGAAGAGGGGCAGGTGCACCCCCTGCCCCGCGTCTGCCCGCGCTGGCGGAGGGGGATGGCACCGAAGGGCTCCCGGCTGCGGCTTCTCCTGCCCCGAAAATGGCCGCGGCAGCGGCGGGGGCCGGGACCTTGGAGGGACAGGCGGGGCCGCTCCCCGTCCCGGCCCTGGCTGTCCCGCCCGGAGGGGACGGCACTGTGGGGGAGCCGGGCACGGTTTTCCACGCCCCGGCTTTGGCCGGGGCACCGGTGGAGGAGGCGGCTGGGTCGATCCCAGCTGTGCTTTCTTCCACGAGAGAAGCCGGGTCTGTCCCGGTGCCTTCTCAAACCGCTCCGTTCCCTCTCCAAGATAGAGAAGAGGGTGGAGCCGAATCCTTTTCAGTGCCTTTTTCACATGATTCGAGTACGCAGGCAGCTCTTCAGAGCTTGCCATCAGTACTCACGGCTTCTGCCAGGGCTGAGAGAATTCAGGCATTTGCTGCTGATTCCTCACATGTTCCTGTCTCCGGTGGAACTGGGAATGCCATCCCAATTCAACTGCCTTCTTCATTGTTCATGTTTGGAACAGGAGGCAAGGAACAGGTGGAAGCACAATGCAGAGGACACCAAACAGGTGTCCTTGCTGCACACGAGTTATTGGACACTTCCACCATGTCAAGTTACTGTAAGACCCAGAGATCTCAGATATTTCTGGACAAGGTGGAGTCCAGTCTGGTGCAGGCAGTTTTGAAAGACAAGAAACAGAATCAGAGACAAATTTATACTATGATTTTATACCCACCCTCCCTGGCTTTGTTCCTGGGGAAACTCTGATTGTTCAAATTGTGCCTTTCGAGTCTTCTGTTTTTAGGACAGAGGTCTGGTGGCAAGAAGATGGCTGCTTCGGGTGTCCTGGGCCGCCTCAAGCTACTGAACTGCTGTCCTGTCTGGTGATCGCCCTGAGCAGTGGTGTACACTGGGCTTCCCAGGCGCCACCCCATCACAGATCTACCTGCGAGACCGTGTGGGACATGGGATTCACCATTGTCTCCATCGCTGCTTGCCCTCCTGCAGTGGCCCTTCACTCTACACAGATGCTGTTGTAGGATTGGGACTGAGACAATGCTTTGTGAGCCAGCAGCCCGTGATGATCATCAACTCAGAGGGACAGTCTGGGATGGTTCCACCTTGTGTTACCATGACTGCTCAGATCCTCTGGGGCTGGGATGTTGGGTGGCTGGGGGTTGCGATTGGGACGGATCTTGGACGGGGACCATTGGGGTGGGGGGCACACTGTGTCTCGTGCCGCCTGTATGGTGGCTGGGAGAGACACTCATCTGGTTCAGCTGTGGGAGCTGAAAGGCAATGAGACTGGCTCAGCCCAATTGGGGGAACTGAGAGCTGCTCTCATGGTGTTTCAGCAATTTTCCCAGGTACTTTTCATTTCAAAAGCAGGCACTGAAGCTTCGCATTTTTTTTTTAAATTTTTTTTTATATACCGAAAGGGTGAGATGTAGTCTGGTTTTCTAGGCCTGAGGTTTCTGAGTTTCTGAACTCAGTTTCTTCGTGGTGTTTAGGTTTCAGAAGACCTTGTTCCCACAGACTTGACATAAACATGGCAAGTGTTATTGTAACGAGAGTAATGTTTTGCATTCTTTTCTGTGGGATGGACTTGTCTCTATCCATTGCTTTGGGCCAATGGTTAGAAGAGTTCTGGCACTCTTCTAACCAATGAGAGTGGCCTGTTCTAAAAGGTATATAAGGAGGGCAGTTGTTTGAATAAAGTGGAGTCAGATGCAGTTTTTTATAACGAGGTCTCATGTCGTTTGTTCATCACCCACAGCGACATATTGGCATGTTATTATCAGTTGGGATGAGAGCAGAGGGATAGAACCCCTCGTTCCAGTGACACCACAGCCCCTGGGTTTAAAACACTTTGAGGGAGGCATGATTCCTTCTTAAAAATACTGATAGAGGCATGAAGAAAGCACCTGCCCCTCTTCAGCCCCACAAAAGCTCCAGGGGAAGATCACAAGAACAGCAATGTCAGAGATGCCTCTTACACATCCCCACTTCTCTCTCTTTCCCAGCCTCCCAAAGCACCAGAGAGGGAAGGACAAGGCAAAGCTAGGCAAAATGTAAAGATCTGCAGCCAGATCTCTTCATCTTAGTGTATTTATTGACATGGTGTAGGATTAGATGCAAAGTGTAAAAGGTGGGGGGGGGGGGGGGGGGTGGAACAAAGCCCAGAAGAAAGGAAAAAATTGCATACAAATAACTGATAATGGCATTAGAATCTATGTGGGAAAGAAAGGTTGGCAGCTCCATACCTCTTTTTTTTTTTTTTTGTTTCTTTGTTTAAATAGCAAGGCAGCAGAGTATTCTTGGAAAGCATATAAGCCCAGATATTTCTATTAGGAATTATAGAGAGTACACCCTTAATGGTATTATTTTTCTAGACCCATTATATGAGAGTTGCTCTCACCTACTTGAGGCAATCATTAAAGAATTAAAAAATACAACACAGACACAGCTTCAAATGCTTTTATTTGGCCTTTTTTTTTCCCCAAGGGAGTACAGAGGCACCACTATCACCATGACTCTTCCTGTGGTAATTATCAGGAATATACTTCAGACACTGGAATCTGGAAAACAGAAAAAAAGGCTGGAAGTATGACCACTGTGTTAAAGAAAAATAATCTTTCTGAAGTGGTCTCATGTCCCAGTGCACAGCCACCTCATCGCTGCCAGGCAGGAGATTCTACCCAAGCAGAGCCATCCTCCAAGTGTCTAGCACAGAGCAGCTCTGTTAGAAGTGCTGGTTTACATCAGTGGTTTTTTTTTTTTTTCCCTTTGCAAATTAAAGGATATCTGTGCCTTGATTTGTAATCACAGAGAAATGCAGATTTGCAACTAACTATAGTCTTTCTGGCAAAACCCCATCCTCATGGAAAGTTCTTTAATTCAGCATGTGTTTTTTCAGATTTTCAACTTCTCGTATCATAAAATGATTTCTGAAATGTCTCATTTACTGGATTATTCACCATTTAGTCATTATGTTCATTAGGCACCTCAGAAAGGAATTTTATACAGATTTTCTTATGCAGAAAGGCAGATGAGTACACACACACCCCCTCCATACACACTGTCAGAAACTACAGAGAGTTGAGAAGCAGCATTATAAAATGAAAAATAACAGGGCTTAAAAAGCCTTGAAAAACAGGTTGTGCAGCAGCATCTCCCCAAAGTCCCCTTGCCTCTGCAGGAGCAGTGCCTGTCCCCTGCTATGGGTATGTGGTGGGATGTTTTCCTGTGGAGATCACCTTTTTTTTCTTTTTTTTTTTTTTTTTTTTAATAAATAATCTTCATTAGAAGGCAGCAAGTTAAAACAAGCATTAAAACATATCCTCACAGAAAAAATAAATATGAAATTAAACTCACAGCAATCGGATTACTGGAGCTGTCAAATCACAGAAAGAATAATTTCAGAGAGAAGCATACCTCCATCTATTAGTTAATTTTCCAGTACACTAATTCAGGGTATTTGCTGATGGATTTTGCTATGTCTGATTACCAATCAGTTAAAAAGCAAACCCCTTGCTTGGAAACTACTGGTTGTCTACAGCCATTTCTCCAAAGATAATGCAAGCAGGATTTCCATAATCTGCTTGCTTCAGCCCCCCAGTAGACAATCAATTCTTAAACCACTCATGCTGGATTTGCTTCAGGGCTTGGATGAAAGGAAATCAGAAATATTGGAAAGTAAGAAGGAAATATCCTCGTTCCTGGTCCAATACTCTTTGCTATGTGCAAATATGGCTGAGTATGCAGAGAGGCTGCCACTGAATAATTCTCTGCAGCTAATCCAAAATAGTTTATGAGCAAAACCAGAGTGAGCATTTCATGCTGCTTCGAGGATTGCAAAGGAGCATTTCTTGGTGGGCTTTGCTCCAAGCCAGCAACAAATGGATTTTCTGGAGCCACCAAGTTGGTGATAGATTTTGTTCCAGAGCAAAGTTGTGAGGATGAGGAGGTGTGTGTGTCCGTGGTTCTCCCAGCACCCAGGTGCCCACACTCCTCCCACCCTGCCTTCCATTTGTGTCCCACGGGTGGAGTCTGGCACTCTCACAAGCACTCTGACGATCCTGCTTGGTCTGGGAGCTGCTCTGGAAGGTGTCCACGCAGCATCCCCACGACAGCAGACTGTGTATTTTGAAAAGGATTTTCCAACAGGCTCTAAATTGGTTTAACTCCCACGGAATTCACAGCTAAGTCAGTGGTGGGAGTCTTGAAAAAAGAACACCCACGGGCCATTTTTGGACAATATCAATGCCTCCTCAGGGTAGAGGAGGCAGGAGGGAAGGCATTGCCTGCCTGGCACCCATTCCTCCTCTCCTCACACACAGTCACCTCTGAGAAACCTTTATTCCTCGTGTGGTCACTTCCACCCATGCTGGCAGCATTTCATACCCAGTTTTGTAGGAATAACCTCACAAGGAACAAGGCAGTGAGAAGTCAGAGAACAGAGAATTTTCCAGCATGCTCGGTGAGGTTGTTTGCTGATGGATTTTGATACACTTGATTACCAAGCCATTAAAAAATCTCTTTGGAAGTGCTGTCTGCCTGCCAGCATTTCTCCAGTGGGTATTGTCCTGAGCATTTATGTGGCAGCTTATACATGGCTGGGCTCCAGCAAAGACTCAGGCCACCTGCCTCAGGCTCTGCACCAGCAGAAGCAGCACAAGCTGGGACCTCAGAGCTGGCATTAAATCACACCACACTCAGCCTGCTGGTCCCTGAGCCCTTTCCTCTAAGGGACACAGACCTGGAGGTTCCCAACCATCCATCAGGATTGTGTTTTATGTCCTTCTGCTGTCAGCATCTTCTTGGAAGGTAAGACAAGGAGAATTGTGAGGCAGTTGAGAAAATATAAACTTTCCCTGTGCACCCTCCAGCTGTCCCCCCAGTACCAGACAAGTTTCTTCCTCACCCAGGCTACCTGTGCCTGCTTGCTCTCCTCCTCCAGGTAAAACTCAAATCCACTTCCCTCCTGGCCCTGCCACAACTCACAACTGTCATGGGGTATTTCCTGCTCCTTCTCAAGGGTCCCTTTCTCAGAGATACTGCCACATCCCCTCACCCATACAGCTGGAGGCTCTGGGCAGGTTTTGCTCTCCCCAGGAGATGACAAATGATTGTGGAAAAAGAGATCCAGAAAATGATAGTCCCCTCACCCCACTGGGGGCTCTGGCAGCTCCACTGCTGAGAACAAGACAGGCTGAGCAATAGAAAACTGACAAACCCTGATTAATAATAAAGTCATAATAAAACCGTGCCAGCTGGCAACAGCATGGTCTGTCAGCAGGGCTGGATTTGCACGGAGGGAGCCTGCTGTCGTCTGGGTCTGGAAAAACGTGGATCCTGCAGGAACTGGGGAGGGTGAAGGCATCCCCCACCCTTGTCCTTGTCAAAAGAAGTCCCACCCTGCACCTACAGACCAGTCACAGCTCCTGACACACTGCTGGCCACCCATTTGGGCAAGGTAGCACTGGATTAATGGTCTGCAGAAGGAAAAAGACTGGTTTTTTAGGGCTCTCTCTGAAGAACTCACTGATCTTTCTGCCTCCCACCCTGAGCTGGGCACAGATGGGTTCACAGCAGACACACCTTGGCAAAGGGATTGCACGTGCCAGATGTGCCACGAGGCACCGACACAGAAAACATGCACAGTGAGTCACAGCTTCAGACAGGAGATTTATTAGATAAAAAGACCACTTTAAAGATATGGCCATGCCTTGGGACCACATAGAAGCCCAGTCTGCAGGACTCTGTGCTCCTCAGGTGTCCCCTCTGAACTCTGTCTCAAGGCCAGGTCTTTGGGGTGCTCAATGCATCAGCTCAGCTAAACGGCAAGGAGGTAACTGGGCAGCAGTTTCACCCTGTCACACATCTGATAAAGCTAAAGGAGCACTGCAATAGAAACTCACCTGGGTGCAAAACCTTGCCTGCCTGCTGAGCACGACAGAGCAGTACAGGTGAGACAGCTCAACAGGGTACTTTTGCCTGGATTACAATACAGTGTTTTCAATAAACTTTCTCAAAGAAGAGAAAAATATGTAATGACTTATCTAAAGAGACCTGAAGAATCCAGTTCTTCCAAGGAATCTTTCACAAGATGATCATCCTTAATATTATCGAGCTGATAGATTTATCAGCACTTTAACATTCATGTTTGTCCATGCTCACTTCTTATTAAATACAACTTGATTTATTGAACCTGGTGATAGCTGATACTGTACTTAAAAGCCTACTCTGTGTAGATGGTAAAAGTTTGCAGAATCTTTTTTTATTACCATAGAGACTGAGACTTTTATGTTTTCCTGATTCTAAAATTAAGGGAGGAACTATTTCAAAGGGCATATTAAAAGACAATGGAAAAAAAAAAAAAAAATGTTGTACCAGCTGGAGGGAGATTGTGGCTTTGGAATGCGAATCAATTTTCTGGATTTCATTTTCTACTCACGCACTGGAGCTGCCTTTTCCCACCTCCACTCAAGAGAACAAGTAGGGACACAACTTCTACTTTATTTTTTATTATTATTATTTAAAAAACTTTTGGTATAGCAGATGACACAAAATGTGTTAGCTGCCCACTTCTGCAGAGATGCACAGTGAACTTTGGTAACACGCTATGAGCTGAATTAAATTGTCTGCCAAAAGCAAGCAAACTTTTCTAGACAATCTGTTATTTGACACACTCCAACCAGTTAAGCCTGTTGGACCATCTGCTCTGCATAAAGTCCAGGGTACATGTTTTACATGGTTCTAAACTTAACAGCAAGCCAGAGTCAACATTTCCACAGTGGGGATCCCCTTCAGGAAATCCTGTCAACAGCTCTTGCCCTCTTGGCTTGGTGTGGAGATCCAGGAGAATCCCTTTCCCCAGCCTATTTCCACCTGTTCACTGCCAGCCTGACACACCCACACTGCTGCACACACAATTCCTACCTGTGGACATCCAGAAATCCTCTCTACCACAAAAAAACCTCCAGGATACAACAGCTGCACCAGAGGAGCCTGACCTGTTGGGGTTCTCCAACACTCCAAAAATTTCAAATCCTCTCTATTCAGCGTTTTCCTGACAAAAAGGGAACAGTGCCAGGAAAACTACACACAGACTGACCCACACATCCCAGCTGCCTCGCATCAAAAGGTAAAAGGGGGAAGGAAAATTAGCTCATTACTGGGTCTGGCTGTACTTCTGCATCCCTATCACACTGGCTTAGTCAAAATGTTATCTGCTGTCTTTGATATTTTTTAATGTTGGAGGAAGGATAAAGAAATTCTTCTTGCACCACTGAGAAACATTTTTAAATTCTCATACACAGCAGCCAGCTGGTGTTTCCAGTTTTTACACAGCTTTTTTGCATTTCAAATACAGCTTCTCTACCAGACACCTTCCCAGTGACACCCTGGCAGCTCTGAGTATGGAGAGGGGAAGGAGCTGTTGGACCACCTGTGTCAGCAGCACAAGGGGAGCACAAAAGGAAAGAAAATTGGGGTGGACAAGGAGTCAGAATGCCAAAATACTGAAATATGTAGGGGGAAGCACACATAGAAAAATCGGATGCTAGAATGAGGCTGTAAATTGAGGTTTATACGTTTCTTCCATAATTTTAATTTGGTGTGTTGTCAGAACAGCTGACAAAATACAAACATCCGACTCCACTGGGAGTCTTTATCTTACTATGACACTAGTATAACTTAATGTGGCCCAAACTATCCAGACTTTTTCCTATTTTATAAGAGAATTGTTTTTTTCAGTTGCTTTAGGGTCAGATCACACACTTGCAATAGCATTTCTAGTAAAAACATCCATGACAAGAACTACTCTGGTACTGTGGCTTTTTTCACACTGTGAATTTTGTTCTTCCTGGCTTTTGATCCTTGAAAGCCTGACTAGTGCTGTATTTACAGACTTTAAAATATTTATTATCTTCTCTTGGTGCTGGCAAATTGATTATGTGACAGGTGATCTTGAGAGACATCTAACCCCAGGGACAAACCAGACCTTGAGAACCCCAGAAAAAATGAAAAAAAAAAAAAAAAAAAAAAAAAAAAAAAAAAGAAGAAAAAGATCATATTTTTATTACACCACTGCCATTTCAGATCATGTATTTCAACTTCCCATTTACCAACAAGGGCACAACCCTGTAGCTGGGCTCTAGTCCCCAAAGGAAAGTGAAGCACCCCACTGCCATGGGCTGTGTGCTCCCTGCAGCCCAAGGAGGAGCTCTCTGGAGCAGGTAAATCCCAATGGCACCTGGAACACAGTGCAGGGAGCAACATGAAGCACCCCAACTGCAATTCCCCAGCCTTTCATGACAGCAGATCTGGGGAGCTCCCATCTAAGCATCCAGTTACAGTTTACAGGTATAACTAATCAGTTTTTGACCACGCTACTCCATTCTCCTCTAGTATTCAGCTGCTATTCTATGTTATTTTATTGGCTCCTTCCTGAGGTGTGTGAAATGAGTTAGGTGCAGCCTGAAAGAGGGCATCAGTGGAAGAAATCCTTAGTAACTTTAATTTTAGCCAGTGGCTAGAGCAGAACGATTTCAGGGACTCTAGGTGTAAAGGAAAGATATGGGGGAAAAGGCTTAAAAAACTAAGGGGGGAAGTGAATGGCAAAGGCACTCTGGTGCACTTTGTTCAAATCAAAATGCAAAAAACCCAGAGGTGGTTCGTGGTGTTTGGGGTTTTTTTCCTCATTTTTAAGTTCTAGAAAGTACAGCTGGTTGATGGAGAAGGTGGGCCAGCAGAGATGTGCCAGTCCACAGTATTGCTGTCTTGATTTCATTATCAGTTGTCTCCAAACTCATCTCTCCATACCTCAGCCTTTACACCCTGTTCACAGTCTCCCTACCCTAGAAAACGTTTAATGGCAGAGGAAACCCATCCATCTCCACAGTGAGCAGAAAGGGTCACATACACTAATTTGTTTCCTCCAAAGTAACACTTTCATCTAGTCTTTATTAAAATATTAATTGACTAGGAAAAAAAAAACAACTTGTAAAAAACTGACAATGGCTTTTACTCTTTGGGGAAATTTTAGCAGCTTGTAAGAGAAAGAACAGCAAGGTCCCTTCATACAGACACAAACACAGCTCATGGAGAGGAAGAATTTGAATGAGCTGCTTTCATGGTTTGAAAGCCTAATTGCTTTCAATCCACTGTGAGGATGGCTCCCTGCAAGAAACAACACAATAGAAACCACTGGAAAAGAATGAAGGAAGGGGGAAAATGAGAAGGAAGGAAAGGACAAACCCTAAGAATTGGCACTCCCACCCATGGAGCAGGTGGAGGCTGCCAGCATTTTCCATCTGGAGTTCCCCTGCCCCATTGCAAAGCAGCCAGGGCCTGGCTCCAGGGCTGCAGCCACAGGAGGGGGTGACAGAAATGTCAGTGTAATCCCAACAGGAGCAGTGCCCAGAGAGGAGAAGGAGCTTTGACAGCAGGGCCAGCTCCAGTTCCCTGTCTCAGGCTCTCCAGGCAGTTCCACTCACAGCTGATGGCTTGGTCCTGTTAATGAAAATCTCTGTGCAGCTGCATTCCCTTAAAGTAAAGAGTTACCTTACCCTGGTAGCTCTGCCCCTTCCTCCTGCACTTCTCTCCACACAGCCCTGCCACTCCACCTCCAGAAATATGTACTTTTTTTTGATGAGTCTGGGCATTTTGGAAGAGTGGATGATGGGAAGATGACAGCAAGCAGGAGTTGGGAATCCTTCAGATCCCAACTTCCCAGCTACTGCTGTGACCCAAAGCCTCCACACCACTGACCTGTGGGACTGGGAAAGAACAGAAGCTCCTGTAGGGCTTTGGAAGGGACCTTAAAAACATTTTAAAAATGTTTTAAAATGTTTAAAAACATTTCAGTTCTCACCCCTCCCTCTGTGGGCAGGGACACCTTCCACTAAACCAGGTGTTGGAATATTCTTTTCAGCTCTGTCACTTTATATTTACTATTAAAACTGTGCCAAGGCTGGGGCTACATCTCAAATGTAAATAGTGCACTTGTATACTACACCAATTTATGGAGTGGGTGTTTGAATGATGGATTAGTAAAATTCCACAGCATGTTTTAGGAATCAAACACAGACTCTTTATCAAAGTGTCTTATTCAGACACGTCAAGTGTATTATAAATTTGCTCTCAGCATAAAAAGTAGATTAAAACATTAATTTTTGCTCTCAGCATGTTTTTGATTCAAGCACATTAACCATCTTTTTTTTTTTCCCTGTATGTTTTCAAAAGAATGACTTGTTTATAAAAGATTTAGGCAAGCAGGGGTTGGAAATGGAGTATGACCCTTTCTTTTATTAAATATCAAGATCTAGACATCCTCTGTTGGAAGTACAAGCATTGGATTTACTTATGCCAGAGGAGTGGAACATAAAACTCAGAGCACACAGAGAAAAACCCAGCAGTTTCCTTGAGCAGTAATAACCAGCTAACCAGGGCGGCACCAGCTAATCCTCCCAGCACTGGTGGCTTTTTCCTAGCCCAGGCCATGTGCCTGAAGTCACACACTGATCACCAGCACAGGGCAAGAGGTTCAGGATGGTTTCCCAGGAGGAAAAGCCATCAAATCACTGCCCAGCCCCTCCTGCCCCCTCAGCCCTGCTCTCCACAAGCCACATCAGCTTTATCAGCTCAATTGCAATTCATTCTACAATGAATGCATGTTCCATGTGCAGTGTCACAGCAAACGAAAATTCTGCATAGCGAGAATGAACTTCTCGGTTCTCCCAGTAGATTGGTGGAAGCCCATTAAGGGATCAAGCAAGATGGCTCTGGGCACTTGCAAATCAAAGAACCAAGTATTCTTTAGTTAAATTGTCCAGATCAGCACACACAACTAACTTTTGCTGGGGCATCAAGTGATCTTGGCAGCTCGTTGGCACCACACATTGTATTTTTCTCTGTAAAAATATCATGAGCTAATCGTTGGTGCAGAAGGGATTGGTCTCAGGGCAGTTTGCAGGGCTCTGACCCCAGCAGCTGTGCAGCGTTACCATTTTCAAAAGATTTATCAGCATTGCTATCTAAGGATCTTCTCTGGGCTTCGTGATCCAGAGGCAGACACAACAAATTCTCCTCTGTAAATGTCAGCACTTACACTCAGTGAGCTCTGGTTTCCTGTTAGCACACAGATGGAGAATCCCACCAGAGATCAAATGTCAGCGTTACCGACAGCAGGAAATTAAATCAGTTTAGATGGAAGCAAAAAAAAAGTGCTGAAGCTTTTTTTTTTTTTTTTTTTTTTTTCCCTAATTATATCTCCAGTTTTATGCAACATAATGTGAGTTTAAGGTCAAGAGAGTAGATGGAGGTTTTGCAGGGAGTTCTGATTTAAATCCCCCAGGAAAGACTGAGGGTGACCTTGGTTAATAAATGGTGGCTACCTCGATGCATCCAGAGGAAACTGCTGGGGGTGGAGGCTGGACAAATTCACCTAGGAGAGCCTGAGGAGTTTGAGAGGACTCAGGTGTCAGAGGTGGTGGAAGCTGAATTCCCTGCTCCCTCCACCAGCTGCAGAGCCCAGCCAGCAGCTGCCCACCTCTTTCTGCAAAGTGCAGACGTGTGACTGTGTGACTCCCTCTCACAACGTGCTCCACAGGGATTGGCATCCCTGCTGGCCAGGGTTTGTGTCAGGGCTGCTGGACACACTTTGGCACTGGCTTAGCAAGGAAATAAGGGCACAGCTTTCACAGCTGTGCAGGAGAACCCCCTGTTCCTGCACAGTCTCACACCAGCATATTGTGCTGAGGGCCTTTTCCATGTTCAAGCAAATGAACACTGAAATGTTTATCAAACACTTGGTTAGTTCAGATTTCAGTTTTGCTACTTATTCAATTGGCATCCAATTCATATCCTCTTGTCTGACAGCACTGGCCACATCTCTAAAGCAGGTTTTGAACTTCAGGGGTGTCTCAGCCTTCCCATTATGGCGGGTCTTTCTCCTTCTAGTTTCCCAAATTACTTCCTGAAGCCAGAAAATGAGGTGGATGCAACAACTTTCACCAAGTCGCCATCAGAAGCAAAGGACACAGAGCCCAGAGAAAACACACATTTTATTTTTTTGCAGCATTGGAGGGGCTCAGGGAAAACAGAGGGCAGGATCTGGAACACGAGCTACAGCCCTTGAATGACATAGTCAGTACACCAGCAGTGGACACATGTTCACAGTTGCTCAGGCTGTGTATGTGAAATCTTGCATGAACAATATATTTGCTAAACAATGTTAACACAGCAAGGGTCAAACACCAGTGGCAAACAGAGTTGGGAATCCAAAAATCACACCATGGCCTGCCAGGGAAAAAAAAAAAAAAAAAGAAAAAAGAGGCAGCTCAAGCTCTTGGCCTTGCTCTTCATGTTTCTTTGGTTCTGTATTTGGAATACAAGCAATAGAGAACTCGCATTATTGCCTTGGTATTTCCATTCACAATATCTGTGGATACACAAAGCAGAGACAAGAAAAGCAGATGGGAAGTGTTAGCAACCCTGGAACAGGATGAGACTGTACCTGCCAAAGACAATCTCCCACCTTGCCCCAGTTATAATGTGAACTTGGACAATGGAATTGTGATGGGAAGCAAAAGAGGAACTACAGAGGTAGAAGCTAAGAATTTATTAAATTAACCCGAAGAAAAGGGACTTCTGCTCCACTCTGTTGCTGGAAGACAAATAAGGGCAAATAATGCAGAGTAAGAAATAGACTAGCAAAGAACAGAGTAGATAATTTAATGGGGCTTTATATCTTGAGGGTTTTACGATTATTCTATGTCAGGAATCATGTTGGAATTACCTGACTCTTCTTTTTTTTTGCCATAATATTTCCATCATGTTTTGCTGCCATTTGATGCATTGGTTTTTTCCTTGGTTTTTTGGGCTTGATTTTTTTTTTTTCCATTTACTTTTCAGCTTCTTTTTTCTTGGCTATATAAACTGCTCTTGTATTTAAAAATTGCAGTGGAAGAGGGTAATGGATTCAGAGGGTTTACTGTTCCTCTTATGGTGCTGTAAATCACTGGGAGAAAGACTAACAAAGAAACACTAGTAAAATGAGATCCTTGAAGAGCCTAAATAGTGTAGCTGTAGCAGGGACCCCTAAATCATATTAAATTCACTCCCTAGCTGAGGATTTCCCCAGTGAAGCTAAAGGACTTGCAGATGTTGACACCAGTATTTCTTCTACTGATCAGCTCCGTTTGAGGCAGTGCAGAACAGCCAGAGGGGAGGAATCCTACACAGATTTATTTCTTTTCCCACAAAAGGTGGATCTCAGCATGGAGAGCTGAGTCCACACCGATTACTCTGTTAATGTTAACATAAATAAAAGCTCCTTAGCTTTCCAGGCTCCTAGCTCTGTGCAGCCCAGCAAAAAGCCCACAGTTCATGAATGCCCAGCATGCAAACTGCTGGCATCACCAAAGCAGCTGTGGGAAAAGAGAACAAAAGGAAAAACAAAGGAAGCCCTAAATCCCCTCTTTCCCTCTCCATGATATGAGCCCAACACATGCACCCACTCACAAATAACCAACAGGGAGCTAGAACTGGAATAAGGCTTTTTATTTTTAATAAAGATTTGACTTCCTTATTCAGCAACAAACTTAGAGAGGAATGCTGGGATGATGTGCCCTGCAAGAGGTCAGGCTTTGCAGTCACAGCACCACACATTAATTAACCACATCCCTCGTCCCACCAGGGGCTGGCACCAAATTTTTCTGTGGAGAATTTTAATTGGAAAATTGGACTCATCCAAATGGAGCTTTTTTGTTTGGTTGATTTTGTGGTGGAAGAAGAAAGAGGGGCATGCATGTACATTGAATCAGTGATGGAAGCATTCACTTGGATGAAGGAGATCAAGATTCAGCTCCCAGGTCTGAACTAAGCATAACAGCAACTAAAAACCTGTGACTTTCATACTCAGGAGACTGACCCACCACTCTTCTGAGCTTGAAAAGAGTGATCAGTGCTTCTGATTTTCCAGAGAAATCCTTTAAGGTATCTTCCCACAGAAACAAGCTTGCTTTTAATGCACTGAAAGTTTTAGGAGACAGGAAAATAGCTTTGCCTCCAGCTCAGCTGCTGTAATTTCCCTAGGAGCTGTCACCGGTTTAAATCTTTAACAAATGCTGATTTACTAAACAGTTTCAATTTAGTGTAAAGTTACTGAACTTATAACAATCCAACTTTTTTAATATAGAAATAATGATTTTTTTAAAAAAAGAATCTTATTATCTCTACCATTAATTCTGGATGAGGAGCTGTAGGGCAGCCATATAATGAAATGTGTCAGTGTCATTTCCAGAACCTGCTTCCTGCAATTACCCAAACTTTTGCTAAGCTGGGATGGTAGCAATTCTATTCCAGGTAAGTTTGCATGTCATGACTCACCTTCAGAGTTCACAGGAAAATTCAGAAGACCTCCCTCTGCTAGCAGCTCTAATGCCAGGTTAACATTGTGGAGCTGTTGGAGAGAGATATTAATACAGCTAACAATATTTTCTAACCAGCTGAAGGTTTTAAAAAAGTATTTCTCTAGTAGCTGAAGCTACTGATTCATAAATATATATACTTGCATTCCTCTCCTTAGTTTTGATGAAGTGCTCTTCAGAATTTTTACCAATTATCATATAAGATTAGATGTAAAATCCATCTCCAGGAAAACATATCCCATGAAGTGGGAAGAAGAATCCATTTATTAAAAATAGACCTTGCATGTGAAATATTTGTGTTAATGGGGAAAACAGGCTAGATTCCTAACTGGATCTAAGGGATGCATGGAGTCTATTTCTGGGTATTTTGAAACAATGCCCATATGTTTTCCACACCTGAAACAAATGAAAAGGAAAAGGTTCTCTATATTCCATTCAGAATTGCAAATGCTGTACTTCTAAAATGTCTATTCACATTAATAGTAGTGATGATATCCTTAACAACACTCATCAAAAATTAAGCACCCATCTATGAAGGAAGGCTGAGGGGTTTTTCTCTTTTTTCCTCACTTCTTTTTCTCTCCCTTCCCCACATAAAAGCATCATCACACACATAAGCCATAGTTGCAATCGATTTTTTGAAAGTAATAACCCCTTCTAACAGCTAAAGTGCAGTTATTTACTTGGCTGGTAATTAGCCAATTCCCTTCCTCTAAAGGAATGAACTTCAGATTGTCTCTTCCTGCCTTCCCTGAGAGACTGGACAATTTATCCTTTGGGAGGCTGCTCTTCCTTGTTATGTTGTGACAAGCACAGGAATCCCCCCTGCATAAACCCTGCAAAATCCCAGCAAAACCCCCATGCTCTGAAATGAAGCAACAGATTTATTTCTGCTGGTTTACCAGCAACTGAGACTGCCTGTTTGGATTCAGGTTTGTTTTCTTCCTCTGATAATCAGCAGACAGGAGAGCTTAACGCCATGCAGTTCTACACAATTTGCCTATTGGAATGGATAAATCAAATGTTTCCTTGGGGAACCAGCACAAGCAAAAAAAGGACATTTTCCTCTCTGTAATACATTGGGGATTTTCAAGGAATGGCAACATGCACATTTCACAAAGCATCTTCAGACAGAAATACCAATGATTACCCAAGAAAGGGAAGGCTTGAAAATAAGGTGCTTTGTCCAGCTGTGCTTCCTGACTCAAGAGAGCTGGACAGTTTTCTAGAATTTAAAACTGGACAGCAGCCAGGGCATCTGGAGTGTTTCAGCTCTGGGCCTGTTTTGGCAGAAGTACCAATTTCACACAGTTTTGATAAGCACATGAGCCCTGCATCATCATCATCCTCATCTCCTGACTGCACAGGTATCAGCCCTGGTTCCAGCCTGAATTATTTTGTGTTCATATTCACAGAAAACCCACACCTTTGTACACACACGAGCACCCAGAGCTGCACTTCCTTACATTTGTAAACACCTTTTTTTTTGGCAATAAACACCCCAAAAACCCCTGCAGCACACCTGCCCACGTGCAGCATTGTCTTCTTGCACCTCAAAATAGATCACCTCCTGAATTTCAGTCATGGGATGGTTTTGGTTAGAAGGAACTGTAAGGTGGATGCACCACACTGATCCCAATTTGTCACCATTCCAGCAACAAATGAGATCTTTTAAATCCCAACAAAGGCCACAGCTTTATACTTTCCTGCACCAATTAATGTCTAAAATGACAGGGAGATAGAAAGCCCGGGGGAGTTGAAAGACATGCTTTGTGTATGAAACTGAACTCTGGTTGATCGATATTTTTGGTTTTAGTGTCATCCTGCTTTTCATTTTGTAACGAGCACCAGAGGAGAAACAAATGGGAAACATCACTTTGGCAAACTGTTCAACAGCAAGTCCAGTCCTTGGGAGTAACTTTGCTAAAGTGAAATTACTGCATTTTGTACAGGTAGTACATTTTCTGTGAAGAATTGCACTGAAGCAGTGCCCGACCTGCTTCTATTCTCTGATGCAGGGTAAGAACTAGGAAGTCTGAGCTTTGTTTTATACCAGAATTTAAGGGCTGTCTCATTTCCAGAAAGACACCTGTGAGGCTAAAATAGGGCTGAAACCAAAAAGAAAATGGTTATTTATGAAATTTAAATAAGAAAATATTCAGTGACTTCCTCTGAATAAAGCTAATGGAAATGTTAAAAATTTCTGTCCAACTCAATGGGAACAGACCAAAAAATTTGCAAACTGAGTGGAAGGAAAAAAAAAACCACAACTCTAGGGAAATGCTTTGATTATGTGTGATTCAACCCTTCAAAATATATATTTCCCTGTTCTTAGATTTAAAAAAAAAAAAAACACCACTTTTTTTTCTTCATAATATTTTAAACAATTACCAACTGACAGCAATGAAATTTTGACAACATTTGAACCTAGGTGTCAAACAGTGGTGCTTTTAAACTTTCTGATGAAAAGCTCCATGGGAATATTTATTTGTTGATTTAGGACCTCTGAGAATTTTTGTTACAAATAAATATTGCCCAGGGGCTTTAACTGTGCTGAGGTTGGGAATCAGATGAAAGCTTCATCTGCATGGGGAAGCCATAATGCAAACCATGCCAGAGGAGAGATCTTCTTCTCTGGCAGCTCTCAAGCAAAAAAGATCTGACACATTTCACTTCCAGAGATTGGAGCACAAACCAGGAATAAAAGGTACAGTTTCAAGATTTTCAGAGCTACTCAGCGACCCAAATTAAAATAAAAAAAAAAAAAAAAATCCTACCCACACTAGAGACAATCTGAAAATACCTTAAATATCTCAAAATATATCAACATTCCAGACCTGTGGAGGAGGCAGCCCAGCACACACTTCCTTCTGGCTGGTGACAGCTTTTACTTTTAAAGCACAGATGAAATCTGCTTGGTGGAGGTAGAAAAAGGTGCCAAGCAGGTCTGGCTGAGTGTGGTACAGCCTCGGGGAGGAAAGGATGTAAACTCTCAAGAGCTTCCCAAACACAGAAGGGCCCTTCAAAATGTTCTGGCCGTGCCTTGATTAAGGTATATTTTTAGGGCAGCATAAAAAATTCACAGGGATGCAGTTCTGCTGCTCAAGACGTGTCATCCTCCTCAGCTGCAGCTTGCAGGCCAGACTGGCAGGAGGGAGCACACCCATTGCCCAGCTCACAGAGCCCTGGCTGGCACCTGCAGAGGCATGGCCATGCCAAACCAGTGCAGGAACGGGGGTTTGCCTCCCATGAGGTGCTGGTTCTGAGGAGGACACTGACCTGCTCTGAGATATTTTGACAGCACCGAGTGCCTGTGTTGGCACTGCCCCAAACCCCCTCCTGCAAACACTGGCACTGGTGGAAACACAGAGTTTCAGCCAGTGGTTTTCTTTTTTCTGTTAATGCAATCTTGTCAACATCCAGCTTGAGAGAGCCTAAGTTTTCTTTTGCACAGCATCCATAGGAAGAAGAAGGATGTATTCTAACATCGTTGTAGGGGAAAAGAAAATAATTAGAAACATAAAATGACAGCAAAGCACACAGTGTCTTGTTTGAAATGTTCAGTATCATTTAAGAGCTCTGCAAAAGGGAGAGGGCTCAAGTCACTCCTTGTAGCATCATCCCCCAGCCCCAGCTCTTTACAGTCCTTCTACAGAAACCCAGGCAGTGAATCTCTCCTGCAGATGATGTACAAAGTCAATATCAACTCATCTAGAGAAGAAACCCGAGCTCCTTGCTCAGGCAAGTAAACTATGAAAATCAGCCAGTGCTGCTCAGGCTGCTGCCCTCAGCCTTGGTGGAAAGGAGGTGGATTTAAAAGATGTCCCTAAAGAGAGTGAAAAGGAAAAGAAAAATGTAATAGGGGCAGGGATGTAAAATGTAATAAGGGATGGGGAAATATAAATAGACAGCAGGCTGCTCCAGGAGGTCCCATCTTTATACAAGCAGTGTAAGCACGTGGGCTTCACACACACAGCAGCAGCAGGGGAAGCAAGAGGCAGAACACACAGTTTGATGGCTCAAGCTCTAAATAATTACATAACAACCTACCATCTCCGTGGTGCTGGCTGGAGTCAGGAAGAAATTCCTTAAATTCAGAAAGTATCCCTCTAGTTGTCCAATTAAGAGAAGTAAGATAACCCCATCTGAAAACTAGATAAGAATTACCTGAAGATTATTTGGCTTTAGTAAACTATTCCAGTAAATGCCATTTTAGCAATAAAAGAATTTAAATGTTACTCAGGCAAGCAGACAGTCTAATGACTCAACTGTCTTGACCTCTTCCACAGGGAACTTCATATTTAGTTAGATAAGGCTCCCAAATTCATGCTTGTGAAAATATAACCTTGTAAAAGGACAGCTATTAAAAAAAAAACTATTCCAAATATGAAAATAATTCAGATGAGCATAAATACATAACTGTAAATAATAGAAAACTGTGCCCAGTTATGTTTGACAGAACACTTGAAAACCAAGCATGGGTAACATGCAGCTTGGAGCACATTACCTGAGATTCAATGTCTTTCACATTTAGTCCTAATTTTCCAACATGCTGGTCAACAAATTGCAAAAGTGCCTAAAGAAAAAAGAAAGGGGGAAAGGAAAAAACTTCTTCAGTATTTAAGTTTGGCCTAACAGATTTTGGTATTTACTGGAAAGTAAATTACCTTTTTTACAGCATCCAGTTTATCTGGAACACAGCTAAATAATTCATCAAAGGCATCATCTTCTGTATCAAAACAACATTAATTGGTTTTATTTTGAATAACTGAGAGATCAGAGCTTTAATGTGGCTCCAGAAAGAGAAAGGTTTTTGCAACTTCCAATCCAAGGAGGAAAAGAATAGCAGGGAGGCAGAGAAAGATGCTGCTTTTATATTTATCAGAAGACAGGATGACAGGCTTCCCTTCAGCCTGACCACATCAGAGAAAACAATTTACTTCATTCAGCTCTGTAATTTTCACCTGCAGAGGCTCTCAGTTTGTGCTGCCACCAGTCTGAGCACTGGCTAAGTTTCACATCATTACGGTTTCTCTCTTTTCACTCACGTTATTTTAACCCTGAATTTCTGGGATGAAATGCAGCGAGCAGAAGAGCTGTGTGTTTTACTGCTCTCCTCGAATGTCGGTTACACCAAATTTGCAGGGAAAAAAACCCAGCCTCCTTCCTTCAAAAAACCACAAGCAAGATGTGGAGATGCTGAAAACTCAGAGACCTCAGAAACAGCCAGTTCTGGCACCCAGCTTGAAAGGGGCACCGAGCTGGTGCCAGCAGAGCTGTGCCAGAGAACCAGCAGCAATCTAAAGACTTCCAAGGAACTGAGATCCATCCAAGTCCCACCCTCACCTCCCCTTTCTGCCCAGGTGCAGCAGAAGCAGAATCCATCTCCTCAGCCACAACACAGCCCTGGTTCAAGAGCAAAGTAACTGAAACACCCCGAGCAGTGAGAGGCAGCATGGTTAAATGGAGAGCCAGTTTTTACAGCACAGGAAAACAAAGGCAGCTTTGCTTAAGGGAAATCCCTCCCAAAAGACAGTGCCTGGGATGCCTCCTTTGTGGAAGGGATTCCTCAGGTCTCTCTGCTCTGCCTGTTTGGGGGTTGCTGCGGGAGCAGTGTCAGGGAAGAGGTGAATCCATCAAACAAATCAGAGAGAGCCCTCTTCTGGAGCCACGCTTTGGGATTTCTCTCTTTGCTAAAAAAGCTGTGTCAAAAATAGAGAGAGACCATCTTGAAGAGTGAATCTCTTCCCAGCAGAATCAGCCCACTACAAAAAACACCTAATTATGGGTTGAGGTTTTTTCTTACTTTTTCTATTTTTTTTCTTTTTTTTGTTTGGGGCGGAGGGTGAGTGTTGGAGACTTTTTCACAATTTCAGCCCACACTAGAGAACACTCAGTGGAATAAGCAATAAATAGATATTAAATGATACAGTTTGCACCTCTGTAAAGGATGAAAATGCCAAAATAAAGGGCACAGCAGAGAATTCAAACTGTTGCCTCGGTTCTCTGGGGATGCAATGTTCTCCTTTGCAGCAGGGAAGAGCAGCTCACTGCTCTGAGCAGTGCCCAGACCTTCCGCAGGCTTTGCACACAGGTTTCACCTCAAATGTTTCCAAGCCCTAAGGGCAAAAGCTCTGGGGACGTTGGCTTGCCTGAGCTGCCATCCACAATCGAGCACCAGTGGATTTCAAAATCTCATTTGCAAACTGTGGGAAGGAAAGTACAAAAAACCTGCAGCAACGAAGCACAGATCTGCAGCCTTTATAAATAGTGCCAGCACTGAACATGGTCTGTGTTCAGTCCCTGTTCCAAGGTGCATTTCTCCCCCAGCCAGGTTTCTTTTTTGGGTCATCAACACACCTCCAAGCCCTGTCTCCCATCTGCTGCCTGTAGTCCACAGGCAAAGGGACCCCAGGTTCCAAGCTGTACTCTGGTGGTATGAACAGCCATCGACAGGAGACATTTGGAGAAAAACTCCAGGAAAAAAAATCCATGAATCTCCATTAACTTTAGTGGGAGCATACTGATTTTATCATGGGGTAAAAATGGATCAGGACATTGTGTATAAAAGCAGAGAATGAAACACTGAACTTGGCAATGCCAGCACTTACTTGACTGCGCTTCTATATTCTCTCTGGAAGTGCAATAAAAAGCAAGAATTAGGAAAATGATTCAGCAGAGCTGATCTTAATCATAAGCTTTGCTTATCTGCTGTCCTGTAAAGCAGGAGATAGAGTTCAAAGTGGCATTAACTTTATGTCAGAGTGACTTTCCAACAGACATTTTTAAGTAGATTGTATATCTGTGTATGGTCTTGGAAGCATATGAGATTTTAACTGGCCCACACACCAATGAACATTTATTTTACAAGCACAACCCTCAATATCCTCTTCTAATAAGCTGCTGATGATATTAGAGCTTGAAGATGTTCTGGCATTTCTAAAATGATAGTAGGAAAATCTGTTTATAGTTCTTAGAATTGTGCCCATATTTCTTTGGTATATAAATGGTATCCTACTAAACTCCTTTAATAATAGCAGTACCTCACACACTCAGCAAGCCAAAACATTTCTTTCACAGGAAAATAAGAACTGCCTCCTTCCCATTAATTTAAAGACACAACAGCAACAAATTTAAAGTAGATTTAAACCTTTGCAACTTTAGAAAATTTCCAGTTTTGTCTGGCACAGGGTAAATTCACAGTCCTGGAATTTTGTTACTATATTTGCTATGAAATTCCATGGCAATGCCAAATGCTAAGCTTCAGGAATAATCACTGCATATTGGTTTAGAGAAGTTTATATATAGAATAAAGAAAGAATTGCACCATAATGCCAAATATAAAGAGGGGAATAAAAAAAAAAAAAAAAGGAAAGAAATCAGAGAAACAACTCACATGCATATGCATGCCTGGGCTTACACCTTTTTCATCAGCATGATCCCAGCTACTTTTTGTAAGGGGGAACACACCCACAATGTTTCTTTTCTGATTGACAGTGTAAAAACCAGATCTATCCCCTCTTACTTGTTTTCTGTGATATATTCCATCCCATTTGACGTCTTTAATCCTCTGGAGGTGGTCTGTTGAAAGGACAATTAACAATGTGGGGGTTTTTCACACAAAAAAATATTCCATAAACAAGCTTTCATGACCTGCTTGCTGCCTTAAATGATTATCAGAGGGCTTTTATTCAATCACTCCACTACAATTAGTCCAATTAGAGAGAGATTTCTGCTTCCTTCTGCTCACTTCAGTCTCCAACAGGAAATCTCTTAATTCCCCATCAGAGGAAGTCCTTGGTGTTTGCTGCTCTTCCCTTTCAGGCAGTGAAAAAACATTCTGTGTTTTCATACACTGATGGTGTTAATTTTTGCAATTGTATCCCAAATTGTGGGATATTCAATATTCTCCTACAGTCTCAGAACTGACTTTAAGAAACAAAGTGGAGGAAGAAAGTGTGTAGATATCTGCTTGTAGAGAAAAATACCAAAATGGGACCCCAACAGGGGGGGAGTAAAAACTCCTGTCACCTAAAGAAAGACATCTTCAGCATTAAAAAAAGTTATGATTTATGAATACAAGCTTCTATTTTAGAACATTTAGAGACAGCAATAGCAGAATTTCTTCATTTTCTTTTTTACAGAGATCAACAGCTGCTTTCAGTTTGGACCATTCCCTTGTTTGGCTGAGGAATAAAGACAGCATAGTGCTTTTCCCCTTCTAAAGACAGAGTATCCAAAGTGAAACCCCAATTTAACCCAACAAACTCAGGGACTGAAAGGTGTGGTGCACAGAAAACACGAGTATCTCTTTCACAGCTGCACACACATTTCTCCTAATTCTAAGCAGGTTAGCCTTGTGAAAGGGGGTTCTGCTGTAAAAACCAGAAATACCTCCATGGTGATTGTCTCCACGTGAACGTTTGGAGGCAGAGCCAGGGTGGGTTCAAAGTGCTTGGCTATTGCAACCAGAAGATGCAGGGTGCTCAGCAAGTCCTTTGCCAAGATAGCTGTTGAGTGTAAAGGAAGAAAACACTGCTCAGAGTGCAAGCCACGGGAATTGCCTCCACCATCAGGGATCCCCCTGGGCACAGGACCCCAAAGGCACCATAACACAGGTGGGACACCAGACTGGGGTTTATAGAACAACGTTTAGCAGCAGCACAGCTTAAAAGTGAGACATACAAGGATGCTGGGGGCTCTTAAAGCCACAAACTTAGAGGAGGCAGACCCAGGCGGGGTCAGATGTTTCTGTCTCACTCTTGATTCAACTAGTAATTGAAAACAGGTTGTTTAATTACTGTTCTGGCAGCACATTGCCTCACAGCAGCCTTATGGCACAGGAAGCCTGTGATAGATAATTTTCTTCAATTTCACTTCTGCACCTACATTCCACACTCCATTTCAGCTGACTTTGTTCCAGTTGCAGGCACTTGGTCACAGCTTCCAGAATCACAGAGAGTTTCTGTCGCTGTTTCTTTTCTGTTAATGCCATCTTGTCAACATCCAGCTTGAGAGAGCCTAAGTTTTCTTTTGCACAGCATCCATAGGAAGAAGAAGGATGTATTTTAACATCGTTGTAGGGGAAAAGAAAATAATTAGAAACATAAAATGACAGCAAAGCACACAGTGTCTTGTTTGAAATGTTCAGTATCATTTAAGAGCTCTGCAAAAGGGAGAGGGCTCAAGCACTCCTTGTAGCATCATCCCCCAGCCCCAGCTCTTTACAGTCCTTCTACAGAAACCCAGGCAGTGAATCTCTCCTGCAGATGATGTACAAAGTCAATATCAACTCATCTAGAGAAGAAACCCGAGCTCCTTGCTCAGGCAAGTAAACTATGAAAATCAGCCAGTGCTGCTCAGGCTGCTGCCCTCAGCCTTGGTGGAAAGGAGGTGGATTTAAAGATGTCCCTGAAGAGAGTGAAAAGGGAAAGAAAAATGTAATAGGGACAATAGAAATAGAAAACAGACTGCTCCATCTTTATACAAGCACCACATAGTGCTAAGAGCCTCCTAGATTTTCACTGCTTACAGTACCAGAACAGTTCTTTGGACCCAGAGCTTTTAAATTTTTCTCTTTTTTTTTTTTTTTTTTTTTTTAAAAAAGGCAGGAAAACATATATTGTTTCCATCCAAGGTTTCTGGTAGCACCACAAGCTACCTTTGTGTTCCTGGTTTATGAAACTGTCCCTTTCAGAAACACTGAATTCCACACTTCATAGTTAACCTTTTCATTATGCCAACCAGCAGGTAAGAATTTCTTAGAAGTAAAAGAACCATGTAAAACAATAGTGGGAGTTTGTTCAGAATTGTGACTATCACAGCTGGCCCCAGTGCAGTGAGAAGCGATGGCAGCTCCCTGCTGCTGCCATTCCTGAGGTTTATTCTCTGTTTGGAAATTCCTCCAGGAGATGTCTGCAAGCACTAAACCCCAAGGAGCAGCTCACCCAGGAGATGATGAAGCACCAGCCCATCATACAGGTCTTCCTCCAGACTTTTAACTACTATGTGTTCCTTTTTCAGAGTCCTGTTGATCCACTCGGTCAAAACCTGCAGGGGAAAACAAAGCAATTTGAATCCTGTTATTTGGACAGTGCAGCACTTGGAGGTATATTCTGTTTCACCTCTCTCTTCAGTCCCTTATCTCAGATCTTGGTTTGCTTTCAATCTCTGCTCCTTTGTGCTTTTTGGCTGTTTTTTAAAGAGTAAGTTTTTCCTAATTTTCAAGTGAGATAGACATCTTGCTACTTCTATTCAGAGGAGTTATGTTACAGAGCTGGGGAGTGAGACCCTCTTCCCACTCCCACCAGGGAAAGGCTGCACAGTACACTTCCCATCCCCTGCCTTCATCACACAGCACAGAATTCACACCAATTCAACTGCCAGGCAGAAGTTTGTAAGAAAAGAGGCTTGGCTCATTCTGTGGGTAGTTTCTTGTACTCATCCACGCTACTAGCACTCCTCCCTCTCATCTCCTGGTTTTGTTTTCTTTTTCTTCCTGCAGTAGTGTACCACTCAGTCCCCAAACACCTCCCTGGAGCTTTCTTACGTGGCAGTTCTCCCACTGGCCTTCCAATATCCTTCCTGCCTTTGCAAGGGGAAGCAGCTCAGGAAGCCAAGGTCTGGCTGCAAAGGGAGAGGAACCACATGTGCTCCTAGACAGGAGCGTTCCTCAGCACCTCTCCAAGCATGTGTTTTATTCACATGTGTTGAGAGAAAGGGAGGATGACCTGGTGAAGCAGAAGAGAAAAGCAGTAGCCCCGGCTGGCTGCCAACATGACCATCCCTCTTGGAAGAGGGAAGGGAAGCTTTTATTGCTGTGATTGTTATGAGTGAGTGTCTGGAGTGGATAATATCCTTCTCACTTGCTGTAAACAGAGGAGAAAATTCATAGCAGATTCCTGTAAGCCTGCCAACATTAACAAAAATGTAAGAAGGGTTTGAAAAGTCTCTGAGAAGCTTGGAACGAGAAATAAAAAGGCCTGAACTGAGAAGCTGTCAAACTGTAAAAAATGCATCCTCTGCTAAGAAGCAACAAGAGCAGAAAGCTGTGCTCCTCAGCTGATGCTTGGTGCCACTTTGGATGTGTGAGGGGTAGAGCAGTGCCCCAAACACAAGAGCAGAGCCAGGGGGAAGTCAGGAAAGCAGCAAGTCCTGCTGAGCACAGACCCATGGCATCCCTCTGCTCTCCCAGCTCATCACAGCCACAGCTCTGCTTTCTGCCCAGCCCTGGGGCCCCACTCAGCTGCAGGGCAGAGCCTCAGGTCTAAAAATGACTAAACAGGGAGAGCAGAAAAGGAACACTTGGAGAAGTTTGCTGCTGGCTTCTGAATGTAACCATCTCCTATTTTACATGCAGCTGGGTATTTATAGCAACTACACGGAGCCATTTCATATTTCTCAGTTCTCCAAAGCCACCTCAAAATGAAAATGCAGTGAAGCTGTCTCTCCCCAGTGAGTTTCTTCACTTCCCTTGTTCCTCCCTCAAAGATTTTTCCCTTCCCTGTCTCAATCCCAAATGCTTCTCTAGAGAAGCCATCAAATCTTTAGATTAGGAAGGCAATCAAGGGGAACTGATGGGCACCCAGAGGACTTTGCCTCCCTCAGGACACAATTTCCATCTCCTCATCACCCAAAGAAAAGGCATTAGACAGTGATGAACCATCATTCCACGATTCTCTGACAGGAAATGCATTAAGCACTGAAGCTCACAGAAATCTTCATAACTGGGGAAAACTCTTCATTTTTGGCAACCTCAAAATAACAAATCCATTCTTTCTGTAGACAACATAATTGCATTTTGCAGCTCCACCTTTCAGACTTTCCCTTTTGTATAACAACATCGTGAAAGCCTGACACAAAATCAAATCTTTTTGATCAAATGTGCCTGAATACCTAATATAGAAACACACCTACCTACGTGTTTATAAATGCTACAAAATACAAACAGCACATATCTTAGGCTGCTTTTCATAATATTTATAACAATTTCAGCACCTCCATAATGCAAGGAGTGCTGGTCTCATAGGACACATGCCACTTGTCTTCCAGGAAGTTTCATTACCTGGACTGTGCCCTTAGAGGAATTGAAACAGTGATTGAACACACTGGGAAAATTCAATGGAAATACAGCACTTGCATGTGGAATGGGATTCATCCTTCACCATTACCTCAAGCAGGCAATGCACCATACAACAGCCTGAAAGCTTTCATCCCAAATTCCTGGTGACTCCACCTGTGTGGAGCCCAAGTGCCACAAGCAGAGCTCGTTCCCACCTGCAGAGAGTGGGGCTCTGGGCTCAGAGAGCTGGGCAGTTCACAGGGCTGGAAGAGCTTAAAGCACCAGGATCTTTGTGTCCTTTGACACAACTCGAGGTGAGGCTTAAACCACACAGTAAAAGAAGCAGTACCAGTTTCAATTCTTCCAGTTTGGGGTTGTTGCTTGAGGTTGGTTTTATGAGTTTCTTCTTCTCTCCTATGGAAGGAAGCAAACAAGATCCAGCACAATTATCAGGTATGACTAAAGCAAGTTGGCAGCTAAATCTCCTATCAGTTTGATATTCCCAATATGGCTAATAGGTAGAAACATTTCTTTTTCAATACAACTAATTCCTTATGAGCAAGAAACTGGTATAGCAGATTGCTGTTGGGAATTATGCTTCAGTGTACTTCAAATCAGTAAGAGCTAGATGGACAATTCTAGAAAGAGGAAAACACACTTGGTGAGATCCACATGTGTGGAATTTTAATTTCACTTAAAGAACCAGCTGGACTTTGTGTTTCTTCTTCATGATCTGCCCCCCAAAGAGTCAGCAGCCAAATTACACACACAGAGCTTATTCATTTCTGATACAGCATGGGATCACTGCTGAAAAATACACAATTCACTTGGTCAGCACATTCTCTGGCCCTTCAGGTGGTTCTTTGGCCTTTTTTCTGTCCTGGTTCACAAAGCACATACCTTTAGCAATGGCATCCTCACTTAGGAATCGATCAAGTGTAGAAGGCTGTGTAAATGCATTTAAAAAGTCTGGATCCATTGTCTTTAATCACTCCTGGTAAACTGGTAAAAAACATTGGAGGGAAGGGAACGTGAGTAAAGGCACGTAAAGATCAAAATTAGTGCTAAGAAAACAAACTGAAGGGGTTTCTTTACCAGTTACTATTTCTTCACTAGCTGGTTTTAAAAATTCTGAAAACATATTTAAATGTGTGCAAAGAAAAAGAAGTTAAAAACAATTTTCATCCATTCCTGCTAATCATCAAAATGTAGGAAAAAAACCCCTGAGAATATCAGTAGAAAATAGCAATTGGATGCTTTTGCACATCAATCTGGTAAAACAAATTGGTACAAAATTGCCAGCAAGGCACTAAGAGAAAGGATCACAAGAGTATTCATTTCATTATGGTGGCAGCAAAACTGAATGCTATCTCTAAAAAGCTGCTTGATACAAAAAGATAAGAGAAATTGAGTGATGTAGTGCCTGAGGAACAACTGAACTGTCTGAGATATGACTGCCCAGATGAAATTAACTGAGAGAAGTTAATTAACAGAGAGCAACCCAAGGACAACATACTTTTAAATTAGGTTTCTGACAGCCTGGGGAAGTCCAGCTCATGGCAGAAACGGTCTGTGTGAACCACAGCTTACTCTCACTCAGCTTTGCAATATGCAACTCGTGTATCTCCCACTTCCTTCAACTACCAAAGTGGGGGGTGCTGCCTCCACACCCTCGGGCTCTCTCTGGCCAAGGAGCCTGAACATCAGAAGCCCCTCTAAACTTCAGAAACCTGTCAAGAAAGGCCTGAAAGTCAGAATTCACAATAATATAGCACAATACCCTCTTGGGCCGACAGTCCTGTGCGTCAGACAGTTCAAATTGCTCCCCTGGGGAAGATTAACTTGCCTGGTTTCAGGAAAAAACAGAACCCCAAAAGCTGTAAGCAGTGCAAGGGTAGAGAGACACCACAGCCCTTGAGCAGTCTGCAGGTCAGCCTCCCTGGAGCAAAGCTGGGGGCCTGAAGCTGCCACCTTTTGGTGCCCATGAGCTCCCCCTCAGCCCTTGGAGCTGTGTCTGTGTCTCCCCACTCAGCAGTGGGAGGAGGAGTGTGGTGGCCCCACATCCTGGGAGGCTCCAGCTGCTGTTTCTTGCTCTGACCCACCAGCTTCCCCTGAAGGCTCCATGCAAACCCCAACTGACCCACATTTCTCACACCGTGGTGTTAATGCCCAAGACTCCATGTGCACCTCTTCCCAAATCTGAGAAAAGACAGCCTGCAGTTATCCTGCCCTGGAAACGAGCTGGCCACCGTGGGGGCTCCTTTCTGGGCTTCCCCCAGCACCATCACAGCCTTTTGGAAGTGCTAGGAACCAGACCTGCCCTGATTTACAGAGGTAAATCACACTCACAGGGGTCTCTGCTCCTCTCCTCCTAAGTCCTGTTTGCTTTTCTCAGCACTGCTGACCCTTTATCGGGAATTATCTATTAGATCTCCAAGGTCTCATTCCTACGTAGCAAAACACCATTGGGAGCCCATCATTTATTGCATTTCAGCTTGCATTTGTCAATATTGATTTCCCACAGGCTTTTCTGAGCCTGAGAGCTGCAGTTCTTCAGCATTTAATAGACTCATTGCTTATTGCTGATAATTAGCATTCCCAAGCAGTCCTTCATGTGGCAGCATATTGGTGAGGCTTGGTCCCAGGCAACAGCCTGTCAGAGAGCAACACAAAATGGAACATGCCAGGGCTGGGACACCTCCTTGGGTGAGCTGCTTAATGAGAAACAGGAAAGGTCAGAAGAGCTGCTTCTCACACGCAAATTTCCATTTTTTGCTGCTGCCCATCAGTTAAATTTGCAGCTCAGAGCTGTGGCTGACATCCTGCTTTTTCCAGCCCTCGTCCTCCTGCACAAGTTTTTCCCCAGTACTTGGAGTGCACTGTAACTGCTGCAACACTGACTGCACAGGCATTTCATCATGGCATCTTTAAAGAAAATAGATGCTCAATTATGGGCTATTCAAAGGAAATGGCATTCTCTGAATGAAAAGCTCCTTCTCTGAGAATGCCATGGATGTACAGGCTTTGCTTTAAAGCCAAGGGGTGTTTGATTTCTCGTGTGCCTCCTGCCGTGGCTGCCAAGAAGTGAACTGTTCTTAGGTGAGGAACTAGGCTATTGCACAAACAGTGTCACAACTGCTCATAAACAGCTAATTCTCACGTTGGGCCAGAGCAGCTCACTTTTCCTCCATGGGTCTGGCTCCCAGATATCCCCAAGGCACCACACGAAGCACTGAGGGGGTCTCTGGTTTACAAATCACCTGTAGAATATTCCCAAGGCACTTTCACCTGCTTCATTTCCTGTCTGAAAAGACAAAAGCCCTACTCTGCCTAGATCAAACACAGTTCCTTAGTAGATCACAAAAAGGATGGAAAAAAACCAAACCAAATGGGAATGTTAACAGTAATATTTCCACCTTGGGACACCAGAATTAAAAGATAACTAAGGAAAGAAAGAGAATGCACATTGTGTGCCCAGTTTAAAACTTCTTTTCACTTCTCTCTGTAGTGTCAGACTTTTCAGGAGCCATCTTTGCTCATAAGCATGAGAAGAGATGTTAACTCAGTAAGAACAACCCACACACAGAGAAAATCTTCCAGTTATGAACACTAATTCCAAAAAAAAGCGCCCAAAGGGGTCCCATTTTCCCAACTTACTGTTGTCTCCTTCAGCAACTCCACAGCAGCTCTTCCCAGACCTTGTCCCAGCAGCCAGGAGGTAATTTCTGGGAGAGAGGGCTGAGTCTCCCATGCAGGGAGCACAGAGCACACGAGGGGAAGTTGAGCCTCAAAAACGAAACCCCAGCCCCATCCGGAACCTGATTGTGTGTGTGCTGATCCCTCTGCAGAGACAAACACACAGGGACACAAGTGCAGGAAACATGCAGCCCTGCAGCTCCTGAAACACCAGGAAATATTAAAAAATAGGATTATTCTTGGCTGGCACTGCCCAGCATGGCTGGGCTGCTCTGGGGCCACTCACAGAGCACTTTTGGTTTGTGTGTAATAAAAAACTACCCAAGAGCAGACAGATGATGCTCCAATATGCCTTTTCCTCATGCTCCTTCAAAGTATTTTATAAAGCAGGACCATTCTACCTACCTGGCAGAAGGAGAAACCTAGAAAATGATATAATTTGCCCTTAGAGAGGAAGTTAGCCACCCACATCAGAGCCCAAAACCCTCCTGTGAGACAAGAGTCAGCTCCAGCAGGCAGTGCTGCTGCTCTTCTCCCCTTTTTCATCACTGGTTAAAGAGGATGAGCTTCCTACAGCAAAGGGAAGCTCACCATTCATCAGTTCTTCCCACAGATTTTTCCACTGAGAAAAAAACCCCAAAGAAGTAGAAAACATAGTGATCATGATTGGTTTATTTGAATAAATAGTACAACTGTCAAAAACCATGCATAAACACTCCTGCTGTGAATTTTAGCAAACATAGCATTGCATTGTAACTTGCTTACAGTACACAACTCTTATCA
Organism: Sitta carolinensis; assembly: GCA_032173965.1. Taxonomy (NCBI): domain Eukaryota; kingdom Metazoa; phylum Chordata; class Aves; order Passeriformes; family Sittidae; genus Sitta; species Sitta carolinensis. The sequence continues at coordinate 10,616,167 of JAVUNC010000030.1, forward strand.
CTAAGGTGGATGTCTCCAACATATGACAAGTTCAGAATTTTATCTGCAAGGCTGGGTTTTAGTAGTTAGAAATCCAGAGTAAACACTGTTAAAAACAGTAGAAAAGACTCTTAAAAAGTACATTAATACTGAAAGCACTGGGGTGTGGGGAAGAGGAGTAAGAAATCCTATAAAGATTAAATGGAATAAAAAAATCTGCCACTGTTGGTTTTAAATCTTGACAAACAGAGTGCAGCTGAGGACTATCTGAGTTTCTTCTGTGGTAATACAGCTCACTGAAACAGAGTGTGTCAAGTAAATGCACCTAAAAGTCAAGTTCTATGGTCTGGACAGGACAGACATTCATTAAGTACTTACAAATGCAGGAGCTCTAATGCTGCAGAGCATTCAGCATCCCAGATGAACTCGACAGGATTCAGACTGGTACCCATATGTAAAACCCCAGCAACACGGAGAGATCATGAACAACATTTTTAACACTGACTCAGCTTTCTGAGAGGCCAAGAATTTGTCACAGAAAGCTGTGACAAAAGCAGGCGTTCAGAGAAGCTTTACCTGCATGGCTCCTCCTGGAAACTGGGCTGAAGCCACACTTCAGTTCAATCTGCCCTGCTCACAAATCTGCTCAACAATAAATGCAGTGTCTACAGAACAGTGAGCTGGCCAGACAGCCAAGGAATGGAAAAAGAACTTTCCCTGTGCAGCATCTACCAGCACAAAGCCCACAGGAGAATTGGCTGTGACTCCTGGTGCAGGGAGCAGCCCTGGCTGGCAGGGATATGAACAGAAGGGATGCTAAAGGAGAGCCATGGTTGTAGCAAGGGACCAGAGACACAGAACTGAACAAAACTGACACTTCTATAACCTGCTCAGCTCTGCTCTCCAGCCCTGAGGATGCCAGCTGTATGATGCCAGCTCAGACACAGCCATTCCCCTTCCCAAACCCAAATCACCCTCACCCAGCTCTTCTTTTTATACTAAGACCTGCAATTTCAAAAACTCCACTTTCTGGAGGTCTTTCCCAGCAACTTGGAGAATACAAACAGAGCTGGCACCTGCACACCACCTGAAGGAAGGGGGCAGAACTTGCTTCCTGCAAATAAAACCCTGCATGAAACTAAAAGTTGGAGAGACCTTTCATTCCAGTGACCTTCCAGCCTCGTGATACTTTTATTTCTCAGCACAAAAGCCAGACCAGTTTCATTCACCTGCCAGGAGAGCTGTGCCCCAGCACCTGTGCAGGTCTCCTGTGTTGGTGTGTGGTGGAGTTTAGTGGCCCCATCTGAACTGCACATCCACTTGTTCCAGGCTCAGTATAAACAGTGAGAGGTCAGCTCTTCCCTAAAGCACAGGCATCCAAAGATTCCCCAGAGAGCCTTGCAGAGCAGAGGAGACCTGAATTTTTCATGCAAAGAAAGGACAACTTCCTTCCAGCTTTTTGTTTTTTAGAGGTGTGAGGAGAGGTGATCTGAGTAATCCAAATACCAGAACACAGAACCCAAAAATACAAAGCAAAGAAGCAGAAGCTCATTTCTCTCCCTTTGAGATGAAGAAGTGTTTGAGAAGGGAAGGAGAAAATCCCAATTGTAAAATTATACCATTCAAATAGGTCTCCTCTTGAACCTGAGCTCAAAGGCAAATAATGTTTGCTGTTAAAAAAAAAAAAATCGATTTTTAGGGAAAGAAGATGCCAGCTTCCAACAGGACTCAAGTGAGCCCATGCAGCAGAGCAATCCCACCTGCTCTGCCTGGTGTTTCACCCAGAGCAATGGCTGCTCATGAAATTAAAGTTGCTGCTGTGAGACATAAGAGCAGCAATCCCATCCCTCCTCCATGTGCTCAGAGGGTGACACTGAAGGCACATTCCACACATCACTCTGGAAATGCCAATCCCATTTCCTCCTCAAAAATCCACTGAGCTGGCTCCTGTCCTAGCACATTCCCTCTGTTAGTCCCAGGAAAATGCATTAATCCAGCCTGTGCCTGTGTGCCCAGCTCCTGACCAGCCCCACTGAAGCTGCCTGCTGAAAGGGTTACAGTGGCTCTAAAAAACAAATTTCTCCTAGAAAAGAGATTAAATAATAACTAGACATCAAAAGATTAGTTGGTCATCCCGTTGCAAGACTTATTCTGTGTAAACACTGAATGGAAATAACACTGAGTAAAAAGAGGTGAACACAAAAACTGAAGCTTTTGCCAGTAGCTTCAGACAGTGCCTGTAATTCCCCTCAGCCCAACCCACCCAGCAGAACACATAAACCCTTATTTAATAGAAAAGGCTCAGCTTCTAAATAAATTCCAATGGTGATTTTCTATTGTTAACACTCTAAGCCTGGAAAACCAACAAATGCCAGTTGCAACCAAGGAGTAAAAAGAAAAACTCTCTGCAAAAGAAAGTCTTCTGCAGAAGCAAAGAATCTCCAGCCATGAGGAAGGTCTCATGTTTTCCCTGCTTATTAAAGTAGTTAGTGGTATATCTCCTTTCCCAAAAAGAACATTGGTGGATTATAGCATTGGCAAAAGTGTGAAATACCTACACATTTTCAAGTGGCCTAGAGAATACACATGCATCATTTTTTAGTGGGATTGTCTTACAAACAGCTACAGAGAGAACACATCAGCTGTAGGAAGAGTGCATGAAGTACATAGCATAAGGCACAATGGGAGCATGCACAGGGGGGGTTTGTTGTAACTTCTGCCTGAGGAGGCTGAAGGATGAAGAGACCTCAGCAGCTTCCAGGATCACTCAACGTTCTTGTACTTGGTGAAGAGGTTGTACAGAACCCTGAGGGTAGACTTCAGGTCCAAGTTGACAACATCTGTGGAAGAAAAGGAGAAATCCTCAATTTGCATTTTGTTTTCCCTCGCTTGCCCTGACAGGAGCAGAAGTCCCCACATCTCTGAGCTGATGGAATTGTGAATAAAAAAAAAAAAGAAAATCCAGGGTTCTGATCTCCCCAAGTCTTTTAAATGTCCTGCATGAGGTGCTCCAAAACAGCTTTACAATCATACAGTCACAGCTGACTTCTCTCCTGGGACACAGAAGGTAATTCCATTCCTCAGCTAAAATCTGCTACAGAGAGAGTCTGTGTCCTAGGGTCTGTGTCTTCTGTCAGAGCCCTGGCACAAAGGAAACACTCCTGGTGCTTTCCCTGGCCACAGAAGCAGTGAGCAAGCAGTCACAGCCCTCCTGAGGCACTGAACCACATCCACAGCTCTGCAGTGACACAGGCCATGGGTTAGCAAAGCCTGAATCCCTAGCAGAGCCCAAGGTTTGGATTGTTTATCACCCAGGCACAGGCAGGGAATCCTTTGGAAAACTCTCAAGGGGCCCATTCACAGCTCCAGTTCGTGGTGCTGTTGCTGCTTGGAATGCAATTGCACTTAAAATTCTCCTGCTCTGATGACTTTACACCCAGTTTAAAGCCACGTCCATACCTTCAGGGCGAGCCTTTGGCTTCTTCAGGCCTCCATCCTGCATCAGCTCAAAAGCAAAAGAGACATTGTGCACCTGAAAGAGGTAAAGGGTTTAGAATCTTGGAATCACACAGGCATCAAAAACCTTCAATCAGATTTTTTTTAGATGCTTTATTCTCTCCGTACTCGATAATTAAATTTATATTTAAATTATCTTATGTCTATTAAAATCCTTATTAAAATATTTAAATCATTATTTATTATTTATATAAATACAGTGCCACAGCCTCTTTTCTGGACCTCCTGAAGAGAATATACCAGGTTCTGTTTCACCTGGCACAAGGAGAAAGGATAAAACAATTGGAAAAAAAAAAACATGTGAAAATAATGCAGAAAGAACATAACCTGGATTTCCACCCACCTTTTGATCAAAACTTTCGGGTGTTAAGTAGAAGTTGTGAAGTGGGACAAAATAGTCCTCAAGGAGACCCATGAGCAAAACCAAGTAAACACCATCTGCAAACTAAAGAGAAATATGAGGAGAAAGCATCTGCTTGTAAATCAGCATTCATAAACAAGAACAAAGAATGCTTGGCCCAAATGATGTTGGGGCTTTTTTGGTGTTGTTTTTTTTTTTTTTTTTTTTCTAGCACAGAAGTGTGAGATGGTTCAGGAGCCTGTTTTTGCTCTCCTCATGTTCATTTAATTTGCTTGAGGAATCCTGCCAATTTCACAGCAGTAATTAAAAAACCCCACAAACTTCCTGGGAAATATGTTTGCACATTACATACCCCCAGTCCTACCTCTACAGGATCTGGTCATTTCAACCACAATCCCTCTTGAACTGTCTGTGTTAGACATTTGAATCTTTGCCCTTAATCAAAACTTGAAAATAAGTCTCCCCCGTCACAGGTAAGAAGCTGAATTTCATAAAAGAATTTAGTCAAAATAGATTGTTTATGGTTCCAGCAAATACTAAATAAAATCCTACATGTTTTCAGCCACGCTGTTCAGTGTTCCTACCAGACCAGATGGCTACTGACTGGCTAAGGGGGGTAATGTGCAGTTGGAAGATTTCTCACTTGTGATCCTGATCTGGCACATGACATCCTCTAAAAAAATAAATCCTTGGGTGTCACTAAGGCATGAAGCAACAATTTCTTGTGACAGATCAGATCCAATTATTTCAGCAAAGCTGTAAAATAGCAGTGAATGAATGACTGGTATTATACTAACCAGGCTCAAATGAATTACCCAAACTCCTGGTGTAATTCTCTGCATGCTGTGCTTATCATTTTGCCAAGACAAGATAACCATCTCTCACAGCTTAGTAAACTCTGGAAACAAGACCTGGTTCTGCTTAGCCAAGCCCACATCTGAAAATTTGCAATTTACACAGATTACATCCAAGAAAACAAAGCCTCCTACCTGGGTTTCCAACTCAGTTACTTCCAAATTCAGTTTATTCAAGTGTTTGTTCACAAAAGTGATCAGAGACTAATTGAAAAAAAAAAAAAGCAGAAACAGCAATGTCAGACATTACACTCAGTGCCAATGTGAAAGGGTTAACACAACCTTCAAAGACACTTTTAAAAACACAATATGCATGTTTGCTGCCTGATTTTGCATCAATAATTACAGAGCTGCTGCTTTTGTTGCAGCAGATGTCAGAACTCAGCAGATGGTGCTGTTACATGCAGCTTTCCCTGCACATCAAACAAGCTTCAGTGTCCTGGGAAAACGCTGCGGTGACATTGGTGCTGCAGGGGGAGTGAGCAGTAGCTGCATTTACACTAATTCTCTCAGGGTCTCGAAGGTGTCAACAGCAGAGTGCTGTGCACACAGCTCTGCTCCTGGAGGGAGGTGTGCAGTCAGCACACAGATCACAGCCCAGCCCAGCTGGGATTTCTACTCCAGACACGAATCCTGCCATTACAAACCAGGTCTGTGCCAATGGAGGGGAGCCCAGAGATCTGTCAGCCACTGACACCACTCCCAGAGAGGGCACTCAGCAGAATGTTACCACTTCTACTGTGTGGAAAGAGTTAAGTTAGCTCTTCACCCACTTTAAATCACTTGTCTAGGAGACATTTCAGGCTGGAAAGATAAAAATCTTCCTTCAAAGTGTTCCTTTAAAAGCACACATCCTTTATTTCACACAAGGGGAAGGGACAATTCACAACAGTGATCTTCACAGACTGCTCTCCTAATAAGCAGCTTAACAGCCAGGCTGGAACTATCTGATGGAACTACATGGAGTCTCTTACACATTCCAGAGAGAATACACATGGCAGAGAGAGATAAACAGCTGCATTACCTCTGCTCTGTCTGACACAAGGCCATGTCAAACATATGTCTGGATGGATGTCTTGTGCAGTGATGCTCAGCATTAAAGGACAAGCCAAGGGACTACAGGAATAAGTGTTTAGCACCTGGACAAAAACAGCTCTTTTGTAAAATCTTTTTTCTTTTATATTCAGCAAACTTTTTTGCAGGTGAATCACATTTTAGGGTACTTGGGGAAACGCCTTTGAAACAGTGATCCTTGGGGTTAAACACCCTTTGCACTACTCCAGATCCCTCTTCTGTTATTTGCTGGATGTTTCTGAATATGTTTCCAAAAGCACAGAGAAAAATGCAACGTGGAAAGCAAAGGCAGGATTTTGCTTTTTACCTTTTTGACGACGCTGAGCTTGTCTGGTGCGTGATCAAAAAGCGTGTCAAAGGCATCACGCTCTGGATTGGGGAAAGGAAATTCAAATCAGAACACCCCAACAGCACAAGTGTGGGATGAAGGTTTCCTGTGCAAAGCTTAGAGGTTTTTCTCCTCAGAAAGTCACGCAACAGAGACCCAGGCTAAAAGTCAGCACTTTATTTTTCCCAGGCAAACTGCCCTGGGAATTTTAGAGTAACTGAAAATAAATATATTCACTGATCTCCCTTTTCTGCCATTCAAAACTGGCACACAAAATATGTGGGTGAAACGAAAATTAAAACAGAAATGAAATTATGACTGTGCCCCAGTCCTAACTTAAATAGCTATGGTTGCATCCATATCCAGCATCAAATACAGACATGAATTTGGTTAATTTAAAATTACTGGTAGTACCCCTGATGTCAGGAAAGCTTAGAACTGAACTCGAGTTCTAATTCAGCAGTGTATGAAGAGCAAAGCCTATAGACAGTATAAAGATTTAAATTATGTTTCTGCCTTCAAGGCACTGGCTATCAATATCTAATCCAATCTGTTTGCAACAGAGTTTTTAACAGCTTTTCCATGATCAATACTTTTTATTTAGAGAACACCTTTTAATCGTTTTCTACTGCCAAATAAACAAACATTTTTTATCTAAATTCCTGTGGTATCTGCAGATACATTATGTAGGCCCTACAGCTCCCTGACATTACTTATTTTCCAGTGCCTTATTAATATTTAATGTAGATACATTACAAGAGGAGAAATGACAGCTGTGACATATTACAATGGCAAATAAAGAAAATAAATAATTTTTTTTCATCCTTTACAGGAGCGTACATCTTTAACATGAGAAATAATTTAATGCCACTAAAAAAAATAAATGAAAAAAGTGAAATCTCTTGGCAGCAACACCAAAATAAATGGGTTTTGGTTAGGAGCCCAGACATACAGTTGGTAAGGGCTAAACTTCAAACTCGAGCAAATACAGAGGAGAGAAGATTCTCCATGCAAAGCAATTAGATCTGGTCCTACCAATTATGCTCCACATCTGCATGGAGCAACAAAACCTGCCCCCACAACACATTCCAACCTCATGGAACTGCTCAACCCATTGTCTTGATCTGCTGAAAGGAAAAATGACCAATTTCTGTGCCTGACACAAATGAAACAAACAACAACAACAAAAAAAATCAGAGTCGAGTTTGTTACTTACCAAATCTTCCCATCATCATCCTGCAAGTCAGAGAATTCAAAAACATTAAGTTAGTTCATGAATAATCAGTTTGGAAAACAAGAGAATGGCCCTGAGAGGAGTTTTCCTTCAACAGGTAGAGGGCCAACAATTGGTGCAAAACTCAGGGGCTGAGCACCTCCAGGTGCTCAGGAATGCCCCCAGCAGAGCACCAGTGATGTCAGAGAAATCCACTGGAATGAATGGAAACCCTTCACTACATTTTACACACATTTATGACCTCTTATCCACACTTTTCTTGATGAAGGGTGAATGACTAAATGTGCCTGTGTGTGCATTTCCACTAATATCATCTCAGCCACGCAGCTCACAAGAAGCAAAGCCATCTACCTCACCTTAACCTGCTTTTTCTGAAGAAAACACACTCTGTGAATGTTATATAAACAGAACTGCCACATATGAAATACATACATAGCCAGTGACATCACCAGACACATGCAGATGTTTATCAGCTGAGAATCAGGCCCTGATTTGCAGAGAGGAATTTGAAAGCATTCAGTGAATGTTGCTGATCACTGCATTTTCCAGAGGTGTACTTGTGTCTGGATATGCAACACATTATAAGCAGCAACCTCTTAATACTGTGCAACATTAATTAGCTCCATCAAATATACTTATAAACACACATGAAAATCTGCAAACATCTTTCTTGCTGTGTTACATATCCAAGCCCCAGCCTGCAGATCCCATCTGGAGGAGAGCACAAACTCACTGCATTGTTCAAGGGAGAGAGGGGAGGAATTCTGGCTCACAAACCTGAGCCAGAGCTCTGATCCTACAAAACCCACTGAGAGACCTTTAATGTCCACACTGAGACGTTATGATCTCACTTCTGAGCACTTCCATCTGAATGATCTTCCCCACTAAGCACCACATGGTGCTTCATTTCTCTTCAAAGCCACGGGGAGCTGAGCCAGCCCTCCAGGGAGCCAATGCCCTGATAAAGTGAGGGGGGCTCATGTAAGCCCCTCTCAGGAAAGCTGCCTTCAGGCCACGTGAAGGAAAACCTCAGCTATCAGCTGAAGCCAAAAAGGACTGTAAAAACATAAAGCAAAGAAAGCTGGTACAAAAACTGGAGAGGGAAGAGGTTTATTTATTGATTTTTGCTGAGCTCTTCTCTCCTTACGTTTTAACTGTATCGCTTCATAGTTTAGGGAGCTATGTGGAAGAATTGCCTTTTGTCAAACTAATTCTTCCCCAAAATATCTATATTAGCCCTTCACTTAATGGAGAAAATAGTACTGAGCAGAAAGCATATATATATATCTACATCCAGTAGGCAGGGGGAAATAAAGGCTGGCAAAAGTCACTATAAGCTTCCAAGACACAAGAACTTCCAGAGGACATTTCTCCCTTGCAGCATATTTTCAGAGACCATGTCATTTCCATGTTGTTAAAAAAAACCACCACATGAAGGGATTTCATGAATTTAGCAAGGATGAGGCATGATTAAACCTCTGTCTCATCTTAGGAATGGTGTCACATGCTGCACCAGAGCGTTCTGTGCTTACTCTGTCGTGGTGGTCAGCTCCTCTGAAACATGAGTGGTCTGGAGGAGGCCTTCACGTTTCTGCAAAGGAAGGTGGAATTAGCAAAGGAGAAGCTCATCAGGGGCTCGTTCAGCATCTTTCAGAGCCCCAGAGGACACAGCTGGATGAATCCAGGAAGTTCCACAGAGGCAGAGACAGCTGATCAGGCTGACAGCCAAAGGGAGGTTTGGGAAATGTGTGTTTCCACCTCTAACTGCCCCACCAAGAATCCTCCTCCTCAGATCACAGTCAACATCATGCCTGGAACACAACTCAGGGTTTGTCAGCCCCATCTTGGACCCTGGGGGCAGCTGGCCATGTCACAGTGCCACCCAGCAGTGTGCCATGCCTGGCAGCCCGGCTCCTGGGGGACAGGGAGGACACGGTGGCTGCTCCCAGGCCAGGGCTCTCCTCGGGCAGGCATGGCACTGGGGCCACTGCCACACTCCTGACAGGGAGCACAAAGAGCCCAGCAAATGATTTCACAATGAACAGCCCTTCCCTGATGCCAGGTTGTCTCTCCTTGGCATTATTTTCTGCATGAATGAGGAGTCTCCACCCAAGAGAAATAGCATGTGTTGAGACAGTTTCAAAATACCTCAGAGGGTGGAAGTGCTTTCACCTGAGTGAAAAACTTGCTTAGCATCCCCACGTGTTCCTTTCAAAACTATGCCTGGGGGGAGGAATTTCTTTCTTCCCTTCTCTCTGCTCAAAAAGCTGACAGGAGGAGCTCAAATCTCAGCAGCCATGGAGGACCCAGGTCTGTCAGGATGACTCAGGGGAGGGTTAGTAAAGCTTTCCAGCTCAGGTAAGCAGGGAAACAACCCCCCCAGGCACAAGCTCTGCACACCTTTACCATCTCAGTCATTTCCACCAAGGAAAAAGAAGTAGTACAGATGCTTGAAAGTAGAGTCCTTGTAGAGGGAAAGAAAATCAAGTAGAGAAAGGAATAACTAGAGCAGTATGTAGGGCAAGGGGAAGCAGTCAGGGCTCCTTAGGTCAGATCTCTTCCCCATATCTAAGGAAAGCTAACAAAAACACAAGACTGTGAAAGAAATGATGAAAGTCTGTCAGGCCAGCCAAGGAAAACAACATGTCTAAGTCTGCACATGAAGTCATTGGGGAAAAACAACACTGCTAACAGGCATTCCAGACTAGGGAGATTTTATGTGCTGAAACTCCTTCCTGTGCTCTTTAGGTTTCAATGGCTTCTCTGCAAAAAATGCATGGGAAAAAACCCTGTACTAGTGTGACAGAAATTACAAGCCCAATGGTCCCTTATACAAGATCCCATTGCATACTTTGAGCTTGTTATTGCAACAGCAAAGGGTTGTGGAAGAAGGGATTACAGGTGGCCTTGCCCCTGATAAATCACAGTTGTATTGATAACCAAAGAAGAGGAACAGCCTTGCTTGTGATAAAGATAGATGGGTTGGGTTAAAAAGGGGGGGTTGGCTGGTGAAGGGAGCCCAGGAGTTTTTTGAGGAGGAGGACCTGGAGGAAGAGAGCCTTAAGGAGGTAGAGGAGCCCTGAGGGAGAAGGAAAGATCCAGGGAGCAGAAAGAAGGACAAAACAAGGAAGGGAGAGGGAGTTACTGGTGGCAAAAAGCTGAGCTGTGAGGTCAGCCTGGGTCTGGTGGGGTTAGAGCCTGCAGCCACAGTCGAGCTGGGTGAGAGCTGTGATCAGCATCTGCAGCTGGACCCTACAGCAGGATCAGTCAGGATGGCTAAGCCAGAAGGAAGAATAAACTGGCACCCTTTTCACATTTACATGTCTGTCTCTTGGCTCATTTCCACCCCTAACAAGAGGTCTGCTGCAACAACGGGAGCCCCCAAAAACCGCTAAAGTTTTTTTTTTTTCTTTTAACTTCACTAAAACTGCGCTGCTCTTGGGGGGGGGGGTCTCACTTAAGCAAACGCATTCCTGGGCATGGGACACACATTTTCTGAACGACAAGAGGTGGGAGGCAGTGGGTCCAGCACTGCCAAAGGCCCTGTGCTCCTGCCAGGGCTGGTACTCACCCGCACAACCACCACCTGCACCGAGACGTGCTCGGGCAGGCGGATGGCAGCTCGGAAATGCATGGCCAAAGCCACCAGGAGGTGAAGGATGGAGATCAAATTCTTGCCGTGGATGGCTGCAGGGAACAAGGGAAATTTAAATTTAAAAATTTAAATTTAGAATAACACCTCAGCATCCTTACACTGGCTCCATTTCCCATTTTAAACAAACGGTTCTGGGGCGGGGGGAAAGGCAGTGAAAAATGCTTTTGGTCATCACAGTCTTTTTGTACTTCTTCCTCTTTTTCCTGAACTGTGTAACATTAATTAGCTCCATAAAATATACTGGAGCTTACAGTGTGACTTCACAGGTAGCAAAGCCTGGATTCAGCTTTTCCTTTAAACCTAACTACAAGTCCAAACCCTCTCTGCTGCCAGACAGGCAGCCCCAGACACTTGATTTCCCTGCACTGGAGGATCCTGGGGAAAAGTGCTCTTAGCAGACATCCTAAGGGGTGACCACCTCCTGAGAAAACAAACAAAGAGTCCTTACAGTCAACATTCCACTTGATTGCCCAGCCATGGGGTCGGAGTAAATCATGGACAGCTTCCAGGACCGTCTGCAACTTCTGCTTCTGTCCAATTTCAGATTGTGTCACCTCTGCCACATTCAGCTTACGGTCAGCCAACTTTTCTGCATTTGGAAAACAAACAAAATAAATCAACAACAAGGGAAGCAAAAACCAGATTAAACTCCATGGAGGTAACAAGCACAGACCACTGGAGTCCACTAGAACTCTTCTAAGAGAATTATTTTCCTCGGAAGGAAAAATAGCTGAAAGCAAAACTTTCACCGAAGTGTGTCAGTTCCAATAAAAATGTGACAAAACTGGTAAAGTCTGGCTGAACATGCTCATCAATCAGGTGTCAAAATATGTAACAACTTTCAGCTAGACATCAAGCTAGCAGCAATATTTATTATTTATTATTTCTCCCAATTTCTTGCACTGCAGCAAAGCATTTGGCACAGCACAGCCTTCACTGCACAAGGAATCTGCACAGGAGCAAAGGGCTTTTGTAAAGTTTGTTTAGGACAATAAATAGAAAATATTTTGTGTGAACACTGACTTCAGTTTGGTAAGTTTTATGTCAGCTTTATTTTAGCTGAAATTTAAACTAAATTCAAGCTAAAGCACATTTTGCATCCTCAAACCCTCAAAACTCATATGAGCCAGGATTAGCTCAGTGGAATTAATTTAAAAAGTAAGTTGGTACAATCTTGTCATGCTGTTGACATTGTCACATCATAGTTGATTACTTCCAAAATGAAATAATGCGGGAAAGTGTGTAAAATTCCATTACTAAAATTTCAGTTCTGTTTATGTAATAAGATTATTTGTGGTCAAAATCGTAGACAACTTATTCCTCTGTGTTGTGGCCTTTGCAAAAGAGAGAGGAGCAAAGATTCTCTAACAAAAGAAAAGGCAGGGAGCTGAGGAAGGTGGGGTAGAATCCTCCAGTCATCAGAGCGATGGGAACAGATGAAAACTGTGACCAAATCACTGCTGATCTGCCCAGGAGTCAGCACTGGTTGGTATATTCCAGTTCTACACTATTCCACTCTCTAAAACAAAAGACACGTTTCACCAAAACTGTTTTCACAAACTGAGATTCTAAAGAATCTGAAGACTCTTTCAGAAATGTTTCAGAGTGTTGTCCAAATTCTCTTATTCCAATAATGGATATATTTCTGCTCTCAAGTTCCAGAGAATGCTGCTTCTGGATGCTTTATCTAGCTGAAGATATCTTTTTTTTTCTTTACAAAAAATACAAAAGTACTCTAGTAACCCAAAGAGAAAAGACTTGCAGGTTATCCACTAACAAATACTTTGAACATCCTGACTGTTTCTAGCGATCTAAAGCAGGGAATTTTTATGAAAATTATTTTATCAGGATTATCAAAACAAGCAAACTAATTTCCCAGCCACATGTTCGGGCTCCTATTCCCAGCTGTCAGTCAGCAAACACATTTATTCCCTTTCACACCAACACCACGTGCACCAGCTCCTGTGAGTGGCACTGCTTGCACCCTGATAAAAGCAGCCAGACAAGGAGCTCCACCTCCATCACTCATTTCCTGAAGTCTCGTTTCCCACTGCTCCAGCAGCAGCCTGAGGAGGGCAGGGGAGGCTGAGCAGCTCTCACTGGGGTCATGCTCAGCTCAGCACAGTCTGAGCTTGGGAGGAGGTGGATTTTGGCCCCTGCCAGGCTTTGGGGTGACCCTCTCTGCTGTGGACTCACCCAGCAGCTTTTGCAGCACCTGCCCATCATAAAGGTCCTCCTCCAGCTGTTTGACAATGATTCTCTCCTCCACCAGCACGTCATTAATCCAGTCAATTAGAACCTGCAGGCACAGGAAAAGGAGGCAAATGTCTAAAGCCAGCTGAAATACGTTCCTTTCACTCAAGGCAGTAATCAGGGCCATAAAACAGGTGAAGTGCAAGCATATTTATGTATTTCCAATTTGCAGAGGTGAAACCTGAATTAAATAAATTTAAAAAAAAACAGAATAAAAGCATCTCATCATCCTCTATTGCTTTTTATTCAGGTCTTGACAACAGGACATGGCATTTTATCCTCAGCTATTGCAGAATTTAGATCTTGGTCAAATGGATCTGATAATCATTTTACAATTTCAACAGTTCCCATATGCTGACTACCATAACTACAGAAATCATTCAGGCATGCTGGTGCTTGGTGGGAAGCAGCCAAGAGCTTTTCCTACACATGAAAAGATGTTTAACCTTGCTGTGTCTGGTCTCACACTCCTCTACCCATTCCTTCCTCCCTGTGCCTGCACCTCACACAGCTGCAGCTCAATATTACATTGTAGGCTCATAAAAAGCTGCTTTTCTATAGCCTTCTGTAATATTTGGGGCTAGCAGTGTGGTTTTAAAAATTTAATGTGATATTTTGATGCCCTCACAACCGTGCCTGACATTTCACACATATTTGCATTCATCTATGGCACTTTTGAACTGGGCCAAATGCTCAGACACGTGCACTTGGAGCTGTAAAAATTCAGAGTTCAAGGGCATAAAGCACTGCTGTACAGTAGTGGGAAAAATGCAAAACAACACCAAGTACATGAACCTGTCTGGCACCATGGGAAAACAGGAAGGCCAGCCACCAAAAGCAGCCCAGAAAGAAAACCCTGGCCTCAGTGTCCCACTTCCCCTCAGCTTCTGGCAGAATTAGGAAGCAGAGATCAAAGGTGTGAAACTGGCTTGAGCATGAAAATTAATAGCAAAAATCCATATTCAGGCATCCTGTGACCAGGGAAAGGCTTCTTGCTGCCAAAAGCAGCTCACAGAGCACTGAGGGAGCTCAGATTCATCTGCTCACACGTGACAAACCACCAGCCAAAGGACAGGGCTTCATTTTGGTTTTCTCTTCACCTCAGTAAATCTAAAGTAAAGCCATAAAACCAGACATGGGAACAGTCAGTACCTTGCAGGACAGTGAATGTTTTTCTACAAATGAGAATGTTTACTCTCTTCAGGCAGAGTCTAGAGCAGCAGAGTTTGGACCTGTGTAAAGTTTGGATGAGTCTTTTCAAGGCTAGAAGTTGTTGCAGTTATAAGCCAATCATAGAGAAAGCTTTGCAGGGAGGAAAACCACATTACTACTGTGGCTTGCTGCCTGTGGTCAAGGCACTTTCAGGCAGGACTCAATTCTTGCAAGCTGATGTTCTAAAATCTTGCCTTCAATTAGCAGAAGCTGTTTTGGGTTTTTTTTATTTTTATTTTTCCTACTGAAATACAGAAAAACAAGCAAATATTGGACAACAAATAAAAGAAGCTCACGTGTTTCAGACACTAGGAATAGAATATTTTGTAAATACAATATTTATACATATAAATAAATATATGTATTGTGAATACAATATTTACACGTATAAATACAACCAGTAACTCATCTCCCTTTCCTTGATCTGAATTTTCAGCTTTTGGTCTGTTCAGCCATGTGTCAAATTTTCGTTACACACAGGGCAAATGAAGTGAGTTTAAAAAAGCTGCTGGCCAGAGAGGAGAATTTGCTGAACACTTCATACTGACAAATTGTGACTATTTTTAGAAAACTGTCCATTGTGATAACAACACTTCCAGCCATAATATTTTTCTTAAGTGCAAGAAGACTTAGAGCTGGTATTTTCACATCCCCAACTAAGCAGCCTTCAACGAGGAGATTCTCTGTATATTTGCAGAGAATTTGTATATTTTTCCTCTAAGAGAGAGGAATGAGGCTTTTGTGTTGTGTTTTCTCATCTGCCTGTCTCAGTGTTCCCACAATGCTGCACAGTCTGTCCCTCTAGAGTTACAAAGGCTCTGTCAAAATCACTTCCAAATGCCAGTCCACAATGCATATAATTCCTATGGCATGAGGTTAGCACAAATTAAACCAACATTTGGTGGAGACAAAGAGGCACTAGAGCAGCCTCAGCAGCAGAGAGCTCTGCTGCTCCTTTGCACTGAGATCCATTATCCCACTGCATGGCACTGCCAGGACAGAAAAACAACTCAGCATCAGTGATGGCAAACTAACTCTGGTGCTGAAAGAGATCTGACTGCAACTGAGTCCCACTGCCAGCTTTGAAAAGGCACGAGGATCTGCTGCTGCTATTGGCACATTGCTTTCTGAAGGGAAAGAGGGAGAAGGAACCACTTGGAACTATAAAAAGCTCCAGCCATCCAGGTTCCCACTCCTCACTAGTCCATGGAGAGCTTTCCTTTCAGGCTCTGCGGGGCAGACACTTTTCTGCTGGCTGGGTTTCTAAAGCACAGCAATTCTCATCCAGGAAAATGCCATTAACCACTAAAGAACAGAAAACAAGGAATAAATGACACTTTTTTTTTTTTTTTTTTTGCATTATCCAAACTCTGTAGTATAAAGTAAGTTTTTGCAGCATAGTTCAAACCTCTCCCTGGCTTGCAGATTCACACCAACACAGTGTGAATTCCTACCAACACCATTAAATATCTGTAACAACTAACTGCTGAGAGGTATGCACGTTATTAGCAGTTACCCAAACTACACAGGCACTCTACAGAACACATCTCTCCTTTGAGGATGATCCCAAGGAAACAATCTCAAGGAACAAAGGAAACAATCTCCAGTTCCGTGCTGCTCCCTGCACCAGGTGATCCCATTCCACTGGAACCCCTCTCCTGAAATGCACTCAAACGTTATCCTCAAGCACTGCTCTGGCCCGGGTTTTCATTCCTCCTGGAGGATTTCAGCTTTTTAATCTGAAAAAATATAACCTTGCTGGAGTACAGCATCTGGGGAAGACTCAGAAATGTGTATTAAACTCAGCAGGAAAATACACAATTTAAAAGCAATTGCAGTCTCCATATCAAGACTCCTGAATCAGAGTACATCTGGTTCCTCCACTGCAGTGACTCTTGTTCAGCTGATAATATCACAGCTCCACTAGCAGAGAAACCACATTACATTCTGAGAGGGTGATGCAAGACCACTGCACCTTTGAGAGAATTAATGGATTTAGGTACTAACAAAGAAAGAAAGTGCAGTCACTTAATTTAAACCCACAATGTGCTGCTGCTGAATGAGAATGACAGACATTCGAGCACAGCTCCTTGCTGAGCTCAGTCTGATGTGGGTTTGTGATGCTAAACACGTTATTGCAGTGGTAATAACAGATCACTGGGCTTGTTTTAAAGATGTACCAGGTGAGAAGTTTGCTGAGGCATTTGCTGAGGCAGTTTGCTTTGGGGAAGCAGCCAGGGAGCATCAGGTTTCCAGCAGGGAATATGCCCAAGCTCAGCCCCCTCTCAGGAGATCCAAAGTTTTCATGGCCATACAATAGCTGTATGTACAGACATAGCTGTATTGTCATTTCCAACAAAATTCATTTTTACAATTATTTTAAAGAAATGAAGGGAAAGTGTAGTGAGAGTGTAACACCAGCACAGATACCTTTTTGAAAGGGGTCACACCTGTTCAGGCTTGCCATCCCTTCTCTTCAGGCTCAGGCTTGCACTCTGTTAACCCCAACAACTTTCTGCATAGAAAAGGTTCTCTAAACACGAGTCCTTCAAGGGCAAGTCCTCTGTCCTGCCAGGCAGGAACTACAGGCACTGCTGAGTCAGAAGTCTCATTTAACATCAGCACATCTGGGCACACCTTCTCCACACCTTGGGCAGGTGTGCCAGTGACCAGACAGGCCCAGAACCACCTGTGCCTGAGCAGCACTCAGGTAAACTGAGGGCAAGAAGAATCTCAGTTCCAACCTTCCCATGACACAGGAGGAGGTCCCCTCCTTGTCCCCTAACATTTCAGTCCTGCTCTTTCTTCTCCTGAAAGCTCGCTAACCCTTTGCAAAGCTCCTTCCCAGCTTTCACAGACAGGTTTCCCTAGATTTTAGGTGTAGGGACTGCAGACAGAGTCAAGACAAGCACTGATCCTTGCTGTGATAATCACAGGGATGGAAATGGACAATGGAGCTTTACTCCATAACTCCAGGAGCACCCTGGCATTCAGCCTTCCCTGTCCCTCTCACTGCTGCTTTCAGCCTTACCTTTCTGCTGACCTCCACCTCAGTTTCCACAGCTCCACTGCAGCAGCAAGCTGCCATTCCTCAGCTGTGTTCTTGGGTGACCAGCTTGCAAGTTACCCCAGCTCACTAGTTACAGGTTTGAAGAAGGAGCAAACATTGATTTCCTACCTTGATCAGTTCCTTGAACTTGGGGTCTTCTTTGGAGTTGGGATCGATCATCGTGCGCTCCTCATTCTCCTCTGTTCAAGCAAGAGAGGAAACCTTGGTGAGATCCACTTCAAAGGAGCACTGCTGGAACTGCAGCAGCTCCACAGCAGCCAGGGGCTGAGGGGGAACTGGCAGTGCCTACTCACCCTCAGCCAGGGGGTGTCTGATGACCCAAGTGTTCAGAGACACACAGAGAGAACATCACCACTTCCCTAAACCACATTTGTCCCCCCTGACCTTCCCCTGCTCTAGCCCTGCCCTATGCAGAAAGCTCCAGCAAAATCCCCCTTCTCATGTGGGGCACACTCAGAGTAACACATCAAAACCCACAGTTTTCTCCTTCAAATTTAACTTCTAATTGAAAATACCTGCCCAAATTGCAGCACCTGGAAGAACACAGTGAGCTTAATGCACTTCACTCAGTGCATGTGGGCTGAGAGTTTGTGCCTTCACCCTCTGGCTCCCCAAAAACTTGGTCACACGTGCTCCTGAGCACAGGAACTCTTCAACCTTTAACTAAGCTTATGAAATAAAATTACCCTGCTTTGTATCCGCTGTGCTGGTGCACGGGGAAGAACATAAAATGGGTTTCAGAGGTGTAAAATCTTGTATTTCTCCTGCTGATGAGGTGTGTGAGAAGTGCTCTCTAATGGCCAGAAGGCAGGCCATATGCAATCCTATCCTCCTACTGATTTTTCAATTCTTTCTTTCTGTCTATGAGGACAGCAAGGCAGGGAGTTTGGTGTCACTGTTGGTCAGGCCATTGCCACACTGCTCAGTGGAACCCCTCCAAACCAGGCAGCAGTGACCTCCCACTCAGAGCCAGACTTCCCTGCTGTCAGATGGGAAACATGACACACCCTGGACATGAGACTGACTCACAGCATTCAGTATTTAGTATTTAACTGGTTACCTTAGACCTCACATTTGGGGTCAGTCGTTTTCCAGGGCTCTTTGTTTTTATCGAAAAACAAGGCTGTGCTACCTAAACACACTCGAAAAATTTCCACAAACCAATGAAAAAAACCATGAATTCTTTTGCTGCCTTTCCCCCACCCCTGTTCCTTTATTTCCTTATGACTGCCTAGGATGAGTGAGGCACTCCATCATAAGGAAGTGACACACCCAAACACCAACCCTGGACAGGATTTGACCCATACAGAACAGGACTGACCACAGAAATGGGTTTGCCATTTGCTGGTGATCATATCTTTGCAGGACAGGCCTCCAGCAGCAGTCCTGCATCTTCTAAAGACATACCCAGCTTTAGTGGTATCCAGAAGAAATCACTGGAGACACTCCTGGACCAGACACATCAACACAGAGCAACCAACACTTTGCCCACATCTTAGGAAAAAACTACTTGGCATTTCCTACTACTCCCCTAATCAGAAAATCCTAATGACAAGCACTTTCTGGGTTTAATTTACTATTTTATCATTTGTCCTGATGTTTGATTTACTGTTTATATTATAATTAGCTGGCTTCAACTAATTCTGTAGATTAAGAGACACGTGGCCAGGGAAGACAAAAGTGGTTTATTTTAACAAGTTTTAACACTTTTTGCTATTCAATTATGCTGTTTCTCTTCTGTTACTGTTATTATTCTGTTATTATTCTGTTATTCAGAGTGAGTGAATGGGGAGGGACATGGGAGAGAGTCCATAAACCAACTTGCTTGGCACTGCTCTCCAAACTCCATTTAGCCTTTTTAATTTCTAGCAACATGTGACCTTTATCAATTGTCACTTCCAATCCTCTCAGCAGTGAAGCAATGATGTGGGGCCCTCACCAACCCCCTCTGCAGCACCAAAACTTTACCTAACAGTGTGTCTTCTGGATGGATGTCCACAGAGCTCGGGTTCATTGGTGCATTGATGGCATTTTTGCCTTCTTCTTGGAGGTCACTCACTGCATAGAAGGGAGAAACAAAACAGAAAGAATGGAATAAATGCAAAGTTGGTGTAAATGTAGGGGCTGGGGATGGTGTTCATAATAACAGGCAACATCTGGAAGGTCCATTTCAGAACAGGGCCACAGTTTATGGCAAGAAGAACTGCAGCCACTCGGGCTGAGATTTAACCTCCTGAATAAATACGCTGGTAAAGAAATTCTTAAGTTCCCCTTTTCATTCCTTCTCATTTTCTTGAAAAAGTCCACAAACAAAGAAGGCCTCATACAACAGATCAAACCAGCTCTAAAAATGTGCCTTACCCAGCCCTGCTTGCTTTTATTCCCAACCAGAGCTTTTTCACCCCAACAACTCCCACATTGTGATACCACCAGGAAGCACAAAGACAATTCATGTGCAAACTGAAGTTTGATTTTTAAAACCCTGCTAGGACTATAAATGCCCAAACTTCGATTAAATCAGACTTATTTAGGAACCACCAGCCTTATTTCTAGATGTGGCACTCCTCATTGTCACAGCAGTGCTGTCATTCTGGGAATGCCAAGTGTTCAGAAAGTTCAGGGCACTGCTCCCAGTGCTCTGCAAATGCAGAGAGCTGCTAAGTTCCTCTGGGCACTGAATGTATGTATATAAAAAACATATATAACTGCACACACTGTATGCATATAAAAAAAACTATGCCTTCATTTCAAGCCAGAATACTTCTAAATGCAGCTAAACTAGATCTATTCCCAAAAGTTCAAAGTAAGGCGATGCACTTACTCTTTTATTTCAATATAAAAATTTTCTCTACTCTTCCTAACAAAACCACCTTGTTTCTGAGCAGTTTACTAAAATGGAAGAAAACATTAAAGCAAATGTGTGCATTAAGCCCCCATCCCTCCTGACATGAAGAAACACATGAAACCTTCATGGTGGTGTTCAGACCCTGAGCAGCTGTGCCACATCCCATGGGACCAAAACATCCTCTCCCACCTCTGCCAGCAGAGCAAGGCTCTGCCAGCAGAAAGCTTCCCAAAGCTGCCTGCCAGGGAGAGCCCAGCACACCAGGTCCTTATGAAGAAATTCCTGCCCCAAAAGGGAAGTGTTTCCTACTGTGGGAATTCAGGACATCCCTCTGACTGTCCAGGAAAATTTATAAGTTACGAGAATTTAGGTAGAATGATAGTTAACATATCACAGGGTGAAAAAGTAGATTTTTTTGGGTTTTAGAATGTGAGTTTAAGGGGCAAAGATGGAGAATTTAGGGTGTGTCCCTGGCCGCCTTCTTCATCTCTTGTCCTCCATCTTCTGCTGTGATTGTTTTAAAGGTTCACTGTTTGATGTGGCTGATAGCTATTGGAGAGTTGTTGTAAATAAAGCATACATAATTTCTAGTCTAGAAGAGAACACCATCCCAAAGGACAGGGAGTTTGTCACAACCTGCCCTGCAAGGAAGATCTCAGCAGGCCAGAGGCACAAACGTGAGATAACAAAAACAAACAATCCCTGAACAACAAGAGCACAGACAATCTCAACCTCTTCTTCAGACACTGGGCTGGGGGAAACAGAAACTTTCACAGAGACAGAGACAAAGTCAAAGTCAGGGTCAGGAACAACAACACACATTTTTAAACCCCTGACATCTTACCTCCTTTTCTGCGCCTCCTGCAGAGCAGCGCGGCCATGCCGGCCCCGGCAGCAAGGACAGGACACGGGGCAGGCCCAGGGGACTCGGAATGCTGACACAGGGGCAGCAGCTGGAGAAGGCACTGCCACCTCCAGACTGCAAAAGCCCCCAAATTTGGGCACGGTGACACTGAGATCAGCCCCCAGCTGCTGGGGCCAGGAGGGAGGACACAGCGCTTGGCCGTGCTCCCAGGCAGCAATCCCCGCCTGTCCCAGGAGCCTGGTGCCTGCCCTGGCTCACCCCTGCACCCCAGGGTGGTGTTCTCTGTGTCAGAGCTCAGGACATCCCTCTGGGAGTCGACTGCCCAGATCCCTGCCAGGGGCTCAGAGACCCTGGCACACAGCCCAGAGCCCAGTGGGCTCCAGTACCAACCCTGGAGCAAATTGCCACCTTTACACGAGGAGATGAAAGCCACAGCAGCTTGAATAGTGTCATGATTAGTGTATCACAGGGGGTAAATGGAGATTTTAGGATTCTTTGTATAGGGGTTTTTGGGGACAAGATGGAGGGATTTGGGTGTGTCCAGCCTTTCTTCTTCTCTACCTCCATCTTCTCTGATGGTGTTGGCACTTTTGGATTGGTTTGGAGTAGAAGCTCACTGTCTAACATAGGTGATGGGTACTGGGGAACAATTGTAAATATGTCACACGTGGTTTTTAGTATATAAAGATAACACCACTCTGGGGGCAGGCAGATTGCCTCTGACTGTCCTGCTGAGCACACCTGGGCTGGGCAGGAAGACAATTTTATAGATAAGAAACAATAAACAACCTTGAGACCGAAAACTGAGAAGCTTTGTCTCATCCTTTGAACACACGGGCTGAAGCAGAGATTTCTAACAACAAATGAGGGTCCCAAACCTTGTGGGACCCCACACCTCTGGGCATGGAGCTTCCCAGGAAAGTCACCTGCACCCTCTGGAGGAGGCACAGCTGGGGTCACACAGCTGGCCCAAGGGACACACGGCTTCCCAGGATGCAGGCACTCAGGAACACGAATTTTCCAGGGCATTCCCCACACCTGCAGCACTCCAGAAGCCTTTCACGCTGTGCTGGAACAATGCTGAGGGCTTTTTCCCTGCTCAGTGCCCCCAGGATTCACTTATCACTGCTGAGCAAAGAAACAGAAGCAGGAAGAGGAAATGGTGCCACAATGCTGGAAAGAAAAAGGAACCCACAAATGAGCAAGCAGAGGCAGTTCATTATCAGGATGGAGCAACAGGTACATTTCTGAGAACCCAGCAGGCATTTTAATGCAAATTTACAACAAAGACTGGCCTTCAGCCTATGCCTTCACAACCCCAAAGGTACTGTACAAGATTATGGATATTAAAAGATTGGTAAGTACCAACCTCCTCAACTCAGCACAGCAGTGGCTTTGCTGTGAGGTTTATACCAGAGCAGAGCTGAGCTGTGCTGGCACAACAAGTTGTAGCCATGATAGGTCCCACAGGAGCTATTACTGCTCCTTGACAGGGCTCCTTTTCCCCTTCCCTTCCCCACAGGGAACAGCTTCCCCTGTGATGGTGCAGATGGCACAGGTCTTTTCCTGACGCTGGGGTAAAACACCTTCCTCTAAAGCCTGACCATTCCATTTCACACACCAGACACAGCAAACCTGCAGCAGGGCAAAGCAGGGAGGGGTAGGACACTGACAACAGGCTGAAGGAACATGGCTCAGTCCAGGCTGGCTTTCTGCAAAAACCCTGTGCTTTCCCCTAAACCAGAAATGCAAATCCACACGTAAAAGGTCACTTCTCTTGCAGTCCCCAGGAAAGCAGCAAGGGCTCCTGGAAGCCCTGCAATATTTTGACAATCTCCTGGCAGTGTCAGCAGTTGACGTGATTAAGTCACACTGGAAGCTGAGCTGGCCTTTTAAACAAATGAGCAGAAGGAGCAGATCACACACACACACACAGGGAACACAGCCTGACATCTGTAAGCCAGGCAGGCTGTCTCAGACATGGCACTACAGGCAGACTGCACACAGCACAAGCAATTAGCTACAGAAAGCTGGAAGTGCCACCAGAGCCATCAAGGGTTTCTCAAAAGCCAGGAGATGCCCTTTAAACTCAGCAGGAGCACTATAAAAAGATGTCCCAGCTTTCTCCTTTTTAAAAGAGTCAACTGATATCAACAGCTTTCTACTTTCACTCTTAATTTTAAGGTAATTTTAAAAAGTATCAGCAACAGCACAGGTCACTTCAGTCTTCACCATTCACAGCCTTGTTATTAAAAAACTGACCACAAGCCTCTGCATCTTACAAAAACAGATGGAAAATGCTACTTAATTTTAGCTCTGGTTATTTCTGACTGCAAGGCTGAATCCCACCCTGCAGAAAGCAGCAGCTGCTGTGACACTGATCCCAGGGCTCCTGTGCTTTCCTTTGAGTCCATCCAGCCCAGCAGCACTGCCTGACTACGACTTTTACAAGAGGCACTTCCATCTCGTGATTCAGTGCTAACTCTGGAAGCTCTCAGGCTGCTTTGCTGTGCTTGGCTCCACTCATCTGTTCAGGTAACTCTGTCCTCCTCTCTGGTGGCAGCAGCACACAGACAGCAAACGTGCAAAGCCCAGGTGGAAGCTCCCTTCCTGCCCCCAAGCTCTTACTGCTTCCCAAGTTTCCTGCTTCCCACCAGAGACAAAGCTGTGACCAGCTGCACTTTTTCAGGCAGCAGCTCACCTGCCTGCATTCACATCCTTACACTGCACATTGGAAGTCCCTCTCCAAGACCATTATTAACCCTTTCAGAGCACCCTCATTCACTGACATCTCAGAGGAGAACGTGGGCACAGGGTAAACCCCCTGGGAAAGCAGCAAACCCCTGCAGAAAACACCAGGTACCAGCTGGAGCTCCTGCTGTCCATGGGAGAGGACAGAGCAGAAGGAAAGCAGACCCTGAACTCTGCAGTGCTGACCTCTTACCCTGCTCCTCTGCCCACCACAGGCTAGCACAGGCAGCCATGCACACAACTAAATTTCCACCTGACAGCCAAAACTCTTACAAAAAGTTGTCTCCAAAACCTCCAGCTTTCTAGGCCCATTTACCAAAAGGCAGTTTTGCTAAATCTCACCTTTTCTAAGAAAAACTGATAAACTGGAAGGTTTCAGAACCAGACCCAAACATTGCACTCTTTTCTAGAGACAAACCACACACAGCTCAGATTTCTGATCACTGCACATTGAGAAAAGGCCCTGAGATCTTTTCAGACAGACTCAGGGAGAAAAACAAAGCAGCCATTAACAGTAACAGAGAATTAATAATGCCAGGCAGATCAAAGGCAAAGACTTGACCAAATCCACATAAAGGCACTGTATCAAGGGACTGCATTCAAAGCAGAACTCTGGTAATGAAGCAAATTATTTGTATGCCTCAGCAGGCAAGGCATTCACAATGGACAGATTCTGGTACATAAAGAAATGAAAAGGAGCAAAAGAAAAGGGGAAAGCAAAGCCAAAGGCAACTTTTAGGAAAGGGCTGTAAAATGCTTTTGGTTTAGTTGCAAAGATCAGACCACGCTTGCTTAAACAGGTGTGTTAAAATTTACACAGGTAAGGGTCTTCCCTGTGACTGCCAGAACAAACATCTCCCCTTTATTTTTGCCAAAGGTAAAACATGGATCTAGCATGGTAACAGCATATTCAACATTTCAGCCAGCTGGAAACATTTATAAAAAGTTTGAGCTTTGGGTTTTTTTTGAGGTTTTTTTGAGAGGATGAAATACTGCTTTCATATTTTCACAAATAAGAAATTTTTTTCTCTTTCTAGGGAGTTTGTTTGGGGGGTGTCTGTGAAGAGGATTTCCAGTTTTTGGTGGTGTTATGCTGCTGTCCTCATCAGGCAGGGATCCATTACAGCAAAGAGACACTCAGACTTTATCCTGAGCCCTGCCTGCCACTCACCCCTTCCTTTTGCAGGCATTACTGGTTCCAGAAGCCACATTATGTCACAGAGTGGGGAAACTGTGTCTAAAAACTATCCAGATAAGAAAGGGGGGAAAAAAAATTAATTTTCACTGTGTAGGAGCACAAACATTAATGCTGGGCAAAAATAATTAAAAAGAGCCAAACAAACAAACAAAAAACTTCCAACCCCAGACAGCAGAAATACCAGTGTGGACAAAAATGGTGTTTTAAGGTATTTGTAAAGTTACACTTTAAAGATAGTAGATGGATACCCTCCAGGATACAGAGCAGAGAGCTTCCACACTCCAGGACATGCACGTGCTTTGTCCTGAATAGCTTGCTTCAATCCCAGGGTTTTTTGATTGGGAAATTCCAGGTAAGAACTGAAGTTTAAGAAAACCCTAAAAGCAGCCAGGGAAAGCTACTCTCCTCTCCCTGCCCTCAAGTTCTGCCTTAAAATGGGGAAAATGTCCTCTTTCAGCCTGGCCCAGGTAATAATTCCCTCCCAGCATAGAAAGGGTTGGAGGTTATGAAGGGAGGTGGAGGTTTTGCTCTCCCAAGGACACTGCATGAGCACCAGAACAACTTCCAGCACAAAGGGGGATGGGGAGTCAAAACTGATGGATGAGAGCACAGGGAAAGAAAGACTGCTATGAAAGGAAAGGTCTGAAGGAGATTTTGGGCTTGTGTCCACACCCAGTAGAAAACCATCAAGGCATTTTCAATTTAGTGCCATCCCTTCTCCATGAAATGCTGGGTTCTCCTAGAAACCCTTAGCACTCTCTCTCAGGCTCTGGTGTGCTCCTCCAACCAAAGCTGATGGGCACAGCAGCTAAAGGAACTGCACCTTCCTGTCCAGGAACTCAGCCCAGGATCCCAAAGGAAGCAGGTTGATTCCCACAAGATGCCAAGCACTAACAAGGCTCCTTTAGCCAAAAGCAACTCCAGAAGCCAGAATCAACTCACTGCTTAAGGTGAGCCCATATTTAATGGGCCAGTGAAAGCAAACCACCAAGGGAGAGACAGCAGAAGCTGTCAGAAGCAGAGCTAACAGCACTGCTCTGGAATAGAGACACTCAATCCATTCATTCTGCACCATGAAGAATTCTGGGAGAAAACAGCACCTCAGTTTACAGCCTCCTACAAGCTCTGCCTCTGGATCCCACATTCACATCTAACCCTGCAAACTTTATCAAGCAGAACACTCAGCTTCAAAAAAAAGCCATCACTGCAGCTCAGGTTAGCACATTTCACAAGTCACCAGCTTCCCATTCCTCCACCAGCTTTCTTCCACCTCCTCCACATGGTTTGACACTTCATTTTTAGGTAGGTACATGAAGAAACCCCCCTTAATTTCTGCCAAGCCAGCTTCACCTGCCTCAGCCTCCTGCTCTGCCCAGATCCTTCCCACAGGGGGAAGAAAAGGTCACCACCAAAAGTAACCTACTGTGCAAATATGAGATCATTTTATGCTGTTTGTCCCTCTGGACACGTCAAGAGGAGTACAGAGTGTCAGACTCACTTCTGGAGGCACTGAGGGCAGCTGAGCAGCAGCACCAAGGTTCCCTCTTCCACAGCTGGCAGGACAGAGCCAGCCAAACTTCAGGGAATGAAAGGAGGCTACAGATATGACTTGCACTTCAAAAAAAAGCAACTATTTTGCTCGTGCAACATGATTCTACAGGAAGAGCAAGCCAAGATAAATGGTTCTGCAGACCACAAAAAGTGCACATGCCTCACTGCTGCAGTTGCCTGAATATCACCCAGAAAGACAAGGAAAACCCTGAAAAACTCTCACATGCAGCAACTCTATTGGTAACACACTCGTTGAGAGTTTGCTGGTAAATACCAGAGGAGCAGTGGAGGGACAGGCCCTGCTCCAGACTGGAAGCTTTACCCCAAACACTCACCACACATTTTCAGTGTGCCAAATCCCGAGGTTGCTCCTTTCCTGTGTCCCACCTGCACTCAGGGCAGCAAAGCAGTGTATTAAAAGTGAGAGGAAAGAGCTGTGTAAGTAAATGCTACAAAATTTAAGGGAGTTTTCTGTAGTGTTACCATGCCTGGATTTCCAGTGGAAGCAATTCACTGGAACACTACTGGGAGCCATGCACAGGCAAGAAGGCAAACAGCAATCCCGAGGTGCAATTTCATAACTCTGTTCCTGTGGGAGAATGT
Source organism: Sitta carolinensis (assembly GCA_032173965.1). Taxonomy (NCBI): domain Eukaryota; kingdom Metazoa; phylum Chordata; class Aves; order Passeriformes; family Sittidae; genus Sitta; species Sitta carolinensis. The sequence goes on from JAVUNC010000030.1 coordinate 10,643,516, forward strand.
TGAGTGGAAAGTGCAAGCAGTTCCTTTTTCCTATCGTTTTTGAAGAAAATCCTGTCAATTTTGCAAAGCCTCCAGATCCATCTGCTGGACTAGGCAAGCCAGAGAGTAAACAACACCATTCTATTTTAAAATGACAGAGAGTCTGCCTCTGTTTAATGGCACAAATGCATGCATCTGCCAAACAGACCTAGTGGAACAACACTTTCTGAGGATTACACATTCTTCTATTTAAAGGCACTAAAACAGACACGACACCATGCCTCTCTACAGACATCTCCTCATCCAGTTCTCAGTCTCCTTCCTTACTCCAAATAAACTGTGTATGCAACCATCCCACAGCTAATTAAAAATTAGCAGTAAGGCCATATGGCAGCTATAATGGAAAATACACTATTTCTTTTTTCAGTGGATTTCATTATGATTCAACCACACAATGAAAGAAGTACTAAAGAAGGAACTGGGATTCCAGGAGCCAGAACAGTTTGCTTGTTTTATAACCAACATGCAGCTTACATCGAAAAGAGTTTTTAAAAAAACTCTGTATCTGATTGCCAGACTGGTCTTGGGGATTATAAAGAAACTTTTCTTGACCTGGAGGAACAATCATTGAGAGGCAGAACTGAATTCCCGGTTTGCTCACCACTAGAAAAGCCCAAACCAGAATCTCATCCCATGGCCTCTGCTCTCAGCCTAAGGGCTCTGGAGAGAGAGGAGTCTGCAGAGAGTGCAAGGAAACAACTCAGTGTGCAGGGCTCATAATTAGGAGCCCCATTGTTCCTCCAGGAGGAAGTGACAGAGCTCTGAGGGCCCAGAGCATACAGACCCACTGCTCCCAGGATGTGCTGCCAGGTGTGCACATTCTCTCCACATCTGGTTTTCAGAGCAAGACTTCCCCAGATTCCAGTTACAAAAGGCTGACCCCACGTGTTTTTCATCACCCTGTTCCAGCCAAACCAGACATAGAAGGCAGGAATTTCAGGTTGCAGCTTTCTAGCTGGCCATCAGAAGAGAACAAATTAGGAAATTACACCTGAGCACAATATGCTTCCCCCTGGAGAGATCACTTGGCCACTGGCCTATCAGCTGTGCAGAGGTTTCTGCTCCCACTTCCCACCACTGCTGTGCCCACTGCCAAAGGCAAACAGGGTTTGCTCACACACAGCTGCTGTGAGCAGCCTGTCCTGAGCAGAGCTCCAGCATCCAGCTCAGCAACTGCCCCTGAAGGCAGCCTTGATAAACCATGCTGGCCCCCTGATCACAGTCCCTGTCATTCCCTTCCATTTCCAAACTCCTCACAACAACTCACACCTCCCTCAGCAGGGCAGAAGTGCTGATGCAGCCCATGACACCAACCAGGGACAGGTATGCTACAGCCACACAGAATCACAGAATATCCTGAGCTGGAAGGGACCCACAAAGCTTCAAAGACCAACTCTGGCCCTGCACAGACCCCTGCAACAATCCCACCCTGTGCATCCCTGAGAGCACTGTGCAAAGGGAGCTCTGGGGCTGTGCCCATTCCCTGGGCAGCCTGGGCAGTGCTGACACCCTCTGGGGGAAGAAAATTTCCTAAAATCCACCCTAACCCTGCCCTGCCCCAGCTCCAGCCATTCCCTGGGTCACACAGAGCAGAGATCAGAGCTGCCCCTAAGGAGGAGCTGCAGCCCCTGGTGAGGTCTGACCTCAGTCCCCTCCAGCTGAACAGACTCCATGCCCCCAGCTGCTCCTGAAAACGCTTCCCCTCGAGGCCCTGCACCATCTTAGTAGCCTCCTCTGGACTCCTGTAGCCCTCCTCTGGGCACAAAGCCTCCCCGAGGCAAAGCAAGGGCCAGTCCACACACACCACACAGAGCCCAGGGAAAACCTGCCACGAGGCACATCCCTGGTGAGGGAGAGCCTTGTGTGTGTGCCCTGAGAGGAAAAGCTGAGCTCCATCAGTGACAGAGCCCATCCACACCTCACAGAGCAGGCAGAGGGGGAGGAGCAGCTGCCAAGGTCACCAAGCAGAAGAGCTCAAAGCTGAGCAGAGCAGGGCAGGTGGATATTGGGAGAGCTGAGCAGAACAGAGCCCGTGCCATCAGCTTCATCCTGACACTGGCACAGGACAGATCATTCCCTGGAGCCACCTCAATGACCCCCAGGTAGTTGGCTTCTCTAACAAAACAGCCAGGTCCTGTTAGTTCAAAGAACCCAGAGGTGTGCTGAAGTTAGGATTGCTCTATTGAGCAGAGGTCAGCACAAGGAGGAGCCTTTGGGAAAAATGGCCAATTCCCTTTCCTTCTTCCTTGCCCACCTTCAGGTCTCCTGAAACGACTGAGAGGAGCTGGAGGGCTGAAAAGAGAACAAGACTGCAGGGTTGAGAAGGCACACAGCCCCTCATGCACTGCAGGAGAGACAAGGATCACAAACCCATGATGTTACAGGTGAGGCAGAAAACTCCCTCTCCTTGTGATACATGTCAACATCTCTGTGTGGCCACATTCCCCTTGGAGCCATCATATCCCAGGAAACCTGACAGAGACAACCTCAGGAATCGTGCAGGCTGAGATTTCTAGTGATGCCTGAGAGATTTGTACACTTGACTGGCTACATTTGAAAGCTGACAGCAATTTGGCATCCAAATCCCACATGGGCAGCCCTGCTGGACTTCCACAGCTACCAGCCTGAACCTCCTCAGCTGTGACTGTGAAACTTGTGTGCACAAGGTACACACCCCAGAGTTCCTTCCAGCAGAACAGCAAAGCTGGGGCTGCTGAAGCACCAATTCCTGCAGCCAGCACACTCTGCCTTGCCCTGGGTTTGCCTCAGACCACATAAGCTTGGATCCCTAAGCAGCAAGTTGTTCTGACATGCTTTTGCAATGAGAAAAGCTTGCCAGCTAATCTCCCAGATCTCCTAACATCAAAGTACCATCCAAAGCTCAGAGCAGAGCATTGTGAAACCCCACCAGCTCTGTCTGCTTTCAGATCTGCTGGCCTGTAACAGTCCTTGTAGTACATAAAAAGGCATTTAGCACAGTTATGCACAACTATCCTCTCTCTTCTGGACTGCCCTATTGCTGATGTGCAAATCAGCAGGATGCATGGATATTAATGAAGTGATGCAAATATCCCAATGAGCACATAATCAGTAGGATTAAAGCATTTACGATAATGCACTGCAGAGACAGCCTGATGCCCCTGCACAGACTGACCAGGGAGCTCAAGAGTCCCTCCTTCACAGAGATTTTCTGTGAGTTGTGGCTCTGCAGCTCCCCAACACCTCAGAGTCTCACAGGGCTCACCCACACACTCCTTGGAACAGACACAGCCAGATGCCCCCTTCCAAAAGCCTCTCTCCAGCTGTCATACTTAATAAATCCTTTAGAAGAAATTAAAACAGGTATCACTGAACAACTGCTCTGAAATAAGGGGAGGCTTTAGGGAGAAAAGGATTGGAATTCTAGTTTTGGAAAATTGGAAGTGTTGATAACCACCCAGATAAGGTTTTATGACGAAGCTTAACATTATTCTTACAATAAATCTTATTTTAAAGACTGCAACTCTGGAAATAAAATTATTTTTAAAGTCTGTTTTCCTTAAAGGAAGGCAAGGCAGGCAAGCTCTTCAACACTGCTGAAGATCTACAGAGCTATTTTGTGTGTCTGGCTGCATTCTCCCAGGAAGAAAACTTGGAGCTGTAATTCCAAAATCTCCTGTCTCACCCAGAGACTGTGCCTAAAGCTGCACTGGGTGAACCATGCTAGCCCTTCTACAGGAGGAAATGTGGGGATTATGATACTGTTAAAAGCACAATTCTTGTGCATGTAAAGTTCATTTCAGTTGAGACATTCACACAAAATATATTCCCAGTACAGCTTTTGCCAGAACAGAACCCAGAGCCCAAACCAGCACTGCTCTACCAAGACTGCAACCAGACCTGGTCAAGCCTGAGCCCTGCAGAGAAACAGCAATTAAACTACCCAGGTTCCAACTGGAAATTTAGGTCTGTTTAAATCAGTGGTAGAAAGGATAATAAATTGAGACTGAAATATGAATCTGCCTGTGTTTGCACAGACTTTCTATATATACACACATATCTGGAACAGTATGTAGCTTCAATATAACTGCTACTACTGCAGAAAGGAACTGCAAATTCCTTTCTTAAAGAGCAAGGAATTCTACTTAAGCAGCACTCATCTTCTTTGGGGGTATTTCAGCAGCAGTAGCACATCACAATGCACAGACACCCTTCTCCAGCCAAGCATCCTCTCAAATGAAAATTTACTGTAGCAAATGTACTTGTGTGAAGCAGGACAACAGAATTAGACCCCACACGTTTTGTGTTTGTCTCTTCATCTGCCTAAAAACTCACTGACACATCCCATGAGTAGGGAAGGTAAATTAAGAAGGGAGTGAGAAAGGAGTGAGAACCATCAGGGCATCTCACTGTAAGACCATGTAAGACAAGGAGCAGCACTTCAGCCTCCCTTGACATGCACAGAACTTGCCCCTGATTCAGCTCCTGCTGCCCTCTCCTCTCTTTCACTCCCTTCCCCACTGATTGCTTCAGGCACAAATAGATGGCACTTGGCCAGAGCAGCGTCCTCACCCCTGTGCCCACCCTCAGTCGTGTCCCTGGCACAGGGAGCTGAGCAATTGGTGCTGATTTATTTCCCTCACTGAGTCCCTCCACACACACATAGAGACAATCATGGATAGCTTATTTAGCCAAACACCTGCTGCCCACATCTCCCATACAGCTTGTAATGAGGAAAAGCAAACCCAGCTTTGCAAGGAGGCTGGGAGTGAAGCTGGCAGCAAACCCCCTCCTTTATCTCAGCACAGCAACATCGCTCTGACAAACAGGAAAGGGCAGATTTTTTCAATTTCCCTTTGCAGATGAAGTTGAAACTCAGCACTAGGTGAAACTTTATCTTTTTACAAAATCTGAAAAGAAGCTAAAGAATCATCTGGCTTAAAAATCATGTCCTCTATGCCAGCCCCTCAATGATTTTCTAAGGTATTTAAAGCAGATTTTGGAGCTCTTGAACAGGTGGCACATCTTGAAAGACCAAATTCACGGAATCATGGAATGGTCTGGGTTGCAAGGGAATTTAAAGCCCATCTCATTCCAGCCCTCTGCCATGGGCAGGGACCCCTGCCACTGTCCCAGGCTGCTCCCAGCCCCATCCAGCCTGGGACACTGCCAGGGATGCAGGGGCAGCCACAGCTGCTCTGGGCACCCTGTGCCAGGGCCTCAGCATCCTCAGGGTGAAAAATTTCTTCCTAATATCTAATGTAAACCTCAGACACACCAAGATGGGGCCATGGAACAGTAACATCAGGCAAACTTAGATATTTGCAGATTTCCACGTGTCCTAAATGGGGGACAGGGAGAGAAATAAAACCCAAAGTGGTCGCAGAGCACTGGAACTGACACATCCCACTTTTCTAAGGAGGTGCATCATGACTGATTGTAACATTAGGAACACACATCTCTCTCCAAGCTATCCCATGGCCTTTCCTGTCCTTTTTTTTCTGGCCAAGTCCCTCCCCTGTGGGCTCTCTAGCATGGTAGGGATGAGCCCATTTGCTGGTTTCCCTGCTGCAGAGCTCCACTAAAGTGTTCCTATACTCACTGGTGACCCATTCTGACATAGCCTGCAGGCATGAATAATCAGCAAGACTTTTCTCCCTGGGGCATTTTTACCCAAACTAGGGTTAAAAACATTCCTGGGAAGGAAGAGGAAGGGAGGAGCCAAACAGACAGTGAGATCACTCACCCGCCTTCCATAGGAAACCAGGGTAAAAACGGCTTCCCCACGAGCTGCTCTTTCTCTAGTCAAGGCTGCCTAAAAACCCTCTCTAAAAAGACATTGCAGAAAGTTAGGAAGCAATTAGTAAAAAAAAAAAAATAAAAAAAAAATTAAAAATTAGATACTCATGGTTAGCAGCTGCATATCATGGTAATTTACGACCTGCGATGAAAGAAATGAAAAGCACAAATGAAAACTTTTTCAGTATCATTACAAGGAGCTTTGAGCTGCATGGCTCCGAAGTTGTGCACGAAAAGGAAAAGGATTGATCTAGGTGGATTTTAGCTGACCCCGTTAAAGGTCCCTGTAGGAGCACAGTGACAGCTGCAATACAGAGACAGGGAAATACAGTGAAAGCAGGCAGAAGGCACACAGAGCCCTGGGGCTGGAGCTCCTGGCACTGATGGAGGCAGAGGAGGCAAGGATGTGTCCAGGCTGTGGCAAATGAGCAGCAAGATTTACTTTGGGAAGATCGTTCTGACCTCTGCTGGTCCCCTCAGGCAAACCCAGCAGAAAGCTGGAGGGAGGCCAGGAATTCCCGAGGGCTGAGCACATGGGGAAACGCTGACCACATCTGCTCCTACCGACCCATTCAAGGAACGCCACTCCGATGACCTTCCAGCTTCCTTCTGCTGCACACTCACATAAAAAAAAATTAAAAATCAATTTCTAGCCTTGAAATTTGCTCCTGGGGCTGCCCAGGTCCTACCACAAGCCGTGTTCCAGCCTCTCCCTCCCTGGGGCAGACCCCCAGCTCATCACTCTCACCCCTTGCCCCCTCCTGTTGCACAGCCGTGGCTGGGACAGCTTCCACTGGAGAGCTGCTCAACAAAGGGATAAAAGCCATTTCCCTTCCCAACAAAGGGGCTGGGCTGCCTGCAGCACCAGGGAATGTCACACCCATCAGTGGCATCTCAGAGGGGAAGGAATACTCCCAGGAAAAGCTGCCCCTGGAGCCGCAGCTCCCTCCCCAGCAGGAGCAGGGCTGTGGGGCTTTGGTGTGGCTCCCCACTAAGTACCAGGCACAGCGACCAAAAGAGGCCCCTCCACTGCCCACACAAGTAGGCAGAACCACAGGGAAACACGGCAAAAACCACAGAAAAACTCAGCAAAACTAAAAGTGGTCACCTCCAGAGCACAGCCTAGCGATGCTGAAACGCCTAAGAAGGGGAGCTGCCGACCTGTGCGAGCTTAGGAGCCACCTTTGACGTGCACTTTTCTGGAGCACGTGCTGGCCTCCCTGCCAGAAATGAGTTTTTTCCATCATCTTCCTTCGGAAGCAAATGAGATCATCTCAGGAAAGCACAACTGCTTCTGCTGCTCCTCAGTAGAACCACGTCAGGGAAACTTGATTAAAAATAGATAATAAAGGAAACACCAGTAAGCCACACCAAAACAGGCAGCAGGAGGAAAGGGAAACAATTTCCTTGAACCAGGTTTCAAGGCCAAATGTTGTGTTTTTAAATATTAAAAAGCTTCTGACTGTTGCTGGCAATTCTTAGACTCAATATGGGCAAAACGTGCTCAGCAGCCAGATGAAAGGAGGCAGAAACTTGAATTGCATCCCTGCCCTACACACAGCAGACTCTAGGACAAAGCCAAGGCCAGTTTTAACCAGCCAACAAGTCACAATGGTGAGGACACACAGATTTCCTGCTGGCAGATGCCAGGAGTCTGGGGGTAACAGGGAGGCAGCTTCTCCACACAGACCTCCACACGGTTCTGGTGGGTCGGGGAAGCTGCAGGGAACAGCACACACCATGCCCGGAGCACACTGCACTCAGGGAGGGCACACTTGGAGCGTTCGGGACCGGGCCAGCTTTATCAAGGGCAGCCATGGGACACCTCCCTTTCTCCACCAGCGCTGCTATCTGCACACAGCCCCTGGCACGGGCCGGGGTCCCGGGCTCGCCTCCCAGATGTGTGCGGCAGGGGCTGAGCCCCCCGGGGGGATGCTGGTCCCTCGGGAGCTGCTCCAGGCTCTCTGCAGAGAGGGGAAGGCTCTCGCCTCCCTGCCCAGGGAGCACCAGCAGTGACACCCACACTCGCACAGCCTGGGGTGTGCCAGGCGGAATCCTTCCGAGCCGGCTGGGTGGGATGCATGGATCTGGTCTCTGGGCACAGTAAACCTATGGAAGAAGAGGACCTGGAACGAAACACGGGCACACTTAACCATCCCCTCGTGGCTTCTTCAACTCAGACCACAAGAAAACGACAGCCACAGTGTCGTTGGTCACCAGGAATTTATTTTACAGCACAAAACGGGTTCTGGGCTTACTTTCCCGGACACGCGGCACGGGCTGATCTCCCGCCCTCCATCCCTCCAGTTCTCCCCCATCGCTGCTAGCCTCCCTGCACTGCTCTCAGCCGCTCCCCATCCATCCCCCACGGCTCCAGCCTCCCCGCACGCCCGCTCCCAGCCGTGCTGCGGCTCCCGGGGGCGGAGGGAGGGCAGAACAAAGCGCGGCTCGGGGGCTCCGCCGCTGCCGCGGAGGCTCGGGACGGGCCGGGGAGCCCCGAGCACGCTCCTTCCTTCCCTCCGCGCCGGCGAACTCACCCTCCTTGGCTTTCTTCTTCCTGGCCAGGGTCCCGCCGAGCTTGCCCAGGAACGACTCCTCTTTCTTCATCCTGTGCGGCCGCAGCGTGGGCGAGCGGAGGGGCGCGGCGGACATCGGGGCTCTGCCGGGGCGGCGAGCCGAGCCCGGCGGCGGGCGAGCAGCGGCCCGAGCGAGCGGGGCGAGCCCGCCGAGTGCGCGGGGGGCGGGCTGGGAGCCGCGGCGGCCACAGCGCCCTGCCACGGCCGGGAAGGAGTGCGCGGCAGGCGGGGGCGGGCCGAGCCTCGGACAGCGCCGGGGCCGGGCGGCGAGCCCGGCCGAGCATCACCTGCGAGCCCGGGAGAGCATCACCTGCGAGCTCGGCCGAGCATCACCTGCGAGCCCGGGAGAGCATCACCTGCGAGCCCGGCGAGCATCACCTGCGAGCCCGGGGCCAGCATCACCTGCCGAGCCCGGCCGAGCATCACCTGCGAGCCCGGGCCAGCATCACCTGCGAGCCCGGCCGAGCAGCACCTGCGAGCCCGGCCGAGCAGCACCTGCGAGCCCGGCCGAGCAGCACCTGCAGCGAGCCCGGCCGAGCAGCACCTGCGAGCCCGGGAGAGCATCACCTGCGAGCCCGGCCGAGCAGCACCTGCGAGCCCGGCCGAGCAGCACCTGCGAGCCCGGCCGAGCAGCACCTGCGAGCCCGGCCGAGCACCCCGAGCCCCGGGCACCGGCAGGACTGGGTGGAAAAAGCATCGCGGCAAAACTACAGCCGGAGCAGGGTAGTGTTGGGCTTGGAAGCGCGCAAAGGTCAAACTTGAAGTCCTTTCTTGAGAGCAGTTTATGTGTTCCACGTTTTGCGACAATTGGACACAAACGCTCGGCGTGTGCCGGTCAGGGCGCCGCAGGTCCCTGCTGGCCTCTGTCAGAGCAGCCTGCCTTCTCCGCCCGGTCCCGGTCAGGTCTGGCATCTCCTTGGTGGGAAGATCGAGGAGAAGGGGGCCGCAGGCAATGCGTTTGCCAAGCCGCCACCTCCCAGGTGGCATCAGAAACGCCCCAAAGCAGACGCTTGGTTGTGATCCCACAGGGAGAATAATTCTTGTTCCTTATCGTTTCACAACAGCCAGGAGCATGATAAGGGAGTTGTGGAATATGTTTTAAAAACAAGTCCTGGGGAGTTTATAGTGTTAGGGTCTGACCTGTGTGAAAAAGGTACAGAGTGACAGCAAAAGTACTTATGTTGAAGCATGCTTCTCCATTATTGAGGTCAGCATTGTAATTTATTTGTAAAGCTTGTATTTTCAAATCAAATACAGTTATGACCTTAATATGGCAGCACATCTGCCCCTTACATTCTCACAACCTCCCAGTTTCCTTTTCCATTTCACCTAAGCCCCCTGGAAACTTACTCATTAACAATACCTAAAAACAACAGATCTTCCAAATATAAAGAACAGTATCAACTTTTTATATAAGCAGAACAGCTGGAAACCACCCATGGCTTAGAAGTGGTGATTGAAATATTTACCATACTTACTGCCACCTTCTCACTGGCTCGTGGGTGCCCTGACACATCTCTGAGACCCTTCAAACCTTGTTCCAGAACAGTCCTCTCCTCCTCAGGCCTCCCTCAGCCTGAAAAGCAAGAGCATCTTCACTGCTCCAAGGTAAACTGATCTCCAGAACTGACCATTTAAACAAAACCAAGTTCTACTGCAGGACTTACTCCTTTTATCCTTTCAACTCTGGCCAGAAACACAACACCAAGACCATGGATTCAGATCTGCCCAAAGCTTGTTCTTGTTCAAAGCTGTTCTCCCACTGAGCACTATGGCAGCTGCTACTGGAATTCTGATTTCTGCCTTATTCCTTTTTAAGTATCTGCAGCAAAACTGTAATGGAAATACATTAATCACATCAATATTCCACAGAAGCAACCAATTAATCCAGATGCTTCTTGCAGAGGAATTCAGACATACTTTCTGTACTGGGTAGCTTTTGTGCACTTGTGCTGTGCTGTAAGAAAATGTTCCTTTTCAACCTAGTGCAATGCCAGTAGGAAAGCAGTGACCAGGTGGAGCCTCATGGAACATGACTTGCTCTCTTTATCCAACTGGACAATTCTCTAGCACAGCCAGGTCTGTCTGAACATGTGCTCAAAAGGTCTCTCCAGCCTTCAGCAGTTTCTTCCATCCCTCCTTTGATTCTCAGAGTTCTCTCAAAGCTTAATTGTGGCCTGGCTGCTGTGTGGTGTTTGGGGTTGTTCCCCCACTCAAACAGCCAGCTGAGCTTGGGGCTCTTGTGTCATATTCAAGTATGGCACTTGAGCAGCCCTGAGTAAAACACTGTGCACAAAACAGAACTCTTAAGGCAGCAGAATACAACTAACTTTGAACTCCTAGGAGAAAACCCTAACAGTATTTTAGTATCTAAACATTCACATTAAAAATATTTTTATATGTCAAAATGTTGAGAGTGCTGGAAAAACCTAATAACATTTGTTGACATTCTTAACATAGTTTCATATTTTATCCCATAACAACAAAAGAATCATCAAAAATGCTTGGTTAAATATGTACTTGCTCCAGCATCTGTTAGATAAACACACTGAAAAGGTTTTTTATATCAAATTTTGCTATTTGAGACAGCTGACTTCTGTCATTCACACCATTTTGAACATCTGTAAGCCTACTGCTGCTACTTTATAAGGAGGGAAGGATGTTTAATCAAGCACAGCTCTGCAAATCCAGACAGTCCAGTTTTTAGCCTTCATATTTTAGAGAATGATCAGCTAAACCAGATTTAGTTACTGTGTAACACCAACAGCAAAACAAACCAATGCTAAAGCAATGTAAAAAACTGTGCTCTCTTTAAAAAGAGTGAAATCTGAGTGCTGACTTAACTGGGAATGAGCTTTACAGTCCTGACATATTCAGCAAGGCAAGTGAAGAACCAGCATGGCCAAAGCTGTCTTTATCTGAGCAGAAAAAATCAGGAGTTTTAACAGCTCATGTATTCCTGTTCTGCTCCCCCAGAATCTTCTTTGTATTGTGATTTTAAACTTGCCAACCCTTAATAACAAAAAACTGTGAATGTACATACAGGGAAAGAGCACTTCAAGTGCAGATTCTCTCACCATGACCACACAGGGCTGATACAAATAAAAGAAATCAGGATGCAACTACCTCCAAAGATGTTAGGAGCAAAGTAGGGACTAAATCCATCCTTATAAACTGGAATATACCCCAAGTGATAAAGCCAGAGGTGACCTGGAACTGAAATGAGCATCTCAACAAGTCAGGAGAATGCCACAAAGAGAAACCAGGCAGTTCCAACTGGAGTCACTTTTTGCAACTGCTACAAAAAGCTGCTTTTTCAAGACATAAAACAACTTTGCTGAGAGCATTAAAACACTCTAAGTTCAGAGCCCTGAACCTTTCAGAATTATAATTTTAGTACTTGCTATGCTAGACAGATGACTTGAATTTTTACAGTATGCAATTCAGATTGTAGGAGGCATTTAAACAGAGGTGATTTACAAGAGTGAAATATATTAAATCAGAATATTTTGATTCATTTAGAACCATTCAAATGCTGTCATTTTTGACTTGTAACAGCTTTTCTGAGGACTTGTGGTTGGAAGAGGGAAGGCTGTGCAGACCAATAAAACTCTAATGATATGACCATAACCAAGAGCCAATATCTGACACAACTCTAACACTCCAAGTAAAAACCAACAACTAAGAGCTGTAAGACAGACTCCTACAAACACTCTCCCAACTTTGATAAGAATCAGAGGTACAATGAACCTTCAGAACATAATTATTTAATGTAATTTCTTGTGGAGTCCAAGAGGTAAATCACTCAGCTGTGTATCTGCAATTCAAGGAAAAAAGACTATTCTGAAGTATTATAGTCTTGATTTCATCTCCAGAGCACAATTTCATTTAGTGGTGTAAAATATTTCTGTATTATAGGAATCTTATCCCTGCTCCAAACTGAACACCGTCACATATCCTGAAAAGAAACAAACAATAAACAGTGTAAGTGATATATAAGGTACTGATGAAATGAAAATCAATTCTCCCTACCCCCAAATTCCCGAGGTTTTAGCTGACAAAGGCTTTTTAAAATAAATGTTTTGACAATCTGTCATCCACACGGAGCATTTACATTTCCAAATAAAGCCCATAATTTTGAAATTGCTATTATACACTCACATTGCCCATGGAAACATAATGCTGTTCCTGTAGGAAAGACTGAATATCTCACACAATACTCAGACAAGAACAGGCCTCCTGAAGCTTTTTTATTGCATATAATAATATTTGCTTGATGCAGGATAATTAGTAGCTAACAAATGAATTTGTTCTTCTTTTATTTATCTATATGGAACATTTACATTTCTAAATAGAGCCCATAATTTTGAAATTGCTATTATATACACACATTGCCCATAGAAACATAATCCTGCTCCTGTAGGAAAGACTGAATTTCTCACACAGACAAGAACAGGCCTCCTGAAGCTTTTTTACTGCATATTACAATATTTACTTGATGCAGGATAATTGGTAGCTAACAAATGAATTTGTTCCTCTTTTCTTTATCTAAACTTGTTTTCATTTTTTAAGCAAAAACATTAAACTAGGTATGTATCAAAGACAATCAAATGAGGTATTTATCCAATCAGGTTTAGAGGGCTTAAAAAACCCCACAAACTGAGTGATCACTTCCCCACAAGACATGAAGCTGCTTCCCAGCTATGTGCACATTTCAAGAGCTGCTCTCCAGATAAATGAACTGTGGCACTTGAGAAGCAAAGCCTTAACCCAGCTGTGAGACCAAGGGGAACAGAGCGGGCTGGGAGCAGCACCGAGATGGCTCTGCTGGGATGGACTAAACAAAAGCACGAGGCAGAACTCTCTCTGAGGAAGCAGAGGAGTGCAGGATGCTGTGAAGGAGCTGCTGCACCAAACCCACCTGTCTCCAGCCTGTACCCCCATGGGGAAGCAGTAGTTGAGCTCCAGCCTGGCGATGTTCCCCAGGCGCAGCACGATCCCGGCGCCGTAGGACCAGCGGATGCACTCTGCCAGCCTCTGCAGGTGTGCCCTGGGACCATCACCTGCACTCAAACACCAAGGGGTGAGCAGCACAGCAAGAGGGCACAACTAGGGTAAAAACACTGTGATTGCAGCTGCACTGGTGGCTGGTCTCTACGTCCCACTATAGGGCACCTACTAGCAAGAGGAAATGAGTATTAAAGGTTCGAATGTCTTTACTGCTCTCTCCCAGTGCCTGACGGGAGCCCACAGATGGAGAGAGACTCTGGACAAGGGCCTGGGGTGACAGGACAAGGGGAATGGCTTCACACTCACAGGGAGGAAGCTTAGATTGGGTATTAGGAAGGAATTGTTCCCTGTGAGGTGCTGAGTCCCTGGCACAGGGTGCCCAGAGCAGCTGTGGCTGCCCTGGATCCCAGGCCAGGCTGGATGGGGCTGGGAGCAACCTGGGACAGTGGAAGGGGGAGAACAAGATGAGATTTAAGGTCCCTTGCAACCCAAACCATTCTGGGATCCTCTTCTATGATTTAGTGTGTCTCTACTATTTTAAAACTGAAGTATCTCCCTCCCATACAAATGTCACCTTCCTTACACCAAGCAAGGCAGACATCAAATATCACTATATTCTAAAACTGACTGAAATCATATTGAAAAGTCATACATTGGCACACTGAAATCCTGAATAGACTTAGGGATGGGAGGAAAATGAGTCTCATCAGCTTCCACACGCTCATCTAATGCTACCACTTTTTCTTTAGTTCATCCCAATAAGCACCAGAACACCTTTAAAACATCATCTTTCATTCTGCCTTCAGCAAGTGTTAGTTACACACTGCTCTGCAAACATCACCTGTTCACAGACACTCCCATTACCCTCCTGGCTCTCTTTCCTACAAGTTGTGCTGGAAATTATGGAGAGAGCTAAATAAACTACTGGCAATCTGTCCAATATATAAGTTAAAAGCAGCAGGTTTTTGACAGGCACCAAAATATAGGCAGGAAACAAAGTGCTTCTGAGTGTACAGACACAGAACAACTCTCCTTTCTGCTTTTATATGAAGAGAAAAAGGTTTTTTTAATTCTGTTGACTCTTACCATAGTTGAGATTGCAGAGATTTCCAGCATTAAGGAAGAAATGTGTCCGGAAAAGATCTCCAAACCCTCCCCTGCCAGGCCGGAAAGGGAGGGGGGTGTAGAGATGTAACCCCCCAGCCCAGAAGGCTTCTCCTCCCAAATAATCACCTGTTGGGGCAAAATGTTGGAATAAAGGTATTTACTGTGGAGCATATTAAAAGGTGCAAAAACATCCATAAGCTGATTTACATTCCATAAGTTTAGATTCCACTTCTACCCTTTACAACCCTTCCCATTTGCTTCCAGCTCTCTCCAAACTCACCACTTAGTTTGAAAAATTAGCACTCCCACATTTCTTTAACCTTCCAAGTGCATTTTTCTTCCTTCCCTCATCAGAACAGCCTGAGGCAGGCACCTACTCATGGCAGTTCAACAGAATTGCCTCCTGACCACCTCTGCAACACTTTCCTTGATTTTAAAAACAGGCAATTGATAATTGAACAATTAACTTCAAAACAGACTGGATATTGAATCCACTGATAACAGCAGAGTAAGGAATAGAACTGAGGGAGCACCTGGCTCTCCAAACACCTCTGTTGAGCAGATTATCCTTCCCCTAAGTTACCTGAATATAGGCTGTACCAAACAGACTGTTGCTATAACCATGTTTTGGGAATTTTTCCAGCTTGAAGGTTGCTTACTAACTAAAGATGACACCCTGGAAGTGTGCAAGTCTGAACACACACATGGTTAACAAAGTTAGTAACTAATCATGGCTTAACTAACAACTGCCTGGCTTCATGCCACTGTGAACTAATCTGTAACAACACGGCAAAGCCATAACACTTCTCAAAGCACAGAAGGAGTGTAATTATTCTCAGGTTACACAAAGTTTAAGGACTCTCTGTCACACTGATATTTACAGTACTGTCAGAGGAGGGGGTTTAAAAGTGCCAGACCTTCACTCTGGGGTCCAATGCTGTACATACTGAATCCACGCACACTTGTTGGTCCACCAAGGTAAAACCTAGTGAATACAGATAAATTTCATTTAATTTAATGCTTCACTTAACTTTGTAACAGGTTTAGCAATGTGAGCTTTAAACACCAGCATGAGAAGGCAGAATTGGCTACAGAGTGAGCAATATGAGAGTCTAAACTACAGAGTCACAATATGGCTTTGTGGCTAAATAAACCTCTGCCTGCTACAGAATTTTGCAGGTGGAAAAAACCACTTTGCAACCATAAACATGGGCAGGCAAAGCTCCTACACAGCAAATTATAAATTTTTACCATGCCAAAATGAAAATAGCTTGAGTATGAACATGCAATTATAGCTAGCTACATTTTACTCTCCTCAGAACTACTACTGTTTTTCTCTCGTGCAGAATTTTCTATATACAACACCTCAGTTGACTGGGAAAAAAAAACCCCAAACATTAAAAAAACTTGCCTGTCAGCTATACTGGATGGCTTGTCTCCAATAGGTATCAGCATTCCGCCCCAGAGTGATGCTGAGATAACCTTGGGAGAGAAAACCCAGTTGTTTATAGTGCTTACTCCTCAGGCACAGCTCCCATCAGCCTCCCAGAGCCACAGCTGTGGATATCACACCCTGCATGTGGGATTTGCAACAGCATTTTCAGGAACTCTGGATGGCTGCTGCCCTCTCTCTTTTATGCAGTGCTGTGCTTTGAAAATGTCAATAAAGCACTTTTGACCCAAACTCTACTGCCACAACAGCTGAAGGGAGCACTCCACCACACCCAGCACCTCCTGGCTGGAGAATTTTCATGTCCTGAATTAAGACAGCACTGCTGCCATCATTTATTCCTGGCAATTTGAAACCCACAGGGGACTGAGTCCAACAAGCAGCTGCCAAAAAGGTACAATTTTTGTACAATGTACTATTTTACCTGTCTGTAAATTCTCCTTATAATTACATGAAACCACCTTCTGCAACTCACTCTGCTGACATCAAATAAACATAGGGTTACTCTTTATCTATAAAAAATAATTCTTGCAATTCAAATCACTATAACAAATAGATTTATTCCCTTGCTTGTTGCCTGTGTAGAAGTAGTACTGATAGTGAGATCTATGGTTAATATCTTTGGGATACACATTATTGTAACCCCACATTTTTAAACCTTTGTGATGCAATTTGCTGTTTAATTCCCCATTCAGCTCTGAGAAGAATTTATTGCACTTTCTCTCTAAATTCAGTTAGAAACATTCCTGGGATATGTTGAAATTCTTATTTCAGTATTTCAGTTCAAAACCCTATTTCCACTGAATGCTAAATCAATGCTGTTGAAATCAGTCTTCCTATTTTTTCCAAATAATCTTACACACAAGAAACAATTACATGCTATGATACCAAGATGAATAGTTACATATTCATCATTTAAATTAAAAAGAAAATTAAACCAAGATTATACACAATACTCATGAAGGTTTCAAGACTTTCAAGTTTTTCAAAAACTTGCAAGGTTTTGGAAAAATTCCTCCTAAGGAAGACCACAAAAAACAGACAGGACCAGCATCACTTCTGGAAGGAAAATCATTCTTATGCTTAACTGTGAAAGAAGTTCTCTCCAAAATTCCCACTTTCCATGGAATTGTGCACACCAGGAACATAAAGTTAAAAATAAAGATAGTCCATTTTCCAGAAAACAAAATCAAGCTATCTACTCCAGCCAGAGCTCACAATCTTTTTCCTAATCCACAGTGAAAAAAAATTCCTAAAACATTGGTTTGATAGCCCCAGAAAAACCTCAGGTCAATTACTAAAATATCTTTTTTAAAATTACCGAATCCCAGAGAAGTTGCTTATTCAACTGCAACTCAAAATCCTCTTTCAGAAAGTTCACATCTCCACCTGTATAGCCAGCCAGCTCCTGCAAAGACAAATTTATGGAAGTTGCAGCAGGTATTATGTTTCTTTCCTCCAAAAGTTCATGTCTGCATCAGCACAGGCAGTGTTTTTCTTTACAATACAGAAACTGTGGCATGGTGAGGCAGCTGAAGTTTGGACTGAGGCATGCATGAACCTCAGAATAATGAGCTGCATTGTTTTCTTCTCCAAATATTAAACCAAACTATTACTTTCCAAGCCATTTTGTAAATGAAGGCAAGACAGAATGGAGCTGGAAAATTCAGCATTGAAAATCAAGACTGAATTTCCCTTGATGTGAGAAGATTTCACGTGGTGAAGAAGGGCATGACACAATTTGTTACTCTCTGCTCTCTTGAAGTGACTGCACTCAGAGGCAGGACCTAACAAATGCCACAGTACCTAAACTCTGAATTACAACACTTTTCTCACTCAGAACATTTCACTGCTGCTTACTTTTAGTTCCAGTGGCATTTCAAGTCTGCCTCTAAAGCACTAGAGAAATGAATGCTTCTGAAGTATTACCCAAACAGCAGAAAAGCCAGTTTTTAGAAAGGCTCTGACTGTAACAAGAAGGAAAAGCATTTTCTGTGCCAAAATGACACATGCATATGCCTTGGAGAGTTATTTTTACCCAGACTTTCATTTTTAACTCTCACACTTAGAAATTTCCTAAGTAGCAACAGGACCACAGCCTGGCAATCTGGGCATGCCAGTGTTAAAAAAGAAGGGCTAATAAATACCCACTGAAAGTGTAGTGCAAATACTGTCAGGGAGAGTGTCTCAGCTAATAAATGATTTAATGCTGATGGAGCAGACTAATGACATGCAAATGAAATTTTCTACCATTAAAAAAAATTTTCATGATTTTAAAAGGCACACTTGGTAAACAGAAAATGTAATTAACAGTCCAAATTGTCTCCTGGTCAATTTGAGATTAATTTCTAATTTTACACATTTTTAACATGAACATCAATTAGATAAATTAAGGCTTATTCAAACACACAGATAAACCCCAAAAACAGCACAAGTGATTTAAAGCTACCTGATTAATTTTCAGCAAAGCACCTCGTTTTGGCAAGATCGTGGAGTTCCGGGAATCAATAACCATGGCATGCTGAAAAGAACAAAAACATCTGGGTTAGGTTCTCCTGTCTGTTGAGTGCCTCAGAGTGACACCATTATTTTCTTTCCAAAACTCTGCAAACAGTGGAAAACAACCACAGCTCCAGTTAAGATCAGTGCACAAGATCTGCAAAGAGTTTATCTCCTACACTTTGTAAGCTGCAAGTGAAAGTTGGCATGTGACCAGAAACTGGCACAGGGGAGAATGTTTAAAGGCTGAGGATGAGGAAAGGTACTCTTCCTGTCTGCTACAAAACAAAGCCATTCTGCAAAAAGAGATGGCAGGTGAGACAGAGGGAGAACAAGCTATGAGTAGCTAGAACAATCAACGATGATTCCCTGTTCTCCCTTTGGGCTTGCTGGATTCCCTCATGGCAATGACCGAACACAGCAAGAGAGGGCTGAAGGAAAACACACTCCCTCCAAAGACAAAAAGCTCCTTTGGTATGACTCCTCAGGATGACTCGAAGTCTTGTGTTTCTCAAGTATTATCATGAGAAAGGCTTACAGAGACAGAAGATTTCAGAGAGTGTCCACTTTCCTCCCGAACAGAGAAGGATGCTGTTCTAGCAAGGCAGCCCAGCTCTCGCCACACACCTTCCCACTTCAGGGTGTGGTTAGTCTTCCAGATAGGAAACTGCAAGGAAGAATGGAGAAAGTCATGAAAACAAGTGTTACAGAATTAAAACAAACCTTTTATTATATTTGAGTCTATGGCTTTCTTCCCAGACTTCTTGAAACAGAGAGAAACCCTTTTCTATTCACAGCTATGCTGATTCTGCTCCAGCCAAGAGAGTTACATGCACACTAATTAATCCATTCCAAATGAAAAATATCTTGACAGCTGCCTCTCTGATTTGTTAAATGATAATTAAAAAAAAAAAAATTGAAGAAAAACATATCAGCATTTTTGTATGGCCAAATGAGATTGAACTGTAACAAAAATTCTCAGATGCACAACCTCTGTCATTTTCAAATCACTGACCTCTTTCAAATAAAGAGAAGTCAGCCCTGTGCACCAGCGATTCAATCATTTAGAAAGTAAACCAACTATTTCCAAGAGCCCAATTGAAATGTAAATGAAGCATGTGTGACACTTGTGCTACACTCACATTAAATTCTGTTGATACTCCTCGGTCTGTTTCTCGAAGAGAGCTCCAAGGGAACTGTCCTGTTACTTTGTAGATATTAACTGAAAAACTGAAACACAACATTACTGGCAGCTTAGAAAGGGAAACTATTTAAGGTACAGCTCTGAATAACCACAAAAATTTAAAAAACCAGCTCTGCTATATCATCACCAGACCCTCAGGAAAGAATGTAATTCTTACTCAATTAAAGATCTTACTGTTTTATATTCCTTCACTAAAAAAAGAAGTAGTGAAAAAGGCATCCCCTACTTTCTCTCAAAGTGTCCAGGCCGTGGTTTGAAGAAGGACAGGCCATAGGAAGTTTCCTTTGTTCCATAGGAGAACTGGAAGGTCACCTTTTCTGCACGCCCAAGGAGATTTGGGAACTTGAGCCCAAGCACCTACAGAAAATAAATTTAAAAAGACCCCAAAACATTAGATAAACAAACAAAAACCTCCCCACATCATAATATTTTATATAATTTGCTGTCTTGCATCTTAATCATATGCTGAAGACAAGGACATCATGAGAATGAGAAATTAAGATATTGAAAAATACTGAATGTGGTTTTTTTCTCAGCTAGTTTTCCCTCTGCATTGGCAGCAAAAGCCAACAGTGCAAGTTACAATCAAACATCCAATTTTTATTGCTGTTTAGTAGCTGCTGGCTTAACCTGCACTCCCACTGAGCCATCAGGACTGCTGTTAGCTCAAACAAATCTCCAAGCTTGCCTCAAAGCCCTGGAGAACAAATCTTTGGCACAACTGCAGACTGTCCCACTGATCCTCAGGAAAAACTCCTGTCAGGGAGGGCTCACGAGAGCCAAAGCACAGGAAAATGACCACTATGGAGCCACCTCCCTGTAGTTTTGTTTTGAGCAACAAGATCTTTTGCAACAGGACCTGATGGTGGTACAGCAGAATGCCACAATTCTCCAGAAACTACTGAAACACTTTGCCTATTCTGCAAAAAAATAAAAAATAAAAAGAGAAAACCAAGAAAAATCTCTAAGTCAAATATAAAGCATTTTGACTGAGAAGAAAAATATTTCAAGTATAACTCATAGAAACAAATGCCAAATTCCTTTCTAATCTCTCCAGCAGATGAAACATCTTAAATAGTAGCAAGAAATAATTCAAGAGCGTTCAAGAATTAAAAAACTAACAAGCTGAGCTGGAAGCTACAGCATTGTCCCCCAGTTCAAAATAGGCTTTTGCTGAATGAAAGCCTGACAGAAAAGCCTGACAAAGACTTAGTAAGGCTGGATGAAGACTGGATCACCAAATTCCTTGCTGGGCTTGAAACTGAAAGTAAGAGGAATACCAAAAAGCATTATTATTAATTTGAAATAATCCATACCATGCTGCCTTCATTGTTGCCAACCATGGTGTTATAGCTCCCAGTTAGCCTTCTCAATTCTGTCACCTCAAAGGTCACATCTAAACCATTTGGAAGGGCATCATCTCCTAAAGAAATAAGAGAAGTGCATGTTACCTCTAAAGAGAGATTCTAAAAATGCAGCCAGAAGGTTACTTATTTGAAAACTGAGTTAAGGCATAATAAAAGTCCATGTTGCAAAGTGAAATGGTTTGAGAACAAGGCTGTCTGGATGGGAGTGCAGAATTTGATTCAATCATAGGATGACTGGCTTTAACCACTTCATGTCAATGTGAGGTGCAGTACAAGTACAGGACACATTTGCAGGCTTTCCCTCACTAAACTATGGATTAAGGAAAGCTTATTGTAATTAAGTGCTGAAAATTCATTCATGGACAAGCAATATTTAAATACACATACACATATAGGCAAACACATGCAAATAGATTTCCTTCACAGGGAAAACTGATGCAGCTATATTTGTATCCACAGCACGCCTACATGTTCATCTGAAATACATATAAAGGTATACAAGACCAAGTTACACACACAAAAAATGTCCAGCCTATTACATAGGGAAACATATATTACATGTATGAATACATGAGCAAAAAGGTGAGCATTAATGAGGGAATACACACCCTGGCAGGTATCAATCAGAACGTCCACCTGTCTAAAGATTCCAAGACGAAGCAACTTCTCACGAGCTTCATGGGATTTTCTCATCACCTGCAGCATGAGAAAAGCAGCTCAGCCACAGAATCACAGGATATTTGGGTTGGAAGGGGCTTTCAAGATAATCTAGCCCCTTTGAGTCTTTCAGGTTAACAAAGAATCACGAGGATTAATGAGTTAAAATGCAGCTAAGTTGTAAAATATTCACAGATTTGGTATATAAAGAACACGTGCACCTCAAACAGAACACGACCACTTTAACTTGCATCTGCAGCAATATACTTATCCCAGAATATTGCTCAATACCTTCATACCTCTTGTTAGTTCGCTTCCTAATTACTTTAATACTGAAATAGGTTCCAGTAGTTACAACTTATTTAGGGGGCCCCTGTTCTTGACAGAGTTGCCTCATGTCTGAAGGGCCAAAGCAGAAAAAAGAGAGAAAAAAAATTTAAATCAATTTTTAAACAGCAAGTCTGTTATTCACTTCAACACTTACATCAATGAGATTTTTTGCCTTGAAAACATCAGCAATTTCACACATGATGATGTCATCTTTGGTCCTTCCAAGTCCTTCGAAGTGCACGTGCTGAACCACCACCTAAACACAACAAATCTTTACACACAAGGACTGCATCTGCATCTAATGATGAGGATTGAGGCCACCAATGCACAGAAATGATTGTGAGAAACCCTGATGATTCCTAGGGCTAATTCCTGCTAACCTACATTATCAGAAATCAATGCTAAGACTCTGGGGTGTTGTTCCCAGAACACAGGAGTGAGAGAAAAGAGATCTCTGCCACCAAAACTAACACTGGTGGCAGCAGAAAAAACACTGACAGACTGCAGCTGCTGGGGTTTCAGTTGTAAATGTATTTACCACAAGTATAAAGTACTCAAGATACAATTATGTAGTTTGTCATAGTTGTTTGTTACTTCTTTTATCAGCTGCACATAAGCAAAGAATTAAAAGAAGAAAATCAAACAAGTGTACAAGCCACAAATATTTAAACTCTATTAAAATCATCACTACCACAGAAGCAGTGCAGTTTCAAATGCAGCTGAAAAATCACTGCCATTATGAGGTTTTATACTTTCATCTTGATACATAATCACCTGAGACAATGAAATTGTAAAAATCACAGCACCTTCCACACCACCCAGTACAAATGGACTATGGCAATTGCATTTCCCCTATTTTCCCAACCTTTTTAGTGAATTATAAATTTAGGGGTAAATGTCCAAAAAAAATCTGCTTCAAATAATTGTCAAGGATTGGAAGAGGCTGCCCAGGGCAGTCACCACTCCTGGGGGGATTAGAAACCATGTGGATGTGGCTCTTGGGACACGGTTTGGTGCTGGGTTAACAGATAAGACTCTGATCTCAGAGGTCTTTTCCTACCTAAACAATTCTCTGATTCAACACCAGAGTTTGTAAAAGAGACCACGCAGACTACACTACCTCTGTCAGAAATATTGTAAGATTCTATGTATTCATCTATAATGAAACAGCAAAATAACAGCAAGCTACTATTACTGCCACTTGCTTCAAAAAAGACACCAAGGCATTTATTTCTCTCTGGAAAAAAAAAAAATTAAGGATGTTTTTAGGATGTTTCTCAGGGACTTACATCTTTGTTTTCAAGAATTTCCTGCTTGCTCTCAGGTTCAACTTCAACCAGTTCAGCTTCCTCTCCCAAGGCACCGAAGTCTGGTCCAGCCACTGGAAGGGGCTCCAAACTCTGAAATTATAAATGAAAACTGCATTTAATAGGGTACACGGGTTGGTGATTTGTGCCTTTTGTAAAAGAGACAAACCTGTGGCTGTCAACAGTGGGCTCATCAAATCCTAAGGGAAAAAAGCAAAAGAGAACTAAAATGAAAGGAATTACCAGAGTACTTGACACCTTGCTGAAATTTTTAATGAAAGCTAAATAACTTCCACATTGAACCATTTCTGAAAAATACTCTGCATTCTTCCAAAAAGTAACCTTAAGATAAGCTTCCATTGTAAAAAAGATGAACTCCCCCTTCTTAAAAAAAAAATCTAAAATATCAGGCTGTCACTTCTGTAGTTTGGGTCTTAGGAAGCAGAAGAACAGGAACATCAAACAATAAAATAAGAAGTGTGTTCTCAGAATGTTAGTTGCTTTGCATGTATTCATTTGCCTTTATATTTCTATATTCCTTTTAGAAGTAACTTTTAAAATAAGACTTGAGAACCTCAGGCTCTGACCACCAGAGCCAAACACAGCATGGCTGTATTTATTACACCTGAAAGAATCCTCAAATAAGACTTAACAGAATAGCTGCTTTCCTGAAGAGTAAATTGCTGTTGCATATCAAAATCCAGTTAAAGGAAGGCAGAAGCTTCTACCACTATCACAATCCAGTTAAAGGAAGGCAGAAGCTTCTACCACTATCACAATTTTCAGGCAAGTGTGAAACACTCTGTATCCACACAACATTGTCTAGCAGTTCACACCACAGATGGGACACGGAGCAGAGAACACAAGCGAAAAGTCTTGAAACAGAAATGACATTAGTCACGGTATTTATAAACTCTAGAGCCTGAACTGGAGGCAGCTCCCTGCAGCTGTTCTTCAGCCTCAAAACTGAATATTTGGACTCTGTGTCTCTTCTTTAAGCACTGCTAGGTGGATCTGGAGCTCGGTGCATCTGCTCATGATGATTTCAGGCATCTGAGGCCCCTGAGCCCTCTCCAAGCAATGCAACACCTCAGCCCCCAATCCTCACCAGGGGCGCTTCTCTTTGTGGTTTTCCAGCTGCTTGATTTCGGGTTTTGCTTTTATTCCGTTCTCATTCTATTTATTGCTATTCTTTTTATTCTATTTTACTCTGGTTTTATTCCCCCAGCCTCATTTTTGCCAGCCCACCCCCCTGGAGACATCAGCTCTGGGAACGACTCAGGAAAGACCTGAAACCAGGTTTGGGATAGGAACAAATTTTGTACTTAGGGAGAAATGTTTCTCCCCGTGAGGGTGCCGGGCCCTGGCGCAGCTGTGGCTGCCCCTGGAGCCTGGCAGTGCCCCGGGCTGGATGGGGCTCGGAGCACCCGGGCTGAGGCAGGCGGCACGCGTGACCAGCTGACATCAGGGTCGCTTCCCAGCCGTCAGTACCTAGGCCGCTATAAAAACCCCCAGAAAGGAGCTGGGAAGGGAAGGGAAGGCGCCTCGGAGCGCTTCAGCCCGGCTGAGGCGGCGCACGGGGCTCGGCGCCTCTGGCAGCGCCAGAAGCCCTCCCAGCCCGAAGGTCGCGGCGGGGAGAGCGGGACCCGGCGACCTCCGGGCGGCTCCGGCGCGGCTGCTCGGAGTGCCCGGAGTGCCCGGCGCGGCGGGTCCCGGCCGGCCGCTGCCCAGAGCCCCGCGCTGCCCAGCGCCCCGCGCTCACCCGCGCGTGCACGGTGCCCATGGCGGCGGCGCGGCCTCGGCGGCTCCGGCGGCTCGGGGCGCTCAGGGCCGCAGCGCGGGCGCGGCCATGACAGGCGGCGCCGCCCGCGCTCATTGGCCGGGGAGGAGGAAGGGGCGGGGCCAAGAGGGGTGATTCCGGTGGGCGGGGCCTCGGGAGTGAGCGGGATGGGGGAATGATCCCAAACCGGGGAATTATCCCAAAAACCAGGAATTCAGCCGGGATGGGGGAATGATCGAGGGATGGGGGAATGATCCCAAACCGGGGAATTATCCCAAAAACCGGGAATTCAGCTGGGATGGGGGAATGATCCAGGGACGGGGGAATGATCCCAAACCGGGGAATTATCCCAAAAACCGGGAATTCAGCCGGGATGGGGGAATGATCGAGGGACGGGGGAATGATCCCAAACCGGGGAATTATCCAAAAACCGGGAATTCAGCCGGGATGGGGGAATTATCCAGGGACGGGGGAATGATCCCAAACCGGGGAATTATCCCAAAAACCGGGAATTCAGCCGGGATGGGGGAATGATCGAGGGACGGGGGAATGATCCCAAACCGGGGAATTATCCAAAAACCAGGAATTCAGCCGGGATGGGGGAATGATCCAGGGATGGGGGAATGATCCCAAAACCGGGGAATTATCCCAAAACCAGGAATTCAGCCGGGATGGGGGAATGATCCCAAAACCAGGGATTTATCTGGGGATGGGAGATTCATCCTAAACCGGGGATTCACCCAGGGATGGGGGATTCACCCAAAACCGGGGATTTCTCAAAAAACCGGGGATTTATACCAAACCCGGGGATTCACCTAGGGATGGGGGATTCACCTGAACCCGTGGGATTCATCCCAAACCCAGGGGATTCACCTGAACCCGTGGGATTCACCCCAAACCCAGGGGATTCACCCCAAACCCAGGGGATTCACCTGAACCCGTGGGATTCACCCCAAACCCAGGACGGGATTCACCCCAAACCCAGGGGATTCACCCAAACCCAGGGGATTCATCCCAAACCCAGGGGATTCACCCAAACCTAGGGGATTCATCCCAAACCCAGGGGATTCACCTGAACCCCAGGGATTCACCTGAACCCAGGGAATTCACCCCAAACCCAGGGACTCACACTGGGTGCTTCAAACTGCAAGCTCATGTTGTACATTACTTAAAATTGCTTCTATTGTGATTATTACTACTACTATTTTATATTAAATTGTTATCTCTAGATATCTCTGTATTTCATTTTTATATCTATTATATATTTATATATAATACAGTTATATAGTTATAAAAGTTGTACTTTGCATTACTGATATATTTGAATATATATAAAAATATAATATATAAAAATTTTATAAAATATTAATATTTAAAGGTATCTTCTATTATTCATAGAACAAATTACTTAATAAGTTATTATTTATATTTAGTTATTTGCCTAGTTTTAGCTCAGAAACAACACACCCTTTGTTTTCTCCCTTCAGACCCAACCTCCTCTGGATTTTAATTATTTCTGTTCAAATGCAACAAGGTATTTGTAAAATAACTGCCAAAAACAAACAAAAAAAATCCCATCAGAACCCACAAAAAGACCAAAAAAAATCCCACAAAACTTTAACCTGAGGGGACATTCAGGTCCAGCTGGAGTATGAACAAGCAGCTCTCAAAGTTCAGAGTAACATTCTTAAAAAAAACCCTCAGAACCATCAATGAAATGAACACAGTCTGACTTAACTTGCACGAGGGTGAATTACACTCAAGAAAGCTGAGAGACCATGGTAACAGAAGAGATTGTGGGTTTATTGTAGAAAAAGGAGACAGAATGGGAGCTGTGCCCAACAGAAAAAGTGGTTAAGGTTGATTTAAATGTAGTTAATGAGAGTATTTCAACAAAGACCAGAAGCAAAACTGGGCATTCCTGCTTCAGTTCTAACACAAACTGGTAAACTAAGGAATGAAGACAATTTAAAACAGATCTTGTCTATTTTAATTGTAGTTAGAGTAACAATTCCAACTTTTTTTTTTTTTTTTCAAGTCTGATGATACATACACCCAAGAAATGAACAGAAGAGTTGAAGTAAAATAGCACCAGCCTTGTAGAGTATGGAAACAGAGAGCTCAGCACTCCCTCCCCAGCTCAAATCCATTTGAATATTGTAAAATGCAGCACTCCAAGCTTAGGGAATCACAACTGAGACTGCCTGGAAGGCAGGCCCAATTCAAGAGCTGCATTTTGCCCACAGCTCACACTCCCATCATGTCCCAGCTCCTGAGCATCACAATCACAATCACATTTTGCCCAGAGCTCACACTCCCATCATGTCCCAGCTCCTGAGCATCACAGTCCTGTCCCTTTCCCTGGACAAGAGGCTCTCCAGCAGCTCCTCCCTGGGTTGCACACAATTCCCTCTGGAATGAGAAGTTTCCCAAGGTCACATGCTCCCCACAAACACATGTGCAAATCAACTTCAAAGCCATTATTGATTCCTTCTATCTCAAAATGGTACCAGACCTGATGAGGCAGCAGAACAGAAATGAATCTAACATCACTTTCCTTCCCAGAGGCCCCCGTGCCCTAATGCATGGTCTTTGTTAAAATCATGCAGAACCTTTGGAGTGGAAATGGTTTAAGCTGCCAACTCTCAACAGAGGTATGACCTGGCTGCATTTTCAAACCTGTTATTTGAGACCTCTGCAGAGCTCCCTGAATATTGGTACTTCCAGCAAGTCTTACACTTTTGCTGCTCCTGACAGTCTTGGGAAACTTCCTTTGGGTTATCCTACCTCACTGAGACTTTTTCTTCCTTTAGCAAGTGAAGGAAGGAAAGAAAAATCTCTCAAACTGGAGGGGGAAAAATAAAAAATGATCAGGCAACAATTAGAGACAACCTAAACATCATTCACCACTTGCTATACATTGAGTTTTGTTAACATCTTCTGTGAAGTTTAACACCTCCTCCACACACTGTTTGCTACTAACCACAGTCACTATTTTACCTACTTTTCAATACTTGATCAAGTATTATTAAGCCTTTATAAGTTACAGGAAAAAAATCCTCTGAAGTCACTGAAACTGTAGTTGTTTACACTTCAGGGGAAGGTGCCCCATTTCTCATGGAATTTTCACCTGAAGCATTTCAGGAGGGACAGAGACACAGAGGAAATTAATGGGAACTGCAGAGTACGTACAACAACCTAGAATAATACTTTCCTACAGTATCCTGTGCAGACAACTTTCCATAAACACAACAACATGTTTGAATATAAGGCAAATGGACACTGGAGGCCACTAAGAAACTCACTTGTGTATTCCTCTTAAGGGAGTCAAAGTCTAATTTCATTTAAGTGCTATGAAAGTAATCCTAACACATAATATTGTTAAGAATTACATTTAAAAAATGTTCTGTCACCTATGCTTGTCTAACAATCTGTTTACAGAATTTACATTTTTATGCTGAAAGTAATTTTAAAAAAAAGATTTATTTCCAGAGAGACACTGTTTCACTCTAAGTCTTAGTTCAGTTGATTGAGCTGGTGCTTCAACAGAGCTATAATCTGTTACTTAGTATAGCAGCCACTGTTTTTATAATCCTTAAAACAGTAAAAGTCCCAAGGCAGATTTGTCAGGAAGCTGTAAACAAGTAATTTCCCAAGACTTATTGGCAACAAACAAAGTGATCCCTGCCTAGGTTTTAATTTTCTCTGCCGAATTTCAGTTTTGGAAACTGTGGAATCTACTTCCCAATTAATAATCTGGAGCAGTTTGGAAACTTGTCTCTGAGGAAGAGTCACCATCTATTTCCAACGCAGACTCCTCAGGATTTGGGAGGAAATTAGGATAGGGCTTTAAGTCTGATTGCTCCTGGATATCAGCAGGAGCATTTTTCACAGCTGAGTGCATGAAGCATGAGGATTCCCAGAGCCAGCTCTCAATGTGTGCAGCAGAGTGAGGCATTTGAAGGTGGCAGTAGGAAGAACGGAATTCCACAGTAGATGGGACGGTCTGACATTTTCTTAGTGATGCATAATTGTCTTTCCTGTTTAAAAAGAAGGAAGGCAAAGGAGATTATTAGTGTTTCAAAGATATTTTTGTCATGTTTACAAGTAGTGAGTACAGTTGTTCACCTTCCCAAAGGCCATCTCTGCATTCCACTTTACAATCAGCTTGTTAGCACCAACCTGAACACCTGGAAGAGAACTTGTGTACACTCTAAACCAGCACCTGAATCACCAGGTTAGCCTTTTCCAATTTGAGAAACAGGAAACTGAAGTTTTAGCCAACACCCTATTTTTAATAAAGTTTTCTCTTCTGCCTTGCCGCATTTTTTGGGGGAAAAAATAAACCCAAGCAACAAAAACCCAACAAAGCAACATGCCACAACCCCCCTCACAAATAAAAATACCTCAACTTGCCACACACAGACACTTCTACACTGCCTGTGCTGCTTTTCCACAAGGAGAAGAGGGTTTGTGTTTAATCATGATGCAATGACCAAAGAACCCCTCTTACAAGTTATTTCTGAGACAAACTTGTGATTCTGTGTCTTCCCAAAGCCTTTCTCAGATGAAGGATCAGGATCGGTAAGTCTGAAATATGAGAAACTGCTAAATAAGGGTAAAAGCAGGAAGGTGAAGATCCCCAAATTTATTGTGGAAAGGAATCAGAAATATTAAGAAAAGAAGGAAGAAAAGACACGGATCACTTGTGCTATCAAGTAACTGAGGAGAGGCCAGCAGGATGAATAGCAAGCAGACACCAAGAACTACATTTTCCTCAGAGAGATGCCTCAAAAGCCAGCTAGTGTTATTCAAGA
Source organism: Sitta carolinensis (assembly GCA_032173965.1). Classification (NCBI taxonomy): domain Eukaryota; kingdom Metazoa; phylum Chordata; class Aves; order Passeriformes; family Sittidae; genus Sitta; species Sitta carolinensis. Next base: position 10,673,437 of record JAVUNC010000030.1, read on the forward strand.
AAAGGCTTTAACTGATTTCAAAAAGAGAGAATCTCCCCAACTGCATCACTTACATGCAGCAGCACTGCACTGTACCTGGCTGTGCAAACAGCTTGCTTTTAGCCTGGGTATAAACCATGGCAGCAATCCGAAAAAGCTGCTCCTGCATCCACCGAACGTCAGCAGGCATGTCAGGAAACCAGTTCACCAACCTGCAGGAAAAAGGCATGTCAGGAAACCAGGAAACCTGCAGGAAAACCAGAACAGCTTTTGGAGGCAGGAGATTTCATCAGAGTTATATTTTACACACTTTATCCCGCATCCAAAATAGTTTTTTTCTCCCCAAATCAACTCCCCGAACCAAGGTGTCCATTTCTTCCCAACCTCCCTGAATTTCCATCTAATCCCATCCCTCTTATTTCTCTCCTACAAGCTAAGAAAAAGGGCAGCACAAATCCCTGCATCTCTGAGTGGCTGACCAGTGAGTGCCTTCCACACCCTGTGTGTGACCAGCACAGGAATCCTGCAAAGTAGTCCTGTCTCCAAGACCTCTGTGACAGGAATTTCTGCTCAGTTTAAAGCAAGGTGGAAGAGGAAGGAAGAGCAAAATAAAAGCACGATGGAAGAATAAAGAGAAGGCAAAACAAGAGCAATGTCCCAAATGTACTTTTTTTCCTTATGATACCCTTAACAAGAGTCAGCTACCTCAGAGTGGGACAAGGAGGAAAACCCCACAGAGAAATCTGGGAAAACTTGCTGCCTCCCCATCCACCAAAAATGGCACAGAAGTGTCACATTCAGTGGCACAAAACCAAAATACTTCACTGGAGTTCTATATGGTTTGATTACCAGAATTGATTTTTCAAGTTTTTCTAAAGATAGTCATGACATTGCTGCTCAAGGACTGGAATTCCCTTAAGCATAAAGCTTGGTGCATTCATTGAGCATAACTTCCTGACAAGAATCAAAACTTGGCAAATGCTTCAAGAGCACAACTTTCAGTCAACCTAAACAAAACTTTTAAGAGAATTTATAGGGTGAGCAAGCAGTGGATTTCACTCCTGACTTCAGAAAGAAGCACGAGAAGGATGTGGAGAGAGTTATTATATAGGATATAGTAATATATAGGAATAGTAATGAAGAATGCACTCCTGGAAAGCACAAGGGTGCTTCTTTTGAGCAATTACAAGGTAGACATTGGTAATACTAGTGTGTTAAGAATCTTCCTAATATATTTATTTATCTAGACTTGGATTACACAGGCTCTAGGGGGCTGCATCACACAGGCAGAAATAATATGTCTTTTGACAGTTACTGAATTCCAGAGTGCCAGAAAACCCTGAATAAGCTCTCAGTGAGTACATCTGCAAAATGGTGATAACCCTTTTAGAGTTCCCCACGAGTTCCTTACCGCAAAGCAACCGAGTAAGCTGACTCCACTGGGAGGGTGTACGGCAGCAGCAGGTACGATATCACCCGCATGGGGAAGAGCCTAGAGAACTGAGCACAGAATCCACTCTGCTCTTTGCAAGCTTCCTGCAGTGCTTAGGAAGAATTAGGGAAAAGATGTTACACAATCTGAAAGCAGTTTTAATGATTTTCTCAGAGTTTTGTAATATCCAGGCAGCATTGTCAGGTGTTAATGAAGACGGCTCAGTTAGAAAATGAAAGAATTAATCTCAGGGCACTCTTAGCATAAGCTTTCTCTATGATATTTTAAAATGTGGGAACACAGACTCATGCCACAGGGACAAAACACATTATCCAGAACTTCTAAGCAATTCATCTAAGAATTAATGTTAAAAAAAAAAATAAAAAGAATCTAAGTTTGCCAGAGAAAACAGCCTGAAGCATGCACCTTTACGAAGTCTAGGAGGCAGACTCTCGAATATGCTCTTCTCCAAAGGCCATGGATTTTGCTTTAGCTGGTCATTTAAGCTGGTAATTTTCAAAGTTTCCACTCTGTTATTTTCTGTCAATTTTCTTCTCTTCACATGGTCCATGTGCTGTTGTGCAGCCTCACGAGGGTTTCTTTTGGTGAAGGGCAAGTGGATATAAATTGAGTCATTCAGAATACCTGAAAGAGTCAAGAGCTTTCCCTTAGGTTTGATCCACAGCTCTCCTGAGGAGAACTGTACAGCACCTGAGGTCTGTGTGTCTGAAAAAGATCATCTACCCCATGTCAAATGCACCTGGCTCTTAGGATCCCACAAATGTTTAATCACAGGAAGCAAGTGAGCAATCAAATGAAACTGCTCTGGAAACAAACAGTCATTTACCAAAGTTGTTGTCCTGCAGGAAAGCAAAGGACTTAAAGGAGAGGAGGAAAACTGATTTAATATGTATTTGAAAGAAAACACCTAAAACACATCAAATATTTGGGAAATTTGACACAGCAGGTATCACATGAGCACCTTGAGGCATTGCTACAATAGGATTGAAAAGGCAAGTAACTAGGTTACAGTATTTTTTTTTTATCCAAAGTACAGATCTAAATCAACATGGGTTGCATTGCAAAACTGGTGCCAATTAAGAAACAGCACTGATAACTACCTTAGAAACAAGCACTAGATTATGATGACAAAGAGAAAAACACAAGAAGTGTATTTACACTTAGTTTCCAGAAAATCATTATAAAACTACATATGAAAAAAACCTACAAAATTCTTGACTAGAATCTATACCTGCAAACAACAGAACCTACATCCTACTTGCAAGTCCTAGTAAAAGACAAATGTCAAAGAATATACAGTGAATTTAGCCAAGGAAAATATTTGAAGTGTCACAGATGGAGGGGGGGAATTAATTCCTACAGCTGAAATAACTTAATAAGAAAGGTGATGCATAATAAATGACCTTGGAAAGATTATAATTATCATTGATTAAACGTGACACAAAACAACCCTGTGACAAAAAAAAACAAAGTTGCTCAGAGGATTAGAAAAGGAGGACAACAGTGCAATAAAGAGAGGACAGGGGGCAGAGGAATGTCAGATATTAGTGTCAGATGGAGAGTTGCACACAGGAAAGCTGTGGGTGCAGGACAGCAAGAGAAGCCAGCTCAGCACACACAACCACAAACCAGAGGCTCTTGGTAGAGCTGGTGCTTTTAATCATATGGTAAAAGCTTTAGAGCAAGACTCTCTCCTTAAATAATAATATATAATAATAATATTATAGAAAATCAAGCTCTTAAGCAGAACTGGGAGATTCTCTCCAAAAGTTCCGTTTTTTGTGTGGCACAGTTCACCTCAGGTGAACTATAACTGTGGCATTTCTACAAGAACAAAACCATCATGATCCCTCCAAAATTCTCAAAGACCAACTCCCTTCTTACACAAAACCCCCTCACCCTTTTTGCTTGTTTTGATCTGGGTTGTTGTTTTTTTTTTTAAACTCAGATTAAGACCACATAATCAACAATTATCTAAAAATTTAACATACCATTCTCCCTCAAGAATTTAAGAGCATCCAAATATCCCTGCTCACAGATCTCTCCAAGTACCTGCAAACATAGAGTAAATGAGTCAGACAAATAAAAAGGAGTTCCAACTTCAGATCAACAGTTTGCAGAATGAAAATCCACTTTCCTCCACCTTCCACTCTTGTAAGAAAAAAGCCACCTTAACAATTGCTGGGATTCAACTGATTCAGGTTAATATGGCTACTGTGATGATGCATATGTGATCATGTACATCAATTTATCTTTCAGCTGTTACAGATGCACTGAATGATGGCATTCAAATTCCCTCTCCTCTTGTTTCCTTGATTATCTCTTCAGAAGCTGCTAGCAGCAATGAAGCAGGGTGTTTGGAGTATGCTAATTCCCTTCCTTCCATCCCAGTGCTCCTCACTTCCCAAAGCTTTGAAAAATTAGCTGTGCAATTCTGATGTTCAGGCTCACACTAATCTTCCCTATGAAAATATCTTTTACTAGATGCAACACCAGCTCACCAACACGGGGGTACTAGTAAAAAAAAATAAAATTAAGTCTGTGTAAGTAGAATTTAAAATTTATCTTGAAGTGGTCAAAAAGCCCTCAGTTAAAATATATCTGCAACAGTCAGAAAAATTGCTTCTTTACTGTACTACATGCCAAACCAGTTGAAAAGGTCTGGTTTTAGGTTTTTATTTTTCCAACTTCCACAACAGCAATTGAAGAGCATTTCCCTCTTCAGATCTGCAATGAGCAATGAGCAAAGTTTAAAGGCAACTTGCCTGTGCTAAGTATTAATTAAGACCTCTACATAACCATGAAACTTTAGAACTTCTTCTAATTTATTAGCAGTAACAAACTAATAAAGTATTAGTTTGTTACCAATATTTAAAAAAATTATTTAAGAAATGATGAAAATTTCTTGTCAGTAACAAACTGCCAGTTGTTAATTTGCCAGTGTTGATTTTTTGACAGAAGCCTGTGATAATTCCCAAATAAACAGTAAAAGCCAGTGTTGTCTTTGGAAATAAGCCTTCTGATTTGTTTTGGTAGAATGGAGTCAGTGCTCATGAATTGTAAGAGAAACAAGGATCATGTTTGCATTCCTTTGTAAAAGATATCACCTGATGGACTTCTCAAGTGACCAGTGGAGATGGAGAGGTGGGAACTGCTCTGTCCAATCTCTGCTCACTGTCCAGAAACTGAGAGATACAAAATCAACAATAAACTGGAGAGTTCTTTTCTTCCTCTCTGCCTGAACCCCTGCTGTGTGTGTTGCTGTGTGTTCCCTCTCTACACCTCAGTGACAAGCCAGTAGCAGGATATGAATTTTTAGCCCGATAGAGACTAAAACCAAGCAGGACGCAGACAAAACATGAAGAAATCGAAACAAGATCCATCACCAGAGCAGTGTGAGTGAGTGGATGAAATGCTAAGACACTGCAACTTTCTGCCCAAGGTTTCATGAGGAGGCTGAAGCAAAGGGAGGCAGGGGCTGACCTTGGGTTCGGGAGGGAAGAGCGCTTGTGTTAAGCGGTACAGGTTGCCCAGGCTGAACTGGATGCTGGTGTTGGTCACGTTCATCTCGTGGAAGTTGGCTGACTTGCCCTTGGGACAGATGTCACACTCCCCAGCAAAAGGGGACACTGTGATGGTGTTCTTACACTCATAGTGAGGCAGGTTGTCACTGATTCCTCCGTCCACGTAACGCTACGAAAAGGAACAGAGAGAACGCATCGCCATGTCAAGAATCAAACACCACTTTTAAGACTGTAACTTAAGCCTGGTGCTCCCAAACTAAACATTTTGAGTGGCAATGATCTGTTCTCTAATGCCAATAAACATTCCTACTTATAGTTCCATAGGCAGCACAAGCATATTCCGTTTGGGATTCTTCTGTATGTTTTTTTAAAGATGATAATCCTACAGAGAAAAGCAGCTCCATGCTTCAAAGTTCAAGTTCCAAGATACTACTGAACTATTCTAACTAAAAAGCACTCTTCATAATTAGAATTTGATAGAAAAGCATCAAAAAAGACTTGCACATAAGGAAAGTGTGAGTAAAAATGGACAGTGCTTCAGAAACTTTGCCAAGTCACAGACATCTACAGTGCTTTGTGTCAAGTTCCAGGTTATGCTTTTGTCTCCTTCACACTGAATCACCCGTTTCTGTAGTTCTGATGCATCATCCCCTCAGACATTTTAGGATCCAAGCCCCAAAGTGCTCTGTTTTGGGGTAACCACTGTCTAGTGCAGTGGCTACAACCAGTCTCTCCAGCAGCCAGCTCTCCACTGGCAACAGCTTTATTCCCACACCACCAGCTTTGCTGCTTCAGAGGCTGCACTTTCCTCCTTCCTAAAAGGGCAGCAAACCTAAACTGTAGGTCCTTGTCAGACAGAAATGTAACAGAGCAGTGATTTCAGCAGGAGCAACCTGGAGTTTTAGTTCCAGCTGCCCTGATACTCAGGCCCTGACCATTCTGAGGAACACATTAGGAATTAGGAAGAGGGCAGCTTATGCCTGTCACCTTCCCAGGATACCCTCTGCACCCAGCAGCATGCAGCTCCTGCCAAACTTTGGAGGTGTGATGCAATCACTAAAGCACAAGTGAAAACCCCAAGAACTTCATGACATAAATAAAACACAACAGGTCTGGCAAAGGAGGACCCTCCTCGTGAAATTATTAAGAGGTGGAAGAACATAACATCTGAGTCACTGTTCTACTGATCTAAATGATTGTCATGATTTGGAGTGTCTGCTCAGCTGCTCCTCCAAGTCATTTTTAAAATCTAAAATCACTGCTGTGCTTGAAAGGAGTAAAAAAAACCAAACAAAAGCCACCACACACAAAAGATTTTGAATTGGCAGTGAGATACACCTCTTAAATTTGATCCTAAAGCCTTTGTTTTACAGTATACAGGCAGGAATGCCAGGCAGTAAACAGCAAGATGCCCCAAAGTTTCCATTTTTGACATTCTATTGTGCTTAAGCCAACAGGAGTCAGGCCAAGCATACATAACAGTGGTATTACCAAGCTACATCCAAAAATGCCTCCTAAGCATTAGAACAGTATCAGAATAATTGCAAAGATTAAAAGAATAAAATGATGCCTTCCTTTCCTCAAAACATGGCCAAATAAAGCGCTGGGTTTATGTTTTTGTACTCTGAAGTAAGCCTTTTAAAATAACATTGTTGTCTGGTGACAAGAACTGAACAGCCAGATTAGCCTGGATCCACCTAAACCCTGGATTCAGTCCAACGTCCTGTTTTCATAACACCCCTAATCTGGAAGAGTTTAAGGAGACATACAAGGTTTAGAAGTACAGATAAAGAAAATCCCTCTACAGTTCTAATCACTTTTGCTTAAATTTTAGCATGAAGGGGAAAAAAAAAATACATTTCACGTCTATTCTTGACCTTTTAATACTTGCAAATTGCCTTGAGAACAGGGTGTATGTTATAGGATTAAAGATGTTTAAAGTTTTCTTTCCCCCTTCCCTCCTCCTTGTGCAAGGAGCTCCACAGAACTTTAATCCAGTTGTGAGGCAAATCTCCCTACAGCCAGCACACAAAGATATACAATAATCTGTATTATAACTTTTTTTTTTAACTATAGGTGACTCTTCCTGTAAATTTGTGCAGGTGAAAGAGCATCATTTCCTTCAATAAATATTTATCCACAGGTTACATATTCATTATCTTATAATAGCTTTTTCTTTTATTAATGAATTTTAGGGGGCAGAGAGCAACATGTCTGTTAAAAATACACATAATATTTCCACACATTCAGTGTGGAATTTCTTTTTTTTGATAAGTTGTTACAGCTACAGTACTAGAAGCTATGATAAAGGTATTTATTTTACAGTAGGATAATAAAAGAACCCCATATGCATTCTTAATATTTTCAGAATAGCTAGAACTAGTTTTAAATCTAAACAATAGAGACTTACCACACCTCTAAATGATGGTGGAATGAGGCCACAATAAATAGGGACAAATGAACTACAGATTAAAGCCTGTAAGAAAAAGAGATGATAAAAATTAAATGTTAACCTTTCCATTGCTGACATAAACATTTATCTTTATAAAATAAATTCTCATTCACTAAGGCTATAGCTTCATTAGATCCACTGCACTTTTAAGGCATTTATCCTTTTTTATGACTGATCCCTTGCACCACCTCCCTAAAACAGTTCCCAGACACATCAACTGGGAAAACCAGTACAGGAATCTGATGTAAAAAAAGCCTGAATTCCTCCTTAAAACACTGCCAGAATAACAATACCTGAAATTCTTAAAGCAGAAACCCAACAGGTGATGTTAAAGGGACCCAGGGAATTATGGAAGTTTCTAAAATTTGCCAAAAAAAGAAACATACCTGTATAACTTCTTCTTTAGAGTTAAAATTAGATATCAAGGCATTTTTGCCATCTGATACTCTGGTGAGTGAAATACACAGTCTGCCTGATGACAACTGGTGTGTGTTTTCTGGAAGATTTCTCATCAGCCCATCTCTTATTATCTTTATCACATTGAAGGAAGGATGAAGAGGACCAAGATTTCGCTTTCTAGCTTCTTTGGCTAATGCCAGAACATCTGCACAAGCCTGGGCTGGAAAGAAAAGGCATTGCATTTAACAGCAGAAACACAACCCACACTTGGACTAACAAAGCAGATCTAGAGCTCCAACTTATCTCTGATTGCTTGAATGAAAATGCAAGAGCTTTTTTAACAGATTAAGTAACTGTCCAACACGTTTAAGGAGTTCAGGAGTTTTCTGAGAGACAAAAACATCACTTTCAACTTTCCAAAAGTCCTCTCCAAGTGTGCAGATCCCACAACCTCTCTGGGAACCTGTTTGATTATTTGACCACTCTCAGAGCAGCTGTCTTTTCCTTCCACCTCATCTGAATTTTGCAGGTTCCAGCTTGTGCTGCCTCTCATCCTCCTGCTCACCTCTGGGAAGAGCTGGGCTCTGTCTACCCACAGTAAAATGCAACTGTGACAAAAAACACAGGATTTGCTTCCACCTCCATCTGCAGCAACCACAAATACCGCACATCAAAGTATGAGAGCCACAAGATACAAACTCACAAAATATATCCTATCCTTGTAAAACAGTGCTTCTTTAGAGCTTATTTTCCATCCTCTGCTTCACACAAGCTCACAAAATACCACAGCTAGAAACTCAGAGAATTACCTTATTAGTTTTGTTAATTTACAGCAATGCACAGATTTTAGAATGTGGGTGATTTTGAATTGTACTCCAACATTCCCAAGTGATGCCTTTTGTCTTGTTTTTTTTTTTTTCCTAGCAGAAACACACTTGCCCATGGAATTTGCTACCTTGGACAGTGACCACACACATAATCTATCACTTAGAGAAAATCAAAAATCTCAGTTGGCATATGAAATTGGTAATAACTGGGAAAGGTAATAGCTTGAAATCTACAATTTGTAATCATTAAACCATTTAAAAGCTGTTATTAACTCATACTGCCAAATACACATTTTCTGGGCTTAAGAGTGCTTCAAATATTTAAGACAGCTTCCTTTTCAAATCATTTACAATGACTTAAAACTGGGTATGTTCTAAAAATACCACCTATTGGGGAAAAATATGATTTGTTTAAGGAGCTGATAGTGGGTGCATAATAACTCAAGTGTGTCATGTTTGGACATTACAGCAAAATTAAATTAAGCAGCCCAAGTTTACTGCTAAAGCTTTGAAGAAATAAAGAAATTAAGCTTATGTGCTAGAGCTCAGTGGCTAAAGCAGCAGAGCAAGCATTGCTCTCCTGTACGTACAGAGTTGTGTACAACTTCTGCTTTGTTTTTGTCGATTTTTTCCCTCAGAAATTTAAAAGCAAAACCCACAAACCTCTCTAAATTCAAGAGTTACTCATTGTTCTCCTTCTAAGACAAAATCTGAATTTACAAAATCCTCTAGTTCTAAACCAAAGGCGCTGCTAGAAAAACAGTGTGGAGTCATGAAATGGATAAGCGTTACTCAATGGTTACCGACAGTATAAAGAGAAATTCACCTTCAGGTTTCCAGATATTTCATGCAGTTTTTTAAACAGCAATTTAGTCACTACCCTGAACACCTTGATACTTTGATAGCTTTTATCTAGTTTAATTCATGAGAAAAATGTATATTCACGAGCCCCAAATAGGTGAAGGGGTCTGCTAGAAAACAAATGTGTATTTCACGAAGCACACTAACGTTTAGTTTCAAACTAACGTCTTTAATCCGACACAAACACAAGATTATCTCTATTATTTAAATGACAATTAAAACCAGTGATTTTCATCAATCCACTGTTTCTTATCATACACCTAAGCGACCTCGGCAGCACACACCGTGCCCAGATCAGAGAGGGAAAGCCCGTTAAAGCTAACCTAAGCGCTGCCCTTAACTCTCTTCGCCTTACCCCAGAAAGGAGCGGCTTTGCTGCGAGCAAAATAAAGCTAGCGGGCACTTCACGGGCGGGGAGATGCTCTATTTCCCAACGAAGAGCAAACATTTGTTTAGAGCTGATGACAGCGCCAGAGCTGATGGAGGGCCAGAGCTCGGGGAGAGCTCGCCCGGGAAACTCCCGGACTTTGGACAGCATCTCCTCCGGGCACGGCACGGGAGGAACTCCGACCCTTCGGCTGCACACCACCACCACCATCCCACGGACCCCTTCGGATCTCATTCCACCCACGGGCAACACTTGGAGGGGTGAAGAGAAGCAGAGAATCGGAGCGGGCCCGGCCCGGCACCAACGCCGCGGACACGAGCCCTGCCCGAAGGCCGTGCCGGGCTCGCCCTCCCACGCCTCCGAGCCCGTGCCCTCGCACGACACGAGCCTGCCTGCCGCGGGGCTCGCCCTCCCGCACCGAGCCGTGCCCGCCGAACAGAGCCGTGCCCGGGGCTCGCCCTCCCGCACCGAGCCGTGCCCGCCGAACAGAGCCGTGCCCGGGGCTCGCCCTCCCGCACCGAGCCCTGCCCGCCTCACCGAGCCCTGCCCTCCGAACAGAGCCGTGCCCGGGGCTCGCCCTCCCGCACCGAGCCCTGCCCTCCGAACAGAGCCGTGCCCGGGGCTCGCCCTCCCGCACCGAGCCCTGCCCTCCGAACAGAGCCGTGCCCGGGGCTCGCCCTCCCGCACCGAGCCGTGCCCGCCGAACAGAGCCGTGCCCGGGGCTCGCCCTCCCGCACCGAGCCCTGTCCGCCGAACAGAGCCCTGCCCTCCGAACAGAGCCGTGCCCGGAGCTCGCCCTCCCGCACCGAGCCCTGCCCGCCTCACCGAGCCGTGCCCGGGGCTCGCCCTCCCGCACCGAGCCGTGCCCGCCGAACAGAGCCGTGCCCGGGGCTCGCCCTCCCGCACCGAGCCCTGCCCTCCGAACAGAGCCGTGCCCGGGGCTCGCCCTCCCGCACCGAGCCGTGCCCGCCGAACAGAGCCGTGCCCGGGGCTCGCCCTCCCGCACCGAGCCCTGCCCGCCTCACCGAGCCCTGCCCGGGGCTCGCCCTCCCGCACCGAGCCCTGTCCGCCTCACCGAGCCCTGCCCGGGGCTCGCCCTCCCGCACCGAGCCCTGCCCGCCTCACCGAGCCCTGCCCGGGGCTCGCCCTCCCGCACCGAGCCCTGCCCGCCTCACCGAGCCCTGCCCGGGGCTCGCCCTCCCGCACCGAGCCCTGCCCGCCTCACCGAGCCCTGCCCGGGGCTCGCCCTCCCGCACCGAGCCCTGCCCTCCGAACAGAGCCGTGCCCGGGGCTCGCCCTCCCGCACCGAGCCCTGCCCGCCTCACCGAGCCCTGCCCTCCGAACAGAGCCGTGCCCGGGGCTCGCCCTCCCGCACCGAGCCCTGCCCTCCGAACAGAGCCGTGCCCGGGGCTCGCCCGCCGCACCTGCCCCTGCCCCTCCCCGGGGCTCGCCCGCCTCGCCCCGCTCTCCCCCCCGGGCCCCGCCGCTGACCCAGAGAGCCGCCCCCGACGAGGACGGCGCCGGCGAGCGCCCCGGCGGAGGCGCCGTAGATGTGCCGCGCGTCGCGGATGACGTGCGGGGCGCGCTCCTGCAGGCAGGTGGCGGCGCCGATGTGGTAGACGCCCAGGAAGCCGCAGCCGGCGAAGGACACGCTCCAGCCGCCCTCGCGGTCCAGCATGGTGGCCGGCGGGACCCGCGATGGGGCCGCGGGGCGCTGCGGTGGCGGCGGCCGCTGCCCGGCGACTGAGCGCGCTCGGCGGGGCCGCGCTGAGCCCTGCACGGCGCCCCCGCCGCCGGGCGCGCCGCAGCCAATCCCGAGCCGCCGCTCGGTGGCACAAGGCACCCCAGCCAACCAGAGGGCACATGCAAATGAGGCCACGCCCTCCTCGCGCCCCCGCCGTGGGCAGGGCGCGCTCCCGCGGGTGCGATCCGCGCCCCCGGCCCCGCCTCGCTCGTTCGCGTCGGTGCCCGAGAGCCTTCGGACCCTCAGACCCCTCAGACCCCTCAGACCCCTCGGACCCTCAGACCCCTCGGACCCCTCGGACCCTTCAGATCCCTCAAAGCCTTCAAATCCCTCAGACCCTTCAGACCCCTCAGAGCCTTCAGATCCCTCAGACCCCTCAGACCCCTCAGAGCCTTCAGACCCCTCAGACCCCTCGGACCCCTCAGAGCCTTCAGACCCCTCAGACCCTCGGACCCTTCAGATCCCTCAGAGCCTTCAGACCCCTCGGACTCCTCAGACCCTTCGGTCCTCTCAGACCCTTTGGTCCTCTCACACCCTCAGACCCCTCAGACCCTTCTATCCTGTCAGACCCTCGGACCTCTCAGACCCCTCAGAGTCTTCGGACCCCTCAGACGCTTCAAACCCCTCAGACCCTTCAAACCCCTCAGACCCTTCAGACCCCTCAGACCCTTCAGCCCCCTTGTCTCGGGCCGGTTCTCCCACCCCACCGGTCTCGAGTCCCCGAGCGAAGCGCTCCGGCCTTTATATTGCGAGACCTTTTCTTTACAGAAGGCACTGCCACGAAGAGAGCAGAATTCGAGCTCCTTTTGAATCTGAGTGGGCTTGAAGCCATAATTCTGCCTCTAAGTGAGCACCACAAGCACTGGGCTGTATTTCCAGTTTTCCCATCTCTAAGTTAGCTTTCTAGCCCCTTCTGTCTTGTTGGGCCATTCAGCTTCATCCATTCACCATTTCAATGAGCAGAGCAGGGAGCATCCTAATCCCAATCCTGCCTGTCTTTAAGGTGCTTCCCACTATTTAGGGAAAAAGGAAGGTGTGAGATTGCACCCCTTTCAGTTCACAGGGAGGGAAGAAGCTGAAAAGAGAGGTGAACCCACATCTCACACTTCCTAGGAGAGGCTTCTTTCATTAAAAATGTGATTGTGACTCCCGTACTTTTCCATTCTCTTCTGAAGGAAAGGCCCAGCTGTATTCCCTTCATGTGTGCTCTCATGCTGTTAACTCAGACCTTAAGTGTGGGAGAGTACCATTTCTTAATCCATGTTCTGGAAAATGGACACCAAAGTGTTCAGAGAGGGACATTTCTGGACATCTGCAGAAATCTGACAGAGCTAATTAAATGGCAGGCAAGCAGGGGGTTTTCAAACATTATCACATCAATAGGTTTTCCAGGGCTCAGCTCAATTTTGCTGGTAGACATCAGCTGTGTTTGAAAATTATTTTTAATCCCTAAACTGTCACTAGAAGGCTGTTCCTGAACCACATTTCCCGAATAATCAGAAGTCCTATTTCTCCTGTAAAATGGCCAGTTCATATCCACCTGCTCCTCTGCTTTGGGTCCTGTGACATCAATGTCTCCTATATAGCACTGACAATAGCAAGAGTGCTGAGTTTTATTCCATTTACCCCCATTCTGTGACACCAGGGAGCTGAGCTTCTCTGGCTTCCTCTCGTGACACAGGTGCTACAAATGCTCCCCAACCTGTAAAGCAACTGGTCCTGCACATGGGGCTTCCCTCGAGCTCTGCACAGTCAGCTCTAGGGGAGCTGAATCACAGATTCTGATTACTTGTGCTGTGATGAACTGGTAAATCCAGATCTTTCACTATCTCCATTTACATCAATATTTTTAAATGTATTGCAGTTCCCCCAGTACACAATACCAAATTTATTCCCAACCTTTTTCAGTATCTGTGTCTTCTTAGGTTGCTTCTAACAGATAGTGCAATTTATCCACTACATCATCTCTAGTTTAGCAAATAACATCTCTTGAAAAAAAAAAAAAAAAAAAAAAAAAAAAAAAAAAAAAAAAGGAAAAAGAACAAACAAAAAAATTTAAGTTGAGGTGCATAATGAAAGGATGGATCCCATCCAAGAAAGATGATACAACCTCATCACAAGTACTACCAACCCTACTGCAATTGCACAAGATGCAGTTTTGAGATTTATATCAAATTTATGTCAAGTTTTTGATCAAGTTTATAGTTCATATCAAATATCCTTGACAAGTATCAAGTCCTGTTTTTATCAAGTATCACTCCACATACTGTATGCTGCAATCTGTGTTGCAGACACATCTTAAATCTTTTACTGAATCGAGTCCATAACAATTTCCCCACAATTCCAGGAATATGAAGTAAGGCCTGAAAGGCCTCATGATGAAAATCAAATATATTTCAGTGGGGTTATAATCTAACAGGAAACTTGCATGAAGCTTGCCAACTTCTGTAAGCAGACACTGACCCAACCCCATGTCTGACACACAAATTCAACAGACACACCTTCTGTTTGTCATTTCAACACCCTTCATCCTTTCCACTTAGAAGCTATGTTAATTGTGATACAGGCATGCCATCTTCCTAAGGCGTGGACTAAATAAAATCTTTCATGCCAAAAGAGAGAAACTGATCGTGCACTTGTAAGGTGCCTTTAACTCCTTAGAAGAAAGTACCATTTAAGTACCTGCAGGTAGCTGAAGGCACAGAATTTTTGGGAAAAGGAAACACATAGGATGAAACATCAGCAGGAGGTGACAAGCAGTGCTGGGCAGGTGATAAATTATCAGGTCTGAGATCTTGGCCAGCTGTATAAATCTGACAACAATTTCTGTCATGGGACAGAGGAAGAGGTCCAAGAAGTTATTTCTAAGCCCAGCTTGGAAACAGCAAATATTTTCTATGATTTTTATTTTTTTTACATTCAGGGATTCATTAATAAAGCATTTTAAAAGAGATTGGTGTATCACAGTAGCCTTTTTCGTGGGGGAGGTGGAAAGGGATACAGTAATGAAGCTGGCCCAGTATCACTCAGCAAGTCTAGTTTCAAAGTTGGAGGGGAAGTCTGATTTGTTGAGTCTGATTTTAGATCTGCTAAGCCAGATCTACAGGTTCTCCAGAAGGATAACAAAGTACCTGCTAGAATTTCTGGAGCCCAGGACACTTGCCAGTGCAGTCTGTCATGTGTGTGTGTCCTTGTCAAGTGACCTTGTCAAGTGATCATCTGCCTAATCTAAAAATATCAAAGCCTCATCTCTGCCTAACAGCTTTCTGGGAGTGCTCTGCTGGGAAAATTTTCTGCAGAAACACAAATCATTTGTTGGCAAAGTTTGGGTGCCTTTGGTGAGTAATGCAGCCTTGGCTCATGAGACAAAGCCTTGCTCTCCTCTGCCTAAAAGAATCCAAAAAGCAAAACCACGGGATTGCTTTATACTCCCTTCGAGATCTCTTGTGTGGGATGCTGCAAGTTTACTCCTCTTGTTTCAGTGCATGCAGGGGAGAAAGAATATGAGCTCTGCTGCCTTTGTTATTCAGGTAACTGCTGTGTATGTTCCTCTGAAGATGCTGATTTGTCACAGGAATGACAATCAATTACAGATATTAATTATACTCCTTTTATGGGATCATCCTACCAGGGCTGGATAAAATAAGAGAAATTCTACTGGATCAGTGGCCAGGAGACTGTGAAACAGCTTTTCCTCTTTAAAATGCATGAGGAACCACAGGGCAGGAATGGAGAAGTGTTGAGTTACAGAGGGAGGTAAGCTGAGGACAAATACAGACCCTAGCCTGGACAGGGAATTCATTACATTCCTGGTGCCAAGCCCCACGTGCACCCTCACCACTGGCAGGGCTCTAAACTGGGGAGCAGGGACAAAGACAGGACATTGAAATCATCCTGCCAAGATACTTCCAATGGTTTTTAGTCTGTTTGCAACATCAGCTGAAATCCCTCAGGACACTCTTGTAAACCTCTCAGAGAAACTACACTTGGCACAAGCATCCTTCCTGTTCCACTCTTGGCTTTCAGGTCGTTCAAGCCATATGGACCAGCAAAGACTCAGGCACTTGGTGGGGATTTTTTCCTCTTTGCATGTCTTATGGCCCATTAAGCTTGCAAAGGTCTCATTAACTACTCTCGGGTTACTTCGGCAAGAGATTGTTTTGGTGAAAGCTGCTGGCCTGTTTTTTCCCTCGGGCCAGATCTTTTAACACTTGAGTAGGGATTTGGGAGTTCAGGTTAAGGCTCTGGTGACTAAGTCATTATTTTTGTGTACAGTAAAGCTGAAGAAACTTGAGAGTATGAGCTCAAAAATTGGCTTGTACGTGTCTGATACAGTAGATGATGACAGTTTGAGCAGTTTTGGTGCAGATTCCAAACCTCACAGCATAACTCTTGGAACTAAGCTAAGAGGTCTTTTCTCTGACTCGAAGTTGTGACTGTGGACTAACAGACTCCAGTCTAGGCAAAGGGAAATCCCCTGTGAAAATCTGTATGAAAAGGGCAATACAAAACCTAAAACCAGATAGATAAATCAGCCTCTGGTATTTTCCAGAGGCTTCTGCAATGATCTGTTCCAAAGGAAAAGAAAATCAAAAATCAAGCATCCATTTCACATACCTTTTGCTAAGATCCAACACCCATTGTGTAGAGACAGAGCCCTGTGCTCTCTGTGGCTGAAGCATGGGGGCTGTAGGTCTAGCTTTTGTAAAAATCTCCTTACTGGTCCTGTTTCAAGCTGTGTGCTCTTACAAAACAGGGCTCTTTATTCTGGAGGCTGTATTGGAAGTATTTTCTCTGGTTGCTTTGTCTTTAGTAGTGTGCTACTACCTGCCTTGTAGTTTACCTTTGCAAACTTTTTTGTGGCAGTTGCTGAGCTTAAAAAATAGGGGAGATTCTCAGATTTAGGTGCATCCCATTCCCTAAAAATCCTGGCAGTTGGAATGCAAATTCTGCTGCCAGCCCTTTACATCCTCTGAGTGATGTGGGAGGGAGAAACGCAGTAAAGCAAATTTAGAAAAGATAATCCAAAGGACGTGTTAATTAAAAGAAAACACACAGGGCACATTTGGCTAACTTGTTTGCAAGCAGGTCTCTCTCAAGAACATGCTGTGACTGCAGGCAGGGGAGAGCACCACACGAGGGGCACACGCTGGGCATCACTGGCAGGATGTGCTTAATTACAGTGCAGCACACTCACTGCTCACCAAGAGCTTCCACCTCCTGCTAAAGGACTGACAGCACTCACTGAGTGCTGGCACCAGAGGCTTGCTTTGTCAATTTATTGGAAAAAGCCTCCAGCACGTTTTCGCATCCGAGGGTGGCTGGAAACCAGTGCAACTGGTTCAGGTAGGAGAAGCAAAGAATATTCATATCTTGAATTCCTAGGTGTGAGCTGTGTTTTTCCTTCTCAGAGCCAAACAGAAAAATGCTGAGAGCTAAAATTTGCTTCTCAGGTCTGATATCAAAAGCCATTGCCTTTACTCTTCATAATTTCAAAACTCTTGCATGGAACAAATAGCCTAGAACTACTTCATATGAACGTGGTCCAAATACTGTTTCACAGGAACATAGCCCAGTTTTTAAAAAATATTTTTCACTTTATTTTTGTTTCATAACTTTGTGACCTGGTATGCATGTTGCAACAGTTTCTTGCAAAGATCCCATGCAGCTTTATACATCCTGCTAATGAGATACAGCAATGACCATGCCCTGTGTGGACTTGCAACCTTGTTTTTTGTTAATTACTTTTGGCCTTGACCTAAGAAAGGACTTCAAACCTGTAATTGCCCTAAAGACTATGTGTTTGTCTTCCCAACTCTAAGACCAATAATGTTTAGGGAATTATTCTTGATATAGATATGTATATAAGGAACACTTTCTCTGGCACAATATTTCCTAAGAGTTGTGATGCATTCGAATCTTGTCTTGTACCCAGTGATCCATTAGCCAGGAAATGTACATGATTATTTTATAGGCACCTCTTTGCAGAGTTCTCATTCTGCAGAGAAACACCTGGACCTTCATTCAGCACCCCTGAGAGGTAGAAGTTCATGAGAAAAGTATGAAACTAACATTTGCAATAAAAGGAAATGATTGTTTGTGTAATCAGAGACCAGTAAGCCGTTTAGCATGCATTAGCACCTTCTTAGCATTTGAAAATGCTTTAAGAAATTCTGGAGAGGAGATTATGGAGCTGAACATAAGTGAAGATGTTGTCAACAGTGCGTGGGTGGGATGTAAACATACAGGCTGCCTAGGGATGTGGTTGAGTCCTCATCCCATCTAAAGAAAGTCTGGACGTGCCACTCAGTGCTCTGGGCTGAGTGACCAGACAGGAATTGGTCACAGTCCCCGTCTACTGGTATTAGAATTTTAAAACAATTGCCAGGTCCAGATCTTCAACTGCTGCAAATCATTGTATTCCCTTCTCAAATGTGCTGGTGAATTTGTTTTCAAAACCAGTAAACTGTTCTGCTTGAATGGTACTTTTATTTGGAGTGGTTCCCTTTTGCTGAGGGCCACACTGGTTACACTTTTAACCACCTTAAGTTGTGTACAAAATGGTAATTGTCATCTTCTCAGGACTTAAGTTCTTGTCCACACACTGGAAAGGCACAAAATAACTTTCTCTCCTTCCCTAGCCCATTCTAATTTAGGAATCTAGGCTACCATGTCACACCATTTCCCTTTGCTCCCCATTCCCCACATTTCTTTCCCAGCTGTTGAATATTGGCTTGCTGTAGGGAATTTGGCTGTAGAATGATGTCAGTTATGTTGTGAAATAACCAGACTGATCTTAGTACCTAGTTGGTAAAGGCAGAGAAACTCTTAACTTCAACTTTACCCACAGTGATAGATCTGTCCTGACTTGTCCTGTGGAATGAAGAATACTCCAAAAATAGGAGTAAATACCACTAGTATAGTTTAGTTTTCCTAAGTAAATACTGGCTTTGGTCAATCAAAGAAACAAGGTTTATTTGCTTCAGTCCATTTCAAAAGCAAAGTGTGAAGTTTGATCTCACTGAACAAGTTCTGAGAAAGAAAACTCCCTGATTTGATTCACCCCTTTCCCAGAGAGCACAGAGATTTAATTCACTCCTTTTCCAGAGAGCACAGAGATTTAATTCACCCCTTTTCCAGAGAGCACAGAGATTTGATTCACCCCTTTTCCAGAGAGCACAGAGATTTGATTCACCCTTTCCCAGAGAGCACAGAGATTTGATTCACCCTTTTCCAGAGAGCACAGAGATTTGATTCACCCCTTTTCCAGAGAGCACTCTCACTGCCAGCCTGCTGCCCACTGATTTCCTTTGAAATCACCACACACCCAAAGAGCAGTCCCTGCCAATTTAACTGAACTGCTCTCAGCAAAAGGGGATGTTCTGAGTGCCAGCAGATGGACCCCTGCTTTGCCACCTCAGAAAGGGGATAATAGGTGTCCTGCTGCACAAGAGACAAGGCTAATGCTGATTATTGCCAGGATCCACTGCAACGTCACAGGAAGCTCGTGAGGACGTGCAGAGGATTCGTTCTCCTCTCCTTAGCTTTTATTCTCCAAACTCAAGGAATAGGCATTTTCCTAGCACAGCTGAAGTGTTCCCTCGTCTCTGGACTCTCTGTGGAAGGGAGGAGATTATTTACACTAATTCAGAAGAAACACAGCTGCTTTACTGCCCTCCCCCCTCAATGCTAGGCATGCAGAGCATAAGTGAAGATTAACTCGGAGACTAGGAGGAAGGAAGAATACAGGTAGTTGAGATAAGCAATCTTGTCTTTAGATGACCTCTTTTAATCTTATTTGTTGCCAAGATCAGCATAAGCCCAAGTTCTGCATATTCAGAAAACAAAAAAGCAACACACTTAGTAGTGTTAATCTTTATTTTGCATTAAATTTGACAAGCAGAACTAGAAGCTTGGTATGGTTTCCTGGGGGCATTTCAAAGTTCAGCTAAATAATCATGCCTTATAGACAGAAACCTTCAGTGTACCATCAGGATAAACTGTTTCTCCAGCATAATTAGAGGCACATATTTTGATATTTCTCTACTCACAGATGTCCATGTGGCTTTGCCTGCCACTATTACACCACAAAAATAATGCACAGATATCTACATATATATATTGATACTCAGAAAAAGGCTAAAAAATATAAGCAGATACCAAGGTTAGAAAAGTGTAATGAATAATGTAAAGCATAAATATGTCTATGCAGTTAAACCATTGATGCCAAGTTTGTGATAAAATAAAACCTCAGTTTATAAACACCTATGATGCAGTGACAGACCTGAAACTGTATTTTGGTGTTTATATTGTTAGTTTTTCTGCATGGTTGCATTTCACATCTCATGGTTACAGAGGCCATAATTGAGATTGCAATAGGGAGCAAATGAGCTAAAGCTTCTCCTTTCTCTTTGCTAACCAGACATGAGGAGAGGTCATTTCTTGAGGAGGTCCTTGACAGCTGTGAAGTCCTTGGATGCCCCTTTTCCTTGCCTTTCCTGAAATCCTTGTCCTTTTCCTTTGCCCTTAGCCTCTGCAGGCTCCTTGCCCTGCTGCTTCAACACCAGGCAGCCCTCCAGCCCTCCTGACCCCATCAGTCTGGCCAAAAGGCTTTCAAAGTGGAAATATTGATAATCAAGGGGCTTTCTCCTGTAGTCAGGGGCAGGCAATCTATCATCTTCACAGAAAATATCTGTTAGCAAAGCGTAAATTGTGAAAGCAACAATACCCCAAGGGCTGTCTGACCCATGGAAAATTAAAAATCCAGAAAAATACTTTGCATAGATGCCTTCTTAAAGAAGCATTAAGAGGTTTATTGAGTTTACAGCTAAAAGTATTTTCATGAAACTCAATAGCTGGAAGGCACATACACAGGCAATGTGAGTGCTGGTTTCTCAATTCCAAAGCCAGACCTATTAAACCAAATTGTCCTAGCTTATTAATCTTTTCCCAGCTTCATTTACATGTAGCAGCATGGAATGTAATGCTGGTATAAATCAAGTGAAATCAACACCAGTTGTAAGAGAACTAGAAATGGACTTAGTCTGTTGGGCAAGAAGGAACACTCCCTCTCAGGTGAAATTTTCAAAATCTGGCAGGTTAATTTCTTGCTAAATTCCCACAACCCCATTTGATATGTGTCTAGCTTTTATAAATGCAACAGTCTAATTAAAGACTAGTTTAAGCAAGAGTTACAAAAGTCAGATCATGCAGCGCCTGAAAGCCAGGCTTCTGGCTTACTCCATGTTGATTTCTCAAAGGAAATCTCCTTTGCTACCCATCTCAAAGTATTGGCAAAGATTCAGTGGGAGCTGAATCTTTCATGATTTCTATCTAGTTGATATTTTGCTTAATAGAACATCTTCAATTACGTGTAGCAGACCTTCATTTACAGCCTGAGCTGTGTTTGCTGAGTACTCAGTGCAATTCAAGACAGTTTGAGAAACTGCCCACCGTGGTTCCTTTAAGAGCAAATAGGAGAATGAAAACCACAAATTTAATAAAAAAGCATTACCTTCAGGGCCACAGAGCTAAATAGGATACTAAATAAGATACTAAATCCCAGGCTGATCACAACCAGACCACTAAGCCAGCCAATGACCCCAGCACTCTGTGCCCAGCACCAGGGGGAAGAAGCCAAAGACTCCTGAGCTCCACTTCTGAATTTTCCTACTCCAGGCCCCCAATTTTCTAGCACACAGCTTCCACAGGAAGCATGGGGGGGGCCTTCATTCTCATCCAATCCCACCACTAAACCACTTCCACAAGCACAACTACATGCTTTTTCAAAAGACTCCAAGACACTGAGATTTTCACTATATTTTATAAGTACAGAAAGAGAAGGTTTAAAAATTTGAGTGGAAACATCAAGAAAATTAGAGTAAAAATGGGATTTGAATCTAAGAATTTTTTTTACCATTGCCATGCTTAAACTTCAGAATGATACTCCTCTCCTGGAGTACCTCTGATTTGTCTTAGTTCTCTTTTTAGAGACTAAACCTTCCATCCCTAATTCCCATGGAAACGAATGAGAAAAGGCTCACAACTGAGCAGTCTTAATGTTTTGTAGTCTTTTCTTTTCTTAACCCAGCACATGTGCTCTCTTAGCACTCAGTACTTAAACTGTGATTATAAAAGTAATTAGAAATAATCACAGGTGCGTATATTCCAAAGGCTCCAATGCACATTGGGCAAGCCGAGGTTATAATGCATGGTGAAATAAAAAACACGCATAATTTGTCAGCCTAATTAATGAGTCTGAGTAAGATAAGTCATATTGCACCTGAACACATGACATACTCTTGTAAGCCTGTGACCTCTCTCCTCATTATGGGTCCACCCACAGGAGATGAGTGCAGCCTTTAGCAGAAAACACGTTACATCTGAATTATTTTTGGGTGCTTTGAGCTGATGATTTATCCAGAATAATCATGATACTACCACGTGCCAGCAGATACTGTACCACACTCCTTGTGACTGATTGTCTGAAGAACTATATCCTTAGCTATAAGTATTAGGATCAGGGTGGAGCTGGAGATGGTCTGGAACCAAGGATCTCTTAACTTTGGAATAGTCGGTGTGTGGATTTGGCAGCTGAAAGCTGAATTGCCCAATTTCCAAACACAGCAAGTTAAAAAGCCTTCTCTTCCACTTGTGCATCACTTCAGAACTCGCAGGGCAGTGGGCTTGAAGGCTGGCTTGCAGAAATGCACAGTGGAATGTGGTTTGTTAACCTCTTACAGACTCCTGGGCACAGTGAGGACACTGCTGCTCTCACAGAGCCAGCTGTGGTGCCTTACACACAGGGAAGGTTCAGTGAGGTATTTTTAGCAAGCCACTCCTGGGTCACTGTTGTTCCCTCCATGCCTTATGCAATCCTTATGCAGGTGATGCTGTAGGCATTGCTCACATCCCTTCCTGCTCCCTACTGAACAGACTTTTTGTGGTAATGCCGTGGTCCAACCCCAGCCAGACCCCAGCCCCTGCCAGTGGGATTGTGGAGAGAACCAGAAGGGCAAAAGCTGGAAAATCCATGGGTTGACATAAAGACATCTTAATAGGAAAAGCAAAGCAAAGCAAGGAATTAATTCCCTGCTTCCCACGGGCAGGCAGGGGTTCAGCACCTCCAGGAGAGCAGAGCCTGTCCTGTGGCAGAGCGATTTGGGAAGACAAACATCCCCACTGCAAACATCCCCTCCTTCCTCCCCTTTCCATACTGAGCTCATACATGATCATACATGATCTCTCAGGGTCTGGAGCATCCCTGGGGTCAGTTGGGGTCTCCTCTGCAGCCCGGCAGGAGGAAAAGCAGGAAAGGCTCTGTGCAATCCCTGCTCAGCAGTAACAGCAACATCTCTGTGTTATCATCTGTGTGCAGCACAGCCCCAAACCACAGCCCCATCCAGCCCCTGGGGAGGAATGTGACTCCACTGCTGCCCAAAGCAGCACAGGTGCCTTCTGCCTTCCCACACCACCCAACTCCAGGGAGTGCACTTTGCACAAGGAGCAGCAGGCATGGTGGAGAGAGGAAATGTCCTGAAAACACTACAGTGGCTGCCCCCAAAAATCCTCAGCAAAACATGGGGGAAATCCAGGCTGCAATTTCTCAAGTGCTGACAGCTCTCCTGTCTGCAACCACTTGAATAATAAGAAATGTTACTCAAACTCATACTTTTAGAAGCATAACACAAGTGAATGTTTTCTCATTGTTTCTCATCAGGGATAACATTAGGTATTTGTGTTACACAGAGACAGTCACCCCAAGTGCAGTTAATCCAGGGGACTTGGTTTCTCAGCCACATTCCAATTGCTCTTTCATTTAAAACAATATATTGTTGGGTTTTGAGGGGGGTGGGGTGGGGGTTTTTTGGCTGTTTTTGCTGTTGTTACTTTTTTTCCTAACACATCCCTGCAAAGCATTTACAGACAGTGAAATAATATTTTTGAGATTAGATTTTGACAGCACACATCCATCCATCCATCCATCCATCCATCCGTCCGTCCGTCCGTCCGTCCATCCTTCCTTACATCCATCCATCCCTCCCTCCCTGCATCCCTGCATCCCTGCATCCCTCCCTCCCTCCCTCCCTCCATCCATCCATCCCTACATCCCTGCATCTCTCTCTGCATCCCTCCCTGCATCCCTGCATTCCTCCCTACATCCATCCATCCCTCCCTGCATCCCTGCATCCCTCCCTGAATCCCTCTCTGCATCCCTCCCTGCATCCCTCCCTCCATCCCTGCATCCCTCCCTGCATCCCTCCGTACATCCCTCCGTCCCTCTCTGCATCCCTCCCTCCATCCCTGCATCCCTCCCTGCATCCCTCCCCTCCGCTGCCCGCAATGACATCACCATGCGCGGAGCCCCCTCCCGCCGTGCGCGGGGCTGTGCCGGGGGCCGGGGCTGCCGCGCCCGCCGCTCGCCCGCCCCTTCCCTTCCCTTGGCTTCCCTCCCCTCCCCTTCCCTTCCTCCCCACCTCCATCCCTCCCTCCCTCCCTCCGTGCCGCCGGAGCGCCCGCGGCCCGCGCACCTCGGCCTCGCCCGCGGCCCGCAGGGAAGAGGATGGCGGAGAGCGAGGCCGAGACCCCCAGCACGCCCTGCGAGTTCGAGAGCAAATACTTCGAGTACAATGGGGTGCGGCTGCCGCCCTTCTGCCGCGGGAAGATGGAGGAGATCGCCAATTTCCCGGTGAGAGACAGCGACGTCTGGATCGTCACCTATCCCAAATCAGGTAGGCGGGCGGGCGGGCCGGGGCTGCCACGGCTGCTGGGGCGGCTCCTCCTCCTCCTTCTCGTCCTCCTCCTCTCCCTGCTCGCAGGGCAGCCTGCGGCCCCGCGGGGTGTGGGGGCGAGGCCTGAGCCCGTTCTCCAGGGCGGGTGTATCGGGGATGGAGCCCTGGATCCAAGCGTGGTACCTGTATCCGGGGATGGAGCCCTGGATCCAAGCGTGGTACCTGTATCCGGGGATGGAGCCCTGGATCCAAGCGTGGTACCCTGTACCCGGGGATGGAGCCCTGGATCCAAGCGTGGTACCCTGTACCGGGGATGGAGCCCTGGATCCAAGCGTGGTACCCTGTACCGGGGATGGAGCCCTGGATCCAAGCGTGGTACCCTGTATCCGGGGATGGAGCCCTGGATCCAAGCGTGGTACCCTGTATCCGGGGATGGTGCAGTGCCCTGTGTCCAAGCATGGTACCCAGTGTCCGAGGATGGAGCCCTGGCGCTGGGATGGAGCCTGTGTCTAAGGTGGTACCCTGTATCGGGATGGAGCCCTGGCGCTTGGATGGAGCCCTGTGTCTAGGGTGGTACCCTGTATCCGGGGATGGAGCCCTGGCGCTTGGGATGGAGCCCTGGCGCCGGGGATGATGTGCTGTCCCTGAATTGTGTCCTGTGTCCTGGGATGACGTGCTGTCCCCTGAATTGTGTCCTGGGATGATGTGCTGTCCCCTGAATTGTGTCCTGTGTCCGGGGATGGTGTGCTGTCCCCTGAATTTTGTCCTGGGCCGGGATGGTGTGCTGTCCCCTGAATTGTGTCTGTGTCCTGGGTGATGTGCTGTCCTGATTGTGTCTGGGCCAGGTGGTGTTCTGTCCCCTGAATTGTGTCCTGTGTCCTGGGATGATGTGCCGTCCCCTGAGTTGTGTCCGGTGTCCCGGATGGTGTCCGGGGACGCTGCCCTGTGTCCAGCTGTGCTGCTCTGTGCCCGGCAGCCCCCGCAGCTCTGCGGAGCTGGCAGCCCGTCCCGGGCACGGAGGGGGCTCGGGGGTGCTGTGCGGGACCCGCGGAGGGCGGGCACACGCCCAGCGCCGCCCCGGTGCCCCCGGCTGGGTGGTCCCGAACGGCTGGAGAAGGACGGTGCTGCCCGGGCAGGGGCAATCCCGCTGAGCAGGCGGCGAGCGGCTGCGGCATCCGTGCCAAGGCTGCTGCGGTACCCGGGTCTGGGGCTGCTCCTGCTTCCCCTCCCTGCTGCCCGGACCCTCCTGCGAGAACATGTGCTCCAAGGGCTTTCTTGCTGCACTGTCCCAATCACCAGAAAGGCCTCCTGTTTGCAGTTCCAGTGAAGGTTTTGTCCAGCAAATGCATCCTTTGGCTGTTGCACACCGTTTGGGTGTCTGCTTGTGATGACATATTTCTTGGTTTTTTTATCCTCTCCGTTTCCAAGCAAAAATATTCGAAGGGAACTGCATGGATGTAGTGCTGCCTGCAAAGAGATAGACAATATGGGAGCTTTGTACCACCAGAGAAAATCAGATAAACTCCTTTGTAAGTGCGTTCTTGAGTGACTTTGTTCCTGACAATGAGATGACCTCTTTCTAGGAAATCCAAAGTTCACTGGAGATAACAGATGTCAGCTCTGTAAATGCCCTTGTAAAACGATGTTTCAGTATTGTAGGTTTCTGAATTACTTCATTGTTTGTTGTGTGAATGGCTAATGATTTTCAATTTCCTGGTGTGCTGCTTCAAGCATGTACATTTCTACGATGTAGAATCTATTACATTTTTATCATTTCTCAAGCAGTTTCAAGCATTTTTCTTTAATTTTTTTTGATATTTTGTTGCTAACTATGCTCTTAAAGACTGGCAAGAGCTTGATAGATAAAACATTAGGTAAGGGAAAATATGTAGATGGATGGCCCTCAAAATACCAGGATTAGACAGCTACATTTAAATTGTTCTTTTAAACTGTCTTCAAGATTTATAGCATGCAGCACCAACACTATTAAATTCTTTGTGGTTTAAGATTTCAGTTGTGACAACCTGAGGCTACAGTGTTCCTGTTTAGAATTGCACCCCAGTTTCCTAGTGGTGTCTGGTTAAATATTCTCAGCCAATCTCAGCCAGCCACAATATCATTAATAGCTGGCAATAGCTTAGTTTTGATGGCTAGACAGTTGGCTGTGGAAAGCCAGCTTGCATAATCATATTTAATTTGCTTTTTCCTGCACAGAGCAACACAGTATTAGATCTTTTGGGGGCCCCAGTGACAGGGAAGTGCCCACTTAGAAAATGGACATGCTACAAGAAGATTTACTGGCAGTCACTGGGAGAAGGAAAAGATGGGTGAGAAATCAAAGTGAGTTTTGGTGAGGCACCAAAACTAAAGGTGCAGCATTGTGTGGAGGAGCAGCCTTGAGATCAAGACAGGATTTTATTTGCCAGGAAAGAGAATGCTTGGGTGGTGAGCAATCTGATGACCTTGTTCAGGGAATAGGCTCTGCACAATAAAAGCATCTTCAGACTCCACCTTCTTGTAGCCCAAAGTCTCCCAAGTCCCTTGGGAGTTTGTTTTGTCAGCTGCTCCTCTGGCTTACAGTTTATTTAGGGCTTCAGAGGAGCTGCTGGCTAGGGACAGGCTTGGCAGCAGAAATTGGGCTTCCCCAGCATGGTTCCCACTGATTTAGCCAAGGTCATGCAGAAAGTCTACTTGAAAAGCAAAGCCAGGAATTAAATCCAGAATCCCATTACCCTAACTGCAGCTTCATCTTTCTGCCTCTCAACAGTGTTGACAAAGATTTTTCTGTTTACTGGACCTAATCAGAATTTTCATGATGTTGCTGTAATGAAAAAATGCAGGTTCACAAAGAGATTTCGTGCACAAAATGTAATTATTTGGGGTGAAATGGTTCGGCTTGTTCTGGCAATAGTTAGAGGTAGAACACAGCTGGGATCACTTATCCAGTTTCTGTGAATAAATTGTGTTTGATCAATACTTCAAGAAAGAAAAATGCACCGATGTCAAATAGGTCCAACAGAAAACTTTTTTCTTGTTCCCAAGGAAATCAGCTTTGCTCAGTGTAGCAGCAGCTCTCCATCTGCTCAAACTGTGGAAAACACCCAAACAAGTCTGAGTGCTGGATGTGTGAGAGGCCAGAGCCTGTGGCTACAAGCAGAAGTTGACCATCTGGTGGCTTATCTGGCAAAGAAAATCCACAGGTGGCTCCTAGGGCCAGGACTGCTCCAGCTGTCCCAGGGCCTGGTGAAGTGGCCTGGAAGCCATTTGGATGCTGCAGGAAGAGACAAGGCAGCTCCAAACATGGGAAATGGAGGTGGTGCTTGGAAATAGTTGCAGTTATTGGTAAATTGGGAGTGACCCAGGAAGAAGCTGTTCCAATAATGGTGGAAAATCAAATGTACCAGTGGCCTTACTGGCAGTAATGTAATAAGCCTAATGGAAAGTGACTCTGCTTTAATGTGATTTCCACTGAGGGATGGCTGAATAATGATATCCCTTATATCTTTAATTATTCTTAACACCTGTGCCCAATCAATGGTAACAGCTTTTGGGAGCTTCTGGACTATGAGAAGCTTTATGCCTAAAACCCAGAGACTCAGATATATGAATGTGTGTCTGTGTTTGTACATATGGGAGCTCTGTAATTTTATAGAAAATCTTTTTTGTCGTGATGCATAACTTAAAATCAGGTGTGCTACTGAAGAGATGAAGTCAAAAGTTTCATCTTCCACCTAACTTTGTAGTGTAGAGTGGGCAGGCTGAATGGGACACACAGATTTGCAGGAGAAAATGTAAACCAGAATGCTGGTCTCTCTGGTTTTAAATAACTGAACTCACACCGCAGATAAGATACAGATGCACTGTTTTTGGGGAGCACTGTGCCTCTGTCACAACTTGCACTGAACCCTCTCATCCTGTGGATTTCCTGTACCCTGCCTGAAAATTGAAATTCTCACCTGAGAACTTAAGCTATTGAATTAATGGAGAAGCAATTTTTTTCGTGGTGTTCCCTCAGTCACCGTGCTAAGAGCCAGGTTAACTGTTTGCTAACATCAGTGATTTCAGTGGAATTAAATCAGTCCCTAAAGTGTTTCATTGTGTCTTACAGTGTCACCCTGACTGGATGTGATCTGTCCATGTGCTTACTCAGAAGTGGTTCACAGCAGGTCCCCTGACATCATCTTCTGTGTGTTCTGAGTGAATGTGCACTTTGCATTCTTGGGTCAAAACCCACAAGTTCATGCCTTTTGCAAAACTGGTAATTTGAGAAAGCGAGCTGTTTACATTAATAATGAAGCTCTGTCTCCCATGGTGATTATTTTGGCAAATAATTTTTTGGAGTTCCGTATGGAAAAAATGTCACTTGGTGAGCAAATATCAGCTTCAAGTCCAGCCAGTTCATGAGAACTTGCCTTTGGTGCCTTTAACAACGGGTCAAAAGAGCAAGTGTTGCCTGTGGCCTTACCTGTCTGGGGGTCTCTTTCTGTAGATTCTCAATTTCCCTTATAGCACTGGATTTTTGTAACTACACTTTATCTGTTGGGGAATATGATGGCTCTGGACCTTTGCCTTAATGCAGTGCCAGCAGTGAGTTTGTGGGTCGTTCCAAGGACAGCTTTCATGTGTGTACATTTCCTGAGTGCTCCCCTTTGGAATTCTTTCCCACTCACCCCTGGTGTTAGGTGAAATGTCCCAGGGGATGTCAGTTTGAGTTGTCCATTTTGTGATTTGTAATTTGAGAGGTTCTGTGTGCACAGGTCATGCCTCTGGCAGTGCACTCTGTTCTTCTCCTGCCCTGTGTGCCTCTCCCTCTGTGTGCACACCTCTTTCATCCTCCTGTTTTTAGCACTCCCGAATCCAGCACTCCCTCTGGCTGGGTCACCAGGTGTGCATCCACCTGGCTGATGGAGGAACTCTGTCCTTCTCTCTCTTACAGTCTCTCTCCCATGAGCATTTCCCTCATCCCATAACCCCTGTTCTGTTCTTCCCATGCAAGGACTCTCTGTGCCCTTGTTTTTTTCTTCTTTTATGGGGAAGAGTTGTTTGATGCATTGACCATTTTAAACCTGTGTTAAACTGGGGGATGCAGAGGGTACAATGTAAACAGCAGTTTTCCTGTCTGTCTGATTCCCCAGTAAAAGTAATAGGCTTCAGCTCATCAACATCTAAAATATTCTTTGATTTGACTCTTCTCAGCACTCAAAAGTTGCTACACTTAAGGCAAAGAGAGGATTAAACCATCTGAGATGCAGACATGTGTGCTTGTTTGGCTATGGAGTTGGTTTAAGGATTTCTTATCTCTGGCCTCTTGTTTCTCCCCCTTCCAATGAGCCTTAGCTGACAGTGTTACCATGTTATAAATCAGATTGGCAAAATCATGAGTAAAGAAATACATTACAAGGAAAGTGTACCAAGTATGCCAAAATCTTGCTTTGTTTATCTCGTTCAATCCTACTTTCCATGTTTCCCACAGACTGTACAAACCTCCTGGCAGTGAGGTTATATTTGCAGGTGAGGTTGGCATTCCTGTACTTCACAGTAACACTCTTATTATTCAACATACAGAGTGTTATTGCTTGACTAAGCTCAGGTGGCTGCAGATACCCAGATGTGCACAGGTGGGACCCTGCTGACAGCCAGTCCTGAGCTGCACAGTCAGAGCTGAGAGGAGGATCAGGCTGGAAATGTTGCCCCAGGATGTTCCTGAGCCGTGGGAGGCTCAGCTGGAGCTGTCAGAGGCAGCTGTGGTGGATTGCAGAGGTTCCCCTGCTCATGGCAGCTCTGAGTGGCCGTGGCACCCAAGGCTCCTCAGGGCACACAAACATCCACGAGTGTTAAATTAGCGGGCTTGCCTTAATTCCCAGGGTTCTCCTATGGAACCTCTCCCAGCAGTTTTGTTGGCATTGTTTTATAACAACAGCTTTGCAGTTGCAAAAAGAGTCTAATTCTGCTCTGCTGGATTTATAGTGCTCTAACCTCTGCAGGGTTCTGTTGCCTCAGGCTTAAACCATTTTCATTTAAAGAATTAATGCAAATGTTACTGGCCAGAGGCATGCCTCGAGAAATCGTGAGGCTGGCTTAAAAGTCGAATTTTTACACAAAATACACTTGAGATTCTTTTCCTTTCACCTCTGTTTTTTTAAGCAATGTTATGCTCTGTGACATGGAATGATGAGAAACCTCTGTTTCATGATCCTGGATGAACAAGTTGGTATCTTTAAAGTCAGAACAGAGCATGTAACTTTTTCTCTCAGACAATAACATCACAGTTTCGTTTCTTTAAGCAATGTATAAAGCTCAGATATTGTTCTGTTTTAATGACAGAAGAATGTGCATCAATTCCCATACCAGCTGGCCAGAATGAATGGAATTCTCTTTCAAACAGGAAGGGAACAGAAAACTGCATTGTGTGATAGAGATGTGCTTTGTGAGCTGTCTCTGTAGGGACTGATGGTCAGGGTGTGTATTTGAATCTGATTTCATGCTCTTGGTGACTGAGATCATGTTCCTTCCTCCACTGAGAAGAGTAAATACTCCACAGCTTAAAAATCACTCCATTGAGGACCATTCAGGTGCAGAAAGTGACTCCTGTAGATTAATATTTCTGGGGGTTAGAGCCACTGGGTTCCTGTGCTTTGAAAGTCCTTCTGAAATGGGGCTCTCTTTTTATTTATATAGTTCAAAATTCCATCAGGTATTGTCTCACTCTTAAATGCTGCTAGGCAAAGAAATTAAAAATAAAACTATCAAAAAATAAGTAATTGAAGACAATGTTAAGTTTGCCACTGATGCATTTGACTTGATTTCAATGATTTCAATGTGAGCAGAATTGAATAGGTCCTTGTATGCCTCAAACTTGAAATAAAAGCAGAGAAAAAAAGATCTGTGGTTAAGGGAAACTCTTTTTATTATCTACATAGCAGTGTTTCTCTTGTGACCTGAAGAATTCTCCAGCTAGCTAATAGGTTTTGCTGGGTCTTTTGCAAATGTAGCATAATTGCTTCCCCACTGTTAAGTAGTGCAAAACTCAACTTGATATGTTTTGTTTTTTTTTTTTTGTAAATAGGCATGGGGAAAAAAAAAAAAAGAAAAAGGTTTTACCCTGGGTAAAAAGTGTATTCTGAACACGTGAAATCATTATTGTCTGTATTAAATGATAATGACCTCAAAGACTAAAGAATTAGAAAATCATGTAGATCAGCCAAACTCACCAGCCAGTCATTCTCATTTCGTGTTAATGTTCATTTGTCACTGCGAAGATATTAATGAAAGGCAGCAAAATGGTTCATTTTTTTATTCTTATTATGCAGTCCTATTAGATGAAGGCTTTTCTCTTGTTGGGGACTCCTGCACCCCATGCTGAGGGGAAGGCCCTACCCTGTTTTGTCCCAGAAATGCTGCTTTAAAAGCCATGCAAGCTGCCAGTGCCAGGTCCAGACACTCTGTGCTCCATGTGAACTTCTCCTCCTGCCCTCTGTGGAGTACTTGGTGTGCTAATGTAAGGCAGAATCACGACTCAGGCCCCTTTTTAAAAAAAAACAGCACCAATGCATTAGCCAAAAATAGCCCTGCTTTGTAACCAGTTCATTAAAGCAGTGCTTTAGGATACTGTATTGGACATAATAGCAATAATTCTGTGGATAATACGTGTGTGTAAACAGTTCAGTGACAGCATTTTTACCAAACACAAAGGTTTTCCTCCTAAAGAGAATGGGGTTTTCATAGTGTGCTCTTTATAGCCACTGGCAAAACATACTCAAAACTCAGAATTAATGGGCCCATGTCTGCAGAATTTAGCCTGTTGGTTTTGGTTTAAAAGCTGGTAGCTGCAAGCAGAAAAATAAATGGATTAGGAAGTCTAAAAAGCTAAGACTGTGCTTACTGAATGTTGCTGGAAATTATGTATAATTGTGTACTCCTTTTGAATCCAGTCTTACTGAAGTTGGCCCCTTTACTTTTAGAAGGTCTGAATTCAGGTTCCTTGTGTTCCACAGACTCCCCTGACAGGTCACTCTTGACTATGGGGCATTTAGGCCATATAAGAGGGGCATTAGTCTTAGAGAATGAGTATTCAGTCCTTTCTGAAAATTGGGCCCCCTAATAAATTTTAATTGAGCCGTCAAAAAAAAAAAAAAAAAAAAAATGTGGCAATATAACACCACAATTTCAGCCTCTAGTCTGAATCCCCAGTCTCATTTAGGAAAACAGAAGAATTTGAAAATGCAGTATCAAGGTATATACATTATTTTTGCTTTTAAAACCCTAGTTGTTAATGAAAACCTCTCTTCTTAAGCCAGGTGGAATTTGAACGTGTAGGAGAACTTCAGCATACAAACCTCAAGAGGAGATACTTTAATATTTTGGATTTTTTTTTTTTTTTTTTTAATTTCTAATGGAAAAATCTAATTTTCCCTCCAGTGCTGTAGGGTGAGGATGAATCTGTCATACTGACCTGCAGATTTGCACTGAAATTAGCCCAGAGGGAATGATCTTGCAGACAATTAGAACAATGGTGTGAGGCTCTGCTGCACAACACTTGCAGACCAGTCTGGCAGCTTCAGCAGCCCTCACTTTTAATGAGCTCCTGCATCTACCAATGCTATTAAAAAGTTATGAGTCATAATGGATCTGCTGCATTGGATTAGTCAAAATTTGGTCGAGCACTGGCAGATCAAAGTACAGCTAATTGCTAGATTACTAGCATTAGTATTTCTTTATTTTAATTTTCCATGTGGTGTCCATACAAGGAGCAAATAAAGGGAGTGTACCAAAAACCTCTGCATCCTTGTGGTAAATAATGAGTGATTGAGGGTGACAAAAAAATCACTGTTCCCTCAAAAGTTAATTCCCTAGTCTTCAGTTGCATTAAGGCACTGAAATTCCGAAGCACTTGAGTGCTCATGTGGGAAAAAATCAGACTAATTCAGTGACTGACAAGAGAGAAAAGCAGCACAGAGTTCATGGCTGAGGGAAACTGAGGTCAGTGATCCTGCTGCAGGTGTAGGGAGGAGAACTTCCAGCCTACTCAGTAGTCCCAGCATTTCTCTTTCAGTTTTGGTGCAAACACTTTTAGGAGGAGACTTTTGAGCTTCCCAAACCCCCCCCTTTGGATGGGAAATTTCTCATTTCCCACTGAAGTTTCAGTGTGGTTCTGCCTCAGCCCTGCAGTTTTTTGTATTCCAGGGCACAGCTTTTTGCCTAGAGAGCAGCTGAGCAATGAAAAAATAGTTTATTGTGCATCCCCACAGAGTTATTTCTTTTCCTTTCATGGAAACGGGGCTGCTGTAATAGCATTTCGTTTTGCAGGTGGAATTGGAAATTACTGAAATAAATTATGGAGAACCAGGGTGTTTCCGGTCAGAATAAATATTTAATGAAACAAGGGTTGTGCTCATTCAGAGTCACAAGGACTGATACATAAAGTGCTGTATGAATGTTAATTTTAATGCATGAAATATGTGCTTGAACTTAAAAATGCAGAGTGAACAGCCTTGGGGGCAAGTGTGTATTAAGTGTGTGACAGCTGTCTCTGTGGGTGATGATAATGTAAAATGTAATGTCTTTTTATTTTTTTTTTCCTATCCCAAACCTTTTCAATTTACCCATCAATCAGTAAGGGAACAGTGGAATCTTGAAGTGCTTGCTATCCAAAATAATTCTTGGAGGTGTGTGTTCCTTCACATTGTATCCAGGCTCTGTTCACTCAGGCTCACTTAACTGTTTCTGTCTCAGATTAAAAAACAACCAGAATAATGATGCAGTAGGGTTTGGGGGTTTTTTGTGCTGGAGCAACATACAGGATTGGTACACAGGTGCCTGATTGTGTGTACTGTCTTGCTAGTTAATATGAATTAACAAATGACTGTTACAAGTGACTTGCAACTCACAAATTATTTTCAAGTTCCAATGGTGAGGATGCCAGAGTTTACAGCTCATCATTCCAAGGACGGGGATGCAGGAGCAGCCTTGGGCTTGGGAACCAGTTCTGGAACCATTACTTGTTCCCTTAGGCAACACAAGGGAGTGACTAAATCCTGGCCTCATTTCCCTTACTGCTCACAACTCTTAAATAATCTGTCTTTTGCACTTTCCAGGGTGTCCCACACCCTTGGGACTTTTCATCTAAACTGTGGGGTCCCTTCCCTGGCTCGCTGTGATCTCTCCCCATTCTCTTCCTCCAAGAGCCTTTCTTTTCATAACCCTCACCAAATATCTCTATTTTGAGGGTTCCCTACCTACTACCTGAAGGTAAAGTCGCTCTGAAATAGTTTCCCTGTCCAAAGGTCTAATTGAAGTACTCGTTAATTTTCCAGAGTGCAGCCACTGGCCATGCTGTCTAATGGTTGCTTTGTAAATCTGCTCCGGGTGGGGAGAGATGTGTCATTGAGGCTTCTGAAGCCTGGGGCTGACTCACAGGGCACGATGTGTTTGGGGCTTTACCCACTCCATAACCTGGAGGCATAAACAGGCTCTCAGATCATTGCATAACAGGGGCCTTGCCTGCAATTTAGAATAGAGGTCTCTCAGCACAGCCACTAATGCATTTAGTGAGCTTGGGTGACCTCTGTTCACCTCATTTTTTAGTTTCTGAAATGGAAATAGTAGTGTTTTGCCAAGGTAACATTTGGCGAGGTAAAACCTTTTGTTAAATGCTTTGCAATTCGCGGGTTAAGTGATTTGGAGACAGAAGTGTATTTAAATTGTTCCTGAAGAAAAAAAATCTCAGGTCTTTTGCACGCAAGATCTACACGTATTTAAAATAAAACTAAGAGAGCTGCCACGATGCATTAAAACAGTTGTAATAGATTTAGCTCACAGCAGACTGTTGAGGACAAAAATTGCCATTATTTCTCTGTTTAGGTCTCCCTTCATATGGTTGTGTTTAGATAAGAACTGTAATACAATCTGTTCTCTTTCATTGTTTGGTTCCTGCAGGCACAGGCTTGCTGCAGGAGGTGGTGTATCTAGTGAGTCAGGGAGCTGATCCAGATGAGATTGGACTAATGAATATAGATGAGCAACTTCCAGTCCTAGAGTACCCTCAGCCCGGCCTGGACATCATCAAGGTACAATTTATTGCAAAGAAAGCCTTCCAGCTTTTGGGTGCCTTGTTCCTCAGTTCCATGTTTATCACTTCATTTCATCCCGTGTCCTTTTCATCACTGGACATGTTCAGAATTTTGCAACGGTTCAGAGTGTTATTAGGTTATTTTAAATTGCTTTTATTAAGCTCCATTGTGTTCTGTTTGATACTTTAAATGTGTCTCCATGTCCCAAAGATCTTGGCTGTGGGTTTTCTGAATCAAAGTTCCAGTTCTTTCTTGCTTATGTAAATGGGAGCTGGCCAAATGAGGCAAATTTGCTTTGATTCCTTCCCTGAATCTGTGAAAGACTAACTAAAAATTTATCTGTGTTCCCACTGCTCCAAATGTACACATCTCAGTCT
Source organism: Sitta carolinensis (assembly GCA_032173965.1). Classification (NCBI taxonomy): domain Eukaryota; kingdom Metazoa; phylum Chordata; class Aves; order Passeriformes; family Sittidae; genus Sitta; species Sitta carolinensis. The sequence goes on from JAVUNC010000030.1 coordinate 10,709,241, forward strand.
TTAGATCCACAGAGCCTGGCTCTCCACAGACACTGTGGGAGTAGTTTGAGGGGTCTGGAATATCCTGCATGACATCTCACACTCTTAAGAATGCCTTGAAGTCCAGCTGCATGGCACTCAAGTGTGATCCTGCCCTTGCTGCAGCCACTTCTGACAGAGGCACATCTTGGAATTATTGGGGAAACCACGCAGGGCCATGCTGTGAGAGCTGCAGTGCTGCTTGGACCGAGCAAGCTGAGGCTGGCAGGGATAGAATTAAGCTGCTTGTGGTCAATGAGAGCTGCAGCCTCAGCCTGCTTTGGGCTGAGAGTATTTAGAGGTCAGAGATTGCTCTTCTTTTTCATCTGTGATGCCTAATCCTGAGAGACCTCAGTGCTGCCCTGCTGCAAAACAGTGGTGGCAGTAGTAAGAGGTTTAGTTGAGATTACACATTCTTATCTATGCCGTGTGCTAGCAGCTTGATTCAATATGGATTTATTCCATTTTTAATAGTGGAGCATACTTAGTGTCATGAGACAATTTTTTGGATCAAATTACAGAAAAAATATTGTTTGAAAGGCATTTGCATGCTCAGATAAACCTTTGGGCCTAATTCTGAGAATAAAATAAAATGCCAGGGTAAAATTTGGAAGAAGTGGAGGGTCATGTTTTCAGAGCTTCTAATATTTTTCAAGGTTTTTTAGTGAAGGCATCACTGGAAATAGAGTTTGATATTAAAAATCTTCAGCTGTTACATCCTCTTTCTGAGAAGGTCCTGCAAATGGAAGTACTTTGAAAACAAAAGGGGATAAAACCCCAAAATGACAGACCTCCCAACACGTTATTGATATTTAAAAACCAGATGTAACACCCCGACCTGATTTAGAGTCCCAAACTGCTGTTCATTTTAGGAGGGGATTTTGTGAATGGAAGGGAGTGCAGTCGAGGGCCTCAAGTGTGACAGTTCAGGCCAGCTCAGGCTGTGCACTGGAGCAGTGCTCAGGACGAAACGATTCTCTCTGCTTTGTTTTAGGAGCTGACATCCCTCGCCTCATCAAAAGCCACCTGCCCTATCGGTTCTTGCCTTCAGACCTCCACAACGGCAACTCAAAGGTGAAAATGAGCTCGTGCTTGTTTAAACCCTGCTGGCAGCACTTGTGTGAGTGCTTTTGGATGAGGAAAAAGCTTTCAATAAGTTGATTTTCCCCCCCATCACAGGTAATATACATGGCTCGCAACCCCAAAGACCTGGTGGTGTCTTATTACCAGTTCCACCGCTCCCTAAGGACCATGAGCTACAGAGGAACGTTTCAGGAGTTCTGCAGGAGGTTTATGAATGACAAGTGTAAGGAGCTGTTCTCTCTGCACACATTTGTTTTCCATCTCTGTGTTCCTTCTGCCAGTACAGGAGTGAACAGGATCAAGGTGCATTTGCTTTGCAGATACAGCAAGGAGGTTGCTGCAGATAGGGCTGCGGGCATTGAGGTTTGTCCACTCAAACCATGAGCCCTGCCTTCTGTAAATATTTGCCTTGCAGTATTTCACCCCTGGCTTCAGCAGTTTTCCACCTGAACCAGAGCAAAACTCTGGTCTGCTCTTCTAAAATTCAGTTTGCAGGCTGCCAGGCACCTCCTTAGAAGTGATGAATACTCCCAGCATTGATTTCAGTTATTCCTCACTATCAGCTGCTTCTCAGGAGTGTTTCTGGTCCACTGGTTTGGGGCTATTTTCTTGGTAATTCCTTTGATATTTAAATTTCAGCCAAAAATTCGAGGTTCATGCCTTACAAATTAACACAAAATTCTGCAGTTTGCATGAGCTGGAGTGCACCAGTGAGCTGGAGTGAGACCCCAGGAGAAGGCAGCTGCAGGAAAAAATGCAGCTGTGGGAGGAGAATGCAGTAACAGAGGGATTGCCAGTCTCTAGCTAAGGAAGAGGAAAAAATCCTGCTGCCTTTTATTCCTCTGCAGTGTCTCCTCTGATACCTTAATGTGACACTAAGAATTCACCAGCACCTTGAGCTCTGAGAGCAGGATCTCCTCTAGATCCAGAGCAGCAAACCTGGCATTTAGGGGAGCTGATGCTGAAGGAGCTGTGTGACACCAGAGGGAAGGGAAAAGTAAAGCCTACCAATGAAGGTTATTTAAAAAACCTTTGCTGCTCCTTATCCTGCAAGCTTGGGCAGGATTACTGCTCTGCTGCCATTCCAGCCCACCTTCAGTTTTCCATTTGCATTCCCTGAGAGTGGAATGTTTGCCTGTAGCCCCTGAGCAGGAATTTCCAGAGCAGAGACATAAGAAACACACGTTAGGAGGTCTCAGACAGAAAGGTTGGGCACTCTTTTCCTTGTCAGTGTGCCAAGAGTTATTTGTCTCTTTATCTTGTAGCAGCCACCTGACTTTATCACAGCCTCCCAGAGCCAATAAAACATCCCAGCATGTTCTGTGGCCATGCTTGTGCAGATGGGATGTTTGTAACACAGGAAATTTAGCTGAATGTTTACATCTCAGCAGAATCCTGGTGACTCAAACTCGTCCAATGGACAGAGATCAGTTTCACAGGAAAACAATTTTAGTCAACTGACCAATTTTCAAGTTTTATAAAGGCACTAAGGTTCCATTTTTGTTATTCCCATTCTGTAAGAAATGGATGAAGGTAATACATCAGTGTTCCTCTTACCAGAATGAAGCAATTCTTTTTCAAAGAGAAAAGCTGGCTTCAAAATACAAACCTAAGAAGCTGTTTTTTTCATTTTTTCTATAGCTGCTTTGCTGAAAAGATAAAATTCATAAAAAAATAAATTGGGAAAGAATTGAAAAACTTCTTATTTGCTTAACTCCTACCTTGATTATGTGAAATACTTTATGGGAATTAGTCACTGGTTTAACAGAGAAAAATGCAGGATGCATTTCTTATGGGGTTGTCTTCTAATATTGGCAACAAGAAAGATTCTTGAGATTGTCAGTACCAGTGACAGTACCAGTGGCTGAACCTCTGGTAGACACACATAAATCAGTGCAAATGTGGACTTCATCAGAGAACTGGAAAACAAATGAGTAGAATTTTGGGGGAGGGTTAGGTCAAAATGAGACACTGCTCTCCTGGGGCTATGAACCACTACTGTTATTTCATTTTTCTTTCTTTTTTTTTTTTTTTTCTCCCTTTTTGCAAGTGGCTTAATAACCAAAATGTTCATTTTCCTCATGCCAATCATAATGTTTTTGTAGTAGGATATGGTTCCTGGTTTGAACATGTGCAAGAGTTTTGGGAACACCACATGGATGCCAATGTACTTTTTCTCAAGTATGAAGATATGCATAAGGTATGTTAGATGTAGCAAAATGGTGTTTTAATCACATTTAGCATCCTAGTTTTTAATACAAAAAGCACAAACTTACATTCTTATGTCCATATTTGAGCTCCCTAATGCCTGATACCATTTTTAAAGCACTAGCTTTAAAAATTCAGTAGCTTCTGTGGACTTCAGGCATTTTCATATCCATTTAATTTACCAGGGAGTCTGCCTGCATCTCTAGGCACTGAAGTGCTTGCAGAGAAGGCAGTGATGTGAAACTGTTCAGTACTTGCTGCACTCAGCCCTGGGCATTCATTTAAAAGAAATGTCTTGCTATATGTGCTGTATCAATGAGAGAAAAATATGTAATCACTATTTTGTCCTATGTATTTGATATTTATTGTGATTATTTCGTTGTTCTCACTGCTTTCTTTGAAACAAATCTGAAAACAATGAGGGTATGATCATGTAGCATAAGTTGGATATAATTATTGAGTCCTTACAGTATGCTGGTTAATAAATCCACATAAATCAGAAATCTGGTGGGAACAGTACGTGTTTCTTATTGCAGTGATATCTTTTTGAGAGCTAATGAAAATACTTCAGAATGTTTATGTGACTGAGAAACTAATGCAAACATAGGAAAAACCCAGCTCCTTTTTCTAAACCTGTAAAAAGAAAAAATCAGGACAAGGCTCAGTAAAGCTGGGTAAATTATAATTCCAGCTTTACTGAGCCTTCTGATGGAGTGGCATTCTAAAAGAAGGTGTAGTACTATCAGAGTAAGCAAAGTTCAGTCAAAATTATTTCAATGACATGGTTTTGAATAATTAATGAATTTCTAGCTGTGCTCACCAGCTGGTGGCATCACAGCACCCTTCTGCTTCCTGATAAATATTATATATATTTATCCTTCTGCTTCCTGATAAATATTACTGTTTTGTCCTTGCTACTCATACTGAGGAGCCCTGGAATTCTGGAGATGTAAATTCATGGTTGTTCTCAGAGGCCACCTCCCCAGAATGCAGTCCCAGAAGCTGACAAAGGAAGAAGGGCTCTGCTAACACTTTCAGTCGTTTACTTGACTAAGGTCAAAATCAAAGCAACTTCTAAATCCTCTGAAACGCACTGGTATTCCAAAGGGATCAGTTAAGGGTGGGGTGTTCTCTGAAGGGGGAAGCATCACAGTTACATGGCCATGCTCTCTGTGTTACTCTGATTACTCAGAACGTGTTTCAGCAAATTGGAAGGCGGCAAAACTTCAAGGCAGTGGTGTTTCTACAACTTCTGCACTTGTGTTTTTCACACTCACCAGCATATAACTTACTTAGAAATACTTAAACTCATTAAAAATGTGATTTTAAGTATTGTGGAATAACCCGGATTTTAAATGCTCTCTTTCAGGACCTAGCAACAATGGTTGAGCAGCTGGTGAGGTTCTTAGGAGTTTCCTATGACAAAGCACAGTTGGAATCCATGGTGGAACACTGCCATCAGCTCATTGATCAGTGCTGTAATGCAGAGGCTCTTCCTGTTGGCAGGGGTATGTTTGAAACCCACAGCAAAACTCTGCTCAGAGAAGTTGCAAGAAGCAGCTTAGCAGCCCCCAGGGCGTGTAAGATATTGGCAGAATATTGCCATGGCAAGGATGGGAGGGAGCTGACTGTTGGTGCAGTTTGGGGGCTGGGTTGTTTCGAAATCTGGTTAGGTAGAAGTGGCTGAAAAGGATGGAAGAATCCAAGAATAACAGGGTAATTTCAGACCACTCTGTCTTGGTCTTGCTTGGATGGATTTGGCTCTTCCTGCTGAGAACTCTGCTCTGCTCCCTCTGACCTTTGGCATGCCAAAGCCCACACCATCTCATGCAGTTTATCCTGGCCTGAGCCCTGGGCTTTAAGTAGATCAGGTGTTCTAGAAAGCAGATATTTCTCATTTGGAAGGCATAAAATTACAAGAAACCACAGCTTCCCTTATAAGCTTTTTATTTTTGTTGCCTACCTCAGCTGTTTAAAATGTGTTTATCTTCCAGATGTTTATTCTGGTGAGATCTTTCTCTAGGAACCTGAAGGTGCCATGTGATCTCTTGATACATCTGTTCTTTGATAAGAAATCAAGTCCTTTCAGTTTTCTTTGAGAAGCATTAGAGTGAGCTGAGGCTCCTTCAAATTATTTTCTGTGGGCTGCTCTACATCACTTTTAAAAATGAGGAAACCAGGTCAAGATGGTCAGTTCCTGTGTTACCCTGTGCATATGCCTTATCCAGACAAAAAAATCACTTCATACACTAATTTAATCCAGTTCTCTTTGGAACTTTCCCTTGTTTTCCACCCCTAGCAGTGGGTAATAGCACTTTATGATGCAGCATCACACATGAAGCACATGGTTATAATGACCACAGAGTTTCTCAGAGGAGCTGATCTGCAGGTTATTGTCCTTTACTCAGGGATTATTACAGAAATATTCTGGTCTCAGATTTCTGTCTGTAGGAGCCCTTTCCACACCACCCCCTTCTGCCAGCCTTCATGTGGTCTGCAAATCACACCAGCTGCAATTTTTATTAATTATTTTCAAACCTCTGATGAAAATGCCAAATATTATCAGTCCCTCTTGGCTGCTGGTCCTGTGTTAGCTGGTTATTTATTCGGTGGTCACACATTTGGCTGGGACAGCCCGAGGCCCTGGGGATGAGGTGCTGGTGTGGCTGCAAGGTGCAAACAGCAGGGTTGTGTTCTCTTGCTGGCCTCTTATTTCCACTTGTTATCATTTCTACAAATGTTTCAGAGAGAAGCCCTCATGGTGTAGTAGAGAAGGAAGGGAGCTGCAGCACTTAATGTGATACTTTGTCATTTGTTCGCTGTGTGCTTTTTACTATGAATATCCTTATTTTGAATTTCTTTTCTTTGCTGTCTTTGGCTTTTACAATATTTTGTTACTCCAGAGTGTAGCTCCATTAGCAGTGCTTTGTTCCTTCTCTGTTCATTTCTGTGATGAAGAATGGTGGCAATGACATGACAGCTGACTGTAATTTGTTTCAAATATTTTAATTTGTCATTAGTTACATTTACTTTATTATTTTGCTTTATTTTAGTTCTTCATTTTTTTTTTCTTTTAGCACATTGATCTTTACTCTGAAGATAACCCTGAACTGCTGTGAAAGCAGAACAATGATTAGATTTGTTACTTGTATTTGACTCTTATCACATCATAATTTACGCAGTTGCATGATTCAAATCATAACCAGGTGGGTGACTTTTTGACAAGCTATCAATTCATATGGTAAAAAAGAAAAAAAAGTTGTTGCCAGTAATCCACTGTGTATGTATGTCATTTGTAAAAGTTGTCATTTGTCCATACATGTTTTTAGGGAGTCTCAGAAATAAATAAATAAAAATTTACCAAGCAGAGGAAGAAATTATTTTATTATCATTATTGAATGGGAAATACAGGGTTTTCTGTTTCATGCTGTAGTTTTTTGCAGTTATAGTTGCCAGAGCAAAATTTAAGTTAGTATCAGATGTTTAGAATTGCAAACATTTCCTTAATTAATTTTTTTTAAAAAAATACATGAGAAATTTGGTGAAAACAATAAATTCAGTGTCAGTTTATTCTGGTCTTTGGATCCTGAAAAGAAACCAGGACACTTTCCTACCTTCAGGAGTTACAGAAAAGCCATGATTTCATAAAATGGCCTTTGCCACATGTGCTGTACCATCATGTTAATAAGTAATATGTAGATGCTTCAGACAGTTTTGTCTTTGGTCTCAACTATAAAGTTGCTGCACAAAAGCAATGGTAATTGAATTAAATGGGTATTCTTTTTATGCATCAAATGCATAATTAAGCTCCCTGCATGTAGCTTTGTTCTTGCTGTTATGATTAAACCCTAGTAGCACAGTCCCAATTCTCTTTCATTTATTCCAGTTGAACAAGTCTGGATTCTGTCTTTATCTCCAGCATAAATGAGAAGAGAATTGGGCCTCTCAGTCTGGCTATTCCTTCAGGCTTATTCAGCCACAAGTAACCATGGCTGACTTTGAGTTAAATCTAGTTTGGGCTGCATTGAAACATTTGTTAAGGGGGCTGCTGCCTTTGGCTGGTGGGTTCAGCAGGGTCACCAGGTTATGTTATTGGCTGGGTTCCATGGATTAATTCACAAGAGGAAGGTGTTCAGTGCCCATATTGCATCCCCCAAAAGCTTCCTATTCCTCGTGTTCAAAATTGAAATGTCAGTGGCACAACTTGAGTACGTGGCACTTGTTCTCTTTCATAGACAGAAACCTGTATTTAACAAACAAACCCCTCCATGTTGAGAAATGGACATTCATCTGTTGGACTTCTCTCTAGACACAAAATAATAGAAATTATCAATGAAAATATTACACTCCAGTAGTCAGTTCTATAACCAGTTTTATTCCCTGTACTTTTGGGGTAGTTCTCTGGGTAGTGGGTGCAAGAGGCACGGTGATTTTGAAATGTGTTGTTAACTGTGGGAACTATAGCTTGCTCTGAAAGCAGAAATCTACATTTAAGTGAACACCCAACCCAAAATCTCTGTTCATTCCTGATTCAGGCCAGAGTAAAGTCTCAGACAAATCTGAATTCCTCCTGTGTAGCTCTGGGCTGGTGCAGCTGAGGACGTGCACGGTTTTATTTGAGGGCTTTGCAAGGGGAGTGCCAGAGTAATTGGGTGAGACAATGAGCAGCCTTAGGTTCATTAAACCTTCAGAGAAAGCCCAGACTGATCAGAATCTCACTGCTGATGCTTGGTGCCATGCACAATTAGACTGTGGGTGTTTGGTGTCCTGTTACATCCACTCTGACTTGTGTTCTTTCTCTGTGTTTCAGGACGAGTTGGGCTATGGAAAGACATCTTCACTGTTTCAATGAATGAGAAATTTGATTTAGTTTATAAACAGAAGATGGGAAAATGTGACCTCACATTCGATTTTTATTTATAAAAAATGCATGCATACGATATCCAGATATAGCTAGAAGTGCTTTATGCATTCATTTATTACCTGCTGGACAAACTACTGTAGCTATTATGTGTAATAAGATTTAAAGGAAGAAAAACAATCTAAGTAAACCATATCAGATGCAATTATCTTTGATCCTGAACAGCTGTTTATCTTCTAGTATTTAAGTCCTTTGTCCACATGCAAGAACTTCCCAGACAATACTAGAAAATTCAGCTGTTATGGAATGTATTATATACGTATAAGGTATGTATCATATATGCAACTAGAATGTACACCTTTTCAGCCCCACATTGATTATTTAATGTGTTTTATAAAAGCTCATCACTAGAACCTAAATAAACATCCGTAAACCAAATAAAAATTTATTTCTGAGGGAAACAAGTAACAGGCCAAAACAGTATGCTTAGAACGATCTCAGGGGTTAATCGTCACATTTATTTTTATAGCAGGTAAAACCAAGTATAAATAAATCCCATTCCAAGATAGGAACTGATCCAAGTGGGGTTCACCTTAGGTTCTGCACACCCTTATCTGTGGTTTGAGTAGGTTCTGTGCACTGGCACACTCTGCAAGGCAGGGCTTGGTCTGAGTTACAGCTGTGATTGTCAGCCTGATCCCAAATCCCACCCATGCCTTTATGGAGCTGGCTTCCTGAGAGAGGCACTTCAGCTCCATTCCCAGGGACAGCAGACAGAAGATCCTTAAGCTCTGGGTCACTCCCTCAAAATGGGCCTTAAAAGCCAGGAATTTGTTGCAGGGGTTTTCCTGAAGAGTCAGTCTCCAACCCATCTAACATTGCTGTGTGGGTTTCTCCCTTCTTCCCCAGAAGTTAAGGTGCTGGATAAACTCCAGTTCCACTGGAAGGTGAGGGCACTTAGCACTGTTTTTGGGTTGTTCTCCTGCACTCCACCAGACCGAAGGGGAAGATCTGTGCCAGTGTAAAGCAGGCAGAGGGAACTGCAGCATCCCAGGCAGAGAGCTGATGGATATGCCAGCAGGTGGGAGTATTGCACAAATATCCATGCACAACGAGTTCCAGGAATTGTTAGCCATGACTGATCTGGATTATAATCAGGATTCAAGTTTATTTCTCTTGTCTTTTTTTCAGTCTCTACACAAACAGCCTGAAGCAGGCTGCTATCACGACAGAACTCTCCCTAATTATTTTATTGGTTTTTTTATGTAATGACATCTATGCTTTCTAGGTTCTCAGCTGCAGGAGGCCCGTTTTTTGCTAGTCAAATGTTCAGGCTCACCAAAAACTGAGGAAGGACTAGTTTTTAGTGTTTCAGTTCTGTTGGGAAACTGTCAGTTCAGCACTGGCAAGTGGTGTAGCATGATGTGGCTTGACAGCACTTTTCCTTGTATATTTGTGAGTGAAAATGCTTTCAGTGAAATTTTATTTCTATTTTTATATTTTTAGTACTGTATGAATATTAAGCACTACACATTATACTTCTGTGCTTGCTTGCTTACTGAATAAAAGATGTGTTCTGTGCATTGTGGCTGCTCATTTTCTAGACCTCCCACTCAGGCCAGGTGGTCTTTGCAGACAAACTACAACAAACTGCAGGAGCACGGGAGGAGGAGAATTCCCTCTTGCTACACAGGAAGCCAAAATTCCCCCACTGTTCCTGCAGATTAGAGTCAGAAGAAAATTTCATTAGCACAAAAAAAATCTACTTAAATTACAAATCCTGAGGATGTTGTTACTCTGCACAAACACAGACACCCCTTGACCCAAATTGTCTGGAGAGGTTGCCTCGTTGGTACCAAAGCACTGCAAATGAAGAACAAAAGTACCAGAAAACCAAGATAATTTCTTTTTTTTTTCCCCTCAACATTCCAGTTAGGTGAGCTGCTTCTGCTGAGGGAACTGCTGTAAAGTTTGTGCCCTGTCCAGGTTTGTCAGAGTCCTGAAAGTTCAAGTGTTTATTGCATCAAAGTGCAGGACAGAGGAAAGACAGGAAAGCTGAGGAATAACCCATAAAGATTCTCAGCAATTTTGTATAAATCTCACAACACAGCATGGCACCAGTAGTCCTGGCAATAATTATAAAGATGTATAGGCTTGAGTCACCATTATAATAAACCATCCAGTCTTCCCTGGGCTATAAATAACACCACTTAGTAGCTACCAGCAAAGGTTTAAAGAGAGGATTAAGGAACCACTGCTACTGCTTCAGTCAAAAAAAAAAAAAAAAAAAAAAAAAAAAAAAGTTAAACAGAGATTCAACTGAATTAAATAATATTTTAGAAGTCCCAAACCCAGTGAGTACACCTGTGGGAAGGGCACAGTTCAGAAACGATGATGTGTAACCTCACTCCATAATCCATTTTATTTCTTTACTGCAGGATCTGCAGACTGGTGTCCTGTAGTGTTTGAGTCATAAAACAGATGAGTATTTTCTGCTACCTGTCATAGTGTGTGCCATGATGAACAGAAATGCACCCAATAATCAGCTTCATTCTGCCAATGGAGAGAGACTCAGCAAAAATGAGTGTTTTTTTTAAATAGAACATACCCAGATTTCAGCTTAATGTGGTTTAGACCTCGAGTGCCAAGTCATACTCCAGTACACACTACTGGTTTAGCCTCAGAGAGTGGCAAGGAAATCAAGAAAACTGATGTCACTGCTCTGTGGTCCATCAGCTTAAAAACCACCCCTCTTAAAAATGGGACAGTGATGGCAAATTCTTCAGGCAGACTGGAACAACTAACTCCTCCTTACAGCTCTCAGGCTTGAATCACACTTGGGTGCATGTAACGTCCAATATCCTGACAACACCTGAGCTGTGTGGTCTTCAAAAGGGAATGTGAGAAATGTTTACAAAAACTCAGGGCAAGCCTTTGTGCTTTATGTCAGAATAGCTATTACAAGTGCAGGACTCCTTACCATGTGTTGGTTTTAAAAAGGTGAGGAGCTAATGCAGGACCATCAGGTTCTTTTGGTGAGCTGCACCGTGCCAGCATAATTTTTCTGGATTTTGCCACTTCATCCACAGGCAAAATTGTAAAGCCACGCAACAACTTTTGCTGGAGTTCTCTCTGTGCACAGATGATAAGCCTGGCAGTGCAAGCTAGAGGAGTTTGAGAAGCTGCCACCTCCAGCTGTCCACACTGCCTTCTCGCCAGGAATGGCCACCACGGAGGAGACAGCAGAAGCAAATGTGTGCTGGTTCCTCAGCTGCTGTGATTTGCAGGCTGACATTAACTGGAGCTGACGTGGGTGGTGGTGTCAGATAATAATAGGCTGTGCCCAGAGCCAAAGCACAGCCTCGGGGGCTGCCCTGGGTTGGAGGTGTCCTCCTCTTAGTGTAGGGTTAAAATGTTTCTGAAAATCATGGGAAAGGAATGCTGTGCTTTGTTTTTAGTGGACCATGCAAAGCTGCACCCACGAAGATTATAATTAAGCATATTGATAAGAAACACAAAAGATGCAATTATTATTTGGGGGTGAAATATTTGTTGCTTTGGGGATCATGAGAATCAATGTTTAGAGTTTCCAGGGTACCTGTAGATAAGATCATATTCGTACAATGGGACAATATCAGTACAATTATTATAGTAATTGTGTTGCTTAAACAAATATGTAGTTATATAATCATAACTAAAATGGTATAAATATGTGCATTGTGAACAGATGGACAGAGCTAGATTTGGGTAGCTGTACCCCCAGTTCCTGAGTGCTCTCTTAATAAAGCACCTGCACATAACCCACCTGGGATTCTGTGTTTCTGAACGCTCCCAGCTCCTTGCCTGAGCTCCTGTGCCCCAGCCCTGCAGCTGGCTGGGGGTCTGTGCTGGGAACAGGCACAGGCTGAGTGTCACCTGGAGTTACTGTCTGGGAAGGTGGAACCGTGTCCTTGAGCACGAGGGAGAGACAGCCCCACTCTGCTCATGGCAGCATTAACCAAACCCAGCTCTGGGGAGGAATGCTGTCCTGGGGGAGGGAGTGTGCCATGTGTGAGAGCAGCCTGGATGAAGGCAGAAAAGCACTGCAGTGACTGCTCAGACTGATCCCAGGCACAGGCTGCCTTGATGTGTGTGGTACGAGTGAGATTCAACGTAACTGCCACCCAGACATTAAATCCACTGTCACCATCTCTGTCACACACTCGGCTTTTGCCAGCTCTGAACATAAGATGACGATTTAATCCTTGCAGCTGGTGTTGCAGTGTGTTAAGACTGCAGCCCTTGCAGCCCTTGCATCTGCTTCCTTTCAGCTTGGGAGGAGAGTCGCCCAGAAAATATGGGAGAGCTCTAAGGACTCAGAAAAAGTGAACCAATTGGAACAAAACAAGGACTAAGGAAAATGTTTAGATTTCAAGCTCCACTGGGAAGACCGCTCTTCTACTTCAAAATTAAAAATCCCATAATTTTTCCCAGGTACCACTCTTGGTTTCCTCTGCACCCCCCTCCCCTCAAAGACAGTTCTAACCCTACAGAAACAGATAATCTTGGAAATGCTGCAGGAGATTTTCAATAGCTGTGATTGCTACCACTCCATAGCTGGTGGGATTTAAACTCACAGGGACCCACATGGGTCTCCAGTTTCAGGTTTTTAACCACCCTGCTCCAGCCACACATGCTGAGGGCTTGGTCTCCCTAAGCAGCCAGAACCTTTCAGACACATTCCTTGTTCCCTCCTCAGTAAATACCAGTGAGATTAGAGGCTAAAATAGTTCTGGTTTGTTTTTAGTATTAAAGATCTGTATAAGCCTGTGTACTCTAAACAGGATGAAAATGGAATACAAACAAAAATATGGCATGGGTCAGTTGAAGTTGTAAACATTTAGGTTTTAACCATGCAAGTCTGGATCATTTGGTCACTCTCTTACTAAGTAATCTGCAGCAATTTACATGAAGTCTTTGAAATAAAGAAGTAATTTCAAAACTGTCTTGTTTTTCTAGCAATAACTATGTTGCTATGTACAGCCATCAGATTCTGTGATCCTACAGACTTCTGCTCACGTTATTGTCTCTAAATGAGAACTATCACTGAATTCAAAGGGACTACAGTGAAGGTAGGCTACATACACAAATGTTTGTGGGAAACAAAGTTTGAATGTGCCCTGTAGGGCATTAGTCTGTATCAAGAGCTACTGAAATATTGATTTGTTCATGGATATTTGAAAACAGCACTATCATTTGGTTGCTGATGCAAGGCCAGTGTGTCTGGACCCTGCAAGACACTGCATTGTTTTCCAGAAAGTGGCTACAGCATAGTTTTCAAGTAATCTCCCTTAATCTATTTAAAAAATACACCAAAGCTTAGGGACAGACATAGAATAAGGCCTTTTAATTCTCTTTTCATGTTGGACTGTAGTAGTTTGTGTAGTCCTTTAGAATGCCCAGAAGGTCATCCCTAACTGCCCCAGATGAAGAAGAATCTGGTTTATGCAGTCCACAGTTCTGCATGACAGGAGTTCTTTCACCTTTCCACTGAAGTTCCTGACGCAGGGATGTTTTATAGCTCAGCAGTCTGTGCCTGCAGCCCAGCTTAGAGCATGTCCTGATAATCAGGATGACCTGCTGCACACCAAGGGAGAGGTGCCAGAGGCAGCAGGGCAGAGCAGCAGGCAGCCTGTGTGCTGCTGAACCTCCTTAGGTGATGTGTTGTAGCTTGGCTTTCACTTTGTGAGTATTTCTGCCTTTGAGACACAAGATTGCTTAGTCACTAAACACAAAATTCTCTTTAAAATAAAATGCCCCTCCTGTAGGTTATGGCTGCATTACTGGGCAGGTCTCTTGGAGGTGGTTTGTTCAAATGAATGACGTGCTGGAATCCAGAAAACTGTCACACAGGGACAGGTGACATGTGAGAGAGGATATGATATCTGTAGAATTGCTCCTTCTGGCTAGAGAGTGCTGCCATGTTTATTTGCTTCCATTTTGTTTGTTCCCTAAAGCAAGTGCTCCTGCTGTTTTCCCTGCATTGTATGAAGAGAGGTGAAAACTTTGGTCATCCTCTGAGTAGGGCAAAGGCTGGCTGTAAGTAGTAGATATTTCTAGAATGAGCCTTTTCCCCTCAAGCCATGGAAACAGGGAGAAGCAGCAGCTGCAGACTGAGAACACGTGGATTGAGGATTTCATAACTGGAGTTACTGAGGTGCAAAAAGGAAGGCAGCGAGGAGGAGACACCATCCATGCTGTGCATAGTGTGATTTACACATCAGGATCTTTCCCCTGGCAAAGATGCTGCCTGCTTCCAGTACACAGCTCCAGGAAGAGCTGGGAGGTGGGAAGCCTTTTGCAGGAAACTCCTGCTTCACCCAGTATTTGGATTTCAGGGTGACTTGCCCTGTGTGTCTGTGGTAAGTGTGGGTGCGCACAGCTGTGCTGAGAGAGAGAAAGGAGTGAGGGGAAAGAAAACAGTGAGAGAAACCATCCTGCAGATCCCAAAGGAAGAGGAGGAGGAGGAGAAGTGGAGGTGGAGGAGGAGGAGAGGACAGGATGGGACAGGACAGGTGAGGTGAGGTTGAGGAGAGGAGAAGGAGAAGGAGAAGGAGAAGGAGAAGGAGAAGGAGAAGGAGAAGGAGAAGGAGAAGGAGAAGGAGAAGGAGAAGGAGAAGGAGAAGGAGAAGGAGAAGGAGAAGGAGAAGGAGAAGGAGAAGGAGAAGGAGAAGGAGAAGGAGAAGGAGAAGGTGCCCTGGGCATTGAAGAAGCAATTCCCCTGCAGACCCATAGGGAAGCAGGGATTTCACTGCAGCCATGGAGAGGACCATGCTGGGACAGACACCACTCTGGACCCACATTTTGCTGACCTCCAGGTAGCCATGGCCTGAAGGAAGCTGCTCTGTGCTGGAGAAGATTCCTGGCAGGAGCTGTGGCCCTTGGAGCTCTGTGAAGGACACACACTGGAGCAGGGTGAGGGAGAAGGATTGGCAGGGAGGCCTTCTACATTTCTATAGAGATGACCAGAAACACAACATTTGCCAGATTCATCCATCTTGTAGCTATAGTGAAACATGGCTCAGCTGCAGGAGCTATGCATACAGACACTTGGGAAACTCTTATCAATGAAATTATTGAAATGAGAGCCAAATCTCTTAGTGGCTGTAAATGCTGTAATTCTTCTTAGCATAGGAAAGCAAGCAGAGCTGTTCTGATTTATGATAACTGAGGATCTTGCTCTCACACTAGGAGGAATGTACTTAAAAATATAAGCAGTGGATCTGATTTATGACTTTTTATGCACTGCTGTGAATTCCAAGTAACAAATAAATCAGGAGCTATTCAGGGCAGGTAAGTTATTCTTGATTCATGCACCAATATTTTTCAGTTATAAAGGCAATGTAAGTGAGAGACAACCAGGCTCAGTATTTGATGAAACTTGAAATCTGTTTGCTCTGTATCAGTAACTTTGACTTTTTACAGACCATGTGCTGTTTCTGGAAGGTGTGTGAGAAAGACAAGCTTAGACCTGATGCACACATACTTCAACCAGAAAATGTTTTAGAGTCCAGAAAAATGCCTGCTGACTTTACAGGAGTGGTTTAGAGCTCCACCCTGATTTTCTGGAGTCAAAGAAGCTTTGCTAATGACTTCAGCAGCATCAGGATGTGCTACCATATTCCTGTTGTAATCTAGTTACTGAGCCACAGAGCTGCTGCTGCATCTGCTTTTTGGACAGTCCTTTTCCTAAGAAATTAAAATATTATATGATTAAATAGATATGATTAAAATATGTCTGTTGATACTGTAAAAGGAGCTATTGAAAGGTCTCTGAATTTCCCTGGGCTGGACTCTGAATTTCCCTGGGCTGGTACAAGTATCTGAGGAGGCAACAGCAGAATCATCTTGTGTTTGTGTTTGTTTGAAACATGGATTTTTGCCCATATTTATGATGGGGTAGGTTTTGCAGGCAGCACTGGTTTGTTTGAGTTCTTGGTCTCTTAGAAATGGACCCTCCTTGCTCATGGGTTTCCAAACCTGCCCCAGTCCAAGTGCCAGTTCATCAGCCACAGTTCATTTGTTTATACATTTTGGAGGAAATTTTTCAGGGTAGGAGGCAGAAGGGTTTTTTTACCTATACAAAATGCTGCATTTTCACTGGGTGACTGGTAAGCCTTGCTCTTGTCCTGCTGTCTTTCCCTTGGCTGTGCAAAATCTGCTTTTTTTTTCATTTCTCCCCTTACCGAGTTGTAATTGACTGAGTGGTGAGTTGCCCTTGACTGGTTGCCACCAATCCTTTCTGTCACTCCCCCTTCTCAGCTGGACAGGGGAGACGAAGGATGGAAAACAACTCAAAGGCTGCAGAGCTCACAGAATTCCCTGTGCTAACATTTGCTTTCTATGCTGTGGTAATTGAATGGCAGGAGCAGGGTGCAGTTGACTGGCACATATCAGAGAGAGGAGGAAATATGTTGTACTCTCTGACTGTCACTCAGCTTGGAGAGAAACCAAATTCCTGATTTTGAATTGCTTTTGTAATAGAGAAAACAAGGTCTTGAAATATTTCCTCTGAAATATTTCCAACTGGGTTAACCTGATTGGGTTAACCTTGTAAGAACTACACTGGGATCCAGCACATAAGAATGTCAATATTCAAAAGTGGGTTTGTGCCTAAGGACTATAAAACAGAAGGGAAGAGATTGGAGGATAGCACCAGTGGGTCACCCGGGTTTTGTCAGCACTAAAACTCTCTACACAGGGGAAAAGACAAGTGCCACATCATGTTGGGGTCCCACAAGGTTTGGGACGCCGATTTGTTGTTTTAAGTCTTTACTTCAGCCCGTGCATTCAAAGGATGAGACAACACCTCTCGGTCTTCGGTCTCAAGGTTGTTTATTGTTTCTTATCTATAAAATTTTCTTCCTGCCCAGCCCAGGTGTGCTCAGCAGGGCAGCCAGAGGCACTCTGCCTGCCCCCAGGGTGGTGTTATCTTTATATACTAAAAACCACGTGTGACATGTTTACAATTATTCCCCAATACCCATCACCTATGTTAGACAGTGAGCTTCTACTCCAAACCAATCCAAAAGTGCCAACACCATCAGAGAAGATGGAGGTAGAGAAGAAGAAGGGATGGACACTCCCAAATCCCTCCATCTTGTCCCCAAAAACCCCTATACAAAGAATCCTAAAATCTCCATTTACCCCCTGTGATACACTAATCATGACACTATTCAAGCTGCTGTGGCTTTCATCTCCTCGTGTAAAGGTGGCAATTTGCTCCAGGGTTGGTACTGGAGCCCACTGGGCTCTGGGCTGTGTGCCAGGGTCTCTGAGCCCCTGGCAGGGATCTGGGCAGCTCTGACTCCCAAAGGGATGTCCTGGGCTCCGACATCATCATACCTGAACAAGCTTTGGAGCAGCCTGTTGCCTAAAAGCAGAAGATAAATTCAGTCATCAGGCCTCTGCCTGACACTTCGTGTCACTTTTCCTCCTCTCCTTGCTGTGCAGTTTTAGATTTAGGGTCAGATCCATTGTAGGAGTAAGCTGTGAGAGCTCTATTGATTTCACTGATATCCAGCTGTGAATTTGAATGCTTTCTTTTGTCACAATAACTTGAAGTTGAAATGAAATGTGCAAGGTGTCCATGATTGTGTACCTTCATTGTAAGGAAGGGACAAGCATAAGAAAGAGATTGGCTCTCATAAAACTGCAGCAAAGCTGTAAATAACAAAAAGCTGCATTTTGCCATCTTGCTTTTTGTAAACGAAGCTTCTTCTGAAGGCAGTTATGTTTTGTTTAAGAGCAGATCCTAAGCTTGGAAAAAACATAAATACCTATGAGCTAGCCCTAGAGTTCAAATTTGTGTTCAAAACCTCCTTTGATTCAAGTAGAAGGTAAACAAATGCTCATAGCTATGGCTGAATTTGGCTCATCATGAATCCAAAAGAAACATCAGGCAAAATCCATGGGAGCCAGAGGTGTCTTAAGTAAAATAAATCATCCCTGTGCACTCTATTGCACTGCCAGGTACATCCCTCTCCATTGCTGGGTGTGCTTCCAGTGGGAAAGGAGCTGCAGTTGCTGAAAAATGTACCAGCCACAGAACCCTGATGCAGACAATGAATTTTGGCCCCTACCTGGCATCCCTACCCAAAGCTCAATAACTGAATGAAGTCTCTACATTGTACAGGACAATGATCTCTCTGTTTGAAGTGTGAGTGCTGCTGTCATGGAACACAGTTTGGCACTCAAAATTTTTTAACTTTTAAAACTGAACTGTACATTCTAATTTACTCTTTAGTCTGTAGTATCAGAAACACTGGAATCTTTGATTACTTATATTTGTGTTTGGCTGTTTATTGTTTTCAAAGTTATGGGCCTATCAATAACTGATTTGCATATACATTTATAGGAAATTGCATTATACATTAATACATTTATAGAAACGAACTGATTTATATTGAGTTCTCAAAAATAAAAAATGATTTTGCCAAACTTAGGAGTATCTGGATGACTGCCTGATTTTACAGCTACGTCTGTGAGCTCTGTCCCAGATCCCAAATTTTTCTCTGGGGACATTGGACAGATCTTACTTCAAAATGTAGTTGACAAAGAAGATGAACTGGAAAAAGAAAGCATTTCAGATGCTTGATGCTGGTCAGACTTTGAGAGTCTCAAAGGGTGAGTTCAGGAGGTGTTGAAACCTTTCCCTTCTCTGTAGCAGAAGTGAAATGTGATGCTGTCATTGCTGTTGATAATTGTTAAAGGCTGTCCCTGTTTATGTCAAGAGCAAAGTTTCAACTGGGAGCAAGTTTCCAGACCAGTAACATCAAAAAGGTGCAAGACAAGGTCAAAACCTATTTGAGAGAAAGTTTTGGGAAACTTGCAAACATAATGGGACCTAAATTTGACAACTGGAATGTTTGCATGAGATTTTGTCTGTGTAATGTGTCTCTCCATGTGAAAGTTTGCCAGCAGGATTTTTTGCTTTAAGAGAAGATCTCACAGCTCTAAATTCATATACATGCAGTGCTATGAATATGCATGGATTAGGTTGTGAACTCTGAGTCAGAGACCAGCTGGCTTTTGTCTGCACAGAGAGCTTCTCTGCTCCCTTTTGGAATTTGTCACCTTATAAACCACCTTCAGATTGGACTTGAAGGAGCCCTGCATGTTTATATGATATCAAAAATGAGACCTACCAGAAACAGAGAAGGATTCTGATGCACAGGCAGCAGCAGCATTATTGTACACTTCAGATTCTGTGAATGTGGAAGTGAAAAAAATTTATATTTATATTTTTCCTGAAGAACTTCACTCTCTTTTGTTTGGTTGGTTGGTTAATTTAAGTGAACTGATCTGTTACATTTGCATTTTAAACTAATCAGCCTGTGATGAGCTGAGGTTGGTGTTGATTTCTTTGCTAATATTAAATTATCATTAGGAGGATGCATATCCTCCTGAAACACTTCAAGAGTGTTTTGGTAGAAGAGAGGCATGTATCAGTGAGGCTGATAAGAATGAACATGCTTTCATATAAACATATGAAAGTTCACAGAGCTAAAGCTTTGAAAAAATTCATCTTACATGATGGAAAGGCTTGTAGGTTGTAAGTTTTTGAAAGGGATTTACTGATATTAAATTAATGCCCTGCCTTATTCTGGACAAATCATTGGGAAGCAGCAATATATAAAGTGCAAAATAAAACCAAAACTCTAAGAGAAACTTATTTTTATTTAGTTTGAGGAACTAGTAGTCCAAATGAAATATTTAAAAAATCTGATATCAATGTAGGTCTTAACCTAAAATATAGGATATAGAATATATATAAATATAGAAATCCTATAGAAATATAGAACATATGTACACTAAAATACACACCCCAAATATTTTCAAAGTTGCTGTGCCCTATATTGCTTTCCTGTCAAACACCCTAAAATTGCCAGAAGTACCAGCATGTTCCAAAGGTAGGCAGGAGTTCCCTAGCTTGCAGCCAAATGTCTCCTGAGCTGTAGCTGTGAGTCACTGGTGGGCTGTGGAGCTCTCAGTCCATAATGGAGCTGCTAATGTGAGCTCCTGGTGATGCAGAGATGTGCTGCACTTCTGCCTAAAATTGCTTTTTCTGTACATGCAAGCAGCATAGGAATGCTCCTGGGTGTGGAAGGAATGGTCTGCTAAGACACTGAGCTGCTCCTGGAAAAATATGAGCCTTTGAGGCTAACCAGCCTAAAGTAACAATGGAGAGAGTCCCTGGGTATGGAAGAAATTGTAACTGATTGATTTTAATTGATTTGAAAACATGCTGCTCAGCTTGGCATTGCCTTGAAGTGAAACATGGAAGTTAAGCCAGCTGATGGAAAAGTTGTAACGTTTCAGGATTCAATACTTTTGTAATAAATAACTCACACTCATCTTCATTTAATGTAGTTTTTCATTAATAAAGTTGTGAAGTCATCAGCTGTGTGTGAACTGGGATTAAATTTGGATTCTTCAGTCAGTGAAGTAAAGTTGTACTCTGCATGAAAATAAAAACCCCAAGCAGGTCTGTGCTGTCACAGTAGCTTTTTAGTGGAGCACTTAATATTTTTCACTCCTCCAGTGGAATATAAAGGGTGAAATTCTGCAAGAGGATCTGCAGGGAAATTCTTTTTCCTTACTTTTGTCCTCTGAGTTTATATGATCTGGCCTTTAATAAGGAGTCACCTCAAAAAATATTCTGTAAATTCTGGTCCAACTTTGTTCCCAGCAAGTGCAAAGCTAAGAAAACTCTCAGACAAAGAGAGAATGAGGGAGTGTAATACTGAGGATACAAAAATGGGATTAGGACTTTGAAAGGAAGCTGGAGGAAGAAGAGGAGCAGCAAAAGAAAAGAAGAAGAAGGGAGACACCTAAGCCACTTTCTCCCAGAGAGACAGGGGAGCTTAAAAATTCTAATTAATTAGTGAAAACTAATTAAATAACAAATGACAGAACTTTCCTGGAATAAAAGGCTAATCTTTTCTTTATTGCATGCAATATAATAAAACATAAAGCTTTTTGTACGCTTGGGGCTGGATTTCCTTCCAGTGTTCAAGGAGAATATATGTTACTCTCGACTTCCTCTTGAACTCATTAAAAGGTGGAGAGTAAGGGTCAGGCTTAGGCAATCTCTCCCTTTGGCCCCCTGGTTTGTCAGGGAGCTCCTCGGAGCTGTCTGCTCTGCACAGAAGCTGAAATTCCTGCCCGGGGTTTGCTGGAGCTGCCGGGCACAGACGGGAGGGATTTCCACGGGAGGGCAGTGCAGGTGCTCTTTTCCAGGAGCGGGGATTTTTTTCAGAGATGCTCTCTGCTTAAAGCTGCGTTCAGAGGCTGAACTGACAGCAGTGCTTTGGTGTTAGAGGACAAGAAAAGAATGACACGCACACACATAGGTGTTAGGACACAAGGAAGGGTAGTTTATTTCTTAAATTTGAAATTTATAGATTCTGGACAATGATTAGGGATTGGAGAATGAGGTTACCTCCTCTCTAACCCCACTGGTCAAACTAGAAGTTTGTTAAATGACATCTCGCACAGAAGAATGTGAAAAACAATCTTTGTTTATATTGCAGCTCATGGGAATCTGCACTGCAGATAGGTAAACGCTCAGAAGGCTGAATTTCAGGGTGGCAGTGCTTGGCTTCCTGGACTTCTCCCAAAATAAGAGATCCAACTGAAATCACACAAGGCTTTTCAGGAGAGCTCCGTTAAGGCTGAGAGCAGAGGAGGATGTGCAGAGGGTGCAACCTGCAGGACCTACTGGCAAAACCTTGGCAGGGAGCTGACTCTGAAAATGTCCTGCAACAGTGCTTGATGGGAATCAGGAGGGTGAGGATGCAAAAAGCAAAAGCAAGGTGAGGTATTTCCATCCCCCAAAAGATTTTAAAACTTGCTGGTGACAAATGCATTGGAGGTGTGTGCTGGGAAGAAGAGGAGGAGAAAACATCATTGTTCTCTGAAGAATTCTTGAGCAGAGAGGAGAACTTGTGCTGTAATTTCTTGACCTTGGGGACTCACAAGCATGCTGTCCTTCCAAAGGTCAGATCAAGCTGCAGGTCGTCCTTTGTGTTCTGTATGGCAGCCAAAAACCCAACAAATCCTTCAAGAGAAGTTATTTTACTCTAACAGTCATCACACCCGTGGTGAGGAACACTGGCCACAGTTCTCAGGGATTCAGATTTGTGGTGATTTTCTCCCACAGCAGAGCAGAGCTGTGAAGAGCAGCCACAAAAAAAAAGAAAAGGCAGGGTCAAGCCGCTTCCTTCCATCTGTAGTTCATTCACATGCTAAAACAAAACTCTCCCACTGCTATTCTCGCAGTGTCAATGCTACTGTGGAGCACTTGTGCTTTATGCCCACGATGACTTGTGGTTTATGTTCACCTAGACCTTTTCATTGGATTTATTTTCGGGTTGAGCAGCCACAGCTGCCAAACAATGACATTAGGTCAGCTGGAACTGCTGCTCTAGGAGAAAGTTGACCAGGGTGGTAACAGAAACCACAGGGTTGGTAATTCCTTTCAGAGAAGGAGATGGTGTTCTTGATGTACTGATACCAATTTGCTAACAGCTTCTAAAGGATGTTGCCCTGTTGTTGTATCATGGAGATCTATTCTTATTTGTACAGTTAGGGGTTTGTTGTTGTTTGGGCATTTTTTATTCAGCTCAAGGAATACTTTAAAAGCCTCTTTAATCCCCACTGTGTATCCCTTTTTAGCATCAAAACCCTAAGAAGTCTCCTCTTTCAAGCAGTCTTGCTACAAATCTCTGGTGTAGGAGTGACATAACCCCACTGTGATTTTATTTCGTTATGTGCTTGTGTCTTGAGCAAAGACATTTGACTTTTTTAAGAGACTAGTTTCTCCATGGCAGCACAACAACTGTAATTGCACATTTGCAAGGCTTGTGTGAAACACACTGGCACACCACAGGAATGGTATTTTAAGCATTTTGCTCTCCTTTTACACAGAAGTTTCCAGATACTTAGATCTCAACACAAATTTGAGCACAAACCCTCTCTATAGAGCAAGGAGAAAGTGGTCCTGTGACTGTGGGAAACCTGTATTTTTATTATTTTATCTTTGCACGAACTGAGCCATGAAAATTTGTTTATAAGCATCGTGGTATTTTAGTATGTTTGGGCATTTGCAAGCTTACCTAATGCCACATATCACTATCATTAGCAAATAAATAATAGTTATTATTTACACAGAAGAATATTCCATGCCTCTCACAGCACTGTGTGACAGTCTGTTGGCTCTACCCTAAAACTGCTCATAGAAGAAGAAATACATTAAACATAACCTGATGTAAATTCCTAGGAAAATCCAACCTCCTGCTGTGTTTGGCATGGACTTGGCCTGTAATTTGGGAGAAGGAAATAAAATCTTTCGGATTTCACAGCTGTTATTGCACCTCAGGGCTGCAGTTGTATTTGCAACCCATTTGCTTCTCTTCCACCGAGTAGGACATCTGAATATATCCATCCTCACTCTAGCCTGAATAAAATATTAACATATCGCAAGGCTGCTAGGACAGATTGTATCCAAGACAATCTTTTCTCGCTCTAGAAAAGCCTATCAATCATAACTTGGTGTAGTTGTTATTAATGCCATAGCTTTTATTCATTTGGCTATATGCACCTCACTGAAGAGCAACGTTTACATTTTCATGTTAAGCGTTTCCTGTCACAAAAGAAACTGCTGAAATGCTTTTTGATTTTTTTTTTAATTTTTTTTGCTTCAGAATTTATGAATTGAAAATATCCTCCAAAGTTCTGATTAGAGGTATATTTATTTTACAAGGTCCTGTGGGATTTTTATTTTTTTTTTTAAACAGCATTGTGAAATAGAGCTGTTACATGTATTTTAGTACATTAACAGAAAAGAATTATTAACTTAAGGCAAGGTTACTGCTACCTGTGTGTCCCAGGAATAATTCAGCTATAGAAGTAAATATAAATGCAAGATGCATAGATGCATGCTGTACACAGACAAGCATTCAAATACACTAAAGAGCTCATTTACTCTTAAATATTCATTTGTGACCTAACACAGGGGTTAATCTGAAGCCAAACCTTATTCTGCTTCTGTTTGGATGCTGGTAATCCATCAAGGATACGTTTATATTTGTAACTCCGAGTTCTTAATTTGCACACATGTTTTAAACAAACAAACAAACAAACAAACAAACAAACAAACAAACAAAAAAGAAACAAACAAAGCCCCCCAGAACACAACCCTTTCCTGCCAGGAAATCTGCCCTGGGCTTCCCACAGGGTTGCAGCATCCTTTGGACATTCCCCTGCTCCAGTGTTGGAGTGTCCTGAGAAGGGAAACAGAGCTGGGGAAGGCTCTGGAACATGAGGAGTGCCAGGAGGAGCAGCTGAGGGAGCTGCAGTGGTTCAGCCTGGAGCAAAAGAGGCTCAGGGGTCCCTTCCTCACTCTCCACAGCTCCAGGACACCAGGGTGCAGCCAGGTGGGGAGCAGCCTTTTCTGCCAAAGGACCAGCGACAGCACCAGGGGAAATGGCCTCGAGCTGCTCCAGAGGGCTCCACTTGCATCATTAGGAACAATTTCCCCCTGAAGATGGGGTAAGCACCAGAACAGGCTGCCCAGGGAATGGTGGAGTCACCACCCCTGGAAGGGCTCAAGAAATGAGTGGACATGGTGCTTTGCTGGATGGTTTGTGCTCAGTTGAAAGCTGGGGTTGAGGATCTTGGAAGTTTTTCAACTTTAATGATTCTATGATTCACTGACCTGACTGTCAAGACCCAAAAGAAGGGACAGGATTTGTTTCCCACTTGAAAAAGGACGTGGCAGCCTTTAAAAATAGAAAGGAGCCTCTATTTTCATGACATGCTGTTCCTGAGTATTAAAAAGCTCCCAACTTTGTTCAAAAAGAGCTTGCAACTTGCAACATTTTTTTTAATGGCTCCAATAAGACTCTCCTGACTTGAGTCAGTCCCTACAAATAACAGACTCCTTAAGATAAGAATCCAACCACTGAGAAAAAGAATGCAAAGATGGCTCTGTACTGCACGTGCACATCCATTTTCTGTGGAAGTCCTTCACTCAGAGCTGTCTGTGGGACTGAGAATATTATGTTAGCCAGATTCAGACCCCAACTGTTTCTATTTAAGGATTACTGAAGTACTGTGATTGATTCACATTTACAATCAGGCTGTTCATGTAAAGAAGAAAGAAAAGAGGAATGAAAATTGATTTATTTTGCATGCTCATTGCACAATTTCTAGGAATTGTTAATGGATTGTAGAGGACTATCAAGATGAAATAAGCCTCAGACCCATGCATTCCACTCCCTCCCTCTACTTTTATCTCCCCTCCCCCATTAATTTTTGATTTTATGTTTATGAGGATCTGAAAATAGTCTAATTCTTTTCTATCTGGTTTGGGCCTATCTTTACCAGCTGGTAAATAGGAAATGTTCACTGTAGGAAGCCAATACTCTGCAGAGTGTAAACAGATGGAATCAATATAAAGTGACAAGTTAGACTGTGCTACTGAGAATACAGAGCCAAAACTAAGAGCATAACAGTCACGATACTTATTTTGTTCCAATTCATTTGGTACTGAATAGCACTTCATATATGCACAGCTGTGTCCTTCCATTTTTTACTTTCTTTCTTCTGGTTTGATGATGACAATTTCAAAGAAAAACTTTAATTAAAGATTTTACACAGAATGGCCCAAAGTAGAATATAGAGAAAATGAGCGCTGATGTGTTTATAGCACAGAGGAGAATGTTTTTTCAGGCATTTATTTCCTTTCTTTCTTTTTAACAAAACAAACAAAATCTGAAGGCTGCATCTCCCTGCGTGTAATATGCGGATTGATAGATCTTTGCAGATTGAAATCTCCCTTTTGGTGCTGTGGACCTCTCAAATCTTCCCCATCATCCCATTTCTTCCTGCAGTACCTGGTACAGCAGGCTGCCAGGAGAGCAGCAAATCCCAGCTGTGGTGGGATGTGCTGGCTGCAGGGAAGGTGTAGTCTGCTTTTTCCAAGCCTGCAGCTTCTGAGTTCTATTTCTTCGTGGTGTTTTAGATTTTTAAAACCTGTTCTCACAGCTTGCACATAAACATCAATCATTATTTCCGTAACAACATCTTATGTTTGGAATACTTTCTGTAAGACAGGTTTTCTTTGATGTCCCTCTGGTTTGGCCAATGTGGGTGAAGAGTTCTGTAGCTCTGCCATCAATCACAGTAGCCTGTCCAAAATGACAGGAGGCTGAGGCTCTTCCTTCTGCTGCCCTGAGGAGCTCCTCCTCTGCTCTCAAGAAGGGAGTTTTTGAGTTTTGGAGGTTTGGAGGTTTGGAGTTTTGGAATTTTGGAGACCCCTCAGGGACAGTTCTTGGGCCAGCGAGCTCCCAGGCTGTGCTGTGCCACAGGAAAGTTCATCTGAGCTCCAGTGCTTTTGCTACAGACAGGACCAGGTGTTAGAATACAGGGTTTTGTTCACTCATTAGGCATTTTTGGCACATGTCACCCTGATCTTTCAGCCTTCTGATGTTTTGAATTTTTGTAGTGCACTTTCTCATGGATGGCAACATAAACAGGTGATGGTTTTCACATTCCTCTCTGAGGAAGGGACAGTTTGACGGATTTCTACTTTGGCTACTGGGGTTGGAGAGGTAGCAACCTCATCCTCCAATCCCTGGTCATTGTCCAGAATCTTTATAAACTGAAGTCAAAAAGTAAACACTCTTTTTTGTGTTCTGACCCTTGACTGTGTGAGTGTCATTCTTTTCATGTCCTCTAGCAACAGACACATTCTCACAAAAATGGAAGGACACAGCATGTTTTACCACTCCATCCCCATCTTACTCTTTGCAGCATATTTCTTGATGCTGCCATTAAATTTTGTTCCTATTTTCGCTTTCTTGGCAGATAAGAACCCCGGGTTTCCCATATGTTGTTTATTAGGGTGGCTTTATGGTTCTAATGAGGGGCAGCAGTTTGAGCACAGATTTTGCCTCTGATCCTTGTGTCAAGGGCGAGCAGCTTTAGTTTCCTTCAGAAGAACCACTGGGACGGTCCCAGCCTCCTCTGTGCACCTTCCAAGGCCAGATCCATGGGGCAGCCTCAGTTGCTGAGTAAAATGCCAGGATATACCACGGCTGGCAATCCCTGTGTGGGTGACAAAAAGAATTCCAGTGATTTGTGGCAGGAAATCACCTCAGAGTCAGCAGAAGGCATTGCCTGGGAGTTCCCCCCTCGCCATGCCTGCAGGGGATCAGTTTTCACTGGGTCTCCTACATTCTCCTGAAGAATAAGGAAATATTTAAAATATTAATTGTCCTGCCTCTTCCCAAGGGGAGCCTGAGTGTCTCACATGCATAAATGCTGCTGAAGTGCAGTCACTGCTGGGGTGGGGAGCAGCAGCCAGCTGGCACGTGCTGGTGACAACAGAGCTCCTCCTGCCAAAGGCTCTGTGGCAAGGCCTTGTGGCTGCTGAAAGTCTGTGATACCAGCCACTCCCCAGGGCACAAACAGGAGCAGTGCTTCCAGAGGCTCTGCTGAAAGATTCTGAGAGCATTACCTGGGGGGCTCGTGGTCTTTCTGACCTGGAAGGACAAACGGTGGCAGAAAAAGCAGGCACCACAGCATCCACAGCTGGGCTTCACTCACTAAATAATACATTTTGGGTAAATCTGACTGCAGGAATTGAGATTTCTGTGCTCCTTCCCCCGTGAAAAGCTTGGATTTGTGGGGGAAGCGTTTTGCCAGTCATGGCAAGGAAGAGAAATTACTCTGGTGAAGTCTTTGAATTTCAATTTCCTTTGTTGTTTCATATCTATGGGAACTATAGATATAAATGCCTATACAATTATAAGAAAAATCTTTTTTAATGAATACAATCTATGTTTCTGTCTTCATGTCTTTAGTCAGACAAGCTTTGTCTTCTTCCACCCTGCTTTGGCAGGCAGAATTGCCAAGGAATAGTCAAATCTGACTCACAGCTTCTTGATTTGGGCAACCTTTGCCTGTCTCAGGGGCTGGTTAGAGCCACAAAGAGCACATTCCCTCTGCAGAAGGGCTCAGCAGTGAGGACTGGGCTTGAAATGCGGACTGGACTCAGACTGTTGACTCTCTTGATGAAAAAAAAACCCAAAATATGAAATCTTGGATCCACTGAAGTCATTTTTCTGTGATCAGGATTCCCTGCAAGGACTCTCCTCCTCCTTACTCCCAAAAGTAGCCCAGCAGAGCAGCTGAGCTGAGTTTAATTGTGTCAGGCAGCCACACTGGAACGAGTGAGTAAGGAGCAGTGGCAGGATCTTTGTTATTGCTGCTGTTATGTGAGCCAGAGAGAACACAGCCTAACTCAATTCCCCAGTTGCTTCTGCAGAAAAAAGCAGCTAAAAGAGTGGTATTTATAAACAAGGCTTTGTTCTTGCAAGCTGAACAATTCAACACAGAACAGGGAAGACTTCCAATACTACTTTTATTGTCAGTTCTCAGTTTTTAAGTTTAAGGTCCAGGCTTCTGAGATGTTTAACAGACACTAGAATGCTAACATATTTGTCCTTTTGTCCCATGTATCCATTTTCTTTCAACCTGTTCTTGATTTTGCAAATCAAAAATTTGCAATTTTTGCAAAAGTGAAAAAAAAAATAAAAATATTTGGGTATATGTAGAAAAAATAATTCACTGATATTCTGGAGTTCATCGATACTTTGGAAATGTATACCTGCCTTGATCTTTTGTTTCCAGCAAACCTCCAGGTTTTAGTGGTGAAAGAAAAACACCCTCTGCCTACCACTTAAAATACATGAATCTGAAATTCATTTCTTTGCCTAAAATAGCCTTGAAGTTTACTAGTGCCATTTGAAGAGAGATTTGCCTTAAAACACTGAGTGAATGAAAAATGCTCGTTTCTCATGGGGAGTTATTGCAACATTTCCTACTGTGCCAGGGAAGGTTGTACTGTATTCCTGCTCGTTGGAATCACCTGGAATTTGTAGATTGCAGGGAATGTGAAAAATATTATCAGGTACTGCAGACCTGGCTGCAGCCAGGCTGGCTGGATAGAGGGGAGCATAGCTCGAGATGACCTGGTTTAGGATGAAGGGTTTGGAATTTGAAAGTAAGTTGAAACACAGCTCTGATTTTTCTGGGAGAGTAAAAATAACAATAAATGATGAGGCCTTTGTGATCTCCTGAGTGACAGTGGCTGCAGGCTGCAGCAGCAGGGGAATTTGGCAGTTTATCTTCTGTATGCAAGTTGCAGCCTTCAGCCTTTCTCTGACTAATGAATGCAATGGTATGCAAGGATAAATGTGCTGGTAATTCATTCCAAAGGCCCTGCATCCGAACTCACCCCAATCCCCTCGAGTTTCAGGATGCAGGTTAAGGTCCTGGAGGGAGGATGAGTGCAGCCCTTGCCTGCAGTCCCACTGGGTGGCTTTGGGGGTGGACAGTCAAACCCAGGACAAGGCTGGCAGTGTGCATGGCCCTGTTTGTGCCTGCTCCACTCTGAAAGCTGCACAGAAAAGATAGGGAGAACCCCAGAGGCTCTTCCAGAGGAAGAAGCAGTGAAAAGAAGAAAGAATTTTCCTTAGTCTTCTTACAAGAGGTGTTAGGACAGCCTTTTGCTTCACCCCTTCAGTTTCTTGGTCCGACACAGGACATATGAATTTATGTTTTTAAAATATTATTCAGTAGAATCAATATATCAGGAGGACAGAGCGTGTGGGCAGGACAAATATTTCCTAGTGAGGGTGGTGGAACACTGGCACAGGTTGCCCAGAGCAGTGGTGGCTGCCCATCCTTGGAAACATTCAGTGTCAGGTTGGATGGGGCTCTGGGAAAATTGCTTTAGTCAAATCCATCCCTGTTCACTCCAGGGCCATTGGACTGGATGAGCTTGAAAAATCCTGTCCAACCCAAACCATTCTATGACCCCATGATCCTGCACATTCTATTTCCAGAGAATGATTAAGGTCTTGCAATTTTAAATTGACTTTCTGTGGGTTTTGGAGTCTGTGCTGTCCATCAGGAAACACCACCTGAGATACTCCTTGGTGGATAGGGACCTAAAAGATAACAAAGCAAATGAGGACGGTGTTTTATTCTTTGAGGGTTTGTTCAGGCTTTTGGTTTTTGTTTTTTGTTTCTTTTTTTTTTTTTATTTGTATATTAATTTCACTGTGAGAGACTTCCTAAAGTAATTTTTCTCATTTCATATGGCCTGGCTGCACCACTTCACTTTGTGTGTTTTTTTCTGGTTGGGGTACTTTGCATAATTAGTTATCAACAAAACCAGTTAAATAATTTGGAAGAGGCAATTATAGAGCAGAAGTGAAACGCTTCTAATGCAGGCAATCAAAAAACAAAAATGATGCTTTATTTGACAATAAACCTTATGTTTGGCATTGCAATCTGAAAGGTAATAAATTTATAAAAACGTTGCCATTTCCCATAAGTGCTGAATGATAAAAAAGAACACAAATTTTCATTTTGGGGATTTAAAGCTCTAAAATGAAGTTTTATCCAAAAAAAAGTTCTGAAGCTTAACAGATGAAAATAATGGTCCAGAGTCACTTTTGCATGAAACAATAGGATACCAGACACAACACAGAGATAAAATGTAACCTTTACTTAATTTTCTTACTGATGGGAAATTACACAAGCAACTTTAGAAGAAATCTGTTAAATTTGAGTGTGTTTATGTACACCTGAATTAGATCTGAATTTCTTCTTATGGATGAACCATAAAACAAATGGAAGTGTATTTTCTTCTTGAAGCACAAATTGTGAGATGGTTAATAGGATGTTTAAAGGAGGATATTACTGCCCAAGTCAAAGGGTAAAGTGTTTTGGGTTTTTTTAATGTGTCATTAAAATTGTGGCTCAAATTCACTTCTGTGCTGAAAGTTTTGCTCGGGTCCAGGAAAATCTCAAGGACTGGATAAAACAGATGAGCGTGCTCTGCTCCTCTGTCTGCACATCTGTTACTGCAATGAATGCTCTGTAATCATCATGCCCCAAAAGAATTCTGCTGACTTATTTTGTCCGTGTCATAGCTGGGCACAGGTGGGCAAGCCAAGAACTTCGAATCTAAATGGCTTCTGCTATTTTAAATATATTCGTGTGTCCCCCCTGAATTCCTGCAATTTCAAGTGTACCCATGTCTCCCCCTGAATTCTTGTTATATTGGGCAAGGACATCACTTATTTTGCTTTTTGGGAACTTTATTGAGTCTCAACTGCTCCAAAAAAATCTGTACTGCTGACAGAGCAGTTGAGGCTGTGGGAAATCCAACGTGAACAGCAAAATATCTGGATATTCCCATGGAATATCTGGGCTCTGCAAATTTTCAGCTCTGGAAGTCCATGACAAAAATCAGTAGCCCTTAGGCTTCTAAGGAGTTTGTTGAGCACATCCAGAGCAGGTAAGCAGGGAGGCCAGGGGATGCTGACACTCTGCTTCCCACTCAGCTCACATCCTCAAGCAAAAGGTTGGAGTGCCATATTCCAAAGCCAGCAGGGCAAAAATCTTGGATTCTTTGACTTTTGAGGTTTCTGTGGATGTCAGGAGCCTCTGCTTCCATGCTGTGTGTGCAGGGACAGTCCAGGACATTGCCTGCTCAGCTCTGCTGGGATTTGCTAGGATTGTGTCACATCCCTCAGGACAGTGCACCTCTCACAGCCTGGACCTGTGGCTGGGACTTTTAGAGAAAATGCATCTTATTTGGCAGGGCCTGTGCTCCTGCTGATCTTCAGGTTCCCAGATATGAGTTATAGTACAACATGAGCCATTTAAAATTCTCCTTGCTGCATTGATCTGTTATAAAAGAAACCAAACAGACAAAACCAAACCCAGTCCTGTTCTTTCAGCCAAGCTCTGCCACCAAATTTCTTCCTGCTGTCCCTTCACAGTGTGGGCTTCTGAATTGATTTCTGCTTTTTGGACTCTGCAGCTGTTTCTGATTCAAGCCAGAGCCTGCCAAATATTTGCCTTGGATCGATTAATGAGTGTTTTCCCCCATAATCCTGTTATGGTTGCTCTGGGCTGTGGTGTCGAGTCTCTCAATTAACTTTAATGGACTTTGGACCAGTCCTGCAATTATTAAGAGGATTTTTCTGTCAAAATCCTGACCTGAGGCACGGCTCATACATATCTTTTGGGCTGAGGAAATATACTATGTAGCATAGGGGAAATATTCATTTTTGGAGATGTGTTTTGGATCCACAAACTCAGCCAGAGAGCCTTGTCTGTACTCATAGCATTTCTTTCAGGCAAGTCAGACCAACACCAGGGAGATGGAACAATTGTTTTACCTTACCAAAAGGT
Organism: Sitta carolinensis; assembly: GCA_032173965.1. NCBI lineage: Eukaryota > Metazoa > Chordata > Aves > Passeriformes > Sittidae > Sitta > Sitta carolinensis. The sequence continues at coordinate 10,741,732 of JAVUNC010000030.1, forward strand.
TATTTAAAAATTTCTGGAAGAACCCCAGAAGTCTGGTACAGTTCTGAAACCCAGATTTGTTTAGGAAGCAGTCAACCCTTTTTGAATGGAACTCCCATCTAAAAATTTACTTGATTATGTGGAAAATACAACTCTCCCTAAGACCAAACCAACTTTTAGGGTTTCAGAGCTGGGCTTGGTCAATTCATCTTAATTTTCATGAAAGTTGTTCAGGTTTCACATCAGGGCTTCACCTCGTTCTCCATTTTTTAGGGAAAAGCCATAATGAAATATCCATATATATGCACACTCACCTATTTCCTTAACATTCCAGTGATATCCTGAATTTATGGCAGCCAGGCAATGCAAACCCTCATTATTAGATAAATGGCCAGAACCACAGAAACAAAAAACACCCAAATTCTTCCTCTATGTGATAACTGGGCTTAATTTAAAAATCAGAGGAAGAGAAAGGATATGGCAGCAATTTTTAAATATTGAACTTAAAAGCTTTTTCTTAAAAGTCACATGCTCAAGATGAAGCTGTCCCTAGGCACCTTTAATGTTCTCATGTGGCAGTTATGCAGCAAATAACTCAAGGTTATTTTCTTTGGCAGCAATTTCAGAGCAAATCTTTGTGTAAAGAATGATTTCTTTTCCTTGAACAATGGGCTGGATTCATAAAAAGTGTAATGGGTACATTTGTTTGTTTTCAGTTTTAACAATTAGGAGTATCTGTATGGGTGTAAAAACAGGGAGTAGGAAAATAATGAATAGTAGTACTTATAATTAGCATATTTTGATACTCAGAAAACCAGAAGCCATTTCTATGCTTTCAAATGTGTATTGTCAGCTTCCATGTTTTTGAAAATTACTACCTAAAAAAATAATTTCAGATGAGGCGTTGTTTAAGGAACATACATTGAAGTTAAAAGTATTCCCAGATTTTAAAATGTGTAGAAGAACACTTGGGTAAGTCTCATCAGCACTGAGGTAGCCTTTAGGGAAAACTTGTGCAAAGATGTGGAAACAGTGTCCAGATTCAGGTATAGAACACAAACAGGTACTGGAATGCCTTTTACAGATTATAACCTGTGAAATGGTTTAGATAAACCATTTAGAAGTGATAAACAGGGATATTATTTAATGACAGGAAGAGCAAGGCCATCCAAAAGCTAATTTGAGGTACCCAGGGGTTTTTGCCCTTCCTAGTGAGTGAGAAGATAATAATACATCCAAAGAGCAAAGAGATGAGAACAAAACTTCAGTTTCTTGTTTTTCCTCCTTCTCACTGTGGAGAGGGATGGAAGAGTCTGTCCAAAGCCAGTCTTTGGGAACACTTTTGTTGGTCAATAAATCTGTGAAAGCAAAACAATCATTGCCATGATTAGAAGCAAGAATTTGGGGGGTTAATTATGGTCTCTTCATACTCCCAGGTGAAGGAAATTTAAAAATTCTGTCGATTTTTGCCATGAAAACAGGCTCTGGCCCAGTTTTAATGGCTGCTGAAAAAAATGGAATTTTTATTTTCATCTATTGTTGAAAGTCAAAACCAGAATGCAGCTTCACATCAGCTGCTCTCAGTCCCAGGATGTTGGAAAAACTATGCAAAAAAAAAACAACCCAAAGCACCATAATTGTGATTCAAGGGGTGGTGTGAATCCTTTAGAGCTTAATGTTAGCAGACAATCTGTTTAACCTTTGAGAAGGGAGTTTAAGAGGTGCCTGCATCATATGGTGTAGCATCTTCAGTAGATAAATTCAAATTAAAAAACTAAGGCAATCAATTCTTCTCGGAACAAATTCATCAGGACTAACTAGACACATTTTTGTAAGACATGTTTAATCAAACACAAGATTTATTGTATTTAGAGACTAATTATGGGGCTAAATGCAAAAAAAAAAAAAAAAAATCCAGAGTAAGTCAGTTGCCTGTGATGCACAAGATGTGTTAATGGTGCCATTTTAGCTGCAGACTTTATGGATCCTCTTTATGTGACAGAATTCTAATTTTCATTTTAAAATCTACATCTTTCTGGGTTCCTTGCTTAGTAACATAAATAATGAGCTTGAGTCACAGCAGTGTTTTCTGAACAATCTTCCCTTCTAAGAGGTGTAGGCAGCAACTTCACTGCCAATCAAGGGAAATATCTAAAAAGTAAATGCTGCAATCAAGCTCTAAAAGTTAATATCATGTGGAAATGAGTTCTAACTGCAAAGTGAGGTATCCAATTAATCCAGATGAAGCTGCTGCAAATTTTCCAGCCCTCTATAAGATCCAGACAAGTTGCTACAGAATGTACGTATGACTTGCCATAAGTTACACTGGAATTTGTCTAAGAATTTCATAATATTCTGATATTATTGGAAGCAAAACGTGCAGACAGGTTAAAATCCATGTCCATGTAGATGGCCAAGCAAGTGGCACCTTGTGTAGGGTTTGAATGTTCTCAGGATCCTATTTGCCTCCTTGCCCTCAGGACACACTGCTGGCAGTGTCAGTCTGACAATTATTTTCTGAAATAAATTGTTAGCAGATAGGTGCTACTGCAGAAACACATTTTTAAAATGTGGTGGCAAGCTTGGAACAGAGAGAGTGGAGCTGGAGTAGATGGCAAATGACCTCTCCACGTGCCCTGAGATGTGAATTTAACAGAAGGTGGTTGTGAAGTGTGATGGTGGAGCAAAAATATGTTCTACCTGCCTTATAAGAAGGGGAAAAGAAACAAAGTTTTCCAATATTCACTACTCTGCCTTTATGCCATGAAAATCCTAAGACAAGAGAGGCTGAATCAGGAATATTCTGCTACAGGCTCAGGTACACAGCACTGTAAATGGGTTTTCCCAGCCTTGAAAATCCGGGAGAGTAGGGAGGAACAAGGCTGCAGGGACTCTCCACCTCCTGACCCTCTGTCTTTCAGTCCATCTGGGATGGAGCAGGGTGCTGAGGGTGCCAGGGTGAGGGTTGTGCTGGATGTTCATTCTGGGCTTTCCCAGCTCTCCCTGTGCTGTGTCTTCACCCTGCAATTTCAGCAGTTTTGAGTGAAGGGTAACCAGCTTAGAAGCAGGGGGGGTACTTGCCAAACACTGGTGGGGGGAGAAGAGCCTCAGGGATGCTCTCAGTATTCAGCATCTCAGAAAAACAGACCAGTCTGCCTATTGTTTCATGAACCTTTTTAAAATCTGCAGTAAGTCAACTTTCAGGCATTTTACAAGTCCCATAAGCAAAAAAAAAAAAAACCAAAAAACCATATCCACATAACTCCTTAGCAACAACCCATGAATTAAAATAAAAAACAACCAAAGAAATGTGTGATGTGTTTGAACAACATCTCTTTTAACTATTCCACGTGTTCTAACATTGTCCAGCATTAACTGTGCTGATGACCCATTTTAATAAAGAGAACTTTGATCCTAGGTTATGCCATGGATGGCTTTAAGGTTAAATTAAGATGGGTGTTATCAAGCAGGCTGATCCACAAAGAATTGTTAGCTCTGAATTTTGAAGCAGAGTTATTATTTGAGAAACTTGTCTGACTTGTCATTTGAGAGCATGTGGTTGGGAATACTGTTGTGTAGGGGGCTTTTTAATTAAACATCTGACCACCAGAACCACCAGTGACCTATTTGATCAGTTCACAACGAAGAACATTTGAAAAGGCCTTGTAAAAAATGCACCACCGTTTTAAAAGCTTCATGAACTTAGGTTTTCTAAACAAACCACTATAAATTGTATTCACTACAGCTCTGTTCAGCCTATCAGGACATTGAAAAAGCCTTCAGAGAAATTGATGTCAGTCAGAGTGGATTTGTGTCTTTGGATTACTTGAAGTCAGTCATAAATGGCTTTATATTTCCTTTGCCAAGTGAAATTTTTCAAGAGCTAATGAATAGGTAAGAATCATATTATTTTCTTAGGGGACATTTTTTAGCACTGCTGTCTTATAACTTTATTATTGCTTCCTGTGACTACCATCATTAATTCATCTTACTTGTGCCTGTGTTGCAGTATATATGGCACAGTATACAAAAGCTGATATAGCAGGGAAAAAGAACAATTTCTATTTTTTTTTTCCCTTGAAGTGAGATACATAGGTTTAATGGAGTAGAAGCTTTAAGTTACTGCTTTCTAATTCCATTTGCTCACTAATTTGTGTTTGATTTCCTAAAGGAAGCATTACCTCCTTGCATTCCAGTGACTGGTGGTGTGGTGTGGTGTAAATCTGCTGGAATAGCAGCTCCACAACTGCTTGCACCATATTTGCACAGTGACAGTGTGGCTCCACAAGCCTCAGCATTTTAAATATAAGGGCATGGCAAGGAAAAGAAAGAAAAAAGTGAAACTGAAGTGAATAAATGAACTTGTGGTGAAAGTTTCATGCTGCTCTGCTCACTGTCAGTCACTGGGAAAGACAACTGAAGGCACAGTTCTGTGCTGCATAACCAAGCAACTTCATAGCTGGGAATTTAAACCAAATCAAAAAGAGTCAAAAATCTTTTGAACTTAGGTTCTGAAATGATGAATATTTTTATTAAGGCTTCTTTGAATCCTCAGAAATCATGCCATTACTGAATTCAAGTCTATTTTACTTCAGCATCTTTGTAGTACTATGGCCAAACCCCAAATCACTTTATGGTCAGAATAGTGTACAGAATATAAACAGACTGAAATCACTTTACAGCCCAGCTTCAAGGATCTCAGCAGGCAGATCTTAGACCACAGGACATTTTCCAAAATGGGATTTCCTGAATAGAACCACTGTCATACTCTGACCAGCTTTCTAAATCCTTATTTTCCTTTTTAAAGCCAAATAACCATAGGAATGAAAATTTTTTGTATCTTTTGGTTAAACCTAGTCCAGTATCTCTCATGATCAATCTCTTGTACTCAGAAACCAAAAGCTGTGAGAAGAAAACTGACAGGATAGACTTTATACTTGCTGGCAACTGTGCTGAGGGCATATGGCCAGTCAAGGAGAAGGGAGAACAACTTCACTCTTACACAGCATTTTTACTCCAAAATATTGCTTTAAGCTTTCCCAGGCACCCAAATCAAACAGAGTGAGGAGGTCAGGAACCAGATCAGGAACTGGTGCCTAGTGATTCCATGACTCACAGTTTATCCACTTAACCTGGTGAAAGAATGGAACTGCCCATGTCCAGAATAAGTTGGGAATTTTTTTTCCTGTCTCTGCACTAGTCAGCTGCACAGAGCTCTGTGCAGATATACATTTTGCAACAGCAGGTGCTGCATGAGTGTCATCTGCAGTAACCATATTGCTTTGTGCATTCAGCAGATAAATCTGATTTGCCTCTAATCATTCACAGTGGGATATAACAATGATCCACTATTACTTTGTCAAAAAATTGCTATTATGGAGGGTTTGTTTTTTTTTTCTTCCAATTAATGCCACTTGTTAGTTTAAATCTTCGAGTAAATCTTACTCTTAAGGGCAGTTGGATAATGGAAAGGTTTCTGCATGTATTCTTCTACTGGAGTTTTATTCCAACATTGAAAAATACAGTGTCATTTTAATGATGCTGTAAACAGAAATGCTCAAGCCTATGCATGCCATATCTCTTAGGTGATATTTCTCAGATAATACAATTCAAAAGCTCCACCAGGTGAATGGAACAACAAAATGAAGTAACTTAATAATACTTGATAATAAATGTAAAAGCAATTAGTGGGCTAGGGACAAGATTTCAAGGGTTTTAAGATTTTATTCATGTAATGTGACATTTCTTGTGCCAGGGACCTGTTTGTAAGAAATAATACATGACAGTATTTGATAGTTGTTTGAGGTATTTACATCTCATGGGCTCCTGATATAAAACTCAGGGCCTGTTGGAGTGGGTTCAATTTTGTCTGGAGATTTCAGCTACAATTCTATCCCTGCCTGGTTTAGGACCAGATCACCCACACATTCTCCTCTGTGTATGTCCCCTTGATTATATTGCACCCTAATCAAGCACATCCAAGGCACCATTGAGGTGGTTTTCACCCAAAGAACATCACTCATCTGAGTCCTGAATCCCATCACTTCTACTCTTGGAATTTCTTTCATTTTGAAATAAAACATCATCTCTTGAGGCTGTGTAAAGGGCTGCATAAACTGAAGGAATTCATTTCACAAAACCTTCCAGCATTCCCATGTGGGAATTGTGGAGGCTGTGCCTCTGGGCTTTGCTGGGGTTTTGTCCCTTCCTGAGTGAGAGGTGGGAGTGAAGAGTGTTCTTGACAGTGGCTGGGAGTAAATCATGCATGACCAGTGTGAAGGGTTTGGAGCAGAGGACCTCACTTCTAAGGCTCTTTTCTTGTGGCTGCCAGGATTTTTAATTGGTGCCTTTGATTTGTGATATGAGGTAAATCCTTGCTCCCAGCTGGTCAGGACTTTGATGAACATAATATCAGTTAAAAACACAAAGCCAGTTTTCAGCTGCAGAAGTGGTTTTTGTGTTACCCTCATGCTTCATTTCTTTGATTTATGATTTGTATAAAAGTATCAGATGCTAAGGCACGATGGTTAAAAATGTCTAAATTCCAAGTATTTTGTAAAGGACCAGTATGGGATGATGTATCCCATGGTTTTGCCAGCTCTCCATGCTGTTATGGCTCTAGTCAGTCAATTCTCTTGGAAATATATTCTTCTGAACTCAGATGTACCCATAAGCATACTTCCATAAAGCCATACCATGCAGAATTATTCTTACTACTTTTATAATTTAGCTGGCCTCCTACAGTAGATAAAATTCTGGATTATCCCCCCCAAAAGATGCACATTTTTATCTAGCCCTACAGTGGAGCAATATATATTCCTTAGTATTTCTACCTATGGCATCTAAATATTTTACTTATTGCCTTTCTAACACAGCCTGAAATCTGAAGGCCAGTTTTATCACTATAAAGAGGAAATGTTTGGAAATTTTAAAAATAAAGAATGCTCTGATGATGCTGTGATGTCACAGAGAGACGCAACAGAGATGACAAAGTTGGAGTGAGAGGAGAAAGAGAGATTTACTTTTTGGACTTTACTTTATATACCTTTCACAGAAAGGGACCACACTGGAAGAGAGAGGTTCAACCTCTTCAATTCCACTGGTCTTAGAAAATGTCTAACAGTTGTCTCTCTTAACTGGAAGGAATGTCAACACTAATATTGTTTATAGAAAATTGGTGAGAAACTCAAATATGTAAACAATCAGAAGGCTAGAAAGAACAACATGGCACTCTGAAGTGCCTCCTCAGCATTTATTCCAGCTGATTCAGCTTCATCTGAGCTTTGCCTCAAGGCTGCTGAGCTCCTCCCTGAGCTCCCCACCCGGAGCTGGAATGCCCAAATTCTTCCCTTTCTGTGAGAAAATCTGCAGGAGAATTGTGCAGTGTTGGCCAGCACTGCCAGAACCCCACAGCCCACTCCTCAACCTGCAGCATGTGGCAAACCCACTGCACCTCGGGGGCTGCTCAGTGGCCCCACAAACCCGAGGGAGCAACGCCAGAGCTGTGCACATCCCCACCGGGGATCCCTCCCCAGCTCCCCCAGGATTTTGGCAGCTCTCCTTGCTCAGTCCGGGAGGCAACTGCAGCGTTACTGAGCAAGGAGGTGGAAGTGGAGAGGTCTGCTGCTCTGATTGACACAGCTTTGGCTGGTTGCTCATTTTCAGGGCAGAATTGCTCTCTACAGTGTGATTCGAGGGATTGAGCAGCCCGTAGACTTCAGAGTGTGAAGAGATCTCAGCTGGGGGCTCAAAATAACTGTTGTTATCTTGGCCTTAATTTTAAAAATCATCTGTTATTTCATACTGTTTGTTTCATATTCATTTATCCAAGACAATAATCAGACACGAAATATCTATCCTTCCCACAGCTTTTTTTTTTTTTTTTTTTTTTTTTTTTTTTATTTAAATAACCCATTCCTCAACAGTATTGTTGGCAAAGCCCTTCCCTGCAGGGAAGGAAATTACTCCCCTGGTGAAATTTGAATGCCAGCAGTGCCTCTGTCTTCATTTATCTTGAATCTTTGGTGCTTGGCCCTTGCCAGCCCCTGTTCTGGGCTCTGGGCAGTGCAGGATGCTCAGCCCCTGGGTTATGGGGTGTCTGCTGCTCGCAGGCAGCATCCCTGGAAAAAGGCAAATTCCCTCCACACCCCTGGTGTCAGCTTGCAGTTGCCCAAAGCCTGAATGCTGTGATTCTTCTAATTTGTGTTACTAAGCTTTGTTGGTTGTTTAGGTGAGCTTAGCAAGCTGCTGGGCAGTCCAAACCCAGGAGTTTTTGGTAAAAGACTCTGGAAGTTCTACGTACCTCTGATAGTTTTTAGTTTTGTCCTTTGCATCCGATTACCAAATGCTCTTAATACTGTCTGCCACCATTTTAAGGAGCTTTAGGAGTTTTAAAAGCTTTTCTGAGGTGATTCTAGTAGGAAGCCAGCACATTTCTGATGATACCTGAGGGATGTAGCTGCCTGCAAAGAACCATCTGAAGCAGGAGTGCATTCAGCCCTTGGATCTTCCTGCAGTACCATTGAAACTGGTTAGGAGATGTGCCAATGGTTTCAGGGGGTTGTGGGGACAGGGCCTTATTGATTCGAAAGTAATTATCTATGAAATATGATACTAGTTAAGTTCCCAGAATTTTTAATGTAGCTTAACGTTTCCAGGGCTTTTGATGTTTTCAGATTTGGGTACAATGTACATGACAACGTTGAAAACAGTGCAATATTCTATTCCCCCTAGTTAGTTTCTCTACTGTTATGTGTAAATAATGAGAAGAGATGCATTAAATACTATCTCATTGTAGACGTGTGTAATGGGAATGTCTGTGCCTGAAGTGCCCCTCCTGGATTCTCTTTTATAGTCACTGGAGGGGAACAATGGGCAGGATTCATCTCATCAGTGGGAGATGTCTGCTCTAGGAGGAGATGAATCCTGTCCAGAAAGGGCCTCTTCCTCCTCAGTGACTGTAAAGGGAACAGAGAGTGGCTCGCTCAGGTGCAGGCATGTTCATTTGGTGAGATGAATTCCACAGTCAGGCACTTGGAATGGAGAAAATAAGTTGGCTCAGTTTGCATATTTAACAACAAAGAAAAGCCATGCAAGCTTACTGGAATGATGAGAGTTGCTCACATTGGCATCATAGTGATGGTGTGATGTTCTAGTCCAACGTGTCTATTGGAACATAGGGTACTTTTATAGAAAGTCACTAAGAAAAGCTTTACTTTTTTAAAAAAATCAGATTCGGACTGAAAGCCACAGGTAAAATTGTGTGGCAACAATTTCAAGAAAAACTCCAGGATCCTGGGAGCACCTTTGAAAACAAGCAGACAATTCCTTTGAGAAAAAGCACATATAAGGAAGTTGTAAGTTCCTATTTGTTATGTGAGTCACCTGTGGCTATGTATTTATTGAAAAAGAGATGTGTATCCACACAGAGATCACCCTTGATTAAATTCAGTTAAAAAAATCTCTTGGCAATGCTTCCTCCAAGTGCATTCTTATTTCTAATCCTATCAAACCTAAAGTCTTAATGAGGTGATTTATTTTTCCTGCTCTGAGAAGAATACAGTGAGTGAGAGAGGGTGAGACATGAAAGCATTGCAAACTCTTTTTTTCCTCTAGCAGAATAGACCCAGCTAAAGGAGATGAACATTTCTCTAGTGGCACTGTTCTTCAGAAGCTGTGCAGATACATCCAAGATGTTTATCCCTCTTTAAAGCAGGCTTCCTTTACACTTGATGAGGTAGGAGCAATTATTTTTAGGTGCTGCCTCCGTTAATTATTATTACAGCTAAGGATTTGTCTCATATCCTCTTCAAAGTTATCTGGTGGCTGCCAGTGTTTGTTTCCTGTTAGAGAAACACACAGAGTCTTTTTGTACAAATTCCTTTAATACAGACATGTGCAGCTGGGGACTAAATAATCTGTAACAACTTCTCTGATGACCAGAAATTTTTGGCCTCCTACAACATGACTTCAAGTCATGTTGGCCAGTAGTTTAATCCTCCCTGTGGCTGCCTTTGAACTCCTGCTAGTTTTTCTCTACATTTTACGGAGCATTCTGGCAGAAATGAGAGCTGGTGCTTTCGCAGAAGTTACATTGGTATGAGAGAAATAAATAAAAATAAATAAATAACGTAACACCACGTGCTGCAGGAGACCAGTGGGTTGTGATTGGCATTTCAGTGGAAGGCAGGCATTAAAATGTGCAGGATGAAGCCACACCTTAACCTGAGGCACAGCATTTTGGAGAAGCAGGTGTCAGGGGTGTGCACATCCAGACATGGCACTGAGCAGTGCATTTATCCCCAGGCCCCCAAGGAACCACAGCAGGAGAATCTCTCTAGATGAGGAGATAAAACCAGTGTGAGGGACAAAGTCAGTGAGAGTCAGAACCGTGCAGCAATTATTGTAGCCCCATAGTATGGGATATAAAAAGTGCTCTCACGTTTGTAAGAGGTTTGTGTTTGCAGTTTCCTGCCCCACAGCTGGACTGTAACACTGTAATCTGCTTTGTCCAGGCCTGCAGTTTCTAAAGTTCTGTTTCTTCCTGATGTTTGGGGTTTTTGAAGCTTGTTCTTACAGCTTGAACATAAACATCAGATGATTGTTTCTATAACAAAATCTAATGTCTGGAATTCTTTCTGTGGGTTGGGCTTTCTTTGATGTCCCTCTGGTTTGTGAGTGAAGAGTTCTGTCACTCTCTCACCAGTCACAGTGGCCTGTCCAAAATGTATAAAAGGGCTCAGTTGAATGAAGAGGAGTCAGACCTTTCTCTCTCCAAGCTGTCTTGGGGAAATCTGTGTCGTGTTGTGGTTCCCCACAGTGACACTGTGTGTGCCCAGCCTGCTGCCCCTCAGCTGGCTCCATTTCCAGCAGCACCTCCCCTGGCATTCCCTGCACCCTGGGCTCCTTTTGGTGGTGAGTTCTGGAAGATGAGCTCTGCTAAGAGCTGCCAGTCCCACTGCCCTCCCTCTGCACTGAGCTGGGCTGGGCTGCCTCCCTGCCCTGTGCCACGATTTGTGTGTCCCACGCTGGCTTCTGTGATCATCCCTTTGGTGGACAAGCTGTAATTTTTTTTCTTTTTTTTTATTACTTTGATTTGCTACATATTGCACTCCTTAAATTGTAGGCTCTGTATTTCTAAATTGACTGAGCAAATAATAGTCGGGAAAAATTAAAGCTCTCAGTCTGGTTGACACAAGCAAAGGAAGCACTGGGCAAATCTTCAGAAGCACTCTTGGCATTTTTTATTAGATGGTTTTATATCGATGATATATCACAATTCCTTTCTAATAAAATTACATAAAAACTGTTCATTTTAGCTCGGCAGTATTTCATCCATACCCATATACATGTATGACCTCAGAGGGAAAGAATTCATTTAGCAATTTATAGGAAAAGAAAATCAGTTTCATACATTGCAGTAGTTTAATAATTTAATAATAATAATAATAATAATAATAATAATAATAAATAATAATAATAATAATAATAAGTGCTTACAACATTCAGGCAATGATTCAGTAAAGCACTTTACTACTATGATTTTTATTCATTTACTGAAGAGGAGCTTTCCTGAATGCAGTGGTTAACAAAGGCAGAGGTATTGGAGATGGTGGAAAGGCAGGCAGAAGAAAGAACTATTTAATCCCCAGCATCTGAAGGCTCCCACTGTGAAAGAAATGCATGTAAAATAGTTTATATTTATACATAACATTATGATTTTTCTCGTTGGAACAGATCAGTACATCCCCACTCACATCACTGATGCTGGCCTGACTTAGATAATGATCTGGGCAACAGAATTAAATCCTTTTGACTAAATAAAGGTGAGCTTGCAAGGTGGCCAAATAAGCAAATGTTTAATAAATCCTGAAGTACCATGTCTTTACACTCCCATATTATCTAAGTTTCGAACAAAATGCAATTTCTTTTTATCATAACAGATGTTTCACTGTCCTGGGTTAGATCTGGTCAGTCTGTACAATTGTTTCTGGTGAATTACAAGCTGTCTTTGTAGCTCCAGTACCAGATTCCCTAAGTTATTTACTGGGGGAGGAAAGTACATTATCAGGGTTTGCTTCCATATGATTTAATGCAGTGACAAGAGTCTCTAAAGAAAATTCAAATACCAGACAGTAGCTGCACAAGACCATTATCTTTTGATTGCCAAACTTTAAAGTATTTCCCAGACCAACTGATGAAGTAAATAATTGCTCATCCTCTATATTATTACTGCCACCCTGGATCTCTGTGGAGGACTAAAGGGAAAGAGAATTTTCTTAGGGTGAATTTTATGAACACAAAGATATTTGTCTAGTGCTTAGCCAAGAAAACTGAATCACTGAAGGAACTATTTACTCCTAATTTTTCTGTTATTGTTCCAAAGCCTTTATTCCACTTTTTCTTCTTTCTGCCCATTATGTCTCCTCAGGTTTCTTTAGAGAAAATAAAGAAACAATCTTAAAAAGTATGCAGGCTGCTGAAACATGTGCAACCTCTCAGTTATTGTAGTTCAGGATGATCTGGCAGTGTTGAGTGACATGTTGGAATCAGCATGGCTTTGGTAAGTGTTTGTTCTTCTTTATGCTTATGGGGAAAAGACCACCAGAAATTACCTTCACCAGCTTTTATAAAACCTGGTATTTCAAATGGAAAATAGAGCCTTCCAGGAGTTAATTAATTGATCCAAAGCAGACTGGATAGCTTGGATGTCATAAATTTAAAGACTTGTTTGAAGGAACCAGTAGTAAGTGTTTCTTTTTAATTCTGTAATCTCTTTTATAATGACTGTGGAAAAATGCTGGACTGTGTTTTTGTAAACTCTTATGCTCTGTGTACAGATTTTAGCTAAGTTAGTAGGTTCATATTCATTCTAACAATCAAATAATCATCACTTCTAGACTCTATTTCTGAAGCATCAGTTGCAAAGCAATCTGATGGTTACTAGAAGTTTTTGGAAACTCCAGCAGAATCTCTTGCTCACCCATGTGAATGCAGCAGAAGAACAGTAGCAGCATTTCTTAGCTTTTTGGGGTTTTTTTCTCCTCATATTTTGCTCTTTATTATATGTGTTATTCTTTGTAATGTACATCGATTCAAATGGATTCCAGGGAACATCGTGGAGCTGGGTCAGGGTGGAACAGGGAAAGGTTCTTTCCCCAGAGGGTGTCAGCAGTGCCCAGGGAATGGTCACAGCCCCGAGCCTGCCAGGGAGATGCACAGGGTGGGATTGTTGGGGTCTGTGCAGGGCCAGGCATCAATGGTCCTCGTGGGTCCCTTCCAGCTCAGGATAATTCTGTGCTTCCATGAAAATATATTCTATGTACTGCACAGACATTGCATATTTCCCTGGGCACAGCTTTGACACTTCTGAATTTGCAGCTGCCTTACAAAGTTTTCCTTTGGAACCATTCACCCAAGGTACAGAGAGGTTATTTGCTGAAACCCACAGGCAGCACTTGGCCAGTTTTCCCTGACAGAAATAAATACTTTTTTTGCTCACTGAGTTATTCCAAGAAATAACCTAAGCTGCAGTTTGCAAATCTACTACCTTGTGTAAGGAATCTGTTCACAATTTCCAGTATCAGCTCTCTTTTAGGTTTGTGTCAGTGTGCAAACAGACTCCATATTCAGCTTTGTACTCTGGAGTGTTTTTGAGAGCTACCAAAGGGTCAAGAGAGGTGACAGAGACACCAAAGGAGTGCACAGGTGTCAAGAGAGACACTAAATGCACAAAAAGAGGTTCCATTGTACAGCCCTGGATGGTGTGCATTGCTTTGAAATATTGGGATATTAGGAAATTAAACAGGATAATTTTCTTCCTCGATGGCTCCAACAGCAACAACTTTTGATGCAGCTGCTCAAGTTCATTCCAGAACCTGGAACCAATCTAGATCCCCCAGCCAGCTAAGACAATCCAAGGGGTTTCTTCACCTCCAAAGTCACCTGAAATTCTGCACAGTACAATGTTTGGTCAGATCTGAAATTATGCTGAGACTTTTTATCAATACAGGATCCTGGTTTTGTTTCTTCTCAGAACCTTCTGTATTTAACACACTCAATTTACTCATGAAAAACACTTTTAATCTGAGTGCTGTTGCTGCAGACAGACCCTAAAGCAAGTTCAGTAGGCCAGATTTCATCATTATTTTCCCTTAAGCAAAGCCATTGTCTTCAAATTATGCCCTGAGTGACTCAAGTGCCACTTGCAATGCACTCAGTCCTTGTTTTACAGGGTTTTGTTTCACAGGACTGGGAGGAGGAGCAGGCAGCAAAAGCTCAGTGTCCTCAGCAGTCACAGACATTCCTCAGAAGCAAATCTATGTAGGCAGATGAGGGGATGATTTCCTGCAGCCTTTCCAGTCTGATTTTAGAACAAATATTTTCATGGGTGAGTTTTGGGCCTGAGGTAGCACCATGCTTTGAAATTTGTACTCTAATTTTTTTAGGTGAAAATAATTTTGGTTTAACTTTGGTGGTTTACAAATATCTTAATGGAATGTCTGAATCTTTCTTATTCCAGCTTGTAATACTGCAAGTGATAACCCAGGCCATTTTAAGTGTAAAATTTGTCATTTTAGTTCATTTTTCCGTGTGGTAATGCTATCAGAACTGCAGGAGCACTTTTTTTTTTTTTTTTCTTACCATCATTACAAATTCATTCATCTTTTACGTGGAGGAAATTCTTTCAGAAAAATTAATGGAAAATTGGAAAGATTTTCAGAAGATTTTGCAGTCCTGTGATCCTGAGTGTAGCAGCATGATGAGTAGAAGTTCTCCAGCTGTGCTGTCCCTCTTTGCCAGATCAACAGTTTGAGAGGCAAGGTGAGGATGTGAGAGTTGTAACAGGTTTAAGGTAAGTCCTTTTCTTCCCTAGCTTTCTTCCTGTTTTGAATATGGCAGCTCTAGCTGCAGACATTGAGGCTTTTGGTTTGCCTCAAGCAAATCCGAAAGAGAAGATTGGTGGAAGAGATTCCCCATTCCTTGTGTGATCAGCTTGTGACTTATTTAGTCCCTGAATGGTGGAATCTCTTATGAGTGTGACATTATTTCAGCATTTCAGAGGTGACACAAGGCTTTTCTCAACAGCGAAAATCCATGCTGCAGATCCATGACATTATCAAATATTATTTAGCATTAACAAACACCAAGCAATCAAAATTAATTAATGTTTTTATTCAGTAGACTGTTGTTGTAAATAACAAAGAATTTAAATTCAATATTCTCAATATAAAATGTAATTTTCAGTATTAACAGGGTCCCCAAAGTGAGGAGTCCAAAGAGCTACAAGCATGAGTAGCATGGGGTCAAAATATGCAAGTCCCAAAGAGAGAGAATTATATTAAGCATTTTATTGTAATAACATTCCAGTTACATAATCAGGTCAGTCTATAATCAGGTCTAATCTCTCTCAGGAGCTCTGGTTTTCTCTGCTTACAGCCAGTGACTTTCACAAATATGTAGAACTCTCTCTTACCTTTGAAAACATAATAGAAAAAATCAAAGAAATCATTTCCTGTCTGCCCCTCACAACCTGGTGTCCTGCTGATCAATCTGTGTGAGGAGCAAACACAACAGCATCAATAGGAAAGGGTTTTTTTGAAAACAATCTTTTATCCTGAAATATGAATGAGCCTGAGCGTGATCAGTGCAACCAATTCTACCACACACATTTTCTTTTCTATAAATGTCTTAAGAGAAAACTTTGGGTGTAATGCACTGGGTTCATAAAAGTCATGTTCCCAGCACAGTGTGCTATAACTATGTGCTTTCACCATTTGTCACTTTTATAGCTCTGTGTTGTGTAGTATATAATTAGTCATTGATCATGAACAAGTAATTATCCTTTGAATTACCTGGGACTCGACAGTTATACAATTTTCTAAATAATGTTTCTACCATTATTTGTGTCAATGAGAGATCTGTACTGCACGAAAAGTCAGGAATTGCAGCCACTTTGAATTGGAAAGTGGCCCTTACTTGAAATTCAAAACATTACCTCTAAGAAAATAGTATAGAGTGAGGGACTGAGAGGCAAACTGTTATGGTTTAATTCAGTCATCATCGTGGCTGATGGCTGTTCTGCCTTTGTTCTAGCAGCATGAAAGAGAAGCCTTGTGAGATCAGCCCAGGAAAATGCTGGGCACTGAGGCTGGGCTCCAGCAAAGTGCAGGGAGGTGTGGGTTGGGGGGAACATGCAGCACATTTGCATATTTGCATTATTAATCTGCAGCATTGCTGAAAAGTGCAGGTATTCAGGCAAGCAAGGTGTGGAGCATAGATGGGATGAGTTTGGAATCCTCTCATGGGAACAGCCTCTAAAGGACACAGGTGAAAGACAAGGCTTGTGTCCTGTTGTCAGGGGCATTCAGGTCTTGTACTGTTCAGAAAACAGGGTCTCCTTCACACCAAATCTAATTCTTCTGTAGCAAACATCTCTTAAGGCACCTGTTCTTAGCAATATTTGTCAGCAGGCTCACGGTCTAGGCAGCTGATGACTGCTCTGGGGAAGAAATGTAGTTCTTAGAAGAGGATGAAGAGAGAATTCACACTCAGCAGTGTGAAAACAACCTGGTTGATTGGAGAAGTGTTTGCTGTAGCTAATTAGGTTAGAAGGGCTCACCCACGGGTGAGGAGATTTTTCATAAAATCCCCTTGGCTGTAATCTCCTTTTAGAGTTCTCACTCCGTGATTTAGCCTGACCCTTTAAACGTGCATTTTGCCTTGTGCCTTTTAACAAGTCTATATTTCTTAGTTCCAAACGTGGCGTTAATTTTTATGTTAAATCTTATTTAAGACATCCTAGGGAACTGTTGTGGATTATGTGGAGAAACAGTGGATGGCACTGTTCATTCGCTACTCTAACGTGGTAAGAAATGCCAGTTTTCAAAAAGGCTGTATTTTAAAATAATAAGGAGAAAAGATTAAAAAAAAAAAAAAAAAAAAAAAAAAGAAAAAAGAGAGAGGTAATTGACTCCTCTAAATGCATACACACTGGCTTAAGACTATCACATCTGTGCTGGGAATGTTGTAACCAGATTGGGGATTTAGCACGGGTGCTTTGAGGGATGCAGGGGTTTTGAGCAAAAGGTGATGAAGTGACTGAATTACATTCTGAATTCCAGTGGTTCAGCTACATCAGTCTTATTTATTTGAAATGATACTTCTGCTTTGGGGGGCTCCTGCTGTAATTGGACTTTTGCATTGATGTGACTCATCCGGAGGCACTTGAGGACAATACTGCCATCGCTGCAGCAGAATAACTGGCATGCTTGTCCCAGATGGCTTCCTGGGAGATGGCATTCAGACTGGGGAAAAGAGGGAACAATTTTTAAGGGCATTTGGAAGCCTTTTATGGATTAGAATCACAAAGCAGATGTTGCCGTGTAGTGTTCACGGCCATTTTCTCTGTGAAGGATACACTTCTCTTAGCTAAACAGAGCTTCCCAACTGCTGGAAAATGGTGACTCCTTCCCCTCCTCATCACCCCCCTGACATCTCCCACAGTATATGTGGTGTGGATTGCATTTCTGAAAAGAAATGCAAGCTTTGACTTCTTTTCTCATTTTTCCCCTGAGGGAATGCATAGGAAGGATGCACTTTATATATTCAGTTATGAGTGTTTTTTTCCTACCACAGGTATTTTTTTAGTGTCCTCTAAATAGAAATGGAGTAAGTGAAGTGTAGAGAATGCCACGTGTCCACAGGAGCCTTCTGCTTTCACCCAAGACTGCTCCAAATCTTCACGAACATGAATGAAATCCTGGGAGGTTGAGCAGCTCAGGAAAGCAGTGACACAATGATAGCAAGGGCTCTGACTCTTGAGCTCTGCTAATTTATACAGGAGGGATTCCAGAGGGTCACTTAGCAGGGACACCAGCTCCACCTCTCCATTGGAGGTTCCCTGAGAACTGCAGGAGGGGCTGAGCAAGCAGCGTGCCTGGCTAAAGCCAGGAGCACTGCCTTAGCCTGCCAGGGATTTCAGTTTGTGCCAGGCACTGAATGAAGGCAAACAAGGGCTTTCATTCATGATTTCCAACTGATTTATTTGTGCAGGGGCTCTGATCTTAGCTCCCTCTCCCACCAAGTCCCCCAGCTCCTGTCCTTAATGAGAATTTGTGACCAGTAATGGAAATATAATATTACATGAAGTCTCTAGAAGAGCAAATCTGGCCTCTGCTACTGCAGTGGTGATTTTGAACCAATCATCTGTAATGGGAATATTGATATTTCTGCACCTTTTCCACCTACACCACTCCTTCTCTTTGGAGTGGTTAAGGTGGAAGATCCTGTTCCACATGACCTTCATTAATCCTCAAAACTTCCAGCAGGCTTCTCCTGCCTCGGAAATGTTTTCTAAATCTGTCTTTGCAAGACACTAGGATGTATCTAAGACCTGATGGTTGGCTCTTTCTGTGTAATATTTTTTAGGTACTGAGTGTTCCTGCAGATGCCTCCCTCAATTGGCTCCAATATGAGCTGCACTTCAGTCAAGAAATCAAACCTGGGGTTTTTTTCTGCAATCTGAGTTTGTCCTTCCTGTTCTTGAGGTCAAAAGATCATTCAGAAATTCCTCAAAGTTATTTTTACTGAGGTCCAACACCATTCCTACTGAAAGACTGTCAAAGCAGAGAGCTGGTAAGATACAAAAAAATGCAGATGACTCACCAAGATGGAATATAGCTCTGTCACTAGGACACAGAACGCCAAATTCAACATAAATCAGAGACCTCACTGATAAATATCCCCATCCCCAGCTCCCCCAGCTCCACCATCTGGGGCTTTATCCACACTTTCAGCCAGCTCCCTGGCACCCAGCCCTGGTGTGACAGAGTGGAGGGCTGGGCTGGGTTTGTTCAGCCTGAGAGGAGGACTCTGTGACCCAGGGAGAGTCTGGGGCCTCACACAGCTGGGAAATGTGCTCGTGCCTTATTCCTTAAAGGCAGAAACCCAGCATCCCTCTCAGTGCACACTTCAACAGCTGGGCAAGGCACAGTCCAGAGGAGCACACAGGCTGATTGCTTGGCTAGCTGCTAAAACATGGAAATAAAAAAGGATCTGCCTTCCCTGGTAGAACATGAAGAGCCTCCCTCCCTTTTGTGACTGTCACCTCCACAAGAATTGTGAGAAATGTGTCTGAAGGCCCCTAGAACTCTCCAGTTTGACTGGAATTTTTAAATGGACACCAAATTTAGGGGAAAGGCTGACAGATGTGGATGGAAAAGCTGATTGTGTTATTCTTATTTTCCTAGGAAAGTCGGGTGAGTGTGGTGTGTGTTGGAGGGGAATATAATTTGAAATATGAGCTTGCCTGAACTCAGGATAGATCCCAAGGATCTCCAGTGACTCTTGTGTCTCTTAGCAGGCTTTGAACTCTTTGTGACTCTGTAATTACCGCCTGAAAGCAGGAATAGATTTCCTAGAAATATGTCAGTAACTCTCCAGTTCCTCCTCTTCCCTGTTTTTAAAGCTAGGTACTGTCTTTGCATTTCTGCATAGATTTAGGAGACAATTTTAGCTAGTTCTTTAAGAGCTAATATGAACACATAGCAAGATTCTGTAATTTGTTCTTTCCTTATTTGTTATTGATATTCATTGTTCAAGAAACCTGCTGATATTTGACTTTTATCAAAGATGGATACAAAAGAGGCTTTAAGTGTTTCATACCCTTAATGCAATCTGCTGGCAGTGTTCTTTCTTTGTTGAATAGAAAGCCAAATTTTTTCCTGATCCCTCTCGTTCTACAAATGCTTCAGTAATAAGAATTCTTATTACTCTTGGTATCTTTTTTCATATTGAATCTCCAATTGTGTTCTGGGCTTTCACATTCTGATCATATATACTGTGCTGGTATGCTTCACTGATGCACCTCCAGCTATCTTCAAGTTATTTTCTCTTTAGACTCCTTTCCCATGAGACTACAGTTCCTTGAGAAAGTAGAAATCTACATTTCCCCCCTCTCTTCTCTTACCTTCCTTTTGTAAGTGTCATAACTTTGTCATTCCATCATCATTCCTGCTTAAGCTGCATTTTACCATTTCAAGTAGTTTCTCTGTGTTAACCAGGATAAAATACAGAAAGACTTTCCCTTCCTGGATTTTGTGGCATCAACAGGATGTCACTGCCACTTTCTGATGGTCTTCTGGACAACCCCTGTTCTGCTGTAATCATTACTCAACCAATTACAAACAGATCTTTTACCCTTAGGGAAAGAAAAATCCCCAAATCTCCAAGAGCTTCAAATCTAAAGTTATTGTCCCTGTGGCTAAGGTGTAGTAGTCATCCTACCACTGTAACACTGATATTCTCAAAGGGTTTTATCCATAGAACTCTAAATAAGGCTGAACTTACTGACCTGTAAGATTCAGGATCTACCAAGAACCATAAAGACTTCCAGGTCCTGCTCTTTACACCACATTTCTTATGTTCATGTGCTGACATGTTTGTTCTGTTTTGTCAGCTTTTGTCTCCTCTATGGCCCTGTATAACCTAAATGCATAACCTAAGGCCAAGTCATTTTAGGTCCTCAGCTAAGTGGCTGTGATTAATCCTTTCTTGGGAGCTTTTCTGGCAGCTCCTTTCTTCAGTCTGGTCTAAGGCTTGCCTGCTAGCAAAAGGAAGCTGATGGACAGCTTTTATAAAGCTGGTGGACAAAGAGAGCTCTTCTGTGAACAAGATCCTGACAGGGAAGATGGACTTTAGATGACACCCTGCAAGTGTCACTCACCCACTTCCAGAACACAGCCAGCCTTTGGCTCAGGCTTGAAATTCAGCAGGGAGAAAGGGTATAAAGGACATTTGAGCTTCATCACCTGTCCTTTAATTACCTGCTCATTTTTCTCAGGGATGCCCATGGCCCATGTTGATAGGCAGGAGGATGTGGAGTGTCCCTCACTGGAGAGATTCCAGACTCCTCTCTGCACAGTGCTGTGCCCTGTGCTCTGGGATGGTCCTGCTGGAGCAGGAGGGCTGCAGCAGAGGGGCCACTGAGCCATTCTGGGGCTCTGGGGGTCCCAAAGGAGTGAGGCATGTTCGTGGAAGAGGATGCCCAACTCAGCCCCTTTTCCAAAGAGCACCCTAGCATCTCTGGCTTCACTGACCTGGCTTTTCCAGGAACTGCCCAGGTAGGTGCAGACCCCACCTTTGCACCCTTGGACTTGTCTAGTTTTTAATGCAGTTCAAAATCAGAAAGATGGGAACTGCAGCTGTGTTAAGGACCCTGGGATAACATCACCATTTCACTCTGCCTCCTCCAGTGCCTCCTCCCTGTAGGGTCATCATCAATCCCTCTCCTTTAAATAAACAGACACTTTGCCTTTTGTGAGAACAGAACAATGACCTAGCCACACAATTTAATGTGAATTAACCTTGCATGCAATTTCAGCAGAGTTTCATCAGGTTTTTTTCTCCAGATGAAAGTGCTCATAGATGAGACTGTTGTCACCAACATTACTATTGTGGCTGATTCTCTTCAGCTTTGATTGGATTTTTGCAGCCAGATTTCCTTATCACTACTGTTAAGCATTTGATCTGATGGTAAATACTTCAACTGAACATAAAATGTGCTTGCTTATCCAGAAGCTTTACATTCATAGAAAGGAATGATAATTTGCTAATTTTTCTCAAACTTTTAGCACTCCTTATGCTGTTCAGTTATTTAATGATTTCTTTTTCTTTTAATCTGTATAATTAAGTAAAATATAATGGCAAGAATAATCACTGTAGGAACATTTGGGAAGTCAGGACAGAGCTGTGTAGGATAGTTATTAAAAAACACATCCAAATCAGGAGTTCCAAAGCATCTGAAGGAAACAAAAGGTTCTGGGTCTGAACCCATTCTGCAGCATTTCTTGTCTGGGAGTTAATTGTGGCTCGTGAGGAGCAGGGATGGCAGCAAGTTCTACAAACGACAATTTTCCTCAAGTTTGCTAAATGAATTAATGTGATTTCTTCTGGCACTTGTTGCTTTCCAGGTGAAGTTTTATCTTTGCCTCTTCCTTGGTGCTTTTGTTTAAAGTCTCAGAAATACAGTCAATTTTTTTCTGACTCTTCCAGCACAGATTTGAAGTTGTATACAATAAAACTCTATTTTAAAAAATCTTATTATCAATGCAAGGAAGAGAGATAATTTTCAGTGTCACTTAAAATTGAGCCATAGGATAAAACACTTAGATAGTTACTACTTAAAACAGCATATTTAGAAAAAAAAAAGGCCATTATAGGACTTTATTTCTCATCTAACCTGTGTTGGAAGATCATGGCATGACAGTCAATTTAATCTACACTCAATAGATTGAAGTTAGGGTTACCAGATGGAGGCTTGAGTTTTGGGGGGAATTCTGGAAGTTTTAAAAAAAAAAAAAAGTTATCAGCAGTAAAGTATGGAACAAACCTTTCCTGGGAGATCTTGAACTTTTCTATTTCAAGTGAAGGCTATTGGTGAAATTAGGAGGAGATCAGGGAGATGAATTTTAGCACACCGTCTGTGTTCTTTGGCTCCTGCTCCAGCTAGGCTGCTGATCAGGCCAAGAGGGAGGCTGGAACATGTGGGATGTGAACTGAGATCCACAGGTAGTTGCTATGGAGTTGTCACCACTAACAGATTGCAAAAAGTAAATGACTGATTGCCCTGCCTTGAGCAGATCCTCATCCTCAGCATTTTGAAACTCTTACTCACAGTCTTGGAATCACATTATATCCTAAATTATAGTCGATGGTTTATAGTAGTGATGTTCAGCAGCTTTTTCTGTGTAAAAAGCCAGAAGACAGCAGCCAGTCCTTTAAGGAAAAAAGACATTAATGTCCAGTTTTATTAGCAGCACATACAGCGAGAACTCTGTGGTGTGGCCTGGGTTTAATTTAAAATACTGCTTTGGAATGTTTAAGCTGTTAAGGAATGTTGCTGCTAGAGAATGCTGAAGTGCTGTTGCCTATAATGCAATTGATGGTTTTATTAGGGTATCAAGAGTCCCAATAAGAGGTCAAGGTTTGCTGGTGGTACAGGCACAGACGTGTTGTCCCTCCATATCATGACAACCTGGTCTTCATTGATTTGCTGTTGCTAAAGAGTGAATAAAAGAAAAGTGTATTCACAGTTTGGGAGCACATTTTTTTTTTCATCTCAGCTACTTGCTTAACCCCATCAGTCATTTCACTGCTTTCAAGGCACTGCAGTCAAGGGGTTTCATTTTCAGTCCTTAAAGACTGAAAGTTCACGAATCTGAGCCACTTGCTTGGGGTGGAAGCCTCAGTGTAGACTAAAGCTACTAAGTAATTATCCATTCCTCATTTCTTTTTAAATTTATGCTTTAGGTTTAATTTTAATTCTGATGCCATTGAAGTCAAAGACAGTTTTGCCATTGGTTTCAAGGCCTGTTTTAACTTCCATATTGCTCCTCTGTAATTTTTCTCAGAGGCTGCATTTATTTTTTTTCATGCTGTTACTACTATTTTCTGCTGTCATTATTTCTCTTTTAGGAGTAAGACAAGAGGAAGAGCTGACTTGTGGGTGGCTGACATAATACTCAGGTTTTTCCTCATTCAGGCCTAGAAGTTTAGAAATTTGTGAATATAGTTTGTGAATGCAGCCAGCTAATCAGGTACCCACCAAAATATGTGCACCTTCACATCCAGTAGCATAATAAAAGGGTTTTGAAACCAGCTGACCTCGGGGGAAATGAGTGTGCCAGCTCTTTGATTTAAATCAAGGATCAACAGTGTTTTGTCTGTATTTAAAGCTTTTGCCAATTATGAGAATCACAGCTTTTCTTTCCATATGTTACTATATCGCATGGTTGTAAAAGGAAGTGTGACCCACATTTAATATAAAGTAAGTCTCAGAAACCAGAAGGCAAAGGAAAAAACCCTCCTAACTTTTTTCTTTTTCAATGATTTGTGATTCACTGGGGTAGAGGGTGGTCTGTAGCTACAGAAAAAGAGACCTGATCTTCTTCTTATAATCTCTAGTGGGAAGATAACATAAGTGCAAATGTTCTTGACTATATTTCAATAGAAACTCAAATAAAAAAAAAATAAATAAATAAATAAAAGATTGTGCAAGTCTGCAGGGAGAACAGGGTTTAAAGGGTAAAAATTAGGAGAAGTAATAATGATGCAGTAAAAACTATTTAGTGTTTTTTGTAAGCAGTTGTACAATCTCTGTGTGCCAGCGTATGTAAATCTTTTAAAAAGAAATGAAACATTCCTTTACAACAGACCATTATCTTAGAGGGTTTTCTATCAATCAGGAGTTGGGTGTAGTGAAATGTCAGTGTGTACATTTTTCTATGCAAGTTTTTCCCATTTTGAAATCTGTCATGAATTTCTTCACTCCTCATTGTGGCTCAGATGCTGCAGAAACGTCCTAAAATGCTCAAGAGGTTACACAAGATGCTTTTCCTCTTTTTCCCCACAGAAGCAAGGCAAAACAGGCTCCTGGAGTAATACTGCACAATGAGCAGAGGAATCTGATCTCAGGCAGTCACCAAAATAGATTTTCTATGGCCTAAAAAGTACCTTAGTCCTTCAGGACTGGAAGCACATGAGTGTCCTGCTGGGAGAGTGGCTGATCCTGCTGGGCTGAGGGATGATAAACCTGTGACAATGCCAAGCTGCTTGGGTGGCACTGATCCTTGCCAAAGCAGCAGGCAGAAGGGTTGCAGGGGTGATGCTCTGTTAAGGGGTTTTGATGGCAAATCCCCTGGAACAGCTCACATTGATGCAGAGTGCAGCAGGGCTTTGTTCACTCTGAGATTCCCTCCTTCCTCTCGTGCTGGGGAAATTGCAGCAGCTGAGGCCATTGCAGCAAATTGGACAGCACTGAAGCTGCTGCACTTTGTCAAGTTGTGCTGTGAAGAATCCAGTTGCAGGATTTCTTGGTTTGTTTATTTTTTATTACTGTGCTGTTTATCTTTAATACACTTTCAGTATTTGCTGCGCTTCGTCCTTGCAGATGGGAGATTGGATGGGCCAGGAGCTCCATTATGTGACAGCCCAAACCACAGAGCAAATGATGTTAAATATCACTGCTTGACTGCTGAGGAAAGTCCCAGTCACCTTAATGACATGCTGATGGATGTCTCTGGGGTAAATACCTCGAGCTTTGGCTCGCTTTTAGCAGTATTTTGATCCAAACGTGTTTTAAAAGTTGGTTTGGAGGAGCTGTCAGGAAAGTGGCTCTAAAAAATTGTGTTGGATTTCAAATCTGTGTTGTCAGAAACTTCCAGTTTAAATACATTCAGTTTTCAAGGCAAACCATTTTTTTTTCTTTTTATTCTTAATTGTTTTCTCTGCAGCCTCTGCCAGGAAAATGCATTCCAGGTTATTTTTTCCCCATCCTTTTGTGAGCATAGCTATTAAGTATTCTGCAATTAGCAAAGAGTATCTCTGCTCTACTCATTCATGGAACAGCCCATCTATTCCTGAGAATGATCCTTCAAGGTGTTCTCAGTCCCCAAAGTTTGCAACACGGGGATCTTAATCAAGAGTTGATTTTCCATCTTTTCTACATTTGGTTATTATTTTCTATAAGGCAAAACTACAAATGCTTCATATTCTTAAACTGCATTAAAATACCTGCCTGTTGCCAGTACAAATCAAGAGCAAACCTTTGGTATTTGTATTTTTAAAATATGCAGTAGACCTGTTAAATATATTTCGTTTAATATATTTAGTTAAATATTCCTTGTTAGGACACCTATCTGCTTTCTGTGGAACAGACAGCAACGGTGACAGGATCAGCAATTCCTGAACAGCTTTTTGCTTGCCTTGAGGAATTCCTGTACCCACTGGGTTTGTTGGGAAGGAACCTCACTCCATGTTACATTAGCAAGAATTCTGTCGACAGTTTCACACCCAAGCAGTTAAGGAAGAGCCTCCCTGGCTCTTGCCATCTCACAAGTAAGCAAGAAAAAGTTGCACAGCCCTTACAGTTAGTTACCTGCTGTGTTTACAGAGATGAATATCCAGTGTGAACACTCGTAGTGGGTATAAATGAAGATTATGAAATATTTTTCTATTTATTGTAATAAATATAAATTTATTAATAATTCATTTAATAATGAAGATTATTAAATCTTAATTAATTTTAATACCAATCTTAAAGTGGTATTAAAACACATCTTTATCAGGTTTAACTGGGGAGCTCTACCAAGTTCTCAGTGATTTCTGGCTGCACTCGACTGACCCCAGTGAGGCTGGATTAAAGTGCCAGAACTATCCCCGGTGGCTGTTTGGATCTGGGAGGTCAGGCAGAGAAACTGAGAGCTCAGTGAGCCTCCAAACCTCACAGCTTTGCTGCCTCCTGCCAGCAGGCAGGGCTGGGACAGGGTTTGGGGCTCGGCTGTGCCCAGGGAGTGCAGGCAGCGTGTCACACAGCCCCAGCTCGGGCTCTGGTGCTGCTGCCAGGGTGTCCCAGAGCAGCAGAGCCTCCAGAGCTGGAACCCAGCAGGGCACCAGGAGCAGGTGGGATCGGGAGAGATGTGCAGAGACCCCACCACGGTGGAGGAGAGAGAGAGTGGAGCCACATCTTCCCTTCCTGTCAGCAGCAATGCTGCTTAAAATGTCTGGAATTTGAAAGTTTGAGCTTAAATTCAACCATAAACAAAATTTAAGGCATTAAAAAAAAAAAAAAATTCATTCTGAAAGCTCAGTGTGAAACTCTGTTTAGCTATGCAAAAAGAGACAAATTTATAAAAATAATGACAAGATACAAGAGGAC
The DNA here is from genome assembly GCA_032173965.1 of Sitta carolinensis. Lineage (NCBI taxonomy): Eukaryota > Metazoa > Chordata > Aves > Passeriformes > Sittidae > Sitta > Sitta carolinensis. The sequence goes on from JAVUNC010000030.1 coordinate 10,768,427, forward strand.
TGGAAAAGCTCCTGATCAGCAACTCATCTCCACTGTGGCAGTGATGATGTGATATATACACATAGGCTTATTTCCCAGTTTTTATTTGTCTCTTACAGCATTACTGCTGGCTCTGATGGTAGTAATATTTATCTCCTTGGTTTGTTTCTCTCTTTCCTGAATTGGACAACTGAGCGAGTCAAGGACATCAGTCGAAAAGCAAGAATGGAAACTGATGTTCACAGAATCATTAAAGCTGAGAAAAAACCCTCCAAAATCATTGAATCCAACCTCTGATCCAACACCACCAGGGCAGCTAAACCATATCTCAAAGTACTTCTACGTTTGCTATTTTTGTTGATCATTTCTAGGGACAGTGAGTCCACCACTTCCAAGCAGGTTCCAATGTTTAACCACCCTTTCAGTGGAGAAATTTTTCCAGTTATCTGACCTGAGCCTCCCAAATGATGACTGAATCTTGCTACCAGTTGGAATCTGAGATTACTCATTACTGTTGTGCTCTCATTTCTGCTTCAGTTTCTATTTAAAAATTGAATTTTTTTTTACTTTAGCTCCAGAACTTCTCCATTTCAAATACTCTTGGTGATTCAGAAGTTTAACAAAAACCCCACAGTGATGGGAAGCCTGATGAGCACTTGCATTTTCTCAGTTAAGTTTTCAGATATTTTATTGGTCAACTGTTTATGTTTATGGATCCTCTCAAGGGGTGCTGCTCAGGTGTGGCAGTCCTTGTGCAGCACATGGATTTAGCCAGATTTCTGTGCAGTGCAACAACCTCACCTGAGACTCTCATATTCCTCTGTGTGCTTGGACTCAATGAGATGCTCCAGCTCCCAACTTTAGGCACTTGCAATGGTGTCTGAATTTGCAAATTCTTTTTTTTTCCTTACTTCCCACTTCTAGCCATGCCTTGGTGACTCACATAGATAGTTTTGGTCTCTGTAATTGATGTAAATCAAGGATAATCTTCCTGGAGTCACTCCAGGATATAATTGTTTCTGAGATAATTAACATTTCCTTCTATGTGTATGAATGATCCGTGCTGGCTCTTGAGTTTGAGGGAGAATTGAGCAGCATTGATTTGAAAATAAATAGGGAATTACAAAATTTAAAACAGCTTCGCTAACCTGCAGCCAGGGAAATAAGGCAATATTTAAAGAATTAAGTTTACACAGATGTGAAGCAACAATCTTTAATGTGTATCTTAGAAATTAGAAAACAAAACCACTACCACCGTGAAGAACAACAAAAGGGAAGAAAACTCGTGGAGATTAAAGCTCCCACTAACGTAAAACATACTTAGTTGTTATTTTATTTTTTTTTTCTTCTCTGTGAAAAAAACAGATGATAAAGGATGCAGAGCTAGCTTGTGATCACGCTCATTACTATCTTGTTATCAAAGCAAGAACCAGATGGTATGACCTAGTAAGGGTAAGAAGAATGTTTTCTTTAAATAAATAAGCAGCACTAATAGATTTCAGAACATCATGCAATGTTGATCTTCAGATTCTATAAATATTCAAAGAGACCCGTGCAAAATAGCTCATTAATGATAAAAACTTACTCTGTAATTAAAAAGAAATCCACTGTCTGAATAACATGCAATTTTTGCAACGTTCATTACGTAGTAGATGCTGTTATGGTTGTTTCTAAAACTTTCTTCATATTCTACTGTTGTTAATTTTATTTAATGTTGTGAGAGGAGTAATGGGCTCCACCTGAGGCCTGAGCACTCAGGCTGTACACAAACACAGATTTCTGCTCTGCTGACACTCACAGAGAGCCACTGGGGCTGATGCATACACCATGCAAAATGACTCTCACAGATCTATCCTATAAAAACATTCCCCTCTTTTTAAACTTCTCAAATAGTTGAAATATTTGGTCAACAAATCAGCAGAAGGAAAAAAAAATATAATTTTTTCGCTGTGTACATTAATCAGTAGTACTGCTAATCTCAGTTTACAAGTTAACTGGTAAAACCACCAGCAAACCCAGGCAAACACCCCAAACCTAGAGCAAAATCTAATTAGCATTAGATAAAGGATGAGTTGGAGAAAAAATCTGCAGGTCTGTCACTCTTCAGTCCATTACCTGATCTAGCCAAAGCTGTCCCTGCTCATTGCAAGGGATTGGACCAGAGGGCTTTTGAAAGTCCCTTCCAACCCAAAGTATTCTATTATTCTATTATTTTCTGTTTCTTTCTCAATTCCCATTATTTATTCAGCTTGTAGAGAGATCAGACATTTTGTCAAACTTGTTGGTTCTTGTTAGTGATGATTTCTTTTGCATTCCAGAATTGTCAAGGGTTTGACAGTGAAGGAAATGGCATTATACAGCCAGGGGACCTGAAGAAGTTCTTGTGCCCATTTGGCATTCCAATCACCCTGGAAGGATTGAAGCAGCTTTGGGCAAGGTATAACAACTCTAAATGATTAGGTCTTGCAATAATGCATCTTTTATAGCATTACAGAGCCTTTGGTAGTGAAGTGAATGACAATAGATTGCACTGCACAAGAAATCTTTTATTTTGTTACGCTTGTGACCTCAGCACACAACACTGTGTTACAGGAGGCTGTGTCTTATCTCTAAATTCAGTTAGATCCATCAGCTTCCAATGAATTCAAAGGCAGAACCTCCTCTTGGCTTCAGTATTTCTGATCCACTTAACTGAACATGCATTTTCTTCTCAGATGGCACTGTAGGTCGCTGGTTAACTTCTTTTCCAGCAGTTTCTCTTATACACACAAATGCCAACTCAGTGTGTCCTGGGTTAAAATCAGTTCCAGATATCTCAGGTCAGGTGGGAACTGCAAACAGAGCCTCCATCCAGGAGGGCTGTGGACACTCCACCTTGCACCCCTGTAGGAAGGCACAAACTCTTCTTCTCAGAGCACTGCCTTTAGCTGCAATATTTTCCACCTAAATAAAAGCGACACAGGCAAAAGAAAAATGCCACCTACCAAATGCTTAACAAAAGAAAGCCAGGCAATTTCATGCTGTGTAAAGATTTCAAGTAATATCGTGAAGTGTTTTTATAGGCAAGTAATTTGTTGTGAAGTAGGGGGGAGCTTGTCTGCCTTCAACAAAGAGGAGCTGTGCTATAAACTGTGTTTGCAGTGGCATAGATGTCAGCTGTATGTAACATTATATAAAAAGCTACCTTCATTACAGGTCTATTTTGAAAAGTAATCACTCTAATATAATATACAGAACTCTTATATATACAGAATCTCAGCGTATTGCATTTTGGTTACAAACTGCATTAACTGTGTCGATTTTTCTCAGCATTGATTCATTTATGAACCATTTTCTCCTCCATTCAGATTTTACTTCCCATTCTTTTTCCTTATTCCTATGGCACATTGGAGAGTGTCCTTTTCAGGCAGTTATCTGCTGCATAACTTCCCTCCCATCAGCCACCCCTTTTAGAGCACAGCTCAAATCTCTTACGTGCCTGGTACGTCTGTAAGTTGAATAAAGGAATTAGAGTGAAGCTGAAGCTAAATTGGGCATTGCCATGCATCAGAGCACTGGCAGGGGAGAGACTCCATAAAACAGCCTGTGGAAGATTTGCACCTGAGAAAAGAGGAAAAGTGTTTATGAAGCTAAACCTATGTTCCTGAAGGAAGATTGCAACTCTGAGAATCTTGTGTGACCACTTTGAGACGCTTGAGAATGGATTTTTTTGGAGAGCTGCATCTCAACCCAGACTCTGAAAGTCTGCAGTGCTGAGAGCTGGAGAGCACTGCTGGCAATTCGTTCCTCGGGGCAGTATTTTTAGAAGTGACTCTGTGATTACAAAGTGTAAGCCCCACCTTTGGAGCCTGGCGCATTCTCCTTCATTCTCAGTGTGGTGTGGCACCTCTGTGAGGAGGGGAAGGCAGTGTTAAGTTAAGCTGTTAAGTCAGTTAAGGACATCTGTAATGCATTTCTATGGGGAACACATGAATATTTAAAAAGAGCATTTCTTTTTCAAGGTGTGATACAGATGAAAAAGGATAACTAACTCACCAAGAATTTTTAAGAAACTGGGGATAGAGTTTCTATGCACTGACACAGGCTCAGCCAACACATCACAGATGACAGCCACGCACATTTACAAGCATTAATTTTGTTTGTTATTAGAATAATAAACAAAAGAAGCATTCAAAGCTGAAAGAGCAGCAGGAAGAGCAGAAAATAAAGCTCTGCATGAAAAAGAAATTACAAATCAGACCAAGTTAAGTTATTTATGAGCTTAGCGTTTAACTTTCAGTGTTTATGTTTAGTTTGTCAAGATGACACTGTGAGCAATACAAATACAATGTTACTAAAAATAAGGCTCTGAAAAAGAGTCTTGGAAGGTTCTGCACCAAGCTTATCCCTAATTTTATTCCTTTGATTTTCTGGAGCTGAGCCTGGCTTATGTGCACCTGGAGACTTCTTTCACAGATATTCTTCATGGCTTGTATCTTTTACTACACAGACCTTGTGGCAGCATCTCTGCTGGTAAAGCAGAATGCCCAGAGACCTTCTGTGATTATTTTTAGGTTGTGTGAAGAAAGAATGAATCTATTTTTTAGGGATCATTCTCTTATATACTGTGATTGGTGAAAGGAAGACAAGCTTTTTTACTAACATCGGTCAAACTAGAGGGGCATTAAAAATCTTTCTCACAGAAAAGAATTTACAACACGAATATTGTTATAAAAACAATGGGAATAAGCTTCAGAAAATTCAAACATCAGGAAAACAGGGCTTTAGAAAGTTAGAAACTTTCAAGCTGAAAACCAGACTGCTGCAGAAGGGGTTGGCTCGCCCCTGGCTCTGCTCCCCAGGGCTCTCCTTGCAGGGGCTGGGGGGGGTGTGGGACCCTCTGGTCCCCTCTCCCTCCCTGTCCCTGAGATGAGGGGTGGGTGACAACCCCACCCGGCTCCTCACACCTCTAGCAGCTCCTTAATCTGCTGGGAAATGGCTCTGGAGTGCAGCAAAACCTGGCCCAGGATGGACCCTGGCTGCAGGCGGCAGAACCAGAACCTCGTCTGAAACCAGATCAACACTCACAGCTGAGGGGGCACTGCTCCCCAGAGGGGCATTTGACAAAATGACAAGTGACAAAAGGGTCTCCTGCTTGCAGAGGAGTCTAATGATTGCCCCAGTGAGCCAGCAGTGATTGACCTGCTGCTCCTGTACGATTCCAGCAGATTGAGGCAGCAGCAGAATCCTCTGCTCCACCACAGTGCTGTTAAAACTCCATATTTCTGTGGATAAACACCACCTGGATGCTTATCGTGTTTCTGGCTTGTGCTTTCACTCTTCTCCTGAAATGTATTATATATTTTATTTTTTATTTAGGAGTATAAATCCTCAGGAGCAAAACCCATGTAAAAATATATCCCCAGGAGCACAGATTTGCTTTCTTTTGTGCTTGGAAAGGGTCTGGAAGTTGTAGAAACTAATAAATTATTGTTTATAAGAATGATAATTCCCGATGACATTGTTGGAAAAGTTGATACACTCATAAAGAGGGAAGAGCAGCCTTGCCTTGCAGATGAAGAGGCAGCTTGGGAAATCAGCTCACAAGTGCCCCACAAAGGAGAGACAGAAGCCTGTAAGCTAAGGCTTCTGCCTTTTTACCCTGCTTTTTTAAATTCTCTTTCTCAGTATCCCAAATAGCCTGAATGAATAAGAGCAAAACTCTCCTTTTTTTTTATTCAGCATCACATCTCTCCCACCTGCATTGCAGCTCTCTGGCATAAACTGCACTTATGGCACCCGCAGGTATCAACAAGGGTTCCACCTGTAAAAAACTGGATAATGGAAAGCAGAGCTGGTGAGGCAGCTGCTGCCTTGCAGGCATTGTTTGTTGTTGTATTTGATGTGAAACTGCCTCATCCTGGGCTTTCCCACTCCATTTTTTTGTACCAGCCCATTGTCTCTAGTCTGGCTTGGGTGAAGAGCTCTTCTGGTCAGGAACCTTCCATTCCTTTCCTGTTAGAGCAATGCCAAGTGTGAGGCAGCCCTGCCTCCAGGGCTATAAATAAGAAGCAGCTCTGCAAGTCAGGAAGATGCTGTGTGCTGCAAGCAGAAATCACACAGCGTGGCTCAAAGATGCAAATACTCCTCCTGAAGCAGCTGGAGGGTGATTAAATCAATGGAGAAGACAAGGCAGGTAAAAATAAAATAGTCATGGTGTGTGATGCTGGCAGGTCTGCATCCTTCAGAACTATTTATTGTTGTGAACCAATTGTAACAACAACCGTGGTCAGAACTGCAACAATAGTCACAGATTCACACTGCTTAACCTGAATTTGGAGAAACAGAAATTGGAGACTGGGATGCATAGAACTGGATGCAGTTCTGTGCTGGCAGCTGGAGCCAGCACATAAGATAACCACAAAGATAACAAAGGGGTCCAGAGGCCACTTTACACACTAATGTTACATGAGAGTTCATTTCACACAGAAAATCTGTGCAAGTGGCTTTTGATTTAGTACACAAAATGGACATCCTGAGCTGTAACTGTGGGAAAGCAATTCCCAAACTAAAAACATTAATAAAGACCTGGTTGAGGTAGAGGCACATCCCAATAGATGGATGTGGAATATTCTGAGCCCTGCACTGAGGTACAGCCACATTCCAATAGATGGACATGGAATATTCTGCCTTGGATATTCCCTCATCCTGAGTGCTGACAGTTTGCAGAAGGGACTTTTATAACCCTTCCCAAAATTGCATTCTGGTTATTTGTTAGACTCTGCTTTTCTTGACCTTTATATATAGGACACCCAAGTTCTGATTTTAATATTTTGAAATTTGTCATCTTCACCTTTGTCTGGGAATGAGTTCACCATTTAATCACTCATGGTCTGCAGTCTGGTGTTCAGGCCTGAAGTTTCTGAGTTTCTAAAGCTCTGAAGCTTTTTCTGATGTTTTGGTTTGCTGAAACTTGTTCCCAGGGAAAGAACATAAAAAACAGGACACTGTTTTTTGTAATGGTTTTCATGCTGTGAATTCAAGAGAGAATCCTTCCTCCCAGAAGGAAAAAAATATATATAAATAAAACCAATAGAATAAAAAAATAAGAGCTTAACCCCCCTCACTCCTCCTGGCGTGGTCTTGCACAAACCCTCCCAGTTTTCCTTGCCCAGTGGCCGTGTCCTTGTTCCTGCCCTCCTGCAAGGGCTCTGAACCTCACCCTCCCAGCTTTGGAGCAGCTTCAGGGCCCTGTGATTGCACACTGTGAGGCAGACAAAAGCTCTGGATATCTTACAATTCAAAACATACTGCCTTGCACTATTTTTTTTTTTTTTTTTTTTTTTTTTTTTTTTTTTTTTTTTTTTTTTCCTTTTGCTTTTGGAACAAATTGCCCAAATTAGAAACAGACATTGAACAGTGTGCAGTGGCTCTGTGGCTCTTCAAGAAAAAATATGAAACATTTGCAAGAAAATATTACTTTTTTGGCATTGCAGCTTGATCTATGGTTTTAATCCACATTTTCCCATGTGGATATTTATTGCTGTGAGTGGAATAATTACCACCTGGAAATCTTTTATTAGACCAAAAAATGTTGAATGCTTCAATTTTCCAAAAATATGAATCTCAAAATCTCAGCCTCTACTTTCACTGGGACTATTCTGTGATTCTCTAAGTGGAAGATGACAGCAGTGATGAAGAGTGGCACTGAAAGTAAATATAGCTGAAAAAGGGCTGCTGACTTTTCCTGCAATGAGGGTGCAACGTGGACCATATCAACCCTCCCACCCCTGCAAGGTGGAAAGGGTTGTGCTGAATGGGCTTTGGGGCTGGCAGAGAGCAATATCTGACTGAAATCACAAATTTCCTCGTGTGGTCAGCTGTCTTTGGCTTTTAAGTTGCTGTCCTGCTTGCTTGGTGTGACCCTCCTGGTATCTTGCTCAGTCCCCATCCTCCTTTGTCCCACTCTGCAAAGCTGGGGGATTTGAGCAGTGGCACATCAGCTCTGACAAAGCAAACCCTCCTCTGACAGGAGACTTGAGCTTGGTTTCTCTGCTGGAAAGTCTGCAGGCTTCTGAACACAATCAAAGTTTGAAGTGGGAGATGTAATTAGCTGATGTTGGCTCTCTGGGGTCTCAGAGGAGGCTGAGCTGGTCAAGCAGGAATTAGGAACAGGAGGATGAGGGCAGCAGGGGCAGCAGGGTGCTGGCACCCTGATTGCTGGGCACCCTCTGCCCTGCTCTCTCCAATACAAATCTTGCTGGGAGTGTAAGCCCAGAGCCACACGGTATCAGGAGTAGGATGTGAAAGAGAGGAAGGAATTAAGCAGAAAAAAAAAAGAGAGATTGGAAAGTGAGAGAAAAAGTGTTAGCTCTTTAGGGGCTTTTAGATCTTCTGAATCACACGGGCATTATTGCAGTTTCCTCAAAAAGCCTCACATCATGCCTTGGAACTTATGTACAGTGCCCAGATTAATCACAAGGAAGCTCACAACTATTTGCTGGAATATTGCAGGAGTAGGAGCTATCAAAGTTTTCAATGGCATGAAACCAAGCCAGGGTGAGAGGGCAATCCATGCAGTTACAGAAAGTAAGTTGAAGGAATATTGCACTTGCAAGGAAACTTGAACTTTTGAAAGACACAGGTTTCATATAAGAATGCAGAGGGAGGAATCCTTTGAAGAATTTTTGGCTGATCTTAAAATAACAGATCAGTCAAGTAGCTATGACATCTCAGAGATTCCGTTTTGAAGGATCAAATCAAAGATCCAAAGATACAGGAAAGATCCCAGGAAAAGAGGATCAAAAAAAAATAAAAAAAAGTAAGGTAGAAAAATATGTTTAGTCAAGCTAGGACAGTCCTAAGGGACAATATGGAAATACCAGAAGGGAAGAAGAAGGACATGCTGTCTGTCAGAAGAGGAAACAAGAAAATTTAAAGTCTTTTCAGAGCTATCTGCAAACAGCCAAAGTGAAACATGGGGAAATTCATAGTCACATTTGTTCAGGAGTTTAGAAGTTCTGCAGCAGCTATAGGAAATACAGTTATTTGGCAGGACCTTGCAACTGGAAAAGAGGAGGCAAAAGAGAATTCCCTCCATATCCCCAGGTCTGAATGGAGAGAGAATCCCCCAAGTAGAATTTCTTCATAGCAAGAGGCCCGAGCCATATAATTCCATGTACAAATTAAATGGAGGGTATCTTGGATATAAAGTTTATTTCTGAACAGTTTGGCAGTTTTGAATAAATTTTATGAACTTACCACACACAGATAAAAAAAAAAAAATCTCAAAATCTTTCCCTGCCCCTCCATCCCTATTCTATGTATTTGTTTGTATCCTTTTAGCCCATTTAACAAAGGAGCTAAAAATAAACTTCTGCTGTCTTTCAGGGATAAATTCAGGGATTACTTCCAAGATTTCAATAATGCCTTTCATAAAGGACAAAAATAGAGATGGCCATGTAAAAATGCGTGGCCTGCACAGGATATTACAAGAATTCAAGCCTTATCTTGATGATGATGCTTTCAGCAGTTTTCTAAACAGGTTTGTATGATTATCTCCTTAAGACCTCTTTGTTCACACCCACCAAAGCTTATAAGCTTCTACTGAGTGTTAAGTAAATGGAAAAACTCTGTTAAAACTAATGGAGATATCCACAGGTTTAAAACTGCAGATGTGTGAAAAATATTTTTGCATAATGAATTGATTTTGCAGGCAAAAAAAAAAAGTTAAATGGCTTCTTAGTTTTGGGTTTTTTAAGTATTCTTTGAGTATGTGCATTTGTTTGCTAGGTTGTTTCATTTATTTTATGTCAGTTTAACTGAGAAAGGATGTTCAACATCTTGTTCAAAATGGAAACACAATTAAATCAGGTTAAAAGATAACATTAGCTTTCAAATGATCCAGTGCTGCTGCCACGACAAGCTATCCTTTTAATTCTCTGTATTAATATGAGAAAGAAGAAAAGTCTCTATTGTGGAGGCTGGAGAACACAAAGGACCTGCTCCAGCAGTGGGTACTGCAGTTCTGTACACCAAGCCAGCCCCCTGAGGTCACATGCCTGGCAGCACTGTGCCTGCCACACCAGACTCATTTTTGAAATAAAATTAACAAACTCTTTTCACAGTTCACCTTTAATTGGGTGATCGACTTTTTATGAATTGGAACCTTAATAGGAATCTGCTGCTTGTTTCTTTCTCAAAGACCTCTTGATGATAAACACCTCCATTCATTGTAATTTTGTGCAGATTATTCCTTTCTTGATCCAAAATAGTCTTTTCTAAATAATACAGAGCAGATTAGCATATGCATTTAGTTTTATTACTAAAATTTTAATGCCCACTTGGCAATTTATTTCTCTGCTGAAATGGTGTTGATTATTTCCTTTTCCACACACTGTCTCCAATACTGGAGCCAGCTTGACACGGGTGGTATGTGGGAGTGCTGTGCAGCTGCAAGATGCAAAATCAGGGCTCTTGAATGTGGTTTTTTTTTTCTTACTAGCAGATATGGGGTCTATAGTTAATTTCTTTTCCAGCCTGTTTTATAAAGCTTCCTCTTTGTTTTGCTGGCTCTCCCCATTAATTAGACATTCTTGTAACTGGATATTCTGGTGATTGGTAGCTGAGGCGTTGGTCCCTGCTGATTTACTGTGGAAACAGATGATAAAAGTGTGTTACAGTAATTCATTTTTAAACAAGAAAATCTGGGTTGTGTGGTGGGGCCATCTCCTCTGTCAAATCTTGGCTCTCCAAGACTTGCCATGACCATAATTCTAACAAAAAAAGCTAAGTGCAAGACTGGGAAAAAAGTGCAGGCTCTCCCCTGCAGCATAGGAATTGTCTGCCTGACACATGTGTGTGAAGAACCCATAGTTCTGATAATTGCCTATAAAATTATCAAAGTCTTTTATGACCCTTCCAAAGATGGTAACTCTAAGGTCAGTCTGGAACAGTTCCTTGGCAGCCAGTATCAAACATGCCTGGTGTAAATTGTATTCTGGAGACTCTGGTGATCTTTTAAGAGCAGGAAATTCCACAGTCTGGCTGCACTGGCTTAATATGGGGAAAATGAGGGCAGGGCAAGCCCCTGCTCCTGTATCTGCTGTGGTGATGAACTCTACAAGCTCACTGGGCTTCTTTTAACTCCTTATTTAAAATACATCAGGTACCTTTTCATTAAGACACCACAAGTCGCAGGACACTGAAAGTAGCTTTTCATGTAATGGTCAGTGCTATTCATCTTGTCTTAATTTTTCATGCTAAATAACTTTGATAGTCACATTTTTTATGTATAAGTGAAGCTTGCCTGAATTCCAGTCCTTCACTAGTAAAATATGCAAATAAAAATTAATTTAGTTTGGTAACAAAGTCCTCTGCACAAAAACCCCATTCCCAAATCACATGCAAGATCTCATGATTCCCCTTGCTGATATCTGATGCAAAAACATATTCACTGTTGTTACCTGGAGCTATCTGCAGTCAGCTGTCTCCCACTCCATTTCCAGTGTGACAGAACATGGAATTCTCCAGTGTCTCTGATCCAGCAGATGTTTCAGGTGACAGAGAGAAATTCAGGAAGCTCTGAGTGCAGACTGCAGAGTCTGTGGGGAGGGGTCCCAGGATTAGGATGGGCTCCTAGGAATGGCATGGGCTCCCAGGTGTGGGATGGGCTCCCAGGTGTGGGATGAACTCCTAGGTGTATCTGGATATCACAGTGCAGGTACTGGGTACCCATGCAGGAGGATATCCCAGAGCAGGGATGGATATCCCAGTGCAGGGATGGATATCCCAGAGCAGGGATGGATATCCCAGAGCAGGGATGGATATCCCAGAGCAGGGATGGATATCCCAGTGCAGGATGGATATCCCAGAGCAGGATGGATATCCCAGTGCAGGATGATATCCCAGTGCAGGATGGATATCCCAGAGCAGGATGGATATCACACTGCAGGGATGGATATCCCAGTGCAGGGATGGATATCCCAGAGCAGGGATGGATATCCCAGTGCAGGGATGGATATCCCAGAGCAGGGATGGATATCCCAGAGCAGGGATGGATATCCCAGTGCAGGGATGGATATCCCAGAGCAGGGATGGATATCCCAGAGCAGGGATGGATATCCCAGTGCAGGGATGGATATCCCAGAGCAGGGATGGATATCCCAGAGCAGGGATGGATATCCCAGTGCAGGATGGATATCCCAGAGCAGGGATGGATATCCCAGAGCAGGGATGGATATCCCAGTGCAGGGATGGATATCCCAGAGCAGGGATGGATATCCCAGAGCAGGGATGGATATCCATGCAGGAGGGATATCCCAGTCAGGCTGGATATCCCAGTGCAGGGATGGATATCCCAGAGCAGGGATGGATATCCCAGTGCAGGGCTGGCAGCAGCTTACAAGGCTGTCTGTGGTTCTGCTTCCTCTCACAATGATCCCACCGTTTTGGAGGGTTAAGCAGCACTTCAGCATCTGTGAGTCCGAGGTGTTTTTGTGAAGCTGAAAGGCAAGGGCCAGTAGCAGCACTTAGCACCAAGAACATCCCCTCCTCAGCAGAGTCCACTAGATTGTGTTTGCACTGTGGTGTGAAAGAGAATTCCCCAGACAGAGCTGGGAGACTGCACGTCCTCCTGCTACATGGGGGATGGTGAGCCCAGCAGTAAATGGGGATCCAAAGCCTGTGCTGTGTTTAAAAGGAAGGAGTTTTTGCTGATGGACAGGAAGGTCTCATCCTGAGCATCTGGAGATTGGCCTGGATCTACATCTGAGACTGTGGTTGGATTTAAATGACAGGATGGGTATCTAAGACCTGATAAAAAGCTTGGGCTGGAACTAACAAGATTTATACACTGACACCACAAACATATCCTGAAGTGCTGCTGCAGTACAAATAATACGTCATAATAATTAATCAGTTCAGACAACATGAGATAATGATTTAAAATCATTGATATCTCATTCTGTGTTTTTCCCTTAGTTTAAGAATCAGCATTCATGACAGCAAGCTCTCTTATTTTGGTTTCCTGAGAGCAATTGAGGATGGCAGAGCATCTGAATACCAGCAGAAACAAAAGCAGGCTGCACCACCTGCAAGCTTTGCAGAGCTCAGCTTAGAACAAACCCTAATAAAGATAAAGGAAACAGTTACATCATCTTAGGATTTGTTGTATAAGGTAAGTTTCATCTTATTTAATGTCTATTTTTTTTTCTGCCTGGCTGAGTACTACCACAAAGGCTTCAGAACTTTTCTGCTATTGAGTGCTGCCAACAACCTTGGCCTATGTAGAGACATCATCTTCTGACAACTGCAGGCTTCTTAATTGATTGCATTCTGGTAATTCCACAAAGCAAACATATCAAATCAAGCCTAGAGGTTTTGTGACAGTAAGATTTCAAAAGGAAAAAGCAAACAGCAAATTATCCTCTCTCCCCCCAAAAAACCCCTTTCCTCCTCCAGTTGTCTGTAAACTGTGTCCCAAGCCTGTAAATATCACATCTACCAGCTGATATTTCTAAGCTGAGACTTGCTATAACTAGATATAACGTGCTATTGCAGGCAGGCATTATGGTTTTATCAGGCAAAAGAAGCATGTTGGAACTGAGAATAAAGACATCTGATCAGATGTGAGCACATTGTAGTGGCTGCAGAAGTTATCACCTGTCACCTGGGGCTCTGCAAGCATCTGCATTTATGCTCTGGGGCCCCTTCTGATTCTGACACAGACAGATAAGGTGCATTTGCTGTCAAGCAGCATGTTTCCTGGTTTCCCCACCTGTAAAATGAGAACAATAAAAATAACCTCTTCTCCCCAGGATTTGGGAAGCTCTGAATGAAAGACAAGCTGTATGCTAAGTAGAATCAGACCGTGGTGTCGCAGTCTACTGAAATGCAGCAGCCTCCAGAGGAAACAGCTCTTCCTGCCACAGCAAGATTGTTATCAAGCATGGGAAATAATAACAAAAAAAAAAAACCTTGAAGGAAACTGTTGCCATCACAAAGAACTCTAGAGCCATCATTTCAGGCCCAGTTTAAGCTCATTATTTTAGAGGCTCAGCCTGTGGTCCTCCCTTCCCCAGCAATGCTTTCTGCCTTGGTCAAAACCTGCACTTTTCTTCTGGCCCTGTGACCTGGATCAAGGAACATCAACATCTTAAAAGCCTGGCCAGGTGTGTGTGTGCCAGGGGAGACCTGCTGCCTGTACAGGGGAGGGGAGAGGAACAGCCCCTGGGAGGATGATGGGGATAGAAACTCCCTGGCATCAACAGCTTCACTTCTGAAACCTCTGTCTGGGCACTCAGAAATAACACAGCTTTCAACAAACACACTGCTAGTGATGTCCCTGGAACTAGAACCCAGAGAAAAGAGTTCCACAGAGATGCTGCTGCTTTACAGAAATCTCCTTTCACACTACCTGGAGACTGACTCTTGGAATGTTTGTTCTAGACTTATTGGGGTCACATTACCACAACTTCCATCCACGACAAACTGACCCACAGCTTTTGTAGACTTGGGTTTTTCTGTCACTCTCTTGAACTGCTCCCTCAAAATTTCTGCTGCTGCAGCTCTGCCCTAAACTATTTCCCCTGGGAAACCTCTGGAAAACTCCCACAAGGAATAGGCTGGGAATTTTGTGCAAGGGAGGATGAGGAGAAAGTAAACCTTCAGGATGAGCTGAAGTCAATGAGGATGAAAGGCTCTTAGGTCCTTTAAAGAGCAGAAAATGGACTTGCCTCACCAGCAGTCATGGTGGGGGGAACAAAAGGCAAATTCAATATGTTCAGGTGAGTTAAATTAAAAAATATTTAAAGTAAATTATTTAAGGCAGCCCTCTAATATTTTTGTTTGCTTCCTCTCTTGTCTTAAGCGCTACCTTTTCTGGGATGTTTGGATAATTGCTATAATGCCTTTTAGATTTTACTGCAGGTTGTTGTTTATCTCCATACTTATATTTACACCTGTCACAGAACCACAAACTATTTTTGGCTCATTTCAACAATTGCAACTTATTTTTAAAATAGAAGAAAAATTCAAGTTAAATGTGTGTTGTTTCTTCATGTAAAAAACACCTGCAATTAAAAGGCATATGGATCTCAGGTGTTTCCATGTGAACTGCTAAATGGCTGCTAAAATAGACTGCTCTTTTGGAATGTCTAGGTTTGCTTAAATAATTTGAATTCTTGCTTCTCAGGCATTTTCTTTGTTGGAGAAAGATGACAGTGGAGTACGTAGCGCTGGAATTTCAGCAAGTACTTGGCCATTTTCCCTTTAAATGATGAGACAAACTGTTCAGGCACCTTCTCAAGAACCTCAGCTTTTGTGAGTATTTCACAGTACATTGGAAAGTGTGCTGAGAAATATAAACCACCTCAGACACCAGAAGACCCACCAAGCTATAATACCACTCTTTAAAAGATGGGATTGAATGTGTTAGCAATGACTGACTAAGCATGTGATTCACACATATTCACATATTTTCAAAAAGTCACTTGTATTTCTGCTGACTTCTATTTAACTCCACAAAGCCCTTACCCTGTTTCAAACTGCTCTAAGGTGTACACTCAGTTAGATTTTGGTCTGGACCGTGGATGCAGCCTGGTCATGCCACGTGGGTGATGCAGGACATGTGCTACCCAAACATGCCAGATGCTCCCTGGTGGACTGGCAGGGGCACACAGAAAAACGAGTGCAGTGGGAATCCCAGCAGGACTTTGGTGCCAAGCTAGAATAGCAGAGTAGGTGCAGCAGGATGCTCAAATACAGAGGTTAGTCAAGGGCAGAGAAAATCTCGACTGCAGTCATGGACAGGGTCTTCTGATGTTCTGAATATGAGAGTTGCAGCAGCTCCAATTAAACCAGATTTGCTGTTTCTCTGTGCAGAGTCAGTGCCAACAGGGTCTCCCTTGGTGCAGATTGCAGGAGCAGATCCCTCAGTCCATAATCACATCCTCTTATCAGTGCAGCCATCCTTGCCATGTTTGCAAATAACAGGAACATTATCAAATGTGGAAACGAGGAAGTCTCTGTGCTGTTGATTTTCACAGTCCTTTCTTCTGGCTTCTCCCCTCTCAGCCTGCCTTTCCCAGTGGGAAGCAGGTGTGAGTAGATCTGAGTGTTCAGGAGTCAAATGGCATTTCCTTACAGCTCATTCCTGAACCTGGCTGAGGATGTCAAAGTTGGTTACTAGAAAAGAGTATTAACTTGCAGCCTATGTCCTAAGAAAGGAACCATGTTTCATTTTCGAAAGCACATGCTCAAAGCACAAGTAAAATGAGAAAAAATAATAATCATGATCCAATGGCAAACTGTACCTCTCTATTGCCATGGCAATACAGGAATGTTGTGCTAAACAGAGCTATACAGTGATTAAACCTTCTGTCATGAAGAAAAAGCTGGAAAACCAGTGAGACCTGTCTCAGCCTCCTCAAATCCTGAGTCAAAGTCTGCCAGGTATCAGAATTACAGGGCTTGAGTGATGCACAAGAGAAGGAAGAGAAAGGACCACGGGTTTCAAATGCAGGAAAATCCATAAACAGCCCCAAAAGTTTGCAGTGTGTTTCTAAACGTTTGTAATGTTTTACAGGCATTTGTAGCTGCTTAAAGACTTTGTGTGTCAGTTGGAAATAGGCAGTTTTACCAAAGTGCTTATTGCAAGTGTAGCTTTATTGAAAATTTTATAAGGTTGCTTAAATGTATTTTATTCTCTGTAAATTCAGCATTAATATTTATAATAGTGAGACTGTTACTTTGTCCATAATAATAGTTATTTAAAAAATAGTTTGGGACTTAAAAATATTCTCGAAATTAAAATGCAGTGTTAACAAATAGGTTACATGGCTCTCCTGTATGAAATAGGGGGATACTTTCTAAAGGTTTGCAAATGCCACATTTCCCCTTTCTTGCTTTTATGCTGGAATAAATTCAGTAAGTTTCAACTGAGTCATATCAACAGACTTGTACGAACTGTAATGTGCCTGTATAATTATTGAAAGGATGTATTTCTGTCCTGTAATATTGACTCACCAGCGAGCTCTCGAGCTACCTTTGGAACAGGCAGCTGCTTTTGTTAGGGCAGGGTTTGCTGTGATGTCTTCTCCTCCTCCAAGGAGGTGTTAAGCATCCTTAACAACTCCTCAAGCTGCACGGTCCACGGGGTGGAACTACAGGGCTCTGTGTTTTCACTTGAAGTCTCTTTTAACAGCCCTCCAAGAGCCTCAATACTTTGCACCCCAACTCAGCAATAAATCATGGTGCCTCCACATCTTTCAAGTGGCACTTGGTCCGTGGCAGGGCTGCAGCTTGAACTGCTTTTTCAAAAACTGAGTGTTCACCTTGAACAGCTCGTTGGGCTGTGTTAGTGGTAGAAAGGATAAATCCATCATTAAAATCCAAAATTAGTCCATAAGGGAACATTTTTGAAAAGACAAAGCAAATACAAACCAGGTTTGCAGTGCTGGTTCAGCTTTCCAGGTGCTGGGAAATCTTTTGTTTTCATTTTGGGTTCAAACCAAGATTTCCCACCCACACCTTTACAATTTCATCCCGCCCTGGTTCACACATATTCCTGGGCTCCTGTGCAGGTTGTGAGGAAAGACTGCTTGTTAAATTATTCACTTCATCCAAACACTCTACAATTTTAGCCTGTAAAGTATATATGTAAATTAATGAGGTATGCAACTCATTCAGGCACATTAGGAAAACTGATCATTATGCTATACAATTTGATCACTGAAGTATATTAAAAAGTAACAAGTAAAGTATGCAGCTTGATCATTAAAGTACGGAAAATTTACTGAACTAGTAAAGTATGAGCCTGGGATGACTTTTGTCTCACATGGCACCTCATAAATAAAACACATAACCACAAAGGAAAACATTCACAAACCCAAAAGCCATACAGGTTTAACCTGTGGGGTTTGGTTTTTTTGGTTGTTTTTGTTTTTTTTTTTTTTTCCTAGAAAACAGCTGAATAAGAAGAGATGAAAAAAATCTTGGGGAAACTACTTCTAAATGTTTCCTGTGTCACGTGGATCTTCTGATGGCTTTGACATATGTTGATGAGCTTTACATTATGATTAACTCTCTAAAATAGATGTTAAAGCATCTGTATGAGCAGGATGCCCACTGAAATACATCAGCTCTAAGGCTGTGCTGTACAAAAATAGAATTAAAGACATTTTTAAGCAGTGATTGCAGCTCAATATTCCAGCAGGAAGGAATCATGGTTAATGACATTTAGCTTGGATGTTCCCAGCTAAGGGCAGAGGAGCTGAGGGACGAGACAGGGCACTGGCTGGGGTGGCATTCCATGAGCCAGCAGTGGATTCTCTAAGAATATTTGCAAAAACTCAACCCCTGGAGCTATGAACACACCCTTTTCTTGGCTGGCTCGCCACTCTTGTGATTAGTAAGGCCTGAGTGGAGATCTGTTTTGGAACAAGTGGCCAGTGCTGTCAGAACTGATGAAGTTGGGATTCAGGCTTCCCCCAGAACAGAATGTCCTTCCCCTCTGGGAGCTGCTCCAGAGGGGGAAGCAGAAGAAGTAAAGTGTAAAAAGCTTTAATTCAGGGCATGCTGGTCAGGCCTAGAACAGCAAGGTGTTCATCCAGGATCAGCACAGCTGCCTGGAGAGGGGCCTGGGTGGGGAAAGGATGGATTATGATCCAGGCCAGTTCAGTGCTGAGCCTTCCTGGAGCTGAGGCTGCTGAGTGATTTGCTGGAAGCAGAGCAAGCCCTGCCCAGACAAGGACAGAGAGAGGGCAGGTCAGGTGGAGGTGACAGGCAGAGGTGACAGATTACCACTCCTGCCTATTCAAGGGCAGGAACTGAGC
Organism: Sitta carolinensis; assembly: GCA_032173965.1. Taxonomy (NCBI): domain Eukaryota; kingdom Metazoa; phylum Chordata; class Aves; order Passeriformes; family Sittidae; genus Sitta; species Sitta carolinensis. The sequence goes on from JAVUNC010000030.1 coordinate 10,787,218, forward strand.
TAACCAGGGGTTTGTTGACACTTGTGTCCTTCAGCTGACAAAGGGAATTACTGGAATGAATGGAAACAGATAAGGAATGCTTATGGTTTTTATTTTTTAATGTCTTTTTATCTAAAATTATGTCATTTGAAAATAAAGATTGAATTCCAAGACTTTGCAAAAAAATTTGCAGAATATTTCAATATCAAACCAGGCATTTGGCTTAACTTCATCCTGAACTTTCTGTTTCCACACTCAATTCTCTATTTTTGCTCATGTTTAGCTTCCCATTCTGAGTTTCTCTGCAGTCTGCCTCGTGTTGCCAAGTGTCTTCTTCAGCAGCCGAGTGCCTTTTGTTTTCAGCCAGGGCCATCTAACCAACCTGCCTGCAATCCTGCAGGCTTGTCTCTTCATCCACGATGCTCTTCCTGCTTCTCCTTGGACTGGGAGGATTCCTCCTGTGCAGTGAGTGTGCTCCTTGAAGGTTGGCACTGTGAGAACTGCACCTCCAGGGCTGAGCAGTGGAGTCCCTGCTGCTCCTGAACCAGCAGAGAGGACAGCACTGACACACCAGCTCCACGAAAGGAGAGGGGCTCCTTTTGGCACCTGCAAGTGATGAGATGCTCAGGGTGCAGCTCTACACTGAATCTGTGGAGCTCAGAACCCCCATGCAATGGAGAAGTGACATTCTCAGTCTTTCCACAGCCTTGCTTCCTAAATTCAGGTTATTATCCCAGCCCTTTGTTCAGATATGGGGGCCTGAAGTTGATTTTGCTGACTTGTTTTCTGTGAAATTGCAGCAGGAATACGTGTCACTGTGGCTTCCATTTTTTATCCCCTTTTATATGTACTTCATATTTCATAGTTATTTAATATTTTAATTGCATTTAGAAGAATGTGGAGGGTTTTTTTCCCAGGCAAGACAGAGACATGTGAGCCACCTTCCACTCATTATGTCAAATCATTTTGTCAAACGTATATTTTACATATTCTGAACATTCCCAAGAATATCTTATCCTGCGAGTGTGACCTCAAAACATCAATCTGTGTGTTGCAAAGATTTGGTCAAAAGGAAAATGCTCCATTAGAGAATGACCCTCACTGGAGTTTTCATCCTTTGCTTGTAGCTGGGTTTATTACTGCAAGCTCCTGCTGCAGAGCAGGTATCAAATCCTCAACAGGTAAATCAGCACTCAGGGTAATGGAGGCAGACTGAGCAGGGGAGGGTACAAAACACAAACTTCTGCACAGTGCTGAGACTCTGAGGCTGGCTGGTGAATTACTGGTTTTAAAAACATGAGAAGAAAACACCCTTCCACCCCAATCTATGTCAGCAAACTGAGCCTGCTGCTTCCACACATCCTTGGGGAAGAGCCCTTATATAAAATATAGATAGAAGATATGTGCTGTGAGGCTAAAGGAGGGCCCACGGGCTAAGGCTCAGAAGCCTCTAAATCTGTGTGAGCTGCCAAAAGGGTGATTCCTTCTGGCCAAGGTCATTGTCATGTACAAAGAGGAAAATGCGTTTTATTTCAGGGGAAGGTACAAGGGCAATCTTATGTAAGCTGCTTCCCAAGGTCTTTGCTTTCTGAGCTTTCCCAGAAAGGGAAGGTCAGTCTTGTGGCAGGGCAATGCAATTGTGGATGAGCTCAGAAAAATTCTAATTTATCTCGATGTACTGATTTACCAACTAATTAAGAATTCCTCTTAACAGAAAAATCTTCCAGAAACAGGAAGGAGCTGCAGGAATGGAGCTTCACTGAGCAGGTGTGGGTGGTGGAACCTTCTTTTATTACTAATCAGCACAGTTATGCCATTTATAGAAAAGGACATGAGGCTGTGCAAGGAACTTTCTAAGGAAGAAAAATACAGCCCTGCTTTGAACAGCGAGCTATCTAAGGTGGCCAGTAAGAAATCCATGGTTTGCAAGAACAAGTGATTTTATTTTCTTGGCTCTCCAACCATTTTAAGATCAAAGTGCACTAAGTCTCCTTAAATAAACGAAAAGTCCTTGAGATTAAATAAATTAGGAAAGCTTTCACTTACAAAATATGTTTCTTTAAAAGATTACAGAAGTAACACTTTCCCCAAAACTTCATTAGAAGAATTAAAAGCAGCTGTGCAGTGTTTTTTAGTGGCAGCAATGTCAGGCAGGCTGAAGGCGCACTGCAATCTTCATTTCTATGGCACAGTCCAGTTTTGCATCTGCATGCATGACTCCACCTCTCCTATTTCTCCCCTTCACAATCCAACTGTAATACCTGTCCCACATGTTTTCTCTAACAAATAATACTGAAACAGTGATTTTTTTTCAGTAATACTGAAAAGAGGTATTTGTATTTCAAGACTGAGGAGTTTTTTTTCTGATTAGGAAACAGGTTTCTTGCAGTTCTGTAAGAAACATATTTTCTTTTCCATCCAGTTATAATGATCATGTGAGATGTGACAAGGAAACAGGAGCACAGGACCAAAAGCCATCTGTTTCTTTTTTGGAATTTCATATTGCATGGAGCAAGAAGGTGGCAAAGATTCTATGCTTCAGCATGGGGGTATAAAATGCAATCGTAATATTTAACATGTTGTAAAGAAATAGCTTTGAACCAAAAAGACTTTTTTTTTTTCGTTGCTGTTTTTACCAGGACCTCTTACCACAGCTATAGTAAAACTGGCTGCTACTTGTGTTTGTGAAAACTTTGCTTTCAAGATATTTTGCATATTTAGTTTAGACAGCGCAGTGGGTGGAAAGTCAGCTTCCATTCCCAAAAATAAGCAGCTTCTTCTTCAAAATTCTGATAGTGTTTTTTTTAAAAAAAAAAAAAAAAAAATTGTTATTGTTCTTATACTTTGATACTGTGCCATTCTGAGATTTATTTTATGCGTTTAAAAAACTGAAGTTGCTAATTCTGGAGGTTGAATGCAAATGTCGAACAGATTTCATGGATATTTAACTTTATGAAATGCAGCCTTTTGCACGCTGTTAGACTTTGGCTTTTTCAGGTGTGCCCATATCACAGCCTAGCAGCGCTTTACTCTGAAGTTTGTTACAACCGACTGCTTTTTGTCTTATTTTTGCCTGTCATACGACCTTCTGTATTTACCAAATAAACCCTGGTGCGTTCCCACCCTGCAGAATGCACAATGGGAGTTCAGGCAGCAATAAACTCCAGGGGCAGGTTTTAAAAGCCATGCATCAGTGTTAGATTTGAAAACCAGGGTGTTGTGCCTATCTTGTGCTGGCATTACCACGCTTTCCTCACCTCTTCTCACCCATTCTGCACCTTTGCAGCCTTCGCTGCACTGACCCTACTGTGGATGACCAGATTAAAAAGCATCACCTTAAATTTACCTGAATTTAGAAAAGAAAGGGACATAATTGCCCTCTCTTTCATCTCAGGACTGAAGTGCCTTTTCAATCAAAGAGATTTCCATTGCTTGCTAAAGACTATTCAGATGAGAAGAATACGTTTGGGATTTTTTGGGGCTAGTTAGCACTCACTTCCCTTTTTTCTGCATTAACAGAATAACCCTCTTTGTTGTATCACTGAATGTTTTTAGACCGATTTCTTTTAGTTTAGGTCAGTCTTGGAAACTTGTGCTTTTGTTGGCCTGTCACCAGACTTATAATCTATTTTTCCCCCTTAACTACTTGCATAACCCCTTTTCTCTTTTGTGGTGGAAGCCAGAATTCCTGGTAGCAGGTTTTACTGCCTGTGGGATCTCCAAAGGAGAGGCCGCCTTCTCCATGGATATTTCCCTCTTCAGCTGGCTAAACGCCACACCAGCGATTTATAATTTATTCAGTGGATCCATTAGCGATTCTCTGTGTATGTTTCTTGTCTAGACTGAGGAAGGGCAAAAAGTCATTTTTGCCTAAATCTGCTTGGGAGCTGTCAGGGAGAGCCATCCTCTCACAGATACCAGAAGTACTGACTGCTGGTTTTAACACAGTTGCACAAGAGTTCCAAGATATTTACTCTTCAAAAGATAATACAGTATCAAAAAGAGGAGTTCTGGGATGCGTGCAACTGACATTTCCAGTGGCTGACTGAAGAACAAGGAAGAAAACGATATTATTTTGTCTTGTTAATTTAAGTGTACAACTGGGTAAATTGGCTGTGGCTAGAGACATGTGTTTGCATACTCCTGTGTGTAGGCAAGCAGTTTAAAAATTTGGATGAAATGAAAATGTTTTCAGACTATCATTCCACGAACATTTGTTGCTGCATTTGTGCGAGATTACTTTTTCCCTTATCTCTGAGTATGGTTATGAACTCTGATAATCACGGGGTTTCTGAAGCAGAGTCACAGAGATGCTATTGCTAATAGCGAAGGTGTGAATTTAAAGCACAGTAGTTCCCTTTCTCCAGCTCTTTATCTGTGTATTTTCTATCTTAAAATTTCCTCTTCCATTTGAATTAATCCACTTCCAGTTGATGGGGAAAAAAAAGCCTAGGATAAAAAGTATTTCCATGGGAGCTAAAGCAAATTCCTTTCTCCCAATAGCTCTTTTGTCCTGCCTTGCTTGGACAAAGAAAGGGGAGAGCATTTGACACTTCCTGGCCACTCTCAGTTACTTTACCTGGTTAAAGATTCCACCAGATTAGCATCAATAGTTCACATAACCTTAAAATTAGCATGAGTTGCTGAAGTCAGGGCAGCACAAACCATCTGATTAGCCCAGTGTTAATCTCAGGGGAACCTTGAGAGGCCAGTTTGTCCTAAGAGTCTGCTTCTCTTGAGCTTAAAATGAAAAAAAAAAAAATGTTTGTTTACCTTTGTTGGGAAACAAACAAAGGCCAAGGTTGGTTCGATGTGATTTTTGTCCTTCCCCCAACACTAAGGTGAAACAGAGGGAACCTTGACTAAAAGATTTCAGATTTTATTTAAAATCACTCTCACCTCCCTGCCCATGACTGCATCAGTGCCACTGGGAAGCAAACCGAAGGACACAGAGCCTTCAGACTTGTACACATGACTACAAAACACTGCTCTGGGGCTTTCTCATTGCAGGTACACCCTCTGAGTCCTTGCTCCAGCATTTTGGACTATAAATGGCAGACACTAGTGGGGCCTGCTTTGTAATCACAGCAACGTGGTTGCACAGTCTGCCATGGCATCAGGCGCTGCTCTGGAGGTATAAAATTGCAGATGGAAGCACTGAAAACAAACTAAAAATATTTTCCTTTTCCCCCTTGAAAATAGCATAAAAACGCCCCTAAAGCAGCCTCTCATCCTAATAGCCAGGCTTCTGGGGAGGTACCAAGTGCAAGTGCTGAATGGATGTGAACATCAGGTGCAAGCAGGAGAGGCAGCGTGGTCCTGCTCTGCTCCTGCCTCTGAAACACCAGCACAAACACCAGGGTGGGCTTCAGGCTGACCCTGGCTGAGGCAGGAGAGCAGACACCTTCCTGAGCTGTGGAAAATCTCTTGGTTTCTGTCTCTTTTGGAAGCAGCCAGGCAGCTGAAGAGTCCTTCAGGCTAGATCTGGTCGACTTTACACTCAAGAGAGGACGCGGGAGCTATTTTATACTTAAAAGAACCTCAGACAAGTGAGGAAAAAAATCTTGATAGAAACTGTCATCCATAATAGTAACTAGAGGCAGGCCTGAGGAGCCTCATTTATATAAGCACCAGCCTCTGTGTGAGTGCGATTCAAGCTCTGTATTTCCAGAGATATTTTGATTTTGACAGGCCCCTCAAAGAGATGCCTACATAGATCTATATGAAGATGCCCCAGGAGAGCCTTCCAATCTGGGTGGAGGTTTTGCCACTGCTAATCCAAACCCCTGCCATTCTGACTGTTGTCATTGCTCAGAGTTGTTACAGAAGCGTTACTGACAGTCGTAGTCTGGGCGACTTCACAGAAAATATCTTCTTTTAGCCTCTCCTGGATGATGGCCACTTACTGTTTGCCATTAGCAAGGCTCAGCTGGAGTCTGTCTCAAGTAGGAGATGAAGAATTTCTTGCTGAAATTTGGCTTCTTGGTCTTCTGAATTTGATACTGTGACCTTTTAAAGGAAAGGCTAAGGATGGTAAACACGCTGCAAGTGAGGTGTTGATTAATATCTCGCCTAATGACATCCCCCTTTTACCACAGGCACTTTTCTTCTCTCTACTTGAACTCTCCTGACTTGCTTGAACTATCTGCAATCCCTCAAATGGCTCAACTTCACTGAGTGTTGAAATAGTTTCCAACTGTAGCTAGCCCAGTTCATCGGGTATTGTTCTGTTTAATTGAAGTTTGTAATACACTTTGAGATCTGCGTATGAAGTGTGAAGTGCAGCGACAAGCACAAAATAGAATTGTTTATAATTCATAATGTGGTAGCAGCCAGGCCAATGGGGGAAAGTTGAAAGGAAATTCAAAATCTATCCTTTGCCCTTTGAAGTCTGACAGCAGCTTGGCACATGCATCAAAGAGGTGACTAGTTTCCTTTAGGGTTTAAGTCTCTCCCGAAAAAAAGATCAAATCAAAAGCAATCTGAGGTTCCCAATTAGATCTATATTAAAAATCAATAATGAAGACCCTAAAAAGCAATCCTGGTAACTCTTGAAGCAGTCACGAACTGAGTGCAGCTCATTTAAGGGCAGGCTGTGATAATCTTTGCTTTGATTAGTAGCTTCTATCAGGAGTCCCATTTTAGCCCGTGCTTGTGGAATAAAGCGCTGCTCAGTGGGAAATCAGCTCAGCCTCAGAATTCCATACAGAGCTCAGGAGGTGCCAGGCCAGCAGGAGCAGGAGTGCCCAGCTCTTCTGTAGAGATAGGGTTGTTTGGCATACACTCTACATGGTCCTAAAAGCTGTGAAGATTTTCTGTGCTCCTTTTTCTCCTTTTTTCTCTCTTTTTTTTTTTTTTTCCCCTCAGGGTGAAACAATGTCTTGGAGCAAAAACAATACCTGAGGGACTTTAATGACCTTCTGAGATGGTGGCATCACTCAGGTGCACCCCATAGCATGAGAAATTCCTCTCCATGGTACTTGGCCAGGATGCAAGTGCAGCATGTATCTGATTTACATCTCATGTTGAAGCGTTATTCTTCTACACTGCAGCTCAATCTCTATGTCTATTCTCGAGGTTTAGTACTTTAAACAGCCCAATTCAATTAAAAATGCCCTGGATTTTCTTTTCTTCCTTGTTCTTCCAGTTTTGTGTGAACAGATAAACTGTATTTTTTTTTTTTTAAATAAGATGTACGTAGGGTTTTTTCCTATCCCAAAGCATCCTCTCCTTTTCTTTTTGATATGTTTTTTCACATCCTTCGGACACAAATAAAGTTTGTGCATTCAGGTATAATCAAAAAAAAAAGAACCCCAAATTAAAAAGACCTAATAGGCAGCTTACCTGTGGTCATTTTAAAAAGCTAGGCAGGACTGGCAGATGAGGTTTCCCAGCAGGTGTTTTTGGTGGCCTGTTCTAAAATATTCTGCCGGATTTTCCCACTTTCTGGTGGATGCCAAATTACCAGAAAGTGATAGAGAGTCCCAGTGATAGACTTGCCATGAAGACCAGAGATCTGAGAGAGGTGAGAGGATTAGCAATGCAGTAGTTTTGTTTCATTTTGGTTTCATCAGTACTTTTAGATGCTGTCAAAAATGCACTTTGGCCCTCTCACTGCCAAGCTGGCCTCCACCTAGTGATAGGATTCACAGAAAAGTAGGAAAATCATTCCAAGAAGAAAAACTAAACATCCCCCTTGCAGAGTTGCACCCATGTTCTTTAGAACAACCAAACCTGCAACAGAAAAATAAAATATTTAGAATTGTTCATTGCCTGGAACATGCTTGAGTTTTCTGACTACTTCTACATGGAAATGTTTAGCTACTGAAAAAGAAATAACAGATTGAGCAAATTAAAGATGCAAACAAATTGTCAGGGCTGGTAAATCTAAACATTGGCCCATTGTGAGCTCAATTATTGCATTAACTATGGGATCTTTCTTAGAGAAGCCCAGACAATTAGCTGCATGCATCCTTTGTGCTTTGATCCAACTTTCAGAGAAAGCAACAGAAAACTCCTTGTTGCTATTTGTAAATGCTAGACTGAGCAGCTGAGACAATAGGAAGAGAACTTAAGTGTCCTAAAATCTTGGGGCTGTTGGAAAGATCCCAGCCAGCCTGGATGGTGATGGTGATGGTTTGTGTTTGCTCTGAGATGGCATTTCTGTGCTTTCTGTCAACATGGGATCTGTTCAATAGCAAAGGGCTTGGAGAAGCTATAGCAATTTACAGATTAAGCCAAAATAATAAAAAATGCCCACGGCCCATTTAATGAATACTGTAATTTTGAATACACCAAGAGTACAACAGGCAGTTTTCTTACCTAGAGTTTTGCAGACCAAATGCAAACTTTTTAGAAATGCCACTTTTTAGAAGTGACTCAAGGGGTTGTAAGGTCCAAATCAACTCACTCAACAAGGCTTCTGAAAGTGCTTACAACTGCTCATGTACTCTGAGTTGGACACACAGGAGAACAAGTTTCTGCTGTCCTAACAGCCTATTTCATGACCTGTGTCTACAGTCACTTTATGCAAGGAGTTTCCTTCCTGTTTTTAATCCCTTGATACTAATGGCTTAGTATTTATTTGGCAAATCCTTCAACTGGAGCATTTAACTGCTTGGGATCATGCTCTGTGTTTGTCAAAGTTACATGGTAAATTTGCCACATTTGCTAAAAATTTGGGAAAACACAAGGGCTAGCGGTTTAAGAGCTTTTGTTGAGACAAAAAGGAAGCTAGAAATAAAAAGTGCACGGGGTGTGTGTGAGGACAGCCCCGACTTTCAGCCAGTTTTGCCCCTGCTGCCCTGCAGGGAAAGCCCAGAGCAGGCTCTCCCTGGCACTGCTGGTGGTGGCCACCACAAGCCAGCAGGCAGGACTGCTCAGGTCACACTGTGCCTCACCTTTCTGCTGCCCAGGCTGTGCAGAGGAGGCAGAGGAGCCCCAGCACAAGAGCTACACTCGAGCTGTTCCCCCCTGCCCCCAGTCCTGCTCCAGGGCAGAGGAGATCACAAGAGACCCACAAATCTGGCTGGTGTGGCCCAGAGAGGCAGGCAGTGAGAGCATCCCAGTCGAGTCGTGTAGTAGGAACAGTGCCAAGTTCCAAATCTGCTCATTCAGCGAGCAGGCTGCATTTTTAGGCTGTTTCTGACTGTGCCTAATTAGTTTAGATACGGTTAGTAGCAGCGTTTTATAGAGAAATTACATTACCAAACTGTTCTTAGATGTGGAATGAACATATTGCTGGGAAGGTATGAAGAAAGCATCATTAGGAATTATCAAGTATTCTCTACCAGTGGGGAGAGTAAGGTAAGGCCATTAAGTTTTGCCTCAAAGTATCTCATTATCTTACATAAGGTTTCCTTTATACACAAACTCGATACTGTGAAATTCCATCCCAATATTCTGGAGAGGATGAAGCAATAATATTTTAGCCCCTATGCAGATGTTTCAAATATTATTTTTTTTTTAATTTATTCTATTTAAAAAAAAAAAAAGTAATGAAGGTCTCAATCCATATTGGAGCACCTTTATACAAGGTAATATTCTGACTTAAATTTCCTCACAGATTTCTCAGTCCTTTCTACCTAAGCAGACAGACACACATCAGGAGGAATCATAAAAAGCCCAAATAAACCCCTTTTCTTTTGGTGGCAGGCACAATTCCTTCTCTGTCTCAGAAGCCTGAGAGAATAAACAGCCTAAGGCTTCATGGAAGCATCCAGACTCTGAGCAATGAAAATAACCCAAGTTGCAGTCACCATAAATTGCTTTCTCCCTCCATTCAGTCCACAGGGGTACTCAGTACTTTGGGCTGGAAATTGCATTATTTGTGTACCCACTCCTTCCTTTGCCTGTGACAACTCCAGTGACAAGTACAGCTGGCACCCAATTACAACAATAAATACCAGGAGAGTGTGGGGAGAAGCTGAGATGGAGATGTATTTCTTAAAGAAAGAAGCAGGTGGTGGATCAGACCCAGAGCCTGCCAGAGGACTGGAGCTTGCTGCTTTTGGGAAAAACCCCTTACCCATCACTCCAGTGCTGAGGGTTTGGAATGAATTTTGCATTGTACAGCAGTGTAACAAGTTGAGCCAAGTTAAAACAACGTGTCCCAAGGAAAAATAACCCCATGGTCCAGCAGTGGAACCGTAAAAAGCTTCAAAAACTTCTGTCACAGGAAGGAGTGTAGGAAGGAGTGGGGTTTTTTTTCTTAAATACCTTGCAACTCCCACTGTTGGCTTACGCATTCAGTCACTTTTAAGAAAAACTTCACTCTGAAAAATGAACACTGATGAGAATTAAAAATGCCTGAAAAAAAGAGTTGAAACAAGGCAAGCGTAACACATGCGAAAACACTGAGCAGAAGTAACACTGACTCCAGAATCAGTTTAAAATAATAAAAAGTTAGGGCTTTGACAGTGATTAAGTAAATATACCATCTGCACTTCCCAAGAATATCAAAATGTTATAGGTTAAAATAATCTTGTGTAAACAGAATCTTGCAATAATTTGTAAACAAGTATTCAGCAGCCAGTCACAGACTGAGGCATTATTACAATCTGCACTCTGCATTTCAGTTCTGCCCAGTTGTGTTCATGATGCTGTCAGTGAATGTCAGTCATTTTCTCCCATTTTTGTTGGCCAAGTCCTGGACCACAAGCCAATTCAGGCCCAAATCCTGCACTGCTGGACACTAATGAAGAAAGCTTCTAAACTCTGTGATAAAGTTGAATGAACTGTTAAATATAGCAGATTTCAGACAAGCCAGTTGTATTTATTACATAATAGCCAGATAATTATAGCTGTCCAATCTAAGCTTCCTGATTGAAAATTTCCATGGTTTTTTACTAGATTCTGTCTCCTCTGCAAGTATTCAGGTACCTTATATCTCCTCAAACAGCAAATACACACCCACATATTCTGAATATCAGGGATTCTTCATCTAGGTCCATGAGATGCTTGACTTTTTTCTTAATTTTACTAATTTTAATAAACTAAGAAAAATAAGCACTATCTGTTTAGGAATAATTTTGAATATTTGCTGTTAAATTGCAAGAAAAAAGAAAACCAGAGTGGGGCCCTGAGCCCATTTAATGCTGTGCATGTTAGGACACCTCCAGGGTGTGAGGATCACCATTTGTGGTTAAAGCAATGGCAACAGCTTTCAAGTCAAGCTCTCTAATGTGACACAAGCTAGGCAAAAAATAATGAAAGAAACAAACCCCCCAACAAGCACAAAATCAACATTAAATCTTCATGGATCCAGAAGATCAAGAAGCAATCTCTGACTTCAAAATCCTACCAGAAGCTGCTGTTTGACAAGATATCAAGTGATCTGTGGCTGTACAGATCCCTTTATCTCCTAGGTAACTTAATTTACTGAAACAGGGAAATTAGCTTTCTGCTAACTTCTTGTACTAATATTGCTATTTATGGCTGTTCTATCTGCAAGAGGTAATCAGTGATTTCTGATGCTGAGTTTGAACAGGGAAAGGGGCAGAATAATCAGAGTTTACCAGGAAGCTAAATACAACCAGCACAGGGACACATGGGCTTGCTGGCCAGTTGCCTGCTTTAAATTCCTCAGTGGATCTAAACCCCGAAGTTGCCCTCAGAAATTTATGCAAGATATTCTTTCACGTGAGGGCATTGAGGATATTTAAAACTGCTGAAGTGCTGAAATACCTGAAGTACCAGGTGAAATACCTGAAAAAAGTCAGGCATATTCTCCTGTGTTTTAGCACCAGGTGCACCAGATGAACCCTGTTCCAGGTGGGTTCTCACTTAGGCAGGCTGAGCATTTTTCCCGTGGAAATTAAATGCTAAAATTAAAATTAAAATTTGAATTGCCTCATGGACACTGCAATATATATATATATATATATATATATATATATATTTATCTCGTATATATCTGGGGCTTTGCACAGTTTGGGTGATTGGATTATTTCTTCTGTTTCTCAGATCACCCAAGGGCAAACCCCTTCCATGTCCTGGTGTTCTTATGTCCATTCAGGGAGACAATATTACCATGGCAAGAGTAAGAGATAATAAAGGAAGGTTTGATTTTCTAATTTCTGGGAAAATTAAAAGTGAACTTCCATCATCAAGTTATTTTTTAAAGAAATTTTAGTGAGGTGAACTAATGGGTTTACTTCTTTCTCACTCAAAGCACTGGAATAAGTTTTTCAGTGATTTTTTGTTTTGTTGGTTCTTCATGAGTAAAGCACTGACATAAGAAAGTTACCCAATAATTTAGAATACTATGATAGAACTTTGTCTTCAAAAATATCCTGTAATTATTTTCTCTGGGCATTTGTACAATGGGATTTGGCCAAATGCAGGAAACTGTAGATAAAGACAGTGACTGATTTATAATTTCAAACTAATAAATTAATTGAGTACGGGGTTTTTGTATCTATTCATTCAAAAACTCAAAATAGTTTTAAATTCTGACAGTGGTCCTGTGTTGTGGATTAAATCTACACAGTGAGGGAATTAATTTTGCATAATCCATTTATCAAAAAAGAAAAAGACAACAATTAACATTGTCAAAATAATGCTTCCTAAGACGTTTCCAAAAGCAATTCATTTAAGGAAATTATTTTTAAATTTCATGCATTTTATTACTGACACACTCTTAACTCCACTAAAAAGGTTTACAAGACATGCTATTGAATTTTCTCATTTGCCATTTTCCAATTGTGTTACTTCTAACACATTTGCCTTCATTCTTCAACAAAAAAAAAAAAAGAATCTTATTTCCCAGGGCATCTTTTTCCCCTGCTTGCAGTGCCATGTGTGTATTCTTAAGGACATGTTTATATGGAGCAGGCACTCATACCTGAGCAGATGCCAGCTGTGTGTGGATACCACACTTCTGAGTGCTTTGGCTGCTTTAAACACCTTCAAAGGAATTGGCAAAAGCAGGGTTGAATATGAATTTGTGGGAATGAGACTTTACAAAACTCGGTGGCAAGGTCCACTCTATTACTTACTGTACTGGATTAAAACATCCACAGGAAGATTAAGTTAGAAGCAAATTGGAATAATTTACAAGGAAGCTGGGAATGCAAGAGAGTGTCAGGGTACAAAGGATAGAGATGCAAAGATAAGGGCACAGAAGGGTTTAGCAGCATTTAATCACTTCAACTTGCAAACTGAATTCAGTAGGGCTCACAATAATTATAACAGTGCCTCAGCTATGGATTTGAGACAGCAACATCCATACCAGAACCAGTTCCAGGTAAAATCTGTGTGTGCAAAGGCACCTGTCCATAATTCCCCTTGGGATTGGTGAAGCGTTCATATCAAATCCCCTGGAGTGTCCCAAAGGGAAGGACTGCTGCTGTATGTATGTATGTATGTATGTATGTATGTATTTACATAATAAATAGTAACTTGAACTGCAGGCAAAAATCTCTGGTTGCATTACCCATTCTAGGAAAAAAAAATCCTCTTTGAATACCTCGTGAGGTACTTAGATCTTGGCAAGGAAAAGAAAAGATAATTGTTTGACCATTGAACTCTTGTGATAATTAAAGGCTAACCATCATCAGAGCCTGTTTACTGCGATTATATCAACAGTTAAACACCCACTCTGAAGAATTGCTAGATAAATATTTCACTGTCTGGTTCCTAAATCAGTTTTCAGCACAACACCAAAGGGCCCTTGTCAGCTGTGCTGATTGGGTATCTTTCTTTCTCCCAAGTAAAACATAAAGTCAACAGATATTATGGGGAGGGGGACAGGAAATGGAGTGAGTTGTGGGTGTACAAACACATATAAAAATATATATTTGTATCTCAAGTTAAGTCTTTAGGATGGGGAAGGGTAGAGGAATGTAATCTTGCTTTTCTTATTATTTCTAGTGAATGTATGCACGAATCTGAAAGATTCTCAGTGCAGAAGATTTTAACACATGGTGGGGGTTCTGGGAAAATGCTTCTGTGTATTTGGAACTTTTCAGGAAATACTGCAAAGATTTTAAGTAAAAAGCTTTGGGGAGGCCTAAGGTTGGATGTTTTATATTCTTTCTCTTTCAGCTTCTAAGATTTGTGTAATTAGTACTCTACTACAAAATAAATACATTTGGAATTGGATGCATTTGGAAAACAAGCATTAAAAAATGCTTGCTGGACTTTTTTCCCAAAATTGATGCCTATCTGTACATCCCTGAAATTGCTGCTTAGATAGTTGATCACCAGAGGAAACTGAAACTGCCGTTATTTAGGGACATTCTCCCACACTAGATCATTACAAAAATTCCTTCTTCCATTAATAAAAGAAACACTTTCTGTTATTACTCCTTGCAGTTCATATAGTGAATTAATCATTCATATTAATTAAACAATGAATTGCTGCTTTGATACCTAAGATTAACACAAATGCCCCATGAATTATTTTTTACAATAGTGCATACAACCAAGGAGAAAAAAATCAACTCCTCAAGACTATTAGGTATTATTGCTTGGGTGGGGCTTTTCTTTGTTTGCTTTTTGTTTTCCCCAAATCTCCTCTACTTCTGATAACTGGTTTTAATTTCGTATCAAATAGAGCAAGATTTCCATCCCTCCCTGGTCTCTGCCGTGGAGTGCAGCTGCTCAGAGGGATGCAGGAGTTTTGTCCCTTGCTCTGCCAGCTTTTCAAGCTTCCAGCATCTTCAGGACCTGCAGTGCAGCGAGGGGATGGATGTCTCTGAGCTTCCACACACACTCTGCCAGAGGATTTTTCATTAGTTCAGCTGGCAGGAGTATCAAATCCAACAACTCCAAAGGGATTAAAGAACAATCTTTTCGCCGTGAAAACAAATCAAATCACGCTGGGTTTTCTTACTGAGTTCTTAGAGGCGGGGATGTCACTTTACCAACTGTTTATACAGCCTGGAAAAAATAAACCCCAACAAAAACCCAACAAAGTGAATCTCAATTGCCAGCGTTTTGAGATAACCAAGGTGATTTTTCATATTAAAATTGCAAACTGCTGGATGGATAAGCTCTGTAATAGAAGAGGAGTTGGGGATTTTTTTTGGCAGCCACTCCTCTTTCCCAGGGGTCAGCTGACCAGAAAAGAAAACTCCTGTGCTTCCACCCTGAGCCCTGTTCTACATGGACAGCTGCTATGGGGTCTGCAAAGCTAAAAAGAGAGTGTGCTTCAGGAAAAAAAAAAATCAAATTTCCTCCAAATGCAGTCATTTGTTTGATTAAGACATTACTGTGTGAAGTGTCTGCATCTCTGTGCAATTACTGTTTTTATCAGGATGATGGGCAGCAGGTCATGAGCAGTAAGGGATGCTCCAAACATGGGAAAATGAAAATCGGATTTTAAAATAAGATCCATTTTCTAAAAAAAAAAAATAATTTTCTTCCGTTTTTGAATTTTTCTAAGCTAAAGGCTGTCATGCAGTGGAAAGAGCATTATTATGCTGTGAAAAGAGTCATAAAGAGAATTTTGTATTATATCAATACTTAAAATATGCAAATATGGTATCTTCACAACGCCCCAAAAATTATGCTTGGCATGAATTCTTAACAACAATACAAATATCATCATCTTCAAATAAGCAGGTATAACATGCTGCTCAAATAGCTGTAAAAACAACCTCATCACAGCCCTGGGAGCATCCAGATTTCATCTTTGATGTAGGTAGATTTTAAGTAGGAAAGGGAAGAAAGTTGTCTTAAGCATCAGGGTGTGTTGGGATGAGGCTTAATGGGCTGAGCAGCTCCATATTTACCGGGGCAAGGAGACCTTGCATTTCCAGAGCTGTCAGGGTAAGAAGGCAGAGCCTCCTCGCCCCCTCCCAAACCCCCTTTTGAAACAAGGTGGCCTCCAGGTTAGCTGGAGTCTGTCTTGGTCACTTACACCTAAACTGGCTGTGATTTAAAGAAAGGACAGGAGGGAAGCAGTAGAAGGAGTTCTTTCACAGATGGTTCATTGGGGGGTAGATACCCTTCCTCACCTCCTTTCAGTGTAAGGAATTCCACAGGACTTGATCCTGACCTCCTTAAATCAACAACCACTCCTCTGGCTTTGGTAGATTTATGCCAGCATTTGAGATCAGGATCAGATCTCAGCATTCCATTTTCTTTAATTTTTTCTTTTTTCCTGCAAGTTTTAAAAAAAAAAAAAAAAAAAAAAAAAAAAAAAAAAAAAAAAGCTCTTTCTGCTCACTCCATAGCAAGAGTGGCTGGAAGGTTTTGCCTAAGGAACAATGCATCTTTCTCCGTGCACTGTACAGAATTCCCATCTTGTGCATTAGAATAGATGTGGAAACAGTTCTAATTAACATTTTTAATTTGCATTTTAATTGCCTGCCGGGGTGTGGAATGACACGCCTAGGTAAAGGAGCATTTTCTTTAGTTGCAGGGGTTTGCCCAGGCGCAGGGAGGCTGAAGCACCCTGGCCACTGCAGCATTTCCCACAGCTAAGGCAGGGTCTGAGCCAAATCACAAGCACTTGAGTTGAAAGGATTCACATGGAGGTTTGTCTCCTTGTTTATTGTTAATGAATGGCACTCCCATAATTATTTTCTGTCTAAAGATACACATCGGACCTTGATTTTAAAACTGCCACTTGCAATCATTCAAAAGTCGTTTTGGTGGCTAATTAGTCCCTTTGTAAAGAAAGTAGCAGATCCATACCTATGAATACATACATTTTTAAGATGGTGTCCTTGCTTCAGACATGAATTTGCCTCTGTGTGGCTTCCAGCTGCTGCACCCTGCAGTTACATAAAGGTCACAGCAAAATCAACTTAAACCACTTCTGCTTTCAGAAACACAGAGTGAACTTCCCAGATTTTCACCTCTTAGGACAAATTTTCCAGCCCTTTCCCCATTTCCAGGAGTCAATTCCAGCTCCTCAAATTCATGGGATTCAGATTCGTACAAACCAGTAGGACTGGTTTGCTTGTCCCTCATTTTGTAAAAATCTCTGGACCAGAGTTTCTCTGTGAGAAATCCCATTCAGAATTTCCTGCAGTCCAGCACTGGGTTCATCTTTAAAGCTTCAGTGACACCTTTTGGGGTGGGGGAGGCAGGTTTCCTGATCAGGATGGAGCATGTAGTTCATGTCAGAGCAAGAACTAGTACCTGCATGACCCTGTAAAACTTATAGCCTCTTCAGGATGATTCCTTATTTAATTACATCCTTTGGTGGGTTTTAATTCATTTATTGTGTGCCATGTGGAAATTATATCATCCCTCTTTCCTCAAAATACCAGACAGAGGTGCCAAATCATGTGCTTTACAGAAGTCTATTACCAAGTCTATTACCTTAAAACTAATTCATTTGTCATCCAAACTTGTAATCTCATAAAAAGATATCAAATTAGTTTGAGAAGACCCATTTACCTTAAACCCACCTTGATTAGCATTTAATTTTATTAGTCTCTTTTAATTCTTTATTGCTGAAGCTTTGCACAATCAATCCCATCACTGCTTTTTTTCCCCCAGGGATCAAAGTCTGGGTAATGGTCTCTTGCTTTGGCCATTCTCCCTCCCTCTTAAAGATATTGGCACAATTTCAGCCTTCTCTGGACTGCTGAGGCTTCTCTCATGTCCTAGTGTGTCTGAACATTCATTCATTATTAGCAGCTTATAAAACCTACATTCTCAGATACAATTCTGAATCGAAAATTTGGTAATTGCCATTTAACATGCTCTGCCAGGACTGCTAGGCTTAGAAGTAACTGTGTGCAATGTCCCACCACCACCACAGGCCATTTTGTCTGCAATAGCAAAGATATCTTAAAATTCCACCATTTTAATAATACCTCCCATTTCCATTTGCTTTTGTATTCCTACTATTACTGGTTTAAGCCATTGGCAGCCTCTTTGTGTGCTTTACTTGTTCCTTTTTAACACAAATTTCTCCCTTTATATATCTTTTTTTCCAAATCTGCTTTCATTCACCCTCCCAACCAGGGTGCTTTTTTTAATTATTTTTAAACTAATTTGAGTCTCTCTTTATTCTGGGTCTGTTCTTTGGCAAACTCGATTAAACAGTTTGCAAATACCATCACTATTTTCCTGCTTAAAAGTTTTTTTTTCTCCTCGCTGGTGTGTTAACATTTGGCTTTGTGAAATTTCCCTTTTGAAAGACAAAGAGTTTATCTAACGTGGTTCATCTCCTCATTTTATGTTCACACAGTGGATGTGACCAAAGTTGTGCTGCTGATACCTCAAGCTGCTTCAGCACCCTCATTCTGTGAACGAGTTCTCCTTGTCGGCCAAGATGAGACATGGTGTAGATGTCCCTGCTGGAAGTAGCCTTTCTGTCAGAAAATTGCCATCTGGGGCTTCAGAAATTCTGGCGGACTGAAATTTCCACTTTTTACCGTTCAGAACAAGCCAGCTCACAGTGACAAGTGAGGGGTAGGCTGCAAACAATGCTGCTATGTGGTTTAGTCTTCCTCTGTAGGGATAAAAAAATCAATTTAATTACCTTTTATGACAAGCTAACCCACCTAGCTGGTCGAGGCAAGCTGGTTGATGTAACCTTTTTGGTCCTCAGCAAAGGACTGCCTCTCCAAAGATCCTTCTGGAGAAACGGTCCAGCCACAGCTGGATAAGCACATCTGGGGGGGGGGTGAGCAGCTGGCTCAGGGTCAGGCACAAAGGGTGACAGTGATGGGGTGGCACCAGGCTGGCACTGGTCACTGCTGGGGTCACACAGGGCTCCATCCTCAGCCCTGTGCTGTTGTCCCTGAAAATCAGCCTTCTGTTTGTTTGGGTATAATGGAGTCAGTGCTCATGGATTGTAAGATAAACAAGGATCGTGTTTGCATTCCTTTGTAAAAGATCTCACCTGATGGACTTCTCAAGGGACCAGTGGAGATGGAGAGGTGGGAACTGCTCTGTCCAATCTGTGGGCACTGTCCAGAAATGTATAGATACAAAATCAACAATAAACCAGAGAGTTCTTCTCTTCTTCTCTGCCTGAACCCCTGCTGTGTGTGCTGCTGTGTCCCTCTGCGTGTCACAGTGACAGAGGGGCTGGGGGCACTCGGTCTGCTCAGCTGGAGAAGAGACAGCCAGGCTCTGCACAGCCTGCAGCCTCCTCACCAGGGAAGTGGGGTGAGGAACTGGTGTCTTCACTGGTGACCAGCGACAGGACCTGAGGGAATGGCATGAGGCTGGGTCAGGGAGGGTTAGGCTGGATTTTAGGAAAGGGTTCTTCCCCAGAGGGTGGCTGGGCACTGGAACAGGCTCCCCAGGGAGTGGTCACAGCACCAAATCTGCCAGAGCTGAAGAGGTATTTGGACAACACTCTCACACACATGGTGGGATTCTTGGGCTGTCTTTGTCCTGTGCAGAGCCAGGAGTTGGGCTTTGATGATCCCTTCCAACCCAGGGTATTCTATGATTCAATTGAATGTAATGGGGTGAAGCGTGTGCTACCTGGAGGGACACCACATCTTTACTTCTTAGGTGTAGTGGATGAATAA
The DNA here is from genome assembly GCA_032173965.1 of Sitta carolinensis. Classification (NCBI taxonomy): domain Eukaryota; kingdom Metazoa; phylum Chordata; class Aves; order Passeriformes; family Sittidae; genus Sitta; species Sitta carolinensis. The sequence continues at coordinate 10,806,648 of JAVUNC010000030.1, forward strand.
ATATTCCAGCTGACTAACTTCATAGTTGCCAGCATCAACATTTTATAGTGTGAGCCAGTTTTATTTCCCTTTTGCCCAGCTGATCTTTTCTAAAGAAATTATAAACAACTTAATCAACATTCCTGTCATGTGTCATCCTATTAGGTTTCATTAATATCAGCTAGTTCTAGTGCATGGTTCTAAACAGGCAATTTCTATTCCTTGCATTTATTACCTGGGCTTTTAATCTTGATACATAATCAATTTAGGAATTTCTGCATAGCATAGTCAGTCTCTATTATATGTTGCCAACACCAAGAGTTTGAACAGTCTGAGGAGGATTTGGAGGTCCCTTCTTTTCAGATATTTCTGTTAATTGAAACCTCCCCTTGCAGCTTCAGACATCCTTATCTTCTGGCTGAGTGGAGCTCTTCCAAGCCATGCAGTTTCTCTGTTGCACTAAAAAGCAAAAATTATTTCACTTATACCTCCCAGTTAAGCAGCATTTTCACTGCCACAAATCATGTCCTTGTGCCTACTGATTTCCTTCATTTTTCTCCAAGCAGACATCCCTCTCCCTCAGTCCTATTCAGAGTGTAAGTTTTATGAAGTTAGATCATGAAGCAGTGCAGCAATGTCTGCTGTTTTCAGGAGGTGTTGTCCTTTTTTCCTCCTCTTCTCCAAGCAACAGGAGCTGACCTTCCTCCCTGGTTTTGTCTTTTCCTGCTTCTTCCAGGTAGCCAGTGAGGGGATGCTCTCTGCCTTTCCCTATCCCAGTACAGAAAATTCCTTAGACTTCACTTGTGGAAATAGTAAGAAGGCTGTGCACCATGTTTACTTATCAATCATCAATTGAACAACTTCTAAATTAAAATCCTTCCCCATTGAGTGGATCTTTTGGTATGCCATCACTCCAGTTCCTGCATTTGCAGTCTCATATTTCTCCTGTGGAAAGGTTCAGCACAGTGGGTGTCACTCTTGGCTTCTTCAGCTCAGCTAGAAAAGAGCACAGTGCAAATAGGAACATGGATTCTCTTGAAAATGTGTTGAAAAGTTTCCCAAACCTCAGGGTGAGGTCATATAAGGATGCTTTGGACTCATACTTGTTCAGATGCTCATTTTACTGAGCTCAGTGCTCATTCTCCTGCTGAATTGAGAGGGACCAAGACCAGCACCTTCTTCTTCAGAGTGGGTTTTCTTTTTGCTCTCCTAAAACAACCAAAGCAAATCAAGCTTTGAAGACATCAGAGCACCAGAAATAAAGCTGGCAGAGCCCAGGGTTTTGCTGTGGCTCTCCTTGTGCATTAAGATTGGGGTGGCTGGGGCAGCCAGATGGATGTGGTGGCTGCCTGGCATTGGCCACCACTCAGGACATCACCCTGAAGGCTGTCCCTGGGTAGCCACATGGGCTGGGCAGCAGGGCAGGTGGCTTCCCTTGGGAATGCAGGGCTGGAGCTTCGCATTCCCCAGGACAGAGCATTTCACACCATGAGCACACCAGCACGGATGCCCAGAGGGGTGATGAGCTCTGCATCTTTGCAGATACTCAAAACTCAGCTGCAGCAGCCCTGAGCAGCTTGCACGGCTTAAGGCAAGAGGTTCGACTGGGTATTTCCAGAGGTGCTCCGACCTGAGCAATGTGGGAAAGAGATTTGGGTCCTTTAGCTCCTCACACCTGGTTTCCAGGTTCTATGGACCCTGGGCTTCTGACAGAGTCACTCCCTCGGGTATCAGCACCCTCTTCTCGTGGAACAGCTTTGCAGTCCTCTGAAACCACTCACACAGGAAAGGAAAAGCCTCTGTGAAATCATCAAGGAGTCAAGAGAAGTAACTGCCTCTTACAACTACAAGGGCCTTTTAAAGAAATAAAAGCAGTCTTTATTTTCTCTTATTAAAAACTAAAAAAAATCACATACCACCTTCCTATTTCAACTCTACACGTGGGCTGTGAGTTCCTGATGGTTTTTAGAACAACATCACAACTGCAGAACACAACCACTGTTAATAATGCCAAGCAGAGACTACTGAGACGAGGCTGTTCTTTAAAGCATGCTCTCCTTTTTCACTCAGAAACAGAAACAAAGCCAATAGGGAGCACGAAACATCACCAGCACATCTGAGAGCCTCATTCAAGTAATTTGCTTTCATACATTTTGTTGCTTTCCATCTCCCAGCTTTGAGTTCCTTTTGTTGTTTCTAATAGATAACGCCAGCTTCAAAGTTTGGAGGAAGTGTTCCTCCTCTGCCACTGTTGTCCTTTTTTTTTTCCTTTATTCCTTTAGAAAATGTTGATTTTTTTTTATTATTATTATTTTTTTTTTTTTTTGCAAGTTAAAAGAGGCTGCTTTAACAAAATAAATCCAGGATCCAGGAGAGAAGGGTGTCTTGCACTGTGGCATCCTGAGTTCATGGAGGGATGGAAGGACCCTTTCCTGACCAGCAAATGCAGCTGCTCCCTTTTCCCCTCCATCCACAGAGCCTTGTGGGCTTGGCAGAGAAAGTCCAACTGCTCTGATTAAAATCTGTGCACTGGAAACTCCTGTACCTTTGTTTTAAGGGATGGCATAAGCTTGGTAGCAGTTGGATTAAAAGCAATTAGAAAATCCCCTACTTTTAAGTCAGAAGAGGGCACAAAATTTCTGAGTCTTTTGCAGCATTTGTGGGAGCTCAGTGGTTCCAGCTGTCATGCAACCAGCTCAGTGTTGACTCCAGTGCAAACACACTGGCACAGAGCTGCAGGCAGCTGATGAAGTGTCTTCATCGTAGTTTGCTGAGTGCCCTGTCTATATTTTCATGATTTATTACTTCCCTGACTTTCTTAGGTGTTAGAAAGAACAGTGAATCAATCCAAGCGTTTTCAGAGTGGGGACTGCTAATTGCACGAGCTCTGTTTACTGCTGGAGAGCTGCAGTTTTGACAAGTCTCTTGACCCCACGTTAATACATATGATTAATCATTGTTAAGGGCGTCTGCAGAAACCAACCAGATAGGTACCACTTCAGAGCTTTTATTTCTTTCTGAACAAGCAATAAACATAATGATGTTTACACTGCATTCTGACTGGAACAGGTGGGGAAAGAAGGTGCTTTTGAAGGTGTGGGGGTAAACCACTGCTGCCCAGAGGTGGGCATGCCGAGAGCACGGGGCAGCTGGTGGGGAAGCAGGGTGGGAGCACTCAGGACTCCTGGGTGGCTCCACGGTGGCTTTCCCTCTCCTGTGTATGTCACTCCAGAGGGCTGCAAGAAGGGCAGAGGTGCTGAACTCCTCTGGTGTGTGAATGAGGGGCAGGAGGCAGCACGGGTGTTACCGGGGTGCCAGATGTTTGTTCCTTTTCACCAATTGATGCTGTGGAACCCCCTGGGCCATTTGCTCTGGAGGCTTGCCCTGCCCTGCCCTGCTTTATCTTGCTGTCCTGCTCTGCCTTTGCTGTGCCTGGTGTTGGTGCCCATTCCCCCCAGAACAGGGCTCCTCCTTGCCAGTGGAGGGAACCCCCCCCATATGCAGCTACTGGCTCTCCTGGAGAGGCTTGGGGGGTTGCCAGGAGTTGTCTCCAGGCTCACCCCAAGCAGAAGGACCTGTCTCCTTTTCCAACCCCACTCCTGGCTTGCTGCAGCTCTTTGGAGCTAATGCTGCTGGGGAAGGGGTTGGGGTTTGTCTGTGGGTGCAGAAACAAGGCCAGGATGGGTTGAGCCCTCATACATCACCCCTGGGGAGCCCAAAGAGGAGTCCAGAGTGGGGGTGTCCATGGTGAGATGCTTCTCAGGGAGCCCCAGCACGAGTGAAATGGCAGGGACCAACAGGAGTGAAGCACAGGAGCTGGTGATAAAGGCAACGTGATCACGAGCTGCATTTCAAAACACCACATAACAGATGCAACCAGAATGGCTGTGCCACATAACAGCCTTGTAAAAGAGTAGGAAAGAAAATAAAATACAGGTTTAATTGCCTGTATTATACTGCTTTATCCTGCATAATTTTATTATTTCTAGAAAATTTGGCCCAGGTCGTCACGGTGGGAGGCAAAGTTGGCAGCAGACCCTGAAGTTTGCCACTGTGGGTTATTACAGTGCACAGAGGAGAGTGTCTCTGTCTGCACAAAGGGCTCCTCAGCACGCTGGAGGTGCAGGGCCATGCAGGACCTGACCTGGCTGCTTCCTGCCCCTTGTGTTTCAGCAGAGCAGCAGCACCACCAGGCTGAAAGAGAAACCCGGCAGAAACAAGCCTGTCTCTGAAGCTCACAGCACACAACCCCAGGGCCACCTGGCTTGTGCCCTGCAGAGGCACAGATGGAGTCCTCTGTGCCCTCCATCAGCTGCAGCCTCACCCCTGCTCAGGCAGGGTCCCCACCAGGACATGTGCAGCCATTCCCCTGTGCACAAAGGGGGCAGTCACTGAGAGAAGGCACCTCAGCACCCTTTGAGACCCCTCCTCACCCATCCAGTGGCCTCTGTGGAAAGGTTTGTACCACCCATCTCGATATCTTCTAGTGTTCCAAGTTTGTCAGTGGGCTGGGCTAGCCCTAGCCCCCCCAGCCAGGCTCTAACTGCAGTGGGGAAGGGGCACTGGGGGCTGCACTGGTGGCAGGGGGCTTTAACATCACCTTTGACTCTCCCAGCCCTTCCTGGGTGCTGGGCAGCCCATGTGGTTGGGCAAAGCTTTTTTCCTTACTGTGATTTAGAAGCTTCATTCTACCATAAGCCAGTGCAACATGTTTATAGCAACCAGCCTTTTTCCCATCTGGCCCTGCTCAAGTGGCTCCCCCCATTCAGAACACAGAATGACAGGCTAAATGCAACGAGAGCACTGACACAGCCTTCCTGTCTGTGTGTCCTTGTGTCCCAGGCTGTCCCCCTGTCCCCAAGGCCATGCAAAGAGCAGAGCTCTGAGCTAGAGAATGGGCTCTTCTCCCGGGGCAGGCAGCATCTGTGCACTGAGCAGGCCCTGGATGGGAGCAGAGAGCACAAGGGCATGCTGTGCACAGCCCCAGTGACATGTGCTGAGGCTAATTGCTCTGCTCAGTTTTAGTCCATCGTGCTCTGGAGAGGGAATACACTTCGCTGGGTGGAGGGGAAACAATGCCAATTGGTTTGTGCAAAAGGAAAGCCAGTTCCTTCAATCTATTTGAAAGCTTTTGTACATCAAAGTCCTGGCCAGAAGAGCTCTCCTGATATAATTGGTGTAGACAATTGTGAAGGTTTTGATAAAGACCTTTGTGGAAGAGCTATTCATGGGAGGCAAAGAAGGGTCATGGTTTGGGCAGCAGCTAAGAAACAAAAAGCCCAAAAGCAAGATGAAGGCTGTGCAAATGTCACACAGCTCTTTATCCCACCCAGCAGCACCCTCAGCTCCCCACAGGGGTGGATGAGGGACCCTGCAGCAGCACAGCCCAACCAGGGATGCTGAGGATTGCCAAGGGCACCACCAAAGCCAGGGGAAGAGGCCAGAGTGGGGGAAGAAGATCCCCAGCCCAGACACAGCCTGGGTAAGGCTCCCTGAGAGGAAGGGGTGATGGTTGTGGCAAGCCCAGAACAGCTCTCACCTCCTGAAGAGAAAACTGAGCTAGGGCCATGGGCAGCTCACCACAGTGGTCCATTGGGGGTTACAAACATATGCTACTATCCCAAAAACTCCTGACAAAATGAAGATATTGGATAAACATCAGGAGAGAAAGTAGCAGAGAACTGGGTCTAAATGCTCAGCTAGGAAGGAAGGAGGTCCTCTTCTGGCACTGCTGCCTCTCACCAACTCCCAAATGACACATCAAAAAGAGAGGAGGGGACCATTTCTGAGATGGGAAAGTAAGGGAGTTAGAAATAGAGTCTAGCTAGAATTGAAATTATTTTAATTTCTAGATGAAGTGAGTAAAAAGCAACATAATGGCCAATATACAAAATAACAAATGGCACAAAAGAGGTGCGTATAAGTACTCCTATTTTCACTTTTCACATAAAAAGAGAACAAAGGGACAGCCAATAAACCCAAGCAGCAGCACACGTACAAGGATAAGCAGAATACTGTTGTTCTAATGCACTGTGCATAATCATCCAGGGTGCTCCCTGTTCCAAAACATCACTAAAATCACAGATGCAGAGAGACTTGCAAGAAAGGGACAGGAATGTACCTGAAAGGAAAGACCATTTGCAGTTATATTTGCTCTGTGTGAGTTACTTGAGCAGAAAGCAATAATATGGGGTTTAAGAGAGAAATTTTCACACAAACAGCAATAAATGGGAGGGGGGGTAAAGATCCCCATGGGCAGATTATTCCAAAAATTGCCTTCTACTGGATGTCTCGTTCCTCCTTCCTCTGAAGTATTTGCACTGACTGCTGGCAGCAGTCAGTGACTGGAAAAGACAAACCACTTCTTATCTCCTCTGGCTCCCTCCTGCACCAGCCCAGAGCACCTTCCACCTGCTGTGTCCCCAGCATGACCCTGAGACAGGGATTGGATCCTTCCTGGGGCACCAAAAGCAGCTGCTTGGGTGGGTGCTGAGTTCCAGCCTGCTCCTTCCATCTAGTCAAGGAACATTTCACATCCTCAGCCGTATGTGACTGAGGGAGGTAAAAATAATCTTGTCATCTTTTCTTTTCTTTTTTCTTTTTTTTTTTTTTTTTTTCATTGACGTGCAGTGATATCTCCCCTATTCATTGCTGAAATGAACCAGAATTAATCTCAGACAGCAATTCTGCCTGGTGATGGGAATGATGGGAATGCACATATTAGTGATACACATCAGCACACCTTCCTTCAGGAGCACTGCTACCTGGAAAAATACCAGTGAAGGTCAGCAATGGGGAGGTGGGGCAGGAAATTACTTGAGAGGGCATCCCAAATTTAAATAGAGCTGACAGCTGCACAGCCACGTTTGTGGAAATCTTCCTTTTCACAGCCTCCCTTATCTGAGGTAGATCAGAAACTCAGCTCTTTCTGTACCCCCAAAGTTTAAATAAAAATATTCACTGGACTTAACTCCCCTCTCTGTGAAGATGTGTCCTTAAACCCAGCTCAGAGCAGGAACTCTCCTTCCCCCAGCTGCTGCCTGCTCCCAAAGGATGGCATCCCAGTTCCAGACCTCTGCAGAGCTGTGCTGCAGCACTCCCACTGTAGCTGCTCCCTGCCTCCTAGACACACCTGGCACACTGTGCCACCAAAATGCACCCATTACAGGCAGTGGTTGCTGTTCTCCCCTCTCTCTGCAGCCCCAACCTCGAGCTCGTGATGCTCTGCAGGAGCTGTGGTGGCTGGGAGCTGGGGGGGCACCCTCTGCTGACCCCCCCATAGCAACTTCAGTGTCCACAGCCTGGCTCCTACCCTGGAGAAGATGGCAGTCATCCCAACGTGGAGCTGATCCCATGAGCTGGACATTAAGAGACCTTATTTTTTGTTGTGTGGGGGGATTTTTGTAGTTTTTTTTTTTTTAAGACTTTATTCGTCTAACATGCTTGACCAAAAATTACAACACTCAGGTTATGCCAAAATGATTAAATAAACTTTAAGCTTTCATACCTCAAGTACTTTAAATGATATTTTGAAGTAACAGTTGCTTTCATATCCTTTCCACATAAAAATACACAGTATTTGGAAGATAACCTTAGGAAAAATTATTTTTAAGAGAATATTTTATGGTCGACATAGAAATTTTGCTGAGGCTAATAAAAGGACCTCTTCCCTTCATTTTAACATTTAAGTGCCATGAGCGAATGTAAACATTTCAGACTTTAACATACAGCCAATTTCCTGCCACATTTGTTGCAAACCACTTGAATTGTGACTAGCTAAGCCACTTTTATTCTAACTACATGCTATTGTTCATCTTCCCAATGATGACAGGAGTTCATATTCAGCTATGAATTTCAGTTCTTACTGATTTAGGAGCTGATCCTGAAGTTCCTACACCAGTAGCTCTGACAAAAGTGGCCCCATCTGAATTAATGGCAGACTGCTCATGCACTTGTGAACCAAAAACCAGTTGCAGGAGTCACCGCCTGTTTTGGGTTTCATTTTCAGGAAAAAAAAAAAGCAGCACAATAGTTTAGACACATGGTCATCCAACAGATTACAAGAAATGACAGACCCGTGACTTGTCGTGTTTTCTGGGGGTCTGGTGGCTTCTTGTGGGTCCACAGCATGAGTCAGTTCCTGGGCTTGAATGTCTCAGCTCCAGGCAGCTCCTGGAAGAGCTGCTGCACATGGGAAGCCAGTGAAAAGCAGAGTTTGTGCCCACCTTGCTGAGAGTCGAAGCTCACCCGGCCTGGTTTTGTAACACAGGTATTTTAAATTGTTTTATGTGTATAATGCACATGCAGCTGCTATGTAAAACTCACATTTACATCCATGTAACACACACAATTCTCCAATGCATGTGTGCAGGTGTGGGCTGTGCACAGACCTGCAACCAACTCTGAGCTGGCAGTGCTGTGGTCTGCCCAGTGTGTGTGAACCAGATTCATGTCTGGATGCTGTCAGCCCCAAATTCAGGATGTCCACGTTCAGAATACAGCAGTAAAATTATCTCCATCCAGTCAAAAGGACGTGCTTGTTAGTTCAAGGCAGAAATCCGTTTCTTGCAGGACATGTCTGAAGCCCTGGGGGGTTTTGGTGGCTTTGCAATCAATTCTTAAGCTTCTGCCTAGGACAAGACTGAAATCCCAGCAGCTTTAACATCTCTGCTAACACTGCAGGAGAGCTTCAGGGGCAGAACTTTGGCTGTGACCATCCCTACCAGCTCCTGACACGTGCCCTGCTCTGCCTGCTGCCAAAAGCAAGAGGACAGACCTCAGGGTTTGCACTGGGCTGGTGCTGGGTCTCTCTCAGCAGTGTCCAGGAGTGGGCAGGCAGCAGCACCAGGTGCCCTGAGGTGACCTCTGCTCTGCACACTTTGGGCTGCACCCACTGCTCACAGCCACCCAAAAGTGAGTGCCCCAACTGCTCCTTGGGTTGATGCCTTCCCCTGGACGTCTCTTTCCCAAGGACAAAATGATCACAATGACATTTAACCACTCCTGACCTGAGCCAGATTCAAACCAGTCATCTCATCGTTGGCTGCATGTCCCATTAGCAGGTTGTAGACCAATGGTCCCAGTGGGTTTTATTTAAAATACCATGACTAATCATTGGGTGGGCTCTTTGCAGATTTTTTTCTCTTTCTTTTTTCCTTAAATACAATCACATATCGCTTTACCATATAAAAACACAGTTATATTTTTTTCTTCTTTTTTTTTTTTTTTTAAGGGAAATGTCATCCTTTTTTTTTTTTCCTTCTTAAACAGGCGAGGCCAGGTTACAAATTCCTGAGTTTATACTGCACTTAACACAGTCTCCCTTCTTGAATGTTGAGCTGTTTACAGCATGCTGGCAATATGCACCATTTCCCTTGCCATCTGTAATGCCAGATGTAGTAAAACTTCATTTCAGTACAGTGAATTAGGGCCTCTATTGCATTGGTTTTGAATAGATGCAAAGACTTAGACCTGGAGGACTTGAAGAAATAGCTTTCCTCCTGTGACTGGTGCACCATCTTTTATATTTGCCATGTTGATTAAGGGAAAACATCTTTGCCATCATTTTTATTTTACCAAGAGCTCACTGGAAAACATCTGAAATGAGGAAATCCTAGTCTAAACACTTACGTTTAAACTGCAAACGTTCTTAAAGAAACACTCCTTTGAAAGACATTGTTCTTTTAATAAGCCCAATATATGGTATGTACAAAAGCCCCTACTAGAGATATATATATATAGATATATATATATATATTATATATATATATATATATGTGGAATGCATTCACTTCTCTGTGTTCACAAACATTTTAATGGTGAAATGTTAGTCTTTAATCTGTTTCTGGCACCAAAATGTCTTTGTTCCTTGTCCACTTTTGTTACTCTAAATTTATCTGTGAAGAGCTAGCAGGGAAAAAAAGAAGGATTTTGCTTTTTTTTTGTTGTTGAATGGTTCCCTATTGGGGTTCTCAGCCAGCAATATAAAGTTGCTAATGTGTTGGGTACAACTTTAAATCCTCATTATAATCATGTGTTCCTTGGAGTAGGTAAGTCAATAACTATAGGTGGATTAAGTGGCTGGTAATTCACAGTGCACACAGAGGCATTCACATAGGTGGTGGTTCCATCAGCCATGACACCATAACCTACAAAGGAAGAAAAAATCTGGTTACTTTCATTATTTTTTATTATCTTCTTTATTTTTTGATTACCTTTATCACACAATAAGTGCCACATTTTTTTATTACTCGGAAGGAATTTAAAATTTCTCTTCATGCGAAACATAAATATTCCCTGAATCAATACCATCTTTGTCCTACAGCAGAACTTTTTAAAATGTGTAAGAAAAGCAAAATGGGCCCTCAGGAGCTAGTGGCTATTATCTCAGGCAGCCAGCTCACTAAACCTATTTAGAGAGACAGATACTTTTCTCTGCAGAGATTTTTCTCTTAAAACGTTTTTAGTTTTGGAAAGGATGCTTCTGATCATTTAGGCTTGCAGTCATCAGTGCAGCAAACTTTGGGCAATTTTAATCTTCCCACCCTTTTTTTCCTGCCCTGTGTTGAACATTAAGCAACCAATGAAGAAAAAAACATTGCTTGACTGAGGCAAGCACGTGTGCATGTGCATCTGGGCAGGATTTGCCTCTTCTTGCTATGTCTTTGAACTTGTTGACCAAACTTGATGGAAAGGCATTAAAATATCTGTCCAGGCTGTGAGAAAATGGTTTTATTATTGAATGTATTGTGTAACAGACAAGGTGAATTCACACCCTAAAACACCAGAACATTTCCACAGGAGAACACACACAGTGGTGAGTCTCACCACTGGTGAAAAAGCTTCAGCTACCTCTCATGTCTGGCTAGATACCCAAGGCAAACAGTTCCAGAGTTAAATCTGCAGAAAATCAAACTTCTAATGCCTGCAGAATTACAGTGAAATGCTGCTTCAGAAAGTGAAGAAGAAGCCCTTTGACAGCCTGTGTCATGAAAAAGCAGACACACTCTCCAGTGTCAAAAATCTTTTAATGAATCACTAGGGAAAAACATAAGTTTAAAGCTTAATGTTGGAAACTTTCACTGAAATATTGTGATTGATATCAAGAACTGCATTCATCATCAGAAATATGTGATTTTGGGGAAATCACCTGGTAGAAAGCATTTGTACAAAGATTCAATCTCACCTTTCATGAAGTTAATGGTGAATCGTATTCATTGCTATATACACACTGAGTTCTAGCTATTCAAATCCTAGGTACTGAGGGCCCTATGGTTTTTCTGAATGCAATTTTGTATCTTTCAGAGCACTGAAAATTGCATCATTCCCAAACAAAGAGACAGTAGCCAAATTCCTTTCGTTTAGGTTCCTTAAAATGCCCTGAACAATGCAGGGCCTCCTGCACCTCCCAGGGAAAAACCACACTATAATTAGGGAGCAGGGAGGGAAGAAAACTCTGTCAGGTTCCTGTCACAGGCATTTCCCTAAATCCCTTTCTGTTTGCCACAGAATGACTGTGCTGAGGAAAACACAGAACGCATGGAGGACAGTCAGCACCATGGCTGGGACTTTCTGTCTCCTCACTACACATCTGAGAACAGAATCAGCCTGCTCACACACTCCTTTTGCTGGAAGATTCCTAATGCTGCAGCTTTCACTCCTGTCCCACTGCCAGCAGAGTTTCCTTGCCACGACCTCAGTGGAGTACTGGCTATAATGGGAAAATCAGAATTTTAGCCAGAGCCCCTGCCATGCTGCTTGTCCCTTCCCCAGGTGAATCAGCAGCAAGTCCATGTGCAGAGGGATTTTTTGGCTGATGTAGTAGTGCAGAGAGGGAATAGGGAAGAAACATCTCTTATAAGCACCTCTTCCCCCCAGATGTTCAGTAAATGACTGCTGCAGATGTAGCTATGCTCACTCAGAGGAAGAACTCATCTGTTCAAATCATGCATTCTCTCTACAAAGTGCAGCTTCATTTGCACAGGCTGCCTGCAATGGGAATTCTCCTCTGCAGAGATTTAGCATCCCACTGAAAAACAGGCTCTGCAGTTCCCCATTTGTTTTCTCTAAATTATGTTAGTTAACAAGAAGAGTACCTTGTTTCTGTGTTTTGATACCTACTGTGCCAACTACATTAATTCACCAGATTTACCATTCTACAGAGGTGCCATTCTCTTCCCTCGAGAGCTAAAGTTGGGCTTGGTTTAAGCAGATGTGATTTTGTTTACCTGCCTGAAGCTTCATGGCTTGCTGTTTGCTTATATCCCCTGCAACCCTCTTGGCTTACAATTTCTGAAATGACAATGAGTTTGAACTGTATTCATCAGCTCTCTTGGTTGGAATATCAAGGAATGCTCTAGCAGCATTATTTGTTTACTCTGTGATTTTACAGGACTTTGGATATTAACCAGGCATTAACAAGTCACTACAGATGAGACACATGAGGAGAATGGACCTAATTCTTGAGCTATAAAACAATGACCTGAACATTTTATCCATCAATTTTACACCACCAGCAATGTCACACTTAACGTGCCATGGCGAAAGCCCCCAGCAGCAAGTCAGAGAGAGATACTTGGCAAAGGGTTCTTCACCAAACCAGGAGTATCTGAATGCCAGCTCCTCCAATTTTTCCACCTCTACACTGGTGAGACCCAGAGATCCTAGAGAAAAGGCTGGAGCAGTCCCAGAAGCAGGAAGCTGGCAGTTGTGGAGTAGCTTTTCCTGCCAGCAAGTTAACACTGCCAAAGAGTGAGCAGCTGATAATACACACTTCCACACCAGCGGCTCACTCCTGCACAGCCCACTGCCTCCTGCTCGGGGTGGGGGCACTGCCTGAAGCCTTGCAGCCTTGCTTTGTGACCAGGACAGACAGCATCTACCTTTCCCTTTGCCTGGAGAGGAACTCCTGCTGTCACTGACTTCAGCACAGAGTATCTGTCACCATTTACTGGCTTCTGGGAAGGGAACTCATTTTTTACCCAGTTAAATATCAAATAGTCAATAGAAACACTTGTTTTGCCTGAGCACAAAATGTGTCCCCTGCCAAAGCAACTAAATGCATCCATAAATATCTTGGAACCTCTACACCAGTTAGTGGTGACATCCCTCTTGATTTCAACCTCATATACACACTGATGGGGAGAGACAACTGTTATTGTACAGCCATGAAGATCAAGCCTTAGAAGCACCCCTCAAAACACTCCTACCCCTTTTACAAGCTCAGAGATCTTACATGAATTATTGTGAAGCACAGATTCTGCTGCAGGAAAAAAAAAATCCCTCCATCTCAATATTTAGTCACTTTCTGTAACTACTGGATTTGTCTCTTATTTTAAAATTCACAGTACTCATCCCTGCGAAGGAAGCATCAACCTGCTCTACAGATGTAGAAAATGAAAGATAAACTCAAGTACAAGTATTGAAATGTGGTTATCAGCCAATTTCACCTCTATATATGCAGCTAAATATGTATCTGAATTCTAGAAGTGCTTCAGTTCAGACATTCAAGATTGAAAATGCTGGTTAAGCCTTCTCTGTTTGCAATTTCTAAATATATATATATAAAGAAATGTGTTCTGACCTTCATGGATATGTCCAAAAACATGAAGCCTTGGCTGTATTCGTCTCTGGACTGTGTTCAGCAGCTCAACACATCCTACCCGTTGCATTTTCTTAGGAACCCAGTCTAGAAAACCTTTGGAAAAGGAAGGAAAGCTTTAAGAGAAGACAGGTAACCCACAAAGTCGTGCTGTTATACAGCTTTTTTGAGATTTCATATCCCATGGCTTTTCACGAACAGCCACAGAAGAATTGAAATGGCAAAAACTGTGTCTGCCTTGGTAAGCAGAAAAGGAAGGAAAGAAAAATACTGGTGGAAAATCATAAAAGCTCATCTGGATAAAAAGGACTATGATAACTCTTTCCAGTTGTTTCTCAAAGCATAAAAATAATCACTGCAATCAAAGCATTTTTTGCACTGTTTTTAATGGGATAACTCATCACTTTACCCATTTTTCTTCCTGAAGAGAATGAGGTGTAAAGAGCAGCAAGTCCAAGCTCTTGAAAGAATTTAAAAGAACATTTAACAGTTTAAAACCAGCCCTGGGACCTACCTTTATAAATTGAACACTTGAACCAATGTAATGGAATCTGTGTTGCCAATACTACAACTATATTGTTATGACATTGAATCCTACAGCAGTGCAGCTCAGGTGAGGAATCCACTACATGCCCAAAAAAAGAACATCCTCGAGTTAAACCACTTCATGGCACAGCAAGCCCCACTTGCCTAAACTGGTGGATGTCAGATAGGAAGAGAAACTCACACCTTTTGCAGAAGATGTCTTTAAGGGCTGCATTTATTTGCACAAAAATTGTGTAAAAATGTATTTCTTATGAAAATAGAAATGCTACATCGACTTGCCTCTTTGTCTAAAAATACTGCAGGGGATGTTTACTGCCAACTGAAGTCTCAGGTTTCCTTCCAAGTAGTAGTGTGAGGAGGATGTTGTATTGGAGTGTTTGCAACAACCAATCTGCTTTCTTTCCATTGTTCAGTCGTTTTCAACAGGCTCAAATTTGGAAATGTAAAAGATAAAATCTTCCTGCTTTTATTTTGTCATTCTGCTATTTTCCCTGCGTGCCTGCCATCGCTCTGCATCTCTTGGATTTGCTGCAGTAGTGTGAATGTATTGTGCTTTTAGCCAGAGGTCCAGAGCCTGGACCTGGTTTTCATACATTTACTTTTGATGTCCACTCAAGCATGGCTAAGCAGCCAACCAGCTGGTTTAAAAGACCAAAAGGGTGGTATTCAAGCTCTTGGAAAAGCTCTCAGATTTGCTAGAGCTTCAGGGTAGGTTCACACATTGAGAAAAACCTCTTTAGCTGCCAGTTTACTGGGCTGGTAAACTGTGAGGTTTTACCAAAATGGCAAAAGTTTGCACTTGTTTCATACTCAGAGAGCTAAGATCAATTTTCAGGAAAAAGTTGGGAATGGGGCATCCTAAGTGCCAAAAAGAGGAAGTTGTGATCATGGTCAAAGGTTCTGTTTGGTGCCTGTCAGGGGTTGTAGGAAAAGAAAGCCCTGCTGAACTACAGGCAGACTGAGCAATGCTGAATTCACTTGTGCCACCAAAGGGAGATCAAAATTCACTGGAGAAAACCAGAATTTATGATGCCAAAGTGAGGCCAGCAATTCCTCTGGAATAAAGTCTGTGCTTTTTTTTTTTTTTTTTTTCAGAGTACACATATTTTATATGTTTTATTACTCCAATGATTTGAAATAGTTAATTGTCAAAATGTCTGCGCTGAACATAAAGCCAAAAGTATTTCCACTTCAAAAACTTCACAAACAAAATCCATAAAATTAACTTCTCCATTAAATTAAGCATTATTTATGTTGAACATGTTTTTGTTTACATGCATTATCACCCTTCTGAAGCCTTCCCATATGTTTTCAGCTTATTATGTACACCTGACTACACAAACTAAGAATAATTGATTACACCTAGCTAACAATTAGAGTTCATCTTAGGGGTTTTTTAATGTTTGGTTACTTGAAACAGGTTTCTGCAGCTGTCAGGAAAGTATAAATCTTTGTCACAGACTATCAAGCAGACAGCTGCAAATGAAGACTTAAAGGTGAAATTAAATTAAAAACAAAGAAAAGAAAGCGAACTTTTGGAAGAGGAATAAAAGAATCATAAATGGAGATCTTTAGGAAACAAAAATATGCTGATATGGAAATGAGCATTAACACTGATCCCATAATCACAAATTCTATATTTCATAAGCTATGAAACACATTGCATATCTTTGTTAATAAGGATAAATAAGTTACTAATAAAATGGTCAAAAATAGCTGGTTTAACCTTTTTTTTATTCTCATCCTGTGTGAACCTCCCATGTATCCCTGCCCTGATTTCATCCCAAAGCACTACCCTAAAACAGAAAATTACTTGGATTTATTTTTTTTTTACATGGCTAAAAGTAAACCAAAGTTCATTAACCCTTAATGGTGCTTCTGCATCTAAATCAGACCATTTCAAATCTATGCAATAATGTAGTATTAATTAGTTCAGGAGGATGCACAATCTTAAGTGAGGGAATGAGAAAGCAGCACAGAAAATGGATGATGGGCAGAATTTAGGCAGCCATGCTGGAGGAAAAACCCCAGAATTTGCAAGAGGATTAATTTCTCTTTACAATAATTGGGAACAACTCTAGTGAGGTTCTGAGTTCCAAGATCAGAACCACAGGAATCATTTTTCTGGTTAAAATAATTGGCTGGGAGGGTCAAGGAGGCTCCTGTCTCCCAAAAGGTCTGGGGACAGAGCTGCACAATAAGGTGGTGCTGGAAGTTAAGCTGAGCGCTAAATTCTTTGAACTTTGATATATTTGTTGCCACGGGTGTCAGGGACACCAACAGCTCCTGCCCTCAGGCAGAGGGTTCTGTGCCTGAGCCATCTATTAATGCATCAATAAGAGAGACAAAGAAACAGGAACTTCTGAAATAAAAAAAAAAAAAAAAAAAAAAAAAAAAGGAAATTCTTGGGGGATAGTTGAAGATAAAGAATTAAAAGAAAAAGAACAAAAATAGGGAACACATCCTGAGCCATGGAGATGGATGGGGGAATTCACATTGCACCATTACAATCACTGGAGATTGGTGGCCCTTCCTCAGAATTCCTGCAATTATTAATTTACTTTTCAATTACTAAATTTACTGTTAAAGTTATTACTATAATCTGTGTGCTGAGTGCCAGCTCTGCAGGGCTTTTTAGGGGTCCTCCTCCCTCTGCTGATGCCTGAGGCTACTGGAGAGACCTGGTGGCTGAAGTAGCAAGGTGGTTGAATCTCTCCACTTTCCATTAGATTTCAAATGAATCTTCAGTCAGCTGAAGGTTGGATTGCTTTACAGCTGGCTTTAAAAAGGGTTTTCAAAGTGCTGGAAAAGCTTCTGAAAAAGTTTTTAATATGACTTATAAATAAAAGTACATGAAAGGCACAGCACTGTGCCTTGGACCCTAGCAGGGACTGCCCCCACACCAATGGCTTGGAGCTGATATCTCGGGGCCAAAACACTTAATTTCTGACAGCCACGTTTACAATACAGGCTCATATTAAAATCAGTCCATGGCATGAGACTCCACTTAGGTGAAGAATCAAAACACACACCCCTAACTGTGAGAAACTCTGCTCACAAAGAACTACTTTCCCCAGGATTAGTGAGCAGTGGAATGCAAACATGTCTTTCTAAAGAAAACAAAACACAAACCCTTTCGATACTTTCTCCTCCAAGCTCTGAAAGAGAAGAAAGGGTGGAAGAGGAGGGATTTAGCTTCAGGAAATTGGGGAATCTAAAGGTTTAAAGAAACCAACTGCTTTCATTTCATGCAAAGCACAGTAAGAGTTCTCAGAACACTTGAGTACATGCTTCTTGTGCATGTCCATTTATTAAATTATATGAGTCAAAGACACAGTCACATTAAATATAGACTGGTATATGTTAAATACATTGGAAAAAAAGCTTAAAAGCCTTAGGCCTTTACTGAATCTGGACAATTTTGTGTGATGTATTATTTTTGTAGCAAAAGTAATGTCAAAATTTTCTAGGAATGCAAGAAATCTATTTTAGATAGAAAGCTTTTTTATCACCTATATTAATATTTGGAAAATACACATGCAAAACTCTTTTTGATCTGTTCATGTTGCCAAATTGTATTACAGATAAGCAATTCAACCATCCTGTCCACAGAACAGGCAAATGATGGGGAGCATCTGGGTTTGTGGCACAAGGTGCACCAAGTCAGCATGATGAGGAAAAAAAGACATTCTGGGTACTTGTTGGTGGGAGAATGCACCAGCAAGTCAGGGAGAAAGTGATAAAAAATAAGATCCTAACCCTGCATTTCTCTTCAAACAGGCTCCATGCTTTCAATCCAGTAATTTCACCAGTGGCAGATTACACATGTGCATAGGAAAACTACACCCTGCTTATATAGGAAGCTCATATGGCTCTGTGTGTTAATGTTTTATTTTTAAGCCATTATTTAATTCCCTACTACTGAGCATAGGCAATCATGAGCTGAAGTCCTGGTGCTGCTGAAATCAGTAGGCATGTTGCTTTTGACTTTTGTAAGTCAGGATTGCACTCTTTTTCTAAGGAGAGCCATCAGTTACCATATAATCATCTGAAATACACAGCTATGAGCACTATTATTTTCTTACCGAGAGGTGGTCCATGTGTTATAAGAATATCTATTCCATCTGGAATAAGGTTCCATTTCTCTAATAGTGCTTGGCCTCGTGGAAGATTAAAGCCCCAGCCATAAAACCAAGGTTGCCTGCCAAGAGAGGAGGAGAATGTCTTCAGTGCTACTTCCATGTACTGGTTATCTAATTAAAATACTGAGGTCGACTCTTTACTACCATGGAATTTGAAGACACAAACAGCATTCATTTTCTTCTTTGTGTGCACAGTAATCCCCTTTTTTTTTCCATACAAGCAGTGCTGTTTGCTTGTATGGCAAATGTGTGCTGAGCTGACAGCATACAGTAAAATATTCACAGTATTGCTCCAACCACTTACGAGCCCTGGATACCAAGATCTCCATGTGTGGATTATCACGCTGACTCTCACAACATTTAGAAGAACAGCTGTCTCAGACACCTCCACGTGATTTATGTTCCACATTGGCTCCCAGCACGTTTGGCCCTTAGCCTATGACCAGCTGGGCAAGGACAGACCCTGGCACCATGACAGATCCTGCTCCAAAGTCAGAGACATCAGCTCTGCTGCTTTGTTTCCCTAACTGG
This sequence comes from Sitta carolinensis, assembly GCA_032173965.1. NCBI lineage: Eukaryota > Metazoa > Chordata > Aves > Passeriformes > Sittidae > Sitta > Sitta carolinensis. The sequence continues at coordinate 10,825,446 of JAVUNC010000030.1, forward strand.
ATACATCCCATCAGAACAAGAATGCTGCTGCGTCTCTTACACACAATTTTCTTCTGTCCTTTGGTGTGTTGACTTGCTTTTAAGGAAGGCTTCCCATATTCAGGATTCCTTATCAGACAGGCATTTACATTTTTTAAAACCTAGGCATGGAGCAGCTCAGCATGGAGCAGCGGGACCGTAACACTGCCAGTCAGAACATAATTTATCTGTGTCCTGCTATCCCATTGATTAAAAATCTATATTTCACAGCAATTATATCACAGTGTTAAATTATGTCTTGCTGACTAGGCTCCAATTCTAGGTCATAAAATTGAGGGGTTAGCTTTAGGTTGGAAGTTTTAATAATTTTTTGACTGACGTCTTGTGGCCATAGCCATTCTTTTTCTTCCACAGACAAAAAGAGGCTGGACTATCGATGACTGAAAGGCTTTCTTTCTCATCTCCTGCCTCTTCTTCACATGCCCTGGATAACCAGGGTCTTGAGACACAGGTGTCCCAGGAAAGAAAACAAAAAAGGTGAAACTTTGAACATCTGTTATGGGGACCAGAAATACATGTCCCAGCCTCCAGAAGCCGTGATGAGGGAGGTGAAGAAGGTGTGTGAAGGAGAGATGCTAACGACACCAGCAGCGAAGCACAAATCTTATTCTGAGTAACATTGCTGAGGCCAAGGCAGCTGGCTAAGAGGAAGACACATCCCTACACCAGCCCACAAACTCACATTTTCTGGTTACCTGTTCAACATTCCAGGCAGCCTTTCCTCACCTTCCTGCTGCCAGGGTCTAGGGGGAGGCTGTTAGGGGTTGGGTCCTCTTGTAGAATTTTTTCCCATAAGTTGCCAGGGAACTGATCTTTGGGTACTTATGGATAGTTAAGAAAGACAAAAGAAGTGGCTGAGATGAGGGAGAGGAGGAGCACTTGGACTTCACTTCTCTTTTGGGGGTGTGCTTGTCGGGAGAAGGAAACAGCAGGCTGTGCTTTCCAGACTTCGGGAGAGATTTTTTTTTTTTCCACTGGCACCACTGGAGTGGAGTTCAGGGTTTCCTGCCATGGTCTCCTCGTGTGTGCCTCAGGGGAGACCTTATCTCTCTAAAATTTCCTGAACGGAGGTTTTAACAAGGCGGGAATTGGGTCTCTTCTCCCAGGTAACAATCAATAGGACAGGAGGAAATGGCCTGAAGTCGCACCAGAAGAGGTTTAGATTGGATAGTGGGAAAAATTCTGATAGGTCAAGTGGCTAAGTCACCATGCCTGGAAGCATTTAAAAGATGTGTAGATGTGGCACCTGGGGACATGGCTTAGTGGCTTCAGGTTTGTGGCTGGACTCCATCATCTCAGAGGTCTTTTCCTAAACAATTATGGGATTCTCCTAACTGGCTTATTGTGCAGCAAGGTACAAGCCATGTTACCATGTGACATTATTTTTAACCACACAGGACTGCCTAGAAAATAAAAAACCTGAAGTTTGTGAGGTGCTTGGACATTACAGAAGTGGGGGGCTTCATAAAAATATACAGTGGTTGGCTTTTTCTAAACTCTTCATCCTTTCCTGCCTTGGGATTGCATTCCACACCCAACATGCCAAGGATATTTCTTCACCAAGATGAAAATACCCAACTGTTTGGCAAATTGTCTGCAGGCCCAGGGCACATTTTCCAGCAGCAAGATCTCACTGACAGAAAATATTTGCGAGGCCAAATAGGTGGCAAATGAAGTGTTAGCACAGTAAATCATGTGTTTGAAGTCACTGACAGTTTCAAAGGATATTCATCCCTGCTCCCACCCCCGGCATGACCTGGGGTGGGCATGCACAGGATTGTCCCCATGGGAAGAGAGGGGAGGCACCATCCCACAGGTATGCCAGACACAGAAAAAAAACCACAAGGGAAAAGACCAGTGTTTGCCCAAGAAGCACAGGTCAAAAACTCCCAGAAATAATTATTTTAAGACTACAATGAAGCATTTTTCAAGAGAAATAATCACGACTGCCACAGGTCTCACCCGAAGCCAGCTTAATCCTGCTGCAATCCAGAGGACCACAAACCCCACAGGCAGCTGGGAGAGCCTCTGCCTGCTTCTAGCAGGGCTGGACTGCACAGGGCCACTCTCTAAAAAAGCCCATTTCCCCTTATGAATAGGCATGATCTGCTTATTAAGACAAGCAGCACTTTCCCCCGTGCCTCCCTCCTCCCTGCCTCGCTCCCTTTGTGGTGACTGCAGCGGGGCTGGTAAGTTATGCATGCTGGAGCTGTTCTTTTGTGAAGGGGAGATGTTACAACTTGTGTGATTTGCCATTATGCTGTCTTTTGTGACAATCCCGAGATGGAAGGAAATGTCTGGAATATTTCTGGTAAAAAAAAAAAAAAAAAAAAAAAAAAAAAAAAAAAAAGTTAAAAAAAAAAAAAAATGAAAGAAAATCCCAGGTCCAAGAAAGGATTCAGCAGAGGATGTTGGCATGCTTTACATTGGAGAGAAGAAAGACAAATCACACACTTCAGTGCCCCCACCCCCAAAGCAAAAACCATCTTTATGAGCACATAGGGATTTTATAAATCCCCACGTCCCTTCTTCTGGAAATTTATTACAAAACAGCTATCAAAGTTTCTGAGTAGGGAAAAAGCCTTCTTCTCTAATACCCACTAATGAGCCCATGACCTGGATATCAAAGGATGCAAAGATAACTTTGTCTAAAATTTTCATTTATGATAGAACCTGAAAACAAAATTAAATTTGTTATATTGAGTACTGAATTTCTGTATTCCCAGATAGTGTTTACTTAGGAAAAGTGTAATTATTTTTATAATGTATTTTTCAATAATATTTTACATTTGACCAAAAAAAATATCATCATGTATGTTCTACAAGAGAAAAATGCACTATCCTACCAAAAAAAGAGAAACCAATCCAAGAAAAATTTATTTGGCAATTGAAGACATACATCATTAATGTATTTCACCTTTGAAGAGAAGCACTCCTCTGTAAAAATGTACTTTGATTTAGGTCTTACCTTTTTCAAATGAACAGTTTGAGTGTCTCCAACACTCTGAAATTCACACACCGAAATTCAACCGTTTTATTATTTTGATAAGAATAACGGTTGTCTACATATAAGACTCAAGGAGGAAAATATATCAGAGGTGAACTTGTTTACAGCACAATTAACCTTACAGTTAAAACATTTGAGCAAGTTTTGCAGGCCAAATAATCTGCTACACAAAAAAGGCTGAATTATCAGAGTTTGTGCTAGAAATCGGATGTTGCTTTATGTACTGAATTTCTATCTTTCTGTTCTAAAGTAACCATTGGAATAATTTTCTTACAGAATGATAGTTGCTATGACAACCATAGCAAATTTTCCTTTTCTGAAACAGATGTCTCATTTAGTTGAAAATTAGAATGTGAAAAACCCATGGGAAAAATTAATTCAAACTTTAACAGAACACTGACTACAATGTAATCTCTTATAGGTTAACCCCTTAACATCTTTCTGCACTCCTATAGTAACCTTCTCATAAATTCTAATTAAACCAGTTTAACCTCCTAGGAATGACCTTCTTAGCTATCATTAGCACTTTAGTTGTCTTTGAAAGGATAATTTCTGTTATAATAGTAACAGAAAAAAAAAAGTCATACTAAAAAAATAATGGTCAAACATATTACCACCCTAATTATTTATTAAGGGTTTTTTTTTTTTTTTCTTTTATTCAGCAATTATTGGGAAGAGCTAACATGTAACCCAAGAATTCTTTTGTCATTTAAATGGGGCTTTACTTTGTTTTATATGTGTTCTGCTGCCAAAGGTGGGGATGCACCACACATATTTGCCTTGCCCTTTATGCTAAACCGGAAGGTTTTTCATTTCCAAACCAGTGCTACCATCTCAATCTGACAGGCAGCCATACAAACAAGGGATACTTGACTGGGGAGAGCTATCAAGGCACATGGATTTTGCTATTACAAGCGATGAAAGACCGAAATTGGATTCTCCATTGCCTTGATTCCATTTAAAGGCTGTGACTCGAAGAATGGCTTCCTCCCTTTCCAGCACTCTGCACAGCACCTGGGCACCCCTGCACACAAACAGGGCAGCAAAGCAGCAGGCACTCCCAGAAACATCCCACCCTGGCTCTGCCTGCAGGCTGGGAGGGTCGGCCAACACAGGATTTACTGCAGCACAGCCTCTAGGCTGCCCGGCTGAGTAGCACAACTCTTGCCTCCAGCAGGCAGCAGTTTTGACTTCAGGGGGAAAGCCCAGGAGCTGTGGGCAGTGTGACTGAACAGCAGCATCAATGGGATCAGTGGGCAGCACAGTTCTCTCACTAGAATTCCTTTGCTGACCAAATAAATTTCAAAGGTTCACAAACACATGCAACTTGCTCCAGTCTTTTCTCCACAACTGCTGTCATTTTTCTCCTACAGGAAAATAAACAGATATTGGCAGTTGGTGACTGTCAAGGAGCTCAGAGAGAAAAGAATGGACCAAATCACCTGCCTCGATCATGCTCCTCTTCCTGAAAAAAGCAAATATTCCATGTTTAGAAGACTGGACTACCATGCTGAAAGCCATCCTGGCAGGAGGTCAAGGGCCATGGAGCACAAAAAGCAGATTCATCAATGGCAAACACGGGCAAAACTCCAACACACCCTGACTCCCAGCCCAAGAACACTCAGTGTTGGACACTTCAGTCTAGTTTTTCCTGGACTTGATATAATCTTACTATCACAAGCAGCTGCAGTCCTGTGCACGTGGGTGTAAAACACACTCTGCATTCCTGCCCTGGTGGGCAGGTTCTTCAGCTGTTCATATTTTTACATTCCCCACCACTGCATAAGCTGAATTTACCCAATTGCTGCATTTGCCTTTTCAGCCTTTCTCCTCAGTAAGTAATTAACTATTTCATTGAGTATTTCTATTATCTTTTAACTCTACTTTCTCTCCAAGTAAGTATTCATAAAAGTTCATATTTTTGGGTGGTTTTTTTGGTATCAGCCATTTCATCTAAAGTAGATGTGAAATAACACAGACCTTTTGGTCTGTTCTTCCTTGCATGCAAAAGGACCATCCAAAGCAGGAAGGGAAAGGACAAAAGCAGCTCTCAGGCCATTGGTGCTAAGAATGAGTTTGTCAAGGCACTGTTTGTTTACAGGCTTGAAATTTCATCAACATCTGGGCAATCTGAGCCAAACATAACTGAGATCCAAGGAAAACCAGGCTTCAGAAGGCTTCAGGAGATTTATATTATGACTAACTTCCATGTGAGAGAGGCAAGGGTGGTGTGATTTTAGGGAACAGCAGTGTGCAAAAAGAATTAACTATACAAAAAATAAATTATTTTCATTCTTAGTATTCAAGCCATGTCTTTTTAAATGCAAGGTAAGGCCTTATACTTCTATCTAATAAATGGAAATGATGCAACTCAGATCCTCTACTGGCCATAACACACAACTCTGCTTCCTTGGGGAAGTTTGCCTTACTTGCTTTGCATCCAAGGTTGCCATTCTTGAAACTCTGAATCAAATTAAATTATTGTTTTCACAAAAGGAAAGAAGGATAAAAATCTGAGTATGGCCCTTTGTCAGTAATTATTTCTCTTGCAATTCGAGTTACACATGAAATCATTCATCTTTTGTTTAGTAAAGGATTTCATACAGCTCTGACTGCAAAGAAGAAAGAATGAGCTATGACTAATAGGAACTGATCATTTCTAAACATTAATCTGTTATAAAACAATGAAAAATAAAATGAAATCTACTTTATCTTCATAACAAGAAAACAAGAAGGTAACAGGTAAGGAGGAAAATTAATGAAAGACTGAATTTAAAATATGCCAGTACCAAATGCAGATAGTTTATCTCATTCTTCTGGAAGGCAAATGATTATACCCCATCTGATATTTTTAAAAAATAATAAAACAAACAAAGGTAGAAGCTAATTTGGAAGAATTAGTCAAAAGATTCAATGCTAAGGGTGCAGATAGAGGACTGTACAGACTTTCAGTAGAGTCTTAGGGATTTAATGTAGAGATAAGGCTTTGAGTTCCTTATGTCTCAGAGCCTGTTCCCCCTGTCTCCTGATTTCTCAGCATCTCAAACTAAACATGTCAAACACAGCCAGGTTATCCAGCCCATATTGGAGATCCTGAGAGCTGGCAGTCACAGAAAGAAGGGTTGGGAGAGGACTTAACAGCCCCTCTGTTCACAGAACAGTCACCAGCTCATTTTAAAGGTAAAACCTGCCAAGAAGGGGCCAATCCAGAAAGGAAAAAAAAAAAAAAAAAATTGATGCCCATCTATGGATGGGATCTTTATGGTTATTCACTGTCAGATGCTCAGACAGCTAAAGGAAAAGAATGTTCTCCCATACTACAGCTAACTGCTGTTTCTTGTAGGCCCCTAAGACACTGCAGGTGTTTGCCACCTGAGGAGATGGAATATCCCTTTTAGGGGCTCTCCCAGGTGAAACCTGACTGAAATATGGGGGGGAGTGTGGCTCTGGGCAGGGCAGAGGGCTCTGGGCAGGCTGCACCCAGGGCTTCGAGGCCAGGTCCTGGGTGCTGCCTTGGGTCCCCCCAGGCTGCAGCTCCAGGCTGGGCAGAGGGGCTGGAAAGCTGGGAAAGGCTCTGGGGGGCTGGGACAGCGCTGGCCATGAGCCCAGCAGGGCAAGAGGCCAGTGTGCCCTGGGCTGTGCTGCCTGGGGTGGCAGCAGGGCCAGGGCAGGCACTGTGCCCTGTGCTGGCTCTGCTGGGGAACCCCTCAGAGCCGGGGACACTGCTGGGAACCTGGCACAGGAGGGACAGGGAGGGGCTGGAGCCTGTGCAGAGAGGGCAGCGGGGCTGGGCAGGGGCTGGAGCCCCAGCAGGGGCTGGGGGAGCTGGGCAGGGGCTCAGCCTGGAGCAGAGGGGGCTCAGGGGGCCCTGCTGGCTCTGCACAGCTCTGCCAGGAGGGCACAGCTGGGGGGGTCGGGCTCTGGGCACAGGGACAGGGACAGGAGCAGAGGGAACGGCCCCAGGCTGGCCATGGGGAGAGCAGGCTGGACACCAGGAGGAATTCCTTCATGGAAAGGGTGGGCAGCACTGGAAGGGGCTGCTCAGGGAGGGGGTTGAGTCCCCAGCCCTGGAGGTTCAGAAGATATGTAGATGTAGATGTAGATATAGATATAGATGATGTAGATGTAGGTGTAGATGATGGAGATGGAGATGATGGAGATGTAGACGTACACGATGTAGATGGAGATGATATAGATGTAAATGTAGATGTAGATGGGACAGGATTTAGTGTTGGCCCTGGTTTATGTTTGGACTTGATCTCAGAGGTCTTTCCCAACCTAAACGATTCTATGATTGGTTCCAATTTTCTCTGCTTTCTTAAGTGGAGAAGAAAAATCCTCATTTTAATTAATTTTAAACAACGCTAATTTATTAAATGAAATAATTTATGAACAGCAACTCCAAGGATGTGTTCTGATGTTAAAGCAGCTTCACAAGTGGTAAATTACTTTCCCCCTTAAAATCCAGTCAGGGAAAAGAGAAAGAACTCAGACAGCTTTGTTACAGTTAGTTCCCATGGTAGTGGCTCTATTTACAGTTCTTCCTGTAGAGCCACCATCTCCTTCTTCATGTAGTAACACCTTTCCTGTGTCAAAACCTGAGGGAAAGGCACACACACAAGCTACCAGGGAGAAGGGAGGCTGATTCCCACCTGGTGTAAATGGCCCAAAAGCTGGTGGAGCACTGCCAAACTGCTCCAGCTGAGAATCAGCTCCACACAGCCCCACTCCAAACTAGTTGGCTATTTGTGTTTCTCCTGGAATATTGCCAAAGGGCTCATAGCAGTGCCCAACTGTGTTTACATCTTTGAAACATCCTGAAATTGCTGCTGCCTGGGACTACAGCTCAGACTACAGATAGAGCTGGGAGTCCTTTTGTTCAAGAAGGAAAAAATGGGGGGGAAAAGCAGAAAAACAACAACAAAAAAACCCACTTTAAAATCAGCTCTGTCTCATAAAATTAAACTTTCAAGCAAATGTGAAAAATAAAGAGAAAACTGCTGTGGGGGATAGTAATTTCACTCTTGTGGTTTATGAACTGCAGGAAAGTGAAGCCAATTCCCCATAGTGAGATTACAGGTCTCCTCTTCTACAGGTCTTAAATTAAAAACCAGCTGAATCCAAAGTGAGCTAGTTTACTGGATCAGAAGATTCAATTATTTCTGCTAAGTAACTGAATGTGAACTACTTCCTTTTAATAATATACAACTAATAATTACTGCCCAAGAAAGGAGTTTTTCCTACCAAGCTAATTAAACTAAAGCAATATATTTTTCCACTGCTCTCAAATTTAACTAAAGCGAGGAACATCGAGAAGCAAGTAAATGAAAATCTCCTCTCGCAGGAAGAAATGCAAAGGCACACAGAGAGTTCAGACATTACAAGAAACAGGATTTGCCCAGAATTGTTATGTTGAAATCAACATAACAATTCAGCAGACATGCACGTGTGTGTCCTGCACACTTGTAGAGACACGGTGGAAGAGCTTTACTCAAAGTGGATGCAAAGCACTTTTGGCTTCATTACCTGCTTAAACTGCCCCTGCAAGAGGTCTCAGTGAAATGTGGTCAAGAACTGACCCATATCCCTCATACACATCACGCCAGAGGTGTTTAAAGCACTGATTTTCCTCTGTTGTGATACTCTGGGATTGAACTGTTCCAGACTCCTCAGCTCCTAAAGAATTTTATTTGAGAGAAAGATCTTCTGGAATGTTCATCAATAAGAAAAGAGGGGGAAAAAAGCAGTATTCTAAACTGCTGTGACTCAGGAATACCTAATAACTAGCATTTATTGCATTGGTTTGACTGTGATGGTATTTATGGACTATAATAGGTGTAGTTCTGTCTACATTTTCATTTGTTCACATACCTATTGCAGAGTTGAACTAGTTAATAACAATTATACTCATTCAACATGATACAGAAAACTCACTTGGAGTTAACAAGTTTTTATTCTCTTCCATGTACTTTTTCCAGAAATGTCAATGATTCTTGCTAATTCATTTCAGTCACTTAATTTGTATGGAGGCACTCCATATTAAAAAGACCTCTCCTGAATTCAGTATGATTGCTCACACAAGCAATAGTACCTGTACACTCAGAGCCTGCTGAATGACATCCACATCTCCTGTATTTTCAAGTCATGCAGAAAATGAAACACTTTCCAAGACAAATTTATCACATCAAATGCACCAGTTTAAGCTAATTTTTTTTGTTAAATAAGAAAGAAAAAAAAAAAAAAAAGCAGAAAAATGATCCAGTGATCTGTTCCTGATGTTAAAACAGCCAGAATGTTAAATCTCACTTTCTGCCACTGGAAAACCTTTCACACTCCAGAAGTTCAGCATCGTTCAGTTCTCCACACCACTTTCCCTGAACAGCTGAGCTTAATAGATCAAAATAATTTTGCAGGAAAAGCCATGCTGATGATCTTCCATATGCTGCAGACTAAAGTACGAGTGCATTGTGATTTTAAGCAGTTTTAGAAGCACCACTTCCAAAATGGAAAATGGCTCCTTGTAAGTATGAAAGAGGAAATAAAAATATCACTCCAGCATTCTGTTAGAAGACAATTAAACCTGTGTCTATGTGCCTCAGACTGATAATATATTTTAACAGGATGATGAACTCTTCTTTCTCTCTTCTGAACACGTTGCTATTTCTTACACATCTGTCACCTCTTATCTACCTTATACTGAATGCCTGAAATAAAATACCTTCAGCATTCTCCCCACAGTAACACAGCCACATCAGGTAGACTTAGATTCCAAACTTCTCTCACAAATTTCTGAAACCTGAGATGCCTCTTTTCTAAATAATGAGTAGAATCTACCAACTACTTTCATTTTTTTCTAGAATCACCTCAAGTCTACATTAATTACTCACGTCTATTGCCTGCCTCAAAGTCACTAATTAAAACAACTCCAAAAAGTTCCCAACTTTAACAATCAGGAAATATCTACCACTTTTAAAACACATTTTTGAGCAGCCAAAACCCAGCAGTCTATAATTCATCCACATCCAGGATTTCTGTATCCATCCAAACAAAATTGTAGCACAGACACACAAACAAGCCACCTGGTCAGAAATCTACTTAATCTGAAGTTTGGAAGAATTTTAGAGGGAATTTTGCTTCAGGAAACTGTACAGAAGCAAATGCACTTCAGTTATTTTTATTTTTATCTTTTGACCAAGTGAGGGTGCAGCAAGAAAAGAATGTAAATGGATCATGTATTTTACTAAGAAAAACATCTATGGTTTTTGTCCAGTAACAAGAAAAATTGATTCCCTATATATTTTTGTTATGTGGAAGATGCTAAATAGGTTTTTTGATTTGGAAGGGGACATAAGAACTAAGAATTGGAACGGTGACTTTGAGGGACAAGTTCTTACTCTGTGAATTCTGGAGTGAAACCCCTTGAGCTGCTGCTGCTGCTGCCCTATTTGGAAGCCACACTCCCAGCCTGGGAGTTTTATTATGTTAAATGAAGTCAATATTTTGTTTTGATACAGTTTCATTTTAATTGATGTTCATCTCAATGACTAAAAATTTGTACAAGGTCCCAGAAAGTAAACATCAGGTGATTGATCACTGGCAAAATGAAAGCGTGTCCCTCTCATGAAATGAATCGATAAATCCTTGCTGATGGAAACTGAGTTCAGTGAGGAATGGAGGAGACTATTACAGCTGTTCTCGAAAAGATGGAGGAGGAAGGCACTGAAATGGAGCCCTGGGCTTGGAGTCTGGAACCAAAGCCAGGCTGTCTCAGTTTGGCCCTTTGCACGCTCTTTGAAACTGCCCTGATCACACCTGGGCGTCTCCAGCCTTCCAAAGCAAAGTGCACATGCACACACACAAAGGAGAAAGAGAACATTTGACAAGGAGGCAAACAACAAAGTCACCTACTCTGTGATAAAACACAAATCAGACAGGAAAATAACTCAGACAGTTACACAGCCCCAGCTGAGCACCACTGACCACAGTGGATGCACGACTGGAGTAAAGACACTTCTGGAACAGCCCAGACACCTGCAGTGCACCAAGAAAAGAGACAACAGGTTGGAACACATTTCCAGCTCTCCAGCCAAAGGGGGGTGATGATTTGGGGAGTAAGCCCCCTGTCAGGGCTGCTCTGGGCTGATACTCATTAATGCAACCTACAGGTTGATGTCCTTTAGATTGGAAGGAATTCATCCATCGCCTCTGACAAAGCCAGAGCTCACAGGAGGGGCCTCCCCCAGTTTGCTAAACTCAATAAAAACAAGACCTGAACAGAAAGAAACTGCTCCCCACACATACACCCTTAACTTTCTTCCCTCAGTTCCCAATTTTGGAAAAATAATGTGGCACCAGAGCTGTTGCTCCATGTGCAAACGTGCCAGGCCAAATCTAATCAATGTTCCAGTGGAGGGAATCTAAAAAACCCCAGGGGTCCAGCCCAGGCATCTGTCACTTCAGGACAAATGGGCACAAATGCCTTTCTAGGCTGACATTAATATTTGCTCTGCCATCTTCCCTGACTGGGAAATTAAGAGTTTCTGAAGTTCAGAAGGCCTTTAACAAAAGAACGAAGGAGGAAATGAGAATACATAGACATTAGAAAAAAAAAAAATTACTTCTGCAAAAAGAAAAATTAGGTTCTGTTTCACAGGAATAGATCCCTCCAGAAAATTGAAGCCAAGTAAAAATCCACTCTGGATAATAAGTCTGGAGGCAATCTCATCCAAAAGGGCTTGTTTAAGCTATCCAGGGCAATATGTCATTTAGAATAATGAAACTGTCATATGTTTGCAAGAGAGTTGTGATCGTCCCTTCCTTTCCCACATGGTGGAAAATGGAAAAAAAAGTGCTGAAAGAGATAAAATGCTCTGCTGTCACCTTGTATGCCTTTTTGAAAGCAGGAGGACCAAAGTTTCTCCTGCAGCTGCATACATCTGCTTACAACTATTATGGAAAAATCAGTCTCTAGGAAAAAGATCTTCTCCTTCTGCCACTTGCATTTCTTTTGCACTATCAAGTAGAATGTGTACTCTAATCCTGTCACTAATGCACAATAATCCACTTCTTCATAGAAAGACCACTTGCCATTTCCCACAGGATCAGAGCCTACACCCAGGATATCATCCTTTAGCAGATGCACATCTTTTCTACAAACCTCAGAGACCTGCTCTCGTGTCTATACAAAAATGCACATGAATCTTTATAGGCATTTGGTTTTACATTTTCTAAGTAACAACTCACTCAACTGAGCCCAGGCACTGCCCCTGGGCAGGAGGCACAACTGCTGCCCTGGGCAGGGACCAGCCCTGCACACACTGCACAGAGAGCCTGTGCAGGCTCCTCCTGGGGAGATTCCAGAGCCAGCTGGGCACAATCCTGTGCCCTGTGCTCTGGGCTGGCCCTGCTGGAGCAGGGAGGTGGCACCAGTGATCACCGTGCTCCCTTTCAGCCTGGCCCACCCTGGATTCTGAGAAGCACGTTGCATTCTTGCTGATGCCCTGCTCACCCCGATCTGGCAGCCAGCCCCGTCCTGCCCCCAAGCCAAACTGTTACTCTTTGCATTCAGCATTGCTCTGGACACATTTTAAATCCTGGTATTCCTGAGTTTCTCCTTGTCAGGGGTTGATGTTGAACTGTAGCCCCATTCATCTGTTTAGCTCAGAAATAAGTTCTGCACTTTTAAAACTGGATCTGAGAGAGAAGGAGTGGAATGGCTGAGGTGGAATGTCTGAAACTTCTAATGTTTTCACACTTCTCCTCCTTAGCATCTATCCTGATAATCCATGGTCCAAGATATGGCTTTTGCAAGTGCTAACTCCTACATAGCTGCTTTGGGGCTTTGCAAGCTGCATTTCAAAGTGGCTGCTCCCTGCTCAATGATAATACTGGCGTAATTAACAATTAAGACAGTTAAATTTTCTTCAGTGAGTCAAGGATCAATCTGGCACTTGAATCCTTGCCCTTGGAGCCCAGGAGAGTTAAAGCATTGGTTTCTGAGACAAAACACTGCCCCATTTCTTCTGTGCAATTAAAAATAACCACTTAGTTTTAGATAATAATAGAGGACAAAATACCAAGTGCTATTAAAAAATGTAACCACACACAAATGGTACATTTTTGAAAGACCTTAGAGACTGGCATGTTATGCAAGCCAATCAAGCTCTTATGGTTTAATTTGCAACTAAAACATTTTAAATAAAAGTAAAATCTAACGTGTACAGGTTATATATAAAAATGCAGGTGGCTACAGGCAAAATGCACAAAGTTAATGCTGCTTGGCTTTCACTCTGACCTTACTCCAGTGTTCTCAAAGTACTTTGCAACTATTGAGCAATGTGTTTTATGAATGAGGGATATCTCTAGCTTCTCATTATTTCTACAAAAGGTGATGTAAGACAGAAGGTCAGGGCTGCAACCAGAAATGGAAAGTCTAGGTGCATATTTTCAAAGCAGAAAAAGAAAATTATTTTAGGATACTCAACAGGCAACTGCATGAAATTTGACTTTCTTATGGAGTTCTGAGGCCTTAAAGAACTTTAAATTTTGAAGTCTTGACTATGTAAATATTTTCTAATGGACAGTGTTGACTGTGTTCATAAAAATGTCTGTACCTTTTTAGAGATTACATTACTATGATGTAGAAAGAAACTGAGATGGATTTCCCAGAGAGGCTGTGACAAACCTCTCCTTTTAGGGCAAAGGAAGCATAGCAAGAGAAATGCCAAAGCACAGTGTGCTCTCCAGGCTCAGGAGTGCACCACAGCCTGAAACCCTGCAGCAGCCCAGCCACAGAAGAGCTGTTTGCCTTCCCAAGCTTTCTGGCTGATGGGACTCTGCAACTTCTGCCTCTGCTGCCCTGATAGATTAATTAGATTAAAAAGACAGATTAATGAGGGGCTGTTACTGCTGCTGGTGGTCTCCACTGGACACGTCATCACTTGGTGGGGAAACTTCACTCAGCATTGCTGAATGCTGAGTAAAAAACCCAGTTTGGCTGGGAGACTTTCATCAAGGCTCTCTCCCAGATGGAGAAAGCAAATATCTTCAGGAGAGCAGCACTCAACTTCCTGGACCATAAAGGGGTGGGAGATGAATTAGCAGCACTGTGAACCATGGAGTGTGGAAGTGCAGCTGTAACCTGGAGCTGCAGAAAAGATGGAAAATGTTCTTTTTACTCGAAGGACAGGTCATGGCAGATAGCTCAGGCAGCCTGTGCAGAGTGACAGGATTTGTGCACAAAGGGACTGTGGTAGAGCTGATGTCACAGAAACATTATTTATGGGTTAGTGGGTGGACAGAAGGTTTTCTCAACAGGTTTTTACAGCTCTAATCATGAACAGAAAGTTCAAATGGCTCTCTTTAGCCTCTACATAGTGCTATTTTATAGACAGTGGTTTGCTTTAATTTAATTTCTTTAGACTTCCATGCGACTTTTGGTACTTTGCTGCCTGGAAAATTATTACTGACACTGGAAATATGGTGCCTGGTTATGAACAGTGCAATGAAGATATGAGGTTGCCAGATATTTTGTAAATAGAGCATAATTACAATATTTACAGTTGAACATCAAAATGGGAAAAGATGCCAAGTGGCATTTCTCAGAAGTTAATATTGGGACTGATACCATCTAACATCTCCCCAAATAATTTGGAAAATGAAGTAAGCTGCACGTTGACTGTATACACTGTACACACAAGGGGAAGATGAACTGCAACACAGCAGGTTGGTAGGTTGAAAAAAAACCCCAGAAATATCTGGAGGTCTAAGAGGGAGAAAAAGAAGGGTGCATTTAAGAGGGAAACGAATCTAGACAAAAGTAGAATAATAAGCATAGACAAAATTAACATCCATCTCAAGTAACCAAATGGGAAAAAGCCAATTTTCATTTAAAAAAAAAAAAAATCCAAGCAATTTCACAGTTTATTCACACTGAAAATTCACATTGGGTTATATGCATCAGGTTTGACAACTTGTTTGCTGCATTTCAGCCTGATGTGATGTTAAAAGGAAGAATAACATATTCCCTTAAAAACCTGCCTTTTAAAATACATTTTTACTTATTTTAAACATATACCAAATGCTCATGAAAGACCCAATTTACAGCCCATCAGCAGAAAAAACAAACAGCAATGGGACATTAGTAAGAGCAGAAGCAGCACATACAAGGAAGTCAGGAACTAAAGTCCATCTGCCTCCAATACTGCCAAGGGGTTCTAAGTGTTCACTGTGCAGTAGAGCAAAATCCAGGAAATATTATGTTGCCACTGAGCTGTCTTTAGTTTAGAAGCTCAGCTAGACCTTGGAGAAAGCTATTATTTTATAAAAGAAGGTAAGATTCTGAGGATATATAATAAAAGGCCTTCAGAGTTGCTGAACTAAGCTCCCTGAATTAAATGGCTGCTGTATACACTAATGAACCTCCAATGTTATCTGTAGGAAGGAAATTGTCAAATGTATGTACCCTTGCAATAAAATTAACCTGTAATTAGATAAACTCACCAAGGATAGAAAACATATTTGATGGCACAAAAGCCCTTGTATGGACTGTTAAACAACTGCTCCTGGCTGAGAGTTTGAAGAGCACCCCACCTTTTTCCCCATCATTATTTGGTTCACCATACCCACAGTACAGTACATTATTTTGTCACGGGAATGATTCATTAGAAGAAAATACAAAAACTTTATCAAAGCCAGTGTTAACTTTTCTTCCTAACACAGCAATCCAAATACAGCTGATGCAGACAAAATGGCTGATGTGACAGCAATCAACAATATTTTTTTTTTTTTATGTATGCTTAAAAACCTGCTTACCAAGGGGAGCCATATATTCTGAATCCCCTCACCGTCACTTCAGAGTCTTGAAGATAGATGCAGTTTGTTAGAAGAGACTGTACATTTTCATAGCTCTCTGGCTTCAGCTTAGAAACAGAGGGGAAATAGTAAAAGTCCTGCTTGATTAAGTCAGCCATGAATTCCTGGTCAAAGGTCAATTCATGATTTCCTGCTATCACAATCTTGTATTCATAGGGCAGGCTACCTAAAACAGCGAAAAACAAACAGATTACTTGTTTTATGGAAAATTTGATAAAAGCAAACAGACAGACAAAGTGTTATAGATTCCTGTGATATGCTCACATGTTTGAAACAATCGAGCCTACCCCTACTCCATGTTATTGTAATTCCTGCTGATTTCAGGTAAGTGACATTACTGCCTTTTTCATGGCACACTATGATTTAGCATGCTTAGCATTAATGTGTTGAAATTACTTTCAACTCATCAACCTTAAAAACCAGTCTGCAGACTTCTGCTCTACTATTTACTTCTAGTTAATTGCCATTTGTGCTGCAAGTATCATTTACTGTGACAGTGATGATAACTCTTTGACAGAAATTAGGGTTCAAAGAAGATCAGCCGTAATGCTTCATAAAATCATGTCAGCTCTCTTCTCCCCGAGCTGAGGTCTTTGTCAGCCTGTACTGACGAGGTGTAACACTCAGAACTTGGGTCAGCCAGAGGGGTCTTTGCCCTGACATTAATATCAAACCTTCAAGCAAGGCATGGATTCAGTTCAGCTGTCAAAAATCCACATCCCACAGTGAAATCTCACTGTTTGCCTCTATCCCATGGTTTTTTCCCTGCTCCATTTTCTCAGTGACTCCCTCAGCTCCGTGGACTATAATTTAGTGACTCATGTTCAAGAATATTTTACAACCCTTATTTAGTGAAAAACCTTAGAACAACCTCCTGATGAAGGCAAGAATATATATGCCCACACACGTGGGCTCTTCCTGAGAGCAGCACTGAAACAGAAACTTTCCACCTGACTCTGCATTTGGTTATTCAATGGATTCTGCCCCTTAAAGCTGGCACTGCCTGTCTCAAAGAGCTCAGCACAAACCTCCTAAGCACATCTGGGAGGAAACAAAGACAGAAACTGGGCAAAGCTGCATTCATTAGCTTCGTTTCTGCACTGTTAATTTGTGTCAGGATGAAGATGGTCAAAAGAGGAGATTGGGACCAGAAATAAATATTTTATTGAAAATTAAACCCGCCTTGCATAACAGCAATTATGTGGGGTTTTAATTTTAGAAATGCACTGTTGATAGCATAAAAATCCTGAGTGATGGCCCAAGCTTAACCTGGAGGCAGGCTATTTGGAGAATGCAAAAACCAGTTAATGTGCAATGGCAAAAGTTGGCATGGGTAGGAATTCAGAACAAAATTCAACAGTGTGATTCAGAGCTATGCAAACAGAGACAGAACAATGCTAGCCTAAGGGAGGAGACACAGGGCTGAACTTTGCCAAATGAAGAAGTGGGTGATCCTGAAATTTCAGATGCTTGTAACACCTGTATTTAGGGAAGCTGACAGTACAGGTTCCAGTCTTTCCTATGGAACAAATAAATTCTTTAGAATATTTAGCAAAAACCCTTTTCAGGTATTTATAATGACATGTTAAATATTCAAGAGTCAATAATCTACCTGAAAGGCTTCTCCATTTTGCTTCTGAAACACTTAGTGTTTAGCAGGTGTGTACTCCACCTGTACAAGCTTTCCAGGTGTGTACACACATACACACACAAGTTAAAAATGTTATTTACATGCTGCAGTGCTCCAGACCTTAAAGAAGTAAAGAAATCCTGTATCCTACAATATGGTTACCAGCTCCATTTCTGTTCTGTTTGGTAAATCTTTTCCAGCTCATCTGAGCCATCCATCTAGCAGCCAAGAACCTGTATGAGCTGGTTATAGTTGTTGCTTCCACTAATGTATTTATGTCATGTTGCTGTCTGTGGGTGTTACTTAGGCAAATTAGCAAATTACTCTAAATGTACAGTTACATTTATTATAGTGGCGGCCAGAGGCACTGCTGTAGTTACAGGTCTGTCAGCTTTTCAATTAACAACTGTGTTTTTGATGAGTATGCAGCTCTGTTGTTTGGTTTTTTTCTTTCATTCCACACCAGGCTTTGGCAAAACTATTTCCTTTTCTTTGTCTCCTTAACTATACTTTTTACCCTTTAAATCTTAATATTTTTTTTTTTTTTACTAGCAGGGCATTTTCTGCTGCTCGTTCAAAGATTTAGCAATATTTTGTTCAAACCTTGTTCCTTGGAAGACTTGAGAATGTGCTTTGCTTTTTACTCAGAGTGTTCTCGAGGTACAAAATCAGACTTAGGCACAAATCTTTGAAATCTTGTTCCTGCCTAGGCACTGCTGTTGTGAAGTTAAGTTTAAGGAACAGTTCCTGCACAATTTGTAGCCCTGGCATCCTTGGCTGGGAGCAGGACATCCCCTAGAGCACATAATCTAAGAGCTGTTGTATGGCTGTTCCTAGGCACAACCCTAGAACAAACACTCTTCCATTTTTTATCCCAACAGCTCTTGATGGCAGATAATTCAAACACTTCAGGTTCATCACCCAGGATGGAGTAACTTCACTCAAAGAGACTCTCCAGTGAGTCTTTGTGGCCTTGGCACCCTGGCTGTGTTAATCACCAGCAAAACCAGCTGAACAAAGTAATATTTCTCCCCTATATGAAGATCTCCTCTGGAGAGTGGGGACCCATCCTGGGCTCTTCAGTGAGAGGAAAACTACTGAGAAATGAGGCAAATCCATGAGATCTGCTGGGTGGTTGGGATGAGGGCAGAGGCTGAGATCTGAGGCTGTCCAGACCAGAGAAGATGCAGGGCAGACCCTGCTGCTGGTCTGCAGCCACCTGAGCTCAGGAAAAACACAAGAGCAAATCCTCCTCAGAGGAGCACGACAAGCAACAAGTGGGAACACGCCACAGGGAAAGAATTTTACCATGAGGATGGTAAGAAAGTGAAATAGGCCCCCTGAGCAGCTGGGAAATCTCCTCCCTTGAAGGCACTCAAAGTGCACCAGGCCAAGGTTCTGGTCTCTAACCCCCCCAGCTGTGAGGACTCAGTGTCCTCCAGGCATCCCCTCCATCCTCCCTGATTCTCTAGATTCCTCTCAATCCACACTGGAAATCAAACCAGAATTTTGAAGAGCCTGCCTTGCTAAAACAAATCCAAACCTCATTTTGTGTTGTGATTGTAATGGAACAAATCTATGGCAGACAGGCAATTTAACAGGACTGGAGAGGATGTTCCATTAACTCTGGTGCAGGTTTCTCATGCTCTCCATCTAGCAGATGAGGAGGACTAAATCCCCAACTGATAGCCAATTAACATTTGATGCTAGCATATGGCTTTGCTGGTGGGCAGGTAGCAAATTCAGTATTAATACAGAAGCTCTGTGTGTACGATGATATTCAAGAAAAATTATGGCTGTCACAGGAATTCCGCACACATATCCAGGACGAAATTAATTCCCCAGAAAAAATTAAGGCAGGAAGCATGTAAGAAACAGATCTGCCCTTCAGGAGTGCCAAGAAACACATGCAAGAACATATGCTATGGGAGTCAAAGATGTAATTTCAAACAAAGAAAAAAAAAGAGAAAAAAAGAAGGAGGAAAGTTATGAATTTGGGGGAAGTTACATTTTTTTATCTGTTCTCTTCTTTTGACCAGCCAAAACAAGGCAAGTGTTTTTGTCCAAAGTCCAGGGATCCTTCTGTTCTTGGCACCTGACAAGATTCTGCTAAAATATGCCTCTAATCTAGACATAAACTGTAACTAGAATCAGTTGGAAAAATTTTACCTAAATATTTTTCTGTATTAAAATACCACTTGGATGGAATAGGATATATTTGGAAATTCACACAGTCTTTCTGACATTACCAAGGGAAAAAAAAGAAGCAAATGTCCATTTAAAATACTCTGGGGTGAATAAAAATTTCATTTCTAAGCAAAATTTCACTCTTTTCCCCCCTAAAGTAAGTCAGGGTTTTTCCTCTCATAATGTTTTGCTTGCAAGAAACAAAAATTATTTTCCTCCGTGATCAACCTCTATCCACTTCATCCTATTAGGATTTGGAATGAAATATTTACAAATCAAAATCCTGTCAGAAACACACTGGCTCAGATTCAGCCCTGGCCTTCAGAGCTTTCTCTTTCAGGCCACATTCAACTTTTGCCAATTGGAATGGGGCTCCAAGCCCCCATCCCCTCTGTCAGCCTCGGTCTTATTGTGGGATAAGAGATTTCTCCCATCCTTTTCCTTCTTCTCAGCTACATGGCTCTTTTTCTTCCCTGCCTCATTTTCCCCTTTCCATTTTGTAATCAGTCTCTCCTAATATGTAGTAAAATGCTGGAGACACATTATCTTGCCCTTAATTTAGCAGCTATTAGCAAAATATATCTTTTTTCTTAGGGAAAACATAGAACTTGTAGAAGTACAACGCTTTAGATTTCTGTCTGTCACTCCATATCTGTCTGAAACTATCCAGCAGATTGAAAAGCCATTTACTATGTAAAGACCTCAAAGGTAATTATGTTCCCTTGAGTTTCCTGAAAGTGTCTAAGGTGAGCAATGCCCAATCTGAAGGAGAGGTTTCAAAGGAATGAGGCAACCTGGATCCCACAGCAGGTCTGGGGACAAGATCCAAGAAGCCAGGCAGCAGTGGCTCTGCTCCCAGAACAACTCACCACACAAAAAAAATCGGCCCTAAATTTCCTCCATCAATATAATTTCTTATTATTAGAGATTGTTTTACTACCAACAAGCTCAGGATCTCATATTTAACTTATATACAGCCAGATTATTATCATCTTACAGCCTTCTTCACTTCCCCTGTGGAGTTATTGTCAATTTACAGCAAACCTTCCTCAGAAAGTTTCTGAGCCTTCATTTGTTCAGTACAAGAATGTGACAGCAATTCTGGTATATATAATGTGTATAGGAATATATATATTCTTTAGCTAGGAACATCTTTGTTTATTCCTTTCATTACTGCAGATTACTAATTAAGAAAATCAACCGAACATCTAATTTTTGCATGTTTATGCACCAATTACAAAATTATTGCAGCAATTTTTAACTTCCAAACTCCAGTAGGTTCTTTTTATGGCGAACATAATTTTTGCAAAATAACTTGAAGTGCGAAGAGCCATTACTTGAACTACGGGCTGCATAATGCAGCCTGCTGAGCAACACTGTGTGTTTGCTGTTTCTCTGCAGCTGAGCTCGTTCAAAGTGGAATTCTGTGTGCTTAAGGGTTCATCCTGTCCTGTCAGCAGCCCAGCAAACCAGATCAACACTGCAAATAATCCAAGTGCAAGCTCATGGGTCCAGGCTCCCCTTGTACCAAGGGAGGCATCTTTACCAACCTTGGACCTCCTCTGAAGCTCACAGTGGTTAGCAACTCCCAACTTTGCTGAGCTAAATGCAAACTTGTACAGGCAGATGTGCTTTGCTTCTCTCCCGCTATTTTGTACTGAGCGGAATTTTTAGCATTCATTAAAAGAAGTGACAATCATGTAAGTGCCCACTTAGTGCTTCTTCCCTCTCATTTCAACCTTTTAGAATACAGCAGTGAGTGATACAGTGGAAAGACTGCATAACTGTCTCAGATTGCTTTTTAGCATCTTTTTGACAGTTCTGTGTTTAAACACTGGGGCTGATGTCTGGGAAATTCACATTAACATGCTTTTTGTATGGTGTGTAATCTGGAATAATACAGTAAATGAACACTCCCTCTGAAGTCATCTGTAACCTTCCAGCTCTAGCCATTCTTACATTGAAAAAGCCAGTAATTACACCAAACACTAAACCAGCAACCACATAAAACACTGCTCACGTTGGTAAAACAGGATTCCTTAAAATAGACGAAGGCAAATCAAACTGAAAAAAATGCCTGATAATAATCCAGCTTAGGCTCTTTGCTATACTGTGCTTTATACACACCCACACACATATAATAATTGGTCAAAATAACTCCTAAGGGAAAAGTGGCTTCCTTTTAGCCTGGTTTCTTTAATTACCCTGTGGTGATGCAGAACCAGCCCAATGCAAAGCTAGCCATTGCAGTAGCTGCAATGAGTCAAGACAAAGGGTTATGTGGATCTGCACCTTCTGGTCACCTGTGGTCTGGAAGGGATGTCTACAAAATTGCAATGTCTGCCTGGACTGCACCTTCCTTTGATGTGTCCTCTTTGCTTATGGCACTTGTTGGCTTGAAAGCCACCAACTACATCACAGTCCATTTTCATAAGTTTGGTTTGTTTTTAACTTCCTGGGATAGTTAGATAGTCATAATCTTAAATTTTCTCAGGAGATATAATTCCTACCACATCTTTTCTGCCTCCTGAAATATTCTAGTTCTGATTACAACTTGTATCTGGAGACCAGGAAAGGGAAGGAGCTGGAAAAACCGAGTTAAAAAGTAACAATTAAAAAACGTTTTACACTTCCTACATGGATCTCTGTGCACACTGATACAGATTCCTATCCAGATCTCCAGATCCCACGGAGGTGCTTTCAGCATCTCCCACTTGTCACCCTCTGGAAGGGAAGACTACAAAGAGCCATGTGTCATGTCAGCACACGAGGTGCACAGCACTAATAACCATGTTTAATGTTTGTGTACAGTGCTGCACAATAGGTGTTCAAAGTGCTGTGCTGAGAATAATTAATCCTCCACCACATTCACGTGGTAGGTGGATCAAGCATCATTTTCACAATTTCACAAGGGGGAACAATAAAGGGGCTGTCAGATCTGAAGATGACTAACTAGAATTTGGTTGCCTGTCTTCCTCAGGCTCTTTCAAACATCTCTGCCAGAGGCAATGACACTTCACAGACTCACATCCCAGATCTTTCCAGTTCTGTGGTTGTTCACTTCTGGGCCACACTGCCTTCCTAAAGCTACCCTTGTCTGCTAGTCTGGGTATTTTTATTCACTTGCTCATTTGAAGGGTCAGGCATCTCTGTATTTATGAAACCTCAGACTCAGAGTCCTGGAGTTTGGCTACTTTGCAATGCATTAGTGGAAAGAGGCAGGCTCAGAATTAGTACAAAGTACAAGAAATCCCCCAGAAGCACACGTGTTTAGAAAGAGGAAATGAAGGAAGAATGCTTTAGCACCCATCACCTCCTCAGCTTCTCACCACTGGCACGGGGGGTGTATGTGGAAAACAGCTGCTTTGGATCCCCATACAGGGATGAAACTTAAATATTCCTGACACTCACAGAGCCCAGTGTAACATTCTGAAGTTCCCAGGACACCCTGACTCCCCTGAACTGCAGAAATACTGGGAGAGTGTGATGCAGGGCACTTTTCAGTGTCTGAGCCTTGGATGTATAAATGCATCCAAGCCACCATACATGTAAGAACTGCAGTAAAAACCAACACTTTTTTTTTTTAAAGTATATCCAGTCTTTTAAAATTGACATCTGTTCTAAATCCCTACACATTTTCACTGCATTTCTAAAGCCATTCTTTTGTAAATAGATAATTAGTGCTTAAATACTTCTTTCAAGGGGTTTCTACATTAACATAAAAATAGTGTAATTACCGATGGTCAAAATGGCATGACTACAATATATAAATTCTAATTCCTTTTGCTGCTCTGAAGCTGATTTTTTTTCATCTTCAACATGATTTTAATCTGTTTTAAATGTGAGCAATACTGAAATTAAAAATATACCTGTTAAGAAGGAAGAAAAATAATTACCATCATTTTGCAAAGCTGAGCAGTAAAGCAAAAGTAAAGCCAAGTTTTTCTGAAGATCTTTTATCAAGGACGTTAAAAAGTAGGGATGAGATGATACTTATTGACAAGTCTCTGATTCTGTCTAGGATTAGATCAAAAACAATCTATTTCTAGAAACAAGTAATTCTAGTATTGCTAGCTACTACAGTTGGAAGACATCTTCACTTTAACTTTCAGTCTGAAATAAAAATCTTATCCTTTGTGCTGAATTTGCCTAGGTCAATTCCTGAAGTGCATGTCAAATAATGTAATCCTTTTTTTTTTGTCTGTGTTTGTGTGTGTACAAAATGCATGTAATAACATCTTCAGGAAAATAGTCTGAAGAGCTAATTATTGTTTTCCATTACAACTCCAAGCCACCTTCTCTTTTTTTATTTCCAATTTACCTTGAATCTCAAATAGAAAGTCTGCCTTAGAAATTGGAAAATCTCAAGCAAACACACTGAAACAATATATATTACAAAATGTGTTAGTTTAAGTAATCTTCCCAATCCATGCACAGAAGAGAATTCTCAGAGAAAAGATGGAAGAATGTGTTGCAGCTTAAACCACAGATCAGCTATTTAGTTAAATTTCCAGGAAAGTAACCCACAAGCTCAAAGTGACAGTGGGTCCTGGAGCATACACAATTTGGAAATGATATTACAGGCTTGAGCAAAGGGAATTACAGGAGCAAGTGAGCCAAGCAGGCAATTTCCAGTGCCAGCAACATGAGAGATAAAAAACAGAGATGGCTTTGGAGTCAGTGTTTGACGAGGGTACTAAGGCAGGACACGTGTCTGTCTTTGTCCTACTACACATTTGCTCGATATGCAGGTAGGGAAGAAGGGAATAAGCAACAGAACCTAAAAGAATGAAAAAGCTGCAGATTATTTTTGTCTGTTTGGAGTGTTATCGTTAAAATCTCCTGAACGTGCTGGAAAATCAGCCCATGTTCAAAGTCGTACCCTGCATTCTGATAAATCACCAGAAAGTTTCACTGGATTCTTGGTCTTCTGTTCAGCCCTGCCATAAAACACACCTTGTACTTCATCTTTTTCTGATTCTCCAAATTTTTTAATTTGGAAGAAAAATACAGTAAAAGAACAAACTGGATTAAAAAAAAAAAATTAAAAAGGTTGAGATATGATTACAGGAGAAGGATCAGTTCAGAAAAATAAAAGAGAAGGGCAATGAGCAGGTTGGCACCATTTGTATGCTTTGTAAACTGACTATTCATCCCCTTTGCCCTTAATTTTTTAAGTTACCCTTGAAAAATATGAGCAAAATATAAATCTCACTTGCAAAAGTGCATAATAATATTTCATGACTAGGCAATAAGAGGACAGATGAAACTGAACATAAACTTATGCAGAATAATTCAAAAAAATTTGAAAAAATACACAAACCACAGATGCAGTGATGGGTTCTGAACTAGGTATTACCATTCAGGAAAGAATTCATGGAATTGTATTAGGAAATTTTATGACAATGCCACCTCATTGTTCTGTTAAAAACAGAATAATCCACAACACCAGAAAGGAAAAGAGAACTTGGAAATTTCATTGTGCCAGGGAATAAATCTGTAGTGTTCTCAGAACCTGTGCAGTTCTGGGCTCACTCTTTTTAAAAGGATGTGGAACAAAGAGGTACAAAGAGTGACCAGATGATCCAAGGCATTTTTAAGGACTTCTGAACAATCTTCAGCCTGAAAAATATCTTAAGGGCAGATATGGAAAGAGCCTAAAAATTTTAAGCAGGATGATAAATTTTTCACTTGCCTCTTCCAGTATTAGGAAATACCAAATGGAACTAGTAGGTGACAGGTTCAGAATGAGCACAGTTCACCTCACCATCCCTGTCATATTCTGGAACTCTGTTGCAAAACCGTGTCTGTGCTCAAACTTTGCACAGACACAAATTAAATTAAAAAATTCAGAGAAGAAAAATCTATGTATTAAATTAAAAGTAATGCTGACTGCCTACCAGAGAAGGCTGAGAAAATAAGCACATCCAGTCATCACCAACATTTTATCTCTTCCACAGAGCTAGATCTCAACTCTCTCCCTGAGAAAGGGCTTAGAGAAAAAGGCACACGGCAGAAAACAGTTCAGCAACAGAAAGAACAAACTGAAATGAGGTAGATAGAGAGCTTTAGGAGTCAGAAGGATGAAAGCTGGTGACTGAAGGGCAGCCAAAAGAGAGCCCCAGCCAGGGACAAGGCTGGGATGGGGAGCTGGTTACCCGAGCTGGTACCAGCCCTCCTGGGAACCCAGGCAGTCAGAAAAAGAGAACAGATTTTAGGGGATGACTCATGCAGCCGATGTGCCTCTATTAGCACAACACTTGAGCATGTGCTCGATAGAACCATAAGGCCCATGGAAGTTAATGATGGTAATGCAAAATAAGTTTGCCATCAGACAGGCACAGGAGTTTTATGTAAAGCGCAAAGATAAAATCCGAACTTGCTGGAGGGCAAGTTCATCCGGGAAGATGAAACAGAGAGAGACCAGAGTGGCACGGGCCCAAGAGGGAATGGCAGAACTGAAAACTGCAAGGTGGGAATCAATGCTGTGCATAAAGACATGGAGCAAAAGCAGGAGGAGGATTTGCGTCTCGTGCTTGAGGGGAAGCTGAGATCAAGGGAAGGTGGAATGAACCCAGTGTTTATTGCAAAGCATAAACAAACTCGTAATCTAAAGACAGCAGGAGACACGGATTAGACAAAGACAAAATAAGTGGGAAAGTGAGCCCTGTGCAGGAAGGAATAAACAGGGAAATCTGGCAGCAGCAAGGAAGAATGTCAGTGGAGGAAAAGCCGCTGCCAGAGTCTGTCAGTTACTTTCTCAAGAAACCAGTAAAATATTAAGGGGGAAGGAGAAGGCTGGGTTGGCTGTTGAGTTGCAAAATTATGGAAGGTACTGGAAGCAGCTATCTAGGAATATCAAAACTGTTGGAGATTAATGCCTTCACAAAAAAATGGGCAACCAGCAAAAGCTTCTGAAATTTCTCCTCAGTGGGAATGCTTTTAACCATTCTGCCATTTACTGCAGATTTTGTGAACACTCAATATAATCAAGAGTTCATAAACTGCTCGTTTAAAACAATCAAACAAAAACTTTATTAAAAAATTAAAGTTAAACTTTTATTTTAAATTACCAAGAAACTAAACAAAAACCTTTTAACTTGCTTAACTTCCTGTATTTCAAAGATGTTCTTGCAAAAATATAACTCCAACCACCAAGATCACCTTTACCCAAGCACACACTACTATGAAATTGGAAGCATGCCTGAAGAGTCAGAAAATTAGGCTTTTTGGGTTTTTTTTTTTTTTTTTGGAATAAAAATTATGAAGAGAACATCACAGAAATGCTTTGGGAAATCTCCCTACCATTCTGAGAGGATTTCAGCTTACAGCCATCTTCAGAACACTGTACAGCTGTGACCAGCAGGGAGGCAGATGGAGAACTGGAGACACAAACTCTGCACAGCCCCATCCTTGCTCACCAGCAATATCCCAAAGCATTTCCCTTCCCACACCAGCAGATAAATAAAATCAGGATTATTTAGAAGGGGTAACCATATGGTTGGAATAATTTGTAAATGCTTTTTCAGCACATTACTATAATACATGGTAGAGACCTACAAAATAGGGTCAAAACTTGCTGTTTTATAACCAACCTGTTCCATTTGGGTGTAGAGACAGAGCTGATGGCTCTATATCAATTATTCCCCGTGCTGTTCCCACCTTCAGAGTCACAGAACAAAACAATTGTTCCATGTGGGGCATATTATTGGGTTCCTGAGCTCAAATATTTATCAGCCTTGCTGATAATTATTTGCTAGTAAATATTTGTTTAAATTGTGAAGTCCTGACTTTCCTTTTAAAATTCCATTTCAGCCTACATGCATCTGTCTGCTTTGTGCCTTCCTAGTGTGGAATGCTGCAATGTGTAGCAAGAGAAGAAGAAAAAAAAAAACCAGGGAAAAATTGCAAAAATATCAGCTATGAGAAAGAAAATCAACAGAAAAACTTGAAATCCATTACCTTTAAACTGTGTCCTTTCTCTGTCCAACTCCTTCATTTCCCCTCCCCTTTTTTTTTTTTTTATTAATAAAGTCTCAGAATCCAGAAGCTACTTTTTAATTTATTCCAAATTAAGGTATCTGCAATGCTGCAGGAACAGCACTGATGAGGCTTTTTGTCTGGATACAGTGCACGCTTTCCAATTTTCACTGTCAAAATTTTTTTTTTTTTTTAATTTTTTTTTTTAGCATATACAAAACATTGCAGAAGCACATGTAAATCATCACTCTCTTGCCCAGTGGAACAGAATTTCAGTTAGCAATGCCAAAAGTTGCCTACAGAAGGCATCTACATCTGGTCTGCTACATCCAAGGCAGCAACCACAGGCACACACGGTTTGCTTTGTTCAGAATTCATCTCTGTGGCGCAGCTGAGCCTCAGATATAAAAAACCCCCAAACCTACAAGCCCTCTGGGGTTAAACAGAAAAGTGTTTTCAGTCACAACAACTTTTTGGGGGAGGCAGCAAAGCTGTAACAATGTAGGGAAGAGGTTTTATGTAAATCATTAAAGGCCTCCTGACTTCAATTGTTGCTAACACCAAGAAGTTGCTTAATGTACACTTGAGAGTGTGAAGGCAGAACAGATGAATAGTCTCACAAATCCTATTTGCTCAGTTGGAAAAATGCAAAAATATTTGTCGAAACTAAGGGGGGAAAAAAAAATCTGATTCCTGCTCGCTGTCATTCAAATTTAAAAGTCAAATTAATATTCATGATTTCTGAGCGCATGATGGTTTTTAACTGGGAGGCAGAAGGGGCAGATACAATCAGTAAACAAATTTACTGTCGAATCCACACAGAATTCAATACCTACCTAGCCACTCGTTGAATTTTTTTACTTCACTAGGAAGTCCCAGCTCAGTAAAATCACCAGCATGTATTAACACATCTCCATATGGCATTTGGATGGGATCAGTTCTGGAGTGAGTATCAGAGATGCAGACAAATCGTGTATATCCTGGAGGCTTCGGAGCGTCGTGGGGCACAGGATCGACCCTGCAGGAAATGCAGCACAACAAGGTTATAAAGTATTTACGTACTTCTGAGTGCCTGCTTTGCAATTCTAATACCACTTTCTACCTTTGCAGAAGATTACACAGACTTCTAAATCTGCCTGATGGAAGGATTTATTAAAACAAACCTAACACTAATGGGAGGTGTAAAAATTCTTGATGTTCACATCACAACATTTTTGGTATTTGTTGGGTAGATAGATTAATTTAAAGAGATTAAGGAAAAGAGATTGGACTGTGGCAGTAACTCTGACACAATTACTTACAAATAAATCAAAGGCATTGCCAGTTTCAAAGGAAAAGTACTATCCCATTTCATTGTTTAAATATGATTACACTCTACACAGGGAAAAGATTTATTTTAGATACATAAATACATGTAGATGCTTTTTTTTTTTTTTTTTTCTAATTATAACTTTTTTCTGCAAGTTACTCAATCCCAGCAAATGTAATTAACACATTTTGGAGATATGTTTCAGTGTGTTAATGCAAAGCAACATAAAACCTCTCCTAAGAGCTGTAAATGTACATTAAAGCCCGACTATTGCCAGGACAAAGTGATGACTTTCTGGGCTTAATTACACTAAATGAAATCAGCTGCTGAGAGGGGTGAGGCTGCATTGTTCAGAACCCAGTCCCCACATCCAAAACTGAAGGAATGAAAAGATCTGACCCAGTTTGATGAGACCCACGTATAATTTACGAGAGATTCAGAGAACACCTCTCTGCTACAGAAGGAATACTTGTTTTCAAATCAATCTTTTTAACCTCAATCCATATTTTGTTAGAATATGTAGAAGCAAATCTATCTATATGCAGCTATACTGTATCTGCTACTCCAGTTAGGGAATTCTGGTGGAAAAAAAATCAAAATGCAAGAGTTATATTAATGTCACTAGAAACCAGAGAGATATACAGAATCCTTACAAAGTATTTTACTTTTGCAACCTTTCTTTTGAAAGGACAAATAAAATTAGTTTTGTTCACTGTTGCAGTATACAATACACATTTCTACCCCTTGCTGGTTGTGCTTCAATTCAGGAGCTTGCTTTTACCTAAACAAACTCAGGGAAAAGAAAATAGAGAGATCTATGCTTTTAATTATACTACTTTTGTTTACAAGGTAAATTTTCAAAAAGCTTTTTTTTTGCTTAAAAGGCATAAGATAATCATTAATCACTCAACCTTTTCTCTGTGTCAAAAAAATTCTATAAAATTTATAGGCAGATAAACTGAGGTGGTTTTGACAACTTCACAGGATTAGTGAGAGGGTGGGGAACAAATCTAAAACACTGAAATCTTGTTAAATACACAAAAAGATCTTAGCATTTTCTACAGTGTAACTACAAAACCAGAGTATCAACCA
Organism: Sitta carolinensis; assembly: GCA_032173965.1. NCBI lineage: Eukaryota > Metazoa > Chordata > Aves > Passeriformes > Sittidae > Sitta > Sitta carolinensis. Next base: position 10,855,563 of record JAVUNC010000030.1, read on the forward strand.
ATTATTTTGTACCCATATAGGAAGGAGAAATATTGGGGGGTTTTCAGTAAAACTGGAGGAGCAGCCTTTTGACAGAAACACCTTAGGGCTGTATTTCTGAAGTTCCAGGTTTTGAGCAGAAAGTAGCTAAATATGAGCTGAGGATTAAACCCAGCTGTGATCAAATGCTGCCTGGTGAACTACATGCCAGGGAAAATGAGAGCAAGGATGGAGTGGGAACTCCAAAATTTGGGTGGCAAAGAGTGCAGTGCTTGGACTGTGAGCAGCTGGAAACACCTCATGGAATGGGCAGGCGAAGGAGAAGAGCTGAGAGGTGAAAAATGCCTCTGCTTTGGAGGAGGAGAGAGCTGCCCAGGGCAAGCTCCAGGGCAGGCAGCAAAGGAATGAGTGGGGAATGGTGGGGCTCAGACTGGGAGGTGAGGATTTGCCCTCAGGTGGGAGCTGTGTGAAGGATGAGGCAGTCAGTTCACAAAATGGACCGGGATGGTTGGATGAAAACGATGAGGGGCTGACCTTGGCTATCACTGTAGCTGTTCAAGCTAAAAGGATTAAACATCACTCCAGTAAACTGAATTACTGCTCTCCCTGCCCAGCACTTCCCAAAGCGAGTTACAGATGGCATTACTGAGCCAGCTCTATATCATGGATACTGCCTTGGCAAACATAAGGATTTGAACTGGTCTGAAACATCACTTTTTGACTTTTCATGGTAGGGTAGCCTTTAAAGCAGGTACTGCTTCTCCTTCAGAAATCTTTTAAAGCTCAGTGAGCTGGGTGTTAGGGAGCAGGGTACATTTCACATAGGAAGCTGTGAGGAAAGAACAGCAGACTTACCATGGCAACGCCATGCAGCACAAAATGCACACGCTTTGGATGGGGATGGGGAAGGTGTGGACAGCATTTTCCTGAGGTATGTGTAACTTTTAAATTCTCTGCAACAGGCCAGAGAATTTTATTGGGAAAAGGGCATCAATAGGAAAAAAAAACCCCACCCAAATAAACGAGATGCAGATTTCTCATGTTGAAGTGATATGCACGCACTGAGACCATATATAGGTAAAAGCATATGTCAGGTTTCACAAACACATCTAAGTTGTATTACTGGAAATAATTTCCGAAGGCTCAATCCCCATATTCTTGTGTAACGCATTCCCACAGCAGCTGTCACACCAACACCCAGTGCACAGCTTGCAGCACCAGCAGAGGAATACAGATCTGCTGATTATTTTTGTGCAAATTCTTTTGTTTTTCTTCAGATCAGTAGGAAAACTTGCAGAGAAACTGAAAAGTGAAGTTGGAACATCTCAGAGCAAAAACACTTCTAGAGGTTAGTTTGTACAGTAGATTTCAGTTCTTCAGGAAGGAGTGAGACAGGCACTTTCCAGAAATGACTGAAGGACTGGAAAACACTGGCAGAATTTACCAGCCTTCTTGTCAGAGGCAGCCCAGGCTTCTCACAAGCACAGGGATGCCAGACTACGACAGGTCTAGAAAGGGCTGTCAGCACGTTCTGGGAGCTAAAACATCAAAAACCTGCACAGAGCACCAAGGAAGAGCTGCAAGACTGATTCCAGAAGAAAGGAGCACACGACGCTCCCTCCCTCCGTGGTTAAAGTAGTTTACTGTGAGTTCAGATGTCAACAGGTCTGTGTGAAATGTTTATGATTGCCTGCAACATCACTAATGGAGGTGTTTTGAACCATGCACAAAGCCTTCACCTCCCTGAAGTTAAGGGCAAAACTTGTATGCACAGAAGCAGGGCTAAGATTTCACCCACAACAATCATGTGAATAAAAGGTGCTTTTGTCACCCTTTTTATGTCTACTTTCCCTTCTTTGTTACTATTCTATTCACTGGTAGGAAGAAAAAGCAATCCTGCTGGTATTCAGAAACATTATTTACTATTTCTGTACAAAGAGAAAGCGTCGGTCAGATTGTGGTACATGTTTCAATTGATTTGGCCTGTTTTTCTATTTGCACAAGCTTCCTCAATAGTATTAATCATTCATGAGAGATTGCCAAACTCTTCTGAGGAACTATTTTCTAAGGATAGCTTATTTTCAACTCCTTGCTTGGCTGCCTGAGCCTCCAGGACCATGATTTCTTATTGGTTAGAAGTTTAAACAGCATGTTGTTGAGAACCAAGTGACTACTAATAAATAACTTATTTTCAGCCCAATTAAAAAAAAAATAATAATAATAAAAAAAAAATCAGCTTTTAAGACCAGGAAACAGATTCCTGAGTGGCCAGGAGCTGTCTGAATATTCACAAAGAATAGCTAATCCTCAACAAATCAGGCAACCTGCATTTGGCATTTTCATTTGTAAAAGTCTTTCTGAACCCACATTTGTTTGTTTGTACTTTTTCTACCATTTGCCAGCTCTATAAACAAAAGATGTTTCCCAGTGCTAACACTCAACTCATTTTACTGTTTGCATTTCAGTAGGATCTAAAACACCCCAACACAGACCATAATATACTGCCCCCAAAAACTGAGTGTTTGCTCACCATCTTGATATACATGTTAGTCATCAGATTTTTTTATATAATCTAATTTATGCCAAAGAAGCATTCACAAAATAGACACACAGCATTCAACCAGTCATAGGTGCTGAGTTTTTTAACTGCAGAAATCATGACCTGCGTTTTTGAGATATCAAATCATATTAAATTCCAAAAATGTAAGCCATTTGTTCAGTCTTGCTAAAGGAAAAGGGTTCCCTTTAAAAAAGGAAAACCAGCCATCTGATCTAAAGATAAGGCTGCTTCTCTCTTTAATAAACACAATAAAATGGTGCAGACACTTTTATTCCCTATAAAAATATTTTACAGTAGAATTTTATACTTAATTTATTTGTAATAGCTTTACTGTTTTGCTCTTCCTTCTGGCTTTAAACTTTATGGCAGGTTTCATTTCGTAATTATAATTCTCCACTTTACATTACAAGTAAATCATCTAGAGCAGTTAATTTTACTGATGTTGTCATTATATAAGAAGTCAGAAACAAACACATAATTTTAATTACTCTTTAAGCACTTGGCATTTTCAGAAAGTAAGTTGTCGGATGGGTGCCCACAGTATTTTATGTATTGATATGATTTTTTCCTTTGTATGCAGCTGTAATATAACCAACCAAACAGAAATGTGTGCTCCACAGATCCAGGCTTGGTGTTTGCAGCAGCCATGTACATCAATATGCAAGTGCACAGAGCAAACAAACATTATTAAGATTGCAGAAAGTATCATCCTCGTAGCAGCTTGTGTTTTATTGCCATTTATTGGGTTTTATTTCTCTTTTTAATACGTAAGTACTATGTATTACACTTACACCAGCGAGGAAATCTTTCTCCCAGGTTTAACAAAGCACTTTTCAAATGGACTGATTTCTTGTCATTACAGTAAATATTATTAGAAAGGCAGCAAAACAGCATTCTTTGAATTCTTTTTTTTTTTTGACTGGTCCATCAAATATCACATCAACAAGGCAATAACCGTTCCGAAGGCTGCAGTCTGGTTTCAAACCTGATGTTTTAGTTTTCTGATGTTCCTTCCCAGGGAAGTGTGATAAACACGATAGAATGTTTTTGTAATAATATTTATGTTCATTCCTTCTGACAGGAGGGATTTTTCTTGATGTCCCTCCTCAAAAACCTCGTTGGTTTGACCAATGTGACAGAAGAGGTTTTACCTTTGTTCCACTGATCACATTGGTCTGTGTAAAATAATATATAAAAGAAAAAATATATAAATAACAATAATAGTGTCTATAATATATAATATTATTTTTATATATGATATTATTTATATATTATTTATAAGAATATTTATAAGAATATATATTTATATTTATTTTATATATATTATATATATAAGAATAATATACGAAAGAAATAAGAATATATAAGACTATTTATATATAATTTATATAGGAATAAAATATATAAACCAAACCCATCCCTAATAAAGAGGGTCACTTTTTAACCACAAACCCCATGTCATACAGTACCTAAAATACCTAAAAAACAAAATATACAAACCAAACCCATCCCTAATAAAGAGGGTCACTTTTTAACCACAAACCCCATGTCATGCATTCCCTAAAATACCTAAAAAATAAAATACATAAACCATACCCATCCTTAATAAAGAGAGTCACTTTTTAACCACAAACTTCGTGTCATACATTACCTAAAGTACCTAAAAAATAAAAAATAAAAAAAAAACCCATCCCTAATAAAGAGGGTCACTTTTTAACCACAAACCCATGTAATACATTACCTAAAATACCTAAAAAACAAAATATATAAACCAAACCCATCCCTAATACAGAGAGTCACTTTTTAACCACAAACTTCGTGTCATACATTACCTAAAGTACCTAAAAAATAAAAAATAAAAAAAATCCCATCCCTAATAAAGAGGGTCACTTTTTAACCACAAACCCCATGTCATGCATTCCCTAAAATACCTAAAAAATAAAATACATAAACCAAGCCCATCCTTAATAAAGAGAGTCACTTTTTAACCACAAACTCCATGTCATGCATTCCCTAAAATACCTAAAAAACAAAATACACAAACCAAACCCATCCCTAATAAAGAGGGTCACTTTTTAACCACAAACCCCATGTCATACATTACCTAAAATACCTAAAAAACAAAATATATAAACCAAACCCATGCCTAATACAGAGAGTCACTTTTTAACCACAAACTTCGTGTCATACATTACCTAAAGTACCTAAAAAACAAAATATACAAACCAAACCCATCCCTACTAAAGAGGGTCACTTTTTAACCACAAACCCCATGTCATGCATTCCCTAAAATACCTAAAAAATAAAATACATAAACCAAGCCATCCTTAATAAAGAGAGTCACTTTTTAACCACAAACTCCATGTCATGCATTCCCTAAAATACCTAAAAAACAAAATACACAAACCAAACCCATCCCTAATAAAGAGGGTCACTTTTTAGCCACAAACCCCATGTCATGCATTCCCTAAAATACCTAAAAAACAAAATATATAAACCAAACCCATGCCTAATACAGAGAGTCACTTTTTAACCACAAAGTTCGTGTCATACATTACCTAAAGTACCTAAAAAACAAAATATACAAACCAAACCCATCCCTACTAAAGAGGGTCACTTTTTAACCACAAACCCCATGTCATGCATTCCCTAAAATACCTAAAAAATAAAATACATAAACCAAGCCCATCCTTAATAAAGAGAGTCACTTTTTAACCACAAACTCCATGTCATGCATTCCCTAAAATACCTAAAAACAAAATACACAAACCAAACCCATCCCTAATAAAGAGGGTCACTTTTTAGCCACAAACCCCATGTCATGCATTCCCTAAAATACCTAAAAAATAAAATACATAAACCAAGCCCATCCTTAATAGAGTCACTTTTTAACCACAAACTCCATGTCATACATTACCTAAAGTACCTAAAAAATAAAAAATAAAAAAAATCCCATCCCTAATAAAGAGGGTCACTTTTTAACCACAAACCCCATGTCATGCATTCCCTAAAATACCTAAAAAATAAAATACATAAACCAAGCCCATCCTTAATAAAGAGAGTCACTTTTTAACCACAAACTCCATGTCATGCATTCCCTAAAATACCTAAAAAACAAAATACACAAACCAAACCCATCCCTAATAAAGAGGGTCACTTTTTAACCACAAACCCCATGTCATACATTACCTAAAATACCTAAAAAACAAATATATAAACCAAACCCATCCCTAATACAGAGAGTCACTTTTTAACCACAAACTTCGTGTCATACATTACCTAAAGTACCTAAAAAATAAAAAATAAAAAAAAACCCATCCCTAATAAAGAGGGTCACTTTTTAACCACAAACCCCATGTCACGCATTCCCTAAAATACCTAAAACCCAAAATACACAAACCAAGCCCATCCTTAATAAAGAGAGTCACTTTTTAACCACAAACTCCATGTCATGCATTCCCTAAAATACCTAAAAAACAAAATACACAAACCAAACCCATCCCTAATAAAGAGGGTCACTTTTTAGCCACAAACCCCATGTCATGCATTCCCTAAAATACCTAAAAAACAAAATATATAAACCAAACCCATGCCTAATACAGAGAGTCACTTTTTAACCACAAACTTCGTGTCATACATTACCTAAAGTACCTAAAAAACAAAATATACAAACCAAACCCATCCCTACTAAAGAGGGTCACTTTTTAACCACAAACCCCATGTCATGCATTCCCTAAAATACCTAAAAAATAAAATACATAAACCAAGCCCATCCTTAATAAAGAGAGTCACTTTTTAACCACAAACTCCATGTCATGCATTCCCTAAAATACCTAAAAAACAAAATACACAAACCAAACCCATCCCTAATAAAGAGGGTCACTTTTTAGCCACAAACCCCATGTCATGCATTCCCTAAAATACCTAAAAAATAAAATACATAAACCAAGCCCATCCTTAATAGAGTCACTTTTTAACCACAAACTCCATGTCATACATTACCTAAAATACCTAAAAAATAAAATATACAAACCAAACCCATCCCTAATACAGAGAGTCACTTTTTAGCCACAAACCCCATGTCATGCATTCCCTAAAATACCTAAAAAATAAAATACATAAACCAAGCCCATCCTTAATAGAGTCACTTTTTAACCACAAACTCCATGTCATACATTACCTAAAATACCTAAAAAACAAAATATATAAACCAAACCCATCCCTAATACAGAGAGTCACTTTTTAACCACAAACTTCGTGTCATACATTACCTAAAGTACCTAAAAAACAAAATATACAAACCAAACCCATCCCTACTAAAGAGGGTCACTTTTTAACCACAAACCCCATGTCATGCATTCCCTAAAATACCTAAAAAATAAAATACATAAACCAAGCCCATCCTTAATAGAGTCACTTTTTAACCACAAACTCCATGTCATACATTACCTAAAATACCTAAAAAATAAAATATACAAACCAAACCCATCCCTAATAAAGAGGGTCACTTTTTAACCACAAACCCCATGTCATGCATTCCCTAAAATACCTAAAAAATAAAATACATAAACCATACCCATCCTTAATAAAGAGAGTCACTTTTTAACCACAAACTTCGTGTCATACATTACCTAAAGTACCTAAAAAATAAAAATAAAAAAAAAACCCATCCCTAATAAAGAGAGTCACTTTTTAACCACAAACCCCATGTAATACATTACCTAAAATACCTAAAAAACAAAATATATAAACCAAACCCATCCCTAATACAGAGAGTCACTTTTTAACCACAAACTTCGTGTCATACATTACCTAAAGTACCTAAAAAATAAAAAATAAAAAAAATCCCATCCCTAATAAAGAGGGTCACTTTTTAACCACAAACCCCATGTCATGCATTCCCTAAAATACCTAAAAAATAAAATACATAAACCAAGCCCATCCTTAATAAAGAGAGTCACTTTTTAACCACAAACTCCATGTCATGCATTCCCTAAAATACCTAAAAAACAAAATACACAAACCAAACCCATCCCTAATAAAGAGGGTCACTTTTTAACCACAAACCCATGTCATACATTACCTAAAATACCTAAAAAACAAAATATATAAACCAAACCCATCCCTAATACAGAGAGTCACTTTTTAACCACAAACTTCGTGTCATACATTACCTAAAGTACCTAAAAAATAAAAAATAAAAAAAAACCCATCCCTACTAAAGAGGGTCACTTTTTAACCACAAACCCCATGTCATGCATTCCCTAAAATACCTAAAAAATAAAATACATAAACCAAGCCCATCCTTAATAAAGAGAGTCACTTTTTAACCACAAACTCCATGTCATGCATTCCTAAAATACCTAAAAAACAAAATACACAAACCAAACCCATCCCTAATAAAGAGGGTCACTTTTTAACCACAAACCCCATGTCATGCATTCCCTAAAATACCTAAAAAATAAAATACATAAACCAAGCCCATCCTTAATAGAGTCACTTTTTAACCACAAACTCCGTGTCATACATTACCTAAAATACCTAAAAAATAAAATATACAAACCAAACCCATCCCTACTAAAGAGGGTCACTTTTTAACCACAAACCCCATGTCATGCATTCCCTAAAATACCTAAAAAATAAAATACATAAACCAAGCCCATCCTTAATAAAGAGAGTCACTTTTTAACCACAAACCCCATGTCATACATTACCTAAAATACCTAAAAAACAAAATACACAAACCAAACCCATCCCTAATAAAGAGGGTCACTTTTTAGCCACAAACCCCATGTCATGCATTCCCTAAAATACCTAAAAAATAAAATACATAAACCAAGCCCATCCTTAATAGAGTCACTTTTTAACCACAAACTCCATGTCATACATTACCTAAAATACCTAAAAAATAAAATATACAAACCAAACCACATCCCTACTAAAGAGGGTCACTTTTTAACCACAAACCCATGTCATGCATTCCCTAAAATACCTAAAAAATAAAATACATAAACCAAGCCCATCCTTAATAAAGAGTCACTTTTTAACCACAAACTCCATGTCATGCATTCCCTAAAATACCTAAAAAACAAAATACACAAACCAAACCCATCCCTAATAAAGAGGGTCACTTTTTAACCACAAACCCCATGTCATGCATTACCTAAAGTACCTAAAAAACAAAATATATAAACCAAACCCATGCCTAATACAGAGAGTCACTTTTTAACCACAAAGTTCGTGTCATACATTACCTAAAGTACCTAAAAAACAAAATATACAAACCAAACCCATCCCTACTAAAGAGGGTCACTTTTTAACCACAAACCCATGTCATGCATTCCCTAAAATACCTAAAAAATAAAATACATAAACCAAGCCCATCCTTAATAAGAGAGTCACTTTTTAACCACAAACTCCATGTCATGCATTCCCTAAAATACCTAAAAAACAAAATACACAAACCAAACCCATCCCTAATAAAGAGGGTCACTTTTTAGCCACAAACCCCATGTCATGCATTCCCTAAAATACCTAAAAAATAAAATACATAAACCAAGCCCATCCTTAATAGAGTCACTTTTTAACCACAAACTCCATGTCATACATTACCTAAAATACCTAAAAAATAAAATATACAAACCAAACCCATCCCTACTAAAGAGGGTCACTTTTTAACCACAAACCCCATGTCATGCATTCCCTAAAATACCTAAAAAATAAAATACATAAACCAAGCCCATCCTTAATAAAGAGAGTCACTTTTTAACCACAAACCCATGTAATACATTACCTAAAATACCTAAAAAACAAAATATATAAACCAAACCCATCCCTAATACAGAGAGTCACTTTTTAACCACAAACTTCGTGTCATACATTACCTAAAGTACCTAAAAAACAAAATATACAAACCAAACCCATCCCTACTAAAGAGGGTCACTTTTTAACCACAAACCCCATGTCACGCATTCCCTAAAATACCTAAAACCCAAAATACACAAACCAAGCCCATCCCTCCTAAAGAGGGTCACTTTCTCCCCACCAAGCCCGCGTCCCGTTCCCTCCAGCGCGGCCGCAGCAGCCCGGGCCGTACTCACATTTGCACGTGCGGCGGCTGGAAGCGGCCCTGGTTGATGTTGTAGAAGGTGAAGGCCTGCGTGGGGTTGGAGCTGTACTCGTCCACCTCGATGATGAGGCGGCTGTGCTGGTGCCTGCGGGCCGCCATGATGTGCGACTGGGCGAAGGCCATGTCGGCGCGCGGGCCCGGCGCCCTCAGGCCGCCATCCCCGCTATCTGCCCGCGGCGGGGGCCAGCACCATGGCAGCCCCCGGGCCGGCCAGCGCTCGCCCCTTCCGAACACCTGAGGGGAAAGGGAGAGAGGCAGCGTCACTCTGGGCTGCTGGCCCTGAAAATCCACCTTCTGATCTGTTTTAGTACAGCGGAGTCAGTGCTCAGGAACGAGGATCGTGTTTCGTTCCTGTGTAAAAGATACCACCTGATGGACTTCGCTGCAGTCTGAGGTTCCTGCGCCTGAAGTTTCTGAGTTTCTAGACTCAGTTTCTTCATGATGTTTTGGGTCAGGAGGACTTTTTTCTCACAGGCTTGGCATAAACATCACAAGTGTTATTGGAACAAGAGTGATGTTTTTGATTCCTGTCTGTGGGACAGGCTTTCTCTGTGTCTTTCAGTTTTGGACAATGGGATGAAGAGTTCTGGCACTCTTCTGACCAGTGAGATGGCCTGCTCACAGAACTATATAAAAAAGAGTCAGTCTTTGAGTAAAATAAGAATCAGATGAAGTTTTTATAAACGAGATCTCGTGTCATTTGTTCATCGCCCTCAGTGACACTTCTCAAGTGACCAGTGAAGACAGAAAGGTGGTGACTTCTCTGTCCAATCTCTGATCGCTGTCCAGAAACTGAGAGATACGAGGTCAGCAATAAACTGGAGAGTTCCTTTCTTCTTCTCTGCCTAAACACCTGTTGTGTGTGTTACTATCTGCATCACAGTAACAGTGGGGCACCCAACCCACTTTTTTAAGTTTATTAAGTTTTTAAGTTATTTAATGCACAGGGATGGAGGCAGGCTGGAGAACGCATCGCGAATTTTTCCTGAGGAATGTGCTTTAATGAAGGGTGGGAAGATAAAAGAGTTTTAAAGATGTGTTGCCTTAAAGGCTGAGACAGAGGCCAGACAGGGTTATAAAATTAGGGTGAAGGAAAAATGTAGATTTGTAATTTAAGTAAAAACATGTTAAGCTAAGTACCAGAAAGTTTAGAGTTTAAAATCTAAGATGTAGAAGTAGTTATAAAGATAATAAGTTTTAAAAATAGTATTGTAGGTTTGTGTGTCATTAGATGATTGGTTAAGATATTCCACAGTGTGACAAAACAAAACAAAACCAAAAAAAAAAACAAAACAAAAAAAAAAAACAAACAAAAAAAACAAACAAAAAAAAAAAAACACACAAAAATAAACACCTATTGGGCTAAAAATATAAATATTCTTGTTGGCAGTGTTTTATTGGTTAATAAATCCTTAAAAGGTCTTGTAACTGGAGGTCTTGTGACTTTCTGAACCACGAGGTAGAGATGTGAGCAGAACTCACCCTCCCTGTCTGAGTAGAAAATAAAAAAATAAACTTCACCATCCAAAGCAGCTCAGAAGTCCCATCTCTAATTTCTACTATTCAGAATATTCATATTCACTCTTCCCCAACAGAGGGAAAGCAAACTTGCTACAGAACATAGCTCAAGTCTTTCACACTTTTAATCCAAACCCAAAAGACAAGGCTGTCATTCAGAAAGCCACATCAAATCACAATGTTTTTCCAACACAATCATCTATTTCTTTGTTTTTTTTTTCATAGAACCGATGAAGTTTTATTCCCCATCCTCCCTCAAAAAACCCTGACCAAACCTGAAGAGGGATACACGACTACTCACAACTCAATTGCGAGTTAATTGAGCAAGAGCTGGGTTAACTAAATTTCCCCAAACTCTGTGATTTATTCGGGAGAAGCATTGCAAGTGCCTGTTCTTTACATCACCAGAAGAGTGAGTGGCTTTCTGTGCACTTCATCCCGGTTTTGTAGCATCACTGAAGGAGCTCCTTGAGGAGGACACAACTCCTTGAGTGAAGGACCTGAACATGAAGATCTCCCCTCTTCAAACACTTTTCAGTCAGTACTAGCCCAGCATTCTGGATTCATAAGAAAACAGAGTGATTCCAAGGCTAACATACAGTTAAATGTTACTAAATATTAAAAAAGTAAAATCCATACAGGTGTTATGTTTGGGAATAAATTTTTCCCTGAAGGTTATGCAAGTCTAGAACAGCGATACTGAAAATGAGTAGGGGAAGAACAATGTGAAACCGACTGGAATGCAAAGAGTATCCCCTAGAAACAGCAGAAAGTAATTTAAATGTGAATTTAACTCTTATTTCCCGGTTTTAATAAAAAATGGATTATAAGCTTTAAAGGTGGGTATTTTTACAGTATAACTTTGCATCCTTTCTGAAAGTTGTCTGACTTAAATATTGACTTTCATGCAAGCAGGGGCTCTTGCCTTCTAGGGAATACAAGCAATCTGATTCAAAGATGGATTTCGTGCAAAGCCACGCTAGAATGCAGCAATTCACTTAATATGCAGAGTTTTGGAGAGCAGGACTAGAAGTATTTTCCGTGACCATGCTGATGTGCCTCTCTGCCTTTCTGAGGGGACCGCTGCCCAGAGTGATGGATGAGGAACAACTTCACAGTCACTCAAATTTTTAAAGCTATTTACAAGTACTTAGGTCCAATTCAGTTTAGTGGCAGTCAAGCACTTAAGCATCTTTAAAAATCTGGGCTGCAGCCCTCTGCTTAACTACCGCAGATGTTAAGTGCTCCAAGAAGTGGCAGGGTATTTTTGTTTGGGGAAATCTTGCTCTCAGGAAGGCGAAATGAGCGATTCAGCTTGGGTTTTGTTACTGGCTGAATGGCTGTAAGATGATGACAACTTGCTGTCACTAACGAGCCGCAGCAAAACAGCCTCAGAATAAAGGAGCAGATTCCTACATGCCCTCCCCTAGAACGGAGCGGTAAGGAAATGCTAGAATAGCAACAAAGAAAATTTGGGATTTCAAACACTCTCAGATGCCGCGTTCAGGCTACAGAAGAAGCAGCAGCACAAAGGAATGTGCCAGAGCAGGGGGAGGGAAGGGAGGCACGATCCTTGTAAGAATAATCAAGTATAAATTGCTGCATTTAGGAAATAAGAAATTATGACAGCAGATGTGAAGAACCTTCCCTAAGGAGCCTCCTGTATTAAATGATGCATTTGTAAAGGAGTTTGAATAGTCAAGGTCAGAGATTTTATAGGGGGCAAACTGTTCTTAGTGAACCTACTTCTGTTTGAAAGAAACTATTAGAACTGGTGACCTCTAGAAATATTCTTCAGTAAGACAAATAATTTATGATCCCGCACCTCTAGATAAGGATTTTGAACTACCTGAAAAACACAGCCTTTTTTTTTTTACAATTCGGGGCTTGTGCCCACTTTACACACAACTGAACCGGGGTTTCGAAGGAGTTTTGGCGCTGCCTTAGGGACCTGGAATCTCCCTTTAGCCTCAGGAAACTCTCAGGAGCTCACGGCAGCTTCTCTCCGCCTCCTCTTTGGGCTCTGTCCTTTACAACTTACCACAAGTCAGATGCCAAATCTGCTGCAGAATCATCAGATAAATGTGCATGTACCCCGATATGCACCCTTTGGCTCTCTTCCTCTTTCTGGGTTAGTGGAATAGCACTTATCAAAACGATCCAACTCAAGAGACGAATTAGTTTGGGAACAGAAACACATCCAGTACACCTCCCGACACACCCTTTAGTGCTGAAGGGAATCGACCCTTGCACACGGGAAAAACAGTGAATCACACCATTAGGCCAGCCTGAGAGAATGGCAGCAAAAAAAACAAAAGGGAAAAAATGTAACAGCGTATTGAATATTGAACCCTGGACACAAAAAAAATGGGAAGGGAAGGGAAGGGAAGGGAAGGGAAGGGAAGGGAAGGGAAGGGAAGGGAAGGGAAGGGAAGGGAAGGGAAGGGAAGGGAAGGGAAGGGAAGGGAAGGGAAGGGAAGGGAAGGGAAGGGAAGGGAAGGGAAGGGAAGGGAAGGGAAGGAAGGGAAGGGAAGGGAAGGGAAGGGAAGGGAAGGGAAGGGAAGGGAAGGGAAGGGAAGGGAAGGGAAGGGAAGGGAAGGGGACATCCTGGAAAAAAAAAAAAAGAATAAAAATTAAAAAAAAAGAACATCAATCAAAGAAATGCACTGTGTTAAACAGAAATCATCTCTGTAACACACAGGATCAGTAAGCATAAGTCAGTAGCAAGCTGATTTCAAGCTCATTTCAGAAACATACACAGATGTCTTTGAACCTTACCTTTCAGTCTATGGTTTTCTTCCTGCATAAGTGATTGGCTCACTACTGACATTCTTGGTGTTCGACAGAACAAGCTGTCTCCTTCCAGCTTGACTGATAACCAGACTGACACCCATTACTCCCCTCTTTCTGCTTCCATTTCCAATAGTCCCCCAAATCGTAACTTTTTCTTTCTTTTAATGTTCTGAAATGTATTGCTTTCCCAAACCACAGTATAAAATGCAGCAGGGAAATAATTATCTGCTTCTGTAGCATGCAAGTTTTAAAATTATATGCCCAGCATTACCAACACAGAGAGTTAAGACTCAAATCCCCACAGCAACAACATGCTAACCATCCTCTTCCCCCAGACTTATGGAGCTGCGGGATGTCTGCCAGGGAAAAACAGAGAAATGTAAAAAGGACTGCAAGAACATGAATACTAAAATAAATATCACAAACCTGGCTGTTGGAATCACAGACTGAGAAAAAGCTATTAAATCAGCTAAGCCATCTTCTTACTGAAGGCAGGCATGTTCTCTGTACATTAATTTCCTGCTGTTTTCTCTCTCATGTGTTCACACTGCCCCAAAGTGCTCAGTGTGCAGTGGACACTGCTCCAGCCATAAACTGAGCATTGCAACACCTCTCCTGAAGAATTACTGGAACTAGGCAGGTAGGACTACCCAGATATATTTAAGTGCTTTAGGAGGTCCTCAAATAAATCTTTGTATTAAGATTTTTTTTTTTTTCAGCATGAAATTTCTGGTGTTATACCTTACCAGCAAAAATATTTCCCTGTCTGCGTGAACTTCCCAGCCTTTTTATGCATCCTATTTATCTTATGGGTTTTTTTCATTTCAAGCCAATGTTTTATTTTGATGTCACTTCCCCACTCACAAATTTTGCTCTGTTCTAGGTTCACTCTCATGTCCGCTGTGTCTCCCCATTCCTCACTCCACTCACCCCACTGTTCTCTCAATCACCCACCCTTTGTCTCAAAAGGTGCCTAAAAGCACCACTGACACTTCTTGAAAGGAATTCCAGCAGCACACAACATGAATCCAGACTTGGAGCAACATGGCTCAAGCAGATGTTTGTGTAATAATAATTAGAAAACAAGATAAAATATTGATAATAATGATAATTAAAAAAAAAAAAAAAAGTTATGGATTCAGAAAAGACTACAAAGGTGTTCTCTGCTGAGGAATGAACTTTGCTAAGTTGCAAACATCTGAAGGTCAAGAAGCAGGGTGTGACTGGAGCACATCCCAGGAAGAAGCTGAACAGGGATAGCTGCCAGATTTTCCACCACCAGTGAGACAAAGAAGAAGACAATGCTGGGACTCTAGGCAGTACCAAGGTCAGGGGCAAAGAGGCAGCTACAGAAAACACCAACCAGCCTGACAAGCTGGGGTTTGGGGAGGCAATGAAGGAACAAAATGAAGTATTGAAAAAAAAATATTTCCATGCAGCTATAAAACAACAAAACTGGGTTTTTTTAGGGAAAGCCAGTAAGACAAGAGCAGTAAAGCACCTTAAAGAGGAGCATGAGAGTTTGTGATGGACTGCACGGTGACACACTTGCTTCTTGTGCAAATCTTGGACACTGCTAACCAGAAACTCTTCCAAGAGCTTTTACAAGGGCCCAGGTCTTCCCTGTACTACAGTGCCCCTCATAAACTGTCAGATCATCCCTTACATGGGGAAACAGACCCTTTATTTAAACCCCAAAAACCACAGCAGGGTACTCTGCATCAATGGTCCCAATCGTCACAGTTACATTTTTACAACCACCAGCTTCACTATCAAATTACTGCTTTTGCTTTAACCTCCCAAAAAATGCACGTTACAAACTGACCACCAGTAAGTGAACATACTGAGACTAGAAAATCCACCACTTACTCTGAGGAGCAGGCTGAAAATACTAAAGGTTTTTGCTAAAATGCCCATTTCAGACAGTTCAGATAGAGGCCAATCAATGGAATCAGTCTGCTGTCTTCAGTTCTACCACCGAAAAATGAATATTGAAATAATCTTAAAAGGCATTTTTCTGTGGGAGAGGATGAGCCAGGGAAATCAGGCTGCTGCTGAAAGCCTTCCCAGAGAGGAACACTCTGCTCTTCCTCCTCTTCATCTTCTGAAACAGAATGTTGGACCTGGGAGGGCAAAACCTCTGAGCCTCCCCTTGGCAGCCAGGTGTGCTCACCTGACCAATGGGGAATTTAAAGGGAAGGCAGTGCAGTCGGCTGTCCTGGGGACACTTGTGGATTTTCAGTTTGATCATGCACACTCCTACTGATGGAATCATTAGGCTTCCTAAAGGCATAGGGTTTGTCAGAGAGAGGAAAATTTTCTCATTGCGTTTCAAAAAATTAAACAAATAAAAGTAAATATGCCCTTCTAAGACTTTCTAGAAAGCATCTGAGGAGGGTTTCTGTGCCAGCAAATCTGGATTTGATAACTGTTATCAGTCAAATAATACTCAGTTCTGTGACTGTATCTTTCTCTGGAAGTCATAGCTATTTCCACCCATATAAGCAAAACCAGGGGACGGAATTCTGAATCACCTGTAAGCCTCAAAACCCTCCTCTTTTTGTCCTCTTGTGTTTAAAATCTCATATTTCACATCTCAGTGAATACTTCAGTGCCTCATCGTGTATCTCACGTATTTGTTAATGCACATCTTCGGGGCACTGAGCAATCTGGTTTCTAACATGGAAAAAAACCCCAAAAACTTAAATAAACCCTCTTATTTCTCTGTAATTCCAATCACCTTAACCTGCATTAGGGGAAAAAAAAGGTAACAAAACCCCCCAAGTTATTTCTCACCATTCTAAAAACACATCCATGTTCTCCTTTGCAGGTTATAATGACCTGTCACATACAACATGAGAAAATTCTTGACTGAATTCTTTTTTCTTCAAATTAGTTACTTCCTTTGCTCTCAAACCTAAATACTGTACATTTCTCTCTTTATATTTTTTTTATAAAGAACACTAACATACTTGTGAGCTTTAACTGGAATTAAAAGATTCTATGGACACAGCAAGTCAGAAATGAGATAAATTATTTGGGTTTTGGGACTATGTGGTAACATCCACTTCGGTGAAGTTTCATCCAAAAAAGCACTGTACCTACTGTACACCACAGTTCTGACCAGGCATCCAGGAAAAGTTACAGACACCGAGTTCAGAAAACACAAAAAAAGCACATTTACCTAAGAAATCCAATTCTGCATTTATTTAAAGCAGTCACCACGTAGAACCCTTCATTGTCAGTCTTATTTTAAATGATCGTATGATTTTAAATTACTTTTTCTCATTTCCCTGCTTGGTTCCCAAAACTATACAGTAAATGAATATTCTGTTGATGAAGATTTAGTTGTATTTTGGCTCATTAGCAGTATCATTTTCTGAATCAATTTCTCATCTGTACAAATAAACTGTTCATTTATTCAATTTGAAAAATCAACACAACCTAATAATATTGCTTTATTTTCACCTTAAACTTCTGCTTTACCATATATCCAATATATTTTAGACACTGGAGTGCTCTAAGATTTACAAATACACTGAATATTTGTCAAGGCTAAATGCATTATTGTAATCCTAAATATGTTAGTACCTGAATGTATAAAACATTGTCATATTTCAATGAAATATTTAAATGGATAATTTTTTTTTTAAGTAAAACCAAATCTTTTTCCCAAATATATACTATTTTTGCTCAATACTACCTTTAGTTATCTAAAAATACCTGCAGAGGTAGATAATCTATATAAGCAATTACCTCTAGGGAAGGAAATTTTAAATAAATATCTAAGAGCCACGAAAATTATTCCTCACTCTAAAAAAATTTGCCTCAGTCTCTGGCAGTAATACATAATCTGCAGTGTTACTGTAAACCATGTGTATATATTCATACACAAAAAAAAATTGGATGTCCCCAAATGAGAACACTCACTCTAAAGGAAAAAAGCCAAAATTACAGGTTATGTGGGGAGGTTACAAAAAATGGCCATTCCAACAGGAATAAATGAGGGTTGTGGGGGTTTGATTCTACATTTCAGTTTGCAATTTGGGCATGTCATCTGGTTAACCTCCTGAATCTTTCAAAATATTATTTACTGAGAAGAAGACTGTGTAAATATTGGAACATATTTAAGGCACGGTTTGGTTCCATTTTTAATTGAAGAATGTTCTTTTTCTTTACTCTTTTGTGACAACTGACCACATCCTCATTTCCTAGCCTAGCAGGAGCCCTTGGTGAAAGCCACTTGCCTGCAACACTCACTTTCCCCAAATTGATTTCAGTGGAATTTGTGTGCAATAAATTGACAGGGTCTTCCCTTTTCGTGCAGCAGCAGCGCTCGGCCGGGGATTCGTTTCTACTGCCAATATTCTCATCTGATTTCAGAAAGAAATCTGATGCTAACAACTCTTGAAAGGACAAGAGCACAAAGGAAAAGTGGCCTCTCCATCCCCGTAGTTCAAGATGAATGAAATGCCAAAGTGCCAGCACACGTGTCACAGGTGGGATGTAGAACACAGCTCACAGGGAAATATAAGTGATACAACTCCTGAGATCAGTGTCTCTTTTCCTACTCAGACCTGGGGATAAATTATAAAATTAAACAAGCAAATCCTTAACAGATACATTTTTTTCTCTCACACACATAACTTTGAAAATGAAGTATGCTGTCATATTACTTTTGCACTTTTTAGATTTCCACTTCTGCCTCATTTAGCTGCACCTATCCCATTGAAAACCTTCATGTCCTCTGGTTCCTGTCCAGGGGGGCAGTCACTGGGTTTGTTACCTTTATTTTTCCAGGTATTACCTCCAGGACTGATGTAAGGAAAAAACAGTCAACAGGCACTCCTGTTAGCCTGATGTCCACAAAGAGCCCCCCTACGTGGTCCACGTGAGATAAAGAAAGGCTTCCCCTGAACTGTGGCTCCCAGAGCAGTGCACTGTCCATCAGCTGACTCACTGGCTGCTTGAAAAACTCCCTTGAAAATTTTCATTTGCACCGGTGAAAAGATTTTCGTGTGGCACAATAAAATGCTAAAATAAAACTACACAGTTTAGGGATGGAAAGTAAATGGAGATCAAAATGTAAAAATGTCTGGGAGGAAAATATTTTTTTTTTAATTTTCTTTTCCCTTCTGTTTTAATTGACCAACATGGTGAAATCTGAACATTTTTTTGATGTTGACAAACCTGAGGTTTCCACTTATATGTGTTGAAATTAACCTTTATTGTCATTCTTGCTGAAGGTAAAGACAGTTAACCTCTGCCAGGAGCTAAGCCCTAATCTACCCCATCCCCACCACATCAGGCAAGGTGTCTTGAACTTTTACCAAAATCCACTCATATTAGGGACAAAGTGTTGAGGGACAAAACTCAGAACAACAATACACTATAGAAAACCTCCAAGCAGAAATGTTTTGCTTTTCTGCCAAAGAACCAGAGGAAAGGCTGTCCCACAAAGCCAAAATAAAATCCTTTTATTACTATACATCATGTGTGTCCACAGACCAGGTGAAACCCAGTAGGAAATGATGCTGGACACTGTACAGCCCTACAGTAAAACAGTCTCTGCCCCAGATTACAGTGTCCAGAAACTCAACAAAGGATTTGGGAGGAAAACAACGTAGCACAGGAATGATCTGTGCAATGGCAGCACACTGTGTTCCTTCCATTTTCTTTTGCGGAGAGGGGAAAAAATAATGCAAGATTAGCATCACAAAAGACAGAAGTGGAAAGAAGATGGGCTGTGATAAGAGCCAGTGAGAGGAGGGAAAAGGTGATAAGGAATAAAGTGGCGTGCAGGGTGCTGGAGTTGCACAGCGCGTTAAGCAGAGTGGGGCGATTCCGAGAGCAGGCAAAAAAAGGAGCCTTGTGCAAAACAGCCAATTAGGAAAAGCACGGAAAGAAGCAATCAGAAATATCAGTCACCATCAGCCTCCTCATATGCTACTTGTGCAGCTGCTCTGCTGGCTTCAGTCTGTGGTTCAATGACAAGACCCTCGACGCCATAAGGGAAGCTGGGCTGAGTGCATGGCAGAGGAATTCAGTTTAAAAGTGAAGAGGACACTCCACATTAAAAGTAAGCTTGCAAAGAAAAGTGATATAGTCCTGGTTTTAGCAGAAATGTACAAATTAGGCACAGGTAACAAGTGAGGGTTAATACTTGTGAGGGAAATGTATTTCTGTGTTACACCACTCAATCAGTAAAGTCGAACCCTTACCACACTGATATTAGTCTGACAGAGAACACAGCATATTTAAATGATATTATGAACTCAATCTTTACTCCCGTAGTAAAACACAGCATTTTAAATCGTGACTGAATGGAAGATGCTAAGCATTCTGTGTTTAAGTCACTGTAATATGAATCCCAAAACAGTTATGACTGCAAGTTGCCACATATACACCATAATGGCTAATTGTTAATCCTAATACAATTCCCACTGCCTTGTCAAAGCATGGCAAAACTGTCACACTTGTTGACAGTTTCAACAATGAGGTCAAGCAGTGAGCAGTGCCCAGGAATGAAGTGCTTTGCCTCCAGAGGTGGTTACTGCAGAAGCAGGGGAACAGCCAGCACTGTAACAGCTCTGCCACTTTTTGCAATAGATCTTATCAGGGACTGTCACTCTGCAACCCTGCCAGAGCATCACATCCTCATGCCATTTTATTTGTAATTACGATGACTGAAAAGATGATTGTCTAATAGGAAGTTAAACAATAACAATCCAGCGACATTAAAGAACTCTTTTACATTACCAACTTCGCTTATATTTTGAAACATAACCTACGATAGCCAGGATTTCAAATGAAGCACTTCTTTTAAGTTAGAAATAGCAATTAGAGATCACCTTGCTCTCAGACAGATGGAAAATGATCACCAAACCAATGTATGATCCAGAACACACAAATTAAAGTTTCCAGTGCTACACTCTGTCGTATTTCAAAAGCTCGGACTGTATGTTGCAATATTCTAATATTCCTTCGTGTAACTGAACATGTGAGAATGCTCTTCCTTCAGCTTACCTCGCACATCCCATATGAATTCTTCAAAACAAGATTCTGCAAGGATCAAATGGACTGCACTGAATTATTTTTGTTATGTTTATTAACCAACTGAGATGAAAACAGTTCTCATGGATGAAAAGCATTAAAATTCTCAATTATGAAAGCACTTTCTAATTACTGTTTGATACTGTTTCCATATGTCTGAAAAAAAGAAACTGCCTGGGTAATTGACTAAGCAGTTACCTGGTTTCAGGGGATTTGAGTCTCCTTCCTTGTAATTCAGAGGCAGAACTCTAGCTGACTTAAAAATAATGATCGCTTTATACACTTCTACTTCTTCTCCTAAATAGAAAAGTCCACCTCTGTGTAACTCTTCAGGTCAGGAGGACTGCACCTGAGGCAGCAGAGCTGGACATGTTTGGCTCCTAGAAGGACATTAATCTAGAGGGGTTTTTGTCTGATTTCATATAGTACATTCAATTAGATAAATACGATCACAAACGACACTATATTCCTTGAACCATTAACTGAAGAAGCAGAAACGTCAATGTCAGAGACATCTCTGAGTGTATGCCAGATCAGAACTCCAGTCTGCTTCACATTCCTGCTGACAGTTCCCATAATGAGCATGCAGCATTAAATAAAAACCATGACCTGTTTAAACAAAGATCAGAGCACCAGCTTTATCTTTGCATTCTCTAATATTTGTTGTTTGACATCACAAACTAACACCAGAGCAAGCCACTTGTTAATAGCAGCCCAGAAGGTTTTCATGCAGGGCATGAGGGGATGGCTCTTGTCCACCAAGAGCATTTGTGTATCTTTAAAATGGACATTTTATTTCACACGAACATATACAGGTATTCTCTGCAGTTGCTCTGCTTTGAATTATCCCACAGGAGATCAGGAAGAGAAGAAAGGAGATGGACGGGATAATGTACAAGCAAGAAATGTTAAAGATTTGTTAGGTCTCAGATAGCTTGAGACAATGCAACAAACCTCCAGAGCCAAGCTAAAACTGTTTAAATACACCATTGAAATTTCATGGGTAGTAACTAATATTAATCAGTTCACATACGTATCACACATGGGAAAACATTTAATAATTTCAATGAAATCCATATACAAATAGAAATCAGTCCCCCCCTCCTATTTCTGTAGTACACTACCAGAGAATTTACAGTGTCTGGCATCATGAAACTGTTTATTATGAATAGGTGCAACACAGATTGCCATTTTACAATGACTCCACAACTGGTCTTCTCAAAAGATGCATGATTTTTTGGTACTCGTATTTCAGACACGCACTTTTAAAATGTAGCCTTGCATTTTAAACATCTACCTTAGAAAAACTGAGAGTTCACTTCATCACTAGCCAATCGCAAAG
This sequence comes from Sitta carolinensis, assembly GCA_032173965.1. Classification (NCBI taxonomy): domain Eukaryota; kingdom Metazoa; phylum Chordata; class Aves; order Passeriformes; family Sittidae; genus Sitta; species Sitta carolinensis. The sequence continues at coordinate 10,877,937 of JAVUNC010000030.1, forward strand.
TTTAATAACCATGCCTAGTTATCAATTTATCCAGAATATCCGAAGCTCCTTTACCATAGTCTAAATTAACCACAAAATTCATTAAACTGAAGTTGAAATGGCTGTCAATACCACACATTATCAGCATTTCTCTCAATGATAATATTGTCAAGGTACAGACTGTTCAAGCAGGAATCTTCAACTATTGATCTTCCGCCAAAGAGAATGGAACGTTTAAAATCTGCCCAGTTTCTTCGCGTTCCCCATCCGCACCCTCTGTGTTACCCACGGACAAGCACACCCATTTATAAATGTATTCCACACTACCCATCTGAAAGTGCGAGAGAGAAAACGCTAATCCTAAGAAAGCAATGAAAGGAACTGAAACCGCTACTTAAACGTCCACGATCTTTTTTTTTTTTTTTTTTCTTTTTTTTTTTTTTTTTTTTTCTCTCTGCGTCTGCTCTACTGCTTTAGAGCTTGATGGCCACCAAATAAAAGCGCGATATATCACATGCAAATCGGCATGAATCCTACCAAACTTATCGAGCGGTTTCCTCCCGGAACAAAACTTTGGAGGTCACTCAATCCTCTCCTACGACAAAGGGAAGTTCTTCCTCTTCCATCACCCCTTCCCCCGGCTGTGCGAGGGGAAACTCTCGCGGAAGGCGCGCACGGCTTTTCCACGGGGGCTTCCTTGGCGGTGCCTCCGGTGCCAGCGGGCACTGCCGGGGGGGACGCGAGGGACGAGCGGCCGGGGGTCCCAGCCCGGCCTCGGCCGCAACTCCGCCAACAAAGTAACTTCGCGGCTGGGCGGCGGCGGGGCACGGCGGGGCAGCGGCCCCTGCCCCGGCCGGAGCGGCCGCCGAGGGCCGGGCGGGGTGCCCGGGGCGCGGGGCCGGCCCTTACCTTGCTCCGCACCCCGCTCGGCGCGGCAGCAGCGCCGCGGGGCCGGGGCACGGGATGCTGCCAGGCTCCCGGCGCCTCTGCCTCCGCCTCTCTCCCGAGCCTCAGAAAAGCCCTTCCCCCCGTGCTCCCCCCCGCCCGCCCGCCTCACTCTCTCTAGCTTTGGGGCATAGATATTATATATATATATATATATATATATATATATAAATATATATATTTAAATTTTTTAATTATTTTTTTTAAGAAGCCAAGGGGAAGCTTGGTTGGGAGAAGCGAAGCCCTGACGCGCTTTGGGGGTGGGTAGGTGGGGGGGGTGCGGCTGGGGGGGTTTCAGACCCTCGCACGGCAACACAGGCGGACCCATCCCCCCCGTTCTCCTCGGTCCCCAGCCGGGGGAGGCGGTCGAACCTCGCCGCCTTCCACCGATCCCGCACCGGGAACGGGCCCTGCGCGCCATCCATCCTCCCCGCCCGGGGCAGCCGCCCGCACCCCAGCCCCGACCGCCATCCCTGCGGGGGCAGCGGCCGGGGGGCTCCCCCCAGTACGTACCCTGCCCGCCGGGGCTGCTCTGAGGACGCAGGATTTTGTGCGAGCGATCGTCTCCTTCTCCGGGAGCTCAGCCTCCCCTCCCCCCCGCCTCCCCTCCCCCGCCTCCCCCACCTCCTTTGGGGGGCCAGGAATCCCCCACTGCCGGCCCTGCCTCCTCGCCGCCCGGCCCGAGCGGCGGTGCGGGGCCCGCGGCGCTGCATGGCCCCGGGGCGCGGGGCGGAGCGCGGGGCGCGGTGTGCCGAGCGCGGTGCCCGGTGCACAGGTGCCCGGTGTGTGCCGAGCGCCGTGCGCGGTGTGCCGAGCGCGGTGCGCGGTGCACGTGCCCGGTGCTGCCGAGCGCGTGCGCGGTGTGCGAGCGCGGTGCCCGGTGCACAGGTGCCCGGTGCCGTTGCCCGGTGCGCCTGAGCGCGGTGCGCGGTGTGCTGAGCGCGGGGCCGGTGCACAGTGCCCGGTGGCCGAGCGCCGTGCGCGGTGTGCCGAGCGCGGTGCCCAGTGCACAGTGCCCGGTGTGCCGAGCGCCGTGCGCGGTGTGCCGAGCGCGGTGCCCGTGCACAGTGCCCGGTGTGCCGAGCGCCGTGCGCGGTGTGCCGAGCGCGGTGCCGTGCCAGTGCCCGGTGTGCCGGCACGTGCCCGTGTGCTAGCTGGTGTGCCGAGCGCGGTGCCCGGTGCACAGTGCCCGGTGCGCGAGCGCGGTGGCGGTGTGCCGAGCGCCGTGCGCGGTGTGCTGAGGCGGGCGGTGTCGATCGCGGTGCCGGTGCCAGTGCCCGGTGTGCCGAGCGCGTGCCGGTGTGCTGAGCGCGGGCGCGTGGTGCTGAGCGGGGCGCGGTGCACAGTGCCCGGTGCCCGGGTGTGCCGGCGCCGTGCGCGGTGTGCTGAGCGCGGTGCCCGGGGCACAGTGCCCGGTGCCCGGTGTGCTGAGCGCGGTGCGCTGCCCGGTGCGCGGTGCGCTGCCCGGTGCACAGTGCCCGGTGCGGAGCGCTGTGCCCGTGCGGAGCGCGGTGCGCGGTGCAGAGCGCTGTGCCCGGTGCCCGCTGCGGAGCGCAGTGCTGAGCGCGGTGCGCGGTACGGTGCCCGGTGCGCGGTGCCCTGTGCGCAGTGCCCGGTGCGCGGTGTGCGCTGCCCGGTGCCCTGCCGGTGCCCGGTGCGCAGCGCGCTGCCCGGTGCCCTGCCCGGTGCCCTGTGCGCAGCGCGCTGCCCGGTGCCCTGTGCGGAGGGCGCTGCCCGGTGCCCTGCCCGGTGCCCTGTGCGCAGCGTGCTGCCCGGTGCGCTGCCCGGTGCCCGGTGCGGAGCGCCGGCCGTCCCCTGCCGCCGCGGCCCCGGCTCCCCGGGAAGGGCACAGCAGAGCCGGCAGCCCTGGGCAGCGGCGCTGCGCGGTCGGCAGGCAGGAACTCCGCGCCGGCCTCTCGGGGGGTGCGTGGCGGTGCCGGGCGTCCCCGGCTCCCCGCAGCGGTCAGGGGAAGTCCGGCGGCGCGGGGATTCTCCGGGCAGCGCCCCCGGGCCGGCAGAGATGCTGCCCGTCCCTTGGGGGTGGGCGAGAAGGGAGCCGGGGGCTTCTCCGGAGGTGCCCGGTGCTGGCGAGGGCACAGGGGGACACGGGGGTGGCCGAGGGAAGGTGCCTTCCCTGACAGCGCCTGGTGTGTTTCTCAGAGGCACCGAGCACGCACAGCTTCGCTCTGCTGCGAAATCAGGCCATGGTGGAATCATAAATATATAATATTACACTCCTATGATATTATGAGTGGAGAGCAGGAGAGTTAAACGCATGCATTGAGGAGAGGCGAATTACATGTAAAGGGCTTTACTGCACAACTGCAGAGGGATTCTCAAATAAAAAAATTCAAATCCTTACAAGAATAAATTTAATTCCTCCTCGCATGTTCCCGTATCGCCTGCTAGGCGAGAAAGCGTGCTGGATATCAAGCAACAATTAGTGGAGTTACATCTGGGTTTGGTACACACGGTCACTTACACTGACCAAACAGCAGTCTGAAAATCCCGAGCTGGCCACGAAAATTGAACCTCGCGCGTTTCTTCCCGGTCAGGATGAAACAAACAGCCGTGGGAAATGTGGAGGCAATAAAGGAGCCCCACCCGCGGTCCTGTGTGGCCGAGCAGAGCCGAACTCGGAGCGGGCTCTGCCCAGGGCAGGGGAACCCTGGGCTGCCCCCCGAGAAGTTCCTGTGCTCGGGGCAGGTCCCAAAGTGCCCCCAAATCCTTCCCCGCTGCTCCCATTGCCGGCAAAACGCACGAGGTCAGCTTGGGGAGCGTGCGTTTTGACACGTCAGCGGTTTTGCAACAATATCAATGTGTTTGAGTAATTTTTGATCGGCCTAATGGTTAGGACCTATTAGAAGCTGCAGAATATATAGTGGCAATCAATTCACTTATTCTGATGCATGAATACAAGCTTAGAAAAGTAATTACAGGCACCTTTTTTTGGAAATCTTGAGGCTGTGTGGTTTCCCCATGGGAAATATGAGTAATAAATTCCTACTTAAAAAAAAAAAAAAAAAAAAAAAAAAAGCAAATGTGCTAAGCATTATTCGTATTTTTTTTTGTCTTTAGTATTAAAAATTGTTGATGAAATGTTCCAGGTGAGGCAAGAGTGGCTGGATGCAAATCCTTAATTTCAAATATTCCTTAAAAGAACAAGCAGAAAGATTTGGTATTGGTAATTTAGATCTTTTTGCTGTTTAAATTTTAGTTGTCTTTCATAAGAGAGATGGATTTTTCTTTTCTGGTGAGCATGAAACAGAAATCAGCTGATCAGTATTAGCAGATCTGGCTATTTTGATTTTTCTACTGAGAGTTAACATTGTATTTATAGACTTAACATCATATCTATACACATTAAATACATCTGGTTTAGGTTTAATGTATTTTATTAAAAAATTAATTTCTCACCCTCTATTGTTACAAAATGGTGACTAGTACTTGATATTGTAGTTATTTATGATTCGCATCAAGTTCTTTTTGTATGAAAACTGACACGAGATTTATTTGAAGTCATTTTAAATTGTTCTTAAAAACTATCTTAAATATGTTTGATGTGTTTCAAAAGTATCTTTGTGATTTAAAATATTTTATGAAATAACTGAAATAATGGCCCATAGAAGGGGAATTAAATTAGAAGCTTCTGGTGGCCATGGCTTTGAGAGTCTTAGAGAGAGCAGATCTTATCCTCTCACACTTGGGTTTAGCTGTAGATTAACAGAGGAAAATAGGCAATCTTACTTTTTCTTCTCTAATGTTGATTTTTCAGCTTTAATAGTCCTTAACTGGACTACTCAAAGATTGAAACAAAGAAGATATTCACCCTGCCTGCAGCAGAAACTGCAGCTCTCAAACATTGCTTTCCTGCATCAGTGACATCCTGTTCCCTGTGCTTAGCCAAGGCCTTCAGTCAGGCTGGTGCCTTCACCTTCCCCGGCTCAGGAGCAGCAAACATCTCTTGGTGTCAACTGAAGAGGTGCACACAACATTGCAACAAAATGTTTACTTTATTTTTTTTTTTTTAATAATGAATTTTTGGGGGGGAAGATATTGTGGAATGGTGTTGTCCAGTAGGGATGGTATTTGTAGGGATTTTGAGCAAATTCTGGCATTATGAAGCAAGGGACCCCTAAATCATTACCTTTGGTTGTACAGATTGTTTCTTCAAGGTGGAAGGGCTTATAGGTCTCATTTTTGGATGATTAGTTTTGAAGACAGAAAATGCTCTATGTGAGTACTTAGGTAGCAACAGACAAAATTAATTTCAACTGATATGGGAGGAGATGATCCCCCTATCTAAAGTGAAAGGCAATTGGGCAAATGAAGTTCAGACAATCACTGGGAAAGGCAGAAATGGATAATAAATATAAACCTGTATACTAGTGCATCATTTTGGCTGAATTTTTGTACTTGATTTTCTTCTTGGTAGTTGGAAATTATTTACACGTCTCTTAAATTAAACCTGTGCTTCAAAAACCACCCGTCAAATGAACAAATCCAGTTTATTTAATGTTTCTTGAGCAGTCTGATTTTTGCAGACAAGAGTTAGTGCAGACTTCTGTCAGCAGAGTGTCACAGCAGAAGAGGAGCTGTAGCCCCCTTGCTGAGTGACAGCCTGCAGCTCTGAAATGTGCCATCCCTGCTCTCTGGGTTCTTCTTTCACCATCCCCTGTGCTTCTGTGACATGTCAGACTTCTGCAGGCGCCCTGCTGAGCTCTTCTGTGCAGTCTGGCTCTTTCAGCTCCTGAGTTTCTAGAACTCTGTTTTTTCCTGATGTTTTAAGTTTACTAAAACTTGTTCCCAGCACCTGAACATAAACATCAGAATTGTTTCTGTAACAACACTCGTGTTTAAAATTCTTTCTGTGAGACAGATTTTCTTTTAATGTCCCTCTAGTTTAACCAATAAAGAATTCTATCACTCATTCACCAATCACATTAATATGTCAAAAATTATAAAAAAAACCCCAGATGTTTAAAATAAACAAATTAATCTCTCCAAACTATTAAAAAAAAATTCTCCCGTCGTGTGTTGTTCACCACGGTGACATCTCCGTGCCCGTGCTCTCCAGCCTGCACTTCCCGAGCCGCACTCGGGGCTTTCCTGAGGCGGGGATGGAATGTGCAAGGGACAGCTGCTCACACAACCCAGCTGGGCTCTGCCAGGGCAGGAGGATTGTGCTGTTCCTGAGCTCTCTGTCCGTGACACCTGGGCAAATCCGGAGCAGCATCAGGCTGTAAAAGTGGATTTGATTGGTGATAAGAACTAGCTGTTAATTTATTAGCTAAAAAACATCTTGCAGGTTAGACACCTAAAGTAATGACGATGGGATGTCAGTCATTCATCAGACCCACTTTCAGATTTCTGTGGAAAAGATGAACTTATTTAAATTTAACAAATTTAGCAAAAAAAGCCCTGTAAACGTTTATTTGCACGTGACTGTGTTAGCAGCGTGAAGTTCCACTGCCTGAGGAAGAGGTCTTTCCATCCTGGACAAGACATCATTCTGGGCATGGTTATCACATGGAGAAAATGTCTCTTCCAGGATGGAAAGACCTGTTCCTCAGGCAGTGGGACTTCACACTGCTAACACACACACACACACGAATAAAAATTTACAGATTTTTTTTGCTAAATTTGTTAAATTTAAATTAGTTCATCTTTTCCACAGAAATTTGAAAGTGGGTCTGATGAATGACTGACATCCCATCGTCATTACTTTAGGTCTCTAACCTGCGAGATGTTTTTTAGCTAATAAATAAACAGCTAGTTCTTAACGCCAAGCTTACCAATCAAATCCACCTCGTGTCGTTTTCCAGTAAACCTTAGCGATCTCCTTTCAGCTGTGGTTAGGTGTTCCCTGCAACTCATAAAATACGGAGCCGTGGTACTCTGTCTGTGGGGGAAAAACCCTGGGGCCACATAGTGATGTATCTGTTCGGCGGTGTGAAAGAGAAATTCCCTATTCACACAGAAATTCCCTATACACTGCCTGCCGGTAAACTTTAAATTGCCCGAGATGCTTAACGTCGTGATTAAAAGCCATTTGTTTCTTTCTTGTCCTGTGCTGTGTTTGGCAAAACAGAAGGGACAAAAGTCTCACAATTGCTTGCATGCCCAGCAAACAATTGCACATTGTCCAATTGTATGGGTTTTTTCTTGTTCTTAAAAATATGGTCTAATAATTCTATAGATACCAGAGGACCTTTTCATTTTGTCCATTGTGAGCAGAATGAAAAGCTGAAGTCTTGAATACCGAAGTGCAGTTCTGTGATTTGTGAAACTGAGTAGGTATATCCAGCAGCTACAGAAAAATGACAGGACAAAACCTCAAACAAGACGTTGTTTCTTCCCAAAGCTGCCAAAAAAAAAGGGCATTGGAATGATATTCAGCTTTTAATTAAGATAAATGAGAAATGTCACAAATAATGCATTGTACAGGTCACAGCAAAACCCTGTAGAATTTCTCCTTAAACACTGATGTAATTTCAAGTCTCATTTAACGTGAGTTTTTCTTGAACTTTACTCCGGTGTCAGAGGCTGAAATTCTACAAATAACTCTAAAACCTGAATAGCAGTTGCTTATGTTCCTAACAGATGAAATATCTGCATTCTCCTGTGTAAGAAATAGAAATTAAGTTGAGAGAATAAAAAAGAAAACAAAGTATTTGCATTTTGAAAGCTGTAGAATTATATATTTGGAACAGCTCTAAAATATGGGCTGCTTTTCTCTGTTATGTATTAAAAAAATATTACTAGGAGGTTATCTATTGCAATAAAAGGTTTTTTGGTTGGTTGGTTGGTTGGTTTTTATCAGTGATATGTATTCTTCAGCTGAGGGGAAATAGTCCATTTCAACAATCAAGTGGACATATTTGTGCTCCTATTTTAGGAACATACCCCTTTTATAGGCATTAAACACAGTTTACCACTGGAAAATTTTCATTTATTATATCTGTTTCATGTAGTGTCTTTCATGTGAACATTATTAAAGGGATTTAGTGTTGGGTTTAGAAGTTGGGGTTTGGGGTTTTTTGCCCTTTGTTCTCATTTTGTATTTTATTTCATTGGAGAACTCTTTTTTCCCCCCCTTTCAGGAAATTTCACATAATCTTTTCCATTCGTCATCAGCCAGGTTGCTGATTACCAGAGTAACTGCCAAGCTTTCAACTCCTTGTCATCAATGGGCTGTGAATGACAGACAGCATTAATGTTGGCAAGCTCCCACTCTCCTTTTTGCCTTTCCCAAATGTAATTAAACTGCACTAATACAGCAAAAGAAAAGCTGCAGCTTTATTTTACTCACCCTAATAACGTAACAATTAAAGCAGAGAGGCACACAATTCAGTCAAATAAACCCATCAGGACGAGGAAATTCAGAGGTAAGGGAAGTGAGGATCTAGCACTTAGAGAGAAACACGAGTAGAGCTTTCCTTTCCTTTCCTTTCCTTTCCTTTCCTTTCCTTTCCTTTCCTTTCCTTTCCTTTCCCTTTCCTTTCCTTTCCTTTCCTTTCCTTTCCTTTCCTTTCCTTTCCTTTCCTTTCCTTTCCTTTCCTTTCCTTTCCTTTCCTTTCCTTTCCTTTCCTTTCCTTTCCTTTCCTTTCCTTTCCTTTCCTTTCCTTTCCTTTCCTTTCCTTTTCCTTTCCTTATTTCCTTTCATTTCCTTTCATTTCTTTTCTTACAGCCTGGGGAAAAGCCTCCAGCATTTCCTCTTCTGTTGCACCTTTGGGCTAAGAATAAAGGGAATAATTAGCTTCTCCTACAAATGATCCTCTGTCCCCCGGGTAGGGGTGGCTGGATAAGGGACCAGCAGGATGGGGGTCAGAATTTGGACACCTTGGCCACCAGAAGGACATGGCAGCATTCTCCTGAGCTCTGAGGAAGCCTTGAGTCTTTCTTTTAATGTCTGCAGAGCCTAGAGGACAGCCAGGAGTCAGGAAGAGGCAGAGTCCTCACCTCACTTGCAGGGCACTGTGGAATTCTGCAGAATGCACATACACCACTGAAGCAGATAAATTACCAAGAGATTAATATAAATATATATATATTTATATATATGTTTGCCTGGATGGAAGCCAGTGAAGAAGTTACTGGCTCATAGAAAAGCAATGGAATTTCCCCATAAACCTCTCATTTCTCGCAGCAGTGTTCCAGGATGGGGAGCAAGCACTCCTGAGGAGGCTGAGAACTGCCTGCCATGAGCTCTGTTAGCACAGCTCCGGGGCTGGCAGGAGAGCCTGTCTCATCCTTCAAGCCTTCCTTAAAAGTAACACAGTTGGCTTACAAGACAAAGCAAATTTACAGTAATGCAAAGCAATAGTTTGACTAAATGCTGACAGAAGAAAGGCAGTTACACAAGTAGCCAGAAACAAGGGGCACCATACTCAGAATGGAATAGCCAGGACCCTGCTCAGCCTGTGTTTGACCAAAGCAGACACAGCTTCCAACAGGACAACCCTGGCCTGGCTAAACAGAGTAAGTGAGTCTGCCTGCCTGTGCAATTTGGGTGAATAATGGTGACTGTGAGCTGACAGGTGGTACCTTATAAATCCAGCCTGTGCCAAATTCTCTGAGGAACTGTTCAGTACATACTGTAAGTAAATAAGTAAGTTCTGTGGAGTAAGTCATTTACAACTCTGAATTAATTGTCCTACAATACCAAAAGCAGTTCAGTATGATGGTAATTTTCCAGAGGAAGAAGACTTTGGCTGGAATAATCTTTTAGACAAAGATTAAAGCAGGATGTTATACATTATATTTTTTGTAGGTCTGGAGTTGGGGGGATTTTTTATATGCCTGCTAATGTGGCTAAAGTGTAGTGAACAGCAAAAAGGAAAAAAAAAACAGAGGCATGTAAAACATTAAAAATGTAAACCCACTGGAGAAAAGCATAGTTGTATATAGGAAACTAAAGAGATGGAGTTGGAGGTTTCTGTTAGATTTGTCCTGATATAATACTGCTGCTTTAAACAGGCAGTTGCAAAATGGCCCAAAAGACCTCTTGGTTGAGTGTCATGATTTTCTACTTGATTCAGCAAAGATCAAGGCTGCAGTGTTCCAAGCCAGCTCCAGGCCCTCAGAGGGAGAAACAGCACATCAAACACCCACCTCATCTGGTTTTGCCATCAAGAAAAGAAAGAAGAAGCCACAAAGGACATAGAAAAAACATATCAGAAGGGCATAACTGAGCCTTCAGCTGTTCTTGTGTGTCAACCATAATTCTTGTTAGGAAAAAAAAAACCATGGCAGATTTGGTTCCTGTGTAGAAACTACCTTGAACACTTTAAAAGGCTTGCTCTGAGTTTCCATGAATAGATGATTCCCAAGACCCTGTAAAAATTTAATCTGATTTTCAGACTGAATACTAAGTGAAGATTGGCAATAAAAATTGGCCCTAAAAATGAGGGAAGATGCTTTTACTGCAAGCAAGGTTTGCAGCATTCAATGTGGAGGCCTTTGATTGTTGCAGTGGGCAGCTACATTTGAGCCTTTGGTCCAGGACTACTCCTGGCTTACTCACTGCACCTGAATAACACCCTGGGCACGTGTTAGTATCTTTAAACAAAATAAGATGCATTTACAAATAGGTTGGGATCAACCCAGGGCTGCTGGCCTGAAACTGCACCCAAAGCAATACGGATCGTGTTTAAAAGAATGAATTTAGGTCTGGCACATATAACAGCAGGGAGGGAAATTCTCCCCTTAGGATCTTTGGACACCAGAGAGCTCTCCAGAGACTTCAGCTGTGCAGTTTTGAGAGACTTTAATCCTACCAGAGAAGGGTTTTTCCTGTGTTTTGCAATATTACATAACATTTGCATAAAAGGGAAAAGAAAACAATGTTATTTCAATGGTCATTGTGTGATTTACTATTCAGAAATGAAAGGGTTCTTTTGACTTTTTCTCTGTTAACTGGCCAGGTCTATGAAGCTCATTTTCAATTAGACACAGGTGCTACTGTTTATGGACTGGGTATTGATACAGGAAATAAAATTGCTTAAGAGGATGACTGCTTATAAAGAGTCAAAGGCTAACCTCTCATGGCAAAACATTACCTTTATGTTCTGCAAGTGGTTAAAACTGCAGAATATGTTCACAGCTGCTCGTAGGAAAGGCTTCTGGTGGGAATGGACCAGCAGTGGCTCTTCAGATTCAGAACCAGAGGGGCAACTTACTTCCACCCCAGGCTGGAATAACCGGTGCTTGGTTTTGTAGTAACCCAAAAGCATGGACTGAGGCTTAACAGTGACTGCTATTGATGCCTTGTCCAAATAACTTTATTGTGGGATTGATCACAAATGCCAGCCTGAACGAGCAAGGAGCAAAGGATTGATTGTTCAGGGCAATGAGCACGTTTGGGGAGAGGTGATTTTTTCCTTCTCTCCTGTGTTTTTTAGAAGTGTGAATCCAATGGAACAGTTGCTCCAGGGATTCCCAAGAAACTGAGTGTTTCCCACAGAGAGAATCTGTTACCAGAGTACTGTGCCATTTGCAACAGCCACCCTGGAATATAATCTGTCCCAGTGTGAGAGAAAACTCCTGAGTTTTTTCCACCTGAGTGAAAGCTGCATTCACAGTGGAATGGCTCAGAGTTTACCATCAAGTTCTTCATAAAAGATGAGAGGAAAGCAGTAGATTTTAAGTGTTATTATCTGGCTCTAGATCTACTGAAAAAGAAGGATGTAGGGTAATGTTATCATTCAAAAACTGCTGACAATTTGAGGTGTTGCAAAGTGGTGTGATTTCCTTTGCATGGCTTACAAATGGATGTAGACCTTGCTAGGAACCATTGAGACATAAGAAAAGCCTCTCTTGAGCAGGATTTTGCTAAGCAGATCTTTCTGATATTTTTAATAAGGATTAGTGTTTATTATTTGCTTGGGAATTAGTAGTTCCCAAAATTACATAAAGATCACTTGGGAAGGCATTTTCAGGGCCCTGAGTGCACTAATAAGTCTTAATGTCCCTGACCAGCCCCCCTGAGCCCTCTACCCACGTTCCTTGAGAGACCAGGAGCTCTATTTAAGCTCAGCCCCAGCCCTTCATTCTCTCTCAAAGCTTTGCTGAAGAAGTTATGGGTTAGAGCCATGCTATGCAGCCAGCTTTGAACCTGTGCTCTGCCTTCCTGACTTGACCTGAACCTGCCTCATCATCACAGCCTTGCCTGAAGACCTGGATTCTTCATTGGACCTGGACACCATCTCTGGATTTGTACCTACAGGTATCCTGAAGTTCTGTGGGATGGAGCTTGGCCAGTGAGGTACCTGCCTTGGTGGCCCCAGCATTCCCCTTGGCTCACCCTCCTTTAGGAAACAGCCCTGCCCAGGTTGCTCCTCACAAAATAGAGCAGACTGTAACAAGGAGGATTAATTAGATATGAAATTTTGGGTTGGGCCATACACAGGTAAGGGAGGAAGTTTTGAATTTAAAGTGTTTGTGTAGATTGTGAGACTACAGGAAATCTATTAAATATCTGCATCTCGTGCAACAACTTCTGATAAGATAGTGGAGGAATTCAGAGTGGATGTTGGCAGTTCAGCTGCCTTTCTTATCAACAAAGGGCAGAAATCAGCTTTTGTATTCCTTTTGAAACGTTGGAGTGCTCCTCACTCTTGACTGGGGGCTGAAGTCTTCGGGAAATCTTCTACCTGGAGTTTTTTGTGGAGTAGCAATGATTACAGTCATTCAGAAGCCCTTAATTCCAAAGGGAGAAAACCCAAAATGCCCAATGCTTGCTGGATATGCTTAAAGACAATCTGTGATGAGTGGGACTATCTACTACTGATATTCTGAGTGTGTAAGCCAGAAGTACTCCCCTGCTCTTGGGTGTGGGTGCTGTGCTGAGACAAGACCCAGAGCCCACGAGCTCTTCATTCAAAGGAAGCTTGGAGGTTCTCATCTGGGGAGATCAGGACTGTGGGTGTGCCAGAGATGACTCTTTTTCAGTAGCAACAGTGTCATTCCTCAGACAAAGAGGATTTGTTAAAAGCATTTCAAGCCTCGTTCGATTTTACTGGTTCTAAAAGAGTTTCCAAGTTTCTGGCAAACTTTGGAGATTATCATGTCCTCCCCACAGAACACACCACAGATGGAACTACTTGGAACTGGGAGTTTGAGTCCCTATCACTGCTTTGTGAAGTCAATGCTCATTTTATCTGTGATAATCACTGAGCAGCTGAATGGTTTGGGGAACTTCCAGTTCAGAAGAATTCCTGAAAATATCTCACTTAGATTTGATTTGGACTGGAATCAAGTCTGAAAAGCCCCCTCAAATTTCCATTGAACTGCAAATCTTACTTTTGAGCCAAATTTGATTGGAAAACTTAAACCAGCTAAACCTTGGATAGGGCCCTGCATGGATCTGATGTAAATGCAAGTAGTGCCATTGGAGATAATTTGGGGTTCAGCCCTGGATATAAATTGCCATGTCCAACTAAGAGCATTTCCAGGGTTAAGATTGTTCATTTCCTTTTCTCATCCTAAAATCTGAGAAAATACTTGCCAGTCTCACAATTCCAAAGGCCATTTCACCAAGAAGCTGTCCCCCCTGCCTCCCTCCTTAGGACACAATGTGTGGGGTCCAGCAGCCAGAAATTCCTGCTCATACACCTGACAATACTCAGGAGCCTTTTGTCATGTTTTTCAATCATTTTTTTAAGCAGACTGAAAGAAACCTGGGCAGCAAGTGGAAAGCTCCAAAGACAGGTGCACTGAGCTACAATTTGGAGCAGCACATGAAAACACCCTAATATATAGGCTACTATCCTATAGATATTATAGGTCTGTACTATAGATAGCTGCTTAAAATTATGTAATTGTCTTGAATCCTCTAGAAAGACTCTTCAACTTTTATTTCCTTTTGGAAGTGACCATAGATGTCAACCTTCTGTCCTAAGCTGCTGTGATGAGTAAGTGAAGTTAACAGATATGACTGTGAATTGTCTTGAATCAGATCCTGGTGCCTCCCTTATAATTCTAGAAAGCCATAGGAAGCTGTAAAGAAAGAAAGAAACACTGCAGTAAAAGTGATGGAGATTTCAATCCATATTTGTCCAGGATCAAAGATACACAGAGTCTTCTTTGAGTCCCCTTCTGCTCAGGCCAACAGGGTGGCATCAGAGAAACAAGTGACCAAGCAGTTTATCCTGCAGCTGGAGCAACCTGCAGTGGCCAAAGCTGTGAGCCAGCAGGTAAGAGGTGTTATAACACACACGTTATTGCTAGAATCACTTTGACAGCTCAGGAGCTAGTTTCTTTTATTCACTGTATGGATCCAGTTTGTCATCTTGCTGTTTGTGAATGCACATTAGGGAGAAAAAAAAAATTGTTGGCACAGGGAGATGTGGATCCTTTCACACCAAAGTTAAGGCATAGGGACAAGCACAAAAGAAATTCCAAAGTCCAAAGTAGGAACTTTTTTGTTCGTGGTGCCAAGAAGAAGCATGAAAGATTATACTATTAAGGCTGGAAAATAGGAATCTCATGCTACTGATGTTAGAACCTTGGAAATAATGTGTCAAAGATGTTGGAACATTTAGAATACAATCTTTTACTGTTTCAATGTCATCAACATGTTGTTCTCGCTATTTTCTGAGACAGGAGAATTTATTGAGTCAATTTGTCTTCAACATGTTAAATGTACTACGTGTAGGAGGGCAAGCTAACCTTATTTATCTATTACAAGGGAGAATGCTAACTCACTTTTGCACTCTTGAAAACTGTATTTCTTCTGACAGAGAATACCACACATTCAACACCCAGGCAGGTGTGAGAATACTGTTTCTTAAATGAATGGCTTCAAAGAAGAAGAAATATATTTGGTGGGTTAATCCTACCTGTGGAGTTGAAGATATGCAAAAAGTTTATTTGGCTCTTGTTACTTTGTTTCAGCTGCTCTCAGACCAGGTACTCATTCATCTTCCCTACATAAATTATCTCTCACAATGAGACCCTAAGATATCTCTTCTTGCTGACCTTGAAATATTGGTCCCCTTTCTGCTTCATGCATGGCTTTAATCTTCTCAGCTCCACCTTTATTTACTTGATTTTGTGTTGCTCTTTGTGATTTACAGAAAGAATTTTTTCTCTTTTTCTGCCTTGATAAGTATTTTGTAACCCCTTTCCTGCAGGTGTTGATAGAGCAAATGAAACTCAACCCTTTGCATTTTTCTAATCTTTAACCCTGGCCACTTTCTATCTGCTGTGTGATCCCAAGGGTCTCAGTTCTCCAGTCTGCTCCTTCTGACTTCTGAGTTGGTTTTTTGTCACTGTCTGGTACGACCTGTGCAGTACAGCATCTCTCTCCCCTGCTGTGCACACTCAAATCCAGCTGGAAGTTGGGCTACTTTGTGCTAATTCCACATCTTGTGGCAATGTTAAGGAGACTCCACCTTTCTAAGAGTTGCTCCTGGCTGAGATGTTCTTCCTGTAACTGATCTTCATAGTACTGAAATTCTGTGGCTGTTCTTTTCACATCCCCTTCCTCACTTGGTGGCTGCCAAACACCTTTGGTATTTTCCCTGTAACTTTCCCTATATACCCATTTCCTGTACACACACACACAACTGAGATTGTGACTGTGTGTATTCCTGTGCCTGTGTTCCCTGATATTTTCCTGCAATCTGTTTGAGATCATCAGTTGTTTATTTGAAGCTTCACCTTGAAAAATCTAATTTAAATATATGCTTTTTTAATATTTTTAACTTTTGCCCTTTTCATTTTTCCCTTCTCAGAACAGATCATTCCTCTGGTTTCATCTCTTCTAATCCTTACTTTTTAGGTTTTCTAAGCAGCTTCATATTTCCTCCACTTTCAATGGCTGTTGGTCAAACCTCAACATGTACATTTCTGCAGAGCTGTCATCCCATATAATTAAAATATCTAACAGCCCTTTTACCCCCTAGCAAAGGTAGGTTTGGTAATATTTCTAGATGATTAATGAGTCCTTAAATGCCTTCCTGTTTCTGAGAGGGATGCCATATGTTTGACTTTCCCCCCTTCAAGCAGAGGTGACGTAGCTGCTTTTGCTAATCGTGTGAGAGGTGGTATCATATGCAGAGAGAGGATAACAAGCAGGCTGAAGCCAAACAAGTCTAAGGGCTTCACAACTTGAGAGGCATGGTCTGACGCCTCTCTCCTTTTCCTCCCCACTCTGCCAAATATTTCTTCAAAACATGACTGGCTTTTTCTCTTGCTAAAATAGGGGTCCTTGCCATACTGTGTCTTATGTCATAGATACTACAATCTGTTCTCCTTTGGCTTTATAACAGCAACCTTACTTATTCAAGCTAAGCCACTAGAAGCCACAGTCCTTGGGTGTCAGTCTCAAAGCTCAGTCTCTCTTTCCCTCTCCACTTTAAATTGTTGTATCAGCTTTTCACACTGAGCAGAACATCATCAGCCGCCTTTCAGCACCCAGTGCCTGTCTGGTGACATTTCTGTCAGCCTGAGCCCAGCAAACACCCTGCTTCTACAAACTGGTGTGGACCATCCTCCTTCCCTGCTCTCTTCAACCAAGCCCATGTGTCTGGAACATTGTGCTTGCTGTTGTGCCCTGCAGCCTCACTTAGCTGCACTGCAGTAATCTTCTCATTCTTCTGAATCTGGCCATTAATGATATTAAATGTCCCAAAATAAGCAGTCTAGCCCTTAAATATCAAAATTAGGCTGGTGCTGTATGGAAATGTACATCTCATTGTTCACTGTAGTGTCTCAAGGAAGAGCAATCTCTGACTGAAGATTCTGTTCTGGTTGAAATCTTTGCATGGTCACTCTTGCATACCTGGATCCTTGACATCTAAAAATATCCGAATTTAAATAACCCTCTTTTCCTCAGCAGAGCTAATTGTAATGTTTCTGGTCACTTAATTCACTAATGCTTGAAAAATTTGGTTAGTCTGGAACCCTTGCTGTATGGCAAATTTGTGAAAAACTGTTAATGACTTATGGAGGTACCCTGGAAGAGATAGATGTGCATGTGCACACTGAGAACATGATTGCATGGGTGAAAACCCTAGAAAAAAACTTCTAATGTTTGTGGACATGATATTAATCTGAATTCTTTTGAGTCATACAATCTTACGCCTTGATTTACTTGGACAAAAAGAGAAATGAATGAAAAATAGAATAGAATAAATAAGGCTTTCTTTTCCCCTGGAAAAACAATTCTAGGGGGAGGATGAAAAAGGGGAATAAACAAATTACTGGGTGAGAGGGAAAATGCATCTAAATAGGAGAGAAACTGAGAGGTTTGAGTTGCTACACAAAGGATTTCAAAGCAAAGCTCAGATGTGCCCTTAAACTTTGACTTGTACCTAAAGTCCCTGTGTGGTAAACCTGAGTTCATATCTTTGATGCTTGGTTCTGGGGAGGTTCATGGATTTTTTGCTTTCCAGGAAAACTGTAACTAGAGAGAAGATATTTTTTTTTGGAATAGACCTATCTTCAAATTCCCTTTCATATTTTTTCTTTTTTTTTTCCAAAACTGTTCTAACCATTAAACTACACAAGGCCAAATAATAACCTCAAATTCATTTGAACAACTTTCCTTATGAATCTGGCCATTTCTTTCCAAATCTTTATTCTTCAGAAATAAAACACTTCAGGTCAAGCAAAATGTTTCCTTTTGCTTGAAAAGGAATTTTTTTTTCCTTTCCTTAAAGCTAAAAGTGTAACTGTGGGTCATACTGAAGCCAAATGTGTATTAGATTCAGCTACCAAAATCATTTATTAGTACAGCTCTGTGGCAGGGTGTTTTTCATGGCAAATTAACAACTGTAGTGTGCCTTAGGACCTTTGGATGAAAGGGATTATAGAACTGGAAGGGATCATTAGATCTATTTAATTTGCCTTTAGTAACATGATAGAGGAAATAATCAGTATATTAAACATACATGAAATATTTTTGGAATGTGTAGTCTGTTGGAAAGGAATGAATAGTTCATGTTATTAGCTGGAAAATGAAGTATATATAATCCACTGTGTGTGGTTGTCATCAAAGCCCTACTAGGAATGCAAGACTAAAAGTGCTATTTTTGCCTTCTTTTTCTTTCCTGCTTTGTTTGTGGCTTTGGCAGAACAAAAAAAAAAAAAGACCTGGATGAAATGAGAGAGATTGTTTTTCATTCATCACGATTGCGTTTGAGGTGCTGTCTTCAGCATGAAGGCACAATAAGCTTTTCATTTATTATTTGCACTAGGGTAGGGCATGGCAGCCCAGGCTGGTGTCAGAACTCCACCTCCAGGCACTCTGTGCCCACGGGGAGGAATCTGCATCTGAGGGGGTGATGATAAAACAGTTGTGGAAATGATGAGGGGTGACCAGAGCCGCAGAGGAGGAGCCCTGTGCTCAGCCCACACCTGGAGCATCCTGCCAGTGCCTGGTTCCTGCCCTGCTGCCTCCCCTCATCCCTAATGGATGGGCATCCTTGTGGGAAGAGTGGTACATGAGTCACTACAAAGTGCACACATACATACCTGCGCTATTTTGACTCTGTTGTGACAGAAATTTAGAAATAAATATCTTCCTTTCACCTCCCAAATCTGACCTGGCAAGAACACTCATTTTAAAAAGCTGCTGGTAACACCATACAAGATATTAATCAGCCTTCAATCCATACCCTTTGTAAGAGAAAATGGGATGGTACATGCCTAGTCTTATTTTATTGCAGTATTTTAACAACAGATGCAATGCTGCCTTTGTTATTATCCTTTATTCCTCAGACAGTGTTCCCCCTCCTAATTATTACTTGTCGTCTTCAGTAAGATTGAGAAATGGCATTTTTTTGAGCTCAGGTAAATATCAAAGCAATCTTACTTGTAATGACAGAGCTGCTTTCACTGGGGAGCGAAGTGTAATGAACTAAAAAAGGAATTTAATATGCTTTCCAAATTAAATAATGTATTAATTTCTGCTGAACTGTGGTCCCCAGCCCCCTTGAAAACAGCAGGTCTTGTATGAATACCTGCAAAGTTTGAAGGTGGTTTGGGCTATCAGTAGCCAAGAAGCAAAAGGTAGATCAGGGCTGTCTCCTTCAGCTCAAAGCTGCCCGTGATACCCATGGAGCACTGGATGTTCCACTTATTTTATTTTATTTTTTTTTTTAATGGATGCCCAGTGTCCTTTGTCTGCCCCTTGGGTTTGCCCCTTCCCCTCTGGCAGGGGAGGATTTTTCCTGAGCCCCGTGTGAGCCCCAGGTCTGCTCTCTGCCAGCCATCACAAGGAGCAGCATCTTCCCTGGCTGCAATCAGGATTGTGCCTCCCCCTCGAAAAGGAGCTTTTGTGATAGCAGAGGGATGTTTGAATACAGAAATTCTAAAGGTTTGAAAATCAAAGGCGCCTTAAAAAACCAAGCGATTTCTCTTCAGTATTTCCTTTAGGCAGATACTCTTTTGTTTCAGGTACGTGTTTATTTAAAAGGAATAGAAGATAAGAAACTCATTCAACTCAGTAGTTTTAACCTCTTGGAGAATTCTTGCTGAGAATACAGTGTTTTTTATTCCTCTGGCAACATTATGATTTTTTCCTCTCTGAAACATAATTTTTTATTTCAAAAAAGGAACAAAAAAAAAAAATCTAAACAATTTTAGGTAGAATTCAGTGATTGCTTTCCATAGCATGGCTTAAAGTCATTAAAAGCAGCATTGCTGAGAGCAAGTGTGGGCACAGAAACCTGTATCCCACCACTCTCTCCAGAATAACCATAATTACGGCATTCTTATCTAGGTAGAGAGAAACAGACTCTCAAAAGTGTTAAGAAATAAAGGAACAGTCCCTGAAACTGAGAAATTTCCAGGCTGTTGCTGATACAGTGGAACTCACAGTGCTGGCCAGAAATTTGCTAAGAACTACTTAAAAAAAAAAAAAATCTAATTTCGTTCAATACACTGAAATCCATTTCATTTAAATCAATACCTAATGAGTGAAATAATCTTTTTCACTCCGGGAAAAAAACAAGGATCTGCTTCACAGGCTGAACTTTTCAGCTATTGAATTTCTTTGTATATTAAACCTATTACTTGAAAACAAGCCAGTAGTACTCATAGACACCCTTTATTTTTTAGACCGAAGCGACAAAATTTCTTTATTTTTTTTTATTAAAACAAGAATCTGCCTCAATCAGAACTCAGAAACAGTTATTCATTATTATTTATGAATTAAAAGATTAAGTTCTGCACCACGGCGATGACTCAGGGAGCGCTCACATCCACACCTCCTTCCTAATACCTGGAATCAAGGTCAAAACCAAGAACAGTACATTAAAAACTATATTATTTAAGTCATTCCCCCCTCCAATTTTTTTTTTTTTTTTTTTTTTTTTAACAGGCTCCTAAAAATATTTCACCTGGAGGGGAAAGAAATCAGATAGGCATTTCCTGCGAGGTGCTGACCTTCATTTTCCTTTTACACTCTGATTTTTAGGTTTTACACACCGATTTCCATGTTTTAACACGCCGATTTTTCAGTTTTACGCACTGATTTCTCTGTTTTACACACTGATTTTTAGGTTTTACACACCGATTTCTACGTTTTACACACCGATTTCCATGTTTTACACACCGACTCCTACATTTTACACACTGATTTTTCAGTTTTACACTCCAATTTTTCAGTTTTACACACCAATTTCTACGTTTTAAACACCGATTTTTCAGTTTTACACACCGATTTCCATGTTTTACGCACCGATTTTTCAGTTTTTACGCACTGATTTCTCTGTTTTACACACTGAATTTTAGGTTTTACACACCGATTTCTACGTTTTACACACCGATTTCCATGTTTTACACACCGATTCTACGTTTTACACTCCGATTTTCAGTTTTACACACCGATTTCATGTTTTACACACTGATTCCTACGTTTTACACACCAATTTTTCAGTTTTACACACCGATTTTTCAGTTTTACACACCGATTTCCATGTTTTAACACACTGATTTCCTACGTTTTACACACCAATTTTTCAGTTTTACACACCAATTTTTCAGTTTTACACAACCGATTTCCATGTTTTACACACCGATTCCTACGTTTTACACACCAATTTTTCAGTTTTACACACCAATTTTTCAGTTTTACACACCAATTTCTACGTTTTAAACACTGATTTTTCAGTTTTACACACCAATTTCTACGTTTTACACACACGATTTTTCAGTTTTACGCACCGATTTCCATGTTTTACGCACCGATTTTTCAGTTTTACACTCCGATTTTTCAGTTTTACACACCAATTTTTCAGTTTTACACACCGATTTTTCAGTTTTACACTCCGATTTTTCAGTTTTACACACCGATTTTTCAGTTTTACACACCCGATTTCCATGTTTTACACACCGATTTTTCAGTTTTACACACCGATTTCCATGTTTTACACTCCGATTTTTCAGTTTTACACACCGATTTTTCAGTTTTACACACCGATTTCCATGTTTTACACTCCGATTTTTCAGTTTTACGCACCAATTTTTCAGTTTTACACACCGATTTCCATGTTTTACACACCAATTTTTCAGTTTTAACACACCGATTTTCCATGTTTTACACTCCGATTTTTCAGTTTTACACACCGATTTCCATGTTTTACACTCCGATTTTTCAGTTTTACGCACCGATTTCCATGTTTTACACTCCGACTTTTCAGTTTTACACACCCAATTTTTCAGTTTTACACACCGATTTCCATGTTTTACGCACCGATTTTTCAGTTTTACACACCAATTTTTCAGTTTTACACACCGATTTCCATGTTTTACAATCCGATTTTTCAGTTTTACACACCAATTTTTCAGTTTTACGCACCGATTTCCATGTTTTACACTCCGATTTTTCAGTTTTACACACCAATTTTTCAGTTTTACGCACCGATTTCCATGTTTTACACTCCGATTTTTCAGTTTTACACACACGATTTTTCAGTTTTACACACCGATTTCCATGTTTTACACACCGATTTTTCAGTTTTACACACCGATTTCCATGTTTTACACTCCGATTTTTCCCGTTTTCCCGCCGTTTTCCCGCCGTTTTCCTCCTGAGGCGGGGGCCCTGGCGCCCCCGTGCGGCCGCGGGCGGGAGCGGCCGCCGGCCCCGCCGCCTTCCCCTCAGGGAAAAGCCGCAAAAACAGCGTTTATTTGGAGATGGCCGTCGGGAAATTCGTCACCGAAAGGGTAGAGGAGCGCTGGGACACGCTGCGCCATCCTCGGGGAAAGCTTTGATTTGCCAAGCTGGCCACAGTTTTCCAGGATTTGTAGATGCGGCGGTGAATTTCGGCACGCCGCGGGTTTGTGTCCCTAAGGCATGCAGAGGGGGCTGTAATTTTATTGGGATAAAGGGAGAGGCCATGGGGTCTCTCAAATTGCTGGGGGATGCAGCCCCCTTTTTATCCTGATTTCCCAGGTACATCACCCTCTTCTTTCCCTCATTTGGCCGAGGTACTTGGAAAGCACAGGTTCCCAAATTTCCCCTCTAATATGCACACACACCTTGTTTTTTTTTTTCTTCTTATAACAAACCACTATTTTCTTCTTATAACAAAGTACATCACCCTCTTCTTTCCCCCATTTGGCCGAGGTACTTGGAAAGCACAGGTTCCCAAATTTCCCCTCTAATATGCACAAACCCCCTGTTTTTTTTTTTCTTTTTATAACAAATCTGTTTTCTTCTTATAACAAAGTACATCACCCTCTTCCTTCCCCCATTTGGCCGAGGTACTTGGAAAGCACAGGTTTCCCAAATTTCCCCTCTAATATGCACACACCTCCTGTTTTGTTTTTTTTTTTTCTTATAACAAAACACTATTTTCTTCTTATAACAAAGTACATCACCCTCTTCTTTCCCCCATTTGGCCGAGGTACTTGGAAAGCAGAGGTTTCCCAAATTTCCCCTCTAATATGCACAAACCCCCTGTTTTTTTTTTTCTTTTTATACAAAACTGTTTTCTTCTTATAACAAAGTACATCACCCTCTTCCTTCCCCCATTTGGCCGAGGTACTTGGAAAGCACAGGTTTCCCAAATTTCCCCTCTAATATGCACACACCTCCTGTTTTGTTTTTTTTTTTTTCTTATAACAAAACACTATTTTCTTCTTATAACAAAGTACATCACCCTCTTCTTTCCCCCATTTGGCCGAGGTACTTGGAAAGCAGAGGTTTCCCAAATTTCCCCTCTAATATGCACACACCCCCTGTTTTGTTTTTCTTTTTATAACAAAACTGTTTTCTTCTTATAACAAAGTACATCACCCTCTTCTTTCCTCATTTGGCTGAGGTACTTGGAAAGTCCATGTTTCCCAAATTTCCCCTCTAATATGCACACACCCACTGATTTTTTTCTTATAACAAAGCACTATTTTCTTCTTATAACAAAGTACATCACCCTCTTCTTTCCCCCATTTGGCCAAGGTACTTGGAAAGCACAGGTTTCCCAAATTACCTACTCTATACCTCCTCTAATATGCACATGCACATGTTGTTTTTTTTTATCTTCTTATAACAAAACACAATTGATAATTCTGTTAACTCTTTGTTTTTTTTCTCTAAGCTCAGGAATTTTACTCAGCCTTGGTTAAGCAGCAGTCTGTGTCAATTAGCAGCATTTTCTAGAATCATCAGTCATTGTGTGGCATCTTTCAGGTCATTCATTAATCATTGATGTGGCCTCAGAAGTGGTACATTAAAAGGTAAATACTTTATAGATTCTTTTTAAGGTTTTGAGACAGTATTGGAGGCTCTTCAGGAAAAAAAATTAGAAACAGGAACAGCTGACTCATTCGAAACAGTCATATTCTTCTACTTGGTAAAAGGGTCAGAATTCCTGCTTTTGTGGAACTTTCCCATTCTTTTTTCTTTACCTACAGGTGGAAAAGGGCATAAACAACAAAAAGCACCAAACCTGTTTTTATCCATAATTTGTATTTTCCCTTGGAAAAGTGGACTGCCTGCTTTGTTTTACTTGAAAGGTGTTCCATCTATTTTATTTTTTTAAATGGAGAATTGATGAGAAGTAAGTAAATGAGGGCTTCTTTCTCCTTACTTACATTGTCCTTTTTATTCCATGGAAGAAGATGATTACAGAACATTTCTTCCCACACACTCTTATTTTGAGTTCTGTGCCCTTTTCGTTGAGAAGAAGGGGTTTAGAGATCACAGAACTGAAATAAATCCCTCCAAAAATCTTTTTCTTTTTTTTTCAAATATTTCTTCCTGTGAGAAAGACAGGATCAAGACAGCAAATAACAGAAGTGTTTTCTTTAAAAGGTGGTACCAGGAATTAAAATAATGCTTTACTTATTTTCCCTTTCCCTGAAGTGTCTGCTGGGGTTTTTTTAAGTTGTTTCACTTTTTTAGTCAAAAATCTGAAACCAAAATTTTCTCTCAATTTCAACAGAGGCAGGAAAAAAAAAAAAAAAAAAAAGTGAGAAATTTGTCAGGAACAAAAATCCTGCCAGAGAGCTTCCATAGTTGTATGAAGTAGAAAATGAAGCCATTACTGGTGCTGCTGTTTCTTGCTCAACTGACATCTGATCTGCATGAGAAAATTCACATTGGTGTAGATCAGGTGAGATCCTGTGTCCTCCTGGCCCTTTCTGGGATTAGGAACTCAGTGGGGCTGTGCTTTCTAGGTGAAGCCTGTGTTCCAGGACTGTCCAGGTCAGCCCTAGGCATGAGGCCATCCTGGACAGAACAAGGATTCTCCACCCTCACAGGAATGAGGATGGGAGCAGGGAAAGAGAGAAGCAAATCGGGAATTAATGTTTGCTCATCAGTGTGGTCAGAAATATGACAGTTATGTACAGATTGAGGCTCTTCCTGCCAAAAAAAGCAATCTTATATTTTTAGGAGTTGATAATTTTTCAGTCTGTGACAACATTTAATACTAATAAAACAAAATATTGTGATTATTTGAAGATTAAACTACTCCTGCAGGTGGATTGCTCAGATATCTCCTTAAGCAGTTTCCAAGCTCAGTGATGTCCTGCTCTGAGTTATTTTTGGATGGACTATTTCTCAATGCCCTGATATGTTTAAAGCCAGATGAGAAAGATGTGGCAGAAAATGTCTAGGGGGAGTCATTGCTGGGAAAACCAAATTGTAATGATATTTCATTACCTGTTGGCAGATTATATGCTGTGGCTTTCTGCAGTTCTGGTGGTTCCATTGAGATCTTTTGTAGAGCTCAAGTGTGAGGCAATGATCAGCCTGTGATGGCCTGAGCCTGGAGAGCACACTGTCCACTTTGCAGAGGACAAATTACACAAATCTCCACTGAACCTGCATTCTCGTGGATTCACCTCATCATGATTCTTGGGAAAGTGCCCCAGAGAAACTTAAACAGTCAGTGGTGTCTTGTCCTGGATATATTTAATGAGCTGGTGGGCTGAACAGCCAGTTTTACTTATGCACTCGTTATTAATATGTATAATTCCAAGCACATAAATCAAGAAGCTCTCCTGAGTTTCCTTCACAATCTCTAGAGGAAGGTTTCTCCCACACAGCCCCCGGATGTAATTCAATTCTTAAGTAAGGAGCAGTGCCTCTCCAGAGGCTGGCTGAGCTCGCCCAGGTGGCTCGGTGAGCTGGAATCAGATCACCGTCCCTTCTGTAACACAAACGCCAGGGCAGGCTCCACTGCACCTGCATCACGTGGCAGGGAGTGCCAGCTGCTGGAGAAATTTGGGAAGGAGGAAATATGAGAGGAGGGGCAGCAAAGGTGGGATCAGCCCTTGCAGTGCTGGAGAAGGGCGGGCAGGGCAGGGCAGTGCTGGCCCGGCCGTGACCTTGCCCTGGCAGGCAGTGCCTGCTGACTCAGCGCTGGCTCTGCCTCCCCATCTTCTCCCTCTGCTGCTCTGCCCAGGGCTTCCCTCCCTGCAAGAGCCTTTTCTAGAATGCCTTGGTGTGCTGCTCTCTTCTGTTTGTTTTCTGCTCCAGTGAAGGGTCAGGGTTATTTAACCCCACACTTGTTCCTCAGAAGAGGCACAGAGAAGCACACCTTGCGCTCCACGGGGGTGGGGGACACCAAAGTGGAAGCTCCATTTACAGAGCAATCGAATCCACTGCCAGCACTTGGCTGCTTCCCTTACCTGCACTAACTAGAGGGCAGCTTTGGGGCTAAAACAGTAGAAAATTAACTTTTTTTTTCCTTCTTGAGCTTAGTATAGTAGCGGGGATGTGTAGCAGGGTGTGGTTCCTTGATCAGTCAAAGCACAGCCTTGGCCACTAGACCAGCGACAGATGCAGCCCTCGGGACCTGTGCAGCACCCACAGCACCTTCATGGCCATCCCCCCACCCACATCCTGTTTAGCTGCCCTGCATTGTTTGTGCTTTTAAACCCAGCAGATAATTAGAATTGGCTTGAACTAAAAGTCCTGTTGCACTCAATTCTGGTTTCAAAAGGAATCTAGCTAAAGCATCCCAGCTTCCACAAGGAGGCAGCAGAATACCTCACAATTTCTTTGCAGCTTTAAACTTGCTGATGCTTTTTTTTCTTCTTCTTTTAAAAAGCTCTTTGACCCAGTATATATATTGTTTGGATTAAGAGGTTTTAAGAATTTGAAGTTCAGATGAAAATTCTTTTTTTCTTGCCAAGATCAAGCCTACCAAGATCAACATTCCCCTTATTTCCCTCTGAGCTGCCACCAAAATGATTTACAAGTTATATAAGAGCCAATTTTGAAAGAAATATGCTTTTAATTAGAAACTAAAAATCAGGGTGACTCTTTTGAGACAGTGTAGTTACATTCTGTCAGTATTTCTATTATTTTCAGGGATTTATCACCTCAAAGAAGAAAGCATTCTTGGAATTTTAGTACTCAATACTAAATATATAAAATAAGTAGAAAATAATACTATAAAGTCCAGCACTTCCAAACCAGGCATTCAAATATCATGGAGAAGAATCCACCCTACTCCCTCATTAAGTTATTGGCTTAAAAAAGGTGAAAGCTTTAAAATAATACAAATACATTTTTTTGTTTGTATTCTGCCTTGTGAAACTTTATGATCTCTATTTTCAAAATCTTTCTTTGCAACCACAGGGGCTAAAAACATTTTGCTTTTTCCCATTTTCTAAATGGAACTTGAGATTTTTTTTTGCATGCTTGTATGATCCTGAAAGCTGAACTTTGGAAAAAAAATTAAATATTAAAACTCCATATCTTCATTAAATTTAGCTACATGTAACTTTTCTGAATTGCCTACATGCTTAGAGTAGCTCGGTAGGAAAGAGAGTCAGAAATGTCTTAAATCAGAATGGACAAGCCAGGAATATTTAAATTATTTATTTGCTTCAGTCATAAGTGGATGAGTTTAAATGTACCCTTCAGAGAATAAATAGATTTTTCACTGTGATTGGTTTTGGGGGTTTGGGGGGATTTTATTTTTTGGGTTTTTTTTTTTGAATGCAAGCAAATTCGTAATTTTTAACTGTTATCTTTATCTACAGAAGAGGTATCTCATTGCTAGGAGCAGCACACATTTCTTTCATCCTGTCCTGAAATAGATATCAGTCTGCCTCTGAATTTCACTTCCCAGGAGACACCCCAAATGAGCTTTCTCAGCTCTTTTACTCCATTTATTTGCAAAAATACTGCTCTTGTGAGGAGTCTCTTAATCGATCCAGGGTGGCAAATTCTATGTTCCTGGTGAGACTGGGGGTTTTACACTATCTCACAAGTTCACTGACTTCACATTTTTTTTGCTATCTCTAGGAGACTGGATCTTGCTCACCTCATGGTCATTTCTTTGCAGCACAGTGCTAGATTTGGTTTGTTCAACCCCTGTCTACTTAGGAAAAAGGAAGGGGAATATTTTATATTTTTCTGTCCTTCAAAATTCTGTTGAAAGTAAAAACCTTAAGAATTCTAGTGCATTTTTACCACATACAGATATTTTCTTCATATCCTTTTTCATTGATCCACCCAAACAATGGGTTCCATTAGAAAAAAAAAAAAAAATCTGATTAAACAGATAACAGGTAGAGAAAGATAGAGATAACTGCCCTGCAAAAAACAGACATAAGTCAGGGAAAGCACCAAAGAGTGGCTCACAGTCACAGGCAGGGGAGACTGTGAATCTGTAAGCTCGAGGTGAAAGGCTCCAGAACTGGTTCCCAGAGCTGTGAGCTGGGTAATCCCTTTGGAACATGGCCCTGGGCAGCAGATGGATGATCCAATCTGAGTGAGTGGTAGTGTCAGGCTCTGGTGAGGCACTGGGTTCCTTCTCCAGCTCTGGCATTGCTCTCTCAGCTTTGGGGGTGCCTCAGTCCCAGTGTAATGGGCAGGGTTAGGTGGCCCAGGGGAGCTGGATTCGGTGGAATTAGGGAAGAACCCAAGGAGAGCTCCAGCTCTGTGGTCACTAATAAACACGAACTGAAAGACTGGGCACAGCCTAGCAGTAGTTATGAAAATACCCCAGAATACACTAAATTTCCACAGCAACAGCTGGAAGAAGCCACCAAAGTGTCAGTCCTGGTCCATGAGCCTGGGAATGCTTTATTCCTAGGCAGAGACAGGACAATCCTCAGCCTCTGCCTCAAGGTATTGACGGGACTTTGATACTGTGATCTAAGTGGAAGAGCAGCTGCTGGGCACAGAGGGTGTGAGTCTCTCTGAGCCTCTGGTTCCTCCTCAGTGTAACTGATGAGCTCTGTTTTGCAGGATTGCTCAGAGGGTGAATGCATTAGTCACTGTTCCGGTGAACTATGGGATGGCTGTTGTCAAGTAATTCATTAACATTCCTTCTTTGCTGCTTTTTTCTCCAGTGGTTGGAATTGGTATCTTTGTGGCAGGTCCTCCTGGTATTCACAATTATATTTAAAATAATCATATTATGATTAAAGGGCAAATGTGCATCAGAGCCTGAATTCAGGTAGGGCCACAGAAACATAGGAGCACTGTGTTTCAGCAGTAATGGGGAGCCAAGAACCTGACAACAGGGCATCAATGAAGATTTTTGTGATGTTTTCTGTTAAATAGATTCAAAGGCTCTGATTCAGGCCCAAGAAATTCATCTGCCTTTAAAATTAGCTGATCTATTTTTCACATCATAGCTGCAGTGTTTCTGTTCTCTGCCCTCCCTTTCACTTCATATGTAACCACATTTTGGTGGTAGATGAAGTGATTCCTATATATAGCATGCAAAACACTTTGTGATCCTTTCAGGGAATATGTCCCAGATATATCAGATATTTATTTAGCACAGTACTTTTTAGTAGGATCACGGTCAGGAGCACAGCCTTGGAGCACTTCCTGGCTTCAAGCTCAAAGCTGAACCTATTGGATGTGGCTTGACCAGAGTGTTTGAATAGTAGACACACTGAGAAGAAAAAAATAATTTTGTCTGCATCTTTGTTGCAGCAATGAGCTCCTCACCCTGGATTAATTGCAGTTTCCAAGGAGGCTGACAGTTCTGCTCATTTCCATAGGAAAGGAAATACCAACGAGTACACTCAAAGGAGGCCCTTTCCAGGAATTTAGGATTTGCTATACCTCTCAGGTCAGATATCCTGTTCCCAGCAGCTGTCAGGACATGATGCTTCAAAGGAAGTTGGATGAGTTTACGTAGCCAAAGCATGACTAACTAAAGATGGAGAGACCTGAGGTAAGCACCTCTCTGCAGAGCAGGACTCAGCTTTCTGCCCGTAGGAGGAGATCTGATTACCCTGGCTTGGTAAATTATACAGCTGTAGTGTTAGTGATCACACTCAGGCTTCTACAGCTTTGCCAGGTCATTACATTGTCCCTTCCAGGTACCTGTTCAGCCTCTGCTGGGTTTTCCAAAGGTTTTACAATGAAAATCGGGTACAGCTCAGTGTGGAGACACCACGCGATTTCGTGTGACCAGTTATGTGATTATTCTGCAGTGTATTTTCTGCTGGGTCCTGATTTTTGAAACAGATGGAAAGTGGGCAGAGAGCTGAAAGCCTTAAGACCACTCAGCTTCAGCTGCTTTCCTGCCCACCAAATTACAAGGTCAGGCCTTCCTTAACACTTCTGAAAAGTGCCATATGCTAGAGATACCACCAGTCCTTTCGAGTGTCTACTGACTTCAGGGGCCAGACATCTTAAATTACCCTTCCCCAAGAGTGCTACTGAGGCTTCACAACACCAAGTATTTTATTCCATGTATTCTTCCAGTGTGCCTCATCTTTTGAAAGCTTACAGTGATAACTAAATTTGTCATCCAGAGCAAATGGACCTAAGGTTTTCTAAATTATCTGAAAATTAAGAATTTGCTTACTTCTCATCTGCCTTCCCTTCCCTTGGAAATCATAAGTCCATGGTGTTGTGCCCCAAGTGCTTCTCCCTTGCTTCTTTCTAGGAATGGGTTGGCTTGAAAGTAGGTTGATAATTTAGTCACACTTATCTTTCATTATCTCTACAGAAAAAGGACCCTTGAAACTGTTGAGTAGGCAAATAAAACAGAGAAACAGCAACTTATTTCATACCTTCCTCACCTTGTATTTGTTTTTTGTTTTTTTTTTTTCTGAAGTGAAGGAGAATATTTATTTTAAATTTTGTTGTGGAGAGGTAGAAAATTAAAGAAGCTCTATTATTCCAAATAATTTCATTTTAAAACAGAATGTCCCTTCTCTAAATCTCTTGAGATATCATACATATCCTCTAGCCTAGGAAAATCAATAGATAAAAAGGTTCCAGTTCAGTTTCCCCTGGATGTGATCAAGTACATTCAAATATTGAATGATAAATAGGCTAATTTGCACATCTGCCAAACTGGCATTAGCATTTTACTAACTCCCTGCAGTGTCATGAGGTTTAATTAATGGTTGTAAAGCACTCCTCTGAATGAAAGGTATGACTTTTTACATTTGAGATTATGTAGATCCATATGTTTCTGCTGTATTTGTAACAGCTGTCTAGAAGACTAATGGCTTTGCAGATTTACTGCTGTGCTCTGCTGCTTTCTGCTAGCCTGCACTTTTTGCAAGTTTGGTACTGGTGGTAACTTTCAGAGATTAAGACCAATCCTAAATTTGTTTTCAGCTGAAAGACATCTGTTAATTGTTCAAGGCAATTTCCTTGCATTCTAATACCTTACACTGTGTATTACATTACATTCTAATGTAACTTACACTGTGTCAGATTAATACCAAGTGCAGCACATTATTCACACAGACCAAAATCAGGAAGGGACAAGTGCTGCAGCCATGCAGTGTCCTGTACCCCAGAAAGAGCTGAGATTCAGCTTTGTTGGCCTGGGTCAGACTCGTGCAAATAATCCATTTCTGCAACTGAGCTGGAGGAGAATGGAAGAGGGAAAATAACTGTAGACATTTTAAAGCAGAGAATGAAAGATTGACTTAATAAATAGAATTGTGCCATAATACTGTAATATATCCAGAGAGTCTCTCTGCCTCCTTTGTGTTGCCACCCACAAAGTTTGTTTGTAGCTGTGTGGCACAATCTGCAGACCAATTGAAAGATGTGTCATGCCACTGAAATCTGTTGTTTCATGACTTGAAATTGCATCTTTTGTTTGACATTAGAGCACATTTGTAGTTCCTGAATTATTTTCTGTTGACATTTCAAGACTGGATGGTGTTTTTTAAGCAAAAGTGAATCTATCCATCCTTTGTCAGGAGCACTTCACTTTTAGGTAAATAAAATAGTATCATTCCTTGTCATCTTTGTACTTTAATCAATTATTCTTTAATCTTTATTCAATGTATTTCTTTTACCTGAAATGCCACATAGCCCTGATGCTACACTTTGCAGGTTCAATAATTTCTTTACTAATCTTGATTTGCCCTTCAATTTCACTGATGAAGTAAGAGACCAGTTTGCAAGCAGATGACCTGGGAAGCAAATACAAGAGAGCTCTATCACACAAACCCAGTTCTTTTCTTCTGTGCAGTCCCAGTTTTGCACACTGGCTGTATCAGGATGCAGCTCATGGGCAAGCTGCAGTGCACTGACAGCCTCTGTTCCTCGAGCAGGTGAGAGGAGAGTGTCCCACTTGCCTTTGTGCTTGTGTTAGATGCTAAGCTCTTTGTTGAGGTTTACTGGCTGGGGACCTTCCCTACTGTTTGTGAAATTTTGGTAGGCAGTGGCTGTTGAACAGATGTGTCAGTGCCTTTCAGTGTCCAGTCAGAGGATGCATTCCATCAGCCCCAACATGAGGTTGTGTTATCCCCATTGGTCTAGGGAGACAAATAAGGTCATAAATAGTGGTTTGATGGTTTAGTACTGGGATATGGCTCAGCCACTGCATAGGGAGCTGCAGTGTGTGCTCAGTGACAAGCACCCACAGGCCATGTGCTTCTGTGCTGATGTGATTTATAATGTAGCTAACAAGCCTCCATTATGGATAGAGGTGTCACAATGTGTCAACAGCAGCCCATCTGAAAAAAACCAAAAACTCACAAAACCCACTAGGAATTGAAGTTTTTTTGTTGTGGTTTCATCCAGCAGACAGCTAAACACTGGACAGCTGTTCCCTCTTTCCCCCACACTGGGATGGGGGAGAAAATCAGAAAAAAGGTAAACTCATGGGCTGCCATAAAGAGGTTAATAGGACAGAAAAGGAAGGGAAAATAATAATGAAGATAAGAGAGCATGCAACACAAGTGATGCACAGTGTAATTGCTCACTACCAGCTGACTTATGCCCAGCCAATCCCTGAGAAGCAGGTTCCCACATTCCAGCTAACTCCCCCAGTTTTATTGTTCAGTTGAGGTCATATGATCTGGAATATTCCTTTGGCCAGTTGTGGTCAGCTGTCCTGGCTGTGTCCACTCCCAGCTCCTTGTGCAACCCCAGCCTCACTTCCTGGCAGGAGAAGCCAAAAAATCCTTGACTTAGTGTAAGCCCTGCTCAGCAACAACTAAAGCATCAGTGTGTTATCAACACTATTCTCATCCTAAACTCAAAACACAGCACTGTCCCAGCAACTAAGAAGAAAATTATGTCCTATCCCAGCCAAAACCAGAACACTTTTTAAATGTGTTTTTGAAATGGCATAAAGTACAGTAGGAGCTCATGGCAGAGTCTCTTGAGAGGCAGAGTCCAGACCAGTCCCTGCATTCAAATGTCACTAGTCAATTCTCATGTCCCATTTAGGTTAAAATATTTCATGCTCTTGGTTTTGAGACAAAAAGTTTAGACACACTCTTAATGTCTCATTCAATAATGTGTTAGTGAGCTAATTATACTCAGAGAGCAATTTTATTTTACTGGCACCAAAAATTTCAGCAAATGTCAAGCAAGCTGCAAATGAGGCAATTCCAGACTGGGCTTTTATTGAATTAAATGGATTATTTCCTTGGTGCCTTCAAAGTCTTCAAATATGTCTGGAATCTCTTGCCCATTTCTCTGAGTCTGCGAAGCCAGATTATTAAAATGGACCATTTTCCATAATATTGTCCTGGCTTTTTCTCATCACTCCCCTGATTATTATAAATTGCATGGTATGATATTTCAGAAGATTAATATTCCATCTGCTCTGCACACTGCCAGAGGATCAAAACACTTGGCTGCTTCAGCTCAGACTTAATCTGCATGATAGGCTCACCCCTGTAAACAGCCGAGTTGTTCATGGTGGGGTGGTCTCCATGGGTGGTTACACTGGTGCAAAGCTGACTATCCATATTCAGAGATCTGTGCCACACACCATTGACAAAATGCTCTTCATTCTGTTGAGAGCTTTTAATTCTGTTGAGATTAGTGGCACTGTGGCAGTGGAATAAATACTGTCGAGAATCAAGTTAGTTTTGTCTGTTACCATTTTTAGTTAGCTGTCCAGTTGTGTTCATGTATTTTTGTGTCTAGTCCTGCACATCTGCCTGAAGATTCCCACTTCTGGCCATCTGCTGCAGCACACTGGTAAATGAGAAAAAGGACCTATTCCTCATTGAAGGGGAACTAGCATTAGTCCAAAGCTTTTTGGGACACCTACCCACAAGCCTGAAGAAAATAAAGTAAATCCTATCAGTAATAGATAGGAGCCAGAGTTTGTTTTGATATAGTTTCTGTTTTTCAGTGTTCTGTCTCAACAGCACAGTCTGTACCACTCTGTTCACAAACTCCTCAGCTCTAGAGGCTAAGGGGAAATAATGCTGTCTCAATAGTGAGCCAGCAGTGAATAAGTATTAGATAACAATTTATACTGTTTATCTGTGACAAAGGTGAGCTTCAGCTCACAGAGGAACATGCTTCTGGTAGTTTGTAACACTCAGAATGAGTCTGGACTTTATATACTCAAACACAGTCATGACAAAACAGTGTTGTTCACTTAGAGCAGTGGCTTGTGGTTCTTCTTCCTCAGTATTTTTCTACTGGTTGCCTTTGCTCACCAGCTCTGCTCCAAATACTTCTGGTCACCATTGATGTCCAAAGGGAAAGGAAAGCACTCTGGGAAATGACATTGTGTTTTTGTGATGCTTATTTATATATCTCTGCATGTCTCACTGAACAGGTTCATAACTTGGTGCAAGCCCACATTTATGGTAGTACCATAAATGAGGAATTAATTTGGCATGTTGTATCTAAGTGGTTACTGAAATCATGATGTGTAGGCTGTTTAATCTTAACGTTTATCCTGTCCTGAATCTAAACCGTCCCCAGCTTGAGAACTTTTACTTGCTAATGTGGATTTTTTAGAAGTTGTTTCCCAACTCTTCTTTGGTCCCCACTGGTTTTTTTAATTGTTCTCCAGAACTCAATTTGCTAGCAGATATTTAAACAATCAAGAAAGGGACAGTTATTGTAGCCCTGAGAGAGTCCCACTGAAAAATGTTCTATCCAGTGGAAATGAAGATAAACTATGGTCATAATGAAAACCACCCCTTCTAGGAGAGAGAAGTGTAAGTGGAGTGAAAGTATCCATACTAACTTCTACACTTTTTCTTTCTAAAATGGACTGTGAGATTCAGTTCTTCACCTAACCAGATTTTTTCAGCAGCAGCTGTTAGCTTGACACAAATGGAAACAACACATTCTGAAAAATAATCAGTTTTGATATTTGAGTACATGCTAGTGTCTTTCTTCACTTGCACAGAATAGCATCTTTTATCTGAAGAGTTCAAAGCATTCCTCAAATAATTTATTACATCTCACCACCTCCTCTCTGAGGCTTTTAAATGTTATTTTCCCCATTGCAGAAGATGGAAACATGGAGAAATCAGAAAAATTAAGTTACTTTCCTTAGACCACACAGTGAGTGAGAATCAGAGCAAAGAGTACAAGTCTGAAGTGATAACTTCAGCTCTGCCATTCCAAATGCTGGATTATAGTTTGTCTGCAACATTCCCTACAGGGAGAGGTAATAACTTTCTGAAGAACTGCTGCAATTCAACCTGCAAGTTACTGGGACAGATGTGTTAATTACTGGATGAAATTCTGTCACCTAGCTATTCAAAGGGTCAGACTAGATGGTCAGAAAGGTCTTGTCTAGTCCTTAAATAGAAGAGTCGTTGCCACCAAACAAATCTATTTGCCCTTTCTCGTCTTCCAACAAAAATCAGCAATTAGTCATGTTGAAAATCCTGCTATGAAACTGCATTTTTCAAATCCAAGGCATATTATGCCAGAGGTTAGCAAAAATAGCTTCAGAAATCCTGAAAAATTGACAGATTGAATCTATCAAATCCATTTTTAATTTTATTTTGACAAAAATTCACACTGGGGCTGACAGCTCCCTGTAAAAACAACGTTGCTGACTGCAGTTTGAAACACGCATGCTATAAAACCTTGGGAACAGGATTTATAATAGAAACCTGGCAGTCTCCTAACTCTACCAGTATTATCACCATGTGTGACAATAATATATTAGGACCATACTTCAGAGCTCCTTCATTAGATTCTGACATATGGAGGAGAAAAGAGACCCTGAAAACTACGGAGGACGTAGAGTGCAGTCTCAGCTGTGCATATTTGTCATCTAAATCAAGTGAAGGCTATTTATTGACTTATTGATTCTAATTCAAAATGAGAACTTAATTAAAAGTTTAGTTCATTACCACACAATTACATGGCCCTCAAGACATTTCCAGGATAGTAAAGTGCACATTTAATCATGTGGTATATTGGATCTTCAGTTGTTATAAATCAGACATTAGTGGTGCCATGCTAATTTACACCATCTGGGGACAGGGCCTATTAGTTTTCTATGCAGGGGACATTTGTTATTGTTTTAAATAAGGGAATTACAGTTTAATGTTGCCCTTTGCTGAGCAATAGTGTTAACTTCCAACCAGAAGGCAAAGCAGTGATGAGAAATTTACCTTTGGTGCCATATATACCATGTCCATATACCATGTACCATCCTCTGCTCAAGCAGCGTGAAGGACTGTGCCAAAATTATAATACCAAGCCCCAGAGAAGCTGTTCTGCCTTGGAAACAGGCTTTGGTGACTCTGCTAAGAGAGCTTCTGGCAGAGAACAAACTTTTTTCCAATTTCTCCACAGAAGCACAGCACTCTTGTGTCCAGGTGCAGCCAGCACCTCCAGCAATGTGCTGTGCCAGCTCTGCCATCCCTTTTGGCTCTTCAGCCTCTCAGGGCTGCACCTACCCCTCACAGCTTGTGCTGCTGCCCCTCAACACAGCCAGTGGCAGACTTTGGTTATATAAATTTGCCTTCTGAGGTTCTTTGAATGCAGCAGATTTAGGAGTTGTCCCTGCAAAGCATGAGAGTCCTAGCTGTATTTGTATTCACCTAATGCAGAATTCCGGGGCTCTAATCTTGAGGATTTTTTGTGTCTTTCTGTATTTTTTGATCGTTTTTCCTTATTTACAGAGAGCCAGAACAGACAGTGTGGGAATCAAATGGTGACAGACTTTCACATTCAGGCATGAGCTGTATTAAGCCATAGAGCATCTGGGGGCAAGTTAAGCTGTTCATGAAAAATCATCGTGTCTCTTCAGTGGCTGAAGTTCATTCTCTAAAAGCAGAACTCAAAAAAATCCCACAGAATTATACTATGCAGTGTGATCCACAAAAAAGGTTTGAAACTTCTACTTTGCCTGGCATTTTTATTCAGCTAATGCTTTTCCACCTCTGAGCCTTCTAAAAAGAATTTGGGAAGACAATTTCTACATATGCTTATTTTTTGGACTCTCAGCATAGGACTTTTAGCAGTACTGTGGAGTGGGCTAATGTCAAATTAATTTTATTGTACTTCTGACCTAAGGGACTAAAAGATTTTTCAGATTTTTTGGGTGGTATGTCCTGTCCTTCAACACATGAGCCAGACACCAGCAAGGAAGCAGGACTAGCAAGAGTTTTCAGTCAATTTTAGGCTGCCAGCTTACAGGCTGTTATTCACAATTAAAAGGAAGTGCAGCTAGCAGGGCAGGTGTGAGCTGACTGAGCAAACTGCACAAACTATACCTGTTCAATCTGAAGCAGGGGAAGGGCAGAGGGAAAGGAGCAGAGAGGGGCACCAGACACAGCCAGCAAGCTGCACTCTGTCAGCCAGCAGAGATGAGGGCTGTGCTGCAGGAAGCACAGTGAAAACCCACCACAGGTACATGGGCTCCTGTGACTGCTGTGGTGGTGGCAAGAGTGCCAGAGAAGAGAAGCCTTAGGTGACAGAGCTTTTGAAAACTCCATAGCCCAAGGAATATCTGCAAGGAATTGACTGGGAGAACAGGCATTTTAATAGCTGCTTACTAGGTGCACCTGCTACACTCAGTGCTCAAGCCAACAGTATTTTCCAGCTATTGATTGAGCACATCCCAGAGCTGCTGAGGAGCTGTTTTTACATAATGCTGGATATTGTGTGTGACTGCTCTCCTCTGTTGCCTTGGATGTTTCTGTAACAAGGGGACACAGCCTAAGATGGCCCCTGCTATGTTTGGTAGATGTATCTCCAGCTGGCAAGAACCCATGTTTTACCCATTCCTGTTAGAGCAATGGTTTGTGCCTTTGCAGTGCTCACAGCTCTGAGCCATCACACTGAGCCTGTACCAATAGCTGCATGAGACATTCTGCTCTCTCAGATCCCATTTACTATTTCACCAATTGTCTTTTTTTCCCTGCTTATGCTTTTTTCCTAGGCTTCATTCTGGTAGGTTGAGATCAAACAATGCATTTATCTGTGGCCAATAAATATTACTGGAAGGGACATAGGTGTGAGTAAGGATAAAAGAGTTTGTCTTGCAGATTTGCTCTGTGCCATAGTTCATAGACCACAGTCAGTTTTCATTTTGCAGGACTTTTTTGCATCTGAGAGAGAATTTCCCTGACACCTTATGAAGCCTACTGAAGTCTGAAACTGAGTATTCAGGGCTAACAGAGCTAAAACTGCCATGAATGTTAACAGAGCAATGCAACCAAGCAGCTTCTCAGTGCTTTTTGTGTTTGCAGAAACTGATCTGATGGGGAAGAGCTCATGCTAGATAAATTCTACATTAATTTCAAAGAGAGTCCTAGTAGTGAGGACAACTGAACATCACAATAGATGAAGGGGACAGCAAGTTTAACACCACTTGGAGTCTTTAGGAGGCAGTTTGGATATCTTTCTAAAAAGATATTCTCTCAAACTGGCTTTGGCATGAATGGTCCCTTCTGGCCAAGGAATCTGTCCAGACTGTATCATTCATTCAGCTCTTCCCTTCATATGTACCAGGCAGAATAAGTCCTCAGCATGATCATGATTTGCATAAAGATAATGGTTATAATAAAAGCCTGGGTTTCAGGGGTTTAGCTGGGTAACCACTGGGTCAAGAAAGATTTTTTTTCTCACTATACAATTAGCCAGATGTACTCTGGGCTAGTGTTTGCTTAGTTCCTCTGAAGCACTGGAAATTTGCCATGCCTAGAAACCAACTCCTCCCTGGTGAACCTTGCAGTGGCCCAGGGTTACATGGAGTCTCCTCTCTGGAATACTGGGGGAAGCAGTTTGCTAAGTCCTCAGAGCATGGCTAGCTTGGTCTGTCTCACTGTCTCTAAATGCTCTCCCAGCACCTGAGAGCCTTTGGAAATGGAACAAAGTACAGTAAAGATTGCAGTGACTCCTTTGTTTCTAAATTCTGCTTCTTAAAACACCATTTCTGGAGCTGTAAATGCCATTCTGTGCTAATTTGGGGAAGAAAACACCAAGAAGTTCCAAGGAGGGAGCTCTACACTAAATAATCAGGTTATGTAGGGTTTCCTATATCCTTCAACTCTGCTTTTTTCCATTTTTCCAGACTGTGTAAGTGAAGCCACCCTCATCCCATCACCTTCAGGCCCTCTGCCAGGACTGCAGGTGCTAGCACAGGCACCAGGGAGAGGCTGGAGGAGCCCGTGAAGGTCAGACACACCAACCATACCCAAGCACTAAAACCCACCTGGAAATGCTCAGGCAGGCTTCCTGCAAGGGGCTGCAAAGCAGCCTTGCTGGGAGAAGGACAGAGCACCCATTGGGAGTTGGAAGAGAAGACTAGAGGTGAAGGTAACCTGCCAGTCTTGAGCTTGTTTCCAGAGTTGCTGGGTTTTTCAGACATCTAAGCTGTGTGCTGTTCCACATTTGTAATGTGCACGTGTCAGATTAATTTTTTATTTTGTGGGTACTAAGAACTGTCTGAATTATGCAGATTCTTAGAGAAATAGTAATTGCTGGGTTAAGTCTTTCCTATGTTAGCAAATATGTAAATATAAAACCTGCCAGGCAGCACAAGATAGATTTTATCCTTCTTTCCTAACCTCCAGTGATTTCAATAGAGCAGGAAGAAGCCTAATGAGATTTGTCAGGAGATGCTGCTGAGGTCTGGTGGCTGTGGCAGCTGAATGCTGGATAAAATGTAAAACTCTTCATAGAGTGCAGCGTGCCCAGGTTGAGTCATTGACCTTTTACTACGGCTCCTTTGGCAGGAAAACTTCCATCTTTGAGACAAAGCAGTGTTTTCATACAAATGAATTCTCTAATACAGGGCTCCTGCAGCTCAAGAATGGCTCCTGAGGCTTTCATTACTGTAAACTGTTGGGTTTAGTGAAGCTGCTCGTAGGAGTTCACCTCTCTTAATCTTGCCCAGTGCTGGAAAATTTTACTTTCAAACATTTTTTTTTTTACTCAGTGTGGCTTCTTGTGGCTACTCTATTGCACAGGTTTGTTGGCTGTTAATAGACTGGCCCATAAGGTAATTCTTTCCACGTTCTACACAGTAGCTTTTTTCCTCTTCTTTTGTTAGGAACTTCAACAAAGATGGATTTTAATGCTTTTTTTAGCTGTTGAAACCAAGGCTGGGGGAATATATCTAGTGTACCTAAATTCCTAAGGCAGCTCCTTGGCACAGAACAAGATCTAATTTGCAGTCTTCCTTTCTTACTGCTACACAACGATAACAGAAATATAGTAGAAACAGGAGATATTTTATGTATAACCAAAAATCTGTCTGGTGTAGGGTGGGAAAGCATCAAGTTTCTTAGAACTGAGTGTCATGAGATATATGTCTGCTCTGAGGCACTTCCTTTCAAACCATTTTTTCAGTATTTTCATCTGTTCTTATAATATATATTTAGGCAGAGTGCTGATTTTTCAACAGTACTAAAACAGAGCTGGATTTGTCACCTTAGATGTTTACAAAATCTTCCCCCCCTCTGTCCCATTGCCCCCTCCCCATGTATATTTGTATTCTTTTTTAGTGTTAATAGCAAAGGTCCCTCAGAATTTTCAAAATCTAAGGAAAGAGTTTTCCAGAAAAAAATCTGCTAAGTACTTGTTGTTTTCAACCCTCCTTCAGAGTACTAAAAGACAATGGAATTTCTTTTCACTAAAAAAAAATCATTAAGACTAATTGTGCTTAGAATTTTGGGACACTTTTCCAGTTTTTTGTGGCTTCTGCTGGACCTTGGGTTTTATGCTGTTTGATATTTTTTTTTTCCTTGTTAGGCAAAGATAGCACCTGATTTACCCTTCAACCTGCTTCCTCTAGAACTCTGTCACCTTCCAGTGACTCAGGTGTGCAGGTTTGCTCCCTTGCCTTCTGAAGGGAACAGATGGTCCAGTTACAAACCAATTTTCTTATAACCACAGTAATTCCAATACCCATTGATTCTTGGCCCTGCCTTGCCTAGTGACACTGCTATGTTGTCAGTGCAGTGCCAGTGTGTAACACCAGGACAAACGTTTGCTCAGCAGCAGACAAAATGCCTAGTCTGGGAATCATAAACTAACTTTTACAAACCTTACCCCCCCCCCCCAAAAAAAAAAAGGGAATTTTCGTTTAGGATATGTGTAGTTTAGATTATATAACTATTAAATATGAAGTGTTACCTTAAAAAGAAAATCACAGATGTCCGGTGTTACGCCAGTTGCAATTCATTTCTCTAAAAATATTTGAGTTAGGATACAATCTGACAAGAACTTCTATTTTTCTGACTGCTGCTGAAATATTCTTTACTGAACCGTACTCATTTGAAAAAATTTTAATCAGAGTTGCTGCTACCACTTCCTGCAAGGTTTAGATTTGGTTGTTTGCTCCACTGTCTGACTAGGGCTGCAATCATCTGTAAACACAGGGGACATTTAGAGTTAATAAAAGGAAAACACTGAAGCTTTGATCAGGGGAAAAGGAGGAGGCGGGTTTTGTTTTTGAATTTCTTCTTCATGATTTTGCAGTTTATTAGCACCAACTTAAACAAGCTAATAGGTTCAAATTACAACAAAATAATTGCAGTTTTTTGTAGAGCCACTATGAAATAACCCCCCTCCCATTTTAACCTTTCATCTTGGTCTTATTCTTATCTGTGGACTGCCCCTTTGCTCTCTTCTTCCACTTTGCCCGAAAAA
Source organism: Sitta carolinensis (assembly GCA_032173965.1). Taxonomy (NCBI): domain Eukaryota; kingdom Metazoa; phylum Chordata; class Aves; order Passeriformes; family Sittidae; genus Sitta; species Sitta carolinensis. The sequence continues at coordinate 10,919,599 of JAVUNC010000030.1, forward strand.
TAAGCAGAAAATACAGTTTACATTATGTCTGTACACATGTCTAGGTTTTTTTAATATACCCCCAGAGGAAAGTGGATAAATAAATATGCAATTTTCAATAGCAGTAGAGCATTTGTTTAACCTGGACTAACTCCCCAATAACTAGCAGAAGATTATACATGCAAATTTAATTTTCTGGCTAACTTAAGTCTCTCTTGGGAACTTTGGTGACTACTTGCAAACACTTTCCTTGAATCAGCAGTATCTGCAAAGATACATTATGGTGCTAAAAGTATATAATGTAAAAAGTGGGCTAAAAAGATGGAAGAAGGTTTAGAAAGGAGGAGATGGAAAAGGGAAGTACTATAAAGGGAAGGGCATCTATAAAGAGAGAGAGGTCTAAGCCTTTTACAATAGAGGCAGACTGAAATAACCATGGTTTCTTCTTTGAGTCGTGAGAATAGCTATTTTCTTGTTTAAAAGCTTAAAGAGCTATTAAGTTGGGCAAATCACTGGTAAAACAGCTGGAAATGTAAATAGCAATTTAAACAGTCCATTGCCCCTCAATCCAAATGTGGAATGTGCAGATCTACTTCAAAAAAGTTCCTCTGGTTTTATTATATTGTCAACGGTAAGAGGATTGAGTAGGCACCCTTTCTCCATGGGCTGAATGGAGATAGTGTGCTTTATTTAGAAAATCCACAATTTTTTTTTCCTTTTCTCATTTTTCTCCTTTTTCCCCCTCTTCTTTCCCCTTTTTTTTTTTTTTCCCTTTTTCTCATTTTTTCCTTTCTTTTTTCTTTTTTACTTTTCTTTTTTTTTCCTCTTTTTGCAAGTGAGCAGACAAGTCTCTAATTTTCACACCATTCTCCCTTAGAGACCTCCTTCAATTGCACCATTCTTTCATTATGTGGAACTAATGAAGTGCTCTGCAACCTTTAGGTCTCCAAAGAATCCATTCCATTGCTCTAGGAATATAGTCCTTAAATAAAACATGTTTCATTGGCTGACTTCAAAACACTATTCTTATGGGGGAGGGGGGATAAATAATTGGCCTGGAATCACTGTGTGAAAAAAAGAAGAAATTACATAGGACAATGCTTTTAAATTATAGTTACAGTCAAAGGATACATTCAGCAATGGCAGTTTGGGTTCTTATTCCTTGTAAGCTGCCAAAATTGGAATATGATTTCTTTGAAGTTCCACACTGCAAATCTTTTTATGACTATTGTCTTTTCAATGCCTGTGTTCTATTGAGAGCAAAGGGGTTTTGTGGTGTAAAAAATAATGCCCTAGCAGATCAATAAGACTAATAATTCAGCAGCTGAGTTAGAAGGCTGGCTGCCTGTGTGTCTTAAAAATAACACCTCACATTTTATATGTTGCTTTTCTTCTCCAAAGTACCCACCAAACACTAACTCAGTCCTGTGGCTGGTTTATTCAGAGTGTGGAAGCACAGATCTGTTTTATCCATGAGGTATCAAATGCCTTATTCTCCCCTGAATATTTGTGGGTAGGAGGGCAGCTTATTTTCATCTCTCATTATGGACTGTGGAGAACAGAGTTATTTCAAATTTGTCAAAGTCTCTTCTTTTTCTCTGCAGCGTCTGCCCTCTGGCATTTTTAATTGATTTGCCTTTCTTCTCTAAAGCTTTTAATTGGTCTGAGCCCTGTTTTCCTTCCCCTGCCCTAAAACCTTACAACTGAAATATGTTCTCTCATAATATCTTTGTCTGCATAATCTGCTATAAAAGGAAAAAAAAAAAAAAAAAAAAAAAAAGGGGGGGCAGCAACAGGAGGAAAATAAAGCTATAATTCAATGTAAGATTGCTTGTGTATGTTGGGTTTGTATCTGAACCCAGCAAACAAATGTAAACATTTAAATTTTATTTTTCTTTTAGCATTCATTTCCTTTCACATTGCTTATCTTTTGGTGCTTGATCTAATTTGTAGCATATTGGATTCTGGCTTTTGGTAAACTGAAATAACACTATCAGCATGATTATTGTTATAATACTGGCAGAAGAGATTTGCTGGCTTAATTTCAGTAAAATCTAGATGTCTGTCTTTGGCTGTAAAACAATTTATATTTATAGAAGCTGCTGTAATCATCTATTTTTGAGTGAAAGGATTTCTTGGAGCATAACTGTTCTGCAATGCTCAGAACTCATCCCAAATTTCTAGTGTAAAACTAATGCATTTAAGCTCTGTCGAACTGATTAGAAAAGCAAACAGTGCTTAATGAACACGGGGCTTTAATTTTTGGGTGGCTAGGGATAACTTACAGCCTTTAATTAGCTGCCACTGTATTTTGGTAGGACAGCACTTTGCAGTACTGAAGATTGTGGAGCAGCAGTCAAGAACAGGGACTGAGTTTTGCCAAGGTCAGCAGCAGCAGGGGTTGCCTAATCCTGGACCCCCTTGAGTGGCCTGATTTCAGACAGGCACAGAGCTCACAGTCCCTGTGTCAGGCCACTCTTGTATTCATAAAGGAGACACCTGAAATCCCTTCCAAAATCCTGGCTCTGACTCTATTTCTCAGTTTCCAAACTTCCTGTGTGAACCTGAGAAAGTAATTTAACCTCTCTGTATGATCTTTCCCTTATCTTTACTAGGGGAGAATAATACTCCCCTTTACTGTGTTATGAGACCTAATTCATGAATATTTATCAATCTCTTTAAAAAACAGAGACTTGTACAGTACTGGCCTCATCATAAATAATTTTTAAAATTGCAAATTGGGGTCTTGCTGGAGTTTCTATAGCTTGATATGAGAATGATTCTGGAGCTGCACCCTCTCAATTCCTAGCGTGGAGTGAATTTTCTCTAACTTTGTGATCCAAAGACAGAGTTTATATTTTGTTTTCTGCCCAAAACGAAGCGTGCAGGCTGCTGAGCTGTGGAAGCAGCAAGGGAGGCTCAGATTCCTGTGAGTGGCACAGCTGGCAGCACTTGCTGCTGCTGCCCAGCTGCTCGTGGTATCCCTGCCCTGCAGAGAGAGATTGGGCTCTGCTGCACCTCAGGTTGAACTGGGACGTGCAGGACAAGCCTCCCACAGGGCTGGCACTGCTGCTCTGCACTCTGCAGAGCTGTTCATCTTGCTGTTTACATCTGGCAGGGTTTGCACACCCTCGACACAAACCTGAGGGTGCAACTGAAGGCCAAGAAAAGCCAGCAGGAAGCTCTATGATATTCTGAGTTGTGGGGTTTGACCTGTGCAGAGACAGAAAGCAGATGAAAATTGAGATTCTGTTCAAGCATTTAATGCCCTGATTAAGCAGTAGCTGAAGACCAAACAGACAGGGAGAGCTGCAGAAGGTAGCTACTGCCATGTTCAGAGTCAGCTCCATAAAAAAAATGTAGATGAAATTGTCTATTTCTAGGTTAAAAAAAGAGGAATGCTGTGTTTCACGCAGCTTCTGAATGTCAAGGTCTTACATGTACTATCTGCAGTCTTGACACATAGATATATCTACATACACCTGGCTTTTTTGGTGTCCAAAGTTCCTTTCATCAGGAAATTGGGGACACAAGTATTGGTTTTGCTTCTCTAATTCTATCATATTTGATTGAAATTAATTCCAAATTGTCTTAGGTGTGTAATTTAAGTTGAAGAACAGTGAGAATTTACCTGGGAGCTTTCAAGCAGTCAGTAGCTTGTGCCTGCTATATTTTCACTTTGTGACAGTATACATTTTTCTGATTTCATGAGCTCTCTGAGCACACTTTAATGAAGCCTTACTGTCCTGTAATCTTCTGTAAGCCACTTTCACTGTAATTTACTATACCTGTGTTAATCCACTCCATCTCTAATGACATAATAATACTAACAAAACAGCAACACTAATAATGTGTCTGCACTGTGTATTTCATGTAATTTGAAAAGAGAAGCAATGAACATATGAGACTAAATCCTCCTGTCTTTATTCATTCAACCATGGCCTTTCAATAGAACAAAATAATATGCAGGATTAAGGTGAGTGGAATTTTACCCCTTTCTATATCCAGGCCTCCTGAGGATGCTGCATTTAATTCTATTTGATAATCTTCTCTTTTATTTGCCATTTCACACCAGCTGAAACTGCAGCTGCCTGTCAGGAATTGAGTCAGTCTGAGCTTCAGCTATCTCATAGGTAGCTTAGTGCACTAAAGCACAGGCTCCTCTGGAGAGTCCTTAGGGAGGAGAACTCATTTAGCAGAAAATTATAATTGGGGCTTCCAAGTGGTTCTGGAATCATCGCTGTATATTTGGATAGAATGATGTATTTTCAAAGCCTCTGCAAGCGTGTAACCAAGCAGGGCGTGCTTTAAGGGTGAAGTAGGCAAGCAGAAGGCCCTCATCCTGGTCCTTTTCACCACGATTGCTGGTAAAACGTGTGAGATACACTGCGCGGGCTCCGGGAGGGCTGGTGCCCTCCGAGCAGCGCAGGGAGCTCTGCTGGGATCCGGGCGGGGTGGGGGCAGCACGGCTCGGGAGCCACAGGCACTCCCAGCAGCTGCAGTTACCCCTGCAGAGTCCTGGCACCTGCGGGAAACGTGCTGCAAGGAACAGGAGTTGACCTTTGGTTTTGTTCAACTCAGGTTAGAACTGCAAAAATCAGCACCCACACGGGTGTACAGACTTTTCTTGTCTTGTTTTGTTGTGTTTTAAGAAGGGGAGGCATTGGTTGATGTGGTAGAAAAGCCTGAGGCAGTGATTTGAGCTTGGATATTTTCTGCGGTATCTTCTCTGTTGGAAGTTTCTTGTAAACCACAAAGAGCATGCTAGCCTGGTCATGATCTTGTAAGGTCATGGTAGCCTGGTTCCATCACATCTGTCTGGTGTGTTGACAAGTGCAGCATGATTCTACACAAACATGGACTTTCCCATTGCTGCACAGTTCTGTGGGAGCTGAATTTGACTTAGAGCATCCCCATTAAACCCTAAGTACCCAACTATATCCTTAGGTGTAACTTTCATTTTTCATTTCCTTCGTCTAGTCTTTCCAACTGAAACGTGTTCTTTGCAGTGGTGGTGAGGTTCATAACAGTGCTCAGCATCAAGCATTTGAATGTGTAAAAAGCATTTGAATATGTAAAAATGTGAGGAACTCAGCTGATAAAATATTAATTATAAAATTAATATAATTCTAATTTTATTCTACTTCATAAATGTACATTTATTATCATTTAAAATCTTTAAAATTGTTATATGATATTAATTTAATATAAATTATACTATAATCTTGGTGTCTCTAGACTCAGCTATCTTTACAAGAATATTAATTTTACAATGCTACAGCCAAGCATTTTAAAGGTCCTATTGTGAGATTTATCCTTTTTCCTTCAAAGACAATGAGGAAAAATAGTCTTGTCCATTTTGAATTCTTCTTGTTTCAGAAGCACTATACAATTTACTGTGAAACAGCTGAAATTTCTTAACTGTCACAATCCTTAGCTAATCTGAGCATGCCTAGAGATGGAAAAGAGTTACTACAGGACCAAAGGAGGCAGTTCACTTTCTGAATCTTTGATTGTGGTGTTGCTCTGCTCTGAAAGTTATTTCTCACCAGGTGACCCCCCATAGTGCTCATGCTACAGGAATTTCTGAATTTCTGCTGCTATCCCCCTAACACTCACTGGTCTCTTCCAGGTGTTTTATAGGATTTCTTCTAGAAAACACAGCTAGAGTGTTTTCTAGGATTTCTTCACAACTGAAGAGGTTAAGGCTACAGTCACAGCAAGCTTCCTGCCCACCTCAGTTCAGCTGTGTTGAAGGAACAGAGCAACAGAATTAAAATGTATTTAATTACAGTACAAAGAATTACATGCATTTGTATTTCAGTATAGGCACCTACTTTGGAATAAAGCTTTACTTGGTCTACACAGATTTTGTCTAGGACAAAAGTTGTTACTGGTAATAGGCCAGGCTTACTGGATAAAGTCAGGGCTTGAACTCAACCACATTTTTGTAACATGCTTCTTGTTTAAGATTAAGTTTATATGGCAGTGGACTCTTAAATTGGGGATTGTGTGCAGTAAAGACTGCAGCTAAACAAGGGGATGAATACATGTTTACACTTGAACTAAAATAAGCACACTGATTTTAGAAAATCTGTACTACAGAGCTCCCACTACATAGCTGGCTTGGACTTGGCTTGGTAAAGGGATTGATGCTCTGACCTGGTGCTCAGTCCTCCAGCTGGTTTTTATGGAAGAGTTTCTGTCCCTGCAGTAAACTGAACAGATGCTGCAACACAAAACTATCATAAGTTTCAACAGCATTGGACTCTCTTCATATTACAGCAAATTAAAGGGAAGATCTTGAGAGCAGCTTTGGTACTGTGGGCCTCCCTGAAGAATGCAGAATTTCAAATTAGTACACAAATCTCACTCTAGCTCTCCGTGGCTGGGTGGGTAGGGAAGGAGGGAAATTGCAGGAGCTGGCTGCATTACAGATGTTTTTCCTTCCTGTCTCCAGGAAAGTGTCCTGAGAAATAACTTTTTAATTGTTTGTGGAATTATAGAGTCAGGAAAAAATTTTATTTTATGAAAAAGCTTCGGTTGGATTTTTCCTGGAGTCTTTTTGCTGCTATTAATGTTACAAACGAAATGGTTTTAGTTCAGGAAAGGTTCAAAAGAATTGTTGCAGGAGTTTTATGAGATCTTACCATGATTTGGCAAGATGTCCTGCCAACTCACCCATAGCTGCAGCTGCTCTGCCAGGCTGCAGTTGAAATTTGCAGCCTCTGGAAGTCCTGGGGCTTCTGTAAGTGTGTGAGTGCTTTTGGTTTGTGCTGGTTTTGGGGCTTGGGGTTTTTTAGCTCTTTTTTAAATTTTATTTTTTTGAGGGGAAGGCAGGTAGGCAGGGCTCTGAATTGGAAAAAAAAAATAAAATTTCACAATACTAAGTCCTCTGTGAAGCTGAATCAGCTTTTGCCTGTGAACTGCTGCCATGGTGTGTTCTGCAGAGCAGAGAGGACTGCCCATGTGGATTAGAGCCATGTTACTCCCCACAGCTGGGTTTGAGCTGTGCTCAAGGATAAAGGGACTGTGAGTGGAGGGCATGGCCTCTTCCCTTTATCCTGCACTAGACAATCCCAAGCCTGCTGAGACAATCTTTGCAGAAGTCTATAGGCAAGAGTAGTCCTGCTGATAAATATGTACATGCTTCAGCGTTCCTTGCGTGTCCGGGCCTTGATGGGAAGGGGAAAGGGAACTGACAGCTGACCACGGATCAGGGTACAACAGAGAGTACCTCAGCCTGAGGGCCCAAAGGGCTTTGAAGAAGAAATCAGAGCCAGCTGTAGCCATTCTTGAGAGAAGTTCACTTTCAAACAAGAGATCAGAAAATGTCTTCTAAAAACAACCGAAAAGCTTTCTCTCATCTGCTGAGTACTAGAGTTCTGTTTGCAGTCCTGTGCAGTCCAGAGCAGTTAATGACTATTCAGAATTTAAGATTTTAACTAACTATGATAAAATACCAAAGACAGGACTTTTCTGTGACTTGCTTGACATTTTTGGAGTATGCAAGCCTGGGTGTTCGAGAGGATTGCATGTTAGAGCAGCAGCAATACAGCATATTTCTTTGTAATCACAATAATGTGTGAGATTCATTCTGAGAATAACTGAACTGCCAATGTTAGGATAAAATGGCAAGTAAGATTAGGAGTCAGAACTTGTGCTAGCACAAGTCACTGTTTTGAAGTCTTCAGTGAAGGAGTCATTGAGTTAAAATTTTTATCCTACTCTAGTCTAAAGCTAGTGGATGGACAAAGAGCAATTGAATTTTTTTTTTCCCTTGATATTTCCCTTCTGGGTCCCGTATGCCCCCTTAAAACCAAACCATTTCAGAATGCCACTGCCATCTCCTTGTGAACACAAGGACACATCACCACCACTTCTAAAACTGTTCTGGCAACAGAGCTATCAAACAGGACTTTTAGAAGGTATCCTTTTCAGCTCTGTGTTTCCACAGGTCCTTGCCATCCGCTCCCACCTGCTAAGGTATAATCCCAGGGCAGGTAGTAGGCACACCTTGTTTTGTGTGTTCTCTCTTGCAGCTTTTAGAGGAGTTCCTTATTAATTTCAAGAAAGACTGCTGTAAGCAGTCTCCTGTATCATGAAGGTTATAAAGTTTTATCCAGCTCTTTATGCATCAAGTCCTTACCTGTTTGAGATGTTACCTTCATCTTGGCAAAACATGCTTTTACTAGGATGGAGTGAGTACCACTAAAGGAGGATCAGCTCTACTTTTCATGGTGATTGTGGTGTTTTCCATCTCTTCATTAATGTTTTCATCTTTCCCTCTCACTGATTATAATTCAAGCAGGAGGGAAAAACCCAAACCTCTCCATTACTCTTCCTAGTAACTCACTCCCCTCCTGCCACTTTCTATCCATTAAAGCATTTTTCTGAATGGAAAGCTGTTCAGGAGACACTTAGGAGGAAAGAAGCTTACGGATTTGTAGATAGTAATGCTCAGTAAGGTGTTTTGAGCCTTAGGAGGGTCGTGATCCACTGCGTTAAAATAATTACAGGTTTAAGGAAATGCTTTTGCATGAGTCTCCATCTCTTTTGGCACGCTGGCAATGAAAGGGAAGGACAGTTGGATAAAGCAGGCATCACATTTTGGAGGAAGGTAACAGCACAGAGAGTAGCTGTCCTCAAGTATGAGCTGATGTCTCTCTTCAAAGTCTGGCACTGACTTACACCTTTTTTTCCCCCAGAATATCCCAAATTTACCACTTCTTCCACAAGGTTTCACACATTGTCTCACTGATGGGAGAGTGAGATAAAACTGATTGTGATTTCACCAAAGCTATGGAATAAATGTCCCCTCTTTCCTCTTACAACAGCTGCTATGTAATTCCCAGTTCCCTCCAATTAGGTAAAAAAGAAAAAAAAAAATCCCTGTCCTCTAACATGCTGGATTTTCTTGTGTAAAACTTTATGCTGAACTTTTTATGTTGTTGTCTTTTATTCCCATGTACAAGAACAAATCATAGAAGTACTTCAGTTGCATGAAATGCTGCTGCTACTTGACTTCTGAGAAACTTGCATGCTTACTTATTTTCCTGGAAAGAGGTAATACAGCATTGAGGATGTGGTGCTGTGAATGTCTCTTGCCTGTTAGTTTCAAAAGCTTCCCCTAAGTATGTACAAAGTGCAGAATGGTCTATATTGCTTTGAAGAGTTGGCTTTGCATTGTTTCTTTCTTCCTAATAGAAAGTATTTAAGTAAAGTTTGGAGATACATGGTTCAGGGTTCAAAATGTAGGTGCTCCCAGCACAAATTCTGAAACATGGATTCTTTGTCCCCTATCCAAGTTTCTCTCAGTTCCTTGAAGTACAGTTCAGAAAAAAGAGATGAACAGATGTTAAAAGGGTCAGGGTTTATGTACCTTGCTGGCCTCATTAAAGCCCTAATTGGGGAGAGAGACAAAATAAGTTTAGTGTGTTGTTGTTTTGAGAGGTGCTATATTAATACAGCAAAAGACAGGCCTTGCTACAGTGGGCTTTCACTGCAAATGGGCAAGAGGGACAGAGGGAAGGGAGAGAAACAGAAATGGAGAGGTAAAGCAATTGGTTGGAGTTTGCACAGGCTGTTCAGTGACAGCTGTGCTTCCCAGCACTCTCAGTAGCTTGTGCTGCCTCCTGAGGCAGCAGCAGCAGCCTCAATAAACAGGTGTTCATAAATAGCAAACCAGGAAACCAAATAATTCTGCAGATGCTCTTCTGTCTTTTCAAAGCACTTTTGGAATGGTGCATATCTGTGGGAGAAGGTGTTCTGAAGGTGGGAGTACTGTTCTGCTGCCACCATTCTATTTATGTTCTTGCCTGATACGCAGCTTTCCATGGACCTTCTATTCTGTAAAGAGATGGATCCTGGTAAAACATAGCTCTTTTATTATTAAGCATTATTATTATTTTATTGGAATAATCCCCAAAGCTTTAAGGACATTAGTATGGAAGACATTAGAAGCCAATTAACATGCTGCCTAAAGGTTTTTAGGCAGAACTCAAGTGCTTTGGTAGAGAGCTGAAACACTGGAGGTGCTCCCTAGGCTGAGCTGGCTCCACCTGCAGCCCAGGTAGCTCTTGCTCATCCCCCTTACCCAGAGCAGATTTACAGTCAGGAATCTGGCTTTTTTTTTTTTTTTTTTTTTTTTGAAGCTGCTTAGTCATTACTTCTAATATTAAATTTTTCATACAATCGTTTGTGGAATTCACATACAGATGATGTTAGATTATTATAACCAAGCAGAGGAACATAATTACAGCTGGAAAAGGTGGAAATCCACAAGGATCCCTTTTCTAAGACGTGTCCCTTAGCAAGGCAGATTCTGAAAAGACCCATCTGGAAATATTCAGCCTGGCATTGTAGATGATGCTCTTTACCCTTATCAAGACTCTCTTGATAAATACAGTACTTTTGTATTTCCTCATGTATTCTGTCTGTCAGGATCTTGGTTTAAGGAAATACCCAACAAGCTCACTGAAGATGGACATCTGATCTGAATGATCTTTAGCTTTCAGCTCTATGCCACCCTTGGAGTACATACCTAGACAATGTGAGATTTGGATCAAAGGCACTTCCTTTCCTGACTGCCATACAGGTGTCATAAACTATAAATGTGTAGAGTCAGGCACAAATGTGATTTCTGTAACTCAACAGATGCAGCTAACCTGTCACTTACAATGCACGGCAGAGAGCCACTCACCAAGGCAGTGAAATTTTTGTTGCTTTAGAAAACGACTTTATTGCACTGTGTCTTTTTTAAAAGTTGAGACAGCTGATTTTTAGACGATTCTAGTGGATTCTTTAATGAAATATAAACTATTTGGATTATGTATCCCATGATAAATTTTAGCATGGAATTAAAAGGCCGCTTGTGAAATATTTAAAAAGAAATAAATGGGGGGGGGGGAGGGGAAAGATTTAGCCTTACTTTTCTTACTAGGACAAAATTCCTTCTTCCAAAATCTTGGGAGAAAGGGCCCTTGGAAGGCTCTGCCGTGAGTGTCACGAGGTGGCGCTCCAAGGCCCCGCGTGTTCCCGCTGGGGACCGCCCGGCACGGGCGCGCCGCGGGTATCCATGGAAGAGCCGGGCATGGATGGAATCCACCGCTGCACCTCAGCCGGCTCGCACGGAAAACAAGGATTTAAAATAGCAATCCCCCCCGACCCCACCCCTAAAGGATTAAGGACGGGAATGCCCAAAGTAGAGGGTAAACAGGCGGAAAGCAAACAGCTTTGGCACTGCGCGGTAGTGGTTTCGTTTTATTGGAGGATAAGGAGAGTGGTGTGGAGTTTTACTAAACACACAGTTGGCTGAGCAACTTTTCTTACATTTCCTTCCCGTCTCTTCAAGCTTAAAAGTACTTAATACTGCTGCTTTCTGGGCAAGTGTATTGTACTGAAATGTACGTACATTTGGGAGGAACTTGTCAAAAAGAGGCATCTAAGGCTATGACAGGGTGTGTTTGTCTTCCAGAAAAACAAGTGGAACTCACAAGACAGACAGACAGCCTCTCAGGGGAATCAGAAGTTGAAACAACCTAAAGTAGCAAAGCGTTTTAGCAGCGGGGTACCTGTGAAAGAAAGGTGTAAAGCGAAGAGCGGTGGCACGCGTAACAAGGGATGTCTGCCAGCTATTTCAGTTCTTTAATGACAGTCTGGAAGAGTTTAGGGTCATGGAGCTTGCCTCGGAGGGGAGAAATCTCTCATGTTTGGGGTTAAAAGTGAAGGATTTTCGCTTTCACGGTGGTGGTGACAATGACGCTCACATGTCCGTCTGCAGCGGAGATGATTTTGGGGAGAGCATCTCCCCCGGGCCGGGCCAGGGCCGCAGGCATCACTTGCGGAGCCGTGGTTGGCCCGAGTGAAGGGCTTGGAGGAGCCAGGGCTGGAAAGGTTCACTGGCCTCCGCAGCAAAGCCCTTACAGCGCTGGAGCAAGCCAGCGCTTGGTGATGACCCGCGGCAAGCGGGAGCGGAGTTAACCGAAGCTAGGAGGTAGGCAGGGGAGCGGGGAAAAAACAAAACAAACCAAAAAGTTGTCTTTTAGCCTGAACCCGAGAAGGGGGAAGGATCCCTGGCCGCGGTTGCCAAGGAGATGGGCAGTGTCCGCCGGCCTGTCTGCCCTCACAGCCGCGCTGTGGGGGTGTCCGGCCGTCCATCCGTCCGTGCGTCCGGCCCCGGGGGGCGTCGCGCGGAGGGTGGCGATGTGCGGGGGGCGTGCGGGGTCCCTGCCGGGATTCCTACCGGGATTCCTGCCGGGGATCCCTGCCAGGATCCCTATAGGGGGTCCCTGCCGGGATTCCTGCCGGGGGTTCCTGCCGGGGGTCCCTGCCGGGTTCTTGCCGGGGGTCCCTGCTAGGATCCCTATAGGGGGTCCCTGCTAGGATTCCTGCCGGGGGATCCCTGCCGGGTTCTTGCCGGGGATCCCTGCCGGGTTCTTGCCGGGGGTCCCTGCCGGGTTCTTGCCGGGGGTCCCTGCTAGGATTCCTGCCGGGGGACCCTGCCGGATTCCTGCCGGGGATCCCTGCCGGGTTCCTGCCGGGGATCCCTGCCGGGATTCCTGCCGGAGGTCCCTGCTCGGATTCCTGCCGGGGATCCCTGCCGGTGTCCCTGCCAGCCCTACCTGTCGGGGCGGCAGCGGCAGCGCCGCACGGCCCGGGGCAGGCGCGGCGTCCCCGCGGGCCGAGCACCCCCTCCGCGGGGCTGCGGGGGCACGGCGGGGGTGGCTCCGTGCCCGGCCCGCCCCGGCACCGCCCCCGCCGCGGGAGCCGCGGCGAATCAGCGGGGCGCTGTCAGGGCGTCAGCGCCGGCGGCTCCGCGCGGCCGGCCCCGAGCGCGTCCCTTATCGCGCACAGGCACCGCCGAGCGCATCATTATCATGGGCACTGTTTGCTTTTCGCGGCGCTGCTGTTTGCTTTTCGCTCTCGCCTGGGCCGGCAGGTTGGCGGGAGGCAGCGGGGGCGCAGGTAAGAAGAGGGGGCTGCGGAGCGGCGGCCCCGGGGGGACCGCAGCGTGTCCGCCCGCTCCGCTCTGCCCGCCGCAAGGTGGGCAGGGGGAGGTCGCTTCTCGCCGCTCGTAGAGCCGAGGGTGTTGGAAGTTGCGGTGGGAGGCGTTTTCTCGCGTGTTTGACACAGCCGGAGCCGAGGGATTTCTGCAGGGAGAGATGGGGAAGAAAAAGTTACTTTCCTCCTGTGCTGAGCCCTGGAGACTCCGCGGAGCAAGCGTTGGCTGGGATATCTTCACTGGTTTTCCCTGTCTGGTGTTTTTAACAGCGGCGCTCGTATCAGTTTAATAGCTGTAATTATACTTTGTCTTTGCTTCGGTGTTTGAAAGAAACAAACCAAAAATCAAACACCCGCCAATCCTATCTGCTTTGGAATGTTGCAAGCCCAAAGTGATTTCTGAAAGAAATGTATGCAGGTTTTGAAGTTGTACGAGGAGGAATCTTTTAAGGTGAAGTGCGAGGGGGGCAGGCGGGGGGGGGGGGGGGGACGACGGAGGAGGGTGTGTTAAAAATCCCTGTTCCTCGGATAGAGGAATTTAAATGTAGAAAAAAGAACGGAGTCAGCCTAGAAGTTCTTAAAGTCGGAGTAATGCAATGTGAGATGTGGAGCAGAGCAGGGGCTCATACTTGGTTTTGCCCTTTCATTTGACTCATTGGCATTCACGCCTGACTCCCAGGCATCCTCTGGTTGCTGTGAAATGTCCCCCTTGGCTCAATGCAGTTTGAGTTTTTGACGGCATTATAAAGAGTCCAGCTGTCACTTTTGCTGATCTTGATGGGAGATGGGTGCCGGTTTAATGACTCAAAAGTATGAACCAAAGCATTAAAAAAGAAAAACAGAGAACACCCCCCCAAAAAAACTTCTTTTCTCTTTGTGCTTGACTAAATCTGTGCCTGATCTGGGTAACACCTAAGCTAATTCACGTAAATCATAGCTGGATCTGAACTGGCTCAGCGGTAAAAATAAACGAATGGACAAGAAAGAGGGCAACAGATTACAGCAGCTCTGCCTTAGTCCGGAAAATTGCGATGCTCGATGTTCTGTTCCCCTCTTTCTTTTAAAAAAAAAAAAAAAAAAAAAAAATCACACACAAAAGAAACCCCCTTAGAACCCTCTGCAACAACAACAATACAGAGTGGGGGCAATTCTCTCGCTGGGATTCCAGAGGTGCCCCGCGGGGCCGCCCCGGTCTGCCCCGCTCAGAGAAGTTCTCTGCTGTGTGCCATGCTACAATGTCTGCTTATTCTCCCCTCTCTAAAGAGCCCCCTCCTGTTCCCGGTGACTTTGAAGGATCCGTGTGTTATCACTGGGGATGGCTGAGTGAGCACTTCTGAAACAATTAGCGTTAGGATTTCAAGCTAACAATAAAACTGTTTTCACTTTAGTGCACCTTTTAGAGGCTCTGTTAATCTAATTGGCATGAAACCAACTGCACATGCCTCTCGCTGGATGCCCGTCCCTCCGCCGCGGCTCCTCGCTGCTGGCTGCCCGTAGAGCGGGGGCTGTCTGTGCTCTCGGCGGGTCCCTCTCCGGCTGCTCTCCCTCTCCCCTGCCTGCCCGTGTCCCCCGGGAGCCCCAGATGTGGCAGGGCCGGGATTGACAGCCCTGCCCGCGGTGGCAGCGCAGCCCCTGGCACCCGTCCCTGCGGCCGGGGCGCTGCGGGGAGCGGGACACCCCAGGCAGGGCTCGAAGAGTTCCCGTGTTCCCAGCACACCCCATCCTGAAGAGGTCGGAGTTGGTTGGGTTTTTTTTTTTTTCCCTTCATTAACATTCCCACGACTACCGCATCTCGACTGTGTCTCATCCTCCTCCCTCCCCATCCTCTTTAAGTCGGGGGGAGAGAACGAATGCCCGTCACTGAAATGTTTCTAAAGGCTTCCTGCTCTGAAAACAAGAAAAGAGGGCTGGGTCCCCCCACTCAGACTTACCCAGTAAGGCACCCACCCGAGCAGGGGCCGGGATGACTGCTGGAACTTTTTTCCTCCTTAAATGAGTGTTAGTCCAAGTAGATGATGTTATTGCCGGTTGCTTTCCTCCACTCTGCCTTACCAAGTTTCATATGGTCTTCCATTTATTTATTTTTTTCCTTCTCAGTAAAAAGTATTAATGTGGTTTTGCTGTTCAAATATTTCTTTTTCCCATTCCCCTACAAGCATAGTTTATTTAAACTAGGGTCTATCTTTATGAATTAAGAAAATCTCTGTACTAGAACATGCAAGTGGTCTTTTTTTCTCCTCTTATAGGTAATTTAAGCATTGTTTTACTAAGATGTGGATCTCTAGTACCAGACTTAAACAGCAGAAGCTAATTTCTAGTGTCTAAGTATTTCAATCACAGTGCAGAAATGTGAGACCGGGTCCCTCCAGCTCCGTGGAGCAGTGCTTAGAAGTGACTCGAGGAGAATATCACGTTGTCTGGCTTAGTTATGTATCCTCAGATGTTCTCACTTCCAGCATGGCACTGGGGAGGCAGGCAAACAGCTTCAAGGGGAGCATCTATCCTTGGCGTTTTGTGTCTCAGGTCTCCCTTCTTATCTGCCCCCTTGGGCTTCCTCCTGTGCTTCCAGATGTTGACGAGTGCGCAGAAGCTACGGATGACTGTCACATCGATGCAATCTGTCAAAACACACCGAAATCCTACAAATGCATCTGCAAGCCGGGCTACAAAGGGGAAGGGAAGCAGTGTGAAGGTAAGGACGCATCGGCTCCTCTCCTGTCTCTTCTCTCCTCCCTTCTTTTATTTGTTTGCTCTTTAAAAGCTTTTGTAAATAGCTGAATTCCTGAAACGATTAATGCAGATTTACAGCTGCTTAACTTCAAATCTGGGTGTTTATTGGCAAGTATCCCCCTGCTGCTTTTGCTAATTGTCCAGCACTGCAAACGTTGTGCCCGCCAGCCTGCTCTTAAGAATAAAATAAAATAAAATTAAATTAAAAAAAAAGGGGGTGAGGGGGTGGTAGCACCAGCTCCTGGGCAGCTGTGGGTCTGCCGCGCCAAACACGTGGGTGTGGCGATGGGATGGGATGGGATGGGATGGATGGGATGGGATGGATGGGATGGGATGGGCCGGACCCCTGGCCAGCTCCCCAGCAGAGAGTGGATGGAAAGGACTCGCCATTATTTTCCCCAGACAAGTTACAGATGTTTTTCTATATCTACTCAAAAAGAACGCTGGAGTTTGCTGCTGTTTGACATTCTACATGAGTCATGATCATATATTTCTAGTCCTTGGAAATTATTTTAAAAGGAAACCTTTCAGATTTTTGGGCTTATAGGGACTTGAAAAAACTTACTTAACTTCTCTGTGTCCTCACATCAGTCTTGTAATTGAAAAATACCTAGCAGGTTTTATTAGGCTCTGTGTTCACTCATTTTGGTTTTTATGCACTCCATCTTGTTTATTGAATCTCAGCAGAAAGATTCTATGGTGGAAAGAACAAATATTGTAATCACATCAGAATGCCTCCCAAATAAAAGATGCAAGACTGTAATTTTTTCCTAATTGTAATTTTTTCCTACTGGTAGATGCTCAGTAGGTATAACATTTTGATTCCAAGTCTCTCTCTTTCTATGACAGAATGCAGCTTTTTAAAAAAATCTATAGACATTAAAAAGACTGAAGACCTAGAAATTAATTTGGTCTACAAAAATTTGAAACCACACATTATTCTCCATGGACCTCCAAAATGTTTGTTCAAGTGCCCTCAGAAGGCATTTTTGTGGTTGTCATATTTTTCTGTCTTGGGGTTAAATTGATAGAGACAAATTCTGATTGTCCACCTTTTGGTGTCCTAGCACCTCTGAGCTGATGCTCCTCTGGAAGTCAGATTTTTCTTGCAAACAGGATAATCATTCAGCTCCAGTTCTTTCTCTATTCATCCCTTCCAGGGAAAGAGCTACAGAACTCTGAGAAAATGTACTCAAGGCCACAGCTTGAGTACAGGGTTACAGGTTCTCAGCACTGGTACCTGTATTTATTTTCTATGTTAAAAGTTTCCTTATGCTTTAACTATTCATATTTTAGTTGTTGAGCTCTGTTCAGTGGTAGACATGGCTTATATTCATGCCTGTCTAATACACATATATCTCTTTGCCTGACTTGCCTTGGCTCAGTAAAAAAAACCCCAGAAATCCCAGACTCAGTAAGCAGTAAAAAACAAGTTGATCCTTGTAATGACATACAGAATAATGGAACATCTGTGTCTGATATCAGACTCATATCTAATAGAATTTAGTGTCTGACAAGCCTGATGAGTAAACTGGGGCAGACTGCAACATGTTCTGCATGGATATTCAGGATTAGTCAGGTAATGTAAGCTGTCTAAACCAGGTGTTACTGTGCATGATATTTAACTTTTTATCTACGATATCATGGTAACAGTTCTAAAGATTTTGCATCAGTTCTGTGTCTTAAGTTGGTAATTAATTCCGTATTTTGGTAGAAGCAGAGAGTTTCTGAAATGGTCAGTGGCAGACCTTAGATCTGCCTCAGGCCTGCTGTACATGGACAGAGGGTTTATTTTGCATCTTGAGGTTAAGTATTCAAAACCTACAGAAATAAAGAGACTAGCTTAATTGATTGGCAGTTAGTGTTCTGTCACAAGACAACCTCAGCGATCAGCTGTTAAAAGTTATCTTTTAAGACAAAAGCGACTGTTAACAAAGATGAAACCCACCAGATCGTTCTTGTTGTGCTAAAACCAAAACTGGGTCATTAAATGATTCTCCTCTTGATTCTAAAGCCCAGTCTTTATAACTGGGCTTTTCAAAATATGCCTTTTGATCAGTGAAACTAGTTACATATGAGAAAAAGAATTTGTACAGGTAATGAACCTCTTTAGTTAAGTTTGTAGCAATCTGCCAGTGTTGCTTCATGTCTGAAGAACACTCATTTTATCATAACGAACTCGCTTTAACCCAGGCTCTCTCATACAACCAGGTGTTACTAAACCAGAAGAATTGCCATTCATACAGTACAGTGAGCTTAAAGACATCTTGCTAACAAATTAATTCTGATAAATTTTAATGAGCTGACAGTTTAGGTTGTATTG
Source organism: Sitta carolinensis (assembly GCA_032173965.1). Taxonomy (NCBI): domain Eukaryota; kingdom Metazoa; phylum Chordata; class Aves; order Passeriformes; family Sittidae; genus Sitta; species Sitta carolinensis. Next base: position 10,937,633 of record JAVUNC010000030.1, read on the forward strand.
AGGCATTACAATTAATTTAGGGATGTGCATGTTTATTTATTTCAAATGGTAGTCTTAAATATTGCTTTTGTTCACTGAAAATCCATTTTAGAGGCAGGGGTAGAGAATGGGAAGTAACCTTTTTTTTTGATGATTCTTAGGAGCACATATTTGTGCAGATGTGTCCAGTATATCAGTATGTATTTGTGTACTCTTGTGTATTTATTTATAGTTTTTCTAAACAATGGGATCCTTGGGCCAATGCAGTAAATGTGGAGCCCAGCCACTTGTGCAGGATTTTGCTGCTGTGAGCTGAAGGGTGGGGAGAAATACATATGACACAAATATTTCTTTAGGACATGTGGAGAACTCTAGCAGCAATTATAGGGCAATGAAACATTTTCCTGACAGTCTGTTAAGTTTCTTCAGTAGGGAATTTCTGTCTGAACTTTGATTTTCTCTCAAAATGTCTTTTGGCCTGGGTTTCTCCAGAGTTTATGAGGATTGAGGATGACTTTTCAGTTCACACATCTTTTTCTTCCTTTTTTTTTTTTTTCTTTTTCTGGCTGGCTTTCTTGCCTGAACCACTTGACCTGTTTCTTTCCACAGAGCAAAGTTGTTTCTCCAGACAGAAGAGTTCCTCATTTCTCTAGTGTCCTGTCTTCTGCTTCCCTCTGTAGATTTCAGCTGACCTTTTCTCTTTCTTTAATCAGATATCTGTTACACTTTGTAGACCCTCATGGTCAGCATTGCCATGATATTTTCCCATATTACATAGTGCATCAATATTCCTTGAACACAAATTCTCTAGCTGGCGTTTTCATAGGACAGAATAGTGTGTCCAACCCAGAAAATCTTTAAAAAATAATTCTCTATATCTAGTCAATATACAAGATCTATTAATTTGTAATTAATTAATTTACTTGCCCTGGCACACCTGCTATTACCTAAGCCTTCCCTGTTGTGATTTTAGTCAGGATCTCAAATGCAGTGGGCTGGATTCAGCTGCAGGCATGATCTTTCATGATCCATAGGACTTTGTCCTTAACCTTCTCAACACTGAATTTTGGCTTCCCCACATGTTGATATCTCAACAAAATTGTGTCAGAGGAAATTCCAGTAGGTTCAAAAGGATTCCAGGTCCTGGGGTTCCTTATGGCTTGACAGAGCATTCTTTGTCTCCTTTGCAGTGTTGTGTGTTTGTAGGATACTCTGTCACTGAACGGTGTGTGAAGGGGTCCAGCTCTCAAACCCAATTGTTTGGTGTTTTTATCCCATGCTACTTCCCTGACTTCTCCAACTCTCATGCCACTAGTGGTTAAAATACTCTGTATAGTTGTTGGTTGATGTTTACCTATGCCCATTTTATATCCACTTAGTGTTAAGTTTATTTTATAGGTTGATTTTTTCCTTAGCCTACTTTTTATCCTCAGTGGGACTGTAATTTCTGTGAGTTGCTCTAGCTGTTCGTTTTTTCCTTTTGGATTGTACCTTACATGTAGGACCCTTAGGATACATTTACTGGGACCTGTTGCTTCTGGATTGTTAAACTCTACTCTGTGCTTTCCCATATTGACTGAGATTTTCCTCTTGGAGTATTTTTTATATTGTCTTTCATAGTATTTTCAGACCTCTGCTTCAGTTCCTTTAATAATTGATCTCATACAGCTGTTACAATGTTTCTTGAAAATTTTGTGCAGAAGAGAAATGTTTGCAAATTTCAGCTGGATTTTCTTGTTTTATATTCTGTGAATAAAGTTGTTGATGGGTTTCTTGCTGAGGGCAACATACACATACCACAGCAAAGTATCTTGATAGTCTGCCCTGAGAGAGTGATTTTCACATTTCTGCTCACATTGGAAATTTGTGCTATATCAGCAGCAGTTCTGCTTGACTGCTAGGTGAGTGGGATTGTGCAGTTCTAGTGATTTCAGTCAGCTGTGTGTTCATGTATTTGTAGTCTTAATAATCATTCTAGAGAAATAAGCAGTGATGACGATATTCTTTTTCTTTATTCTTTTATTCTTGATTGCCCAAGTGGTAACACCTCACTGGGTTTAAGCATGGTACAATCTCAAAATAACATAAATCATTCCTGTCTGAATATACCTTCTTCTGCATATATCCATTTGGAAACACAGACCAGTTGTCCCTTCTGACCAGTCATTATCAACTTCAGTAGTTTTGTGGATGTGAAGCCAAGTTTCTACTTGTACCTGTTTGTTAGATCTGTTTTTAATGGATTTAAAACAAATCTTAGCAATTGGAAAAGCTTCTCATCACTTTCATTTAAATAATAATGATTGACTCTCCAGGCTTGACTTAATACTCCTCTTAAAATTTTAATCTTGTTGACTGGTTTGATCCTTCATTTTCTTAAGATGCTCATTCATGGTCTCACTCCTTGGGTTTTCATTTTATTATGGTCTTTGAAATACCTGTTGTGTTCTTCTCATACTCTTCAAAAGTGAATCCAAATGCTGTGACAGGGCTGCTCTGAATCAGTCCACCTGGAAACACAGGACTTCCCAGACTTCTCATTTCCCAGCTCCCAATTCAGTTTCTCGTAGTAGAGCCTCCTTTTGTCTGCAGGAGTAAGTAAGTTAGGCACTTGTGGACAGCCTTTGAGTGGAACAACGATCCCATTTCTTAAGAGCTCCGTGGTGTCCTGCCATTCCCAGCAATTCTTTCTTAAGTGAGTCATCTTCATCAATGATGTCCTGGGAGAGCTGGGACACTGTTGGGTGTCCTTTGGTTTCTGGAACTGGGCAGTGTTGATGCTTGCACACCTCTAGTGAGCTTAGACTTGTTCTGTCTTTGCAGAATAACAGTGATGACACTGAGCAAGGCAGCTTAAGTGGCTTCTTCCTGACTGATGATTCTTCCAGTTGCAGTACGTGGTGCATTAATACTTCCAAGGACTGCCTTGATCTCCCTGAATGAGCTCTGCAGTGGATGTTAGGTGCTGAAGCTGCTGTGCTTTCTGGGGTTGGTGCTCCTGTGATGTGCTGAAGGTCACCCCACCCTCCCCTAAGGGTTCCAGGTGAGACCTGGTGCTCCGAGTCTGTGCTGCTGGCTTTGTGGGGCTGGCTTGCAGCAGCCCATCTGGGCACAGAGCAGCAGCTCTGCCACTGCCACATTTATGGGATTTCAATTCCAAGGGCAAATCTTCCTCCCCCTTTGATTCACACGGATTATGGCTTTGCTCTGGTTGAGCCTCCGTGCTGATTTCACAGAAAGCAGCTTTCACAATGAAGTAGTACATGTTGTCAAGAAATGAAGGAGAGAGAATATAAACTAGCTTCTTTGATTTGAGCTGGTAGCTGTTTTATTTTATCTTATTGGGTAGCATCAAGCTACCCAATCAATTGTTTGATTTTATTTGGTTTGGGCTGATAAAAGTGTTCCCAGAATTGAATTCTGAGGCCTTCTATATCTCTGCCTTTTTTTTTTTCTCCTTTTTTATTTTAGTTGTCTGGTACTGTTTAATACTCAATTCTGACTTGCCAGTTTTCTGACTTGTGCCAGGGGAAGAATTTTCTTGGGGATGGAGAAGTGGAGAAGTAGCAGCAAGTAAGAAAGTACTCCTGAGAACATTCTGTGTTAAATCAGAATTTTATTAGAGCCTAAGTGAATTAACAGCTTATGATAACTTTTTTCTTTTTCCTCCTTCATGCTGCTCTCTGTTCAGTGAATAGGGCTTTTGTTTTGGTCAGAGTTGAGCCTTGATTTTATTTATTTATTTATTTATTCAAATTGCTATAGTTTCCCAACTTTGTTCAGTAGTTCATCCACTAAAACCAGAATATCCCTTAGCTGGGCTGACATGCCCTGTTAAACTGCTCCCAGGGCCATCAGTCCCCATGTGTCACGAACCCTATTGTTTGCTCCTCTCCCTTTTCTTCCCTACCCTGTCCTACCTCTCAGAGCTGCTTTTTGACAGCCCATAGTGCTGCTTCAGTGAACAGCTCCCCCGGTGGTCCACTTTGGAAATCTTCCATTTTGACTTAGAAAAAGAACATTCACTCCAACTTTTTTTTTTTTTTTTTTTTTTTCCTCTACAGAAATGCTTCTTGGATACAAATATCACGATATTTTGCATAAACAAATACCATCCCATATGAAATATGGTCCTCATTCTTCAACAGCATTACATGTCATTCTCAATTTGGAAAAAAAAGAAAAGAGGGGTTTTTTTCCAAGGACGTTTCTCTAAATAGTTGATAAGCTGCCTGTCTGCTGGATGGTCCATGGGTAGTCTGGGAACTTATAAATATATATAAAATTTCATCAGCCTCCACAGTTGCTAAGCTGCGGAACACAGAGTGGCCTCCTGGGGTGATGTAAACTTGTTATTTACAAGGAACTTCTTTCCACCCAGATACACAATGTAAACTAACTGCCAGGAAAATGATCATGAAATGAAGGAGCATAAATAGAATGTACTAAGCTCAATAGGTCTGTCCTTCTTTTGTCTTCATTCTTTTTACATCTGCCAGACACTATCCAGTTTTCCTTGTTTTCCCTGTCACCTTTACTTCTGGTGCAGCCCTCTTTCCTTGCAGTAATTATGTTGTCTTGTATACTCTGTTACTCAGCTGTCTTTTGACCTCGTCATTTCCCTACTGCAAATCCTGCTTCTCTTTTGTTCTCTTCTCATGGATTTTCAATTATTTCATTCAGCTTCCCTTCCCCTGTCCTCTCAGTGGCTTGCTGCAGTTACAGCAGCGTTGCTCTGAGAGCCAGTGTCCCACAGCCAGACCTCTGGGCCTGAAGAACTGGCAGCTCTGAGTGCCCCTTACTGGTCCTTTCCCTTGAGTTTCATCTTTGAGTCAAAACAGCTTCTACCAGCTCTCAGATTTCCCCTTTTTCTTGCTTTATTTTCTGTTTTCTCCCCCTATTTCCTGGCTCCCTTCAGCAGCTCAGAGCTCACCTGTCCCTCAGCACATTCCCTGCTGTTTGCACCCCCTGCAGCCCTCTTCTCTCAGTGGCTGGCTGGAGAGACATCTTTGCCTGGCTGATTGCCATCACTTGTTAGCTCCCCTTTGGCTGTGGGCACTGTCTTCATGTGTGCCCACTGAAATGCAGTCTTTGACCTGAGGCTGATGCAGGACACGGTCAGGGAGCCTCTGCTGGGCTGATGGCAGAGGAGGGGTAGGGAATGTGACCTCCTGCTGCTCCCTTGCCCAAAAGAGCTGCATTAATGCTGCTTTTGTCTCCTGTGCACGTGAGCCAGGTAGCATCCACTCTGTTCTTCAGCACCTGTGCTGTCAGCACACTGTGGAGGTCGTGGGGATCGTGGGTGGTGGACACTGCCTGTACCTGAGTGTAGTCTGGGTTTCCTAGGCTGCTGTTTCTGAGTTTCTAAGCTCAGTTTCTTGGTGATGTTTTGGTTTAGGAAGGCCTGGTTCTCACAAGGTTTGACGTAAACATTTCCAGTGTTTTTGTAAAGAGTGTAATGTTTGTGATTCTTCTCTATGGGATGGACTCTGTCTATGTCTTTTGGTTTTGGCCAGTGTGGTGAAGAGTTCTGTCACTCTTCCTACCAGTGAGAGTGGCCTGTTCAGAAAGGTATCAAAAGGGGTCAATTATTTGAATAAAACTGGAGTCAGATCAGTTCTAAAGGAGGAATCATGTCGTTTGTTACTTGCCACAGCAACACCTGAGAGAGGATGGTGGCTGCCCTGTACCCACAGTGCCAGGACAGCTGTGAGCCTCAAGTGCAGGGCAGGTTTGGCCAAACCTCAGGCACCCCTGGGATGGAGGAGGTACAGCAGGAATTTGTAGGGAGAATGTGCATGGAGTCTGGTGGCAAAAGGAGTAGTGCCCCCTCTGCATCATTTAGGAAGTTCCTTTTCCATGATGGTGCCTTTGTTTGCACGGGGCAATTGATGTGGGGCTCTTCTGGGAAGAATATCACTGAAACAGTACCCCCAAAAGTGGAAGAAAACACAAAGGAGTAAAGCCTGGCCCTGTAAGCATTTCTACACCAAAAAGTCGATGAACTGGGATCGAGAGGCTGAGGCACATGGCAGGGAGGAGGTGCTGGTGGATAAGGTGAACAGATTTCCTAATCTGGTTTAGTTTCTGGAGCCACTGTGGTGTGAAACTACAGCATAAGGTTGAAAAAAACACCTACCAAGAGGGATGGTTTAGAAACTTCAGCTGCCTAAATTTCAGCAGATGCCTGTTGAGCTTTGAATTTATTGTATTCTTGTGGGAAAGGAAGGAGCTAATGAGTTTTTAGATGACTTTTTTTTGTTGTTGTTTTTGTAAATTTTCAGCTGTAATTTGACCATCTTATTCTGTCCTGAGAAATCTCCTGAAAAGTAACTCCCTGACACCTTATTGGAAACAAAATCTGAGAGCATTAAATCTGTTAAAGCAGTTGAGGGAGATTTTTTTTTTTAAACATAGCAAAGCAGTGATTTTTCCATAGAATCCCTTTAGAAAAAAGCTAATTTGCTGGGTATTTTCCTTTCTTTGTTTTAGTGTATATATATATATATATATATATTTGTTTTAAATTTCAACTGAAAAAAAAAGACCTGCTACCTTGCAAGAAAAAATGTAATTCACATGTAAATATTTGGCAGAGTTATAAGAAACTGATAGGGTCTGACAGACCCCCTTGAAATTTCAAGACTTTTCTACACATTTAAGATGCTGAGCAAAAGGAATACCCTTACATTACAGTTGGAAGAATTTTTTGGTTCAAGTCCCATGAATCACAGGAGTACTCAAGCCTGTGCTTAATCTTAAGAAACTGTTACCTTTTCAAGTAATTTTGTTTAAGTGCTTTATTAAATTGAAACTACTGCCTTATTTTATGCTACAGTGCTGCTTCTCTGGAGCCTGTAGAAGGTCACAGTTATTCTTTCAGTGACCAAGGAATTAAAAAAAAAAATCTGGATCATTTAAAAAGGTGATTTAAAACCCTGATCTTGCACATGCTTTAGCCCTAAACTTAGTGCAGCATGTTTGGTGCTGCAGGACCCATAGACAATATATCAAATTCAAGACCACACTTTCACAACGATTGACAACGTTTTACACTACAGCCATCAAAGAATCAGAAACATTAAATAAACAACTTTCACATTGTTCTGATTGAGCAAGATTCTGTAAGAATCAGATTGTTCTGATTCTTACAATCGATTTGTTAAGCAGATGAGCTGTTATCTCAGAGAATATAAAAGCCAATTTTCATGTACTCTCTCAGGGTGAGGTTAGCAGGCTTCATACTAACGTTCCCATGCCTTAATCTGCATGAACCACTGTCAGTCCTCATATTTAACATCGTGCTCAGAGAGCATTAAAAACTTAACTGAGGGGGAAAAAATAAGAGCAATGCATAGTACCAATTTGGTGATTATTTATGTTGTTGGAAGGAATGGTGCTGCTGCAGAAGGTGCTTCAGAGGAGGGGAGCCTCTGCAGAAATAGCTATTTGTTGGACATATCATTACTGAAAATACTACAGGACATTACTGATCTGCACTCTAGTTCTTGTTGTTGTAAGAGGGGAACTGCACTGAAGTGCCTTTGTTCTGATTTCATTATCTGGAAGCAGAGGTCACATTCAGAACTTTCAGTCTCCCTGTTATAGTGGAAAAAGGGGTTGTGGTAAGTGGGGTATTTACTTTGCTGAATAAGTAGGCTAGGCAGTGCATATCTAAATTGTTTGGCAGCACAAGCATAGGAGGAATTTGATATCTGACTTCATCCCTCTGGAGATGTCAGTGTCTCTACCAAGTAGAGTTGTGTCTTTATTCTTTTTGCACATTACTGTTTGCAAAACTTTCTTGGAAAAGGCTTCCATAAAACCTGTAACTTGAAGACATGCCAGTGTTTTTTCTGTAACCACAATGCACCAAAGTCCAACTTTATTTAGAAATTCCCGTTTTTTCCTGATGCATTCCAACCTGTCTAAAGATACACACGATCAAAGCTCCTCTTTGCATCTCCTTCCCCCCCACCACGACTCTTCTCTCAAAGCAGCCCCATTCTTGCTTGCACAGTGGTGGAGTTCACCTGATCTTTAGTGCAGGTCTTGGTAGAGCACCCTCTGCAAAGGCAGGTGCTCTGAACTGTTCTCTCCTGCTCCTGAGCTGGGGTTTGCCTCGGGGTTTTCTCTCGTGGTGGCACTGTGTGCAGGGGGAAGGCAGCCTCCTTTGGCTGGGCTGCAGCCCACACCAGAGCCCCCAGGGAGGCTGGCTGCACACTCAGGTCTCAGAGGGCAGACACAAGTGGAACCCCCTGGCTTTGGCGTGGCTTGAATTCCTAAGGAAGTGATTTTACCTCTGTTCAGATGGGAGTGTGCAGACGTGTTGAGAGTGCAAGAAACAAATGAGGGAAGGAGGGCTGCCAGGATTTCTGTGCCCTGTGACTGTTCTGCTCTAGGAGAGAGCCAGGGAATGGGTATAGGAGAGGAACAGACAACCTCAGCCTGTGTCTGGAAAGAAAAACCTGGAATGCTAAAATGCTTTGGTTGGATCCAGTCTCATTAGGTATAGAATGTTTCACTTTGTGAAAATGGCAGCAGCTTATTCTGTATGCACACAATTTTACATTTAAGGAGATTATGACTTCAGAATGGAAGAACTTTTATAATACAAAAGCTTTAACAATGGAAACAACCCCATCAGATTGTTTATAGAATGACTGTTTGCTAGGAAAATACTTCTTTGTGATATGGGTAAACTCTAAGGTGTTGTCACTTAAGTTTTGTATTAGCAATCACATCTAGGTGTATATTAAATGTATTTATCTTGATCCTTCTGACACTTTGCATCCTTTCACTGTCCTGAAATATTTGGTTTAAAAATCTTTTTTTGAGGGAAGTGCAAGAACTGCATTATAAAGAAATCTCTGTTGACTGCATCACATTTGGTCTTATGGAGCAAAACCCAAAAGCTTCAGCTTTTATTCTAAATAGGAAATATACAGAAATCTATTCAGGAGAGCAGTAGCATTAATTTTCTAGAATACCTTAATGACACACTTTACTTTGAGTTAATACAGAAGTTTCCAGTGCATATTTCTGATTGATACTTATAAAATTAAGGGAAAAAACATAACGGGAACAAAGTTTGCACTATGTAAAACTGCCGAATTTGTACTTTAGATTTTTTTTAACTATTAACAACATATTGTTCCACTGAAAACCTAGTTTACCTAGAGTTTCTTCTTCAATAAATTTTATGATCAACAAGGAAGTAAAAAAGGGAAATAAATATGTGTCTTCTGGTCTGAATTAGTCATTGACATAGTCTTTTCTATTATAGTATTTGAAGCAGGAGGGAGTGCTTTAAATGCTTCAACCCATTTAACCTTAATTGCTTGGTTTTAATAGACGTTTGCTAACTAAAGGAACCAAATTATAGCTTGAATTAGGCTTACTAATCTTAATTAAAAGCTCTACTTTATAATCGGAAACAGCCTATGTTTAAAACAGTAAGCCCTTCTTAAATGGCTTACTTTAAAATACTAAATAAACCTTTTGCTAATAATTGTTCAGACTGAATACGGGCAACCATTATTTCCCTTATATTGCAGTTAATTAAAAATATCTCCTCCATGTGGTTTTGTGCAGTCTGCTGGCTGTAAAATTGTTTGACTGGTGGGGGTGGGATTACTTTACTTTTCCTGTGGTAATTTGAAAACATGTTTCTGCCTTTGTTTTAAAAGTTTTCTGGGGTCACAAGTTACAAGACTAACATGTGGATCAATACAAACATTGGGTTCCTGCTTTTGTCTGTCCTCAGGCAAGTGCTTGTCAGTCACTTATAACCATTAATAATACACCCTATAACTCGTTTAGTTCAGCATTGCTCAGGCACTTGATTATGGGCTCTGCACTCCTTCAGAGACCTAAATTTCAGAATAAATCAAGTCTTCTCCTGGGAGGAGAGGCAGGCCCTGGCTCTGTCTGTTGAGCGTTTGGTGTATTAACAGAGCTCCTGTGCTTTTCAGGGCTGGACAGGGAGTGGATTTCACCTTTCCAAAGGTGGATCTCAGTAGCACAGATCAGCCCATTGAAACCATTTGCTTTGCTTTCCCTTTGTGGTAGAGGGAGAGAAATTTCCTTCTTGCAGTTTGCCTTGCATTAATGGAGGAAAAAAAAAAAATAGGTCAGATAAATAATATCCTGAAAATAAGAATCTTCTTTCTGACACAGACGTGGGCATCTGCAAAGTTGGATGAGGTGTGTCAGGGCAAAGAGCCTGCAGCTGTTACATTCAAATTCCATTGAAATTAATGAAGAATATTCTGTACTTGTGCTTCAAATTCAACCATTTAAGGACATGGTATTTTTAAGCTGCCATATTGTCATTGGATCATGATGAAATTCATCCTCCCAGTCTCAGTTTTATGTTTTTAATTCTTCAATTAAATTGCTTTGATTCTTTGGTTCTTTCTACCTAACATTCTCCCCAGTATAAAGAACAAATGTAATTGCTTAGAATTCCTGAAGGAAGATTTCTAGGCTGTGAATATGAGCACTCTTCAATTTACAGCAAATGCCCATGTCATTATTCCTATATCTGCAGTTTCATCCTTTTTTTCATTTAATAGTGTTAATGGAAGCTGTGTGTGCTTTCTAGTACAGGATATTTGAGCACTGGAGCCAAATTGTCTGATTTCATGGCAAAGCTGAAATTGCATCTGTTTGCCCTATCTCGCTTTCTTGTCTAAACATCAGATGTGAGCACAGCTTATAATGAAAATATTTGATGATTCACAGGTCAGCAGTGGTGGTTTTCAGATTTGAATGTTAAATTTCGTCCTTAGCACTTTTCCTCACTATGAAATTGGTGTTTGTAGAGCTTGGCCTGGCCTCGTGTAACCCTCACTTACCTCCTGTCCAGCCAAGAGGAGTGTGTAGCTTCATTAATTCCTGTTCCTGGTGTTGCTTCCTTCTCTACTTCTCAAAGAGTCCAGGAAATGTTTTGAGAGTCTGGAAAGGGTAATGATGATGGAAAAGCCAGTGGGTTGCCTGCTTCTGTTCATTATCTGTACCTTTATGTCCTGTTGGATAATGGCTGCACATCCACAGGTCAAAAACCAAAGGCTGCTTACCACTGTTTATTAGATTTTTCTCTGTAATTATTTGTCTCTGGTGATAAATAGGGCTCTGGTTCACAAGACTAATTTCTGCATGGCCTTTTCAAACACTGAGGGGAGCCTACATCATAACTGATGAGCTCTCTTTGTGGATAAAATTTTAGAACTGTCAGCATGTATCAGTAGGATTGGGTTCTCTGTTTCAGGAATAAAATGGCTGGGATCAAAAAATTACATCAATGTGGTATTTGTTTGAAAATAAAACCCTTTTGCATTCATCTACTACAACAACAATCTAGGGGCTCTTGTTGATACTGGCCAGGTCCATGCTTTCAATAAAAAAAGAAGGAAAACATTCAGTCTGTACATCAAGCAAAACTGCATGGCAGGTACGTGACAGAATTGCTGTTAAGAAGCTGAGAGAGGCTGTGCCAGAATTCAGAGTCGTGCAGCAGAATTGCCAACTGTTTTGGCATCTTGAAAATAGCTCCACATTCCATGATTGTACAGTCCTGATGGAGAGAGCTCTTAGAGCTGTGCTCTGTTTCAGACAGAGCTTGTGTGCTCTCACATTTAGGGCATCACCGTTATAACAGGTTTAGGAAGGTTTAACTTGATGAAAGTGAGATGCTGAAACACAGATCTGTAACAGGCTTAAATTTTCATTACAGGAACAAAATGTGACTTGATCATCTGAAACTCTTGCATAGTAACAAAATTTGTAGCCTAGTAACTTCTGTACCTTCTAGATGGTGCACAGAGTTGAAGGGTGGTGGACAAAAATGAGTTTAAGCTTCTTTACAAGACTATTTCAGATTTAAAAATATATTGTAAATATTTGATTAATTCTATTCAGTTTAGTCTTGTCAGATCTTTTTGAAGTGAATGTATTAAGCTCACAAATGAACCACATAAATGGCTTAATGTAGGGTCATCTCAACTAATTTTACTGTTTGTTTCCTAAAAACACCCACAGCTCTGCAAGGGACTCATGAGCAAAATTAACCCCACTCTCCTGAAAATATAAACTAAATACAAATAATGCACCTGTGTCTGGGCTGAAGCACTGAAATATTTTTAAAGAAAAGTCTTCTTAACACCATAGAAAAGAGGAGGAAAGTAAGAAATCCTCAGTACTATCTCCTGGATAAAAACGAATGTAATGTGAAATTAATATTGGAAATCAGGCAACATGCTGGTATTAATGGATTACTCTTGCCAGATGTACACTGGAGTCTTAATTCCTATGAGTTCGAGGACTTCTCTTTCACTGTGTTTTAATGAATGAGCAATACTCTCATTTTTCAGTGCATTCCATGAGTGTTGCAGCTGTTTTACCATCATGTGCACCCTCCTAGACTGGATAAAAGCGTCTGTAGGTAGGAAAACCTATTTACAACAAAGCCAAATGTAATGATTGTAAACCAAGGGATCTGAGTTTTGATGAACCAAAAAAGTCTGTGAATTTTATCTTTATCAATGAGCAAATTTCGCTACTTGAAACATTCTTCTCAGAATTTATAGGTGCATATTTGTATTTAAAGATCTAGGAACAACCTCCTGCCATGACTTACTGTAACAATTATTATTGGGATGCATGCACACCAGCAGTGGCAGTAAGAACACAGAAATTCTCTCCCATTAGATCACCAAGAACTTCGAAGATTCGATGTAGAATCAAACATTTCCCATTTTATTAAAAGAAGGTATTGGGCTGGAAATGGCTGTGATTTAGAAGTGGTGGGGAAAATGCTGTCAAATGTCATGTTTCACATTCATAGCAGCTCGTGAACAGGAAACCTCTCTGCTTGAGCTTGTCAGGCATGGCAGCTACTAAATAAAGACAGACTCTAAAACTGTTATGTGCTCTGCAGGTATCCATCTTTATTTGGCTATCTCACTTGAGCTTCAAAGAACTTGCAGCCAATCTGTTTAAATATCAGTTAAGACAAATGTCAGGCTGCTCCAAACTCTAATCAAGGGTTCAAGATGCTGAATGCAGGATTAAAATAATTTTGGGTTTATTAATAAAAAAACCCAACTATTTACTCTAAATGAAACTGGAATGGTCCCAAATTAAGTTTCCACTGTCCTAGTGGAGATGGCAAATGTCACACAGGGGTAATACTCAGATACATTAATAGAACTTTTAATGTTCCCTATGGAAAGAACTCTTTTTTCCCCATAAATGATTCTAGCTCTCCAAAGCTTTCAGGCACTGCAGGTAAAAAGCTCTGTAAAGCCCCAGTGTTAAAGCAGTTGGAGCACTTGCCAATTCAGCAATCACACTCTGTAATGTCCTAAGTGAAGAGTGTTCCAAATCAAGTATTTGATCTCCTCCCATTCCTGGTGCTGGGGTGCTATGTAGATAACCCCACACAGAATACTTAGATGGCTGGCAGGTGACACCAAATGCATGAAGAATCTCACCTTTCAGTTTGTATGTTACCTTCTTTTTCAGTATCTTTGCATATTTCTTACTTCACTGTACTTCAGTGATCACTTTCCAGGGGCAAAGTACGTGTGGACTGAAGCAGCAACACCTGCCTTGCACTTCAGGCATCCTCAGAGAAGGACTCCAAGGGGTAGCTCTTCTTCCTCTTATCATTTGATTGCCATACCAATGTCCAGCCTCTAAAAACGTTCTTTCCACTCTTCAAATTAAGACTTTAAATAAGGAGGAAAGAGAACGGTGACAAGAAATGGAGGAAGGGAAGGTGAATTCAGGAAAAATGTAAGGAAGGGAGTCTCCAGGCACCATATTTCTTATTGAGGAATGAAGAATGGGGAGGTTATTCACCAAAAACGTGATATATAACCATTCAGCTGGTGCAGAAATTTTGGATTTTCACCATCTGTTGCCTCGTTTCATTTACCAGTGTGTGAGCAGAGTCAGCTGGAGTCAGCTTACAGCACTGAGTGCTCTCATCACTCATGTCTCCAAATGTGGCTCCTTAATTCTCTTTGTATGATGCACACTATGTGAAGATCTAAAGCTTGGAAGGTAGCAAGTACTAAACACACCTACATTTTCTACAGCTGATAAACTCAGTTTAATCACTTCATCACCTCCTTAGAGAAGGAGCTGTGTGTCTGAACACTGTTTTTCCCCAGCCAGTGAGGGTGACTCCTGTCAGGCCATCCATACTCTGTGTGACTTGAAAATTTGATTCATGCTTACTGTACACAGTATAATAATAGGAAAAAAATTACAGACACAAGGCAAAGTAGGGATCATTAAATCTGTATCCGTGCTTCCTTTAAAATTATAAGTTAATACTTGTGGTTAGGGAAAAAATGATGAAACAATATTAAAATAATATTAAATTAAATTTACAGAAAATAAAAAAGTCATATCTACAGGCACTGATAAATGTGATGATGTCTCACCTGTGTTTCAGATGTATCCTAAATGCTTTTAGGCAAGATAGTTCTAAACATGAAACTGTTCACTCTTTAAAAATGTGTTGTTTAAGCAGCTGGACATACCTTTACCTAGTTTGGTTTGCATTCCATTTCCCCCCACTTCTTTCAGACAGTACTTCAGCAAGATATAAAGCCTGATGAACTTTGTGTTTAATCATCACAGAAGGAAAGGAAACAAAACTGCTACAGAGTACTTGATCTTTTCTGGAAACTGGATGAAACGGCTTCCAGAAAAACAGCACAACAATACCACAGTTTGTATCCAAATCCTGTCTGCTCAACTGGCATGGCCTTTTCATTTTATTGCTGCTTTAATACTGGGAAATAGGGGCTTGTGACATTTTTGAAGGAAGTTGTAAAATTGAATTTTTTTTTTCTTTGTGGACTCACTAATGGGAAAAACATGGGAGAGGCAGTGCCCACAGTGGAAAGGCTCTTGAGGGATTTACACAGAAAAAAACCTCATATTAAACAACGTATTGTACCTGTTCTTTTTCCTTCTCCACTGAGAAACATCCGGCTGCTCTCTCTGAATTTACCCTGCTCCCAGCCTGCCCACCCTTGACCTTGCCTCTCAGAGAAGTCCTAATGGCTATCAAATTTTACAGTTTTCTTTGGCACAAGCGTCTTGAAAACATCATGGCAACCTGAAAGCAGTAAAAACTGCACTCTGTGTTCCTCTGATTCATTAGATTGTAACATTTACAAGGTTGCAGCATCTAAAGAAGAGAGATGTTAACGTTTATGAGTGAAGAAAATAAAGTAGGAAGGACCAGATGTAACAAATAATTTGTTTTGTAGAAGAAGTGATTTAACAAGCTTCTCGTGGAAAGAGATTTTTGAAAATGGACTTTTCTCTGAAGGTGAAGGGGTTTTTTGGAGTGGAGACACTGAATGAGTCTTGGCATGTCAGTATTTTCTTCATAAAATTTGGACTTGGAGTAGATGCTGAATTCTGATACTGCAAAACACAGATGGAAAGGGTATGTCATCAGGTCAGATTGAGTGAAATTGAGAATTGATAGCATCTTCCCACCCAGTTCTTCATACATGGGTTAGATTTTGCCAGTTTTAAGAGTAGAGCAGACTTCAAATGTGCGGAAATATGCTGATGCTAAACTCTTTGTAAGCATGTAACATGTTTAGTATTGTTGCTCAGGTAGAGTGTTTCACAGAGCTGAACTTCTGGCAAATTTCACCTGCACTTTCCCAGAATGGTCTTTAACCTTTGTTTGAGCTTCCCTTCATAAGGAAAGTGCAACTTGATATGGGAAATACAAATGCCTTCACTTCAGGTTGTCCAGAGTGTGATGTATATCTGTCAAAAGTATATTAAATGTAGACTCTGCCAAAGAATATAGCTATTAATATATAAATATTCCCATATAATTTTCACTTATTTTCATGGCTTTTGCAGTCTCAAACCCACTTATGAAGGAGAATAAGTGACTGTGATTCAGGACTTGAACTTGTAATTTTTGTCAGTGTGCATGTAACTTCACTTCTGCCATTTCCTTCAAAGCAGCAGTGCCAGTGCTATGCTGCTGTTTGCCCTGAATTGGAAATGGAAACAAAATATTTCTGTGCTGATCCTGTCTAACCTATCTCTCTACTCTGAATCCCAGAAAATGTGTCTTCCTGGCTTCACTAAACCATGATGTTTAATACTTCTTTTTCTAGCTATTTAATGGATCCAGCTTCTTTTTGAGCTATTCCACATCTGCATAATATACCTGCACGATCACTTTTGTTTGTGGTTCTCTAAACAGAAGTTGATGTGGGCAGATATCTTTCTTTGGCTATTTATTTTAAAATATTCAAGCACGTAAATTATTCCTTTCAAAGTCAATTGAAGTTTTTGTTTACTAAATTAGCTCCAGATCTTGCCCTTATATTGCTAGTCAAGAAATACTTTTAAATGGACACAGATTTTATTCAATCCCACGCCTATTTTGAACATCTTCTGTTGCATTGTGAGTGTTGGGAGTCTTCTGTGGCCTTGACAGATGCCAAGAGAAAATGTTTGTCAATGCACACTTTCCCATTTTCCATAGAAATCTGTGGAATTCAACACTAAACACTAAATTTGGCTCGTTGACTTCCAGGCCTCAGTCATTCTTCCTTTTGCATGTTAATAGCCATAAGGCTTCTTGTGACAGTTTGGCTGTGACACTCATCCAAAATTCATCAAATCCATGCAGGCATTTGCTTTGATTTCAGTAGCTGTGCCCATGATGAGCTGTAGATGTGCTGACAAAGTTTGTTGCATGTGTTGGAACGATTTTTGGACATCCAGGGACTTAATTAATTGCGAGTGATGCAATGTAGAGTGGGAATGAATTTTTCTGGAGGTAGACTTTTTACTTTCTCAGCATAAATTCTGTGCCACCTTCTAGGAGAGCTTGGTTACTGCTTGGAAGAGACTCTGATATGTTCAGTCCCTGGCCAAGGCTTGGATGAAGTAGCAATATGAGCCTAAAAGAAAGATTAAGGACATGCATATATCAAAAAACATGCTCGGGCGGAGAAATTTTTCAGTATTGTTTGAGTTCTCTATTTACAAAAGCTTCTTTTCCCTCCTCTTGTGTTTTAGATATTGATGAGTGTGAGAATGATTTCTACAATGGGGGTTGTGTCCACGAGTGCATCAACATTCCAGGCAACTACAGGTGCACCTGCTATGATGGGTTCATGCTAGCCCACGATGGCCACAACTGCCTCGGTAAGTAGTCAGTGCTGGCAGGAAACTTCCATCTCATGGCTCTGGCAAGAAGGTCTGCTCTGTTTTCTGCCTTTTATCCTCTGGCATGTCTTCAGGAAAGACTTGATCCAGCCACAATGAACACACTCAAACCTGTGTGTTGGCCCCAGTGGGGTTTAAGTCAGCTGTCACTCTTAATCATATTCTTAATTATATGTCATAATCTTAATCTCAACATGCTCGGAGCAGTATGCCCATGTTTAATATTGCTCAGGAAATCCCCACCCCCAAAGCTGGGTGCCTGGGCTTCTTCTTTAAAAAAAAATAATTTGTTAGATCTATTAAATCTACTGTGATATATTTTGTCTGTTTCTTCCAACTTTTGTAGTCCCAGTTGTGTCTTTAGAGCTTGCCCTCCCTTTATTCCCTTTTCAGACCATAAGTTCTAGGATATGGTGTATGAGCATAAATTACAGAGTGTTAAAAGTGCAAGTGAGGAAGAAATACTTGGACAATGGAACAGGGCATAAAAAACACTGATCACTAATAACTGGAGGGACACTTCCACTGACTGTGCAAAGCCCAGGGCAGGCTCTCCACTGCTTCAGCAGGCTGAGGATTTGGGGATCTGCATTTTTGATTAATGGCCATTGCTCTGCTTTAAATAGGTTGGGTTTGTCCTAGAAGCTACATAAGTATATGGCTTTGTTATTTCTTCAGACCAGTTACCTGGAAATGAACCTACATTGCTTTCCAGTTTCCCATAGCTGCTTACTTGTTGGTCACTCTTTGTTAAATTGTGGTGCTTAGAGACTCTTTCTCACTATTCCCAGTATAAATGCCATGACCATGTTTTGGTACAGTCCTAAGTTAATTTCAAAGTGATGTTTTTAAAGCAGCATGTAAAAGGGATGCTTTTTCTGTGTCAGCAGCAGCTCTGCTTTAGTAAACACTGAAATATTTGCAATGATATTCAAGAAATGAGGCAGTGAACCAGAAATATTGAAGTCCAGTATCACAAGTCTGCACTAACTGAAGCTATGAAAGAACTAGGATGTGTTGATTCAGGGCAAGGATTTGATTAGCCTTTCAGTAGATTTATTTTGTACTGCATTTATTTTCAAACAGAGTAATATTTGTTCAGATGGATTATATATCCTGACCACTGACAGGGGGTTGACTCAAACTTCCAAATTTCATTTGTTATAGAACAGACTAAACCAGATTTATTTGCCTCAGCCTAAGGTGGTCAAATGATTAATGGTGCAAGAGGTATTTCTTATACAAAGAGCAGCCAGACATTAATTTGAAAAAATAAAGAAAAACTCTATTTATTCTAATATTAATAAATTCTTACTAAAAGTGGACACAAAGATAATCAAATAGTTCAAGGATTTGGAATTCAAATAACTGTGCATATGTGTTGTTTCAAACAGCTTGCTAGTTTTAACTTTGTCCAAACAACTTCCATTTAGTAGGGAAAAAACCCTTTTGGACAATGAACAGCAAAAGGAGTGACCTGGTCAAGGATGAGCTGTTGAGGAGAGCTGTGGGGTTTTTTTGGACCTGCTGTCTGTGTTATTGCTCTCTGGTCATGAAATGAGGAGGCTAAATCTACTGAGATAGTCACATTTCTAATTATATTTTCATTAATATCTATTCAGCCTCTTGATTTTTTTGGTGTTTTTCTTTAAATTAAAAAAAAAAAAAAGGCCAACAACAATTCAAACAGGTGACTACAGTGGGAATAGTAGCAAATACCCTTTCTCCAAGTGTACAACCTTAGGACACTAAAAGAGGTCACAGTTGTCTTTCTAATTTTGAGACCATGGAGTGGGGACCAGTGTCTGCAACTAATGAATGGTCTTCAGCATGTCTTAGTAAAATATCTGGTTTTACTTGCAGGCACTGAAAAGGGAATCAAGGTGCAATTCCTTCCTCCCTCCCCCTATCCTTGTCTAGCTAAAAATCAATTTTTTTTTTTGCACTCTCCTGAAAAAGCAGTAGTTTTTTTTCAAAATTTGCTCTAAATTCTGCTCAGTGGATGCAAGACTAGTATTTGGTCTCACACAGTAGGTTTGAAATATGGTTTCCCTTCTTGTACATGAAATACAAGTGGGGGGTTATAATATTTACATTTCTGATATAAATACCAACAGCTAGGACCTCCTTTCATCTCTCCTTTTTGTGTGTTGGTTGGTGGGGTTTTTATATTTTCTTTCTCCTTATCTGATCTGTGATTGTCACTTTTTGAATAGGAAATAAGCGTTGCTTTTTTGCCTAAGCGATTCTTGCTGCCTAAGTGACAAAGAAATTCGTTTTCTGATAAAAACAGTGAACTGTTTTTTACCATTTTCCTGGTTTCAGATATTTTACCACTCTTGTTTGGTCTGTACATTAGATTAGTAAGGAACAGCTGTGATTCATCACAGCAATTTAAAGTGTCCAGTCTTCGTGGCACAGTAGCATGAATCAGATTTTAGAAGGTGTATTGCTATTCTGCTGTTTGTACTGACTGATGGCTAGGTGCTGAGCAAATATGGATAGCCAGGATGAAAATGTCCTAGAGACAATTCTCTATTAGATGTTTACAGGCAACTTCTGTATACATGTGTTTACTTCTGTTACTTGGCTGCCTGCATCTTGTGAGAGTCTCCATGGTGCCAAGTGGTAGCAGGCAGTCAGAAAACTAAATTAAATCTCTCTTTCAAGATGGGATTATAATATCTTAGTTCTGATGATCTTCCAACATCCAGTAAAAATCCAGAATTCTCTTTGTGATGAATGAAAGGTCTCGAGATCCCCTCTGAAGCTGGGATCTCAACACTCTGCTTTCCTTATCTTGCTTTTTCTATTTCTGTATAAAGTTTCCCCCCTTTAAAAGTACTCTAATGTTTGGTCACCCCACATTAATCTTTGGAGTTCAAATGGGATATAACTTTCTTTACATGTTAATTTGCCATATGTTTGCTTTCTTAAGCCAATGTGGTCTGAGAAGTACCAAAACAAGTGAGAGTATAAATCAGCATAGACCAAAGTTTTTTGTTAGGTATGGGGAAATAATCAAAAGTGTAGAATAAATCTTGGTGGCTGTCAGCTATGAAGTTAGATTCTCAGACTGTCATAATAAATTAGGAAACTGGGAGCTGTGTGACAGCAGCATCAATCTCAGTCTCTTGTTTCTGCAAGTCTTCTTGTTGTCTGAGCCTTTTTCTTTTTTTTTTTTTCAAATACTTACTCCCTGGAGGAGGTAATCAATCACAGCAAAGATTTCTCTACATGCAACACTCAGGAAAGTAAAGAATAAGCATCTTAGAGTGAGAAGCTAATATGTGTAAGTTAAATCCCACATGGATGCTCTTATTCTGATATGGCTGTAGTGTCTTGGTTCAACAATCTCAGAGATGCTGCATCCTTACTGCTTTACCTGATTTGTGTTGGTTTTGAGTCTTTTGTTAATTCATCTTAACTTTCTCATAATAGCAAATTTCTGAGCCAGTGTGGCCTGTATTGATGTATATCTTTAGGGAAAAACTATAAAATATATTGACTTTATCAAAGCTTTGTGAGCTGCTGCATGGTGTTTAGCACTCACTTTTAAACCAAGGGAGAATGTGTGTTCACCTGGGGGTGCAGGATCCCAGCCTGTGCTGGGTGTGTCAGGTGTGTATGGCATTCAAGCCCTCCCTAATGGAATGGTGCCTTTTTCAGTCCTAGAAATTACATGGATCCAGTGGAAACACTGAATTCATGTGGATTACAGAAAGACATCAGACAAAGAGAAGTCATCTGATGCCTGATTTCAAAGAGAGTCACTGTCGAGCTATGCTTAGAATGCAGTCAGTTCTTGGCAGTGGTGATTTATGATAAACAATATGATTTATACAGTCAAGAAACAGCCATCACCAAGAATATCTGCTACATAGTTGCTGGCTGTATTGGAAAATGAGACCTAACTCTTTTCCAATAGGAATGAGTTCTAGATGAAAGGTTAGCAGTGAAATTCTTGAGTAGATTTTAGGGTCTCAGATTTCCATAGTGCCCCCCTGCCTTTGCTGTCTAACACTCTCTGTGGATTTCTGCATCTTTACATTATTCTTTTGACTTCAGTGCAGTGTGCAAACTTGAAAGGATGGATCAAACCACAAGACCGAGGTAGAGGCTTGCTTTTACTGCTTTAGTTACCTTCTGCAGACTTCAATCCAGCAAGCTGTCCCCGAGCCAGCAGTGCCCTGAGGGCAAGGAGACCTATGGAATCTGGGGTGCACTGGAAAGAGCAGTGCCAGCAGCTCAGGAGTGACCCTGTGCCAGCCCTGGAGGAACCTCTGGAGAGCTGTGTGAGCTCTGCAGGGCTGTGTCCCCTGTGCAGAGCTGTGTCCCCTCTGCAGGGCTGTGTCCCCTCTGCAGGGCTGTGTCCCCTCTGCAGGGCTGTGTCCCCTGGGCAGGGCTGTGTCCCTGGGCGAGCTGTGTCCCTGGGCAGAGCTGTGTCCCTGGGCAGGGCTGTGTCCCCTCTGCAGAGCTGTGTCCCTGGGCAGGGCTGTGTCCCTCTGCAGGCTGTGTCCCTCTGCAGGGCTGTGTCCCCTGGCAGGCTGTGTCCTCTGGAGCTGTGTCCCCTGGGCAGGGCTGTGTCCCCCGGGCAGGGCTGTGTCCCCTCTGGAGCTGTGTCCCCTCTGGCTCCTCAGCACAGGCACAGCAGCTCCTGGAGCAGGGAGGGCTGTGTAGATGATGGGGAACTGGAACATCTCCCCTTTGAGGAGCCATTTGTGATTCCCAGCTCAGGGCAGTGCTGATCTCTTTCTAAAAGGTGAATATGGCTGATGTGTCCATCTGTTTGTTGCTTAGCACTAACACAACTTACTGGAGCTTACATGTTCTAATGGGTGGCTGCTGCCAGTGTACAACTGTTTCCTTTTACCCAAGAAGTAAAAAAAAACCCAATCAACCAACCCAGCTTTGTACTGTGTGAAACAGCACAACTGGGTTGAGTGGTAAACTAGTGTTGCCATTCCATATTAGAAAAAAAAACATTACTCTTTGCTGTAAGATCTTAAATATGTTTCAGGTATTTCTGTCCAGAGAAATCAGAGAAAATATTTCTTCTAAGCACTGGGGTTCATGTTGCTCATGTTTAGGAGAGTGGAAATGCTGAACTCATTTCCCAGGTGATAAAATGCCCATTCGCCCAAATGTTTTGTGCCAAAGAAAGCATTCATTTTCTGAAACTATACAGAAACTGAGACTGTGTTTATAAAACTCTTTTATAAAAAAGTTAATGGAGATTAACTGCTGTAGGATCCATCTTCTGCAAGTGCATCTTTTCTCAACAAAGGCTTTAGTGAATATTTTTGCATGTGTGGGAGTGAATGAAGCGTTGAATTCAAGGCTCTTTCTCCTTTTCTTCACCACATTTTTCAGTTTCTGAAAGGAGGGGACAAAAAGTGGAATCTAGCCTCATGTGCAGATTACAGAAAATTTAGGTCCAGCTTTTAAATTTTTGGTGAAGTCTGATTTCAGATCTGCTGGAGATACAAGTGCTGTGTACATCAGTAGCAATGTCTCGTGCTCTGCTATTTCCCCCTGCATGCTCCTATAAAGCCAGCCTAAGGAAGATGATCTGGCAGCTCCTTCAGTTAGCAGTGATCCTCATTTCCATGGCCCCCTAGCTGCTGCAAGGGATCCCCCTCCCTCCGTGCCAGCGTGTCACTGCTTGTAGGAGCGTTCCAGCAGGAGCCCCTGCCTGCAGCCTCTGATCTGATAGCACTCCTACATGCCAGATTTGCTCTTTGGGCTTACATGGGTATCTTGAGATCCCATCTTCCAAGACACCCACTCCAACTGAGCATCACGGTACTTGGGATTCGAGAAGTGAGAAGAGTGTGTTCCAAATGCTGCTGTCATTAAAGGGTAGCTCCTAGAAATGAGCACATTTTGTTTTAAACATGATATACTGGAGTCATTTGAATTGTTTCTGTGATTATCTTATTTGTGTAGTGCTGTGCTTCAGGGATCAGAATAGATGAGGGAGACAGTATGGGGCTAAGGGGGATTTGTAAGATCATGAAAAATGCAGAAAAGACAAGTAGTGAATGAATATTTACTCTTTCTCACAATAATGGAATCTGAGGGCATTCATCCAGACTATGAAGCAGCATTTTAGAAATAAACAAAAGTGTGTTGTTTTTATAAAACTGATGATAAAATTAGATCTCATAATGGAATTGCAGAAGTAATTGCCCTGTCATGGCTCATTGGGGATTAGAGAAATCCACACAGGAAAGATCCAGCAGGGTAATGCTCTAGGAAGTGATTCAGGAAAGTTGATAGGTGTGTGATGACTGAAACCTGGGAGAACATGTCTGCAGTGGTTCTGTCCCATCTTTACACTCTTCTCCTGAGTATCAGCTACAAGGACAGTGTCACAGATGCTGGGCTAGATGTGATTTTGGTATAATTATGACTGCAGTAAATCCAGGAACGTGATTTTTCTTTAGTTTTAATTAGACTGTCAGCCAGCTTTCTGACTAGGAATATTCAGGATATAAGGATTTTAAAATTCCAGAATCAGGCACTTACATTTTCCAAGCCTGTGGTCGCTAGTCTTTTCCCTTACAAATGCAAACTTATATTTTTTTCCTATGTGGTGTTTTGTTGCTAACATTTGAGCAAAGTCTGCAGTATTGCTATCAGTGCTTCATCTCTCTGTCACAATATTCTGCAGTGGTAAAATGCACATGCTACAGATATCTTCCAAAAGTTTCCAAGAGTAGCTTAGAGGAAAAAAATTAGCAGGATCAGCTCCCCAGTCATGAGTCAAAGCCCTGTTTTTAGAAGTCTCAGTGCTACAGCAAGTACATTTTACTATGTTCCCAAGTGCTTTGGAGATTTTGAAGACTCAGATTTCTGAGGGGTTTATGAAAATGCTGACATGAAAGAGAAATGTCAGAAGGAAGGAAGAGAGGATCAGGGGAGGAAGAAGACTGTGGACATCCAGTTCCTGGCCTTGACTCTGTGTAGTGTTTCCACTTTGGTGTCTTCCTGCTCGTGGTTTTGGTTTCAGGTACCCTCAGCAGACCTTTCTCCCTCCACAGGATCCAAACAGGACAGTGTGCTGGAAGAGCTTCTTCAGGTTCAAGAAGCTCTGTGCCAGATCAGGGTGAAACACCAGTGCAGTTAATTTGAAAAACTCATCAGATAAATTAAATGAGAAACTGAAAACATTTGTTTATTTAATATATAAAGCATTCATCTTTATCAGCTGTAATATTTCCTACCCTTTGATACTGTTCCACACCACCACTCTCCAGAGGATCTCATCTTACTAAGGTACAGAACACGAGTTTGATTATGTGAAGGCAGTGGGCCAAAAAGCTAGAGGTCTTATGCAAATTGAAATCTGCATTCATTTGCATAATGCTTCTGATATATAGATATAGCTATATATGTATGCATTTATGCAGCCATTATCTCTCTGTTGAGAGATCCTTCTCCTTTCCCAGCCTTTCCCTGAGCTGGCTCTTGCCCTGGCTCTGGCTGTCCTTGGTGAGGACTGAGCACTCTGAAGTGCAGGGGCTCCTTTCCCTGCAAGCACAGATTTGTCACTGGTCTCAGCTCCCTGGCTGAATTTCTTGCTTTTGTGCTGGTTGTCATCTGAGCTGTTTATTTGTGCTGGTAAGGAGCAGCTAAGAGCTGTGGAAACGGAGCTATTTCTAGGTGCTCCCAGCAGCAGTTTGGCAAACAGAATCCCAGGACAGTTCTTTGGGATGAGCTTTACAGAGACTGGCTCAAGGACATGGAGTCACTCACTGTCCACTAGCTCTTCATCCTCTCTGGGGGATGAGGGCTGGAGCAGCCATGTGGAAAACCCCCTGAGCTCAGCTCAGCTGAGAATCTTTTAGCATTCTTTTGTGGGTTTGGATTGTAAAAACTTGCTGAAATCTTCCTGCATCCGTGGGTTTTGAGACTCAGCTCTCCTGTAAGCAGTGGATAATGTACTTTAGGAACCAGCACACTGTCAGGTGGGAAGGCCAAGCTGAAACTTTAGTGATGTAAGGAGGCTTGGAAATGGATTTGCCTTTCCATCCACCAGTGTAAAGGAATGGAGCCTTGCCCCTGCTGCTTGAGGCTGCCATCCTAAGAGAGACTATCTGGTCCTGAATGACCAGTGATACCTGATTTTGTGTCTTCTTGAAAGAAGATTTGTCTGTTTGTTCTAAAAGAAGAGAAAAATTCTGGTTTTTTAAGGATAGAGTAATAAACCAAGCAAGCTTTGTATTTGTGCTCAATCAACTTAAAAGTTTTTAATATGGGTTTAGTTGGGGCTTAGACTAGGTGTTTGAGAGAAGGGATTTTATGCCATAAGTGATTTTTTTCAAATCTCTAGAGTCAGGCCCTGGGGTGCAGGTATCAACTGTCACACAGAGTTGGCACCAAATAAAGCTCCTGAGAATCTACCCTCAGTTCTTTCAAAACAGTCAACAGCCATGTTTGACATGTAGGGAGCCAGCAAAACTGGAGCTAAAAAAGCTTTACTGAAAACCTGGCTGCTTATGTTGGTGTTTATGTGAAACTTAATCTCTAGAAAATCTGGGTCAAAATTCGGTCTCATCCATGCTGCACTACTGACATTTCCATGTTCAGGTGGATAACTTGAGCTGCATTGAATGAGAACTGCGCAGTGAAAAAAAGAAAATAGGCCCTTGGGCAGGTATTTAATTTGTGAGCTTTGGAAAAATTCAGAAACATTAAGGAATTACTCTGCCAGATCTACCAAAGCTTGAGCTTCTTTGAATCGGTGGAGTTCTCTTGCATAACTTCAGAAGACTCTTCTATTCTGTTCTCTCAGCTGGGTTATTAATAAACTGATAGGCTGATCATAAAGTGACTTTATTGGAAAGAAAATTTACCAGGTGAAGAATTCAGTAAATATTTTCCAGGCATCCATGTCCAATAGATTGCTTGGTGTAGAGGATAGAAAGCAATACTGCCTTTTAAGACTGCAGTAATACAGAGTATTACTCTGTATAAAGCCTAACCCTAGTAGGTCTAAGACCTGAGGAGAAAACATGTAAATCTTGCATCATCAGGCCAAGATACTTTGCAAGGCATGTAGTACAGAGTAGTCCTAGATCCCAGCTGTTTCTTTCCTCAAATCCTTCTTATAAATGTATATTAAAATAATTTTGAGGCAAGTAACTGAACACAGTTGGAAGAAATTCCTCGTAGAAAAGCTTTTTAAAGAGTTTTGATTGTATTAATTTTACTCTAGCATATGGATTTGGGGCTTGCTGGTAAATCAATCTCTCCATGGAATTAGTAAATCATTAGCATTTGCTATCAAGAGCAGAAAAAAGATGTTTACAAATCATTGCATTGGTTTCAGCTTATTCATCAGAGTTGAAAGGCAACTGTTTGAGTTACTTCGTGTTACCATAAACAGAGCTCTGGGAAGACCACAGTCTTCATAGCATAATTTGGGGTTTGTGCATGTACCAACTGAGACTTTCCTTCAGAAAGTGTTGGGCTGATTTTCTAGAGAGGAGAATCTAGAATCCAGGCTGCTGTTCAGCAGGAGCCAGTTTGAGTTGGCACTTCCAGGGCAGCAAGGGCTGCTGACTGACAGAGGAAGGGTCTAACCAAGATGTCTTATTTATTTTCCTTCTTGTGCAGTGGTGGGCAAGGAAAGTCTTCACTTCCCCTTTTCCTACACACTCCCAAAATCTCTGATGGGATCCTGAAAATGTTCTGATCTGGAAAAGAATAAGAACTGAGGGCAGGGGGGATTTTGATGCAGAGAATTTGAGTCAACAGCACTTAACATTTCCTGTTAAATAAAAAAAGGAGGACTGTCTACACACTTGCATTGTAGTTCAAGACAGAATGAGACTGCCTGGTTTCCCTGGGTGCTGCTGTAATTACCCCAGAGCTTTTTTCTCTGTGAGAAAGAGCTACAACTGCTGTCACACGAAGGCAGCACAAACAGCAATAGCTGAGCAATTCTGAGCTGCCTGGCCTTGCTTGCAACACTACCAGCAAAAGCAGCTTGGGTTTACCTTAGTGTGCTGTGGCCAGTCCTGGTGGAATTAATTTCTGCAGGAGCTGTGCCAGCTCTTCTGAGGTTTGGAGTGTTGTGGATCATTTAGCTTTGTTGTGGTTTTTTTGCCCCTTCCAAAAATAAAATGAAAGCAAAACACACACCAACCCCATTGCTGACATCTTGGCACATACTGTGAAATAACTTAACTGGCTGAAGAGTTTTCATAGAAAAAAAGAAAACATGGAATTTTCAGGTGGCAAGAAAAAAGCAAAAAATAGATATGACTCACTTTCATGAGCAAAACAGGAGAATTGCAAAGCTGAATGTGAGTCAGGTACCTAATAATGGCAGTGGTTTCCCAATGCTGATACATACGTGTCTGTTAAACACTACAGCCTAAAACAGTTGTGCCAAAGAGAAGTGATGGGGGATAGGCCCTCAAAATAAGCAGTAGCCAATACTGCCTTTGTGGTTTTATATATTTGCCTATTAAAATGACAATACAGTCGTGGAACATTTAGATTTAAGAAGCCTTCTTTTCACTAAACAACATTAAACAAACTGACAAAGTAGGGGGTTATGACTCCAGTAATTGAAACATGCTGTTCTGTTCAAGACCAGAACTCTATAAAGACTCTTTTCACCCAGTAATGCCCTTTGTGTTTGCCTGCTACCCCTGCTAGAAATTACTGTAGACCTGAAGTATGTCTTTCCAAGTGGAGTGGGAATGACAGAGTGCAACAGCACACTTGGCAGATGGGGTCACAGCCTTTTTAGGTTGTTCATGTTCATTGTGCATTGGAAATCAATTTGCAGCTCAGAATACATGAGGACATAGGGGGATTCCTCTCCCCACTGCTTGGGTTTTGTTTTGGGTTTTTTCCATGTTAAGTTTAAGCCTAGGATGCAGGAAAAATAATTAGAGGGATTAATTTGGATTAACTGATTTGGGTAATCTTCATTAGCTTAATTTAAAGCGTGCCTTTTTGTGTGTTCCTCACTCTTCTAGATTTGTATTCTGAATCTGTACATTATCTTGAACTTCTTTGTCCTTCTGTCTTCTAGATGTTGATGAGTGTCTGGATAACAATGGAGGGTGCCAGCAGATTTGTGTAAATACTATGGGAAGCTACGAATGTCAGTGCAAAGAGGGCTTTTTTCTGAGTGATAACCAGCACACCTGCATTCATCGCTCCATTGGTAAGTTTTCAGTGTGTGAAATGTGCTCTTTAGAATAATCATGTTCAATCAGAAAAGCTGAAACTGTTTGGGGTTTGTTGGGGGGGTTTGTCTTTTAATCTCCACAGTTCCCAAAATCATTTTACTGGTTGGTTGAAAGTGATTGATTTCTCTGCTACCCAAACTTGTAGCAGAGCCATAAATAAGACAGAGAAACAGGCTTTGGTTTGACACACCGATTATAGTGGGTTCACACAGCAGACTCTTTGTGCAGGCAGAGACAGCTCTTCAAATGGTAACTTTCTGCTTCTGAGTTTCCAGATCTTAAAAAATCTGTTTACTGGATTCTGGTGCACCTGTGTTTCACCTTAGAAAGCATGGTCTCTTAAATCCAAATGAGCAGCTTGTTACTCCTGTAAGACACAGCTTGTGGGGGTGTTTGCCAGTCGTGTAGCTCATTATTTCATTGCAGACTGATCATGGCTGATGCTGTATTGACACAGGACTTTCCTTTGGTTCAGTACCCCGTCCTAGGATGGATTAAAACCCAGTTTCTCTGTTGCCTATGCACTAGCAATAGAAACAAGGAATCCCTGCAGAACTGTGATCCTTGTCTGCTGCTGTTTTGGACTAGAATAAGCAGCTCTCCCTTTTCTATAGATGTCAGACATGGAAGACAAGTTTGAGTGGAAAGGGAGAAAAGAAAACAACATAGCCATAAATCTTTGCAATTAAGTGGACTCTCTCAGTGTTCATTCAGGCTGCTGTGACCCTGGCAGCAGTGGGAATATATGCTAGCAAACTCATTTACCAATAAGCAATACAGAATGACAAAGTAGCGAGATGAGAGTGCTGATCAACAGTGTAAGCATGCTGTAAATTTCGACATGCCACACAAACGCCTCGGAACTATTTTGAGTGACTGATACCGACCAGAAAATCATACTTGAACACACAGCATGTGTTTAGCCATTCTGTTGGTAGGAAAGCAAAACGTTGTAGTTTTGCTACAACACAGCATCTCAGAAATGTAAATGTATTTCTGGCACTTAAACAGAATTGTAACAAGTAGTGATTTTGACTTTCAGAATTGTGAAACTATGGAATATATTGACAGGTCCACTTTTTAGCATGATTATTAACTTTTAAGTATTTTGATTATGACAAGAATATGCAGTTAAGCTACGTGAACCAGCACATGTTTGAGGTTGTTATCTGATAGGTTTTTAGTCATTCTTTAAAACTAAATTGTCCAGATTTCTGTCCACCATAAAGTAACCCTGACACAAATATGTCCAACAGAGCAAGGAATAGTAGCTGGAGGCTTAATGAAAAGCACTTGCAGAGTACTGTGCTACAATCATTATTTCAATTTGCACATTATAAAAATTCCCAGCTGTAATAAAAAAAGAATTTAGTTATCTGAGATGGAAACTAATGAAATAAATGAAAAATGAGACTCTAAAGGCAAAAGTTTATTCTAAGGAATAGTTTCACTAGGGGAAAAGGGTATGTTTTTATTGCAGAGAGGATTCCTGGTTTGTCAGAAAGACTAGGGGAGAGGATTTGAACACTCACTGCTGTGGGCATATAATAAATATGCACGTAAAATATAGTGTTAACTTGTTTACAAAGAAAATGTCATATAAGACATGAATGTTTAATTTGGAACAATATCTTAAAATGTTTTACATCTGAAAAAAACCAAGCAAACTACCAAATAGACTGGTGGGTACTGCAGTGTGTTTTATGAACAAATGGTTTGCAGCTTTTCAAAAGTGTCAGTTTACAATAACAGCAAACATTACGCTGCAGTGTCATGATCCCCCACAGAAATACATCAGGTGGGTATGCTGGAGGAAGGAACTGAGATGAAATGATCTTTCACTTGTCAGAGGTGGCTGAACTGCAAACAGTAAACATGCATGGTGAGAAAGCAAATGGCTTTTTTAATATCTGTGTTGAGTCCCTTTCGTAGGTCTCACTTGTAAACGCTGCTACAGAAACTGTTGGAACACACAAGTACACATCCCCATATTTATCCAGTGCCTAGGCCATATTGTGACTGTAGCTGTGTTTGTAAACAGGCTGGAGTGGACAAAGGCAGAGCACACAGCCAGCACTGCAGTCCAGACACGAAGGCACTGCCTTGCAAAGCCCCTTAGCAAGCTCGTCGACTTTGTGTGTAGAAAGATCCACTCCTTGCAGGGTGGGTGCGTTTTTCTCTGTAAAATGCATGTACAGTCACAGAATATTGGTGTCCTCAACATCACCTAGAGTCTCTCCAAGGACTCAGCTAGTCTAAAACCATCAGCCCCACGCTCTTCATGCAGTTTGCTGCCACCTTTCCCCTCCTGTTTTCAAATGCTTTCGGAAGAAAGGGAGGAGCTTTGCAAGGTGCTTCGGATTGGAATTGGGATGAGTTCAGAAAGGAAGGAGCAGCACCAAGCCTAAGGATGCCCAGTCTGCAGTTCCAGACACCAGCAGAGCTGGTGCTGATCAAATGCTTGGAGCTCCCCAGCACATTCAAGTAATGGAGTGGTTCAGAGTTTAAAAAGGGCTTTGGGTATTGAGAGTTGAGCAGAGGAAGGAATACATCCCTTTTGCACTTACCAGGCAAAGGAGTGGTGTCTTCTCATAAGAGATATCCTCCTTAAAATTGTTGGCTGCTCTGTGAATTTTCTCAGCTTCCAGGGATGCACTGTGCTTGTCCCAGTGTTTTGGGGGGTTTTGTGTCACCGTGCTCCTACCCACAAGTTGTGGTTAAAAGCCATGTTCTTGTTTCTCCAATGACATGTTGGCTTGCCATCCAGAAATGTTATTATTTCTTGTAGACAGAAAGGATTAATGATCCACAGAGAAATAATAATCTTATACTAGTGGGAGACCAGGCTGGCATTAAAGCCAGAGCAAACCCTGGCATCCCAGCATTTGCTTTATTTCACTGTCTTCATTACAGGCCTGCTAATTTCTTATGTTTAGTCCCAGTATCTTTGGGAGCACACTATGCCCGGTACAACTTACCTCATTTATTTTTGCATAAAACTTAATTCCACTTTGCTGAGTCAGATTTCAGTGCTGCTTTCCTCACAGTAATGATGGCAAGAAAGGGAGAGAAAATGAGAAGGAGAATAGATGGTAGAAGTTGTGGAGAACTTAAGAGTTTATCTTTTTATATGTTAATTGCATGAGTGGGTATTGAACACTGGGAATTATACCAGAGACAAGGTGTGTTTGTTTCCTCATGACTTAAATAAACCAGCTGTTACTGTATCATCTCCAGCTCCAGAGGGAGCATGTGTTTAATAAATGTGGAGAATACTGTCATGCACTACTGCTGTGACTGAGGTTAGTGGGTTACAGCACGTTTTCACTGGATTTGATTATAAACCAAAAGCCCTGGTTCAGCAAAGCAGGCAGATCCTTAAAGTCCTAATTTAGGAAAGCTGGTGAAAAAGTCTAAATTGGGCTCAAAAAGTGTCAAATAGACAGAGTGCCTATAGACAGACAAAACAGACAGAGAGACACAGTGCTTGTGTCTCCACTGAAACTCCACCACAGAAGGGTAGGGTACATCCATTTGCATTAAATGGTTAAATGGTTTTACAGCTTAAAATGCTATTGTGGGCAGGAGCCCTGGCCTCACCTACCCCAATTCCCAGCTGAGTCCCACCTCCAGGGGCGAGTCTCCTAAAGCATAGGGGTTTTTGCCTACAGGCAACATACTTCAGCAGCTCTGTGGCTAGGGAGACTTCAGCCCCTTTAGATTCCATCCCCTGGATGTGTACCTCTAGCATTGTTATATTAATGGTCTTTAGTCTGCTCATCGTTCACTGCCAGTGTTTTTATACAGCAAGTACCAAGGAAGCTGAAAAGGCAGGTGAATTACGAGTGGCAATTACACGTGGAGATGAGAAGAGGTGAAGTACCAGGCTATAGAAGGCTGAAATCGTGGGCTCTCATCGAGTAGTGAAAAAGCTTTTTTACACAGTTGTCACTGTCATTTTCAAGCCTGTTAAAAAACTGCTTAGCAAGGAAATGCTTTTTCATCTCCCCTTATCCCATTAGCCTTAGCAGAGTTAGGGAATTTGATATAAAGTCAAACTACCACAACTTAGCAGGATTTTCAAAACCAGCTTGTCTCTTTCTGTACGAAAAGTGTGTAGGTTTAGACCCAGAGATAAAGGAAATGTGCTAAGCCACCTTGTCTTGCACTTGCTAATCAGACCTTCGGAATGAATTATCATGCTTTTGCTGATACACAGAAACTTGTTAAACTTGATTATGTGTTAAACCCTTGTTAATTTTGCAGTAGTAGCAGAGGAGTCCATTGGTCAGCTGACATCAAACTAATGAGTTTCTTCTTCTGAAGTTTATAAAGCCACCTTTGTTCATATTTTTTTCCTTCCTGTTTTCCATGATTTATGTTTATTCTTCATGTGTTTTCTTGGTTCAGTGCAATTTTCTAGTGGTAAAATAATGTGTTAGGACTCCCTGGGGGGAATTGCTGTCCCCAGTCACTGAAGGAGTTGTTACAGTTGGGATTCTGGGATTCTCTGTTCCCGTCTCTGGTGCTGATCCCTTGTGGGACTCTGGGCAAGAAGGTTACTGTGGCTCAGAATTTCTGCAGAGTACTTTAGAGGAAAGAGGTGTTCTTTGTACAGAAGGCACAATAATCTATTCATATTTAAATTCACATGGAAGGATGACTTTAAATAATTAAGTGTTGCCAGCACTGTTCCAGACTTTATATAGTATCAGTTTCTCATCTCAACTCATGATGTAACCAGCTAAATTATTCCACTACCTGAACATGCTTCACCATGGCTACCCTGAGCACAGGCATCCCATTCACACAACAATCCTATTTTACTTGGAATCCTAATATGATTGTAAAGGAATATATGTAAAGCAAATTTTAGAAAAGAAATCACTTCACAGATAATAAGAAAGCATTTCAGGCAGCAGCAGTTTTATCTGGACAAACATAGTGCAGTCTTGGAAGCCTTTTCCAAAACTGCACACATTATGACCTAAGTGTAATAGAAACTTGTCTCTTTATATATTCCCATGATCCATTCAGAATGAAGCATTCAATTTATTATCTTTCACAAAATATAGGAAATATAGATATAGAAAAAGTATTTTAAATATCACTGTGCTATGTTAGAAACTTATAACTTTTTTAAACTGTGTATAATCCATGAAAATTGGCGTACTTTCATTTCCAGGGCTCTTATTTGCTCCAGCAGCCTATCTGAAAGGCATCTTGCATTTTCTTTCTCTATTTCTCTGGAATAGAAAAAGTTTTTAGTTTGTCTGGAGGGAAGATGCAGCAGGTGAAAGTAGCTGGTATGAATAAAAAGTAATTTCTGTTAGACCTGATCTCCCTCCTTTCATATACAAAAGACTTGCTACGATTAGGATTGGTAAAATGACTAAACTGGTGTAAACCCAGTTTACGTGTAACCTGACTTAGGCTCAGCTGTGGGGGGAAGCAGTAATCATCATAGAATCACAAAATCAGTTTTAAGTGAAAGTTTAGGACTAGAAGTGATAGTAAGTGGTCTCACAGAATTCTAGAACAGCCCAGGTTGGAAAGAACCTCCTTCTGTGGGAAAGGGAGCCTGGATGAAAATACCAAGTGCCCTGTCTGGTCACATCTTGAAAACCACCATCAGCAGTGCTGGGGACTGCACTATGTCCCTGGGGACAGGGGTGTGCTAGGAAACATCAGCTGCTAGGTAATCCAGAAGTCACATGGATATAGTGCTCAAACAGTTGAATACTAAGTGATAAACCAGGACATGCAGATAATTTCTCAACGAGCAAGAATCTGCAATAGTTTAATGGTCGTTGTTTCTGCATGGCTCCACTGCAAGTGCATTTTGGTGTGGAAAGGATGAAAACCAAAGGGTGAAAATTAAGCTGGAGGTGCACAGTATGCCTTGGAAAGAACAGCTGTTTGAGACACCCTGCAGCAGTGTGACTGCCAGCCTGCTTGCCAGGGGCAGCACAGGATTTGTAAGGCAGAGGAGAAATCTCTGCACACCTGTGTGACAGAAAGTGCAGTGAGCAGGCCAGAGCTCAGCAGCTGAGTGACTGGCAGTGCTGACAGGGTGGGGAAGCTATATGCACGAATGGGAAAACACACTGGAAAGCAGGACCTTAAGAAAAAAAATGAAAAATTAAAATAGGCAAAAGAGGCTTTCACACTCAATCATTCAATAGCATTGGAAGTGAACCAATGTTCTGTTCATACTGTCTCCTTTGGATATAGCAAGATTATACTAAATAAAAGAACTGACATGTTTTTTAAAGGCCCCTAGTATCCAGTTAGCTGAAACATCAGGTGAGAAAGATCTGGGAAGAATATTAAGCCAGAGTGTACTGGAAAAAAGCTTGTGTTCACACACAGCACAACAAATGGACTCTGTTTTAAGTATACCATACGTTGTATTGGTCATGTGTCTTTCTCTGAATTCTGAATTCAGGGCCTGCTCTGAATACTGTGTAAAGATGCTCAGCATCTTTCAGACCTCCTGTAATCACTATGGGTGTTTTCATGTTGTTTTGTACTTTTCACTGTGCAGGGAAATCAGTCACAGACCATGTTGCAGGCACTGTTCCCCTTTGCTGCTCTTCATGACAAATCTCAGAGATGTGATCCAGCAGGAGTTCTAGACTGATATTGCCATGTGCTTCTAGTTATAAACCAGGAGAAATTCAAGATATGAATAGCAAATACCTGTTCATATAAACTGTTATCCTCCTGTATGTAGCATGCATTTCATCAGTTCTATTAATTATTCTGCTCCATGTAATTATGTTTAAGGTTGCTCTGAGCTATTTTGAATTAATTCAGGAGTTAATGGAAATAAGAAGGGAAATGCATAATAGTCATGTACCTTTCAAGCCTAAGAATACTCACATGCTTTGTTAAATTTCATATCCTAGTAGTCACTGTGAATGGTTTCATAGCAGGAACTTTGTAGAACACCGTGAGATATTTTTAAGAGAGAACACAAAGGAAGAAGGGACTGAGACAAGGGTATGTCAGGCAAAGAGGAAATAAGAGAAGAAGGAAGAGAAACAGCCAGCCAAGTGGGAATGAGGTGAAGAGGGAGAGAATAGAGAGAAAATGAAAAAAAGAGTGAGAAACACCATAAGGTAAAGATCCATACTTCTTTCCTCTCCTTAATTCCCTGTCCCACCAGTAATAGTTCTTTCCAATATCCACTCCCTTAGAGTTTTCATGTAGGTAACTTCTCTCTTGTAAAAGCCACAGTACAGCCACAGCACAGCCATGGGAGCAGTGTCTTTGGAATCTTATTTTTTCCTCAGTGGAATGGATTGTGTGCCGAGATTGCAACATCAACCTGCAATCATGAGCAAGTCATCAGGATGATTTCCCTGCTTTGCTGCTCCCAGGATTCCAGAAAGGGAGAAACAGAGGTGTTAAGTGTAAGAGGGGGAGGAGAGCATCTGAACTATGTTCATTATTGATAAAAGCACTGAGCTTGTGCAGCAAATCGATTAACCTAGGGTTTGTGCACGAGGCATAGTATGACTAATCGTTTCCCAAAGGCTGCACCTGATTTTTCAGGGCTGAGAAGCTGCAAATAATCTTTCTTCTCTTGTTCCATCATAAACCATTCACCTTGGAGTAAAAGCAACAGCACTTTTGGCCCCCTTTGATATGGAGTACCTCCTTTAAAAGTTCTCTGTGTTTATAGCTTGCTAAATCACTGCACATGCCATGTGAGCCCATATCATGCACTTCAGTGCTGCAAGCATTGTGTTACACTGGTGATTTACCAGAGCTGGCAGATTTTCTGCCTACACTTTTCATGGGCAGAGCATGGAAAATAGCTGCTGTCTTCAATCCATATCAAACTGCAAAGTTCTAGAAAGGCCAAAGCTAAAAACCTCCTTGCTAAAACATTAAATTTTAACAGAAATCCACATGATCAGTGTTGGCATTTCAGTATTTAGTGTAATGAGAATTGGTTATTTAAACTGACATTTCTTTGTAAGGCTGCAAATGCCAAGATGGGGAAGCAGGGATGTGAATGTTTTTGTGCTGTGTATTTCTCCCCCTTCTGCTTCTTCAGAAGTGAACTCCTAGTTGCTTGTTTTTCTAATTACTAATTGGCTGGAGGTTGTCACAGGAGTTTACAAAAACTACCTCAGGACTTCACTCCCCCTCTGAAAGAGGAGTTATTACCCATGTGCTGTAACTTACAGACATGAGGGACAGGAAGGTTAAATAATTTGCCTAGAGTTACACAGGAAGGCTGTAGAAATCACAAGAACTTTCTAGAAAACCCGTGAGGGGTTTGTCAGTGCGTGCAGTTCAATTGGTACTGTGCTGATTTCACCAAATCTGTTTTGTTAAGCTGAGTATCTGATTTTTTATATGCTCCTACTCTGAACAGAATGCAGGAACCCTGAACCCTATTCTGTTGGTCTGTTATTTAATGCCCTTCTTTCATCCCTGGTGCACTTTAACATCAGTGATTGATGAATTACGTGTCCGTGTTTAGAGGTCAAAGTGTAGCCCAGGCAGCCTGGTGGATAACAGAGCATTTCTCAAATCCTGTTCTCTCCTGCCTCTCCTTTCCACCTTTTCGTTCTCTTTGTTCTCTATTGCCTCGGTGTTGTAAATTGAACAATTTCTGATGGTGCCAGGCAGCTTGACTTCTCTCTGAAATTCAGGATGCCTGCTGACTCTCTGCACTGTGCCTTTGTACTGAGAAGGCAGCAAAATTGACATTGGAAATGGATAGGTTCTGAGAGGTGAGGGGGAATACAACCACCTGAACAAGAACACAAAATGTTGTCAGCATCATTTTTGAAAGAAGTGTATTCTCCCACTAAGCCAGATTTTGTTCTCTGAAGTAGCTGATTTTTCTGGAAGAATAATAATAATAGTTGTTACTATTATATATTGTAAAAATTTTAAAAATTAAAACCCCAAAATGCTTCCTGAGCTCCCTCTAAGCTTCCCAGGAAAAGCTATCATTTGGCCAAAGTGCTTACTTAATGGTGATTTAATTGTTCTGCTCTAATTTGGGTCTGAAAACTGTATCATAAAATGATACTTGAGTTGTTTTAAAGCAGGATTTGTAGTTTCCTAGGCTAACCTGTGTCTCATGCTTGACTCCTGAGTAGTACATTTACCTGGAGATTTATTTTGAAAATGCTTTATGTGTAGATCTAAACAGGACTATTGAGCATTTGGCATTAGCTCAAAATACCACGTGCTGTTCAATCTTCCTAGAATTCCCAGAAGGAGAATGAGCTGTCAGTGCTGTGCTGTCCCTCAGAGAAGCTGACCACTTATTGGCCCAATGAACACTGAATTAATCTGGAGGATTGCCTATCAGGAGCTTGCCAAAATGCTCCATAAAACAGTCTCACAGCAAAGTAAAATGCCAGAAAAACAATAAAATCAAAGAACACCAGTTGTAATACTCAGTAATTAGAGCCTTTAAAAGGATCTAAAGGATCCTCCCTGGTGGGAGCAGAAGAGCTCTTTTGTGGGTTTTATGTTGTTTTTGTTGGTTTTATGCAAAAGGGATATTAGGTGACTAAGGGAATTTTCCTGTTGTCCAGACTGTGGATTTGTTGTTTAACCAGCTCTAGTGTATTTGTAGCAGCACTTCTGAATGTCCATCAAATTCACTTCTTCCTATTAGCTAGCAAGTGCCAAAACCCAAAATGTAAATAAATATACCTCCATCTTATTTATATGCCATTTGGTTAAATATTTTTGGGGTTGTTTTGTTTCCTCATTTCCTCCAAAAACACCTGCAAAGGCCTCATTTTCTCTTAGTGTTTTTAATGACTCATTTCATGGAGATACTTCTGTGCTGAGCTATACAAAGTTGAGCTGTCTCAAAAACAACTTTTTGATCAGAAGTGTGGCTGTGTTGAAGGACATCTCATTTTTCGTTTTGCATATTTATTCTCTCTTTGGACTTCCACAAGTCCTGTTTACAGGCAGAATCAGGATTTCCTTGCTTTCTTATATAGCATGGTGTCAGGAAAAGCACTGCCTTTTTTTTCTCCTTACTGTGACTACCAATAAATACCACCCAAATTAAAATCCATGTTCAGTGTCTAGTTGCTGCTTTCCATCCAAGTATAGAAATCAAATACAGATGCTTATCAAGCAGAATTCTTGTGTGCACACAAGCACAGTAATATTGACTGCACTCTGTGTATTCTCCTGCTGACCTCTGGCAAACAGCGTGTAGATTTCTAAGGATTTTCTTCACCTTTCTGTACTTAGAGCATTAAAGCCAGGGATTGCTTCAAACCAGATATGCTGCTAGCAGATCTCATGCTTATTTCCACGTGCAGCTCTGCCAGCGCATCTCCATCTTCACTCGTTCTGTCTTTTAAAAAACGGAACGCCAATTAGTGTGTCCGTGGTGACTGGGATGAAATAATGCAGCATTGCCAGCCGATGAAATGTGGCGAGGCCAAAGCGTGCTCCAGTCCCTGCTGTAGTGTTCTCTGCAGTGGAGATGAGACCCAAGCCTCATCAAACCGGCTCTGAGGAACTCCCAGCAGTTTCAGGAGGATTCGAACTGGCATCACGAGGCTGCGAACATCTGCCAGCAGCTGCAGGGATTGAGTCAGAAGGTGAGGCAGATAATCGTTATTTCTTTGGGTTACACCATTGCTCAGGTAAAGAAAGTCAGGAATAACTGTGCGACAATTCACTTCCCGCTGAAGAAATTAGCAAATCAATTCATTAAACTGTAGGAGAGAAGTGACTCTAAGTTCTATGCAGAGCTGTAGAAGAGAGAAGAAAGGCAAGAAAGAAACCAAGAGGTACTAAGTAGATCAAAGGCAATTCAGTCCTGAAGAATATACTTGCAGAGGAATTACACAGCCTAGTACTCCCGAATGTTGCTGATATGGAAGAAGAGCGGAGCTATAAACGGGTGATGCTCTTCCCTTTGGCACAGAAGAGAACCTGCTAGTGTTAGGGTGAAGAAACTCTACTGTGATGCTAAATAAGCCTCGATGCACAGAAAAAGAGCAGTGATATGACAGCAGGAGTGGGGTTTGTGTACACAGTGGATGTTTCTCACCCTGAATGTGCCAGCAGAGCAGATAGAGTCGAGAGAGCAGGTTCTGCCACTTTCACACCGCTATTGCCCTGTAAACATTTCATTCAGCTCTGAAATACAACTTGCAGATTAGGCTTCCACTCATTGTGTTCTTGGTAGCATTTGGTCTTAAACGGCTAATAACATAGGACTGCTATTTCAGGTGCCTCCACATGAAATCTGATGCTGAGTGCCTCAGAAAAAAAAATTAACTGTTTGTGACAGGAATGGGATCAAATTTGCTGCTTTGAGGAAGGTGTAATTACCTACAAATGCCCGCTGTGTGTCTGTGTTAGGTGCTGGTCATAGCATTTGAATAGAAAAGCAAGAGGAATGTAAATAATAGTGACAGTAAAAGCAGAAATTTTAACTATGCGTTAAAATAGTCCATTTGGTAATATTCTTGTTCAGATAATAAAGGATTTTGTTCCCCGAGGTAACTGGAAAATGTTTTTTGAGTGCCTTAATGGCACCATCTAAGTAAATCCTGATCTCAGGTAACTTTTCTGAAATGGTGATATATTCATCATCCCCGTGCTACCCCCATCCTTCCCGAGCAGCTCTCACTTCTCCCCTGCCCTAGACCCTGCAATATTGCCTTCCAGACTGTGACTCACTCATCTCTCTCCCTTGTGCCCCCACAAATGTTACCATCACACCTGCTTGAACCCTGACATTTGATTTGTGTGAGCTACCATCGCTGCTGGCTCGGGCTGACATTTTATTCAGATTCCTCTTCTGAACTAAACTCAGGGAAAACACAGCAACATATTTCGTTTGCAGAGAAGGGCAAACTGTCTACCCATAAAAGCAAGCCCTGTAAAAACTTTGCAAGTTTTTTCATAGCTAAATATCCCTTTCATAGTTCAACTAGAAAACATCCTTGTCTGGGTGTTTTTTTGTTTGGTTTTTTTTTTGGTTTTTTTTTTTTTGGCTTAGAAAACAATGTTATGCCACCAACGTGTGTATATTTAAAATTTGTGTGTACAAATACACATGCATTTTGTAAATACATTTGCCTAAGCTATCCTTGAAAGCAGCTGCTGTGTCCCCACTCCTTGCTTGCTATACCCAGGGGAGGCAGCATTGATTTTCTTCTCTGAGTTTTGCAGGCTTTAATGAAAGCAAGGGAGAGGCTTGTGCCTACATTGCAATTTACTTTAATGTATGGGCAGTCTTTCAGACCTTTGTTGTTGGGACTATTCATGTGCTTAAGTGTTTTGCTGGATTGAAGCCACAGAGCAGTTAGCAAATTAGTGCACATACCAGGGTACAGCATTCTATTTCTTCTTCCCAGACAGTTTGCATTTCCAGTATTTGTGTAGGATATAGAGTGACAAGCAGCCCATTTGCTTTGTTTATGAAGCTGGATGTCAAAAAATGGGATGTTTTCTCGGTAGTTAGTATTTCTGCATCACTTCCTGATAGATGATGTTCCCCTTTTCTTCCCATCCATACTCCATTCCCTACGGAAAAAGTGTATGTGGTGGCTGTTGGTGCCATACTTCCTCATCTTCTGTGA
This sequence comes from Sitta carolinensis, assembly GCA_032173965.1. NCBI lineage: Eukaryota > Metazoa > Chordata > Aves > Passeriformes > Sittidae > Sitta > Sitta carolinensis. The sequence continues at coordinate 10,978,665 of JAVUNC010000030.1, forward strand.
AAGTAGCATTGTGTGCATGGTTTTTCCTCGTGGTGTGTTCCAGGCAGTGTTAGAAACAAAATTTAGCTGCCAAATGATCAGAGGTACCACAGGTATTCATTGCAGGCTGACAGAAGCTTCTCGGAAAGCATTTGCCTAATTCTGTGCTCCCAGTTGGGAGTATGGGAGAGCAGTTGAACATCTCCTTTGGAATGAAATTCCTACAGTGCCATTGGAATTGGGAAAACACGTTTCTATACAGCTTCTTAGGCAAGAGACATGTTCTCACTTTGCTAAATTATTTGTGAGCTTCTGTATTGATCCTTCTTTAGCAGCAGATTGAGCAGGTGAGCCGAGGATCTCCACTCTCCCACTGGCACTGCTTTTTGTGCTGTGCTCTCAGTCACCACCCATTCATTCCACAGCTCTGTTGCATCCTGCTGTCCACTTCTGGTTAATATTGGGTGGCTTTCTCAGTTTTTTCTCAAGTTCTGTATAAGAGGAATAAGGAAAGAGGGGTTTGTAGAAAAAGCAAAGGTGCAAGTGGTAACTATTCTGTAGGTAAAGAGAAGAAAACTGGAGTGGTAACTTGCAAGGGCAAGAAGACAGAAGAAATCTGGCAAAGCTGTTGGCCAACATGACATTAATTTGGGAGCTGGACACAATGATCCTGATTGTTCCTGTTCCAACCAGAGATAAGTTATGATTGTTATGGTTCCATGATTAAGGAAATTATCAAGAAAACCCAACAAAAAGAACACCACCTCAGGAAGATATAGCTAGACTGGGACCAGAGAGTGACAGAAGAGAATGGGATGAGTGATGGTAAAAGAAATAAGGGGGGGGGGAAAGGAAAAATTCCAGATCCTTACTTGGAAATCTCCTTGCACTATCATCAGAGGCCAGTAGTTCCACTACCTCTGTGGGTTTGCATGTCCTTTTCTTCTGAACCCAGGGGCCCTGAACAAAGCTCCTCTGAGATGAGGCAATGAGCAGACAGGTCCTGGGCACTGTACATACTTGAGCAGTTGGGCAAGGGACCTGCACTCTACTGGAGGATGCTTTAAAGAAAGCAGATGTGTTCTTATATTTCCAGGGACCCACCAGATTACTTTGGTGGGCTTTTCTACCTTCACTGGGCTATAGGAGGGAAAGTTAGCATAAATCTCTACCCTGGAAAGTTAGCATAAATCTCTTGGAAGAAGGATGAGTAGTTAATTTTTTTTTTTCCTTTAAATTGCTGTAAACAGCTTCAGTAAAAAGTAATTAGTGGTAAATGTGTTGCATTGTATGTTGTACAGTGCTCTGGGTTTGTTTAGCTACTGAAAAGCAAAGTGGGAAGTGTGAAAGAAAACATGTCTGGGCACAGTAAAATCTCTCTGTGCTTATAGAAAGTGTATTGTCATATGCTGACTCATAAAAGTGTAAATCCCTTCACACACCAATTTCATCCTGAGAATCCTGGAGCTTTCTGAAGATGTGTTGATATTAAGCATGTAAGGAATAGGTGGGAGAGGGGAGTTACTGTCTGACACAGTGTAAGCACAGTGCAATATTTATGCAGTCATTAAACTCTCTGCATTGGATGGGTCATTTGCTAAGGTAATTTTTGCTCCTCGTGTTCTCAACTGGCCCCAGTTGGCAGTACCTTCACAACCAACGGCTCTCAGGTGAACACAGCTGGTGCCCTTTGGGTTTGAGCCTCTGACTATAAGCAAATGGATTTATTCTGGGGTGCTGTGAGGGAAAAGGACTTAACTGCTGCTTTCCAACTCTATGGAAAACATAGTCATGCCTCCTTTAGCTGTTCCTGCCAGGAGAATGCAGTGACTGTGTGTAGCACCCTCCTGTGGTGTCTCGTGGCTTTTACTGCTACTTTAATTTTCCTCTCTGCTCCCTCTTTACCAAAAGTTAGTGTCTTGATGCTCACTACTTGTAGCCAAGACTGAGGACAGAAAGGTCTCCCATAATGAGCAATTCATGTGATGCTGTCAGCTTTCCTCATGGGTCTTATTTCTGCATACTACCACCACATCTTTTCCCCATTCTGCTTGAAATCAGGATTTAAAAAACATTTGTTACTTTAATCTTCAGGTTTATAATGTACTTAGTCTTATGCTAAGGAGGTAATTGAAAGAATGAGAAATATTGTGAAAACATAGGTAAATAATGTCATTTATCACATCTTTCAAAATTCCTCATTCTTATTGGCTGGTGGCATCCCTTTTCCTTCATTTCTGACCCCTTGTCAGAAAATTGTAAGTCATGCTGAATTAATTTTAAAGTCCTTGCATGGGAGCATTCACCTGAATGGCTCCATTTGCTCCAAGAGCTGAATGTTTCCAGGCTGCAGTTCAAGCAGCATTGCTCTGCTGTGGTGCTGCTCCTTCCATACATTCTGCTGTGTCCTAATCATCTTCACACAGAAATACTGCAGTATCACTCTGCATCAGCAGTACAAGTTGGTTCTGTTGCATAGAGCTTGTTTGTGTCCTCATGTTTTCCACGTGATGTGTGTACAGGATCTCATCATTCATTTCCCCTTCTTCCATTCACCTCCAGGAATGATGTGTCTGCCATAAACCTACTTCACCTCAGAATCACACCTTCATAAAGAACTGATTTTTTTTTTTAGTTAGGTCATTCACAGTAAGAACTTTATAATTCCTTTGAAGATGATGAGAAACTGGGTGTAGAAGTCTTTTAAGATAAGCATCAAGAATTTGATGATGCTTCAGTAGCAAGGCAATGTAGAAAATTGGGGTGGCATCTGATGTGCCTGATGCAGGGGAAGAACTGCAGGATTTTTGTAGTGTAACACCAGCATTCTGAAGCACTAGAGATGTGGAGCCTGGGTGTGTCACCTTGCTAGGTCTAGAGGATAACATCAAGAATTACTGCAGGCAGGCTTACTGGCCATTTTCCTTTTTAGACACAAGGTGTAGAAGATGCTGTGAACTCTGCTGTGTTAGGGTTTACTTGGCAAGCAATGTGTGATGCTTCTTCAGCTGGGGATAGAACTGACCAATTAATATTTGGCCAAAAGAGCCTGCAGAGTGTGTGCAAGCTGCTCAGAATCCTGGGTCCATCTGCATCATTTGCTGTGGATCAGCAGTAGTCTCACTTTTTCATGATGATAATTTTAGAGACACAGCTGAAGTGCAGGAGTGATATAACACTGTTACTGTTTAAGCCTTTGGTTCCTTCAGGTGCAGAATTTTAAAATTTTTTCTCCCTTTTTTTTAATGGATAAGGTCTGCTACCTCCATAATAAAAACAGACACTATTTCATATGGGTTTGAAAAACAGCCATACCAAAATTAGGTTGAACTGATAGGTTTTAGACCCTTATCTGTGAGAGAATGTTGCTCCTTTTGTATAATATTAAATTGCTGCTACATGTCTCTGTAGAAACAAGAATGGTTAGATGGGTGATGGAAGATAGGCTGACAGAAAAGCACTAATTAAATACTGTTTTGCAAAGCCCTCATTGAAATTCATAGCTTGGTACCTTTGGGGACTTGAAAGCAGGGGAGATGGAAAGATTTCAATTAAAAAGGTATTTGTATGGTTCTTTGTGAAGCCAATCATTGCCTTTTTAATATAAAGCATGTAAGTATCTAATATGCTTTGCAAACATCAAATATCTTGCCTTGAAACAATGAGTGTCTTAATAGGTCTCAGAGCAAGATACTTTGAAATAAAACAAAAAACCCATAGACCTAAAATTTTATCAAATTAAGGCTCTGCAGGTTTTCTAGCACAGTAGCAGTCTTATGTAATTTCTATATTGACTGATTAGAAAATTTGAAAGGGAAAATATACATGCATAAAGAAATAATATTTTTTAATAACTAGCTATTTGTGTTTTGCTACAGTTGTAGTTGCCACTTACAGATTTTTAATGTACATGATGATTGCTTTATTCTTGCAGTACTTTTAGATTCTCTCCTAATTCCAGGGACTTCTGCAGCATGAATCCCTCATTGAATTGGTGTCTGGGCAACAAATAACAGAAATACAGCAATTTATGGCTGCAAAAGATCCCCAGGGCCATCAGTTGAAGTCATTTGCAAGAGATACACAGTTCAGAAGGGTTCAGAGAACATCTATTCCAGACACAACTAAATACCATGAGCCACAAAACACTTGTCAGCCAAACAAACTCAAAACTTACAGTAGAACCACAAAAAGCCTCAACCATAAGAAAAAAGCAAAAAGCCAGGCCATTGCCAGGTCCCTAGATTCTTGAAGTCACGGGGAGCATAAATGAAATTCCCAGATAACCCTAGAGTTCTGTGTCCAGTTGCAAGAGACAGCAGATTCAGAAAGATTGCTCCCAAGCTGATTTTAAGTAGGAATATCCCTTGTTCCTGAATTTCCTGGTCAGAATAAGAGGAGAGTGTAGCAACAAACACTGCAGGTGCTTTGAGCAGCTGGTGGGAGAGCTGTTGAACCCACCTTGTCTGAGCAGTGTCCTCCCCTTCCACCCCCTGACCCAGAGTGAGCTCGCTCTCTCCTCTGTGTCCAGGGTTTTCCACCAGCCCTTGGAGGGTCCCTGGTGCAGATGGTGGGTTCAGAGCAAAGTGCCCGAGCAGAGGTGAGCCAAGGCAGTTTTGCAGAGTCATTTGGATCTCATTAGATCTCATGCAATACTCAAAACCATAGCTCGAAGCCAAAAAGTTTTCACCCTGTGGATCTCTAGGGCATTGGCTTTAAATGCTCAGGGTTTCTTGGCAGGAGCACAAATGGCAGCATATTAAATCAGGGCCCTTTCAAGGCACAACTGCTCATGGATTTAATCATTTTTGCTGTGCCTAGGTTTGTGGGGGTGTCTGTGATGGCACCCCTTAATGGCTGCATCATTGGGAGCAGCAGAGCACTGAACAGGCTCTACAGTAAACACAAATACCAAAAGATGGGCATTCTGATAAGAAAAATTCTACCTCCTTTCTTGTCAGCAGGATGTAGCAGAATGCCTTAATTGAAATAAATTATTTTACCTAATACCCTCCCCAAGGTCTGCTCATCTTTTATTTTTTCCTACAAGCTGCCTTAACTTTTAGCTCGATCCACAAACCCATCTAGTGAAGCACTTTCCTGATTGTATTTCTGCAAATTTCTTATTTAGAACAAGAATTGCATGGGTTTTGTCCATAAAGAAACATTTTATCATGGAGCATGATTCAGAAGTTAGAAAATAGGTGTGGTTTAGGGCCTGTTTGTTGTCTCCTGGTCAGTGGAATGCTTTCTCCATACTCATGCCCACGTGCTGCCACAATAACCTTTGCTCAGTTGTACAAGCATAATTTCCCCATAAACAGCAGTAAAAACAAATGGCATTTAAATAATAACCACAAATGATACAAATAGTAACAGGTGATGGTGATAAATATCACTTCATTTTCTTTATAACGATGACTGCATTTTATTTTAAAGTAACAGCTACTTGAAAAGCTCAGATGCTTAAGCTTGCTTTTTTCAGTTATAAGATAGTCTTAATTTTCTTCTTAACAAGTTCTACGTGTGTCTAGAATTAAAACATAGTCTCTTGATTTTTTTTTTTTTTTTACTTTTGGCCATTCATTCTTGAGAATTATGGCAGTTTTACACAGGTTTAAACATAGTAAGAACATACTCTGCCAGTGGCAAAGCTTGTGCATTTTACACTTCAAAAAGGCACATAACTATCACTTAGGTGATGAATATTTCAGCAGAGGAGCTGGCATTGAACAAGATGATGCTATTTTCTTTTTATACCACTGAAGTCTAAAAAAAAGTTGCAACACTGTGGTAATTGCAGCACGGGTGGTGAAAACCTCTAATATAGTGCATTTGTTTTGTGGACGGCAGGCACTGTGGCCAAAAAGTATATTTAGGTAGCACTGGTGAAGGGCCAGTGGAAAAGTAGTATTAATTTGTATTACAATAGCTTTTAGGTCTGGCTCTATTGTGTTAACTGCTATACAGAGAGAGAGAGAGACTGAGAGGTTGAGACTCTCCATTCAGGCAGACAAAAGATGTGTATCCCTACTTTACAGGCAAGGAAGCGTGGTATTCAGTGGGCTCCCTAGAGAGAGAATGCTGCCTCCTGATTGCTAGCCCACTGGATTCCTGGCCTTCACTGACTGTGTTGGGCAAGATCCCACAGACAAACTGTTCATGGTCGAAAAATCATCTTTATATGATCTGGACTGATAAGCAAACTCGCAGAGAAATCAGAAAACTTTCTGAGAGAAACAGTAATTTGAGATGAGTTCATGTATGGGTTTTTTTTAGATGTTAGGGAGAAAAAGGTGAAAATTTCTGCAGATTTAAAAAATTAGTTTTATTGTCTTTAAATGAAATTGTTGGTGCTTCATTTTGCCAAGCAAACTGCAAAAAATATCCACTGAACCTAAAAGAAACAAAACCCAGAAGTGTTTTGGGCTTAAAGCAGAAAGCCATCCACTCCCCTATGGATATGATGGAAAGAGGTTCTCTGAAGCTTTAACATTTGTGCTCAAGTCATTAACAGGAATTAACAGAAATGTCTTATGAGCTCTAAGGAAGCTGTGATTCAGAGCACTTGAGTTCTGCACATCTCCAGAAGGTCCCAGGAACACTGGTATTAGATGCCTAAAGTACAGATGCCTCCTTTTGCCCTTGAATTTGATGTGAATTCAGTACTGCAACTTAATATCAATAGCTGGGAGCAAAAGCTTACTTCCACTTGTAAAAAAAAAAAGCCAGTGAAATCCTATTATAGGAATACTAGGGCAGCAAGGAGCAGGACACATTTGTTTCAGTGCAATTTATCCCCTACTAAATAAATTGAAAAGAAATTTGCCTTTTAAATTATGAAATAAAACTCTGTTGCACCCCAAGTTTTATTTTAAATGGTAAAAACTTGTTTAAAGGTATTTTAAACCCCTGCAGATTAGCCTTTATAAAGAAGTATTTGCTGGTATTTTCAAATACACATATCTAACTTTGCATTCTGTATTATGAGGCTTGTCCACCCTTAATGATCTAGAACAGTTGTTTGTTATCAATAAGAAAACTGTTGGGTGAGAGTAATTCAAATATGCAAGTGTGTGAGTGCCAGTTTATTTCTGTGGAATTAGCATCAGAAAAGCTAAAAAGAATAGCACTTAAGAAATGTCTCTGTGCCTATGAGTAAAATAGTTTCTTCATTATCCAGGAAAAGTGTGGAATGGTATAATCTGCTAATAATGGGGAAAAAATCCGAATATGTAGGCCACAGGGAACATGCCAGAGGGACTCTTCTTAGATAACAAGAACAGTGGTACTTGAGCAGAGAACATGCCTGTCTTGCTGTAATAGCTGTCTCCAGTAATAGCCTTAAGTACCCAGGGAGGAGGAAAAGCAGGGCAGGCACACGTGAGGCTGCCCTGCTCCTCTTCCAGCTCCGGGGGGTTTCCCAAGCCTGGTGTGGCTGTTCTGCTCTGCAGCCTTTCGTGGATGCTCTTACCCCCCCTGTCCTTGTCTGCCTGGAGTGCAGCCCCCCGGGCCTGCTGCCCTTGTCCTGTTCACTCATCCTGCCTCCTGCTCCCTGCCTTTGGTGGCCTCTTGTTCCCAGGGACAAGAGAAGGAGGACTCTTGGTTTGTGTGCACTCTCACACGTTCTTCCTACCTCATCCCCCAGCAGATCTGCACAGTCCCCTCCACTCTAATCCTGCCGCATCCACCTGGTGCAGCCTTGGCATGGGCAGTGCATGGGGGGAACAGCTCAGCACACCTGGGGCTGGCAGGAGATGCACAGCCCTTCATGCTGGTGTCTGTACCAGAGCCACGAGAAACAGAGGGAGCTTGCTTGCTTGAAGATTTCGTGGCATTATGTGTTTGAAAAACACAAAATGTGAAGCGTAAGAGAGATTTCGGAATATTTAAAGCAGGGCTTGTTTGGTAAAAGCAGCAAATATGTTTCAAAGTAAGTAGTGAATGTAACTGAAAAGAAATTTTGGACCCAATCTCTGGTATTAGTGAACAGTTTTGTCAACAGCTTCAAAGAAAAAAAGTGCAGTGGGGCTTCAGGTTGGAGCCATTTGGATTTGTGGTTTTCAGCAGTGACAGGTGTGCCTGCTCCTCTGGTTGGCTACAGTCTGGCAGTAAATGGAATAATTTTCAGGAGGAGAGTGCTTAATAATTTCTGAAAATTTTGCTCCTTAAGCAGAATACAGAAGTCAGAGCCTGGAATATTGGCATATCCATTTCTGAGAGCTGGCCTACATAAAACAGGAGCTGATAAGTCACTGTCTCAGTCAATGGAAATGCATCTCATTACTAATGAATGCTGCATCAGGCTCAACATGCCTACAACAAGTGAATTCCTACATCAAGAACAATTCACTTCATTCCATAAAAAAGACAGGGAACCTTTGTGTTTAGAAGAATAGGTCATACAAGTATATAGAGGTCCAAACCATTTTCTACTGCTCTCTGACTCTCCCTCCTAATTTTTATTAGGTAATTTTCAAGGCTATTAGGTGTGACTCAACTTGCTTTCCCTTCCTTTGCAACAACCTTCCAATTACAAAAATAAGCTGAAGTGGATAACAGCTCTGGCCTTTTGCTCCCAGCACTCTATTTCTACTCCAGTGTGTTGTTTTAATGGCATGACTTAGGTGGTCTGGGTTCACATCCTGCTCCACTGTAGACTGGATTATAAAATCACTGTGCACAGATTCCATGGAATTGGCAGCCCTCGCTTGAAATAAATCCAGGGCCGAACAAGCATAAAGAATTAATTATTTCTTGCTTCTAGAGAGGGTCTCTTTGGGTCAGGGTTGAAAGCATTGGCTGGCCAGTGTAGGGAAGCTTCCACTCCAGCTGCCTGCATTGAAATTAGGCTGTCGATAAATAGAGGACTACAGTTTTCAGAACTGCCAGCTCCTTAACCTTCATTAGCACAAATATTTGCTCAGGGTTTTATGAATGTATTTTCAGTGTGTACTGTTATATTTCACTGCTAGAATGATCTCTTCAGGACAAAATATTAGGGAGCTGTCCTTTTCCTCTAAAGGACATGCAGCAGCATAAGCAAGGTGTACAAGAGCCTGAAATTTTCCCAGAGAAGTTTCTGTGAATTTCTAAAAGCATTTCCTCTTGTCTATGAGTGTTGGGTTATATGGTAAAGAGGTAGCATGAATTTTTCCTTCGTAAAATAAGCAGGAGGCCCACAGGGACTCATAACTTGACTTCAAAAACCTGCTTTCTTAAGCCACTCCTTACGGCAAACTAGGAATCCCTGGAGAGCTGGGTTAGTTTGTGGTCTTGGCAGGGTTTTCTTCTGGCCCACCAGGTCTGGTGCAAGCACAGGTAGTCCTAGGCATAAATAACTCTGATTTTAATGAAAAAGATTTATGTGGTCATAAAGGAAAAATTTCCCATGAACCAGTTCAGTACATACCTAAATACCTAGACACATATGTACAGAAAAATAGTGTCTTTTTTTTTTCTAGTATTATTCCACCACATTGACAATAGAGATGACTTTGGAGAAAGCTCTCAGCACCGTGTATGTTGCTGGAAGTTTCTAACTAGATGCACATAAATGAAGGAAAAAATTGGAAGTGAATATCACACAAAGAGATATGGCATAGAAAAATCCCTTCTTCCCCAAAGCAGCATTTTGGGTTTGGACAACAGTTTTCCCTATTTCCTGGTTGTGAATGCAGTGCAGCATCAGGCACAGGGAAGTGTGGATTTAATACAGAAGTTAGGATGATCCATTACAAATATATTTTTGTGGTGTCTTCCAACTGTGACTTTCCTCACTCACGGGCAGAGTTTAACAATAGGCAATGGGCACTGCAGCTCTGGCAGTGTGAGGACATCCCCTTGTCTGCAGGAACAGGAGCTGACTGGAGTTGGTGCCAAAGCTCTCTCCATCCTTTTTTGAAGTGAAATATAGAGAAGGTTTAAAATGGTGAAAACTTAGTTATAATGAAATATCAACAAATTTTGATATTGTGTTAAAGCCGAGGGTTTACCCAAGCAATGGAGTGTTTCACAGTGGGATACACATATCTTATTAGAGCATATTATATATTATCATCCTATATTCTATATTATTAGAGCAGTCATAATTGGGATCACCTAATGGCATAAGAAGCATGGGGATTGACAGAAGACTGGATTTTTTTCAGACTGACTTAATAGACATGGAAAACAAAAATGTTGAAATTTTTAGTAGACTCATTGCAGGGATTTCTTCCCTAGGTATAGGTGATAGGTAGTGAAAGGAAGTTGATTTTGATTGGTTTCAGTGACCTAATTGTAATCCAGTGTTATCAGAAGTTCTCTATCACCTTGAATCTTCCAGTAGCAGAAAAGAAGAGTTTCTCCAGTAGTTACAGCTCAGAGCCTTCACTCCAAGGTAAAGGCTGTTTGATTTATCCATTTTTCAGTCCATATCTACATGCTCTAGAAGCCATATCTTCATGATTTGTGTTACCACCATGGCCAGCACTCAGGTGTGAATTCTTACTCACATACTCTCCAAATATTTCTTTTCATAAATAATGTCTAATTCCAGCTTAAAATTAGTGTCTAATTCCAGCTTTGCCATTTCAGCAAAACGCTTTTGCCAGCAGATTATCTGAGTGAGATTCATTGAGAGCACGCCTGAAAGGGGAATGCAACATTCATGGGCATTTGCTTTAAAATACAAATGTACATTGGGCATTAACAGCATTTTTAGAAGTATCTATTGCATTGTTGCTCAGGTCTTCAATCCTATGGAATTTTATAGCTGAGAACCAACATCTATATAGACCATACTGGTGATGATTTGTGGTAAGAACTGCCCCATGTAATAGTAGGGTTTAGCCCTGAAAAATACCAGCAAATTACACAACTGTCTCATCTTCTAAACCACACAGCAGTTACATGGTAAATACTCTGGGATGTGATTGGGTTTAATTATCAGGTGAGCTGCAAAGAGGTGTAATTATTGTGAAGCCCTACCTGTGATACTCACTGGTGGAGTTACCACATAAAAGTCAGCTACACTTCAGAGCTCTGTACTCACTCTGTCAGTGTAAAATATTGCCATTAGTTTTTGTCATGGTTTTTCTCCTGGGATTCCTTTATCTGCTGAGTTTTCAGCTCATGTTTCCCATTGCCCCCTTATTGCAGATGCCCAGAGGAAGGGCTCAGCCTACATCTCACATGGGAGAGTCCTAAGGGAAGGGTCAGAAACCTTCCATGCCATCCATCTTCCCTGTCCTCCACTTCTTTCAGCATGCAGGTAGTTTCAATCATTTTGTGTCGTTTTAATCATTTATTGTCGAGTGACAATAAATTCATCTCTTCTACATTCACAATGAGCCAATAGCTGCAGTAACCATTCAACAAGTGGCTTGCATCATCTTAGGAAGAGGAACCTGTGTATTTTTCTGTCCAAACAGCTGATTTCATTCAGATGCCGTTCATACACTTTCCTCAGGGACTTCTTCTAGGATAACTTGTCATCAAGGACCACAAAATATTTTTCCAGTTTCCTTTTTGTTCTGATATTAAGGGCTTAGTTCAACCAAGTCAATCACAGTTTTCTTTTCTCTTCAAATGGAGACCCTTTCCTAGTTAGTCCTTCATTAAGGAAATTAAGTGGTGGTTCTGTGCTGAGTAAAAAGATTGCCAGTGGTTATTGTATTGTACTGTCCCTTTTGGATCTGAAGGCTCTTGCAACATCATAAATTCCATGCAAAGAGCAATGACTTCTAAATTATCAATCTAAGCTTGCTCAACATTTCATCAAAAACCCCTCTTTGGTAGGAATGTGTGTGCAAATGTCATCTTGGAAAAACACATTAGTGCAAAGCCTCTTACAAAGTAATACTTATTTATAAGATTATGTGGGTTTACCTAACATGGCTCTTAGATTCCTTATTATTTCCAAATGCCATCGGTAGAAGTTGCATGCAAGAGAGAAGACCTGGAAGACAAGAGTCAGGGTCAAAAGCAACAGCAGCTCTCTCAGTACTTAGGAAATCTGGCAATTGCCATAGTGGAGGGAGAAAGTAGAGTGGCTGCCAGTAGGGTTTCATAACAGAAAGAAAATCTCTGTCCTTTCCCTCACGCCATGAAGTTGGAGATGGAAGTGCAGTGGCATCATTGTGGAGCAGCACGTTATAAATCATGTGAAATGGCTTCCTGGTGCTGGGAAGTTCTCTTGTTAGACTGGGCTGGGAAATACCCTTGTTAGCAGATGTGCCAGACCTATAAACTGCAGGAGCAACTTGTGAGGGCGAGGTCATAGAAGCAGTTTCACAGAAGAATTGCACTCTGAGGGGAAGAAGAAGGTTTCCTGTAGCAGCTCTGAGAAGCTTGGGGGATGCTGTCCCACTTTGCTCTCTGGCACCCCCCACTTGGCCATTCTTCATCACTTTTGGAAGAACAAGCCTTTCCAATCTGGTGAACACATCCTCAAGTGGCACTGTGTTCTCTGCCTTGGCTGGCCAAGTGATGTAGGTGGAGCTTGTCGTGCATATGTTGTGCTTAATTCACATCGTGGTACCCTGTAATTTTCTAGGATGTGGATTAGCATCAAACTGGATTTTTAAATTTGAAGTCAGGCCCAAATGTTTGTTCTTTTGCCTCTTTCAGCGTTTCAATGAGTGTGGAAAAAAAGCCCATGAGTGATGCCCAAACCCAACAATACAAAATATATTAAAATGGCATACAGCCCACACCCAGTGGGAACTTCCCAGATCTACAAATAATTCCAAGCTATAATAATAACACAGCCAGTTAGAAACATACTGTCAAACCCACAAAGAACTCCACTTCATAAGGACTCAAGAATGCTAAACTCATCCAGTATCTTACCTGGAGCTTGAAACTCCTCTCTGTGTCACAGGTTGCTTCCCAGTGCTTTGCTTCTCAACATACAGAGTTTCCAGTGTTATGCTTTGCTGGATATTGAGAATGATGGCCCTTATGCCAAAGGCAGAGAAGAATGCTTATGGGTTTTGGGTCTGATGTCACCCCACAAGCAGCCTGGGCACAAAGAGCTGTGGTGAGAATGTAGTAGATGAAGTCAAGGCTTCCCACGAAACTGTGTTAAGAGATCTTGGAATGCATATGTATTGTAAAGCCAAGAACTTGAGTGACCTGTGAGCAATTGTCATGTCCTGTCATTGAGGAATATGGGAAAATTCAGTGGCACACCTTTTCCTGGTGAGCCTGAAGGTTCTAGGCAGCTGGCCTTTCCACTTATTGCTCCATTATCCTGCTTTTTCAGTATGTTCTTCTGGGCTTTTTTTCCTGTTTTTCTAGGTGCAAGGAATGCAATTTACTGGTCTATTCAGCACTTCCCTATTCCACATCCACCCTAGATCACTTCCAGCTCTTCCCCAAAAACAGCTCTGCTTCCCTTCCCTTGATGGGACTTGCCTTTCCTTCTACTGCCTGCTCTTCAGCTGCGTGCCAGCATTATCCCTCCTGTTCCCTACAGCTCTGACTCAGTGACAGAGGCTGACTGTCCCTTCGTGCCTGTCCAGCCTCCTTCACCTCCTTATTTTGCCTCTAGGACCCAGCTCTCATTTGCTTTCTCCATCTGAGCAGTGCCCACACACTTACAGCTTTCATTTTTCTCCCAGCCAAGGATCTGGCAAGTTTCTTGGCAGAGATGTGTCACAAGAAGTCTTCTCTGTTACCTCCAGGAGCAGCTGTAAGACACATTTGCTAGCTTTCATTTTGCAGGTTGTGGCCAAGAAATGTGGTGTTAAATCTTTTCAGTGCCATCTTTGAGAACATTTAAAAAAATAATTTTGTGATCGAAGTCTAGGGAAAATACATCCATTCAAATGGAAATTGTGGTCATGTAGAGGTGAATGAATCCATTTTAATGAAGTTTTAATCAGGTTATAGTATAGGATATAGTTTGCTGTATTTTTGTGAGAGCCACATCTCACTATGGACATTAGGGTTCATCTTCAGGCTTCTTTTCTGCAAATATTCCTAAGATGGAAAGATCTTTCTCTTTCAAGAGGCACCATTAGTATTTAGAATATGTTAGCATAAGGAAGTTTGATTTTTTTTACATCATTCCTTCTGCTTCTGCCTTAAAAATGGTGCAGTAGTACAGAATCAAATGAAGGAAATTCCATCTGATAATTCAGGGGACAGAAAAAAAGAATTATTTAGGTAATGCCTGATTATTATGAAAAAATGATTTTTTTTTTTAAATTACTGGTGAAGGAGAATAATATTCTAAGTACTGGCATATCTTAAAATGCCATATCTCACTAGCTTTCTTCTCTCTTCAGAATAAAAATTACAGAAGATTTTCTCAAAGATCTGTGTAGGAACAGGATCACACTGAAGTGACCCTTATGTATTGCAGGCATTCTGAGGTAACCTACAAGCAATTAATACTAAGTGTCCTTTCAGTCAGAGTTCAGCAGAGTTAGGAAACTGTTGCTTAATAAGACACATGTACACTTTTAATACTTACTTCATAAATTAGGCATATAAACTTCCAGTGGCCTTGAAGTGATCTCAGAGGAGTTCAAGAGGCTTTTACCAATCCATCAAAACAATTGGTTTGTTTTGTTGACAGCCGTGCAGGAGTGTCGATCTGAGGGGCTGCTAAACTGGGAATTACCACTCAGCTTTCAGCCTGTTGAGGCCAACTAGGAAATTACAAAAGTAGACATTTTCTTTCCAAGTCTCAGGCAAGTCAGTAGGGAAGGGAATCATAGCATTTGGAATTTGTCTTTTATTCCTTTGGCTTAAGAGATAAAGAGAAATGTTTGGGTATTGAGAAACAGATTTCACTAATTGTTGTTTTCTGGGGAATTTGGTGAACAGCCCCTCAGATAAGCTGGGTTAGGGCATCAGCTGCCATATTAAAGCCTTTCCATGGGGCTTTCTAAACAATTCCTAAGCGTGTTGAAATCTAGAAAGAATGTGGAAGCTCTTTTTCCATTAAAGAGAACCCAGTCAGTGTTAGCATTTAAACTGACATGAACAGCAGAGCACTTTGAAACATTGCAGAAGCTCTAAATAGAAAGGAAAAGAATTGGTTCCTGCCATCTCCATATGTTGTTCCTCTTTACTAGGGCACAATTCCTATAGGATTTCCACAGTGACAAGTGGAAAGCTGAAGGAGCTATCCAAAGTGAGCAAGCATTATCTTTAGAGGCAGGAGGGAAAAGCAGTGAGAAATCAAAGATCAGTGTATGACCACGTGTGCAGGAAAAGATTCAAACATCTTGAATTCCCTTTCCTAACTAGCACAAGCTTTCCATTGTAAATGTGCCCATATGGTTAACTTCTTGTCTTTTACTCATGGACCACTCAAATTCAGCTCAAGAGCTTGGAATTGCATCTCAGTAAATTGCCATTCCTGCTTCAAACCTGAGCAGTTTCCTGCTGGGTATCTTTGCTGTCATTAACCCTGCTAGCCCCATGGTCTGACTGTGGGACATGCACACTCCTCCTCTCCAACTCACATCACTTCTTTCTGCCTTTCCTCCACTCTTTTCTCCTAAATGTTCCTTTTACTACCTAGAGGCAAGGAGAAGGAAGCAGGAGGTTTTCCATCCCCACCTTCAGCCTCTGACCCTGTTACAGGTATATAAAGAAAGGTCCAAAGGATACAAACAAGGCAGTGCACACTACATTGACCTCTACTTTCTGTGGAAAGCACCAAGCAGCACATTCAGGAGCGTTGCCATCAGAGTCATGACAAAAGTGTAACGTTTCAGAAGGACTTCCTAATTATTATATGACTCTTAGAAGTCCCTGCAGTCAGATCTTGCTTTGGTGAAGGTTCCATTATTTCTGGACTGACTTTGGGTAGGAAGTGTATCTACCATTTTGCTTTGGTCATTGAGGTTTTAAACTGAACAGTGTTTTCCAACTGTTTGGTAACACATCTACTGTTGAAATCCTGTTTCCCCCATTTGTGCAGAATCAGAATAGCTTCCTGTTATTATGTGACTTAAAAAGCCCAAGTTTCCCACTATAGACAACTTTAACCTGCTGGCTTGAAATTTATATTGATTCTGTCACTAGTCTAGTTGCTTTTGTTATGAGTCTTTTAGGTGAATGAGCAGGGTTCTGTAAATTTAATTGCAGCAGATGTTTCTCTGGGTTTTCTCTCTCTCATTTCACTCTGGATTTTAGTTGTTTTTCCTTGGAAAGGTACATGAAAGGGAAATCCTTGTATAGTCAAATGTTTGTTTTACCATCTAAAGCTTGCAAAGGGTCCTTAGCCTGGGCTGATTTCTTCTTGAAGAGCTGTAATTATTCATGGAAAGGGAAAAAAAAAGCCTTTGTCACTAATAGGCTTCTTGGTGCTTCTTGTAACAGTCTTTATTATTCCTTTCTACATAATTTTCTATTGATGAGGTGAATAAAGGCTTCCTCTGCTGTTGAGAAAGAAAAGGTAATTGTTCTTTTTTCACATTTACCAATGCTTGTTGCGTTCCTTATGTGTTTAAAGGACAAGGATGCAGAAAATGATGTTATTGATGGCATCACCATGGCAACAGTTCTTTGGAATAACACATTCTGGCATTGTTATTCTGCACACACAAAAAAAAAAAGGGGACTTTCTTTTAAGCACAAACAGATTGTGCCCCTTTTAAATGCACCCATGAACTTTGCTTTTCTGAAGATTTACAGACTGGTTTGGGGCAGAAAGGATTCTGACATCATTTACCTCTCTGTGTACATCACATTATGGTGTTAAAAAAAAAAAAAAAAACCACTTCGGAAAAGACAGTGGTTTAGAGACACAGTATGGGAAGGATACATAAACATTTCTTTGATCAGAAAGGAAAAATAACTTGAAAGAATTTTGAAATTTATGAGCCTAGGACCAGACTTACTAAATAATCAATCAAGAGACGGAGGAGACTGGAGGAACCAAACACTCTGAGATTATTAAAGTAGCTATTTAGTTATGCCAATATTCCAGATCACATTGCTTTTACCCAGACACTATACCTCCCTCTGCCAAGGGCAGCGACTCCCTGAAATCCTCCCTTTTCTTTTCCTTTGCTTTACTCTTTCAGGAGTTGCTATTTAAAGATGAAGCAAAGTTTAAAGCAGGTTGTAGTGCTGATTGTGTTTTGTTTCTCCTTTCTTGTCCTTACCTTTTCCTTCCCTTGCCATTTATTCCCCTTTAACATCAGGTGCCAGGTCTATACTGGCAGTGCACATAGGTTCTGGGCTATCTTACAGAATTGTTATTTTTTTAGAGAATCCTTTTCTATGTGTGAGAAGGTAACAGAGACTATTGGAAAGAGTTTCAGCAAGCCTCAGCTTCTCTTGGTAGCTCTGCAATGTGGAAGGCAGATTGAGAATTCAGACCTTTCTTATGTTCACCAAAAAGCCATCATACAACCACAAGCTGGTCACAACCAGCATGGGACAGATTTCAACCAGTCTTTTTTATTCTCTTCTTGGTCCTGTGGGAATTGATGACATTTTCTGGCAATTTTGGAATCTGTTTCCTTTCCTTGCTTTCATGGTTTCTCTCTTAAACTTGGTCCATTCATTCTCATCATTCTCCTGAAACCACAGCACCTTTGCAGAACTGCAAATCTGTGCTCTTACTGCTGAAAGAATGAAGTTCAATTTCTGATACATGCCCATTTCTAAATCTCAAGACAAAACCCCTCTCCATGTGGTTTCCTGGCTGCCACTCAGAGCAGGAACATCTTGTCAGAGATCAGACTGCAAGTCTGCCTTCTGAAGATGCTGGCCCTAAGCACATTTCAGATCCAAACTGAAAAGACATGTAATTGCTAAACAAACTTGAATTTGTTTATTTTATAATATTACCAGCAGCTGTTTTCTTGTAATATGTCCAAGATTTCTCCAGGCAACCTACTTAATAGTGTAGAATTCTGTTTCCTTGGGTCAGTTTGCCTGCTTTATTTGTTTTCTTTCCAACCTCTGTTGGGGTGAGTTATAGTCACTGAAACAACTATTTTTTCCTAAATCTTTAGGCAAAACCAAGTAACTTATTTCAGGAATGAGGATGGCAAGAAAATATTGTATTAATTCAGTTAGCAGGATGAAAAGCGTGCGATGTTTATATAGATGATGCCATTTCCAGCATGTCCAGTGTGGGGTTTCTCCCCTAGCTCCCAAGGTCTCTTCCCAGATGGATGCTTTGTACCTGTGATGTTGTGATCAGCTGAGGAAGGGCACCTGCCTCACTCAGCTTCACCCTCCATTTTCTTGCTGAAGAGAGCAAATCGTGGTGGGGGTTTTGATCCTCAAGAAAGGACATTCTGTTTTGAGATGAAAACATCTTAATTCTCTCACTGGGGAGCAGAGCTCACCCAGGCATTCCTCCCATCCCAGAATCAGGTTCTGATTAGGGAGCCAGAAGTGTCCAGAAGGTCTGATGCAACTGTGCAGCATAAAGGTCAGCTCCAGGCTGTTGGAAAGCAGTCCTTTGGCTTTAATGGTCCTAAGATCTGACCGTATGTATTTGTTGACTCTAACTGGGTTGTTTAGCCAAATGCTGATTTTCATCACCCTTGAGATCCTGGAGTTCAAAGGCAAAGGCAGGGACACTCCCAGGTGTAGATGGGGAGCTGCTTCCCACAAGCCAGGCAAAAAGTTAACAGTCTGTTTCTAGATGACAAAAACTTACATGCATAATGTACCATTTGGCTTGGAGCAGCCATCTCACATTTTCACTAACATCATGTTCCTGTCTCCATCAGAAACTTGGTGTCTTTTGCTTGGCTTCCATTCCTCACAGAGTGAGAACTCTGTGAGAGGAGCTGTCTTTGTCAGTTTTCTAAACTGCCTGGTCATTGACCAGTGTGTTTTATTGTAGCACTGCAGTTTCTTACACAATTTTTAGAAAGAGAACAAAAAAGAAACTCCTACGATGTTAATAGTTTTCAAAACAAGTAAAATGAGAATGCTTGTTTCCTCTTGTGTTCTTTCCTCTCTCTACTGCTGAAGAGGTATGTTATATATTATGCAGCTTAGTAAGAGATCTCACTGTGTACCTTGTGTTAAAATTAACTTATGAACAAAAGATTGTAATGTTATTATGTAGTTTTGAGTGTAAAAAAGATTGAGTGTGAATGATGCAGATGCTACTGGGCATGTCAATGTGTGTGTGGGTTAAGTTCAGGATTTCCTGTATCTCCTTAGCACATGTAGTCTGACAATATTCTGAAAGTTATTGATGCAATTTAGTCTTTTTGGGGTCACGTTTGGAATCAGCATGTTTATTTGAAAGTTATAAAAACAGCAGCAGTATAAATACAGAGCAAAATCATGGCAACATAGAGAATAGTCTAAGCATATATGATGAGCCACACAGTAAAATAATTGCTAAAGGTCTTAATTAAGATGAGAACAGACAGTGTTAATGAGAAATAAAGGCTGATCCATGCTTTAGTTGTCACAGTCAGCCTGATTTAAGCACTTTCAGGGCCATTGAGCTGAAAACATTTTTAGAGCATAATACAATGGAGAGGCCATTATATCAGACTGAACATTTTGCAGAACAGCACTGTTAAGAGATTTGTGATAACTAGATGGCAGACTGGATTAATGTAGTAGACTCACATCCAAATCTCTCCTAGGCCAGGAACAAAAATGAGTGTGGACTGTGGGTATACATAACAGTGGCTGTCACTCTCCCATGAACAATCTTTTGTAACTTAGAGTCAGAAAAAAATCCAGGAAGGCAATAGAAGAGAGTTTCTCAAGTCATATCTAAAATGCTGAGAGAGGATTTAGTTTAATTAGATCAGTGTTTTCCTTTCCTAAGTGACATTTCCCTTCCTGTTTATATTTTCCATTAGAATTTGTTTTGCTCTCTGCAAGGTGAATTTGCTGAGAGTGTGTCTGTGTTTCAGAAGTGTATCTGACTGTCTGCCAGCACTGCTGAAGAGACATGCACCCATTCTTGTGCTGGCTTTAGAGATTACCTTGAGCAACAGCATTTGGGATTAAGACACTTCTTTTATTACCAGTTAATAAGTAAAACCTAGAACATTTCAACACCGGACATTTTAGTGTCATGTTGAAAAAGTAAGGATTTTTTGTGTGTGTATTTCTCTTGTGTATTTTCTTTTGTGTTCTTACTGTTGTAAGAGACTCTCTCTTATCAACACTTAGTCTTTCCCTTCATTGGGAGCCAAGGGTTTCTCACTGGACCCAGAGTCCCATCAGTTCTAGAAGCTGGGACACCCTGAGCTCTGCAAAAATCACGACAAGCTGGGAACAGCTCCTTGTGCTCCAAACCAGAGTGAGACAGATGTGCACACAATGGGAGAGAGAGGGGGGTTGCAAGTTCTGTAAATAGTTCTGTAAATACCTTCTGGTTAGGGCTTGGGTGGGAGATCCATTGTCTGCTCCTTTGGCCAGGCTGTGTAACACACTGAGGTGAAACTGCTGTGGGCATAATTCTGTGCTGCCTTGGGATAATTCCCTGGGTGTCCTCCCTCTGTCCTGGTTCTGCATTAGTCAGCTCAAGGCAGGGGCACCCCGAGAAGCACAGGGCACCCCTTGGTGCCAGGACTCATCTGCTGAGCTGGGGCTGCTGGTGATAAAAACTTCAAATTGCAGAATCCTATGCAATTTTCCCATGATAGCGTTTTTTCTATTTTTATCTGAACAAGTAGTTTTCCACTCCTTCCTGCAAATAAATAAATCAAATTTGGCCTTGATTGTGGCAGTGGGATGGAGCACACTGCCCAGCTCCCCCTCGTCCTGGGGCTGAGCAGCAAGGCAGGCACTGAGAGGTTTAAATCCCCCTTTTCCACTAGGGAAGGTTTTCCATGCTTTATTCACACTCTGCTCCCCATATGGGAAAAGCATGTGCACGTTAGGTGGCTGCTAAAAATTAACTAAAATACTGCAAGCTTTCCTTCTCAGGGGGCACAAGCCAGGAGAGATGATAAAACTCAAACATCCCAGTGCTCCTGAGTGGGAACTCATCAGAGCAGTTCTCCACTAGCAGCAGTGCACCTTCTGCCAGTACAGGAAAATACTGCAGGTGCTTTATGGATTTCTAGTTGATTTTAAAGTTTGGACTGCATCCTGCTCAGGAGAATATTGAACAAAGTCATTTTGGAACTATTTTCCTCTCCTATTTGTATAGAAGCTAAGATGAGTACTAGAAAGATACTTAGCATAGTTTTGTATTTTTAGTGTTACTTATGTGCCATATCATTAAAGATTCAGTTTAAAGTATTGTTTGAAGAGTCAACGTGCAAAAAAGTAAACGTTATCAATAGTGATTCATAAATTATTTGTGTATGTAGATGGGTACAGAAGACATCTGGACAAATACTGTCTGAATTTGCTGAAAAATTAGAATTTTGAGTGATTAAAATTATTTGCAAATTAACACAGTTTTGGGATAGATTGAATTTTTAGCAAGGTAAAATATTAATTTTCTGCATTCTTATTTCACTAATTTTTTCAGGCTAAAAAGGTTTTGTTTAGAAATTTTTTATAAATAATTTAATTTTTAGGGATTTTGAAAAATACTGAAATAAAAATGAGAATTTTTGTTGTGCATGAGCTGCTGCTCTTGACTGAAAAATAATGGTCTTTCATTTCACCAGTAAAAACCTTACATTTTCTAAAATAATGGTTTTCAGGCTCAGGAGGTTTCTGTGATGGTCTCGGCTAAACATAGAACTGAAATAGTTTTTTAGACAACTCTGATTAATATAATAGCCAGAATAATTAATAATACAGTAACTAAATATTGTGCTCTTACACACAAAACCCAGGCTCACTTTTGTTTCTAAGTGTAACAATTTCGATCTTCAATTGGTTTTTTTTAGCAGTTAGTCAGACAGACGGTTTCTATCTTCCCATAAAGGCAGATATTCAGTATCTGCAAGTAAACACTGAAAAATCACTTGCTTGATTACACTTGTGGGCCATTAAATATCTGCTTTCATCTCTGTAATTCCTCTGCTCGCCGAGCTGGGCACTGGGACTCAATCAGCCATGTGTTATCTTTCCCAGATCCCTTTCGGAGCATAGCGCAGTGCACAGGAATGCAGTTTGTCAAACACATTGTGTCTGAAATCCTTTGTTGGGAGAAGTGGAGAGAAAGAGATTATAAAATGCCTCAACCCCTTCAATAAGGCCATTCCCAGGTTTCTTGGATCTGTTGGGCCAACAAAGCGTCCATACCTCGCTTTGATGTGCAGGATGGTATATTGGAGCATAGAGTGGCTATTGTGGCTCAGAGCAGCATCTGCTGCCCAGGCTGCACTTTACAAAGAATAACTTACTTGGATATAGTGACTTGCTATGTTTTGGCAAGTTTTTAGGCTCAAGGACGACACAGAGGGGGATTTAGAAGAAATAAATGCATCTGTTGTCTATAATACTGGTTTTCGTAGGTGGTGAGATTTAAGACCCTGGTGTGTTTTGTAGGAGAGGTGAACAAAAATACCCAATCAGACTGGTGATGTGTGTTTTTCATTACTCTGCTAATACAAACCTGAGCAGTGTGAATACCTTCTTGAGGCTGTTAACTTCTGTCACCCTGAGGCAATCTCTGACTGACTTTCTGTAGCGTTTCCTTCTCAAAATTCTAGACACAAAAAAACATTTATTTGCGATGTATTGGCACTGTAGGTTTAAGTTGAACATTTTGCACTGGAGTAGTTCTGAGAAATTAGCCTAGGATAGGTAGGAGCAGACACATTGCAAAGTGCCAAATGAGTTGCAGAGTCCACCCTGTGTTTTGGGCAGCACAGGCAGTTTTCAGCACAGCAAGCTGAGTTACAATGTGAATTCTCTGCCAGTGTGTTCTGAGAGAATTTGTCTCTCCTTTACAGGTCAGATATCCAAGGGGAAGTCTGGGAAGGCTTTGTAATGCAAATCTAGCTAGCCTTCGTTCACACAAGGAATGTTAGATGCTGACCCACAAGAACTGAGTTCAAGATTTCTGTGAATATGTGGGATTTGAATTAACACCGTAATGAAAGGCTCTGGGAGTATAAGGTGCATTCAGTATCTAAATCACTGACACGGTTTAGGAAGCTAAATTTGTCTCTGTGATGATTAAAAGTAAGCTGGTTGATACTATTCCTTGGCATAAACATTAGCAGGAATGCACCCATGGCACTTGGATGTTTGTTGAACAGCTGGTGTGTTTTGTTTAGTAGAGTCAAAGAGAAAAGTGGTAGTAGGTTTGTTGGAGATGTGCTGTGTTTATGGCAGATGACAGAGAGCTGAGATGTAAAACAAATAGCAAAGAAATGGATCCAAGCAAAAATGCTTGGTTATGATATTTGGCAGATTTTGTGTGTTGGAAAATATAAAGCACATTAACAGGCATATAAAAATGCACCAGACAGCAACAGCCATTGAATTTATACAAGAAAAAATAACAATGAGATGACTTATTCAGCTCTGTGGGACAGACAACTTCCTGGGCTGTCCTTTAAATCCCTGATATTTTCCTGAAAGATTAGAATATAGATACAGAATAGAGAAATCCCAAGTTTCTACATGAAACAGAGACACACAGTAGTGCTCATATTTGCCCCAGAGCATGTTTGTCTTTTATTACACTGTTTTGTTGACTACAGATCTCTTTTCAGCTCTGTTCTTTTGTCTTGTGGAACACAGTCCAGGTGAAAAATAAAAGTTACAGATAAAATTATTAGAGTTCTGGATATGCATAATTATTTTGTAATTTCGTTTTAATACTAATATTTTCTATTTTTCTTTCCTTTTCCACAGAGGGCATGAACTGTATGAACAAAGATCATGGGTGTGCACACATCTGCAGGGAGACACCCAAAGGTGGGGTTGCCTGTGAATGTAGACCTGGCTTTGAACTTGCCAAAAACCAGAAGGACTGCAAATGTAGGTAGATGAAGATTAAATTTCAAATGCCCCAAAATGTCTTTTTTTTTCTTCATTTTTGTTATGTTCCAGAAGAAGTTAACTTTGTCTTGGCCAAAGGTGATTTGCCATTTTAATAATGTTTTTTTGCTGTAGAAGATGTGTTTGGGGATGGATAAAGGGGATTGGATAATAGAATGTTGGCAGTGGCTCAGTTATCAAAACGATAACGTTTCTGTTTTCCTATGAATGCAGAAAAGTGGAGGATCAGTTTAATCCAGACTTTCCTTGTAAAGCAATGCAAATAAAGCACAGTGGATTCTGGCTTGCAGTATTTTGTAGGTCCACAAAGGTGGATGCAACAAGGAATTTAATGATAAACCCACTAGAGCTATCAAATTATGAGTGTCAGTTCCAGCTTTTTGAAAAGACAGAAATGATTGCACTAGTGTTGATTCCACTGCTCACAGCCTAGGATTATTACTTGGAAAACATGCAGCTTCATCATACTGTTCTTCAGAGAAATGCCCTGAGTGGTATATTCTTGAAGCTGGGATGCTAAAGATGCAAATACTCCTTAGCCCACAAAATTAGAACTTGCTCTGTACAGGTTCAAATAATTGACCTCAGCAGCATCGTCTGAAAGCTTCAGAACTGAGTCTGATTGCTTCAGTGAGGCAGATCTGAGGCCAATAGCTTCCACTCCTACTTGTAGCTTTGAGAAAGACAAAAAAAAAGTGCAGTAAAGCAACATAAAGTGTTTGCTGCTTTACACAGGGCCAGTATTTTTGAGATAGTCTTTCTTACACTTCAGTTTTTTCTCCCTGAGATCTCCACTCTGTAAACACACATAGATGGTATTAGTGCCCAAGTACAAAGTCACTTTTGAATGTCATAAAGAAATGCCACAGAGTTTTGTACAGCCTGATTTCTGCTCTATATTAAGAGGCTACACAGGGCCAAAGGCAAAAGCACAGAGAAAAATGCCTTTATGGTAATTTTCATGCTCAGTGTTTATTAGAATTGAATATTGCGTGCTGTTAATTGGAGTGCAACGTCAGTTATATTGGTGAAGCGTGGGAGGATGTTTACTTATGCTTTTATTATTTGTTTCTTCAAATTCTTAAATTCTTTGGGAGTTTCAATAATAGATGGTGGGAGGAGGATTAGAGCCTTTTCTGGAACATTATTTCCAAATGTCTCAGGGTTTAATAGAGTAAAAACTTCACTTTTTCTGTGCCCTCTGGTGTTCAAATTGTAGTTGGAAGTGTAATGAACTTTTGGTGACAGACTTCTAAGTAGGGACACTGAGTTTTCCAAGGCTGCAGAGCTTACCTTGAAGCACACCAACCTCTAAACCCACAGCACAGTCTGCAAGTATGATCCAGAGTCTTATTTAAAATAATTACTTCTAGTCCTTCCAAATGCACAGAGGTACAGATAGGCTGGGACAGTAATTGTGAGATTACAGCTCGCTATTCATAGAAGCCTAATAGTGAAACCAAATCTCAACTTTAAAAAAAAAAAACCAACACTTTTTCACAGCTAACCATTTGGCTTAAATCCTGCCCTCAGTTATGCTGGTTTCTCATGGCCCTCCAGGAGTCCATGCCTTGCAGGGTTTGTCAGAGCTTGCTGCTCTGGTTTTTTCGTGTGAACAAGTGGCAGAGAGCAAAATACCTCTTAGTGCACCTCGCCCCTTTCTGGGTGAGTTTTTATCAGCCAGTTTGCAATTCAGGCAGACCACTGGGAGAGGTTTTCAAATCTATTGGCCCAAAACCTTTAGTAACAATTCAAGTCTTCCTCAAAAATGTTAAAATAAGTTAGAGAGCAGAAACACTTGGAGGAAGGCTCCATGCTTTTTATGCATGCATCCCATGATTACATGCTAGTTCCATAATCACATCCCATCTTATCATTTACCTCCTCATGCTGATAAGGCAGTCACCCTTGCTTCATTCAGTGTCCATGATGGTCAGTGCTCATTAAACAGGTTTGTGTTCAGTAGCTTCCACTCCATAATTTGGTGTCATACCTTTCCTGTTGCACAGGATTTAAACTCTATTGTGATCAAAAAATTTTTCATTCCCTTGTAGATTTTCCCATGATATTCATTACTGTAATATTAAAGTGCTTTGTAGACATTTGTAATGTATTTTCAAAATACTCTTCTCAAGTTAAAAAGTACTGCTTTGCCCATCCTACAAAAGAGAAATTAATATAAAGATATTAATGTCAAAGTCATTTAGTAGTGATAGGTTTTTAAAAAGAGCCACACAGAACCCAGATAGGAATTTCCAGCACTTTAATATGTTCCAAGCCAAACTGCTGATGGCTCCAGGTGTAGTTGCAAATGCAAATAGAGAAAGGACTATTAAGCCAGTAATTTTTAATAGGAGAGATTCAAGTGACTTACCAAGCTGTGAGTAGGAATTCCACAGTGAAGGCACAAATAGGTTAGAGTTTTTAGGGCTCTTTTCACTGTCTGAACAAGACCATTCTATCTTGACAGTCCGTTTCTGGTTTGCTACTCACTCTGCAGCAGAGGAGAAAAGATTCCCAGCTGTTTCCACAGCCCTGACTTTCCCCAGCTTCACTAGGCACTAAGTGAGACAGGAGCATTTCAACATTTGTCATTAAGGAGATTACCCTGACACAATAGGTCTATGTTTAAGTCTGGTATTTTGCAGCTTTTGAGTGCTTAACATTGCAGCCTTTAAGGGTTTCTTAGTTTAAATTTTAAGGGTGCAATTTCTAGTTGCCCAACGTGTTGAGAAAGCTCTGAAGTGCTGAGGCTGAAAGGGACTCAAGAGGCTGTGTAGAAATACATCAGGCAGAATCCCACAGGTCCATACGTGACTCCCCAGATGAGCTGCATCCTGTAGATCCAAAGCATCAGGAAACTTCAGCTTCTGGAGTTTACTGCTACTCCTGTAAACTACTTTCATGGCCTCTGGGGTACACAAGCCCAGAAGAAGATTATGCTTTGCCTGTAATTTTTATAGATGCATGCTGGCAGCAGAAAGAAGATGCTGCAGAGCAGTCAATTTGCCTTCAGATTATGTTGAAAAAAAACCATGGGAATTTACCTCTTCTTTCTACATCTGTATCCATGATAGATACCAAGATCCTGCCTCTGAGCATGATTGCATTAGAAGTCTTTGATAAACTGAAGGGTTTTTTCCTCAAACATCAACAAACCAAGTCATTTTATGTTCCTCTCTTTCTTAGCTGGAAGCTTTAAAATAAGAGGAAGTCTAGAGCAGATTCACATATCTGCAAGTTGCAATCTGAAAAAGTTATAAACAAGTAAAAGCTGAATCTTTTAATGAAAAATGCTGGGTAACCCTACCTACAGCTGTTTCTATCTGCCTCTTTGGATAATAAGGATTTAAGTGAGCAGCAAAGCCAGAGCAAAGTAACTCTAAAAATCCTGTCTGGTACTTTGACAATAAAATGCCAACCTCCTTATGCCAAGTGTCAGCTTTTCAGCTCCTGCTGACAGTGTCCTCATGCAACTGTTTGCTGTCAGTACAAAGAGCCCCAGAATGTTAAAAATGTAAAGCCATACTAGAACAAATCATGTAAACAGTGTTGCATGCACAGCTTTATCACATAGAGGTGTCCATATATTTATGTAAATTATGTATTTAATGGCCAATTTAGTTAGGAAACAGTGCAGTTTTCAAGTGATCTGGAATGACAGTGTGCTCATTTGAGAAGCCCATTCTACAAAAATGAAATATCTATCTTGTGAAAAATTCAGTGGCATCTGAGCCATGGTGTTTATTTCAATCCACATGTGGACAGGATCAGGACACTGCTGTCTTGGGCAATTTTTTAGATTACTGAGTAATAAATGCTGGATTAAATAATTGGCCATATGTTTTCAAGTACCTCTTGTCATGGCCATGTAAGATGGAAGAAACCAGAAAGAGGGTTCTGTGAAACTTCAGAGAAGCACTGAAAACAGGATTTAGATTAGAGTCAAGCCAAATTCTGGTATTTTCTGTCTTCTGGAGAGTTTAGCATGGAATATCATTATCAATACTTAGTGGAATATGTACATTAAAATCCTTCTTGTTCCTTAGAATGTCATTTCTCTTTCAGACAGTTGTTTCTCATTTTTCCTGATCAAAATGCCATTTCTAGACTAGTCCATATACTTCTCTGGGTGTGAGCACTGGCCCATGTGCCAAGCTGTGTCTCAGGACTGTTTGGCTCAGCCCAGTCAAACTGAATAAATGCTGCTGGTTGTTGCTGTTGTGACAGCACACACGACATAGACTCCTCTGAATTTTTCTCAAGGCTGCATGAAGAAAGAATGATTTTATTTCTAGGGTCATTCCCTTATATACAATTTTCCACAGACCACTGTGATTGGTGAACAAAAGACAAACCTCTTCACCCACCTTGGTCAAACCAGAGGGACAGCAAGAGAGAATCCCTCCTCCCAGAAAGAATTCACAGCCTGAATATATGAAATATATTATTGGATTATTTTATATTATTATATAATATATGAATTATATAATATGAAAGGTGTCTGGCCAGCCCAGCAGCCTGAGCCCTGCAGTCAGTGGAAGGAATTCATCTGCTCTGGAGGCACTTTGAAGCCCAGAGTCAGCCCCAAAGCTCTCTCTCCATGTGGAGGAGTGCTGGGAGAGCAGGCAGGTGCTTTGGCTGCCAGCTCTGGCTGTGTCCCCCAGAGGGTGGGTGTCGTTTGTAGGGCTCCTCTGCTCTTGTACACAGCATTTCTCCCACTAAGGGAGAGAGCCCAGCATTTGGACTGCACTTAAGGCACATGCAAATGCTGAAGAACTGCCAAAAGATGGTGTTACTCTGGTTTTAAATCTGCCATGTGGGGATAAGTTCTGAGTTCTGACAGATATGTGAATTTTCTCCTTTGGTTACCAAAAGAAAAAACAAAACAACTCACTGTTTTCCATCCCTTTCATTTTAACATGATTTATGATATTTGAAGGTGATCTCTGTCTGGTGGAATTTACCATTTTGCCTCTGTTTGCCTCTTTAATGTCATAGACTCTGAATGAGCACAAAATTGTTAGCAGAGCTGCAGAGTCCAAATTAATCAGAAATAGTTTTTTAAATTACACTTTGTGAATTCTCATTAATATTGCTTTAATTCTTTCTGACAAAAATGGAGTAGATCTGGATGTCCATTTGCTTTTAAATAACTAATGATTTTCTTCCTCTAAGCAAGAGAAACTACCCACTGTGTCACTGCCACAGAATGAGGGCTGGAAGAAAATTGAAGTGACATATTTTAAAACTGGATTTTGTACCAATTTCACCTGTGGAGCTGTCAAACTTCAAAATGTTCACTCAAGTTACTTAAATAAATAAATAAATTGTAGTCTAGACAGAAATTCAAATCCTTCAAAAACATGATTTTACTAATGTTTCTAGGAGACAGGAAAAGGAACTGACCTACATGTGCATTCGTGGGCTGGGTAGAATGGGAACCAGTAACTTTAATATGCAGGGAAGCTGTAAAAGTGTGTGATTCTGCAGGATTTGCTATAAATGCCATCAGTCTAGTGCAATTTTTTCAGATAAATATAGCAAGGAAAAGTTCCTCATATTACGTGGGTCAGGCAAGAGTGTTAAGATATTTTCATCTCTGCCAGCAAAGGCTTTCAGCAAGGAATGCCAAAAATAACCACTGCAGTCATATTTTTTAAATACACACTTTGTTGATGATTGCACTTTAAAATCCTCAATAAAAATACTGTTGGCTAGAAATGTGTTTAAACATCTGGCATAAACAACACCTTTAAGTTAATTTGTGATGGCACTGCAGTCCAGCAAGGATAGAAACTCCCCATAGTCCTAGAGGCATATGGGGTCAAGTAATAAACATGTCTTAATTGGAAAGGTGGGAACTTTAAGAATAGAGAATTGACATAGAATTTTGTTCACTTTGCATCAAAAATAAAAGCCAAATATTACTGTGTATTGAAGGGAAAAAAATGTTGCTTCCTTTGGATGCAAAGCAGACTGATTTGCTTCAGCTATTTTTTTTCACAAAAATTAATTATTATGTAAGCTATAAAAGTAGAGGAGGAGAAAGAATGCCTGAGGGTGGATGTTGCTCAGGGGGTTTTGTAATGTAAGAAACTAAAAAACTTCCTTGCAAGTTTAAGATTCTTATGATTTGGGCTATAGTCTCTCCTCTATCTGGTTGGACTGAACCACAATTTCCATTTTCCAGTCTAGTGCTCAAACTGTCAAGCTCCAAAAAGGGAACATGGATCGGGCAGGTCTCCCCATCTTTCTCACTGCCATTTTTTCCAGTTGGAAAGAGCAGTGATACTGCTGGAAAGTGAGCTGGGAATCCAGGCAGTCTCTCTTCTCAGGGATTATTCTTGCCATTCGTGGCTATCCCCTCCCTATCTCAGCAGCTCAAGGGTTTTTATTCCAAGTGTCCAGCAGGAAGGACCAAGGATTCTTGCACCTGTAGTGGCCTCAGGTCTGTGCTCACTGGAGAGGTGGACAATTCCCATTGTGATCTCTGCCAGAATTCAGCAGCTGAAATTGTAAACTTGTGGTTCCCATGCTGGCAGGAGGTTTTAATGGGAATTCTGTTGGGTATGCTGTGGTGGGTCTCCCTCAGTTGCTTTTTTTAGAACTGTTCCATTTTAAGCTAAATACTTCAGTGATTACTGGGAGTGACATGGCTGCTCAGCACTGAGGCACTCACACCAGAGGTGGGATATTTCATTTCTAGTTACTGTGATGGAAAATTCCAGTCTACTCCATTTTCAGGAGCTAGAATTAAAGCAGGGCCACTGAGTTCAGTGGGAAAATAGATGAACTTTGCCCTCCTGCATTAGATACAGCCTCAGATTTTAGTTAAATACATGATTTTCAAATCCTGGTAATCATTATCTTGGTTTTACTGTATATTGCAACTTGCTAACCTGCCTCTTTTGTAAATTCTTATCTAGAAGGAAAATTCTGCTAAGATCAATGTGAGGAAGCTCCTTCTGATTACTGGGAGTCAGTATTTATTTAAATGTAGTCTGCATTTAAATTACCATAACATTTCAAAACATTTAAGTCCTCTGAAATGATGAGCATATAACCAAATAATGGCATATTGGATTTCCCCCATATATGTCAGTATATATTTATCAGTAAAGAAGCTAGTTGATATAAGACAGTAAATTGAGTTCAGAAATCAGTCAGATCAGAACTGTTATTCAGCATCAAGGTGTGCAGCTGCAAAGGATGAAATGACACAGGGGCAAGTGAGAGGCTTTATTAAATGGTGCTAGCCAGCTTAATATTTTAAACCTGGTTTGTCTTAGCTGGCAGAAATTAAATCCATCGTGTGACAAAGGAAATTAATTGAATCTGATCTATTAATTCGTGCAACCTTCAGAACTCTGCCTATACTCACAAAAAATGTTCGCTTCAACGTGTGTTTAGTACTTTTTCACCAGAGGACATTTGAATTGCTAAAAGTTGTGTTTCACTATTTTCTTGAAAGTGACAGTGGCATCTCCAGTGCTTCCTTCCTGGCCAAGGCCAGCACCTGGCAGAGCCATAACAACTCTGTACTTTTTGTTGCAGAGAAGAAAAAAAAAAACCAACCCAAACATTTCCTGTTTTATTTTTAAACTTGTTGCTTTAGGGGGGTCAGCACCTGATACAGTAGATTTCAAGAGTTTTGTGGTTCTGTTCTTGCTGCTTGGTCTCTGCTTCCTCTACTGAGAGAATGAAGGGACAACAAAAGAGAAATGCTGTCTAAGACCTGAGACTGTCCATTTGTATTGGTAGACTGTTAATTTCCTCATGGATATGAAGCACGTAGCTTTTAGGAAGACATGGAAAGGAAGACATGGAACTGGCTAAGAGTCACACTAAAATTATTAATACAAACAGACAGGGCAAAATGCTTTTATTTTTCTTTCTCTCTTTTTTTGTTGCTGTATGGACTGAGGCAGGCAGAGGGGAGGGGGCAGAAGGAAGAAACAGAAATAATTGCAAGCACAAATGTTATGTTGCCTTATGTCTTGGTATGTTACTGCTCTTCTGTGTTCTGAAAGGCTCTCAAGACTAATTGGTTTCATTGTCATTTTATTTATATATACATATATACACATTCATTTGGGGCTTAACTAGTAACCTGTAACTATGGGAATGGAGGCTGCCAACACACCTGTGATGACACAGATACTGGTCCTGTGTGTGGTTGTCATCAGAAGTATGCCCTGCACTCAGATGGCCGAACCTGCATTGGTGAGTACTTCTCTGCAGTTTCATTTCGGGCTGCTCACAATCCAGCTCTGTGTGTGTGTGTGTGTGTGTGTGTGTGTGTGTGTGTGGCTTGACAGAAGGGTGTTCCAGCAGCTCCTGGCTCAGCCAGGCACACAGAGCAGTGTGTGTGTGTGTGTCCTGTCAAAATAATCATTAATGCAGTACCCCTTTGTTACCTGCTTGTGACTTTTGTTCCTGTCGTGGTTGTTTCTGAAGTGCAAAGGCGTAGAGCGTTCGTCACTTGGAGTGAAGGTTCAGCTCTTCAGTTTGCTTCCTTGCTTAGCAAGGTTAGGAAAATTACCTCCCTTTCTGAGCTGTTACCAGGGCAAAGGAGTCATCACTGTGTGCTTTCTTCCCTGGTGTATGTTTCAAGATTCTAAAAGCACTTGTAGTGACTAACCTTCCATTCAGAATATCAGTAGGAAAAAGCCGGTCAAGACACGGAGCATCTTGGCAGATGCTTTGCAAACATTTATGATTATAAAATGTATAATTTGCTTAACACCGTTTCTTTCCACTCCACTTAAAAATAAAAGGAAATTAAAAAGTGCATCTTTGCATAGTGCAAGTTAACATTTGAAAATTCTTACAGATCAGAACCTGAAATCCATAATGGTTTTCATTGGCATTGCGGACATGTTGGCTTTTTTTGTTTGTATAATTTCATGTTCTTACAAATTCTTAGTCATTCCCTGAGGTTGAAAAAACACAGACACATATTTATCATATTTTCTCTCCTGTACTGCAAGACAGAGCATTTGAAACCCATGGAAATCACTCAGTTTCCTTTAGCCAGCCTATCTTGGTCAGATAAATGACAGAAAGCTTTGGGGCTGCCCAGAGCCTTGCTCACTTCTGAGGGCTTTAAGTGCACAAATTGTGGGGCAGGGCGAGGCTTGAGCTGGCAGAGGGAAAGCTGAACGGGGCTCAGAGCTGGGCTCTGCCTTTTTGTCTGCACAGGGAGTGTCTGAGCAGGGGATCTCTGAGAACAGAGGGCTCCATCCAACAGCCCCTGTCCTGTGGCACTGCCAGACGGGGAGAACTTGCGAGAGTGAGAGCTTTGAGAGCAGGGTTTATTGAATGGATAATTCATCTTCTATTTATTGTTGTTCTCTAATATCCTTGGATTGATGTTTTATTTTGTCCAGCATGTAAAACATTATTTTAAAAGCTGTGTACGTTGCATCTATTTTTTTTAATTTTTTTTTCTACTTTTTTTCCCATTTTTGTAATGTAATACATACAACTCCATGTTACATTCCTTGGTCTTGTGATGTAAGTCACATATTACTGCCTGTGCTGATTTTCTTCCCTCTAAAATAGTTCTTTCTCTTAGAATACTTCTAATTTTTTTATTTATTTTTTACATTATTTATTCCTGCTTTCTGGTGATGGTTCCTGATTGCCTGTCTTGTCTGATAACTGACGTTTATTAATTATTTACAGAGAAAAAAAAAAAAACAAACAAACTCAAACAAAAGCCTCTATTGCAGCCTGATCCCATCTAGAACTTGTTAAAAACAAAACAAAACAACTTCTTGTTACCACTCAACCATGTAGAGTTGCCACAAACAAAACCTGCCAGCCTCCTCCTCCTCCTCCTCACTTCAGTGATTCCAGTGTTTGCTGTCTTCAGTGGTGTATCTATTCCAGGCATCACTGAAGGAATGCAAACTTCTGCAATGCCAGATAAATACTTGTTGACCCTTTGTCTAACATATTTTGTCTTTGTTTGCTTGTCCTAACCTTTTATTTATTTTTTTTTTTTTTTATGTTTGCTGCATGTGAAAGTCCCCTCTTGCATTTTCGTTTTTGGTTTTCCTAATGAGCATTTCCCCTTTTCCTACGAACCATTTTATTTACCCAGCTGCTGCTTCTCCATTGCTCTCCCGTATCAGAAATCTTTAATTTTATTTCACCCACTGATCATCTCTTCCCACACTTGTGACTGTTCCTGTGTCTTTCTAATGAAGCATAACCCAAGTCCTCATTTTGCTGTATGAAACTCCTCCATGTAGGATGTCGGAGACCTCTGATGACATCATCCTGCTCACTGCATGCTGATAAAATTACTAAACCCTCTTCTTGCAACATCTTTCCTAGCGTTGAATGTTTAGCTAGTAGTGTTCCATAGACAAGCAGGCAACCAGCACTGCCCAAACTGATCTTTTTTTGTGTTTGTTTGGTTTGTTGTTTGTTTATTTTTGTTGTTGTTGTTCAATTTGCATGCTGTTGTTTCGTTTCTCAGTGTGTCCATGTGCCCAAGGCCACGGTGCCCCCGTGCCCATCCATCACCGGACTCTTCTCGCTCTCTCTCTCTCTGTCTCAGTCCTCTGCCTGCCACTTTCAGATCCTGGTGCCCCCATTAGCCCAGTTTGTCTTTGGTAGTTTGTTTAACTAGCCTTCCTGAATTTTAATTTTCGTCATTAACACCTCTCTGGGGCACCCATGTCAGCTGTCTTGTTCTCCAGTAGAAATCCAGCTTCCTCTGTGTGGTTAATTACTTCTGAGCTGGCCATTCTTCCTTCTCACCCTCTTTCTTCCTCCTTTCCCTAAACACCCTTTTAATTTTTTTCCTGGGTTCTCAAAGGGAATTAACTCTCTAACGGGGATTTAGTGCTTTCATGCCTTGCTTCTTGGCTTTGGCTGTGCCATGCCAAGAAACTGTCTTAGGCAGCGGAAAATTGGGCTTGTGATTAACCAACTGCTCCATGTTTGTCCCTTACTTGTGTTTTAGAGAAGGATGAGGCTGCAATTGAGAGTTCTGAGTACAATGCCACGTCAGTAGCTGATGTGGACAAGCGGGTGAAACGGCGGCTACTTATGGGTAACACTTTTCTTCCACTTCCTTTGTTGTGCTCTCACTTTTGTCTGTGTGTATGTGGGGGGGAGGTTCTCTTTTGGTCTCATTTGGTTTTGGTCTCCTTTGGTTTTGGTTTGGCCTGGTTATTTTTTTTTTTGTTTTTTTTTTAACCTGACTTCATCTGTGTGGAAAGGTCACCAATTTTGTTAAGTTCTCATCTGTTGTACAACTTCATTCCTTGTTTTTAAACTTTTTTTTTTTTCCTAATGCTGCAGCTTTAATGTTCGGTTTTCTCTGCATAGAAAGAAGCTTTTGCCATTAACCTTACTTAGCTTATGCAAGCTACTTTTTACATGTGATTTGTGTGTTTGTGTGTATGTGTTGCTGTAGAATTCCTGAAAAATCTCCTGTTGCAGACCTGCCTTTTGACTTAAAAGTGGATGATGATGATGATGATGATGACAATATAAACCAATATTCTATTCCATCTGTGGTGTTAAATGAACAAGTGTATTTGCCTAATTAAAATTTCCTGTTCTTTTGATTGAAATGTAAACATTATGCCTGGAAATTCATTGATTTCCTTTGTGCAGCTATTTTAGGAACCACTGAAAGATCTCTCCCTAGTGACTAGTGAGCTTCTGTACATTCTTCTTTCTTGACATGGCTTGCTTCTCTGTTCTTGGAGCCTGAGAGTGGGAGAGAGTAGGAAGTGCACTGAACAGTGAAGATAATTCTTTAGCTTCTGCTCTCAGTTAACCCATTGCACACCCTCGTGCTCTCCTTCACTTTACATTTCTGGCTGGTAGTGAGAAGGGCTTTGGGGAGCAGAAAGGGTCCAGTGGCTGGGCCTCTGCCAGACTTTGCATGAGACAAAGAGCACAGAGTAGCACAGACTGCTGAGTGATGCTTGGAGGTTTTCAGGTGGGTTTTTTTCTCTGTATTTTCCACTCTGATGCCCTAGTCGCCTCACAACATTTTTTCCACTGGGTTTTGAACATAGTGACCATTGGTGAGATGTACCCAGTGGACCCACTTAAAAGACAGGGATTCATCACCACAGAAGAGATTCTGGCAGGGCAAAAATCTGCTCTCTTCCCTCAGGGTTACTATTTCTTTTCTTAAAACCACTGAGTCCTTTGCAGCCTGTCCTGGTAGCCTTTGGAAAGCTCAGCTCTGCCTGAGAGCATCCATACTGTCTGCAGTGACCACCTCGAGGAGACCAAAGGCTCCCTTCCAATACTGAGTTGATTGCTGGGTTAATAGTTGCAGTAGGTGGGAATATTGATGAAGTTTCCATATCATTTGTATCTTGTCATCAATGACAAATAATCCATTTACCCAGCATACAACCACGGTGTAGGAAACGGCACAGTGTTATGACTCTGTAATGAATTAGATGACAAGATTGAGAAATGTGGAAAATATTTTCATGTGAGAACCTGGGCATATATTTCTTTATTTTTAGATTATCCACAACTGTTAATTTCCAATCATAGCAAGTGGCCCATATAGTTTTATTTTTTAATGATACACAATTTCAAACAATTTAACCTAACAGAAGCTATGAGACAGCTCATCTTGCTTCACAAATGTGCTGTTAACACTTTTAGCTACAATTTCAATAGAACCCATTGTCTCACAAGAAGTCAGGAAAATAAATGTGCCAAAAGGCCTCTAGACCACTGAAAAATGCAACCCTCTGGGTCTCAATGGTGAGTTTGCCCAGCCACAAATAGTATGTACAGTACTCTCTGGAGGTGCTGAGCAGCATAGTGCACTGTGTTGATGCCTGACCGTCTGAAAAAAATAAATATTCAACCTGAAAAAAAAGCTCACACTGCTTCCAGGAGTCCAGGCAAAATCGTTTAAAAGTTTAGCATTAAAAAGATTAGTAACAGCCTTCTTAATTACATCAGGGCTGCAAGTTCCAAGCTGAACATAACCCCTAGAAATAGGCTTAGGGAGATAGTTTAAAATCCAGTTTGCAAAATACATTGTTGAACTCTTCAGTAGCTCCTGTATTAGCAGGTATCAGCTGAGAGCTGAGAGTTTCTGGACATGCTGTGTTTAAACCACTGATTGCTTAGTAAAACATAAACTAGAGAGGAAAAAGAAATTTAATTAGTGAATGAGATCTGAGCGGGTGGCTTAATATTTAGGGACTTTTCTTATTTGTTTCTGCTGATTTTTGATACTTAGAATTATTATTTTTAATGCAGTCTTGCTAATTTCCAAAGTGTAGTGGCATTTCCATGAAATTCTATATGTCTTCAGATGTTTTCTAAACAGCTGTTTTAGGAAGCACTGGAAGGCTCCCCAGGAAACTTTTTTCCCAGTTTTTCTAAATGAACTGTGATTTTTGACCCTCCTACAGGCAGTCTTGGGAGAGTAGGAAAAGTAGACGACTTTATGTAATATTAGTAATCTGATGAAAGGTGCTTTCAGTTGCAAGGCCTGAGATGATAATTGCTAGTCCCCTGTCATTTGCTGCCTGCTATCAAAATGACTGTGATCTGTAGAACCCTTAAATGTCAGCCAAGGCTCAGAATAAGCTTGACAAGATGATTTTAGGACAGTGTTGCTGCCCAGAGCAGTCATTTTGCTACACCAAGCGTGGCCACCTCTGTGTCTCAGACTGGTTCTATCCCAGTCATGCTGTAGTCCTGTGCCTTGTGGCTAAATCTTAAACAGAAAAAAATTAGATACATACAATTTTCCTGCCTGTTAGATGCATTCTTATCCAGATCTTGTGAGGCAGATGAGAAACTGGTCTTCTCTGATGACCTACAAGAACTGCGCCAAGATGCCTAGGAATTTTCCTCCAACTTTTTTGCAATGTTTGGACTGACCCTAGGGCTTCCAGCTGTCACTTATTTCCCTGGATCAGCAAAAAGCCCTTGGATTCAGAGTCAGGAGTGCTCCCTTTACAGAGCTGTTGTCTGGTCAGTGAACGTTCTTACAGCTCTTTTCCCTCTTCTTCCCTTGGCCATTCCATGGTGGAGGGGAGGCAGTGCAGCCCTCCCTGTGCTCCAGGGGGCTCCTGCAGAGGTTCTGCCTCAGAGGTTCTTGCTGTGAGCTGGACCTTGAGCCACGAGCATTCCATAGGGAGGGAGGACATGGATCCTGGAGAAGGGCACAGCTCCAAAACCAGAGCTCTGAGGCACATTTACATTCCCTTTGTTGCAGAAAATCAGTGTCTTCAGGTCCTCTTAAGCATCTGGTATGGTCCATCTTGCAGTTAATTAAGCACAGCCTTCAGCTCTTAAAATTATGTTCAAATCTCTGTTTTGTATGGTATAGCAGAGTTTTTTTCTGAAAATATTTCGTGTGTTTCTTAGGAGCGTTACAGAGACCTTCTCCATTTTTCTTTACCTTCTTTTCCTTGGGAACCCATTTGCCACAGCTGTTTTTTCTGTCATAGCATCATAGCTTGAGTCTGCCCTACCTGGTTGGAGGAGTGGACTGGTGCATTTCACATAATTTTCAGTCTAAATGCAGAACGAGTGTGAATCACAGTGTATCTGCCCTGCCTACCTGTATGAGAGACATTCTAGTATGGACACACAACTTTAGAAGCACCAAATTTCCAGTTTACCTTACTAATACACTTATCTTCAAAATATTTTGTCCAGTGTCACATCTTCAGCACTGGAAGTTGCTTTTATTCATGTTTCCATTATCTCTTTTTGCTGTTACAGCCCTGAATAGAATTCATAAGTCAAACAGCCCCTTTGCAGATCAGGAAAAGGAACTGTAGAACAGTAAAACGTACTGGAGCCACACATTCTTAACCTAAAAGAATCTTGCCATCTGATGAGAGTTTTCTGTCAAAATCCTTTTTTCTTGAAAGTAGGTTTTGTGGGGAAACTCTGGTTTTCCCAGTGCTTTTGCCTGGAATGATCTTAAGAAATAGGGAGACAGAATGTACACAGACAGAACATAGTTGTTAGAATATTCCTTTGAAATGTGAGGAAATGGTTCTAAAGACCCTTTCCCAGTGCATTGCCACCCCTGTTCAAGGAAAATGTTGGTGTGTAAAGTCAGACTAACTCATTACTGCCTCATGTATGTGTTCCACCCTTGGGGCCACTATTGGTAATCAATAGCCTGATAATACATAGGCATTTCTCAGTTCCAATAAACATAAAAGCATAGAAAATGTGACCTGGGTTTCTAACATGCACTTTAATGCCTGAACTGCCAAACACTGGAGTAAAGAGTGTAGGAGCTCTGGTTTGCCATCAGAAAATTTCCAGAAGTCTTACATTGCTTCATTCCAACGTGAATTAAAAATGGATTCTGCAGACTTTAATCTTTCCAAATAGAATGAGGGTGATACTGTTCCCAGGTTTCTGTCTCAAAGAGCAGGATGATGGACAAGCTAGTGTTTGTTTTCAAGTGTTCTTTCAAAGCAGTTGACTTCTCTCACAGCTACAGCCTACCCAGGGGCTCTTCAGCCAAGAGCACCTTTCCAGTGTGTACTTCAGTACCTAGCTTTGTTGTACTGCCTCCCAGGACTCTTTCCAATTACTTAAAATATGTCTTTATTTTCCTGAATGGCTTTTACCCGACTTGGAAATGCTCACTGTCAGAAAACCAAGCGTGTGGCTCTGTATGCATCATAATCCTTTTGTGCTTTAATCAACAAATTGCAAACGTTTCATTAGCAGGCATATCACTAGGAGGTTCTGTAATTCAGTTACTGACTGTGAAACCAAGACTTTGCTTTAACTCCTTCTGTCAGTTCTACTTTGCTGTATGAAATCATAGCAAACAGGGGGAAGGAATCCCTGAGGTCATTCATGCATTCTCTGTCTCCCAAGGGCAGTTCTTTTCATCTTGAGTTACCGTCACTTTTATTCACTGAGTTTGTGAATGGTGTGCTATTTCCTGTAAAAATCCCTTTTCTTCATTTCTTTGCTGACGAGAAGGACTCTGACCTTATCCAGAATTCCTGGCAATACCTTCCATTGTTTTGCTTTCCCATTTTAAATTAAAGGATTTATCCAAGGTCAGGAGATAATGCTCCTCTGCAATGTTCAGAGCATTTCAGTTTTTCTGAAATGCAGCTTCTCTAACCAGAGAGAGCACCACAGCTACAAGTGTTAATTTTAAGAACCAGACTGGACTCATAGGATGCTTATAAAATACCTGATCCAATCCATCAAGTGACTTTCCCTAAATATGTAGTGTTCCCTGAAGAGGAATCGAGGTTTTCTGAACTGAGAGCCACGGGGTTCATGATTCAGTGTAAGATTCACCTAGTTGTTTCTTCACACAATCCCTATGTAGCAGGAGAGAATTCTCATCCTATTTTTATGCAAATAAAATTCTACCAATCATGAAATTGCAAGGAAATGAGGAGACAAGCATAACGAAGTGAAGAATTCCACATCCTGCATGTTACCCTTTCTGTCTCACCTTTTTCATTCCCTGAGTATGAAGCTCTTTCAGTTTCTCCTTCATCTGTTCACAGCTATTTGTTTCTTTCATTATACTCTTGTGAATGCTCTTTCTCTACCCTTTCAGCATCACAGAGCATAATTTGCATGAGAATGGAATAGTTCTCCCTAAACTGAAAATTGAAATATTTTGTGTGTTCAGTTTCTTCTTGTGCTTGTTGTCCTTTGGGTCCCTCCCTGTACCCTGATCTCCTGTCACATAGCACATGTACCTCATGCACTGCTACTTTCAGTAAAATTCTTTTTATGGATGCCAACAGCAGTCTTATCATCTGTTCTCTGTCTCATGGCTTTCTTACTCATACTGCATATTCCCTCTTACATAAAGGCAAGCTCATTTTATAATCCACAGAATTTTATTTATTTTTTTTTTTAATGGCCTTCCCCGAGTTAAGTTTAAATCTCTTCCAAGTTTCAGGCTTTCAGGACTTGTGCTGTTTTGGTCAGAATTTGCAGGGCATCTTCAGTGTGGGCTTTTTTATTCAGTTAGGTGGTCCTTGTTCTTAGGCATGGTTATGTACTTGGCCTGCTACTAGTGGTTAAGATTATTTCTGGATTGCCTAGATAAAAGTTAGGGGGAAGAGAAAGAACCCCAATCCCAAACCCCAGTGTGTGTGGGATTCAGAAAGAGCTCTCTTTGGTGGAGCTTGTGCTGTGGCACCAACGTGATTGAGCCAGACAGAAAAAAGTGCTTTTTCTGGTGTGAGAGGAGGGGAGGTGCAAATTAAGGACAAATTTGACACTTTGTGTATTAAACTAAATGAATTTAACATTCTTTAAGGGGAGGGAATGGGCACCACTCAGCTGAGCAGGATCTTGCCCTGTCATAGAACTGCTCTAACACCTTACCATCAACACTTTTTCAAAGCTGCCACATAGTTGGCACAATGGAGTCGTGGTATTGGTCCTTATGAGGGCCCCAAAGCACTACAGTGGTGCAGGGAATCATAATAGACAATGGCAATTAATGGTTTCAGATTAGACCACCTCAAAATTCTCATAGCCAGGTATTTGGCTGTCTTTAACAGACATCATTAATCTTTCCTCAGTTGTTCAGAGTTTAATTCACTGTGAATTAAATACAGATAAATAAACTCATTTGTATGTGGTTAGGATAGGTACACAGGTTATCTCTTGATTCAGAGTCAGTAGCAGTTTACAGCAGCTTTAGTGGCAGCACATCTGCTGAGAAGCAGATATTGGGAGTAATTTACTCCTTTTGCCACTCCAGTTGCCTGGAATTACTACTTCAGAGGCAGCTTTTTAGGAAAAACTGGTCTAATTGATCCATATACCTCCTTGGTGCCCTGGCTAAAACTGTGAGTGCACTGAAGCTGCCATCCTGCTTGTGCCATTTAGCTTCAGTTGCATCAAGATCGACTTGTTCATGTGTCTGACCCTGAATTTAAGGCAGTTATTCTGAGCATAAGATGCCATGTTCAGATCTTGTGCAAAATTCAGACCAGGTGCAGCAGGAGATACGATTACAATCTGAGCAGGGTTACTCATAACATTGCTTGGACTATGATTTTCTTGATAGGACGTGATGGATTCCCTAAATTCTGAGCTCCAGGCTACTCCATCAAGAATTGTTCTTGCCTAGCATCAATGTTGACTCAGAACAAGCTCAAAATAATATGGCACAGATTTTGAGAGCAAAGCCCAGTCATCCTGTTTCTGCTGACCCCAATGAGCTTTAGTCCACTGCAAATGAATTCCAAATAAAGGCAGTTTGAATTGCTAGTTTTCTTTAACTTGCCCTTTGGTTAGTGTTATCGTTTGGGCAATCATAGGAGCTAGGTGGTGGAAAAAAGCATTTTCCACTTTCCACTTCCTTTTGGCTGTGCTTACTGCTTACCATGTAAAGATTTTTATAAACCTAAACAGTTCATAAAAATCTGGCAAACTTAGAGAGTATTCTTTGTTTTGGGGGACTGCTGTATGTTTTATCTGCAGCCTACCAGTTACTGCAAAAAATCCTTTTCCTCTGCACGAGGCTTTAAGGCAGGGAGTCAGTCCAGCCTTCCTCTCTGAGTCAGAGGAAATGGCAATCATAAGCCCTACAGAACAGTCATTTAGTTAATCCAAGAACAACTTTCTCTGAGCAAGAAGGTGCCATTTAGTGTCCCTTGATGCTTTTCCTAAGACACAGATGCTGCAAGGCTGCCTTGGTTGGGGGTGATGACTTCAGGGTCTTCCCTCTCCCATTTTCACTTAGGGTGCAGAGTTCTCTTGTTTTCACTGCAGCTGGGTTTTTGTCTTCTGTTAAGACTTCTTTGCCTGTTTTACCCACATTCTTGAGAGCAGCTCTTAATTTACAGTTGTTATCCACTCTTTGCAGTCACTGTGTTATGATCAGGAGTCTGGAAACAGATTTTCTGGGTCCTGTTAACTTCAGACTGCCATGATGAGTAACAAAAGATCAGAGAATCACTTCTGCATATCTCTGCAGAAAGCACCTTGATGTTAGATCCCTCTCCTCTTGGAGTGTTTACCTTGTCCAGTTTTAATTCCTGACCTCATGATTTATTTAAGATTATATAGAATGACCTAGTTAAGACAGATAACTGCATGATCCTCAGATGTATCCCTGCTACTCTCAAGGACCTATGTGATTTTGTTCTGCTTTGCACCATATCTCAGTTCCTGTAAAACTAGTTTGAATCTTAGTCCAGATTGATCCAACAATGAATAATAAAGATTCCAAGATTTGCCTGATTTTGACCAATACCCTTAAAATCATGTCATGTTCTTTCGTTCATGAGATATATTGATGTCACAAAAAT
This sequence comes from Sitta carolinensis, assembly GCA_032173965.1. Taxonomy (NCBI): domain Eukaryota; kingdom Metazoa; phylum Chordata; class Aves; order Passeriformes; family Sittidae; genus Sitta; species Sitta carolinensis. The sequence goes on from JAVUNC010000030.1 coordinate 11,021,807, forward strand.
GGGCTTTATAAAATTGTTGGCTACTTAAAAAAAAAACCCAAAACCATATTTTTATTAGAAGCTTACATTTTAAATTATTATATTTACTTGTTTCATAGAAGAAGCTGAAAATCAGGCTTTTAGAAACATTCTGAAACCATGAGATGTGTTCAGAGTTCCAGGCATTTAACAGTATCCAAAGCCAAATAAATCCCGTCTAGTGTGACTCTTCTTTTTAAGAAAGCAACCTGTTGCCACCTGGTAGAGATTCTGCTTTAGTTCAAAAGCTTCAGGAGAACCTGAAGAGCTGCTCTTTTACTGCTAAACCCTTGCAGGCACTGGAGTAACTTCACCTGGTGACTGAGGCAGTGTTCCTGATCCAGTGCTGAAGGACTTGTGCTTTTTAATTGCATATTTTAATATCCAGAAGCAGTGCATCCCATAGTGCAGTGGAATAATGTTAAAACAAGAGTTCCTATGCATTAAACCATAGCATACTGGTAATTATTTTACTTATTTCTTGTCTGTGGATCCACTGAGCAGATACATGAGAGATTGTTCCAGAATTAGGAGCTTACACTGGAAAAATACAATGTAATGTCTCCCAGACTGCCTTATATAAATAAATGTCATTTTCTTTAGGTCCCTGCTTCTGCTTGAATTTTCTGGTAGGAATTTAGTAGGGATGTAGATGTAGCTACAAACATCACTTTAAATTCAAGTAAGGTCTAATTGTTTCAGATTATGAGCTTTGTCATAATTCAGAAGGAATCTAAATGTCAGTAACATGACACTGCTTTAGTTGTGTCTTCCAGTCAGAACGAAAAAAAAACAAAACAAAAATAATGTGCAAAAAAGTTTGAAACAAACAAAGCAAGGAAAAAAGCTAAAATGTCGAGGTTATCTTTCACAGAGGAAAAAACCAGCAAAAATTCTCAGTAAGATCAATATCACCAGGAAGACTTGATCCAATTTTTATCATCTGTTCTTTCCCTTCCATAGCTTCTCCAGCATCATAGAATAGAAACAAGTCATTTGTTTCAGCTCTTGGCTCGAGGCCTAAAAGTTGCACTTGTGTTTGCAATATCTGCTGAGGTTTGGTAGAGGCGAGGTGAGGGCTGAGCCTCAGACACACAGGTGGTCATGCACTGGCTTTGTGCTCAGCTCCTCCCTTTGATGTAGCCCCTTTCCCACATTCTGCTATTCATGTTTGCTTTCTTTTACCGATGTTTTCTCACGACCTTGAGTTTAAGGAATTTCACCAGTACATCTCTCCAATTATCCAAAGTGTGAGAGGTACTGTCACACGTCCTCTTGCTCACTTGGCTCTTCATTCTGTGAAGAGTTTGTCATGTATGAAAGTCAGAGTTGCTAGGAAGGTTGCGGGGTATTTTTCCTTTTTGGTTTGTTTTGCTAAATCTGTGTGAAAATAAGAAAAGCTGGCTTGATTCCTTCTATTTATACGTAGAAATAACTCTTGTTCATTGAATGACCCTTACCCTATAGATCCAGTCATCCATGCCATGGGAAAAAAAAATTTGTTGTGTCTATTCATTTTCACTGGATGTCATCCAGAAAGCAGAAATATTACTGCTTATGTTCATCTCGTGTTGATGCACTGCAATAAAGGAGTCTTCATATGCCAGAGTTAATCTGCTAACAGAAGATTTACTGCTCTTTGCAGTGCCATGCCAAACGTAGCCTTCAGCACTTTTTCCTCAGTTTTAACCTTAACTCTTTACTCCTGGCAAATCCTCCTGCCCTTAAACTGTGCCCAAGTTAAAATTTTTAAATGACCTGGAACATTTTTCCTTCTCTGAAATGTAAAATGATTGTTTGATATGTTGGTCCATGAGGACACACACACATTCACATACAGATGGAAATGGCAGCATTGTCACTTGCAGAATTCTTCAGGCAGTAGTTTCAATCTGTAAGTTTATAAAATAGCACTTCCCAGAGAAGTAGATGAAAATGAGAACTATATTGCTTAAACAGGTTGAGGTCCTGCAAGGTGAGCAAGAACTGCCTGAAAACCAGGAGCTGCAGACTCAGCTCCATCTTCAGAAAACCTTTCCAGAAAACATGTCAATGCATTTGTTAGCTGTGCTTCCCGGCAGTTATATGCAAATCTGGGTATATATATTATATATATACATTTCTATGCTGGTAGCTCTTTCTGCATGATGTTATTACATGGCAAGCAGACATAAAAATTTAAAATCTATCTATGTGTGAATGTATATGGGCTCAGAGTTCTGCCCCATGCTGTTAATGCATGTGTGCCCCAAATCCATGTCTCAGTTTGTTCTTAAGTGCCAGGAGCTTATTTCACAACTGGTGGAGAGGACTGTGCCAGTGCAAAAGGAAAAAAAAAACAAAACAGTTACACTTTTTTTTCTTTTTTTTTTTTAAAGTCCCTCCAAATGGTCAGTCTAGGTTCACCTTGAGGGCCAAGCACAGGCTACTTTAAAATAAAAATCTTTTAGTACTAGTCAATAGAAAAATAAAGCCTGTTCTGTTCTGTGTAAATAATTTTTGATCAATGTACTGTTCTAAGGCAATTCCCAATTAGCATATCCTATAGCTGATTGTCAGACCCTGTCCACAGGGTACAATTGTGACACAGGCTGTGAATATTCAGCAATAGGAGTCTGTAAATCTGAGTAAGTAATGACAAAGCCTCTTTAGGGAAAGAGGTGAGCTCAGTAGAATAATGGCAATCTTGGGGGGCAGTGGGGTATTTTAATTTAATCAAATCCAGAGCAACTGAAAAAGATACTATTAAAAGGACTTATTCTCTGAAGTAAATACTTTTCAGGAAAATGTACAGTTCAAACTGACGTGCTAAATTGGCATCCTTACATCCCCTCCATTCTGTGGATCAAAGCAGAGTTAATCATTTCCCTTGCCTTTTATCTCTTTTATGGATGTGTTTGTGAGTGTGTGTGCATATGCATGTGTATGCTGTGTGCATGTGCATACACGAGTAACACAAACCAGTGGCAGCCAGGGAGGGGTTCCTGCTTTTGCTGAAATGGAGATTTTGGGGGTTTTTAATCTAGTGGTACCTAATAGTCACTGCCCACTGTAGTAAAAGCTCAGAAGTATTGCAACTTTCTCTTGCCTGTGTTTGCCCAGCCACCCTTCCACATACTACAAGCACTGGGAAATTTCAATGACACAGCTTGGAATGGGTTCAGTGACCTCAATTATGCCCTCCCACCCACTCCAAACTCCTTTCAATTTGCAAAAAGCTTTAAGTGGACAAAACCCAGATGCCTTTTGCTTGTAGTTCAGTAAGAACAGATTGGGCATGTAGATTCTTGTCAAAGTGATATATGTAGTTCATTTTCCATTAACTCTTTCTTAACTAAGGGTTTTAAATTCTCAGTTCCAAGTCTAGCACTGTGCTTTCTACTGTTTTTAAAGTTCATTATGCCTAAAACATCATTTAGAAGTGAACCTTAAAATATCTCAGCTAGACATTGGCTGATACAAAACAGAATGTTTGGTTCTGCTTTTAAAGGCAATCCCTTTTTTTTTTTTTTTTCTTTTAAAACTTGTTTCATATGTAATAACCCATCCTATTGTCTAAGAGAGTTGAAAAACACTAACTAAATGCACTGAGTAAAATCTCTGGTTTGGGAAGAAAAAGAAATCATGGCTTGTGGAAATGATTTACCAGTCAAAACCAGAACCCGGACCCCGATGACCTTGAGCTTGCTTCCGTTGGCTTGCTTAAAACTTATATTGCCTTTAATGCGTTGTGATATTGCCCCAAAGAGGCAGTGGCCTTCCCCTCCCCCAGAGCATTTCATTACACTCCCTTTCTCCCTTCTCTCCCTCTCTCTCTCTCTTTCATTCTGCAGAAACATGTGCTGTCAATAACGGAGGCTGTGATCGGACTTGCAAGGATACCGCGACAGGGGTACGGTGCAGTTGCCCAGTTGGATTTACCCTGCAGCCTGATGGGAAAACGTGCAAAGGTCAGCCTCTGTTTGCTTTGCAATGCATCATTTGCCTTCAGCAGGTCCACTACAAGATGTAAATATTCAGTTATTTGATCAATACTCTTTAAGTCGTGGCAATACTGCTATAGTGGTTGCGATTGAGTTCATTAGCTTTCTCCTTCCCTAATTTTTGTCTATTTACCTGGCTCTGTTGTTTTTCTATTTTTTATTTATTAGAGGGTTTTTTACTGCAAAGAAATGAGATGCAGAGGTCAAACTGTTTCAAGCTGAGCAGAGATTTAGAGGAAAGACCCCGGCTTGCAAAAAGCCTTTAGTTTCAAAGGATATTCTAATACCTTTGTAAAACCTCAGTCATCTAAGGGCGTCTGCATTTGTCTGTTCAGAAAGCCAGTCACAATTGTCAAGCAATACTTTGTTACCTGTGGATAATGAACTGCTTGTTACTAAGTGAAGGCAGGTATTGCTCAGGAAAAAATCCCAGGCACTTGCTCGTTTCTGCACCTTCAAAAGACAAACAGCCAGCTACAAAGGAAAACCGAAATAACATTTACAGATGCAGGAGTCTAAACCACGCAGCTGCTGCTCAGGTTTTACAGCTGCAGAGGCAGCACAGGAGCCTCACTCTGTGTCTTTCATGTGTGTGTGTTAAAGCTGAGGTCAGGGGGAAAGGAGCAGAGAGGAGCATCTGATAGCCCTGAGCTCTCAGCTGAGACAGGGGCAGCTCCCAGATGTGCCACAGGGTCACACTTGATTTGGGTCCATGTTGGTAGGACCAGGCCACCCAAAAACCATTTTCCCATTTTCCCACTTGTGTATTCCCTTTATTTCCCAAAAGTCTTGCAGATGGAGATCCAGGAGGACATGGCATATATTCTTGTCATAGAGAATATTTTTCGTCGCTCAGTGACTTAGCTTGAGTTGAGCTAACTTGCTAAGAAATTATTGTGACTTTTTTTTCCTTCAAATTAACCAGAAATGTCATAATATCTTCAGTCCAGGGCTTGATGTTACTTAAAATAGTAAGACCCACAAAAATAAACAGAAAACGTGTGGTTTCCTCTTGCTCCAGGCTGAAAAATCCCAGTGCTTGGGCATGATCCTGTTAGTATTTATAGAAATAACAGTCCATTTGCCTGTTTATTTGAAAATAAAACATTTAAGCTGCCATCTCACACAATGTTAATAGTTAAGGGTGAGCACACATCAAAACTCAGTCATCTTAGTTCCAGCCACATAAAAATAAATCTTCATTTTTACCAGCAGACTAGCTAAGCCAGAGCAGAACAGTAACAGTGATTCCACCAAGTGCTTAAAAAGGAGGCATTTTAATAATGTAACATACACCTAGGCTTGATCATAATGCTTATTATTGAAGCTGTGTCATGAAAAAAAGAGTAATTCTAAATTTAGACATTTGGCCGGAGAACTTGCGTGAAATGATATTTTTATAATAATCATGACTATAATTATTCCTGCAGACAAAATGAAATATTCTACTGATCCCCAAACCAAATACCTTAGCTCTAAGCTCTTTCACATTTTGCTTTTCCCCTTTTTTATGAGTAAAAAATAAAAGAAACAGAATTGGTATTTTTATGATGCTGCTGATTCTTTCTTACTTTCTTAAAATAAGCAGCAACTGGAAATTAACACAGATAGTTTAATAAAGCAACAAGCTATGTCTTTTTAACCTGTATTGACATTTTAGGAAATACTCTATTATAAAATGGAAACATATGTACCTTGAATTTAATTTAATTAATAAGTTTTATCTCATGTATTGCACTGTGAGATTTCTGAGCCAGATCCTGCTCTCCTAAAGCTGGAGTGATTTTCCATTTAAACCTGTGCACAAAGGATCCTGCACTTAAACTGACCAGTGAAGCTTTTTACCCAGCTTTTGCAGGGAGCCCTTAGTCAAAGCGGATGCTCTGGAGGATTTTTATCTCCAGAGGGCAAAAGGAAATTTTTGGTGGAGTGCCATTGATGTCCTCTAGGTAAAATCTGGAAAAGCCCAGGCAGGAGAAAGTCAGAGTGCACATATTCCTTCCTCTGCATGCTCTAGAAAAGAAAAGAGAGTGATCAGCACAAGTTTTCTCCTTGGATTTTATTTTTTCCTCTTTCCTCTCCTTGATTTGACCAGCCCCCAGTTTCTCATACATCCAGCTCCCTGTTTCCTCCAGCTGTAATTTTACATGTGTGCTAAGAGCAGGGGATTGTCTCTTGGATGCCCTCTAAAGCATCTTCAGGGATGGTGGAGCTGTCACATCCTGTCTTTCTTGGGCACAGTTTTCAGGTCCATGGAGTGTCACAGCATGTCCAAGTGAGGTTTCTCACAGAACATCATTTTAAGGGAGGTTATGTTTCTAAATATAGAGGAAAGATGTGCCATTGTCTGTTAAGGGAAAGTAGAGATGTAGGGCATGTAAGAAAAGCTGCAAGGAACTGGAAGGAGAATTAATGTATTAATTGAAAAATGCAATTGTGGGTTGAGAAAAATAATATATTTAGGTTTAATTTAGCAAATAGTGTTGACCAAAAATAATGTTTTCATTGGAAAGTCTGTGATTTCCTTTTAGCCCATTTTGGCATCTTCCTCTCTAAGGCATTTTACATAGTGAAGCTACTACATGAAATTATGTAGATGCTTAGATTCAAGAGACTTAAATAAGACTCAAAGAAACATCTGAACTTTTGGATATTGCAAAGTGGACGTAGGGTAATTTATTAATGTGTAATTCTAGCTCACTTGTAGGTGATTTCCTCAATAACCTGCTTTTGCTATACTGGTAATTTATGGAAACCTGCTGACACATTTCTCCCTCCATTTTTTAGAAGGGAATGAGTTAATTATTTTTTAAAATATCATGACATAAAAATACTATTTTTCTAAATAACAAAAATTTCTAGATGGTTCTGTTCAGCAATCAGGACTCTAGTCAATTTTAGGCATTGTGTAATGTAATGGGAAAAAAAAGTTTACTGTCCAAAATGTCCACAGGGTTTTGTTTAGTAGTTGGGAATTATATTAGTCGGTTAGTATAGAAAAAAAGACAAGTATACATAAAAAAGGAAAGACAAGTTCTTAAAAAAGAGTGTATGCAAACATGCTTGCTTGCCAAAAGGTGGCAAAGAAATCCTTTGAAATGTAACTAATTGTCCTATGCTTTGTTTGCAATATCACAGTTCTCATTCTGTAGTTCTGTCATAGGAGCTGGCAGGAATTTAAATCACAGAGCGCAGAACTGAGTCCTGACTAAAAATCTGGTATTTCTTCTGGCTCTTCCCAGTGTATCAGAGAATGGAAGGTACAGGAGAGCAACTTCCAGGTAGTACCAGGAGCCTGCCTTCAGTGGTTTTGTAAGAGGTTGACCTCTTCCATAGTGAGAAATGACAGTTCATTGTACCACAGAGAATCAAGCCCCTTTTTTAATGCAGAGAACAGTCTGGTTTCTATCAAATGTCAATAAAACTGGGGGGGAAATTGTTGTGGAGCTAGTTTTTAACATGGAATACGTACAGGTGTCAGCAGAGCAGAGTAAGAAGATTACTGTCCACTGTCATGGAGATTTGCTTCACTTTCTGGAAACAGGGAAAACCATTTTAATCTCTGATTTCTCCTTTACATACATTACTTACCTGGTCTTGCAGTGAAATAAGAGCAAAATTGTCATCTGTGGTCTAGTTAGAATGATCTTCAGATGTATTAAGGGGGCTTGGATAAAAGTTCATTAATGTTTTGCTGTCTTTTAAAAGTCAGTCTTGAACTCAAGCCTTCCCTCAGTTGGCTTGGCACACAATGGAGAATGCTCCTTTATTCCCTTCAGCTTTCCTGTCAGCTTGGCTCTTAATAAGCCAAACCATGGAGGCTCTTGACAGCTAGGAGAAGAGACATTCCAGGCAGGAAGAGTTCCATATTCTCCCTCTAATCAATGCTATTTCATTTCTACTGCCATTGTACCTGGGCGATGCCAGCTTGATGCTCAGTTCATGTGATGCTGTTGATTATTGTGCTACACATAAGGAAAATGTGTAAGTCACTTCCAAGTTATCCCCCAGAATTCAGCCAATTCAGACAGAAAGGGAGACTGAAGATTAAAAGACATAGAGGCCCTGGATTCTTACTGTACCACCTGCCCACTTTTTAATATTCTCTGTGCTGTGCTTATCAGGGGTTCTGTGGTCCTCAGCTCTTTGTTTGTTGGTTTTTGTGCCTCCTTCCTGCTGAGTGACCTTTTCTTGGATTCAGCTCCATCTGCCCTCAATGAGAAGATTCATCAGTTCAGCATTTTAATTACACTAAATACAGCTTGGGTGACTGATAATGCAGGAGGCTCATTTGTAGGGTTCAAGAGGAGTGAAGTCAGACTGGATTAGACTTAGCACAGGTTTCTGAAGTTTGTTTAAATCCATCTGCCAAACTGGATCAAACAATAAAGAGCTCACCTTCCCGAGGGCAGCTACAGGAGACAAGCTGAGCCAGGGAGAATTCTTCTCTCAGGACTTAAAGGCCTGAGAATGATGGCAGGAGGTGATGCCTGAGAGAGACAGGGAGTTTCCTTTGTGGCTTCTCTAAGTGAATTAGAGCAAGAGGAAAGGCCACAAGCTTCCAGCATGGTGTAAAATGTATGACCATGTGTATGATAGATATGCTCCACTTCTGCCCTGGAACTTAACAAAGAAACTCTGCCCCCAGGCACTCTTATTCCAAAATAAAGCAACTTCCCAGCACTCTGCAGCTAGACAGAGAGGAACCGTGCAGGCTGCAGCCCTTGCTGTGCTCCTAGAGTCAAATGGCCCAGCAAGTGAAAGTTTTAAGCAGGAGAAACTGGATTTCTAAGGGTCATTGAGCAAAAGCAACATCTCAAGTACGACTTTTCCTCAAACATCCATAAAGTGCTGCCTAACTTTGCAATGTCCTATGGATGTTTAATCACAAGATGCAGATTATTTTGTTCAGTTGAATTCCTGTTTTGCATCTTTTCAGCCACATTTTGTCACTTGATTTGCATCTTGTGAAGATTAAGGGGAAGGAGCCTGATGACAGGATTTTAGGACAGTCAGCTGGGCTGGAATGTCAGCTTTCCATAAATTACCAGTATAGCAAATGAACAGCAATGTGGTATTACACGTTCATAGTGTGCCACCAGCTGTGACTAAAAGCACCAGGATCAATTCCTGTGCAGGGACAGGGCTGTGCCAAGGACACAAGGTGTGTTTAGGAGGCAGAAATCCCCTCCACATCCCCACCTGGTGCTTTTCCTTGGCCGTGGGATGCCGGGCGAGCCGCGCTCAGCGCGCGGGCGTGTTTATCCAGAGCGGTGTTACACTGGGGTTATGTGCCTGCATGGCAAACATTGCTCCTTCCCTCTGTCTCATTGTCATGGTGACCCAGCAATGGGGTGGGCTCTCCACTTCCTCCAAACAGGCCCCCATCCTTCAGCATTCAGACGGAGCAAAGAAATGTGGCACTTAGGCGCTTAAATGCTTCCCGGCGCTGCAGTGGGAGTATCAGAAATGCCTGAGTGCTGAATGATCTGTCCAGTAACTCAGCTCTGAAACCTCCTTTATCATTAAGCAATCTAGAAAAAAAAAATAAGGCAGGAGCATAGAGACTAATGAAAAAATTCAAAGGACTGCATCAAAGTTTATTTGGAATAAAAGGGAAATTTCGCACTGGCTGTGCTGGTTTGATATAGTAATTATGTTATTTTTTAACTTGCTTAATGGCAGCCTATCACAGCAGGAAAATGAGCTTTAAATCAGTTTTGAGTACACAAAAAAATGAAACCCTGAAAGGGAATTAAATTTTGAAAATGGAATTGTTTCTGTGAGAAAAGAGCTTTTTAGAGAATAAGCTTCGATGAAACAAAATATGTCATGTTTTGTTAAATATGAACTGAAAGGTTTCATTAAATTAAATGGTTTAAATTGATGCTTGACATTAGTTTGGTATAAGATTATGACTCAGATGCTGAAGGCTTTCCTCTCTTTTCATTCAGAACACACTAACACTATGTGAAAAGCTCACAGTGAACAGCTTAGCTGGCCAATTTGGCTTCATTTCCTGGCTACAGAGTATCTGTGAACAGTTATGATTTCTTCCATACTTCCATTAATCGAAATTACTTAAAATTTGGTTTAGGATTTTTTCTCTAAATTGGATTAAATTGACTAAAGCACTCAGAATTGCATCTTGTCAGTCCCAATCAATTTGCATGAAACTGAAAATGTTTCCTCTTTTTTTAAAAAGTACACCAGACAGAGCACAGGTTATTTTAATGTTTATTATTTGTAAGATATAGGTGTTAATCTCATACATCCACTATTAAGTTGCCCGAATTACAATAATTTCTTTATTTCACTGTGATTCATTAGGTAAATTTCAGAGTGGGTTTTTTTTTTTTTTTTCCATTTTTGCCTAAATGCAATGTTTTTGCTGTTGGAGTACCTTTGATAAACTCAGGTTTTGTTTGATTAATATCCCTGATCAATTTGACTTATTTTTAAAATGTTAGTAAAAATTGCCCAGTGAAATAAACCCCAGTGCAAGAAAATCTCTAGAATGTATGCATCAGTCAAGTTTGCACTAAGGCAGATAAAACTTTCATGGCTTATATGACCACACTTCTCACAAGAGGGGTCTCCATGCCTTTAGAGTCAAGACTAAGCTTGGAACAGGCCTGAACTAAGATGGATCTAAGAGATCTAAGATGGATCTGACCTAAGAGAAAATAAAAGACAGGCCCAAGTGATTTCATGTGAATTAACTGTTTTGGTTTTTTTTCCTTAGTTGTAAAGTGGTTTCATTGAAAGCAGTCACCCAAATACAGTTTTCCTTGGTTGAATTCGTTCACATACATAAGCATTTTAAATGGAAAGGAATTTAAATTTTCTCCTGTAGAGTTTAAACTTTAACATTTAGAGGCAAATCTGTTCATAGCTGTCTTGACTACTCCTGCTTTGAATCCACAGCTTTTTTTTCTGTGCACCTCCCATGAGCAATGTGTGCAATATCTGTGATGCTCCACGCAGTGAAAGGAGTATCAGTGGCCTTAGAGCAGGTCCTGGGGCTTTCCAAGAGAGCTTTTCCCAGCTCACCTCTCTCTAGCAACATCTTTTTTATTTTTTCAACATACATAGGGTTTTTGAGGAACATAAGCATTATGAGCCATCAGCCATAACAAGCCATTACCATTTTCCAGTGCTTTCTTAAAAAAAAAAAAAAAGGAAAAAACATGCATGCAAATGTTGTGAAAGAATAAACTCAAATGAAAAAAGTTGCTGGCAGCATGCCCTCCTCTGCAGTCAGAGTGCTGTGGTACCAGCAAATGTCAGCAGAAATGTCAGCTTCAAAATTACAAGCAGCAGTGGTTTTTGAAGAAGGACGTCTGGCAAAGCCAGAAAGGGCAGGGCCCTGCTTCTCTCAATCCCTTTCCTTCTGATTGCATTTGCCTTGATCATTGCACCGTGGCCAGCTACTTACCTGGCTTCTCTTGGAGAGAATTTAGGTAGTTAATGGAGTCATTGCACTTTTACATTTGATTCTGGTTCATGATGTCAGTGCCTCATGGCAGGGAAATGTGGTGTATAGCACGTTAGATTTTGTAACACTCTGCTGAAATTTGGATTCGCAGGTGGGTTTGGAAAGGAGCAATGGGAAATGGGCCCTTGGCCTTCCCTTGGTCAAAGGCACAGTGATGAGCAGTGAGGGCAGCTTTTCCTTTAATGATGAGGGGCTTCTCTGCTGGCTGCACATGAATGAAGGTATCTGGGCTGGATCACCCTGTCTCTCTCCCTCCCCAATATTCCTCTTTTTCTGACAAAACCATATGATGAAAAAACCAGAGACATTTGTGACAAACAACCAAAGGCAGCCAGTGGGTGATCTCATGCTGTAAAACAATAGATGTGTCTAGCCAACCAAAGAAAAAGTAGCAAAAACAACATTAAATGAGAGGGAAATTAGGGATTTTATCATGCAAACAGTGGTCCTGTTCAGGGTTTGAATACTGGTAAGATTTTCAGAAGACACATTTTGGGGAAGCCCCAAGAAGTCTCTTATAGTCAGACCCACTAAATGATTCTACAGGGAAGTTTTTGGCACATAAATCAACCCATGCATGCTGCAGAGATAACAGGTGGGCTTGTAGTTGGTGAAAAAAAGAAAACACAAAGGGAACTTATTTGCTAGAAAGGACAAATTAAAGACTAAAGCCAAAAGGGAATATTAAAACACAGAGGCAGTTTTGAGGTAATTTTTTGTTTGATAGGAATCTAAATAAATGCAAGACCATCTGTGTCCAAAATAAACCATCATAAAGATCAGGGCAGAGAGAGGGAAAACTGAGTAACCAATGGGAGAACAATAACCAAGTTCAGCTTTATCAGAAGAGATATTTGTTTTAGAAGAGGTGGATAAGACTCATAAATGGAGGAGGCCACAAGTTCCCAGGTAGCTACAAAAGAATTTTCAAAAAGCAACCTTAAATGTGGATTAAAGAACATTAAGGCCTTTTGCTGAGGCTTAATTTTAAGCAGTCATTTTATGCTCTTCCATCGATGTTGTCCAGGTCTAAAAACAAAGAGCAAACAAGATCAATCCATTGTGAGGGAAGCAGAGCTGCAGGCAGCTGTGGCAGCTCAAGTAGAAAGCTCTGTGTCCTGTCCAGTGAGAGAACCACAGGCAGCTGGGCCAGCACTGCTGCCCTGCAAACAGCTGTTTCCAGACTGGGAAGTGACTCAAAACTAGGTTTCTATTTATTTTCCCCACTTTTGTTAGAGCAAACAGGGAGCTGGCTGGTTTTGGTGTGTGGTACGAGTCTCCTGAGTGAGGAGAAGGCTCATGGTAAAACCATAAACAGTGGAAGAGATGCTGGAGAGGGGAAAAGCTGCTTCTTACCAGCAGAAAATGAGTGGATGAGTGGGACTTGAGGGAGGAAAAGATGGAAACCTTGGTGGTGGGTGGTGGCAGTGGTCAGAACTGGTGTGGCAATCAGAAAAATGAGTAATTGGACACTGACTGAGGAGTTTGTATGTGACTGATTTAGAGACATAATTGAGTCAGACTGTCCAAGAGACAATTGAAGATTCAGACTTCAGTGATGAAAAATCAAATGATAAACCCATGACTTTTTTTTTAAAAAAAAAAAAAAAAAAAAAAAAGAAAGGAAATGCAAATTTTAGATATCAACAGAGTCTAAATTTGTCGGAAAAAAGAATATGGAATGAAAAAAAAAAAAAGAGAGCAAAGAGCAGACTTCTTCTAACTGCTGCTGCAAATTTATCTAATCCACAATATGTGGATTCACTTTCTCTGCCCTTTCCCTGTTTTTAAGGAAATTGCCTTTTAGGTTTTCAGCTGGGCCTTGGGTTTGGGGTTTTTTTCAACTTAAAGAGATAGAATTCATTTGTCTGCTGTAGACTTGTTCATGACAGACAAATAGAATATAACAAATTATCTTCCATTAAAAAATTGCAGACTTGGGTCAGCTGCCATGTAACTCATTCTGTTTCATTCCCTCCCAAGGGTTCCATCTATCCCCACAAAATAAATTCATGTGTACTAAGTTAGGGGTTTTTTCATGACTAGGCAATATCCCTGTTCCCTGGAAACTTGCAGTTGTTATTTGTCTTCGTGAACCTCCCCTCTGAAAATGCCAAATCCTTTAAATTAATGCTTCAGAGGGTCATATTTTGCATTTCAGTTGTTGAAAAGACCTTGCATTTATTCAACAATGTAAAGCCCCCCGAGGATCAACAACCACGGCACATTATGGAAAAGTGTGCTGTGCTTTCTGTTACTTGGGAGTTGACTACTCACACAATCAGAACTGCCAACATTCAAAACTTACAGTATTTTTTTCATTCTTTTATCATTGCCTTTTTCACTATAAAATACAGGTTTGGGGTTTTTTTTTACTATGACTAGATCCTGCTCTCAATGATGCTTCCCTGCTAAAGAGCAGATCCCTGGCTGGTTGAAATAATGTCTTCAAAAACTTAGGGAGGGTTAGTTTTGGGTCAGCATCCAAATTTCTTTGATTCATTAAGAGCTATTTAAATTATCATGGACTAATTGTATTCAAGTTCCCCTTTCAGGAGGAGTAGCTTTATTCCAGGAAAACTAACACAGCTTCACTGGGATTTTAGAGAGAACATCAGTACCTTTAACTGCCTTAATACCAATTCTATTTAATTAAACAGCACTTTTCTAAAAGCAAACTGAAATTCTTGGAAATAAGAGCTTTGCTGAGTAGTTAATAATTCCAAGGGGGTAAATGCAAATAGCCATGAGTAAATGTAAATTGAGTTCATGCACTAAATCTAGGCATTCTTGTATCTTGGTCCAGTAGTGCAGTTAGCTCACCTTGCTCTTCATTCAGACTAGGTGGAAAAATTAAATACAGTAAGAGCCAAGCCTTGTTTTTTAGTGACACCTAGCACAGAGAAAATGCACAGTTCTGTCCTTAAACACTGAATTCACTCTTTTATTCCTGTTATTAACCTGCAGCAACCCATTTAGTTCTTCTGCCTCTGCTCCTGCTGCATAAACATTGCACACAGAGCTACTCTGGTGGTAGTGGCTGTGGGAATAACTACATTGCACACAGAATTATTCTGGTGGTAGTGGCTGTGGGAATAACTACATTGCACACAGAATTATTTTGGTGGTAGTGGCTGTGGGAATAAAGGTAGGTAAGCAGTCAGCCCAGTGTGCTTGCACAGTTCTCTCCCACTTTTTGCCTCCAGACCTGCCTGTGCTCACCTGGCCACAGGTACAGCAGAGTTTCCCAGAATCTGCTGTCCTGTACCTTCCACAGGCTCTGCAGAACACACAGACACATTCTTTGGTGTCCTCAAATGCACATGGGAGACTGAACAGCACACTTATTTCTCCCTCCCCAGTGTTTTATACAAAGCATTTTGGTTGACAAAAGCGTTTTGACTGATAAAATATTACAGGAGGAGGAGAACTGGTTTTATTTCCCGGGGTTCCTGTGAGGTTTATCTTTGCTTCTGGCAGGGAGGAGAGGTAGTTTTAGCATTTAGCTCAGCCCAGACAGTAAAAAGACTATCAGTCTGTATCTTTATGTCTCCAGTCCCCTTCACATTCTGGTGTCACAGCCTCAGACAGCTTGCACTCTTTGGGTTCGTAGCATTGCACTAACATGTTTTTAAGGTTAGAAAAGAATTCAGTGTTCAGCAAAAATTTTAGATGAAAATCCTTTCTTTTCACATTAGATTTAGTAAATCCCCTCCCTTTTACAAATGAGAAATCTGGGCCTAACCTATTATGACAGCATTTCTGAGTTTTTCACCTGCGAAGGTTTTTGTGTTTTATAAATCTAATTAACTGTAATAAGAAAATAATAGGACATAATGTTTGTTTTACAAGGTGATTGATCTCTTGGCAGCCTGGCAGACTCTTTTATTGATTGGTTGGTGGATAATGTCAGAGTGGATATGTCCTGGAGGAGAATAGCTGACACCTAAATCCATATGTGACAGATTACCATCTGTGTTGGAAGACAGGTTTCTTCGTGAAAATGTGAAGATAACAGGTGAAAATTGAGAAAGTGACATGAGGGAAATGTGTTGAAACCTGCCTCAACCTTTCCATGCTCTAAGAGCATTTACACAAAGCTCTCTATTTTGTGGGCAGCCTGTTTTCAGGATGAGGGAGATTAAATTTTAATTACATTCATTCCTGTCTGCCCAGTCTAGATTTAATCCTGTTAATTAGGAAAATGCCTTGTCCCACAACCTAACTATAAAGCTAATTAAACAGAGAATCTTCATTTGCTACTTAGTGGAACTTCAGTTCAGTAATGACTATCATACTTTACAGTTAATTAGCACTGTGGGAGGGAAAATGAGGATGTTGTTGAAGCACAGAACTCAAATTAAAGGTGCTATAATATCTGCTTTATTTCATTTTGTAGCTATCTGATGCAGGCAAGTTGCACACTATCCTACCTGCCTCAGTTCCACATTTGTTAAAGAATTAATTAAATGTATCTCTCCTGCAGAAGTGTTATGTAGGTTTAATGTAATGAAGATAATAAGCTGCTGGCCTTTGAAATCCTCAACTGGAAGGCACTGCATAAATAGAATTATTCCTCCCTGGAACATGCAAGGGACAATGAACTGTGCAGTTTCAGGTGGAGTGGTGGAACAGCAATTATACCTGCTAAAATAAACAGGGCCCTCACAGTCCTGCAGACATTCACAAAACCTCCCAGTGCAAAGCACTGCCAGCACAGAACCTGCTGCTGGACCAAACCATTCCAAAGCCCAGACCAGAAATTTCAAACTATAGCTTGACTTACAAACTTTGACAGCAAATGACTTGGATTTGTAACACCTTGTTCCATAATAGTGCCTTTTAAAGTATTGGTCCTGAAAACACCAAGTGCTAGTTGCCAATCCCCAGTTTGACAAATGAAGTCAAGCAGGGAAGTGTTACACTTTGCCCAAATGTTGGATAAAGCCATTGTAAAACTGGAACTAGAACTCCCTGGAGACTTACCCCACAGCAGCTGGCTGGATGCTTCTGCATGGAACAGCAGAGCCTGTGATCTACTTTGATTGAGATCTGTGTACTTTGGTTTAGCTTTTCTCATAGTGGCACTGTTCCAAAGAATCTGGGGATATGAAATTATTTTTCTACCTTAATGAGATATCCCTGGCAAGTGCTTTTGAAGATGCTATGCAATATTACATTTAGAGTATTGCAAGTGGAGCCTGGTAGCTTCTGCTTATGTTAATCCTGAGTTCACAAGTTTTATTGTGTAGTGGCAGGCAAATACCAAAATCATTTGATTTGAGCATTGGTGGCTCTGTGATATTTGTAATGTAGAACATCAGGCAGTAAAAGGTGTTTTGTGCAAGCACCCCAGGGTAACCTGCTGAGTTGTACACTGAGCTTGGATTCAAGTGTGGGTGAGTTATTTTTTCTGTTCCTCTCTTTGCCCACCTCCAGCATGGGGTTGAAAAGTTTTGTGGCTGCTTTATAAAGTCCTTTGTGGTCCGTGTGCATCAGGGAGCTAACTAATATCTGTGTCAACAAGGCAACACTACTTCGTTTTTAGGGGACAGTGGTGATTTGTAAAACCATGAGAAAGAGCAAGGGGAGAAAAGCAAGGGAAAATGAGGAAATCAGGGAATAGAAAGAACTAGAAAACCAGCCCACCTTGCAGAAAATATATTTATATTGATATCCACTGTATAGTGGTAATAGCATTACTAATTCCAACACGCTGGCCTTCATTATTAAAAACAAGAAGGTTATGAAGTTTCAGTAATTATTTAGGTTGATCTGGGAGTATATTATTTTCCTGGAGCTAGGTAGCATTTTAAATCTGCAAAGGATTAGACAGATACAATCAGTTCAAATATTTGTCCAGCCATTGAAAGGAGGATCCTCACTTCCATGAGGCTTTGGAAATCTCCACCTCCATCACTGTTCACCAGCTACATGAAGATTGCACACTGATCACCCTTTCAGCTGCCTCTAAGCAGCTTGTGTGAAATGTTAAGTTCTAAGTTGCCTAAAATCCCTACTTTTTAATTTATGGCTTGTATGCAGCAAGGCAGATCTCTGTGGTTTTTAAATGAGCACACACAAGTGCACACATGCACCCTGATCAGAACCAGCTCCTTCCAAACGTGAGTTGCACTGAGCAGAGCTTAAAAAAGGTGCAAGTGGAACAGGAGCAGACAGTCCCATTAATCTTCACAAGATCATGAGAAGAAAAATAGCAGTCTGCCTGCTTAGCTGAGTCAAATTGTAGCTATGCAACTTAGCACAAAGCAAAAAGTTTCTTTACTTTTATTTAAAGCTGAAAAGCTTTATCTAAAGCTGATTCCACTGCCTCCCTCACATTTTGAGAACCTCAGGAAAAAATAGGATAATCTATTATTATAGATTATAATAAATATTATATATTATATTATATTATTTGTTGTATCATATTTATTATATTATATTTACAAACCCAGGGGTTGTTTCTGGGTTCACATGGACACACAGCTTTTGTGAAGGTGTTGCTGAGCTCCATCTCCACACAAATATTTGCAATTGGGGGGTTTTCTTTCAAATATTACTTTAAAGAAAGTGTTATCTTCCTTGTTTCAAATCTTATCTTCACTTTTATTTGTATTTAATTGCTTGGGAATTGAATGAGCCATTTGCAGAGCTAACAGGAGGCTTGAGTGCTGAGTTGCTTGTTACAGCATACCTTCACCTGACAGATTTGACCACGATTTTTAATGCTTCTGTGGTTTCTCACTGGCCTGTATTTTCATATCTGCATGTGTCCCAGCTTGGTATTTTGTAGCAGATCATCACCTTGTAGGAGCAAGGTACCATTTCACAATATTGGGTCTCATCTCACTGCACTGGGAGAAATCCCTGGGGATTTTATTCCCAATGCACTGAAAACCCATCAGGACCCCAGTCTGAAATGGCTCTCACAGTATCATCAGGGAATTTTACATTCAAGCCCCGTGGAGGAAATCTTTACAGTTTACAGTTCTTGACATCCTCGAGCATTTCTGAGGATGAAGGGGAGCAGAGCCTGGGGGAAGCTGGGGCTGTTTTTCTGCAACCTGCATCTTAAGGAGCCAGTGGGGAGCTGTGTTTGAGGACAGCAGGTTTATGACTGCTCCACAGACAGTCCCAACACCAGCAGGGCAATATTGAACTGAATAATGTCAAAGCTGGTGGAGACAACCCCGTGGGTTTCCACTGTGCATTTTTGCCCCACCTGAGAGGCAGACACGCTTCCCTCTGTGCAGTTCAAAGAGCCACTTGGCAAGGTTGGGGACCAGTGAGTTTAAAGATAAATGGGGCCTCACCTTCTCACACAGTGGAATAGATTATTTTCACATGGCTCATAACACGAATTATTTATAGCCAAGGAAAGAAAAATAGTGGGGATACAGATTTTTTTCAGTTTCTCTGAACCAGTTAGACATGCTACATACAGTTGGATACTGCTCTCTTCCAAGTGAAATGCAGCAATGTGCTGCTCTCCACAGAGTGAAATAATTTTTACATGCCTTGTCAGTTTTGCTATGGCCATGGAAAGAAATACAGGGAAAGCAGAGCCGTTGGCACTGTTTATGTTATTTAGAATGTTTTTGCAGCTAACAGTTTTGACCTCTATTCTGTTTTGATGGTCCCTGTTTCAAAAGGTCATGTCATGTTTTCCAGTTAGAAGAAATGAATAAATACTTTCTTTTCCTGTGGACTCTCTCAGGTTTTTACCCAGATCCTGGTTCAGAATTATTCCAAAGAATTGCTGGTGTAAAGCTAATACACTGCATTGCCAGTGGAATTACAGTTATTAAGAGCCTAAAATCTACACTCTGATACTAGCAGGATTTATTTTTACCCTTATGGTTGTGGGAGACACAGAAAAGAGACTGGAATTTGGAATTTAACGTGTGAAATCCAGGGGCCATCATTTACAACATCAATCGTTACTCCAGAACGGTGTTTGACAGGCTGCAAGCAATTTCTACTCCAAGCAGTCTCAGGCAGCAGAGTAGCCCAGGGGTCACTGGGTAAAAGATACTTTCTTCATGATGGATGACTGTTGTGTGTGCTTATGATGCATAGCAGATTGGTAATTTTCATTCACAATTCCATTTGCTCTGTCAGGGCAAGCTAAACTGCACAGGTACACCTGTGCTCTGCAAAAAGGATGGGACCTGGTGCTGGTCATCAGTTCTGAGAGAAACACCAGAGCCCAGAGCTCTGCTGGGACACAGGGCTGGGGAGGGACAGCCTGCCTCCTGACAGGGCCAGCAGCATCCTTGGGTATCCCTCTATTCCTGCCCTGAGCACCTGAATTGCTGCCAGGAACTGAGTTTGTGCTGTCATGAGCTAAACTTTGCTGTTCATTCTTTGCAGATATTGATGAGTGTTTGGTAAACAATGGTGGCTGTGACCATTTCTGCCGAAACACGGTTGGCAGCTTTGAGTGCAGCTGCCAGAAAGGCTATAAACTGCTCACAGATGAAAGGACCTGCCAAGGTAATACCTCATTAACCTTACTCTAAATATAACGAGAATGTTACTTCCAGTGGGTTTTTTTGTTGTTGTTTTTATACTTAAGTCATTTGTACTGCAGGTTTTAAATGTACTGTCATAGGAAGTACGGTTAGAAAACACCTGTGAGATTTCTGCTTTCTCAGGTGGGATTAGGAGACCGTTGGAAATGTCTTCTTCCAATGTTTTTAGTAGTAGGAATGCCAGTGTCCTGTTGAAATGTAAAAATCCAGGTGATGTAGAGGAATAGCCTCAGGCAAAGAGTCTTATGTTCAAATCCTCTCATTTGCTATGATCTGAATGGGACAGAGGCTTATCTTATTTAGACCAGAGTCCTTTAGAGTAACCAACTGTAATACAGCATTTGCAAGATTTGAACTAAAAAATAAAGGGTTTAATCTCTGAGCTCCCCTTTGCCTGGGAGAAACTGTTTATGGAGGGATAATGGTGATGTTTTGTGGGAATTCAAATGAAGCAGTGGTTTATTTACATCTTTGTCATGATTTGTTACCTAAGTCATCTGATGTTTTGTATTCTGTGACTAATTAAGTGCATAACCATTTCCAAGCACTGCCCATGTACCTTTGGAGAAATGACATTTAAACTCTGTGGCTTTAAAGGCTAGAAAGATGAGCGTGCATCAGTAGAGAGAGAAGGGGAAGGATGATGTAGTCAATTTAAATTCTGTGCGGAAAACGCCATTTTATTAATATGCGATTATTTGCATGGGTTTGGAATAAGTAAAAGTTACAAAGCCCAAACAGCATTAGTATTTTAGATCTTTTTTGTTTACCCACAAAAGAGAAATCATGATCTGAAGATGTGTGTGTGTCATTTAGCATTTTTTCGTTGCTTCTCATTGGTACTTCCATCCGTTATTTGAGAAGCCACCTCCACCCTGTCTGTGTGCTTAGGCACAAAGGGGTTAGTGAAAGGTTGGTTTCAAGCTGGACAGAATGGAAAGAGCTGAGATTAGCACAGCTCATGCCACATGATTCAGCAAGAAATAACACTGTAGGATCATGTCAGACACGGGGAAGTTGCCAGGTTTTGATTGACCTGCTAAGAACAGGACAGAACATTAAAAAGAAACGTTCCCTTCATTATGTATTTAGAGATGGTTGGGAAGACCTCGTTCATGAATTTCATGTGTGATGACATGCTCTCACTGTGGTGCCAGTCAGAGGTTTCACCATTGAACTAATTGTTATTACACCAGGGAAAAACTCGAGAGAAGTTAGGCAAGAGCTGGTGCAGAATTTATTTGTTCATTATGCAGAGGATTAATAGTAGGCTGTAAAAGCTTCCTGTAAATAATCAGGTTTTGGTGATGATAGTGAGAATCTAGAAGCAGCTCTGTAAATGCTGTTCAAGTGCCAGAGCTCCAGAATGAGGAGTCACAGTAACAATGCACACCAAGCAAGGACTGAAGCAGGAGCTGATCTTCTCCCCCTCATGAGCAGACATGGAAGTGTAACCATGATCTGGCCATCCTGCTTTTGCCATTGTCAGTCTTGCCTCTGCATGACACATTTACCTGTTGCTGTAAAAGATAGATTAGTGCAAGCCCAGAGTTTTTGGGCTGGAGCAGTTCCTCCATCCCAGAAACTCTAATTCTTCATGCCATGAAATGGAGAGGACAAAGTAATTTCCTGTTTAAAGTCTGGGGTATTTGGGCCCCAGCAAACATGGTGTGATGCCTGCTTTGTGGGGGCATCACTGTGATAATTTAGTTCCTGTCTGGTGCTTAAGGTGATAATTGGTGACTCATGCAGTCAGTATTAGCCTGCTAATAAAGAGAGAAGGAAAGTGAATGCAGAGCAAGAAATCACTGATGTATGAATCACCTGCACTTTGCTTCTTCCCCTGCAAGGAGAATATAGTCAGGGGAAGTGGTTATAATTGTTAGTGTCAGGTCCATCAGGAAAATGTGGTTTGGGGTTAGTGACTCTTCTGGGATATAAATCATCCTCATTTTGGTTTTTGTAACAGCCGGTCAACGCTGACCGTAAAACATTAATGAGAGATTCAGGGAAATTTATTTTAGGCATATTGGCCTTTCCAATGAGTGAAACAGAACAGTCTAATTTCTGTTTATAAAAGATGCTGTTGTTCATGTTACATCTGTTGTTTTGATTCATAATAGAGTTTCCATGATTTATGATCTTTCTGTCAACATTGCCCTTCTCTTCTGGTTTTCATTTTTTTAAATAAAGATTTCTTTCAGTTACTAATGAACATGTTTACAAAACACTCGTTTAAGACCTCAAAAGTCTGCATTGTTTGGGACTGGGTCCTATTTAGTTCAGGTGGCCTCCCCGGTGTATAGAGCATTCATTTCCAAACATATTCATCATTAATATCAGCACAAGGCAATTCTACATATTTCAATATAAAATGTTCCTTCATATTCCCAGTGAAATTCTGAAGCTGTCCCACCTCACCTAATTTCCTTCATGTCCTTTTATTGTAGACCTCAGAGCCGGCTTTGAGATTACAGGGAAATTGTATCAGTGGCAGACTTTGTTCTGGTTGTTTGCAGAGCTCCCACCCGGTTGTACCCACTGCCTTCCCCACATTCACGCTCCCTGTGAAGAGGAAAGGATTTCTCTTTCAGTTTTTAGGCAGGAAGGGTGAAGCCAAATAGAGCAGCTTGCTTAAGATCACACATACAAATGCCTGGACTGCCCAGAGAGTAAATCTCCAATTTTTGTAAATCTGCCCTTGCTCATTTGCCCAGAGCAAGGTATTCTTTTCCTCTTGTGTTGTGCTCATATCCTGATACGAGAATTCCTTGATTTTTTCTCTGAAGCTTGGTGCTCTCTTGGTGCACGTTGAGTGCCTGTATAAGCAGCCTTTGGAAAGGGCCTTTAAATGTTCTGCATTTGTCTGTTTACAGCGAAACCATTTTTAGCCCTGGCTGCAAAGAAAACCATTGTCAATCACAGATTACTTCTGCTAGGGAGTGGTTCTCACGCTGTGGCTCCTTGTTAGACAAGGAGAGTGTGGGGGGTTCCCTTCCTTTCCCCTCCCCTGCATTCCAGCCATTTAAAAGGAAACTTATTTGTAACCCAGAAGGTGAAGAATCCATACTGCCCTGCCAGTAATACTGTGGAGACTGATACTGTTTTTCCCAGAGTCTCTTTTTTCGCTCAGACTTAAAAATAGAATTTTCCCCCCCCCTTTGACAGGGAAATCACTGTATGACAATACCAAACCCATCTATTGTGTATTACTTTAATTGATCCCTTAAGTCTAACGTATTGTAAATACTTTGGTGCAGGAAGAAACAGTTGGATCTATTTGTATAAACCTAGCAAAAATAGGTCTGCATCTCCTTTGAACATGTAGTAAAAATAACATAGCCATATTTATAGCAAGGAGAGCTGGTGTTTGTAATCTTTTTGGTAATTAATAGAAGGACAACAACTCAGATCAGTTCTAGAATGACATCAGCAACAAGCAAGCAGGCAAGACTTGCTGCAATGAAATAAAGCTGCAATGAATGTGTGTAAGCTCAGACATAATTACCTTAATCCTCAGCCAGTATGAGTTTTAGAGCCAGTTAACTTAATTGCTTATTCAGTTTCTGTTTGTTGTGCAGTGATCTCGAAAAAAAATCAACAATAAGTCTCTCTTCTCCGCTCAAGTTCAAGCTTCATTAAGCACCCAGAAAAATGTGTGAAATTCTGTTGCAAATAATTTTCTCTTCCTGCTCTAGGCACTGCTTTTTGCAAAGCAAGACAGTGAGAGACAGCAGACACATTTGTAACAAATCTCTCCGGGGAGTGGTGGGGATAGAAAGATGCGTTACCTTGAGGGAAAAAATTGCTTTTATTTGGAACATCCAGTGATCACCGTGTAATATTTTGGGCTGCTAAATCCACACTCACCTCTGCCCCTCACCACCTCTGCTCAAAACAGAGACAAATCTCCTTACGCTGAGGAATTTAAACTTTTGCAGGGGGCAAAAGCTCCAGGTATTTTCATCCTTCTGGTCCTCTTACACCTCCAGAGTGGGCTTTAGGTAGATGAGCCAGAGATGACAGCTTTTTTAATTTGCTTTGAGGTATTGCATGTTTGACTGTTGGTTATTCTTTACTACCTTCCTACCAGATTTTAAATAAATGTAAATCGACCTTTTTGTAGCCAGGCCCTGGAACACAGGGTCTCACAGTCTGCTGTTGGTATTTCTGGTGTCTGTCCAAAGGAGATTCAGTGATGCATGTTTCTACAGTCAGAAATCCCAAACAGATTTTACCCCATTGCTTCACGAATAATTGAATTTTCCCTCTAGTGATTTTCTATGGGCACTTTTTGCTCTATTTGGAGTAGAGGTCCAAGTACAGCTGATTTGAGGTGGTTTTCCCTCTCACTACAAGACATGAGCATTTACACCATTGTATTTGATATTTATACTTTAATTTAAAACAAATGTCTTAAGCCCCACTGTACCTCCCTGCCTCTTCCTCAGCCTCACTTCCAGGCAAGTGTTCCTCAGGAAATGATGCTCATGGAGTGGGGTGACTGGAAGTGATGGCCTAGAGCAGTGATGCTGTGAGCATCAATATCTATTGGAGCAATTTCCTTAGGAACTCTGGATTTTGCAGTGCTGTCCTGCAGTACACCTCAAACCTTGTCCATCTCTGGATTTTTTGTTTCCTGGTTTGGTTTATTTTGTTTGTTTTTTGTTCTATATCTCTATATATTTTCTAGTAGGATGCTTTATGTAGGGTTTCCAATACATTCTTTCATCCCAGAATGAGAGAAAGAAAATAGCACCTTGAAAAATCCTGTAGCTGTCTGTGATCCAAGGATCCTGCAGGCCTGGTTTAGAAACACTACCCTATTAACTGGGTAGGTAATCAGCTCTCATAATGTCCATCTTCTAACTTATTGTACAAAATATGCACTGTTTGCCTTCCCAGGGGAAGGTTTTGATCTCCCAGCACGGTATCTCCATTTGGAAAAGGAGTATGAAATGAGGATTAATCATACAAGGAAGGACAGATAGAAGGTGTTTGTGGGAATTATTTTTGGCCTAAAGAAGCCCTTAAAGATTAGCTACAAAGATTTCATTATACTCTTCTGTATGGAACCATTGATGATAAATGTGGATGTACAGGACCAATTTAATCCCAAATAAATCAGTGCATCCACACCAGCAGCCCTGAACCTCCAGCCATCTTTGACACAGAGTAACCAAATTAGAAAATAAAAAAACCAAGGAGCTTTGCACCCTTGGGTTACATGACAGTGACCTGTGACTCACATCTGATCATGTAACCCAACAAAGCAAGGAGTCCCAGCACATAACCTGATGAGGGTCCCAGGATTAGGATGCACCCCTTGCATTGATTTATACAGGACACAGTCACTCAGACAACAGAACACATCAGAGCATAGAAGTCAGGGCTGGAGCATCTGGCCCCTCAGAATCCCTTATCAACATGGTTTGGCCAAGTTTCCAGTGAAAAGGGGTGGAAATTTCATTGTTGGTCTACCCCATCTCTTTCCTTTTCTTCCCCCTTTAAACACATAGAAAAGCAAATGCACCCACCCCCATCAGACAGATGTGCCCTCACTTTTAAAATACATTGTTCCAGGCTGATTTTCATCCAGGCCAGCTGAGTGTGGCCCAAGTGTGTTTTAATTGTGGAACTCTTCAGACATAGGCAGCAGTGCTGGTTCAGCTGCCAGTGTAACCCCAGAGCCAGGCACTGGTGCTCTGGGGGAGACCCTGGGAGCTGCTGGTGGGAATCAGACCAGCTCAGAGAAAGAGAACTCAGGATGATTTCCCTGTCACTGATGATGTTCCCTCCCTGTGCAGATTTTCTCTATGGCATTCTGCACCACTGAGCCTCACAAAAATATCTCGCTTATGACAAGCACCATATTGCTTCTCGCATCAAGATTAAAAAATACTCCTCTGGGTAAGCAACATGTTACACTGTCAATGAGAGGAATACTTCTCAAATCCTTTCTGTTACACTGGGTGTCAGTGAGACTGTGAATATTGGTACAGTCTGCCTCTGTGAGAGAAAAAAGGGCTGCGAGAGCCTGCCCAGGAACAATAAATACCCCAGGTATGAAGTAAAAACAGCTCCAGCCAGTACAAGTTTGTTTGCCAAGTGATAGTATCTGCAGTGTTGGTTGTAGCAATTAAGTCTGCTGAAACATGAAAACAAACAGATCCCTCCACCACCTCCAGTTCTCCCCTCTGCAGCAGTGTTTTCATTAGTTAAAGGGGAATGTTCTTTGGTTGCTGCTTCTTGGAAGG
The DNA here is from genome assembly GCA_032173965.1 of Sitta carolinensis. NCBI lineage: Eukaryota > Metazoa > Chordata > Aves > Passeriformes > Sittidae > Sitta > Sitta carolinensis. The sequence goes on from JAVUNC010000030.1 coordinate 11,048,100, forward strand.
CATATTAAACCTCCCAATCTAGGCTTTAAATCACTTTCTAATAGACTGAGACCTAATGTGGAGAGGGCAGATGGGACAGATTACTCCACTTCTATTTTCCCATGAAGCTTCTGACACAGACTACTGTTGGAAGTTAGATAGTAGATTAGTTTGACCTCAGGTCTCATTCAGCATGGTAGCTCTTATACTGTTAAACTCTATAAAGTATACTGCTATCAAATTGCTTTTTACAGCTCTGTCTGGCCCCCTCCTCTTGATGATGATGTGTGGGAAGCCAAGCAAAACGTTCCATTAGTGTTTAGAAAGAGAATCTGAGATATATTTTTCAGTTGATGTTGTAGGATTTATGACTTGTATAGAGCAGAAATTACTTTACTGGACTGGAATCATGTTATGTATTAATGAATTACCAGGATATGAGTCAGCCTTGGAATAGCTGGAGCAGGAAGGTAGCATTCTTCCACACACAATCATCTGTTGATAAATCGTGCTGAAAGCTGTAATTCAATAGGAATTGTTTTTAAAGAGAATCAGGGAAAGACTCTGTGTGTATATCTATTCTCCACTATGGCACATTAATGCCATGTTACTGCTCTCAGGCATTCAGTCACACTGATTATGGGCAGATAGCCTTTACCCTGAGTGCTAAACAGAATTGCAGTAAAATGACAGCCCTATCCCAAATATTAGAGGGTTTCATTTTTCTGTGCTTGCATCTACACTCCTGGGCCTTTCAAAAGTGCCCTGGTTTGTTTATTTTCTTCTAATGAAGATAAAAACCTAACCTGTTGAAAGGAAGGAGTGTGATTTTTCTTACATTAGCCATTTTATGAACCACTGCTCTTTGTTTTGGTAGCTTGGAGATGAGGCCTGAGTTAGGACAGGTGAAATAAACCCAAAAATCAAAGCTCAAATATTAAGTCAGAGGAATGGAGGAGTGTCTTCTGGGGTTTGCAGGGCAGAGGATTTTTGAGGCATGTTTGCCAATCATGGTGTTGGTGTTTTCAGAGGGATACCTGCTGGGATTTTTCAGAGGCCAGCCTTTCTGGGCAGGGATTTTAAGTCACCCTTTGAGGCAGAGAACAGCAATTCTTGTGTGTATTCAGTGGTCCCTGACTTCAGCAAGGGCTTGAGGCAGGCTGGGAATGCACGGGTCCAGGGGAAGTGCTGCATTTGAGTTCTCAGCTGAAAACTGAAACTGTGTTGTTGTACTTGCTCTTTCAGCACCATCAAATAACACCAGGCATGTTTTCACCCAGACTAGTCCCTTGTTCCTTCAAGAAGTCTCACTAGCAGCTCCTACTACAGGGTGAGAGAGACAACACCTTAGCAACCTGAGCAGTTTTCTCTTCTCAAAAATACGGCTAAAAATCAAATGTGTTTCAGGATAGAGGGAATCTTCCTTCCTTGATACAGAAAGGGTAAACCCTCTATTATGTTCTCCTCCAGCTGTTAAGCTGCTCTTACAGAGTTGCTGTGTAAATAGTGGCTTGAGCAGAGTGCAGACTAGTAAACATATTTATGTTTGTAGGAAAACAAATAAACCTGCCTGAAGTTTCTTTTAATGCACTTCTCTTGATATATGGCTTCTCTTACCCCAAGCTCTTGATGTAGTAGCATTTATTCCTATAATAGCAGTAGATAACTCAGATAACTTGGGATATGATTGATTCTGGAAAATTACACATTTGCTTACAAAATCCTGGCAATGTCTTGATAAAAGTACTTTCTTTTTAAAAAAATTGGAAAAGTAGTGACTTTAATTGCATTTTCAATTGTCCTAGCAAAACAATGGTAAGAGGATAAATGTAATAGGAGCCAAAGCCAATTGCCTCCTGCTGGGTTCCTGAGATTAACAGAGGAACCTGAGCACAGCAAAGCCCTCAGGTGATGGAGAGGGGTGGGGAAGAGCTGGGACAGGTGACCATAGGCCCGAGAGCAGGGGTGATGTCTGGGAAGTCTAAGCATTGGCACAACCTCTGTCTGCAATTTCGAGGTGTTCTTCACACAGAAAATTAGGCTTTTTCCTGTCTGGTTGCAGTTTCTCTTCATGTCACAGCAAATTCAGCCCCCAAAGCCTGGAGGAGTTGGTGTTGCTGGGAAGTGGTTGTGTCCTTCTGTCACAGGGACAAATACAGGTTGGCTCAAGAGGATCTTTCTTTTCATACCACAAACACTTCTGTTTCAAAATCTTATGTCAGTCTGTACCTGATGTGAGGGAGCTATAAAGCAAATCAATTCAGTGTCAGAGGTGGGTTGAGGATGGTGATCCCCCCTTCTGCCAGGCAATGAATTTGTTAGCACAAGTGCACCTTTCACAGAGCAGTGAAGATGTGGTTGCACAGATTGGCCCCTGAAATGTTCAGACATTGAAAAGAGATTTTATCCAAGGGCTACACATCCTTGATGCCCACAGTGCTACAACTTCATTGGTGCTAACATGCCAGCAGATTTTTTATCAACAATGCCACTGGCTGTTGCTGCACTTGGCATTCTCCAGGCTAGGCATCCAGGGGATATAATTTTTAAATCAGGCTCATTTATCACAGCTTTCTTGATCTTTCTCTGATTTGCCATTGCTGAAAAGTTGAAAATGTACTTGGACTTTCTTTGGCCTTCCACCAAGCAGTTCCATCCCTTCCTGGTGCAATCATGGGAAGATTTTGTAGCTCCTGTGGTCTGACAAAATGCTTAGCTTAACTCAATTCCTATTGATTTTAAAAGTAGTAGGTTATAAAAATGAATAATGCCGTTAAGTGTACTTTGGCATTTTTTATACTATTAGCTTTGGTTGGTAGAAGATAATGCTGCCTTACTCAGGTTCAGATCCCTGTAGTGCATTTTTGTATGTTTTAAAAATAATTTAGAAATCCTCTTAAAAATTGTTATTCACAAAGATAGCAGTAAGGAGAGAAAAGCAGGATGAGAGAACTGTCATGAGCTTGTGGTGAGGTTAAGTGTGATGTGCTCAAGAGAGAAAACCAGTACCAATTTGAAATCTTCCCTTCCAAATGCCTTTATAGAACACCTCCCTAGGCTCACTCTGTGCCTGTGACCTTAGACAGACTTACTAATTTTATACCATTGTGCCTAGTTATTAGTAATTTTTTTTCCATGTTCCGTAAGAGACCAGGCAAACTTTCTTACCTGCAAAAGAACCCAACCCTTTCTTTTTTTAACTTCTCTATTTGAAACTACGTGCAGAGCTGTCTCTGGTGAGCAGCATTGGTTTTCTCATTCTTCTCTCTGTTAGGACAGCTGACAAATTCAGAATTGAGCTCAGATGGAGAATCAGAGGAAGAGGGAAACTTGGCTTGGCACTTGAGGCCAGGCACCTTTTCCTCCTCAGCAGTCACATGGTGAAAAGTTGATGCTGCTGTTCCCCAACTCTGCTTGCAGGACTGAGATTTAGCAAGTAGTTTTGCTCAGCCGTGTTTAAAACATTAGAAGAAATTATTATCTGCCAAAATTGAATTTACCAGGTAACCCTCTACCATTATTCTGTTTTAAAGTTTGATGCTGCCCCCAAAAATAGCAGATGGTGGGGTCTTCCACACTGCTGCAGGGAAACATATCAGAAATATTTTTATTTATTTTGTCCAACAGCAGAGAAATAATAATGTAATAATAATGGTGGCGATAATGATGATGTATTTCATTATAGAAAAAACCTTGGTCCAAATCCCACCACCTACAGTCAAAGAAACCCCCAGAGACCCCAAAGTTGGCTGCCAATTTTTGGCCTGGCTGGAATTGCCAGATTCTGCAGTTTCCATCCAGAAGCAGAAACCTTCCCCACCCCTCGGGCAAAGCTCTTGGTGATCCCAGAGCCAGCAAATCCACGGCTGATGCTGAGGCAGAACAAAGCCATGGTGCCTGGGAGCAGACTTGGCTCTGCAGTGCTGACAGGAAGAGGAATGTGTGGTGGTCCCTGGGCTTGGCACACGTGGAGGGGAACACCCACGTGTGTTAGGGGAGCAGGCATTTACTGCACTGAGGTGTTGTTCCACAGTTCTGCAGACTCACAGGGAGTCCTGAGGGAAGCTTGTGGAGGAGAAGGAGCTTGTGGATTCTGTGTGGAAGAGAAACTAAATATGGAATTTTTTGTAAGGAACTGAAAAGGGAAGGGAAAATTAATTTGTTGCTGCGTGAGATCACATAAAGCTCCCTTGGAAGAGTTCCTAAAGAAAAGATTGTGTTTACTGTGGAGAGGGAGCAAAGAATCTAGGCCTACAATTTTATTGCCAAGTCTCGTTTTTTAACCTGCTTTCCTTTTGTTTTCAAACCCCAGAGATAGCACAGTGGTTCACAGAAAGTGCAACTGGTCTCTTTTGATAAGGTCTGATAGCAGTGATAAAGGAAACAAGCTGCCATTTGCCTTTAAAGTCCTTCCCAAATGTTCTGCCTTGTTCTTCCTAAAAGCAGTTCCCTTTGCTTTAAGGTCTAGGTAAATAGTGGGAAACCAGTTGCTGTGATGTTAATGAGGGTGATGAGTTTGCTGGGTGAGGAGTGGTCCCCTTGGTGCTTAGCATCAAAGAAGGATCTGCCTGCTGCAGTTCTTCCAGCGCTGAAGGGGCCAATGAAAGATTGCTGTCTTTTCAACTGAGGTGAATTCGCAGGAATTAGTAGAGGCAGCCAGCCAGCCCAAGGGAACTGCTTAGCTGGAATCATTCCTGCTTTCTTGTGTGCAACCTCAGGCCCAAGAAAATAATAGGAGAAATCTGAAAGGAGGTGCCTGCTTATTCCTGAAGGATCAAGTGTGCGTTGCACTTTTTAAGATAAATTATTCAGCCTTTAAAAAATTCAGCAGTTAAAAAGGATCACACCAATTTGGACTCTGAAAGTTAAACTGATGGAAAAGATTAAGGGCTCTGTTCAAGAAAACACCTAGACAATCCCTTCTGGGACAGGGATGCTTTTGGAGTTTACCAAGCAAAATGCTGGAGGCTGCTTAAGTACAGGAGGTTCGACTAAATGAGTATGAGTATTTAACACTGGCATTAAATAGTCTCATTCTATCAAAATAAACATCCAGCTTCTGAATTATGTCTTGGAAGACATTCAATTTCAGACACGTAGCAGAAGTGTGAGAACACACAGTGAAAGGAGAAGCCAGTGATGCCCAGATATTCCTTAGAGCAAAAGGAGAGTATCTAAAATGATCAGACCAAAATGATAAACAACAGAGACAGCTGTGGCTCCCTAAACTGCACTTGCACCAGAACTTTTTGGAGTGTTCATACTGCATTTGGTGCTGTCTGAAGACACAGAAGGACGTGGCCTGTCCTAGGAGTGACAGCCCCAGGAGCTGGTAGGGGTTATTGAACTCACTGTGGGTACAGATAAGCTGGGAGGAAGATGAAAACAAGCTGTTTCCAGGATCTCAATATACTGAGTGAAAACATACAGACAGGATCCTGAGGCTGTGAGGTAGAATTAGGGAGATAATAACATTTGTCCTTATTACACTCTGTACTGTGTGCCTACCCCTGAAGCTGAGTAGCAGTCACTCCATAGTGTACTGCTAAATCCCTGAAATACCTCCTCAGGTTTCTAATTATTTACTGCCTCTGTCTCAAACATATATTGCAGGTTTTTTTGCTGTTTATATACATTTATTTGTTTTACTACTTCTTTGCATTCTAGCAAATCATCTCTAATAAAAAGCACATTTCCTTGCGAACAGAATCAATTTCCTTCAGAAGTGTTTCAGCCCCTGATTAGTGGGTTCCATTTGGTCTTCACTAATCACATACTTAACTGTGAGCAATAAAGTTCTTAAATAAATAAATGCTTTGGTCCAAGTCAACATTAGTCATAATGGACAGTTTCCCACTCAAATTTCTGAAATACAAGATGAGACTGTGCCACCTGGGCACTTAGCTTCCCGTTAAAGGTACAGCAATTAATGCCAGATCTGGTTTTTTCTGCAGGTCATTAGGTGTGTTATTAACAATTAAGTCTCAGCAGCAAGATGACTTGATTGCAGCTCAGTAATGCAGTGGGAAGTCTAAATGGGTGTGGGTTTTCAATTACTTTTAAAGGCCTGGGGTTTTGGCTATTTTTTCCCACTTTGTGTTAGCCTGCTCCAGAAGCACTCAGTGGGAAGGTAATGAAGTAGATTTGTACATTACTACATCTTTCCCTGCTTCCTTTTCTTTGGTTTTATTATTGTAGGCTTTGAAACTTAAGGAGAAGTTAGCTGTAAGCCATTCCTCCTGGTCAGGGCTGGCCGTGTAGTTGAGAGCTACATTCTCACATGGAGGATGCATTTTTACTAACTGTGAACAGGGCTAAGTCACCGTGGATCAGAAAACCTGAGATGTGGTGGAAACCCCATCACATGGCTGCTGTAGCAAAACAATGCCTTCCCAGCATCGAATTTAAAGCACCATTTGTTGGGGAACATAGCTTGAATCACGACTCCCTCTGGTCCAGCAACCACTCAGATTAAGATATGTGGTTTCCCTAATGTCTGTCAAATATTGTTGGAAACAGGGCTGGCTGGGCTGTGAGGTGAACAACCTCACATGGGTGGTATCAGTTCCCCACAGAAACTGGAGGTGGGGGGAGGAGAAGACAGAATATAACTTTCAGCCAAAATACATACAAAAAAAAAGCATTAGTGTTTATTTTAAAAACATCATGTAACACTTCTTTAGAGTTCCTATGTATGTGTGCTTAATGAATGAGAACAAGGAAAGGCTCTGTTTCTCAGAGGAGCCGATAACTTGGAAGCTGAGAAAGGTGAACACAAACATTCTGCCTAACCTTGAGTTTGGCTTGTGTGCATGGCCTGGGGTGCTCCACACTGAGCCCACATTTAGCTTGGGGGTTAAAAATAAACCAGGGCTGTGAGAGATGGAGAAAACAGAGCCACATCTTGTGGGCTTTTGCAGGAGGAGAATGTGGCTTTGTCAGGAGATAACCCCAGTGCCCTGAGAGTGGCTTTGCTGAGCCCTCTGCCCTGGGACTCTGCCCCCAGCCTGGGCTCAACTCCACCAACACCTGGACCTGAGACCCACAGATTGTCTGCTCTGGGCATTCTGCACAGCAGCCTGGGCAGCACTTATGAGGCAGATGGAAATCTTTGCTGCCATGGGATGGAAATCTAAGCTTACTGGGAGGATTGGCACTGTATGGACTCACAGCTGTAATCATAATTGCAATTGCTGTAATATCAAAAATGACCATTTTTGACTGGTCTGCCAGCATTCAGGGTGTCATAGTCATTTGTATTGATGAAGAAGTTGATAACAGAGATGGATATTTCCCTTTATTTTTATTATACATTCAATTTCTAAGTAAAAAATATTTTTTTGGTTTACTCCTATTTTAAATATATAGTACATAGCATAGCATAGTATAATATATATATTTTTTTTATAGTACATTTAAATTTAATTTATCTATTTTGCAAATATGCAGTGATCTAGAGCATACTTCATGTCTTGCCTCACTGAACACAGACAAATCAAATATAAGATGGGTTCTTTGCTTGCAGTGTCCAGAATCTTTACAGTCTGCTCTCTGTTCCCTCTGCCTGTTGTAGCTTCTGTTGATTGTCTTTGAGCCACTTCTTGTGGAAATCTTGTTCTCTCTAGTACAAATAGCACCACCAAATAACAGTGATCTCTCCTTGCCACTTTTATTTTCAGATCTTGTGAAAAGTACTCCAGGCTCAAGAGTAAACTCTTAGGCAGTTATGGTGTATAATCTGTGTTTTGAAAGGAGGCTCCTAGTTTCATAAATTGACCTAGCTACTTAGTGTATGTCTAAGAGAAAAGCTGTTGAGATGACCATTAGTCTTCTCTAAACAATTTCTTCATTTCATCTTAATATTGACAAAATTACATTAAGGAAAACAGAGATGGGGAAATCCTTATTTTTGAAGTAGATTTTTCATGTGAAATTGGGAAGCTGGGCATTGAATTCTTCAGTTCTATAACCACAACCCTCAAATCACAGCCCTGTGCAAGGGAGTTTTGCACATGTGCATTCTGTCAGGGAGTTCCTGGATCAGTCTGCAGTTGTAAAACATCTCTAAATCCAGCAGGGTTTACCAGGCTCTCCTGTGTCTGGTGCTGAGCTGCTTGTTTGTGATGCTAATGCCTTTTTGGAAATGTCCTGCTTTATGCTTTGGTTTCCTGATCATTGGCTCCTGTTGATTACTCTGAATTTTATTTTAGAGTGATGACAATCAGTACAGGGCACTGTGTCTGAGGGCTGGAAGCAGAGTAGAGGAAGGAGTGCTACTGGTGAATAACAGCACAGAGGAATTCTCCACAAAGCATGGAGAGATGATCTGACTCCCCTTTATTCAAACAAATGACCTCTTTTATACATTTTGGGCAGGCCACTGTGATTGGTAAGAGAGCAACAGAACTCTTCACCCACACTGGCCAAACCAGAGGGACATCAAAGAAAGTCCAACCCACAGAAAGAATTCCAAACAAAGATTTCATTACAGAAACAAAGACCTGATGTTTACGTTCAAGCTGTGAGAATGAGCTCCAAAAACCCAAAACATCAGGAAGAAACAGAACTTTAGAAACTCAGAAGCTGCAGGCCTGGAAAAAGCAGACTACAAAAGGAGCCTTTCACTTCAGAGCTGCTGCTCAGAATCCAGCTCAGGCTCAGCAGAAGTCACTGCTGTGTGATGGCTGCTGGGTCCACAGTGAGCCAGTGTCCACATCCCACCAACCACTCAACAATTGGGGCTACTGTAGTGGGGAGTCCAGTGGCAGCACCAGTGGGAAGGGCAGGGACTTGAATGAGCATGGAAAATGAGCTGCTTTATTCCCTGCTCCCTCAGGTCACCTTTGAGACACATCTGTTTGAGGAAACTGAAGAAATTCGATCTCTGGTAGCTCCCTTCTGGAGATAGAAGAATTTACTTTGCAGTACTGACAATCTGACACCCACTAAAAAACCTTACATTCAAGGAAAATAAAAGTCATTATGGGATCGTTTAACATGGGAAAGCCTCAACTTAAAAAAAAAAAAAAAAAAAGCATAAAAAAAAGAAGCTATGTGATTGAAAAAGCTATATGATTGAAAAATCAACAATAAAATCCAAAGGCTGACTTGAAATAATAGGAACCTAGCCAAACTAATATTATCAAGCACAGCCACAGTTGCCAAAAAATTGCTTCCCTCAAAACCCCAGGGAAATTCTGCTCTTTTATTAAACCATTGAACAATCTCTTCCAGTTGAATCCCTTCTAGGGAAAAATTAAGGAGTGTTTCCTCAAACATTCTCTTTGGAGGTGAGAACACCGATTTCTAAAAGAGATACTGGACTTTATTCAGCCTGAGCTGATGCCTTGATGTCATGGAAAGAGGGACTGGAGGGAGCAGCACAGGACCATAAAGAGAAGCCAGGAATCCGTGGTGGAGCCTGGAAGGGACCCTTGGAGGTCACCTGCTCCAAGCCTGAACTTGGCACTTGCACAGCTCTGCTGTGAAGTAGGAAGCTCCTTTCTTAGATTTTATCTGTATCAGTAATATTCCTAATAAAAAGCTGGCAGGAGACTCATCCTGTGCTAGCAGGAGTGAATTTAGCCCCTGCAAGCCTGTGGAGACACCTCTGGATCTGCTGGAATGACACAGTCACCTGTGCTGACTGCACTGGTGAATGTGGCATGCAGTTTGGGCTAAGTGAGAGTAAACAAAAATGTGTTTGATGTCAGGTTGGTGCGTTAGCAAATTTGAAATATTCGGAGACAGCTTGGACTGCATGTGAATTTATGCCAAATGCAACCAAAAATAGAATACAAACTTCAGCCTTAAATTGAAGTTTTCCACCACAGGTCCTCAAAATCACATTATTTTGACTTTTCATCTTAAAACAGTTTAAAAATTTAATTTAAGTAACTTTAAAGCATTTTAAGAATACCTCAGATCCAGGAAGTTAATTTATAACTATTGTTTTGGGCTGTGGGAGGGGGGGAAATTCAGAGCAACACAATATAAAACTGTTTGTGTGTGTACATAGGGGTGGGGGGGATGACACTGTAACCTGCCTCATCTCTGCTTCTGTATTTTCAGACTTCTCTTCAGTAGATGGGGCTACCAGATTTTGTAGCATTGCTTGTACAAAGGAGACAAGTGGATGCTCACATTTGTTCCCCGTTGTTGTGGTAAAGCAGGATTTGAAACCCTGGGCTGTGAAGGTCAAATTCCCAGCTCTGTGGTGTCTCGTGAGACACACCTGTGTCACGAGGGTGGTGGGAAATCAGCACAACATCCTTTCAGGCTAAATCTGGAGAGGTGCTGTGAAGCACCACAGAGGTGTGAGAGCCAGCTTCAAAAGTTCCTGGGAGCTTGGGGGTGACAGCATCCAGAGCAAGGATTTCAGAGTTCCAAAAAAAAAAAAAAAAAAAAAGATTTCAGCATCCTGTATCACACCCCCAGTTTCTTGTAGTGAAGAGCATATTTTTGCCTTTTCTATGACAAGTGCTGAATTCCTCAGGGGGCTGGTGAAGCAAGCTGGGTCCCTGCCTGCCTCAGCTGGGGCTGAGGCTCAGCCTGGGGAACCTGCAGCTGGAGAAGGATGCTGAATTCAGCAGCCTGCCCTTCTGAGGGCAGCAGGGGGGCTGAGGGCTTTAAAGGGTGGGAAAGCTCTGGAGTAGGGATGCATTTGGCTATGCTGAGTGCCTGTGACTTGGCAAGCAGTGGTCACATCATCAGGCAGGCTGTTCTGCCACATCCCCCTCCACGTGGAGGGAAATAAGCCATGTATGCAGCAAGGCAAAAAAGCTTTGAAAAACACTGTGGACTCAAGTAGTGCAGGGTAAGATCACTGCTGAGAAATATGAAATTGGATTTTGAAAAAGAGACTCCCAAGGTAAGTCAGAGGCCAGAAAATGAACTGCTTTTGTAAACTTCCCGCAATTCCACACAGCCAACAGGGTTACACATGAATGAAGCCATGATGTATGATTTGGCTTCTTAAACATTCAAAATCCTTTAAACTATAGCTGCAGTGTTCATTCCCCCAAAAGATTTTACTTTGTGTATTTATTTAGAGCAAGCTGAAACAGTTTGCCGTTTATGTGTATTCAAAAGCTGCACATTTCCAAGACTATAAAGGAAACCTTAACAAGAAATTACTTTCAGAACTCCAATATGATATTTTAAAATGGATTTTAAAATGCATTAAAAATTAAATAGATGTAAGAAAGAGAAAAAGCTCATTGTCATCTTTTGGTGACTTGATCATAGAAAGTGATTGTGATGCACACATAAAACTGGATAGCACAGATTTCTGTTCCTCCTGTTTATTTCATTTTATGTTATGCATTTGCCTGAACAGTTGCTTCTCCCATTGTGAATTATCTTTCCTATGAATGTTTTGAAACATTTAAAGTTGAAGGTCATATAAAATGTAACTGTTTGTGTCATTCTAAATTGGTGCATAAACTCTCACACAGTTGGGTTTGTGTACTCATACAGGAAATCTTAATTTTGTAGTTCTAGAAGGTAAGTATTTGCATTTATAATAACAGAAGGAGCCCTAAATTATTCATTAAATGTCAAAACTATGTAAATAATACTTGGATGTAGAAATTGGGTAGAATACCCTGAAGTATAGTGAGTTTTCAATTTTTTTTCAAACATCAACAGCTTTCCAAGCATGTACAATATGCAAGTCTAAGTTACATTTTTTAATGGTGTTGTTCAGGTTTTGCTCCTAAAAAGTAGCTCTAAAAAGTATGGAAAGTGTCATAGGAATATTCCCTTATAACTCAGGAACATGAAAGGAATGAGATATGTTGAAACAACCACTCTCAAGTAATGTCACTGCATTCAATTTTCTGACTTATAAGCAGAAAAAATTAATCACTGAAGAGAATTTATTTTTTAAAAAACCAATAAATTTAACTCAAAATTTAAACCAATAAAACAAAACTGTGTTATTTTGCACAGATTGCTGTTTAAGCAATGTTTTCAGCAAGTCCATTCTGTCAGGACTGCTGTCAAAGCCACCTCCCCAGCACCTGCTCAGCAAAGCCTTTGTGCTGGCCTGGAAGCAACGTGCTCCTGGTTGCTTTTTTCCTGGCCTGCAGGATGGAAGAGGCTGTGTAAGCCAGGGCTCCACATTGCTGAGCAGTGGTAATTAGAGATGCCTGGCTATTTTTTTAAGGGGAAGAGGTGGTATTTTCTTGAGTTGGGTAGAACATGGGCTTTGGACTAGCATTTTTGGGCTAGGTACAGCCTGTCCATTCCTTATGCTGGATTTTTCCCTGGCACTGTTTTGCTGACTCTCTGCAAGTCTGTACAGTCTTGTGAGGCAGAGCACAAACCTGGGAGCAACTCCCAGTCCTGATGGGCAAGATGTCAGTGGAAGAGGGACTTGCTTGATTCAACCTAAACCTTTTTTCCATTGTGCCACCAACTTCCCCAAAAGCTCCAAGCCCAGCCCTGCTGGGTCAGCATCATCAGAAGTTAAAGGTTGCCATCTAATGGGGAAGGTACATAATACAATCTCCATCGGGTTTTACCAAATTCTCTCTTCTTTCCCTTCTCCGTGGACCTGTAAGTATTTTCTTTGCCAGGCACTAGAGGAATGAGAATGATATTTCATTCAGGTTTTTCGTGGGATGGTAAATGATGCTTTATCAGTAACAAGATGTCGCAACCCAGTGAGAAAATCTAGTCATTTAGTGTAACCTGATTAAATCTAATTTCTTCCTGCTTTTTCTATTAATTCAGATATAGATGAGTGCTCCTTTGAACGGACCTGTGACCACACCTGTATCAACTACCCTGGAAGCTTTGAGTGTCTCTGCCACAAAGGCTACACCTTGTATGGACTGACACACTGTGGAGGTTTGGAAACTGAGTTTTGCTTACATGTGTGTTTGTTTGCCTTGTGAGCTGTTTACAGAGCCACACACTCTTTTAGATTAAGGTTTTATAGCTCAAGATGATGTGAACTTTAAATATCATGAGCTGGGTGTGACTAAAATTTCAGTATCTCAAATTTGCTGAAGCATTCCCAAGAGAAAAACACCAATGAAAACCAATGTCCCCCAATTTTTGGATCAGAACTTCCACAGGAGTGAGGTTACTCACAAATGTGGGGAGGCTTCATATGATGGGCAGCAAAGGGAAGAGGGGAAAGATGTCAGTTGTACAAAGTTGGTGTATTTTGGCTCTGTTGGCATTAGTCATAACATAAACTGCCTGTGAAATGCATGACAGAAGGCTGTGGTGGATCTTCCTTCCATCTCCTGGGGACCTGCTTTCAACCTTTTTGGTCTGACTGGAAAGAATTGGTGCTGTAATGTTTCATTATCTAGGAGAAGGCTGTTTTTGAAGTGCAGCATTACCACAATGACCAAATTGGGTGTCATTTCAGCTCATTAAATAAATAAACCTCCTCTCTGGTGTTGGGAGTAGAGGAGATGAGAGATTGACCTTGTTGGCAGGAGTGTATGAATACATGGGCTAAAAAGGATACACCTCATACTGGCTAAATACTTGTCTAATGTACCAGAAGTTGAAAGATTTTCTGTGGAATATCAGTGATAAAATATACAATAATTTCTTCACCTTCTTGCCAGCTTTACCTTTTATTTTTATTTGAGGAGCAGAAGTCTAAACTACACTTCAACTGCTTAGTTGCTTTTGAAAGCATCATTTCCTCCTTCACCTGACCTTCTAAAAGACACTCTGGGAATCACTGTGGAGAATTTATCTCCTTGTTTTGCAGAAGTGATGTCACCTCGCAGAGGTTTATGCCATCTTTCTATATAATGCATTATTGTCCAGGTGCTGCAGAGACTTGGAGCGTGTTTCTGTATCTTTGAGTACTTCCAAAAATTTCAGTGTCCTGGCAAGGAAACTGTATCAAAAGCATAAATCCTTGGCAGAGTAGGAGCTGTACAGTTTAAGGACAAATACAATATGCACTAAAGTTGTTTGGCACTGTCTGACTTTATACATGTATATATGGACTCAAATATAATTAAAAAAATAGGTTTCCTTATGCAAGTCACATCTTAACACACAGTATATGTGTGTACACGTGGTTAAGACCTTCACAACTTTAAATATGTTTTCAGATATTGATGAATGCAGCATCAGCAATGGTAGCTGTGACTTTGGGTGTCTTAATACCATGGGGAGCTATGAGTGTGTCTGCCCACCTGGAAAGAAACTGCACTGGAACAAAAAGGACTGTGTTGGTAAGTGTGGAGTGACTCAGAGGTGACTGGGGGGAGGCTCCTGCTCTCCACGAGGCTGCAAAAGCCCATGGGTTTATTTCAGAGAGGCTGCATTTTCACAAAAGAGATCCCCAAATTCATTTTATAAACTCAGCTAACATCTGATCCTCTGGAGCTCCATAGGCCAGGATACAACTGTATTAGTTGTACTAGTGAATGGGCAATATGGGGGATTTTATTTGTGTGGAATGTTTTTTTAAGTTTATGAGTCATTCACAGATATCTAAGTACTATTACTATTATCTTAGGTATTTTATAATTTTGTCCTTAATTTGCCCTCTTCCATCTCTGTAATGTCAGCTATAACTCTATTTACTTCTAACACTAATTAGAATATTCAAAATATTTAACTGTTTACAAGTAGGACATGGTAGGACATAATATCTACATTCACAGCACTTTACCCCAGTTTTTCAAGTTATCTCTAAAGGTGTCCTGCTTCATATAAAGTACTGACACTAGCTTTGTCAAAAGTATGAATCACAATGAGCACAAATCCTGAGACCAGAAAAATCTGGCACTTGCTGCTAGTGCCACTTTGTGGCAGACCTGAGTTTCTGTATCTTTTAAACAGATAAGTTCTTTTTCTGGGTGCACACAGAATTGTGCTCATAGAGCACAAAGATCCCAAAGTGGAGGATATAGGAGAGAAAGACTGATCTAGAGTTTAGGATTTAATGTATGAAGGGAGTTTCATTCTTGAGTACAAGCTCAACATCCCAGTGCAGATGCTCTCCCTTAATCTGTGCTTATTTCAGAAGTACTTGCATCTGTCATTATGTTTTTTGCCACTCCCTGCCTTCTCTCACCATTGTATCCAAGTGTGCACAAGGTTCTGGGTTGGCCAGTGTCTGATTATTTTACATTTCTTTTTTTTTTTTCCTCCTCAGAGATGGTGAAATGTCTCCCAAATGCCAAACCAGCTCCCAAGGCTCAGCTGGTGTGCAGCAAGACAGGAGGCATAGAGAGCTGCTTCCTCTCATGCCCATCCAATACTCTTTTTGTTCCAGGTTTGTGCAAAGTATTCATCCTCTAATATCTAGGATGTGACTTGTTGACTTCTCTCTGCTGATGTATTCATGATTCTTGCATTCATTTTTTTGTTATGGACTACAGTAAATGAGAAAAACCTCACTATAAATTAAATCAAGAAGAGCTGATTGTCAACTACACATGAGAAGTTTGGTCCTTCGTTGTTTAATTTGAGAAGTCAGTTGTGAGGGTGGGAAAATTCTGACAAAAAGCCTGTATTAAAAATTAACAGGAATTCACTGAAATCAACTGTTCATTTTTGTCCTCCCTTTTGTCCCAGCAATTCATAATATAACAATATTTTTTCTGCACCATCCTGATTAAGATGGATGTGTCTCTCAGTCCAGCTGAGTATTATTTATAAAAAATCGGACATTGTATTCCACTCCTTCCTTTTCCTTTTTTTTTTTTTTTAAACCATTTGGATTTGGAAAACCATACTGGTTTTCAACTTCACAGTTTTGCAGGGAAGAAGGGGGGATTGCTACTGCTTTTTCCCAGATGTTCTGGCACAGGATTACTTTGGGGTGTCTGCTTTTCACATTTAGTCTTGGCATTATATGCAGTCAAGCTAAAGTTTTATTCACATTTTATTTATTTCCAGTGTAGCAGAGATTACTGGAACTGTGCATTTCTCTAATTTGTAAGCACCAGGACACAGTTTTACCTCTGTAATGTGTAAACACCATTATAGTTCTGAGTGCACCATTTCTGTTTCTGCCAATAAGTTCTGTTGGAGCCTGAAGCTTAAATTATTATGGAAGTACATGGTTTATTTTCTAAATTACAGGGGTGATCAAAGCAGAAGGACTTTGCCATGGAGAAACACAAAATATTTTTTACTTGTGCCCAATCACTTACAAAATGTTTCATTTCAGTGCTGGAAGAAACAAACCTCGCAGTCCGAGGTGTCGAAGCTTTCGGCAAAGTCCTCCAGCCACTAAAAATCCGAGTTCAGCACTTAAAATGTCTCGTTGTTTAGCAGCACAGAGGAGCTGAAGCCTCGAGCAGGTGCTCTGTGGGGCTGCTGCCCGTGTGCTGACTGTGTTCTGTCCCCCAGACTCGGAGAACAGCTACACGCTGAGCTGCGGCGTCCCCGCGCAGCACGGCAAGGTGCAGCCCAGGCGCAACGCCACCCTGCCCAGCTGCTCAGGTGGGTGCTGCCCTGCTTGCTCCCCCTTCCCTGGGCCCAGGGAGGGAGGTCTTGGACCTTGGGGCACTGCAGGACATCAGGTGCCTTCCTTAGGCAGGGCAAGGGTGAAGGTGTTGCCCAATGACGAAAGGAAAAATTTTTGCGCGAGGGTTAAAGCGGTAAGATAGAAGAGTGATTCTTGCAATAAAGTGGTGAGATGAAAAAGCAATTCTTGCCATAGAGTTAAAGTGGTAAGATAAAAAAGTAGTTCAGTGTGGCTCTGTGAACGTGTGGTGTTGTTTGTGAAAATCAGCCTTCTGATTTGTTTGGGTAAATGGAGTCAGTGCTCATGAATTGTAAGATAAACAAGGATCATGTTTGCATTCCTTTGTAAAAGATCTCACCTGATGGACTTCTCAAGGGACCAGTGGAGATGGAGAGGTGGGAACTGCTCTGTCCAATCTCTGCTCACTGTCCAGAAACTGAGAGATACAAAATCAACAATAAACTGGAGAGTTCTTTTCTTCTTCTCTACCTGAACACCTGCTGTGTGTGTTGCTGTGTGTTCCTCTGCATCACAGTAACAGTGTGGTACAGGATTTCTATAATTCTGTTAGGTTAAGTAATTAGTATATCTTAATAAGTCTCAGCTCTCATTTCATATCCATCCCAATGGCAGCTTTTTTACTTTACATCAACAGATTCCCTAGCCCCTCCAATCAAGCAGAAAGCTCGTTTTAAAATCAAAGATGCAAAATGCCATTTACGGCCTCGCAGCAAAGAAAAAGCAAAAGATTCTGGGAAGCAGGCTGTTTCAGGTAGGTGGGTTTTCCCAGCATGTAAACAGCACTTTAATTTGTTTGTTTGTTTGCTTGCTTGTTCATTTACATGCTTTGTTTTCACACTGCAGACAGGAAAAAAATCAATGGTTTTCATATTTGGTCTGAATTTGAATTCAGGCCAAGGTTCCCACTCTGGCTAAACAGTGCCTTGGGTTTGGATTTTGGGTGCTGAAAATCTCACCAGTTGCTTTGAAAAATCTTTGTTCAAAAGTGCATGAGTTGGGAATTAAGCTGATCCTTTTGCTGGCCTTAATAATGGCAGAAATACCCTGAGACAAAAAGCAATGACAAATACAAAGTTATGTGAAACAGTGTCAGTTTGGTTTGGTTTGGTTTTCCCAAATTAAGTTTTTAAAAGAAAACAAAACCTATTATTTGTTTGGTTTATGCTGGGTGAGTGACCTATTGTAGCACCAAAGACAGTCCCCAAGAGGGAAGGTTATTATGGAAATCTGATGTTACACAGACCTATACTTTTTTTTATAAAAGAGTGCATAGTTACGATGTTAGAAAAAATATTTGTAGGACTTAGGTTTAATTAAAAAATGTGGTATTAAAAAAGTTATATTGCTGCTTAAAGCAATTTAGCAGCTTACACCAAGCTACTACTGGTGATGCATTCTCTGTTGTGAATTTGTCTTACCACCACTTTCACTAGTGAGTGAGAAATATTATATGAACAGAGAAGAGTAAAAATAGCTATTTTTAAAAAAAGTGAATGGTTTAAAGATTTTATTTTTAAAATTTAGACTCATATTTCACATTTACCCTGAAATCTGCACATTTATATCTCTAATTTTACAAGTCTTAAGTCTTAGTCACCAAGATGCTTACCCTGTGAATAAGATATGATTATCTGACTCATTTTTAAAGTCATAGAAGTTGAATTTTTTGATCCATACAATCACTGTGGGAATGTGTTTCTTGGATGCATTTCCTTGTCCTTTGCTTGCTTTGCTTTGTGTTTGTTATGTCACCTGAACCTGAGTCTCACAGTAAGATTACACCATACACCCCCTCGGAGGGAAATCCTTCTGGTGGCTTCAGTGCTACAAATTTCTCTCTCTTCTCCTGGAAGGTCCATCACCTGTGCCAAACTACAATTCCTGCTCAGATAAAACCTTCCAGTACATTTTCACAACCTCACAACCTTTTAAAGCCATTGCTATCTGATGACTGTCACTTCTGAAAGAGGTGGAATACCCACTGATAGTTTTTAGAGGCCCAAGGTTGATGTTCTCATAGATTTATTACATTGACTCTCTTGCTTATTTTAGCCATCAAATACAGTTTATAGCATTTGCTGATTTTAAATAATTACTGTAAATAATTTTAAATAATTTCTGTAAAGAGCTTTCTAATCCTTAATGTGGAAAAGGGCCAGGCAGTTCTAGGTATTGGAGGCACCACTGTGCAGCTGAGCATCACCAGACTCTGCTTTTGCCTTCACCAGCAAACCCAGCAGTGCCTGGAGAAGGAGGTGACACGACACAGGGAACGTTGTGAAATTTGTCACTGCACTCATGCTAACCCAGTGAGATATCCCTTGTTAGCCTGTCCCTTGCTATTTGATTCCTTTCCTGTGTTGCTTCTCTCACTCAAAGGAGGTCAGTTCCCCTGTACAGACAACTGCCAGGTGACCTTTGTGAACCTCAAGTGCGATTCCTCCAAGAAAAAGCGCCGGGGCCGCAAGTCACCTTCAAAAGAAGTGTCCCATATCACTGCAGAATTTGAAGTGGAGATGAAGTCTGAAGAAGTCTCAGGTTTGTGAAAGATTGGTCTGTGGAGAGAAATCAGGATTTAGTTCCTCGGTGTGTTGTTAAAATCTCTTTGATGTTATTTCATCAAGCTGCCGTTTAGCACAAGCCTCGTTCAACAGCCTTTCCAAACTAGAAATTTCAGGGATTTAATTGAAAAGGGCCAGGGATGATATTAAGCCAAAGGAACAAAAATTGAACCTGCATCAAAATTCCTTGAAGGCCTTGAGTTAAGTCATGTGCTTTAATCCAGTCTGATTTCTTTAAACAGCAGAAGTGCTAATCGATGTACAGGGAACATAAACATTAGGTAGAAGTTCTGCAAAAACAATGACAAAAATATCCTCCAAAATATAGGTTGCTCAATACTTAGTCTGTGAGTCAGACAGTTTTATCACATAGTTGAAAAACTCATGTTTTCTTACCAAATTTCGGAATAAAACTAATTATCTCCAGTTATAAATGAGATGGAATATTATGTTATAAATTCCAGCCGAAGAAAATGTGGACTGAATCCTTTAAAGATGTCAACCCTTAAAGGCAGATTTCTTACCTTGAAGGACACCTCATTAGCCAAGTGATTCAAACAGTAGTTGTGCCTGGAAGCACCTTTCTTTTGAAGGTGTTTTGGTCAGGGAAGTGGCAGGAGCTCCTAATCGACTGAGAAAAGTGTGGGTAGAGAAAATTCAGGACTATTAATGGTGGCAGTCTGAACCTGAAAGGAGAACACATTGGGACCGATGCTTTCTGCAGCACTTGCAGACCATGGAACTGTTCCATGGACCTCAGGATACTGTGCTGTCCCTTTGAAAGGCCTGATCTAGGATACAGTGAGCTGCTGCTTCAATTTATATGGACAAGACAGTGAAACAAACAGAGGTGTCACAGTGCTAAGCTTTTTCTTAAGCACCTCTTTTAAACATGAATCTCAATTGCTTCTAGTTTTGTTATCATTTCCCATCTAGACACCTGTAACATTGACTGTGTTCGGAAAAGGATGGAGCAGAAGCTGCAAACTGCAATCAAAACATTGAGGAAATCTATTAATAAACAGCAATTTTACATTCAGTTTTCTGGGACAGAATATGAAGTGGCTCAGAAGCCAGCTAAAGCTACTGAAGGGCATGAAGCGTGCAGTACAGGGCAAGTACTGCAGGATGGAAAATGTGGTAAGTCCAAACAGCTCAAATATTCAGTCATATCCCCCAAAACAAGCAGCCTAAAATTACCTTTTCCACGGTGAACCAGGGAGGAAATCTCTGAGATGATGATTTAGAATTTAATTATCTGTATTACTCAGCATATATGCATGGACTATGGATGGTTCATAAGAGTCTGAAGGGAATTCATAGATGGTTGTAGGAAAACAAAAGTATAAATATGGATACAGTCCCATGCTGTCAGGTGGTAGGAATCAAAACCTGCCACAAGACAATGTTGGCAGCTAATTCCCAGTTGCTCCCATCTTATCAAAATATATTTAAAATTCAGTAAAACAATAATGCAGTGTTTGCCTAGCAGCTATACATTTTATATGTATAAAAGTATATGCTATATACTTTTATATCACCAGTGTCACTCTCCTCACCATCAAATAATCAATCCACGATCCATGGATATGTTATACTTAATGCTCAAGAGGTCCAGTTAAAAAAAAATTACAGAAATCTATATTATGTAAAAGACCCAATTTCTTTAAGCCTTTTCCCATGTTATCAGGCTCTAGTGCTTTGCTGGGGACAGTGTGCTAGTGCAAATTTATTAATGGCAGTTCTCTGCAAGCACTGCAAGCTTTCTCATCACTTACAGACTTCTTTTCAAAATCAGCATACCTATTTTTGCAGCTTTTGAGATACCAAGTGATTTACAAGCCAAAAGAAGTCACATCTGATAGGTGCTTCCAGTGAGTGGATTCAGAGGTAGCTGTCATCATACAGGAACAGTGATTTAGAAACTGTATTTGAAAGGCTGTTGCTATCAGTATCTAGAAACTCAGACTTTTAACCACCCCTTATCCAGCAGAGAAAAATGTGCAATGCGGTTAGGTGCCCTGTTGTAGCAAGAAAAGCACATGTATTCATATCTGTAATTAAAATATGAATATGTATTTAAGATATTTAAGATGCTGTACAGTTGGGGTATTTGAGTGGCAAGAGACAGAAATTATTACAGGGACACATTGGCCATGGAGAAATCTCTAGAACTGATCTCAGGGCACAGACTTCTTGTAGTCATCTGCCAGAAAACCAACTTGTAACTGCACCTGGCATAAACTAAAAGCTCACACTTCCCACAGTTTATGCAGCACTGCTTTAATAAACTGCAAGAGGCTGTTTTAAGACTGCATCCAGCTTTACTAACAGCACACATGTGAGAAACACCTGAGTGCATTACAGAGCCATGTAACAGTTTGTTTAGTAGTTTAAACAATAGAAGCAGGACTGTTGCTGTGGCAAATAACACACAACACAAACCTTTGTGGAATTCTTCTAAAGCTCTTGGAGAAATTAACCTCCAAGATTATTTTAAAGGATCGCTTCCCTTTTTATAGATTTTTCCCCAGACCACTGTGGTTGGTGAACAAATGACAGCTCCTTCACCCACATTGGTCAAAGCAGAGGGACATCAAAAGAAAGTCTGCTGTCCTTAAAAATCAGCCCTCTGATTTGTTTGGGTATAATGGAGTCAGTGTTCATGAATTGTGAGATAAACAAGGATCATGTTTGCATTCCTTTGTAAAGATCTCACCTGATGGACTTCTCAAGGGACCAGTGATGATGGAGAGGTGGGAACTGCTCTGTCCAATCTCTGATCACTGTCCAGAAACTTATAGATACAAAGTCAACAATAAACTAGAGAGTTCTTTTCTTCTCTACCTGAACCCCTGTTGTGTGTGTTACTGTGTTCCCTCTGTGCATCACAGTGACAAAAGT
This sequence comes from Sitta carolinensis, assembly GCA_032173965.1. Classification (NCBI taxonomy): domain Eukaryota; kingdom Metazoa; phylum Chordata; class Aves; order Passeriformes; family Sittidae; genus Sitta; species Sitta carolinensis. Next base: position 11,070,030 of record JAVUNC010000030.1, read on the forward strand.
CTGTCCCACAGAAAGAATTCCAAACATGAGTATCCTTACAAAAACAATCGTGATGTTTATGTTCAAGCTCTGGAACAAATTTCAGAAACCCTAAACATCAGAACAACAGAGCTTTAGAAACTCAGAAGCTTCAGGACTACAGCAGGACCTCCCCCTGATATAAATTGACCCAATAGTTGTTTAATAGTTTAAACAATAGAAGCAGGACCTCCCCCTGATACAAACTGACCCAAACCACAGTGGAGATGGTTTACATCAGGTGAGGATCCTGCACTAACACGTGCTAAACACGTATTTAAGGGGACATCACCTTCCCTAAATGTTCGCTATCAGGGCAGATGAGGTGCTCGGAGTGAACCTCCTTACACAGGCTCCCCTTTTGTTTCCCCAGTGACCTGCAGCACGGGCACCTTTTACAGTGGAGAGCACAGGCAGTGTGTGCCCTGCTCACCAGGCACGTTCCAGGACACGGAAGGCCAGCTCACCTGTGAGCCCTGCCCCAGCAACGATGGCCAGGGAGCAGCGGGCGCCCGGAACGTGTCCCAGTGTGGAGGCAAGTGCAACTTGGTTAGAAAAGCTTTAGGTGAGGCAAGGAGGCTGAAAGAGGAGAGAGAGCCTGTTGTTCCTGAAAATAAGCCTTCTGAGTTGGTTTTGTGGAATGGAGTCAGTGTTCTCACTGACTTGATGAGCAAGAATAGTTTACATTGCTTTGTTAAAGATAGCTCTTGAGAGACTTCTCATTTGACCAGTGGGATTGGAGAGGTGGATACTTCATTACTCAATCCCTGGTCAGTGTCCTGGAAATTATAAATAGCTGAAGCTTCAGGAAACTTGGTTCTTCTCTTCTGTGCTTTGGACACCTGTGGTGTGTGTGTGCAGTGGGTTCCCTCTGTGCCCCACAGCACCAAGAGCTGCCCCAGTTCTTGTAAAGGTAACAGGAGAAATCTCTGTGCACTCACAAGCTGATCTGGCTCAGGCCATCCACTCACATTGCTGACAAGGCAATTGTAGTTTCATTTCAAACTCAATGTTTTAGTTTTCTGGTGTTCTTTCCCAGAAAAGTATAATAAACACAATAGAATATTTTTGTAATAATATTGTTATTCATTCCTTCTAACAAGAGGGACTTTTTCTTAATGTCCCTGTAGTTTGACCAGTGTGATCAAAGAAGTTTACCTTTGTTTCGCAATCACATTGGTCCGTGTAAAATAATATATAAAAAAACCCACCCCTAGTAAAAAAAAATAATTTTTAACCTTCTAAATCTCAGAGTCTGTATCGTGTATTATTTAAAACAACGACAGCAGTGTGAGTTACGGTATGGAAATGAGCAAGCCAAGCAAAGCACTTGGTGCTTCAAGGCAGGTCTGGAAGTACCTTGACTTGTAAGCACTCAGCAGTATATTGTGAGCCAGAGGGATGGATTGCTTTGCCTGGTGTTGGTGAGTCTAATAATGCACCTGCTCATCTAGTGTTTTGTGTGAGATGCAGCTTACCTGCTCTCATTAGCAGCAATTATGAATTTGAGATCGTTATGCTGCAGGCATCTGAAACCCAGACTCAGAACTAATGATTGGAATTTTCAGCACTGCTTGAGTGCACTGTAACTTTTGGCAAGTGATGTAGCATCTCTGATTCAACTTCATGACTTATAAACTAAATTATAAGGATGATAATACCTGGTGTTTCTACTGTAACTTGATCAGTCTAAGTTTTTAAGATACAACTGTTAATTATTTTCTTTACCTCCTTTCATTACAGACTATCAAAATCTAGTTTATAGAAAATACATTATCTGACTCTGAAATAAATCTGTCCTATCTGCCACACAAGTTGTAACTTGAAAACTCATCCATGTAATTTACATTAATGCCTTCTTCAAGGATATCTAAAGAGAACACATGGTAAATGTCACTTGAGAAACTGCTACTTTTTTCCATCTACTGAATAAAAAATAACTGCAGTGTCTCCATTCCAAACATAGGATAGATTTTGCCAATTTGCTGTATGAAGGAACTATCAGACAAAAATTTTGAAACACCTTTGCATCTTTGCTATGCTGATTTGTATTTATCCGTAACACAAGAAAAGCTTATTAAAATACAGTCTGAGTTCATAAGATGGGATGGGAGCACAAATAAATCCTGTGGGAGATCCTGACCCCACAGGTGTCCATAAGAATTTGGCTTTTGTGGGGACAGAACCTGAACTTTGCTTTCTCTCAGGAGCTCTGATTCATCCTAAGTACCAAAGTCCCTCGCTCATGCCAAGCACCCAAGGTTCTGAATGCCCCAAACATTTCCCAGCAAGTATCAGGGTTCTTATGAGACTGCAACAATGCCTAGAGCTCTCAAAACTTTCTTGCTTTCAAGCCAGTTGTTTCTGTCTGCTGCTCAGTTCTCAGGGAAGCTAAATTACAAAGTTCTGGGATGAGGCAGCCTCAGGGAATATGTAACATCTCACAGCACTGGTGTCCCAGTCTGGAGAGGTGTGAAGATGTGCATTCATGCCATAATCTTGAAAAACCTGATATCCTGGTTCCCAGGTTCACAAAGTACTCAAGCTAGCAAGATCCAAGCCAAACAAATGCCTCTCAGAAACTGCCTGGAGAGTGAGGTTGGAAACTTCTGTCAGTAAATTGATTCCCAAAGCAATTTCATTTACACAAATCACCGTTTCCTGGCAGAGGAGCTCCTGACCAGCACTAATTTTCACAACTACAAGAAAAGCTGCTGGTGTTAGGTGTTCTCATAGACAAGGAGCTGGACTGGTACCATCCCATCTGGTAAACCCCATTATCCACTGTCCATGTCTCTAAAACGGAGATACAAAAACTTGCTTCATAGGCATGGTGCAGTTCCATTCCATCCTATAAAGTGCTTCAAAATACTGGAATGAAACACTTGGTGAAAGTACAAGGTATTCTAATGAAATCTTAATAGACCCCTTTAAAAAAAATCAGAATCATAGCTGCCAAAAAGCATATTATGAAACTGGTACTATTTACTGGTGGTGGGTTTAGGAGGAAGATACAGGAACAACCCAAAATTTGCAGGTAAGATTAGAATTTGATCTGCAGCTGTCTTAATGTCACACGTTTAAATGAAACAAAGCCTTGCTAACTACGAGTGGGTGTTATGCTTCATCCAGACAAGTCAGCACACTAATACAGACGATCATTTTCAATTTCCAGGCCAGTGTTCTCCTGGGCACTACTCCTCAGATGGTTTTAAGCCTTGTACAGTCTGTCCCCTTGGTACGTATCAGCCTGAAGCAGGAAGGACCCTCTGCTTCCCCTGTGGCGGGGGCTCGTCACCAAATACGAAGGTGCTGTTTCCTTTCAAGACTGTGAAACCAAAGGTGAATTCAAAATTCTTCCACAATTCAGCTTCCTTGCTTCTTGGCCTTTGGTTTATTACCATTTGTGCCAAGGGGCTCTTGAAGGCTCCAAAATAAACGTTGTTGCTGCATGGGTGTGTGATGAAATGAAATGAAATGGTCAAGAAATCTGTAAACTGGGAATGGTGTTCTGAGGTTGTGCAGGCTGAACAGGATTTATGGTTCTCTTTGGAATTTACCACAGGCAGCATTGCTGCTGGTAAGGGAATCAGCCCCACTGTGTGGCAATAAATAACACAGACTTGGATTAGATAATGCTTTCATATCCTGTATATTTTTATTTACTGTATCAAAATAACTAAGCACTACAAAAGTTACAGGAAGTTAAGGATTGATTACTCATGGGCTAGACAGAAACTCTAAGTGCAACGTGTTCTGTGTTCCATAATGTCAACTTCCAGGGCCAGTGCTGAAGAAGGAATCTGCCCAAATGTGTTTTGGTTTCATTACACATGCTGGCCCTGGAAAACAAACACTAATGGAAACTTCTCTCCTGCTACTGTGAAAGTGATTTTTCTCGTTGAGGTGGATTTACATCATTTACATTTACATACATTAAGTGCAGTGTGAGATACATATCACACATTTCTAGTTCATGAGGGTTTCGCTCTAGTCACAGGGTTTTAGTTGGAAGATCCTTTATACTGGGAAATACAGGGAGCTGGAGTCTTTTCTGCCTTTTATGGCCTAATAAGTATGTTGCAGAGCAGGTATGTCCAGAGCAGAGGAAAGCTCTCTTTTTGAAAATAACACTCTCCTACCTTGCAGTGCACTGTTCTCCCGGCCACTACTACAACTCCACAACACACAGATGTATCCGGTGCCCTGTGGGAACATACCAGCCTGAGTTTGGTCAGAACTACTGCATCACCTGCCCTGGCAACACCAGCACAGATTTCGATGGCTCCACCAATGTCACACACTGCAAAAGTAAGTCCCATTTACATCAGTGACACAGAGAGTGTCTGTGGATCTGAACTGCAGCTCCAAGGATCCGTCTGTCCGGCCGGGCTTCAGTTTTGTGTTCCCTAGTTAGCAGAGATCTACTGCCAGATGGAACAGTGAAAGGTGGGAAAACAATGAGGGAGAAAAAGTTGGGAAAGTGCCACTCGAGGCATCTGGGTGTTTCAGCTTTAATACATAGATTTCACAGAGTGCCAGCTACAAGTTTAAACTACAGAGCCTTTCCTTTCCCAGAGCCTGTATGTTGTGTGACAGTGATGCATATTTCTCTGTGTCTCTGTAGAGAAAGTATCTTCTATCAGAGTTACTGCCATTTTAGAATAATTGTGAAATATTAGAAGATATGGTCATGCATGCTGCAATTGCCAGGTAATCACTTATGACAGTGAGATCTTCTTGGAGGCTTTTTTGCAGCACTCAGCCTCCTATTTTAATTGCCATTTTAAATATCCACAAGAATTTCAGTTCAGTTTTATTTGATCTTTTGTGAATGACTGATTAATTCAGGCAAGCATTTTTTTGTCTCTACCATGCTAATTTCAGAGAACGTTTGTATAATAATTAAGCAATGCCATCTAACTAACTATTCATGTGCAGATCTTCTCTAAGTTTTTAGTCTGATTATGTGCCATGTGTCTTATAAGCCCTTCATAATTTGTAATGTCATTTGAGTGAATTATATAGTTGTATGGAATTTGAAGAAGTTTGATTATTTTCCTGTAAAATAAAAGCATCCTTGTTATTCTGCTGTCTTAGATCCTCTCAGTTTTCAAGCCAGCTTCTAACCTTGCATAATATTTGGGGGTTGGATTAAGCAAAATATTTAAACATATATCTAATTTTATGTGGATGAATAGACTAGAGGAGATCCATCTTAAGCAGCTTGGGCCAAATTCAATAGGATTTTTGAAAACTCAGAAAGAAAAACTGATCCATCAGTGGAGATCCTTTACTGACTGGTTTAATCTAAGATGAAGAAAGGCAGATCTGTAATCAAGTAAGGCTGGCTATTGGGGCCAGCACTCTCATTCAGCTAAAGCCAGTTAAAAACCAAGTAAGTTAAAGCACAATACCTTCTGCATGTCAGCACAGTACCCATGGTAGGCACAACTGGACCATGTTTATTTACCTGTGTTTCTCAAGCCAAGTTAAAGCATTGGATGAAGCACTGAATCAGTTCATGCACCAGAGATGAAGGTTTTGCAATCAGCTGGAGCAAACCCGTGGGTCAAATATTCCTTTAAAGCTGGAGAATGTGTGCATTTCTAAAGCCACAGGGAGGAGTTCAGACTTGCTCACGACAGATCTTAAAAAACTCCTGAAATTCATTTATCAACTAACACAAATGCTAATTTATGTTTCTCTGCAGACCAGCACTGTGGAGGAGAACTGGGGGACTACACTGGCTACATAGAATCACCCAACTATCCTGGAGACTACCCAGCTAATGTGGAATGCATTTGGAACATAAATCCACCCCCAAAGAGAAGAATACTCATCGTGGTGCCTGAGATATTTCTCCCAATTGAAGATGAGTGTGGCGATGTTTTAGTAATGAGAAAAAGTGGTAAGTTGCCAGTTGTGGGTTATATTTCCTGCAAAGAGATTCAGTGAATAGTTCATATTGAAGGGATGGCTGTCTTCAGTGCAGCCAGCGTTTCTGAAGGGTTTCTGGAATGAAGTGGCACAGCAAGTTAGAACACTACCAATAACAGTTAGCAGAGTGGTATTAATTATTCAAGTTTATTGTCTCAATCACAAAGCAGTTAATGGGCTCCTGTCTGGCCCAGTTACCACATGGGATAAGTCACTGCCATTCTGGAAGTCAACAAGGATAAATTATATTTGGAGAACTATCTCTGTAATCTGTACAAACTGTGCTCTCACTTATCCTTTGTAAACATACATATATGCTGCAGTTATTGCTAAATCTGGGCAATGTGTTGGTACAACTGACGCCCTCAAGAAATCTAAAATTATCCTGCTTTCCTGTGGAATGGAGGGGGTGCATTGTCTCTTTGATTATGAGGTTAATTCAACAGCTTCTGAGGTTAAGATCCCAATGAAATGCACTCCTCTTTTGCGTGGAGGGTGTAGGCATTCTTCTGGTGATTTGTTGCTAAATCAGGAAGCACCTAACCTGAAAGGCAGTTGTTCCTGAGGAGTTTTTGTTCAAAACAGTGTATTTACTCACAAAAATGGTGTCTTTTACTAGCTAAAACAATTTTCACAACTTTTTATCCCTGAGAGCCTGTATTGACATCTCTGTATATCAGAAGGAGGACACCTGGTCACTGCAGATGGAAGGAAATGATACCACGAGCTTTTTTAAAAGCAAAGCACTTACTATAACAAAACACATCAGTTGTCCTTCTAACCCCAAACTGTGCTTCCAACAGTGACCAAAGCCAGTCACACCAAGGTAAAGTTACACTTCAGGCAATATTTACCCTTGGTGAAGCTCCTCACATCCAGGTTAACTGTTCTGTGGGTCACTGACTCTGCAGGGTGTGACAGTCTTTTATTCAGAATTGCCATAGCAGACATCACATTCTGGTTTTATTGTGTTTTTATTTATAAGTGGTTTATTGGTACCAGATGAACTCCTCAAGCTGGCCTTGTGAGGGGCTGGCATTCAGCTCTCTTGTCCTTACCTGTCTGGGACAAGCATGTGGGTACTCTGGGATACAGTGCTAGAGTAGTAAAAAATTAATATCAATAGTAGTTTTATAAACATCAAAAATTATACCTCACCATCTGCATAAGCATCTTGCTGAAGAACTCCCATTACCTTTGTGGAAAAACTTACTTCTCTTTCTAGGCAAATAAGAACAACATCCATTCTATCACAGAAAGCTTCTGCTCTCAGGAATTTGTCAGCTGAGAACTGTCTTGTCAATTTGACCTCTCTGACTCCTAGATGAGGAAGGGTGCAAAAACTATTTTATAAAGAACGCTGTTTAACTTTCTTTCTAGCTTCTCCTACTTCAATTACTACATATGAAACATGCCAGACATATGAGAGACCTATTGCATTTACCTCAAGATCCAGGAAACTCTGGATTCAGTTCAAGTCAAATGAAGGAAACAGTGGCAAAGGATTTCAGGTCCCCTACGTGACTTACGATGGTGAGAATGGAATTGGTTTTCATCTTTGTGTTTTATCTGAATTACAGAAAATTTCCCTCTAGAAGCTCTCTTACACTGCTTGTAGGGACAGAAGAATGAGGGAAAACTTTATGTGCCTGGTTAATTTTACTTGTAAAGACTTTGAAATAACATACCTATAACATGTATAATGTTTGAAGAGTTATTTTGTATCCCTGTTTCTTCATCTCTAGAGTGGAGATAATACAGCATTATTATCTGGAGGGAGTAGTTTTTTGAGGATTATTATATTTTGAGGATGAGTATTTATAGGGATAATTCAAAACCACTGTTAGAAAGAAGTCAAGAATTTTAAGGTGATTAAATTAGAATACAGCAGCCTGAGAGTACACACTGAATAATTAACTGGATACAAAATTTCTCAGCTCTGCCTTCAAGAGGAGATCTAGCTCATGTCTGACTATTGCCCTCCTAAAGGATATCACAGTCACTCAACTGATCTTTATTTTTCAGAGGATTACCAACAACTAATAGAAGACATTGTTCGAGATGGCCGATTATATGCATCAGAAAACCACCAAGAAATTCTAAAGGTAAGAAATTTCTGCCTTCTTTGAGGCCAACCAATAATTCCTTTTCCTAAGTATTTTCCTAAAATAGTTCTTGATACCTTGATAGAGTCATGTTTAAAGCTCAAGGGTTACCCAAATTCAGTTCTCTGTCTTCCCAGGTTTATCAAAAATCAAAATCAAGTAACTGAGCTGGGCTCAGCACGTGCTTATGTCTTTTGTGGAAGCAGAAAGTAAATGAAAGTGATGCTAATATGATTAGTAAGATTGTATGTTTGAAAACTGAGTCAGCCAAGAATGAAGAACCTGTTGTTTGAAAAGCCTTCTTCAGCTTCAGTCTGGCATTTAAATGTTTAAATGACTCATTAAGCTTGTTGTGCATTAAAAAACGTATTCACCTAAATCACTACCTTGCCTCAGTAAGAAATGGTTTTCTAAAGATACAAGCAACACCTGCAACAACTAACTAATTAAAACTGGAAAAAAAGGCTGAAACCTGTGTAGATGCTGAATCCAAACCCTGCTTTTATCTGAAGTATCTGTGTTGTCTTCCGTAGGACAAGAAACTGATTAAAGCTCTCTTTGATGTACTGGCACACCCTCAGAACTATTTCAAGTACACAGCACAAGAGTCAAAAGAAATGTTTCCAAGATCATTTATAAAGCTACTGCGATCCAAAGTTTCCAGGTTCCTACGACCTTACAAATAGTCCAGTGGCGTTCAATTTTGGGTTACTTTGCATTCCTGTCTAATATTGTCTTTCCTCCATAGTAGAAACATTTGCTAATTTGAAAGCTCTTTTTTGCAGTCTTTGTTCTCAGTTGTTGTTGAAGAACACCTCTAATGTTTTATAATTGTTAAAAGGCAATGTTCCAGATGGGATTCTTACTACAAAAAAAAAAAAAAAAAAAAATAATATGCATCCCTGAGTACATCTAGTTGTAGATCCAACTTTGTGTCTGCACTAGTGTATCCTCACTGTCCATCTGAAATCTCCCTACGTGAAAATATTCTTTCTAGCTTTTTATTTTTCATCAACAATAACTTTTGTCAAAGAAAGGAGGAATCTATTCAAATGTGATTAAACTACCTGCAGATAAGTTCTGTTATAGAAAGAAGTATGTAGTATAAATAATACTTGGGTTTTGAATTGCACTTGAAGTTTATATTTGAATCTTTAGAAGAAAACAAAACAATCTAAATTTTGTTATTTCTCATTTGTGGCTTGGTGGAACCTCTGTCCAAGTAGAAATCAAAAAGAAAAAAAAAAAAAAAAAAAAAAAAAAAAAAGAAAAAATGTATAATTTTTTTTTATGAATTACATGAGATTGAGTCCCATGCCCTAATGTCCTAATGTTTTTATCTGTCCTCTTCTAAGCTTCTTCAGAGGTTTGCCACTGTCAATTACTTAATTGAAACAGATTTAGCTCTGGGTTTCCATGCATCAGTTGGTCCCTTTAAAGACATTTCCAATAGGATATGTGAGAAATGAACAATAACACTAATAGTCTTGGTTTTCTTTCCATTAAGAGAGCATCTAATTAAGTACAATATATAAATATATAAATATATACTTCTATTTGTGGGTACATTAGTAATGTTATCTCTAGTTACTGTAAATATTATTCATGCTTAAATCTTTACTCCCACACACCCTATTTACTCATATCTATATGTAACTTCGTGTAGACAATTAAATGATTTCTCCAAGTGCTTGTCACTTCTGCTAACACCCAACCGAAGCCTTTTGAGGTTTTAGAATACCAGATAATGGTTTAATCTGGGACAATCCCTTTCAATATGTATTATTCCAGGAAAAACAGCCCCAGTGAAGATGCAACTGCTGCCCAGGACAGGCTCAGCTGTTGTCTCTTCCCCCTGCAGACCGAGAGTCCCCCTGGAGAGCACGCTGCTGTCCCTGCAGCCCTGGGAGCTCAGCTGTGTGCAGACCCAGCCTGGCAGGGCTGTGCAGAAGAGCTGCAGGGCAGGCTCTGTGTTTGCACAGACCTCTTCTCCCACACTTGTGCCCACCAAGCACAGGGAGTGCAGGAGAGCTTCAGCCTCGTGCTCACAGAGCGACAGTGGCTTTGCCATGGTGATAAATCCTGGGTGTCCTGCTGGCTCCTGGCACAGAAGCTAAATCCAATGAGAGAGGAGCCCTTTTTATTTTTTTTAGTTAGTATTTCAGCCTCTCTCCTTTTCAGTCCCTTCCTCTTGTGTATCATTTTCCCTTTTGATTCTACAAGTTTATTAAATGGAGAAATGAACTCTCCTGGCAGCATCCTTTCAGAAAAAGACTAACACACAGTTTTGCTTTGCTGCATATTTTTTTTTTTGTCTAACCTGTAGTTTAACACATCCTTGGATGTTCTCAAAGACATAGATTAGGGGTGGTTGTGGTTATCTTCTGACACTTTTTTTTTTTTGTCCTTGAGCAAGTACTACTTAAGTTTACACAGTTGGTTTCTGTTAACTACAAGTGGTTGAATATTCCATTTCTGTGAGAACACACCTTAACTCTTCTGTTGAGTTTTTATACTTAACCATCTTGTAATTTTGCTTGCCCTCTTTCCTTTTCTGTTGAAGAATATAATTTTTTTCTTTCTATGCCTGAACAGCCTGACCTTATAGTCTAAAACTTCTTGTTTTTCCATTCATGGACCTCAAATCTTTGAGCTTTTTTTTTAATATATACATTAACCCTTGCTAAAAAATGTGACTCCTCCATAGAAGTCCTTTGTTAAAGGCTGTTAAACCTAGCTTTTTCTTGAATATGTTAAAACTACTTTTATTTATTATTCACCAAGGGTTACTGAAAGGAACAAATTTTCATTCATTTTTTCTTCAACAGTAGTCATTTGTACAAAAAAAAATTAAAAAGCAAAAATCTTTTCAAGCACTCAGTTATTCAGGAGTATATAGCTAAAAAACTACTTTAGCCAAACAATGGTTCAAAGTCTGGTAGGTTATTCAGAGTTTTATTCAGCTCCATTAGAATGAGTCAGGATTGCAGCCATTCTCCTGAAAGACACGAAGGAAAATATATGAAAAACATGGTGAAAAATAACTTCCTCACTCAGCAAATGATTTACAGTGATCTTTAGTATTTCAAATTTGAGTAAACAAACTTGAGAACCTGGTACTGTACAAAGTTGAGTAAAATCCTTGCTAAATCTTTTGTTTAACAACCAACATATTTGGACATAATAGCATTGTATGATACTGATGCCAGACTCCAGAAACCACTGGAGCAGCACCATAACATTTTCCAGGTTCTTATTTCTGTGGGAAATCCAGTGCCAGAGAGAAACCATAAGAAGAGGGACGTGTCCCACTGGTAGTGGGACCTCAGTAGAGCTGTGGGAGGTGAATACAGGTGAGAGAAATCGCTTTGGGCTCTGGTACCACTCGCCCTGACTTAAAACCCCCCTACACAAAAAGCAGGGTTTTGTCCAGCTCATCCTGACAAACAAGCTGAGAATGAAGCATGAAGCTGATATTCCCCAGGACAGGGACTCCAGAATCAGGACAAGGCACTTGTGCACTTCTGAGGCAAACACAGGCTTTGTGTTGCTGAAAGAAGGTGCTGAAAGAAAGAGAATAATTTCACCCTCAAAAACTGACACTTAAATGCTTGTGAACATAGAGGGGGGTTCATAGCTGATATATTTAGAAAATGAGTCAGGCTTGAATGCTTGCCACTCTGCCTAGAAATGCTCTTGGATGTGCAGATTTCTAATGAAATAAGTAATGACAAGTGGTATATAGGGCAGTCTAAACTGATTTCAGTTGATTCAAAGAACAGCACAGAATTTTTACATCAGCTCTAGAAGTTAAAAATGCTTTGACTTTCATACTAGATTTACAGTTACAGAAACCAAACTCACCAAATAGGAGGTGAGTTCAGCTCTTCATCTGGTAGTGTAGATGCCTTCATTGTCAGTCAGAGAACCTGTTGCTTCTACACAATAACAGCACAATAACAAAGGATGTTTCCTTCTACAGAGATTTGCACACATTTGGGAATTAAAAACCATACAAGGAGAAATACAGCTGCCTTTAAGCAAACCAGCTTCTTGAACATGGCAGAATGTAACATTTTAGCTTTTACCCTGAATATGAAATACTGCATTTGAACATATCAATAGATAGAGCCCTGTATCTGTTCTTACAGAATTGCACATTGTCTGCAGGACAGGTGCAACAACACATTTATGTGTTATTTGTTACAGGTAGACTGAAGAAGTGCCCATTTGTGATTACCCAATTCCTTGGCACAAACAGAGCTCTTTATTTTCAATTTGCAAATGCCTGTATGCTTAAAAAGCTGCACCTGCAGCACTTAACCATTTAAGCCTCTCTTTCTGCTTTAAATACTGCACTTATTTTTAGTGAGGTGGGGGTGAATCATCCCTAAACACTCTCACAGGCCACCACATCACTGCCTGCACTCCTGCTGCAGTCCAGCACACTGCAGCAGTCACAAGTTGCTCATCAAGCCCTGAGTTGTGCCTTGAACATGCTGAGGACACGAAGGTGCCTCTGTGTGTCACTCCAGTACAGGGAGCAGCAGGATTCTGTGTTCAGTGCATTGCCACCTCTTCTGCCACACTGCATCTTGCCTTCAAGAACAAGACTTATTCTAACTGGAGATTCAGCTCACTGAAACTGGATTTAAAAGTTCTGAAGCTTTCTTTCAGGCCATTTTCTTGCCCTGTCTTTCTTCTTCCATCATACATTATAATTTTACCTAAAGACCAACTTTTCAAATTAAACTTATTTCCTCACTGTGCCTCCCTCATAGAATAAAGTTATGACTACTTAAGATTAAGACTAATCCTTCCTACACAGTAGCTTCATTCTAGAGTAAGCTTACTTAAAAGTAAGTAAGCTTACTTAAAACTAGCTCACCTTGTAAGCCAGGTTTAGTTTAGTTTTGTTTTAGAGTAGCTTAAACAAATACAGGATTGGTCAGAGGGTTTTCAGAGGGTCCACCTTCTGAGCTGTCAGCAGGTTTTAAAGAGCACAGCTCACCTGAAGTCCTGTCTGTGAGCAGAAAGCAAGGATGCTGCCACAGGAGTGAGAAACATCCTTTACATGTGCTCAGCATTCCAGAAGGACAGTCAAACCCCACCCCGTGCCTCTTTACAAGCCTGCCCGACACATTCAAATGTCTCAGATCAGTCTTACCTATTAAAAAAAAACAAAACAAAACCGTTTTAATCTTGCAGATAGCAGGTTAGGAAGTTCAGGAGCACAAGGAGTGCTGTGGTTCTTACACAGGGTCTTGTTTGACAGCAAAACTCACCTGCTCTGTGGCAGCTCCCATGTCTGGGCTCTAAATAAATACCTTTGAATGCTCTTAAAAACTTAGCTGGAGTGAAATCTTCAACAATTGGACCCAGTGGCAAATTTCTCAGCCACCTCAGGGGTCTGGATGATTTCTTAATGATGGGAATGAGTGACACAGAGTTCCTTCTATCTGTATCAGGAGTTCGAGGAGTTGCATTTTTCTTGTAGTTTAAAACCACTGATTGACAGGAATGGGAGTAACTGGAGGAGTTCTTGGAGAATCTCAGTACTTTGGGACTTTAATGAAATAGTTTTGTAGAATGAGAGACTGTTGTAAGCACTTGGGAAAAGGAGTACTTTTGTCTTCCAGAAGAATTTATGGAAGAAGGGAAGTTTCTGTAAGGTACTATGAACTCACTCCTCAGCGAGAGATTTGGATTCAGAGACAAGTCTTGTGTTTTGTCTCTTGAATAGAAGCAGAGTGGGGAATAAACAAAGTCAAAAAACTGTTATCTAAGGATCTGAACATATACAATTCCAGTTTGTTATTTCATTTATTTATTCTTTCATCATAAAGCTTTTAATCTATAAAATTAATATGTAATATACAAGAGTAAAATGTACAGAAGTACCTTTAGATCTAATAATTTAAACCATCTGTATTCAGAGAGCAGAGATAACAAGTTTAAAGATATACAAACAATTGCAATTCAATTTTCTCAATGTCTAGGAAAAAAAAGTGGCTTTGATTAATTAAACTTTATTTTAATTATTGTGAAAATATCTTTTTTAGAGTTTGTTTTTGTTACTTTTTTAATTAAAATTATTTTGTAAATATTGTTTTCTATGTTTTATAACTTAGAAAGGCCATTAATTTGCATTGAAAGCAGCAGGGACTCAACATGTTGATTATAAAGATACTTTAGGAGACTGGGGTGGATGTGAGGCAGTTGCCAGATTTATCATTCCAGATTACAGATCCTGTTATTTCTTCAGTCTCACTGGCATGACAGGAAGAGTTTTCTGGGACAATTTAACATCCGAATTTAAACAGAACTGACTATCAAGCATCATTCTGAAGTGCTTCCCATTTTCATAACATAAAAAGAATACGTATTTTAAAGTTAGTGGTGTTCTACCATTAGGCTAAGAAACAACACAGAACTCAGAAATAAAAGGGAATTTAATAGATTACACACATGGATAGTGGAAAGACAAGGAAAGCTGTGGGATCTCTATGCTCATAGGGGCAGTGGAAGAGATAAAACTTCACATTGGATCAGATCACAGAGCCTTTCCCAGGCAACACCACTGAGGCCAGTGCTACTTCTGCCTGCAAAAAAAATTGCTGATGATCATGTCCAGCACCAGCTTAAGCAGGAATTTCTGGCAGGCTGGATTTCAGGGGAAGCACACAGGGTGTAATACTGGTTTCTGCATCAATTTGCTCCACGTAAACCACTGCGCAGGAGTGAGATTTTAAACTGAACTGTTGCAGATGCTGCTGGGACTTCTAAGCTTTATTACCAATGTAAATTGTGTACAAACAGCTATTTCCATATGAAATGTACAATAATAGTTTAGAGCAAGGGTAGTGAATAACTGTACAAAATTTGATACTTAGAAAATAAAATACACTGCTAAGCTTTACCAATATTTTAACAATTCTGTCAGATTTATAGTAGAAAATGTTGTTGTAAATGTACCTTATAAGAAAATACATTTTCTTTTGCCTCTGTATATTATTAGCTTTGATTTCTATGTCAAAGTTAAAAATGAAGCATGTAATAAAACTTTTGTTAAAATCACTTTCATAATAAACATAAAATGGAATGGATACCCCAGCCTACCATTTATTTGTGTATAGGACAAAGCTTCTTGCTATGTTGGCAGAGAGGAAGGTTTTAACTTTAAACAACAGGGATATGAAGTGGGGAATGCACATCAGATCTATTTGGATGAGATAGCCATAAACATTTGGAATAAAACCACAAACTGCCAGACTCACAAACATTTGAAAAACTCTAGTTGTGTTTGTTGGGGGCAAATGTTAGTTCATGTATGCTAACTCATGATAAATTTCTGCTGCAGACTGCTGCAGGGTGGGAACTAAATGTGGTGGTGGTGGATAAGTCATGGGTGACAGGAAGGCTCCATGGGTTGGCTTCCTATGCACAGTGCCAAAAGGCAAAAT
The DNA here is from genome assembly GCA_032173965.1 of Sitta carolinensis. Lineage (NCBI taxonomy): Eukaryota > Metazoa > Chordata > Aves > Passeriformes > Sittidae > Sitta > Sitta carolinensis. Next base: position 11,085,556 of record JAVUNC010000030.1, read on the forward strand.
CCTCTTATTTTAGACTGAGGTAGTGCTAGTAAGATCAGCCTTGCTGAGACATTGTTGCATTCTCTGTGAACACCTATGTGAGGTAACCCATTAAATTTAACAAGCAGGCACTGTAAATAGCCACTCCTCCTAAGGAAACAATCAGAATAAAATACTGTGGTGACTTTTCTTTATCCACGAACACCTCCTCTCAGGAGAGGCTGGCAGTGGTACCCTGGGCTATGGCTCTGGCATCCATCAGAGTAGGAAGGACTGCTCCTGAAAGCCTCAGGGTGCTTCAAGCACAGGCAGAAGAATGGTGAGTGCTGGCCCCTGCTCCCTGCTCCAGGAATTACTCCTGCTGTGGAAAACCAGCAAAAAAGTAAAACAAGCTGCCAAGCACAGCAGCTGAGCAAGACCACGTTAAGGTAACTGCTGGGCAAAGTCAGGAAGAACCCACTTACAGTCTGTTCTTAACATCAGTGATTCTCTCTGCGTCTTATTTATTACTTGGAGTTTATCAGCAGCAGCCCCCAGACCTGGAAACTCACCCAAACAGGCTGGAACCACGGCCAGCTGGCCAGCAGCCACAACTCCCAGCCAAAGAGGGCTGGAAGTGCAAGCAAGCAGTGAGAAGGCAGCTGCCTACACTTCGTGAGAAAAAGAATTATGTAAATCTCATGTCCGAACAGGATTACATTCCCCTTCCCTCTGGACAGGGCCTGATCACTGTGGCACAACTGAACGAAGATATGAAGACACCCCAAACATTTTCCTCCTTGGTCTGTTTAAGGAAAAAAGATTGATTTCTTCTTTTTTAAGGTAAGTAAAAGATTCGAGTTAACTCTATAACATGACAAAGAGGTGAGGGAAGGGTGGTCTTTTCAGCAAGCAAGGGCCCAGGAGGACTACTAGTAAGTGGTCAAATCTCCACATTTTACAATACTGGGGCAAGATCAACACCACAGCCACCCTCTTTTCCCAACCCACGTTAAAAAAAAAAATGTGCTCGAACTCAGGGTAGCAGGGTGGGAACACAGTCAAGGAACACTGAAAATCCAACTATTTTTTGATCTTCTGCTGTTTAATCAGAGAGGTCTCCTTAGAGACATCCTAGTGGAGCCTTTATGCTGAGGAAATGTGGGAACACAGCACGTGGTGAGGCAGACACTGTCTCAGGCAAAGAGGAAAATTTGCCTGCATTTACTATTCAGATACCCAACCTGGAGATTTGAGTGAGCTCCTCAGCTGCTGAGTGGTGATGTATATTTACAGCACGTAGGCACCGTTTATAATCTCTTTCTACTCTCTCACTGCCCGGCCAACCTATTGTAGCCCTTTGATTTATAGACCTACCTCCTGAATAATTCTGTGATTATGTGGAGAAAGGGATTGTTGCTACTCTTGGGTAGTTACAGAGGACACCAGTCCAGCAACACTAGACAGGGCAGAGAGCAAAGAGGTATTTCTTCAACGTAAGACATTCTCCGCTGACTGTAGTCTGGGAATGCAAAGCTTTCTTGACCAGCTACTAGATCCTAAAATCCTATTTCTTGAACTTGACTATTTCCAGGGCTGCATGACAACCCTCCCAGCCCAAGCAGCGCTGAAGCTGGATCTCTGATTGAGGCTGGGCTGGCAGGAAAAGGCGTTTCCACAGTGTGCGGAACAAATAATCAGCAGAGGGAGCGATGTGGGGGCTCCCAGCAGCACAGCAAAGCCCTGACCTGTGCTCTGAGCAGACACTGCCTTCGCTCCTGGGCTTTAAAACCATTCCTGAGGTGAGACCAAAGCTCCCAGTAATGTTTAAAAAGCCTCACAGGTTAAAATGGTTGAGGCTATTCCCCAGGGAATCTTGGAAGGAAGAGATTTTCTCAGTAATCTCTTCTAAACCATCCGAAAGCACTGGGAAGCCAGCACTCTGCTACAGGCGCTTGCAAAAGCACACCTGCCTCTTGTACTGACAGGCATTTAAGACAGGCCTACATGTTAAAATTCTTTTGTCAACGTTCAAAATAAAAAAGCTTTAATTTAATGACTGGCACTGTACGTTTGCCATGAGGACCACACTGTAGAGCAATTCCCGCGGTCGGTGCCTGCCATGCCTCACACCCCCCCCGGAACCCACTTCGGGGGCTACGGCTGCGGCCTCCAGAAGAGCCCTAAAACACCGGGAAAATAAAGCACATCTTGTGGCCAGCACTGCACCACGAATGCTGTGATTTTATTAACGCTCAGGGGCAGGAGAAGAACGAAAGAGAAGCAGAACCCGCATGTGCTCAGCAGACCGCGGCCTCCCCCGGCCCGTTCTCCCCGGGCGCGCTGGAACCGGCGCTGCTCGCCCGGGTCCCCGGCTCCCCCCGGGCCCGCTCCGGCCCCGGGCCCGCCCCGAGCGCCGCTCCCGCCTCCCCGCCCGCCCTCGGCCCCGCCTGGCGCGTTCCGGCCCGGCCATGGCGGGAGAGGGAGACGAGGAGGCTCTGGCGGCCTTCGTGGCCCTGCACGGGGCCGCGCTGCGCGCATCGCGGGTCCCCGCGCTGTACTGGGAGAGCCTGAGCCGCAAGCTGCGCGGAGAGGTGGGTGAGCGGCCATGAGGCGGCCCCGAGCCGGGGAGCGGTGCTGAGGGGGCAGCCCAGGAGCGCAGCCCCGAGCGGGAGAAGAGCAGCGCTGAGGGGCAGCCCCGAGCCCGGGGAGAGCGGTGCTGAGAGGGCAGCCCCGAGCCCGGGGAGAGCGGTGCTGAGGGGCAGCCCCGAGCCCGGGGAGAGCGGTGCTGAGGGGGCAGCCCCGAGCCCGGGGAGAGCGGTGCTGAGGGGGCAGCCCCGAGCCCGGGGAGAGCGGTGCTGAGGGGGCAGCCCCGAGCCCGGGGAGAGCGGTGCTGAGGGGGCAGCCCTGGAGCGCAGCACCCGAGCGGGGCAGAGCGGTGCTGAGGGGGCAGCCCTGAGCCGGAGAGCGGTGCTGAGGGGAGCAGCCCCGGAGCGCAGCCCCGAGCCGGGGAGCGGCTCTGATGGGGGCAGCCCCGAGCCGGGCAGAGCCGTGCCGCGGGCAGAGCCGTGCTGAGGGGCAGCCCCGAGCCGGCAGAGCCGTGCCGCGGGCAGAGCCGTGCCGTGCTGAGCCGTGCCGCGGGCAGAGCCGTGCCGTGCTGAGCCGTGCTGAGCACGTGCTACGGGCAGAGCCCCGAGCCGGGCAGAGCCGTGCCGCGGGCAGAGCCGTGCTGAGGGGCAGCCCCGAGCCGTGCTGAGCCGTGCCGCGGGCAGAGCCGTGCCGTGCTGAGCCGTGCCGCGGGCAGAGCCGTGCCGTGCTGAGCCGTGCCGCGGGCATCCCCTCCGCCCCCGGTGAAGAGCAGAGTCGCGGTGTTGCCAAGCAGGGGACGAGCGGGAAAGGCACGGTGCGGGTTGTGTTACAGCTCGGGGCTGTAAAAGGCGTCAGGTGTATTGTGCGTATCTGATTTCGTCTTTTTGTTGTCGGTGTGAGGTTTGGAAGTCCTCGTAACTAGAGATGCGGTACTGGAGAGAGGTGATGAATCTAGAAAAACACAGCACTCTACCGGCTACTGAGAAAAAAATTAACTATGTCCCAGTCAAATGCAGGACAGTGTCCTCAACCCTCCAGCTTTTTATGCCAAAGAGAATTAAGAAAAACCGGCAACGGTCGTAGCATTAGACTCGGGATGTTGTCGTATCTTAATCCATTATGGTTTGGATTGGCTTTTGCCTGATTTTTAATTTTTTTTTCTTTTTCCAGTTCACATCCACACAGATCTGCCCTGCCCTCAGTCATTTATAACTGCAGAGCTCAGCCGGCTCATCTCATGTGTGCATGAGTTACCTGGCTTGGGCAGTTTTCTTCAGGTGAAGCTGACACCTGGCCCTGAACAAAAGGGATTGTGGAGGCACAGGCACACTCCTTTTCACCTTTGTAGCAACCATCTGCTTGCTTCCTGGAGCTTTGTGGTGAGAAAGGGAAGAGAAGCAAAGTCAAGAAAAGGAGTGGTTCTAAACAGATTGTAAAGACACGGGTTGTATTTAGAATTTTTTTTTCGGTTTGTACATTTGCAGCCCAGCCTCAGTGATGAGGAAAGCTGTCTTTGATTTGTGGGAGTAAAGGAACAAGGAACTGAGGCAGGAAAGAGACACAACCCGAAACCATTTATCTGGAGAGCTGAGAGTGCTTGAGGGAGTCTGGAGGAGGCGGCCTGCAGAAGAACATATGAATGAGGTGAACTTCTAGTCCTGGGGAGAGAAAGAGATCTGATAAGGGGAGAAGGCAGCTAGTGTTGTTTGCTGGAAGGCAGGATAAGCAGTGAAGACATGGGTGAGATGGGGTGAGAAGTTTGGACAGGTAGTATAGATAGTAGGGAAGGTGAGGAACTGCAGTGTAACACCCATGTACAGGTAATTTCTAATTACCTGAGTGCTTCTTTTCCCCATCTCATCTTCACAGTAGGGACAGGAGAGAAGCATTGCAAGTCCTGATATGAGTGTTTATAGTCAGGAAGGGTCTGAATATGTTGCTGCTGCTTTCAGTCTGTTCTGTGGTAGTTTATTACAGGAATACATGTTTATTACAGAGAAGATAAACCTACATTATCTCAAGCATATGCCCTTGTGGAATTACACCTCCTCAGTAAGTTTTCATGGAAGGGAATTGGAGCAGGAATATCTGCTGCTCTGCTTAGGTGGGAGGGTATGAGAAGGGATGTCCTGGAAGAGGATGGAACAGAAGGCAGTGTAAAGCTGCCAAGGAAACCCAAAGCTGTGAGCTGTTGTGTTTCCACGTGCCTGTACGAAGCTGGAGGTAGCAAACTGAATCTGTGCTGTGCCCTAATGCAGGCTCGAGGTCTGTGACCTGTGCCTGAAGTCCCTGCTTGTTACCAGCTTTGCTGGGAGGGTGTAACATTGAGAAATTAAGATAAGAGAGTGAGCAGAGACCCGTGGTGCTGATGTTTTTGGGGAGGCTGGGATGAGGAAAGGCAGAAGGAAGAAAGCACGTGCCCTAAGGCAGCAGGCTGCTCCTGCTGCTTCATTTTACTTGCAGTGGTGGCTGCTGAGCAGGCTCTTCTGTACTAAGTGTCCCAGTGTGTGTGGAAAAAGAGACTTAATTATTTCAGTGAGCTTTGGGAGATAAAGCAGGCTGCTGAGAGTGCTTGACTCTACTGCTGCAGCTTCTGGTTTTTGTCCAGAAGAGGGGACAGAAGGATGTTGAGAAGACTGGGATGCCCAGGAAAGGTTATTGTGAGGAGGGCTGTGGGCTGGGATAACCTCTTGAGGAGGCAGAGACAGAGCTACAGGACCTCACTTAGAACTGCACTGTGCAGAATGGCTGGAGGAGCAGCAGTAAAGGAAGAAAAGGAGGTGAGGGGAAGGGCTGAAATGGTTTTGGGAATCTAGGTAGTAAAGTATAACTCGGGGCAAAAACTCAGTGCAACACAGCATAGGATGAGTTTCCTTGTTACATGTTTAAAATGGGAGGAATTTTTCATTGTCCTAACCTGCTGCAAAGATGAAAAACTTTCTAGCATAGAACTTGAAAAATTTATAAGCGTAATACAGATAAAAATATCACTTGCATCAATACCTCTAGAACCCAGCCCAGGCAGCTGTTTTCCAACACTCACACGTGTTTCAACATCCAGAGTGAATGCACCCTCCCTCCACTGTGTACACCAAAGTCTGTGAGAAGTGGAGGGTTTGGTTGCTTTTTTTTTTTTTTTTTTTTATTTACCTTGGGATCTGCTGGAGCAGGTTTCCTTCTGAGAGTGTTATGTAATTGGATTGCTCATTCAAAACATGGTATAACTGCTAGATTGGTAAACCTGCCTTTATTTGTTCATTTTGCATTTAGAATTCAGCGTCTGTTGGGAGGAAATTTATTTTGTGTTTCTGGCAGAAACTTAAAAATAAAACATATACATGTGTAATCAATCACTATAAGTGCTAAAATTCTCTTTCTAGTGTAGTGGTTGTTTCTTATGCTGTTGGATAGACTGTGTATAGTATGTTTATAAGCCTGGAAAATACAGTGTCTGCATCTAATTTTATTCATAGCCTTTTTTTTTTTTTTCCTATTCCAGCCATACACTAAGTTATTTTGCAGGCTTCTCTGTATTGCAAGAATATTTTTATAGCCCTCAGGTATTGCTGACAAAAGACTGCTTAGAGCTTCACCCAGTTAGAAAAGGAACCTTTTAATTAATTACTAGAAGGATTGCAGCATGATAATACTCCTAGACATTATTTTCCAGAGCAGTGGCGGGCAGCCTGTTGCTCAGAGGTTTCCTGTGGCCTTCAAAGCAGTTTGCAGTGTGCCTTAAAAGAATGTGCTGGAGATGCCTGTGTGGTAATTGTAATGACATGTGCCTGCTTTGGTATCAAGTTCTCTGGTTTGCTGGGCTTGCTTAGGTTGGACCTGCACCTGAACATGAAGAGGGAGGGGTTTTGCCCGAGCATGTTTTGCTTGCAAGCAGTTGTGCCACTGGAATGTCTCGGTACCCTTTTGCTGTCTAGAGGTTGTTGGTTGCCCTGGTGCAGTGCTTCATGTGAGCTCTCCCTGTTCTGCTTCAAGCCAGAGATTGCTTTTCAGATTGGTGGTGTGATCTTATCCAGCTGGTTTTTGCTTAAGGAGCTTACTTAAGATTCCCTTAATGGAGCTGCTGTGTTAATAGGTTCAGTGTGACTGCCTGGCTCAAAGGGAGGGAAGAAGAGAGGAGACAAAAAACTATCTCTGTATCCACACTGACAACGAGGTGCTTCTGCCAAACCCATCAGTGAACCACTGGACTGCTTGTATTATCAATTATGAGTTTAAAAAACAGCAAAACCCTCACAAAAAGCCACTGGTTAAGATGGTCTTGAGCTGCTGCTGCTGCAAGAAGTGTGATTTGCTTTGGGTGAGGAATACATACAAGGCTATACATTCTCTAGGAGGAACTTTTCATTAAGTATAATTCTGTAAAGGTATTAAAAGTGGCGATTTTTTGCTAAGTGCAACTGCTACATCCTCATGCATCTGACGATTTGTTGGAGGGAGAGACCAAGACTTTGGCTTAGGGCATTTGGAATCCCTTCATTTTTCAAAGTCTTGAGATGATACTTAATTTAAAAAAATAGAATAATCCGAACAGCTTCGCCTTAGTGTTGTAGAAGAACTGGATATTCATTGTGGGTGTTTGGTAAACGGGTGGAGCCTGTCGTGTGCAAAGGCTGAGCCTGAGTCAGCCGCTGGCTCCTCTCCTCTCCTCCTTTACAAACTCCTTAGGACAAAAGCTGGGTGTGGAAAACACACACACAGTGCCGCCCCGCAGCACATGGCAGGTGGCTCCCCTGGGTCACACTTCACTTTTCATTTTCTGATGACTGCCAGCCGCTCGTCTGTCTCTCCTTCGCTGCCTAACGAGGTTGTTGAGGCAGGAGCACTGGGGTGTCACTTGAGGGAAGAGTGGAACACGTTTCCTGGCACGCTGCTTTTGCTGCCTGCCATGGGCTGGGATTAGCATTTGTGCCCTGAACCAGACCAGGGAGCTCCCCCAGCTGGGAGCCAGCCTGGCAAAAATGAATTGTGAGCACAGGGCAGGGATCGTCCTTTTGCTGGGACCTGCCTGGCAGCTACGTGAATTTCAATGACTACAAATTTTCAAGGCAACCGTACAGAGACTTTAAAAAAGCATTGGAGGCTCCTGTTAGAACTGCAAGAGATTATGATACTGCTTACTACTGAGTATCCTCTTCTAGCAACTGGAAAACTAGAAATACATTGGAACTGTTGTTTTGATACCTGCTGAAGTGAGAGAAACGAAGTTTCTGATCTTTATTTTTTATTTTCTTACCGGTGTGTTTTCAATCTCTAGTAAGCTTGTTCATAAAGTAATTTTCTTTATGCTAAATCAAATGCATGTGTATGTATTAGCCAGCATACTGCTAGCATCTCCTTAGCATTTAGCTAAGAAGCTGTGTGCTAAGAAGCTGTTGGCTAATAACAGCTCATAGCTGTTAGCTATTGTTAGCATCTGGAAGGCATCCCTGATGCCCTGATGGAACCCAGATGATCTTTTAAGGTCCCTTCTAACCCAAGATATTCTATGATTTTTTTTATCCACCATGGCCCAGAGGAAAATACCATCCCCTGTTGTCAGAAGGGAATTTCAGATACTTCTCCACTTGGATCTGCTCTGTGAACTGTGGCTTAAGATAAGAGGTAGCTGTTGTTTCCCTGCTGACTTCCTCCCTCTTTGAGCAGCTGTCTGCTTTTTCTAGGTGGCCTTTCTTCACAAATGTGAAGTTGATTTCCTCACCCTCCTGTTGAGGCTTAGCAAAAATAATTGTCCTATAGAAACACTCACCTGAACAAATGAGAGCTTGTTGCTGCCACTGGCATTTTACAGCTAAGAAGTTGTCAATTTATAAAAAATAAGGATTTTAAATAATGTGACATTGCAGGCTGTGTTTGGAGGTTTGGAGTGTTGAACCACTATCTCCAGAGCTCACACTTTAGACCTTTCTCCCTCCCTGCTACTTTTTAATCATATTAGATTGAGGCAAAAGATTTGTCTGCCCATGCCTGGTTTATTAGGTGGTGTGTGAGTGATTCTAGCAAAATAATTATCTCTGAAAAATTTCAACAGTCTTTTGAGGCTTTACCCATTTTTGTCTTCCTCAAAGCATATATTCATTTTGAAATGATGAAAGTTGTCAGCAGGTCTTGGTTCTGCCAGATACTCAAGCCCACTGTTTGGCAGGGGAGCCTTGTGTGGTGACTGCCCTCCTTTCTGAATGTTCTAGTGAAGTTGTTGCATCCACAGTAGGCAAGAATGTAAACAACCCCCTTTCAGCAGCTTTGTAGAGATAAGTGTATAAAACTTTATACATGGCAGTATAAGGAATCTCCCAATTTACCTGGAGGTGAGTGAGCACTGATAGTTCCTTTTATAGGGAAAGAAGAGAGAGGGAAACAGGCTGAGATTTCCTAACTGGCTCAGAACTCAATTGGGAAAAGCTCTTTTTCTTCAGGGACCTTACTGTACTGCAGTATGGTTGTGGAGCCTTGGTTACACTCGGTTTTGCAGGTCTTAAATTACTGCTTTTAGCAAAGGTTGAGCAAAGTTATTCCATTTTCAGCCTCTAAAATTCTTAATGAGTCTTTAAACCGATAGATAATCATTAGTAGACCTGCTGCCAAAGAAACCAACAAAGCTTCCACCAATATTAACGAAAGAAACTTCCCAAACAAACAGCTCTGTTAAAATGTGAAAGAATAAATACTGTTGTTCATTCATCTCTTAAGTTAAAAATGCCAGTTTCTGTCAGATTACAGGGAAGGAATGCCTGCAGGTGTTGCATTGTGCATATCAGGGTTCTGCCTTGCCCAGTTGCATGATATTTTGTGTACTTTCCATCTCAGGTATTTGATGCTGGTGATTACTTTGGAATCATGCAAGTAGAAGAGGTGGATGAAGAGGAAGAAGTCGATGAAGAAATGGAAGAACAATTTAAAAAGAAACCAAATCCTGGCAACGGACCTTGTTTCAAAGTTATTGTAACAAATGAGAATGGACTTCAAGCCTCCAATCCTGATAGGTGAGTTGTGATTTTGAAAATAGTGTTCAGTCTTTGAGTAGTGTGAAACCCTAAAATGATAGTGACAGTTTGCTTTGGGACTTGCTTGATTCTATTCAGAAATTCTCTTTTCCAGCTCTTAAGACATAGCTGTGTGTTTGAGGAAAGATGCATGCTATGAAGGACACCTTGCAAATATCTTGCAGGAAGATACTTAGAAATTAGTTTTGGTAAACTCAGGGAGAAAATAAGGAAAAGGCAACCTTGAAATGATTTCTGCAGAAATGAAGCAGACCTTTGTATCTGCAAGATTGTGTGCCTGTGGGGGGAAAAAAAAACACTAAAGAAATACTTGTGATCTCCACAAATCTCATGCCAAGAAGGTACTCACAGTAATATTCTGTGGGCTTTCAGTTCCTTCAGTTGGCTAAAGTATAATTCAAGAGTGTGGTAGAATGTATCAAATTACTGTTCTCTTGCTTACAAATCAGCTTATCTGTCACGGATATAAGACTAGGAGGCATCAATAAAACTAAAGTTGTGTAAGAAACAACTTTATATTATAGTACTGCTTTTTGTGTTCTTACTGGTTTCAAGCATAGAAGAGGGTATTTGTCATACATTAGTGAAAAGCAGTGAGATCATCTCTGCTGGAGATCTTAATGCAGTTCTGCTCAGTTCTGTAAAACTTCTGTGGTACGTTTCGTATTTTTTTAGATCTTAGGTAAACATGTAAAATCTAAAAATTTAAAGTGGGCTTGATGAGTAAAACCAACAAAGAACCATAGTGACACTGTGACATCACAGAGGGACACAACAGAGATGACAAAGTTGGAGTGAGAGGAGAAAGAGAGATTTAGGTTTTTGACTTTACTTTATATACCTTTCACAGAAAGGGACCACACTGGAAGAGAGAGGTTCAACCTCTTCAATTCCACTGGTCTTAGAAAATGTCTATCAATTGTCTCTCTTAACTGGAAGGAATGTCAACAATAATATTGTTTATAGAAAATTGGTGAGAAACTGACTCCCAAATATGTAAACAATCAGAAGGTTAGAAGAACAGCAAAGACAGGCAACACCAGGTATGTGCTTAAGCTAAGTAATCACCTTTCCATCTGAGAATGCACTTCATGATAGTTCAAACCAGGAGACACGCTGTTATTGTGAGTGTGACTGTGTGTGAATGTGTGAGCTGTGTGTGTATGAGTGTGAATGTGTAGTGTGTGTGATGTGTGAGTGTGTCTGTTATGGTGTCAATGTGAGTGTGTGTGTGTCTGTGTATGAGTGTCAATGTGGTTGTTGATGTGTGAGTGTGTGTGTGTGTGAGTGTTTGAATGTGTGAGTGTGTGTGAATGTGTGAGTGTGTTTGAATGTGTGAGTGTGTGTGTGAGTGTGTGTGTGTGTGTGAGCCCCAGAGCCCCGGGCTGCTCCAACCCCAGCCTGTCCCACAGTGTGTGAGTGTGTGTGTGTGTGTGTGTGTGTGTGAGTGTGTGTGTGTGTGTGAGCCCCAGAGCCCCGGGCTGCTCCAACCCCAGCCTGTCCCACAGTGTGTTAGTGTGTGTGTTAGTGTGTTAGTGTGTTTGTGTGTGTGTGTGTGAGCCCCAGAGCCCCGGGCTGCTCCAACCCCAGCCTGTCCCACAGTGTGTTCCTCGTGGACCATGCCTGGACGTTCCGTGTGGAGCGCGCGCGGCAGCAGCTGCGCCGAGTGCCCGGCCTGCTGCACAGGATGGCCAACCTCATGGGGATCCCCTTCCACGGAGAGGTCCCTGACGAGGGCAGCATCGAGCTGGTGCTGCAGGAGATGTGGAAGTACAACCAGACCTACCAGCTCTCTCAAGGGGTAAGAGTCTAAAAAATTTTGGGGTGGAGATGTGTCAGTACATGAATATTAACAGGGATGTTTACCGGCATTCCTTCTGTTTGCAAGGAGAGCCGATGCTGCTTTTAGGGTGTGTGGGTAAGGTCACTCCAGGTTTGGTGGCCCTGCCCTCTGTAGTCCTTCAGCACTGCACCAGCATGTCTTCCTGAGCCTTCAAACACCTGTGGGTGCACACATGCCAGTTTTGAGGGGATACAGCCCTCGGGGTGCAGGTGAAAACTCTGTTGTAGGGTTTGCAGTGGAGCTCCAAGAGGGTTTTGAGTCTTTTGAATTAAAGAGCAGAAAGGTGAATTCTTTGGCCTCAGCCCTATGCAGAATGGGCAGGGGAAATAACCTGAGCAATGAGAGCATGATCAGACTGCCCCTGTTAGCTCAGGGTCTTGAGATTGCTCTCTGGACTGGTCATCTTTATGATTTAAGCTCACATTTAACTCATGGTAGAATCAGGTCTGAAAAATCCCTGAGAAGGGGATTCATTGTGACTTTTTCCTTAAACGAAAGGGAAATCTGAACAGTATCTCTGAGTCTTTCTTTCCTCTTTGTTTCTCAATTTGTCCTGAACAGCTTGTGAGTCAAATGGAATTATCTGTTTCCACTTGAAAAGTGATTTTCCAGAAGACAATTAATTCAACCTGTAGTTGAACGTGTCTTCTGTTCACTTTTCTGGGAAAATCTCAGGTCTAGTATTTCTGCTCCATTCCTGCCTCCATAAAAAGACCACAGTAGTGCTACCAGGCAATTGAAAGTTTGTATTCTCATTCAGGATTTTTTCATGACGAGCGTTGCAGGAAGGGGCACTTTGATGATGCAGCCTCCACACTCATAGCCAGCTGTTGTTGCAGGCAGCAGTTGTGCTCTCTTTTAAACTTCAAACACTTTTTAGCTAATTGATTCTGACTGAAACTGAAGGAAAACTAATTTTACCAAGCAGCCCTCTGCTGGTTTAGCTCTCTTTAAGTGTCTGGTTTGGTTCAGGGAAAGCAGGTCTGGTAGGCTGTAGCACAAGAAAGAGGAGGCTAAAGCAGGAGTCTGAGAAGTGGTGTAGGGCTGCTGCCAGTGCCTCTGTGTTAGGGAGCTTTTCCTGCAGTCCATGTGTGCAAGATGCCTCCCTCTGTTTATTCACCCAGACTGCAGAGGAGAAGGTTCCTGTCTGGTACATCATGGATGAATTTGGATCACGCATCCAGCATTCAGACCAGCCGAGTTTTGCAGCAGCACCTCTGTTTTATATGCCTCAGCAAATTGCTTACACAGTTCTCTGGCCTTTGAGAGACCTTGAAACTGGTGGTAAGTGTGTGTCTGAGGAGCTGGGGTTTTCTTTAATGCATGCAATAGAAAATGGGACAGTTGTTACAAAATCATTGAGCATTGCACAGTAGAACAGATGTCTCAAAAGGGCTGCATTCTTGTAACACTGTCAAATATGAAAGTTCTCTCTGGCTGGTGTTTCCATATTTTAGGATAGAGACCTTTTACCAGTCCAAAAATGTTGCTATTGTTTTATCAAGAGAGAATTTTGCATCTCTGCCTTAGTGAAACTGTGAATTCAGTCATCTGAGGGGTTTAAAAAATTCCTTAAAGTCTGTGTTTGTAGCTTCGAGTCAGAAAGTCAGGCTCTGAAAATTGGGAAACCTCAGGCCAGTGCTTTATTCCTGGAATCTTAATCGGGGGCCACCCTATGCCTTCATCATGTGGAGAAGATAAGCATCCTAAATAATACTGGTTTCATCACAGCTCATTAATTATCTCTGATTTCTCATTTAAATAACAAAAGTCGTGCTGATGTTGACTGTACAGCTGTCATTTGAAGATTTTCAGTGGGAAGGGAAAGGCAGTTCCTAAAGGTTCTCCTGGCTTTGCTGCAGATGAAGTCACTCGTGATTACGCCCACGGCGAGACCGACCGTCTGATCAGGAAGTGTGTTTTGTTACCTTGGGTGCCTGCTGAAGTGTTGGATGTCAGCTGCTCTACTCCAGAGCCACCAGATGAGCATTACCAGGTAAGCATTTTAACGAGTTCATTCCATACCTTATCTCTGTTAAGAAGAGGCAGTGTCTGAAAAAGCATTGCGAGAATTCCGATCTTGTTCTTTTTAAACTTAAAGATTGATTCAGAGGACAGCCATTAAACTAAAAAAATAATTTAAAGCACAGTGAGACAAGAACTGTCTTACACTTATGTGTGATATCTAACTGTTTAAATACTGGAGCAACACAAATGAGTTCTAATATTTTATTGCTGTATTATATAGGCTTTTTTATAAGCACACTACAAGGTACTTCGAACTGAGGCATCCATCTTCCAGTTAGGTATTTGATACATTGTCTAATAGGCTTTTTGATTGAATTTGTTGTTGTAGCATTGCTGTTCAGTCTTGAATTACAGAAAGATTCTTTTTACTATTTTAGGAAAATGTACATTTTTCATACTGGATACTGGACTGTGTTATGGTTTAGAACCATTAAATGTTAGAGCAGGGACATTTTTAATTTGATGGCACTCTTATAAAGTACTCATTCAGCTTCTTTCCTTTCCAGTAAAGGTTTGGGGTATTTTAAGGATGTGAAATTAATGATTGGCATCTCCTTTTCATGAACAATGTCTGCACAAGATTAACTTCTTAGAAAAAATGAGGCAACTGATACCTGTGAGGATGCTGTACTGGTTATTAATGACATTCAAAGTACAGCTTCTAAAGATGAATCTCTACCTGAACTGTTCCTTTATGATGGCTGAGAGGCAGAAAATGCTCTATCCAGCTTGTTATTAACAATATCTAGTCAGAAATGAAGTTAACCTACTTCTGTTACATCAAATTGTACACTCATAATAGCTAGGCTGTCTGGTAACCTAAGGCAGATTGGTCGGTTGGGATTTTGCATTTTTGGAAGAAATGTACTTTGCATCAACACTTCTGTCCTAGAGTTTCTGGTGATCCAAGAGTGTATTTCCTTTTGTCAGTCAGAGGGGGGCTGTACAGGATGGAGAGAGACTTTGCAGGCATGGTTACTGCTGGAGACTGCAAAAAAACATTCTGCTCATTTTCACAGGAGCAGAATTGACCTCTAGCCTCCTATAGTTTTTTTAGTCATCTGTAGCAAAGTATCACAACTAAATGATCAGTTTTCCATTTTGTTGGAAATATAGCAGCTTTGTCTTCTACTGTGTATGGTTGGCTGTGTTTTGAGATTTTTTTTTTAAAGTTTAGCAGGCAAGAGTTTCTCAGGGTCTTTCAAGTGTTGATGTGCCCTGGTCTCAAAGCCTTTTTTTTCTTGTTCTTTTTTACTGATAGGATTTCCTTCTGCCTCTGCTCTTGTACTGATTTCTTTTTTTCTGAACAGCAAATTACACAACATAATAGAATTGTCAAAATGTAACTTTGCTGAAATTCACTTGCACCAAAGAGAATGGGCCAGTAAGATGTGCAATGGACTCTTGCATTCTGCCTAGTTTTAACTCTTTTTGGTTTTCTCTTTTCTAGGCAATTTTAGAAGAAAACAAGGAAAAACTTCCTGTAGCGATAAATCCACCAGTTTATGCCAAAGACAAAGTTTTCAAGTATGTATCCACAAGCAAAATGTTTTCTTACCAGGGTGATGTGCAGTAATTGCAGTGTGTTGAGGCTGAGCAGCCTTTTCCATCTTTGAATAACAGAGGCAAGTTAAAACAAACAAAAATAATCTTCTGAAGCTACAGAATTAAGCTGCCAGGATTTCCTCTGACCTCCTTTCACGTGGCTGGTGGCAGGTTGATTTTTAGAGCTCTTTCAGGAGGGAAGGTATTCACAAGGCCACTCTCATTTCTGGGCTTTTCATGCAGAACAGTGAATTCATGTTACTGCTTCTCTGTCAGGAGCTTAGTCATCATCTTCTGAGCTGTTATTTTTATGAAGCTGTCAGAGCTAAACTACCTTTGAGATTTCAATCTCAAAATAGATAGTTTTTAGGTAATCTCTGACAATTTTTTATCTACCCCACTTAGTTGTTTCTGTGTATCAAGAAAGAGATTGTCACAGAGAGTGAATACAGGGAAAACATAGTTCTTGTAGAAAGTCGAGCAGTTTCAGGAACTAAAGTGACATCTTTCTTTATGTGCTTCTTTCTTCTAGGGTTTTCACAGACATTCAGCAAGTCCTCAACAACCTGACCCATCCCCGTTTCGTATTCACAGACAACGAGGGAGAAGCAGACATCCTCTACAACTTCTCACACTTCAAAGATTATAGGTTCATTAATTACAGGATTCCTTATTCCCCCGATAGTAATTTTTAAAAAATGTCTTTGCTATAAAAACTATGTTCCCAAAGGCCTCCCCAACCTTCCCCCTTCCCCAAGCCCTTGTTTGCTTTGTAGGAAGCTCAGTGAGGAGAGGCCTGAGGTGCTGGTGAATCAGTTCCCCTGTGAGAACCTCCTGACTGTCAAAGACTGCCTGGCATCCATTGCTCGACGAGCTGCAGGACCAGATGGGCCCAGGTGGTTGCCCAGGACTTTTAACCTCCAGACAGAATTGCCTCAGTTCATCAGCTACTTCCAGCAACGTGACAGAAGGTGACCTGGGGTTCCTCTTCCTCGGGTTTTGTCCTCTCTTGATCCCACTTTCCTCAAAGACCAGGAGCCTGCATTTTGGGCTAAGCAGCTGTTGCACCACCATGAGTCAGCTCTCGCTGCATTTATATACAAGTGAATTTTACCTGAAAAGTGGGGGCTTTATAGGGTTTTCTTTTAGGTAAGAGTAGTTAAGTAATGCAGTTTGAAACCCAGGAACTTTGCTGTGGTTTAAGTGCAGAGCTGAAGTCCTTTGCCTAATCAGGATTCTGCCTCTTGTATTTAACAGATACACAAAGCCTCAAAATGTGTTTGCAACAAGTGTGGGGTTTTTTTTTCCAGGGGACAGTAGCAGTTGTTTTTGCACTTAAGCCAGAGTGGAAAATGTTTAAAGTGCTTGGATTCTGTAAGGTTATGAAAGTAAAATTTAGTTTTAGTGTTAGACTGAAGCAGTTGTGGAGCTTTAGGGTTTTAAATCCACACTTCTGCTGCTGCAGCTACCTTGAAATGGGTGGAAACTACAATTATTTTTTTCTTGTAAGAGAGAAAGAAAGAGAGCATTAGCTACTGCTGAATGGCATGGAGTATCCTGGTTGAAATGTTGCTGCTGTGGTGACACTTGCTGATTCTGGTGACACCTGCCAGCGGTTTCCTTTGGCCACTCTTTGCTACACACAGTCTGTTATGGACTGGCATTGACCAGGAGAGAGCTCACCTGCCATGTGTCCCTAAAGTGTGGTGCTTTTCAACAACAAGGATTGCTACTGAATGCAGTGTGTATGTAGGGAATGGCAAGGAGGCAATAGGAATTTTCAAACAAACTAAACACAAGTTAACTGCTCTCTTCAGCTCACTTTGTTTTAATAGGTTGAGGAAAGGACATCAAGCATCACCCTGACATGGAAAGATAGATGCAAAGACCAGCATATTGCTGGATTTTCTCAAGGATATCTCGAAGAATTTTATCCCTGGAGGTGTCTGGGTGCTAGAAAATGACACAATGGTGGTGTGCTTTCATTTTCCTGTAGTGTGAATTGTTGAGACACTGTGTGGTTTCTTCCCAAAGACATGAGTTCTGGTGTCCTTTAATGTGAATGATTTGGAGGTGTCAGTAGGGAGGCAACTTGGAAAATTGCACAATACCCTGCCAGAATGTTCTCAGGCTCCTGGCAGAACAGTTCCACACTGTGATGGTGATGCTCTTGTGTTGATGGGTTGTTTTCTCCTTTTATGGAGTGAGATGCAGTAGGAGTTAAACAGTGAGATCATGTTAGGCCCTAACAGGAAAAAAGAAATTGTGAAAGGTACCATTGCCTTTTCTCTCCCTTATTCCTAAGACCTGCTCCTCCCAGCTGTCAGCAAAAGTCTTAATTCTTGCTCTGCAGCTCACAGCTTTATCAAGTATTTTTTCAGGAGAAGACATGGATCAAGCCAGGTGGGTGTTCAGTCAGATGAATGAGGTGGATACTTACAGGTGTTACTCTCTCTCTTTGTCTCCCAGAGGAGAAGACAATCACTGGATATGCAAACCATGGAACCTGGCCAGAAGCCTGGATACCCACATCACCAACAACTTGAACAGTATCATCAGGCACAGGGAAAGCAGCCCAAAGGTGAGAGAGTGTGGCTTGAATGGGATTTAAATGGCAGAGCTGAAAAACTGCTTCATAGAAGGAGGTCTGCAAAAAGAAAAAAAGGGAATTTTATGTTTTTCAAAATTCATATGCTGGCCATAAGCATACAGTTAGAATAGATTCAGTTGCAAGTTGATCAACTCCAGTTGTTGCAGTGATGAACTCAGAGCCTGATGTTGTCTTGTTTAAAAATAAAACTTGCCCTGACAGTAAGGGATACTCCAGCATGGTGCTGCTGTAAAGCAAATCCTCAGGCTGGCAGACAAACACATTGGCTATAGTTGGCATTGGTCATCAATTTGGGAACATTATTGCTTCTGTCCCCTGCTTGATTGTTACTGCTCTGCTCACTGGCACAAAGGACCAGCTTTGCCCACAAGAGATGAATTACAGAGCTTTTTGCCTGCAACATCCATGCACCTGTGCCTCACGGTGTGTGAGCACTGCAGCTCCCTTCAGCACCACTTGCTGGTGATGTGTGGACTGCAGATGTTTTCTGGGGTACAGAAATGTGCACAGAATTGCTTCACAATTGTTGCAAAACAACAGTCACCAGAGTTAGAAACCTCTAATTTTTAAAAAGGAGAACATCCTGGCCTCCTTGTTTCCACACTGTAGTCAGGCTTTCAGGCCTGAAGTTTCTGAGTTTTTAAATCTCTATTTTTCTGATGTTTTGGTGTACTGAAACTTGTTCCCAGAGAGGGAACATAAACACCAGGACATTGTTTTTGTAATGGTATTCAGGCTGTGAATTCTTTCTGGGAGGAGGGATTCTCTCTTGCTGTCCCTCTGGTTTGACCAACGTGGGTGAAGAGCTTTGTCTTCCATTCACCAACCACAGTGGTCTGCGGAAAATGGTATATAAGGGAACAATCCCTAGAAATAAAATCATTCATTCTTCACACAACCTCGAGAAAAACCACAGGAGTCTGTGTCGTGTGTGACACCACACCTGCGGTCAGAGCGTGGCACGAAGTTACCGCCGTGAGTGTGTGTGTGCCCCTCGGTGCGGGCAGGGCGCCGAGTGCAGGGCGCCGAGTGCAGGGCGCCGAGTGCAGGGTGCCGAGTGCAGGGCGCCGAGTGCAGGGCGCCGAGTGCAGGGTGCCGAGTGCAGGGCGCCGAGTGCAGGGCGCCGAGTGCAGGGCGCCCAGTGCAGGGTGCCGAGTGCAGGGCGCCGAGTGCAGGGCGCCCAGTGCAGGGTGCCGAGTGCAGGGTGCCCAGTGCAGGGTGCCCAGTGCAGGGCGCCGAGTGCAGGGTGCCGAGTGCAGGGTGCCGAGTGCAGGGTGCCGAGTGCAGGGTGCCGAGTGCAGGGGCCCAGTGCAGGGTGCCGAGTGCAGGGCGCCGAGTGCAGGGCGCCCAGTGCAGGGCGCCCAGTGCAGGGCGCCGAGTGCAGGGCGCCGAGTGCAGGGCGCCGAGTGCAGGGTGCCGAGTGCAGGGTGCCGAGTGCAGGGTGCCGAGTGCAGGGCGCCGAGTGCAGGGCGCCGAGTGCAGGGCGCCGAGTGCAGGGTGCCGAGTGCAGGGCGCCGAGTGCAGGGCGCCCAGTGCAGGGGCCGAGTGCAGGGTGCCGAGTGCAGGGTGCCCAGTGCAGGGGCCGAGTGCAGGGTGCCGAGTGCAGGGTGCCGAGTGCAGGGTGCCGAGTGCAGGTGCAGTGGGGTGCCGAGTGCAGGGCGCCCAGTGCAGGGTGCCGAGTGCAGGGCGCCGAGTGCAGGGCGCCCAGTGCAGGGCGCCCAGTGCAGGGTGCCGAGTGCAGGGCGCCGAGTGCAGGGCGCCGAGTGCAGGGTGCCGAGTGCAGGGTGCCGAGTGCAGGGTGCCGAGTGCAGGGTGCCGAGTGCAGGGTGCCGAGTGCAGGGTGCCGAGTGCAGGGTGCCGAGTGCAGGGTGCCGAGTGCAGGGTGCCGAGTGCAGGTGCCCAGTGCAGGGCGCCGAGTGCAGGGTGCCCAGTGCAGGGCGCCGAGTGCAGGGCGCCGAGTGCAGGGCGCCGAGTGCAGGGCGCCGAGTGCAGGGTGCCCAGTCCGGGTGCCCAGTGAGTCCCCGCGGGCGGCGCCCCGGCCGTGCGCCCTGAGCCGCGCTGCCCGCGCTGTGCCGCAGGTGGTGTGCAAATACATCGAGGAGCCGGTGCTGTTCGAGCGGGAGGACGTGGGGCCCGTCAAGTTCGACGTGCGCTACGTGGTGCTGCTGCGCTCCGCCCGCCCCTGCGCCTCTACAGCTACGACGTGTTCTGGCTGCGCTTCTCCAACAGGTGCCCGCCTCCCCCGCCGCCCGCGCGAGCTGCACGGGACACCTCCTAAACGGAGCTGTTCTCTTTCCCTAGGCGTTTTCACTGGATGACTTGGATGACTACGAGAGCATTTCACCGTCATGAATTATGCTCCTGGTGTGACACTGAAACAGGTAAGGGAACAGCACAAAACGCTGCCCTCGCCTTTCTGGTGGTAGAAAATCTCCTGGTGCCTGCTCCGTGGCCATTAGTCAACAGTCTGTTTCACAGCCACTTCAGCAGGCTGTTCAAAGTGCCTGAAGTCCTAAGCAAACACTTTTCTAGACTCTTTCCCTCTTTCCCCCAGTCATCTGTGGTTATCTAAGGTGCTACAAACCTACGTTCTGAATAGAACCCACATTGATAGAGGCAATAAAAGAATTACAGCTTATCATTGTCAAAGCCTTAGTGTGATCTTCTATAAAAAGAAATCCTGGAACAAGGAAGGTATTCAGGAGCTGTCTTAATTCTCTAGTTCTCTACTTGCATTTGTATGAATGGCAAATATATTTGATGTTCCATTCTCTTGTCATTTCTGACCAAGGCAGCCTTTGATGTTACTAAATTGTTTTAGGTGCACTGTGAAGACTTTATTCCTCTCTTTGAAAAACAATATCCTGAATATCCTTGGACAGCGGTACAAGTAAGTCAGCTGTTCATCTTTCTCATGTAAATGTTCACGATCTCTTTGGGTTTTTTTACTCAGCTTTTCCAAAAGTGTTGTGTTGTTAGGACTTTTTTCTGACATAATTCATGTGTACCCGTTTCATAAAGGAGATCGTATGTTAACCTTTACTTCAGAATTTTGTGTAATTTAATCAATAATCACATACTTGCTTGTTAGAGAATTGTATTTTATAATTTGAGAATTTTATTTCACGAGGACACTATGGTAATTCTTTATGTTGGGCTTAGCAATACAGCCAGTCCTGACTACTCTGAAGTGCAGTGTCCTGCTGCTGCCCCAGCTTCTCTGTGTTAGCAGCTCTGCCAGAGCCCTGCCCCTGCTCCTTGCACAGATGACTGTTCACAAGAACACAGATGGTGTTCTGATACCAGGGCATCTTTTGACTGTAAAAAGGAAGCTCCAAATCCTACAGTGCCATAAAGCATGCATGAAGGCAGATGAGGACATTCTCGTTGATTTTAATTTTTCCTGTGATTCGTGCTTGAAAGAAAAAGCAGAATGTGAAGAGCTGGTTCAGAAACATGCACAAAACTGAATTATTTCATTCTTCCATATTTATTAGGAGCTGGAAGAAACAGAGTGAATGATAGCTGAGCCTTTATATGTGCATATTTATTCAAAAGTGCATAAATTATCCTACTGTGACTTGATTTCCATAAATTAATTCACATTTGTTTTAACTACACCCTTGTATCCAATTAATGATACTCAGAATATGACAGGGTTTTAAATAGTCTGGAAAGAGACTACAAGGGGTGAAAAGAGAGATGTCAGAATACATCCTGTAGATTACCCAAAGCTGTACTGTGTACAGAAAATAGAAAGATTGGATTTCTGACTGACTTTCAAAATACCTAGGTAGTACATTCTTAGAATCTCCATGTCCCCTCCACCCTTCTAAGGGGTGTAAATGGGTAGAGGATTTTTCATTGCAGAACAGAACAAAACAAAGTGGAATACAACTGAATAGGCAGGGAAAAAAGCCACAGTTGTACTGCTGCTCTTCAGAACTCTCCTAGGTTTTCTTTTTCTCCTCCTCTACATGTAAGTGCAATACTTGGCATAATGCCTGAGAAGGGGGTTAATTCTAATGTTAAATACACTATTTTCAGGATTCCCACAGTATTCATTGGCTCCCCAGAAAAGTCCATGGGTATTGGCAGGTGCTGAGTTCTTTCTCTGTGTTGGCATTAGGTTTAAGTGCACATTTGGAAGCCAATACTGTGCAGACTTTCTTCTGTTGTGTAGTGCAATTGATACAAACCCTTTAAAACACTGCATGAATGAAGTGATTAGAAACGTGTGTTGCTTTTATGGAACCTCACTCCTCATTCAGAGACCTTTCTCTGTTATTAGGCAAGTATTTTTAAGGCATTTGCTGAATTGTTCCAAGCTGCTTCGTCTAAACCTGCCCCCCTTGGCATCTGTGATTATCCATCATCAAGAGCAATATATGCCATTGACTTGATGCTGAAGTGGGACACCAGCAGAGATGGTGAGAAGCTCCTTTATTTGAATGTTGAATTGGTTATGTTTGTGGACCTTTTCAGAAGTCTGTTTCTTTTTTAACTTGTCCTGTTTCTCAAGCAGTGTGAGCCGTGTGCTCCATGCCTCCCACTGACACCTGAAGTTGCAAATGTGCAGGGATGGCATTTGCCATGCTGCTTAACAGGAGCTGATGGGGCAGCTGCCAGCTGCTGCTGTTGTTCTCTGTTTGGAGAAAAACAGAGCAAAACAACAGAGGGGTGGGGGGGAACCAAAGGAATCCAATCAAACCACCACACACAAAAGCCCCAAACAAATGTCTGAAATAGCCAACTCTCTGAAAACCTTGGAGACATCTAATTGTCTATGGCTTCCAGGCTTGGAGCAGTGTCTTCAGTGCACAGTGAATTATTACAGCAGGGAAGGGAATTCACCATTTCAGTTCTGTTGATGTCCTCAGGGCTGACATTCAGCTGTTACCAAGTGTCTGCAAGAACATGTGAGTGAGGCTGCTTCATGTCAGTGCCACAGCATGGCTGACTACCTGAAGCCTTTCTTCCAGGCAGCTCTGGAGGGCTGGTAGCAAAATTGCCAGACAGACTAAATAATTTGTTATCTCACTAGCAGGCTCAGAAATGTTCTGTAAATGTGCCTGACCCAGACATGTGTTTCTTGTAGAGTAAAAAAAATAGCAGAGGCACCAACACCAAGAGGACTGCCAGGGAGTGTTGGACAGAGCTGAGCATCCTCTCTTGTGGCTCTGGGTTCTCTGGGGCACAGGAGAGGGTGATTGCCTGAGCCCAGGTTTGCCTGCAGAGCAGAGTAGGATTTAGTTACCCATCAGAAGGTTGTTCCCTCACTCAACACCAGATGTGGAAAAAAACTTTCAGTTTTCTCTGCTCAGAATGCACTCGATCCAGAACTGATGACGTTTAAAGAGAAAATTGAATTTCATGACTTCCTTTAGGAGTGGCACGAAGTGGCAGATGGGGGTGGCTGCAGTTAAAGGAACAGGACCACTAAATACCTAGGAGGTTTAAGAAAGCAAGGTTTTTACTGAAATGTGAAGGAAGAAAGAGTTTTCTTGAAGATGTTTGAGACTGAGAAGCAAAATAGCTAATTCAGGGAGATTGTGTTGAATGGCTGTAAATTCTTGTTCCAGAGGAGGCTTTGAATTAGCACAGTGGTTGCAGAATCTGTTGGATAATTGTCCTCTGGAGGATAATGGTAAAACATACTTCTGTCCCTCCAGTAAAAGCCAACCCACTGAAACAAAAACACCCTACTGGCTTGGCAGTTTGGGTCACAAAAGATGCTTTTCCCAGTCATTTTTTATAATTTCTGGATTAAAGACAAGTAGTGATTTGGGATCTCTGTAGAGCTTGTATTAAGCAGCAATGTTTGTGTTTACCTTGACAGGGAAAAGAATTATGCAGCCTCAGATCTTGGAGGTGAACTTTAATCCTGACTGTGACAGAGCCTGCCAGTACCACCCTACCTTTTTTAATGATGTCTTCAGCACCCTATTTCTGGATGAAACAGCTAACTGCCATGTGACACGCATTGTCTAACCACAGGAGATGTGGCTCCATTGATTTCCTTCTCAGATATGCTTAACAGCAGGATTTATATTTCAGTTCTATGAGCTGCTGATGCACCTGTTTTCCTATGCTGATCACCAGGGGGAAAAATTGTATCAGAAGAATATGCATATACCATATACTGTATTGATAATCCCTTTGTCTGCATTGTCCTTGTCTTGCTTTGTCTTTCTGTAAATCTTTGGGGTGTGTTAGCAAAGTGTCTTGTTTATTGAATATTGGAGACCTCAGAGTAGGACTTGTTTTTCAGGTAGCCTGATTGCTTGCTTGCTGGGAAACATTGCACAAGTTCTTTGTGTCAACATTAAAACTGTAATTTACTGAATCATGTTGGGGTTTGTATGTCCCTTTTTTATCTACCCTCCTATACAGAGATCTAAAATGTTCTGGTGGGTGGGAAATAATATTACAATAATAATAGGGTTTTTCAGTGCAATGAACTATGGGGTTAATGAGACTAAAGGTTTTACGGATCTTCCCATTTTTCTTATTTACAAAGAGAGAAACTAACCCTGCAGCATTTGGGAACCTTGTACTGCTGGCTGTCAGCCTTAGCCTGCCCCTTAAAGAAAGCAGAGTTTTGAGGAAGTGAGCAGGAGACAATGCCTGGAGAAGCACAGGAATGCAGAAGCCTAAAGGAATGAAAGGAGTTTTGAAAACTCTGCTAGAAGCCCAAAAACTCTTTAGACTTCAAAGTTTAGGGCCTAAGAGAGAGGTAATTGGCAGTGGAGTGCCCATTTGAAATGAATCATTCCTAATATTTCCTCAGGTCAGGGTCACTTGCCTGAAATTCTGCTGTGTGTCATGACATATATTGTATGGGTAGTAATTATTTAAGCTAGTTTGCAGCAATTAGGATGTGCTTGAAAGGATAATACAGTTCCAAAATTGTCTCAGTGTTCTGAACATCGCTTCTAAACTTTGCAAACGCAGTGCGTTATCCCTCGGGATCAGGAACACAAAGGAATATTTGAGGCTATTTCAGGCTGGTGTGCAGGAACCTGCTTTGTTCCACTGACTGGAGCATAGGCTGGAGAAATGAACCTGGGGAAATCCAGTTGCTGTGCAGGTGGGGCAGAAGGGAGAGCAGGGTTGCACAGCCAGGAGTGATGCTCACACTGTGCTCGCCTCCTGCTCAGGGGAACCTGAACTGCTTTGGGCTCCTTTCTCAAATTTGGTTAAAGAAATGTTCTAACTGGGTTCTCACAGTTTCTTTACAGGGGCTCTGCATTTCCTGGTTTGTCTTGGTCATTGCAGAGGTGAGCAGAAGAGATGAAGGGGCTGTTTTGAGGCTGTAGCATCCTGCTGCCTTCAGTGTTTTTCTGCTCTAAACAATTTCAAACGATACCAGCAAGGAACAAGGTTATTAATTTACATGTAGTTTAATGCATTTATCAGAATGCATGTACAGTTCTTCAAAGTGGGAAGGCACAAATTGTTAAAAAGAGCTTGCCTTAAATGTTTCCAGAGTACAATGGCCAGAAGATAAATATCTGGTGGCTGTAGTAGGATTGTGCCTAGTGGTAAAATATGACTCAGGCCACAATCACTGCTGTCACTGTTAGGAACACCTTTCTGGAAACTCTGTTAGTGTTAGCTGGATTTCTTCCTCTGAGCATAAGGAAGTTTGAGTTCCTGCTTTCTTCTGGTAACAGTTAAACTGCTGTTGGCATGTAACATACAATACTATAATATTAAAAAAGTCTTGTCAATCAAGACTTTCTTTTAGTTTGCTCTAAAACCCAGTCAGCCATACATCCCTTTGTGGCTTGCCTAATAAAGGTGTATTTGTTTTGTCAGCTTGTAATTCCCAAAGTAATGGTAGAACCAGTTCAGCTAAAAATAAAATAAGGCCTTAACTTTATATAAAAAATTATTGAGGAAAAAAAAAAAAACGGTTTTGGCTGAAAATTGCTTATTCGGGTTTTTTCTTGTTGTGATTGTCCTTCCAGACCCGATAATTGAGTGCAGAAGCCAAGCTTAGCCAAGCTAAATAAGGAACCATCAAATAAGCTGCTGTTCTGTTGATGTTATACCAGGAAGCAGTGGTAGCTGTTGCCATACCAGTTGTAAGCAGGAGAGTCACCAAGCCCTGGAACACAGAAGGTGGTTAGTGTTGTTTGTACTCGTTGCATTTCCTGTGTCACTTTACCTAGCTCTGGCACCTGTTCTATCCCTCTCTGTGTTAAATCCTTCTCAGAAAACCAGCCAGCAGAAGAAGATTTCTGCTGAGTTACAAACCACTTAAGAGTCATGAAACAATACAGGTACGTGTAAGGGCATTCATCAGAGCTGGGAGCAGAGGGAGAAGGAAGCCTCTCTCACCCATACCCTCTCTAGTGGGCAGTGAGACACTTCCCAGAGTGACCTGGAGCAAGAAAACCTGTCCAGTTTGTTCATGTCACCTGAAGAGATGAGGAATGACTGAATCTGTGATGGATTGCAGAGGCCTTCTTTTTCTTTGCATGTACAGCTAGAGAACCGGGCAAATATTTTATATTTTTTATTACTAATTCTTATTTTGAGAATAATTGAGCTGTTTCTCTTCAGAGACCTGCAGGAAATGAGTCTTTTTTCTAAAAGGGGTGTTGATCACCTGAATAATGTTGATCACCTGCATAATAGGAATTGCAATAAGGCATAAATGTTTGTTTTCGAGTCACACAAAGCTCTTACCAAAAGCTGCTTGAAACCTATCAATTATAGGATGGTCTAGATCTGTAAATTCCCTCAGGTGGCTGCAGGCATGCATTAAAGAGAATTTTAGAAAAGTTCTGCAAGCCCTGTTTTGTATTCAGACCCATTTTCAGGGAGAAAAGATGATGACACAAACTTTTCACGCTAATACCTTATAAAAAAGAGTGGGAGCCTTTGGTACAGAAACTTAGTGTTCCACTTACCCATCCCATTTTGTGAGCTCCAAAAAATACTGGAGTCCATGCCCAGTTTAGTGCCAGGTTCCCTGCATACAGACCCAGAGGAACCAGTGCCTTTTCATTGAAGCCCCCCAGTTCCTTCCACACCAGGTAGGAGCCATATCTGCAGAAAGCAAAGG
Source organism: Sitta carolinensis (assembly GCA_032173965.1). Taxonomy (NCBI): domain Eukaryota; kingdom Metazoa; phylum Chordata; class Aves; order Passeriformes; family Sittidae; genus Sitta; species Sitta carolinensis. The sequence goes on from JAVUNC010000030.1 coordinate 11,112,225, forward strand.
GAAGTGTCATTCACTACACTGTTTAAAGCTACCACACATTCTTGATCAATGAAATAACTTCAGTGCCAGGGTTAATTAGATTAATCTGAAAGATTTACATATCCAGGCCCTACTTGGCAAAGTAATTGACAGCACAGGCTTGGTCAGCTGCTCTGGATGAGAGTGTGGAGAGAGAAAAATTCCAGTCACGCCAGAATTCTCACTTGTGCATAGAAGCAGATAACCTACTGCATTTCAGTGTTAAAAAAGAATGCCATGTTGAAATGGAAACAAGTCTAAGATGCAAATAGTGAAGAAACTTTGTTTTGATATTGGGACATGGTGCTTTAAGGATTTTTGAAAGAATGAATCAAGCCCCAGTTTTTAAGTGGATGAAATGGATGGCACTGGGGGGGATCCCAAAGCACAGTTGAGTTTGGGGAGCAGGAGGAGCCCCTGAGTCACTTTTCATTCACAGGGACTGAACAATGCAGCTTTGCTATTCTGGCAGTTTGACTGCAGAGAATAATGAAACCAAAAGAAAGCTGGGGCAGGGTAAGCATTAGAAACTTCAGTTTCTTCAGTGATTTCCAGAGCACAGCGTGGACTTGCACTTGTTCATACATCTAACTCCAACTTCAGACCAAGATCATGATGTACAAATCCAGGAAGATAAGTGTCAAGAAAGGCAGGTAAGCTTATTAAATCTTGCTTTTAGGTATTTGTTGCTTTCCCTGTATTTAAGAGATTCTGGAGGAATGAAATGTCTTGGTCATTCAAGGAATGTGTGTGCATGATGGATTAGAGAAGGCTGGTGCTAAGTATGGTCTTTCCACTGGGCTGGATGTATAATACATAACCAAGACCATCCACTTTAGAATACACTGATTCTGCTATTACCAAAATAACTGATAAGCTGTCACAATCTGGACTTTTTTGAGGTATTTAACCTGCTACCCAGATTTGTGATGAGGAATCCAGACACAGATTGTGCAATCAACTTGAAGGAAGTTGGGAAAGCCACCCAGCTCTTTTCTCCTCGATAAAAGGCATGTTTTTATTCACAGGTCAGTAATGATCTCATTCAAATGTTAACTCTTCAAATACCCAAGTATTCCAATTAAATAAATTAAAAAGTACAGTCTGTGTGAGGAGAAAGAAAAGAGATTACTGGTGGGGAGGGACAGGAAATAAGGCTATAAAAATTACAAAGCTTTTCTGGAAAGAAAATGAAACCAAAATGAGGGAACGTGGGAGTGCCAATCTAGCATTCAGTTTCATCCATTGCATTATTGAGCTCTGTTGGAACAGGTCTATCCTAATTTCCCCCCACATTTTTAAATTTTCTTAGAACTACTGAAGGACATACTTAGAAGAAATCTCAGTGAGTGCTGCCTTGCTTCACTGTTTCCAGCTTGGCAGGTCTTCCCCTCAGAATGAATGAGGAAAGCCAATTAATGGCAGCTTTTCCAGCTCCTGCTTTTGATGTGGATACTTCTGCATACACAGTGTCCTATCAAACCACACACAACTCCCAAAACGTGTTTTTACCTGTTAAAGAGACAGCTTGACAGAGTTTCTTACAAGCATACAAGAACAGGACAAGTCATAGTCCTCTGGCCCAGCATTATTATTCCAAATGCAACTTTGAGATCAGCATACAATACAATGTGAAAAACATACCCCATAGATGTATAGAGAGTTCCCCAAACAGGAGCAAACACCCAGTTAGGTGGACACCAGGATGGCTTCTGCAGAGTTTCATACCATGTTGGGATTTCCCTTTTGGTTATACTGCTTCCTAAAATTCCTCCTGCATGTGGCAGGAGTGTGAAACCTACTGCTGGGGCCCAGGCTGGGAGCCCTTCCATTGAGACAGTGAACCTGGAACAAAACCAAGCACTGATCAGCAGAGAACTTTTAAAATGCAACTGCAAAAATTTCCATTTTTAACAGATTTGAAAAACAGGGAAGTGGGGCCTTTACTTCCCTGTCAGCTGAGTGCATGAAGGTTACTGAATTTTACCTACAGAAATATCCTCACCTGTAAGTGTGGCAGAGGAATAAAGCAGTTTGAAGTCATAGCAACTGCCCTTGGAAAATAAATAAATGCAGTAAGAAGTAAGATGAATTGGTGAGAACTTACACACCCCAGACTTGCTAACACAGCCCCACTGGCTGCAGCAGCATTACTCAACCTAGAAATAATAACTCCTTTCCCAATCATATCCCAGCTCCAGGGTGAGTTGCACAATATTCTTGCACCTCATTTTCATACTGAAGATTGCTGGATGTCTGTGAATGATATCTGCAGCAGACATCTGCCTCGAAGAACCACCAAGGTTAGAAATATTTTCTTCTCACACACACTTAACTTGTTTGCTTCTTTTCCACTTATCTTTGCCCTGCAAAATATTCATCATGCTGCCCCTTTTCTGTTTAGCCCTAGTCTCCTCCTTCTGGAAAAAAACACCGATTAGTTCCATTCTTCATGTTACTGCCCATATATTTCAGCTAACTTGAGCAGCTCCCTTCCATGTATTTTACCTGGAGGCTGACACAAATGGAAGAAATCCATCTTACAAAATAGCACAGAGAAAAGTGAGAAAAACCTCACCGTGATCCTTTCGAATTGGCCCAATAAAAAGTCAACAATTTCTTGCTATTGTGACACATTTTCCTTCTCCCAAACTGTACTTACAGTCTCTTGCTGAGCTGCTCTGACTCAATGATTGATACTGTTTCATAACCTTACTTCATGCACAGTCGTTACACAATTGCAACTCCGGCACGGCAACTTTCGCATCTTGAAAAATAATTTACCGCCGAACGCTTAAATTACATCACAGTGCATTTTGGGCTGATTTATAAGTATCACTCAAAAACTCGGAAATGAAACCAAAGCGCTTTCTTTCACGCTTAAAGCAACGTTCCTCGGCGCCACTGAAGGAAGGTATCTTTGGTTAAACAGCAGAGCGAAAACTTCTGAGCGCGGCAGAGCCGCCGGTGCCCGTGAGACCGGAGCAGTTCTCCTCGCTGCTGTGCTCGCACTGAAAAGCTCGCGTGCCGGATAAAAATTAAGAATAAGCTTCTCAGCTTGGTGCGTTGTGTTTGTGTTAAAGCGCTTTGCACGCTAAACGCCGGCAGGGAGAAGCCGTGAGTGTCTGCCCAGGCTCTGTCCGCCCGTCTGCATGCGGCACCGCGGGTCCCGGCCCGCCCGGGGGATGCCGGCTGGCGGGCAGAGGAGCGGGATCGCCCCTGCACCGGGGCGCGGGGGCACTGAGCGCCGGGACCCGGGACAGGACAGCCGGGACCCGGACAGGACAGCCGGGACCCGAGATAGGACAGCCGGGACCCGGGACAGGACAGCCGGGACCCGGGACAGGACAGCCGGGACCCGAGATAGGACAGCCGGGACCCGGGACAGGACAGCCGGGACCGGGACAGGACAGCCGGGACCCGAGATAGGACAGCCGGGACCCGGGACAGGACAGCCGGGACCCGAGATAGGACAGCCGGGACCCGGGACAGGACAGCCGGGACCCGGGACAGGACAGCCGGGACCCGAGATAGGACAGCCGGACCCGGGACAGGACAGCGGGCCCCGGGACAGCCGGGACCCGGGACAGGACAGCCGGGACCCGAGATAGGACAGCCGGGACCCGGGACAGGACAGCCGGGACCCGGGACAGGACAGCCGGGCCGGGACAGGACAGCCGGGACCCGGGACAGGACAGCCGGGACCCGGGACAGGACAGCCGGGCCGGGACAGGACAGCCGGGACCCGGACAGGACAGCCGGGACCCGAGATAGGACAGCCGGGACCCGGGACAGCCGGGCCGGGACAGGACAGCCGGGACCCGAGATAGGACAGCCGGGACCCGGGACAGCCGGGCCGGGACAGACAGCCGGGACCCGGGACAGGACAGCCGGGACCGAGATAGGACAGCCGGGACCCGGGACAGGACAGCCGGGACCCGAGATAGGACAGCCGGGACCCGGGACAGGACAGCCGGCCCCGGCGCGGGGCTGCGCCGCCCCCCGGGCTCCCCGGCGCGGCCTCCCCGAGCCGCGGCCGCGCTGTGTTACCCGGTTCCCCGCCGCCGTTCCCGCCGCCGTTCCCCGCCGCCGTGCCGCGCTGCTGCCGCCGCCGTTCCCCGCCGCCGTGCCGGGGCAGCCAAGCGCCGCCCCGGGCGGGCTCTCGGCGCCGGGCGGGCGGAGGCGCCTGGCTGAGGCGGGCCGGGCCCAGCGCGCCGAGCGCCGGGGAGGCCTCACCGCCCGACCGCCTTCCCTCCTTCCCTCCTCGTTCCCTCCCTCCCTTTTCCCGTCCCCTCTGCCGGCACCCGGCCCGGCAGCGCCTGCCGGGGCCGCCCCGTTCCCGTGGCAACGCCCGCTGCCGGGCGGCGGCCATGGGCGGCTGGGCCGCGGCGCCATGGCGGCTTGGTGGCTGCAGCGGGCGCGGCGGCCTCCGCGGCGCTGCGCGGCCGGGGGGCAGCTCCCGCCCCGGCGCTGGGCCCCGGGCGCCGACCCTGAGCGACCTCCTGCAGAGCTCGGTGCAGGCCGAGGAGCCGGGCGAGGCGGCGGCGGCGGTGAGGCGGGAGCGGCGCTGCCCCCGGGAGGGCACGGTGCTGCTGTTCCCCGGGCAGGGCAGCCAGTTCGTGGGGATGTGCCGCGGGCTGCAGCGGTACCCCGGCGTGCGGGACATGTACCGCCTGGCCGAGAAGGTGCTGGGCTACGACCTGCTCTCCCTGTGCCTGGAGGGGCCGCGGGACGCGCTGGACCGCACGCAGCACTGCCAGCCCGCCGTGTTCGTCGCCTCCCTGGCCGCCGTGGAGAAGCTCAACCACCTGCAGCCTGAAGTGAGCGGGCTCCGGGGCCGGGCGGGTCGGGGCCGGGCGGGCTCCGGGGCCGGGCGGGCTCCGGGGCCGGGCGGGCGGGCCCGGGCCCGGGGCGGGCGGGCTCCGGGGCCGGGGCGGGCTCCGGGCGGGCTGGCCGGGCGGGCTCGCGGGCCGGGCGGGCTCCGGGCGGGCTCCGGGCGGGCTCCGGGGCCGGGCGGGCGGGCTCCGGGCGGGCTCCGGGGGGTGGCGGCGGGCTCCGGGGCCGGGCCGGGCGGGCGGGCTCCGGGCGGGCTCCGGGGCCGGGCGCTGACTCCTCTCGCTCTGTCCCCGCAGGTCGTGGAGCGCTGCGTGGCCGCCGCCGGCTACAGCGTGGGCGAGTTCGCGGCGCTGGTCTTCGCTGGAGCCCTGGGCTTTGCCGAAGGTGCCTGCGGAAAGCGCGGAACTCCCTGCTAGGATCTCCCCGCCCGCGCTGTTTCCAAAGCGTTGCCTGTTATCGCTGTGTCCCTGCCGCTTTTTATTTTTTAATCAGAGGACAGGTTTTACTTTCTACTCCCGCTGCTCGCTGTAACGCGTGTAATACGGCAGTTAAAAGCACGGAGGTTTCACGAGAGTGAACCGCTGCCCTTCCTTGCGCTCGCACTCACGCAGCATCTCTTTCTCTCGGCAGCGCTGCTGGCGGTGAAGGTGCGAGCCGAAGCCATGCAGAAGGCGGCGGAGGCCGTCCCCAGTGGAATGCTCTCGGTTGTCGGCCGGCGAGAGGCAAATTACAAATTTGCCTGTCTGGAAGCCCGTAAACACTGTGAATCGCTGGGTATAGAGAACCCCGTGTGCACAGTTTCTAACTATTTGTTTCCTGACAGCAGAGTCATTGCAGGACACTTACAGGTATTGCTTCAGAGGAACTTCCTTCGGTTGAACTGAGCGGTTTACTTTTTTTAAAACTTTGACTCTGGGCTTCTCTGTGGGTGTTATGTACGCCTTAGTTTGTCCAAACAAAAGTATTTGATCTGTGGGGTTTTTTTTCTGGCATGTGTTCACTTGTTGGGTAGGGAAAGGAATCCCTTTATCACAGTAAGGCTGATGAGGTGGTTCTTGTGGGGTGACTGAGAAAACCTTTGTTGTGCAAGACTCATTTCTCTCTCTTTTTTATAGGCTTTGGAGTTTTTGCAGGAGAATGCCCGAAAATATTATTTTAAACGTACAAAAATGCTTCCAGTCAGTGGGGCTTTTCATACCAGACTTATGGAACCAGCAGTAGAGCCACTGGCTGAAGTCCTAAAATCGATTGAAATTCAGAAACCGCTGCTCTGTGTGTATTCCAATGTCGATGGCAAAAAGTACATGCACTCAAAGCACATTCAGAAGCTGTTAGTGAAGCAGGTGGTGTCACCTGTCCTGTGGGAGCAGACCATGCACTCAGTGTATGAAAGAAAGCAAGGAACAGAATTTCCTTACACCTATGAAGTGGGGCCCGGGAATCAACTAGGAGCCATTCTCAAACAGTGTAATTTAAAGGCCTGGAAACAATACAAACATGTAGATGCTCTGGAAGATGAGGAAGCAGCAGAGACTTAAATAACCTCTTGAGAAAAATCCATACAACTCGGAGTTTTTTCTGATTTAAAACTTTGTGCTCCCAAAAGAGGAAGTCTTGAACATTCATGGTTCTTGTGATGTAAAGAGCACTCTGTTTGAAATTGCAATGAACATTTTCCTTTGAGTTCCTCAGGTGTGGAAAGGGGAGAGCAAAGTTTGGCTCTTCCATCTGTGTTGGGACTGCAAAGCTGTCAACAAACAGGCCAAGTAACATTGTTTGACTTCAATTCTGCAAGCAACTTTCCATGTTGGGGGTGTTTTTGGGGGGTGTTTTTTTTGGTTGGTTGGTTTTTGGGTGTGGATTCAGTTTCCAGTCGCTACCTTGTCTGTCTGCTGCGGGGGTTGTTGGCTCCAGGTTGTGGAGGGCTCTGCCCTGGGCTGCAGGGTGCATTTGGAGGAGCCCTTTGTTGGGATGGTTTTCAGTGTGTTGATATTCCTGTTTTCTTCCTCAGCTGACTTGTGGGACGTGCATCTATGTGAAGTTCTCTGACTTTGTGTCCACATTGCCAGGTTGCAGCTGAGTGAGGCAGATGATGTTACTAGAAAAATTATTTTCTTAAGGTTAAACTACAAATAAACTATGAAGCTTCTCTTGCAGTTTTTCATGCTTTGGGTTGCATTATTCTTACTGGCTCTGTCCACATGTGGATGGAAGTAACTTTCCCTCCGGTTGTCCAGTGCCACACTGGTTGTGCTAAGTTATACAAGAATGTTCACTGGGAAAAAAAGCTTAACAAAAAATACTCTGTACATTTCCTGGCAGCAGAAAATGAGGAGCTGGAGAGCAGCAGGTTATCCCAAACCCTCCTGGAAAGAGCTTCCCATTTCTCAGTTTGTATTTTTTTTTTTTAATTTTGGTATTTTAATGCTGTATTTAACAGATATATAGAAAAAAATTAGGAAAATTTACTTAAATCAAATGACTGACAGCGTCTTCAATAATGTATTATGAAATGCAGGAGAACTTCCAATTACAGTAGCAATCATTCTGTAATTTCACATTTATGAGAGGGAGAGTGAATTAAAAACACTGGCCCTCATTATCATTGCTAAGTGGGCTGTATTATTAAACAGGTCTTTTGTGGACTGCAGCTGGCAGCTGTGCCTGCCCTTACAGTACAAATTCCACTTTTAGCATGTGTAAACATTAACAGTTAGTAAAATACTGAAGAGTTTCTCAGCTTCCCCACTGGACTGCTGGAGGCTGATGATTAAGGGTTGGAATAACTGTAAAGAAAATTATTTCAGTGAAGGTTCCTATGTTACAGGTAAGGTGTTAATTAGAAAAGCACACCAAAGTCTTCAGTTAGAATTATTGGTTAGAATATTGCAAATCATAAATCCCCTTCATACTATTAAACACTGGATGATCCTGTGTTAGAAGTTTCTGACCACACCTTGTAAGACCAAATGCAACGTTGATGACTTTGAAACCAGATTTTATGATAGCTGAAACTGAACGTGGTGTGTTGGTGGCACTAATTTTAGTACTTTCAAATTTCTGGACTTTCTTTTTAATTATTTAACCTTTCTGAGGAAATGTTGGAGACCTCTCTTCTGCTTGTAGTGCTCTTGCCATAACATTTTTTTTTCCTTTTTTCTTTTTTTCCTCTCTCATTTCACTTTGTCGTACACTTTGCTCAGAATGAAAGCTCTTTGGGAAATCCATGCTAGAAATCTCTTGTTTGCAAACCATTAGATAACCTTTGCCCTTTTGCCAGCTGCAGGATGCTGAAGGGAAATATGCATCCTAAGAGCATTCCAGTCTTGTGGGTCTGGTTTAATTAGTGGGAAAGAGGACCTGACACCACTGTGGGGTGTTTGCTCTCCGTGCAGTGGTTGCCCCTCAGTGAACTTTGTGTCTCCAAACCCCGAAGCCAGAGGGAATCGTGCTCTTGTGCTGCTGCTGCAGTCTCCAGGAGCAGAAGAAGTGTGATGGAGTGTTTGTGCCTCTGTGTGGGGAGTGCTCAGGGCTCGGTGTGGTGCCTGTCAGCACAGCCTCCCCTGGGGTGCACTGTAACCTTGGCTGGGGCTGGGCAGAGAGTGCCCAGGCAGTTCCAGACCCTGCATCTCAGAGCATTTCTTTAACGTGTTTGCTCATCTATCCCCTCTGCTTCTGGAAACTGAATGTCTGAGAGGTGAGAACCAGTGTGGCTCCTTCGCCTGGAACAAGCAGAAACAGGATGTGGAAGAAAATCGAGTGCTGTAAATGCTGTCACATAGGAGGAAGTGTGCAGTGAAAAAAACAACGCTGGCTCTCCTGAGTCACTGTGGGGCTGTGAGTGAAGCATTAACTGACTGTGCTCCACAGGTGAGAGGAGCCTGGCACTGGCTGCTCCCTGGTGCTGCACTCAGTGCTGAGTGCTGTGGCTTTGGATGCCATTTGCTTTGTGTTTCACTGGTTTCTTTGCTGGCATTGAATTTTGTACTCCTTGAGATTGTGTTTTGCTCCATACATGCTAGTTAGGCAGTTAGGATCATAATGGGATTTAGGCACCATTCATTAAAGAGAGGAAGCATGTTCCTCAGCTTGCTTAAATTTGGCTTGGTTTGGCATTTGTCTTCACTAAAGAGGGGTTTAAATTCCTTGTCTGATTTAAAGCAGAGACTCAAACTTGAAACTCCATCTTCTCTGATGAGTGCTTAGATCACAAATCCATGGAATATTGTATTTTCCTGGTTTAAAAATACCCTAAGGGTAGGAGTTGCTTGTCTGGGCAGGAAGCAGGCAGCCCCTGTGCTGAGGGGAATACCCAAACCAGAGCTGCACTTTCGTTTTCTCTCACTGAGAGAGTCTATAGCTCAGAATCCATCTTGGGGTTTTGTTCTGGGCAGCTCCTAGTTGTACTTGGAAAAGGGCCAGAAGATGCTGCCATTAATGTGTGATAGCAGAGTCTTGGAAAATAAAGCAGACAACACTGCAAAAGGTTCGAAGCAACGATTTAATTTTAAAAAAGTATCATGGTTTTAAATCTTTACTATTGCTTTTACAGTGTTAAAATTGAAAGGATGGCCAGCATGCCTTCTGTTTTTCTCACATCCAGAATATCTTAACAAACTCATTTATAGGAAATAGACACTTTATATTGCATTAAAATAGACACAAAAAAGACTTTCTAATCACCTGGAGTCACATTTCAAAACTAGCAAGTCAGGCAGTTATCCAGCAACAACCTCCTTATTTAAAAAGTTTTTTCTTCAAAAAAAGATATGAAACAGCAGTGACCCAGCACTAGCCTAGGTATATTAAATATTAAAGAGATTTTTACCAGTGTACATTTGAAAAACAAACCAGCTGCCCCCACTGGGGTGTTAGTGATGTCGGTCAGTGTCCAGCAGTGACCTCCTGTTGTAATTCTGTGTGTTAATTCTACAGTCCAGAATTCATGGCCCACCAAAAGGCAGCAACGAGCAAGGCTGCAGGCACCAGCTTCTGGCAGAGGCACCTGGCAGGAAGCCTGCAAGTCTGTGGGAAGAAAAGGGATGGGAATTAGAAATGACCAGCAGCAAAAAGAGGTGCAAGGAAACGAAAAGGGTGCCCAGGTGGGAGGTCAGAGTGGGCCCGGGAGCACAGTCCAGTTCTGCTGCAGAAATGCAGAGGGGGCTCAGCTTTCCTGGGGCTCCAGCCTCTAAAGAATGCTCCTCTCTTCTCTGGGTGAGCACTGCTGGCAGCAGCTCTGCCCAGCTCCCCAGGGAGACCCTTCCAGCTTTGGCATGGCAGGTGCCTCCCCTCTGACTGGAGCCCTGGGAGTTGGGTGGGATCTGGGCAGCATCCTCTGCCTTTAAATGAGAAATTTCAGCCTAGAGAGAAAAAAATGGCACTGAGGGGGCAGCAACAAACTAAGGGATGAATCCCAGCATGAAGCCACATTGCATGATGGTCTCACTGACATTCCAAGGGAGTCAGGAGCCCCTGCTTGCCAACCAAAAGGGAAAAGGGGAGAGAGCATACCCAGCCTCCATAGCCAGCCAGCCACTTCGTCCAATTACTGCTCACAACTCCTCCAAAGCTTCTTGTAACACTTCTAAAAACATTCCATGTCTGGAAAACACTGACAGCAACCCTGATGATTAAAACGAAACCAAGCAAGCATGAGGATAGAAAATGTATTCTAAAAAGTGGCAAAGAAAATACCAATGTTTAGGAAACAAAACCCAGCCAACCAAAACAAAATCCAAACAAAAAACCTTTAGTATATTCCTTCCTAAAGTGTATGTGTACACGTGTGTTTCTCTAAATATTTAGGAAGAAGACCTTTGAAATCTAAAGATAATTTAGATTCAGAATTCAGTGATTAAGTGACAATCTTTGTGGTCGTTTCAAACCTAGAAGAGCATAACCCAGTGAGAGATGTCTGGAATCAGGACAGCAACCCCAGAGTGCCCCAGCTCTGCCCCAGGCTCTCTGCAGTGTGACTCCAGCTCTGCTGAGGTAGGTGTGTACCCATGCTCTGTGTTAGACTGCACAGCTGGAATTGAACTGCATTCTGGAACTGCAAGGAGTGACCATCCCCTCCCAAAGCAGGCAGAAAATGAGGCAGAGAACCTGGGGCTTCAGACACAGCTGAGTAGCTCATGTTAGGACACTGCTGACAGTGAGTAACTCTGCAGGACAACCCTTCAGCTCACGGCAGAGAAAAGGCAGGGCAAACTAGTCCAGCCATGTTTTCTTGGATGTGCATGGGTAAATTATTGGACACGCAGTAACATGTTAATCCCACACTGGGCTGCAGGTCTCTCATCAGTCAGTTGTGCTTAAAATTGTGCCTGAAGTTCCTGTGCCTCTGAGGCATTTGAAATAGCAAGATACTGTTTAAGTCTTTTGACTTTAAATGGCTGTAGTCTGTGGAAACAATTTACATTAATACAAAGCTTTTCCTTGTAAAACAAGCTGCTTTGCTTTTCTGTCTTCTGTATGAGGCAGCAGTAGTAGCTATAATTTTTTTTATTTTGTGTACAGAACCATTCTCGTTTGTCTAAGGTGATTTTTAAAGGGATCAAGGTAACTTACACTCGTGCCAGGTGAAGCAGTGTTTCTTCTAATGTCCTGTGGTGCCTCCTGTTGAATTCATCCCCAATCAGGGCCAGCTGGTGGCCAACCTGAGTAGCTGAGCTGCAAGGCAGGGTGTGCACGTTAGAGGAGAACCCAGCAACAGCGATCCTGCACTCTGCACAGGTCAGGTACTGCTCTTCCCCCAACACCTGGGCTAAACGGGGCATGTAGAAGTGAAATGTTACAGGAGGTTTGTTTCCTGGTATTTATGGGTTTATTCGTTAAGTATTTTGTGCCCATACGTGAAGTGGGTTGATGTTTTCATAAGAAGCTGCATATTTGGCACTTTTGAAAAAAATATGTTGATTTTTTAGGGGTTTCATTTCTTTATAGGAGGCAATGGGATTCTGGGTTGGGGTTTTTGGTTGTCCCACTCCCTTCTCCCCAAGTCAAAATATTGAAACTGCCTTCACTTCAAACCTTTCAAAATATTTCATCTTACCAAAATGCTGGCTTTGTCACTTAACAGATTTACTCCAATGAGTTCCACTGTGCAGTGTGGGTCTCCAGCTACTGGCTGGTGCCCAGGTACAAACTGACCAAACCCTTATGGCTTTTAGGGAGCTCCTGGGATATACAGAAACTTGAACAACATCTGTGGCACATGTTGATGCTAAAAACTGGTTATGCTTTCCTGATGCAAGTTTCCAATTAGATTTAGCTTCTCTCAGACACGTGTTTTTTGTTTTGATAGACAAATAATATGAATAGACATTTTTATTTTTGTTTGCATTTCTGCTGAGATCTGTTTACGAGATCTGCTGAATAGTAAGCAGGCTTAAGAATTTAATTCTAGGGTCTGCTGAAAAAAAAAAAAACAAACAACCTTGGGCTTGGTGGGGTGAATCCACCACCAAAAAAAAAAAAAAACCAAACCCAAAAAAACCCCACAGAAAAACCACAGAAAGGAATTTTCACAGGTGGGGAGAAAGGCAACCCCTGACTCTTGTACTGAGGAAAATGAATGTATGCATGGGATTAAGAAATAACCCAAGGCAGCACCACTAGATTGCTGCAAGTGGCGCCTGGAGAATTATGTAAAAATGGCTTCTTCAGCTGCTTGCTGGAACAGGTGGGTCTCTAATAAGGAGCCAGATCTGTGCCCCCATGCAAGATAAAAACCTACATTTAATGCAGCATAATCTTGCAGAGCCAGTGTTAAGCACTCCAGGTTATCAGCACTTGCATCTATTCCATTCCCAGCACTATGACTGCTTGGCTCAGCAGTTCTCTGGAGAGCCTGGCACTTTGGACTTGGGGAGGACAGAAGGAGAATTAACTCAGAGTGATACCTGATATCAAACTCCATTTGCTCTGTGGTGTCTGGCATTGTTTGGAGGTTACTGGAGGTTTCCTCTTCTGCTGCTCCATTGGGGTAGCTGGAGAGGACAAAGTGCCTGGGGGCTCTCCTGAGATGAGACATCTCACTCTGCAACAAGTCAGGAAAGAACCTCAGGGCTTCATGTTATGCAAGGTCTTTTCAGTTAGGATGGAAATTATTTAAAGTGCTCTTAAAGTTACTCTTTTTACTTCTCCAGTCAGAACACAAGTGTTTCTAAGATATTTTAAGAGTTGTCAAAGTAAAGTTTCGGTGACCCAGCAGATGTCCAGCAATTCAAACAGGCAGCATTTACATGGCTGCTACTTTATATTGGCTCAGAACCACCCAGAAATTGGAAAATCTCGATAAATATAACTAGTGTAGATAAGTATAGTTCCTCAGTAGTTTCACTTAGTACCAGATGATTTCCTACATTGTTTGCAACAACCTGCCTGGCATTAAATCACTCTAACCCATGGAGCTCCCAGGCAGCCAAAACAAAACTTGAATGGGTTTTTCTAAGTCTAATTTGGGTCCAAGTTTACACATCTTCTTCAGCTGAAGGCTACCAAAAATTACAAGCAACTCACCAAAGAAATAGAATGTAAGAAATATTTAAACTCGTTAACAGCTTTCCACAGGGAGGAGCAGACAGTAGGAACCAGTAAAATCAGTGGAGCTGCCTGCTTGTACAATAGGAAAGTTATTTACAACCACTACCCCAAAATCAATGGCAAAACTTAGCAGGTTTCAGCACACGTGGCTTGTGTCTAATATTGCAAACATTTGGAAAATACAGAGAGCAGTGTTTGGAGAGCAGAGCTGATGTTTTTGTGGTCATTAGGATTGTTTTGTTTGGATGATCAAGGGAAACAACATCAGAGCTGCGGGTGGGGATTATTCCAAGCTATAAAAGTCCTTGGACATTTGCTGCAGTGGAAGGCTCTGCCTGGTGAGGAACTTAATTACAACCTTCTAGAGATGCTCTGCTTTTATCTGGCATTGGTTTTGGCCAGCTTTTTTATGGTTTCTTTGCTTCCTGCTCCATCATTAAAAAACTGATCCCTTTTGTTCATAGAGTGATCCTGGACAGCAACGAAGGGGAGCTCTGCTGGCTGGATTTCCTTCTCATTTTAAACACACTCTCAGCAGGTCAAATGAATAAAACTCAAATAAAACATTCTCAGAAATTAAACTAAATAAAGCAAAAGGTAATGTCATAATGCTGCTTGGTATGAATTTGCCACTTTGCTGCAGTCCTGTAAAAACTTTAAATTTTACACTTGGGATGAGTTTAGGGCCTTTGTGATCTTCTTTCAATGTTTAGATGAAGTTCACATTTTCCACATAACAAAATTATTCATAATTAATGTGTATACATTACTGCATAAGCAAACTCACAAAAATGTGATACTAAATAGATGAAAATATACTTGGTTTACAGAAGTGTAGGATCCTCTTAGTGGTGTTTAATGTGGCTGGAGAAAAGCATGTTATAGCTGCCAGATATTATTGTTTAATACAGCTTGTAGTTTCATCTTCTGGATTTTGTCCTATTTGTAGCATTTCTGCTTTACTTACAAAGCTGTTTAGAATCTAGGATTTTAATTATATCCAGAGTTTTGAAAAGCTGTGTAGTTTAGTGACAAAGAGAAGCTGGGATCAGGTCTCCTGAATTTTATTGCACTGCTTTCGAGGGGAGTTGTGTGACCCAGTCCTCTCTCTAAGGGGAAACACCAGAGCCTTCCTTCCAAGGGAGCACCTATCTGAATGTACTTTACAGGTAAGCTGAAAGGCTCTTTTAATTCAGATATTTTTTTAAAAAAAGAGACAGTAGTTTTAGGTGCTATATCTGCTTCAAAAGATGTCCTGTCCCACTTTAAATGCTTCCTTTAAGTATTGCTGTGTAAGTATTGCTCTCTTCCACCCAAAAAAAAAAATCAGGAGAAAAAAGGGGTGATGTCCATAGAGGAGCTCTGTGCATTCCAGCACCATGGCTGATTTCCAGATGCCCAGTGACCCCAGGGACTCTGTGGCTCAGAATCAGGTGCCAAGGCTTCACACACACCCTGCAGTGAGGCTGCATCCCATTAAACCCACACACATGCACCGGAGCAGACACTGGAACAGATCTACCACTCCCCAGGGCAGCTTTAGAGCAGTGGGTCCCTGGGAGGAGTGGTGGCCAAGGGCTGATCACGTCCCCACAGGGGACACAAACCCTGTCCCTTTTGGGCAGCGTGCAAAGTGACACAGCTGCAGCAGGGCCAGGGGGGAGAACTCCACCAGAGCTCGGGCAGGAGCCCCAAGGTGTCCTGCAGATCCAAGACTGGGACACTGGGAATGGCAGAGCAGGGTCTGGGGGATCCCAGGGATGCTGAAGTACTGCCCTGGACACTGAAAGCATCAGTTCTCTGGATGCAGTTAATCTCAGTAGGCTGCAAACAGTCAGTGTTGGACTTTGGGAGGTTTAACAACCCAACTGTTTAGCTCACACATACAAAGCAAACATGTAGGGATGTAGTGGTGTACTCCTGTGGCCTGTGGGTACCAATGGAAATGTATTAATTGTGGTTCCTCACAGTTCAAAAAGTTGTTAAAAAGTTATATAGTAAAACAAGTTCTACAGTGGATAAAGCGTAGTAAGACCAAGCAGAAAAGCTCAGCTGTCTCCTGCACATGTATTACTATTTCTAGTTTTCACAACAACATAGCGAGGGGAAAAAATACTAAAAAAAGGTATTTTCTATTTTCTTTTTCTCTTTTTTTCTTGTTCTTCATTTCTAGACTCGCTGCTAGTTTCACATTCACAGGGCCCTACAACGGAAATGTCTATATCTGTGTGAGATGCAAACTGTGTCCTGAAAAAGACCTATAATAAGTCAAGGCAGTACAGAAGTCAGACATGTAAACAAACCATACAATACCACAACAAAAGCCCAAAGTCCAACATATGCTACCTCACACCTGTTCCCATGATAATACCTTCCTCCCACAGGCTAAAAAAGAGTTGTGGGGTCGTGCTCTGCACAGCTCAGCTGCAGCCCCGTGTGCAGCCTTTGCCCCCGAGCTGAACCAAGGCCAGGCCCATCCTGCAACGAGGGGCTGCTCAGATGTATTTTACAGGATGTATTTTACCTGAGGCAAAGGTACTCTGGGAGGGTCACTGCCTTGCAGGTGTACAGGATGGGGCTAATTTAGTTTCAGAGCAGAGCCTAGCAATTCTCTTCTTGAGAATTACCTGTCTTCAGGCCATTTATTGATTTCTGTCATCACCTGAAAAATCTGGGTGTATAGGTGTCATATAGAAATGCACACAGGAGCTACATTAACGTGGACCTGTTCTGTTCCTCAGGTTTGGACCTGTGCAGAGCTGATCAAGAGGAGCATCGACCACAGCAGGATGTGTTCATCTTCTACCACCCATCTCACTCACCCTTCCCCTCTTTCTCTCATTGATACAGGAAGGCAAACTGATTTTGGTTTACGGAAAGCAAAGGGTTGTATGTGTTTGTGAGTAATTGCTTGTGATTCAGAGAGTAAGTGACCACCTCACAACACCTCTGAGGAGGCGTTGGCATCACCCCATGCCAGCAACAGAAATCATTTCCAAACAAGCAACCTGATCAGAAAAGCTTGAGCTTCCCTGTAAAGCTCTGACTGAGCATGCTTAAAGCTTAGTTTCAGAGGTGAAATGCCTTCAGCAGAATAAATAATGTATTTCAAGTCAAATACATACTTAATGTTCTGATGAAAAGAGACCTAGAGCCAAATTAAAAAACAGCTCTCAAAATGCCTAATTATAGGATGGAAATTATGGCAATTTATAGACACAAGACTTATTGAATAATGAAGCATCTTCAGTAGAAAGATTATGTTGATGATGTCTTTACTTTGCATAGTCAGGTTAGTTTTATTTGTGAGGGCGTTTTTTGAATCTAGCAAAAGAGAACAGAAAATCTTGAAAAAGGAACATTGCTAAACCAGGCAAGCCAGCAGGTGAGGTGGGGAAAACAAAAGGATCTGAAATTTCCTTGTAGTCAGTTCAGTTACATTTGCTTTGTTAACAGATTTCAAGACAGGCACAATGATCCTTTAGTATAATGCACCCAATGCATTAATTATAGTTTATACATTATCTTTATGCATTTTACAACTAATCAATGCAGTTCATGTGCACTTTGTCTTACGAGTACAATCTTACATATTTTACGCAGACGTGACACAGTAAATTTATAAATATTAACAATATATGATTTACTGTGTTTTAGAACTGGTTATGAAAACAGAAACCCACTATTGATAATTTAATTCCAGCATTCAGGCTCAAAATTCCCAGTGTGTGCCAACATAAATATGGATTGACAGACAGGACCTCGTCCTTTACCCCCACGCTATCAAAGCCTATCTCAAACTGCTTCAGATTCTACCAGCTGCCCATGCAAACTAAATTTAAATGAAAAACAAATAGAGGCTTGGTTGTTTGCATATATATCTTCAATCCATGGCCACCTCTTTCAAAACATGACCTCATCCTCACTGCTGCAAGCACAAATCTCTGTGCTGTTTTACAAGGACAAGCCTGGCATAGTGACTGAAGATTAAGAGCTAGTTAAGGTTTCAGAGAAACAGGAATATTTGGTGTGCAGGAATACACACTTTAAAATCTGGGGCCTTTTGTTGTTTGGTTTTCTCTAGGCTCTCCTATGACCTCTGTCAATGAGCAGCATTCTTCTGGCCCTCTTCCCTTGCAGGTCAGATGCTGTGAGCTACGGGCAGCTCACCAGGACATCCCTGCCCCTTCCCTCACTGGGACACCTGCCTTGGAACCAGCACAGCTCGTGGCAGAGTGCTGCAGGGTAACCATCAGCAACCTGAGCTTCTCTTCAAAAAATGAGAGGTTAAGGCTTCGTTACTCACTTTGTGCAGGTTAGTTAACCCAGGGTGCTAGATGAACTCTTAAATCAGTATCAGGTCAAGGAGCAAAGATAAATTAATTCTTTGTCTCCTACCATGTTCTCAGTCAGTTTAACATCAATGACCTTGGAGACTGTTTACACAAAACACTTCCTAATATTGCCTCAAACAACTATTAAGGGACACTTTGTAAATCTAAAAAATACGTGCTGTACTTCTTGCATTTTACTTCGTTTCTGGTTTTATGCTCAGTAAGTTAGAATGATAACATGCCTCCACTAGGAATGAAACAGGTTTTCTGACCTCAGAACAGAATAGGAATTAAGCATCTGATTATATTTAAACATAAAAAATGTGTTCCCTAAAGTTCTGTAGCAAAGGAAATGCATACAGCAGACTTTAAATGGAGGAAACCTTCTAGAGCAAAGAGTACATATAGGAATTTTGTATTTCAGTCTCTACTGAAAATGTTTAAGGGACTCTGATTGAGTAAGACTTCAAGAGTCTCAATTTTTATATATATCATCAGCATTTCCATGTTGTCTGTGACAGCAGCAGTCCTTACTGTGACAGAGACTCTGACTGTAGAGAACAAGAGATTTCCCCCTTAAAAAGTGGATAGCACAGTTATGTCTGCATTGAAAAGCCATCATTTGATAATCCCATAAAGTATCATTTTCCTTAAAGAGTCTACTGATTCCTTCGGTGCTCACAAACCTATTTCAATGGCTTCTAAACTGAAAAAGAAACAAGGGGTGTCTGCTTTTATCAAAACAAACACATTGAGTTCCCAAGAGGTTTCAGGGGAAGAACTAAGAACAGTGAAGAGAAGAATATATTGATACCACAGTGAAACTATTTCCATTAAAAAAAAACCCAAAACCACACACACATTCTGCCAGGCTCTGTTCTGGGGGGCATTTTGTGACAGCCCCACCTATCTCAGAGCTGTCACCTTTGCTCTACTTGTTTATAAAGAGTTAAGGTTTAGATTGAGTCAGATTCTACTCTAACATTTACATTTCCTTTTCAAAACATCTTCTGCCCTTTGTACTTCTCTGTCTCACCAAAAGGTCAAGATTCTTGTATAATAAGTAAGAACTTGCTTGAAAATTATTATTGAATTTCATGGCCAAGTTGTGGGAGATATGTATGACAATATGTATGGTTCAATAATCTATGAATGGAAAAATGTTTCTTTGTTCATATTTATTCCAAAATACTGTCTTAGATTTTTGTATTTTTGAAAGCTCCTAAAATAAATGATGCAGACAGAAGAGTTGTTATTGGTGTTCAGAAAAGTTTGTGCAAAGCTCATAGTTACATAGTAAATTCTGAATTCTTCATTTTAAGATGTGTTCAATCAAATTAAAAATTAAAATCTGATGTACTTAAGAGACCTCATTCAACCACCCCACCCACTTGGAGGGTAAAATACCTGCAGTGAACCTGCTGGCATTCTCAGCAGGCAGATTATGAGATTCACGCCTTGCTTTAAATGCAGAATTAAAGGATGCTGGTCACCAAGGTGATAACGGATCAAATAACACTTTTAGTTTAAACCTGATAATATTAAAAAGCTGGCACACTTGGAAGAGCTCTGGGCTGCACAGCACCCACACTGTGAGCTGGCACCTCCAGCCTGTCCCATTTAGGGACACTTTACTGGACCTGTGGTCAGAAAACTCATCATCTTCGATGGGGCATCTTCTACAGGTGCCTCTGGAATCCCAGCTACTGCTGCCACACTGGGAAGGTGAGAGAAACTGTTGATATGCAGGAGTGGTGGGACTGTGAGTCAAAGAACTCAAATTTACCTCAACATTGATGCTGTCCTTGTTTTGAACATCAGTATAGAGGCTTAAAATGTCACACTGTTTGCAGTCTTACTTAGGTTTCCTGTATTGGGTCAAGCTCAGCTTCTATTCTACACCCACCAGCTCTTGCTTTGCCCAGCAGGCTGTTACCCTGCAGAAGCTGAGTGCATTCCATTTTTTTTAGTCTGCTCTAAATGGTCTTATGGTCAATGGCCTATTGATACAAAAATCATTAAAAAGAACTACCACAGACATCTACCAAACAGGAAAAGTAGGCAATTTTGTTAAATTTCTTCTTTCAGAGAGACTGTGTCTCTACAGAGGAGACATTTTTACATCAGATGATATCAAACACCTTGCATAAACACTGATTTTCTTCTTCGTCATATTCAGTGCTCTCATTCTGCTGACGTGCATTAAATGAAAAAAAAAAATTCATGTGCCCACAATATTTTAATTCAAAATAACTTTGTCCAGGTATCTGTGACAGAAGATTACAATGGAGCCTACTCTGTCTTCCTGTTATACACGTGTCTTTCTGCTATGGCCTTGAGAAGCAATCTCAGGCTAATCCTCTCCACTTAAACACTTGAAAATCTGTTTAATCGCACAACTCACCGCGCTGATGAAACCACTCCTTGTGAAATGACTTAAACTTAATGGCTTACTGAATATATGCTGTTGTACAGAATTATCTATCGATCTCTGCTCTTGCAGATCATTCCTGTTATCAACAGCATCGTTTCAAACGTACACACATACAGCCAACGAGTTATTCAGGGATTTTTTTTCTTTATGTTTAACTCTGGCGTATTTTCCTACATAACTTGGGCTTATTTTGAGGTCTTATTTCCTGCTTTGCTAAGAGTGAAAGTAGGCGCACTCCGCTCCTCATTTGCTTAGAGCACCGTAGTTGAGCACGAAGCGCACGGGCGCTCGCAGCATCCTCGGAGGGGCACAGGTCCCTGCCGGGGCCGGGCTCCCCCGCCCGCCGCGCTCAACGGGACATCGATCCCGTCCCCCCGAAGCCGCAGATGCTTCGGTGCTGCCCGGGAAACGTCCCGGAGCGAGCGGGAGAGGCGGCGGGTCCCGGCACCGCGAGCAGCCCCCGGCGCTGCGCGGCGCGCCGGGAGCGCAGCCCGGCCAGCCCGGCCGCCTTCCCCCCGCTGCCCCCGCGGCACGGCGCCGCCCGTGCCCCGCCGGGCCCCCGCCGCTCACCTGGGCCCGCTGTCCCCGCCGCGCCGCGGGCACCCAGCAGCATCAGCAGAGGGGGCTGCCCGCGCCCCCCGCGCCCCCGCGCCCGCCGCTCCCGGCGCTCGGCCCGCCCGGCTGCGCCTTTTGTCCGCACGGGCTCCGCCCCGGCCCGGCCGCGCCGCCCCGCCCCGCCCCGCCGGGGATACCGCCGGGGATACCGCCGGGGATACCGCCGGGGACCACCGCCGGGGATACCGCCGGGGATACCGCCGGGGACACCGCCGGGGAAAACGGCCGGGGGATACCGCCGGGGATACCGCCGGGGATACCGCCGGGGACACCGCCGGGAAAACGGCCGGGGGTACCGCCGGGGATACCGCCGGGGATACCGCCGGGGATACCGCCGGGAGAAACGGCCGGGGACACCGCCGGGGATACCGCCGGGGATACCGCCGGGGATACCGCCGGGGATACCGCCGGGGGGGATACCGCCGGGGACACCGCCGGGAAAACGGCCGGGGGTACCGCCGGGGATACCGCTGGGGACACCGCCGGGAGCACGGCCGGGGATACCGCCGGGAGCACGGCCGGCGGTACCGCCGGGGATACCGCAGGGGGTACCGCCAGGGGTACCGCAGGGGATACCGCCGGGAATACCGCCGGGAGCATGGCCGGGGGTACCGCCGGGAAAACGGCCGGGGATACCGCCGGGAAAACGGCGGCCACGGTGTGCTGGGCTCCACGGTACTGCGGTCACCACGACACCCTGGGCACCACGGGACCCTTGCTTCTGCAGTACTGCGGTCACCAGTACACTGGGCACCACGGGACCCTTGCTTCCACGGCACTGCGGTCACCACGACACTCTGGGCACCACGGTGCGCTGGGCTCCACGGTAAAGCGGTCACCACTACACTGGCCACCAAGGCAGTGCAGTCGCCACGACACTGGCCACCACGGCACCCTTGCTAGCATGGCATTGTGGTCGCCACTACACTGGCCACCACGGCACCCTTGCTAGTATGGCACTGTGGTCACCACTACCCCCTGGCCACCACGGCACCCTCCCTTCCCCGGCGGGCATGAGCGTTGCTCCGTCTCGCAGCGATGGAGATGTCGAGGGGCGTGAGTGGGCCCTGCGGACCCCCTTCTGCAGAGCAGTCCTGTTCCAAAGGCTGCCCTTGTCTCTCGGTGGGCCCCTCTGGGGTTTTTTCAGCACGCTGAGGGTGCTGGAGCCTGCACTGGGCTTTGGTTTGGAAATGGGGTGGTGGTGTTCACTTGTAAACAGGGAGAAGCAGGCTTTCCTCTTAGTTCAGTTTAGCAACACAAATACTCGTGCATCCCCAGCCACCTCGAGGGTACATGAGGAAAACGGGTGTGGAGCAGAGAACAGGAGAAGCCTTGGCAGGCACAGCCAATGCAGAGTTACTGAGAGGTTAAAGAGAGAGATCCGCTGAAATGCTACTGACACCGTGCCCAAAAGGTTTAGTGAGGTCATGGGACTTTCGGTGTTTTTCTTTTGTGCTGGTGATAGCAGTGTTGTGATTCAGACAGTATCACCCATCACTGGAGAGCACAGTGTACTGCAGAAGAGCTCTAAAGAACCAAACCCCCTATTGCTCCACACTTTATTGTCATGTCAAACAGGAGACTTTACCGGGTAATGTCTGAGAGCGGACTTTGCCCTCTATTTATAGTATGATTTCATCTCTCTGAGTGAAGGTAAACACCAGGAGAAGCAGAACAGCAGCATAGATACAGCACTCCACCTGGAGCTGGGATGTCCTTAAGACTTTCATGGCTAAGTTTTTAGATGTATAAAAGTGTTTGCCTCTGTGTGTGTGTGATGCAAACCACTTCTATCAGCACTGTGCAGTACAACCCCCCTTGTCTCACCTTCAAGCTCCATACAAGAGGTTTACTCATCTGTAAAACCAACATGACAAAGCTTGTCTGCCAGCTCATGCCAAGGACTGTGCTGTGTTTACATTTGCACATGCTGGAAGAAAATTGCCTCGAAGGTACACTATTATAAAAGGTAAATAAACCTCTGTACTATTACTGCTTGCCATGACTTTCTTCTATTCACCAGATCTGATATTACAATTCTTGTATTTACCGCTTCAAATCAATAATAGTTCCTCTCTTGAAACCAGGCTGAATTTTGCAAATACAGGTAACCTTGTGAGATGCCTCAAGCTTAAAATAAAACACCCAAATGTCATCGTAGGAGTAATTTCTGTCACAAAGATAGCACACCAGGGCTGCCACTGCGTTTCCTGATACAATAATAGTAAGCATCACCGAGCTGCTCTCAAATTACACCCCACTTCCCTTTTTTTAACAATAGTGTTAAAAAGTGGAGATACCTTAATATTGAAAACCACAGCATCTATTATTAGCTGTGATGTAACACTGTCAATGTAAACTTCAGAGAGGACAGCAGAACATCTTTTGAAAAGATGGAACTGTAACATTAAGAACTGCTGAATTAAGCGAAAAACTCTTACATTAAAACAACACACACCCCCAACTGTTTCCGCCCTTAATTAAATATTTAATAAATTTAAAAAGCGAACTTCCTTTCAGTTTTCCTCTGAGGTATGGTGGATGCAGGAAGAAAAAAGGATTGACAAGCATGAAGATTGAGGCTCTCTTTTCACAGCTGCCACGGCAGACAAACCTTCTCCATGGAAGGAAGGCTCTGAAGGCTGCTCTCTTCTGCTGCCAGAGGTATTGTTGTGCTAGGAAATTTCCACTGCACGTGGCCATGCATGTGATGCTGCATTTTGCAGCTGCTTTCATAGCTAAACTAGGGAATATTTAATAGCTCCAGTTATATGAATTATTAAATTAACTCTTTCCCTGTAGTTGCATCCCTGAAACAGCCTATTATCCTAGCATCACCTGGCAAGTTATAATGTGTATTTGTTGTACTCGGATTATTTGGGGAGTTCAGGCTCTTAGGGATTTGCTGTACTCCAACATACTGCAAACTGCTTATTTCAGCTACTGTCTTAATGTATCTATATTTTAATAGCAATTTATCTTACAGACACAAAGTATTAGCTGTAATTTGTCTTACAGAGTTTCCCTCAGACACTCTTCTGATCTCTGGACACCACTATGTAGTATCTTGCTGTTTTGTATCAAGCCTATCACAGAATGTCAGTGACTTTAATACATGACAGGTGTCTTAATCATCTCATTTTGGAAGGATTTTTTAATCTGTCAATCAGGCTTCTCTGCGCAGGAACTAAAACCATAACTTCTCAATTTTTCTCACTCGGCTCTCACTGTGCATTACGAGGTTCCAGAGGTGCCCAGAGCAGCTGTAGCTGCCCCTGGCTCCCTGGCAGTGCCCCAGGCTGGATGGGACTGGAAGCAGCCTGGGGTGGTGGCAGTGTCCCTGCCATGGCAGGGCTGGAATGACATGATCTTGAAGGTCCCTTCCAACCCAAGCCAGTGTGGTGAAAATGTTTGGGTGACAATTTGCCTGCTTGCTTCCTCTGAACTGTGTCCATACCAAAGCAGCTCTCTGTACGGTGATGAACATTTTAGCACCTGACGGGCTCAAACGCGGACTTGCACTTTATTATCTGGATGTCCCTGGGGGTTTTACACTCCGGTGACATGCAGGAAGGTTTTGTCACGGGGTGGCCTTTCACGAACCCCACTG
Organism: Sitta carolinensis; assembly: GCA_032173965.1. Classification (NCBI taxonomy): domain Eukaryota; kingdom Metazoa; phylum Chordata; class Aves; order Passeriformes; family Sittidae; genus Sitta; species Sitta carolinensis. The sequence continues at coordinate 11,136,619 of JAVUNC010000030.1, forward strand.
ACTCACGGACTGATGTTTGTCAGGGACTCGCTCCCTGAGCACGGGGCAGGCCCAGCCCCAGACGCCTGACACCGACACGGCCGCGGACAGCGGGGACAGGGCGGGGGCGCCGGCCGGGGCTGGCAGCGCTCCTGTGGGGACTGCAGCGCGTTCCTGTCCCTCGGGACAAGGCTGAGCCGCTGCCACCGGGACTGCAGCGCGTTCCTGTCCCTCGGGACAAGGCTGAGCCGCTGCCACCGGGACTGCAGCGCGTTCCTGTCCTCGGGACAGGCTGAGCCGCTGCCACCGGGACTGCAGCGCGTTCCTGTCCCTCGGGACAAGGCTGAGCCGCTGCCACGGGACTGCAGCGCGTTCCTGTCCCTCGGACAAGGCTGAGCCGCCGGCCGGGGCTGGCAGCGCTTCTGTGGGGACTGCAGCACGTTCCTGTCCCTCGGGACAAGGCTGAGGGGTCCTGTGGGGACTGCAGCGCGTTCCTGTCCCTCGGAACAAGGCTGAGCCGCTGCCACCGGGACTGCAGCGCGTTCCTGTCCCTCGGAACAAGGCTGAGCCGCTGCCACCGGGACTGCAGCGCGTTCCTGTCCCTCGGAACAAGGCTGAGCCGCTGACCGGGGCTGGCAGCGCTCCTGTGGGGACTGCAGCGCGTTCCTGTCCCTCGGGACAAGGCTGAGGGGTCCTGTGGGGACTGCAGCGCGTTCCTGTCCCTCGGGACAAGGCAGAGGCGCTGGCCGGGGCTGGCAGCGTTGCCACCGGGACTCCAGCGCGTTCCTGTCCCTCAGGGACAAGGCGGAGGCGCCGGCCGGAGCTTCCGTCGGCACTCCGGCACGGCCCCGTCCCTCAGGGGCGCTGCCCCGCCCGGCCCCGCCCGCCCCGCACACAACATGGCGGGCGGGCCGGCGGGGCCCCGCCCCGGGCGGCGGCCGGAACGGGCGGGGCCATGGCGGCGGCCGGCGGGCACCGCCGGGGCTGAGGCAGCGTTGGCCGCGTCCCGCCGGCAGGTGAGCGCGGGGCTGGGGCCGAGCGGGGCGGGGGTGGCCGTGCCCTGCCCGACATCCCCTGTGCACGATCCCGTCCCCGAGCTCCGCAGCGCCTGTGTGCCTGTGCGGCGCACGCATACAGCCCATACACCCACACACAGCCGCACTCCTTCCGTACACACAGACACCCCACACCCACACACATCCCCACACACAGACACCCCACACCCACACACATCCCCACACACAGACACCCCACACCCACACACATCCCCACACACAGACACCCCACACACCTCACACATGCACACACACCCCACCCCACTCCGAAACACGCCTCCCTCCATCACCCCAAACAGCCCGCGCACACAGCCCCGTGTGAGCCATCTCCGTGAGAGGGACACAGTGTCTCTCTCACTCTCGGCCTCCTCCTCCTCCCCAGCACGGTGGGAATCTCGCAGCAGGCCCAAACTGGATTTTCCAGTAGGAAGCTTAATAATGAGGCGCAGTTGCGTGTTGTGCTGTTAGAAGGAGGTCGGGGATGCTGGGTCGCAGGCACAGCCTCACCCGGATTGTGCGGGTTCTGCCCTGAGCATCCCCGGCTGCTGCAGCGGCGGTGGTGCCCGCGGGCTGCTTGGATCAGGCTGCTTTGGATCCAGGCTGCTTTGGATCCAGGCTGCTTTGGGTTCAGGCTGCTTTGGGTTCAGGCTGCTTGGATCCAGGCTGCTTTGGATCCAGGCTGCTTTGGATCCAGGCTGCTTTGGATCCAGGCTGCTTTGGGTCCAGGCTGCTTTGGGTCCAGGTGCTTTGGGTCCAGGCTGCTTTGGATCCAGGCTGCTTTGGTCCAGGCAGCTTTGGATCCAGGCTGCTTTGGGTTCAGGCTGCTTTGGATCCAGGCTGCTTTGGGTCCAGGCTGCTTTGGTCCGGCTGCTTTGGGTTCAGGCTGCTTTGGATCCAGGCAGCTTTGGGTCCAGGCTGCTTTGGATCCAGGCTGCTTTGGTCCAGGCTGCTTTGGGTTCAGGCTGCTTTGGGTTCAGGCTGCTTTGGATCCAGGCAGCTTTGGATCCAGGCTGCTTTGGATCCAGGCTGCTTTGGGTCCAGGCTGCTTTGGATCCAGGCTGCTTTGGGTCCAGGCTGCTTTGGATTCAGGCTGCTTTGGGTTCCAGGCTGCTTTGGATCCAGGCTGCTTTGGATCCAGGCTGCTTTGGGTTCAGGCTGCTTTGGGTTCAGGCTGCTTTGGGTCCAGGCTGATTTGGATCCAGGCTGCTTTGGGTTCAGGCTGATTTGGATCAGGCTGCTTTGGGTTCAGGCTGTTTTGGATCCAGGCTGCTTTGGATCCAGGCAGCTTTGGATCCAGGCTGCTTTGGGTTCAGGCTGCTTTGGGTTCAGGCTGGGTTTTGATTCTCGGTTCAGCTGCTGTCCCAGGGCCAGAGCTCTCCCCTGGGGTTCGGCTGCGTGCCCTCGGGAGCGCTCTGGGCGGTGTTCTGGACAAGGCTGCTGTCCCCTTGCACATCCCTGCTGTCTCTGGTGTCTTGTGCAGGATTTGACTTTGTACAAACATGCAGGCTGTGGCTGTGTTATGCAGCTCTTTGATGTTTTGTGGAGCTAAGGATCTCAGCTGACCAGGAGTTTGAGTGTGTAGCTGTCTTGTGCAATCTCATCAGGTTGTCTAGAATACCTATTTGCAGATTAGAGGATTCCTCTAGAAAATTATATTGTATTAAAATTATAATTTTTTCGTGTGCATTCTTGTTTGTGGGTTTCGGCAATCAATTGGAAGATTTCGTTTATAGGCCACTTAAATATCATCTGAGATTGATCAGGCTCTGTGGAAACCAAGGAGGAATTTTCAGTCTGCTGTCATATTAATATCCTTTCAGTCCTTTTGTAGCAGGAGGGATCTGTGAGGCTCTGAGTTCCCAAAACACTTTTTGAAGCATTGCACTCTTGTAATTTTCCTTTTGATTTCTGGTAGAAGCTGTCTCCAGTGTTTAGCTCTGGCTTAATTTTTGCTCACCTTTCCATGTGTGAATTGATCAGGGAGTCAGAGAAACAGGTGTAGTGTTAGGTTTGAATTTTGGTGAACCTCTTGGGGTAGCTTGGAGATGTGAAGAATATTTGATTAAAGCCTTTTGAAAAGTTTACTTTGTGGTTGGTTAATACCATTGTAGTTTTTAATGCATTTCCTTTTGAAGGGACAGTTTTATAGAAGCAGACTATTCCTTGAACTTTTAAAACCACAACAAGGTGGTGAGTGGTATTAGTGAGTCACTGGTGGTGAGTCATACAAACTTCAGTACAAATAAATTAATTGTTTCATTTACTTTTGTTCTGGTGCTGTCTGGAAGGCCCAGAGAAAGATCATGACCTTGTAGAACTAGGGGTTGAATAAAAGCACACACAAGAAGACAGACCCTGAGCCTTTGTATACTCTTTTCTATCTAAGCTTGATTTCAGGTTTCTTTACCAACATGAATAAAAATATGTGTGTCTTAACCTTTCTAGAATTGAAGTTTATTAGTAAACATTTCGGCTTTGTAGGGTTTGACAGGATAAATAGTCTATGTGGGATTTTATGAGCTATACTTCCCCGAAAGAAACAATAGGGGCCTGAGCTTGGTGGCAAATGTACATCTCCTTACCTAGTCCTAGAAAATGAAAACCCCTTGATTTCCAGTCCATGTTACTTGCAGAAATTGCATTAACAGTAAATTGAATTAACATTCATTAATTGCATTACTATGTTTAGTAAAGGTGATTTTGTGTTTTAATTTTTTTTTTTTCAATGGAAAATTGTATAAGGGGAGGTTAAAATTGTATAAGGAGATAGTGTTGCTTGTGGGTGTGTGATAACCCAATTCTCTCCCTCTCCTCAGCCCAGTGAGTTTTGTTCTTGGGAAAATAATGTAAGTAATAATAACAAATGTAGGGAAAGTAATACAAATATAGGGAGAACCACCCCCTAACCCCCATGAGGTCAGTGAGGTAGTGGTTTGGGATGCCCAGAGAAGCTGTGCTGTGTCTTTGGGGCTTTTCCAAACAGAAATGGGTAAAGCTCTGAGCAAACTGTCCAGACCTCGTAGCTAACCCTGCGCTGAGCAGGAGGCTGGAGCAAGGGATTTGCTGAGGTCCCTTCCTGCCTCAATAGTGAGTGAGCCTCACAAAAGGTGAGTGAGAGATCTAGTGTAGAAAGTGACATCTGGTGTCAGGAGCTGAAATGTAGTTTGTAAGCACTCTTCTAACAGCCTGTCGTTTGGGGAAATCCTCCTCTAAGGGTTTAATGGTGTCAGTCACAAGGTCAGTGACTTCAGTTCCCTCCCCTGAGGTTCTGCAAATCTTGGTTCTTGATAGAGCATGTAAGGGATTTCTCTTGGAATCATGGGGGTTTATTCTACAGGCACCACGGGGTGAACTTGCCTGCTTCAAAACAAAACAAAAGTATATATTAGAAATATAAGTGAGAAACAATTCAATATCTGTATTGAAAAATTATTGTATTTAAATATTGCCCAGTGTAGAATAGGGGGGTTCTGTCAGTAGTATTTAAGGGAAGGCAGATGCTCTGTGTGTGCCTGTTTATAAAAGGTGGGGAGTGTGAAGAGTCCCTGTAACCAGTGTTCCTGTGTGCAGTTGTCCAGATGCAGGGTTTCAGTCTGAGCCTAGATGTTATTTTCCTTGGGTTTTAAACTGATATGTGAAAGTGTTTTCTAGCTGCCCCCTTTCTTCTGCTTTTATTTCCCTGTATCCTCCCCTATTTTCAACTTGAAACTTTTCTGTACAAACAGGTTGATTCTGCTTTAGGATAATGGCAGGAAAAGTAAAGTGGGTAACTGACATTGAAAAATCTGTTCTAATAAACAACTTTGAAAAAGAGGTTGGATTCAGGTGGCAGAAAATGAAGACTGGAATTTTTATTGGTAAGTACTACTACAATTATCAATTTCTTTTATCAGTGTTATGGAGGCTTGCCCTGTTGCCAGCGTCCAGACTCTGTAATAAACTGTATTTTCCTTCTCTTTGTGATAATGATTTATATTCAGGCTAATTATTCAACATTTCAATACTGAGAGTGAATGAGAAATTAGATCAAGATTGTGGTAAAAGGAGGAGAGTAAATAATCTTCTCATTTGGTGTTTGTCTAATATAAGACCCTGAAATGCTGCCCTAGAATGCAGTAATCTATTAAGTGGCAGAAACACTCTTTAAATAACCCAAACCATTTTTGATGTTCCTTTCAAATACATCAGAATGGCAGTTGGTGCTGCCAATTGTACCCTTTGTGAACCACTTATTTAAATGGGCAGGAATCTAAATGGGCAGGAATCTAGTCATCTGCTCATGCTTTTGGAATGCAGTTGGGAGAGTGGGGAAACACTCATGGAAATTGCTGTGTGACTGGTTGTATTGTTTTGGGTTAGGTTGTTTTTGGATTTTTTCTTCCTGAAATGATAATGTAGGAGATCAGTGGCATTCAGGAAATAGTCTTAAATTTTCCCATTGAGACATCTCATATGGAGAATTCTTTGCATCTATGTCCCTGCTCTTCTGTGAAAGATGTAGTTGATAATTGATCTGTTTACCCTGTCACTGCAGAACTTTCATTGGTATATAACTAAACATCACAGGTGTTTATAGCAAGATCTCCTAACCAGTTTTCATGTCATATATTTGAATTCCTTTGTAATCCAAGTAGCAAGGCAGTCAGTAGGATGTTGTGTTTGTGGCTTTTTTGAAAAGGAAAGGTGAGTTTCAAGAGTGTGAAAGTAGCAGATTTAGAAAGAGGATTCTGTAGCATTTGGCTGCACTTCAGTCATTTTTGGGCCCTGCTGGGGATTGACCTGACTATCCACAAGCCAGAGTCCAGCAGGACCCATTTGTCACCTTTCAGTCCTCACTTCCTGCACCAATTTCAGGGACTGATTCAGTATGATTTCAGAGAGATTTCAGTAATGGTAGAGGGATGATTCAGTATGATTTCAGAGAGATTTCAGTAATGGTAGAGGGACTGATTCAGTATGATTTCAGACAGATTTCAGTAATGGTAGAGGGACTGATTCAGTATGATTTCAGACAGATTTCAGTAATGGTAGAGGGACTGATTCAACCTTCAGCAGGATTTCATTTGTTGTAATAGAACTTCAGGATACGATGCATTGTCACTGCAGCAAAATATTACATATAAAGAGAAATGAGAGAGAGAAAAGATGAAGAAATTGGAGGGAAAAGATCTCTAATTCGTCATCCTGAAGTGTGTTTCTTGAGAGAAGTCATGTGGTGTCTGTCTTTGGTTTCAGGATGAGTGTCCAAACGATCAGAAATGTGTTCAGTGTGGAAACCGGTTACCGCCTCTCCGATGACCAAATTGTCAATCACTTCCCAAACCACTATGAACTGACCAGAAAAGATTTGATGGTGAAGAATATCAAGAGATACAGAAAAGAACTTGAGAAAGAAGGAAGTCCTCTTGCAGAAAAGGATGAAAATGGGAAATATATTTATTTGGGTATGTTCTTATTATCAGCATTCAGCTTGTTTCTTAGGGAGTCAGTAGCTGGAATCCAAGCAGCTTTTTTGTGCATGAAGCACTGAACCTCTGGAGTGTTATGGCATTAAAGTGGCTACCTTGAAGTGCTCTGTTCCTCTTTTGGGTTTGATTATTTTGGGGTTTCTCAAAAATTATTTTGGAGGGGGAAAATTGTGGGTTTAAGATGCTTTGCAGTTACATTGGTGGTGAAACCAAAGGGCTCTGCTACTTCATATGAGAGAGAGTTGCAGTTTCTTTAATTCAAAAGTGAAAAAACCATTATGTGAAAATCTTACACTGCAGCAAAAACTAAAACTTCTTGCAGAGGGGTTCTAGACAGAATTGAATGAACAAACACTTCATAGGGGAAATTTGGGAGAAGTTGGGGAACTAATAATGACTGCTAGAAAATAAAATAAAAAGCAAACCAGACAAAAAAAAAATACCCAAGAAACCCAAACCCCAACACTAAACCAAGAATAGATCAGGAATGAGGAAAGCAGAGTTGATTTGGATGTCAGAGAGCATTGAAGTGAAACAGAGTAGGATATGTGGAGTTGAATTACATCTTGGAAAAGGGAACTGAAAGCACTTCATCCATGTAAGAAGGCAGTTCTTTATGGATGGAAGTGAAGATAATTTAAGAGCAAAAAGTGAAAAATATTTTTCTTTAGGTTTTCAGTAATCATGGTAAAAGTGAGTGTGAGAGCAAAGAATAATATTAGGAGTTTAGAATAAGATAAACTAAATAAGCATAATATGAATTACATGAAAATAAAAATTACACAGCCAAAGGGGATTTTTGCCTGCACAGAGCATGATAAAGAATGGTGAAGGTTGATACAGGAAATTGAGAAATTTTAATTGTTTAGTTGGAGTGGTATCTAATACTCTAATTGCACAGCATATAAATGGAAGAAGAAAATCTATTCACATGAATTAGAATCTATGGCTATGAAGTTAGCATCGTGCAACATTTTGCAATTGTCTAAGTGAAAACTAGAGTGTAAATGAGATAAAAAGCAACATGAGTCTTAATGAAGGTAAATCATGCCAGACTGGAAAACTGAAAACACAGAACTTCTATTTTTCAGTCTTTATGTGTCAAGAGCCTGATCAGATAGAGTGTCTTTAACTGTGCACCTTTTTCTCCCCTCTTAATTCAGATTTTGTTCCTGTGACTTTTATGCTTCCTGCCGATTACAATCTCTTTGTTGAAGAATTCAGAAAGAATCCCTCCAGCACGTGGATTATGAAACCTTGTGGCAAAGCTCAAGGAAAAGGAATATTTCTAATCAATAAACTCTCCCAAATAAAAAAATGGTCTCGAGACAGCAAAACATCTTCGTAAGTTCTTAAAACCTAACCCTGTATTGTCCTTTCTGTAATTAGGTGAACTGCATCCACATGCTGACTGTCTGATGCATGGGAAAAGTATTCCATTATTATTATTGCTTTGTCATTTTATGGTTAGGTTAGCATTTAATCTCTGTTGTTATCTGGCTTCCTCCTTCAACAGGTTATAATACAGCTTGTTTTGGTATGAGGAGGTACACAGAACTGTTCAATTAATATTCTTTATAAAGTTGCCTTCAGTGTTGTTGGGGAAAAACTTGGACAGAAAGATATTGTTCTGCTTCACAGTATTCAATAACAGGAAGCAAGAGAAAATCTTCCCCTCAGCAATTTCAGTAGTTGTTTAATATATATTAAATCACTTTTTTAAATTAGTACAAAGGAAGGATGCATTTCTATGAAATAAAAGTATTTTCCTTTTGGAACACAAAATAATACATGTCATGTTGATGATCTCCTTCCAAATGGATGAAGTAGGTTAACAATTTTATGTGTTTCTCTGACTAGAAGTTTTGATCACACAACTAATATTTTTCCCAGTGATCAAGTGACTTGCTGACTATTATTTGAGTATTTTTCCCTCTCTTTGATTTGGAATCTGAAGAATGTCACAATCTGAAAGTTACATTAACTTTCCAGAGTGCTTTGCAATTGCACACCAAGCAGAAATGCAAATATTCTGGTAGTACAAGACCTTGAATAATGAAGGTAAAGCACTACATTCATTTTGCTTGTCTGGACCTTGCCAAGCTCTAAATTCTCTTCAAGGGAGAAAGGCTGGCTTGTAGAGCTGCATTCTGAATGGCTTGGTCAGCTACTGCGTGAATTTAAGTGGGTAAATGATCTTGGTCATCTGTACAGTATTTTCAGCTTTTTTTTGGTATGTAAGCCCTGATGCCAAGTGTGTATTATTAACCACCACAACTTTATACATAGTCTTGACAAAAGATGCAAGATTTCAATCAACTCAAAATTCACAGAACGCTTCCAAAGAAGTAAAACCCTTCAGGGATGGTGCTGTTGCAAACATCCCATCGTGAGACACGGTTTGTGTTTTCCAGGTTTGTGTCTCAGTCTTCCAAAGAAGCCTATGTGATTTCACTCTACATCAACAATCCCTTACTGATTGGTGGAAAGAAATTTGATCTTCGTCTCTATGTTCTGGTGTCTACCTACCGTCCCCTGAGGTGTTACATGTAAGGTTGCACTTCTTTGTGTTTTGTTTGAGATAATGTCCAGTGGAGTCAAAAATAGTGCTGTGCATGTTGCACAAGGAAGTTTAACCTGTAAATGGTGTCCTAGGCTGCTGACTTCCTTGCTCCTTGCAAGGATTTAACACATTTTAATGACTTTTTTGCATTTAAGGTATAAGCTTGGATTTTGCCGCTTTTGCACAGTGAAATACACACCAAGTACAAGTGAGCTGGATAACATGTTTGTACATCTGACAAACGTTGCCATTCAGAAACATGGGGTAAGTGTGCTGAGTTCTTAGATGCTCTTTTGTAGCAAGACTGGTTTTCTTAAATTGTCTCAAAAACTTGGAATCAAAAGCTTTTGTCATACTCCCCATCATCTTGCAATTAAAATATTTCACCTTGCACTTAAAAATAAATATATTTTAGAATTTAGAAATTTTAGAAAGCCACAAATCAAAAGTCAGGATAATGAGTTGCAGCTCTGTAATCGATTGTGATGTTTTCAGTATTAACTCACAGTAGTTGACAGCAGGGGTCTCCTTTCATTTAAAAGCCAATCTACTCACTTAGGAATTGAACAATGAAATTAGGAAGCTTGGATCACGTGGGTATGTACTTTATAATAGTGCATTAAGACCTCCTTCCTCATTCCCCCTTCCCTCTCTCTGGCAGTTAATTCAATTTCTTCTTTCCAGCACTTACTCATCACAGGACTTTCCATCTTCTTCCAATGTTCCCCAGCCTCCTGCCCCTGCCTTCCTTCTGTGGGAAACAGAGGGACTGTGCAGTTGCCAGCTGGAATAAACGAGTGCTGCCTGGCCACCTAGGGGCTTCCTCTGGCACAGATCAGCTGGAGCTCTTACAGCTCTGCCCTGTAGTTTGCCAGTGATACCCACGTGGAAACATGAGAGCTTTGACAGCCCTTCCTTATGTCAAAGTAGGCTGAAATTCAGCAGAGGGAGGGAAGGTTAGTGGGGCAGGGGTGACAGAGGTGGGAATAAAGTGTCACTTCCCAGGCTTTGTTCCTTCAGGGAATGACTTGGTAATGATTGTCCCTTTGGTGTTTTTAGCGGATGTCTGTGATTTACAAACCATGCCTCTGGTGCAGTCATTAAAGCTCTATTGTTGCACTTCCTAAGGCCAGAAGCTTTATTTTAATGGTATGGAAAATAATACATATGGACACACACCCGTGCTCCTGATTATATTAATATAGGTGTACACATGCACTCGTAAGACATATGCAATATATCTTAAATTGAAACCTCACTTAATGTGCCTTCTCTGCTGCTGTTCCATAAGATGTGTAGCATAGCAGAACTGGTTTTGTCTGGATATTGCTGTAACAACAATGGGAATTATAATGTTGGTAGTTCTAAACCAGGGTAAGTGGTCGAATATGCCATTTTTCACTACTACAAATATTCTGTTGCTCAGGTGCTGATTTGTGAAGTGCTTCAAACCTGTTTTGGTTTGACAGGGCACACTGAGAATTACTGATGGTGAAAGCAGGTCCCATACAACTTAGAGAAAAAATCCTGGTGCTGTTGCCAGGAGCAGTGAAGATGTGAGGCTCATGGTACATTGCCTGCCTTTTTATTATGCACCCCTCCATCTTCTCTACCAGTTAAAGAATGGCCTTCAAGATTTTTCCCAAATAAAAGAAATAACCGTGGTGGTGAGGTCACTTAGAATAAAGGACAACAGAAATGGATATAGAAGTAGCAGCCTAAGAATGTGGAATTATTACTAGAATATTTGAAAATCATTTTATAAATTGTAGGCCACTGATACCTGTTCATTTTTGCAGAAAGGCAGAAGAGAAGTCTAATGTAAAGCTATGTTACCCATCCCATCCTGTTTTAAATGTGCCTGTAACTTTGGAGGCATTTAGACTGTACAGTTTTAGTCTTCTAAAGCTGTATCTAATTTGAGCTGTCAGTAATCTATAAAAATTATGATGAGGTGCTGGAAAATGCATGTGTAATACAAACAAAACAACAATAATTCTTATACATAATTATTTTCACTTTGTTTTAATGTCTTTAAACAACCGTGACTGTGTAAAGCTCTATCCAGTTGCAATCTGTTTTGATTTGAGTACTTATTCTGCAGGGCAAAGAGGGCTGAAACTTTGATCTCTGTTCCTTTGTTGGAATCTGGTCTCAAGACATTTTTTCCATGGAGCAAGTCCTGAGAACCATGTTTCAGGTCTTTATTTGTACAGTCCAGTTTTCCCAATTTGCAGATGGGGGAGCTGTAAGAGAAAGCCTAATAATAAGAGAGATGCTTCTCTGACCTTGTCCTAGAGGACAACAGAATTTGTTCTTCTGAGAACCTTTTTCTGCTCTATGCATTCTGTGTTTTAGCAGGCATACAATCATTAATTCTCAGAAATGCTCTGAGGAAAGAAGTTTATAAAGGGGCATAGCATTTGTCCTGAGAGTTCCTTGGGGGATGACCATATGCCTTCCCATCAGTATGAACAACCCTTGCTTTGCTTTTGTCTTTCCATTTAAAGAGAAATAATGCCTTGAAAGCCTCTGAAAAGACAACATAAGGTAACCTCCTTTTTCCCCCTGTTCAGTTTCAGTAACACTTAGTGGGGTTGTGTACTGAATTACTTGAAAACAATTAACTTTTAAAAACAATACAGATGTTATTACACTGTGTTCTTGAATGTTACTGTTATCAGTAGCACCATTAAGAAGATAGCAGGGAACAGACAAGTTGTACTTTAAATAAATAAACAAACTGCATTTTACAACAGCTACCTGTAGTGAAATTCTACTGTTGCTCATTAATTGTTTTTTCCTTATCCCCAGAGGAGCAAAACATTCAGTTCTTTCCTTTCACTTTTTAAAACTTCTATTTCCAAATCATAACTCATACTTTACTATAAAACTGTCAAAGTACCCGTTGTTTTTTCTTTCTCCTAAGAAAGATTTATTGCTTGATTTGCAATGTGTGATACAAGCACATTAGAGCTACAATAAAAGCAGTTTTTTTATGTAGAGGGCAGTTCAACGCTGATGTCTTCATAAAGCTGCAAGAGCAATTAGCCAGGTTTGTTTTCAGAGCAGTACTTGTAAGTATAAGAGGACTTTTTGTGGGGATGGAAAAAACCTGCTGAACAACTTTAAAATCTTAGATTGAGTGAACTGCTTAACTCCTCAGGATGACTACAACCATATCCATGGAGGCAAGTGGACAGTGAGTAACTTACGCCTGTATCTGGAGAGCACCCGTGGGAAGGAAGTCACCAACAAATTATTTGATGAAATCCACTGGATAATTGTGCAGTCCCTGAAGGCTGTGGCGGTGAGTGCTGCCAGCAAGTGCATTCCAGGCTTGCCCTAAGCATGGAAGTGAGCTTGCCATTCAAACCCCTGCATCTGTTTTCTGCTCTTTGAGTGATGCTGTTGATGCTGATTGCTGCAGCTCTCTTGTCTCTTTGTTTCTTGATAGCTCTTGAGATGAGGGAACTGAATCTTGGGTGGGTGAGTGGGTTGAGCTGTCTGTGGGTATTTGAAGGAGTGAAATCTCTTTCCTTGATGGATTTGTGAGCTATTTAATATGACTTGGTGCTGCCCTCGTGAGTAGCATTAAGTTCTGCCAAAATGTGTGACGTCATTCCAGCAATAACAAATGTGTCAAAGAAAAAAAATAATCCCTGGAGGGCAATTTTTTCAAAGGAAACCTAAGGCTATTAGTTCATCAGAGTTACATAACATACTTTGAACACTTTTATACACAAGTCACAGAGTTATTGTGGATTTATTAAAAAAAAAAAAAAGAAGCAGCAGCCATTTCTCTGCTTGAGTGCCTTTCTAGTGTTTGGGTAATATTCTGTGATCACATTGCAGGGCAGGTATCACTCTGGGAGTCAGCTGGGGTAACTGAGGAGCTCACTGTTGCCAAGGACTCTCCTGGTCCCAAGTACATTGTCTTGTCATCTCTTTTGGGTTGGTCCTGGCACTGTTCAGAGCTGAATCAGCTCCCTTGTGCACTGACAATTACTACCTTGCTTTATTGATGGCTTGATGTTCTGCCAGGGGAACGAGCTGAGTCATGGAAGGAGCAGATGAACACCAAAATGAACCCAAAAACAGGGACAAGGTCGTGCAGCTAGGAGCAATGGGAGCTGGGGAAGCATGGCTTAACCTGGCCTCTGCTCTGCAATCATAGCTGAGGGGACTGGGGAGAAGAAAAGGGATTTAATCAAATGTTAGCAGAGCCTTGGAAGAGGAAAAGTGGTGAGAATGATGGAGCAGGAAATTTGTTGTCCCTCTGTCCTTCTGACAATGGCACATGTAATTAGATTCTCTTCCTCCTTCCCCCCTTTCAGTCCCTAAAGAAATGGAAAGCTTCATTATTAGTCATGGAGAAAGCATCTCAGAAACCTTCACAAAGTCTTAGAGAAAAGATCTAATGAGATTCACATAGAAGAAAATATTATACCATGCATACTGCAAATGTTTGGCAGATGCTGGAAAGCTCCTGGTTCTCTAGAGGATGTGAATTTAAGCACATCTTGATTCTTGGTCTCTCTTGGATTTGGGGTTATAGTTACCTCAAGTAATTATAATGTTAAAATTTATTTTGTTATTGTCTGACCTAAAATTTCTGCATAGTTGCAGCAGCAGAATAAAGAAATCTCTTGGAATTGCTTTTCTAAAGTTTAAAGAATTCACAGTTATATGAAGTGGTAAATTTTCAAACTTTCTGTTTTCTCCTGATGATAGTTAAAAAATAAGATAGTTATTACTTTTGCAAATCATTTTCATATGAAATCATAATGGGAAACTACATAACTTAATACTTGGCATCAGTGCAGTCATTAGTACTGAAATATTTACATACAGCCTCAAAAAAAGAGGCAGTGCTGAACCTACTAGTTAGCAAGCTTATATTTGAGTTCCAACACTGAAGAGTGTTGTAGAACATTCAGAATGTCATTACCTGTGATTTCTAGCAAAGAAAGTGTGTGATTGGGTTACTTACTGAAGAGTAGATTTTAACATATATAACTATCTTTTTTTTTTCCCCAGCCTGTAATGAATAATGATAAACACTGCTTTGAGTGTTATGGATATGACATTATCATTGATGACAAGCTTAAACCCTGGCTAATTGAGGTAAACTTTTATAAAATACAGGAAAAAACTTCCTTCTTATTTCAGAGTAAAACTAAGTAGATGTCAATGTAGTCTTTCCTCTTTAGAAACAATATTTTTTTGTTTATCAGGTAAGTGGATTAAGAAGAATATTGCAAAGTCAGATAGGTCATGTGATGTCCAGGCTAGCATATGCATTTCTTTCCTATTTTTTTTTTTTTTTGTGTTTCTATTTGTTAGTGGCATTCTGTTTTGGTTTCTAAATCCAGTGCATCCATGCAACTGCACTTCAGAGGCAGCCTGAACATTAGCAGCCCTGTTAAATACTGGATCAGTACCTAGAAAATGGCCATTGACTTGATGGAGCAGAATATCAATTTAATTTTTAAATGCTGTCATCACCTTAATGTTACAGGTTGAGAGGAAACAAAAGTAGCATACAAAGGATAATTAGGATATTTGGAAAGCTTTTTTATTTTTGACATAAATTTCTCTTTGGTGTATTAACTTTTGATCTGTATGTTGAATATAAATTTTATCCATCCCTCTTCCTTCTCAGTCTAATTTGAAGCGAACATCATTAAAAAAAAATCATCTGTTTATTGTTCTGATACTACTTGTCCAAATTAAATGTGGAACAAAGATCTGTTAAATGAATCCCTTTTTTAATTAAAACAAGATACAATGTGGTGCTTCGAATAGAGAGCACTCTCCAGCTCATAATCTAACAGGAGAGAACTCAGATAACTTAGAGAAAAGTTGTTTACTCAGAAGAGAGCCTTAGATTTCTGTGTGTAACAGTGGTTCATGTAAACTGGGCAAATTTTAAGCACTCAAATGTATGGGGTTTGTAACCATGTAAACAGAAGATGAAACAAAAGCTCTGTGTTGTCTGATTGACCCTGTTGAGTCTCATCTCCAGAGGAATCTTCAGGCTGACACTGCAGACACTTAACAGAGTGGTACTTTCCTGTCTAAGTAAAGAGAAAAATGCCCCATGGGGAATTCCTCCCAGTGCCTGAGCAACTGCAAGATGTGCTCTGAGCCCCAAGGCTCAATTTCCTTTAAGGTACACACAGACATCACACATGCTGTTTGGAGACCTCTCCAAAAACTGGTACTGACTGGTTTTTTTTCCCCTTTTGTAGGTTAATGCTTCCCCTTCTCTTACTTCCAGCACCGCTAATGATCGCATCTTGAAGTACAATCTCATTAATGACACTCTGAACATTGCTGTGCCTAACGGGGAAATTCCTGACTGCAAATGGAATAAATCTCCACCAAAAGAGGTTCTGGGAAATTACGAAGTCTTGTAAGTTTTATCAACGTTTTACATAAAGGCCAGTGTTTTTTCTGTCACCTCGCTTTTTTTGATGTGTAATGTAGGTCAAAAAGATAAAGTGAATTTCATTCTGCTGTGAAAAATGGGCACAAAGTATCACTTCATTGCTTTGGAGCTGCCTTGGAGGTGGGAGTGCATTAAAGCAGAGTTCCCTTGCCTCTTGTCTAGAGAAAATGCTGCCTGATAAGCCCCTGCTTGCACCTTCTGAGCTTCCAGCAGCTAGAAGGGAGGGACAGAAGCAAAAAGAATATTTGTCTTCTGCATGTGCAGAACTTTGATTGTATAGAGGCTAATATATGCATGGTACATAAACAGTTAAAATAGTTGGTTCTGGTTAAAAAGATATTTGATGCAAATTTTCTCTCAGTTCATAGAAATAATGCCTCGAGTGAATAATGAGTGTAATAATAAAAAATAATAAAATTGACAGATATTTTTTAAATTCCTCCATCTGTATTAGAAGGAGAGAAATGAAGGAAAAGGAGATTTTTATATTAGAGTGTCTGCAAGATTTATCTAGGATTGGTTGGTTTTATGCAGAAGAATATGGAATACCATATTGCTGACACAGTTTCTCATCTTTTTTGAGAAAATGTTTGCATAAGTTCTCTAGCACTAGTAGAGTGCTCAGTATGTCAGGAATGTGCTTTATGTACATAGCTGATCCACTAGTTCATACTCATCTTAAATACTTTTTCTCTATACTAGTAAAGGCAGTTAAATATAAGTGGTCTGAATTAGGATTGAAGATTTAATGAATGTTGTACACATGGTTGCTATGAATACCTATAAAACAGTATAACTAAGTATATATGATGATTCTTCTTCAAATTTTTTTTAGAATTATCTTTTGTTAATTACAACTACCTATCTATAACCAAATTCTGCTTGGATTTTACATAGCAGCTGAAATGTCAGTTTATGCTGAGGTTATTGGAGGCTAGAATGGATTTAGATATTTACAGAACCACTCATCACTGTGGTTGTGTTACCAAATACATGTCATCAAATGCTTTTTGTTTGGTCACTTGTCTGTTTAGTTCACCTCCTTCTTTCCCTTCTCACTCTGTGATGCGACTGTGGAGTTTCAGCACTGCAGCTAACACTCCTCCCTTTGAAGACGTTTAAATAGCTCAGGAGTTATTTAAACTGGCAGCAGGCTGATGTTCAGCTTAACCACAGACCTGCAGAAGTACATGGGGAATTTCACAAGCATGAAATTTCACAAACTCAGGAGTTCAACTAAAGCTGCCACATGACTTGTTCCTTTCAAACAGGGGCTGAAGCTATTTCCGAATGATCTCTAAAATTATCATAGCTGCACCTGCGCTGTGCCTGCACGAGGCTGTGTGCAGGACAGCTTGTGTCAAACTCCAGTTCTAGCTAGGAAGCAGAGCAGAATGTAGACTGCAGAGAGGCAGTGCAGTTTGTGCAGCAGGACGAGGCACTGAAGGGTTCTGCTGTCCCCAGGTATGATGAGGAGATGGCACAGAGCGATGGGGGCGAGCGCGGCCGGCCAGCGCAGACCACGGGGCTCAAAGGAAGCCGTGCAAGAGATCCAGGAAAGCCTGTCCTGACCACCTGGAAGTGATGGCACAAAAACCAGCTGCACTCTTGGTAGGAAGGCATCAAGAATAACTTGAAGTTTTGGAGCAGATTGCTATGTTTTGCTGCATTGCATGTGGGAAATACTTAAGGAAGACAAAACAGCCTTTGAAAAGTGAAACAAACACTCCAAACCCAGGAACTGTACTAGACATATACTGACCTGGTAATTATTTCAACAATGCATATAGAGAGTGTATGTATATACAATTATGTTTATATAATTTGTATAAGCTAATTTTCAATAGTGATCAAGAACTTTATTTATAAAAATGGCAGCTCAAAATGCATATTCTGAAAGAAACTCTTTGCTGTTCTGGATAGTATTTATTTCCTCTAGTAGCCTATCCCTTCCTGCCTATAATAAATGAGCTGTGGATTCTATCAAAGGGTGATGGTAGTAAGTATTAATATTTTCACAGTGGTTCATCAGATTCTTGTAGTAAAAAAGAGCAGCTAGGATAAAACAGCAGTACATGTACTTGAGGCTGTTGGCAGTTAATGCAGCTATTGATTTATATCCAGTATTAACAGATAGAAAAACAAGTCTTTATATGCTGAGGATTGGGAGGGTTATTTCCTTTAAATGTTCTGAGCTGCTACCTCTTTAAAGGTAGGAAGTTTTATGGACTGAGGGAGTGTTTCAATGGTTTATTGATGGACTGTTTCACTAGCCATTAATTTTTATTTTGAGATAGTGCATGTCTGTGGAAAACAGACAAAACAACCAGGTACTGTAATAAATCTCATTGCTTTAAGCTGCTGATAAATCTTTATTTGCACCAGAATCTCTCAGTGTATTTATGCATGTCTAAAAGTCAAATATCTGTATATTTTTGTATATTTTATTTAACAAAAATATTGTTGCACACGACAAGCTATTTCTCGTAGCTATGATAAGAACAGTTGTGATGATTAGCTACCAAAACTAAGATGCAAAATTTAGCTACCAAAACCAAGGAACAAAAGATAAAAATGGGTATTTCAGTCTTCTCACAGCAAAGCATATAAATAAACTAGTGGGGTCTGTGATTGGCTGTTGCTTCCACTTAACTTTCCACCAGATATTGGGTGGTTATTTATAAATGGTAACGTGCATTGGTTGTTTTTATTCTCCTTCCCCCTGCCTCCCACTTCACCTGCTTTGGAAGAGAGCAGCAAAACGTGGTCTTTGGGCCAGTAGAGCACAGTCTGGCAAGAGCAGCTGGTGTTGGGGAGGGAGGGCAGATGTGGGCTGACCAAACACCCTTACACAGAATCTGGGGTTTATCCTGGCAGAGAAGAATGAAATCTGTAGGCTGAGTCACTCTGGGCATAATCTGCATTGATCTTGTATGTTCCACTAAAATAAAATCTAACTGATTCTCTCTTCAGCAGAGCTGAATCTTCTCACTGGCCTCTACAAAAGCATACTCTAGTTGACTCTTGAAATAAGTAAGTTGAATCTTGAAATAAATAGTTGACTCTTGAAATAAATAAGGCAAAGGCAAGATGATCACTGCAGGATGGGAAAGCTCACCTAAATTCCAGCTCACCTGGAATTTTGGAGTTGGGGTTTGGGTGTTTTGGGGTGGGGTTTGGGGGTGGTGAAGGGTTGATTTGGTTTTTCTCAGTTCCTAACTGTAAGTCTTGCTTGTATATTTGAGCTGTGACAGGCAAGCTGCTCTTAGGTAGAGGTGTAGTCAGATGTGTTGATCATCAGTAGTGTTGGTTTAATTATGTAAAACCAAATCTGAGTTTTTAGGATTTATTGCTGTGGAAGGCTATGAAGACTGAACCCAGGGGATAGTTTTAGCTGTAATTTCACAATGACCCAAAACTGGTAACAGCATCTAAATAATCTTCTTTCTCCAAACTAGGTTGTTGGTGGTAGTCTGTGTTGGCTCTGATTTTATTACAGGTAGGCAGTGATCATCAGGGCCTCCAGAGCATTAACAACACAAAATAGTAATGGCATTATCTGTAATGTTACTAATACTGAAAGTTCTTATTTCATTGTTTAGGGGTGTTCTGCTGGCTTGGAAAGGGTCAGCTCATGTGCATCCTCAGTATTCAGTATTTCAAAAATCAGGACTGGCAATCTTGCTGTTGCTTTCAAAGATTTCTGGCCCAGTGTAGTATTGGGAAAGCATATTTCAAACCCTTGAGGATAAATCATCTTTGTAAAATGTCTAGTAAATTATCAATACTACCTCAAAATAAAAGCATAGAAACATTACTAACTAGGGGGAAAAACGGGAAATAAAAACCTGATAGGAATCTTTGGCTATGTAGGAAATAATCTCAGAACTAGAATTAAGATTTCAAATATTGATACCACATTTTAGTTATGTCTCCAACCAATGTACTACTAGTAATTTATCTTGCTGACCCAAACATGAATTTAGTCATGCAATGTTCTCTTTAAAGAGCAAGAATTCAAAGACACTGCAAATGCAGTGACCCTCTCTTCCTGATCTCATTCCATTTTCTTGTTAAAAACAATAGTCTAGTGGTTATATACATCAGACTGCTTTCCCCTCATTTCCTTTTCTTGACAGGCTTTTTGCAGAGGTTGAAGTTTGAAGGCTTTATTATATTTTCACTTCTAACATAATGAAAACCCTATGTATGTAAAGGGAGTTTCAAGGAACCAAACTGAAATAACATGGAGTTCTAGTACACTAAGATTGGTTTTCTGATTATCAGTACTAAACTGTCCTGGTTTCAACTGGCATAGAGTTAATTTCTTCTCAGTAGCTGTTGCAGTGCTGTGGTTTGGATTTGGAATAAGAATGGTTTTGATAACTCCCTGATGTTTTGGGTTTTTACTAAGTTGTGTTTATCCTAAGTCCAGGACTGGTTTTTTGTCTTGTCTCATGCTCTGCCAGTGAGGAGGAGCACATAAGGAGGAGAGCAGGAGTACAGCTGGGACAGGTGACCTGAACTGGCCAGTATATTCCACACCATGGGATGGCATGGCCAGTCTCTAAACTGGGGGAGTTACTTCACTGGGGTGTGGGAAAGAGGGGTCTGCAGGTGGTGAGCAGTTGTATGGTGCATCACTTGTGATTTTTTCATTATTATTATTATTATTATTGTTATTATTACTACTACTACTACCCATTATTATTGCATTTTTTTTTACTTCCAGTTATTAAATTCTTCTTATCTCAGCATACAAGTTCTGCTCCAATTCTCCTCCACACTCCACCAGTGTGGGAAGGGGAAGAGAGGGAGCTGAGCGAGTGCCTGGGTGGTGTTTAATCTCCAGCTGGGCTTAAAACCACAACACAAACCCCAGGAAAAAAAATCTGTAAGTGAGCAGCAATTCTTCCTTTTCTATGCAGAACTTGAGGCCTCGTGAATGTCAGTGAAATGTTCTTGAGAAACTCAAAATTAGGAAGCTCTGTTGCTACGTAATGTCTGTTTTTAAGACTCGTTGAAAAATTCTCTGAAGGGATTTGAGTAGGAAAGAGTTCTGTGTTAGCTGGAATAAAGCAGCTTTTCTGCAGACTTGGGGGGTGCCAAGGAAACAAAAGCAGTCATAGCTAATAGTTCTGTGGGAGGAGGAAGAGGGTGAAATGTGGATATTGTGCTGTGAGATGCAGGTTTGTGCCTGGTCTTGAAAGGTAAAGGTGAAGATCGGGTTAGAAGGAAGAAACTGAAAAGGAACTCTTTAATTGCTTACTCAGAGATAAAATCTTCACCTTTTCACTTCTGCGTCTTGAACTAAATCTCTTGCTGTGATAGGACAGAACTAATGGTACCAAGGCTGGTGAGAGCCTGGGGCATGCTCTGCTGAGAGCTGAGGTGAGGAGGGAGCTGTGTTCCCTGCTTGAGGCAGGTGTCTGCTGCAGGAGTTAAGGGGAATTCACCACAGGAGTGATGCTGACACGTGCAGGAAAAGATGACCAACCTCATGTGGATGCTGTCATTCCGAGGTAAGGTTGCTCTTTTTGCTGGGGTCTGATTCTCCAAAAGGTTAAAGCCTTTTTCAGCTCTGACTGAGAGGGCTTAAATCCGAGTGACTGTGAGCAGACAAGCTCTTAGTTCTAGCTAACCATGGCCTTGGGCCAGTCATCCTCCAAATGTACCTCACAAAGAAACTGGTTTGGCTTTCAGGGGAGCAAAATGAATCAGAAATAGCAGTTCTCAAAACTCCTGACTTTGGCTAGTATGATAACTCGCCAGGCAAAGCTGATATAAATGTGTGTCTCAGTCCTGAAATGCTGTTCTTCACATGCTCCAGTGCTCCCTGGCATAAGGACAGTATTGTATGAAGAATTAAATGGACAAGCTCTAAACAGCTACAGGAATTGTTACAATGGCATCACTGTAGAAGGAGTTTATTGTTAGAGTTGAATAGAGGGGCTTGCTTCCTGGGCACTAACCTTTCTCCCTATTAATTCTTTGACATGGAAGGAATTAATAAGATTCCCAGAGAATAGCTTCTGTACATGGCTTGAGGAACTTAATTGCTATAAAAGAAACAGTATTATTCCTAAAGCTACCTTATTACTGTTGGCTTTACAATAGGACTTCTGCCTAAAATGTCCCTGTCTCCTGATTCACTTCCTGCTCTAAACTCTGCAAAACAATAGGCATTTCACAGAAGATATATAGCCCTGCATTTCATCAGCAGAACATGTCA
Organism: Sitta carolinensis; assembly: GCA_032173965.1. Classification (NCBI taxonomy): domain Eukaryota; kingdom Metazoa; phylum Chordata; class Aves; order Passeriformes; family Sittidae; genus Sitta; species Sitta carolinensis. Next base: position 11,158,370 of record JAVUNC010000030.1, read on the forward strand.
GGCAGAGCTCATTTATCTGTTGTAAAGGAAGGGCTTTACTGTGTCACCATAAACTGGAGCTGCTGCTCAAGCAGTTGCTGTTCAGTTGCCCTGGATGGAAATTACAGAAGGGAGCTGACATTCCCTGCCTGCTTTATGGCAGGAGTTGAGCCCAGCCCTTGGGTCAGGGGAAGGACTCTGTGCCCTGTGGTGCAAGGTATCCATTTATGCTGACCTCCAAGGCTCCTGAAAAAAACCCAACAAAACAAACAGAAACTTTATTCCTGTCTTCTCTGCAGAAGACAAATGTGGATAGCTGGGAAGAGTTGACTTTAGCCACAGTTTTGTTAAAAATTGGATTATTAAGAGGAAATGGGAACATATTGGAAAAGTTGGTTGTTTTATACTGAATTGTAGGAAGTTGTGTGGGCTAGACTCTGGTTTTCCACCCTTTTTAAGTTGCCATCAAAGCCTGGGCAAGCTCTCCATACTTGAAATTTCCCAGTTATTACAATGACATAGATACCTTTGCTATTGACAGAAAGTCTTCTATGCATTAATTATTCTCCAATTTCATACCTATTAAAAGCCAGTCATTCACATCTGAGGTAGTCATAGACAACAGTTGTGAAATAGAAAGCTTGGACAGTATAAAACAGTAATTAAAAATACTCATGAAAAACAAGGAGACAACAGAAAATATTTCAGACAAGAACATGGCTTTTATTTGAAAGGTTCTTTCCCAGTGAAAGTTGGGCAGTGAAATTTATTGATTTGGGTGGAATTAAATTTAATAATCTGAAATTCGTTGTTATTGGTTGGCATATATAGTCACTAATGGCATTACATTTTCAATCAAAATATGGTTCAGGATTTAAATTTACATTTAAAATATAAATAAAGATTATAACACATGGAGTATCTTAGCAAGAGGGAAGGAGTTTGAAGAGAATTCTGAAGTGTTATGGCAGCAGTCAAGAAACACAAAATTTGTTCTGAGTGAAGGCAAGAGACAGAATTTTTTTGCAGGGAAAGTTCTAGTGCCTAAAAGGACACATGGAATTTCTGAGGACAGCAGAACTTGAAGCATATTTAAAAATAGATTGTGTTAAAAGTAAAAATAACCGTGGGATACTTATCTAAAATGAGAGGATTTTGTTTTCCCCCCACAAACTTCCTGTCCTGTTCCTGACAGTCTGAATCAAATGCTCACCAGTGGGGCTGGACAGATTGTCAGCTGTTCTTCTAAGGGAAAAGATTAAGATAATCTTTAATGTGATGGATATCACATTTTTAATGTAAATGAAAGTGTGCAGGGAACAACAGCTTTTTAATACTTAGGAGAAAAATACCAAAGTACTAAAATCAAAATGATTAATATGGTAAAGAGGGATTGTCTACATAAGTAAATTACTTATGGCATCATAATAGTGTCATCTTGCTGGGATCTTACATCACTGATGAGAGCTATAATTAGACCACTAATCTCTTAATTCACTACGAGGAAAACTTAATCTTTGAATATACCTAAAGCTAATTTACACTTGATACATTGAAAGAAATAGTACTTTATGAACCACTGAGGTGTATTTCCCCAAGCAGTTTTTTCAAGTGCAAATATGTATTTATTCAGTGCATGTAGCCTCAAGCCCTGTATATATTTATACAGACATTAAAATGTGTTACTCTAAGTAATGCAGTCAAATTACTGTTCCAAATGTGTATTAACCCCAGTGCAGACTAATTCTGCTTTCTTCACAGGAAGAGTAATAATGTTGATTCCCAAAGTATACTAAGGTAACTCTAATAATGTTGCTTCCAAATTGTTTCAAATGCTATACTTGGAATGGGGTAACAACTTGGCAGTTAAAAATGTATTTTTAAAACTGATAGCAGAGTCTTTGTCTTACTGGCTTCCAAAGGTGTCCAGGCATTTTTCACTGAAGTGTCAAAAGGATAGAAAACATCTTGCAAGCAGAAAATAATACTCAGCAGCTTGAAAATACTATTGCCTAAAGTGGTGCCTTGAGAAACCTCCAAATATTAAATTAAGATGTTCATAAAAAATTGCCTTTTGATAAGCGTTATTTTTTTCCAGCTAATAGTTCTGCTTTTTTTATCTTCAAAATGATGATTTCATAGCATTTATAAATATGTTTCGTAGCAGTTATAAAGATGCTAGTTGGATTATAAAGATATTTAAGTCAAACATTGGAAAACACAATTGTTCTTTCTCAGGTTGTACTAAAATCTGAGTCCAGTTATTTGAACAAAAATGTTGTGTAAATTCCTCATTTCTGATCAATCTCCATTCCCTTGGAAGCCAGAACCAGTTCAAATTCCATATGAAGATGACTCCCAAAATAACACACTGTGACACAAGGGCTAAATTTATTGTACCTATATGTGTGTGTATATATATTATATATATATATATATAAAAGTATAGTAAGTATATATATATGGAAATCCAGTTAAATTCTATGCAAATAGAGTAATAATTGTGTACCATTTCCATGCATATATAATGTGATATATATAATTATATGTTATATATAGATATAATATATAAGCAGTACATAAGTCAATGCATGGGACTAGCTGAGTTGAAGAATATTTTCTTCACTGTTAAAAACTGATAATTTGTGCCAGCAGATTTAGGAGTTGAAGATACATTTCTTACTCCTTTTACAGTAATTGTAATCCCCAGTGTGGCCTAATAAGAAGGTGGCCCTGGTTTTCAGGGGCAGTGCCGTGGGTGCACTCAGCCCTGGGTTTGTGCAGCAGTGATTTGGGGGCACGAGGTGCTGGCACTCCCTGCACCCTGTGTGAATCCTTGGGGATTTTGTGTCAGCCCACACCAGGCTGCAGGCTCTGTCCTCTGCCAGGCTGGAATTCCCTTGGCTCACAGTGTGAACTCTTCTACCAGGAGTGCTATGATTGACACTGAATTCCTGATCTCTTTCTTCCATCTTTGAACAAGTTTGAGCATTATTTGAGCAAACAAAGAGATGAATGAGTGTTTTGATGTTAGGTTGAAGAAAGTCTAAGTGTTCTGGCACAGAGAATTTCCAGCTTTGACAATGCTCTAGGCAAAACGGAAGCTTAATTCCTCACAGAAAGAGCTGCATTTATGATTGTGCGTGTCCCTTGTAGTGTGCTGTTAAAAAAAGCTTGATCTCACATTAGTGAGAGAGACTGTAGAAAACTAAAGTGTGGCTCTGGTCAGAAGTGTAAGAAACAAATTACAAGATTTATCCTCCTGTTTGTGAACTGTTAACTTTCAACAAAGGAGAGCGAAGAAAGGATTAGGGAAATCATGTTCAGTTTTAGGAAGTGTACCTACTGTAAATTGGTGCATTTCACAGTAATGTCATAGCAATGAATTCTAATCTGTTTGTCAAGGGCATTCAGAAGATAAATTGTATCCCAGTGCTATGGTCTTACAATCCTCCTGAACTAATCTAATTGAACTTAAGTTAATGAGTCACAGACCGAGTGAAAGAGTACAGAAAGACTTGGCGTCGATCAGATTATATGCGGAGTTGCATAAGAAGCACGGCCAAGAGGAAAGTACTCTTAGGACTGTTTTGCAGCCCTACCCAGTGATCCGGAGCTCTTGCTGTCCTCAAACCAGGCTGTCCCCGGGGACGGCGCTGGCGGCACCGCAGTGATGAGAAGGGCAGAGGGGAGGGAACTGCACAAACCAGCGGCGGCGAAGGCAGAGACCGAAGGCACCAGAGAAGGTCACTGTGGTGGCCGCTGCTTGGAACTTGAAGTAGCCCTCAGTGTAAAGCAAATAAATGCGAGAGATTGGCGAAGGCGAGATCACAGTGGTGACCCCGGGCGAGAAGGGCGAGCTCCGCGGAGGGCGGTGCAAGCAGAGCGGCCGAGCCGGGGCAGAGGTGCCCTGTCCTTGAGCCCGGGGCACCTGCGAGCCCGGCCCGGCCGGCCGGAAAGGCCCCGAAGCTTCCCGGGATCTGCCAGCTCGCTTCGGGAAACAACATCTGCTTATTCACGGTGCCCCGCAGTGGAAAGGGGACACGGTCGCAGGGTGATTGCCGCCGCGCCCTGCCACGTTCCGCAGTGCTCCTGTCACGCTTTGCTACACTCGGATACCGCTGCCCCAGGGGGAGCCGGGCTGGGGGCGGATGGAGCTCCCCTGGCTGAGCCCGGTCCGGGTCCGGGTCCAGTGCCGGGTTCGGTGCCGGGTCCGGGTCCAGTGCCGGGTCCGGTGCCGGGTTCGGTGCCGGGTCCGGGTCCGCTGCCGCGCGCGTGCCCCCGGTACTCCCCGACGGCCGCCGGGGAGCGCGCGCCGGCCGCGGGCGCGCGCACCGCCCCCGACGAGGAAGCGGCGTTGATTGGCAGCCGGGAGAGCCAATAGGCGGCGGCGGAGAGGGAGCTCGCCCGCGGGCTCGGCCAATGGGGAGGCGGCTGGGCGGGCGCCAGGGGCGGGCGGGGGCGGCGGCGCCGAGCGGGGCGCAGCGCTCGGGTCGGTTCCGCTCGGGTCGGTTCCGCTCGGGTCGGTTCCCCCGCGCTCTCACCGTCTCGTCACCCACACGCCGCCGGGCACGGGCCACGGGCAGCGCCCGGTGCTGCAGGTGAGAGCCGCTCCGCGCCCCGGGGCCCGGCCGTCGGGAGAGGCTGGAGCCGGGTGCGGAAAGCCGTCGGAGCCGTTGGGCAATGGCGGGCGGTGGGTCCGGGCGGGCAGAGCCGCCGGGGCCGCAGCCGGGCTGAGGCGCTGCCCGTGCCGGGGCCGCCCAGCCCCGGGGAAGGTGAAGCTCTCCTTGCGGGGCGCCAGGCGGGGAAGGGCAGGGCTGGGGCTTGCGAGGGATGACGCCACTGGCTCGGTTCCTGTAGGAGGGCAGCGCTCCTGCTCGGGGAAGTTTAGGGACCCACTCGGTGCTGGCGGCGGCGGCGGCTTTGGTTTGGGGAGGAAAAGAAGGCGAGGATGGAGTCCTAAACTTGAGCAGCTGCGTTTGTCCTCCCGGCTTTGAAACCCCGGCGGCCCGGATGATGGCAGGTAACGATGCTGATTCGGTGCGAGGAGATGTTCCTACGGGGGAGAGCGAGGTTTTTAACCAGTCCCTCCTCAGAGTGGTAATGACCCGGCTCAGTCAAGCTCCTCGGTCTTGCCGTTGCCGCCTTCTCTGCTGTCTTTCCTTTTTTGGCCTGTGGAAAGAATCTCGTGTGCCGGACCGAGAGGTCTGTGTGAGAGACAGACATCTCTCTGTGTGCACGGGTGCTACCTGGCGTGGGGCGAGCAGGATGTGCGCGGTGTCCGGGTCTGCCTTTCCCTCTGTAGCTGCTCGCAGTGACTCAGGAGCAGATGCTGTGAGCCTTCTGAGCAGATGCTGTGAGCCTTCTGAGCATCAGCCTGCTGCCCGAGCACTGAAGGGAGCCAATGCAAGTGCCGTACGCTGTCCTTTGTAAACTGAACAGTTCGAGAATTAAACGTAGCCTCGCATTTAAACACTTGGATTGCTTGATTAAAATCGTAGGTTAGCTAGGTTAATTTAGAGCTAGTACAGCACTGCTCACGTTTCCTGTACCTGTTTGTGCAGGTTTGATCATTTGACACAGACTGGATAAAAATGCCGTGGATTTAGTAGGTACTGTTGTTTCTGTTGTGCTGCACGTCCTCCTGCTTAAAAGGCTAATATAAGACTGTTCTCTCTTGTTATTGGGGAGTGGGTCAGGGATTCCCTTCTGCTAATTTAAATTTAATGCCAGCATCTGTTCAGCTCTTCTTTAAAGCCAAAAACCTTTCCCCTATTTTTAAAAGTTAAAACAACAGTAGTGCATTATTGTAAGAGCCATAGTGAAGGCTGCATTATGTAAGCAACTGAGTTTTCGTTCTGGTTTTAGTGCAACAAAAGGATCATTCTCATATGTCTGTGATGAGACCAGTGGAAAAGCACCCCTTCATTGCTTTCTTTGTAATTCTTTGTAATTCTAATGTAATGTGTGGGCCCACATTACAGTATGACTTTTATATCTGCTTAAAGGTGAGCAATAACTAAAAGAGTTTGCCAGCCGTGGTTCAGATGGTCAAAACTTGTTAATCACATTCCTTACCATTAACAGTATGAGCACTGAGCGTTCATGTGCTGGCTGTTTTATACCTGTACCTGCCTGAAATTATATTTTGTCAAACTTGCAATTTGCCTTCCAAGATAGTAGTTACGTTCTGCCAATTATGACTGAATCAGCTTAAGCAGGAGCAGGTATTAGCATAAGGAGCATGTCTGTGGAGCCCAGTGCAGCATCCTTTCAGAGATCCCTGAGCCCTGCACAGCTTCAGGGTGGTGACAGGAGAGGTGTGCAGGTGCCACCTTGCTGTCACTGTTCTGTGCTCAAGTGCTTCAGGCTCCCTCTGGGAAGTAGTTTACAAATCTGGATCAGTTTTTTTTCTTTTTTATGCCTTCGTAATACCATCGTAATAAAATAGCTTTTTGACTGTGGTCTAGATCGTTGTGGTCTGTGAATGTCTTTAAGCAGTGCCTTCAGAAAATGCCTAGATGATGTCTCTTTCTAGTCTGCTCGAAATGTCTGCTTTCTTTTCTTGTGACAAGCCACTTGAATGTTGGCCTGAAAGCAGCGAACCTGTTATTTTTACCAGGTGACATGTCTGGATGATTTAGTGTCAGGAATGGGAAGTTTCCTTCTCCTGGTCTGTGTGTGAAGTATATGGGGACCTTTCTCTGCTCTAGAGCTGAGTGAGCTACGTGCTTAAATATGTCCATATGTCAGTTCTGTGCTTCCCTCATTGAGCCTGAAGGTGACTGTGGGTTGAATGGGTAGCCTGTAAATGCAGGCCAAGAAAATTCCGTGATTATTGCAGGAATTGGATGAAAAGCTTAGCAGTGCTGCCAGTCAAAAATTGCCTGTGCTTGTTCAAATCTGTGTTGTAATAAAAAGTAGCTAAGAGGTAGCTTTCAGTTTTGAGTCAGTGTCTGGTTTTCTCAGCATAGCAGCTCCTGGAAAAATTGCATTTTCTCCTACGTTAAGGCAGAAGAGAAGATGCAGATTGAAGGTGGTTTTTGGTTTGGTTTGGGGTTTTTTAAGTATATGTTTCTAAACATCCATATAAACTAATACATGAGTGCCTTTTTGGTTCTTAGAATCTCTGCTTTTTTAAAAAATACTATGATTTAATGACTTCCTTGTTGCCTGAGACCTGGAATGCAGTGTCTAAGGGTTGAATTTAAAACTAGTCTGTGACATTTCTTTCTAACATGGGATTTAATCCAACCTCTGTCACAATCCTCAGAATTTCAAGAGGTGACACTGTTCCGTTCAACTACACCCAGAGACTGATTTTTGGCTTAATGTAACAATGAACTGTTCCCAGGAGATGAAGAAGTAGGAGATGAAAGAGCAACATAACTGTGCTGAGATAAACCAAGTTAAATATTCTGTGATTGAATAGAATGCTGGATTTAAAATGAATGTTACCTGGCTGGTTGGCTCACTGGGGCTGAGAAGAGTAAACCAGCTGCTGTACTCTGGGGTTGGCTCACAGCCAATCTATCACAGGACTTGAATGTTGTTCCCTTATGTGCTATCCTTCAAGGTGCCTTGCTTAGTTAGGGGAGGGGAATAATCCAGATTTCTCCAGTGGTGTTGGTCTAGAATCTGCCTTGATCGTGCTCCTTGGAGTGTGAGGGTTTGTGCTGGAGCCACTGGTGCACTTGCTTCGAGTCCTGTGGATCTTGGTGGACAGGATGTGTCAATATTTGAGGAGGTTCCCAGCCCTAATTAGTAAATAGGGGTAGAACTAACGTGGCTATTGTAACACTGCCCAGTAATGAGCTCCAAGGCAAAAAGAAAATGTCTCTCGGGCTGTAATGAAGGTGGTTTGGTTCAAATTTTTAGATTATGCAAATATTTAAAAACTTTTCTGGCTTACACAAGGTATTGTAAATATTTTGGTAGTATTGAAAACCTGTATGTTGAACTGTTTGGCTTTGGGCCAGTGCATTTTTTAACCCTTTTTGCTTGTGTAGGACTCTGCTTTAAGAACTAATTCCGAGGCATCTATAGACCAAAAGTTTTAAACAACCTCCTTTGCCTTTTATCACACACCCTAGAGCAGTGGATGACAAGCCAGACTCCAGTATAAACAGCAGAAATGGTGAGAATGAGGAGTCTGCATTAAATATTTCTTTGACAGAGTTTTACTGAAACCAGAAGGGATGGATTTTATGTCATCTTTTGACATGAACTTGTAAATGTAACATCCGTACATGCCTTGAAAATGGGTCCCACTCAGACTTCAAGTGACACTGTGAATGTGAAAGTGTTCTAAGTATCTTCTTCTGCCTGTTATGATTAATGTATCATGGAATCCTGCTGTACTTGCAAGATCTTAGCTTTTGATAGAAAGTAATAACTTTATATAACTTTTTTTCTCTTTTATTTGCTACTAGTAAAACTGGCTTGGTGTTACTGTACTGTTCATTCTGAAGTCCTTGGTGCAGAAATGTGATATTCTTTGTGTCTTATTTTATGGTGTCTTTGTGCATGAGTAGCACAAACAGGGCTGGTAAATCTGACTTTCATGTGTGACTGTACATTCATCTCTCCCACATACCAGGTAAATCTGTTGCTACCTGGTGATTGCAGCAACAAAATGTGTTTGTTGACTGGGCTCTGAAAGGCCTAGCAGAGTTTTTGTGCCTGGCATCTCACAGCCAGGGTTTTGGGTTACAAAACCGACTTGCACAGAACTTACCTGGCATAGTAATAGCTGAATATCAAAATAAGAATTTTTAATTTTTTTTTTTTAATTCTTAATAGCAGATGCACAGCCATACTTGATTAACTTTAAAATAATTTGACAAAGAATATTATGAACTGGGTTTTTTTTTCTAATTTCTGACTTAATAGGTTAAATAAAAGGTGCAGGGTGCTTATGCTTAATGTGCCCTTTTTTCAAGGGGTAATGTGAAATACAGATTTCAGTAAATAATCTGCAGTGAGTCATAGGACAAACGGGACGTGGTTTTGGTTTGACTTGCACCTCTCATCCTCTCCCTTAATTGAGGCTTTCTTGGCAATTTGACAGATACCTGCCTTCCTGCTGAGTGGAACAATGTTGCTTTCTTTTTGGGACAAATAATAAATGTGTAATAAACAGGTACAGCTCTGGTAAATGAACTCTGTATTTAATGGAGCCACATGTATGCAGAATCATTGTAGGCATGCTTACTCCCACAGTCCTTGAATAATATTCTTAAAAACATTTTTTCAAGGAATCAGGTTCTCTTCATCCCTTAATAGTTAAAGATAAAAGCTTCAAAACTCAATTTTCAGTTACCTGAAATAATCTAAGTACTCAAAGTCACCTGATATCTGGTCAACATACAATTGTGCTTAACTTGTAGGAGCTGCAGAACAGCTTGCTTTAAGGTCTAGAGGGAATTCATTTGAAGGAAATTATTCCTGAGTTCTTGCTGTGTTCAGTGAGGTTACAGTTCCTTTCCAAAATGGGAACAAGCTGTTTCATGCAGGAGAAACTGGGTAACCATTTCCTTTACACAACTTTTCTTTCGTTTTTATGTGTTAGAGAGCTTCATAAAAAGAATGCTGTCAGTCTAGTGTCATTCAGATACAGCTAGAAATAAATTGAGTGGTTAGCTTCTCTTCTTTGGGGCAATTAAATTCTTAGAAACTGTTACACCCACACCTGAGAATATTGCCTTCTCACTGATATTATTATTGTAAGGCTCTGAGAGTTGAGGGTTTTGTCATTTTGAAAGCTGATGCAACTGAAAGTAGTAACACCCAGCACATATGATAAAAAATAATCAGCCAATAACTTCTGATTCATAGTGCCACTTCCCAAAGCACGCTTCCATGCTGTCCTAAGCAAACAGGGTTCTAAATGAAAAGTGAAAAAGAGTTTTATTCTGTTGCTGTGTCATTGATGGCCTGTGGTGAGATGACCACAGTTGGGTACCAGCTGCCCACCAAGCAACTCTTGCATCTTCTCAACTGGACAGGGCAGAAAAACCATAACAAAAGCCAAGTTGAGATAAGGCCAGAGAGAGATCACACCCCAGTTGTGATCATGGGCAAAATGTACTTGATTCAGGGAGATTATCTTACTGCAAATCAAATCAGAGTAGGGTAGTGAGAAATAAACCCAGATCTTAAAATATCTTCAACCAACCCTTCCCTTTTTCACAGGCTTCACTCCTGATTTTTCTGCCTGAGTGGGACAGGGTGACAAGGAGTGGGGGTTGCAGTCAGTTCTTCACACATTTATCTCAGCTGCTCTTTGCTCCTCACACTCTTTCCCTGCTCCAGCCTGGGGTCCCAGTCTCCACTGTGGGATCCTCCAGGGGCTGCACATCTGGCTGCATCCTCAGGAGCCTGGGGTGGAGATGGCATTTTGGTATGTGGGCCATGCATTAGCATTCTATTGACATTTTAAGATGTTATCATTTGATTAAACAGCTTTTAATGGCTGCTGCTCTTAAAATATGTAATTAGGTTGATTATCCAATTGCTAATAGTATGCAGAAGAAATGCAAAAGAATGATTAATAGATTTTAATCCAGGAAAGAGCCATTTGTAATCATCTGATCTTTTCTGAAAAAAGACCACCCATAGGACTTGTGTGAATGAGTCCCTGTTGGAATTTGATACATCCACAAAGAAAATTTCCCATTTAGATAAAATGGATGTAGAATATACCACAACCCTGTTAGGTGCCCAGTTAGCTAATTAAATTAGTCCTGCTGCCTCTAACAGGGTAATCTCTCTGATGTATAGCTAGATAGTATATATTCTAGCTGCCTACCTAACAGCACTTTATTTATATATCCTACAACTCATCGAGCCCATTCAACTGAGTGTTCTGCTCCATTTCAGAATTCCTCTAACTTGATGCTTTAAATATTAGTTCATATTTATGAGATAGGGAAATTAAACTTTGTCTTGGTACAGTCCAATGTGAATTGCAAATTAGGATCTTTCGGTTGTGCTCATTTCAGCAAACAGTCCAGATAGGTTTGTCAGCACTGATTTTATATTACTTATATTTCCTCAGGCTTTTTTTAAACTTGTCTGGGCCATGATTCCTGTCTTTTCACAGGTCACCAATAATAATGGTAAATAGCTTAGCAGTAACTTGATGAACACATACAGCTTTATAATATTTCTTCACTCTGTCTTTTCAGGGCTTAAAATAAATGTAACATCAGACTGAGCTTGTATTATTCTGATTCTTGAGCAGAATACCTCGTGAAAACAAGTTCAGTGCTGTGTTGAAACTTAGGTCCTTAGCACAGTCACCATCACTCAGGATGGTGTCCTCATAAAAGAAAGGGATGCTAAGAATTTGGATGTACAGTTCTTTTTTTCTATGTAATAATAATTATCAACTTTGTCTGCTCAGATGGAGTCACACTTGTGCTGTTCTAATTCACTTGTCCTGGTTGTGGCAGGACCTGGAGGTTATTCTGTTCCAGGGGTGGGGGAAAGGCTCCCTTCAGGAGCATGAAGGAGGGAGTACCCAGGCATTGTCTGAGTGTTTCTTTGTGCTGAGAGTGCTAGAGCATCCCAAATTATATCTTAAAATTCTCGAACAAAAGCTGCTTTGGGCTCCTAAGTCCTTTTAATTTCTGATTTGAAGGCTAGTAATCATATCACTCAAATAAGATTATTTGTCAGTATTCATCTTCTGCCTTTGTTACTATATTAAAGTGAGTGATGGCATTGTTGCAGAGGTTATTACAGCAAGGATAATAAAGGAGCTTTAAATATATTTGCAGTGTAGCAATACAACTATTTCTGTGTCCATTCTGCTATCTTCTGTCATTTCTAGCTTTTGTTATATTTGTTACTGTGAACTTCCCCTCTTTTCCACTTCACATCGAGGTGTTTCTGTAGGTAATCTGGTTTTCTTCTTCTAATGTGGCTTTGGGGACAGCTATTAAAAAAAGGCTTGAGTGATTATCTGTTATATTCTCACATGATATAGTAATATTAAAATAATACTGAAGTATTATTATTTTATCAGATTGCCAAAGCCTCTGGTAGATAGCACTTAATGCTCGTGTGGTGCAGAGTCTCTGTGGAGTGCCAAGTGTTCTTTAAGGCTGCTAATATTTCAATTGAGTAATGAGTATTATTGCAGAAGTGTCACCACTCCTTTCTTGACCAGTCCTCTCTCCTTCCATAACCACATAGGAACTCCTCAGCTGTGTGACATGTACAGGGAAGTTTCACTGTTATTAAATGGGCTTCATTTATGTTCCCAAAGGCAATAATACAATCTCTTAACTTGTATGCCTACTGCTTACACATAAGCAAGGAGAAAAACCTTTTTGCCTTTCTTTCAGGGTGCCAGCCTTTTTCTGAAGGCTGTCTTGTGTGTGCTCTGTGTACCTGCCTGTTCTTTGTGCTACCATAACCTCTTGTAGCTTGTTAAACCAGCTCCAAATTTATTGCTGCTTCTACTCACAGGGCTAAGTTATTTTAAAACCAGTGATGCTCTGTGTTGTGATAAAAGAGGAAATCAGGGGTTTCTCTGGTGCTCAGCCATTTGGTCTTGCTGGGTTTATCTGTGCTGTGTCTGGGGTCAGTTCTCTGGTCCAGCAAGAAACTTTTTGTTTTTGCAGAGTCACTTTGTGCTGGGTAAAGCTTAGCACCTGACTGCCCGAACAGAATCGATGGCACAGGGGATGGAAACAACATCAGCTCTGTCTGTGGAGTGAATTTAGGCCAGAACAAAGTGATGTGTTGAGCTATATAGTGCAGAGAAGAATGTCTGTGAAGTGAATGTTGACTGTAAACAAGGCTCTGTGTAAGTGCTTTTATAATCAGATGCATGCCAGGGATGGTCAGGTGTACTGAAGGAAGGGAAATGGAATGGATATAAATGCAGATGTTTGCCCTGGCAGCTGGAGCTGTGCTACCTGAGCTGCTGTAATATAACTGAGAGAGCCCCTCACACCCTGCCCTCACACCTAAGGGAATTGCAGATAACAAACTTGAACTTGTGTCTTGATTTTTAGCAATTTTAAATGCATGGGTGAATAGAAAATAAGTATAAAATGATATTAAATTCATCAATTTAATGGTAAACTCATAGGTGTTCTCTTGATTTTTTTGCTTAAAATATTTTGGAGTGGAAGTACCAGAAGACAAGTGAAATGCTTTTTAAAGTTAAACAGGTTCCAAGCAGAAAGGAGTCAAAAGTCCTTGCTTTTATACTTTTAGAATATTCACTTGTAAATAATGTAAATGTTTCTAAGGTCTAATGCTGATATTTTATTCTTATGTAATGAAATGCAGTATTTATAGAAAAAAAAGGTGAATGCTAAATAATGTTTTGAAGCTTCTAGCAGGTATTTAAGATTAATCTGTTAGCTCATTATTGTTAAACCAAGTTTTGAAGATGTAGCTTTGAATTTCAATTCAGTATTTAATTTCCAAAATGGATGCAGTTTTGTGGAAAGAATCAAATGTGTTTTTATAATGTTAGTATCTTCTTTCTTCTTTTTTTTTTTTTTTTTTCTTTCTCCCAGGGTAAAATCTAGGTGTACAAAAACACCATGCCATTGTGCCATTGCTATCATTTCCTAGACTGAAAAAGAAAAACCCCTTCCCTACCTTACTGAAACCTCTTTGGGTTCGTATTTTTGGGTGTTTGTTTTTTGTGCTTTTTGGTCTTCTGAGGGTTTTTTTTTTTTTTTTTTGTTCATTTGGGTTTTATGTTTGGGTTTTGTTGGTTTGTTTTGGTTTTTTGGTTGGTTGGGGTTGTTTCTTTGTGATTGGTTTTAGTTTGGGTTTTTTTAGAATTATTGGAATTTCAGAGGTAGATTGAGCTGTATCCATGTTGCTTTTGTTCTGTGATGCTGTCCAGTCTGCTTTCTTGGCTATTCTGAGTGAACTACAGTTCCACCAGATTTATTTTTCTTCAGGCAGGTGCTTAGATTGGCTAGCAGAGAACATTTTAGAACATTTGGTATTTGTATTTTATACCAAGACAGTATCGCAGAACATTTTGTGGTTTTTTTGTTTAATTGTCTGCATTGGGAAGGGCTCTTGGGATATCATGAATATCTTGTCTGTTCATTGAGCTAGGACCAAATTTATTATTTATCTTCATACACACAAATTTGAAGAAATTATAGGACAACCCATATAGTTTTAAGTGGTCTATATGTGAAACCTTAAAATTATTTGAAATGAGATTCAATCTTAAAATCGGTTTGAATTGGGCTAAGAAATTCTTTGTCCAAAGTCGTATATAACTTCTGCTTTGGCTTATTGCATCCCTGTATCAGAGAGCAGCAGGTGGGTTGAGTCTGTATCAAATTACTGTATTTTTAGCTATGGTTTAGCATTGGCTATTCCATAGTTTCTGCTAGAATGTAAATCCTGTGACATGTGGTGGCATGAGTAAAATCCGTGCTGTGCAATGTTAATTGTTGTCAGATCAGTCCCAAACAGTTCCAAAAGTGATAAACACAAAGAGATGAAACAAGTAACCTACAGTGATTCCAAATTGATTTTGGGCTGGGCATGATAACCTATGGTTTCTGTGCTTTAGGCTTTGATTAGTCTGATAAAATAATGATGTTTCTCTTTCTACAGAGATCACTTGGCTGGGTTTTTTACTACCCTGTCCAGAAACCCAGACTGTGATTGGAGATCTGCCCTTTCTTGCAGAAGAGGCTGGATAGGAAGCACCTTTGTTTCTTCTTGTTGTTAGGCACTGCAGAAACACTTTGTGTAATTAAGGAAAAGAAGTGCTAAATTTAGCACGTAATTAATGTGTTGCTGAACAAAATTACTAGTTTTACACTAATAATTGTAGAAGTTTTTATGCCACTGCAAAGGGATCTTATTGCACAGCAGGAAAGATGAACAGGTTTCAAAGTTTTTGAGTGCATCTAAAGGTATTTCATTGGGTTTATGTGTTTTATTTTTTTGCACTTGCAGTATTTCTTTCATGTATGGAGTATTTCATACTTATGGATAAAATGCATTTTCTGAGTGACTGTTGTTATCCCAGTATAGTATCTTGATATAATTTGTCTGAGTTGTGAATGATAATATTTCAGTTTTGAAGTTCATAGTGTGTTTGAGTTGTTTTTTTTTTTTTTAATTTTCAGGTTGTGTAAAGCATCTAATTTATCTAGCATACTCACTGGAATGCAATTTTTTAGGTAGGAAAAATACTATCAAAATCAATTGTACAAATTGCTGAAGATTTTATAAACACACTTCTCAAAATACGTTTTGAATTTGCCAAGGCAAAAATGTATCACATGAATCCTTTAATTTTTTTATTGCAGCTAATAGTTAGAGCACAAATTATGTAATCTCATTTCAGGAAAAAAAACCCTTTTATGAAAATCTTGTGAAACACTCTTTGTAATACAACAGCAATTAACTTGTGCAGTGTTCAACCCTGCAAACGGGGAGAAATAAGCAATGTAGAACTTACCGCTCTTGTTAAATTGCTTTGTCAACTGTTGTTGATTCCTCCAGGAATCTCCTCCTTGCTTCCCAGAATGAATTAAATTCGAGCTACTTTCTCTAGTTATGCAGCTGAAGCAGCTCCTGAGAATTCCTGGAATGTGCAAAGAATAGCATATTGCACCTAGGCTTTGACGTGAGATTTATGGAGCTGTGAATACTGAAAGGGCTGCTGGAAGTCCAACTACCTGAGCTTCAAAAGACATTTATTTCTTGTTTCCCAGTTGTTTTTCTGTCATAAGGAGGGAAAAAAAAAACTCATCACAGGTGAAAGATAGAGATTTGGCATATATATGTCATATACATAAAATGAAAATGCATCAGCTTGGAGTTTTGTCTAAAGCTAGGCTGCTAAAACTTAAATATTCAAGCAAGAAGTTAGGTATTTGAAAATAATTTAACAGTTTGTTATTTGATTTCTTCTGGTTTTGTCTAGAATTCAGAACTTGATACAGAATTACTTGTTATCTGTGTTAAGCTGAGTAAGCCTTTTTGGAAGTAACTTACTTCCAAATCCTGAAATCATTGAATACATTCTGGAACATTACTGTTGAAATGCCCTAACTGAAGGGTTGTAAAACATGAATTTAGAGGTTTTCAAAATTTGGATAAGCTTTCAGTGCCTTTATCTTATAGGCAAAAGTGCTGGCTTTGTATTTGGATATACAGGATCTCTGGAGCCAGAAGTTTTTTGCATGGCTAAGAGAACCCTTTCTGTGTAATTGTGTCTTTATTACTTTGCATCAGTGACATTGGGAGGGACCTTTTTAAACCCATCTCTGTTGGCACTGTCTGCCAGTGACTTTCTCCTTTGCAGACACAAGGAAATGGGCAGTGCTGATGCATTTTCATTGTCAATTGGAACCATGGGGGAGTTATTAAAGTAATTTTACAAAGTTTTTAAGGCTAATTTTGTTAGGACTTAGTCACAGCTGTGAGCCAGCACTAAACCTGTTCAAATAGCTTTCTTTATTGCTGCACTATTTTTAGGCTGGAAAGGCTATCTTTAGAAACTCCTGATTTGGTGAACGTTGTAGGGATATAGTTCACATATTCTCATGCAAGCATCCAGGGAGAACCTTGAAAAAGCCTTAGGACTCTTCTGACATTGCATAACAGTTCTGCTGCAGTTCTAAATTGTTCCTCTTGGTACCAGGCATCGTTACTGAGAGCCTCAGAGTGAAGAGCACCAGAAGATTTGTGTGGCAGCTGCTTTATCTTAGAGAAAAAGTTCTTAAAGCTGAACTGCAGGTGGAGGTTTGTTCTTTTGAAATTACACATCTCTCTTAAACATGACTTTTCCTTGTCTGAGATAACCTTAGATACTCCAAAGTGCATTTTAAAAATATTTTTTTACAATTATTCTTTCATGTGCTCAATGCCCTTAAGCTTTAGGAGCAAGGACAACTTTGAAACAGCTGTGGATTGAGCCATGCCTTGATTGTGTGAGAGCTCCTTGTGCCCCTGACTCTTCAGCTGTTGAGCTGCCTTCATTAGGAGCAAATGTTAATGAGCTCAGGGCTGCAGTTACTGCAGGGATCCTCTTCATGGCTTGGAGAAACTTCTCATCTTCTCCAGAAAGCTTAAAGTGACCGAGGAGTTACCATGGGTGCAGTGTGTTACTAGAGGTGGCATTAGCTTGGTGGGTTTAGAAGATGTTCTAAAGGTGGGCCAGTAAAATAATATAAATATTATTTTCTCATAATGTTTATATTAAGGCTTTAAGCCTTCAGAACCAGAAGTGAGAATGTCTGTACTTAAGTTTCTCAGCTGAAATGCTCTTGACATGAATTGTGATGTTAAAGAGGGTGATTACGAAAAGTATCATATGTGTTGCTTATAAAATAATTTAAATAATATCTTTCAATATGCAATTTCTGTCATGTTTTCTTTATTGTCTAATGCTTTTTTTTTTCTGCAGTATTTTGAAGTCTTATCTGTTTTATTCTACCATATGATAAAGATAGTTCACTGTGAAATTTATTATTCATTGATAAGCACATCACTTGCTTTTCTTATTCTTGGGGAAATAGAAATTTTATTTTCAGTTAAACTTGGAAGGTTTTTCTGTATTATTGAAGCTTTCACCTTGCAGCTGTTGAACCATTTAATCCTTTTTATTGATTCCTTTGCTGCTCAGCCTCTTAGCTGAGGAGCCATATGGAGGAATGGCTTTATAATGGCAGTCCTGTGTAGACAGGTGAGTAATTTCAGTGCCCCCCCTGAGATTTCATTGTGAGCAGGACACAGAGCCCTGCCTGCTGTCTTGGGGCTGCTCTCTCTGTGGGCATTGTCACCCTGGCCTGGGCAGGAATTGGGGAGATCCCAGCTGTCAGCTCAGACACAAACCTTGGCAGGCAAATGTGGGCTGGAATCTGGTGAGACATTCGAGCTGAGCTCAGAAACACGAGATCACTTGCTGGTAGTGAAATCCCTTGCAGGGGGACCCTGGTAGTGCCTTTTATAAGATGACTTTTATAAATCTCAATGTATTAAACAGCTCTAAGCTAAACCTCTGGTTCCTATATGAGTTTATATGTTTGTGTGCAAATAGACCATTATATATATGGTTTATGTACAAAGTACATGTTAGATATCCAGCTCAAGCTGTTCTGGTTGAGTGTGTGCAAGTTGGATGTTGTAATTCCAGAATGATTTTATGACATGATACTAACTTTTGTTCAGTTGAGATTCCTTCATATTGTTGTGTGTCATGCAAAAATACCAGTTGAATTCTATTTTCACTTAAAAGATCATGTTGCATTTGAATATAACGACTCCAGACTTTCTGGAGTCTAACATTAAGCAGTTTTATGACCATGTGTAGAATGATTTGTGGTAAACTAAATAGCTTAAGAAATTTGATCACTTTATTCTGAAGCTATTTGTGCCTGCTTTTCTCAGCTGTTAGGACAGCCATACTGCCATTTGGTGAGTGTAGGGGTTACTGACATAAGAGTTAAATTCAAAAAGCAAAAAAGGTGTGTTGTACCTTTAGTAGCAATTGATTGAGAATCCTTGTGTAACCATTTCAAATGCTGCAGTTAGCAGCACATGTGACAATTACAGGTGTGCAGTTTCTACTTTCACTAAGCCTTTGTTTCAATACCTTCATCAACTTTGATCTTACTCCATATTAGTCTCGCACGCCTGAATTTTCAACAGCAAGTTTTTTCAGACTCTGCCCTTGAGAGAGCACTAAATTGAACTTGGTTGGGGTTGTCTACCTTTCTTTTTCCTGTCTTCTGATTGCTCCCATGTGCAGGTTAGGTGCTGCTGTCTCAGTGCACCAGTCAGGGTGGACTGTGTAATGTAATCTGCTTTATTAATGCAGAAACACGATGGAGATGGGCAGGGTAAGAACTGTCAGCTCCTGGGGCCTCTTGTCCCACTTTCTTTGGACTTCAGTCCAATGTAGGCTGCAGAGGAGATGCCTGACCTACTTGTACTTTGGTCAAGCACTAATTTAAAATGGCATAGAAAGCTTTCCTTTTCCTGGAAAGCGGCAGCAGGGGAGGAAGGGCAGCTCTCTGGGAGGTTAGGTGACCACGTTTAAGCATTCATTTTGCATTACTGTGTTTAGGGATTCTGCATTTCAGTGGTTTGTGTGTTTGAGAGCTGTGTAAGGTCACATAACACATACCCAGATCTCTGAAAATCATGGGGAAGGACTGGCTGCTCTGCTGTGCTTTCTTTTCTAAACCCTTAATAAGATTAGTGTAACCAAGAAAAGCTTTCACCTTCTCCCGTGCCTAACCTGGATCTTGTGTGCCTCTTAAAGCAGCACCTTGTTTTGCACACTGAAAACTCATGATTTTTCAGTTGCATTAGGGTTAAAGTCGGTGTGAGTGTACTGTATGTGTTTAAAAAAAGCCCCAAACAAACCAAAACCAACAAACCCCCCACTCTTCTGGCTTTGCTTGTCAAATGAGGCCATAAAATATGATCTCTGATCCTAATATTTAAGTATTATACTTTGAGGCAGCTTAGACCAATGAGTTTAGTACATGGTAAAGAGACAGTTCATTATATTTATTACAAAAAAAAAAAAATATTACATGGTTTTAGGGAATGTTTAATTCTACTGAGTCAGCAATGCACGTTGTATATATTACTAAGTTTTAAGTAGAGGTCTTCTGACCTTGTTGCAGTAATTACTGTTTCAAGACCAGAAAATTTAATTGCCTAGGAACATGAAAAGTCCTGGATAAAGTTTACCTCAGATTCACTGAGCTGAAAATCTGTTTAAATAGAATTCAAGAATCTCCTTTTTCAGTGATCATGTTAATGAAAGTATCAAGTAACCTGCTCTCCGACTTTAACACAGCAAGCAGTTTAAATTCTCCTAATGGTTCTTTAGAAGCTACATTCAGTTTGCTTTAAAATCTGAATTAATCTTATTTAATCTGAAATATGAAATACAGTCACATGCTGTTTTGTACTGTTACAGTATAGCATTGATTTTGAAACACTTGAACAGATCTTTTATTGTTCCTAAAGGAATAATTACTTATTTAACTTACTCTAAAGAGGGATAGTTAAAGTTAAACATGAATGTGATTGTTTTCTTTCTACATTTATGAATGGTATTCTGCAGAGGTCTGTACATTTTGTATCAGTTCCAGGAATGATGAACTGGTGCATAATCTGGTGACTATCACAGCTGAAAATGTTGCTTTTAAGTTGTAAGGCTACCTTCCTTCGCAGTTTTTACATCGGCAGTGTTTTCCCCAAATACTGAACCACCCTTTGATGTATTCTGAGAGTCCACGAAGGTTGCATGATGGTTTGACCTGCTTTTTGTCAGCAGGGCCATGGCCCTGAGGGGCCAATGCCTGCAGGAAGAATTGGAAATTATGGAAACGACTGTGAAGAGCCTTTTCACAGCTTTGATCTAAGCCAGCAGTTAGGGAAGTGGTCATTTCATTTCTGCTTTAGGGTACAGTTCTGTGCTAGCTTTGGCTATCCCTTGAGCAAAAGCTATATTAGCAAATAATTTCTGGTTTTACAGGCTACTTGTGTTGAGGATCTAGCCTAGCAAATTGCTGGGTTTGCCTACTAGAGAATAATCCATTCAGCTCCAAGGAGCTTCGTGTGGAAATGTGATGTCTCTGTACTGTTTATATCAAGTATAACATGAGCACATTTTCTGTTATTTTAGTGTGTCTGGGGGGCTTTCACCTTCAGCAATGTCCTTCTGAGACTCTCTGTAGGAAGGTCTGTTATTCTTTGTGCTTTCTCTCTATCCATGGAAAGGAGATCATCACTTGTCCTTTTCCTTTTATTTATATCTCCAAAACATGACAGAAAAATCCACTAGTACTTGAAGAGTGCACAGATTTTTCTGGTTTCACCCTTGCAACTTCTCCTGCCCCATCAAGCCTTCCTGATTTTTGCCAAGCATGCTCACCTGTATCTCTCTAAGATAAGCAGAAGATAAGGTATTCTGACAGGTTGGTAATGCACAGATTTAGTTCCCAGCAGTGATTTCAGCTTTGGAAACAGGTCTGTATTAAAGACCAGGCTGAATTTGGTTCAGGTGAGCTGTCTGACTCGGTTCTCTCCTGAAGTAAAGAACAGCAGCTCCTCAGTGCAACCTTCACCTCCATTTAAGGGTTTAGATCTATTCAGTGCACGTCAGTATTTCATTAATTAATGTTACAGCCCTCTATTTCCTGAGATGGAAAAGTACAGCTTTTGACTGGGAAACACTGCAACAACACATCTGTTTCCTAAGTGACGCATCTGCAGAGTGTGCCTACGTGTCTCACTGAAATATTTAAAAACACTCTCCTCCACTGGAGCCAGTTGTATGATTAAAAATACCTCCCTTTAAAATGGGCTACCCATGATCTTTCCTAAAGGTTCTAGTACCCCAAATATTCAGCTTTGCAGCCACACAGAACATTATGAGTGAAAACCCTGTGTTATTTTGTGTGCTGCAGTGTGGAGGGGAGGAAAAAAGCCATTAGTTTGAGCTGCAAGGTTTTCATCAGCCCACAGGAAGTGCTGAAGTACACACTGATGAGAGAATTGTGTTTGTGGAGAGGGAGGTCAGGCAGTGCTGTGCAGGTCCTGTGCTTATCTGTGCAGTTATGCAGCCCAGCTGCATGGCTGGAGAAATGCAAGTGAGTTAAGGCATGCCTGCCCAGGTAAATAGCTCGTGAGCAGAATGTGGAATGGCTTTCCAAACAAGTGTCATCGTTGTTTTTTTCCTACCAAAATGTGCTCTGCTGTGTCACAGCTGACACGAGAGGATTTTTGGCTGAGTGTGGTATTTTACAGTGTTTGTTTGAGGGTGAGGGGGAGTGTTTGTCGTGTTGGAACTGATGGTTCTGGGCTCACACATCTAGTTCTGGAATGGGGTTTGCATTGCTTTTTATTGATGTCCCTCTGTGGGGTTTCTGTTTTGGAGTGGAGCACTGTTCATGCTGGTCACATAAGTAAGTTTTGATGACTGAGGCAGTGCTTCTTGTAATGTTGTATTTGATTTCTTAATTATATGCCATTTCAGAAGAGTTGTGTACATGTCACTTCTCTGTGTAACTGCTTTGTCAGCTGTAAATGCAGTTTCATGGTTTCTCTGCTGGAGAATCCATCAATACCACTCCTCTGCACTGGCCTTGTTTTTGCACTCTTGTAAAATTCTACTGAAACTAAATATTAATTATATGTGCTTTATTTCTTTCCTTTGACACTTAACAAAAATAGGTTTTCATTATGAGTGTATATAACAAGCTATCTAATCCCACTAGATAGAGGGTCAGGTATTTTTTTTTTTAAAATATCTGGACACTTTCTTGCTATCTAAATGCTTATTAAGTGTAATTTGCAAATTGAAGATGTGGTCTTTTGCCCCCTTTATGCTTTTCTTGAAACAAATCTAAAAGCATATTTATCTCAATCTTATTTATTTAGGAAGGATGCCAAGATATTATGGTTCATTTCATTTTGGGAGACTTGGACAGGATGTATGAATTAGTGTGTGATGTCACAGGCATTACCAAAGTGAACACTCGGAAAGGGTGAACACTTGGAATGAAATTAAAGTTCTTCCTGAACTTTATTATTTTAATCACTTGATCCTAAACAGTAGAAAACTTCCAATTTGAAAAATTGAAGAATATTTTTTGATGCTTTTTTAGTTGACAAATAATCTTGAGTTCTTCATCTGGTTTTCTGGCAAAATTTACTCAAAGCCAAATTTTATGCACTTTTTTCCTTGCAGTGAAGAAAATATTAATGTGGATTTTTCCCTCATACCTCCAGATTAAAAAAATTATAGTCTGAAAAATGTTAAGATTTGTTTTAAGTAGATGGAAATATTTTAATGCTCACCACGTCACCTCATTAACTTTGCATTTTAGCTGGTATATCTATGCCATTTAAAGCATGAATTTTTCAGTGTTAATAATTTCTGTGGTCACTGTCTGTTTAACTTTAAACAGAAACCTCTGCAAAGCCTCTGAAGGTGATTAATAACTTCCCCAGCTAGAACAAAAATTGCACAATTTAAATAATACACCTACACTCACTGGCTTGTCAAGCTGAGAATAAACAGTCCTTTTTCCCCAAAGGTTTGGGTTGATTTGTTTAATTAAATGATCAGCAATGAGCAGAATGGTTGTTATTATTCCTTTTATTCTGCACTGTGAAATGTGTCTGCTGTAAGGTTGTATCACACGGTGTTGATGTGCCTGAAGAGTTTAATTTTAGAGACTGTCTCCTCACTAGAGTCGCGTGGGATTTTTTTACATGTGGTGATTATCACAGGAGTTTAATCTCTGTAGTGATCTCCTGATGTGTGCTGAAACTATGGCTTCAATGTGTGTTCATGGCTTGGATATTGAGGACACTGAATGAGTGCTGCTTTCCGTGGGTTTATATTCAGCATTTAACAACCGTGAACGTAATCCAATACTCGTGGACCAAGCAACCTTGAACTTCCTTCATTGACAGAAGTGAAAAGAGGCTCTTATTACTCAGGGTTGTGAATGACTTCTATGATTGGTAGCTTTTTGTTATTTCACATCATTTTGTGTTATTTGCTAACTGGAAAATATCTAGGTGGCAAATTATTCCGTTATCCCAACTAGAAAATCCAGGACTGAGCCTTGCTCTCAGTCTCAGAGCAGTGTGCCTGGTAGGAAATAAGCCTGGAACAGCCTGCATTTCCTAGATTCCTTCCTGTAGTGCTCACTGCTCACCAAATAGGCTGCTGGCAACTTCTTTCCAAAAACCATTTGGTGCTTGGCTCTGCCAGCTCTAACAGAGGGGCTGAGTTCCCCAAGGAATAGTGATCCAACTTCCTTTTTGGGACTTTTCACTGGTGTTTGTTGCTGTAGTTGGTTTGTTGATGGAGGCTAAGGGATTAGCTCAAATCCCTGTGGAGGAGGGTGCTGTTCTCCCTGTTTTATATATATTTATTATTTCTATTATTTATTGAGGAAAAACTAGACCCAAGCCATGGATTTGAGACTCCACCTTGAAAAATCTAAGGCCTGAGTTGTGTTAATAGAATGCAGTCCTGTCTGCTGATTGCAATTAGAAGATTTCTCAGCATTCAGTGGCAGTGATTACTCATGGTTTGATGCATTTCTTCCCTGCATCCAGGGGCTGGAATTTCTTGGTGTCACTGGAATGTGTAAACCAGGCATTCTTTTTTTCTTATATTTGCTTTTCATATTAATTTATGGACTTTGCAGTGTCAGTAGCTGTGATTCTTAACAGCTTTTGTTACATGATTTCACAATATTGCTGAAGAAGTTAGGTCACTTTTTTCTGTGTAAACAGATTGCAACCCTGAAGAAACTGGAAACTCTTACAGAGAAAGTTCTTTTGGACAAAATAGAAAAGAAAGTAATATCTGAATTGTTTTTATTTAACCAGAGAATATGAGATTGAGCATATTCATGGCAGGTACACTTGGTAGCACAGCACAGTAGTTCACACTTAAAGCACAGATTGTATTTATTTCTGTACAAGGGAGTCTTGTTTCCTTCCTATTCTGTGTGGAACAAAACCTGAGAATTCAGTGAATAATAAGGAAAAAATATTATAGCTGAAAGTTTTTAGGAACAGCTAATTGAAGTTGAGCCATGTCCTTGTACATAAGTAATTCACTCCTTAGTCATGAAACTTGGGATCTTGGCGAGTCAGATCCATGGTGACAAATGCTGTCATTCCAAAAATAAGTTTAAGAGGTAATGGGACCAGGTGCTTCTCTCTTCCATAGAGTGTCTGTGTCTCAGCTTGCACCCTTGGAGACAATGCATGGCAACACCATTTGGTGCTCTAAATAGAGATTAATTTCTTTTTTTAGTATCTCATCTTTAGGATAGTTAATCACTGGAATTGGTTGCACAGAGAGATTGTGCCATCTCCATCCCTGGTGGAATTCAAGATCCAGCTCTATAAAAGCCCTGAACAATCTGGGCTGATGGTGCTTGGAAGGTTCTGTCATTGTGATTCTGAGATTTTTCTCTGTTGTGGACCAGTTTTTCACTTAGGGCCACAGTTTAGTGATTGAAGCAGCCCATTGTACATGGGATTGTAATTAGTTTTGGGGGGTTTTTAATGGTGTCTTTTTGAGTACAGTGAAATATATTTTCAAAATAAATGTAATTACTAAAAGAAATCAGAATGTTAAAATCTCATTTTACCTGTTTCACAATAAGAATTCATCAAAGTTGTTATTAAAAGCCTGAGGGGATTTAACTGAAGGAGTTCTTTAAAAGCTTTTTCCCATCTTCCAGGTGAAAAAATGCCTTAAGGGAAATTTTGGGATTCACTGGATTATTTTAGCTTCTTAATAGTCTGCATTTGTTGCACAGAAAATAACCCCAGGTATTTCAACATGAGCAAAGCCAGGAATTTTGGGAATTGCTTTCAAATATCAAACCCAACTTCTTGAGAGCAGAGGCAGCATCTTGTTCAGCTGGGTTCGTGTGTGATATCTGAAGGGCTGCTTGCTCATTACTAGTTAATATTTTCTAAAATCCTTGTGTGTTAAGCCCTCAGGATGTTTATAGCACTTCTTTTCACACAGTGGGGCACTAGCAGTGAGGAAGAAATTCAAGGTCTTTAGCATAAAGCATGACTAGAATGTTCCCTAAGAGGAAGCTTAAAAAAAAAAAACCCAAACCACATTTATTTATTAAAGGTCACGACAAAGATCAATGTATCCTAATTCACAAGAATTGCTTAAAAACCTGGAGCCTTGTTTGTTTGCATGTACTGTTTAGGATGGAGTTACTCTCTGCAGTTGGACTTTGTGGGTTATTTTTAGCCCATAGAAGCTCTGGTGGTTGAAGAGTGCTTGTGACAAAAGGCAGCAGGGGCTCGGAGCTGGTAAGGCTTTTTCTCTAGGCTGCTTTTTTGGGGGCTGCAGCACTGTGCTACTGTTTGCTTAGCAGCTGGGGGATGAGAAAAAGGCCCTAAAGAGATGGGCTTGGAGCTGTGGAATGAGAGGAGAGGATGAAGGCAAACTGTTGTGGGAATACAGCAGGAGAATTCAGCACTTTGCTGTGGAGTTGTTGGTTCTCTGTGAGATGTCACTTGTGGAGAATCTGTGCAGAGTTCATCTTGCGTGGTGTATCCATCTAAATGTTCTAGATTTTTAGTTGTTCATAGATTTCCTTTTATAGTGAAATAGTGAAATGGAAGATCCTGCAAAAAGAAAAGTGCAGTGAACTTTACTTGTGAAACCTCTGCAAATTCACTTGGAGGATGGGAGGACCAAACCCTGACAAAAAATGTCCTAAAGTCCTGGCTGCTTTAATAATTCTATTTTGTGAGGGTAGCATGACTCACACCACTTAATGTTCCTATCTCAGTATACAGTTTATTTTTAAGTAGGGCTGTAAAAATAGTGTTTTTCTCTACCAGTTGTTGCTATGACTTCACAATATTTCCCTAAATACGCTTGCTCATACTTTCTCACAGCATAGTATTTGGCATATTAAAACCTTCATTCCATCAGTATTTCCTGAGTGCTGATCTTTTCATGCTTCTATGGAAAAAAAAAGGATAACTCCATGTATTATGTAGTTCTAGTTGAGGAGGAATAAAAGGGTTTTTTTTTAAAAAAAAAACCAGTCACCACAACCTGTTCCTTCGTTTAAGCAAGTGTTCCTGTCTTTGAGCTTTTTCACTTTTTCCATGGAACTTTACAGAGTAAATTTGCAGGAATGATGTAGTTCAGGCTATTTTGTTCAAGGTAAGTGGACACTGTATTATGATTTCAGAACACTTTCATTGTCTTTTTATCTGTAATTGGTGGGGAAGAATACTGCTGGTGTGGTTTGGGATGGATGACTGGATGGGCTGGGCTGAAACTTTCCTTTAAGTTTATACTTCAGGGTTTCTTTTTCCAAGATGCTGAACTCCTCAGCTGTCTGCAGATCTCTTCCAAATGGCAGCGAGCTCTTTGGTTGAAAGATCTTGGTGTGGTGGAGGAAAATTGCCCTAACCCTCCTGATGACCTTGGAACTTCATTCCCCTCCTTCTGCATGGCATGCCTGGCTGATTAATTTTAAACTATTCTGATGAATTGGGCCAGCTAGTTGCACTTTGGTTTCCTCTTTATGTTGCTTATAGCTCTCTAAAAAAGGGTGTGAAAAAATACACTTCAAAGTGGGATCTTTGCTTACCTTAATGTATTGTAAAAATTGCAAGGGACGAAATTTATCTGGAAAGAACATGTTCCATGTAGAGGTGTGCTGCTAGAGAAATTCACAATTAAATACTGTTTAATCAGTTCCCTCTTGGCTCAGTAAAAGCACAGGTGGAAAAGCTGAGGGTTTTTTGTAATTACTAATAACATAATTTGAAGATTGTTACACTAGCACGTAAAAATAATTTGCCTCTGTATGGTTTTCCTTCCTGGCTTACCATTTTGCAGAACCCTTCTTATATATTGGCTGTCCTTTAAAAATAAAGTTCTAACAATTGATGTTCCTGCTGTGGCTTTGAGTTCCATATTCAGCATTAAGGTTATGTAAGCTTTTTATGAATTGCATTACGTAAATGATAAGGAGAAACATCTTGTCTTCCCAGGCAGAGTAATTTCGTTATGTTTGTGCTGCAACTGTCCAAAGAACTGTTTTGTTTCAGTAGCTGGGTTTTGTTATGAACAAGTGCCTGCCCTTATGGCACTGTTATTTTCAGTATAGCCCAGAAATGCTAATTTAGTGTTGAGTTCTCCTTGCCTGGGAGGCTTTCACTGCTGTTTCTCTCAGCAGCTTGTCAGAACCACTGGGCAGCAAGGTCAGGTTTGTTTTCTGTCCCCTTCTCAAGGGGCTGTAGTACTTTAGGGGAAGCAAAATGGACTAGGGAAAAATAAAAAAAAAGGGGGAGCTTCAACTTAAAAATACTTTTAATTACTTAAATACTTTAACTGATAAAAGTATTCATCCCACAAGGGGTGGTAAAATCTGTTTACCTGTATGTATCCCTGGGAGTAGTTAGGGATAAATTTGGCAGGAGACATCCAAACAGGAGAACCTGGTGAAATAGCTGCAGAGGTTGGACAGGGATTTGTGTGGGTGTGTTTTTTGGGAGGCAGCTGTTTCCTCTCTCTCCTACCTCTTGGTCTCCAGCCCACAAACTGCATTTGTGGATGCAAGTGCCTGGATTTTTGTCTCAGTAATGGTTTTGATGTTAATCTTAAGATGTTAGCTTAGAGTAAGCCTAACCTTTTTTCATACCCAGTGATTCTTAAATTCATCTGCTTCCATGAGGGTAGGTTATGTTTTTCATCCTTGCATCTGTGTCTGTAAAAGTGAAAATGCCTGAATTGTTAAAGTAATGAATTTTTTCTAATAAAGCTCAGAATTCAGAGCTGATGGATTTTCTGCTTGTTTGTTTTGCTAAAGTAGAACAATGACAAGAAGACATTTATTTTTCTTTAAATCACCAAATTTTGGCCTTAAATATTTCTAATGGGTTTCATTGTATAGCAGATTTCCAGTGGAGGGGGAAGAGGAATCAGTGCAGGTTATTGTTGCAGAAGCCAAGGTCAGCTGATGGTCTGGTAGGAATTCTCTGAAAGTGGAGTAGTTAATGAATAAGCATCTCACTGCTCAATCTTTTCTTTTGGTTGTGATAGGAAATTTTATCATTAAATAAACTCAAGAGTCTAGTGAAATGTGCTAGAAGCAGATGCATTGAGTGTTTTCTGGGCACCCAATGTCATGGTAAGAGCCACAAACTGGGGCAGAAGTTTTCTCTTCCAAAATGCTGGGTGGTTACCTCTTGTTTTTATTTCCATCTCTAGATATCAAAATAACGAATGAAGTTGCTTAACATAATTTCATAACTCCATTAATAATGCTCATAAATGTTGTTTTTTTGTTGTTTTTACAGATTCTGAAGGTGTTTAAGCTCTGAATACTTACAAGCTCTTCATACATAGCAATGTCTGGCTCATATGATGATTCCGTTGGAGTAGAAGTTTCTAGTGATAGCTTCTGGGAGGTAATCCAAATGTTTTAGTCAATATTTTGAGTTTGTTTTTACTTGTATTGTAGAAAATCTGATTTTTGTGCACTGTAAATTGTGAAGAGAGCTGCAATACAAGACACATTGGCTATTGTGAGCTGCAGAAATAGCTTTCAGGTAGAAATTACCTTTCAGATTTTGAGCTGTTTCTGTCGAGGGCTTTAATGGGCACAAACTCGAGGATCATCCACTTGGGTAGGGTCTGGAATTCAGAATAGAACCTTTGTCTGTTTTTATTGTCAAGGAAAGGCCACGTGTGAGTAGCTTTTAAAATTATCACTGTTAAATCTGAGGTAACTGTTCCAAGCTACTGTAAGTGTACATAAATTACAAAAATAAGATATTGTGTGTGGGGATCTTCTGCCTGTCTCCTGTTTATATCTGGATATAAGTATAAACTTTTTTGAGACCAGTTATTCTTATCTCAGTGTGAAAGCATACATGCAGAAAGATAATATAAAGTACTGTGTAATAGCAGCAATTTGTGCTGCCCCAGTCTGACAGAGACTTTCAGCTGCTGGGATAATTTAAGCTCTAAAGAAAGGAAACTTCATAAAGCAGAAATACTTTCACAAAAACGAGTCTTTGAGTAAAAAGAAAGGTTTGGCAGTGTCAGTACTGACACAACTGGAGTACACTGTCCAAATTAGCTGTATGCAGCAGGACAAACTTCTGCCACTTGAGAGGGAGCTCTTTGGAATTTGAACTATAGCAAACATGAAAATGGCTCTGGGAAACCTGTCTATATTTACTGCACACCTATTTTAGACAGCTCGATTTTGGTGACCTGATAGTGTACTTCCTTTGAAATGTAAGCTTTTCTAGACCATTAAACTGTGCTGTTTGTGGTGACAGCAAATTACATTTTGATACAGATCTGTCATGTATTTTCTAAAAGACCTAAAGCTAGTGAGGTTCTGGTTGAGTAGGTAAGTACAGTTTTTTGAGGAGATGTATTTACTCTTACATTAAATATCTCTTCTTATTTATAAAGAAATTCTTTTAAAATCACTGTATAAGCCTTGACCCCTTTTTTGGTAGGGGCACTCTGTAGGATGACTGCAGGACCATTTGATGTATAACCTCAAAGATTGTTCTTTGTTTTTAAAAAGACATGGAAAGCCATGGCCATCAGGTGAAATTCCAGGTGACAGGAGAGAGTGAAACATTGTACCTGCCTTTAAAAGGGGAAGGAGGACCCTGGGAGCTGCTGCTCTGGAGCTGTCTCAGCCAGCTGGGATCCTGAGCTGTCTCACCTGCTTTGAGTTTTCCTGGGTGGTTTGTTTTATGCTGAGGCAGATTCCTGAGCAGGCTTCCTTGCTAGGAATGTTTCAAAATAAAATAAGGAGGCAGTCAGGAAAAAAGAATTATGGAAAGGGATATTTTGATGTGTGTTTGGGCATCGTATACTTGGCAGCAGAATAGGATTTCTGGCTGTCTGTTCTGTACCAAGCTGTTGTCTTCCAAAAAATAATCTGGAAGCATAAAAGCTGAGTGAATAAGAATGAAATTTTCTGTAAACTAGGATGATTATGTTTGGACAAATTTGAACTCAAAGAATTAAATCCAATAAAGGATGATCAGAAATGGCAATTACCTTAAATGAGGGCCTTCATGAAGGTTTGTTAAAATGTATTTGATGCTTATCATAGGTGGCTTATTTGTGTTTGTTCTATTGGTGACTTATTTACATCATTTTGTAAACAC
Source organism: Sitta carolinensis (assembly GCA_032173965.1). Lineage (NCBI taxonomy): Eukaryota > Metazoa > Chordata > Aves > Passeriformes > Sittidae > Sitta > Sitta carolinensis. Next base: position 11,189,057 of record JAVUNC010000030.1, read on the forward strand.
TACTACTTAAGTCTGTTTGCTTGGACTTGTCTGTGTATTCTTTCCAAAAGGTCAGGGCTGCAGTCTCTTTCATGGACAGTGTGAGCAGACATGTATAATGCAATTTCTTCAGGTGTTTAGTCAATAAAAGCACTTTTGGAGTCAGAGAATTTCATGCATGTTTTAATATAGGTTGTTTAGAGAACAAAGAATTGCAAAATACTGAGGAAAGACTTTCTGAAGGGTAATTGCCACAATAGCAGTGGAGGATTTCATCCAAGTTTCAGTTGTAGTAATGTCTCAAATTACCTAAGAAATGGAAGTTTCTCTCTCCTAACTTATTTTTCTGTCAAGCCTCAATGTACCTTAATTATGAGCCTGGTTAAGCTCATAACTCTGTCTGGGTGCAGAAATCCTAGAGACTGAGGAATCTTGTTAATACCTCCAAGAAGGAATTCCTTCATCTGTGTTACTTAGCTGACAAGGATGGTGTGCTTTGGGTAATCAAAGTTGTTGCTGATAGCCTGGAGCAGGGTGGCAGCAGGTTTTCCAAGGGAAAATGGAAAATGTACAGTTTGAAAGCCTTTCTTTCTTATCTATCATATGGAGTCTAAGCATTTGCATGAGTGCTGTAAAGGCATCATAATCATTTAGGGCAAAACCAGACCGTGGCAAAGCTGGTTAGTTCCAACATTGTGTTGCTTTTGTTAAACATGAGAAGTGGGCAAATCCATTGGCCTTCTCCTGCTGGAAAGAATGAAAGAATTTGGTATATTAATAATTAACAAAGTGCATCATAAAGTTTGCTTGCTGTTTGTAAAGCTCCAGCCTTATTCTTGGTAATCCCTGTTAGGGATGTATTAAAAGAAAAATGCCTTGGGCAGGATGAGACCAGTGCTCTTGTTCAGGTGCATACCTGTGAAGGTAAGAAAGCCAAAGAGTGTTCCTAGAGATCAAAGTGGCAGTGTATGCATATCTTGCAAGGAAAGACATCAAAAGGAGCAGCTGCCCTTGTTTTAAATGAGCTCTGGGTCTCTCAGAGACTCTCCTCCTCATCCCTGGGTGTGCTTCCTTATCTCCCTGACTGCCTGCTACCATCAGCAATGTGGAGCCAGTTATTGCAGGGGTGTTTAAACCACCTGCCTGCCCACACAGAAATTGTCACTCTCCCAGCTGCTAAACCTGGGAGTGCTTCCCCTGGAGGACAGGACCTGGTGTGCTTTTTGAAGTGCTGAGCACAGGGCTTTCGTTGCATTCTGAAGGGTTTGCTGAGAGTCCATTAGCAATACCAGACTTTAAACCTCACAGAGGGGAAGCTGACCCCTGTGTAGTATGGATGAATCAAATTTGGCCCCTGTTTGCATTGCCATTGTCCCCTGCCCCTTCCTAACCACGTAAAAAAACCCCAAAATACTAAAAAAAACCCAGCCCAAAACAAAAGCCCCAACCAAAGCATGTCCAGAAGCAACACTGGATAAAAAAATATTTGGGTTCTGCAATAGTAGATTCCTGTCACATAGTAGTTTTTTTAATCTCCTTCTAACTTTGAGCAGTGGACAGTTTTTCATTTATATTGCCAGTGTTTGCTTTACTGGTGTATTTGGCTTAAGATTTTGTGTGTTTAAGAGCTTCCTCAGGATTTTTTGTTGTAACCAGGGGTGAATTTATAAGCATAAACTCAAACTTACTCAGAGCTAGTGCTCATAGGCACTTGGACTGTATGTGCTAATTATGCACCAAGATAATTATTCTTATTTATAAAACCCACACGGTGGTTATAGATGTTAATGCTTTTTAAAATGTTTGGAAACTTCCCGTTTGACGTAGCTGGAAAGAAATTTTACTGAGGGTTAAATGGAATGCTGGAAATAGTGTGTGTCCCTTTGTTGGCCATTGGTATGTGTGGGTTTGACTGTGAACCTTTAAAGCTTATTATTCTGTTTCATGCCTAGGAGTATTTGCCCCTAAAAATACCCTTGTTGACTTTCTTTTGAATGGTTCCAGTTCATAAAGGCTGACTTGCTATGAATGAGCTCTGCAAGCTTGGAAAAAGAGTTGACATCAAATCTATCTTCAGGCATTTGAAACTCCTGAAGTATTTGTGGTATAATGTTTGTCATGGTATGCTGGAATTACCTAACAGGAGTTTAGCAAGAGCTGAGTGTTTGCCACCTTCTGGGCTGCTAACAAATGAAAATACTCTTTTTTTTTTCTCTCAGTGTACCAGAAAAATCTCCAAAGTGTGTTAACACTCTAGGCTTTTGTGCTGCTCTATGAAATATGCCTTAAAATAAATAAGAAAAAAAAGTCTAAGGGTTGAGATAAAGGAGCCTACATAATTTAAGACTCTCCCTTTGAGTTTAGTGCTGTGAAATTGTAGAATAATGAGGTTGTAAAGTGTTCAGTATCCCCACTAAAGATGCTATCAGTGCCAGGGCTTGGCTCCCTGCTCTAGGGAAAGCTGCCTGCACTGCCGGCTGTAGGGTGAGCAATCCTCAGCACAGGGTGCCTCTGGTGTGTTCTGGATGGCACAGATTCCCTAAATCTTGGATCTGGCAGAGGATTCGAGGTGACAGTGCTGTGCTGGTGCCTGAGAGGAGCTTATAAAATCAGCAGGAATGCTTTTGTGGTTAACCTGAAGGCATCCATAATGCCTGGAAGAGAGAAATGGGGCAAAATAGATCAGCTGAGGTTTACTGGTAGCAAAGCTCAGTATTTTTTGCAGTGGAAGAGGGTTAAAACTGATGGTTAATTCGAATTGGAACAGGTAGGCAGAGTGATACAAAACTGTGAATCACAGTTTTCCCAGAACTGAACTGACTGCATCCAAAAAGTGACCATTTTATGTATTTTTAAGAAATAAACTCTTGGTTATTTCTTTTTGACAACTAAGGGTAAAGAGCCAACTGAATTTGATACCATGTAATAAACTCTTTACAATGGATGTAGTGTTGATGCTAGGATGAAAGTGGGATATAGTTTTTAAATATTTATTTTTCTACTTGAAATGGTAAGAAAGTTTGCTATCCTACAATTTGCTTTGCTGAAATAAGCTTTTTAATTTGTAGGGCATGAAAACTGAAAACTTCCTGTCATAACTTTGTTCATGTCTTAGTTGTCTGCTGTCTGTTTAACAGGAAATAGGCCAATGCTCAGAATAATCAGAAAATTATTCCAACTAGCAAAATCCTGTATGTTCATGTATTGTACAGGGCTTATTGAGAAATTTGAAAATTGCCAGGCATTATGTAAAATGGCTCTGGCTGAAACAAAGAAGCACAGGATTTTTTTTTGTTTGTGTTTTTCCTGCTCAGTTGCTACAAATAAAAGAATTCTTCATTTTTAATTTGCTCAAATACTTCTTGTGAAGGGGGAAAGGGGAAGTCTTGCAGAATGTTTGCCATTTACCTCAGAAATTGGCAAAAAGAGTCTTGAATAAACAATGTCTGTCAAGTTTTTCCGAGTTCAGGGTGTCTTGAGTGTGTCTCTAAGTTTTTCATTTACTGGTTTAACCTATCTACAGTTAATCTAGTCGTTCCTTGACAACCTAAAGACTGGAATTCTTTTCCCTTTACTTGGCTCTGTGGCTGAAGGACCTTATTTCTCAAATCTCCTGTCCTACAGTGCCAGGCTGCACATTCCACATCTCTAAAATGTGTCATTGCAGTCTCCCGAAGTTAAAATGCAATTTTTTAAAGAAACCACTTGGTTTTCAAAACCTTACATGCCAAGTTACATAGCTCATGTTCTCTCTCATGGAACACAGGAAAAAAATGCTGTGTTTCCAAAATTCTAGCATTCCTCATAGGGCAAGTTTCAGTGTAAAAGGCTTTCTTTGCAATACCAGGTTATTTTCTAGTATGGTTGGCCAGGTTCCTCTTTATACTCGTTCTAAACTGTGATGCTGAGTTCCTTCAGTGAGGAAGAGGAGGTGCTGGGGAATTACCTGTGCTGTGCATGCAGCTCTTTCAAGCTCTTAAAGGATACCAGAGACTGGACCATCACTCCGTTCAGTTGTCTGAATTCCTGCCTGAAATTTGGATGTCACCACCAGGTTAGAGTTTGGCCCAGACAGTGCAAAATGAAAGGATCAAACACACCACAAGGCAGCCAGCTCTCATGCAACATTAGCATTTCAAATGCTCATTTAATGGTGAAATTTATGAAAGGAAATGTTCGTGCTACAGACATAAATCCCTGGGCACATAACTGGAGACACAAATTGATGTTAATGTAAGAATTCAGGAGTTGTGCCAAGCTAACACGACCTGTTTGGAGTCTGCTCCACTGTGAGCCTACAGCTGCAGTCATTGGAGCAGATGAATGATTTGTCTTTCATTACAAAGACTGTAGATATTCTTGGAGGTATTTCATTCCCTTAACACTTGGATTACGTATGTATAACTGCCTCCTTCTCCGTGTATCCTGAAAATCGAAGGTTCTTTTCCATGCTTTCATGGTGATAGGTGCAGTCAGTTGGCAGGGATGCATTGACTCTCTCTGGCAGCTCCTTCTCTTCATTTCATTGTGGCTTCTGTTCAAATGTGCAGGGGGGGGTGTATGCATTTGTTTACATGATTTAGACAAATCAGTGACTGCTAACTAATGCCTTACTTAGATGCTAACTAAATTCCTTTGATCTGGTGAAGTGGATCTAGTCCAAACCAAAAATCATGCTCAGATGAATTCTTTGAAGCCTCTGAGAGAAATGATTTTGTTGTGTCATTGATGGGTTTGATTTTTTTTAACAAGAAGACCTAGCATACATATGTCTGTATTTATCAGTACAGTCATTTATTCCTCCAGCATTTAGTGTAGGGATTTTTTTTTTCCCCTTTTAAGAGTATTCCCCTGTATACAATTTTTCTCAAGCAGACAGCTTGCTGTACATCTGCTGACAGAATTCTGAATAAATGAGAATTTAAAAGTTGGATGTTTTGCTGTGTGTCAGATGTGAAGCAGATATGATTCAAATGTAAGAATGACTAACACGCTTGGAGTATTTGAATATTTCATCTCCTGCCTTGCTGCTAATCTTTGTTTTTCAGTCAGGTGGTTTGGGCAGATAAGAAACTGGCTGTGATATTTAATAGGCTGTGCAAGTTCTCTTAACAGAGTTCTTAGGTCTTGTTTAATGTTTACACATTCAAGTGACCTTGAATGCAGTGGAAATGTTACTCTGGGAGCAGTGTACATTTTTTTTTTCCTTCCAGACCTTTAGATTTGTTACTCCATTAGTTAGTGTGTGCACAAGAGTGACAGGGGAGTGTTAATTATATAATGGATGTTCATTATAAAGTGTGCATTTTGCTCCATGTCCTCATTTTATTGTAGCTTGCACATTGAGCAGCTGTGGGGTTTTTTTTTTTTTTCTTTAGTATTTACAATTCTAAGTATGGTAACTCCACGTCATTGCTGTCAGTATCTTCCCACATTAAATTCTAGAGTACACTTTGGAAATAATTGCTATCTGGTTTGTCAGCAGTGTCTGCATTCTTAAAAACTATTATTATGGTTGATAGGGATGTTACAATGCTCCTTGGCATGTCTCTGCAGTTTTATTAATCCTGAAAGATTAAACACAGCATAAAATTAAGGTATTAGGTACTTGATAATAAACATTGAAGAGGGAAAGAAATATTCTATTATTTCACTTAATTTTCTCCACTATCTAGAACATTACTAAGAAATAATAATGCAGAACAATTGTGGTGACTACCCATAATTACATTGCAGACTTAATAAAATATAGTAAATCTTTCACTTTTAAAATTAACATTTTTTTTTTTTTTTACAGGGGAACTTGTAGCCTTTGTTGTATTATTGCAGTTAAGTTTTATGATTGATTTAAGATGAATGAGCCTGTTTCCATAATTACCTCCTGCTGTATTATCTTACTCTTGGTTTACAGCATTTATTAATGAGAGATTTCTCTTGTTTTCAGAGCAGAAATTAAGTGTTTGTCTCTTGGCAGGTTGGGAATTACAAGAGGACAGTCAAACGAATTGATGATGGGCACAGACTTTGCAATGATCTGATGAATTGTATCCATGAGAGGGCACGGATAGAGAAGGGCTATGCCCAGCAGCTCACAGAATGGGCTAAAAGGTGGAAGCAGCTCGTGGAGAAAGGTAATGCTGAGTTGGAACTCTGAAGCTTTCTCAAATGGAAAAAAAAAAAAATGTTTCTGTGTGTCTGTGTTTTGGTAAGTACAAAGCAGAAATGGTGTTTGTTTTAGCCTGTAGTGGAGTCTTTGCCAGAGGCTCAGTAGTGTGACACATGACCAAGGTTTTTGGGATAAAACCCCACCCAAGCCAAGTCCTGCTCTTTTGCAAGTTCACTGGTTTCTTGCTGAAGCAGATGAATCCTGCCTCCAGTAGGAGTTATGTTCTGGAGAACTGCCTGTTCCCAGATAATTCCCAGCACAGTTTGAAAAGGCATTCTGAGTAACAAGGGGGCAGTGACTGTGGGGGAATCAAAGACCTAGGCATTGCTCTAATGGAAGGCTAAGCTGATGCTGTTTAATATATTCTTGTCCTTCCATGGTTATCCACCCTTCAGAAAGCATGTTGAGAAACTGAAGGCAGTTCAGAGGGATTCACATGTGGAATACTGGGAATTGTGGTACAGGGGTAAGGACTCCAGACTAAATGAATATTACTTTTTCTGCCTTAAAAGTTTGTAAATGCAAAGAAATTGTTCCCTTTTCTAGGTTTGCATCAACATTGCTGTTTAGAAGTGAATATAAGTCAACAGTTGCAGGTAGTTTCTTGGGAATATAAGTTCCATGTGGGTGATGGTTACTGAGAATGACACTTTTTGTTGTGTTTAGGCCCACAGTATGGAACAGTAGAAAGGGCTTGGTGTGCTTTTATGTCAGAAGCTGAAAAAGTGAGTGAACTACATCTAGAAGTAAAAGGTTCACTGATGAATGAAGATTTTGAAAAAATCAAGAACTGGCAGAAGGAAGCCTTTCATAAGCAAATGATGGGAGGATTTAAGGAAACCAAAGAAGCAGAAGATGGATTTAGGAAAGCTCAGAAACCCTGGGCAAAAAAGCTGAAAGAGGTACAGCAGTAGATTATGTATTAGATATCCTGTGTTATAATATACTAATGTTTCAAATCTCTACAAGGGAGTAAACTCCCTGTTCTTTCTGCTGGACCCTCCTTTCTCTTAAAGATCTCTTGCTTTCTGTCCTCTTCTGAAAAGAAATATTTTTCTCTTGGTCTCTCCTAATCTTGGTGAGTTCAGTGAAAATATAAAAAAAGGAGAATTTGAGCTATCATTTTAACAGTATCTGATTTCACGTGATCAAAAGTTACAAATTGCTCAAATAAACGAGGGAAAGTGGGTTTTTTCCTCTCTCATATAACATTATTCTTAAATAACAGATTGGTAGAAGAAGGGGGAGCAGGTGAACATGGGCATGAGGGGAAAAGTGTTCAGCTGGGGACTTTTTGTAAACCTTTTATTGAGTCTGTTCAACACTTCTCTAAGCTGTATGAGTGACATTTCTTGTATGGTGAAAGAATGCTCCAGTAATTTCCTTATGCTGATTCTTATCTCTTGTTCATTCTTTGGCCTAAATGAAAACAATTTTGCCCCCACCAAAAAAAAAAAAAAAAAAAAAAAAAAAAAAAAAAAAAAAAATCCTGAAACAAAACCTGACAATTTCTTCATTGCAACAATCTTATGGCTAAGATTTTATGGTTGCTGTAGACTATTCCAGATGCAAAGACTCAAATCTCCTTTGTAGGTGGAAGCTGCAAAGAAAGCTTACCATGCTGCCTGCAAGGAGGAGAAACTGGCTATATCCAGGGAAACAAACAGCAAAGCTGACCCAGCACTGAATCCTGAACAGCTCAAGAAATTACAAGACAAAGTGGAGAGAAGCAAGCAAGATGTACTAAAGGTACACTGGATTTTTTTAGCCTATAGCTTGTGCAGATCTAAGCTCTTTTTTCCTCCTGAATGTGCTGTGAACACCAGCTCACACAGCTCTTTGTCAGTTTAGTTCAGTGCACCAAAGTTTAGTTTTCTCCCAAGAATGAGTTCTTGCCAAATTTTTCTTCTCTGAAGATGGATAATGTATGGCCTCTATTTCATTTAAGTACTTTCAGCAGAGAACTAAGCACAGTAAGCCAGCAAACTTCTAGGGCAGAGTTTTACTTATTTAATAATGAGGGCTGAGCTATTTCATTTGAGAATCTGAAAGACAGATGTCTAAAACTTGCTGACAGCTGAGTATATCATCACTCTTGACTGCAGAATGCATTTTTTTGAAAAATGAAGCTGATATAATCCACTTAAATAAATGCTGTTGTGTTGCACAGTTTGCTTTATCTCTTCAGTGGGCTGCTGCTGAGAGGCTTTAAATGTGTGATTCCTCAAGGATGTCTTTTTCCTTTGACAATGCAGTTCTGGGATCTGGAATGTTATGTTCCATCAGTTGGGATCTTTTAATTCCTGCCTGTGGATTACTTCTGTAAATTAGTGCAGAGTCTGAGGTCGTATCTGTTAGCTGAGCTCAGTGTGTGTTCAGTTTATGTTCACAAGGATGTGCACAGTGTTTGGGGGCTGATCATAACTCAGAGTGCACTGTTTGAATTACTAAAGGAGAAAAGACAGCCCTTTAAAAGATCTCCAAATCCCTTCCCTGACTTTGAAAGACTTCCTGCTCTGATTTACTCGGGAGCTCCTTTGGTTTTCATCTTTAGTGTTACAACATTTGTCATGGTTTCTGTTCCAAAGCCAGAGAAGAGGCTTGGAGGTTTATTGTGACTGTCTCTGCAGTTTCCTCAGATAACTCTCATTGTGCCCTAAGGTGGTGCAGTGGTCATGAAAAGAAATTGCAGCTTGGGCTGCAAGAAACTGAAAAAGAAATTGCAACTTCTGGGCTAAACCTCTGCCATTACTGCATCGCTAAATCTGTATTTAATAATAAATAATAAAATATATTGCTAACAGTTCGGTTTTGTACCCCCAGACCAAAGAAAAATATGAAAAATCACTGAAAGAACTAGATAATGCCACTCCTCAGTACATGGAGAACATGGAGCAGGTGTTTGAGCAGTGCCAGCAGTTTGAGGAGAAGCGGTTGCGTTTCTTCCGAGAAGTGCTGCTGGAGGTGCAGAAACACCTGGACTTGTCCAACGTGGCCAGGTAAAACTGGAAGAGTTCAAAATCAATGCTTGATATACTTCTCTGTGAAAAGTAAGAAATGCTTGAAGTAGATCTGATTTCTTTCTACTGTGTTGCTTCAGTTTGGAAGTGTAAATGAAAGAGATTAATTCTTTGTTTTGTCTAAAATGAGATTAGCACCTATCTCTAACATTTGCCAGGACCAACAAACCTTCATTCTTGTGGTATTTTATAAACAGTATTCCAATTAGAAAGAATTCAGTGCTTAGAATCAAAAAATGCAGGATGAAAGATTGGAAAAAGAGAGTTTTGCTGTGTTATGTTTATTGGAGAACAAACCAGAATGTATCAGTGTAGGAGATAAGCTTTGAAATTCAAGAATCTTCCAGACTGCAGTTCAGTAGTTTAAATACAGTCCTATGTATATATAATTTTTAATGACAGCCTGTTAAATTACACAAGAGTCATAGTTTTAAACTCTGGTAAACAAAGATTTTATGGTGTGGTGAACTTTTCAGCAAGTTTACTTGTTGAACTGCTCTTCCCTTTTTACAGGCAATTAACAGCTCTACCAGTTATTTTAAAAGTACCTTTCAGTAAGCTTTTCCAATACTATCATGAACTTTAAAATATCTTTTAATATTTTAATTTTTAAATTTTGCTATGTCTAGGGATTTGCCATGATTCTAAACATTGTACTAAACTAGAAGACACATTTGTTTTGCAGTTACAAAAATATCTACCGTGAGCTGGAGCAGAATATCAAAACAGCAGATGCTGTTGAAGACTTGAGGTGGTTTAGAGCCAATCAAGGTCCAGGGATGTCAATGAATTGGCCTCAGTTTGAGGTAAGGTCACAATACTTAAACCCCAGAATTGTTTGGTCTATTTTTTTCCTTTTTTTTTTTTTTTTTTTTTTTTTTGTAGTAATTTATTCTGGTGTAATTCTTGACATCGAGCTGCCAACACTGAATCTTTTTTTATTTACAAGTCATTGTAATTTTCTGAGCTCAGTTTTCATTGGGCTCTTCTCACCCCACAACTTTTGGAGGTGATTTGAAAAGAGAAAATGGGTAAACCAGAAAGCTACAGTGACTTTTTTTAAGCCTAAGTCATTCCTGAAGTTGTTAGCCTTTGTTTAGTTGATCCATCTCTGACATCTGCATATGTTATATCCTTTATGTTTTACTTCTCCCCTTTGGTGTCACACTTCAATTTGAATTTCCTTGCTGTTAGCAGGTCATTGTAGTGTATGCTGCAAAGACTCTGAAAAAAATCTGAACTAAACAGTTCAAAATTTGAAAATTGGTATTTAAAATTCAATACTGCTCTATTTAAAAAAAATTCCACCTTTACCCAGTTATTCATTTTATTGCTGGATGCCATTTTCAAAAGGAAGGAGTTTTTCTAAGCAGTGTTCTCTTGCCATAGCCTACAAGAAATAAGTACAAAAATATCAGTGCAGATCCTTACCTGTGTAAGGTAGCTGAAAGTAGTACTAGTTGAACCAGAATCATGGGTTTAGTTGAAATAAATTCTAGACATTAAATGAATGGAATGGAAGCATAAACTCCAGAGTGTTCCCTTATTAACCATAAAGGAAAATAGCACTTGTTCTTAAAATATTGAGCAACTTTAGATTACAGGTTTGAGGAAGAAAATTCCTAATAGTACTGTAGAATTTCTTTGCCTGAAACATGGAGTGCAGTTACTTCTGTGTGGGGAAATTACTGTCCTTTTTCTTAAACATTATAACTGACAAATGAGATGCTCCTGTTACTGTTTTCCTAATCAAGTTTTTTCTCATTTACATGCTACAAGGATGACGTAAGTAAAAAAAGTCATGATCAAATGACTCTGAAATTGCATTGTAAACTGCAAATATGCATAGGTCAGTGGTCTTTAAACTGTGATAACTCAGAAATCCAGTATGTGTTTTACAAAGTTAAAATAATGAGGTATTTGAAGAACTGTGCAGAAAGCACTGGAGCAATAGCAGCTCTGAAAACTTCCATTTCCTGATAAAAATACTTCTCTCAATTGCCACCTTTTGTATGGAAAACTCTCTCCTGACTTTTTTTTTTTTTTTTTTAACCTTTAAGACCTATGAGAGGAAATACATCTCAGCAGAGGATTTTTGCTTGCATCCAGTTTGTTTTCTGTGGGTTCCTGCTTTCTTTCAGTGCAGTGTGTATAGCAGGACAGGATATCAAAGCTCACATTGGTGCAGGAGTTGTGTTCAGGTCTCACCATGCCTGTCCCACCTGCCTCTCATGGTTCAAGCCATCAAGGAGGGTCTGCAAGTGGCATTTTTAGTCTTGTGTTGATTTGAGCCTTAGCTCCTATACGTGGCTTTTTTAGAACAATGAATTTCACTAAATCCAGGGTGAAGTACCTTAAGTGCTTAAAGCTTAGGCACAGATTTAAATTAGCTTTTTATTTCTGAGTCCTTCTTGAGAAGTAAGCCCTGTCTTACAATACATTTTTAAATTTTTGTTAAGCATTACTTTTTAAAGCCAGATGCCTTGGCATTATTGGAAACTGTGAGCCCTCACAGTACATCTTTTAAATATCTGTACTGGCCTGCTCTTTGATTCCTCCAGTTGTGTGCCAGATGTCTGGTATTTTAAGTCTTTCCAGGGGGTTCAGAGTACTGAACAATGAAGTACAGGTAACCTGTAAGTTTGGATACCTGTTTGCACTGCCAGAGTAGGAACTAGCTGAGAATTGTAAATGAAACCTGTAGAGTGACTCGTCTTTAGTAATCACTGTATATGTAGATGTGTGTTCCATAATTAGATTGAAAATGAAATGTGGTAATTGTTGTTCAGTTGGGTTTCTCAGTCCCTGTTGCATCCATTGGTAGGAGTGGTCTGCAGACCTGAACCGCACTCTCAGCAGAAGGGAGAAGAAGAAAGCTGCAGATGGAGTGACCCTGACTGGAATCAATCAGACAGGAGACCAAGTGTCACAGCCTAACAAACATAGCAGGTAGCTTTTTTATGCCTAAAAAAAAAATCTAAAAAAAGATTGTTGCCTTCAAATTCACTGAGCTCTACAAGATCAAAAAGTTCAATCAAATGATAATTATCTGTGAGCATTTTTTAGTGATGTCTCTGCTCTTCATAAATTAATTTGGAAATTATTCTTCATTTTATGGCTCTCTTTCCATTGGGAGCTGAAAGTAACCAAGCTTCATGAGAAAATGAACTTTCTGTACCTGATCTGGTGGTCTCTTCCTACCTTCCCATCTCTAGAAGTGACAATAATATTAGTTTGCAAAACATTTAGTCACATCAGAATTCTGGATGTGATTAATACAAAACTGTTAACATAACTGCTTTAAAAAGAAATGAAGGCTGGCCAGAAAAACTGCATTGCCTTTTATTGCAGGCAGTAGGATGTGGTCCACAAAGGATATTCTAATTGTGGAGGAATGCTTCATATGTGAGACTTTCCAAGCTTTCTTCAGCCTTATGCTGCATTTGATAGAAGTTTTGGTTTTCTTTAGTTGTTTATTTAAATTTTTTTGGTTGAAGGAGGGGTCTGCTAAGAAACTGCTTAGTGGGACACCAGTGAGTGTTCTCTTATGAAGATAGGGTCACCATAATGCTTTTTCTTTTCCAAATTAGCAGTCTTAGTGTCCAGAGTAACACAGTGCAGTCAGTACAATCAAGTTACAATCCCTTTGAAGATGAAGAAGATACTGGGAGTACTGTCAGTGAAAAGGAGGACAATAAGATCAAAAAGTTGGTGAAATGTTGTTTTTTAATTGTTCTCACGTTTGCACTTTCTCTATCCAGGGTTTTCTGTTTTCAGTTTCTATAACACTGTGCTGGTCAGTGCATGAAGTGGTTTTTAGCAGTTGTGTGAGCAACTCTGAAACCCAACTTGTCTTTCCTAACAGATTCAGATCTGTTGCTTGATCTTTGGTTTCAAACTACTGTGGTTATTGGCAGTTGCTAACAGAACTGTTGTTGCTTTTTCTCCTTCCTTTCCCAGTCCTGTAAAACGTTAAAACTGATGTGTTTTTCTAGTGAAGCTGCTTCTGGAGCTTTAGTGCTCTGTGTCTCCTCACTGGATAAATCTGCTTTTAAGATGCTTTCTTTTTTTGTTTAGGACCTTCTTGAGCAGCTGCCTGTTGCTTCAGTGTTACACTCTAGGGTTGTTCCACTCTCTTAACTGGCATGTGCATGCTGAGCAGTGACCTTCCCTTTAAATGAGCAAGTTGTTGCAGTATAATGAAGTTTTTTATTGGTGGATTGCAATATAGAGAAAAGTGTTGGAAGCTATTGGAGAGGTGCATAGAAGTTTTGGAGGAAGGTTTTGCAAAGTAATTTAAGTGTTTTACCTAAACCAGATAATCCCAATCATGGACTACAGCATCCCTTTCACCTTTCCAGAGTAAATAATCCCATGGATTATGTGGATTTCTTGATAGAGAAGTCATTTGAGTTTGTGGGGAGATTGATGTTTGTTGGTTTTGCCTTTTTCTAACTTTGTAAATGCATTACAAGAATGCTTTTTTAAAATTTTTTTAATGAGGCATTATCAGTTAAAGATAGATGAGAGGATACCAGAAAGCAAGTTTCAGAACTGGCCCTTAGAGTGGAGTTTAAGCATATTTAGGGGCACCTTAGTGATATTTCTAGACTCCTATTTTAACAGCGGAAAAGAATAATTTCAAAATTGATTTTCAGTGTTAGCAGCTATGAGAAAAACCAAAGCTACCCTACAGACTGGTCTGATGAAGAGTCCAACAACCCCTTCTCTTCCACTGATGCCAATGGAGACACCAACCCCTTTGATGAGGACAGCCCTCCTGCCATGGAGGTGAGAGTGCGGGCGCTCTACGACTACGAGGGCCAGGAGCAGGACGAGCTCAGCTTCAAGGCTGGTGAGTTTGCAGGCTTCACTGGAAAACATCCCTCAAAATGGAGTGGCAGCTGTGTGTGAGGTCTGTAGGAAGGGGATGAGATGAGAGAGATGTGCAGATTTCACTGAAAAAGGGTTCAGTGCTTTGAAGGAAGAGCATTAAAGAGTTATAACAGCAAGGGCTGGGGTGGATACAGTTGTGAGAAAGGGATGAGGGACCAGACCATGAATCCCTTACAGATGCTCATTTAGAGGATGGCTGCTTAGTTTTTAGGCAGATGTGTTAGTGTGACTAGCTTGACACTGAATATATAAAAAAGGAAGGAAAAGAACTCACTAGGTGAGGTGGGAGCCAGTTGAACATGTTCTTAATGCTGTGTTCCTCTGTAGACATCCCTAGGCTCCTAAGCAGCTGTCAGCAGAGGATTAATGCATTTTAAGGATTTATTCAAATGTGCATGGATAGTCTCAGATGGGATTTCCTTGGGTATTCAAAGAATTTACCTACAAAATGCTTCTAAATACATATAACAGAATATATGCTCTGCACAGTGTCCATTAAATGTACTTTAACACATGGAATTCATTTTTTTAGTGGAGTACCTTTACATCTGGTGCTTCTTGGTTTTTTTTTTTTTTTTTTTTTTTCTCTTGGCAAACAGCTGTGGGAGGCTTCCAATGAGCAAGAATAACTTTATTCATATCTTAGGAGAGGTTTTATAAGCATGGAAGAGGATGGGACATAATTATTTACAATATGTCTGTCTCACCCTCCATGGCTGAGAATACTGACAATAAATGTTCCTGCAGTGTTGTCAGACTATGTTAGTGTGTGTTCTGGTTTTTTCATCACAGTGGTTTCCTTGTAACTGCTCTGCAGATGACACTTAAAAGTGCTCATATTTTCTTAGACCTCCAGGACCACCAAGGTTCCAAGCTCAAGCTTTGATACAAAGCATTTGTTAGGGCATACTGTCATTGAAATGTGAATTTTTGGTAGTCTTTGTTTCTACTCTTTTATTAGCACACACTTCATGGAAGGTTTGAAATTGTACACTCTCATTCTGCAGCACTAGAAAAAGTGGAAGAATGGTAACATGTCTGCATCAGCCAAGCAGAGTCTGAAGTGCCAAACATTTGTTCATAAGAATGGGTATTAGTTTTCTGATAAACTTTTAAACTAGAAGAGATGAAGCTTTAACCTTTTTATCTAAGAGAAAAGCTACAAAGTTAGGTGTTCTGGGAAGATTTAATACGAAGCTTGTCCACTTCTGCCAAAGAATTTAATAGTTCTTAGGCTAGTTTATCTTCTCCTAAATGACAGCAAGACTCTCTACTACTTGAGACTGTAATAATAAATATCTTCATCATTTCTTTCCCATTGCTAAGTTAAAACACAAATCAGTTTTCTCTAGGGAAACCATTTGACACAAATACATTGCAAGGGAAGAAATAATTTACTCAGTAATTTACTCTTTTGCCTGGCTGAGGTGGAATTTCCATCTTGGACCCTGCAGGCTCTCAAAAGTCAAAGTATTCCTTGAGGCTGTGGAATATCAGATGTGCATTGCAATCCAAATGAATTTATCTTATAGTTCTTAAATATCTTCAAGTTAGCAAGCAAATTCTGAGTTACTTCATCTTTGTAACATTTTCTTCCATGTTTCCCTTAAAACTTTAAGACAGTAAGCCTAATGAAACATTCCTTTATTATAAACTGGGGAAAATGTTCCTTCTTTTCTTCAGGGGATGAGTTAACCAAGATGGAGAACGAGGATGAGCAGGGCTGGTGCAAGGGACGCCTGGACAATGGACAAGTTGGTTTGTACCCAGCAAATTATGTGGAACCAATCCAGTGACCCAGGCCAGAATAAAGCCAGGAGTGTCCCAAGAGCTCTGCAGGCCTGGACAGTGTATTTGGGTGGAGTGGGAGGAAACTGGCTGGCTGGAGTGTATATATTGGAATGGAAAGGTGAGAGCTTGAGCCTGAACTAAGGCTGAATGAAAGACAAAAGCTTGACATTGTACACAATGCAAAGGAAAGGCTTAGGGTGAAAAAATAGTATGATAGGAAAAATACTTTTTTAAACTTTTTCTTCCCCACATGGTCTGCTGTTGTGGATCCTAAACATTTTTGCATTTTCTATGCTTGTGCCTCATCCTACCCCAGGTATGTGGCTTATGCTCACTTTGGTTTAATCAGTTATTTTAAGTGACCTTCAGTAACTTGCAACTTGAATTTTGAAGATTATTATAGTTAATTTTTTGTTTGTTCTTATCAATGTCTGAAAGATGCAGTATTTTTTTATTTAAATGCTATGTAGTTAAGCACCTTTTTGTATGCTTTATCAATTAATACTTAAATTATGACCTAGATTTAGTCACCACTTGAGTGAATGAAAGCTCTTTCCATGTTGTAGTAATCTTTCTGTGTTGTCAGCATGGCTTGAAGTTGTAAATGGAGTTGTAAAACAAAATACTGTATTTAATAAATATCTGTTACAGAAGGTTATTTGTAGCAGAGATAGCTGCAGATGTCATGGGTTGGGATTCTATTACAAATGTTCTTTACATGGGTTGACACTTGAACTAAGAGTTTTCCATCTAGATTTTAAGTGGCATTCAAAAGAAATATAAATGAAGCATAAGCCCCAGAAGAGTGGCTATTTCCAGCATGTGTTTGCAGGAAAAAAAAAAAAAATCTCCTTTTAACTGCTAATGATTTTTGGGTGATTTGAAATGTTTAATCTGTGAAGGCTGATTATCTTGAACAGAGAAGACTGTAAAATAGACTAAATGCTTTTATTAAGAGCCTATCTATGTTGTGTATATGTACATATAATTTGATATTCCAAAGTACAAAGAGCATGGCTATTAGTTATCAAGCCTTTTGGTGTCAATAAGATTTAGACTATTTTAAGAGTTTAAATTATAGGTATATTTAAATCTGCTTTCCTGCCATATTCATTACTGTACCATAGACAAAGTATTCTGTCATTAGATTTTTCAGAAGTACAGTAAATACACTAATATACTCAAAATCAGTATTTGTGGATAAATTAATGAGTCAAAATATAAACTAGCTTTTGTCCAAACATGGATTATTGTAGCAGAACACTGTAAAATCTACATTTGTTTGCTGTTACATGGCCAGTTGTAATTGTGTCAAATATGCATTTGTGACATTGAAAACTGGGTTGTAAAATTACAGCAGCTCTGTGTTAAACTAATTATCAGGTAAGTAGATATGCCATGTTAGGAAGCTACACTGTAACAAAGTTAACAAATCTTTTTCAAAGTAACTATAAAATACTGTTGGAAATCTTGGACTTTAGCATTTGCTTTTTGAGCTTATAGATATATTTAGTCATCATTTTCAGTGAATCCAAATGTGCAAGCTTACAAAGTGGATGTATGTATATGTCTGTCAACAAAAACTTACCAACATATTTGTTCATCCACAGGACAAAATTGTCAGAAATTACTGGTTTGGGTCTCTGTATTGTAAAATATTTTAGAAAACAATAAAAGCTGTTAATCTCTTAAATACACAAGGATTCCCCTTTTACTATCTCAGTGTATGTGAAAATAGTCTTATGAAACAAATAATCTGTGCATTTCATTGCAATTCATGGTGGCCAAACCTGCACTGTGTACAAGAGCCCCAGACAGGAGGGTGGCACTGTGCCATTACCAGCAAAGGCAGGTGCCATGCACAGGAATTCCTGGCCAAACATTCCAGCAAAACCTTCCTGGAAGAAGAGGAGACTGGTTGTTATGGGCATGCAGAGTCTGCTGTGATGCTGTCAAGCCTCAGATAGCATGGGTGAGCAGCTAAGCTTGTTATTTCTGTTCACATACAGTATCAGAGTATTTAGTGCCTGGGAGTTTGCTCTCTGCCTGGCAGGGATTGGTGGGGGGCTCTTTGTCCCAGCTGCCTGAAGGGTTTTATCTGCTCTCCCCCAGCAGCCCCTGTGAACAGCAGAGCCCAGAGGTTCATCAGCAGTGGCACAGGGCCTGCTGGGAGCCTGTCACCAGGGGGTTTTTGATAATGGTTAATTAATGAACACATTAATTGTTCCATGTGTTCATCAGTGCCCTGGGGGAAGCAGCAGCCAATCCCCCTGGGGCTCAGCAGGGTGGGCACGGGGACTCTCTGAAATCCAGCCAAGGCAAAGCAGGGTCCTGCTGGAGGGCAGCTCTGAGGAGAGGGGCCTGAGGGCAAGGAGACCAAGCAGAACTCTGTAAGGTACTGTGGCAGCTCTTTTATACTTCTGTGATCATAAGTGACTTAATAAATAAATAATCAACTGCCACCCTTCTGCTTTACCTTTTAATGAATCTACAAGTCCAAACAGGAATCCCTCTGGAGGACACACAGGTGTCCTCCCAGTTTTTATTGCTGTAATCAGTAACTGATTAAATGTTCATTTATTTCATAGCAGTTTACTTCAGCTTTTATGAGGGACATTAGCAAGAACTCTGAACGTGCAACTCACTTGTTACCTCAGCTAGATCATCTTGACACATGACCTCTCCAAGTCTGCAAGGTAAAAAACAGATGAATTGTCAAGTTCTGTGGTGATGGACACTTGTAGAATGTGTATGCAGAGAACACTGAAATGTGACTGCCCTGGCAGGGATAAAACATGATGTGGCAAATGCAGGTGGGCTTTGCACACACCCTCACACAAGTGAGTGCTGCTGCTTGTGAATCCCAGTGTACAGCAAGAGTTTGGCTTTGCAGGGGGCAGTGGTGTTAGGATGTAGACACTTCCAAGAGTGGAGAGCTCCCTGAAACCTCACCTGTTTGGAGTGCTTATGCTTCATGATATTATCAGTGCATTAGTACTAAATAACAAAAGTTGAACTGGTTTCATCAGCTGGGAGAAGCATTTGAATGCTTGCTCTTTCCCTTCCAGTGAAGGCTTTTTGTGTTTGAGTTATTTACACTGCAGTGATACATCTGTGACCCTGCTGTACCTTTGAGGTTGCCATTTGCAGAGGGCTGGCCTGAAACCTGATGAACTGAAGTTGTCCTGAGGCAGCATCTTTACAACACAGCTGCGAGCAGAGACAAAGTTGGCTTAGCATGACCAAGCTTTGCAAAGGGCATGGGGCAGAATTTGTCCTTACCCAGGGACCCTTTGGCACTGAGGAGCAGTGAAGGTGTGACCTGGGGCTGTTCCTGTATTCCCATTTCTCAGCAGCACTGTCCCAGTGCTCAGGTCTGTGCTCCTCTGGGGCTTGGAGCTGCTGGGGGAGAGCAGGGAGCTGCTGGCTTCAGCCATGGAAGGTGCTCTGGGGTGGAGGCTGGGGGCAAAGCTTTGCAATTGTTTAGACAGCTGGATGACCCAGTCTGTGCAGGGGAGGGGAACCCAAACCTTGTGCTTGCAGTGGGGTAGGAGGTGTCTCAAGGCAAGGGCTTATCACAGAGAAAACACCTTCCTGAAATCCACTGGCACTGTGTCCAAGAGGCCAGGTACTTCTGTAAGTGATTGTGATGCTTTTTGTGTCTTGGTATCAGAAGGGGAATTAGAAAGTACTGCCCACACCTGGTGAGGGTGCAAAGCCTGAGGATGGAGGCCTCAGAGAGTTGCCCTGTCCTGAGCTCTCCCCCATGCAAGACTCTCAGGTGCATTGGTACCTGTGCTCACTCAGGCAGAGCTGTCTCTCCTTGGAGCCACAGCAGATGCCAGGTAGGAGTTTGGTGCTGGTACCCACAGAGCCACGTTAGCACACTGTGTGCTGCCACTCTCGGTGGGACAGAGAACTCCCTGACACTGCAGGGAGCCTTGCTGACCTGCAAAGACACAGAGGATGGAGAGTCAGAAACAGCAGCAGCTTTGATCTCACAGCTCTCCCATGAATTAATTAATTCTGTATTATTCACGTTATAGACAATATAGCTCACATCACCAACTTGAGAGAATATTTATTTTGGCTTGTTAAACATCTTTAAAGGTAAGACACATCTAAGTAAATATAATATACCACGTGCATTGAAGTTCCCCAAATGTCACTTTGAAGTGATTATCTTGCCTCAATTACAAGAGCCTGGAGTCTCTCCCCTAAAACTGGCTGCTGGTTTGTTTGACCAGGCACAGGAATAATTGTGTATTCCCTGGGGCTGTCCTTGTGGAGAAAGGTTTAGTTATGTGCCCTGGGTTTATTCAGTGTATCTCCAAAACAATGGAAACCAATTTCATTGAAATGCCAGGGGTGCCCAGTGCTTCCCCAAGCCAGCCCTGGGGGAAGGGGTTTCATGCCCATTTTCCCAATCCCTCGAGGCAGCAGCATTGAAGCTCCTGCACCCAGAGGTGCTGAGTGCTGGCAGGAGGCAAATCCAGGGATTGGACTGGAGTTTGCACTGCTCCTGTGATCTGGAGATGCTGCCTCACTCAAACCCCATTTGAAGCTCAGCATCCCTCCTGCTCCCTTGGAATTACTGTTGCTCTTTCCCAATGCCATTATGATTATTACTGTAAATTTCTACTCCATTTCTTCCAGAGCCCTTTGCTTCCCAGAGGTGGTGCTTTAGGAAAACCCCTCCAGCCTGGGAAGGTGCTTTTGGCTCCAGACACATTCCCAGTGCTGGGAGCAGCAGGTGAGCAGAGCTGCCCTTCCCTTCCTCCCTCCCTCTGGCTTCTCAAGGGTCTCTGGGGGTCTGAGGGAGAAGGTCTTTGTCATTTCAGGGCAGAATTAACCCTGGTCCCACTAAAAGCAGGAGGAATCATTCTATCCTTGGTTTTGGCTGTACATTTTGTGTTTTCTCTCTCTTGCTGACACCGTGTGGTGAAGCAGCAGCTCCCTCCCTTGTCAGCACTGCCCCCTGGAATTGTTTCTGTTTGGAAAACAATGAATTCCCTGCTGGAATCCCAGTCACAACCCCAGACCAATGTGCAGTTTAAGGTCTTACACCCTGACCAGGACTATGTCTCTAGACATGGAAAATAGGGGGAAAACTCAGACTGGATTGGAGCCAGAATCCAGAGTGGGGGAGTGAGGCAGCGTGCTCAGCCCAGGCTGGGCTTGGCACAGGGGGGGTTCCCTGTTGGATGACACCTGTGTGGAACACATCCTTCTCTTCCTTTGTCCAAAGCCTGATGGCAAAGCATGGAATAACTCACCAGGGGCTGGAATGAAAACGGGTCTGTTAAAATTAGGCAAAGAATGTAATAAGAAAAAAGGGGCATCCTTTTTACATATGAAAATATGTTAAAAAAAGGGCACTTTCATTTGGTGCCAGCTCCCATTTTTTATGGATAAAACCCTATAATGAGCAATCAGAACAGAAGTGGGAAAACCAGGAGCCTTTTTACCTTCCACAGGGGACTTAATTTCTATATCCTTTTCTCTTTCAGGACAAGGAAAAACCACTGAACTCGTCCCATCTTTGCCAAGAGCTTTGGTGTTTGAGCAGCCAAACCCAAGAGGCTCCAGCCCTGCACTGGAGGGTCCCTGCTCCTGCCCGTGGCATGGGGTGAGTCCCCAGCTGTCCCCAGAGTGTCCCAAACCCAGAGGGCCCTGCCCTGGCTTCAGGCTGTCCTTGCCTTGCAGCCTGTGCTTTCTGTGTGAGGCTGTTGTGTGTTTGCACTGCAGGGAATCAATGTCCCCTTCCCAAGTCAGCAAATCCAGGGGCTCTTACAGGAATATTTATCCTTTACTTCCCTTTGTGATAATTTAATCTCCACCCTGCCATTTGTAATCCCTTGATTTCTCCTGGAGAAAACCTCCTGGCAGAGGCAGTTTGCAGAGGAGCCCAGAGTTGTGTTTGGAGCAGAGAGTGCTGAGAGCTGCATCTGCCTGTGCTGCCCCAGCCTGGCAAAATCCACATGGAACAGACTGGGAAAATGGGATTAGATGGAGCAAAATCCCTTCAGGGAAGAGCTTTTCTCCTGGGCTGGTCAGGCATGGGGCAGGAAGTGAACTTTGAAATCAGCTGATTTCCCCCAGAAAGCATCCCTCACATCAGAATGAATGGCTGAGCTGTGCCCACTGCTCATGATTCACCCCACCAAGATCAAGAGCAAAGGTTGGTTTGGGTTTGAGAACTTGAAATAACTTGGAAACAGCATAAATCACCTTTTTCTTCTACTTACTTTCTTTCAGATGCTGGACTTGCCTCTGTGGACACATGCTGAGCTCTTGCTGCAGGGAACTGTCAGACCTTGATGACTGTGAGTTCATGTTCTTCTCCCTGGGGAATTGGAAATAATTATTAATTGCAGAAATGTTTTCTGAAACTTTTCCCCTTTCTCCCACCATGTGGGACAAGGGTGGAGAGTGAGCAGGGGAGTGGCCTCAGCTGGAGAGGGGCAGAGAGAGGCTGTGTGGGCACAGGGACCTGCCCAGGGTCACCAGGGCACCCCTGGAGCAGGAGGGACACTGAGAGGGAGTGCAGGAGAGGAGTGCACAGCCCGGGGCAACAGCTCCGTTCATCTGCAGGGGAACAAGGAGGGGAGATTTGGGAGGAAGAGCTGAGGGGATGAGTTCACCCACCTCGGCCCAAGCTGTGTTTGCACAAAGTGGGACCAGAGGTGAAGCTCAATCCAAAGCCAACCCTGCTCAACCTCTAAATCCCAGGATAAATTCTGCAAATCCATTGAGGGACTAAAAATACATAAAAATGGAACCAAGAACATTCCAAGAGCAAACTGGAAGGTTCCTGGGAATCCCAGACCAGAGTTGTCACAGCCTTTTTAACAGATGTTTAAGCTTTTTATGACAACGCTGCATTTCTCTGTTGGGATTACTCACTCTGTGGGTTTATCTGGGTTTGAACTCCCTCACAGTGGCCCCGACACTGCTCAGGGGCTGGAGGGGCAGCGGAGGCAGAGCTGCTGGCAGCGCAGGGTGCTTTCCCCAGAGCGGATCCAGCTGCTGCCCACCCGCCGGGCCAGCAGGGACCCGCTGGGGCTGCCGCGGGGCCAGCGGGGACCCGCTGGGGCTGCCGCGGGGCCAGCGGGGACCCGCTGGGGCTGCCGCGGGGCCAGCGGGGACCCGCTGGGGCTGCCGCGGGGCCAGCGGGGACCCGCTGGGGCTGCCGCGGGGCCAGCGGGGACCCGCTGGGGCTGCCGCGGGGCCAGCGGGACCCGCTGGGGCTGCCGCGGGGCCAGCGGGGACCCGCTGGGGCTGCCGCGGGGCCAGCGGGGACCCGCTGGGGCTGCCGCGGGGCCAGCGGGGACCCGCTGGGGCTGCCGCGGGGCCAGCGGGGACCCGCTGGGGCTGCCGCGGGGCCAGCGGGACCCGCTGGGGCTGCTGGCTGCTGCAGGGCCAGCAGGGACCCGCTGGGGCTGCTGGCTGCTGCAGGGCCAGCAGGGACCCGCTGGGGCTGCTGGCTGCTGCAGGGCCAGCCTGTTTGCCCTGGGCTCGGGGCGCTTCCAGCAGCCCCGGCTCCCGGCGCCTCCCGGGCCGCTGCCCGCCCGGCCGGGGGAATCGGTGCCGCAGCAGCGGGGGCAGGACACGGCTGCCCCGGCACCGGCAGAGTCCCTCGGGACACACCGGGGAACACCGGGAACGCTCCTGCGGGCAGCGGGAGGCACCGGGGGCTCCGCGCAGCTCTGGCCCCAGAAGCGGCCGCAGCCTCAGCCCTGCCGCGGTTTCGGGCTGGGCACACTCACCTGCAGGAACCGGCCCTGCAGGAACCGCCCGGGCACTGCGGAACTTCGGCCAGGCACCGGGAGAACCCTCGGGACTTGTCCGGCTCTCTTCTCCCGGAGAAGGGACATGGAATGGGCACGTGTATAGTACTGTGGGGTAAATCCTGGAAAGATTTACCGGGATCTGGGAAACCAGAGTTATGGGAAGGGTTTTGTGCTTTTCTTAGCAGGAGACGAGGAGCACAGGAATTCTCTTGCTGGCAGCAGCCGTTCCCACCCCAGGCAGGGCCTTCCTCATGACCGAGATTGGCTCAGGTGTTGGAGCAGGGTGCTGAGAAGGCCACGAGCCTGAATCCAATCCCACAGGTGCCAACCGCTCCTCACCGTCTGACTTGATGCTCCCCACGGCTCTTCCCGGCTCACAACATCGCGCGCCCTGGAAACAAAGAGAAAACCATTTCCACTGCTTTGTAACCCCACGGGATTTTCCACTGCAGAGTGCGAGGCACAGAGAAAGTGGGGGAGAGGGGGCGAGCATCAAACCTCCCCCGGCAGGGGCCGGAGCAGCCGCCCGAGCCCCGGCGGGTCCCGGCCCCGCACCGGGGCAGCCGGAGCAGGAGCGGCCGCCCCGGAGCGGCTCCTCCGGCCCGCGGCGAGGCAGCCCCGCTCGTTCGGCGGAGAGAGAGCGCCGGGGGCGCCGGGCACGGCCCGGGAGAGAGCGCCGGGGGCGCCGGGCACGGCCCGGGAGAGAGCGCCGGGGGCGCCGGGCACGGCCCGGGAGAGAGCGCCGGGGGCGCCGGGCACGGCCCGGAGAGAGCGCCGGGGGCGCCGGGCACGGCCCGGGAGAGAGCGCCGGGGGCGCCGGGCACGGCCCGGGAGAGAGCGCCGGGGCGCCGGGCACGGCCCGGGAGAGAGCGCCGGGGCGCCGGGCACGGCCCGGGAGAGAGCGCCGGGGGCGCCGGGCACGGCCCGGGAGAGAGCGCCGGGGGCGCCGGGCACGGCCCGGGAGAGAGCGCCGGGGGCGCCGGGCACGGCCCGGGAGAGAGCGCCGGGGGCGCCGGGCACGGCCCGGGAGAGAGCGCCGGGGGCGCCGGGCACGGCCCGGGAGAGAGCGCCGGGGGCGCCGGGCACGGCCCGGGAGAGAGCGCCGGGGGCGCCGGGCACGGCCCGGGAGAGAGCGCCGGGGGCGCCGGGCACGGCCCGGGAGAGAGCGCCGGGGGCGCCGGGCACGGCCCGGGAGAGAGCGCCGGGGGCGCCGGGCACGGCCCGGGAGAGAGCGCCGGGGGCGCCGGGCACGGCCCGGGAGAGAGCGCCGGGGACGCCGGGCACGGCCCGGGAGAGAGCGCCGGGGACGCCGGGCACGGCCCGGGAGAGAGCCCCGGGGGCGCCGGGCACGGCCCGGGAGAGAGCCCCGGGGACGCCGGGCACGGCCCGGGAGAGAGCCCCGGGGACGCCGGGCACGGCCCGGGAGAGAGCGCCAGGGGGCGCCCCGGGGGCCGCCGCGCCGTGTCCGCCAGGGGGCGCCGTCCGGAGGTGCCGGCACAGGCGGGTCCCGCACCCGCTCCGGGGAACCGGGCACGGACGGCACGGAACCGGGCACGGAACCGGGCACGGAACCGGGCACGGAACCGGGCACGGAACCGGGCACGGAACCGGGCACGGAACCGGGCACGGAACCGGCTCCCCCGACCCAGTACCTGCTCCGGGGAAGGTGCACAGCCCGGCACCAGCCCCCGCTCCCTGCGACCCAGCGCCTGCCCCACGGCAACACCGCCCGGCACAGCCCCGGCTCCCTGCTCCCGCCCCGGCTCCCGCCCCGGCTCCCCCGGCCGCAGCGGGCCCGTGCCCGGAGCCCCGGCGGGTCCCCCGCCCCGCGCCGGCCGAAGCGGAGCAGAGCGGCAGCGCCGGGCTCGAGCCCAGCGCCCGTCCCGGAGCGGCTCCTCCGGCCCGCGGCGAGCCCGGTGCCCGCCCCGGCCCCAGCCCCGCACCCTGCCCGCCCCGGAGCCCCGGCAGACACCGGCGGGAGCCGGAGCCGAATGCCCGGGCCCGGGTCCCGGTGCCGGCCCCACCTCAGCGCCCCGGGCTCGGCGCGGCGCTCCGAGCGGCGCTCCGGCGGCGTCCCGGGCTGAGCATCCTCTGCAGCGAGCGGCCCGGGCGCGGCTCCGCCGGCATTTATGGGCGGGGCTGGCGGGGCGGCACAGGTGCGAGGGGCGGGGCGGCACAGGTGCGAGGGGCGGGGCCGGCACAGGTGCACGGGCCCAGCGCGCCTGCGCGGGGCGGGGCCCAGGGGATTTAAGCCCCGGGATTCCGCTTGGGAGCCATTTGTCCCTCGGCGCTCGGAGCGGGAGGCTGCGCCGGCCGGAGCTCTATATCTCTTTTCCTCTGCATTTCTTTATCTCTACGTTTCTTTTCTTCTGCGTTTCTGTTTCTCTGCACCTCTCCTTTCTCCCCTCCCTTCCTCCCCTCCCCCACCCCCTACACCCTCCCCCCCCCTACCCCCCCCCTCCCTCTCCCCCCTAGCCCCCCCCTCCCTCCCCCCCCGGCCCGGTCCCCCCCATCCCTATCCCTATCCAGCCCTACCCTATTCCCTACACACCCCGACCCTGCCCTATCCTCCCATCCCCTCCCTATCCCCCCACACCCCGACCCTGCCCTATCCTCCCATCCCCTCCCTATCCCCCCCAACCCAACCCTGCCCTATCCCCCATCCCGCTCCCTATCCCCCCCAACCCAACCCTGCCCTATCCCCCATCCGCTCCCTATCCCCCCCAACCCAACCCTGCCCTATCCGCCATCCCCTCCCTCTTCCTTCCACCCTCCCGTCCCCGGCTCCCCCCTGCCCGCTCTCCCTGCTCCCCTTTCCCCCCAATTCCCCGCACCTGCTTTCAATCCTCTCCCTCCTTCCTGCACTCCTCCTTCCCCCAGCCCCGGCTCCTCCTGCCCCTCTCCACGATACCGTCCCCCCACACCTTGCTGCTCCTTCCCCCCAACCTGCCTTCAATGCGCCCCCTCCTTCCTCCCCCCTGCCTCCCCCAGCCCCCTCCGCTGCTGCCCTGCGGCCCCCCGACCCCTCCTTCTGTGCTCTGCCCGCTCTCTCCTCTCTCCCTTCCCCGTTCTTTCCGCAGGCCGCGGGGCTCGGGGTGCCGGCGAATAAAGCCCCGAGGGCCGGAGCCCGGCGCCCCAGCCCCGGCTGGAGTCCCCCCCACACGGGGCGGCCCCGCTCGGCGGACCCCCCATTCCGGTTCAACACACGGCCCCACAGCGCCGGGGATCCGGCTGTCCCGACATCACACACTGGGGGGGGGGGGTCGGGGGGTTCGGGGGGGGGGGTGGGGGGGGTCGGGGGGGGGGGTGGGGGGTTGGGGGGGTTTTGTGGGGGGGCCCCCTCATTAGGAGGGGGTCCCCTGGGGGGGGGGTAGGAAGGGCCCCCTCCGGGGGAGGGGGCCCCGGGGTGGGGCGGGGGGGCCCCCCGGGGGGTGGGGCCGGGAAGGGGGGGGGGGCGGGAGGGGGGGGGGAATTCCCCCCCCCTCCTGGCCCCGCCCCCCTCCCGGGCCCCTCCCCCCGGGGGAGCCCGGCCCCCGCCCCCCCGGGCCCCACCTCCCGGGGGACCGCGTCACGCGGGGGCCGGGGCCGGGGGGGGGGGGTGTCAGGTGCGGGAGGGGCCGGCCGGCCGTCTGTGTGTCCCTGTCTGTTACCAACGGCGCAGAGTGACGTACGTGACCCCCCCTCTGCCCCCCCCAACCCCCCCCCCCTCCCCCCGGGCCCCGTCCGGGGTGAGGTCCCCGGGAGGGGGCGGGGCCGGGCTCCCCCGGGGGGAGGGGCCCGGGGGAGGGGGCCGGGGCCAGGAGGGGGGGAATTTCCCCCCCCCCTCCCCCGCCCCCCCCCCATCCCCCGGCCCCCCCCCCCCCGGGGGCCCCCCCGCCCCCCCCCGGGGCCCCCTCCCCCGGAGGGGGCCCTCCCTACCCCCACCCCCCAGGGGACCCCCTCCTAATGAGGGGGCCCCCCAACCACCCCCCCACCCCCCCCAACCCCCCAACCTCCCCACCACCCACCCCCCCCACCCCCCCCCCATCCCACCCCCCCAACCCCCCCCCACCCCCCACACCCCCCCCCCGACCCCCCACCCCGAACCCCCCCCCACCCCCCCCCCCATGTGTGATGTCGGGACAGCCGGATCCCCGGCGCTGTGGCCGGGTTGAACCGGAAGGGGGGTCCCCCGAGCGGGGCCGCCCGGTGGGGGGGACTCCACCGGGGCTGGGGCCGGCTCGGCCTCGGGGCTTTATCGCCGGCACCCCACCCGCGGCTGCGGAAAGAACGGAAGGGAGAGAGGAGAGAGCGGGATGAGAGGGAGGGAGGGAAGGGAAAGGCCAGGTGGGGAAGAGGGACGCGGACACGGGAGGAAGGGGAACGAACGGGAGGCGGAAGGGACAGGAGAGGAAGGATGGGGGGGGGGGTTGGGGACAGGAGGGAAGGGTTCGAAGAAAAGAAGGGGAAACGGGAAAAGAGATGGATTAAGGAGAAGGAAGAGGGAATAGAGGAAGGAGAGGGAACGGAGAAGGAAGGAGAGGTACGGGATGGACGGAAGGAAGGGTGGGGGGCGGGTGGGGGACGGAGGGAGTTTCGGGGCACAGGAGGGGGAAGGGTAAAGAGGAAACGGGGAAAGAGGAGGATGAGGGGGGCAAGAGGGGAGCCGAACCCCGCGCTCACCGCGAGCCCCACGGCTCCCTCCACCCTGCTCCTACCGAGCAAATGCGACCGGCCATGCCGCCGTTAATCACCTCGGCCCCGCCCCGCCAGCCGCGCTGCCACCCGCACCGAGCCCGCCCGCCCCGCACACCTGAACCGAGTCCGGCCCCCACCTGAGCGGGCCCCCCCACCACCGGCCCCCCCACCGACCCCGCCCCGCCCACCGAGCCCCGGCCCGCCCACCTACCCCCCCCCCGCCCTGAACCCCGAGCCCCACACGACCGGGCCCCGCCCCCGGGCCCGACCCCGCCCGACCCGGGCCCCCCCCCGCACCGGCCCCCCGCCGACACCGGCCCGCCCCACCAACACCGGGGCCCCGCCCCCCCGAGCCCGGCTCCGCCCCACCGAGCACCGGCCCCCGCCCACCAGCCCGGGCCCCCCCACCACACCTGGTCCCCTCCCCCCCCACCCCCGGCCTGCCCCCCCACCACCCCCCCCCGGACCCCCGGCCTCCCCCGTCCCCCTGGCTCCCCCGGTTCCCCGCCCGGCCTCCCCGGAGGGCGCGGTCCCCGTCCCCGCGTTCCCCGGTTCCCCGCCCGTCCCCGGTCCCCCCCGGTCTCCCCCTTCCCGACCGGCTCCCCCCCCCGGTCCCGGTTACCCCCGTTCCCGCGACGATTCCCCGGTTCCCCCCGATCCCCCGCCCCGATCCCCGGGACCCCGATTCCCCGTCCCCCGGTTCCCCCCGGTTCCCCCGTTCACCCGCCCCGTTCCCCGTCACCCCATTACACGGTCCTCCCCCTACCCCCCTCTCCCGTCCCGTCCACCTCCCCGGTTCCCGTCAGCCCCCGCCCCCCCCCCCCAGGCCCAGGCCCCCAATCCCCGCCCCCCCCCCCCCCGGCCCCCCCCGCCCCCGCCCCCCCGGCCCCCCCCCCGGGCGCTACCCACCCCGCGCCCGCCCCATGCCCCCCCCCCCGCTCCCGACCCCCGCGCCCCAGCACCGCCCCCCGCCCACCCGAACCCCGACCCCCACCCACCCCCCGACCCCCCCGACCCCCACCCCGGGACGGACAGCCGATCCCCGGCCTGGGGCGGTTTGAACCGAATGGGGGATCCGCGCCGGCGAGGCCGACCCCGGGGGGATAAGATCCGGGGACGGGGCGGGCGCCGGCGCTCCGGCCACTACGGCTATCGCGAGACAACCGAACCCTGGCAGTCTGCAAGAACGGGGAAGGGAGAGAGGAGAGAGCGGGGATGAGAGGGGAGAGGAGGGGAAGGGAAAGGCCAGTGGGGGAAGAGGGACGCGGGACACGGGAGGGGAGAGGGGAACAGAACGGGAGAGCGGGAAGGGACAGGAGAGGAAGGAGTGGGGGGGCGGGTTGGGGACAGGAGGGAAGGGTTTCGGGAAGGGAGAAAGAAGGAATACCGGGAAAAGGAAGAATGGATATAAGGGGAGAAGGAAGGAGGGGAATACGAGGGGAAGGAAGGAGGGAATACGGGAGAAGGAAGGAGAGGTAGCGGGATAGGGACAGGAGAGGAAGGAGTGGGGGGGGCGGTTGGGGGACAGGAGGGAAGGTTTCGGGGCCACAGGGAGGGAGGAAAGGGGGATAAAGAAGGGGAATACGGGAGAAGGAAGGAGGAGTAGAGGGGGGCAAAGGAGGGGAGGCCGAAGGCCCCGCGCGTCACCCGCGGAGCCGCACAGGGAGCTCCGTCCGCAACCCTGCTCCAACCGAGCAAATGGCGACCGAGCCGATTCCCGGCCGTTAAATCACCTCGGCCCCGCCCCGCGCAGCCGCGCTGGGGCCCCGCGCACCTGAGCCCCGCCCGCCCCGCACACCTGAACCGAGTCCGGCCCGCACACCTGAGCCGGGCCCCCCCCACCGAGCACCGGGCCCCGCCCACCGAGCCCCCGGGCCCCGCCCACCGAGCCCCCGGGACCCCGCCCACCTGAGCCCCCGCCCGCCCCGCACACCTGAACCGAGTCCGGCCCGCCACACCTGAGCCGGGCCCCGCCCACCGGGCCCGAGCCCCGCCCACCGAGCCCGGGCCCCGCCCACCGAGCACCGGGCCACCGCCCGCCGAGCACCGGGGCTCCGCCCACCGAACACCGGGGCCCCGCCCGCCGAGCACCGGGGCCCGCCCCACCGAGCACCGGGCCCGCCCACCGAGCACCGGGGCCCCGCCCACCGACACCTGGTTTCCCCGCCTCCCCACCCCGGTTCCTCCGCCCCCCCACCGAGCCCCGGTTCCCCGGCCCGGCTCCCACCGTTTCCCCGTCCCCGCCCCGCGACCCGGTCCCCGGTTCCCCCGGTCCCCTGGTTCCCCCGGTTTCCCCGCCCCCCGTCCCCGAGTCCCCGGTTCCCCCGATCCCCGTTCCCCCGGTTCCCCGATTCCCCCCGGTTTCCCCCGGTTCCCCCGGTTTCCCCGTTCCCCGTTCCCCCGGTTCCCCGATTCCCCGGTTCCCCCGATTCCCCTGATTCCCCCGGTTCCCCCGGTTCCCCCGGTTCCCCTCCGTTCCCTCCCCCGGTTCCCCCGGTTCCCCCGGTTCCCCGTTCCCCCCCGGTTCCCCGTTCCCCGGTCCCCGTTCCCCCGGTCCCCGGTTCCCCGGTCCCCCGGTTCCCCGGTTCCCCGGTCCCCCGTTCCCCGGTTCCCCCGGTTCCCCCGTTCCCCGGTTCCCCGTTCCCCCCCCCGGTCCCGGGCTGGGGCCGCACCGGCGCTCGCCGCCCCGCCCCTCAGCCCGGGCTCGCCGCGGGCCGCAGGAGCCGCTCCGGGACGGGCGCGGGGCCCGAGCCCGGCGCTGCCGCTCCCGCTCCGGCTGCGGCCCCGCCGGGGCTCCGCGACCCCCCGGACCCCGCCGGGCCCCGCAGAGCCGGGGGGATTTGTTTGGATTTGGGATCCGGCCTGGGCAGATAATTGTCCTGGAGAAACCCCAGAAATAAAGGATACGGGGTCGGGGTACGGGGCGTCGGGGCGCGGGCAGTGTTCTGCTTTAAATTAAAAACACACGGGGAAAAATAAATCTGTGGGACAGCTCATTTCCAATCCCGGGCCGGCTTCTGTGTGCCCGGCTGTGATTCCAGCGGCTCCCACGGGCTTTTCGGCCAGTGGGACTCTAATGAAGTGCCAGGTGCTGAGCACGGCACAAAATAACGGGAAAGCTTTGGATGAGGCAGCGTCCCGAAGAGCTGGCAGTGCCCAGCACTCCTGGCTGGAATGCGGGGGTCCCAGCACAGCCCCTCCACAGTGTCCCCATGGAGCCGACACTGCCCAGCACTCCTGGCTGGAATGCGGGGGTCCCAGCACAGCCCCTCCACAGTGTCCCCATGGAGCCGACACTGCCCAGCACTCCTGGCTGGAATGCGGGGCTCCCAGCACAGCCCCTCCACAGTGTCCCCATGGAGCCGACACTGCCCAGCACTCCTGGCTGGATCTGGGGGAACCCCCCCCCTCGCACAGTGTCCTGGGTCTCTGGCACTGCCCACCCTCCCTGCCAGGGTTCGGGGGTTCCAGCAATCCCCAGCACATCCCGCTGCTTCCTCAAGTCCTCTTCAACCAGGATCATTTTTGGGCTGGGCGCACCCAAGCCCAGCGGAATTGGCTTTAACCAATTCTGGGGCTCTCCCCTCTCCCCTCCTCACCGAATTCCCGCGGCCAAAACCCAGCCCGAGCCGAGCTCCCCGTGCCCTCGGTCTCTCTGAGGAGCTGCACTTGGATTTCCCCATGCGGGGCAGGAGTTTTGTTCTCCTCATTGTGTACCTTGATTGCAGGAACCGCTTAAGAAATAATTCACAGAAATTCCGAGAGGGAAGAGACAACAGGGCAGAGCTGCCAGCTCCAACCACGGCTGCTCAAACCCCTGCTCTAGGATCTGCCTTAAAAACCCATGCAAAGGAACCAATCCGAACCACAGTGACACAGTTTTATTCTTTTTAATCGAGTCACAAATACGGCAGAATATAAAAGAACATTTTTAAACCCCAAACTCCTCTAGGAGATACACAGGGCAGGGCTGTGAGAAATTCCCAAACTGAGAACCGGGAGAACTGGGAGAAAAGACAAATCCAGGCTGAGATTCCTGGGAGATTGGTGCAGCTTCTGCCAGCCAGAGCAATCCTTGGTGTGAGCACACACCTGTGAATCCCAGGAACCTGCGATGGCACCAATGTCCTCCGGGCCTTTGCATTAAAAGCAGATTTCCAGAGAATTAATGACATACAGAAAATTAAATGGAAACGGAAAGGAGCAGCTCCCCCAGGACAGCAGCGTCCGAAAGAGAATAAGCAGAAAGAGCACGGACTGGGAGCATCCCAAGTCCCAAACCCCTCGGGTGGAATCCCACTCTGCTTGCTTTATAAATCCCCGGATAGAGCCGTGCCCGCGGCACATTCCCGGCAGAGCCGTGCCCGCGGCACATTCCCGACAGAGCCGTGCCGGGCACATTCCCGGCAAGCCGTGCCCGGCACATTCCCGACAGAGCCGTGCCCGCGGCACATTCCCGACAGAGCCGTGCCGCGGCACATTCCCGGACAGAGCCGTGCCCGCGCACATTCCCGGGCAGAGCCGTGCCCGCGGCACATTCCCGGGCAGAGCCGTGCCGCGGCACATTCCCGGGCAGAGCCGTGCCCGCGGCACATTCCCGGACAGAGCCGTGCCCGCGGCACATTCCCGGACAGAGCCGTGCCCGCGGCACATTCCGGCAGAGCCGTGCCCGCGGCACATTCCCGGCAGAGCCGTGCCCGCGGCACATTCCCGGGCAGAGCCGTGCCCGCGGCACATTCCCGGACAGAGCCGTGCCCGCGGCACATTCCCGGACAGAGCCGTGCCCGCGGCACATTCCCGGACAGAGCCGTGCCCGCGGCACATCCAGCAAGCCGTGCCGCGCACATCCCGGGCAGAGCCGTGCCCGCGGCACATTCCCGGGCAGAGCCGTGCCCGCGGCACATTCCCGGGCAGAGCCGTGCCCGCGGCACATTCCCGGCAGAGCCGTGCCCGCGGCACATTCCCGGCAGAGCCGTGCCCGCGGCACATCCCAGCAGAGCCGTGCCCGCGGCACATTCCCGGGCAGAGCCGTGCCCGCGGCACATTCCCGGGCAGAGCCGTGCCCGCGGCACATTCCCGGGCAGAGCCGTGCCCGCGGCACATCCCAGCAGAGCCGTGCCCGCGGCACATTCCGGCAGAGCCGTGCCCGCGGCACATTCCCGGGCTGGCACCGCAGGTGCCACCCGCCCGCTGCCCGCAGTTCCCGGAGTTCCCCGCCGGGACAGGAGCGCTCGGGACACGGGGCGGGCGCTCGGGAACAAAAGGAGTTTCCGGGCTTTAGCCTGACCCAGCAGCTGGGCCTGCGGGCGCTGTTACAGCCCCGGCAGAGGCCACCTTGTCCAGGGCACCGCTGCCAGAGGTCATTCCTGCAAAATCAGGGGGGAAAAGGGGTGAACCTTGGAGCTCCTGGAGTTAGCCAGGAGCTTTGCCAAAGGAGTGGAAGGAAAACCTCACATTATCGGCAGAAACAAAAAGAGAGGGTTAAAAACGCAACCCCTGTCCCCAGCTGCCTGGGAAGCTCCCAGTCCCCTCAGCAGCAAGAGAGGGAAATCACCTCGTGCCCAGGGACAATTGTCCCTCGTTCCCAGGGACAATGACACGAGGGTGTGGGGAGAGAGCGACAGAGACAGGAGAGGAACGGCAGCACCAGAGCTTTCCCAAGGAACGCCGGCCAGATCAACCTGCAGGACCTGTGGGAAACGTTTTGCAGCTGAGCTGTGAGCCCATCTACTCCTGCCTTCAGCCAGGGCCAGGAGCTGTCTGGATGGAAGGTCCCCTCTGCGCCATGGATGTGGCTTTTCCCTCACTGCCCCCGCAGTCTGTGGGGAGCTAAAGGAGAAGGGAAGGAATGAACAGGGAATAAAGTGTCCATAAATACAGCAGTTATGACCACATGCCCTCACCGAGCTCATACAACAAACAATATCCCAAGTTATTGTGATTAAAGTCCCACTTAGCTGGGAAAAACAAGAGGCAACATTCCTGGTCCCCACCTCCGAGACCTTCCCTCTGCAGCGCCTGTGAGCCTGGAGCCAGGACAAGGGGAATGGCTTCCCACGGACACAGGGCAGGGATAGGTGGGAGATTGGGAAGGAATTGTTCCTGTGAGGTGCTGAGGCCCTGGCCCAGGGTGCCCAGAGCAGCTGTGGCTGCCCCTGGCTCCCTGGTCAGCAGGAATTCTGTCCGTTGTGACCAAACTCGTGCAGTGAACACATCCAACAAGCTCCTTCCTGGGCAGTCACTAAGGAGACTCCAGAGACTGGGAACCACCTTAGTGCAGGACACCAAGCCTAGCCTTTCCCTCGAGAAGCAAAATGGGATAATGCCTGTCTGCTGAGGAGGAGAAGGAGCAGCTGAAGTGGCAGAGCCCGGGGCTGAGCATGGGGCAGGGCCGGGCAGCCCTGCCCCGTCCTTTGGGTCACCTGTGCCAGCAGCTCCTCCCACCCCACTGCACAGCAGTGCCCACCTCTGGCACTCCCAGAGCTCTCACCCCGCTGGCAGCAGGGAGCCTGGCAGCCCAGGCAGCAGGAGGAGCTGGAGGGAGGCACAGCAGAGTGGAGAGGGCTCTCCCCACAGCTCAGCTGATTGCTGCCACCCAAACCCAGCTCCTGCAGTAAAGCAATCCACAGTGTTTGCTCCTCCACTCTGCCACAGTCCACCTCAAACACCTCTGGATTTGGAGGATCAGTGGCCAGGGCAGCTCCGGGTGCCACAGGCAAGACCTTGGTGGGGACTTTTCCTTGTGGGCAATTTGCCAAGGGACCCTCCAAACACCATTCCTATTGTTTTCATTCATGGGACCAGCGGGATTCTCAACCCTGCAAGAGGCAGGAGCAACCATAACCCTGGCCTTTCCTCACTAGGACTTCCAAAATAAACCAATTTTTACAAGTCTGTTCAAATCACCTTCAAAGGCACTGATTTAACAGGGAGGGGATTCCACTCCTCCTGAAATTCACTGGGAATTAGAAATGGACGCAAAATAAAACTGAATGATTGCTGTGCCCGACATCACTTACTCTTCTCATCAGTCCACAACACCCCCACCGTGCGACAGAATAGAGAGAGAGCACACTCAGGATAGGTTAAACTGTGTTTCCTTTCCCTTTCCAGGCCAAACTAAGGAAGCACATCCAGAATCAACACACTTCGGAGCTGGTGCATCTCCTGTTTGGGCCCCTGGAACATCTTATTCCCAGGTCTCACAAGGAGAAGCAGCTTGAAGCCAACACAGGCAGCCCAGCACATCGGAATCATTCCACCCAATCAATAAAGCCTTACTGTGAATATTAAAACCTGGGCCTCCAGAGCTTTTTTATCAGGAATTACATCCTTGGATTTGTTAAATTCCTACTGTTATCTCTTCCCAACACTTCAGTGTTGAATTCCTAAAGCAAAACCAACCTGGACTTTTTACTTTTAAAGCCTGGCAGAAGTGCACCCCCTGCTACCCCGTCTCTGGTGCTCACTCCCTCAGACGCGGCTGGTTCCACACACGGCGCTGCCCTGCTGCCGGTCGCCGTTTCAGCAGCCCCGGGCACACGAACGCCACCCACAGGCTCGCCCTCCTCAGCCCAGCCCAGCCGGAGCGCTGCTGGCGGCGGGAGCTGTCCCTGCTGCCCCTGCCCGGCACCCGCTGCCTCCAGCGCCGGCGCCGCGCCCCTCACCTCCGGCGATCAGCAGCTGCCTCCCGCTCGGTGCTGCGGGCAGATCCCCGCGGGCGGGCCCGGCTCCGCTGGCCGCTCTCGCTCCGCCATCGCGGCTTCCCGCGGCCGCTCCGGGCAGGAGGAGAGGCGCGGCCGCCACAGAGGGGACCCCGCCGCCGGCCGCCATCTTTGGGAGTGCAAACGAGCCAATGACGGCACGCCGCCTTCCGTGTGATGTCACGCGACTTCCTGCGTGAGCCGCCATCTTTGGTACTGGCAGAAGTCACTTCCTGTGAGACGCCATTTTGTTGTGGTAAACGCAACTTCCTGTTCGTGCCGCCATATTGGGTATTGGCAGAGGTCGCTTCCGGATGAGACGCCATCTTTAGTGTGGCATAAAGTGACCACCGGGTTCTTTCCGCCATCTTTGGTACTGGCGGAAAACTGCCATGGAATTCAAGGAAGGGCCATCTCCAGGAGAGATGCTGGAGGGGGGAAGGCAGCGTGTGCGGCTCCGGCCGCTGCCCGGGTTCGATCCCCGCTCCCTCCTTCCACCGCGGCTCCCGCAGAGCTCCGGGGGCTGCTCGCGGTTCAGCCCGCCCGCCCTGACCGGGCACGGAGGCGATGGGCTCTGCCCAGCTCGGGTTTGTTTTGCAGCGCAGGCAAACCCGCCTCCAGCGCAGCTGTGTGTGCTGTGTGCTGCAGTTACTGGTGAAGCTGCGGCTTGCGGTCAGCGCCAGCGGCTGAGGGAGGTTTCTCAGGTGACATTCAGGTACCCCGGGCTGCACCCGTTCGTGTCCCGTGAATCGCCTCTTGCACAGCCCTTTGCAGACGCGCTCGGCCCGTCCCTGCCCTCCCGGCGGGGCCGGCAGCTGCCTGGGCCCTTCCACCGGGGAACGGACAGTGCGGGAGCAGCAGTGCCAGTGTCACCGCACAGCTCCGCTCCTGCCGGGAGCAGCAGTGCCAGTGTCACCGCACAGCTCCGCACAGCCCGTTCTGCCCCGTCAGCTCCTGCCGGGAGCAGCAGTGCCAGTGTCACCGCACAGCTCCGCTCCTGCCGGGAGCAGCAGTGCCAGTGTCACCGCACAGCTCCGCTCGGCCCGTTCTGTCCCGTCAGCTCCTGCCGGGAGCAGCAGTGCCAGTGTCACCGCACAGCTCCGCTCGGCCCGTTCTGTCCCGTCAGCTCCTGCCGGGAGCAGCAGTGCCAGTGTCACCGCACAGCTCCGCTCGGCCCGTTCTGTCCCGTCAGCTCCTGCCGGGAGCAGCAGTGCCAGTGTCACCGCACAGCTCCGCACAGCCCGTTCTGTCCCGTCAGCTCCTGCCGGGAGCAGCAGTGCCAGTGTCACCGCACAGCTCCGCACAGCCCGTTCTGCCCGTCAGCTCCTGCCGGGAGCAGCAGTGCCAGTGTCACCGCACAGCTCCGCACAGCCCGTTCTGTCCCGTCAGCTCCTGCCGGGAGCAGCAGTGCCAGTGTCACCGCACAGCTCGCTCGCCGTTCTGTCCGCACTCTGCGGGAGCAGCAGTGCCAGTGTCACCGCACAGCTCCGCCGGCCCGTTCTGTCCCGTCAGCTCCTGCCGGGAGCAGCAGTGCCAGTGTCACCGCACAGCTCCGCTCGCCCGTTCTGTCCCGTCAGCTCCTGCCGGGAGCAGCAGTGCCAGTGTCACCGCACAGCTCCGCTACAGGCCCGTTCTGTCCCGTCAGCTCCTGCCGGGAGCAGCAGTGCCAGTGTCACCGCACAGCTCCGCCGGCCCGTTCTGTCCCGTCAGCTCCTGCCGGGAGCAGCAGTGCCAGTGTCACCGCACAGCTCCGCACAGCCCGTTCTGTCCCGTCAGCTCCTGCCAGCCGCACCTTCCAACTACTGCGCGTTCTCCTGACGGCACCCTCCGGCCACCCCGGGAGCCTTGGCAGGAGCAGGACGCAAAAGAGCAGGCAGGGAACGGGATCATCCTCATCGTCACCCTTTTTTCCCAGTTTCACATCTTTCATCTCTGGCCCGCAATCAGGTTTTTCCTGTATCACAGCCAGACAGGCACTCAACAGTAATTCGCTCAGTTTTCCCTGAGCTTTTCAACACACAAATCCTTGTGGCAGTCCTTTAAATCCATGTGGAGGGATCCAAAGTTGCTTATGAACAACGATTCTTGGGCACCTCAAGTTTGAAACACATCCTTGGCATGGTAGAGTGAATTCAATGCAGCAATTCCCAGGTTAATGCCAAGCCCTGGGTTATTTTGGGATGCATTGCTCTTCATTTCCCACAATGGAGCAGATGCATGCAGACCCCCTTACACCCACTTATATCCACATATATCCATATTATAGACGCATATCCAAATGGATCCTTTGACAAATTTTGAAGTATTTTGTTAAGTTATTTTGCCTAAAATTCTTGACCAGCGTGACCCCAGTTGGCAGAATTCTCTCATAAATTGTCCCCTGGAAATTTCACTTCCCAGGCTCACCTCTGTGCCTCTCAGAGGGTCAGGGAGGTGCTTGCTGAACCTGGAAACCCAGGAATGGTGACAGTAACTGTGGGTGCCTCGGGCAGGAGCTTTGTTACCCTTTCCCAGGTCACCTCCTGGTGCTCCAGTGGGAAATTCATCCTGTGCCTGCCTCTTATGTCTGACTCTGAAGTGTTCTGCTTGCTGGACCCTGCAGATGTTTCATCTAGAAACCATTTGGATTCCTTTTAGATTAAAGAATACTTCACAATACTTCCCATTAAAGTCAGGTTTGGGGTTTTCCCCTTTAGGGAAAGTCTTCAAAAAAACTCCCATCCCTTAAACAGCTCAGCAGATGTTGTAAAACTGCCTCCATTCCAGTATTAAAGATGTTCCTTAAGTAGCTCTTGAAAATATAAAATGTAATCTATATTACACACTATAATGTTTACTGTAAAGAAAAAAGAAGAATTCAGCATTGTTTTTGTATTAGGTGAAATAATTTCAGTACATGAAATTATTTGGAAATGCTGTGTTGAAATGTTTGTTTTCACAATTGTTGAAACAGAACTTTTCTTCTTTATTGAAAGGTGGTATCTTTTTTTTTTTTTTTTCCCAAGAAATACAATTAGAGGATTTGTATCTGCAAAATGTTTATGTTTTGATGAACACCACACTGTGTAATTACAAAATCTGCTGGTTCAATCTGTTTTTGCATTGCCTTATGGGATGAGTGTGCCCTGCTCCAGAGCTGCAGGCACCTTGCAGATCCCCCACCATGTCAAACCTTCATGAATCCTGTTTTCCCCCTCAGATTTCTCAGCAGAGCCTGAGGCCCCTGAAGAGACACCTTATCAATAGAAAATGCTATTCATATCCATAAATCTCCAAACAAACTCTACCTCTGGGATCCAGAAATCTTGTGGGATGCTTTTGGCAGTTCTCAGCTCTCCAAATTCACTGGGGTTCATTCAATCCCCACAGGGTCCTGGAGAAAGAAGGGAATGAATAATCCTGGATCCAGTCTGAGGGCTACATTATATGTTGAATAATCACACAGCAAGTGAGGATGAAAGAGCCTATTGCAAACCAGCTCATTTGCTGAAAAAAAGGCAGCATCCTGTGAGAGGAGGAATTTGTGATCGTCTAATTAATATGTAATTATCCCTACACTCAAGGGGTCTGAGCCTCCAGTTTACTTCAAAAGGGAGTGAGAGGGGTAGAAGCAGGGGTGTGTAATCTGGGGGAATACACTGTCCAAGAAGTCAGGGATTATGTTAGGAAAACCAAAGGAAATGAACCTGGGGAAGGGTGCCAAAGGCAAAAGGGAGCACTTCCATAGATAAATGGCAAAAGGAATGTAATGTTAGGGAAAATGGGAGCTCACTAGCAAATGGGACAGGGCACCTGTGACACTGGAACAGACTGAGGCACTGAATCCACCTTTCCCCCAGTCTTGACGAGCAAGCCCAGCCTTCAGGAACCCCAGGTCCCTGAGAGCAGAGAGAAAGGCTGTAACACAGGAGATGCATAAATTTGATGTGTCAAGTGCATGTCAGTGTCTTCATTATACATTTGCAATAACATAACTAAGCTATCCTCTTGAAATTAATTCCATTGAACACTCTCTTAGAAATTTTAATGTACCCTGAAAAATGAAAAAGGAAACACAGTGACATATTCTTAAAGTAACGAATATAGCATTGAGGATTAAAAGCCATGGGATAAAAAAACATCTTTTGTTTCTTATGTGTACAGAGGGATGCAGTGAGGAGAACTGTAATAGCAGCTGGCTTTGCTGCCCCAGGGATGTTCAGCAAAGGATGCTCTCCAAAGACCCTCACTTTAGTGGTAAGAACTGTCAAGGAATTGTTGAGAAGTGGAGATGAGGAGGGCAGATAAAGGAAAAAACAAACAGGACTGTGCCTTGAGTGTTCAGATATACAGAGAAGGAAGGCAAAGCTTTGTGTGTGTAGAAACACTTTTTTTCCTTGCCTGTGGAGAAGGCCATGTTCCTGATGCTCCAGTTCAGGAAAAATGATGGACACAAGCTGAAAGTGATATGGGGAGAATGTGGAATAAAGATGGGGTGCTGGTGTGTGTAAACTGCAGAAAGAGTTGAAACATCACCAAAACTACGCTCATGGAGGCTGTACAAAAACTGGGAGAAGGACAGGGAAAAGGAAGAAGACACAGGCAAGAAGCTGTAAGAGACACAGGGGCAGCAGCAGAAATGAGGCAGCAGCGGGACAGCAGGGGTGAACACTGGATGCCCTGAGCGGGTGGGAACTGCAGGACACCGCGGGAATGAAAATGCCGACGGCAGAGGAGTGGGAAGAAATAGGAGAGACCGCGCCAATGCACACACCCCGCACCCCTGCAGCGACACCCAGAGCCCCTCAGGGACACCCAGAGCCCCTCAGGGACACCCACCGACCCTCAGGGACACCCAGAGCCCCTCAGGGACACCCACCGACCGTCAGTGACACCCAGAGCCCCTCAGGGACACCCAAAGCCCCTCAGTGACACCCACCGACCCTCAGGAACACCCACCGACCCTCAGGGAACACCAGAGCCCCTCAGGGACACCCACCGACCCTCAGGGACACCCACCGACCCTCAGGGACACCCAGAGCCCCTCAGGGACACCCACCGACCCTCAGGGACACCCACCGACCCTCAGGGACACCCACACCCCTCGGCAGCGCCCCTACCTCGCTCGGAACACCCTCAGGCGGACCCGGCCGTGTGCGCGCCCCCGCAGCGCCCGAGCGGGGCGCGCTCAGGGACCGCGCGGGGCGCGCACACAGACGGACGGACGGACAGACAGATGGACACACAGACAGACAGACACACAGAGAGACAGACGGACACACAGACAGACAGACAGACAGACAGACGGACACACAGACAGACACCTGTGTGCACGTGTGGCCATGTGTGTCCGCACCGAGAGGCACGGACACGCGGCCGGAGAGCGCCCACCCCCGCCCTGCAATGCCATGTCCCCGAATCACGGAATATGCCCTGAGCTGGAAGAGACCCACAAGGATCCCAAGGCCAATTCCCGGCTCTGCGCAAAGCCCTTCCCAACAATCCCACCCTGTACCTGCGAACGCTGTCCAAATGCTCCTGGAGCTCTGGCAGCCTCGGGGCCGTGCCCATTCCCTGGGGAGCCTGTTCAGAGCCCCACCACCCTCTGAGGGAAGAACCTTTCCCTGAAATCCACCCTAACGCTCTCCTGACACAGCTCCAGCCGTTCCCCGGCTCCTCGGTCACCAGCGAGCGGAGATCAGGGTTCGCTCCTCCGCCTCCCCTCACGAAGAAGCCGTAGATCGCGTGGATGAGCCGTAGACTGCAGACTCGCCCCGCGCTCCCCGCGCT
The DNA here is from genome assembly GCA_032173965.1 of Sitta carolinensis. NCBI lineage: Eukaryota > Metazoa > Chordata > Aves > Passeriformes > Sittidae > Sitta > Sitta carolinensis. The sequence goes on from JAVUNC010000030.1 coordinate 11,230,851, forward strand.
CCCCGCGCTCGCCGGCACGGGACGCGCGCCCGCCGCCCGCCGGCGCGGCCCCTTTAAATGCTAATGAGGCCGCGCGCTGACTGTGTTAAAACTTCGGCGGGGCCATTTTGGGGGCAGTAAGACCGAGCGCGGCCGAGCACCCATCAGCTCCGCCCGGCACCATGAGCGAGGCGCCGGAGACCAGCGCCGCCAGCCCCGCGCCCGCCGCGCCGCCCGTCTCGGCCGCGGCTGCCGCGCCGCCCGCCGCCCCGGACGCCGCTCCCAAGAGCGCCGCCGCGCCGGGGGCGGCTGTTGCTGAGGCAGCCCCCGCCGCCGCTGCCGCTACAACCGCGGCGGCTCAGTCGGCGAAGAAAGTGCTGGGTGAGTACCGGGCCCCGCTCCCAACTTGGCGGCGCACCTGCACCGGGGCAGGGGGGCCGCCCGCGGCCCGGGCCGGCGCTCCCCCCTCCCAGCCGTGAGTCAGGCCGGGCCAACGGCGCCTCCCGCGCGGGGCCGGGGCCGGCGGGAGCGCGGGCCTCGGGCCGGGAGAGCCCGTGCGGGAGAGGCGAGCGGCGGGGCTCGGGCCGGGAGCCCGTGCGGGAGAGCGAGCGCGGCTCGGGCCGGGAGCCCGTGCGGGAGGAGCGAGCGCGGCTCGGGCCGGGAGCCCGTGCGGGTCTCCTCGGACCGTGCGGGACAGCGAGCGCGGCTCGGCCCGCCTCCCGGGCACCTGCCCGCCGGCATCTCCCCGGGCAGGGTGCTGCTGGAAAACCACGTGTGCCTCTCCGTAATGTTGAGGTCTTGGCTCAGCTTTGCTATCCGTGAAGAATACTGCTTTAGTAGCGCTTCTAGGTTTAGTGGAGTTTGTTTGTGTTGAGGGTTTTTGGAGGGGCGGGGTTCAGGCTCTGCTATCAGTAAGAAGGCAGACGAAATGCCGTGTTGCCGTTTCTCTGCTCAAGCTCGGTGCATAGCAAGTGTGACTCTTTTTCACTGTGGTTCAATAGGATCAACCTGTTGAAAAAGACGGGACTTCGATGTACATGCTACTGCCGATAGGGGTGTACTGTTTCTAACTGTAACTTCCGAAGGTTTGGTAAAGGCAAAGTTGAACCTGACTTAAAGTGTAGAGTCCCAAATTTCCTTAAGAATACACAAGACCTTCTCTTCTGAAGGGGAGGACTGAGGTCTTGCTGCAAGAAAATAAAGGTTTCTGGAGTGGAGTTAGGAGGAATTCTAGCAAAACAGAGATAGCATGCACAGCTTGTATGATTCTTTTTTTTCCTCCCATTACCTCATTTGTCAGTAATTAGTACACAGGAATCAGCATATCTATATCTGCTGGTTTATCTGGCTGCCTCTTGCCTTAATGTGGCTTGTTTCATTCCTGGTAATGTTTTTACCTTGTTCACCGATTCCTATTGCTTGGAGAGAAGGGGTGGTGGGAACTGGAGGTAGAAGTGCCTTGCCTGAAGTAGCACGAAAATGAAAACCATCGTGGTGATGGTTTTACAAAATGGCCTTATTGCTAGGCAGGCTTTTTATTAGGAATGGTGAGGAAAATGGTCACTGTAAATGCTAATTGAAAATGGACTTATGTTAAAGTCCACCTCAAATGTCCCTGTTAATGGTCACCTGTGTAGTTATGTTCATTTAAGCTTTCTTTTACAAAGATCCCATTAGAAGCAAAGTCTTGCTTGGGGCATCCAAATGTCTGACTTCTAGGAATATGAACTCAACTTTCTTTTTTCTCCTGGTCACAGGAAGCTTTGGCTCTCCTTGTTAAAAAGCTATTTGGTCATGGGTAGGAGTGGCTGATGATTGTTTCCTCTGATAGCATCAGAGTACAGCATCTTGTAGAAATATGTGGGCTTCCACTTGCTGGTGGGATGTACGTCAGCACATCAACTGTGACTCATCAGTTTAACTGATTATTGTGTTTTCTTCTGGGCTTGTCCTCCTCCTTGCCAGACTTCCCTGCTCAGGCTTCCCAGTGACCATGCCATGGATGTTCAGTGTCATGCTGTTGGCTGAGATTCTTTTGGCCCACAGTGATACTTAGGGGAGACTGTAGATGTCTGCAGGGAGTAGTGTTTCTTTAGCACACTGTCTTAGGGGGAATTTGTTGGTGTCTCCCCCTGGAACAATGTTGTTTTTAAACATGCTTCTCCACTTAGCAGCAGCCAACTGGCCACAGAGTGAGTTTTGACTGCCTCTCCTTCCTCAGCCTCTTGACTCCTCTGAGGGTTTTTGTCATGCTTCCTTAGGCTTCTTCCTAATCTGGTTCAAGTAGGCTAACAAATTCCAAAGCTGTTTTGCATGGGAGGGAAAGGCTGATGTTGAGGGAAGCAGTGGTACTGGCATTGTTTCTCAAAGCAGGCTGAAACCTGCAGGTACTGTTGGCACTGCTTCTGTGTTCCCCCTCCTGCTGACACGTCCACAGAGCTCTTGTGGTAGCAGGAAGCCTCTGTATGTGGTGATGTCTCTATGAAACTAAACCCAAGAGCACAGCTGTAAATACTGGTGCTGAACACTGTTTACTGAACCAGTGTTGGGCACTGAAACAATGTTTTTCTGTTCCAGTAAACAAGAATTCTTGGGAATGTATGTTTGTGCTAGGCAGAGTTCTTTTTTCTAGGTAATATCTCAGTCATGTTAAGACTTCACTGCTTCTAAATAACAACGTTTTCTACTAAACAGTGTATTAAAGGACACCAAAAACTTCACTTCTAAAAGGGCAATGAGAAAGAGCATTGACAGTACCAGCAGCAGTGCTGTAGTGCACTGCTGTTGTCAGAGGTTTTTACTTGAGGGGTGTGTGAGAATGGCAAGACTCCTTGAGACCAAAGGTCTGGCTGGCTCCATCATCTCCTTGTGAATATTTAGAAAAGAATACAGGTGTAGAGTAGATGAAGGTAACAATTTAGAGTGTGCTCTTGCCTCTGGCAGGGTGGCTTGGACTTCTAAACTGGAGACTCTCTCGTCTGTTTTCCTTTTAATTGCCTCTTGTGTTCCTGCCACCCCCAAAACGTGTACTTGAGGTTTTTAGCAAGCAGTCTGTAGGTGACTAGGCCCTTTTCAGGTAAATACTGCACAGATTTCTTAGGTAGTTTTAATCAAGCTGTGTTAACAAGTAACAGCTCTTAAATTCTAGAGGCTAAAACTCTGCTTTAACTAGAGGTTTGAAAAGTACAAGTTTGTGGTGTCCATCCAGTTGCTGTGAGGTAAGGAGGGGCTGAACTGCCTCCTCCATCACTGTCGAGTTCCTCCTACACATTCCTATAAGTTGGAGAAACAGGTTTTGCCGGGTCCTATAAGACACTGCAGTGTGGCTTCTAAGTAGATGCTGTTTTACTGTCGAGACAGGAGCTTGCCTTGATCCTGAAAGTCATGGAAAGTGAAGTTGGGTTGCTTTGTAACTAAGCGATCACAGATCATCTTAGCAGTAGGAGTACTAAAAAAAAGAAGACATCTTGTGGGGTCTCACTTGGTTAATGTGATGCTGACAATGCAAGAAGGAGCTTTTAGCTCTTCCAGAATAAGGATGCCTTTCCACTTGAGAGGGTTGCACAGTATTTGGTGCTGCTTCTTTGGGCAGTTCTGGTTTCCAGGGAAGAAAGAAGGGTAACTGTAAGTGAAAGGCAGGAATTTCAAACAGCTTCCTTCAGCTAGGTTTCATGTCTAGCTACTAACCTAAAGAGAAATGATGAATGGCAGCAGAATTTTCAGCTTTGCTGCCCATTTCTGGGATAAGAAATAAAAAAGGGATGGATAGTCAGTTCTGGAAATAGAGCTAGGTTTTGTGCTGTGTGGTAAGCCCTTGGCTGAAGAACAGTGTGTTAAAGCCCTTCATCTTGTTACTGCATTAGAATGAACTGAACTGGGAGATGAAAACACACTTTGAGTGTTTAGGGAACAGGGTAAGTCTTGTTGCAACTTCATATGCAATTATAGAAGTATTTATATACCATCATTGTACTTTCTTATATTTTAGATTAACTTATTTAATTTTCTTTCTAGCCACCAAAGTTCTTGGCACAGTCAAGTGGTTCAATGTCAGAAATGGATATGGCTTTATCAACAGGTATGTTGAAATTCTGATAGTTGTATTTATGCTGTTCTAAGACTTGTAGCACACACAATAGGCCTTGTGTTACTAATTGCAGCAGAGACCTCAGAACCTGACAGATCCTTGCATTTGATAGTCAGCTTAGGCCAGGCACTCAGCAAACTCTTTCTTAAACACCTCAGCTCACAATCAAAGGTTTTATGTATGGGGAGAAAACAGAAAGGGTCCAGACTGCTTGTACCCATGCTCCCAATTTACTGGAGGAAACTCTGGCTTTTACAGCTGAAGTATCTTTGGGGTTGAGGGGCTTAAATGTCTTGTGTGCTTTTTTGAGGAATGCAACTGCTGCATGCTGAACACTTGTCTTCCCAAAAACATACCTAGCAAGTTATTTCACTCTGCAAGTCCTTGAGCTGTTACACATCAGGTAGATTTGGGTGAGTTGGAGGGTGCAGAAAGGGGCAGAAGACCCCACATTCATGGATCTGAAGCCAGTCATGGTGTGGTATTTATCTCAGTCTCTGGAGGTTATTATCCAGTTATACTTAAGCTTAGAAGATAAGTTTTAATTAGGAAGTCCTCTTAAAACGTGTAATAGTAGTTGATGTAAGAGCCTTCACCTGGTTGTGGAGTAATGATGTGTTAGCTTTGTTCCTAAGCTGGAGTCTACTGTTGCTTCAATCCAGAACAACAAATTTGGGATTATGCATTATCTTCACAAATTCTTTGACCCACCTCTTCTGTTTGCTGAGAAGGAATTGAGTGAACAGATGGCAGGGCTTAGGCTCTCTCTTATTGTGTGGGAACACAGATTTAAAGTCTCAGACTTATCTTTGTGTTTTGCATGTGGAAGCCTGAACTGTCTGGCCTAACCCAGAAAACCTCACGTTCATGTCTGGGTCTTCCTCCTGTGGACTCTCCTAACACCTCCTGTGCCTGGTTGCTTTGAGTTTCACTGAAAGGAGATCTCTGTTAACAGCTGTGGCCAGTCCTGTTGATAGTCTTGTTTGACCTCTGAGGTAACAGCTCAGGTTGCAGTCCCTCTGAAAGTGTTTTTGGGGAGTTAGAGTAGTGAAAAACAAGCAGTCCAGTCATCAACTCTGCCCTGCATAAAAAGAAAACACTGAATGTTTGCCAGAAGATTACAGAGAACCTCCCCCATCTTCTCATGCTTCTGAAGGCCTGGGAGTCCTTTCTGCTCTCAAGTGAATGACCATAGAAGTTCAGAGCAGGGTTTTGGTAGCAAGGCTTAGACAGAATGTATGGAATTCAAGGCATCTGCTACAGCCTGAGAGAAGGACGGTTTCACTTGAAAAGTCAGGAATTTCTAGTTAGGTCTCTTTAGCCTAAACTCTTCTAAGTTCTCACTTTTTTTTCCACAGAAATGATACCAAAGAAGATGTGTTTGTTCATCAGGTAAGACCCAGTAATTGTGCTGAGAGTTGTGTACTCTGACAGGTTTCTAATGCAGCTCCCTGCAACAGCTACCCAACCTTGTCCTGGCTTCTCCTTAGAATATTTTCTGCAGATAACGTGAGTGGATGTGTATGTTGAAATTTTCAGGGAGAAATATTAGGTTGTTTTTCTTCTCTCTGAAGGGCCAGGTATTTTAACCCTTCTTAACCCTTTTTTTGTCTGCTCTAATTTGAACACTAAAGGTGTTTTTTTCTTTGGTGTGGTTTTTGTTTGGTGAGATGACTCCTCTCAATGTCTTGCTACTGTTGTCTGTCCTTCCCCCTTTTTCCTCATGCTCCTTGTCCCTTTTGTTTCTTCCTACCCTCTTCACTTGCAGGTCTGTTCTGTCTGCCCTCCCTGGTATTGGAGAGAAAGTGATCTAGTCTGGCTCTTGACCAGCCTGGGTTGCCATCAGCTGTTTGTGCACAAGGCAGCTGCTCTTAGGCAGGAGAGGAGGAAGGCTGTGTGCCAAGTGTGCCCAAGCAGAGAGAGCCTGCCCAGCAGCTTGTTATTGGTTAACTTTCCTTGAGCTGTCAGGAGGCTGTTCTAAGTTTATACTGTGACTCTCAGGTTGCAGGCAAATAATGGCAAGATAGAGGATGCTGTCTCCATGCTGATGTCAACTGATTAGCTGGCTTAGATCTGGTTTTGCATCACTCACCAGACACTGCAGTCCTGTCCCTAGAGTTAGTTCCATTTAAAGTGTCTGCTGGCTCATGTGGTCTTTGAAGGCATGATCTTTCTCTGTGGTGTAAGTGACAGTATTTCTGTCAAATGTAGCCAGGAAGTTTGTTCCCAGAGCTGGTCGCTGGGAATGAGGATATGTGCATATATCCTTAGCTGATGAGTCAACGCTGAGAGTTCGTTTAGTTCTTGTGTCTGGATGACTAAGGAGTGGTAACTGTGGTAACAGTGGTAACTGTTTCTCTGGGTCATAGGGTGTACACTCATTATCTGAACCTGGCTGATGCTGGAAGGGGACAAATCTAGTGCCTGTTTTGAGAGAAAATGATGTTAGGAAGTGTGCACAGTACACGTTCCTGGTTCAGCTGGTGGGCTTGAGAGCAAGAGCTGTCATTGCACATACTGATTTTTGATGGTCATTTTCCTTCCTTAGCAGCTCTGCTGTGGGCATGCTGACACATCTTCGGTCTGATGGGATTGTGTCCAGAGGAGGGTGGGAACAGTTCTGGTAGAGAAACATGTTCTGGATAGGCAGCACTGCCTTAAAGACAAATGAGGTTTCCTTGATACTTGAGACAATATCTTGGAAAATGGCTGTTTTGGTGATTACAGGTAACATGGATCAGTGTTGTTCTGCTTGGAAGGCTGCCAGCTGAGACCCAAATGGAAAACTAGTGTAATCTGTGCTGTTTTGTCTCCTTCACCTGTAGAGAAGATTATTCCCCTAAATGCAAACTGGTGTGTGTGTGAAGAGGGTGGGCACTTCCCATCTCGTGTGGCTGAAGTCCTTCTGGGGTGAGCAGACCTGGCTATGTTTCAGGAGTAGCACATCGTGTGGGGACCTGCATGGTGTGAACACTCTTGGCAGGCTGAGCATGGCAGAGGAGGTGATTCCAGTGCTGCTCTGGCTCGGCTGCAGTCGGGGCTTCCTCCTCCTGTCCAGGGATGTGCTCACTCCCAGAGCCCGTTCTGGCCAGAGCTCCTGACGGGGCCGGCCAGCGAGGGAGGCAAATCCATGCTGTGAGCAAACATCCTGCTTCAAGCTGCCTCGCACTGCCAGTGCCTGCTCTGCCCCTCCCTCCCTCGTGGCAGGGAGGGGCTGGATTACACTCCTAATCCCTTCAGAATAAGGCTGACCTAGTTGAATAGAGGCAGCTTCTCCCTGCATGCATCGGCACCGGCAGGGAAAGGGCCGATCTCATGATTGCAATGGGGGTTAGTGCTCGGTGTCTGCCTATTGGATGCTATTTATAACTAGTACAGATTAAAATGCTTTTCTTTTTAGGGCATGCATGGCTTGCTTTGAGTTAACCCTTTGTCTTGCGGGGCCCCAGGCAGTGTTTTTGGGAAGGGCAGTTCTTCACCTTGTCTGGTTGGTTGGTGCAAGGTGCTGTCCAGGGCACTGTGTCAGTCAGCTGCAGATGCTGTGAGCAGAGGGGATCCGTCTGCCTCCTGGGCTGCAGTCTTGCAATTTAGCAGTAGGAAATGTGTCAGCAGCCAGAGCAGTTACATTTAATTAGGTAGAGTTTAAATCTGAGCTGTGAGGAGGAGTTAATCTCTCTTGCTCTTCACTTCACTGGATTGTGTTGGTTATGCACAGTCTGAAGTGCCTGCACCATCAATCTGTGTAACAAATCTTGGCTGTTACTGGGACCTTGCTGAATGTGCTGATGATGTGATGTGAGCCACAGGGAAAGAACTCTTTCAAACAAGAACCTGAACTAGCTCTGGAGGCTCTTCTGGCTGCCTGTTCATCAGTGTTCTGCCTGGGAAAGGAAAGGCTTTGTTGTTGAGTGTTGTCTTTTAATATGAAACATCTGTCTTCTGAATCAGAGAAGCTGGAGCCTGCAGGATGCTGGTAAACAGTAACAGGGAGAATAGTGCTCTCTCCCCTCTGGATACACAGAGTAAAAGTCTTTTCACCAAGCTTAGAGCTTAGGCTTGTTAGAGGCTTATTTCAGCGATGTTGATCTGCAGCTGAAGTAGTAAAGCTGTGTAGTTTCTGTTTGGATTTCTAGGATTTACTCGAAGTTGTCCTGATTGCCTTTATAAAACAAGCTCCAGCCTACTGCAGCCTCTACCTCCTGTTGGCAATTGCAGATCAGGATTCTTGAAGTTTCTGCTCATAAAGCTCGGAACATGACATGTGGAATACTGTTGCTTTTGTCTTCCGTTATGCTTTTTGAAGGACATTTGAGGAGCTTCAGCAATCTTAAGTGTGCCTTCTGCTGAAAAGAAATTTGTTAGTCCTTTCTTCTGCCCTTACAAGGAAGGGGAGGGAGTTTGAAATTTGTCACATGCAAAGCACAAGTCTTAGGAGTTTTAGTCAGTTGTTTCAGTACAAATAGTACTAAATCATTAACTTTGCTGTGGATTAAGAGTTTTAGTAGTAGTATATAACAGTTCTGGAAGAGCAAACACTTCTATCTGATTTTTAGAAATGGGACAGTTACACTAAAAGGTCAGCAGAAAGCAAACAAAGTTGTTTGATATAATTGTGGAGTCTCTGCTTGCTGAAGAATTCCCAAAGGAATTGACTTGAACAGCTCATTCTGTTTCCGTGTTAAAAAAAACCCAAACCTTTTTGATAATAATACTGTGTGCATTCTTGCATCCTTCCTTAAGCTGTTCAGGGATGCTGCAGGATATAGGGAAAGGTATGGCTAGAAGGATGTGCTGGTCTGTTGCCTGAAACACAAAGGAGATTGTTTTCAGCAGCAAGGAAAATAGGTTGCCTAGACTAGTCAAGATGAGCTTTAAACTGAATAAATTTTTCCTTCAGTTGGAAATGTTTTGGGGCTGTTGCTGATTAAATATTGTTGCTATGCAAAGGTAACAGCTCCACTGATGGTCATTCTGGAGTTTTTCTGGAACTGCAGACAGATAGGATAACTGGCTCTTGTTTCTGCCCTACATCCCATTTCTTAAGCTGGATTTATGCCCTGTGTTTTCATGTGTGTTTCTGTCTGCTGGCTCTGCACCTCCCTCCTTCCTGCTAACTAAAGGTTCCCACATCAGGAAACTTATTGTGAATTGGTCTTCAATAATCTAACGCAAGATAATAATCTTTCAGTAAGAGAATAGCTATTGGATTGGTTTGTACAATGCATGCCTTGGTCCTTTTCTTCCAGTTTGTGAAGCCTTGCCTAATGAACAGACCATAGGTTTGTCTTGCTAATCACCTTTTGTGGAGTCCTAGAAATACTCCACAGAGTATGAGCAAGATATTTGTAGCTGACAAAATCGCTTCAGGAGGCTTGAGTGTTTCCTGTGAGTTTGAGGAGGTGTACAACTGGCTTTGAGCCAAAGCCATGTTATTTTTATATAACAATAACAGTATCATTATTCATAGCTATTATTGTAGTACTTTGGGGTTTCTGTCCAGGAGATGGCTGAGATTGCATTTGTCTGTTCTGCTACTATTCCTGTGTTATTCACAGACTCACCTAATATTTGTGGTCTAAGTGCTGAGATAAAATGCTAATTTGCTACACCAGGGTTACAGTAATTTTCTAGCTACTATGTCTTGCTGTGATACCATGTAGCATGTAGTTAATGCTTCTACAGAAATGCTCTGGGTCTTGGGTTCTCTTCAGGTGGCTTGCAGCTCTCCTAATGACTGCAGGCAGGGGTCAGTCACACTTGCTGCTAGAGCTGCCTTGGTACAGCTTGGAGGGGATCAGACACTGAATATGAACTTGTTCATGCAGAGATTTGTAATAATTTCCATATTCAGTGTACTGGACAGAGCAGATCGTGGGACAGCAGCTGGTTTATAAACTCATAAATAGTGGGAAAAGAGGAGACCTTGAACTGAGTTTTGGTGGGCCTGTGAAATAAGAGACATCTGTATATTTGAAATACCTTAGTGTGGTGACTGCTCTGGTGTGCAGAGTTGAAATTGTAGCAGGGAAATACTGCCCTTCCCTCACCTGTGGGGCTATGAATGTGTGAGATAAGTAACATAAAATAATATATTTTATGCATCTTCCTTTCCAGACGGCAATAAAGAAAAACAATCCCCGGAAGTACCTGCGCAGCGTTGGTGATGGGGAGACTGTCGAATTTGATGTGGTCGAGGGAGAGAAGGTGAGAGCTGATGGAGCCTTGGGGTGTGGTCCAACAGAGCTAACATCACACCCATCCTGAGCTGTGTCTGTCTGATGTGCTAATCACTGGGTTGGTGCCATTCCTACAGCTTTTCTGGGGGAAATCCTGGCTTTTACAGGCTTCATTAAGGCATATTTCTAGGTATGTATCAGAAGTACTAGGAAACTGCATCCTAGTGTTTCTAGAATCTGCAGTTGTTACTTGAGAGAACATTTGAAGCCTACAGCCTCCCTAGTAATTATTAACTGTGGCCTATATTGTCCTGAACAATTTTTCTTGCAATCCAGTAGCTTAATAACTGTAAGAACTTTCAATTTCCTTAGGCTTCTACTTTCCTGAACACTTTTGGAGGGTTTTTTTTTGTCTCAGTCAGTTCCGTCTTGCTTCCTCCTCTGAACTTAGCCCCTTGGATAGGATTTCAGTATCCAACTCATGATGATTTCTCTTGGTTAAGGGGTTGGGAATAACAACCCTCCTTTTGCCCTGTGTGGCAGAAAGGAATCACTGTAGCTTGGAACTTAGAGAAAAAAAAAAGCCTCTTTCCTGTTTCATCTTCTCCCTATAGCTGGTTGTTCTTGTCTCACACCACCCTGGCTGCCTTTCTTTTGTCCTTTCAGGGTGCAGAAGCGGCTAATGTCACTGGTCCAAACGGGGTCCCCGTGGAAGGCAGCCGCTACGCTGCGGACCGGCGCCGCTATCGGCGCGGCTACTTCGGCCGCCGCCGGGGCCCACCTCGGAGTGTGAGTTCCATTGCCCTGGGGTTTCACGGGATTTCCCACCCAAAACTGCCAGGGCTGTTTCTCACCTGTCTGGAGCACTTCTGACCGTGCAACATAGGCCTAATCCACTTTCAAGAAGTGGTTGTACTAGAACAGATTGGTGTTGCAAAGTGGCTAAGTGCTATAAAGCTGCCATAAACTGAGCAGTGTTAATTTTTTGAGTTCTGAGTCTCTCAATTAAAGCTCTACTGCTGTCAAATATTACCTGTTCCTACTATCTATCTAGATCCTTGGAATATTTAGTTATCCTGATCTCTTATACGTGAGAGAGCATCGCAGATAACTATGGGGTTTTTAATTGTGTATGGTTGTGGTGATTAAAATGGCTGTGCAGAATGGGAAGGATACCTGTCAAAGTTAAGGTGGACTGCTAAGGGCTGTCAGGAGGCTACAGCTTTTGCTTCCTACTGAATCAGATGCAGAAGATGCACTTCTCTTTCTAGCTATCTTGTTAAATGCCTTCTTTTAAAGGGAAGAATAATACACGTGGAACTGTAAGTCACCTAACATTTTATAAAACAGACATTACTGATGGCTGGCATTTAAAACACGAACTACAAACAAAAATCAAACCAGAAAAAACACCACCCAAACCAACATGCAGCTTTATCAATTAACAACTAAAGGGGCAAGATAACTACTGTGTCTCTGAAAGGTTGAAAAGACTGTGTAGAAAGAGTGTTTGATGTGAGGTAATAGAGCTTTTCTATCTTAAAGTTTCTTGATGTTTTTGTGGGGGTTCCCTATGGAATGGGGCTTTGTGTAGAATGTGGTCTGTGGCAAGTTTCTGTGCAATGTCTTTATCTTTCCAAATACAGAATTGTCCTGATCAATAGCTGCCTCTCCATAATTTGTGCATTTCATGTAGTGAAATGCACTTAATATGCATCAGAGAGGATGTTTCTAAGAACAGCTGCTTAGTCTGTGAGGGGCAGGGCAGCACTGATGGCTCTTGTTTTGTCCTCATTTTAACTTTGCTCAAATTTAAGCCTTTTGAGAATCTGCTGCTTTTTACCCAACATGCTGGGGTTTCTGTGCTGATACACTGAATTTGCATTCAGGGTCATGGCTAGTAGACTGTGTGTCAAATACAACACTTCCATTTTCTTTTGGTAACAGGGTGGTGAGGGAGAAATCAAGGATGGGGTCACAGAAGGAGGACAACTTCAGCAAGTGCACAGGAATCCTACCTACCGTCCCCGCTATCGCAGGTCTGTGCAGTTCCCCTGCTCACTCACTCAGATGCTTTTGTGTTCTGTACAGGCTTCCAAGTGTGGGAACCCTCATGCAAATGGTAGGGACAGGGAGAAACATTTTAATTACTTGAAAAAATTTGTTTTGTTTGCTTGTATGTTCAGAATCGTAATGGCCCAGAAAGGGCAAAGAATTCTTAGCATCCCATTGCCTCTCACAACTGAGAGCATACTGAAGTGAGTTGCAGTGTCCATGTCCTCCCGGCTGAACACTCATACTTTCCTGGACAAGTCATAACCCAAATCCTTCATCTGGGACCCTGCTGGGGGTGCTGGTGGGTGAAAACTCTGTGAGCTGGTGAATGTGGAGTTGCAGCCCAGAAAGCCCCCCGTGTCCTGGGCTGCAGCAGAAGCAGCACGGCCAGCAGGCTGAGGGGAGTGACTGCTCACTGCTTGAGTGGGGCTTATAAGAAAGATAGAAATAAACTTTTTACCAGGGCCTGTTGTGTTAGCATGAGGGGTAATGGTTTTAAACTAAAAGAGAATTAGAATAAATAGAAGGAAGACTTTTTTTTTTTTTTTTTTTTAACTAAGAGTGTGGTAGAACATGGAACAGGTTGCCCAGAGAGGTGGTAGATGCCCCTTCCATGGTCAGGTTGGATGGGGCAGTGAGCAACCTGATCTAGTTGGAGGGGGTTGGACAAATGACCTTTAAAGGTCCTCAAGGAGCTGGTTTGTCTGCCATTCACTCAGTTGCCCCTTGCTGTATTGTCCTTGTTTATCAAGTAGCTTATGAAGTCAAATTCCATCATTAAATTTAGCGATGAACTATGAAAATTAAGTAATCCCCATTTTTTCACGTGCACGTCTGTTCAAAAACAAAAAGTAAAAGGTGAATAGCAGTGCAAGAGCAGCAACAAGCTGAATTTGATAGGATAACAAGATTGTTCTTGATTGTAATGATTTGCCTGTTCCATGCACAATGGAGCCATCCTTTTAGAGTCTGGGCCTAAATCCACAAGCCTTCCACCTCTGCGTTGAGCTTTTCTGATTATGAGTATTCATGTTCCATTTGGCTCTTATCTAGGACCATGGGAAAGGAATACCACTGATGCTTGCTGCTTGTTGGCATCCAAGCTGAATTAATCTAATTCCTGAAAGTCTTCATTAGTTTTGGGCAGTCAGAGATAGCACCGTAGCAAGTCCAGTGAGGCTTTTGCACGTCATTTGGTTGAATCACAGGCTGAGTAACTTGTCCATGACTAATGGAAACTTGTGATTTTCTGATGCAATTTTCCTATGAGAGGACTGATACATCCTATCAGTGCACAATGCTTCTGTTTGAGTTTACAGGTACTGCTTTTATTTACAGACACTAAATCCAGCGACACTGGCACTTCTGTTAGGTTCCTTTAGAAAAGCTAAATTGATTTTTAGGACTGTGGATTTGCTAATGCGAACTGGATCTTGGCTGTGCTTTGACAGTTTATAAACATTGTTTATACTAGAAATGAGGTGAAATGTTCTTGTGTACATCAAGAACGTGGACTTGATAGCTTAGTGTTAATGAGGTCCAGCTCACCCGTGATAGGTGCTTTTGCTAATTAGTAAAGAGGGGCAACATGAGGCAAAGAGCAGAGATCCAGGAATGGTTTGCAGGTAGAAGTGAGGAGGACTGCAAGGACTGCACCACTAATTAATGGGCTGGTCTGTAGCCATGCCAAAGGTAACTCAGCATCCTCAGTCTGTGTGGCTTGTTTCTTCTGCTAGTCAGCAATTCAGAGGGGCTAACTGCATCTTCATTGCAAGGTAGAGAGCAGAATATGGTGCTGTAGCTTCAGCAGTGAAGAGACACCCACATTCCTTGTCTCTCCTTGCCAGCCAAACCCCGGAGGGATGGTTTGCTAGCACTCAAAACTGTTGAGGATGCCACTTGGTTACGGGAGCCTTTGCTGGGCTAAAATTTCTGTAGTTTAACCCTTCTTGGTCTTCTTCCCTGCTTAACACCTCTTTCTGCCTCCTCAGAGGGCCCCCTCGCCCACTCCCTGCCCCGCGCCTGGGGAGGCTGAGAACAAGGAGAACCATCACGAGGCCAGCGCCATGGGCCAGCAGCCGCTGCGCCGTGGCTACCGGCGCCCCTACAACTACCGGCGGCGGCCCCGCCCGGCCAGCGTGCCGGCCCCGGAGGGCAAAGAGGTACGGAGGGCACCCAGCCCGGGCAGCGGGTGGGAACAGAACTGCTTGCTGGCCTTGCAGTGCCTCAAGGGAAAGGTGAGGCAAGGCTGCGGAAAGGAGTGACAGCACAAAGGGGAATGGCTTCTCACTGACAGAGCTGGGCTTGGTGGGATAGCGGGAAAGGAGTTTTTCCATGGGAGGACAGTGAGGCACTGGCACAGGTTGCCCCATCCCTGGAAGAGTTCAAGGCCAGGCTGGATGGGGCTCTGAGCAACCTGGGCTAGTGGAAGGTGTCCCTGACATGGCAGAGGGTTGGAATGAGGTGATCTTCAAGGTCCCCTTCCAACCCAAACCATTTTATGATTGTATGTAGCAGACGTTTTAATGGGGTGAATGCCCAAGACCTTCTGCCCTGTATGAATTTTTAATAAATGTATTCATATGCTGGATAAGTCTGATGACCAAATCTGATAGACTGATTTCCTTGCCTGCTTTTTCTGACCCTCTTGAAGAATAATCACCTTATCTTAAAAGGAACCGGCAGTGGGATAGGGATTGCTTCTGGATACTTCTTAATTGGGGTCAGACTGTAACAACGGTTTTTGAAGTGGAAACAGTTGTGTTTTCCTGCTTCCACAAACCTGAACTCTGTATGTAGCATGAGGGATGGATTTGAAAGCTCTACATCCATTTCCTGAACTGTTTGAACCAGATAATTTCAGGAAACTGTTTGCAAATACAAATGCTACTTAAATGAGGAAAGTTTTGTCATTCAATGTCTACTTCAGGTGTTCCCTGACAGAATCTGCTGTGTAACACTCAATTACAAGAAATACACTAAAATTTAATAGTTTCTGGTGATTCATTTTTGATTGTTTAAAAACCTGCATAACGCTGGCTGTACCACTAAAGAGAGGAGGGGTGTGGAGGTCAGCCTTTGCCTATAATAAGAGTTTGTTGTATCTCAGACAAAGGCAACTGAAACACCTGCTGAAAATCCTGCTCCAGTGACAGAGCAGAGTGGTGCTGAGTAATGTCCGGCTCCCCAGGCACTTTTACCATCGCTCAGGTAAGGAATATGAACAGCTCCTATTTTCCAGGGGAGGCAGAGTGTGTGCTTCTAGGATTCTGGCCACAGCCCCTTATGTCTGCCTTGATATTTGTGATAACTTCTGAGAGTGCTGTAGAGGCCAAGCAAGATGCTGCTTTTTCTTTTCTTTCTTCCCTCTGCCTCTGTATTTGTCACAAAGTAAGTTTTGCTTCATAATTGATTTCTTTTTTTCCAGGATCTCTCTGGCCTTTAGAGTAATAGCATCTGCTGATGAGTTGGGGGTTTTTTGGTTTTTTTCTTCTTTTTAAGAAGATCCTGATTATGGAAAGGATAAACCAGTTATGTTTATCCTGCCTGTTATAACTCTTTTCATTTGACATATTTATTGAGAAAGTGAAACTTAAACTGCTTTTTTTTTTTTTTTTTAACATTTGGCTCTTCAACAGGTGTCCTAAAGTACAACTTAAAAGTAACACCAAAGAAACACACAAGCAATAAATTGTCAACAGTGATGATGAAAGCAAAGATTTGAAATACCAAAATGTAAAAGAAAACTTACCAGCAGCTGAGATCCAGGGAACGCCTACAAGCTAGATGCATGAAGTGAGAAAGAGAGCGAGATGCAGAAAGAACAACCTCCCTAGTTTCAACAGCAACTGTGGGGCTTTTTGGTTTTTGGGGTTTTTTCCCCTAGAATTTCACTGTTTTGCTAGTATTGATTTTTTTCAATTTTTCTTTTGGTATCAAACCGAAAAGGAAAAAAAACCAACCAAAGAACTAAAATTAAAATAAAATGCTTTTTTTATTGGATGCTGGTGCTAAACCTCCCAAGTGTGAGTTTTTTTTTTCTGTGCCAGTCCTGTTCTCTGCAGGATGTGGGGAGGACAAACTTCCGCTTTCCTTGTTAAGATCTATTTGAAACTGCAGCATGGGTGACGTTCCTCACAAATAAAAGTGATTTCAACTACCAAAAAAATCTGGTTTAGTGTGTTTTTTCATGTTTGCTTTTAAAATGATTCATTCTTCTAGTGTTGTTGCTTCAGCATTTATATGTGAAGGAGGGCTGCCTCTTTGCTGTGTCTTGCTGGGTGATACCTGAGCATGGTTAGGTGGATATACTTTAATACAAAACATCTTCTGCAAAGAAATCACTGAACAGAGCTACAGCTAACACTGTTCCCTCTGTTCCTCTGGCTCTAGTGATGTTTAATGTTTGGGTTATCCTGTTACTGTCTTGTGGAAGGAGTTTGGGGATGTGGAGTGAGTTCCTGGAATGGTTTTTTCCTCATCTGTTTTGCTAAGCTTTTGTGTTCTGTAAACAGTAGAATCCAAGTCTTGAGACTGCTCAAGGACACTGGTGTAGTAACTACTACTTTACCCAAGCTTCTGTTCTGAATTGTGTTTGACTGGCTTCTCCACTCTTTCTTATTTCAAACCAGTAAAATCTCTGTACCTGTGCTGTCTCCTGTTAATGAGCACAGTACTGAGCTGTCTTCAGTGGTTTTTTAATGTTCCTCCCTGAAACTTGGCTGTCTTCCAGGTGTTATCAGTCTGCTTCCAGCTGTTGAATATGGGTGCATATCTTGTGTCCTTCATTGTCTCATCCAGCATTTCTCACATTCCTGCCTTGTGGTTGCCATTACCCAAACCTTTGATAAGTATATTTGTTTCTCAAACAAATATTCCTGTTACTCTTCAGGAATTAAACAGAGAGTGCAGGGGCATAGTTGTACTTGAAAGCCCTTTGCTTCCAGCTTCTGGGAAGGTGAGGAGGGGCACTGGCACTCTGTTGCCTTTGCCTTGGGGAGAAGGAGGGTGGGAAAAGGCTTAGTGGTGCTCCAGTTGCACTGCTTACAGCTGACTGAACTGAGGGATTAGGAACCTCTCAATGAGTTGTGAAGTGAAAGACACAGCCTTGGTTGAGGAAGAAATCTTTACTTGAAGATGAAGAAATACTTGTTTTGATACAAAAAAAATGCACGAAGGTGAGGAAAATATAAGTAATGATAACTCTTAGGAATTCTTGAGCAGGATAAGTCTTATTAGGCTTAAATTTTGTTCCAAACTAAACGTGCAGACACATTGGGGAGGGCTTGATAATTTTACCATAACAAGCAGATGCAAGATATTCATAAATACTGAAATATTACTGCAGAACTTGTAATAAGTACTTGAACTGCTTTCAAATGGTGTTTTTTACCTTAAGATATTTGACAGGCTAAAGAGAATTTTCTTAATCTCTGCAAAAATATAGGAGCTCCATGGCATGGTCTGATAAGGTCAAGATGCCTGAGTGGATGTGCCAGATGTTCCCAATTGTTTTACACTGGAGGGAAGGGCACAGTTTCAACCATCAGAATTTCCATTAGAATTATGCAGGAGGCTTTGTATAATTCTCATCTGTTTTTGGTAAGAAACTGTTAATGGAAACTCCAAAAGAGAGTATTGAGAGTATTTATGGCTCCCCTTGATGACTCTTGGATAGGTTACCCTGGGGCATCAGCGTCCTGAGTTGCCAAGAGGTGCAGTGCCGAACTCAGAGCACTCTGAGTCTGTTCTGCTGTGCCCTGGATGGTGAAAGCATTGCAGCTCACACACCACACCACAGCTGACCCTTCACAGAAAAGGGGTGCTGGGGAGTGAAGAGCTGGCTGCAGCCCAGCCTGCGTGGTACAGTTGGGTGAGCACTAGATGGGGCTGTTACTCCACCTATTTTTTTCTGGATATTCATGGATGCACCCTGTGACAGGAAATAAAGGTGTTGCAATGTGGGCTATCTGGGCTCTGCTGCAGGCTTGTGAGGGGCTGAAATAGGGTAGATGGTGAGTGATAACCCAATAAATAAATAAAGGGAAAAAATACCGAAGTAAGAGTATAAATATCTTGCTGTATAGTTTTTTCTAGGAATAAGCACTGCTGCCTAGCCTTAACTTTCCTCTCATCATCATCACATAACTGAAGAAAGTCTGGGGGAGAAGTGAAGATGGGAAAGTGAAGTGTAGAGTTCCAAGTTTGTTCTTACCATTTATACCTCTAGAAATACTTGGTGCCATTAAAAAAAAAGTTTAATTGCTTACATCTCTTTTATTTCAGTGGATAAACATTCAGTCTGAATTTAGATCAACCAATCTCAAACACATACACAGCCTAAAAATTAGTAAACTTTCAGGGATCATTTAGATGTGATTTAAATCATTAAATCCCTCTTCAGAGGACATGGAGTTGCTCTCACTTGGTACATGGTTCTTACTTTCTAGTTAAAAAAGACTGATTTTAGTAAGAGGGAAGATCCTTAAACCTTATTGCACTGACTTTCATCTCTGATAAATTACTCATTTGTGTATATAAGCACAAGCCAAGAGGTGCTGCTCTTAATCCACATCCTAGGAAAGTTATTTATTTTTATCCTTTTCTAATATTGCACAGTATGAACATATGGAGAGCTGTTTGATAACATGGTTAGTTTGGTTTCTGCAGCAATGCCACCACACGCACTGCAGTCTATAATAGTAAATACTTTTATTTCATATCACCTTCAAAGGATTTGAAAGGAACAATCTTTCTGCAGAAACCAGTTCAAAGAAATGGTTCAAAATCGAATGGAGGAAGATGAAACAACTATAGATGATCTATCTAAACAATCAAACTATGTGATTGAACACCTAGGTGATAATCCTAAATAAAACTAACTCAATCTATCTGCAGATCTATTCTAATCTAGAATTTCATCTGTGTTTCACTGGGTAAAATAAGCAGTTTTCTTTGAAAGGCATGGGCTGGTGCAACGCCACTGTGCTGGTCCCTCTACAACACCCCTGCTCCCCATGCCCAGTTTGTCCAGGTCTCAAGAATTCCAGTTCTGTTGACCATGGAGTGAGTACGATCTTCCAGGAAAAGGACAGAGGGTGTGTCAAGTGTGAGTGCAAACACTACAGGGTTTACCGATGGGCGTCATGCAAATATACACACTGCTGCCTTTTACCCTCAACTATACACATATATCTGTAATCTTATTAAAATACATTCACAAGTAAGTAGTTCTTAGCAAGAGGAAAGCCAATCCATTTTCCACAGCTGGGAGAAGGAAGGCCCTAAGTGATTTTCGAAGGGCTGTCATTCTGCCCGCATGAAAATTCCAATTTATTCCTCTTTTTGCCCTTCACCTCTAGATTCCAGTAGCACCTCTTGCCATTTCTTCTCCAGCTGCTCTTTGCACATCAGGTAGGCATCCTCCAAGTGCTGCAGGGCGCTGTGCAGGTCGGGGCTGCTCTGGATGGCTATGATGTCGAAGGCCATCCACGTTATATGAGCTGCAAACACAACAGCTATTATTATTTTCTGGCCAGGAAAAAGCAATGGCTAATTCAATAAGTAAATTTAATTAATTAAATTAACGGCTATCAGTTCAGATCTCAGAGAAGGCTGGCAAATAAAATGGAAACTGTCTATGGTAATACTCAAGATTAAATAGACTGTTCAGTATTACTGCTTTATAAATAGCTCTAAGTAGTTCATAATGGAAGTACACTGATGTAAATAACAAACCAGGGATGGACCTTTCACCTAAAAATGGCAACAAAACAGGTAATCAAATGGAAAGGGTCAAGAGTGTTTTAAAATATATGAATATTATATAAGGAGTCCCTGCAGACGGTTACAGCTTGTGTTAGGTGATGAAGAGTAAGATCGAGGAGACTGCAACAAAGGGATTAAATATTTTAAGGACAATTTAAGTAATGAAATTGATCTTGAAAAAATCAATAATTTAAATAATTAAATTGATTTTGAAATAATATCTGATAAAGCTGAGCAAATAGTTTTAGTACTTATGTACTAAATTTATGGACTTATGTACGTTTACATCCTTTCTCTTTTATTTTACCAAGAATTCACTATAGTACACTGACCTGAGAGGTGATATGTATCCATTTTTCAGAATTAAGTCTCATTTTACATACTATATTTTAATAATTGTACATTAAACACTTTAGTAGTATTTTTATTTTTAACCAACACTGATCTAAGCACCCATCACCTACTGATTTTTAATTGAGAGCCATTTGTACCACCTAAATTATGTGTATCTTTTTCACAATTAAGAACACAAGGGCATTAGTTGAAAATGATTGTTTTAATTGCATTTTTTATTACACAGAAGTTTACAGAACAAATATAAAAAATAAATCTTGAGTACAAAAATCCATATAATTCTTGATAAAGACCTGTTAGTTCTTCCATTTTCTCCAGTAATTCCTCCATGTCCCTTTCAAAGTTCTCCACCTTCTTTCCCCTGTCATCATAGTTTCCTTCCTGAGAGTCTGTTTCAGCCATCTATAAGGAAACCAGGAATTTCCTACTTTATTTTACTCTAAAGTGAGTTGATTTTCACAGCTGAGACAAAGTAACCTTGCAATAAAAATAAAAGCATATACATTTTAGATTTGCTAAACAGATGTGAATTCAGCAAGAATCTGACTTTAAGGCTACCTGTATGCTGCATTTTATTTGTGATCCGTTTTGAAATTAAGTAGAATTAGCTCAAATATGATGTGCTTGTGCAAAATAAAGGTTTTTGGTATCAGTAATCCAAGATCATTGTGTCAAACCCTTCACTAGCAAGCTTCATTACCCTGTTAAAATTGTCTGCCAGCTTCTCTCCCAAATACTCTGACCCAGGGCAACTCCTAATTTTCAAAATTAGCTGTAAAATCCCCGTTTGTAACCAGTATTGATTTCACAATTGCAGGCTCCAGCCAGATGAAGTACAAGCCCTAAGTTCTGTCTCCATAGGGGCAGATAAGTGATTATGATTCCCTAACCTCTGCTTAGCTGTAGGGAGTGAAATTCTAGGCTGTAGAAATGCTTGGGGGAAAATAGACTCCGCCAAAAATGTGACACAAAGTATCGCCTTTAATTTCCCTTTCTGAAAACCTTCAATGGATGGGGCAGAACTGTGAAAAGGAGACAGAGGCGCCTCGGTGGAGTGACTTTATACACGACATCGCGTAGTTTTTTCTATGATTTCTCAGACTCAGTGGGTGTGTGTATTCTCCGGGTTTTATTGCCGATACATGCGGGAGGAACGCGAAGGGTGCTTTGTAATGACTTTACAGCATTTTAAAAAACCCCCGCTGGTGTTCCAAACCATCGCCACCGTTTGGCTGTTCCAAGGGTTGTCGCTTGGTACACACGAGGATAGGAAAACCGAGCTTAACCGGGCAGCCCTTGGGGCCCGAGCCCGGTGCTGTCCCACACCGCGGGCACTCTGCGGCCGCAGCCAGGGCCGGGCCCCGGGGCCCGCTGATAAAGCCGAGCTTACCCGGGCAGCCCCCGGAGCCCTTGGTGCCCGAGCCCGGTGCTGTCCCACACCGCGGGCACCCTGCGGCCGTCGGTGCCCGCTGATAAAGCCGAGCTTACCCGGGCAGCCCCCGGAGCCCTTGGTGCCCGAGCCCGGTGCTGTCCCACACCGCGGGCACCGTGCGGCCGCAGCCAGGGCCGGGCCCCGGGGCCGCGGATCAAACCGAGCTTACCCGGGCAGCCCTTGGGGCCCGAGCCCGGTGCCGTCCCACACCGCGGGCACCGTGCGGCCGCAGCCAGGGCCGGGCCCCGGGGCCGCGCACCGCCGCGCCCTCACGGCCGGAGCGGGCGGGCGCGGGCACCAAGCGGCGCGCGGCGGGCGGGCGGGCACGGTTGATTCTGTGTTTCACGGACAGCGGCGCCCGGGCCAGCGCGCGGCCCGGGGGGCGTCCCGGCAGCGTGCGCCGGCCGGCCCTCGGCTCCAGCGCCGCCGCGGAATCACAGAATCACCGTCAACATCATCGAGTCCAGCGCATGTCGACACCTCTACTGAACCATGGCACCCAGTGCCACAGCCAGTCTTTTCTTAAACACATCCAGGGATGGCGACTCCACCACCTCCCTGCGCAGATCATTGCAGTACTTTATTACTCTTCCCGTATAAATCTTTTTCCTGACATCCAGCTGTATTTCCCTTGGTGCAGTCTCAGACTGTGCCCCTTGTTCTGTCAGTGCTGCTGGAGACAGAGCCCAACCCCAGCTGAGCACAGCCCCTTGCAGGAGCTGTAGAGTGCCAAGGTCACCCCTGAGTCTCCTTTTCTCCAGCTGAACCCCCCCAGCTCCCCCAGCCGTTCCTCTCAGGGTTTGTGTCCCAGCCCCTCTCCAGCCCCGTTCCCTCTGGACGTGTCCAAGTGTCTCCACCTCCTTCCCAAACTGAGGGACAGGACTGGGCACAGCCCTCGAGGGGTGACCCCACCAGTGCCCAGTACAGGGCACAGTGACCTCCTGCTCCTGCTGGCCACTCCATTCCTGATCCAGGCCAGGGCCAGTGGCCTCCCTGGCCCCCAGGGCACAGAGCTGGTGGTGTCCAGCTCTGCCCAGCACCCCAGGGCCCTTTCCCTGGGCACTGCCCGGCCACACCGACCCCAGCCTGTAACACTGCAGGGGTTATTGTGGCCAAAATGCAGGACCTGGCACTTGGACTTACTATAAACCTCATCTTTCCAACCCTGCCCATCCATCCAACCGAGCCGTGTGTGTGGTTTGGCTGATGAAGATCGATGCCTAATCATTCGGTCATTTCAGTTTTTTACTTTATTTCTTTTCATTTTAAATAACAAATACTGCAGGGCTGAACTGAAAATCACAATAGAATTGCCATTAAAAAAAAACAAAACAGGCTTGTAATTTTTCTTGATTAAGGAAACCTGCTATCTTGAGAGGCAAAGCTCATGAGGCAGAGCAGAGGCTTGGGATAATGCTGGGAGATTTTCTTTCACTTTTAGATCATCCCTGTGCTGTGACATGTTGTGCTTATCTGCAGAAACTACATCAAGGGTATTTTTCCCAGAAGAGTGCTGCCCTTCATCTGCATGGGCCCTTCCCCAGCCACATCTTGCTCTTTCTCACAGTTTGTTATTACCAACAATCCTTGGTTGGCTCTGCAGCCATCTGGCTGTTGTTTTTTGAGACTTAGTCCCTTATTTTCTGAGTTTCTACACCTCTGTGGGCTTAAGTTGACTAAAAGACCAGTCACAGTCTATCACCTGTAAGCCACAGTTTTAAATCTTATATTAGAATGTGAAAATAAGTCAAGAAGTTTACTGCTTAGTCCCAGAACCCATCCTGAGGCTGTGGTGCAGCAGCTATTTGTGGTTAGGATGGTTTCTAGGTGTACTCTAGTGGTGTTAAAGAGGATGGTTATGTTAATACAACTGCCAGTCTGATGCCTTTCAGTGTGCTTAATCACAAGGAAAAAGCAGAGCAGGACAGAGGATGTTTAACAGGCAGTGTTTTCTTTGTGTATGCACATACAATACAAGGCATAGCAGGAAAAGTCTGTTTTTCACAGGACAATAGATGACTTCTGTCACGTCACTAGACAGGGGAAGGCTTGTTGAGGAATGAGGAGGATTAAATAAGCTGAAGCCTGAACTCTCAAGCATTAAAATGTCTTATCCAACCAGTCAGACTGGGAGCACAACAGAGACACTGGTGGGGGAAATGAAAAGCTGCAACCATTGCTGCTTTTGCATATGTTTACCCTGAATATTTACCCTGTGCCTTTTACACTCTTCCACAGCAGGGAAGGTGTAGAAACTGAAATGAGGAGGAAGATTTCCAGTTGTCATTTTTAAACAGGAATCTGGATCGGTTTTCCTCCAGGTGCCCTTGAGGAAGGTGCCTGTGGAATGTAACTCGTTTCAGTAAGGAACTCATTTAAATGAGGAACTGTTATTTGCATTTTACCTACTATTTAATGGAGAATGAGGTACAGGACAGATCCCCTGCTCCTTCATGGAGAAAATACTACAGAGTCAATACAAGTTAGTACCAGAAGGAAAGGAAAGCTGAAACCAGAGTCTAAGCCTACATTCTGCAGCTGTAGTGATCTTTCTAATTCAAGAAAATTTTCAGTCTAGAAGATGTCTCTCCTGTTTTCTCAGGGGATAAAAATCCATATCACAGGACTATTTCACTGGTATTATTTTGCCCACTCCTGCCAGTGTCTGTAGAGAGATCAAGCAATGAAATAATCACACCTGGTTTTCACCATTTTGTACACACGGGTAAATGCCAGCTAGAATAATAATACTAAGGAGGTCACTCTAAAATTGTCTTTTGATACCAAAATGTATTGATTGTGCCACAGCTAAAATTTTTCCCACAACAACATAATTATATGCAGTGACAAAATGTTAACAGGAGTAGGTGAGTTTGGCTAAAACAGTTGGCAGAGATCACATCATCTGCTGCATCTTCCCCAAGCCACCTGCCTCAAGTAGCTGACTCTGAAATGAAGTTTGTCTCTCAACAAGTAGTCTCAGGTTGTTTACTCTTGAAATGCAATTTCCTCTCACTCCTATGAAGTAGATATGCAAATAATCATGTGTAGACTCGTAACCAGGACTCAGGGATGTGAAACTCTCAACACAAGATTTATCAGAGATAGGGGAGGGCAGGCCAACAGCTGTGACTTGTGTACATGGATTGGTTGGGAAGAAAGTCCCTGGAACTGAAATGCAGAGGTGAGATGAAGATCACACCCCACGGCTGCTGAGAACACCAGCAGAGCACAATGGAGACCCCAAGGGCATCATAGCAGGAAAAGGTCACAGGGAAGTTCAGGAATATTGTCTGGTGTGGTTGTGCAACTCAGAGTGGTGTGAGGAAAGGGCAAAGGAAAGCCAAATTTTCCAAAGTTCTGGCAGAAGGCATGGACAGCCCGAGCAGGAGGGACAGCAAGGGGCAAGGCAGAATGTGACAAACCCAGTGTTTCTGCTGTCTGCTGTAGCATGTTTTGATATTATGAACCTTTTCTCTCTTTCTTCATTTGCAGACTGTGTTCCTGATGGAAGGCTTTTTCAGCCTCTGCAGTCCTGGGGGTTTTGTACAGATTTTCTGTTCCAAGAGCCCATTCTTCCTAAACATGAACCTGTAACCAGCAGGGTATGAATTCTGTTTATTACATAACCTGTGCCTGCTGATCTGTGCTGCTCTGCCTTCCAAACCCTGCTGCAGGTGCCTGCCCGAGGGCTCTTTGCTGTCTCTAGTCAGAAGCCAGGCAGACCCGTTCTGCAAGTGTGTGCCCTCCTGTCAGCTGCGCCTTGGACATCCCCGCCGAGACAGCTGAGGAGACCTAGAGCAGCAAAGAACCGAAGCTGGGCGGGACTGGAGTAGAAAAATCCGTGAGGAGGAACTTAGTCATAAGAATTACAACCGTACCAAGGTAATCGGCGTTACTGGGAGTGGCCTCGCGAACTGGGAACCGGCAGCAGGAGAGCGTCAGGAAAAGACAACCGCAGGGCAAGAGGAGTGGTGTCATTGAGGTAAGGGAGAGAAAGCACTCCTGCAAGATCAACCCGTGAATATTTATGTCTTAAAAGACTTTTATTAGCATAAATGTGTCCGGAATTAGAAGGTAGCTGTGCTGTACATCTGTGTATGCTTGCATGTGCTTACTGCTTGTAGCGAAGCTACTTAAGAGTTGTTTCTGTGGTCATAATGGTGTTGGGGTTTGAGGGAAAAATAAAAGAGGGATGTCCTCTGCACGCTGGCTGATTTGAATGAAATAGCTCACAGGCATTTTTTAGAGAGGAAGAAATTAACAAAGTAATTAAGTTTCTTGTAAAATTAGTCTCAGTTCACTGAAACAGGGTGATGCTATGCATATGTGTGTAAATATGTCCAGTCTTCAATTAAGTAATAATTGCCTAGGGTTAATTCAAAACTAATTACCATTTTACTCCCATCGCTGTTGCTTGATTGTAAGGTAGTGAACTCTAACCCAAAGTGGTGCAAATACCTAGATTTTCCTGTGTTTATCTGTGTGTGTATGAGCAACTCATTAAATTACAAACAAAATCTGTGTTAAATCCACCAAGAAACACCCAGAACTTGGGAAACTGAAGCTAAAGTTGTCCACACAGCTTCAGGTGGCTGTGAATTTATGAAATGAATTATGAATTTATGAAAGCAGCTTTATGTTGGATTTCTTAAATCATGAAGCAAAAATGTGATGTCATGCAGTATTTTTATCATACAGTAGGTTTTTCACAACAAGAGCTATATGTGTGTGTGGTCCTTTGAAACAAAAATCCTTCATTCTTCTCATGTTCTGTCATAGCTTTTGCTGTCACAGTTTTTAGGAATTTCTGTATTTGTACTGAGGTTTGATACAGGCTTAATACAGACAGCTACCAGCAAAATCAGAGCTCAGTCAGCAGGGAGATGTTTTCAGAAGCAGGATATGATTTTGCTTTCATAAAAGGAAACCATATGTGATAGTGTACTGTTGAAAGTTCAGGCCCTAGACTTTTAATAGCCTGCTCATTAAGGGCTTCTGCTTAAAATATTCCTCAGGGGTTTTTTATCATGTTAACTCATTTTGCACATTACCTGTGAGGAATTACTTTTGGTGGCCTTAATTCAGTGGGAATGTTCAAGATATGTGTTATTTTCCAGAAGCTATAGTAGGCCATGTCTGCATTAGAAAAAATATTTTTGTCTTAATCTCTATTCAGCTTCTGTACTATTTCACACTTCTCTACTTAGATTTCCTTGTGCAGCACAAATAAATTATTTTTTTGTGGATGATCTGAGTTTAAGCAAAACCTAGCACTGTGAAAAACTTGCAGATCTCCACTGAAATGGTGCCAGTTAGAACTAACATTTTTAGCATGAAAGCACAGCAGCACTGAGTCCTCCTGACTCATTTCTCAGTGCAGTAGTGACTGTTAACTTTGCCTGTTTTTTCTGCTGTATTGAAAAGGAGCCAAGTTTCCTCTAAGTAACCACCTGCTCAAACAGCAGCATGGGCCTCATTATTTGATTTTTTATTTTTTATGGTCTAGCTCTTCAAAAGTGGTCAGTCTAATTTACTTCCACTCCCTTAATATGCTTCTGTAGCAGCTAGCCTAGGTTTGATATTCAATTATTGCTTCTCATTTTGGACCAAGAGAAAATCTTGTGTCTTTGTGTGTGATTTTTGAAACACTTTGTTTTCCTACAGGCTGTTATAGCTACCAGCTGTTTCAAAAATGAGTTGTGCTACTAAATCTTTATAGCTGAGACAGTGTTACAGCAAGCCACATTGTATTATTTTGAATTCTTGCTCACAAGGACAGAATTCCCATTCTGCACAGCTGAAGATGCTGCTTGGTGACCCACAGGTGCCTTGCAGTGAGAGCTGGGGTGAGATGACTCCAAGGCCATGGAAACCTTGCAAAGATGTCATGGTCTGCCAGGCTGTTGGAAATAGTCACTAAGCTCCTCTGCAGGTAGAAGAGACAGCACATGCAGTCTAACAAATGCATGGCTGAAACCTGCCAGGCTCGTTTTTTATTTGTTTTGGATGCTGCTTTGAGTAAACGGTAGACATGGCAGGGGGGGGAAAAAAATCTCTTTTTCACTGTTTGCTTGACAATGGTGCCTCATTCCTCCCTCTTCTCTCACACTCAGTGTCCACAGCTGCCCACACCTGGTGGTTTCCTGCTGTTGTGGCTCCTGCAATGCCCTGGGAGCTCCTCTCCCTCCCAGCTGCACAGCCAGCACAGTGCGCCTGTGCAGAGCAGTTGCCAAAGCCTTGACTGTTCACCATGCCCAAAGGTCAGGGAAAAGAGGAGGGAAATAATAAAAGCAGCAGTGCAATGGTGACTGGAAAAGCTGGAGAGCAAGGTTCTGCAACTGCAAGAAATTAAGTAGAAGACATAATGCTTGAGGATTTCTTTTATCAGTCAGGTGGTGTGCTGGACTGAAGTTACTGAATTACTCAGCTGTTCTTTGTGTGCCTGTAGTCATATTACAGCTGGTCCTCACAACTGGTGCATGGAAAACAAGTGTAAGAATATTTTTATAATAAAGTCGTGTGCAGTTAACGTGGAGAAATAACTGCATTATGTCTATATCAGCTCATAGCACTTTATAAAGGGTCCAATGAAGATCCAGATGAATCTTAGTCTTTATTTTTGTTGTATTTAATTAATCAGCTGTTTCTTTAGACCTTTAGCTAATCATTACACCAGGATTTACACATTTGCACTGATGATGGGAACTGCTGGTAGCTCACAAATTAGACATATTCAGGGGCAAAACTGTATATTTGCTGTGAATATGGACAACTTAATGTCCTGAACATGGCAGGAGCAAGCAGCAGGCAGCTTCTGTGTGGGCAGTGTTCAAGCTGTCTGTTCCCATATATTCCCTGGGCATGTTAAATCTTGGTATTTCTCCTCTTTTCAGTCTTCACCACAAAGTTTGCCACCGTTTGGCTTCTTAGGTCTTAGTCCTTGAACTTTAAAAAACATAATCTGAGAACTGTAAGGGCATAAAATGTCAGAAAGGATTCATTATTTTAGGGCAGATCACCTTCCTGGTTCAGTTTACCACATTGCCATGTGAATGCTTCTGCTATTGCTAAGGGGACAGTATCCATGTGAGAATGAATGACACGGGGCTGGAAAAATCCTGGTAAGGCTTCTGCTGGCACACAGTGCCTGTGGATCTGTGCTGACACAGGGAGTGGTTTCACAGTGCAGCTTTAGATGAATTAGCCATTCACCCCTGACTAATACCCACCACTAAAATGGCAGGAAATCACCATGGCAAAAGAGCAGTGGATTTTTCCTGCTAGGTTAGTGGTTTGAATCAGTTTACCATGTGATCAATTGCACAACTGAGAGCAAAACAAGCAATGAGAAGACAGCAGAGAGAGGAGATAATCCCTTCTTTTGGCATTGGTGAGGACTTAATTCAGCTCAGCTACATTCACATTCAGTATTTGGGCTTCCTGAACTCGTTTGCAGCTCCCACAGCTGCCACCTTCTAGCTGCTTATTCCTGTCTTTTTGTTGCCCTCTGTGCTTTGTCTAAATTGCCAAGGCAGCAAAACAGCTCGGCAAACAAACATGGCTGGAAAGAAAAAGCCACCTTTGCCCAAGGGTTCATCCTGTTGGCAAATGTGCACAGAAGAGCAGTGTCATGTAGGATGGGGGCTAATTAACCTGTCACTGCTGCCAGGCTGTGGGACTGCTGTGCCTGTGCAGTGCATCAAATTATCTGCCAGGAGCAGTTTGCAAGTGCTGGTCACTGCAGTTTGATTTCTGCTAAGGTTTTACCTTGTATTTCCCATTGCCTAACAGCAGCTGCTTCTGCTATTTTTGGGTATCACAGTCATGGTTTTTGTTGCATATTTAGCTTTGGCATCAGGATTTGGGTTCAGGCTGAGGGTCAGAAGGCTCTGCAGAGGGATCTGGACAGGCTGGAGCTGTGGGCTTAGGCAAATTGTGTGTGGTTCAACAAGACCAGGTCCTGGCTCCTGCCCTTGGGTCACACCAACCCTGTACATGCCAGCCCTTAGGCCTGGGGATCCTCATTTGCTCGTGGAGCACTGTAGAACAATCTTAACCCTAAATTCTCCCTGGTCATGCAGTGCATCATCCATGGGATGTGATAGTGGATGTCCTGTGTCATTCTCTAAGCCTTCAAATCCCAATGCTGCTTCATGCAGCCACTGATTGTAAGGGGTTGAAAGCTCCCTGTTCACTTCCCTAGTTGCTTCATCACCATCCTTTCTCTAATTAATTGTATTATTATTCTTTATGCCTGTGCAGGTAGTGGGGGTTGGAGACCTGCTTGCTTGTAACTGAACATGGCAGGGGATGTGAAAAGATTCTCACGGATGCTGCTGGAGTGCAATAGCAATGACAAGCTATGTGGTAAGATTCACACATTCCTTTGATAAGGTTTCGCATGCTGGGCAGGAGGGCCAGCATCACTAAAAAGTGTGCCAAGCCCTTTCTCCTCCTCCTCCTCCTGCATCCCAGCCCACACAGAAAGATTTGCTGGAGCTTTCCCTGCTTTGTGTTTCAGAGGAGAAATGTTTATGGGGATGAAGCCTCTGTGGCAGGATTAATCTCACATAATTTCAGCCATTTTAGAGAATTCCTGTTTTGAATGAGGTGTAAAGCAAACGTTTTAAGATTCCCTGCAGCTTCCCAAAAGACCAGTTTTGTGGGATTTTGATTTCATGACTTTCTGCCATCTTTGGGAACTGAAAAAATGGTCTTGACCACATCCAAATCTGGGGACATGAGAAAGATAGTTACCTTCCCAAGCCTTGCTAATTGCAATGCCTTCCAGTCAAATTCCAAAGGTGACCACACCCAGTTTCCTTTGAAATGCTTTGTGTAATTTTACTGGAAGGAGCTGGAGCTGTAATTGCAGGTGATGACATAGCAATATCCAGCCTGTCCCATCTCCCTGCTGATGGTAATTCAAATGGCTACAATTCCTGACCTCCTTATTAAGGCATCTAAATAAGTGACCTTAGGTATGAGAGTCTGAGTGATTTCATGCAGTTTAGGTACTTTGAAAAATGAGGTGGCAACACTAACAATGTTCAGCTATCCCAGAGGATGGAACACACACTTCTGGGGGTTGAAAGTTACTGAAATGGATTGTTGCTACCTGGTTATAGAGAACCAGCGTTCTGCTTATTCCTTGGTTTTCCATTTTCTTTCTCTGCTGGCAGTTGTGCGTGAACATCAAACAGAAGTGATCGTTGTCCCAGTTCTCCTGGTGGGGATTTTTGTCATTGTGCTCACTGTGATCCTTTGGCTCCACTGCCGTGGCCTGCGAGCGAAGCAGGAGCAATCAGCCCCAGCAGGAACCCCAGGTAAAAAATGCTTTTCAACCAGAGGAAAGAGAATTGGTTTCAGTGGCCAGAAGCCAATTCCATTTCCCCAGCACTCGAGCTGCTAGGCAAAACCATTTATGAGGCTCCTGAGTGGTATTCGCAATGCGAACATCAGAAAAACGGACCTCATTTACTCCGTTTGCAGCAGCAGTGGAAGCTGTAGGGTAGATGGATCTGAGAAAATCTGAAGCATCATGACTTG
This sequence comes from Sitta carolinensis, assembly GCA_032173965.1. Taxonomy (NCBI): domain Eukaryota; kingdom Metazoa; phylum Chordata; class Aves; order Passeriformes; family Sittidae; genus Sitta; species Sitta carolinensis. The sequence goes on from JAVUNC010000030.1 coordinate 11,262,253, forward strand.
TAGGCTGTTTATCTTGCTGTGGTAACATCACAAGAGCTGCAAAGTGTATTTATATAACAGCCTCCTGGAGGCTGCTGCAAGGAGTGTTTTACAGGGGTAGTTAAGAATGATAGTAATTTTGATGTAGATTATGCTTAGTTAATCCACTTTCTATGCTGCCATTTAAGAAATTTTATTTCAAGCTGCTCTCTCCCTCTCCCTATGGAAGCAACATGAAGTAGGACAGGGACTGGTGAGGGGTAGGGAAAGGTTTGTTTGTACACATGTGGCTGTGTGGAAATGAAAATACAGTTCTGAACTAATTTTGGGTGTGTAGAGAGAAACAGCCTCTTGAGCCTATATTAAGAATAAAAGAAAATATTCATTGCTTGAGCATATGGGAATGAAGTCCAAATGTGTCTTATCTGTAAAGGTTATGTAGTTAAATATGGGATAAACTTCTAGACTGGTTCTGTCTTTTCATCAAATTGAGAGAGTGGGAGATAAATTCTCCTCTTCAAGGGCCAGGATAAGCAGGATACAATAACAGTTCATTACTTTGCCCTGATTTCTGAAACACTGTGGAGCAAAAATTAAAGAGCATGGAAGGCTGAGCATTGCCACCTATTACAAGAGTTCATCAGACTGGTTTTATGCATCATATGGGTTTGCTTTTGCCAGTGACAAAAAAGAATCAGCAGGAACCCTGCTCGACAGAGAACCGCTACATCCAGCTGAGTGAGAGGTCTGTGGAGAGCCTGCTAAATTCTGCATCCTTGACTCTGAGAGAATTAGAGATACCACGAGAGAAACTCTTACCTGACACCTTGCAGCTGATAAAACTTGGTTCCTATGGGAACATGTACAGAGCACAGCTGGAGACTGGGAGCTCTGGGAAGACTAAGCCTGTGGTATTGAAAGCCTTGCAAGGTAAGGCTCGTGGTCAGGATCCCCTTTGGTACAGTCCCTCTATCCCAGACATGGTGCTGGGCAGAGTGTTCCCACCAGTACCGGGCAAGAACAAGCTATGCTCACTATAATAAGTCTGGGATATTCTTTAGGAACATCTTGGTAGGTTAAAGTGACCATGTTGATTTTAGCTGTCAACCTGTTCTTTGCTGCTTCCATTTGTTGTTGTTTTGGTTTTGTTTTCTTTTGTTCTTTCAGACCCGGCTACTCCCCAGAAAGTAAAGGATTTCTTGGGAAGGATTAAATTCCACCAAAATCTTGGCCATCATAAGAACCTGGTTGAGCTGGTTGGATGTTGTGTAGACCAGCTCCCACTTTATATGATCATGGAAGATGTGTCTCTTGGTGACCTGCTGACATTTCTGTGGACATGTCGCAAGGTGAGTCAAAAAAAGTGATGACAGAATAGCTTCTTGAATTCCTTAGGTACATATCTATCCATAAGTCATAAATGATTTTTTTTTCATCTCTCCATATCCCTCTATATCAATCAAAACTATTTCCATGCCCCAAAGAAGTTCTACACAGGTCCTGCTTTGCAGGCCATTGAAGGGCATTGCAGGCATTGGAATTAGAATGAACTCATACAGCCACCTGAATTTCTAAAGTTATAATTATGTCTCACTCCAAATGCTTTTAAGAAAGAAGAGCAGTTACAACACAGGGGGAAGGTCATGGGAGGATAACTAATTGGTAGAAGACAGGAAATAGAATATAAGAATGAAAGGTTGGAACTTGCACTGAAGGGAGGTCAGCTATCTAGGACATGGTGCTGTTCATTGCATTTATTAATAACCTAAAAATGGGATGGCAGTGACGTGATGATATTTGCTGATGTTCCAGCCAGTAAAGACAAGGGCTGACCCAAAGGAATTGCAGAAGGGACTTCCAAGATTAAGAGAAGAACAATAAAAAAAACCAGATGAAATTCAACATAGTTAAAAAAGAAATAATGCACAGGTAGAAGTTTCACATATGTGAATGATGGCTTCATGTCTGCCTATTGCTGATGAGGGGTAAAATCTGATGGGATGAGGTCTCATAGTATGAAAATATGCATGTTAACTCAAGCTAAAAAAGAGCCCAAATGTCAGAGGAGGTTTAGATTGGACAGCAGGAAGATATTCTTCCCCCAGAGGTTGGTCAGGCTCTGAACAGAATGGTCACAGCTCCAAGGCTGTCTGAGCTCCAGGAGTGTTTGGACAACACTGTCAGGGAAAGGGTGGGATTGTTGGGATGTCCTGTGCAGAGCCAGGAGTTGGACTCCATTGTCCTTGTGGGTCCCTTCCAACTCAGCATATTCTGTGTTTCTGTGACTAATTGTTACAAAAGGCACAGAGAAAAACTTGCTGTTGCTGTGTAAATCCATCACTCTCCTCCATCTGAAACTCTAAATACAGAAGGGTTACCCCCTGTCCTGTTCAGCAGAAAGTCCAGGTGGTAGCAAATAAAGTCAGTACATGTCATGTTCAAAACAAACACATGGAGCTGGTTCTTCACAAAGTGAGGGGTTGCATAATGGAATGCCTTGCTGTGGATACTGACACCTCATGTGAGGTCAATTATGGAAGGTAACCTTTCAAAGGTTACTGAACCTGTTGAAACCATTACCATCTCAGGAAGTTTTAAATAGAACATATCTGTGGGCTGCAAAATGGCACAGGAGGAACATTGTGTGCTCACCTTATTCTCTCATCTCTCTCTCTCTTACTGTTACAGGCAGGGTGGTAGGAGAGATGGACTGTTAGTCTCATACCAGGTACCCAATTCATAAGTTAAAAATGTGCTTTTCTACTCATCATTCTAATTTACAATATATCTTTCATTTACCTGTGTGGATTGTCATTCTTCACTGTCATGCTGACAATTTCTGTCTAACCTAATTAACTTTTTCCCCACATGTCAATTTGCCCACCAGTTGTCTCTAGTGTACTTGTCTTACTCAACACACCATCAGCAGCACCCATCCACATCCTCTTACATTTCAGTCAATTTATGAGCAATTGTGGGAAGGAAGAGCATAAGATAAGAGAGATTAGAAGGAAACATTCCCCACTATCCTACTGCTGTGGCATTTGTTTGACCCGAGGTCTCCTATTTTGTCTCTAGGATGTAATGGCAATGGATGGTGTCCCCTATGACCTCACTGAGAGGCAGGTATATGAGGTTGGACAGCAGGTTGCAGCAGCTCTGGTAAGTCCACTCATGTTTGATGCCTTTTTTCCTTCTTGCTTGATTGCAACACAAGTTTGCATGGTGGCTTAAATCTTCTTGGCCTAAGCACTGAGAATATAAGCTTTGTTAAAATAAGCTTCCATTATGCTGGTGAGCACACGTCTCACCTCCACAGCATTGAAGAGAAGCATAAACTCAGTGAAAATTTGTATATATTAAATTTCCTTTAAAATCATCCTGTCTTCTTTCTTTTCCAATTTCCCAGGCTTATCTCAGGAAAAGAACCTGTTCCATGGTGACATTGCTGCCAGGAATGTCCTTCTCCATCACAACTTCACTGCCAAGCTCTGTGGTTTGGGGCTGGCCTACGAAACCCACGCGCGTGGAGCCAGCTCGGTGACACGGAAAGTGCCCGTCAAGTGGCAGGCACCAGAGAGGCTCCTCAGCAAACCCCCTACCATCAAGGCAGACATGTATGGCTTCATCTGGGGACTAGAAGTTCACCTTTGTCTCTTTGTGTACCATCTCATGTCCTGAAGTTCACAGGAAGGCAGATCTAGTTGCAGCATAACGCTCCCCTTTTACAGCTCGTACTTTCTGCAGGCCATGCCTGGTTGTTTTTATGTGTTTAAGCCAGTAAACAGCATTGCTTTGTTTTGTTTTTTTTTTCTTGCAGATGGTCTTTTGGAATTCTACTGTATGAAATGATTACATTAGGTAAGAAAATTTAATGCTAATTAAAAAAATACGGAAGGAAGCAGCAAATTAACAAGATCCAAAATCTCGGATTTTAGAATGTAAAGTTGCACCATTTAAAGAAGCACCCTGGTTTTTTCCAATTTGCAAAGTCTTGTCAATTCCTTTCAGGCTTTCTGTTATTATGAATTGTGGTAGGAAAAAACCCCAGACCTTGGTAGGGAAGGAAGGCAGTCTGGCACAGAAGCTGCTCTCTGTTTTATACCATTGCCATAGAGTTTTCCACCATTGCTCCTTTTGCCCTTCCAGGTGCTCCACCATATCCTGAGGTGCCACCTTCTGACATCTTATCATACCTGCAGAAACAGAACATTATGAAACAGCCCTCGAGCTGCCAGCAAGCCATGTAAGCCACTTGCTTTAAGGACAATTGAACATGAGGTTGGCAGAGCTGAATGGAAGTGAGACACAAAAAATGAGATTTTACACAAGATTTTAAAGTCTAGACTATACTGAGAGTAACCTAGCTGAGGAGATTTGTGTGTGCCACATCTCCTTAGTGGGTTCTGCTGCAGAAAACCTCTGTGCCCAAAACCTTTCTGTTCTCTTGAAAGTGACACTTGTTTCTGTTTCCTTCTCTCAAAAGTGACACTTGCTTCTATTTCCTTCTCTCAAAAGTGACACTTGCTTCTGTTTCCTTCTCTCAAAAGTGACACTTGTTTCTGTTTCCTTAAATGTTCCTGCATTTTGCTGCTCCACTGCTTCCTTGCAAGGTGCAGCACTGCTGGGGAATGATTTTTCTCCTCTAAGTTATAGGATGTTCTCTGAAATGAACCAAGGGAAGATCTTCTTTGCCTGAAGACATAATTTCATCATTTACAGGTACTGCATCATGAAGTCCTGCTGGCAGTGGAGTGCAGCTCAGAGGCCTTCTCCAGCACAGCTCCTGTACTCCCTGAAAGCAGCTGTGAAGAGCAGCAATGGGCACACAGTGCTGCAGGTCCCTGAGCCAGTGGTGCCTGAACTCTATGCTGATGTTGCTGGTGTTGACGTGCACACCCTGGTAACAGAATACACCATCCTCTAAAGGGTCCTTTCATATTTTTGTAAAGGAGAAAGGAGTCTCAGAGTTTTCCCTTTCTAAATATTTTGCAAGCTCAGACGAGGTACATATGTTGGAAGGGATCCCTTTGTTCTTCAAACATCTATAAAAACTCTCCTCCCTGCCAGACACAAGAAACTGTTATCATTATTGTTAAATCAACCTGTTGGCATTATCGTGCCAGTGGTTATTTGGGAGTAAAGTGTGTTTAGGAGGATGTAACAAGAAACTGGAGTTAAAGGATTGTTAGGTTTGTGTGGCAAGGTTTTGGTGATGGGGTGGACTGCAGAGGAGACTTCTGTGAGAAGATGCCAGAGCTTCCCTCAGCTCCACGATGGACCTGCTGCTGGTCAAGGCTGAGCCCTTCAGCAACACTGGTAGCACCTCTGTGATTCCATACTTAAGGAAGTGTAAAAGATACTGCACAACAGCAGGTGAAAGAGAGGGGGAACAGCTCTGCAGACACCCAGGGCAGGGCAGGAGGAGGGCAGGAGCTGCTCCAGGCTCCCGAGCTGGCATTCCCCTGAGATTCCCACTCAGGAGTGGATATTCAGGAAGGTCTTGCCTGTGAAAGGCGGGGGTGTGGCAGGTAATAGGATCCCCGAGCTGTGAAAGCATCCCCGGGGCTGCTGCAGACCTGACAAATAACGCACAGGGAGCCCTGAGAAGCAGAGAGCTGAAGGTAACAAACGCAGCACTGTTCTCAGAGCACAGAAAGCAATGCTCTGCTTTACACAAATACTCATATTTTATTTCTGCTGTGAAAGCTCTGATCAAGGAAATCCATGGGAATTCAGATGTTGAGCACCTCACAGCCTCTGACAAAAGATCTGCTTTGGTTTTTCCCTGCAAGCAAATCTGTGCCAAGACCCTGCTATGAATTTGCCCACAGAAAGGCATTTTCCTGCTGTATAAGATATAATTTCATTTCCCTTCAATAAAGTGTTTTTATTCATTCTAAGAATGTAAGCATTCTTACTCTGATTTGTCATCCCCTGGTTAACTTACATTGGTTTGGAAGTGACTGAATCTAAATCAGAATAAATTTTATAGTGGCATAAATGTAATTGTACGTGTGGAGTTACCCTGGTTTAACTGCTCTCCCTGATTTTTTAAGTATTCTGTACAGAAATTCTGTACATTCTGTGATGTCCATGGGACCTTTCTAACCTAAATTTTTTCTGTGGTTTATGTTTGTACTTGGAGAAAACTGGAGCATGGCTTCTAATGTTACATTGCTGTGTAAATAGCTGCGAAGGAGTGAACCTGCTGAGCTGAAAATAAACGTGAATTGCTTCTAACAATTTCTTCAGCAATCACTTTTTCTGTTTTCCTCCCCAATATTATTGCTTAGTGCATTTGTTGTTTTATAAAAAGTCAAAAGGAAGCTGGAGGCAGGAACAGAGTCAGGAGAGCAGGGGTGAAATACTTAGGAATAACACTGCAGCAGAAGTGTGATTCACAGCCATGGAGCAGTTTCCTACCCCAAGGGATTATGGGCTGACAAATGTATTTTTTTTCTGTAGCCAAATGAGTGCAGGCCTTCATCTTCCAGTCCCTTTGTCCTAAGGCCCACCCTGGCCATGCTTCAAGTGCCAGGTCTGCCCCCTGCTCAGCGTTTCTCCAGAGCAGCTCTGTCCCTAAAGAATTCCTGCCAGACCCAGCACTTCTCCCCAGGGGATTCAGCAGACAGATAAATATAGTTCCAATTTGTGTGACAAGTAGGGCACAATCACACCATGTCCTGTGCTGTGCAACAGCACCCTGACTACATCACAGGATGACTGTGATGACTTTTCAGGGACAAAAAAGTCCTAAAGTCCTTTTTTTTTATTTCTTAAAATACCAGTGATTCTGTTGTTAGGTTCATTGCATTAAGCAGTCACAAAATAAGTTATAAGAATTATCTGGAAGAAGTATGTTTGTTACAGAAATAAAGCAAGTTTTTACCAATAAAACTGAGATGCTAGTGTAACACCCAGCAGGTCTGAGATGACAAAACTGTTGTTACCTAAAGAATATTTCTGAAAATCTCATCTTTAGCACACCTTTGGTATTAAAAAAAATGTAAGGTTAATTAAAGTTATGCAATAATAGCTTATTATTTTCCTGCATTCTTCATAGGTATCTTAAAGAATGTTTAATTCTCATCATACCTTAGTTATTTTAAAATTGTTACCTGTTCAGAAGCAATTTGAAATGTTACTTGTTTGTGTTCATTAGTTTTCTATAAGACCTATCCACTTTGAATTACAAAACCCAACAGAGCAGGTGAGAAAAACAGGAGAGCATGTGAGAAAAACCTGCTCCAAATACTTCAATAAATTCTGTTGTTTTCTGCATTTCTTCCCAGCAGTGTAAAGCAAACCAGGCAGGATCTTTGGCTTTTAAATTCCTCTCACCTGGGGTGTTTTTCACTCTCCTGTTTAACATGTAGGATAGCTCCTCATGAATATGCAAGTCTTTTCTCTGCACATGGAATTTTTGTCCCATTCTCCCTAGAGAGTCTGAGGCATGAAAGGAATAGGTTTGTGTTACTTCTGCAAGTTTGTGACTTTTCCATAATCAACCATTAGATTTATAAACTATACTGACAGCACTGGAGATGTGGGAAATTATTTGGGCTATGGAATGAAACCAGTGTGTACATATTTTAAGAAAAAAAATAAATATTATAGCACAGCTTTCTTTTAGAGGCACTTTACAATGCTGAGCTTCTCATCACAAAAACAGAGGGAGAATATTAAATATATCTGCCTTGCTTTTTTTCTTGGTGAAAAGCCTGTTAGCTTTCTGATCCATGCTGCCTTCAGGGTGTTAAATAACTATGCTTTTTCTTATGGTGTTTTATACAGTTTGAAAGCAGTTCTGCTGTGTACACAGGGTCAGGAAAAAAATACCGGGAGAAAAAACAAGTTTAGATAATAAGTATTTTAAAAAGAATTTGTATCTCTAGTCTGATTTGCTTAGTTCTATTAGTCAGAGGAAGAAGGGAATTTTTCACTGTGATCTGGCTTCTTTTGTATTGCCAGCATTTTGGGTGTTAGAGGGGTGAAATATCCATTAATTCCACTACTGTGGTTTGGGGTGGAACTTTCAGCTGATTTTCAGCTGAGGGATTCTAAGAATAGATACTATTTTATGCATCTAGTTTGGAAAGCAGAAGAAAATATCATGTGTGTAAAAAAACCCTGTCTTATCAACTTCCTACAGGAGCAGATGCTGCCAGATCTGGCAGTTCTTAGCATTTTGAACCTTGAAAATATGCTTTGCAACAGTAATTATCTAGCAGCAAGTAATATGTTTGAAATAAACTTCCATTTAAATATGATGTTTCTGCTAGACGTGTGTTTTGATATTTTCAATTAATTTAAATTCCTTTTAAATTTTTCTTTCATTACTTCTGGACTGGAGTCTCATCAGTTAACATCAAATAAAGCATGTAGCTGAGTCAGACCTGCAAATTAATTTTGTTGTTCTGTTTGTTTGGTTTTTTCTTTCAAATTCCCAAGTATTTTGATGAAATGCATTTCATTAGCGTTACATTCCCCAGGAAAATAAAATTGCTTAAATGAAACTTGATTTTATCAAATCACTTGTTTTGATGCCAGAGGAGGAGAGAGATTTTAAAGGAAACCTGATGTTATCAAATCACTTGTTTTGATGCCAGAGGAGGAGAGAGATTTTAAAGGAAACCTGATTTTATCAAATCACTTGTTTTGATGCCAGAGGAGGAGAGAGATTTTAAAGGAAACCTGATTTTTCAAATCACTTGTTTTGATGCCAGAGGAGAGGGATTTTAAGCTGGTGCTTACAGACTAGGAAAGATGTTACTGTACAACTCTGCCAATCCTGGTGCCCCTGGTACCACTCACAGACACAAACGGAGTTTTCAGTTGGATTATTTGTGTGTCTGTTTGTGTTTCACAGCTAGAAATTTCCAGCCACCCACTAAATCATCCCCCTTAGGAGGCAAAGCTTAGGTTTTAAGTCACTGGGTGGTCTTTTCTTGTTTCTACCTCACCCTGAGTTGCCCAGCACAGTGTAATTTTATTTTAAGAATTGTTTCTTTATTATCTTTTTCAAGCATATGCTGCTAGAGCAGGTGGCATGTTCAGATCCTCCCTGGGGAGCAGGCTCTGAACAAGAATTCTTTGCAGAGGAGATTTTTTTGTAATTTTGTAGTTTGGACAACCCAACACCAACTGCAGAAAGCAGAGAAAATCTCCAAGCTGTGGGAACTGGTCCACAACACCAGAGTCAAGAGAGGTGTGAGTGCACCATGTCAAATTACAGCTCCTTCTACATGCACAGCCCTACTTGTGTGTGTTTTCTGCTTTCTGGAAAAATGTGAGAATATTACAATACAAGAAGATGCTGAAATATGAACCTCCCCTAGCAGCTCTGTGATTTTTCAAGAGCTCAGAAATTGGCCCAAATACCCACTTCATTCTGCCTTCTGGAACAGCCAAAATTTGCAAATTTTATAAAACATGTTCATAGTAAAATAGGAGACCAGATACTAAATACTTTTAAGTTGCCAAAAATCCAACAAAATTCAAATGACAATAAAAAAATACACTTTTTTTTTTTTTTTCCCTCAGGCCTACACTGTGATTTCTATTTTGTTCCAGAGAAAGAAGGCACAGATAAATGTATCAATGAGCTTTGCAGAGAGCTGTTGCTCAAAGACAATTCAGCAGTGTTTCCTTGGCAGTATGTCAAGAGGAGGAACTACCTCATTGTTGCTGGTTCTGGCAAAGAAATCAGAACTTTTCCAGTCCACAAATGGCAGAACATCAAAACGTTACAACACTGTGTTCCTAGAGCTAATGAGGGGGTTCTTTCATTAATGAAAGATCCATGAATGCACAGAATCCACATTTCAAATTGTGCTGTGTAAGGAGCAGAAGCTGGTTATTAGCAGTTCTAGAGATCAGGGAGACAAGGCTTTTTTTTTTTTCTGATTCTGTTTCGTTGTATGGCCTTGAGGCAAGCCAGTCAACGTGCCTCCACCTCCATTTCCCCAGCAGCAGGCTGGAGATAATAAGAGCTACCCCAAGGGGCCACTGAGAGTCTGAATGGATCATTTCTGAAAGAACTGAGGCTGGCATATAGAACTTAGTATGTTAAGTGTGAAGTAAGAACATGCAAACTGAGGAAATATGATCAGACCTGTCACTGCTCATTTTCTGCTGTATGCTCCTTGGAAAAAATGCACTGAGTGAGTGAGATCTGAAACATTCCAGTGGTACATCTAAACAACCACTGGAAAGTGGAGCAATACTGATTTCAGATTCTAATCTGTATTACCACCTTCTCCATCATTATTATATACATTTTTGCACAGTGAATTGCACCTTCACTCCTGCCTTTTCTTGGCTCTCCTTCTAAAAGGCCTGGTTTACCCATCGTTTTCTGCTTTTTCTTTCCCAAGTACTTTATTTGATTTGCCAGCATATCTGCATAATGATACCACTCCTTCACTTAAATGCTCATTTTGCTCTTGGGCTCAGAACATCTCTGAAGAAAAAGAAGGGTCACTCCTGTGTGAGCTGTTCCCTCCCTTGCCCTGCCACGAGTTTCTGTGTGAAACCAGGTGAAAGCATCTAGGATGTCCTGTACCTGCAGCCTGAATGTTGCTGGAGCAACCACCCACCTAAGCTGGAGGAGCTTTCTCTGCAACACCTTTGGCATTAGTTTAAGTCCTTTTCACTCCTGCCTTGGAAATCAGTATGTTACTTCAGTGCTGGGCCTCCCACACAATTCTGCCAGGTTCATCTCTAGCCTGCAGTCTCCTCACTCATCTGTCCTCACTCCCTCCCACACTTGTTCCACCATGCTACTACCTCCATCTGCACTCCACAAACTGAAAACACACCAGCTTTGCCTCCCTCTCTTCATCCCAACACAATCCAGTCCTAGTCAGAAGGTCCTGCTTTTTCAGACTAACAGTGGAGAGTTATACCCTCTGCAAACAGCAGGGATTTAGTAATGTAGTGATTTACATTCGCCTAAAGGTCTGCTACTACATGGAAAATTGTTAAGGGGTCAAGCAGCAAGCCAGCAAACCCAAGGTTCTAACAACCTGGAAAGGTTCTGTCCATTGGCTCCAGGGGGGTGAGGCACAAGCACTGCTCCCTCCTGGAAGCTCTCTTGGTTTCTGAATGGTGTGGACACTGCAGGAGGCAGCTCAGTGATAAAGAGAGGGTTGTGACAAAGACTCCTCTGGATATAGGGGGAATAAAGAGTGGTCAGGAAATGAATCTGATCAGTTTTTCCTTCAGCTAATAATTCTTTACGTTCAACCTTAATGCAGTTCTAGCAATGTCCTCACTTGAAAGTTAGGACCTTTATGTTCTCCCCCTGCTTCCTTGTATCACTAGCTTTAGCATTTATTAACAATCTTTTAATTGCCAAAGAACAATACAACATGCAGATGGCATTGCCCAGAGAGCAAAATCAGGGAGAATCAGACCCTTCCTTTAACAGAAAGGTTCTGCAAGATCCAGCTTTCTCAGGAGAATATTAACTAATTCCTGTAACACATCTATATCCAGGCCTGAGCTTTGGGATGCCTGCAAGCTTCCAGGAACACAAACAGCTCCTAAAGATTTGCAACAGCCAGGGCAGCTGCTGTTCATGGTCAGCTGTGCTCTGCTTGGGTCAATCCTGCAAGTGCCACGCCAGCAATGAGCTCTCCAGGCACTCTCTATGCCTCACCCTGGGGAAGCATTCATCTGAGACTGAGTGACAACAATGAGCTGGACCTTCCCCTCCAGTAGTCTTATTTCTGTTTTAATCAGTGTTTCTTTCATCTCAGACATGACTGTTCTATGGAAGTGAAAACATCAGTGTTTAGCATGATTTGGGACTTTTTATATTAGTCCATAAATGTCCTTCACAGTGATGCTGTAAGGCCCCAAGATAAGTGATCTCTTAACTTGGGTAGTCTGTGCTCCAGGAAAATATTTTCTTCAAAGGAAAGCATCAGGATGACTGGAGAAAGGATCCCAGGTGCAGTGATAGTGACCAAGGCACAGAATTAATTATTTAACCTCTCTAAACCAGCTGAGCTCATAATTTCCCCAGGCTTTGCTTTAATACCATTTTTATAACCCACAGAACAAAGGTTATAAATAAAACAGCCTTGGAGTTCAAGCTAATATTCCACATTTGGACCAGGCAGATTACATTTAGCAATGTACTGGCCTGCACATTTTGTGTTAGTGCCTCTCAGTAATGGCACTGATACATGCAAAGCAGCATGGCATGTACTAACATTCCTGTGGCACCGTCTTCCTAGGAAAGGGGTGAGAGGGGGACTGGGAGATGGCTACTTAATATATACTTTATACCACTTTTCTACTTGAGCCAGCAGACAATACCACAAACCACATGGAAAAATCTTCACTGTACTTGAAACTGAAAATCAAATTATTTCAGCTAATAGTGTATGCTTTTAGCTGCATCTATGCCCATCTGGCTGTAGTCACAGCACCCTTCAGCCATACAGGGGCAGTTTGTTTCAGTCACAGTGGATATGAGCACAGAAATTGCTGCTATGGGCAGGCTCCAATGCAGGATGAATTACTGCCTCTCCCTCAGCAGCAGCAACAGAAACTCTCACAGTGGTTCTCCTCTGTATGCAGCGGGAAGAGAAGGTCCTATTAAGCACAGCAAGTTTTATTCCTTTGAATTTCAGTGTAATTCTTGACTTTATCACTCCAAGCAACTCCCTCAGTGCTCAGTGCTGGAGCCAACGCCATGACCCATTCCTGCCCCGTCAGCCACAGGCACCCACACAAACCACGGGTGACATGGAAGGAGGGAGGGAGGGCAGGAAGGGGCACGTCTGTCACTGCTTCTCCAGAAGCCAGCATGCATCCCTTTCCTCTTCACGCACTGCCAGAGCCTGGCTTGGAGTCATGGGGCTGAACAAATGGCACCCGCTGGTTTTGCCAGCTCCCAGCAGGATTCCTTCCCCCTCAGCGGGGAAAAATAATATCCACATAAAAATATCCACAAGGAAAAGCAGCCTCATTTGTAACTACTGCAGGCTTCCTTTACAAGGAATCCCGGATTTCCTTATCTTTGCTCTCCTACCTTTAGAGGGCCTTGTGGCATGGCAGATCCCCACGGCCTCTCCCACTTCTTCTCATGGCAAGTTCCACCTCAACCTGGACTGCGGCGATAGAGGAAGGACAAGTGGCTCCGTGAGGGACATGGCACATTGCCCATCAGAGGCAATGGGGCACAGCCAGAGGTGGTGACAAGCCCCATCCATGAGGGATGAGGCAAGAATCCTGCCAGCAGGGCAGGGCCTCGGCGGGCTCATGGCTGAGGGCAGGGCCTTACGGCACATGGCTGAGGGCAGGGCCTCACGGCTCATGGCTGAGGGCAGGGCCTCACGGCTCATGGCCGCACAGGGCTGAGGGCAGGGCTCATGGCTGTGAGGGGCTGAGGACAGGGCTCATGGCCATGAGGGGGTGAGGGCAGGGCTCATGGCCGTGAGGGGCTGAGGGCAGGGCCTTAGGGCTCATGGCTGAGGGCAGGGCCTTAGGGCTCATGGCCGTGTGGGGTGAGGGCAGGGCTCATGGCCATGAGGGGGTGAGGGCAGGGCTCATGGCCGTGAGGGGCTGAGGGCAGGGCTCATGGCCGTGTGGGGTGAGGGCAGGGCTCATGGCCGTGAGGGGCTGAGGGCAGCACCTCAGCAGGCTCAGGGCTGCTTGGGGCTGAGGGCAGGGCCTCAGCGGGCTCAGGGCTGAGGGCAGGGCCTTACGGCTCATGGGCACGCAGGGCTCATGGCCGTGCAGGGCTGAGGGCAGGGCTGAGGGCAGGGCTCATGGCCGTGCAGGGCTGAGGGCAGGGCTCATGGCCGTGCAGGGCTGAGGGCAGGGCCTGGCGGCAGGGCTGGCGTGCAGGGCTGAGGGCAGGGCTCATGGCCGTGCAGGGCTGAGGGCAGGGCTCGTGGCGTGCAGGGCTGAGGGCAGGGCTCGTGGCTGTGCAGGGCTAGGCAGGCTCATGGCGGTGCAGTGCCTCAGGGGGCTCATGGCCGTGCAGGGCTGAGGGCAGGGCTGAGGGCAGGGCTCATGGCCGTGCAGGGCTGAGGGCAGGGCTCGTGGCCGTGCAGGGCTGAGGGCAGGGCTCATGGCCGGCAGGCTGCAGGTCGGCTGCAGGGCAGCAGGCTCATGGCCGTGCAGGGCTGAGGGCAGGGCTCATGGCCGTGCAGGGCTGAGGGCAGGGCTCATGGCCGTGCAGCTGAGGCGGGTCTGGCTGCAGGGGCAGGGCTCGTGGCCGTGCAGGGCTGAGGGCAGGGCTCATGGCGTGCAGGGCTGAGGCAGCAGGCCTGCAGGGTGAGGCAGGCTCTGGCTGTGCAGGGCTGAGGGCAGGGCTCATGGCGGTCAGTGCTAGGGGGTCATGGCGTGCAGGCTGAGGGCAGGGCTATGGGCAGGCTCATGGCCGTGCAGGGGAGGCAGGCTCATGGCCGTGCAGGGCTGAGGGCAGGGCTCTGGCGTGCAGGGCAGGCAGGGCTCATGGCCGTGCAGGGCTGCAGGGCTGAGGGCAGGGTCATGGCCGTGCAGGGCTGAGGGCAGGGCTCATGGCCGTGCAGCGCTGAGGGAGGCTCATGGCCGTGCAGCGCCTCAGCAGGCTCATGGCCGTGCAGCGCCTCAGGGGCTCATGGCTGCAGGCCTCACATGGTCCCCAGTCGAGGCACTGACAGGGACAGCGCCAGGACAAACACAAACAGTCCTGGGCCAAGGTGGCCCAAGGTGCCCGGCAGGGACAGGCAGGGCTGGTGATGCCAGTGGTCCCATGACAGTTCAGGGCCCTAAAACTGCAGAAAATGCATCAGTGTATTCATTATGAATCTTAGGAGTTTCTCACATCGTCCAGGTCTAATTAAAGTTCCCATGGGTTGCATGGCAAGACACAGCTAGGTGTGTACGTGACAACACCACCAAAAACAGGAGAGATGGGACTTGTCCTGGTAGACGGGAGAGAGTAAACCTGGGGTTGTGTGAAAAAGTAGCAGCAAAATTCTGCGAAGTTGTATCTTTACTTACCAGCCCACATTGGGAAGAAATGCTAGTCATCCATTTTGGACCAATCTGTGATTTTCAAATGCATCTTTATTGATAAGTTGATTAAGCTCTAGTCTGAACTTTATTTTACAAGAACCTGCAGCTAACCAACACAAAAAAATTACCATCATTACCTTGTACAATACTAGCACAAAACCAAAAATGCCACAATTCAGTTGAAAGAATTGTAAAAGAACTAAATTAAATCGTAAACTCTACACATAACAAACAGTTGTGATTAGTCCCACGTGTCATTTATAAACCCAGCAGCGAGAGGGGAGGACTGAACACAAAACCAAGCACCCCAGATGCCAACTCTTTCTCCCCTGAGTGTGCTTAACCACGTGCTTGGCATGAACAAGTGGGACAGCAGCAGAGAGATGCACACCATCTGCCTGTGTCTTCTCTTTTATCCTAGAAAGCCTCCTGGGTCTGTTCTCTGCTTCAGAATATTCAGAGCTTCCTAAAACAAGAGATTGATGCAGATTTGCACCCAAAGGATGTGAAGAAAGCCTGGCAGGTGAAGAAGAGCGAGTCTACAAGAGAGGACTGAGCAGTGCAGGCAGAAACTGAAGTTACCTAAGTTGGCAGTAGGTCCAACTCATCCAAACACATCTAATCCAGATGAACACAGGATGGAACAGCAAACCTGAAGTTCAGGATGTAATACTGGAATATTATGCCACCCACTTCATCATCTGCTCCCTCATTTTCTGTCTGCCCATGCTGACTACTCTGTCTCATCCTTTGTGGTTCCTCCCTTCTCTCCCATTCTTCTGGCACTTCCCACACAGGCAGTGACCCTCCTGCCACCACGCTGCCCTCCCTGACCTTCACAGTTCTGCCAGGAACTCCCACTTGACACTGCCATCAGCTCTCCTGCCTCGTACACCCCCACCTAACAACAGTCAGAGAAGGCTGAAACCTGATTTCCTGTTCCCTACACTCAGAGGAGCACTCATCTTGATTTCTCATTCCTGAGGAACACAGGGAACGGTGATCTAATTTAAAGCTAAGTAAATGGAGCAAATGCCTTCGACTTAATTTAGAATTTACCTGTATTCTCCATCCTTCTCTTTTCCTCCCTCTTGGTCCCTCTCTTAAATGTAGGAATGTTTACAGTAATTCAGGCCTTGTTCTCTGACTTTTAGGTAAGACCCCAGAAATTTCCTGAAAGTCAGCTCCCTCTCCAAGACCCATTCCTTCATCATGGCAGTAATGGGAAAATCTGCTGTTTGTGCCACTGGGAAGAAACTGCTTTGGCATGACAGCATAAGGCTTGCACAGGACAGCACCCATCTGACACCTTTCTAACAACAACAGTGGCTTGAAACAAAATCATGTAACAAAAAAAATCTACAGATAATCTATTCCCTTTTCCCTTCAAGTCTAAAAGAACCTCTCTTGTGGCATAGAGAGGCACTGTTACCCAATCACAAAAAGCCAACAAAACACATGTGGCAGTGACTGATTTCCTATGCTTGTGCACGTGGTGCAAGGGCTGTACAGGGGTAAGACATGGAAGGGAAGGCTAAACCCACAGGAATTCTGCCATCTTCAAATCTGCAGAAGACTGGTACAAGGACAACACTGATAGATAATTTTCTGTGTTCACCAAAAACAAGACCACTAGTAGTTAGTTGCCTTAATGCACAGCAAGGGTGACTAAAGTTAGGTATCAGGAAAAGCAATCTCACTTGTAGGCTAGCTAGGAACTGAACAGACAATCTCAGCAGCCTCCAGGACCTTCCTCAGTGAAGTTCAGTACAAACAAGTTTGATGAGCAGCCATGGTGGACATGTTGGGGATATTCAGTCCTGTCTCAGAGCTGGTGTGGGCTCTTGAGGTCCTTTCTAGCCCTGTGCTTATGAGTTTATCAGTTGACTACACTGAAAAGAACAAAAGGTTCATTTTTCTGTCCAGCTGTTGCAATTAAACCAACAAAGGAAAGAAAAAATTGCAGAATCTTTCCTTCCTTTCCCCGACCTTCATGTCTCACAGCTGAGGAGTTCCCAGCCCTCAGAGTAAGCCCTTCTAATACTGATGGACAGAGCTACCAGCCCTTCTAATACTGATGGAAATGATGGGAAACACAATACCCTTGGAACAATTCACAGGTAGCAGTGGGAGTGAGGACTGTCAGCACAGGACAGCCTCGTGTGGGCAGAGTGAAGTGTTTCACAGCTCACTGAATGGGAGCCATGGACAAGACAGGACAAGGTCAGTGTTCAATACATGGCATGCCTTCTTCATCCAATGAAAGGGTCACAAGGAAATGGCCATCCTGCCCAGTCACTCTCCTGGAGCTTCACTACACTGCCTTGTCTAGCAGTCTCCAGCACTAACTACTTCCAGCTGTGGCAAGAGAAGAATTGTGAACAGTGGAGTTTCCCCACCCCCCAGTGTGGAACCTCTTGTTAATCTTCAAGTTCACCCTGTCCCCCTACCCTGACTCCCCTCAATTTAAAAAATAATGGTTATAATTAATGCGTGGAAGCTGATGACATTGTGCATGTGGTTCACTTCCAGTTCTCTTTTTCTCTTCTCATGCATCCTCCTCCTGCCTCTCCAGCAACCCCCTCCCAGCCAATCCATTCCATCAGTCCATCCAGCCTGCATGCCTGGGGGGCTGCTGCTCACTTGCCATAGACGCTCTCATCGCTGTAGGCCACATAGAGAAAATAGTCCTCCTCGTGGTTATCCTGCCAGGGACAAAGGGACAAAGTGAGGAGCCAGAGCTGCAAACTCACTGCAGGTGAGAAAGCCCAACCCAGAGATCATTGTAACAGGAACAGATAACTTCCCTTTCACTGCTCCTTTCTGTTTACATCAAAGGCTTCTCTTCCCAAGACCTAAGAGAACTCTGGCCACGGCTCTGCTTCTACAGACAGGCAGGACACATTTCTGTACACAGGGAACTGACCTGAGGAGCCAGGCTGTGTTGCAAGCATGCAGCAGAAACAGCTCTGACTGTTCACCAGTATCTCAGCAGTGGTATGGTCTTAAGATCAAGAGAGAGACTTAGAAGGATTTAACAAGTCAAAAATCACCTCTAGATTGTATTTTTAATTTTTCAGAACACTTTGACAAGTGGCTGTATTTCTAAGTCCTGTTTATATATGGGCACTAGAGCTGGGATGTTAAGTGATTACACTGACACAAAAATTCTGCAGAGTTCCAGCAACAGAGATCTGACCTCAGCTCTGGACAGTCAGACACTTTCCTTGGACGTGTTCAGATTTGGAAAGCACCCTGCCTGTGTTATCCTTTATTATCTTCATCAGTACACAGACTGATGAAGTGTCCACTTATTGTCAAAAAGTGACAGGCCAAACAAGGCTCGCAGCACCACGCCAGAGCTCTTTCATCAAAACACCCAGCAGAAGGAGAAATCAAGGAGAAATCAATCCAGGCTGCAAACCACCCATGATATAATGGCTACAGAACTGAGAAATATGGGCATCCAATATGCCTGTAAGGTTGATCAAATAACACTGCTGAGGAGAAACAGTGGGCAGCAATGCTCACAGCATCCTACATAATCCTCACTTATACAGTACAAGCAAGGAAAAAGTAATTTTAGACAAAGAATAAGTGCTCCCTAAGAAAGTATTTATAGACAGACGGATGCCCACTGATACTGGCCCTTTTACTGGCTTTTTAATTACTTTAACTGGCTAAAAGGAAATCTCTTTTGTATATACAGCAACACCTATGTTCTCCACCCTCCCCAGCTCCAATCCTTCATCTGAAAATGAAGTGGTTTCTTTCAATATTTTGTTGAAGTAGTAGGACCAATATATCACTGCTGGGACAACTATTTGCCAAAACCCTTTCAACTAGCAAGCAACCAGGTGAATTGATAAGGCTCCCCAGGCTCCTAACTGGGGGAAAGAACTCCCCTGACCAGGCTTTGGGATACAGCTCAGGGCAAGAGGGTGCTGTGTTCAGGCATCTGTGACCAAGCTGAAACCACTGACACTTCTGGACGTTGTTCCTGCCAAGAGAAGGCAAGAGCAAAGGGCCAGGCTCACCTCATAGAGCTGGCCCATGGTCGCACTGGTGGGAGGGATGGTGTTATTGACGAAGAAGAACAGAGCATCCTCCGGCCTCAGGTGGATCCGCTTCCGGATTAAGAAGTAGAACTGACCAACTGAAGAGAACAAAGAATGACTTAGATGCAGAGGGAATGTTGGAGGGGTTTATTTTTGTATTTTAACCCTAACCATGGCTGTTTTCTTTTGGTGGTGGAAGTCACATGCTGTATATAAAAAGTAGGGGAAATGAACAATGCAGGGAAAAAAGCAATAGAAGAAAGCAGTGACTGTAACCACATGAGCAGCCAATCCACTCAGAGGCAGCAGTTTCTCAGGTACACACCTCATGCCATGTCCCCTCTAAATCCACACTCCACCTAGTATGGTATGAAATGGTCTCCTGAGGGGATTGGTGGGAAGGCCTTTAACTAGCTTAACCTTTAAATCCTTCCCATCAAAGACACCTTACAGAATTTAGCCTTGGTGTAAATGATTATACCATTCCTGAAAAATAGAATCCTTATTATTTACTTGAACTACGTTGCAGAAGAAAGTTTCTCACAGCCCATCAAATACTGCCAGAAGAAGAAATGCTGTTCCTTTAACTCATTCATGTTCTCACATAAAACCAGATGTAATCACACTCAAGATCACCATGACCATTCATAAAAAGAACTTTGCAGCTATGACTACAGCCACAGAGGTGGAAAAGCATGGGACTATTGCAAGAACTTGTTTCTTCCTGCAACAAGAGTACAGCCTCTGCCAACTCTGCAGCTAGGTCACCATTGACTGGTGATGATGACACTGCCCATGATACACGATTTAGTCACTGTTGTCATGGTTAGAACTCAGCTGTGGCACGCTAGCTGAGCCAGTGAGATACCTCAAAAGAGCTCAGAGAATTCTGCATGTTGTAATCCAGGCTATAAGGTGTCCATGTAACAAGGACAGCAGATAAACAACATGTTGAGCCTCTCTGGGTATTTTCCTTGTGCTGATCACAGAGTAAAAAGCACTTCTGAGACCTCTCACTGACAATCAGGGAGAAAGGAGATAGACCTTGTTACCTGTGAGGTCGGAAGGCACGAGATACTTTCTTTTGTCTAAGTCAGGTACTCTGGCTTTGGGTGCTTTTTCCACAATTACCTGGAAAGGGAGAGAGTGAAAGCAAGAAACAGATGATGAGCATCATAAACCAAAATGGCCCAAAAAGCATCAGTGGATAAGGATATTTATTACCCTTGGATGGTGCTACCAGGCCTTTAGGTATTTAATCTGTAACAAAGAGAAAACACTAAAGAACACACAGGTGAGGTGACTTGAAGAAGAAGAACAGAAGACAACTTAAAATCACTCCCAATAGCTGTGCTGGGAGCCCAGGGCTGCAGCTGTAAGCATGGTGAGTGAAAAGAAGAGTCCAGAACAGACATAAAAATAAACCATAATGGCGGAGGAAAAAAAAAAAATTAGGACACCTTGATGTACCCAATTCAGGTTAATTTTGTGTGAAGAAGCTGTCAGGAGGCTAATACATGAACACAAGTAAGTTAAACTGTTTCCAGGTTACTGTTCCAAACTGCCTTGCACGAAATCAGCCCTACTCCCAGTAGTCCCACATCCTAATTTCTACTTTCACCAGCACCAAGTGCTCTAGAATGAAGGAAAGTAATTAAAGAGAAACTACAGCATTTTGAGGATTTTAAAAAAAATTTCCAGTTCTTCAGGAGTTATCATCTACTCTGAAATTCCTATCCTTTATTATCCATATTTCATATAGCTATGGACATTTCCTTAATCATATAAACAAACAATAATTAACACCAGCCTACCATCTGGGCAACTGGACCCACAGAGACCTCTGACACAAAATACTAACTTCCTTATATTTTAACACAGAAAAATACAATGCTCAGCAGCTTTAAGATCAAACAGACCAAGAGGTCTTCTGGTAAAAGATAATTTTTGTTAGCAGAGCTAGGCAAAATATTTACCTCAAAAGCAGGAAGTATTCCAAAGTCACCTGATCTCTTTTTCCATTGAAACCTTTGGAACTACTGTGTTTGTGCAGAAAAAAATTGCAGGCTTTTTTTTGTGATATGTATTTTGAACTGGTAGAAGATCCATCACATTTCAATCTATTGCTGTTCTGCAGTGGCCATTCTGACCACCTAAACTAAATCAAAAGCTGGATTTTCTGAACCTCCTAAACTTTTTAATTTCCTTAGACCCCATAATTGTAAATCCTCCACCTGAGACACTGTGGGACTAATTTCTATGGGTTCCACGCTCCCATAGGTCTTTGGCAACCCAAATCAGTAAATAGAGAGAAAAGGTTGAGCTGCTGTGGACTCAGCCTTCCTGGGAAGCAAAATGCTGTTGCCTCACCAGTGAGGCACCATGCCAGAACAAAATGTTATCAGGAGCTTGGTTTATTTAGCCTGGACACGGTGCTGTGCTAACCTGAATCCTTCTAGAGCCAAATGAGTGTCTGCAAAATAACTCACACCAGGAAGGAACCAACTAGGACATCTTTTCCCTGAGCTCCATTTGAGTGCGGCCAACACAGCCAAACCCTCTGAAATTACCAGGTCTGCTTCTAAAATAGAAGCATGGCTGCCTCAGCTACTTCCAGATTTTCAAGTACCTATATTAGTACAAGGCACCAAGCTCCTTCAGGCAATGTGAGGCAGGACATGCATTTCTGTACAAGCTGCAGTTGGTAAATGCTGTGAGGGAAGGGCAGTACCACAATCTCACTGAACAGCAACAGCACTTTTCACGTTTTTTATCAGCACAGCCAAATGAGGCAGTATCTAACACAATAAACTGCAGTGAGGAGAAACCTTTAGTTCTTGCCTCCAATTAAAAAACCTATGACAAGCCAAACCGCTTGCTGTGCCTACCCTGACTTGGAGGGGGTGGTGGAAAGGAGGGGGATTGTAGATTGGTTTTTAGATAATAAAGGAAAAGAAGCCACGCCTATGAGAACGAGGTGAGTGTTGGGGCTTCTAAGCTCCTAGGAAAGATTTAAATCAGATCAGCACTGATTTAAGAGATCTTAAGCAACATCTCCCTCCTGCAAAGATGCAGGGCAGGAACAGAGGTGCTCTGCTAATCTGTCTGGTAACAGTAGTCAGTTTGCTGGATAATGCAGGTTAGCTCTTCTGAAGCACTAAACCCTTCACACACATAAAAAACCCTACAAGGCAAATCCTGAGGGTAGAATACAGACTATCTACGATGGTGCTGTTGTTGAGTGGCGACTGTGACAATGCAGGGCAGTAAAATCTCATCGAGATGCTGAGATGTATCACGGCACTGCAGCGTAGGCAGCCAAAGGGATGACATCTTCAAGGATCCTGCTGTCAGGAAGGGCAGACACTGAGTTTTGTGAAGAACAGACTGCTGCATTCGTTTCTTTGTGTGCAGCCCCGACTGAAGGCTATCCCAAATAATTCACATCTGGGCCTTGCCGTGCATAATTTCCCATTGTCTTGGTTTTCTTCACAAAATTCTGCTGCTGCCTGCCCTATCTTGACCTCCTTTCCCTCCTGCTGGACTGGACCTGGTCCTGGGCTCCCCACAGGGCTCTTCCTGACACATTTGTCACGGCCTGCTGTGCAATCTGCCACATTAATCCTCCATTTACACCTCGGAGCCCTCATCATAAATGCCCAACCCCATCCCCTCCAGGCTGCCCTGCTGCACGCTCGACCCCTGTGCCAGGCCTCCCCAGACCTGAGAGAACAAAGGCACCCAATTACCGACTTGAAAAAACTTTCTCAAGCCTGTTTGAGGGTCACTCCCAAGATAAAAAATAATGTTAGCCTGCAGGGAAAACATGGGGTGTAACTGTTCCCCCTTTGTCACTGATTTTAGGGGAGGGTCCCAGTTTTTTTGAATGCAGTACACTTGGGCAGTAAATCTAGGGCAGACCTCTCTAGTAGAGGTGGAAAAAAAGAATACTTGCAAAATGTTTATTAAAAAGGAAAAAACGCTCTACACTTAATTAGATTTGTCATTTCTTTTTTTTTTTCCCCAATAATTATTCGGAATTATGAAGCCAGTAGTTTCCCACAGGCACTCCAAAAGGGCCTAAGAATGAGGAAGCAAAATTTAGCCAAATGACCTTGCATTCCAAATGACATTTTCTCCAAAGGATGATTATACAGGACGGCAAAGGATTGAGAAGTATCATTTTTTTGCTCATGCAAAGGAAAACAGCAAGGCTATATCGAAAAGACAAGCCAAGCTTAAGTAAAATAAAAATACCAGGGAGGTACGAGATGCCCCGGATGCAGAGCATGTTTGGTACGGAGAGTACCCGGCTAAGCCGCTCACCGATCTCCATTTTCACAGCAAAAAGGGGGAGCTCCTTCCCCACTCACCCCCAAGCATCCAGAAAAAGATCGGCAGCGTTCCCACGGTGGAGTTACTGCGGGTCCCAGGGAAAAAGGGGAATTCCACCCGCACCCACCCACCCACACTGCAGCCCCTCATGAACAGCCCCAGCTTCGCGCTGAGGACAAAAGGGGACTGGAATGAGACCAGCGAGACTACCATCCTCTGTACTAAAATAAATTCCTTCAAAATAAGGCGAGCAGCAGCCGATGCCGGCGCGGAAAACAAAGGCGGCCGAGCCCGGGCCCGCGGCCACGGCCGCCCTGGCAGCGCGCACTCACGGGCACTCGGTCGGGGTATTTCTTCCGGATCTTCTCCCCTTCTTTTTTCCTGTACTCGAACGGGTGGTCTTCCTTGTACTGGAACTTCATGGCGCCGGGATTTCCCTCCGCTCGCGGTGGCGGCGGCTGATGCTGCGGCTGCTGCGGCTGCTGCGGCTGCCTCCGCCCCGGCCGGCGCTGCGCTCCGCGCTCCGCTCGGTCCCGCTCTGCGCTCCGCGCTCCGCCCGGCCCCGCTCCGAGCTCCGCCCGGCCCCGCTCTGCGCTCCGCGCTCCGCCCGGCCCCGCTCCGAGCTCCGCCCGGCCCCGCTCTGCGCTCCGCGCTCCGCCCGGCCCCGCTCCGAGCTCCGCCCGGCCCCGCTCTGCGCTCCGAGCTCCGCCCGGCCCCGCTCCGCGCTCCGCCCGGCCCCGCTCTGCGCTCCGCGCTCCGCCCGGCCCCGCTCCGAGCTCCGCCCGGCCCCGCTCCGAGCTCCGCCCGGCCCCGCTCTGCGCTCCGCGCTCCGCCCGGCCCCGCTCCGAGCTCCGCCCGGCCCCGCTCTGCGCTCCGCGCTCCGCCCGGCCCCGCTCCGAGCTCCGCCCGGCCCCGCTCTGCGCTCCGAGCTCCGCCCGGCCCCGCCGCCCGGCCCGCTCTGCGCTCCGAGCTCCGCCCGGCCCCGCTCTGCGCTCCGCGCTCCGAGCTCCGCCCCGGCCGGCGCTGCGCTCCGCGCTCCGCCCGGCCCCGCCGAGCCGCCACCGCCCCGACACAGCGCCCTGTGACGTCACGGGGAGGTGCCACACCGCGCCACGGCGGTGTGACGTCACGCAGAGGAGCCCCCCCCAGCCGTGACGTCACGCCGAGGCACCCCGCCAACCGAGCCGCGCTGTGACGTCACGGGGGGGGCACCGCGCTGCCGCTTTCCCGCTCGGCGCGTTCTGTTCGCCCATTGATTTATTGCCCGGCAATACGTAAACAAATACATAAATATTTAAACCCAATGATTTTTTAGATTTTTTCCTTTTTCCGCAGCGTGACTCAGGGGTTACGAGCGCGGTACCAAGGCTCCCCGCGCCCTGCGGGGACACGGCTCGGGGTCCCCCCGGTGAGACCCGAATGTGACCTGCGCTCTCTGTGGCTGCGAGATGTCACACATAAAAAATAAAAGTAAGAGTTGTTTGTTCTCGGACTGTCCCCGTGGCTCGCTGCCTTGTTCGTAGGTCTGGGTGGCAGAAAGCTGCCGTGTGATGTGTCACACCAGAGGCATATTGCAGACTGCAGACGGCTAAAGGTAACTGTCTGCAGACGAGCCAAAACTGCCAGACAGCTTTGGCCCAGCTACTCAGCTGGCACATACAATATCTGGGTTTTTCCCCCTAGGAGCAGATCGACTCACAATTATTCACTGATGGGCAGAAGAGCAGGTATTAATCAATGGCTCAACTTGCTCAAATGAGGACAAAAATCAATTGCTGCTACCCTAAGGACAATGAATTGGATTGTATTAAAGTATTTTTCTTTTGCATACTCTACTCAGAGGAAGCAGAATTTTGCCAAGGCTGATCTTTTATCTGTTTTAGCTGTCATAGAACATGAGTGGAACAGCTAGATGCTTAAGTGATTCCCCATGGCCACACCAAAGTCAGAGGTAAAAAAGACCCAGGTTTCCTAATTCAACCCCGTGTTGACTGAGGATGAACAGGGGTAGGAAAAAGCGTGTTGGGGTGGGATTTTTCTCACCTGAATCACATCACCTACTTTTGGATGGCCAAAGTGTGTCTGCAAAAACAGGCAGGTCCTTTGCTTTCTAAGCTTTCATTACTGGTACTTTCTTTAATACCAAATACTTTAATTTAGTATGGGGAGCTGGGACCTCCTGCTAATGGTCAGTTAATGTCTGAATCTCCCAAGGATAAAGCAGCCCACAGTGGGAAGTGTCCCGGCCTTCACAAGTTTGTGTGCATTTGTACAGAAACACCACCAACACGTTTCTGTCTAGACATGTAAACACTCTCCCATAGTTGCCAGCTACTGTCACAGGAGCTCAGAGGGGTGAGTCAGAACAAAAACATTATTTTTTGCAGTTCCATACCAAATAGATAGGATTGAAGAACCCCCGGGGTTTAGCCCCAAGGAAGATTCTGTTTTCATGGCATTAAACCTTTATATAAAGCCTGTGTTTGGCCTCCTTGCTTCCTAACTGCACAGCAGTTGGTGAGCTGTGCTGGAGGTCTGTAGTGATGCCTCTTCCTCAGGGACAAAAGAGAAGTTTTCTAGCCTGTTTCACCTAAGCCACCAACATATTCTGGCAGTTTGACCGGTGTCAATCTCCTCTCATCCTGTGAATTGCTGTTTTAATCTCCAGGACTGCTTCCAAGGCAGCCAAGAGAACATCTGGGTTTAATTACTCATGGCAAATCAGAAGTGCCAGGGTTTTTTTCCTGTTCTGAGGCAAAGACAAGGCCCCGTGGGTGGATTGCTAGGTGACTTCTCCCCAGCAGCCCCCTGACTGAACCCTCTCCCTGCCCTGGATGTGCCGCCCCAAGACTTGCTCCTCCTGCTTCCCCACTTTGTCAGGCACCGAATTCCCTCAGCTTCAATAATAACAATAACGTCACTGGCAAAATAGGCAGGAAGATGATACATGCAGCAGCACTGACAAACACCTAAACATCTGACTGAGGGTTGTTAAAATGTCAGCCCATGGGCATGTGACAAACCCCACGTTTGCCAGAGGGAGGAACTGGAAATGGTGTTGGCTAATTTTCCTACCCTGGACTGCCAGCACAAAGTGCTCCTTCACAGACTGTCAAAACAATATATTTTTTCTTAACCTAGAGTGTCAGAACAGCTCTGAGCACGTACTGTACTGCTGTGTCTGCAGGTCATGTGGGTACTTTCTACAAGGGATTTCCCAAGTGTTGCCAGTGCTGCAGCCACAGGAGCAGGAGACAAAAATATTTGCACAGAATCTGGGGGCAGGGTGTGCAGCCCATGCCATACTATACACTCCTCCTACTCATAACTGGACTCCCCATGATATTTCTTTCATTTTTCCCTCCCCTTGGGTAATTTATGCCTCTACAGACTTTTTTTTTTTTTTAATCTTTAGTGTGGACTCTGCATATCAAAGTCTCTTTTGTCAGAAAATCTGTGCTTTGTGGCCTGAATGGTGATTAAAGCACGGGTGTAATAGCTGAAGGCACTTGTGATTCTGCCACCCAGGGCACAGTCCCTGCCTGGGGTTCCTCCTGTGCCCCTCGTGACTGGTCACCAGTTTCTCTTGGCACTGCATCCTCCCCAGCCAGTATGGGCACATTGGGCTGGGGTGAGGGCACAGGGTTAGTCACTCCCAGTAAACAATGTCTAATTGTATAAATGTTTTCCTTTCCTCTAGGAAAGCACTCTGTATTGTCCATGCTGGGCTGCTGTCTTGCTGCTCTATTTTCTACAATTACTTTTTTTTTTTAAACACAAAAAATAAAGCTCTTTCTTACCATGCTTCCTCTATGGCCCAGCTTCAGCTAAAGTTGCTTACAGGCATAGGAATGGTGTCGTGAGGAGATTGAGGAGCAAAATCACAATTGCTGCAGCAGTAAAGGACAACACGCCAGGCTTGCCAAGCAGAGTTGGAGACGCCTTTGTTCCAGCCAGGGCTTGGGAGTGGCCTCTCTGGGGGGACATCGCTGTTCCTGCGAAAACAAAGCACCAACAGTGGGGCCACTGGGATGTTTCGAAAGCTGGTTTTTCTCCAGTACTCCGTGTTTCAGGGGAACCTAAGGGTGGCACTGTTACCAAACAAGATTTCTTTTAGGAGGAGCCCGTGCAGCGGTGTGGGAAGGGAGATTGCTTTAAGGAGATTTAATCCCTGAAATGGATAACGGATGACAGGCAAGTTGGTGATGCCCATGTGTTAGAAAAACAAATTACAAATTTAGGGACTGATGGGCTTCAGTGCTTTTAGACCAGAGACAGAAATTTGTCGTTGAGACCTGGAAACAAAGAATGCAGAATTTATAAACCACAAAGACACTTTCAGAAACTGGAGATGAAGGAGAAACTAACAATTACTGAGACTCTCTCTATCTGGGGAAAAGAAATAAATAATAAAAAGGCTAAAAATGTGGATTAATTAGTATTAGAAGCAATAAATAAATAACAATAGGTGATAGAATCTAATTAATGAACTATGTAGCCTGTAAGCCAATGAACACTAATTTCTTTGCTCATCTGTATAAATAGTTAAAGGTTTTGATAACTGACATGTTCTGTGGAGCTATTCCCATGTACCCTAACACTGAATAAAGTAAGGTTGACTTTCTACCCTAACAAACTGGTTAAAGAGTTTATTTCCCAGAGTTTGGTGGCAGTTTCTGGTACCCCAGATGGGACAACTCAGTGGACCAGAGGAACTGTCAGCACCCCAGTGCACACCGAAATATTTTGGGGGTAATCTTCCCATTTCCTGGTCTGATGAGGAGACTACTCTGCCCCTTGTGGGAAAAAGAATACAAAATTACTGAAGATATTTTTCCTCCCCACAAGTTGCACCAATAGAAAGTTTGCAGTGTGAGGCTTAGAGGTTTTTCAAATGTTCACCAGCCTGGGTTTTGGGAAAGACTGTAAAAAGTTGTAAAAGATTGTAAGAGTTTATAGAAAGCTTGTAAAAGGTTTTGAAAGTTTTAAAAGGTTTTTTCCCTAAGGGTAGAGACAGCACTGATGTAGTTCAACACTCACCTTCTCCTGACTGCCTAGTCCAAGCTTTTACAGATGGGCCATACCTTCACCCAGTTTCATTAATATTTCTGGATGGCTAAACATAATTGTATTGACCAGGAGAGATTCACTAATTATTCAGTCTGAGAAATGGCTTGCATGTTTTAAATGGTCTTACTTCAATTGATCTGGTTTTGACAGCAACATTAGGCATTAATAAATGATACTGTATGAATGCCTTGAAAATATGATTGAGCTTTATTTCAGAGGTAGTGTTCTTGCTCCTCCCCTTGTTTGATCTGCTAGTACATATATAATATTTTTTCATTCAGATATAAGAGCTTGTGACTACTATTTCAGAATTTATTCAAATCAGTGACCCCTTTTATACATTTTGGGCAGACCACTGTGATTGGTAAGAGAGCAACAGAACTCTTCACCCACATTGGTCAATCCAGAGGGACATCAAAGAAAGTCCAACCCACAGAAAGAATTCCAAACAAAGATTTCATTACAGAAACAAAAACCAGATATTTATGTTCAAGCTGTGAGAACAAGCTCCAGAAACCCAAAACATCAGGAAGAAACAGATCTTAGAAACTCAGAAGCTGCAGGTCTGGAACAACCAGACTACAGCCAGGTAAACCCAGACATCAGTGTCCTGGCAGGGCTGGCTGGGCATCCTTGCCCTCGGCCGGCGCCTGGGGCTTTTCCTCCGGCACTGGCTCCAGGTCTGGCACCTTCTGGCCCGCCTTGGCCACTGTGAACCTGCTCATGTGCAGGGCTTCCTCATACACCGGGGGCGTGTCTGGGGCCGAGGGCGATGGAGTGCCCTGGGCAGCAGCCTGGGAGTGTGCCACGGCCAAAATCCTCCTGGCAGCTGGCCCGAACACCGAGTGCAGAGCTGTGAGAGAAGGACCAGAGCTGTTGGCCTCGTCCTCATCAGAGGATTAGAGCAGGGCAAGGCTATCACAGGGCACAGGCTTTTCTCTTCACACAGCCAGAATGGTTTCCTTTCCCTGCTCTTTCAGTCTTCCCTAAAAGGAGCGTGTGTGTGTGTGAAATCCCAGCAGCAGCACCCCACGATTCCTCTCCCCTGAAATGCCACTGAAACCTGTAGCTGCCCCTATCCCACCCAGACACATCTCACAGCCGAGCACCTTTGCCTTGCTCTGGCAGCCTCGGGGTGTGCCCAGCTGGGCTGTGCAGCCAGCCCTCCCTCCACAGGTGCTGGGCTGCCCTGCTCTGCCAGGCTCACTCACAGGTGATGGTGCTCTGCAGGGTGCTGTCGTGGTCGAAGGCAATGACGGTGACCTCGTAGGGCTGGGGGCCCGACTCGTCCCCAGGCTGGTGGCACTGGAAGCAGCACCTCACACAGACAGAGACCAGGGCACAGAGCAGCAGGAGCCCCCCGACCACCAGCACCAGCCTGCAACGGGAGGGGACACCGAATTAGGACAGAGACACCTCCTCATGTCTCTGAGTGCTTACAGCAAGGTTAACCTCAAAGCTAAACCAAGTCACCCGGGCCTTTGTCCAGCTCAGGCATGCAGACCCAGCATCCCCTCCAGGCACTTGTTCAAATGCTGCAACATCCTCAGGGTAACCATTTTTTCTCCTGTCTAATCAGAATTTTCCTGCCTGCAGCTTGGTCAGCCACCTTATGTGCTTCTACTGAGCACCTCTGAGAAGTCTCTATTTTCTCTCAAGATCTCCCTTAGGTAGAAGAAAACTGTAATCACTTTGTCCCCTTAGCTTCCTCCAGGCTGAAAAAACCTGGTTCTTTTTACTTGGCTTCAGTTTGCCAACATCTCTTTTGTACTCGGGAACCAAAACTAAGTATTCCAGACATCTTGTTATGAGTGACAAGCAGAGAGGAAAAATTTGATCTTGCAGTCTTCTGGCATACCCTTATTAATTCAGCCTTCTAGATGTTCAACAACTACCATCCGTTTTAATCTCATCCTGGTGGGAATGACTAAGAAATCAGACAGAATTTACTTTAAAAATCAGTCTTTTAAAAGGCATATTGTGCCATGAATTATTAATAGTGTTCATGTAACTAAATATGTGGAATTAAAAAGGAGGCTGGTGGGTCAATTTTTGTTAAGACAGTGAGAAATCTGAGGGGTTGCCTTGCTCTTGTAGAGCTTTAGAGAATCCCAGGGAAAAGCAGGGGGTGGCATCACTCTCGAGCAGATCACATTTAATCCCACCCTTTGCTACTGGAATTGTCTAGAGATGCAGATATTTGGAGTAAACTTGTATTCTTACCAGATATACCACAGACGGTCCCATTCTGTCCCTGAGCAGCTGAAGAGAAGAGGGTACAAGAAATAGTTATCCCCAGAACACCAAATAAATGTGAATATCCCTCCTCCATCTCCCCTCATGCTCCTCCTCACTGTCCAGATTCCAGGTGGCACAATGATGAGAAACTCATGAAAAACATCATTTGTGGAGGTCACAATGGTCCAACCTCATCAATATCCCTGTCAGGTGAATTCCCCTTCTGTTGGCTTTATATCTTGATTGTTTTCCTGATATTTATCTTTGCCCAATTCCCTTTGCAAACCTTAGAGATCTGCATTCATGTTCGTTCTTTTCTTTTTTGTCACTGTATAATTTTGGTTATTCTTACAAAAGACATCACTGATAATAATATTCACCAAAGTATGTTTCAAACCATTTTTTCAAGGAATGTTTGATTCTAAATTCATAATCCCAGTCAACTGAAATTACACCAGAAAGCTCTTAAATATTGCAGTAATGCAAATAGGCAGCAGGAGCAGTACCACACAATCAGCATGTTGATCAATAAAAATAGTAATTGATGCAGTTCCCATTCAAAGTAATGGTGATTTTCCATGAAATTTTAATACAACTAAATAAGATCTTCTGGAAAATGTCAACCATCAGGTCATAATGCCCACATCCAGCATTGCCTTTGTTGTTCATTGTTTTCTCAAAAGAAGAGCAAGATTGACAAATACTTAACAGTTCAGTGTTGAGGCAGCCTTCCTCACCTCTCACTCGGGGGAACTAGAAGGAGAAAAGCAGCAAAGACACAGCTGGAGTGAATTAAATTTTTGTCATATGCATCTTGTATATCTTTTATGAGTCTGGATCTCCTAAGGTAAAGAAGTACTGTTATCCATCTTCCATTGTTTCTATCATTATTCTGCTGTAGATTGGAAGTTACTCTCACCAACAGCATTGTTTCATATATTAACTTCCTGTAGTCCTTAAAATCCTATTTAGTACTGTTCTTATCTTTGTTGTCACCACAACTTTTCCTCTCTCCACTACTAGCCATGTCATTCTCCAGCTGCAGAGCCTTGTCCATGCTCCAATATTAAGGACATTTAAATACCCTGCTTTATATTACACCCACATTGGCTTGAAAACTGCTCTGTCCCTCCTGCACTCCTACCCTTCCCATTCCTTTTCCTTGGGTACCCTGACATCTGAGTTACCATCCCTGGAATAGCAGCAAATATTACCTTCTCTGTGTGTGCCTTTTAAATGTCCAGTTCTTTCCAATGTCAGGGAGACTATTATTGCTAATGGCAATCCGTCTTTCCAAGGGAACTCCACATCTGAGCAGAGACCCCATAAAGAGGAACGTCAAAGATGACTTACCCAGAAGAAACTCCCTACAACAAAGCAGATCATGTCTGAGTTATGCATCCCTGTAAGGTGGTTCTGTGGCCTCTTGGTGTTTCAAGCTGCTCAGAGTCTTCTTGTCCTTTCCACTTTCAGTTCATCCTCACCAGTCCAGTGGCCAGAAGGAGCAGCTCCTGTGCCGTGTGTTGAATCCAATCTCTACCTCTTTCTGCCCTTCAGGTTTTTGCTTTCCCTCTTTTCCTTTTTGTCACTGGCAATTCCTGATTGTTTCTGCCTGTCTTTTTTTGTTATTCCACTGGCCTGGTTCTCTTCCTCTTTTGAAGGGATTTCTAAACCCTTCTAGTCAGATCAGGAGAAGAGCAGTGGCTACAGGTTCTTGCTTTAGATGTTTAACTGGTTCAGTGAAGGGCATCATGAGATCTCTGCAGGCCTGACCCTTCCCTTCTACAGCAGAAAGGGTCTCCGAGTTTGTTCATTCCCAATTATTTCTCTCCCCGCCCCTACCCTGAGGGGAGTGGGGTGAAGGTCATGTTACTGACCTGCTTAATTGGAGTTCAGATTCCTCTCCAGCCTCCAGTACCTTTTCTGCTCCTGCACTCACATTGT
Organism: Sitta carolinensis; assembly: GCA_032173965.1. NCBI lineage: Eukaryota > Metazoa > Chordata > Aves > Passeriformes > Sittidae > Sitta > Sitta carolinensis. Next base: position 11,294,901 of record JAVUNC010000030.1, read on the forward strand.
CCTACCTCTGACCATCCAATCTGCTGACTTGGAAGTGAAAGAATTTCCCATATAACTATTATCCTGCATTTTTTTATATATATATATATATATATATATATACACACACACACACACACACACATATATATATATATATATATGCAGTATAATGCAGCAACTCTTATCCCTCCCATTTTAAGGCTCTGCCATCATCCTTCTCACCTGGTCATGTCCTGCTTTGTCACTCCTGCAGCTGAGAGTCTGAGCACTCCCAAACTTCCTGCATGGCCAGCCAAGTCCCCCTAAATACCTTTCAGCAGAGGGATTACATGTGGATTCTCCTGTCCTGGATACTGTTAGTCCTACAGCTGGTTACATTCACAGGCTCCATTCAATGACCCATTAATTTTCTCTGTCATGTAGAATTGCTTAAATTTCTGTTAGTGCTCATGGCTATCCAGACTGTTATTACAGTCATGTAATTGGCTTCCCCTAATCTTTCTCTTTTGAATAGCTGAGACAGAAAAAAATGCTCTGCAGTAATGTATAACTATTTGTGTTTGAGAACCACCTGGGACTGGTGCATAAATGTTTGTTAAAGGCAGGTAGCAGGTAGTGAGACTTGTTGCCCCTTGTTGCAATCTCAGCCCTTTCACATTAAACTGGTGAATCATTAGCTCTGGTGGTGCATTTTAGAGCTGCAGAGCAGAACCAATGGATTCATGAACACAATGTATTCTCCCAAGGCAGGCTAAAACCCATTTGCCATTCTCTAATTATAAAAGTAGTGGTGCAGTGTAAACATGCCTTAGCAGTAGTCCATCCATCCATCCATCCATCCATCCATCCATCCATCCATCCATCCATCCATCCATCCATCCATCCATCATCCATCCATCCATCCATCCATCCATCCATCCATCCATCCATCCATCCATCCATCCATCCATGCATGCATGCATCCATCCATTATCCATCCATCCATCCAGGTTCCCAATTTCTGCATCAGGACCCCTGGGTCCCCTCAGGTTATCTGAGCATCCAATTTTCCCATAAATCTCTCTCCAGCAAGGGGACTGGGAATAAAGGCATATATAGAAACTGATGAGTAGTGCAGTCATTTTCTAATTTAAATTTCATGGGCTGACTGAGTTTCACTTTTCCCTGTACCACCAGTTATATTTACCCTATTGTGTACATTTACCACATGTACCAATTTGCATTTAACAATTTACAATTTACAATTTACAATTCGCCAATCTACCAATTTACATTTACCACATCCTTACTAAGCTTGCCTTTACATGTATTCAATACAGAATAAGTTGCTCCTGTGCTTACCAAAATTTCCACTTCTCCTTTCCCCTGTTTCAGGGGCTCAGCTGGGGTAGAACCCCTCCTTTCCCTTCAATCTTCATCTTCTCCCTGTAAGGCAGGGTCCAGCTTCCCAGCCTGCGGGCATTCCCGCTTCCAACGCCCCTTTTCCCTACCAAGCGCGCTGCGCTTTTTCTCCAATCGTTGTCGGGGGAACGACAGGAGCCGCCCGCCTCCCCTTCCCCTTGCTCCTCTTCGCCTTCCCTTTCTCCTGCCCTCTTGGGCGCTCCCTTAGCACCCTCTAGAGTTCCAAGGAGGTTCTCGTGGCTCTTGTTTTCCTTTCCAGCTTGTCACATTTCCTTTTCCCCATCCCTCCTTTCCAAGCTTCGTCTAACAACTGTCCTGAGTCGCACCGCTCCACTCCTTCCATTTTCTGGAGTTTGCTTCTAATATCTGGGACCGACTGCCCTATAAAGATAGTTTCTAACTGAACAGCCTCCTCTAGAGTCTCAGGATCCAGACTGATCTATTTTCTGGCAGTCACCTTCAATCATTCCATGAAAGTCACAGTCCTGTCCTGCTTCACCTCACACAGTTTTGTCCAGCTCATGGCTTTCAGTATAACATGCTTTACCCCAAAAAATACCCATCTCTGGTACCTTGTCCAGCCCAGGTAAATTAGGATCCTTCCTTGGGTCTGTTGAAGGAAAATGTTGATCTATAGTTACTTTAAGTCTCCATGAGCATGTGCCCCCTCCATCTGCTTTCTACACCATCCTTTTTTCTGTACTGACCACGGATGTTAACCAGTATATCACTGTGTATCATTTCAGTCAGGGTCTTGAGTCCTGATTTTAGCTCCTGGTGTAATTCCAGCAGTTTGGGTCAGCCCTGGTTTAGCAGCCACAGGATCATTTGGCCATCTGAGGCCATGCAGTCCAACCTGTGACTGATCACCACCTTACCAAGCAGACCATGGCAGTGAGTGCCATGTCCAGGCTTTCTTTGAACTCCTCCTGGGACAGTGACTTCACCACCTCCCTGGACAGTTCCTTCCACTCCAGCCTCACCAAATTATTTTTAGGTTTTTCCACATGTCAGGGTAAGGGCAGTCCCTTGCTTACTGCCTTCTTTCCCTTTCTCCACTGCTTTAGCTTTCAATAACATTGCCCCCCAGCCAACCTTGCAGACAAATGGTGTATGAAATTATCCCATGGAGTGAGACCAGAAAGGCTTTGGCAAACGCTGTTTTTAAATGTTCCTTCTAAAAGCTGCAGAGAACACAGGCTGTTGAAGAAACCAACCTTTGTCCTTCAGTGGCTGATACTGAAGCAGTACCACATATTGTGCTAATTCCCTTGATTCAGCCACAAAACACAAAGGAAAGCAAGAACTAGAGTTGCCAGGCATAGTCCCAAAAAAGCAAGACAGCATCTAGTGAAAAATAATGAAAAAAGTACAGTTTTCTATAGCTAGAGACTGCTGAACTGAGCTTTAAGCCCACCAGCCAATGTGAAATGCCTGCAGATGCCAGTGTCCATGAGCCCTGAAAAGTCAGAGCACAGGACCATGCAAATTCACAGCTAGCTTATCCATGAAGGCCATCACAAGGGGAAAAATCTACTGTACATGTCCAGACTCATGTTACAGCTTCGGTGGTGTCACTGCTGTGCTTTCTATTGCAATTCAGACTCACACTTGAAGGAGGGCCACGCACCTAGTGAAATGAAGAAATAAATACAGGGAAACAACCATTGGATGCAGTCGATTAACTTTTTCCACGAACCTGGGAAATGATGCTGATGTTGCTTTTCTTGGGGGCACAGAAAGAAACTCCGACCTGAAAGCAGCAGTTCAATGGGTGCATCAGCTAGTTATTTATGGTTGAGCTATATATATATGTGTCAGATGGCAACAGGTTTATTTCTGCCTTGAAGCAATGACAAAGCTGTTGTAATTACAGAGCACCCACAGGTCAGTGCAGCCCCCCTCGATTTGTGATCCCTTGTTCTTTCTCTCAGTAAACTTGGTGCCTCTGCATTTAACAATTTAGGACACAGGGTTTACTTCCTTCTGTTTGTACAAAGTGTACAACACAAAAAGTAAGGGGCCTCCTGAAGGGAAGGAATTGACTGAAAAAGTGCTATCTTGCCGGTGATGTGGTTGTTTCATGCAGAGTGGTCAAGGTCCCCTCTGCTGATAGCAGGAAGCTGACCTTGCTGCTTCAGGGAAACTGCTCCCAGAGATTTCTAAGCACATAGGAAAATTAGTAACTTTCTAGTCTGAGGTGACTACCCTTTCTGGAACTTCTGTAACATCTAAAACCAGACTCCAGAGTTTCCCATGCTTTCATATGGATGCAGATTTGAATTTACCCCTCCCTCCTCTGCAGGGGAAGAGCAGGAGGCAGAGAGCTGGCATCCTATGTGACCTCATAGGGGTTTTTGGGCAAATAATAATTGGGACTCTTGGACTGCACAAACTGCAGACTTTCCCTCTGTATTTAAACCTATAGATTAAAATAATCTATCTCCTCAGCTACACAGGTAGTCCCATCCCTTCTGAGAACAAGGATGTGCAACAAATCTGATGTCCAGAAAATCTGTGTATACAAATATGTTGCCAGCTGGGGAATCAGGGACTCTGGAGTACAGGACTCACCTGTCTTTAGGATGACCTGTCTTTTACTAAACATGGGGAGCAGATGGAGTGGGGAATGCTCAGAGCCCCATCCAGCCTGGCCTTGAACACTTCCAGGGATGAATCAGCCACAGCTTCTCTGGCCAACCTGTGCCAGGGCCTCACTACTCTTTAAACTGAATAATTTCTTCCTGTATCTAATCTAAACCTCGTCTTTATCTGAACTGTTCCCAAGTTTCCGTTCTGGTCAGCAAAGAGAAATTAGCATTTCTGGTGCACAATATATCTCAGTCTCCTGTCGATTTCTCCATTAAGTGAGCTGTATCCTTCGAGCCTTTGTCATTGCTGGGCAAAGTCAGCTGTGAGTGACCACGCTGGATCTCCTCTGGACACACCTTGCAGCTCTCCCCAGTTATCACAGGCAGCTTTAGTGTCCTCTTGGTGGACTCTAAAGTTGGGCAACATGAACTCACTGAGTCTGGCTGTTTGTTCCTGTGTTTCAAGGAGTATTTGCAAACTGCTTTGTTTGCTTTGCAGAAATGCTTTGGCTTCTTCTCGCCTTGGCCTGGCTTTAGCTAAAATTGATATTTAGGTGACTGATTTATGCCAAATGCATGCATCCTTTCTTGCACATTGAAAAAAAATTGCAAGAGAATAAAGGACAAAATTGCCCTTTGCATTACTGAAGGGTGATCTCTGTAAAGGATTGGAAATATGACAAGCACTTAGAAGTAATTTCAGGCCACTTCTTTTTTCCCATTTTCTTCTCTCCACTTGATTGTTTTGTTAGGGTTTAATTCTGTGTTTTACAAGATCAATACTACATCTAGTTAAAATACTGCCTTGTGCAGTTCACCAAAAGCTTTTCAAAAAGCTCTTATTGCATTTCAGAGAAGCACTAAAACAAATGGAGCTCCCCGAAAGCAGACAAACAAACAAACAATAATTAATAGCAAAGCAACCCTCCAGAGCAAGGAATCTGGATTTCTGAGTCTGATCTCACCGTGGTGCCTTTTGCTCTAATATGAAAGAAACAGTAACTCAGATATTGGTATTTTTACTCTTCAAAAAACTTTGGGATTTTTCTACTTTTTCAAATAAACCAGTGAAACATTGTTCTCTTAGTTCCCTGTAAATTCTGACTTGTGCAATTATTCTAAGCTTACATTGATGCATGATGTTTCACTTCTAAGGATACCAATCTAAGCCCACCAGACTCTGCTTCTAAAAGCATTCACAGCTGTCAAATCTAACACAAGTCAAGTGATTGATCTTCTAGCTAGCAGCTGCAGCATCCTCCACAAGATAGCACAGGACTTAGGTTCTGTATGAGACACGGGTCCTAAGAGCTTCTTGTCCTTTTCAAGCACAAAATCATCCTGCCCATGATCCTGTACCACAGGGCACCATCATTTCTATTATCAGTGTATGACAAAAATACAATTTAAATATCCCTTCTAGGTGTTTTACATCCTTCCTTCTCTTGAAGTTTGCTTGCATAATAATGGCTTACAGTGCAAAAATATAAATGGTGTCATTTAAATTAGGGGTTTTTTTCTGGGTTGAAAAATGAAACAAAGCATTTGTCAATGTTTCCCATTCTCTAGAGTTTTAATAATGATCCCTAAACAAAACATTCTCAATTTTCTCATTTGCTGCATAGCTAACCCCACATGTTCAGGGCAGTACCAATGCAGTGACACTGAAAAAGACTGAAACTGTCTGGACACATTCTGTGCAAAATGCCCACACTGAATATGTGCAGGAAGGTGGCTTAAATTGGTTTTGATTTGAATGGTCCAAAGGGCTGCGTTGTGTTATCAAATCCCAATTGCACTTGGGTAACACTGAAGTGAGAGGTAGAAAGCAGATGAAGGGAGGCACAGGCTGCCTCTGTCAGAATTGTTTGAGAGGGTCATAAATGCTGTCAGGTCCTCACACCTTCAATTAAACAAATCTTGAAGTAATTTATTAAATAAAGGATTTCTGTTATACTACTTGTTGCTGGTCAGCAGCAATATGCCTTTATGATAGAACTGGCCTCTGTTCTAAGCAAATAAATACCATAAATATAACTTAGGGGCTATTTAGAAATTAATTCTAAAATTCAGAAATCAATCAAAGTGTTATCTACTCACTTAAAGCACAAAATGTACACCTCTAGATTTATGTTTCAAAAATTAACAAGCATTAATTTTGCATTAAGGTGCATGATGCTGGCTGGCTGCACCATTTTTTTTTTTTTTTTTTGCTGCATTTCTCTTTCACATTGCATCAAAAAGCAGCCAAAGGAATTGAAAAATAGCTTGGAGACTTGAATCCATCTTCATGAGATGAGAGTGATGGAGCCACTGCTTGTTGTGCTGCCAGATAATGAGGGCAGACCTGTGCTGCCAAGGCTTTCACTGCCACAGGATAAATCACTTTACAAGCTTAAATAAAAGAAATAGACCTCCTAACTCTGTAAGATGTTTGCACATCCAATTTTGTGAAAAGCAGCTGGAATTCCAGATTTGTAATGCTGGCACTAATTAGCTCAATTTTGCATTTAACCTGCTGGTCTTCAGAAGCATTTTCATTTCTTCCAAAAAAAACCAAACCCCAACAATTCCCTCCTGTTACTGAGCTGACAGCAGGAGAGAATTTGAAGAAGTTTGCTGGTTGAAGTGCATCTGAAGAAATTATGCACTCAGGCAGGAAAATGAGGTGTTTCAGTTGTGAATGGAAGTTTCTGGAGCCGGCTCTGTGTAAGCCAGTGAGTCAACAAGTCGAATAATAAAAAATAAAAATCTTAGATAACCCCATATTACACCTTAATCACACAATTAATTATGTCAAGATAATACTCTGGGAAAAGAGAGACAGCCAATGTGAAATATTAATCCTGGTGACCTGGATATCTGGAAGGTCCCAATGTAGATCCATGAATTTAAAGATCGATGTGGATGTTGGCCAGCAGTGTTTAAAGGTTTTTAACCTTGTTAATCTGGATTGGATCCTGATTTCTCAGTAATGTAAAACAAGGATCATTACTTCAGCCAAGTTAAATCGTGGGTTTTGTGATGTGGTTGTGTATAAGACATTACTCCTTAATTGTATTCTAAAAGTTACAAAGGTGTTGGAGGCCTTACCCAAGACTTCTAGGGCTGAAAATGATCGTTCACGAGTGGTTACAGGGAAGACACTCCATTCTGCACCAGTGAACTTTTGGCATTTTCTTGTATACTCTGCAAAAAAAGAGTAATTGCTAAGTGAAAACAAAAACTGACCTGAGTTGAGCAGTGGTTGGATTTGGGGTGACTGTTCTCTTATTGTTTATTTAGATGGAAGTTTTACACTTAACACCCACTCAGAAAAATCTTGCAGTGGCAGTTACCCCACCAATATTTTAATTCCATTTATTTTACTGAAGTTGGCACTGATTTCTGCTCTCTGGTGACCAAGGGCAGGACCTGGGGAACGGCTGGAGCTGGGTCAGGGCAGGGTTAGGGGGGATTTCAGGGAAAGGCTCTTCCCCCAGGGGTGGTGGGGCACTAAACAGGGAATGGGCACAGCCCCAAGGCTGCCAGAGCTCCAGGAGATGCCCAGGGTGGGATGGCTGGGGTGTCTCTTTCGAGGGAAAAACTTGAATGCACAAATAGCTACTGGACTTGGTGTTTAAATGAATTTATATATTCTATAAATATAGATTAATAAATGGAAGCAGTGTCGAATAACCAGACGAGGGGTTAATTGGTTTGGTTGGACTTAATGTTCCTTCCAATTTCAGACACCTGTGAGAGAAAAAGGGCTGTTAAACCTGCAGATTATAACCATGAGCTGGGAGAGGAGCTGAGCTGGCCTAAAATCAGCCTGCTTTCTAGATTCATGGACAGGACCTCTAGCATCATCAAGTCCAGCCATCATCCCAGCACCACCAGCACATTTGTCAGTAAACCATGTCCTCATGTGCCACACCCATGTGTTTTTTGAGCATTCTGGGGTTGATGACTCCACCACCTCCTTGGGCAGCCTGTTCCTGGTCTAGCACTTGACAAACTGTTCCATGAAAAAATTTTCCTATTATCTAATCTAAATCACCCCCACTGCAACTTGAGGACACTTCCTCTTGTCCTGCCTCTTCTTACCTGGGAGAAGAAGCTGATCCCCACCTGGCTATAACCTCATTTCATGGAGGTTTAGAGAGCACCAGGGTCACCCTGAGCCTCCTCAGACTAAGAGAGAAAAGACTACTCCCTCCTTCTCACGGGACTTGTGCTCTGCACCAGCCTCACTGTCCTTCTCTGGACACGTTCCAGCCTCTTTGGACACACTCCAGGCAGCAATTCCCAGGATAGTTCTGGGCACAGGACAGGCAGACTGTGCCAGTCCTGGTTTGTGTGCTGTGCTAGCCCAGCAGGATCCTGATCACACCTGGGCTCTCTGAGAGCAGCAGGTGTTTAACCCCTGGAGCTGGGCAGCCAGCAGCCCACTCCTCTGCTGCCCAAACCCATAACCATCCTCCCCCTTTGGCCCTGCCTGTTGCAAAAGTTATGGCAGAAATAAATTCCAAAGAGACTGGGACCCATCCAGTCTTCTGCACCATATGTTGTAAATCTTGTAAGAGTTTCTCTGAGGATGATAGTGTGCATGGAACATCCAGGTAAGATGAATGGTGTTTTTTAAGTCATTTATATTTCAGCAGCTCCCAGAAAGGCACAGAAAAAAACAGGTAGGTTGATTCATAGCTGTTCCCATTTGAAAAAATCTCTTTTCTAAATTAGCAGTGAGATAACTGATGATAATTAGTTAACAGGAAAGGAATGGCTGAAGTGACTTCCCTGTCCTTTTGAATGAAGACTTCAAATATGACTAGGTGAAAAATACAGGGGTGTGCAACATGCTATCTCCGATGATGGGAGGAGTTACGAGCTGTGCTCCATCCCAGGAAAAGGGCTGTACAACATCTCTTTTGAAAGCTTCTTTTAGAACCACAAAAAGCTGGGGTTTCTTTTTTCACTCTCCCCAATATTAAGATTAAAATACTGTGTGGCAGAGAATCCTATTTGTTCTTGCCTTGTTCTGAGTTACATCTCAACTCTGCCAGACATGACAAGTGTGCAGTAGGAATTCTCTTTCCTATATAAGACATCTATGCCTAAAGAATTCATGTAACACAAGAATGTATTAAAGAAACCCCAGCTCATTACAAGAGAGAAGAAATAAAAACTTTGCAGAATATTACCCAGCCACTGAATGACACAAAGGCAGAGAATTGACATGAAACTTGGGTTTCACTTATCTAGCCTGGATCTGGCCTGAATTTTGCTTGCTATTCCCACCACAAATCACAGAAAGCTGTTATAAATACCAGCCAAATAACTTTCCTTTGGACTTTGGAGTTAATTAGTCTGTCCAGGAGTGATTAAGTTTTGGGGAAGATCGAGCTGTACTGGTGCTGGACGGGAAAGAATCAACTTTCTTTCTGGTGCTTCCCAGCTCCTCTCTATCACCTTCCTGTAGCATTTTACAACTCATGTCTAATAACTTGGGACTGAGAGACCTTAAAAAACCTTGAAATCAGGGATAATCTTAAGATGTAGCTGTGTTTCCAGCTCGATGCTGGATTTAAAGGCTGTGTGTGGACCATCAGGACAGCATTTGCCATCAGACTTTTTCTGCATTCAGTGATGCTCCATATGATAAACATGATAAACACACATATCAAAAGGTTTTTCTTTCTGGAATTTTTCTGGCTCCTCATAGGATACTTTAGCCTAATATTGCATATGTGCCTCAAAATATTTTTGTCCAGTTTTGCTGACAAATCAAAACCAGTTGAAAGCATTTCAAGGCACCAGTGAAGCTCCTAGTGCCACTTGAAGTGCTTGCGTACCAGCAATAGCAGTGACTCATTAGTTTTTGTAATTAATTCCTGTGCCAATAACCCAATAAAGATAAGCAGAAAATAAATCAGGTCTCCATGGCCTGTCCTCTATCCCTGCATTTCCAGGCATGCCCCTGGGCACCCCCACCCTGACAGGTGAGGGAGGGGGCTTACCTGGCTGAGCCCACCTGCGTGCACACAGCATCATGTTTTTAGACCGATGCAGGTTAAAATCCTCATTTGATTTTCTTTTCTGCCTGCTTGTCCCCGTGCCTCCCCTTCATGCCCTCACTCTGTGTGTGCTCAGGCCCCGGAGCTGGCCCCAGGTGCAGGGCAGGAGCTGCAGGGAGAGCAGTGACCTGAGCTGCGACTCTGCTGTGATCAGCTCCGATTAGCTGCATCAGCTGTGGACGAGGCACGAAACACCCTCAGGCACTGACTTGTGCTCAGAGGGATGGAGGGAGGTCAGGGAATTTCGTTTATGATGCTGGCAAACCAGGACAGATGCCATAAACACAACTTGACTCAGCAGCCAGGGCTGACTTCAGAGCATTAGCTGGGCACAGGCACAGCTGCCTCAGATAGCAGTGTCTGTGAAGTCAAAGGCTTCTGAAATCAGAGCTGTCAGCTCATAGCTCTTGATTAGTGCTGAGCTGCGGGTTAATGAGGGGAGGCTTCTCGGAGAGCACTCAGACACTGCAGGGAAGCCCTACCAGGAAGAGAACTGCTGTTGGAAGTGTGCAGGGATCCAGCACAGCCCATTCCAGTAAAGCAGCCTTGGCTAGGTCACACTCCCTGATAGCTGGGACCAACTCAGAGTACACTAAGGAAGAGTCATGGGAGTCTTGATGTGTTCTGGGCAGCCCTACACCCATCCTGCAACTGAGTTTCTTTGGGACTCACAGAAGCCAAGGGTGAGGTTCCTAAATTCTCAGCATCCAGACACTGAGGTGCTCTAAGTTCCCAAAAGGCCCAAGCACTCGTGCTGCATCCAATATTTTGCAGGCTGTCTACTAAACAGCCATTGGCCATAAACCTGGACAAGACACTTCATTTGTAATGTTAAAATAAACAGGGATTTCATTGAAACCCTTCAAGGGAAATTCTACTCCCTGCTATCAGTTGAAGTTAAACCCTTTGTCATTTAGAGACATGTGGGGTCTGATGACCTGGAAAATGATGAACTGGAGACAATTCAGTTCTTGGCCATGTCAGTATCACCACTCCATTGATTACCACAACACTGAAATATTTCACAGCTCTAGGGCATTTCAAAAAAGACGGAACCTGATGCATGAGAGTGGTAAAACCACTCAGAACCCTGTGAATGTACACCCAGATTTTCACCTGTGTAAACAACATGTAGCTTTGCCTGCATATTTCCACAACATCTCTTTAGTAGGTGCTGCCTGAGAGGGGTTTGGGGTGGAACAGAATGGCCTCAGCTGAGAGATCTTCAGCTGAAGGAGATGTACATGGTACTGCCTTTCATCAAGCAGAAAAGAGGATAGGGAGTCTGAATTGGAGCTTGCAATGCAGAGTCAGGTACAGAAAAGTTGAAATGTCAGTCATTAAAAAAGAAATTTCTTACCTGAGAAGGATATAGATGGGAGGAGGTGAGTCAGACATGGAGACAGGAGGAGCTGGACTCTAACGATGTCCAGAAGCCCAGCTACATTTGGCTCAAATCTTGAAGAATCCCAGAATTCAAGTTTGGCACTGCTCCCTGGGAAGGAAATACCTGTGAGACCTGCTGGTAACACATGCACCCCCATCAGTAGGGAGCAGAGACCAGGACAAGGAGACTGGAAAGCTCCTCGAGCTGTGCAGAGATAGGCAATGGTTGCTAGCAGCCCTGCGTTCACATATACACTTTACACACACACACCACACACACACACACACACATATATATTATATACATATAATGTAGCTATAATAATGCATTTTATGGCAATGTAGTTAGCATGGTTTTAATAATAGCTTTTTCCTGCATGGTGCTGAATATTCTCTTGTTCCTTAAGCTGTTGCAATTCAGGATACAGTTCCCTTGCAGGGATAGGTGTTATTTTCCAAATATAGGCAGCATTTGGGGAGGACAAATTTCTGTTTCATTTCCCCTGGATTGCCATTACCCATGCTTAAAAGATAAGCAACTGAAATGAGCTAAAAGAACTGGAATTTTTCTGGCTACTGTATTACTTCTGTTTTACACCTTAGCAATTTCTCTTGTGAATGATTAATTTCAAGTCCAAGTCGTTAGATGAGGCAAATGCGCTGATTCAAAGTGTGGCAGGAGTGCAGGAGGAAATGAAAGAATAAGCATGGTAAATATGTAAAACATTTTACAGTGAGATTACTTCTGCCAGGTCAAAGTAGTAAAGTTTTACTAGCTTGTGCTACGTACCTGTAACTGGAATGATGACTCTCATAAGAAACCTTGGAAGTCTCTGTATCCAGATTAATACACACATTCAGAATTATACAAGAACAGGGTTTTTTGTGTCTTTGGACAGAGTTTGCATGCCTGAAGTGACCAAAGGGAAATCTGCTAATCTGCTGACAGAGATAGATTTTTGAGTATTCACACCTTAAGGTATGAAGCAGTGGCTTAGGTGGTCAGCCTGGGGGCAGGAGGAAAATATGGAGCTCCTCTGAGAGATTCCCTAATTCAGCCTGAGCACCAGAATCCAAGGGTTTCTTGTACCCCCACTGATTCCCTGGAAAGATTCCCCATCACCTCTCACCCTTAGAGAGAGGGAACAGCTTTCCAGAGCATATCTTCCATGATTTTCAACTGCACCTGGCCTTGCATGAGTGGAATTCAGAATTTACTGATGGCATAGGGCATGTTTTGCAGGTGACAACTGTTTAAGGACAACTTTACAGGTGAAAAGATCATTTCTCTTTGAGGCTGAGAAAGGAAAGGGGGGGGTTAAATCAATTTTACCTTGCTGCCTTTTCTGGAGATTGGATTAGAAAGCACAGAAGCCAGTAAGTGTCCTTATTCATGAGCAATCCTGGCTGCTCAGGTGTTTATTGGAAGGATGTGTCTATTTATTAACTTCTCACCAGGGCTCGTGGGAGGACATCTGGGAATCAGCTCCTCTGACCAAACCCAAGTTGTTATTTTTGATAAAAAAAGAACATTGGTAAAGCTGGAAAATTCCCAAAGCATTGCATCATTTTAAGCCAGGATTTCCAAGGAGGTTTTTGAGTTGAAGATATTGAAGGGCCTCAGCTGAATATGTTGGTGGAGTCTTTCAACAGGAATAGTGAAGCCACTGGATTTTTGAAGAAATTAATGTAAGGAAAGAGTAAATTATTTTGTGGCCATTGAATGGAAAATTGAAAATATTAAACTTTCTAAAATGCTTTAGTTCATTACTGAGCTATTTATTTTACTGTGATAGATTCATATTGGTTAAGGTCACATTAAACAAAAGCAAAGCTTTCTGTTTGAAAAATATTAATAATAATTTCCACAGATTCAAATTTTAAAAAACCTCAAACATTTGAAAACAGATAATTAATGGAGAACTTGCTCTTTCCTGAAAGTGACTTTTGTATTGATAAATCTGCATATTCTGTGGAAAGTTTTAAAACCTTCAACCACTTCTCCCCATGAAACACACAGGATTAAAAGCAATGTTAAATATCTATAGCATACACTTATTTAAATAATCCCTTTTCATTTGGGGATTTTTGTTGCTTATACTCTTCTTATGGAGATCTATAACAACTTAAAAAATGATTGTGCCTCTAAGTGTCTGTTTTTTCAGAATCAGAAATCAGAAAATCTTCAAAACACTGGTTCCTTAACATCACAAGATTCAAGCACTTTGAATCATTTGCACTTTTGAAATTTCAAGCTGTTGTATACTTGATAAAATGGAACAAACAAAAAATTAATTCACATAAAACAAGACATTGATTTTCTAATAATCAAAATAATTTTAAGATGAAGCTTTTTCCTCGGAAGGTAAGAATGATTTCCAACAAAGTTAAACTGACAGAATAATCATATTAAGCATATTTTAAGGCACCATGGAATGTTCATTCTCGTTATTTTCCACCATTACATTTTGACCATTACATCATTTCTTTATCTTGGAAAGCCAATAAATGACAAACGGGGATGCATTTTTCATGACTCAGCATTTCGGTTATTTATTAAGTTAGCTCTAATATTTCAGTTGCCTTTATCAACTACCTGAAAAAAAAAATAAAATCATATCAATATCTGATAGGGCATTGTGGAAAAGTATATAAGCATGAGGTTTGTGCTGCTCAGTCTCGGTTTGTCACTTCCAACCACCTGACTAAGGAGTGACTTTGAAATCTTCCTCCTGTCCCTGTTATCTGATTTGCAGGAACCCCAGACTGAAGCAATCATGTCCAACTCCAGCGAGGCAGAGCTCCTGCACACATTTAAGGGGATTTCCTTCACCACCAGGTCTTCTCCAGAACTTTTAAAATCCCTGGATACTTTTGATGCTAGAGAAGATGATGTCCTTTTGGTTTCCTATCCCAAATCTGGTAAGTTCTCAATGTTAATTGCCAGAAGTCTTGATTTTGTGTTTCATGCTCTCTGCTTAAACTACTTGGGAAATTGAAACATCCAGGAAAGGATGTTTAAATATGTGAATATATTATTCTGTCAGTAAATGTTCATATCACAAGAAATATGGGTCATTTCCCCACATTTTGATTCTGTAACTGAAAACAATCTCAGGTGTTTTCATGTTGGAAAGCAAATATATATTCCTTATCTGTAAGCAAAATCTGTACTTGAAAGATTTTCTTGAGGACTTTCTCCATTCAATCATGAGCAAGTCAAGAACTATATAAAGTTATTTGTGTGGCTCTTGGCTGTAGATTTATTAATTTCTTATCCTCTACCCACCCACATCTCTTGCACAGAGGAGCACACACGGAGGGGGAGCTCAATCAGTACTTTCAGAATACAGAGACTCTAATTATTGTAAGAAAAAAAAAAAACCCAAACAAATAGGTTATTCTAAAATAAATTATGAAAACACTATAGCCCCCTCTCAGCTGACAGCAGTTTATCTAATGGGATGGTTTTGATATCAATATTAACACTTCTCTCAGAGTTACACTGTAATTCAGATACAGCCCTAATTGCTTTTTTTTTAGTGTTTATATGTTTGGAGCCAATGGGATTATTTAGTCATGTAAAATTTCTGGAGGATTAGAAATATAACCTGTTCACTAGCAAGGTGGTTCAGTATGAAAAATGCATGTTTCACAGAAATAAATACTCATCATTTTCTTTTTGCTGTTGTGTTTTTTTAAATTCCTCTTCTGTAGGCACTCACTGGCTTGCAGGAGTTATAAGAAAGCTTTACAATACTCAAGTGACAATAACATCTCCCATTGAATTTGGAGACATTTCCCGACTGGAGGAGCTGAATAAACTCTCATCAAAGAGAATCATCCCAACACACTTAGACTACAACATGTTGCCTCCAAATTTCAAGAATAAGAAATGCAAGGTAAGGCAAAAATTATATCACAGCAGTAAAGTATGTAGAAAGTCTACTAGGATTCTATTTTGTCCTGTTGCTCCTTAGTAGTTTTTTGAGTGATTTGCAGTTTTTAAAAGTGTTTTGCTGTGGATTTTGGACACAGCTGACCAGCAGAGGAAGACACTTGAGCAGATGCTTGGAGTAGAGACTGGGTTCTGCTCCCATGGGGTGATTTCTACACCAGGCACCACACAAAATGGGACATGGACATCTTTCAGTCAGAAATCTCTCAGGAGTAGTGGGGGTGTTCTCATGACCCTGTTTCCCAGTGTCTTACAAAATCCTGGCTACTCACAGGCTGCTCTGGGATTAAAGGTACTCTGCCCCTCCTGCTGGAGCTTTCTGAAGAGCCCATAGAGGCATTGGGCAGAGGAGAAGTGAAACGTGGGAGGCAGATTCACAGCAGAGTTCTGAGTTCACAGAATCACAGAAACACCTGGGCTGGAAGAGACCTTAAAGATCATCTTGTTCCAAGCCCCGTGCCATGGGCAGGGACACCTACTAAACCAGTTCCTCCCATGCTAATGTGGGAGATCTTTAAAAAATAAGCTCTGGGTCTCAGATTTTATATTCAAAGTCAAAAATTTCAGGATCACTCCTATCCAGATTTTTGGGACAAAGCTGATTTGAATGAAAGCCAGAATTTTTGTTTTGCAGCAGTCCTTTGAATGTTAATTAGTAAATGCTTTCACATGTGAGATATATGAGATAATGTACTGACTCAAGGTAAAAGTTAACACGGGCTCTTTCATAAAACATAAACATTACCCAGCTGGAGCAAACACACCTCTGTCCACATGGAATTGTTTACTAATCACTATGGTCCTTACTAAGAAGAGATTTCTAATTTAATAGCATGGTCACTAAAGGAGGAATCCTAAAGGAAAGGGTTTTGACACTGCAAACTGCCTAGGATAATGCTCTATTTACACACAGAGCTCCTCTAAAATAAAGGGAAGATGTTATCATTAATAACTACATTTTCCTCATTTACAGATGATCTACATCAGCAGAAATCCAAAAGACACTGCAGTCTCCATGTTTCATTACTACAGAGATAACCCAAACCTTCCCACTGTAGACACCTGGACTGCTTTCTTTGACCTGTTCTTAAAAGGCAATGGTAAGGATAAATGTATTCTCTTTTCAGTTCATATTAGTTTATTATGCACAGAAAGACAAGAAATTTGAACTGTGTGAAAACTCCTTATTAAACCCCTTATTCATATGGGGTTGGGGGGGATAAATCCTAATGCCAAGCTAAACAAGAGCAAATAATAGGCTGCTCTCCTCAGCACAGAGTCATTCTGAGAAGCAGCTGCATCACCCCAGCACAGCTCTTTGCAGGTTTTGCTGCCCTGGGCGGGCAGGCTGGTGACAGAGCACATGAGGGGTCTGTCACCAGGCTGCAGGGACAGCTCTGACTGCAGCTCTGGGGTCTTCTCCAAGCTGGGACACAGCCCTGGGCAGCCCAGCAGAGGAGCCTGGACAAGTTCCTAGAGCCCTTCTGCACACACTGTCCCTGATGTGTTGTCTCAAAAATGGGGTCCAAAGACCAAGGACAAGAGGGAGACTTTTCAGGAGCAGTGGGATGGCTGCTGGCAACAGGACCTTGTTCACGCTGTCCACTCCCATTTTTAGTGTTTTATTACTCCTTTGAGGACATATGTCACCACAGTGATGATAACAGCAATAATGATTGATCACCTTGAAGACTCCGAAAGAAAAGTGCCACGGTGTTCATCGCAGGCTCATATCAGAGCCCCAGGAGTCAATTTGTTTACTGCCTCCTCCAGGCTTTGGCTCAGATCTGAGTCCAGAGCAGCCCTGGGGCACATGCTTCAGTGATTTGCAGGATCTTGGCTTGTTTAGTATCAACTCTGAATGCACAATAGTGAAAAAAGGATTCTATTCAAGGCCAGGTTGGATGGGCTCTGAGCAATCTGCTCTGGTGGAAGGAGCCCCATGGCAGGGGGG
The DNA here is from genome assembly GCA_032173965.1 of Sitta carolinensis. Lineage (NCBI taxonomy): Eukaryota > Metazoa > Chordata > Aves > Passeriformes > Sittidae > Sitta > Sitta carolinensis. The sequence continues at coordinate 11,312,232 of JAVUNC010000030.1, forward strand.
TTGGAACAAAATGATCTTTAAGGTCCCTTCCAATCTGAAGCATTCTGTGATTCAATGATGAAATTTTAAAAGCATCTCCTATTTCCCCATAAATCATTACCCACCTTCTATTTTCCAAGTGCTTAAGTGTGACATAAATAGACAACTATGCTGATTACAGGAGAAATTTAGGTAAGAGGTGATCTGGAGGGAGAGGTGGTAATTTTTGCCACCTTTGTGCTGCTTGATCCAAAGCCTGCAGTACCCTTGCAGAGTTAATATCAGCTCAAAACAAGGGTTAGGACACACTGTAATGAATTCCTTGGAGTCTCCAAGGCTCTCCTGAAGCCACCAGGATTGCTGTCACTGGCCACATCCCCGGAGTTGCTGGCCAGGGGAGCAGGGATTAATTGCATACAGTGGAGCACACATGCTTTGCCCTTAGAAACTGCTCTATGTGCTGGACAGAGCCACAGACTGGAGCATTCAGCTTATTTATAGCTATTAATTATAATTTATACTTAATTACAACTCAGAGGTTGTGACCAAAATGACACCCTTTACAAGATTAGAATTTTCTGGTAGTGGCTGAGCTTCCTCTGCTCAGGCCTCTTCTCATTGCCCTGCAAGAGGTTTTCATCTTGCCTTTGAAAAGGAGAGGTCAGAATTTTGGTTTTTAAAAGAAAGCTGAAATTTAGCTCTACAGAATCGTATCTCAGAATAGTACCTGGTATGAAAACAAATTGCAACAAGAAAGGAAATCTCTTTGGAAGGTACTTTGGTAAATTTGTGTCACTTGACACAAAGAACTGCCTCTGGTTTTGAGGAACACAGATACAAATTACTCCTCTAAATGTGTGAGGTAGCAATACAGTTATTTCTGAATAAAGTTTATCTGAATCTCTTTTACATGGGTTTTCCTTTCAGTTGTCTGTGGATCCTGGTTTGATCATTTCCTAAGCTGGGAAGAACATGAAGATGAAAAAAACATCCTCTTTTTGTTCTATGAAGACATGAAGAAGGTAAATATGCTCTCTGCTCTTGGTGCAGAAGGCATTACTGGTACATTAGCATCACTAAAACTAAGAGAAAGTTATAATGGAAAAGGACAAAGAAGGAAGATGTGAAGATGGATCTTTGGGCGTATTTTTCATTTGTAAGGAATTTAATTAATGGTATTAATTAAATAATTCTGACTACACAAGTTGTATAAATGTCAAATCTTGTGAGAGTTGCATTTCTTAGGTGCAGGAATGGGACTCATATTAGACAATTTTCCTCAGGCTCAGGCAGAATTTTAAGTTCCTGGTTTTTTTTGTCCTACGGGAAGACCAGGGCCACACATTAATTTGCTATGTCTGATGTTTCAGGTGAAATTTTCAAAAATTGATGTAAGACAACAGAACTAATCACATCTGGGACTTGTGTCCCCAATAAAAAAGAAAATTAAAGGCTGGAGGGGTAGGGAAAAATTCCACTATTCTTAAAAAAGAAAAACTAAAATAACAACATACCTCAGCTTTCAGAGAATGAATTTTTAGGTGAATAGAAAACACTTTCTAGTGTCTCCATGAAAATAGGTTTGTTCATTTTTGGGGAAGAATAATTCTACTAGTAGGAATACACACAAACCATTTTGGATGCTGAGTCCCTTGTTAGATCTCCAGTTATAGCACATCCAATGAAATAAGCTACTTGGAGCTGGGCTTTGGGTATTCCTCTATTTCCAGGGCAATAATTCTGAGAGACAGGACAACATATAATCTGAACTGGGAGGTAATATTGACAATGTGACTGTGTGATATGACATAGTCTGTATTTATTAATTTCTGTGAGTATGGCTAAGAGGGGAATCAGGGGAATCAGGTTTATTGTACCTATTTAGCTTTGCTTAAAAGCAAATAAATGTGTGACAGACTCATTATGTCATAAAAGGGATCATTTTCAAATCAGCTAAAATTCTGATAATCAGCCCACAAACATAAAAGCTGTATTTTTCTTATACCTCAGGATCTGCCTAAGGTTGTAAAGAAGATTTCTTTGTTCCTGAGTTTAAACGTCAGTGACAATGACATCCAAGACATCTGCAAGAAGTCCTCGTTCTCAGAGATGAAGAACGACTCAGAAAAGGAGAACAGCGACCCCAGCCATACCGTGTGTGCTCTGACATCCAACAGGAAACTGATCTTCAGGAAAGGTAAATTCCTGTGTGCCCAGCACGGCAGGAGCAGTGGGAATCCAGACACAGACCCCAGGGCAGGGCTTTCCTGGAGTCTCTGGGTCAGCCCTGGGAAGTGATGACAGGATTCTTCAATCTGAAACCCTCTTAAAAATCACTTCCTAACTGCTCTGGCTGCAAATTCAGACTTGTACTAGAGAAGCACAGAGGGGTCTGAACTACAGCCTGACTAATCCTGTTGAGCCAAAAGGAAAGATTCACCTGGCATTTCTCTTTATCTGTCTATTTTTTTAATCTAAAAGTTGACCACCTCAACGTTGTGCAATGCCTCCCTGATACCACCTGCCAAGGTCACTTAGTTGAGTAGAATAAGAAAGAGCCAGACACATTCCTTCTGAATGAGACTGGTCTTATCTCCCCTTATCTCACTGAAATATCCCTAAGGAAGGAATATGCTGACAACAACAACAACAATAACAACAAAAGAATGGTCATAGGTAACTTCCAGACCTTGGAAAATTTTCCACAGTCCTTAGCTCAGGTGTGATTTTCAGAAACCCTCAGGAGCTGTTTTCTTGCTCCTGGCATTTCAGAAGCTTCCACAGGTTTGGATAACAAGTAAATCAAACCCACCATTTTTACATGGATTTTGATTATTTTGATTTAGTTAATTTTTGAACAATTGACAGTTTAAAACTAAGAGTTGTTTCAGTTAATAAACAGAGAAATGTTACCTTTTGTAGATTCACAATGGTTTTACCAGTCAGCAGAAACAAATGACAACGTACGATCTGTCAATAAAACAGAAACAAAAAATATGAGATGCAGTTTTCTAAGTCAGTGAACTTTGACAAAGATATTATGGAAATATTGAAAAATCCCAACATTTTCACTTCCAAGTAGTTCCTATGCTAATCCCAGATATTTAGCTAGTTTCATCCAGTTTACAGAAGATTTTTTATATCAAGATTTCACAAACCCACCACAGTGACTGTGGTTAAGAATATATTAATATCTGTACCAACTGCAACATTAACAAAAGCAGGCTGGTTTACAATCATTTTCTGCTCCACATATTGCTCACTTCACTGTCCTTTCTCTTCCTGCTTTCCTAGGTGCTGTTGGTGATTGGAAGAACTACTTCACTCCAAAGCAGAATATTAGGTTTCAGGAGATGTTTAATGAGAAAATGAAACTCAGCAAGATGGCAGACAGTTTCATCTTCGAGTTCTGAGTCCATGTGAAGAACAAAATCCAGTTATCAACAAACTCACACAGTCCAGCTGGTGGGAAGTGCTCCCATCAGTTTACAATGCTTCCAACAGGATGGATTGTAAACATGGTTTTTTTGAGAACAGGAAGGTTCTGACACAGTGCTAGAGCTGAACTCAGCTCTCAGAGGGCAGGTGGACGTGGTTTCAGAGTCAGAGCAATTGTTCCACAACCAAACCTACTTCATCATTTGTTTCTTTCATTTGCTGCAAGGGGATATGAGCAGACTTTGTGAACCTGAATTAGGAAATTCACCAAAGATACAATGAAGAGGAAAACAAGAAACAAACTTGCAAGAAACTGAATATATAAGAACTCTAAAAACACATCTCAAGAAAATGACCAAACATTTGATGACCCCAGACTTGCTCCTTCTGTGATACACCATGATTTGGAAGGGCCTATCTTATTGGACATTGTTCTTGATAATTAAGTTGAAAACTGCAGCATTTGAAGATCTGAAGTCTGTTTACAGAAATGTTTCTTTCTTTTTTTTTTTATTTTTTAAACAGTATGAAGTTCTTTGATGTAACTTTTTTCTGAGTCAGAGAGTGTTTTTAATGCAACAGATACAAATCCAAATAAATTTCAGCAGCACACGTTGGGCAACCGTAAATGTGTTTCCTTTTCATTTGATTTCCTTCCTGCAAAATGCCTGTTTCCAGTGTTTTGATGAGAACTATTTTACTTCCCTTGAGCAACAGAACCAAACCACAACTCAGAGGCAGCTTAAACAGCACTTATTTATTTACTCTGCCCTGATTAAATCAGATTTTCCAAGAATCAGCTGTCTGTGTCCACATCCCAGGGACTGTTCCACCCAACCACACAGCTCCACAGTTCCTGTGTGGGAGGGAATCTCCTCCTCTGGCTGTCTTGTTTTTGAGGTACAGCCTGGTTCCAGCAACACTCATTTCCCTCCAGCACTCATTTCCCTCCAGCCACACACTTCACACTTGCCAGGCAGCCCTTTCATTTCACTCCTGCTTTGTGCAAGCTGCCATCCACACCTCCTGATTTTGCACCTGCACAAAGACACAGAAGTTATGGTGCTGAGGAGAGCAGGAGAAAAGCCTGTGTGCAGTCTTTTTCCATTTACCAATTCAACACAGCCTGAGGGAAATGATGCCCTGCTCTATGCAAAAAACCATTTGATTTCTCACATTAAAATCACTCACTCTTCCCCCAAAACGCCACTGTTGCCCTCCTTTCAGGTGTCATTATTCTACTAGTAATGTGGCAAGACATCAACTAATAAAAAGAATTGAACATTTTACTTAGAGACTTTTTTTTTCCTGGCCCTTTGAGTGTGGGGAAAAAAGCCAGAGGGCCCTTGGGGAAATGAGATTTGCAAGTTTTGCTGCACTACAGCAAACGGACTGGGCCTTCAGGCCGTGTTTTATTAGACTGATGCTCTTTAATAAATAACTTTTAACATTATAACTGGGCTCTAGTAGCCTGGCTCGCCTGTAACACTTTAACAGCATCCATAATAAATTAAATGTGTTTTAAGCGCTCTAAGTGTTGATTTAGTGATGTGGCGAGTCAGGACCAGGGCCTGTTTGTGAATTACCAGAACTACTGACCATAAAATGTGCTCAGAATCCAGGCGGAGATCAACGCAGCTCCAGGTCCTTTAAGAGACGGGATTCAGAGAATGGAATTGATCCAAAGGACGAATCTATTCAGGAAAATTTAGAGTTCGTTGAGTGAAATGAAGGGAAGTGTTTTATATCTGTGTAAACGGGGTAAGGGGCCGTGAGGGGAAGGAGGGGCGGCTGAGGGCAGGGCTGGCTCCTGAGGGCAGAGCGGCGGCCGGGCCGGGCCCGGGGAACGAACGGCCCTGAGCCGGCTCAGGGATCGGGGATCGGGGCAAGGCTCTGCCCCAGAGAGTGCTGGCACTGCCCGGGGAACGGCCCTGAGCCGGCTCAGGGATCGGGGATCGGGGCAAGGCTCTGCCCCAGAGAGTGCTGGCACTGCCCGGGGAACGGCCCTGAGCCGGCTCAGGGATCAGGGCAAGGCTCTGCCCCAGAGAGTGCTGGCACTGCCCGGGGAACGGCCCTGAGCCGGCTCAGGGATCGGGGCAAGGCTCTGCCCCAGAGAGTGCTGGCACTGCCCGGGGAACGGCCCTGAGCCGGCTCAGGGATCGTGGGATCGGGGCAAAGGCTCTGCCCCAGAGAGTGCTGGCACTGCCCGGGGAACGGCCCTGAGCCGGCTCAGGGATCGGGGATTGGGGCAAGGCTCTGCCCCAGAGAGTGCTGGCACTGCCCGGGGAACGGCCCTGAGCCGGCTCAGGGATCGGGGATTGGGGCAAGGCTCTGCCCCAGAGAGTGCTGGCACTGCCCGGGGAACGGCCCTGAGCCGGCTCAGGGATCGGGGATTGGGGCAAGGCTCTGCCCCAGAGAGTGCTGGCACTGCCCGGGGAATGGTCCCTGAGCCGGCTCAGGGATCGGGGATCGGGGCAAGGCTCTGCCCCAGAGAGTGCTGGCACTGCCCGGGGAACGGCCCTGAGCCGGCTCAGGGATCAGGGCAAGGCTCTGCCCCACAGGGCGCTGGCACTGCCCGGGGAATGGGCCCAGGGAACGGCCCTGAGCCGGCTCAGGGATCGGGGATCAGGACAAGGCTCTGCCCCACAGGGTGCTGGCACTGCCCGGGGAACGGGCCCGGCCCCAAGGCTGCCAGAGCTCCTGGAGCCTTTGGGCAGCGCTGCCAGGGGGGATTGTTGGGTGTCTGTGCAGGGCCGGCAGCTGCGCTCCTGATCCTGATCCTGATCCTGATCCCAAGGGGTCCTGTCTAACCAGCTTATTCTGTGATACCGAGCTACTTCATCCTATTTGCAAGCTTTTCAGACCAAGCCTAACCTCATGAATAGGAGCACTTCTGCTGCTCAGAAGGATCAGTGAGTGGGGAGTGATGCCCTCCCAGCTCGAGTCTCAACTGCTGGTTGGGTTTTTTTTTGTTTTGTTTTTTTTCACTAAAATCAAAATCCTACATGGACTGTAATAGCCATAAACAGGGTGCAACTATGCCCATCTCCACGTTCAATATAAGAGTAGCCAGTGTTGTCCCTGAAAATCAGCCTTCTGATTTGTTTGGGTATAATGGAGACAGTGCTCATGAATTGTAAGATAAACAAGGATCATGTTTGCATTCCTTTGTAAAAGATCTCACCTGATGGACTTCTCAAGGGACCAGTGGAGATGGAGAGGTGGGAAATTCTCTGTCCAATCTCTGGTCACTGTCCAGAAATTTATAGATATGAGGTCAACAATAAACTGGAGAGTTCTTTTCTTCTCTGCCTGTGTGTGTGTTGCTGTGTTCCCTCTGGCCGTCACAGTAACAAGTATTAACTAGTCCAGATATATTCCAGTTTCAGCCAGAAACTTGTCTGCAAAGCATGTGAACAATCAGGAAAAGCATGAGGTATTTTCCAGAATGTTCTCCCAACCTTAGACTACATTTTGGCCAAGAACATTCACAGCAATTTACTGTATCTCTGACTCCAGGTAATAATGACTGCTGAATCACCCAATGTACCTGTGCTCTTACATAATTCTGCCTGTACTTTTGCCCTATTTTCCTTAATTTTTTGAGATTAGATTACACCTGTTACTAATAGTAATGCCATGTCGTGCTGTTCACTGTGTCAGAGCTACACATTATAGTGGAATGAACCAGTAACACACATTGTAAAATAAGGTGCAGTTGGGTATTTCCTAAACAAGAAATAGGAGGAAGAATCCAAGGTCCAGGACCAGAACTGTATCAAGTGTCAGACTCGTGAACCATGTTTTAAGTGTTCTGAGGTCCATTAAACGCCAGTAACCTATGTCCAGCTGGAGATCCATGAGCTGCAAATGTGCTGAGGCCACAGAAAAACTGGAAAGCACCACCAAATACAACGTGGTAAATTTATATTCCTTATTTTGGTCATTGCTAGCTCCTTCAGTGGCCTTTCCATTGCTTTCTGTCCTTAATTTTACAGATATTTTAACACAACTCCCTTCAGTCCAAAGTGAAGAATCCTTCTCCCAAAGTGAAGAATTCTGATTTGGCTACTGCTGCCACTGAACCTGATCCTTTCTTCCATCATCCATTCTACTCTCCCACAAACCTTTGGAATGCTACAGCCTTTTCAACACAAAATAAACAAAACATGCACTACTCAAAATACACACAAACTACTGAATTACACAGTGGATTAATTATTTTTTTATATATTTGCTATATATTCTTTTTCTAATAATTCCTGCTTTTTCAACTGCTAGCACACACTTCAAACCATTAGATACTTTTCTGAATTATAACTGCTCCATGAAAATGGATGTTTTAATACATATGACATTAGGATTGTTTTTCTGTTAAGTTCAGCTTATTTTATAATCTCCTCTGTTTCTCCAGCTCCCCTCTTTACTAACCTGAAAAATTCACACACAATGGTGTTTTTCTTCTGTACAGCCTTACTGCTCTTCTGATGGTAACAATTAACCAATTGTTAATAAACATGGTCCTGCTGGGTGGAACTAGACTCATTTAGACTTATTCCTGGAAAAAGTAAAAAGTGTTTTAAGACCACACTAACAATAAAAAAAAAAAAAAAAAAATTAACACCAAAAACCTTCCCCTGCACAGGCTCTGGAAAAACTACTTACCTAAAATGTGTGCTCAAGGTTTCAAAGTCTTAAAACCTTGAAATCAGCAAGTATTAAAACATATCTCTGACTTCAAAAGGCTGAGATATATGTGATTGATATTGATTCGAAATGATTTAAGGTAAGAATTTGTTGCATCACCTAACAGGAACTGGAGAGGAAGATAAACTGAATAGAAGAAAAAGCAGATAAAAAATGGAGTCAGAAGTAGGTGAAAGTGTGCACGTGATTAATTTGGGCATTAAATCTATCCACCTTTGCCATCATAAATCATTTGTGTGGCACATGAACTTGGGAATGTATGATTTACAGTACAGAAACTCACCACAAGCCAGCCCATAACTATTCTCTACTTAAAAGACTAGAGAAAGCTGTTTATTTAAAATTTGAGGAAATCAGCTATTTTTTCATAGTATCTTATTACAAATATTTACATAATTTCATTTTTTTTTTTTTCCATTTCACATAATCACAACAGAACAGTCCACATTACCAAAGTTCTTCTTTGGAATACCCTAGGTTAATTAAAGCAAAAAAGCCAAGTGGGCCCTTGGCCAAAAGATGATCTCAAAATTAGCCCAGAATAACAAAACTGACCATTGAAATCTCCTCTGAATGAGCAATGCCCCTCTAATCAAAGGCATTTGTGGGTCACATGTACTGCAACAAGCCTTGGAAAAATATTCTACACATTTGAACCTTTCCTGGGACTTGGGATTTCACCTCTAAGGTGACAGTTACCCTCACTGCCTCTGCCTCTCTGACCCTGAAATCCTTCATCTGATTGAAATGATCAAATCAAGAGCAGTAATTAAGGCATCTCTCTTCCTACTCTATAATTAAGCTTTCCACTACAGAGTGGGTAATACAAATCTGAACCTTTTAGGCAGCAGATCTTGTGTATCCCATATCTTTATTTTTTGTAAAGTCTCTGGAGCTCTTTTATCCTTCATGTTCTTCCCCATGTTAGATTATACCAAGAATTCATCCAAGTGAAGACATTGATGTCCAAAATGTAGCTCTCCTCTTGTCAAAATCCATGGGATCAATCCAGCAAAGAACCCTAAATGGTGACTGAAAGGAGACACTTAAATTTAGGTGACTCGGAGCTGAGTAGTACAGTGAACAATTTATCTGTTCATTGTAGATAAGCAGTAAATAATTTCAGTTCAACATTTTGCTTTGTGAAAGGAAATAAACACAAAGTTTATCAGAGGCCAATATATCAGGTGAGATACTGGGAGTACAACTATTTATACAATACAATATTTAGCAGAGAAACCAAATAAAATGTCAAGCCATTCACTTCACTTGCAATTGCCTGTGTACCATGGGTATTTTTATTTTTTAGCATAACCCAAACTAGAACTTGACTCTGATATGTACTATTGGATTTGTAATGTACAATACAAATCCTATTTTCAATAAATACAAGCATGTAAACCAGCTTCAACGTGTTAAAAGTAGTCTGTATATATATTTTATATAATCCCACATCAACTATGGTTTGGTGTTTGATCTTTTTTTAAACAGCAGCTACTTTTCCATACAATAAACTTAAAGACTTTTATTTGGCTTTAACTTATTTAAGGTTGCAATAAAGTCTTCATAGAAAGAAACTGAGTTTCTGCAAAGATCTCAAAGACAGTAGGAAATTTAACTCCAAATTTAGCAAAATATTAATTTAGACACTTCAATAAAACCCAAAACAACAGATTCCAAGAGGCACAATTCCAAATGCAATTTAATTATTTATGAGCTTAAAACTGAACACAGGCTAAAGTGCTTTTTTAAACGAATATTAACTTGTTTTACAGCAACTGTGCTGTATCTTAAAAATAGAGGAGGAAGTTTTATTGATAGTATTTCACACCTGACCTCTGCAGCATGTTAAAACTCTTCTTGCTAAGGAAAAAGCCTGTAAAATGCAATCACACAACCACACCACCATACATTTGATAAAAGAAATGCAAACCACATGAGCAAAACCAACAGAAGTTTTGGTTCTTTTAAGACTGAATTACAAATTTTCAAGTCATGCAAAATCACTGGTCCCTGAAAACATTCAGATTATGAACTAAAGATGCATCATTCCTGTAGGACAGGTGTGATGATTACAAGGAGATTTCCAGGGCACTCTCTTTTGTAGCATTCCTCCCATTGCACGTAAATGGCTTTTAAAATCATCATGGATATGATCATGTTTTCAGCTACAATCATGAATGTGGGACCTGGAATTAGAGGGAGACACCTTTTTAACTCTACTGTGCTGTAAAACTTGGAAGGTAAACATTCCTTTGGTATATGGATGTACTGAGGAGGAAAAGCAGGACTGACCAACGGCATTACTCTTTCTCCATCAGTTCCTTATTCCCTTTCCTGCTCTTCTCATTTCTCCCCATTTCCTTCCCTGCTGAGCTGATTTCTTCCAGCTGCTTCCTTGCAGAGTTCACTTTCTCCAGGAGCAGGAATATGTGTTCTGCAAACTCCCTCACAGCTCCACAGCCACCTCTGCTCTTACAGATGTAAGCAGCAGCCTTCTGAGCAGCAGCACAGGCATCAGCAGGCACACCACTCATGCCTGCCTGCTTCAGGCACTCCACGTCTGACTCCTCATTTCCTGGGGAGGAAAATGACAGGCAAGGCCAAACATCACAGAAGGGAAAGAATCAGTACTTTTCTCAGTGTTTTGCTGGGTATGCATTGATCTGATTTTTGAAATTTGTTTTATTGGGGTTTTTGTCACCATGTTCATGCCAGCAGCTCAACAGCACTTTGCACGTGCAAGTCAGTTGTTGGAAAAGCTTGGTGATCCATGTAAATGCTGATCACACCTCACAATCTTCAGGCAAGAGAAGGGTACTTTTAAGAGCAGTAAAATTATGTGAGTGGCTGAATTAGCATTGGCAGGACTCCACACTTAACCTGTCACTGAAATAGTTTAGCACAGAACCACATAGCTTCCAGGTCTAATTCTGTCCATTTCTGATTACCAATTCAGAACATAATCTATACAATATCCCTCTGAGATGAACTAGAATAAGTTCCACATTGTCAGCTCTAAGTGTATGCTCATCAACGTTTTGTATCAAAATGTTTCCTAAAAACAAAAGCTTTCCTATATCCCACTGGAAAAACAGTGAAGATTTCCCTTATCAAATTTCACAGATTCATCAGTGTCTGTAGCATTTAGATTGTACCCTAATAATACCTTAAAATACCTGCTTTTGGTGATTGTGTGCTGCAATGTGCACAGCAATCCCATTCAATTCAGTGTAGTTACAAAGAGAAAAGTGGGTTGAAGCTCAGCAGCAGTACAATTATATTTGTCCATACTATTTAAATGAAATAAACCAAAAGGAAAGGAACTGACCTAAGTAAGCCACCTCTTTCCAGCTCAAACCCATGTCTTCCTGCCAGTCCTTCAGAACCTGTAGTTTATTTGTTACATTGGCTTTTGCTACACATCCCAGCTGCATGGCTGACAGTGTTTTTGAACAATCTCTGTCAGAGATGAGTCGAACCTAGAGAAATAAAACTTGAGTAAGTTCTACATCCAAAGAAATATGACATATAAGTTGATTTACTATTACAAAAAAACCCAAAAAACCCAGCAGTTTTGCTTGGAGAAGCTCTCAGGTACCAGAAAAGCATGGAATGATTGATTTTCAAAACTCAGAGCAGAAGTGATTGCATCCAAAACCACAGTCTTAAGGTTCCTTTAGGAAAGTGAAATTCCTTTCTTATTTTCCCCTAAGGGTTCTGAGGATAACATTTCTCCCAACCAATATATTATGCTGCTTAATCACAAGCACTGTGAAAAAACTTCAACTTCTATGCTGCAAGAATAGAATTTTTTAGAATCCTCTAATGTGCAGGTTACATGAGACATGAAGGCTCACTCTTCAGAACAGCACTCACCTGGATTCCTCTCTTCTTTAACAGATCAATGCCAACAATATCTCTGTAATCATAGGAGACCATTTCCTTGTGATCTTCTGTCACATAAATGCGACCATTGGTCAGGCACCCATCAATACTGCAAACCAAGAGCTTCACCTCTTTCAGTGGCTCTTTGCCAAAATAGCCAAAGCTAGACAAAGAAATTATCTTTTTAGGATGGAAGTTTTTGCACACTCCAAACCCCCAAATATTTCCCATACAACTGGCACCCTCAGACAGATGAATTAGCTTGAAATTCTTCCTTTCTAATGTTTTTTCCTCATCATCATCACTCTCCAACTATATTGTCCCTCTTGATAGAAACACAGCTATCCAAAAGACAGCTCATTTATGTCATCCATTTAAAAATTAGGATGAAAAAGGCACAGAAAATCTACTCCATTCCTACCCATTATTTCCTTAGGGCAGCTGCAAAGCAAAAGGAGCTGGTGAGTGGAATCAGCTCATGCCCTCACACAAACCCCATTTCTGGGCATCAATCATTGTGGTCTGGAGCATGGAAATCTGGGGCACCTCAGCTGGGAAAGCCAGAGATGATGCTAACAAATTGCTGAGGTACATTGGGGCTTACACTCTTCACCAAGCTGAACTTTAAAGAAAAAACCAAACTACCAAAACCCCACCATGTAACAAAGGTAATCCAGTTGATTACAACAGAGATTGGAAAAAATGCTGGGCAGAAATAAAGCTGCCCAATTAACTTTGATCTCCATTGCTTACATTCCACACATTATGAACTCACATGATCACACTTTGAAACAAGCAGCATCAAAGAAATAAGGGAATAACAAGTGCTTTTACCTCAAGACTCTCTGCTCTGCAATAGGCCAGTCAATGTCTATGTCGATATCCACACTGTGCTCTGCACGCATTTCATAGTAGGCCATTTTACCACCCTGAGGGAAAGAAAACCCACTCCAATTTCCTGCTTGGGTCAACACAAACACAAAACTCTACAATTTAGCATCATGCTATGAAAGCCAAGTGCCTGGTTACACAGTGGGCACCATGGCTTATATAAAAGTGAACAATCTATTATGTTTTTGCCAGTGACACAGAACCATTTGAAGGAATCCTCTGCAGGGTTAATAACTATTTCCATTTTGCAACTAGACAAAGTGTGCAAGAGGTTTATATAGCTATTAAATCACACCAGATCTTTTAAACAGCAAAATAGTAATACCTTCAGCATTTGCTTAGGAAGACTATATTTTTATTTTCTTACTGTTTCTTAATTTTCAATGGAAAAATATCCACCACACCCCGGTGTTGTTCTGCATCATTACATTGGGATGTAAACATCAGGACAGGGAAAAAGACTGTTAAAGTTAAAAGAAAAAGACTGTAACTGTTAAAGTTACAGTACAAAATTGGCATAAGACTAAACTGTCTGAAAATACAAATTTACAGATTATGACAAGGCTCTGTTTCATACCCTCAGTGGCATTAAAATGAATTCTAAGATACACTGGTGAACTCATGCAAAACTCAGCTCAGTACTGCATTGTTTTAGGGTTAAAGCTATATAATAAACTAATTTGCAGAAATTTATTTGCTATGGAGGATGCTGTAACTGGAACTACTTTAGCTATAACTAGCCCTGCTAAATTACAAGTAATAAACTGTTCTGAGGTCAGAGTGCTGTTATATCACACTGACTGCATCAGAAATCAAAACAGACTACTCAATTCAGAACCCTCTACAGCAAGAGTAGATGCATTGCTCTGAAGAGCATGATAAACCAGGAGCACTAACCTGCAAGTAGCCTTTCTCAATCAGGTGTCTCTTGGCAAAATAAAAGGAGCCATTTTCATAGAGCTCCCCAGGCCAGTCTTGCCTCCGGTACCGCTTTGCTGGATTCAGGTTTTGGGGTTCTGTCATCTTGTTTTCTGTTAACAGAGGAAAAAAAGACAAGATAAGCTTTACAGAATTCCTGTTCAGAGTCACTTAACTTCTTGAATAACCTTCTGTTGAAAAATTAAGGGCATAATTCAGTCACCAACTTGTCTCATTATTGCCTCTTGGTGCTTAACTTTATAAAGAATCACAGCCAGGTTTGGCTTGGAAGGGATGTTAAGGATGATCCAGTTCCAACCCCTTGCCATGGGCAAGGACACCTTCCACTACCCCAGGCTGCTCAGAGCCCCATCCAACCCAGCCTGGAACACTTCTAGGATGCAGAATCCACAACTTCCCTGGGGAATCTCTACACTGCTTCTCTTTCTTGGAACTGTGGATAAACTGGAGGACTACTCTGTATGCCTAGCAGTGGAAAAGGACATTTTTCATTATCACTTTAGAAAAAAAAAAAAAACAAAACCAACCAACCAAAAACCAACAACAAAACCCCAAGAGGTCATTTGCTTCAAAACTGGTTCCTACAAGGAGTAGGAGGGACATTCTTCCACACTGGCCTTGCCAATGTGAAAGAAATACTATTCCTGTACTCCAGCTCCTAGTGCACATGGGAATGCCTGAATGCCCTCTGATACCTGAAATCCAGAAGGTGAAAAAAGAGCACATATGAATAATTTTTGCCTGTGAAAACATCCTGGCACTTCCCCAAAATACATCCTATTTAAGGGTATGCATTAACTGTTCCTAAGTGGCTGAATCAATGTCCACAAATAAACAAACAGTTGTCTGCACAAATGCCTGAGTAACTTTCATTCAAAAGAATAAAACCAAAAACAAACAACCCCCCAAAAAATAATTCCAGTGTGAGAGTACCTGAAATAACCATTTTTAAAAAAATGAAGAAAAAATTTCTGCTTTAACCACAGAAACAAAGCCAACATACACAATATATGGAACAGCTCTTTGTACCAGGACAAAAGTTGCTTTATAGCTAAACCAAGGTACAAGCTTTATTGGTAAAATTTCAGTCTTTGCTCATTGCTTGGCCACTGTAGCTGAGAGGCATATTTTCTCTGGGAAAAACCAGTCATATTTTTCTGGATGAGCTAACCAACATGAGTTCAGCCCTCATGACTCAAAGGCATTTTACAACGTGACATAAGTCAGCAGCCAAATCATCAGGATGAAACAAAGCCTAAGTCTCCAGGCCAAGAGATTGCCATCCCATCCTCAGCAAGATTTTATCTCACATTATTGGTCATTTGTTAGCTGCTGCATAGCAAGAACAAACAGCTTTTTAGTTTGGACCTCAGTGTCATGTCTGAATATGCATGAATACCCCCTAGGAAGAAGTTAACATTTAAGGGTTTTTTGGAACTCTATCTTCAGTCTAGACAAGCTAATATAATTTTAATTTCTACAAAATAAGTTACAGAAAGGCTGAGCAGTGCTTGGTAGTATCAAGATACCAGTGCTTGGAAAGAATTTCTAAGCCATCTCAGATCTCGCAGAGAGAACTCGGTCCATGCCTCAGACATCACTTCCTCAAAATACATTGGTATGAAAAGGTAGAATTTGAAGGAAAAAAAAAAAAAAAAGTTAACCATAATCAAAAACACTTAAATATTACCTCCTTTCTTTACCTCACTCCATCTGAATTGATGCCGCCTCACGACAGAGAAGACAGAATCAAACCCCTCCCTCTGGATCATATCTGCCACTTTTATGAGGTCACTGGGATGTAAACAGGGAGATGTTGCTTGAATATTTCCTACAATATCAACCTCTAAAGAAAAACAAAGAGACATTTATGAAACAATTCATATCTTTGGTAATACGACTGCAAATTGTAGTATGAGTAGGTACCACACACTAAAAAGAAAGAAAAAAAAGGAAAATCTTTCTAGCTTTTATTTACTCAATGCTTTACTTGTTTTTCTAAATAACAAGTGCATCATCCCTCTGGGGCTAAAATATCAAAGCTCAGCCTATTTCATCCCTGATTTACCATGATGATGATTGAGAAACTCAGTGATGGCTTCTAGAGAAGTTGAGGAGTCTTGAGAGACTTCAGGGCTCCTGCGATGGACCTGAGCCCCAAACTGCTTCGCCACCTTCTCGATCTCATCGTGGTCTGTGGAAACCCAGATGCTGTGGACAGAAGGGACAGAAATAAAGAATGAATCCCACCATTGTTGACTTGCCTGTTGTAACTTAACCTGAAAAAAAAAAAAAAACACCAGCTTTTTTATGTCTGTACTGCACCTTGCAATGAAAGGAAGTAGTTCTTGTATTTGTGTTAATAAAACTATCACAGTCAGTCCAACAATGCACATTCACCAGAGTGTAAAATCTGAATCTGGAGTTGCATTCCATGCAGGAAGCTTAAGCAACATAAGATTTAGAAGTGTTACCAGAAAAATCCAGTGTCAGCACAAAGAATTTGTTAGGCATGTTAACAGATCAATGAATTGTGAATGGGTCGGATGTGGCACTCAGAATCAGGTAAGAGTTTAGTTTACAAGGAGTAAAACTGCCACAAAGTTAATCTTTTAACTTATGCTGCAAGTGTGTTAAAATGTGTTAAATGAGCTCCACAAAATCCCAGCGAAGGAGCTGTTCAAGTTCCATATGCTTTGGCACAGAAAACTTCCAGTACTGGTAAAGCAAGACTGTAATCCTTCAGGGAAAATTAAATATTGACAAAAGGAAGGGCTAATTCTGAGTATCATGTGATGACAAACACCGAGCAACTGTGAAGCCACTGCTGTCATGGTTGTGACAAAAAAGCATGAGAGGTGTAAAAACAATGGCTATGAAAAGTCACCTTCCCCTCTCAGCACTGCTGGCATGCTCAATGCACTGTCCACAGCAAAGGGTGGGTGCTGCAGTTACATTTCTTCCCCAAAGACATCGTGGGATCATCATCAGAAAAATATGTGTGACAGCAACATCAAGTTCACACCCAGGAGAACAAACGCACAAAACCAGAAACTGCTTTGGGATGGTGAACTTAAACACACACTCCCCATTCAACCAGCAGTTTTACTGTGTAACAGGTACCCTGCAAAGCTGTTCCAAAGGTGACCAGGCAAACCTGGTTTGTGTCCACCTACCACACCTGCCATGCCTCAAAGGCTGCACAACCCTGACTGGCTTCCTGCTGGGAAGATTCAGATGCCAAACAGAAACCACAGCAGGTCATTCAGCAATACAGATTCACAATCATTAAGAAAATAGCAGTAATCTCGGTTAGAAGTGTTCTTGTCTGGTTCTTTATTAAAAAGAAAACAGAGTGCTGCATCCTCTACTTTTCAGATACAGCAAGAAAGGTTTCCAGGCTAGATAATGATGGAGCAGCTATGAGATAGAGTGCTCCGGATCTAGCAGGGCTACATTTCTCCTTGACTTGCTCTGAGCATTATGCAGCAGGTTTGACTGGGAGCCTCCCCTAAGTGTGCTACACACCAAGCACATCCTAACCATGGCTTTCATTATCAGCAAATGTGGAGAAAATCCTCAGGCTTGCTCCTGCAGAAAAATCTGTAATGCCTTTATCCTCAACACCACCAACACACGTGTTTCTATCTAATTATTGCTACTGAAGTTTCAGGCACTAGGCCACAAACTGAGCTTCTCTTCTGTGTCACATGGGCACACAAGATTATCTCCTTCAACTTGACATTTGAGTGAGACTGCTCCTGATGTGTTGTGTCCAGCTGCAGGCTCCCTGATACCAAAAACGAAAACAGAAGCAAGCTCAGCAGGAGCCAGCACGATGACTGGGAGCACATGTATGCCAGGAGATGCTGAAAGAGACATCTCAGCAAGGAGGTGATTTCACTGCTGGGCAAGTAGAGAGAAAATAAGGAAGATTTTTCTGTGTGAGTGCAATGAAAGGACCAGAAGGGCTGTGGGGTCTCCATCCTTGGAGATCCCAAGCTCAGTGCACGCTGTCCTGAGTACCCAGATGACCAGGAACCAAAGTCATCCTGTGCTTCAGCAGGTCACAGGAGATCACCTCCAGCCTGGCAGTCCCATTTAATACAGATGTCTTAATAAAGTAACCCTATCAATATTTACTGGCAAACTTCACCAGCTAGTGGCCACCCAACCACGCATCAGAACAACTTTAATTTCAAATTACTGTGCTGTAAGACTTGAATTCCTTCATTCCTCTGCTGCTCACCCTCAGCAGGAAGGGACAGCTGAGTTCTTGATGGGTTGCTTGCCTCGCCTGACCCTTAACCTGGTGCCACAGTAACTGCACCCCCTTGTCTTAAGTGAGGATCAGTCCTGCCTCATTGGCAGAGTCACAGCATGGCCAGCATGGACCACAGTGGGTCACCTGGGCCCAGCTCCCTGCTCCAGCAGGGCCACCTGGAGCAGGTTGCACAGGATTCCACCCGGGCAGCTTTTGAGCATCTCCACCAAGAGAGACTCCACATCCTCTCAGGGCAGTCTGTTCCAGTAAATTAGTTCTTCCTCATGTCCAGCTGGAACTTCCTGGGCAACACCTCCTGCCCAGCTCCTGCCGTGTCTCCATTGCTGGGCACCCCGGAGCAGAGCCCGGTCCCTGCTCTGAGCCCTCCTGCAGGCACTGACAGCATCCCTAAGAACCCCTGAGAGCATCCCTAAGAACCCCGACAGCATCCCTAAGAACCCCCTGAGGAAGCAGCGGCTTCCCCCAACCCCACCCCGAACCAGAACCCCCCTCACACCCATCCCGAAACCGAACTCCCCTCACGCCCATCCCGATCCCGCACTCCCCTCACGCCCATCCCCATCCCGCACTCCCCTCACGCCCATCCCCATCCCGCACTCCCCTCACGCCCATCCCGCACTCCCCTCACGCCTACCCCGCACTCCCCTCACGCCCATCCCGATCCCGCACTCCTCTCACGTCCATCCCGCACTCCCCTCACGCCCATCCCCATCCCGCACTCCCCTCACGCCCATCCCCATCCCGCACTCCCCTCACGTCCATCCCGATCCCGCACTCCGCTCACGCCCATCCCGCACTCCCCTCACGTCCATCCCGCACTCCCCTCACACCCATCCCGATCGATCCCGCACTCCCCTCACGTCCATCCCGATCCCGCACTCCCCTCACGCCCATCCCGCTCCCCCGAGGGGAAGCGGGGCTGAGGGCAGGCGGCGCATGCGCACCTGTGGAAGACGCCGGCGTCGATGGCGGCGCGCAGCACCCAGCCGATGAGCGGCACCCCCGCCAGCAGCTTGATGTTCTTCAGCGGGATGCCCTTGCTGCCGCCCCGCGCCAGCACCAGCGCGGCCAGGTGGGGCTGCGGCCGCCCCTCGCCCGCATCCATGGCCGCGTCTCCGTCCCGGTCCCCGTCTCCGTCCCCGCCGGGCGCGCGCGCCGCACCGCGGGGCATTCCGGGAAATGTAGTCCTGTGCTGCCGCACTGCCTGACGGGAGAGCGGGGCCGGCGCCCCTGTGCGGCAGCACAGGACTACATTTCCCGGAATGCCCCGCGGGCTCGCCCGCACTGCAGGGAGGAGAGGGGCGCGTGCGGCACAGGAGCCCGCAAAGCCCCGCAGAGGCCTTCGAGCGTGCTGCCAGGGCAGGGGGATGATGGATGGATGGATGGATGGATGGATGGATGGATGGATGGATGGATGGATGGATGGATGGATGGATGGATGGATGGATGGATGGATGGATGGATGGATGGATGGAGGATGGGATGGATGGATGGATGGATGGATGGGATGGATGGATGGATGGATGGATGGATGGATGGATGGATGATGGAAAGGATGGATGGATGGATGGATGGATGGATGGATGGATGGATGGATGGATGGATGGATGGAGATGGATGGATGGATGGATGGATGGATGGATGGATGGATGGATGGATGGATGGAATGGATGGATGGATGGATGGATGGATGGATGATGGATGGGATGGATGATGGATGGATGGATGGATGGATGGATGGATGGATGATGGATGGATGGATGATGGATGGGTGGATATGGATGATGATGGATATGGATGGATGGATGGATGGATGGATGGATGGATGGATGATGATGGATGGATGGATGATGATGATGGATGGATGGATGATGGATGGATGATGATGGATGATGGATGGATGGATGGATGGATGGATGGATGGATGGATGGATGGATGGATGGATGATGGATGGATGGATGGTGGATGGATGGATGGATGGATGGATAGATGGATGGATGATGGATGGATGGATGCATGGATGGACAGACAGATGGACGGAGAGATGAGGGATGCATGGATCATGGATGCATGCATGGATGCATGGATGGATGGACAAATGGACGGATAGATGAGGGATGCATGGATCATGGATGCATGCATGGATGGACGGACCTCTGCGGCGTGCATCTCTTTAGAGAAGACTGAGATGAAATCTCATTAATGCCTGTAAATATCTCAAAGGGTGCCAAGAGGATGCTGGCGGACTCTTTCCAGTAACAGGACAAGGAGCACTGGCCATAAACCAAACTAAGAAGCTCAGTGAGAGGAACACCTGCGCACCGAGGGTGGCGGAGCCCTGGGGCGGCTGCTCAGGGGGTCTGGAGTCCCCTCCCTGGAGACACTGCAGCCCCACCAGGGCGCCCCGGTGTCACCTGCCGGGCAGGGCAGGGCAGGGGGATGTCCGGAGGTCACCGTGGCCGTTCTGCGGCTCCGCAGTCTCCGTGCCGCCGGCAGGACACGGCTCCCACCGAGGGGCTCCGCCGGGAGCGGAGCGCGCTGCGCAAGCCCAGGCACCGCGCCGAGAACAACTCCGGGTTTTCCTCCGTCCCCGGATTCCAGGGGATTCTCCAGCGTCATTCCCTTCCCTCTGGAGCAGCCCCGGCAGAGGGCAGAGCAGCCACGCGGAGCATCGCGGTGGGAAGGAACGCGCGCCTTGCTTCTGCTTTCCCCTTCCTAAAAATGTGTTAAAGCGTAAAAGCACACGGCGTTGCTATTCCAACTGGCCTGTGAACAGTGGGAAAAGTACATGGCTAAAATAAGGTAACACGGGAATTTGGTGGTTTGGAATTGGTTTAGAAAGTGGAAAGTAAAGGCTGTTAAAGAAGTCACAAAGTCACTCCTGGAGACTCAGGATCTGTCCATGATGAAAACGTACCACACGTGGGTCACTGATGTCCTCCGGGTATTCAATATGCGTTATGGAACAGAAGCACCTTATCTAGCACTGCCAAGCTAAATATTCCCACTTATGTTCATCAGTAGGCAGGCATTTAAGAAGAATATTCATACTGGGGGGTTGCTTGTTCTTTCTGAAGTGTTCCAAGGGACCCAGCAGAGATAGAGCTTGCTCTTTTACTCTGCAGATCAAGGCAGCACCTTTCAGGACTCTTTATTTTTTAATAAGATGAAATTATTTTTTCTCTTCATATCAAAACCAAACCTTTCACTCACAAGGCTGAAACAGTCCTCAAACAAGCATCTTAAATACTTCTGTCCTTTTTCATAGACATGTATGTAACCCAGTCCTCAAGACTGTCAGTGATGTTAGCTGGATAACCTGTCCAGGCAACATAGAGATTTGTATGATAGCAAAGATTGCCCTAATCTTTACTAAATCTTCTTTTCTGTAATATGAGTCCATTCATTCCTGTTTTATCCAAAACACATCTGGAGATTAGATTCAGCAGCATGTGCCTATTTGAAACAGGCCCTATATCAGCTCAGACTTTTCCTTTTCAGGATCAGACCTGTGAGTTCAGCCTTCTGGTTCAGATCTCCCAGACTTCCCATCATCACTGTTATTCTCCTCTGGGCTGCTCATAATGTAGTGCTCAGAATTAAACAGGATATTGCAGAAGGATTACTGCTTCACATGCCTCATTTATACACCTCTATAATTTACCTTTTCTTGTGCAACATTGCCATAATTCAGCCACTGGTTTGCTTTGACCTAAGGTTTGTTTCTGCAAGAGCTGGGGAGCCAGGTACTTCCAAACTCTGCCTTTGCCTCTGGCCAAGGAAGTTTCCTGAAGTCATTCCTACAGCAACCAGACCTGTCCCCACATTAAAAATGCCATGAAAACCACATTCCTGTAGTTTATTTATGTGAAAGCTATTGAGAGTTTCACTGAGTTTATGATATAGGGCATCTACTTCATCTCCTTCTAGCCACAGGCCTGGGTTTGTAGGTTGAAATTTTACTGCTTTGATTCATTCTCTGTAAATTTTTATTGACTATTAATTGCTTTGATTTATTTTATGTGCTCTCACCAAAACTTTTTGATTATTTATTCCAGCATTTTTTCCCAAGGATCAAGTGTTGGACTAATGGTTCAAATGCATCTGTATCAATATTTTAGTTCAGATCAAGAGTGCATTTCTGAACTGAGTCTCCAGCTACCTAAACTGTTTCTGTGTGGCACTGCTTGCTAGAGCAGACAGAGGGGATAATCCCCAGGCCTTTCCTTTCTCCCTGGTTTTAACCCAGGGAGCATTATATGCTTTCTGTTCTCAGTAACTCTGCCAGTTCGGAGGGTTCATCAACTGCCTGCTCCTGTATCCAAGGATGAAACTCAGCTCTGAGCACACATTACTCACCTAAATACCTCCTAACTCCTTCCTCTGTGTTTGTACTGTCTTTTTCTTGTGTGGGTCACAGCACTCAGGGAGATAAGAACGTTTGCTATTCTAATAATAGAGAACTGGAGAACAGAACAAATATAAAGCTTTCCACATCTTTGGAACGTGTACCCTGGTTTAGGGCACCATGGAAGTGGCCTGCAGGCACAGGTTTCCCAGTGTGCAGGGTGGGGTTTGAGCTCCTCCATCACCACCAGCCAGTGCAGCACTCCTTCCCACATCCCATGGTGTGGACAAGGTATTGGAACTGCACAGGTTCCCTTCCCCTCACTGGTATCCCCATCCTGTCAGTCCTAACTGTCCCTGAACAAGAAGAGCCAAACTGGATCATTTCAAGGAAATGCTGGTATAGAAGTAAAATTAGTGGGAATAAATCTATTTTTAAAATATGTTCCATGCCATATGACTCCATTGGGAGTTGTAAAATCTGTGTGTTTCCTTTCTGGCCACCACTCAGTTGCTATAAACTGTCAGATTATTGTTTTCTCTGAAGAAAGAAGCCCATTCATTCGTGTCCATGTGTGAGAGCAAAAGTTCAAACCTAGAGGTGTTCAGTAGGTGTGTGCTGAGCTGTTAATGCTCAGAGGTTGTAGCCTAACTACCAGGGAGCACATCACAGAACTTAGCTGATTAATTAGGGAAATTTTCTGCAGTGTGGAGCTGCTCTTAACATGCATCAGGCATGGCTGGACAAGAAACCTCTCAGTAACAATGGCTGGGGTCTGCTTTCACACCAACACCCTCTGATCTGCCTGGCATGGGATTAGCCCTGCCCTTCCAAATTGCCAGTCTCGAAATCACACACTTTGTGTTGTGAAAAGACAGGAAAAGCATGTCCCAGTGGTTCTCTGAAGCTCTCACTGGAGCCTTCTGGAGTGTGGGTCAAAGCCAAATGCATTAAAAAAAAACAATGGCCAAACTGCTCTGGGATTTAATTTTGTGTGTGTGGAGTCTAATTCAGGCTCCATAGGTAAGGTGGGCCCAGCTGCAGGGTCGTGTCTTTTCCTAGGACATCCCTAATTTGATGAATGCTGTGGAAACAGGTAAGACAGGCTCAATGGAAGCATGCAGTGGGGAGTTCTGGCTTACACTTTCTGGGTGAACTGGCATGTGCTCTTTCTAGGCCTCTCTGCAGCAATAAAAAGTTCAGAATTCCAAATCTCCTTGCCTGAACCATGGATCTCTTAGAGAAAGAGAACTTGTTACCTATTTCTAAAGTCTGTGTGTAAGTTGATGTTATGCACTAACATTCCCTCAAATATTTTGCTCACTCACAGTCCCAAGTCACAGCTGCAAGCCCCTGGGTGTCTCCCCAGCAAGGATCACTGGGGTGCCACACAGGTAGCAAAGTCTCTCATGTGCTCAGCATTTCTCTGGCCTTGTTCTTGATTGATAACCACCGGGTTTTTGATGGATCTTTGACAACCTTGAGGAGTCAGTGTTTACTATAGGGCACTCTCTTGTTTCGGGTTCTTGCTTACTTCAGCCCCCAGAAACTTTTGGGAAAGTTTTTTTCCCATTTTAACTTGTTTGCTTGAAATTTATTTCTGTTTTTCCAACGGGGAAACAAAATGCTGCAGCCTTGTAGCCAACCTGTCTTGAGGATGCTAGAGCATCTGCTGTGCAGTCATCTCATCCTGTGGGCTTCACTGCAGCTGTTTGGGCTTGCCCTAAACATCACAGGACTCAATTTTACTGCTGAGAACAGTGTGCTGGGAACAGTGTCAGGGGAATGGCGTTCTTCTTTCACCCCTTGTTCTGCTTTCTCATCTGCTGCTTTCATGTACATGTGTTTCCATTCATCCTGTATACTCTTAATCTGTTTCTTGTTACAAATCTCTGCCACTTTAGCAGCCAGCTCACTCATTTTATCTGTGCACTGGTCATGAAACTGGTCGAGTCCATAAACATCCTCAATCTGCTGCAGCAGTTTGCCCACAATATATGTCAAAACTATTTATGAAATGCATGTTTATTTTACATATTAACAAATTCTTTCACTCAAAGCACAGGAATGTGTATATAGTGCCTCCTTTTTGCCTGACACTGAACATCCCTGGCTGCTGCTAATGGTTTTGGTCTGCCAAGTGCAAAGCTTTTGTGTGTTGCCTCTCAGTAGGAGAGAGAGCCACGATTTGAAATTGTGGCTTAATCACAACAGAGCTTTTTTTTTCTGCCTAGTCTAGAGCAGTTTATACCTCTGTCTGTCTAAAGCAGCAGGTTTAATTATAGATTCACACAGCTCATAGTCTGCTATGCCTTCTGAAACTGCTGCTGTAGCACAGGCTGGTGGAACCCTGAGTAACTCAGAATTAGCAACCCAAAGGAGTGTCCATGTGTCATTTGGGCAGCTGGTGGGACCAGGACCCTCTGGTGCCATTGTTATAGCAGCACAGCAACAAGTAAAAATCAACTGAGACAATCATCATCAGAGCTGCAATGAATTACCCTTCTTACTGTAACAGTGATGTCAAAATGTTTCCATGGAGAACTCAGCAAAATCACTATTTTTTACTGGATGCAGATTTCCAGACAGTTATCTGTTGCACAAGGAACCTCGGATTTTGCATTTTGAAAATGCTGAAAAAAATGTCATAGAAAAAAGAAAGATAAATTTTTTACACATAAGGGTTTTCACATCATTATCATAATTGTCACCTCTACAAATACAAGGTGCTATGGACCCTAAACCATCAGAAAAATAAGATTTTCCACATTCTTCATCCGTGTTTTGCACCTAAAAGGAGAGAGGAAATAAAAGAGGGAGACAAAAGTAGAAATAAGAAAAAATACTGTATTTTTGTAAGTAAAAAGTAAATACCTATCAGAAATACTTTGAATTTCTTTTTTATTAATGAGTAAGACAGAGTAGAAAAAGCTTTTTCAAATAAAATTCCAGCCAATTCTGCTAGTTGTAGTTTTCCTATCAACTATCATTGAACCAGTTTAATTAAGCACCAGCTACCTGGGCTGAGTGGTGATTTAGCCAAATGTCCAGTTCAGATGAAGCCAGCTACAGAGGGTCTGCTCAATGAAGGTAAGAATGATGTGCAGCTGTATTTTCCCTGAAAGACATAAATATTCCCAGAGACAACCTCTAAAGACATAAATATTCCCTGAAAGTCATAAATATTCCCAGAGACAACCTCTAAAGACATAAATATTCCCAGAGACAGCCTCTAAAACATCCCTCCTTTCTTCTCCCCTCACTTTTTCTCACAGTTTCTTTCTCAGTTCTCTGGAACAACATGAATCACAATAGCATTAGCTACTTTTTTCCAACAACACAGTATTGCCATAGCAACAGATAAAGTGAGTTTGTTGTGGTTTTTTTAGTCTAAATAAAAGGGTGCACAGGCACATCAGCTGCTCAGGGCACCCTGCAGTATGAAATGAGTATTGGACAGATAAACTCGTATTTCCACCTAGAATTTTTTGCAGAGGGAAATGGGAGTTTGACCTCCTGAACATTTAATTATATTAATATATTAAACGATAATTAAATTAACAATCACAAATTGATAAAAAATTATTTCTCATTTAATCTGTTCAGGCATGACATGTCATATGTGTATGATTCTTATCACTAGTGGCTGTTGCCTTATAGTTCAAATTTAAACCCAACTGCTCTCAGACATCCCTCAGTTGCTGCAAGTTGGCTCAAAGGATCTGCCTCATTGTAGATACAACCCTGTAAATTGAAGCAACTGCTGGATGATGATGCATCTACAGACCAGATTTGGGTCTGGATTGTACAGATGGGGTTTGGTTTTGATTGCAGCTGGAGTGACAATGCTCAGCACAGTCCACAGCAGTGCACACAGACCAGCAGGCTCTTCCTGAGATACCTGGGAGGAGAGAAGAATCAGTTCATCAGAACTGAGTGCAGAACATTTCCTTACCAATTCACAGAGTCAAGAGTTGGCTAGGCTGGTTTTTGGTCATATTATTTTGCTATGTCCCAGTGTGTCAGCATTTCATATGCAAAAATGCAAAAGAACCCATTGGGCCACTCGAAATGCCACAGTGCTGCTCTTGACTGCTGCAGGGACAAGATGGAAAACAGAGAGTGCACAATGATGAAACTTTAATTGCCTTTTACATTTCTCAGACCTTTTGCTTTATTGCAGCAAATTTGATGTAAATGTCCCTGAAGTCACATTAATAAATCTTATGCTGTCTGCCAGGAAGCATTGTGCACTTCAGGGAGGTGTTTTGTTATTACTGTTCCACAGGAACTGCTGTTTTCACCACAAAGGCTGAAAAAAAAAAAAAAAGTTTAATTTTCTATAATTTCTGTACCATGTGGTATTGTGGTTGTCTTGGACTTGGACCAATTGTGTTGTAAGAATTTATCCCATTTTTTCTTTACTTATATGAACCCTTTAGCTATGCTGTGAGACTGGTGTCACAGCCTGTGATGAAATATTACAGAAGTACCAAGAGCTTCACAAAGTGTTTTGGGTGACTCTGTGGCTGCAACATTCTTTGTGACATGAAATTTCTGCAGTATGCTGTTTACTGGATAATTTATTGTTTTTGAATTTGTTTTCTGCTAAGACACTGCCTTCCACTGCTGAGCCATTGACATGTCCTACTGTAAAGCAGTAATTTTAATTTAATCTCCCATTTTTTGATTGTTTTTTATTCCCAATCTTAATCCATGTAAAGTGAGATTTAATAAAATTATCTGTGCTATAAAATAGACTTCAGATTTACACTACCATTTCCTGACTTGCAGCAAGGGTAGCAGATGACATCAGGTAGAAGAGAATGAGAAAAAATCTGAGATCCAGAACATCAGTATTTTGTGCTAAATACAGGGGTGGCAAATAACACAAAGGACAGGGCAGAGTGAATTAAATCCTCAACTACTGCACTTGATCTGCAGCAGTTGAATTACCTGGATGACATATAATTAACTGAAATACAAAATAAAGTGTGATCACAGTGATTTTAAATGTATTTGGGGTTTGTCCTTTTTATGGGAATGAATTTGAACAGAAGTTCTTCCCTGTTCCCAGAAGTCTGAACTGAGATTTCTTAAGAAGCTTCCAGCTCACAGATATGCAGCTTCAGAGACTGGAGGATGAGGATTTAGATAAAAGGCAGATGTGAGACCCTTTATGGTTGAATGTTTCTCTGAAAGCAAGGCACTGCCCTACATATCTTGCCTGCAAAAAAAGATAGGAATCTTCTTAAGGATTAAATACATCCTCTTATGGTAATATATTTTTAAAGAATGCATTCTATTTGGAACAAATAACAGGAAAAAAAGCAAACTGTATTTTGTATATAATAATATATAATTTGGTGCTTTGTTTTTCCTTTTGTTATACGTTTTTCCCAGTGTATAATGTGGCAGGTCTCAAGTAGGAAAACTTCTGGAATTACAATCAGAGATGGAAAGGCAGGGGGGAGACATTCTATGTGGGTTCTACCAGATGTAGTAAAAATGGTAGGGATGGCCTCTGCAAGACACTTGTTATGGTTACTGGCCTTTTAAAATAGACATGCAAAAAATATATCAGGCTAAAAATTAATTTCCATACCTCAAAGAAGAAAAAAAGAAAAAGATACAGGTAAAGATTTCAAAACTTTAATCATATAGACACTGTCATTCTCCAGGGGGAGAGACAGTCATATCCAGAGTGGAATTAGTTCCCACTGTCTTCTCTCTCTGGTTTAGGATGAAAAGAATAAGCATCTGAAAATCTATTTTTCTCTCCAAATGCTATATAGGGAGTCTAGTAGCAGGCAGACACATAAGCAATCAAGCATCTGCCATTTAATCCTGCGTGAGGCAAGTTCTGTGTTTAGTATCTAATGCCCCTTTCAGGAATTCACTCTGAAATTAAACACCTAAAAATTTCTTTCTGACTACTGCATCTCTAAAAGCCAGCATTTGTAAATGGGACTGAAGAATGTAGGTGCCTTGTTGAGTTTAATGGGAGAAAATTAACCTGGTCACACATTAGTGCAGAGGGTTTAAAATCTGACTGGGGGATTTGCTGGGCTAGAAATAATGAAGATTTTCTGGGCAATGCAAAAGAATGGTGTGGATTGTCCAGGGTCAGCCTGGGCTCCAATCCAGCATTGCAGAGAGGAGGCAGTGCCCATCTGGAGGTGTCCTGCCACTCAGTGCTCTGGGTGACAAGGCAGGCATTGCTCACAGGCTGGACTGTCTGCAAGTCTTTTCCAACCATAATGATCCTGTGATGATTTAAAACCAAAAAGAATCCCCTTTGTCCCAGCTCCTCACACACAGACATACATGTGAAATCCACACTATCACTGTGATTTATGGTACAAGTGGGCCTATGGGTTTGGTAGAATCGAAATTGTAGTACAAAGTTTACTTTATGATATTTATGATGCAATTCCTCTACACTCAAAGGATGTGGAGATGTTTCTGTGTTTTGTTTTCTTGTTTGTTTTGTTTTTTTTTTTTTTTTTAATAGGACAGCCTTTATTAAACAAAACAAGTAAACCTGGAGATCTGAAAATTTGTGCTGTGTGCAGGATTTAACTTTTGCCAAGCTCAAGAGCTACCAAGGCAAATGGTAGCATCATATTTGGTGCCTCTGACTCCACCACGGCCCCGCTGCCCCTCAGAGATCAGAAGGTTTGTAAATCCCTGTTCAGGGCCTGGGGCTTTCTACACCTTTTATAGAGATGAACTCTGAGGTCTGGGATTTTCTCATCCTTTTCCATATAGAGTTCTTCGCTGCTTAGATTGCTCTGTTGAAATTTTGCTGTATATATTTTCCACAACACTTTTCCCCATAGAAACCAGGCATGATAACTTTTTTTTAAAAAAAGCTGTGGAAAATATTTCAAATAATACTAAGCTTCTACTGCTTTCCCCCTCCAAGCTTAATAACAATAAATATTTTAAGCAGTCAGAGGAGTTATGCAAAGACCAAGCTGCATTTTCTATAACATTAAAAAATTTAAATATTTGCTACTTCATTACAATTTTCTCAGTAGATCCATTAATTTTTCTTTAGATAAAATGAACAATGTGCAATTAAAAGAAATATAGCAAACTTTTTTTTTTTTTTTAAGTAGGGTTGTAAGTCTAAATAAAATTAATCTTGAAAGCTGTGTCTGGTCTTTTTGTATGGTGGCACGAGCTCAGACACAGCACCATGGGGATTCTGTCACTGTGACAAATTTGACTGAATTTTTTTTTTTTTTTATTGCTCTGTTAGCATAAAGCCCTGGTATAAATTATGTAAGTTGGTTTAAATCAGTCAAGGTATTTATTCAGCTCAGCACGATGAGAGGTTTTCTCCAAAACAGCTGCTTTAGTGTCAACCTGCAGAGTGGATAAAATGATGGTGATTTCAGCTCTTCACCTAAGTAAAGGGAATGACAAGGAGCCTGCAAACTCCCTGAGTTTGGGTAATAAGTGGAAACTCGTTATGGTCCAGTGCTTTGATTGTTAGTGTTGGACTGCCATGATTGCTGTAGAGGGAGACCTATGGTTTGACCCACAGTATGGGAAATGGCAGAGAGAGCTGC
Source organism: Sitta carolinensis (assembly GCA_032173965.1). Classification (NCBI taxonomy): domain Eukaryota; kingdom Metazoa; phylum Chordata; class Aves; order Passeriformes; family Sittidae; genus Sitta; species Sitta carolinensis. The sequence goes on from JAVUNC010000030.1 coordinate 11,342,288, forward strand.
TGGCAGCTGAAACCAGAACAGCTTGTTGTGTGAACAGGGCCCAGGGTGCAGCCACTCTTCCCTTCCTGCTCAGTGAGTTGAATAAACCAAGACAATTGAGGTGAACAGTGCTCGACCAGGACCTGTGGCAAATAAATCCACACTGCAGCGTCTGTCAGGTCATTTTCCTCACATTGGTGAGTTCTAATTTATGAAAGCCGTTTCCCACACGTGCTATTCCTCCACGATTTTGGTTCTTTTGGGTTCAGCTGGTCAAGCTGATGGAAGCCCACCAGGGTGTGGAAATCAGTGCCAGCCAGGCTGTGAATTTCACAGAACGAAGGAGCCAAAACTCAGCGGTTTTGTTAAGATCCTCTCAGAATATTTTGCATTCTGCCTCTCCCTCCCCAAAGCCATCAGGTGAAGCAGCTCCTGCCTTTAAGCCGCCCATCCGCCATGGTCAGGCGCTCCCCTGGCTCCGGGGCCGCGGGGCCACCCGCCCGCGGAGGGACCCCCGCCCCGGTGAGTGCCCCGGGGAGCGGCGGGGGCCGCCCGAGGGGCGCATCCTGCCCGCACCCCTCCCTGCAGCCTTCCCCGTATCCCTCCTATAGCCCTCCCTGCAGCCTTCCCCCATCCCTTCCCGTATCCTTCCCCGCGTTTCTCCCTGCATCCTTCCCCGTATCCCTTCCCGCATCCCTCCTCCATCCCTCCCTGCATCCCTTCCCGCATTTCTCCCTGCATTCTTCCTCCTATCGCTTCCCTCATCCCTTTTGGCATTCCACCCTGCATCCCTCCTACATCCTTCCCTGCATCCTTCCCCGTATCCCTTCCGCATCCCCCCTCCATCCCTCCCCGCATCCTTCCCCGCATCTCCGCCATCCTCCCCCGCATCCTTCCCTGCATCCCTCCTCCATCCCTCCCCGTATCCCTCCCCGCATCCCTCCTCCATCCCTCCCCGCATCCCTCCTCCATCCCTCCCCGCATCTCTCCTCCATCCCTCCCCGCATCCCTCCTCCATCCCTCCCCGCATCTCTCCTCCATCCCTCCTCGCATCCCTCCTCCATCCCTCCCCGCATCCTCCTCCATCCCTCCTCGCATCTCTCCTCCATCCCTCCCCGCATCCCTCCTCCATCCCTCCCCGCATCCCTCCTCCATCCTCCCCGCATCTCTCCTCCATCCCTCCTCGCATCCCTCCTCCATCCCTCCCCGCATCTCTCCTCCATCCCTCCTCGCAATGCCCCCTCCCTGCCCAGCCGCTGCCGGGGCCGCGGTGCCGGTGCTGGCGGGGCCGTGCCCGCCCTGGTCCCGCCCTGGTCCCGCTCTGGTCCCGGTGCCCGGTTCGGTTCCCTCACCTCTGGCATCCCCGCGGCTGGATCACCCTGGGCTTGGGGAGGTGTCGGTACCGGATCTCGTCTTCTGCAGGCTGACTGGGGGAACTGGAGACGCGCTGGACGTGGGGGTACCTGAGGATCGGCCTGTGGTTGTTTCCATTCATTTAAATGTCCAAACATTCCCTGAAACATTTGGAATTCCCGTAATTACCATTTTATCCCCTCCTTCCCCCCTCCCTCCCCATGATAAATCGAAAAGCCCTGATACAAAATGCCAGATCAGGGCTGACTGTTCTGACATTTCAGAGCTTTTCATTTTTGTTGATCCTTTTAGAATGCATTTCAAAGCACTTTAGCTTGTCATGTAGAAAAATGAAAGCGCCCCATTTAGAAACAGCAAAATGAAACATGCTGGCTGATTCCATGTTCATTTTGCCTTATTTTTTCCGTCCTGTTTAAACAATTTTGTAGAAAATACATAACTGAATAACAATGCACTAAGTATTCATGTTTTGGTGAAGAAAACCATGACCATAAATGTTACTCAGTTCTGTCAGAAATTAAATGTGTTTTCAAAAAGATTACATGACAGTGCTATTTCAGATGATTAAATGGGTTAAAACTTTTTTTATTTTTTGAATAATCTTCTTTAACAGACTCAGAGAGTTCCAATCCATAATCTTTTTACTGAAGCATTTCATACATTAAAAAGGAAGAAATAAAAGGGAAAAAGAAATAAAAGGGAAAAAGAAATAAACACAAGTCAAAGATTTCACATGCCTTGGAGGACTGTTGAGGTCTGTCTATGTGTAAAGCTGTGCTGGTATTTCAAATCAATGGGAGCTAACAAAAGATACTAATTATCTCTAGCTCTGAGGTTTCTGATTTCTTATCCCTACAACAGTCAGGTTTGAAACATCAGAGAAAAAGGGGCCAAGGGTTGGGTTTGCCAAGGTTTTGATAAATTGGGCAGATTTTTGCTTCAGCCATTCTAGCCCCTTCTCAGCTCAGCATTCTCTGTAACCCCCTTCATGGAAACATGGGAACATCTTTGACCTCAATCCCTTGGAAACCACTTGCTCTCTAATGATCTAGATGCAATCCCTGGATTCTGCAAGGTCTAAGCAGAATTCTGTCCCCAGGGGCCTCCAGCTCTACCAAGTGACAGAACAGGAATTGCTCTGGATGGTCCTTGTGTGTCTGTCCAGCTCAGGCTATTCTGTGACTCCAGCAGCTGTACTCAAAACCACCCTGCACTGCCACATGTCCTGGGCTGCACCACAAGTCCCAGATCTTTGCAATTTATGGCCTCAAGTTGTAAGGCTCTAGTGAAACTGTCACGATGGAAAAACCCCAATCTTGGTTCATCTTTCTTTGATGGCGCTGCGAGAAAATGAGCAAACAAACCAACTGACCACATGTGGGCTCTCTAGGGACTTCTTCACCTCTAAGTAAACATAAACAATGGATTTTGCAACTAAAAAAAAAAATGTTATCCCACATAAATAAGGGCTATTATATTGAAAACTATATTCCTGGTATGAGCATCAAATTAGTTTGGATTTTTATGTCAAGTATTTAAAAAGCCATTTCACAAGAAGCAGACCTGTGTGATCAAAAAGTGGAATTTGGTCTGTATTTTAAGCAGAAGAGCTGGAGGGACATTGGTAGGTGAGTAAAGTAAAATATCTGAGCACACTTTTCTGCTTAATATGGTGGAAGACATGCAAAATTATGTTCTCAAATTGAAGTTATCCAAGATTAATTACAAAGGAATCAAAAGCTGAATCCCTGCAAGCCTGCCAAAAGTTAGACTACCTTGTCTAAATCAATTTCTTCAGAATATCCATCTGCTAATAGTCCATGTGCTGCAATGCAGCTTCCTGGAATCTTACTGCTCCAGAGAGGGAAAAATGAAAATAAAAGCAAGCAGAAGAAATCCCAGGGGACCGTAGCTTCAGGAGGCGAAAAATTGGTGCTTTTTGCTTGCCTGTCTCTTCCGAGTTTCCTGCCCCCTTCAGCGTATGAGAAAGGCAAGAAGAGTTTGTGCACTTTGGAAACTCGATAGGAGGCAGCAGCTGATCTTCCCATCACCAGCCTAAAAATAATCCACTCCAGGGCTTGGAGCGGCTTCACTAAGTGGAGGAAAATCCTGCCATCGGGATGATATTGATCACATAGCACAACCGAGTGACACTTTGGGTTGGTATTTTGGGGTTGTGTTTACAAAGGTAAGCTGCAGAGTTTGCTCTAACATTCAGCAACCAAACGGGGCATGCGATGACCCACCCCCCATTATCTCCCACTAACCACCTCCTCCTCCTCCTCCTTCCCTTTATATCTGTGGGACAGGGCTGCTCCTCGTTCTTTCCTGGGATTACAACTCCAATCTCTTTTTCCTTTTCCATTCGCAGCCTTTACCGTCCCCTCCTGCTGATGTTTTCTTTGCTGCTGTTCACAGGGTTACGTTGCTTTTTTTAAACTGTCCTGTCTTGGCAATGTGAAGTCGAAGGTTTTACAGCAGGCAGCGTAGCACGCTGGTGCTGGGGATCGCACTGTGTGGAGAAGCTTTCCAAAAAAGACAGAAAAAAAAAAAAAAAAGAAAAAGAAAAAAAAAAAAAACCAAACCAAAAAAAAAAGCGCGATGCCTTTAGCTGTGTGAGACCACTGCAGATGTTTGTGTGAAATGCTTCGCAGTGCCAATGGGCTGTTTAGCACCACTGCCGTTGTGATTTTCCCTGTGTTTGGAGCCTGATCCAGAAGGCTCCCGAAGTCAATGAGATTCTTTGCATTGACTTCAGCACCGTTTGGATCAGGCTGTGGCACACGGCAGTTAGCGCTGCGAACGCTGACAAGCACCAGAGGTAATTCAGCATCCTGAGGCCCCGGGGAGCTGGGACAGCGCTTAGCAAGGGAGAGGGGTCTCTGCAGCATAGGTGGTCACAGCTTAAATAAGGAATAAAAAGAAAATTGTGTTTTGTCTGGGCTCATTTTGGATAAAATAGGTTTGAAGGGACAGTGCTTTCTGCCGTTAGCTCAGCAGAACTCTTTGCAAGAGCAGAGATCACATAGGTTGGGTTAGAGTGCTTTTAGGAAGGGAAGAAGAGCAAGCTAGAAGGGTTAAACCTAGACAGGAAAAAGCTTCCGAGCACTAAGCTAAAATCTGTGGAAAACCTCAGAGTTAGGCCTTCCATTCAAAGCTATAAATTAATCATTCGTCCTTAGTTAAAATTTACTGTGGGAAATTCCAGAAGGAAAGACAAATTTTACTTTTGTGACTTATTCAGAAGATAAGAACTAAGTAGTTTTGTAAAACTCAGAGTATTTTCTGCACCCTGCACCTATATGCATACACATATGTATATACATACATGTTTATATGTATATATGGGCATATAATGCACATTATATGTAAGACCAAAATGAAATTTGATCTGAACTGAGACATAAGTATGCTCTGTAAACAGATATATTTTAATAAGGAAGTGCAACTATCAATTTATACCTTTTTTTTTTTTAAGTATGGACAACAGAACTACTGCAATAAATGTTTTCAAAATATTCTTATTCCCCCAAACAATCTCCACCTGAGGAGTGTACTTATACTCTTTTTTTTGTAGTCATAAGTACCTTGCAGAGCATGACGATCAGAGTGATAATTCAGGTAAGATGAAACTCTTGAATATGAAGATTTTTAAGTCCACTTTAAAAGACCCTTAAGGTAGTGAAAATGTCTTTAATTAGGATTCTTATAGTTTTGTACTTGGTGAGGATGTTCTCATAATTTTAATGGAAATTTAGATTATCTACCATTTTTACATTGTCTTCTTCAGAATTGCTTATGGAAAATATATCTCATGAACTGGCTTAGTGCCCTGAGAATCCCCATTTATGCTTGTTAAAGTGAGATTTGTGAGTGTTTAGGTTCAATGTTTTGTCATTTCCATGTTTACGGCTTTGACCTATTTTCTTCCTTCCCAAAACCTCTCTCCTCTTCACGGTGACTATTTGTTCATGAATCACTTTTGTGCCGTTTTTCTCTTTATTCTCTTCTGGCTGTGTCTGTCCACCTTAGCCTAAAACCAGGAAGTCTCAACTTGCCAGTAACGGGGATCTTAGCAGAAAAATTTAAGTGCTTCAAGAACATGAGGGTTTTTTTAGCTATTTCATTGAAGGGTGAACTGCTGTTCAGATAGTTCACATCCTCATTAAAGTAAACCACAGGGAATCAGATTCCCAAATGATGTAAAGGAGAGCTGAAACTTGCCTTCCACTGGTACCAACATGGACCTATCCTCCTGATTCTTCTTTCCATTCCCCTCCTCTGTGAAGTTTGGCTGATGGCTTTAGCTCATACTGACTATTCAGCACAGCCCATTCTCAAAGGGAGAGGAAAAAACCACCTCTGAGAGTCTCTGATGAGTTGTAGAGTTCATAAAGACAGATGTTAAAGTGAGCAATTTGACAGGAACTTAGAAAGACAAAGGCCTTCCAGCCTACAAGTGTTAAAAAATTACCTGGCACTTGGCACTCCTGCTGGGTTGCTGAATGTAGCTGGGTGTCCTCAGATGGCACATGCTTGTTACCAGATGATCTTTGTCCCATTACTGCATTGCCATGTCTGAGATGATAGATTAAACCTAGCATGCTTGGCAACATTATTATATAAAGTATAACATTCCTGCTATAATTAGCAGTGAAGCAAATTGTGATGTACCCACATTGGTACAATTACTCCAGCATAATTTGGTGGCCTACTGTATTCAGCAGCAAGTGAAACTTCGTCTGGGAAAGCCATTTTTTGTAATGACTGTGAATAACATTGTCTTTTTAAATGAGTTTATGAGCACCTCAACAGTTATTCTGAATGGCTGCTACTGCCTGATGAGGAGTAGTGATTCATAACTGCAGATGACCAATTTCAGAATAACTTGCTACCCCTTCATCTGTTTTCTCCAGAATATTCACTTCTAGGTTACACAATTTCTTTTTCAATGTTAGGCAGTTAGACTGCTCCCATTTGGTTCAGACATTGCTGTTTGCCAGTCAAAGCCATCTTCCTGTAGAGAAGCTTTCAGCTCCAAAGGTTCCAACCTGAGCATGACCTTAGAGAAAAGGTCAATCCATATAAGAAGAAGAGGTCCTTTCTTTCCAGTGCCCCTCCCTTCCTTGGGGACCACAGATAAAGTTTGGCTGGGAGGCTGGTGGACATTTCTCCACTGTTATGTCCCTGAGACAGTCCTGCATGAGCCAGCTTGGGAATTAAGCAGGGCAACTGCAGCAGCTCAGCTCAGCTCTGATGTCCAGCTTGATGTGAGCAGGGCTCCTTTCCTTGGGGATGGCACCACGGTGCTCAGGACTGTTAATTGTGAGACTGAACTGTTCGTGTGGCTCTCTGCCGGCCTGTGAGCCCACAGCAAGGCAGGCACACTGCTGAGGGTGATAAAGACACCTGGCTTTCTGCTCAATGCACCAGAGTACCCTTCCAGGCAGGGCTGTTTCCAGTGTTCCCAAGGAGGGTCCGGGCAGGGGTAGGAGGGCAGCTGCTGCTGTGGGGTGCAATACCCTCTCTGAGTTGGAGCATTAAAGGCTCTAATCTCTGCCATCCCTGCTACAGCAGAAATCTCTTCAAATTTCTCCTCCTGTGGCTCTGCAGCCACCTCTCTGATCTCTCCCCACATACTTACTGCAGCCTAAAAAAATCTGTCTGCTGATCTTTGGGAAGGAGAAAATCACCTTTGGCCACAGGGTGGGAAAACTTGAGTCAGCTCTGTATTCTGATTTCTTAGGTCTAATTCAAAGACCTTCAGCATTACAGGTTTTGCTTTGATCACGCGATCAGCATTCTGTTGTTTGTTTTTTGGGTTTTGTTTTTTTTTTGGGGGGGGGGGGGAAACCAGAATAAGTATTCAGTGGTTTTAGTTATGCACGAAGCTTAAGGTGAAGAGAAACAAACAGCACTTCCTCACATGGCCAAGATACCTCTTTTTCCTTCTCTATAGATGCAGTCCAGACTGAAGCCCAGCATTGCTTACTAGAAGGGTAAAAGCCAAGGGAAGAATAGTTTAATAGTTTAATTTTGATTTAGGGAACCAAATTTGATCAGTGGTCAGTCATAGAAGTGTTCCAGCTTCCCTTCCTGCTGCAGTTTTCAATGAGTTACTGCACCGAGTACAATTGCAATTCTTCAATTCTTCATGTTTTGGCTTTGTTTTGTAGTTTGGTTTTTTTTGTTGTTTGGGTTTTTTTAATGTATTGTTCTTAATTTTCACATTTTCATTTCATGAAATCTTATGGTTGTACAGAAAGAAGGAAATGGTTCCTTTCACTCTCACTGGGTAACTGCAATCAAGATCTTCAAACTGTCTTATTTTCCAAGCTCAGTTTTTTTGAGTGAAAGCTTTCAAAATTAGAACTCATTAAAAGTAGCTGAGGCCTTTTAAAACTCTTTAAAATTCTTACAGTTATTAAAGATCTCTAAGTTGCAATACAGAAATGCTGTTTCAAAGTGCAACTTTGACTCTAATTGGTCTGAAGCTTCCACTGTTTGCAGCCTGAAAAATGTGTCCTTTTGTAGCTACACTGAACTTTCCAAGCATGGGATCTGAGTGTGGGCACAAGAAATTTTGCCATTATATTATCAAATTTTTATTTGAAAAAGATTTCAGGCTGCACAGTTTTCTTGGAAGAGGGATTGCATCTGGAAACTTGTCATGGTCCAACTCCTGTTATTTTTAGTGGAGCTGCAAAAGCATTGTTGAAAAATGCCCTGTACTGTCTAGAGAAATCAAGGATTTGTTCTTCTGCCTTAGGGGCTTTTCTTTCTGTCCTTCTTTGGAGAAGAACACAGCTTGTTAAACTTGGAGGCTGATGAAAATGAGCTTCTGGAGGCATGCCCTGATGCTGCAGGCTGTACTGGCCAATTTCAGCTTCAAACCGAAGGGCATTGACTGTAAATGCAAAGCATCCTCCCTTTGATATCAGCAAAACTTCATCCAGTGTATTTCCCTTATCTAGGAAACTTGAGCCAGGGACTACACCACATGCTTTATTCCAGGGGTGATGGTTCTGTGCATCTCTCCACCTGCACAGCCTCCTCTGTCCCTAAGTTTTCCAAAAAACAGAGTGAGGTCCCGTGGTTTGAGTCACAAAACTGTGGAGGGTGTGTGGGCTCTGCCTTGGGAACCAGAAATGGATGGCAAGGGAAGGGAGGAGTGGTTCCTGTCTCCCCACAAGGCAACTGAAGCTAACATTATTTCTCTCATTATTAGAGCTCTAATGTAGTGCAGGGTGTTTTCATGCACCATTCTTGAAGATGCAGAGAACTGCAGGAGGTGTTGTAAAATTTGGGATATCCCAACAGATGCAGAACATGAGTCCTCCCCTTCCTGCCACAGCTCATTCCCAGCACAGTGGAGATGGAAAAATGAGTGGAAGACAGGAGGGAAGGGAGGAAGGAAGGATCACTGGACTATTAATGCTTCCACAGTTATCTCCTCTCTTCCCTGTCAGTGCCAAACTGCACTGGAAGCCTGTCCTGAGCTGAGTGCTGCCAAACAGGGAAGTTGCACATTTTATGGTTTGGCATTTTATGAGGCCAAAGCTGCATTAGGGCAGCACAGCATCACAATATTGATCAGAATATTTGATAGATTTTAAGCCTGTGGAAATTTAATGAAAATGGTCACTGGATACACTGATTCATGATGAAGTTTTCTGATCAAAAATCATAGGAATTTAGCATTAATTACCCTGTCTAATTTAATTTGCCACGTAATCTTTTTTATTTTCTTGGAATTTTTACAAACTAATCAACCTAGGCTTGATTTTCTCTCTCTCTTTAAGAGAAGGCAATTAAATTCTACTGTTTTGGTGTCGTTTTTTTTTATTTTGTTTGTTTGTTTGTTTGCTTGTTTGGGTTTTTTTTGTTTAATGAACAACAATATTGTGAATAGACTGACCTTACCTTCTCTTGAAAAATATCACCAGTATGACAGGCACTGTCTCTAGATATCAGTACTAACTAATAGGACCAGGTTCTTTTCTCAGCCCTGGCAATGTGCAAAGGACAATGGGTTTTAAGAGTGTTACTGGACGTATTCCATCACAAAACTAGGCACAGCACAGATTCTTGTGAAGATTCAGATGTGATTCTTCAAGGATGCATCTTGCACGAGAGCTTTTAGTGACTATTGTTTGAGGTGTGATAGGAAAACTCTGTAAACTGATGGTGGTCTCTAGTTAGGAGAAAACACTCTTCCTGCAGTTAATAGTCCTTCACTTGAACATTTGCTGCCTCTATTCTATTTCCCTTCCAGAAAAAAATGGGAAAAAAACATCAGTTCCCTTAGCTTCCCTTGGATGTGGTTTTCATCCTTTCTCCCAGATTGATTTGTGGCTAGAAGCCAAAAGCTACACAGGGAGTCAGTGATTCAGTGCTCATCTGAACCCAGGATTCTCCTGCCTTTCAGTACCACTCCAACCACTAGACCACAACAGCATCTTATGCTGCCTCAGAAGAGAGTCATCCTTGTGGGAAAGGGAGGAAAATTCCCAGCAGAACTCCCTTGGACTCCTGACCTTCGATAAAAATGAGGAAACAGCACTTCTGATTTTCAAGAGATTACCATTATCATTATGTTTCCCTTAAAAAAGACATGTCAAGCTTTCACAAATTAAACCCAAACAACCTCTGTGTAGTTTTTTTTTTTTTTGAAGTTCCTTATTTGTTTTGCTAATAACTCCTTGATATATTTAGACAGACCCTGCATTAACAGAATGTTTATTTTTTTGTTACTAGCCTTATGCATTAATGAATGTATTTTGGTATAAAAATAAAATTATAAAATGATAGTGGTCATATCACTCTATTCGTTGTAGAGAATGGGCCAAAATCTCCATCAAATTGTGTTACAGCACATGGACTGTTAGCAGATGGTGGTTACTGAAGTTTGAGAAGTGGTTGACCCTCAGTTTTTGCCTCACAGTGAGTACACGAATGCGACTGGTAAATCTCAGCCATAAACTGCTGATCTATTTGGGAAAGGGCATTTATCACACTCTTCTCAAAGAAGCTCCTCTTCACTGATGTGTTTCCATATGGGCTGTGCTTTTCAAACCCAAAAAGAACTTGGTTAAAAGCTAACGGGGGGTTTAGCAGAGGTTCAAAATGCTTCTTTGAGTTCTGCATTTTTGTGAAGATCGTCATGTTTGTTCTGTCTCTAAGGGACTACTTGTGTAGTTTATGCTTACCTTGTTATGATTACTTTGTTTAAACAACTTACAGAACTAAGCTGAACTATTTGAGAAAAGAAGGAAACCTTTTTTCCCCATTCAACTGACTTATTTTTTGTTGTTTTTAAACTGCACTCATGCATTTTCTGCATCCGTATCTTCTTCTGATTCTGCAAAATCTATTAATGCCAATGTTCTTGCAGATACATGCTTTGATGAATTAAATGCATTCCTTCTATTTTAGCATGTAAAATTTGAGAAAAGAAAAGGTATGGATAAATGAGTTTCCTCAATTTATTCTACAGCACAATGTTGCTCTATGTAAGTGTCAGGCAAAGAAATGAGCAAGGAAAGACTATTTGCAGTCGTTTCATCTTCTTATAAAAAAACCTGAAAAACTAAACGATGCACAGGTTGATTTAAGCCAATAATCTCACAAGAAATCATGGAAATCCGAGTCTGCTGGGATGAGTCTAAGCACGTGTTTAAGGATTTTCAGGCTCAAACAGAAATGCTGATTAACTGCCTAGGCGACCATCAGTACCACCTACTTAGGTTAAGAGCTCGTAATTTATCTGTAATGTCTGGTGCGTGTGGCCATTGTTCTATGTGACAATGAAGAAATACAAAATATCAGTGAGTGCAAAGCTGCCAGATCACAAATACCAAAGATTCAGAGCTTGCACTGGGAATGCAGTGCAACAAATCGTTGGAGATATTGCACAGACAGCGTTGGCTCACCAAAGAAACAGCAACGCACAGGGTAACTTTTGTCCATTTGGGGTTTGTTATGAGAAGTGAAAATACTTATTTTTCAAATCTTCTACTTTCTTTCTTTAAATTCTCACAGAGCTTTTGCAGCATAGTGTTTGTGCCTATAATGAGCACTAGAAGTTATAGCATAACATATTTAAAAATAGCTCTAAATATAATAATGAAAGCAGCTAAATATAAACAACATTATAAAAATATATATAATACTAGTGTCATATAAACACAGCCTTCTAATGTGCTTGTATTTGACATAGCCCAAAATAATTTTCAAAATACAACTGTGTTATTCTCTATGGGTTCTTCAGCCTGCTCCTTCCCTGTCTCTTTATTATATTTATTTTGTCTTTAGCCAAATGGAATGCTAGCACTTTTGTTACTCAACATTTCTCTCATTTCTGTAGTAGCCAGACCCTCCAGAAGAGATGAGACTCGCATTTTGTGGTAATGACAATGCCTCAGCCTACAACATCAGTGCTGGTGTCCTCAGGAATGTCTGCTTCGTGGATGCCCTCAACTTGGTCCCTCATGTCTTCCTGCTGTTTATCACCTTCCCAATTTTGTTCATTGGTGAGTTATTCCCTGGAGCTCTGCCATCCCCCAAGCACTCGAGCATGTGCTTATACTCAGGGGTGTTTGCATGGGCTTGGTGAAACCTTTGGGTGCTTTGTATTTATGGGTTCTGAAAAAGAAGAGGCAGAATGGCTTCACCCAGGAGGATGTGAGGCCAGCCTGGTGAAATGTGGGAATTTTAGCTATAAATCTGAACTAACCAACATGAAGAGATGGATGAGATCCAGAGTGCTATGAAACTTCTCTCTGCAGAAGTTTTCCTCAGATCTGAAACTGGCAACTCACAACCTTTGTTATCTTTAGATATTAGAAAACTTAGGGCAGTGGGTCTGAATTTCCTTGAAGTTACATGAATTACAGAGGATATCCAAAATGTTCACCTTGGATCTAAGGCAAGGACAGGTGTAGGAAATATTTAAAATAGAATAATTGCTTCTTTTGCCTACATTTGTAAACAAAAGTAGAACAATAGAGATTTTTTTTTCCCCAACAGGAATAAAAAGTAAGAAATGATAAATCCCTCTTGAAGAATTTGGACAGTGGAGTGTCTCTAACTCACATAGTCTTGTAAAATACCCCATGCAAGCTAGTATTCTAATGATATTTTTTTCTGCAGTTGTCTTTTTATTCCAGTTAATTTCCAGTGGTGAAATGAATACAATTTAATACTTTTCCAGGGAGGCCAAACAGTGGCACTGTAACTGATCATAGGAGATTAACAGACTTTAATAACCATCAAAAGTATTAGTGAAAATAAATATTCTCCTGACAGCTGCATGAGAAATGCCATGTCAGTTCTTCCACATTACTTTCCTGGTGTTACCACGTGTAGATGGTAATGTATTTCTTCCACAAGGAAGATTTGAATTTGGGACTGTATTTGGACATGAGATTTAAGGGCTTTCATCATGCAAAAAGACTCCAAAGCAGTTGAATAAAATGCTACAGGAACCTGTGGGCTAAGACACTCTGTACCTAACAGTGACATGAGCCAGTGTCTAATTAAATAATCAAGCAAGAGAATAAGAAACAAATTGTAACAAATTCTGAAGACTAGAAAGAAACCCCAGGGTTATGGAAACTCTCTCCAACAGTGCTGGATTTTTACCTCAGTGCTGCCTCTTCCTTTGAGGTGAGATGCAAGTCATCCTTGAAGGACAGGGCTTTGTGCAGAAGTGTTTGATGGAAGAACAATGCAAGGTCTGAGGGAAGAGATCATATTTTAGAACACTCTAACATCAAGTGCTGCTTCAATTTTTTTAGAGGTATTAGGCAATTAATTTTGAAATAGTATTGCAGCTGCTGAAAATTCCCTCTATTTTGTAACAATGTTAGGAAAAAATATAATATATTTAATTGTATGTCATTTATGTAAGCATGTAATTCTTTATTTTCTATTTTGTATGGCAATTATCAGGACAAATAGCTGTTGAACAGAGCATTAAAAGCCAACTGGGGTCCACTGTATAGACTGATTCCAAACCAGAAATTTGGTGATGAGCTGTGTTTGAGCAGATGTGTGGGCAAAGAAAAAATGAAAAGCAGCTTGGGAGAGACAAAGACAGAAGCAAGGTCAAAGAAAACCACATTACATTAGGAAAGTCTTAGAGAACTATAGAAAATGCTTGAGATAGCTCTAGAGAAGAGAGAATAATTTGTTCTTGCAGTATTTTGTGTCTTAAACAAGGACGAAATGATGAAATTGTGACAGTTTCCAAGAATGAATAAGGTTAGGTTTGGGATTTTTGTGTTCCTGAGTCACCTGATGAACCCCTAAGCACGATGAGGTGCTGCACCCTTGTGCAGCAAGGGCTTTCAAACCCAGCTAGTTTTGTTTCCCTTTGCTTGGTTTCTTTACATCCCCAAAATGTGCCGTTCCCTAGGGAATGTCTGGGATTCTTTGGGAAGCCTGTCGGGGATCCCAGGGGTTGCGGTGAGAAGGGTTTTCGGGCTGGCTCCTGTGAGGGGAGAGCCGAGGCCAAGGCGGCCGCCGTGAGCGCCGGGCAGGCGCTGCCGCCAGCCCGCTCCCCTCCATGAGCCACTGCCCGGCCACGGGGAGCACCTTACCTGCAAAGGGCGGCTGGCACCTCAGGCCATGACGGGGAACAGCTTCCACTTTAATTTGTTGGTTGATTGGTGTCACGGCGGTGTTGGAAAAGCCGGGAATGCCGCGGCTGATGAGGCCGGGCTGCGCCTGAGGGGGAGAGGGTGAAATCCCCCTTGAGCCTCCACTCTGACCGCGCTCTCTGAAACAGGTAGCAAATGGCACTTGTCTCAAGCAAATGTATCTCTTCAAGACCTCGTTTGAGGATGCAAATTTTTATATCAGTTGGAAATTTTTCCTGCTCTTGTCTGTGACTGTGAAAGACGTGAGGGCGCCACCGCTGCGGATCCGTCCATCCATTTTGGCTGAGGGTGCTGCTTGGGTTGGTTTATTTGTTGTTGTTTTCTTATAATATTTCTTGGCCAGGAACGACATTCCTTTGATTGTAATTTGGGAAAAGAGTTGTCTCATTGTCTTCAGGGTTTGATTAAAATTACAGAGCAATTCCTAGGTCATCTTTTTAGTAACAATAGCCCAGTAGTCTTATAGTCTGATAGTCTTATATCTAAGCGTGGCCCAGAAAATTGATAACCAGATGAGTCACTGTGAGCTAACCTTTCTCTTTCCTGGCTATCATTTCCCAGGCTGGGGAAGCCAGAGCTCCAAGGTGCAGATTCACCACAATACCTGGCTGCACTTCCCCGGGCACAACCTGCGGTGGATCCTGACGTTCACCCTGCTGTTCGTGCACGTGTGTGAAATAGCCGAGGGCATTGTTTCTGACACGTAAGTGCCAGAGTTTGGTGGATAACCAGGCTAATTGCATTAGTTAATGAACAGTGTTAATGTCTGATGGGTTGGCTAGTAAGGCATGAGGAGGTTTTCCCACAAGGAGTTCATAGAATCCTTTCATGAACTGGCCAGGTTTTTAATGGGATGAAGGTGAAGCCGTTGTTCTTAGCATTTGTTCTTCTTTCAAGCTGTAATAGCAAGCAAATATTGATCAAAGTTAAGCACTCATGAGGGCAAAAATCTTTTTGTCGCTAGGAAATTCATGTTTGTCCTCTTCAATAGACTAGCAGAGCACCTATGGTTTCACACAATGGTGAAAAAAGGACACCAGATTCACTAATTTATACCTTATTTATTTTCAGACAAATGAAATCTCGCCACCTGCATCTTTTTCTACCAGCTATAATGGGATTTGTGGCTGCCACTGTATCCATAGTCTATTACCATAATATTGAAACATCCAACTTCCCAAAGTTACTGCTGGGTAAGTCTAAGTCTGATATTTATGTACTCTTACAAATCCCAGTATTTCAGCCAAAGTCAGCTTGAGGAGGATGGTGGAATGTGAGAGAATATTAAAACACAGAGGAATAACTCTTTGCTCTTGCAGCTGGTAGTGTCATAGGAATTACTGCATCTTTCATAAGGTACACACTGAAAACTACTTTTAAAATTATTACAGAAGAGAAAGCCTTGCATGTCTGTTGAATTTCTATGATGACCTTTTAGGTATTTTTTAATGCTGCTGATAATTTTGAGGAAAAGCTTGTCTGCATTCAAAAGGGCTAGTTCAAAAGGCCACTTTGGATAGTGAGCTGACCACAAACTCTCCTGTGCAGATGCTGCTCTTTCTCAATATCTTTTTGCATCTAATTCAGAGATTATCCCATCTGTTCTCTCAGTCAGGAGATGGTCAGACCAGACATTGCAGGATAATGTTCCATACAGGTATACTGCCCAAATTGCCTGTAACTCAACCACCTGAGCAAGCCCCTGACAGATACCAGCCAGGATGCAGGATAACACTAAATTTAAGAAAATCTTTTTTCAAAATGAGCACATTTCCATATTCTCACTTGGGATGCACCCCACTTTTTCTAAGAGGTAATATGACTTTTGATTAGTTATGTGCCTTTCTCCTTCACTTTAAGAACAAAGTTCCCCTTCAGATTAAGTCCCCTTCAGTGGACTTTTGTACCTGTGTGAAGATTTGCCATTGTGGATCTGCTTGAAGGGTTGTGGCCCAGGAAAGAAAACAGTGGCTGCTGACAGAGGATCACTCTGCCTGCACTATATCAAGCAGTGGAACTAAAATACTGTAGTTACACTTAATTTATTTTTACATTATGCACATGCACCTGCTTTACAGCCCTGTTCCTTTACTGGATAATGGCCTTTGTCACCAAAACCATCAAGCTTGTCAGATACTGCCAGGATGGGGTGCCTTTTTCTCAGCTGCGTTTCTGCATCACTGGAATCATGGTCATCCTCTATGGGCTGCTGATGGCTGTGGAGATCAATGTCATCCGAGTCAGGGTATGTGGCTTCTTCCTCAGGGTCTGGAAAAACAGCAGTGGCATCAAGGGGGGTGAAGATGACTCCTTAGTCCCAGGAACTCTTGCCTTGTGTCAAGCTTAGGCCCAAGTTTAGCTTAGCCATAAAGATTTGGTTAATTTTGTGGTATTTGTGTAGATAGATACATATTTGTGCACATGAGGAGGGTACAGGTGGATGCAATCTGTCAAATATGTGCTGTGTTAGTGCTGATGAACTATTTATGTGGTGAATCTGTAAGTTAGCATATGTTCTTACCCATGATAATTTAAAATAAAATTATTCCCCAAGAACTTCACTGTTGTTCAGCTTGAGATGGGTGGTACTGATAGGGTTTGGAACAGTATCCATCCCATGTTGCTCAATTGTTTGCCAGTTATCTGTCAAAATGGAAATGCTCCTATTTACACACATATTTATATTTAAAGTCAATCTTTAAAACCAAATTTGAGACTGTGGTTGTCTTGCACATAGATTTTACTAAAAAATTCCTATCAGTAAGATAATTTCTGAGCCCATGTTTGTCTGTTTTCTCCTCTGCAGAGGTATGTGTTCTTCATGAACCCTCAGAAGGTAAAGCCTCCAGAGGATCTGCAGGATCTGGGGGTGAGGTTCCTGCAGCCATTTGTCAATTTGCTCTCAAAGGCAACTTATTGGTGGATGAACACTCTCATTATTTCTGCTCACAAGAAACCTGTGGACCTGAAGGCCATTGGGAAGCTCCCAATTGCAATGAGAGCACTGACAAATTATGTCTGCCTCAAAGAAGCCTATGAAGAACAAAAGGTAATAACAGGTGTCCATGTCACTGTTTGGCCTTAGAAAGCCAAAGTGTCACTTTGAATTTCTTCAGCGTTTATGAAATCCTTGTTTTAGGAATTTTTAACTTAGGACTGTTTGTTCCAAGGTGAAACATTGGCGTAGGAAGTTCCAATCCAATAGTTACTGTTTGGTTTTGAGTGAATTTATAGCAGGAGAGAGTTGCCAAACTGAGTGCAACTGGAAACTAAACCCACAACAGACTGATCACTTGCTAGATTTTAATAGTGAAAGATTTGTTTAAATCTTAGCTACTTATGAAACTGGAAGACATTCTGTCCATAGTTTCAGCTGGAAACACTCATCTTCACCTTTTTTTTTTACTTCAGACAGAGAAATAGCCAAAACCACACATCAAAAATAGCCAAAACATTGATGTCTTAGCAGAGATTTAGTCACCAATCCCAAACACAGAACCATACAGGCTGCTGTGAGGATAATTAACTCCATACCAGCCAGACCCAGTACAGCAAGCATGTCTGGGAAAACTCACTGGGAAGGGCAAGGTTTTCCAGGGAAACTTCTGGATGAATTTAGGCAGCTCTTTGCTCCCAGCAGTTAATGGAGCTGCAGGCTCCTTTCTGTGCCTTCTGAGATTGCCAAAAGGCAAGCTAAATGTGCATTTCTCATGTGCATGAGCACAAGATTTCAGTGTGTAGCTTCCCTCAGTGTGTGCCATGCACATACAAACACTTATATAAATGTTACATATGCAGTTACACTCACCTACATCTCTGGTGCTGCCTCACATCAGATATTTTGTGTTCTGTAGTTGTCTAAAGTCCTGAGATTTCCACAGCCTCTAGCACATTTGTGCTGCTATTCAAAAACAGGCTGCAGCCCTGAAGTAAACTGGTATTTTGTAGATAAAGTTAAAGTAAACCAAATGGCTAAAACAAATCCAAGGAGCCAGGCAGTGGGACTCACTGCACTTCATTCCTGTGGAGAAATGTGTTGCCTTGTGCCTGGTTGGGCCAGAAAACAGTCAGAGAATTAGGAAAATTCTTCAGACTGGAGTGTGGTCTGCAGTCTGGAGGAGGTGATATACCTGTCTCAGCAGTCTCTGCTGCCAAGTGTGTATTGTGTATTTTCCACTAATCTCTGCAGCTGGTGAGGGCAGCCCCACAGCCTCCTCTGGA
The DNA here is from genome assembly GCA_032173965.1 of Sitta carolinensis. Taxonomy (NCBI): domain Eukaryota; kingdom Metazoa; phylum Chordata; class Aves; order Passeriformes; family Sittidae; genus Sitta; species Sitta carolinensis. Next base: position 11,360,524 of record JAVUNC010000030.1, read on the forward strand.
TTAAGTGGGGTTATCCCAGCCTGTGCCTGGAGATTGCTGATCTCAGCTGTGCTCCATGGCCCTGCAGAGAGAAAACTCCTCATCCTTCCCAAACCCTTCTCACACCTTGATGAAAGATGCTGAACATGACCCTGAATACTCTGTACTGTGAATACTCTGTATTGTCAAATAATACTCTTAATTATTTGAGATAGCTCACATGACATTGTCTTGCTATCTCTTCTCCATGCTATGAAAACGGAAATAATTGTATCAATTCTCACATAATTCCATTAACCACCCCCCCAAAAAAAATGAGACTGTTTCTGTTGTTGCTTGGCTTTTGTTTCAGTTTCTATTGAAGCAGTTTAGTGATGACCAATGTGTGAATTGCAGTAACACTGAAAATGACTATTAAATTGTTACAGAAACAAGGATTTACCATTGCCATTTAACAAATTTACTATTAATTGAATGCCCAGAATAATATAACATTTTTTTCCCCAAAAGATGGCAGCTGTTTACCCAATAAATCAGCTTAGCTCCTCTCAAGCTGTAAAGTTATTAATCATTTATTTGAGGAGGGTGATTAACCCTTTTAGGGCACTCAAGCTCAAAGCCCATCAGGCCACAAATTCAGAGCCTTTTTTCTGGGCAACTCACACAAAACCCTTGTGCTTTTTTCCTCCTCAGAAGAAGCAGTTTCATTCTCATCCCTTTCTGAAATGGTAGCACGAATTTGACCCCATGGTGCTTATTTCTCCTTCCCAAACTCCTTGGCATTGGCCTGGCCCAGTCTCTGGCAGCCACCTGATCCACCTGCACATTTTTGGCACCATGCTTATCATCCATCTCATTGTGGAAATGGCATAAGAGGGAAAAAAAAAACTGAGAAAAGAGGGGGAAAAAGTCATGAGGCAGCCAGGCAGGTTACAGGCACGTTTGCTTATTCTTTGGTGAACTTGCTGGGGCAGGGGGTGGTTGTTGCTTGGCTGTGCTTAAAATGTCTCTGTGAATGCTCAAGAGGGCTTGGCTTGGCTTGCAGCTTGCAGGCATCTGTGCTACTTGAGAAATGACAGATGCTTGTTTAAAGTGTCAAAAGCTGCTGCCTGAAGTGCAAGGAAGCACTCTGCAGAGCATGGCTCTGGCCAGTAAAATTTTCCTTTGTTAAACTGCAAGGACCTCAGAGATGTCAGAACTGTTCTGATTACACAAAGCTATATCTGCTGGTTGGTGTTTTTGCCAAGAGCTGTGATATTGTGTAAATTCACAGATCCAAAGGCTAGAAAGGGCCCTTGATTTAATCTTTAATCTTACCTCCCATCCTGGTTTGCTGCTTTCATTTTTTGAGCACAGTTATCATTGATTGGTTGAAGTGTATCATCCTGGAAGGCATCCAAGAGATCGAAAAAATTCCAGATACATTAAATTAAACTATATTCTTTCAACTTTATTGTTATGTATTTTTCCTGCAACCAGAAGCCTTAACAGCTTGTGAAACCAGGATTACCCACGTGAGCAAAGGGCTGAAGGGTCAGACCTTTCTCTGAGCACATATGTGATAAGGGACAGTGGCTGCCTGCCAAGATGATAATCTGTGCTTGCATTCCTGTGTTCACAGGTTGAGGAAAGTGGTGAGATATAGAGGTGAGAAACCACAGTTACCAAGAGGAGAAAGAATTGGGATTTGCTGTGAAGAATGTCTGAAATCTGTCATTTCAAACAGGATGTGTTTCCTGCCTCACCTGGTCCAAACCACCTTTCAGCAACCTCTTGGGCATCCAGACAGGAATGCTGCCCTATAAAACCTGTGAGGCTTCTCTTAATGCACTGGGTACCTGTTTGTGTTTTCCAGAAAAAGGTGGAGGCCCATCCCAACCGGAGTCCCTCCATTTGGCTGGCCATGTACAGCGCTTTCGGCCGGCCAATCCTGCTCAGCAGCACCTTCCGCTACCTGGCCGACCTGCTGGGCTTTGCTGGGCCACTCTGCATTTCTGGCATTGTCCAGGGCTTCCAGAACACAACCAATAATACAAACTCCACAGAAAAGGTAACCTGACAACGTGGATTGAAAGGTTCTGGTAGGGGTTTTAGAGTCGTGTCAGGTGTATAAGACAGCTGGCTGCATGCTTTGATCACAGAATCACAGAATCACTAGGCTGGAAGAGACCTTCAAGATCATCAAGTCCAACCCATGCCCCAACACCCCAACTAGACCATGGCACCAGGTGCCACAGCCAGTCTTTTCTTAAACACATCCAGGCATGGTGACTCCACCACCTCCCTGGGCAGATCATTCCAGTACTTTATCACTCTGTCTGTGAAAAGCTTTTACCAATTTTTCCCTTGACACAGCTTGAGACTGTGCCCCTTGTTCTGTCAGTGCTGCTGGAGACAGAGCCCAACCCCAGCTGAGCACAGCCCCTTGCAGGAGCTGTAGAGTGCCAAGGTCACCCCTGAGTCTCCTTTTCTCCAGCTGAACCCCCCCAGCTCCCCCAGCCGTTCCTCTCAGGGTTTGTGTCCCAGCCCCTCTCCAGCCCCCTTCCCTCTGGACGTGTCCAAGTGTCTCCACCTCCTTCCCAAACTGAGGGACAGGACTGGGCACAGCCCTCGAGGGGTGACCCCACCAGTGCCCAGTACAGGGCACAGTGACCTCCTGCTCCTGCTGGCCACTCCATTCCTGATCCAGGCCAGGGCCACTGTCCTTCCTTTGATAGGTCACTGTGTTGTTTCATGGTTTCTCTCAAGCAAATTGAGTATTTCTGCTGTGAGAGACAGTCAAGTTATGAACCTGAGCAGTGGGAGCCTTGGGTAGGAATGGAACACAGGTCATGGAGTCTCCCCCAGCTCCCCATCTGTCTGTCTTGATGGAGTCATCCCAGCAGCCCTGGGAAAAGGGAACAACTTTTTCTGCTCCTCTTCAACAGTGCCTGTTTGTTTCAGGCAGGACACAGAACTGGTGGTGCCTCAGTGATGCATCCAGCCTGGGAATTTTGCTTAATTTCTGTCCATTTTTCAGTTCATACTTCACTGACAGTTTTGAGTTCTCTCAAATCTGTCTTTTTACTGGGAAGCTGACAGTAGCCAGTGTCTGTTTGTGGCTGGTTGTATTGATTGCTGCTGTGATGAACTGTTGGTACATATTTAGAAATTGAAAAGTATCCACTTTCCTCAATGGTGTGCTTGATACCAGAGATGCACAAGAGATGCCAGTTTCACTGAGACTGAACTTTCAGGGATCACCTCTAAATGCTGAGCAAGCCTTTGATACAGAATATTTTCTATTGCAAGAAAAAGAATCTATGAGTAAATAATGAAAGTAGAACAGACTTTTTCCTTCTTTTTTTTTGCTTTTTCTTTTTTTTTTTTTTTTTTCCCCCTGTAAGAATTCCAGTACATCCTGCTTCCAGCTGGGTCGGAAATACCAAAGGAACAATCTTCCTTGGAGTATTTTGGTACATTTGTTTCCTTTTCTGCCTGAAACAGAGCAGAACAGTGAACACAAAAACTAGAAAATGAAAACAAATGGCTTTAAACAAGATTTTTTTTTTTTTCTCTTCTATGTTGAGGCATTTAAATCTCATTTTGTGCAGAATATGGCATGTATAGTCCTGTTATTCAGAATTTATGGATATCATAGACTACATTTGTGGAGGAATTATTTCCATAATATGAAAATACAACATAAGTAACTAATCCCACATAATAATTATTTTCTTGCAGCTTCTGAAATGAGCTTTATTTTCTACTGGGTAGCATTTCTATCCTACAAATCACCAGAATTTGATGGGGAAACTAACGGCAAGGCAGACATGGTGATCTTATTGTTCTTTTCCTGCTAAAACTAAATAATTTTAAAACTGCTAAAACACCTCAATCCTCAGTCTTTGGAACAGGAGCAGAGTTTTAAGTTTGTATCCAAATGCTTTTGATATAGAGGTCAGTGAGAAATCTGATTTCTATAACTTTCCCATGATACCATCAGTATGTTTTATTCTAATGCAACGATTCAATTTGCTTGTTTCCAGCTATACAATCCCTCCTATGGCACTTGCATCATTTTTCCTTTCTTTTCAGGTGAAGGATCCATCCAACTCTTACCTTTCATCGGAAGAATTCCTCAGGAATGTTTATGTCTTGGCTGTCCTTCTCTTCCTGGCCCTTATCCTGCAGAGGACATTCCTGCAGGCTTCCTACTATGTGACTACAGAGACTGGCATCAACCTCCGGGGTGCCTTACTGGTGAGCAAAGAGCTGCCAGGACATTCACTAACAACAGCTCCAGCTTTGTGCCTTCCTTTCTCTCATTCTTTATCTGAAATGATGGTTTCAGAGAAGATATGTGCTGTGTCTTTATACAGAAATCTGGACAAAGCAGTGCTGGCAAACTGCTGGCAGCAATTCCTTTTGCTAAAAGACTAATCCCTTCGTTTTAACCTGTTGGAAGTTTAACACCCATAAAACCCCCCATGCATATAAACCCACATCTTTGCAGACAATGAGAGAGAGATGAAGATGAGCAGTGTCATTTTGGCTCTGCATCTGCTTTGTTCATTTGCTTATGAGTTTGCTTCTGCTGGCTGGGGGCAGAGTCCCCCCTTGTTTTATGGGAACGCTGTGCATGTGTCGGGAGTGGTGACTCTGGATATTTATGCCCTTTAGCACAGAGCCCTGTGGGATGGGAGTGATTCATCTGCAGGGCTGTGTCTGTAACCCCAGCATCCCTTAACCCTCTGTGAGAGCCTTGTTTATGAACTGGAGCCAGCAGCACGTGGGGGGGTGCAGCAGGGCTCTGCACAGACAAACTCCACAGGCAGCAGTAGCAATCCAGAAGCTGGAACTGATGTTTTGCCAGATGTAACTAACCATGTGAATATCATCTCAGCAGGGATGCTGGTTTTTTTTTTTCTTTTTTTTTTTTTTTTTTTGTACTTGCTTTGATTGATGGAGCTGCTTCAAACATTTTCTGCCTTCTCCCAGGATAGATGGTACAGACTTGGGGATGAAAGAGCACCTGGTTATTTCCTTTCTGTGACTTCTCTTTGTGACTCCCAGTTACCAAAACAAAATTGGGCCTCTTAGGAGCACATGCAGCTGATTTAATTCACTAGGAATTCCTGATTAATTCTACAGGATATACTTTATTCCTGAAGAAAATGGGTCAAAAAGGACAAATTATTTTTAAAACTTCCTTGGAGCTGCAGCGTTTGATGTTTGGTCATAACTGCAAATTGGGCTGACAATATTTGTCTTTAAATGTAAGCCCTGATTAATTTTAAACCTTGTTAAACTCCTACAAATTGTATGGAAAGGAATGGCCAGGTAAGGGAGAGAAACCCAAAGGAATACATTCCCACTCTGATCAGACTTCATAGCATGACTTTACCTGTCTTATCAGAAACAAGGATCTCTTTAACACACAGTGTCACAGAAAAGCAGGCTCACCAAATGATTGTTAAAAAGGGTTCTTTGGCCAGTTTCTTAAATTTTGATATTTTGTTGTCATTTTTTGTTCTATTTTAGGTCTGCGTTAAGCAACAAACCTTTTAAGAGGAATTGGAGTTTTTAAAATCAGTTCTCTCTCTTGTGCTTTCTCTCACTCTGTCTCCATCTCTCTCTGTCTCAGGTGAGAGACTGGGAGAAGGGCTGTCCTAGGTAAAGGCTGATGATGCAGTTTGAAACATCCCACTGCTGCTGTTCATTTATAATTACATCATTTTAATGACTTCCTTTTTTCCCCTTTCTTACAGGCAATGATATATAATAAGATCCTGAGGCTTTCTACATCCAACTTGTCCATGGGAGAGATGACACTGGGACAAATCAATAACTTGGTTGCCATAGAAACCAACCAATTAATGTGGTTCTTGTTCCTGTGCCCCAACCTGTGGGCAATGCCTGTTCAGGTAGCCTGAAAAGTGAAATATGGCTTTAAAAACGTTAAACCCCATTGGTTCTTACTTGTGATATTGTGTAAAAAGAAGGGAGATTTAAAGACAGACTTGTTTAAGAGAAAGAAGTATGAGATATGCAACTAATTCTGTATGCCCTCTTATCACTGAGGACATCTCTCTACCACAAAGTGCAGCTTTTAATAGAAATATTTATATAGCAGAGCTTGAATTAACTCAGGAACCAGAATCACAGCAGCCACATCAGAGCCATTCCCAGGTAACCTTCTGTGGGAAGTGTTCCCAAACCCTTTGCAGGGCTAAGGCAGCATTTTCCTCCAGAGCTGTGAGGTATTGATGGCCAGTACCTGTTGAGCTCAGTTTGTGCCAGTCCCAGCACATGTGCTTTGTGCTTCAGTGCCTGTGTGGGATGTGCCTCTGCCTGCTAGCACAGGGACACTGCAGCAGAGTGCAACTGTGATCCATGACAGCCCCAAGACCTCTGAATGCTTCCAGAGTGAGGTAAGGAGCTCTAGTGTAAACAGGACTTGAGGCCAGGAGCTCTGTAAAATGCCTCGGGGCAAGCACCATCATTTTAGTGCTCCTTTAGTTTTGTGGAAATCCAGTCTGGAATTAGAACTACCAGGCACTAACACAAACTATTTAGTTCATGTCAAAAAGAAAGGCTTCTGGGTTTATTTCCCACACTTTCCAAATGTGACCTCCTGAAGAACGGGCTCAGTTGATTCCTATGAACCATTTAAGTGTTTATTAGAAGAACAAACATTTTTCTTTTGGTGTGGTTCTGGCATATTGAAATCTGCTTTTTTTTTTTTTTTCTTTTCCCCTGTGTTGCTTTTCTCAGATAATAATGGGTGTGATCCTCCTCTATAACCTGCTGGGAGTGAGTGCCTTGGTGGGGGCTGCTGTCATCGTGCTCTTAGCTCCCATCCAGTACTTCATAGCCACCAAGCTGGCTGAGGCTCAGAAGAGCACTCTTGTAAGTGAATTATTTCAGTGACATTTGTGATCCAGAAATGAGAACAGGGTTTCTGGGTTCTGTTCTTGTAGTCAGTGAAAACCACTGTGTGTGTTCAGGCAGGCCACCCCTCAGTTCCTCTGTCCCTCCCTGTCTGTTTTTCTGTGTCTCACTGTCTCTTCCTTCCTCACAATTTGTCAGTAGAGAATCTCAAAAAAGTATGTGGGCCTTGGCCTGCCCTCTCTGCAAAGGGTATTTTTAACCCAGCTAGCACAATTTTGTCTGAATTTCACTCCACAGAAGGGTGTTATTCCACATGCAGATGTTGTATTTCATGGGATTCTAGCAAACAGTGCAAATGACTGATAAATTATAGCAGGAAAGTATTAAAGAATGTGCACAACCTCCCCCTGTAAAGTCTAGAGACTTTTTACTCTCAGCCCAAGCTTTGGTATTCTCTAAAAATCAGTAGGCACTGCTGGATTATTATCTATTCCTATCTAAATTCTTCAGTGCTGTAAGTTTATTTTTCTGCCTCATTTAGTTCACCAATTAGAAATGTTTTCTGCTCCTTTGTCTAATTTTTAACTTTATTGCTGTGACCCTTGAACTTTTTAAATAGCCTTTGATGTTTAAGCCAAATATTTAGAGATCCTTTTTAGCTTAATATTCAGTAAGCAAATTATTGATGCATGGATCTAATTGCCAGCACACTTCAATCCTGTTGAGTTGTGCCAGTTTTTATAACCTGCACAAATTGTACAGAGGACTTCCCTTTGCATAATTTCAGAAACAATCTCCATCTTTCCTGCTGCTCTATTCTGACTTCCTCTTACTCATAACATCTTTTGGATTATGATTTTACCAAAACTTGTCATTACTGCTTTCTGATGGGGGGAAATTAGCTAAATACATTGATAAATATCTCAATTATTTTCACAACTGGGCCCCAAAATGATTCTTGCATCAGCAAATACACACACTTATGTTTCTGTCTATTATTATGGACACCACTGACCTACTAATCCACCTCCCTGAATTTCAGCCTCTATTTGAAGGGTTGGGATGTTTTGAGTTATTTTTCTTTGCAGAAAAGTGTCACTTAATTTCCCTTAATGGTTGTAAATATTTTAATACCTCCAAAGAAAATGAAATTTTATATTGTTTTTCTTAGTACAGCATCTGTACAAATAACAAACAAATAAATTCGGGTTTTTTTTAATGAATTTAACAACAGAAGTGAGGAAAAAAGAGGGTTGCCATTAACACTACAAACAGTTATCAGGTTTTTTTCCCTTGTTTTCTCTTGAAATGAAGGACTATTCTACTGAGAGATTAAAGAAAACCAATGAGATACTCAAAGGCATTAAACTGTTAAAGCTGTATGCCTGGGAGCACATATTTTGTACAAGTGTGGAAGAAACAAGAATGAAAGAGCTCACCAGTCTCAAAACCTTTGCACTTCATACATCTCTTTCCAGTAAGTAACTGTGTTTGTATTGCTCAGGAAGTATCCTGCTTTTGATGTCAACATTCCTCCCAACTTCAACTAAAGAGAGATACAGCTGTGCCTGTCACACTTCTGTCTGTGTGCAATGTCATTAAAATCAAAAGGCATGATAAATACATAACACAGGAATTCAAAAGGATAAAATACATATTGTTGATTTTTTTATTTTTGCAGTAAGTTTTCTGTTACCTTCATTGTGACATTAGAGATTGGAGTTCCTTTATAGGAAGGAGGCTCCAGATAATGTCGTCAGCTCTGACTGCAGCAAAGATAAATTATGTTTTCTGCATATAAATTTGTTTTTTGCAATGTAGAAGTGTTGAGTAATGTTTTAGTTGTGCTTCATATTAATTGTGCACATTGTGATTTTTATCCCAGTTTAGTAGAGCAGATAAATGCCAATTTGTTGATGTGTTTAAGATCTCTGAGTATCATGGAAGGAAATTTCTTCCTGCAGACTAATTTTCCTTTGGGAGTTTTAATTACTTGATTTGGAAATAAATGGATTATTTTAGTGTCATACACTTACTGTAAAATTGATTTTCTTATTTTCTATAATCTGATGCTTATTTTATCTCTCTTTCCCAGTTTTTATGAATGCAGCCATACCAATAGCAGCTGTTCTTGCTGTAAGATATGCTTTTTTTATAAGTTTTCCTTATAAAAAAGGGGGAGGAAAGAGGGGGAGGGGTTGTAAAAAGGAGGAAAGGGCACCATTGTTATTGTAGGACCTATTCTTCACAAAACCAGCAGATGAATTGATGTGCCCCTGCTAACTGTAGGAGAGCATGACACTGGAAATTTTCATTCCCAGAAGGTGGATTGCTAAAAGCAAAGAACTTTTTTACTTTAAGAAAGAAAAATCATTGAAGTTTTTTTACTAAAAGAAAGAGAGAAAGAAAGGAGGAGTGGAAGAGAGAGAGAGAGAGAAAGAATAGAAACAAACAAAGAAAGATCATTACAACTTGAAAGACATCCCATTTTGAAAAGCTCCTTTTGAAAGGGGCGTTTTCTTGCAAAACTCATTGCTGTTTCAAAGAGCATTATGAGGAACCATTAAAGTTTTCAGGAAAGGATACTCTGCAGTTTAAAGAGAAATAAATTTTTGCTTGTCCTCTTGCCAGGTTTAAGTCTCAGCTTCATGTCCTAGAGGAGCTATGCTGTGCTGGTCAGTAAGGAGCTCTCATAGACCAGATTTTGAGGGCAGAGTATGCTGAGAGTGTGTACAAGAATTGGAACATTTATGACCAGAATTCTACATCCATGAAAAAAATCTCCCTAAGATTTGTTAGATTCTTTCTGGTTTCTTTTTCTGTGTTGTACGTTTCCTGTAAACCCTAAAGGCAATTACAAAACTGTAATCAAATGCTAGATTATACAGTGAAAAATTTGTCACTCTTCAATGTGCAAACCTCTTGGAATCACTGGCAAGATTTTAAAATCTGTAAGGGAACACACTTTTCAGTTTATCCTGACTCCCAGTGAACTGAGGTAGCTATTAGCCTTAGCTGAGCAGAATGTTTTGCTCGCTGTCTTTGTCCATCTCGTTCAAGAGTCCTTGTGCTGACCTGCTCTTTCCCTGATGTGACAGACCTTTGTGACTTATGCATACACCAGTAACAGGCCACTGCAGCCTGCCCAAGCATTTGCATCCCTGTCACTGTTCCACATCCTGGTCACACCTCTGTTCCTGCTCTCCACCGTGGTGCGTTTTGCAGTCAAGGCCATCGTGAGGTGAGTGGTGCTTCTCCTTCCTCCTGCTCCTCAACTCCCATATGCAGTGCCAGAAAAGGTTGTTTCTACCTGCTCATCTGGAAGAGTCTTGTGAAGTGGGGCTGATGCTAAAGATGTGAGAGAAATCAGTGACCCTTCCTTTTAACTGCATGATAGAGACAAAGAAACACAGCCCAGGGAGGACAGGGAGCTGCTGGAGCCAGAGCAGGGATGAGAGCTCAGCAGAGGCTGGAGCAGCTCTGCTGGCAGCAGAGGCTCAGGGCACTGGGATGGCTCAGCCTGCACAGGAGAAGGCTTTGGGCTGACCTCAGGGTGGCCTTGCAGAGCCTGCAGGGAGCCCAGGAGAGATGGGCTGAGATTCTTGGGCTTCACACCAACACAGAGCAGGTGGCACCCACAGCCCTGGTATTTCCAGAGGATGAAGGTGGGTGAATGACTTATTTCTGCCCCCTGACTGCACCAGCCTGAGAAAGGCACAGAGAGAGAGAAGGCTGCCAAGAGGGAAACCATTCCCATGGAGCTCCCTTGGCACCCTCATGACTTGCTCTGCTCTTCATTCCCAGCTACCAGTACAATGCTTAATTATTTTCATCTGTCCTTCTTCCACACACATAAATCTTCATTTGCCACCAGGGTGGCAGATGAAAGTATCCCATGAACTTCTTTTGGAACATTTCTGATAAATCCTGCTGGCGTGACTGCACAAAAAAGGAAATGTATTTGTGGAAACCTGGGTTTATGTAACTCACTGTCCTGTTTTCTTTCAAGTGTACAGAAGCTGAATGAGTTTCTCCTGAGTGATGAGATTGGAGATGACAGCTGGAGAGGGGGGGACAGCTCTGTACCCTATGAATCCTGTAAGAAGCACACAGGACTTGTAAGTTCTGCTTTATGACCCTGAATTTCAGAGCAGAGCAGAGATATAGCCCCATGCAAGGCCAGTGGCCAAGCTGACAGAGGCTGGGAGCTTAGATTTCTAATATTGCCCAGTTTTGCCTCTTTTATGTCCTAACGTCTGTGTTTGTATGACATGAGGGGTCCCCAAACACACTTAAGCATTGCTGAGGAAACCAGCAACCTAACCCAACCATAATACATGAACATATTTAAATATTACTAAAATTCAATCTTCATTTTTATAGAATGTCCAGGTGGATTTCTTGTGGTTGTGGGGTTTGTGCTGTATCTTGCCAGTACAACCCATCTTATACTGGACATCCTTAGGGAGGAACAATTCCTGCTTTGGGAAATTCAGAATTAAAGGTGGGAAAACCCCACCAAACTTTGTGAAATAGGAATTAATTCCAAAGTGCTGTTTCTGGAGTACTAGACATAGAGTTAATTTGAGGACAAAGAAAATACAAGGAAGATGATTTGGTAAAAGGTGATTTTTAAAATTTTGACATTTTTCTAAAGCTATGTATTTCAACAGCTTCAAACTGAACAATTTGAAACATGACTGAAACTTGAAGACAACAACAGAAAGAAAAGATTAGCACAAAATAAATTTTATATTAGCTTGCCAAGCTGAAACAACACCTCTCTTGTTTTTTTGGGCTAACAATCATAACAAAAGAAACAAAAATGAGATGGTTTCAGCTTTTATTATATTTGTCCTCTCCACCTTTTGCTTAGTCCTACAGAGACTGTAGATGATGGGGAGAGAGTTTGAGAAGGATGGTAGAGATAAAATTTGGGATGATAATGCATGGGAAGCAAAAAATCCCAATATTCTCCATGCTTCAGTTAAGGGTGTATAAAACATTTCAAATGTGTGCATGACAGTGGTGTATCTGTGTAATACAACATGTTATACCTAATATATATATTATCACATATGGAGAAGCACTGGCTGCTTCTCCTGAGCTGGAAAGGTGGTGAGAAAGGGAACGGATTGTTTGCTTTACAGGGCACCAAATGCTGTTTTCTCACGAGGATTCCAACTTCTCTCCTGTTTCACTGCTCTCTGTGCAGCACACCAAGGCCATCAACAGGAGGCAGCCCCTGAGGTACCAGCTGGAAAGCTACGAGCAGCCAGCAAGGAAGCAGACCCGGCCCGTGGAGATCGATGATGTGGCCATTAAGGTGGTTTGGAAAAGGTTTTCCCTCCTGAAAGCAGGGAGCAGGTCCCCAGAAAAATTCCGGGAAAAAAAAATCGTTAAAAATCATGGGAAGAATCCAGAAAAATCACCCAAAATCCTGGCAGGTTTTTTTTTTCCCAAAAATTAAATATTTTCAGTTATTTATTTAAAACAAAAGTGAATTTAAGACTTATTTTTGTGCTCTGATAGCCAAGATTATTACTATAATTCAGTATGCTTGAAAAATTTTACCTTTTCAGATGCTAAAACCCTGAAATTGATTTATGCCTTGGATGAGAAGCTTCCTTCCAAATGCAACAGCAGGATGGTGCCCAATTGCTGCTGCTATTTCAAATTTTCCATGGCAAGAGCAAGCCCTTAAATAATTTAGCACTTTAGTCAAATTAACAGTGAGAAGAGTGAGCTTCAGAGCAGTTTTTATGGTTATTTCATGTCTTCTCAGGAAACAAAGAGGCTTTGTGAATCTAATGTCCCAGTCTTTAGTCTCATATTTGACAGAATTAAAGTATTTGGTAAATGGAGCTCAGCTCAAGATCATCCCTTTCTTGCTCTACATACATTATGTACATTTGTGTATTTATCTTTTCTTATTCACAATTTTTTGGGTTTGGCAATCTTCACAAACTTAGCCTGCTTTTTTCTCTGTGTGTACAACCATACCACACCATGTCTATTAATCACAGATTTATTTAATGAAGGTATTTTAAATCTAAATTAATCATTCTCATTTTTTCCCCTTCTGTGTTTAAATATCTGATTTGTGGTAATTGTTTTGTAGGTGACCAATGGATACTTTTCATGGGGAAGTGGTTTAGCTACACTGTCCAACATAAACATTAGAATCCCAACAGGTAGGATGAAAGCACACCTTAAACTTGAAATATATAATGTCAAATTGTTATTAATTCCACTTCTTGCTGTTCTGAAATGCACAAAGGCACACATTTAGAATTTTATAAGAAAAAAATAGAAGTTAAAAGTGTATACAAGGTCACAAGCTGTACTGCTCATACAGTAATATCATTAGATTAATTATGTGACTTTCATATATCTTTATAGTTCTATAACAGCATGAACTAAGTCAAGAGTTAGAATAATCATGAGAAAAATGATTGAAAAAGGAGAAATACAGCAAAGCAGAGCACTTTAATGGGTCTTCTTTCAGTTTATTTATTAGATTGGCCCAAATTCATTTCAGTGCATTTATTAGACTGGTCCAAATTTTCATGGAACTCCTGGCTGAATAATCACTCCCCACCATATATCATTTGACCCTAAATAACTTTCACAGAATAACACAGGCCCATAAAACAAATGTTAATATAAGTAAGAGCAAAAGTCTCATTCCTTTGGAGATTGGTGTGTTACTGCACTCCATTAATGTTTCCATAGATGAATATATGCAATATTGCCCATTTATGTAGTGGATGCTAAAAGATGTATTGAATCAGTTCAAGTGCTTTCTAGCTGAATCTAGCTGGGCTTGTGAAGTGGAGCATAATTTGTGTGTTTTTCTCTTTTTTAAGTGTCTTGTTTTTACTATTATCATAGGTCAGATGACAATGATTGTGGGCCAAGTTGGCTGTGGCAAGTCTTCACTTCTCCTTGCTATATTGGGAGAGATGCAGACCCTGGAGGGAAAAGTTCACTGGAGCAAGTATGTTTATATAACTATTAATTTCTGTATTCGTTTAAGGAGGAGGCTGAGATTTGTGAGAAATGTAAACTTCATGCCTCAGAACTGCATGCTGAGTGATTATCATCCTCCAGATCCTCTCTGGAATGCATCACCTGCAGACTCAGGAGGGATTTTTCACTGCTTTGTCACAGGAAGGCAATGAGGCTAGTCTGGTGATTAATATCTAATACACTGGCCTAGAAAATTACCTGGATAGAAAGCATAGGGTATTCCTTTTATCAAATAGGCTTCAGTATTCACTATAATTAAGCCAGCATTGTCATGTTGTTCCTGTACCCACCAGGGAAAGTGTGGAGCTTCTCCAGCTCACATCTGGAGATCTCACAGCTCCACATCCATCCAGTGGGATGTGTGGGGTGCCAGCCCAAAACAAAGGATGTATTTCCACTCAGAGCTGCTGCTACTGCTGGCATAAAGAAAAATGTAATGACCTGTGAGCAATGCTTTTCTCCTGGTACCTACCCAAGCCTCACCTGTGGAACAGAGCCACTCCTCACAGTGATACACTCAAAAAGCAGCCTGAGCACAGCAAACACCTCAAAAGTAAAGGCTGGGCAAAAGCTGTTTCTGAAAGGAGAACTGCCCACGAGGTCAGGCCTTGGATTCAGAACCAGTGAATGAGAACTTTCCACAGAAAGTAAGTGGGGCAGCAAGCACTCTTCAAGCCCAGGCAGGGCAGAGACAGTGGAAATGATGTGCTGGAACTCCAAGAGTTGTTCTTTGGTTTTAAAGATCAGTTCTGTTTCTTTAAAACTGCTGAGCCAAATTCCTCTCAGTTATCTTTTTGCTGAGAGAAGAGGGAATTTTGTCACAGAGCCCAATATTTTGTTGCCCCATCCCTTGACTAGTAACCTCCTTTGTCATATTTTTCTTACAACAATATTATAAACTGGATGTTTTCTGCTTTTCCTGTGATAGTGTCCATGGCATTTTTGCTCTCTAGCTATACTTCACTTTCTGCTATTCTAAACATATGATCTCACTGGAGGAGCAGGTACAGTTGAAGCCAAGCCTACACTAAATTTAGTTTAATTATATATGAATTTAGGCTTTGAAGGAAGAAGATGTGACCTACCACAGTTAATTTCTTTGAGGCATGCAATGAAGGTTTTTATACCACAATCAGGCTTTTTTTTTTTTTTTTTTCAGTAGTTTAAAAATTTAAAGAAATAAATGTACCTTGAAATGATTCTTACACATTTTTGGAAAGAAATATTTGAGAAATACTCAGATTTCTCCTAGATAAAGATATGGTACCTTGGAAAGATTAGAAAAATGAGAAATCTTAGAAACGTTATGGATACAGCTTATGAAATGTTTTGTAATTATGAAAAAAAAAGTTCAATATTGTGCAATTGGCAGAGTCATGCTGTCAGTTGATTAGCAGTCTGTACATCACCACAACACCAAGAAACTCAGGTTTTAGCAAACATCTCATTTTTTTTTCATTGCACACTATAATTGTGATATAGCTGATACAAACCTGGTTATATTTTGCTGGTAATTTCAGACTGCCTGGCAGACAGATGAATACAGAAGGATACTTCAGGTATTTAACTAAGTGGCTCCTGTATTTTGCAGAACCATAATCAAGGTCCTGTTTACTCCTTTAAGTCCCTTTCCATGTGACTCTCCATGCTTGACTAACGCAGCTACTGATCCAGGGAGGAAACCAGGCTAGGTGAATTCCTTTACAAATTCTGCTGTAACAGCCCAGTAATTGTCAGTGTGGTTTAGATGGCATCCCCAGCTGTACTGGGACAATGCTGCAAGGCATCACTGGGATTCAAACACCCTCTTGCTGTGGGGGCTGACTGCAGTGAGAGCTGTGGGTTCTGCTGCCAGGGCTGTCACTGCTTGGGCATCTCAGGGAAATAAAGCATGGCAGTAAAAGATCTTGGCCAGGGCAAATCTTATGGGCTGGGTCTCAGTTTTTTCCACTTATATGAGACATGGCCAGAAATGTGACATCCTTAGACATGGAGCTGGGTTTTTGTTTTCCCAGAGAGCAATCAGCTTGAGAGGCTTGTTAGACACTGATGCATGGGTGTAGTCATTCAGCCAAGCCTGTTTCAGATGAGAGTTATTTATTATTAAGTTATTTCTTAATAATTTGTGGGAATCTTGCAGAGACATGTATTCCCCTCATGCACATCAAGACAAACAGTCAGAACTATCTTAGACTGCCAAGCCAAGAGGGGATAAGTGGAAACCTTTCACTTGCTATGTGTTTTTTTGTACATTGAAATGGTTTCTGTGCAAACAGCTTGTTGCATACTAAGTGAAAAAGCTCAGGAAACACAAGAACTATTAAACAGATCCTCAAAAATGGCTTGTTTTTCAAGTATCCAGAAGGATGTGACAAATATGAGGAAAAGTCAGTGCCTCCCTCAGAATGATTGCCAAGGACAATTCTCACCCAAAGATTGCAACCACAGGAGCTCACAGAAAGCACTGAAGGGTATAGTGAGCACTGGAGGGATAAAAAATCATCTACATAAAGGACAGAACTACCACTTCTGGTTGCAGGAACAGGCCTAAATTCTTCTAAACTCCTTGGTGGGATTTGTGTAGGTGCTTGGTCCTCATCTTGCCTCAATTTCCTGCCTGTATCAGCAGAGGAAATGGCTCATCCTGTGCTTACAGGGATATCCCAGAGATTTTGGACACCTTTCTTCTCCTCCCTCATTACTTTGTAGGATGAGGGAATCAGGGCCTGGTTAGAGATGCTTTAGTCTATTTTAAAACATTGTGAGTGACCATAAAAGTGTCTAAGCCTCTACAAGAAGTCTTTTTCAATTTTCCTTAAAACCTTGATTTCAATTGATTTTTGTTTTGCTTTTTTCCCTCATCTTTTATATTCAAAATCCTATTAAAAAGATAGATTAGTTTGGTCCTTCCTGCCATTGCAGAGTTGAATTTACCACACCCCATTTTAGGAAATACGTATATTTTATAGTACAGCTAAAAATCAGAATAAATAGCCACATTTCAATAAATAAATTAACTAGAGGAAATAAATGTTAATCCCCTCAGGCAAATAAAATACCCTTTTTAGAAATCTCAGGAGCTTTAATTTCAGCCCACTCCCATGACCTGCAATCACATCACTCTCTCAGATTCAGCAGGGTAATAAAAAGTATAAATCCAAATACTTAATGCCCTTGTTAGTGAAGGCCTCAGCTCATTAAAGGCTTTCTCTGTATTTATTCATGGGATTATTGGTGAACATGGGTTCTCACAGAAATCTCATTCATAATTTGGGAGAATCAAACTCTATTTGTCAAGCTAAGCTGGGAATGAAATTTCTAGCCAAGGAAAAAGAGTTTAAGAAACCAAGCTCCTAAAATTAGTCCTTGTCCATTGAGAAACTCTGGTTATCATGGCAAGCATATTGAATGTGGCATGGATTGCAAGGAGTCTCACAAGGCTTGTGCCCAGTTTTTATTAAGTTTTAGTTCAGAGGGGGCTCCCAAGCTTACACCTGAAAGCATTTTCTCTTTCTCTACCACTGCAGTGATAAAAATTTGGAGGTCTTGAATAGAGCAAATTTAGGGTTTCTTCTTCTTCTTGTTTGCCTTCACCTAATTCCCAGCCCCTTTTCAATCTCTCCTTAGACTCCATCTTTTGCTTCCTTGTAATTTTTTTTTTCAATTGTAGAGAAGACAGGAAGCTTCTTCTGAATGAGACCAAGTTTTAGTGAAGGCTGTCTGTTTTGAGCCTCAGTGTGTGGCTCTCTGACACTTCTGAGACTCGTTCCCCTCTGATGCAGCCCCTTCTCTGGCAATTGGTGTGTGAAGAAAACACTTTAGGAGGCCTGAATTATCCAAGTCCTCCAAGGGCTGATGTGCAGCACAGAAACCAACATGTCTCAGTTCTAGCATTTTGGGAAAATGCCTAATACATGAGTCTGGGATTACAAGGACTCTGCTTGCTATTAGAATTTTTATGCCCTTTCTAGACTCGGATATCTTGCTAAGGAGTGCAGCTGCATTTACTGGTATCCCAGCAGTCATTTCTGTCTCAGCACTAAAGAGTTTCATCTGGAGTGTTCATAGGCCTGAGAGAAGAGGATTTGTTTGTTCATCGGCTTTTTTTTAAAGTCAGGAAAATAATGTTTTAGTATGAGTTTTCTACCTCCTTCCAATGCCTGCTTCTGTTTACCTGGAATAATTCCTTTGAGGTTTTGCACTTTGCAGTGATGCATCACCATGCCTGGAATGAGCATCATCACTGGTCCAAAACTGCTTTCCTGCCATTCCAGGCTCTTGGCACTGTTAAAAAGTCAATTTACAAAGAGAGGGAGCTGCAAAACCATTCATGTCATTGCTGCCAATGCTCATCAGAATGTATTTGTTAAGGATATGATCCTTAAGAAGTGGAGAATGACAAGGAAAACCTACATGTTGTAGGGCTGTGCACAGCTTTATGCAGCCTTAGTGCTACAAAGAGATTCAAAATCTGTTCTGATCCTACAGTGTAGCTGCAGAGCTCATCTTTACTCCAGGGGAAATTTAATATTAGTTACCAACTTCTGCAGGCCACTGGCAGAACTGTGTGAAGCTAACTTACTGCTTGCCAGGCAACATTAATATTTTAATTTTTAATAGGATTTATGATATGATTTTCATCTTTAATACATTTCCTAACAACATAATTTGCCTGTTTAGCCACTATGCCTTGTAGATACAAAACTGTCACATTTAGAAAAGTGTTATGGTTTTACTTAGACCTTGTTTGTTTTCCCTTCAAGAACATAAACCCTCAAACTTATGTTGAGTTCTTAAACTATGTCATTAACTCCAGGTTCACTGTATGTAAAACTAGCACAAAATGTTATTCTTTATATTTCCTGCTTACTAAATGTCATTTACCATAACTTACAGTGTAAATGAAACTGAACCTTCTTTTGAAGCATCCAGAAGGTATTATTTCTTTTCTAGTGCATCATAAAACATTAATTCCTACAGAATTTCCCCAAATCCTCATCTTTGTGCTCTTAAGCCATCTCCATGTTTCCTTACCATGTTGATTGTTGTTAACTGTGGGATTAATTGTGCAAATCCAGTGGATCCCACACTTCTCCAGCCAGTGAATCACTACCTCTGTCTGGTCTGAGAGATGCTCAGCTCCCATCCGACCTCAGTGGGAGTTCAGTGTGCTCCTTGTCATGCAAGACAGCATCTCTAGGTAGGAGGCATCATTAGGGGTCTCCTCCCACGTTGTTTTGAGTTTTTTGCCCAGCACTGTGTTCCCCTGGGATGGAGCAGGGCACAGGGGGAGCCAGCTCAGCTCCAGCTGCAGCCAAGCAGGGATTGCACCCCTGGCTCCAGGTTGGAAAGAAGGACAAGCTCCACTAAAAGCACGTCACAAATGACAGAGAGGTAGTGGCACACAGAGCTGTGGTTGGGAGCCACACCATGGTTTGCTGCCCCATAATCTTGAGGATCTATTTCATATGAGTGCTTATGAATGGCTAAAGCTCCTGGAAGTTTTGGGATACTGCTGACAGCTCCTAACCAGCTGTTTCTCCTGCCTTAGCACCCTCTCTCTCAGTAGTAAATCCTACAGGCTTATAAATGAAATGCTAAGGAAATGTTTTGCTGGAAGGAATACCATCAAAAGGACTGAGAAGGAACTTCATTGTGGCCTTCCAGAACCAGAAGGGAGCCCAGGAAAGATGGAGAGAAACTCTTGATGAGGGCCTGGAGTGACAGGACAAGGGGCAATGGTTTCACTCTGACAGAGAGCAGGGTTAGATTGGATAGTGAAAAAAAAATATTTATTGTATGTGTGGTGAGGCCCTGGCACAGGACACCCAGAGCAGCTGTGGCTGCCCCTGGATCCCTGGCCTGTCCTGGCCAGGCTGGATGGGGCTCTGAGCAGCCTGGGACTGGGGAAAGTGTCTCTGCTCATGGCAAGGGTTGGAACAAGATGATCTTGAAGGTCCCTTCCAACCCAAACCATTCCATGATTCTATGGTAAGTGTTCAGATCCATGAGCTGGTACCAGGTCACACCCCTGTCCTCACATCACCTCGGGCATCTCAGAAAAATGTCTGAAATTTCATTCCATTTTTCTGCTGTAACTTGGCAAAACAGCCACAAGTAAAGAACATTTGTGCCCCTATTAACAAATGTCATTAGGCATTTAGACACATTGAAATCATGTCCAATAAATCCTTGGGAGGCTACAGTGATTCCTTCCCAATGTGCATTAAGCTGTCCTCTTTTCCAATGTCATTGAGGATCTAATAAACTGAAAGGAAAAAAAAGTATTCACTGAGGGGAAAAAAAGTATTTTATATGTGTGGCCACAAAATAATCCCACACTTCAGAAAGCAGCAAGTCAAGTGCACCAATATCTACTCCTGTGAGAATTTAATATTTATTAGTATCATTTAGAATTTGTCTTTGGATTTGAATTGCAATTGCTAGATTGACTTAGGTACCAGCCATTTAGAATAGAATAGAATAGAATAGAATAGAATAGAATAGAATAGAATAGAATAGAATAGAATAGAATAGAACCTGGAGTGTAGATTTTGCCATCAGGGAGAGAGTGGGTGCTGTTCTAACAAAAACATTGAATTTAAAACTCTTCCCTTTGATTCGTTTTGCTTGTGTGTTTCCCTGTATTTTTCTGAATGCTCATTCCTGAAATTAACTTTAAAAAAAGCTGATTTTCAGGCATTTAATTTGTTTCTTACTAAAGCTCTGTGTCTGTCTGCAGTAGGAACAGGTACTCTGTGGCTTATGCAGCTCAGAAGCCGTGGCTGCTCAATGCCACCGTGGAGGAGAACATCATCTTTGGCAGCCCCTTCAATAAGCAGAGGTAAGCATCCACCTCCTTGCAAAAACACCTGGCAGCTCCTTTTGGAGAGGGTTTTTTTGGCATCTTCTGGAGGAGGTTTGTAGATTCTGGAAGATATCAATCAGTGTGTGCTCTGCCTGGGATGGATTTAGCAGAGCTGGCTTTGTTCACCTCACAGGAAGGTTTCTGGTTTAAGTTAGGCTGCTCATGTCTAAGATTTTTGTGAGAAACCCCACAGTGGCAGTGGCTCTCCATGGAATACAGCTGAAGCCATGTGTGTCATTTCCAAGGTGAGATGAATCTTATCTTTGGAGTCCACTTAGGTATTTTTCTTTTGTTGAATGGAGCCCGAGGTTGCCAGAGGGAAAACTGGGGTTCTAGGCATGTTTCCACTGAGTTATGTGCTAATCCTGCTGTGATCAAGTTACTGGAGCAGCCACTTTCCAAACCCAGCATTTATGAAGATGGGGTGCCTCAAGGGAATGGCCTTAATTCTTCCTTTAGAAATACAGGAGAAGGGAGTGTGAAAGCTGAGGTGCACAGCTTCTTCTGTGCCTACCTGCTTCTTCCATCCTTCTAAAAGGTCAATTAACAAATCTGGAAAAAGTGACAGGACCTAAGGAAAACAAATTGCTGATGTTTTCAAAGGCAACACTCTCTCAGTTTTCAGTTTTTGAAAATGCACCCTGTTCCTCTCAGTCTGTGCTGTGTTGAGATGTATGACTCCATTCTGACTTGATAAAACCTAGCCATGACCAAATGCCTCAAAATCCAGAAAAGCAGCAAAATTTCATGGAGCAAATTCTTCAGCCACTGCATCCATCAGCTTGTTTCACTAACTTCAAAGGGAAATGTCATCACTCAAATAGTCTGATCCCAGCTGCCCATCAGCAGATCACCTGCTACAGGCTCAAAAATCAAACCAAAAAATGTCAA
Organism: Sitta carolinensis; assembly: GCA_032173965.1. Taxonomy (NCBI): domain Eukaryota; kingdom Metazoa; phylum Chordata; class Aves; order Passeriformes; family Sittidae; genus Sitta; species Sitta carolinensis. Next base: position 11,382,167 of record JAVUNC010000030.1, read on the forward strand.
AATTTTGCAAGTGGTTTGCTGGTTCTGGTAAGACCAGAAGCATTGTAAGGATCCTCTGTCCTGTAATATCATTCCAAAGAGAATGAAGAGGCACTTAAAGGAGGAAGAATAAAAACTGAATGGAAAATAACTTCAAACATTCTGGAGTCCAAAAAAACAGCCCCATGACAGGGAGGAATGTACTCAATAATTTACATAATTAAAAAGCAGTCTTGCCAATAAAGACTTCTAATAAAGATGTAATTTTTTTACAATGTTTCATTTACAATGCTCCAGGATTAGTTCTCAAGAATCATTTTACCCTACTTATTTTTACGATTATCCAGCCATCACAGAGCAGTAAAAACTTTATGGTGATGTCAACCTGGAGGTTTTTCTGTCAGCAGAGTGAGTGCCTGGGTAAATAATTGCAATGACCATGTTGTTTTTCCAGGTACAAGGCTGTTACAGATGCCTGTTCTCTGCAGCCTGATATTGATTTACTGCCATTTGGTGACCAGACAGAAATTGGAGAAAGGGTAAATAATGTGAATGCTTTAATCTCTGCTTGGCCTTTGTATTAAGAAGACACTTCCTGATGTCACTCAGACAGTTCTAGTTTGTATTAGGCTGCCAGACTGGTAAATAATTGTAATTCACCAAGGGTTGCTAAAAAAAAAAAAATGTTGAAAACTCTTCTGCTTCTTCAGCTATTTCTCAGATGGGATTTCTTGACCAAAGTCTCCCATATTTTGCTTGCAGAATTTGATGCTGGTATTGGTTATATTTTCAATCTAAAAAGCCTACTGTGCTCAGAGCAGCTCTTCATAATTCACACTTACCCATGAATAATAACTTTTCTTCTGATGTTATATGAGGACTAGGCTTGTTTATCAATAGAATTAGCATTTTAATGAAGTTTTTTATTTTTAATGGAACTCTATAATTGTAAAAAAATCACATTTCCAAAGGCCTGTCATAATGGTCATTCAAACATGCCTATTTCTGATCCATTTGAATTATTAGGGGATTAATTTAAGTGGAGGCCAACGACAGAGAATCTGTGTAGCTCGAGCACTCTACCAGAACACCAACATTGTCTTCTTGGTAAGATTTTTCTTTTTCACATGAAGCATGCAAAATTAGTAATAAACCTGTAATTCCATATATTTAGTTTATATTTAGAAGACCTATGCAGACTCCAAAATGAAATTAGAGAGGTAGGAAATAAGCCTCCATCAGAGGCAGCATAAAAGCATCCTGGGAGGCTGATGAAGGTGGGAATCCCTGCACAGATTAACACTGGAAGAGTGGAACAGATTGTCTTGACTTCTCCTTGCTCTCAGTGGTGGCCTGATCAGCACAGTGCCCCAGAAACCAGCAGGATTTCTGCCAAGGAGCCATGGAGAGTGTGAGGGCTCAGCACTCTCCTGCAGCTGCTGTGGACTTGGACAGCCTTTGCCTTCTCTGTTATTATTTCAGGGCATATTAGGAATTGCAGGAGGTTCATGAACAGGCTGTTGGAGCCTCTTCAAAATTAAGTAGAGACTTCTTGAAGAAAAAGTGTTTGCATACTGATGTCCTTATCTAAATGTTGCCTTACTTTCAGCCACACTCAAAGTGGAGACCAAGCATGTCTGTAGTTTAGTTTGGAGGAAATGAGAAGAGTTGCTAACTCTGCTTTAATTTTCCTGTGCCAGTTTCACATCAAAATTGGGCCCAAGTTTTGCTTTGGATCCTAGCATTTTCAAATTGGGATGGGAAATTTCAGTTCTGGTGTTCCTGCACTCTGTCAGTGAGGCACCACACAGAGCCAGACACAAAAAATGAAACTGGGACCTTTGCTGTGAACTAAAGAGCAGGGGATTCCAGCTCACTGGAGTGCAACCTCTGACTGGGTCCTGGTCACTAGAGAGATGAAACAGCAGTAAAGAGAGATGCTCTGTATTTTAAAAATACTATTTTAGGAATAAACTTCCCTGTTGTATCCTGTTCTAATATTTTTTAATTTGATGTGATGGCAGGATGACCCATTCTCTGCACTGGACATTCACTTAAGTGATCACTTAATGCAGGAAGGGATTTTGAAGTTTCTGCAGGAAGACAAGAGGACTCTTGTTCTGGTGACACATAAATTACAGTATCTGCCACATGCTGACTGGGTAAGAGAAGAGGTACTGGGGGAAAATTTGCCAAGGATGAATGTGCACTTGAAGTTAACACCATAAAATTTAATGGGATTATTACTTTTCTCTGCAAAAAAGCCCCTCCTTAATTCCATGTACCATGTGGCTAAATGCCACTTTAACTGACACAGATTTTATAGTGGAAGAATTATTTTATTTTTACATTATTTAAGTAGATTTTTTTTGTTCATTAAAAGGCCTGGAGAATTTTGATTTACTTGCAACTATGTCTATCCCTTCTTTTCAATGCTTTTTACACGTGCAGGAAAGCATGACTTATATGAGTTTCAGTTTATGAGCTGTGCCAGCAAAATTATTGATAAAATATTGACTAAAATGAAGACAGACATTTACACAATGTTATTGTCACTAATGGTGAGACATATCTTGTAGGATCCAGGTCAGTGATTATGGTATCTGTGTTGTTGAGTGCTGGGTGTTTTCTCCCCAGATTATAGCAATGAAGGATGGAATGGTGCTTAGAGAAGGGACACTAAAGGATATCCAAAACAAGGATGTTGAGCTGTATGAACACTGGAAAACTCTGATGAATCGCCAAGATCAAGAGCTGGAAAAGGTAAATAAGAGCATTTGGCCAAGGGTGACTTTTCTGCAAAGAAATACTTATCATTCAATTTCAAAAAACCCCAAACCATGTCTGAAGCAAGGTTTCCACTTGACTTCAGGGCAAACCCACGACCTGTAAGGAGTTTTAGGGGCTGGAATAGATTGTCCAGGCAGTGTGTGCTATATCCATCATGGATGGTTTGTAAGGACATCTTAGCCAAGAAACCCTTGGAAATGTGGGGCACAACTGATCCTTTGGTGGGGCAAGGGATGGACCCAGAAACTCCTTATCCTTTTATTCTGTTATTGCCATGAACATTTAGGACACTAAAGACTATTTTTGAAGGTTTTACCATTCCAGAAAATAGGGAATGAAAGAATGGCAGAGAGAGGGAAAGAAGCAGACAAAGCTGAATTCTCCAAAATTTAATTGATAAATACTGTGTTTTTCCAGTCTCTGAGTTAAATGATGCACATAGAGTCTCTTTGAGATTACTGCAAGTACTACCACAATTGGTGAACAGCTAAACTCTCAAATAATGAAATGATCTCTCAAATTAATAAAACCTATTATTAATTAATAATAGTAATGATAACCTAATTATTTCAGGATATGGAAGCTGACCAGACAACTCTGGAGAGAAAAACCCTTAGAAGGGCCATGTACCCCAGAGAGTCCAAGTCACAACTGGAAGATGAAGATGAAGGTTTGTTTTATAATTTCACTTTATTTCATACCATTTTTCATTGCCTTTCCACTTTTATAGCTGGTAGTTCTTAGCAGCAAAGTGTGACTCTGTTGATGACATTTGGTAATAATAGTGGAAAGTCCAACAAGTCCTGTTTACAGTAGGACTGGTTTAAGGGATTCCCCAGATATTTCCCTAAACATCATGCAGAGATAAGGGTGTATGAAAAGAAGTTAATTTCTTTGCTAACTCACAGTGCCTGGAGTTGTTGAGGGATGAGACAGAAGTACAACAAGAGAAAAAAATTTTAAAGAAAAAAATTAGGTAGCTGTCAAGAGCATGTCAACATTTCCCTTCCTCAACTGCAGCCTGCAGGGCTGTGAGATATATACTCTTATTATCTGGGATAAAAAAATTAAATTTCATGTTTATACACCTCTGAAATAAGTATTTTCCATAGCTGAAGTCTTCCACCATTTGTGTTTCAATAGAATGTGATCAATTATCATTTTGCTAGTCTTGATTGAAGGGAAAATTAAATTTTTTCATGCAAACAGATAATGAAAAACCTGGATAGAAAGGTTTGGAGGGTTTTCTAAAATCTTCCAAATTGCTCTGCTGACTGCATAATAAAAGCTAATCAACAGGCTGGGAAAAGCCTGCTCTCTGCTCTAAATAATAAATAGTGAAGGCTTGGTTTATAAATTATTTTCTTAACAAAACTGTGATAAGTCAAAGATTGGCAAACTACAGATTTGCTTAAAAAGCACAGGGGAAGTCCCAAGAAAATATGACTGAAGTGTTTGCTGTTCTTAAATGACAAATTGAATTTTGACTTTAACGTTTGAATTCAAAGCAGAAGAAAAAGAAATCCAACAAATCTGGTAAAATAAGGTATAGTCATTATTAAATCCCAGCTAACTTGATCAAATGTCTGAGTCACAGAGGAGGAAGAGGAAGAAGATGAGGATGATAACATGTCAACTGTCTTGAGGCTCAGGACAAAGATGCCATGGAAAACCTGCTGGAGATATCTAACCTCTGGAGGATTTTTCCTGCTCTTTCTGATGATTTTCTCCAAGCTGCTGAAACACTCAGTTATTGTGGCCATAGATTACTGGCTTGCTACATGGACATCCATGGACAATGCAAATGAAGCCAGGAATGCTGATGAGGATAAGAGCACAGAGAAGGTGAGTCAGGTCTTGGAGCCTGGCAGGGAAAAATATGAAAGAAAAAAATGAAAGAAAACCTCTTCTAAATTAATTACTTGCTGTTTATCTAGAAGGCATCTGGATTGAAATGACAGGTAGATTATTATACAGGATGGTTGGATTCTTAATATTAAAAGAAGGCAATTCAAATTTTACCAATCTTTTTCACCATTCAGAACTGAAACAGGAGTATATTTGAGGGTAGAAAAATAACTGGCCTTTCAAAGTAAGGAGCCTGACACTAAACTTTTCCATCTGCATTTTATAACTGCTCTTCTAAGTCAATGACCCCACTTTCCTAAGTACTGGCTGTCAAGTAGTGTCCTGCCAGGAAAAAAAAAAAAAGAAAAATGGAGTCTTCAATTGTACTGCTTAAAAGTAAAATCTGTTTATAGCTGTAAATTGGGCTCATGTGCAATAACTCACTGGAATCCACTTAGTAGACTTTCAGAAGGCTTAAATGTGCTATAACCCTGGAAAATCAATTTAGGATTTGCTCTGGGAATTTTCATGATGCTTGAACTTAAGTGGAACTTTCCTACATCTCTCTCAAATGCCTTCATTCTTCAGGGGGTCTACTCAGTTTCCCCAAGTTTCTTGGCTAACAATCCTTTGTATTTGGCCACATAATAGAGTCCTAAGAGCTACCATTTCAAGGTCTTGAGGGGTAGAATAGAGTGAGGGATCTTAGAACTGCCAGAACTTCCAGTTATGTGGACTTAATGAATTGCAGTTACATCATAGTTCTTTTATTTCCCAAAGCTGATATATAATTATGTAATACAAGAGAAATTATATAGTAGCTGATGGGCAACAGGTACCTTGGGAACTTCCTAGCTGGAAATTAAAATGGGTTTATTTCTAGGATTGATGTATTTCTCATTCCATTAGACTTATCATGTAGCTGTCTTCAGCATCCTCTCTGGAGCTGGGATTGTCCTTTGCCTCATCACCTCCCTGACTGTGGAGTGGATGGGCCTCACAGCAGCCAAGAACCTACACCACAATCTCCTCAACAAGATCATCCTTGGGCCAATCAGGTACAGCACAAGTGATGTCCCTGAAAAGCTACATGGTCAAAACCTCTCCTCTTTGCAATGATAAAGCTCTTGTATTTGACCTGTTTCCTTCAAGGCCTCAAAAAGGGAAAATTAGTGAGGTCATCATGGGGGGGGCGGGGGGGACACATTCCATGAGAGAACATGTGAAATTTTGTTTTTTATCTGGCTGAAAGGTTTCAGAAAGCTGGCACCCCTTCAGGGCTGGGGGTCAAGGACAGCTCTGAGGGCAGTTCAGGCTCCAGCTCTGAGCAATTGCCATGGTGTCCAACCATGTGGACACCAAGACTCCTTCTGTGCACAGCACCCACGGCCTCACAGGCAGCAGGAGGGATAAAAAGGATGCCTGAATTACAAATAAATTTATCACAGTGCTCCCATGAAACATCTGGGGTTGGTGCCCATTAGAATGAGGCTGGGCAGCAGCCAGGAACAGGCTGTGATCTTTGGAAGGGATCTTAAACCCTGATGGAGCAAGAAGGAAAGATCAGGACACAAGACTGCAGGTTGTTGGAAGAGGAGGCAAATTTTTTTTCAGGGGAAAGTGCCAAAAGAGGCATTTAGACAGTCAGGATGCAGATAAGATGATGTGGCCTGTTATTCATATTTATTGCTTGGTTTTAGACAATGGCTGTACACAGCTCTGTGTTCTGTCTGACTGGACTTGTAATCCAAAACTGGAATTCTTCTACAGGCTCCTTTTTCATTTTAATTTATCCAACAGGTTCTTTGACATGACTCCACTGGGGCTCATTCTAAATCGCTTCTCTGCTGACACAAACATCATTGATCAGGTAGATGTATCAATATGTTCTGTTTGATTATCCTGGCTTTGCAAAGCTTCATGTAGATCCTGAGTAAGATGATGTACTAAAATATTCAGTGGAGAAAGGCATAGCAAAACCAGGCTCTGGGAATGATAATAGGGACACTCAAAACCACATTTGTACTAATGAGGCAGGTAACCATTAAAACAAACATAGTGGGAGGTAGTGGCTCTTAATTTCTTCATATGCAGACTTGTTGGTTCTGTTGGAAGAGCTGGATTAAAAAACCACCAGATTTTAGAAACACAGTAGAATATAACAACTTTGAATATATGGGAGTAGGTGTGACAAATGTTCCACCAAGGCTGGGGGCATGAGTGGATTTAGAGCATTCAGGGAGAGGAAGGGCTTTCACTACGACTGTGCATTCAAATCTTTGGATGAACAAAAAATCCTGAATGTAAGGTTGATGGGAACATGAAATAAAAATTATGAGACTCAGAGCATTCTACTTCTCTAAATATCTGGCATATCAAGAACAATTTTCACTTTTTTGCCTGATATATATAAAGAAGGTGGAAATGGCTCCTGTTTCCCCATGATCTTTAAAACTCTACCTTTAGAAAACAAAAACCTACTGGCTCATTTTTAACCCCTGTACATTTGGCTATGAGACCCACAGAAACAGAAAGATTCCTGGTGTCAGGAGAATGTCAATGAGTACAGAGTGCTACTATTCCACTTTTCTTATAGGAAAAGGCTTATAGTGGTACTCCCAGGGATTTTTTCCTCATGGATGTTTTTCATTTCCCTCTAGCACATCCCTCCCACGCTGGAGTCTCTGACCAGATCCACCTTGCTCTGCCTGTCAGCCATTGGGATGATCTCCTATGCCACTCCCTGGTTCCTTGTGGCCCTCGTGCCCCTGGGCATTGCATTTTATTTCATCCAGAAATACTTCAGGGTTGCTTCCAAGTAGGTATTTAAGAACCATCCTGAAAGTTTCCTCTGGGAAATATTGTACATAAGAACTGTGGTGGGATGTGAGGTTGTAGGAACCAGAAAAAGGGGAAAATGGCCATAGCATCCTGCTTTTGATCCTGAGATATGAGTTTGAGACATGCACTGGGGAGTATTTCCAGCTGACCTGGCTATAATGGGCTATTTGGGGAAGTGACACCAACTGAATTGATCTTTTTTGGCTCTAGAGTGTTCTTTCTATGTGTTCTTTCTATGGACTATAGAAATTAAAACATCTAATTTATTTCCCTAAAAATCAGTCTTGGGAAATGCAGGAGGAAGGAATAGCTTCAGCCAGTATTTGTAACTCCCTTGCATGGAGTCCTTTGCAGGCATATAAGCCTCACTAATTTTTAGAAATGCAAATATTTACAGTATTTCTTGCAGCACTTTGACTCTTTGTTGTATTTTCCATTACATCTTTCAAAAACTTCTGTGTATTTTCCATCATAAATTTGAAAGATATTTATCATCAAAACATCAGCAGCAAATTCAGTTCTGCACACTGCAACATTCAGCAACACTGAGCAGTTTTTTCTCCTACCCTATCTAATGCAGTGTGCAAAATTTTGATAACAAGTTTTAATCTCTAATGATCTGGACTTTCTTCTGTTTGTACAACTGGCTGCTATGCCAATGCCAGTGTTACACAAAGATGTAATTTTTTTTTTTTTCTGTGGTTTGGAAAATGTTCTGCTTTTGAAAGACTGGAACTTTTTGGACTGAAATATTGTTGCTCCATGCAGGTCTTGGAAGGGCCATTGCTGAGTAATTAGGAAATTTATCACTCATATTATTTCTGTCAGTGCTGTCTCTGCTACAAGCAATGTAAACAGCACAAAGACAAGATCTGCTATCATCTGAAATATTTTACTTCCAGCATGTTGTGGGACAATATGGAAAATGAGTCCAGGTTTATGTGGAAATACAGCTTTTTTATGAGGCCAGCTGTTATCATAAAATATACAAACTTTCTGATCCATAGACCCTATTATACATCTGAGTTAAGAGTCACAAGTAACATGCTGTAAGGTTTGAAATCAATGGGTTTGAATTTAAGTTAATTTTATTAATATATCAGAATCTGTGAGAACAAAAGGTAATCAAGATCTGTCTAAAATGGGTAGCATGTTTTTATCCAGGAGAGACAGGATAATGTCATTATCCCTGGGGGGAAAATAGAAGCTTAAAGTGACCAAAAGGAGATGGAGAGGACAGCAGGGAGATGATTTAAAGGCTCCTGTGGCTAAAAAGAAATGTTATATTCCTATGCCAGTGGCATAGAAAATACTATAGAAACAGTAATTTGTGTGCTCCTGAAAAGAATATGTGCAACACATAAAACATCTATTCTTTTCTGCTGTGCAGTAAAATTTCTACAGACAGAAAAGTTTACATTGTAATGGGCATCTGTTTCTTTTTGTACTGCCAGGGACCTGCAGGAACTCGATGACAGCACCCAGCTCCCTCTGCTGTGTCACTTCTCCGAGACAGCTGAAGGCCTCACCACCATCAGAGCATTTGGGTAACATTTGTAAAACACATTATCAGAGGGAGGCTTGGGATTCAGGCCTCTTCAGCTTCCTTGGAGCATGTCTGAGGGCAAACTGTTGAATTTGAAGAAGTTCATTAAGCTATTTTGAAAAAAAGAGAATAGATTATTTTCTCCTATTGTTTTGCCGTGCCTCTTAAACAATTTGCATATTTTCAGTAACACGTGTATTGGTGTTCCACTGAGTTAAATATGATTCTGTTTTTAGGGGTATGATATTTTAATGAGTCTATTTTAACCATGCCTTTAACCTGGACAGAGGGAGCTCTGTTTTGCCAAGCAGGCAGAGGCACTGCCCCTTCAAACCCTCTGCTATATCCAAATGCCCCTGAACCAGTTCTGTGTTTAACCATTTCCCAAGCAGAGAGACATCATTGTGGCACTCTCCAACTGAAAGGCAGTGTGCAGCTCGAGAGACTTCACAACACAACTGCAGCAGAACAGGACACTTAATATTGCACAACCTCCCTTTGCTAATCAAAACTGAAAAATAAATTCTGTAAGATCCAGGGAGTTTTGCCAGCTTTCCATGCATATATTTTTCTCTCTGCTACATGAAATATAGGTCAATATCTCCTGTGTTCACTCCATTATGGTTATGACTCTGTCAAAGTGCCAGCTTGAGGTTTTTTCCCAGTAAGTGCACCTTGCATTGATTCTATACTGTGTAGAATTCCAAACCAGAGCAGATCCCACTGCAATGCCATTTCCACACCTAGTTGATCAGTTTAAGGCTGTTTCCTCAGGTCAGGCTAAGCTTCAGGACCTCAGCTATTAGCACAGTGGTGCACTAATGCCTGTGGAAGAACGAGCAAAAACGTTGTTGTGTTGAAGAGATGTGAGGCAGTGGCCAGCAGGAGATGCTTTAACTGGCTTTATAACAGAATGAGCTATTGAAAGAGGAGGTCATCATCAGGGCCTGATGCTGATGTATGCTGAGTGCTTCTCAAGAGCTTCAGTGGCTTTTCATCACCTGAGGAAGGTTGTGAACCTGAGGTTGTCTCCTGAGGAAGATGAAGGAGCTCAGTGCTTTCTGACTGGTCCAGCTCTTTTTTACCTCACAAAAAGGAAATGCAGGCTTGGAGGGCAGAGAGCAAAAGGCAACCCAAGGGCATCATAACAATTGAGTTTATCAGGATTTTCTGGTGCTAACTGTATCCATTTCACTTCCCTGCCTGTGCTCCACTGCCCACCAAACCTGAAGTCTCCTGCATTTATTGTCTGGAAGCTCATATTTGCTGATGGTCCTGTTAGTCATTCTCTGCAGTTTGGGTTCAGGATGTTCCAGGGTAAAACCGAGCAGCTCCTCACATAACTTACAGCAAAGCAGTACAGTTGGATCAGAGAACAATCTCAGTGACCTTTGCTGTTCATCATTTGACAGGATAAAAGTCTGAAAGTGCCCAGAGGATGAGATGAACGTGGATGAAAACACAGATTGAGCATGTCAGATTTTCCATTAGGAGAGGAGGGGTTCTGCTGCCAGGAAAGCAGATGAGCAGAGTACTCAGTGCATCCTTGCTCCTCCCCACATCATTACTGTTACCAGTTTTTCTGGGGAGGTTGCTTGACATGTTTACAAGCTGTGCAGAGGGAAATAAAATGTCAGCAGGAAATAGCAGGGAAAAAACAGGAAGTTTCTGGAAGAACAGGCATTAGAGGTGCTTCACATCAGGGCCCTGAGATTTTGAAATGGAAGAAAGAACAGACACTGAGCTGCTGAGTGAAGTTCAGCTGGTTTAATCAAGTGAGGGTATTCACCAGACAACAGAATATGGAACAACAAAATGATTTCCATCTGACTGTGCAAGGAGCCATGAATTTAATACATTTGCACCAACAGAGATTTCCCCCTCCCCTCCCAAAGTGTACCTTGTTTCTTCAGCACTTTGACATCCTTACAGTGCTTTTAATGTGATGGGCATTGTGTGGCGAGAGAGAAGCAAGTAGTAGTGGATATAACACCATTCATTTTTCTAATTTAGAGGTGATCTATAGCTCTCCCTGATTGTAGTTTCCCAGTTGTTTAGGCAAAGTGTGACTGGCTGAGGAAACAGCTGAAAGGTTTGATTTGCAGGTCACTGTAGTTGAAACCTTAGAGCTGTCACCCCTGTTGAAGAGCCCTGCAGCTGGCCAGGTCACTTCTGAAATCAGATTTTAGCTGACAGGTGAGCCCTCTGCCCTTGCTAGTGGCCTGTGAGCAGGAGCTCAGGGCCACAGCAGCACTCACCCGTGGGAGGAGTGGACTACAATCCACAGCCATAAAAAGTGGATCAGCCCTGGGAAACAAAACCTGTCCCAGCATTGCCACCTCTTTGAGGGGACAGTGTCTGGTCCAAACCCCAGTCCAACAGAACTGCTTGTCAAAGAAATGGAGGGGAGCTGTGGCAGCAGGTAGGAATTCCTAGGAGAGAACTTTTAACCCAGACTTCGACCAAAACACAAGGGTTAAAAGTTCTGGGCAGGGGGGAGGGAAGGCAGAGCAGAGTTAAGCTTCACCCTTTTGTGTGTGAGTTCCTGATGTGTCGTAATGTAACAACTTTGGTCTCTGCAGGCACGAAGCCAGATTTAAACAACGTATGCTGGAGCTGACTGACACCAACAACATTGCCTACTTATTTCTGTCAGCTGCCAACAGATGGCTGGAGGTCAGGACGGTACGTTCAGTTTTGTCCCAGCCATGGTTTTGAAACCTTGGAAGCAAACAGAGACTTTGGCTGATGCAGAGAAGATAATAAGGAGTATTAATCTCGCGAGGAGATTATACACACGGTACCTTAAAATAGATCAGGATTGTTATGTTAAACCCCGAGGGCTTTTTCAGCTTTCTTGGCCAGGAGTAAGAAAATACAAGTCTGCCTCATCTTCTGCTGCTGTGCTGTCTAGCGTCTGAAGGGAGTGCAAGAACAAACATTTACATAACTTCAAACAAGGCTTTCTCTACTACTGTGCAGCATCCTCAGACCTGCCACAGCAGGAGCTGCTTTCAAGGCAGAATGTGGCTTCTCAGTGGCTTTGGGGACTGTGCCATTCTTCTGCCAGGGCACTGATATCTCCCAGGTCTTGAAGCATCTCTCCAGCATCAGGTTTGATCACACAGCTATAAGCTAAACCCTTACAGGGCCATACTGTTTGTGGTTTTTTGTTTGTTATCATGAAAGGTAGCAGAACTAGACTCCCAAAAGGAAATGACAGCAGGGCACAATGCAGCCACTGACTGTGACATAGGCTCCTGGGGTTTGTGGGGGCTCTCCATGAGGCACTTTCCTGATCTGCAAGGCAAGAAGAGGCAAGCAAAGTAACTGTGATTCCCTTATTCATCTGAAAGAGAAAGGGCAGTGAATAAACAGAGCAGTGGCCTGATTCTGCTGGACATAAATAGCAACAGGCATGATTAATCTTCACATCAAAGGCAGTATACTCACCTTCTTTACCTGTTGGAGCAAAAAAGTTATTCTCCATTTTTTTATGATGTGCTCGAAGCTTTCAGCTTCTTACAGCATCCAAGATCAGCTGAAGTTGCTTCCAAATCTAAGACAGATGAGTAACAGAGCAAAAGGCAGTCCTGGAATAAGCCTGTTAATGTCTCACAGTCTTAGACTTGCTTACATGCAGAATGAATTTGGTCCAAGAATACACCTCATCAGAGCATTAGAAACAATGTGATCTTGCCAAGGAATAGTTCATCCAGCTCTGCCTAATGGCACAGTGGCACTGAGATCACCAAAAAGTGTCTGGGATTTAATAGCAGCTGTTAAGTCCTTTCCTAGCTGATGCTGGAGACTCAAGACCATTATGCTCCATAGGTGTGAGTCACAGAATCCCAGAATGGTTTGATAGTGGGGACACCTCCCACCATCCCAGGCTGCTCAGAGCCACATCCAGCCTGGCCTTAAAGAGATGAGGCAGCCCCAGCTGCTCTGGGCACCCTGTGCCAGGGCCTGCCCACCCTCACAGGGAGCAATTCTTTCCTCATATCCAATCTAAACCCACTCTGTGTCAGTGGGAAACATTCCCCTTAAAAATTTGAGTCTGTATTCTGCTCATCAACACATTTTTCAGACAGATGAACTAGGTAACTCTCATTTCAAATCTCAGAAGGAAAGATTGCTGACAGGGTATTATCAGACAGGAGGAGAAAAATGAATGGAAAATGTGATCCAAAGTAAGTGTAATGCAGGCAGCAGTGGTAGAGTGGGAATACCAACTGTATCCCATTAATCAGCACCTCGACTCCATGAGATGACAGGTGGCATTGTTCTTCAAACATGAGGTAAACTCCAGGAAAATGAGCTCCAGCTCCTGCAAAGCTTCTGCCAATAAAGCATGTGCATGGCCTCTATAAATTCTACCAAAAGCCTTCCTGCACTTTGTGAAGTCAATGCTACTTCCTTTTTGGAGGAGGCAAACCCATATTTGAGAAGACCTGTAGGAGACTGAAGAGAGTAGAATTGATTTGTTTTAGTGGTGGGAGTTAGGAGTGTCACTGTTATATCCTTCTCATGTTTGTTTTTTTTTTTAATATGCTTATTATATTTTTTGATCCCTACTCTTTTTGGGGTGGCAACATGGGATGCCCTAGCCCAAATGAATTCGCAGCAATTACTGGCCTGTTTCACTAGTGTTCAGCAAGTTGCTTTGAGTATTTCACCTTGGGCATCACAACCATGACCTCTTCCAGGGAAAAAAGCCACAAACCAAAATTAATGGCTAGGTGTCATCATATAAATAATCCTTGGTAAAGCAGAACAGCTCGCAGGTAAAGAAATATTCTGGTTGCTGCATTTTTTCCTTTTTTTGTCCCCCTGTCTCTCATTGCAGGATTACCTGGGTGCTTGCATTGTCCTGACTGCTGCTGTCACTTCCATCACCGAGGGGCCACACTCAGGGTTTGTGGGGCTGGGTCTCCTCTATGCTCTGACGGTACGTGCCAAGGGCAGGAACTGCCAGACCCACACGTTCACTCTGTCATATTTTTATATGCACATGGTCATCTCCCAGCTTTCTTAGTCTTGAAAAAAAGAATCCTGCAAATAATGGACTCGAGCCAACATTGAGAGAGTTCAGGGCAACTTGGACTTGCTTCAGGTTTTGTGAGCCAATTAAAAAAACACAACCATTCCCAGGCCCTGCGTGCTCCCAAGTGGAGCAGGAGAATTTAATTGCGTACAAGAACCTGCTGTGCACTCTGTTTTGTACAACACAGCACTGGTTCCACCTCTACATGGCAAAGCCTGCCAGGAAATACAGATTGTCATCATCTGGGTAATCTTTAACCAAAGACCAACTAAAATAATTGCCGGAGAAACAGAATGATCGGTTTTGCCCTTGGAGGGAAATTCCTGAGATGCCCAAAGATTGTCCATGCAATTAGGAATGGATTTGGGGATTAGGACCTTTGTGGGCATCATGGTTCATCATGCCAGGTAGCAGAAGGAATGCAGAGGAGATGGACTTAGGGATGACAAGGTTGTGATGGTCCAGTAGCTGGTTCAGTTTGCCATTGTCATTAACAGTGAGGAGAAGGAGCAGTATTTTAGTGTACCTGGCTGCAAGAGACACTGAATGTTCATCATGAGCACAGAGTGAAGGGCAATCACCACAGAGAGTAGAAGTATTCATGAATTAACCACGAGAGTGGGGACAAAATATTACTGAATGAACCACGGGAGTGGGGACAAAGGCAGGATGATGAGAGTGGCAGGAAGAACTTTTGAAACCATGGCTGGCGTGGCAAAAATCTGTCTGCTTTGAAGCACTGGTATGAGGAAGGGATAAAGGTGTGGGTCCAACCCTGAGATCTGCCTTTGCACATAAATGCTGGTGAGCCCGTGGCTACAGCAGAAACTCCTCAGCAGCTGCCTTAGGGTGACCTTAGATCCCCCTCTGTGCTGCTCTTGCAACTGTGAGAATCTGTCAACAACTGAGAATCAGTCCCAGGGCTTCAGCTTCACTCTGGAAACATTCCTGGTAATGCTGCTTCATTAGCAGGGATCTGGAAGGGCCAGGGTGTCTGCATCATCCTTGGCTTCTTTGTTTTTAGCCTGTGTTTGCAAACAGCTCATTCGCGTGAAAAAGCACATCCTGAACTCTGGACAACAGGTGAAGGCTGCAGGCACCAAGTGATCACCTGCCTCTGTCCTGCCCCACAATGACCCTGATGAACTTCTGAAGGCAGCAGGATCATTACCTGTGTCCCCTGACATCGTTGGGGATTTTTTGTAATAATTACTCTCTGAAGCTGAGAGAGGGCTGATACTTGGACCCACATGAGAGCAAACTGTACTGAGGTTGTGTTTACAGTGCACATCATTATTCTCTCCTCTTCTCTAAACACTGCCAGCTCCTTTGCACAACTGTGATAAAGCCTGAGGCAGTGGGCAGAGCTTTTGGGATGCCAGGCTGTGTTATCACATCTGCCAGACCTAGGACAGCAGCCTGCCACTGCAAGCAGCAGTTCTGCTGTGTTTTGCTTATCTGCAAACTTCCCCATTTCTGGAACTTCCTAACTCAAAAGCTGGACACCAAACAAGCAGGTTTCTGAACTTAAAGGAAAGAATGCCCCATTAAGAACTCCATCTTAAGGGCAAAGCAAGCAGCCAAGTCCTCTAAATTAACAACAATTTTTGCTTAATCTCAGTGGAAATTATTTACTGTTTGCTTATTGCATCAGCATTAGGTTAAAGAAGTGAGACTGGGTGATTTATTCTTAATAAAGTCCTTATTTGGCACTCACAAAAAAAAAAAAAAAGGGCAAAGCATTTCTCTGAATATGTTCGTGCATAGGGTATTTTTATTTTTAAGTTTCTGAAACTTCATTCAGGTACATAAAATATCTCAAGTTTTAAAGGCTCTTGGCAATCAACTCTTTCTAATAAGATCAGGTTTTTTTTTTACAGAAGCACCTAAATACAGACTTAGTAAACAGATTTACAATTTTCAGCCTTAAATAGTAAGTCCTGCCTAGAAAAGAATTTGTCTAAGCTACTGAGTGTTGTTAGAGAACTAACAATAACCAATAATTATCTACTAAAAGTAATACCTTTACTATTCATTTAACTATTGATCAAATCCTTTTCATCACAAATGAGAATAAAAACCAGGAAGGAAATATTGCTGAATTGACAACACATTTTTTCCCTCATATATTTCTATGCTAAAAACTGCTTGTATTTTCCACAGAGAGAAATGGATTATCTAAATATGCAGAAATGGAATGATCATAAAATATTTTCAATATATTTGCAAATAGTGAACTTTCTTAAATCTTTTGTTGCAGTCTTTGAAAGATTAGAATATAAATAACAGAAAATATTTCCAAACAGCTCTTTCAATTTTGATTCTTTTCTGTGTTTGTGTGCTTAAAAAAGACACCTTTCAGCACTGATTAGTAGATGCTGCAAACAAGAGATACCTCAATCAATCAGAGTTTAGCTACAACTTTCCCATACTCCTCCTACTAAAAAACAAAGATGAGAATACCAAGCACCAAATTGCTGTCTAAGGGTAATTGTGTTGAGTATGACTGGCTTCTTATGGATTGGATGCTGTTGCTCTGAGTCTGGAACTGTTGTAATGTTACAAAGAGACTCACTGTGCTGAGTCAGGCCAAGGATTTTCAAAAGAATCCAACCTTTATTTCCAAATGGGTAAATGAACAGAAAGAAGGCTGAACCCTGTCCTTGTTTTCATTTTGTGCTGCAGATAACCAACTACCTGAACTGGGTAGTGAGGAATCTGGCTGATCTGGAGGTGCAGATGGGTGCAGTGAAGAAAGTACACAGCTTCCTGAACATGGAGTCAGAGAACTATGAAGGCTACCTGGGTATTGCTCTTAATCTTTTGGGGGTTTTACATGGTAAGGTGAAAGAATGGTAGACTTGGTCATGCAAAACTTGGTACACACCTCTCTGGCCGAAATCTGTTCTCACTGAGGTGTAGGAGCTGCCACTGGTGTGAGTGACAAGGATAGCTAAAAGAAGCTATGAAAATATGTTGCTCGTGTTAGTCCACATGAAAAAAAAATCCTGTCAAATGCCAGGGAGACAGAGCAGGGCCCTGTAGTACAATCAAAAATGCCACAGTAATAGATGAGATGATCAAAACATCCATGTAAGTTTTTTAGAAAACAAAAATAAGGGTAAAAATTAGAAATGTCACATGATGAAAACCTCTGATCTTTCTAGCAGATGGGGACTAAAGATAGGGCCACGTTGGCAAGCAGACCTCAGCAAGTCTCTGAGCTGCACATTGGAATTCGTGCTCCACACTTCAAATTGGCTTTGATTGCTGTTTTAGAAGTGGTTGAAGTGCAAGAAAAGGCTCACAGGTCAAGAAGCTTCCCTGGAAAGCCAAGCTACTTAGCCCAGAGACAAAACCTGCTGTGTATCCCCAAACCAGGCTGGCACAGGAGCTGTGATAATGCCAAGAGCTCGCGCTGTGTGGCAGTAACAGCTTCCTTCCTCCAGCCACCCTTCCTGCAGCACTCACTGACCCAAGGCCAGGCTAGCACTGCCCTGACACCTCTATCTCCTCTCCTCTGGCTCCTCCCTGCTGAGTGCCAAGAGATGCTTGAGTATCTGCCCTCTCCCCACGTGTGGAGATCTGGCACCAAGTGCTGCCAGGCAGCTCCCAGCTCAGGCTCCCCTCGCAGGGAACTGCGGCTCCGCTTCTCCAGTGGCTCAAAGGAAGGTGGCCAGGCAGGGGAGAGGGCAAAGGGGACTGTTGGAAAGGGTGGCTCTCTGGCAGCACTCATTTCAGTTTGTTTTTTCTGTAACTATTTCAGATCCCTCTCAAGTCCCCAAAGACTGGCCCCAGGAGGGGGAAATCAAGATTGAAAATTTGTGTGTTCGCTATGAAAACAACCTGAAGCCTGTTCTGAAGCATGTGAAGGCCTACATCAAACCAGGGCAAAAGGTACCATGTCAGGCAATTGCCATTATCCTCTTTCTGGTGCAGATCCTTGGTTACTGTGTTTTCCTTTCTAAAGTGGCAGAACAACAAGATTAACAACTTGCACTGGCAGATATGTTCATTTACAGTCCTCTCTGAGGTCCCTGGGCACAGATCAAGAGCTTACACTGATAAAAGCTTATTCTTGGCTGGGATCAATTTTTCTTCTGAGTACCCCATCTCTTTCCAAGTCCATTTTCCTTGCATAAAAATAAGCCTAAATGGCAGATAAATTAGAGGAACATCAGACTGAATTGTTTAAAAACAGAAGAGTATCTCACATTTCAGCATAGAGTGTCATTGGCATCCAGGTCAAGATGCTGAAATGCTCCTGGGACAAGTCCTTGTGATGAGGGGCAGAAAAGGGGAGTGTGCTTGCTGAGCTGTTTTCTGTTTTCCCTGGTGTGCCACCTGCCATTGGGAAGGATCTTCCAACTCACCAGTGCAGCTTTCCCAAAAGAACTGCAGGTGTAAGTAAGGAGTAAGTGAGCTCTCTGTAAGTGACATCCTCCTTTTTTGCAGGTTGGGATCTGTGGTCGCACTGGCAGTGGCAAGTCCTCCCTGTCCTTGGCATTCTTCAGGATGGTGGACATTTTTGATGGTCAGTTTTCCCTGGAATATGGTGTCACTCCTCCCCTGTTCCCCCTTTATTTCCTCAGAAGAAGCAAGGAGCCTTTTTGGTAGTTTATAAACTGCTTCTCTGGCTCAGAAGATGTTTCATAAGTGTTATGCCTGACCCTTGAAAGTACAAAGTGCCCTATTGTGAATAGCCCTTGGTTCTTCCAGGAAATGTTGTTCACAGATAATATTTCTTTTAAAAAAATATAAATTGCATATAGTCTCACAAAACAATATGCAATTTTTGAGACAGGCTGTCCCACCTTTCCACCTGTGATCACTCTGTGCTTTGTGCAATGTTGTGTGTGCTGTTTGCCGCAGGGAGGATAGTGATTGACGGGATAGACATCAGCAAACTGCCCCTGCACACGCTGCGCTCCCGCCTCTCCATCATTCTCCAGGACCCAATCCTCTTCAGCGGCTCCATCCGGTAGGTGTGTGCCATCAGGGGTGGCCGGCAGCATTGCACAGCCTGCCTGTCGTGGCAGCTGGGGGACAGGAGAGGATGGAAAAGGCAAGGGACCTTCCCAGCTCAGAGCAGTCCATCTGCACAGCCTGCTGAGTGCCAGGTGTTTGCAGAAAACCTGAAAGGAATTGCATTAACGAGATTCCTGTTATGGTTTCCCTTGCAGCTTTAATTTGGATCCTGAATGCAAGTGCACTGATGACAGACTCTGGGAAGCTCTGGAGATTGCTCAGTTGAAGAACATGGTCAAGTCATTGCCAGGAGGCCTTGGTATGTCAGAACCAATCTCTGGCCAATAATGGAATCATGCATGCACACAGATAAACAGATCCACCCCATCTGACACTCTGGATCATCATGTAGGAGTGGCAGGCACATAATGAAGATTCTCTCTTCATACTAGAGAGAATATTCTTTTAAAAAGCTGAAGAATAGTCTGGTTTCCCATGCACTGTGGAAAAATCCTGCAGCACCTCAGCATCATGGTGTGACTCTTGGGGCTGTCCTGTGCAGGGCCAGGAGTTGGATTTTGATGATCCTTGTGGGCTCCTTCCAACTCAGGATATTCTGTGATTCTGTGATCATAGTGGGATAATTAGTAAGGAGAAAGAAGAACAATTTTACTTCCTTTAACAGAACCTGGCTCTGCCAGCAGAGCTGTAAACACTGGCAAAGCATTTTTCTTACCATTTCAGATCTGTTTCATGAAGAATACTCACATATTTATTTCCATATAAAGTATATTTCATATTACTAAGATATTACCCTGCAGCCTACCAGATTTCCTAACAATTTGTGCCAACTGTTTGTTTAATGATATAGTTCTCCTTTCCCAAGAGGCTGTGCTCATTTTTCTTGGTATCCCTCCATCCCACTGGTCAGTCAAGGTTATGGTTATTGGCTTTTATGGGGATTTTGCTTGGCCCTGGCATAGTGCACAAGCAGAGCTCTCAGGGGCAGCATTTCAGGGGTGCAACGTTCACAGGAACTGGTTTTGTTACAGATGCCATGGTCACAGAAGGAGGGGAAAACTTCAGTGTGGGGCAAAGGCAGCTCTTCTGTCTGGCCCGAGCCTTCGTCCGCAAGAGCAGCATCCTCATCATGGATGAAGCCACAGCATCTATTGACATGGCCACAGTGAGTACAGCAATTAGTTAATTAAGGATCTGCCAGGAGAAAGGCATCTTCCCTAAGTGTCAGCCACGAGGCTGTGAGATCTCTGTAGCACAAAAAGCTGGCAGTGGTTTTGTTTCTCTCCGGATAAAATGAAACTCTTGAGAGAAGCCCTGCTTTCACAGGTGTGACATTTCCCTGCTGGGAGAGAGAGAGAGTGGAATATCCTTGAAAAGGTGTGAATTAGACTGTGACAGGATGAAGTAACTGGAGTGAGCCTTTTCCTCTGACAGGAAAACATCTTGCAGAAGGTTGTGATGACTGCCTTCGCTGACCGCACCGTTGTAACAATAGCAGTAAGTATTTAATCAGAAAAAGGGCTTTTATCCTCATTCCTCAGGAATCAGCCTTGCCCTTCACCAGTTAAACACCACTACATAAAGCCAAAAACATCACAAAACAGAACTAAACCACGAGGCCAGAATATTCCCATGATACCAAAACAAGTCAGACACCTGCTATCACCCTGAAATTTTGCAGTAAATGCTGTCTTGCTATCAAACTAAAACACTTGGATCTGAACAAAGACTTCACAGGGAACTTCAGCATCTGCACTGTCTCCAACAAAATTTGAAGCCATTCTCACTAAAAAATTAAACCAAATGCATGGTTTGAACCATTACTGAAAATTGCATCAAAATCTAGGTTTGCATTTTGCCCCTGAAGGCTACGTATGTGTAGTGCCTACAAACAGAGCACAAATTTATGAGTTGAGATTTCATAATATTCTTGGTGTGGCTTCTCAAGCTGGGTGATCTTTTCTCTCTTTTGGAATAAAAAGCTGGGTTTACAACAAGGGTTTTAAAAATCAGAATCAATGGGAATTACCCCCCAAAATAATATCTTTTCAGGGTTTATGATGTTCTTTCCCATTTTCCTGCTACTTCTAGTGCCCAAAAGTTCCACATATCCATGCATGTTCATACATGCATGTGCACAGACATGTGCTGGATATCATTAAGGATATTTTCACCTGTGACAGCAGCATTAGTCAACAAAAGGACGTTTTCTCCAGGAGATAAATATGTGTTTCAACAGCTGTTTCATTTGCCTTGTCTGGAATCCACTCCTGTGGTCAGAGATTACAGTCAGGCCTCCTGGACTCTGGTTTCAAGCCTGTCAGCGAGTAGTTTGTGTCAGGCAAGCCACTTAACCCAGCTCATTTACAATGTGCTCCAGGGCTCTTGGCTGTGTAAATGCTGAAGATTCTGGTGGTGAGATTGCTGTCCTTCAGTTCCATGCTGTCCTGTCCTTCTGGCTGGAGTCTCACTGTTCTTTGACTTTGCCTTTCCCAAGTGAAACAGCACACATTAATATTTAGCTTTCCTCACGGAGCTGGCTTCATTCCTTCCTCTCCTCATTCACAGCTGATCCTTCCTTCACCCACCTGTGTTTCTGTTCTCTTTTCCAGCATCGTGTGTCTCACATCTTGGATGCCAATATTGTCCTAGTCCTTTCTGAGGGCTTTCTAGTTGAATGTGACACTGCCTCAAACTTACTCCTCAAAGAGGACGGCCTGTTCACCACTTTGGTGAAGACTCACAAGTAGACTCTCTCAGTCCACACTCTTTCACAGGACTCCTGGCTCTTTGGTAGTTATTTTTACCTCTTTAGTTCCCTTTTGCTCTGCTTCCTTTCTGCTGCACAGCTTCTGAGAGGACAGTGCAAGAAGGTGTTTGTGTGGTTCCTGGGTTTGTTTAATTTCACAGCTATTTATGTTAAATCTCAGACATACAGCTGACATTGAAACCACCATGTCAAGGGAATCTAACCCATGATCTCTGACTTTCAGCCTGTGTAGTGAAATATCACACTTTTAAGAGTTCATCCCATCTATACCTCACTGGCTGTATTCATACTCCTTGAAATTAAACTCAAACTGGTTTCAAAACTGTAGCCTATGGGATTAAACTGTGGCCTGGAGCACACTCAAATTAGAACTGAGAGGGATTTACAGAAGGCAACAGCCCAGGAGTGCCCTGAGATAGATGGAGAGCAGACTGCTGGGATGCAGAGACCAAGGAGCAGAGCAGGATGCTAAGCCACCTGACAGCAAGGATACTTCTCATCCCTATTTCCCACGAGGGAAAATGTGTTTCAGTGGAGCCATAGGATTTATTCCAACAGCTGTGCTGTCCATAATGGCAAAAAGTTCATGCTTAAGTATTTTCAGGCTTGGTGGCAGAGGCTGTACAGTAATTGAAGATCTCTCCAGGTTAAAGTACAAGGATCTATTCCAAATATCTCTGTAAACAAGGACAGCCTTTCCCTGCTGGGCTTTGCCTTGCATGAGCCCTCTGGTGAGAATTCCCCAATGAAAACCTCTGCTTGCTTTCCCTCGTGGCAGCACCGGGTTCACACCATCCTCACTGCAGACCTGGTGATCGTCATGAAGCGAGGGAACATCCTGGAATATGACACTCCTGAGAACCTGCTGTCCCAGGAAGATGGCATCTTTGCTTCCTTTGTCCGGGCTGACATGTGACCAGCCACACAGGGCTCTGTAACAGCTTCTTTTAAACACGTGAAATGCAAATATTTTCTACTCAGTGTAACACCACTCTTACCTTTTTTGTTTTGTTTTGTTTTTTAGAGCTTCTTTCTTCACACTTCCGTTTTCCAAATTAATAAAGGCAGTTGCAATACATGTATGCCTTGAAGCAATAAAAATGTCACTTTATTCAAAGCTATTAAATTTCACATGCACACACACACGAATGCACAAAGGGAGAAGTTTTTATTTCCTGGGAATTTGGCATTTTCTTTAAACTTTTTATTGACTTTATTTTTGTTAAAAGAGAGAAAAAGAATGCACTGATCTTATAAACTGCATGTGTTATGCTGGAACCAGCAATTAAATCGTGCAGTTTGTCAAGGAAGCAAGAGGTTCCCCAGATGCATTCTGTCCCCAGAGGGAAAAATTAGGAAAGACATCCAAGCCCATAACACTTGGGGCACTCTGCTGCATTCCAAAGGCATAAACTTTGCTCTACAAGTTGTAGCAGAGGGGCAGTGGATGAGGAAAAGGAATTTCATCAGGAATAAGGACATTCTTCCTATCTTTCACTTTAGTAAGGACACTTCAGAGGTGACAGAACTATTTTCAGTGCAATGGTTTATTCCTACAGTCAGTTCCTAAATCCATATTCATTCTTCCAGCTTTCATTAAAGATTCAAATCATCCTATGGTTATGCATGCTTTGATAGGCTTATAGAAGAATTTTGTACAGTATCTCAAGACTTTGTATTAAAATTGATCTGAATTTATAAACTCGATATTAGCTAATCCTTTAATCATGTTTACTAAAATATTCTGCTTAAAATGGCATGTAATTAGCCAACCACTAATTGTTTTATATGTCTTTAGTCCTTCAAGTCCTATTTGGGGACAATCTTTCATCTAAACCTACACTCTTCCAGTTTGAAGGCATTCCCCCTCCTCCTACCACTGCACTCCCTCACAGAGTTCTTTCCCATCTTTCCTGCAGGTCCCCTTTAAGTACAGAAATCAGTTGTGCAACTTCTTGTAGAGCCACAACAGCGTTTCTGAGCCTTTGGCTTTCAACCTGTGGGTCTCTTTCCCACTCCTTGAGCCAGGCCTAAGGGCTGGCACAGATCAAACTGCTCCCTTTCATCAAACTCATCACAGCTCCCAACAGCTCATCCCTGCTTCCTCCAAACTAGAAATATCCCGTACAGCCTTTACTGAGCCCGAGCTGAACCGTGCTAGGAAACACTGGGACTTGCCCTGAGCACTTTGGGGCAGCTCTCTTAAGCCAGGGGCACAAGCAAGGCAAAGCCTGCAGGGAGGAATCTCTGCTTGGTTAGGCCAAGTGAGTCACACTAGGGGTGTCTCAAGTGTTTATAACTTCCAGTCTCACTGCAGACCTGAAAACACTCTTTATTTGCAAGAGTGTGCCTGCCTTTCCTAAATGTATCACTCAGCTGAAAAAATATACATCCAAAGCTTCTCAGGCACTTGGACAAGGCCCTTTTAGGTTTGTTACAGCAGAACAGCTCTGCTATAAATTCATACACCTCCATGGAACTCAGTTAGTGCCAACAGGAACACAGCCCAAAGATGTTTGCATCTCATTATATATAAAACCTCTGCAAAAAGCAATAATATTGAATTGTGTTTTCTTAAAATAGAATTACAATTTCAAATGTGGTCAAGTAGTAAAAACTCCTTGTACAGTCAGTTGTTTCATTTAATTGATTGTGTTCTTTTTGCTTCCCAAAGCAATGGACTGTTGTGCTTTGTTGTGTAAAGATGCCAATACATTCACAGGCAATTTTGTTAATGCATCATGGAAAGCTGAAGGAAACCTCACATGAGCATTTTACACAAATGCTTGTAGGTATTTTATGAAAAAAAAAAAAAAAAAAAATAAAAGGAGATATAATGCAGTCGAGTCAACAGCTACCTTTATAAAAAAAGCTGTGGACAGGGGCCATGTTTTCATTATCATGTTGCCATTATCCAGTGCCAGAAGTTGGAGTATGTTCCCCTTGGAAGCACTATAACCCCGTGTCCCCAGTGTGATAATGCCAGTGGAAATCAGCTTTAAAATATCCACTGAAACCACAGTGCCACTTGTTAAAACCTCTCTGGAGTAACGATTCCCCCACTAAATGTGATTAAAAGCAAAAATTAACTTAGCATATTTGCATCCTCAAGTAGCATCTATTGAAAGCCTTATTTAAAATCAAAATATGTTATGTAAATTCTCTGATATGAATTCCATGGTGGCATGTGAAGAACTCCTTAGTTTCTTTGGGAACTAAATCCTTTCAGAGGCAAAACTAAGAGACTACTAAGAAAAGTCTGAAAACAAAACTGTAAATCAAATAATTCGTTGCCATGCAAACATCCCAATAATTTCCACATCAGTTCTTTACTGCTCTTTTTTTTTCTCCACTAGAGTCGACCTCTATGCAGAACTGTGGGGAAGGACTATCAGGTATTCAAATGATGAAAAAAATTGTCATGAGGCAGAAGTTCACAGACTCCTACAAATTTGCAACTTGCTGATGCTGTTTTGTTTTGTCAGGACAGCTTAAAGTGTTGGCTTGAATGAAGCCAAGAAGCTTCCCAGTGTAATCTGTCAAGAGGAGAGAGGTTTTTAGAAAATCTATTTACTACAGTTACTATTAATTATTCACTATTGATAGCATTTGTCTGCTGATAGATACTACCCATGCAAACAGAACAGACAGTCCTGGCAGGGACTGCTCATTAATATAATAAGCCACGTTCTGCACACTATAAACAAGCAGTTATTTAAAATATATTTTAAGTTGGTTTCTATTAGGTGTAATTGTCATTCATCATGTGTGAGATGCCTCCTTTCATTTTCATGGAACGTGGGGATTTCCATCCCCTGAGCTGCTATATATGCAGCATCCAGCTCATGGCAGCACACTGCACAGTTCAGTGGCCACTGCAATTCATTCCCATGTATGTATGTTAGTCTGCTCTATACATAAATATATTACATGGTTATACAACCTTTGGATTAAAGGTATAAGTAAGCAATGAACAGTCCCAGCTAGGACTGCCCAGTAGAGTTCCTCATAGCTACTCCCATGACATTTCTTAGCTCTCCCTTTAATTTATTTCAGGATTTTCAGGCTATATCCATAAATATCACTCCAACGTGCAGTAAAATATTTAACCATGTAACTAAGGAACTAATGCAGCTCCGTGTAAATGACATGGTCCAGAACCACCACCCTTCAGGATTACAGCTCCAGCAGCCCCAAGGCAGCCCATTCTTCCATATTTAATGGATATATGAGGTTTTATTCTACCAGCCACATTAGGCCCTTACTCTTTCAGCAGTATGACCATTACACTTCTCCATCAGAGGCAGGAAGGTGGGAGTTAAGAATCTCTGAATAATGCAGATTTTCATGGCTGAATCATTGAGATTTGGGGCCGTCTATTTCTTCAGGTCCCACCAGAGCATCTGAGATTTGAGGGCTTGGAGTTACCAGATACTGTGTGATAGATCTGAAGGTGAGACATGGCATCTGCCTTGTGCCACTGCCATAATGTTAATTTAACCCTGGAAAAGCCAGGGAGCCAGAGAGGGGAGGCACCCAAGGACACCACACTCTAGGAACACAGCTAAACACTCACTGTAGCTATGTTCAACCCACTTAGAAACTGATTTACAGCCTCCCCATAAATTATGGCACAGGGAAGCAAGGAAACAATCCCAAACTGGGGTTGCTCTTCCCAGAGCCTTAGGACAAACTCCAGGAAAAGGCACGTAATGAACAAATGCACTGTGCATTTCACTGCACAACTTACATTGGATGAGGGGCACTGGTTACATGCATTCTGATGATAAAAACTATTTTTGTCCTGCTGCTTTTGCATGAAACAGGGAGGGGGAAAAAAGAGCTGGTTCAGGGTAACAGATGCCCTTAGTTTGCAGTTTCTGCTCTTTCATGTTTGATGGATGTCCTGCCAGGTCATGTAGGGAAGAGTTCACCCACGCCATCCGAATATGGCTTATCAGCTTTGTGTCTCTGTGGAAGCCTTGCTCTAAGTGCATGACATCTCTGCACGCCTGCAAAGTCATCCTATCTCTAAGCTAAGATTAGAATTTCAAACAAAACTTATTACAAAGCAGGGTTTTCTGAAAGGGCTGGACATGGCTATAATGTGGAAATTTCAGATTCGTGTCTAAGCGCATTATTTAATCCTGCTTTTTAGATAGGCTTAATTGTAAAGTGATATTTACCATAATATCAGCAATGCTTGTGGGTGGAGGGGAATGAAACAGCAAGAAGGAGACACATGAAGGGCCATAAGAAAACTGGACCTAAAACTGCCATCAATTCTGATCATTTTTTTTCCTGAAAAGGCTGTGTTCACAACACTCAGACACTCTGTTCCTTACCAAATGGGTTAGGAGATGTTTTAGGAGATTTTCCCAGCTATTACTTAAATCTCAGACTCGAGTGTGCATGTGGCAACCAAGCAAGTATTTAAAAGGTTAGAGGGGAAGGGTTTTAGTAGCTGTCACTCTCCAGAGCATATTCATAGAGTGGAACTTGGGGAAATGGATGCTGTGCTCAGAATCATGATTTGAGTTCCTGCTCCTTACATCCCTGCAGCCATGGCCCAGCAGGCTTCCTCAAAACTCATCTCCAGTAGAAGTGAGGAGGAAGGAATCTCTTCCAGCATTGAACAGGCAGAGAGGAAAAGATGGGATTTTATGAGCATTTTTCCTGCAATGTATGATGGTAGGTGAAAAGATCGGTAACTTTTATTCAGCCACACTGGGCTGTGCCAGGACTATTTGTGTGTGTTTGATGGATCCCTTCCTATCTCAGCCAAAAGAATTCCAGCCTCTGCATGGTGCCCAGTTAAGGGGGAGGAAACCTCCAGCAGGTTAGTGGGGAACACGTGGGCCTGAGAGCTCATGGGGGACTCCTGACAGTGCCAGTGCTGGCAGCAGTCTCTGTTCCTCTTAAGTAGCTCGAGGAATGTTGCTCCCTGCTCCCACCTGCCCTCAAAGATGGGTTTGATCCAATTTTCCAAACCAGCTGCTAATCCACACACGAGCTGTGTGTCACCCAGTTGCCCTCACTGCCAGCAGAGACGGGGTGGGGAGCACAGCAGCAGCTCCAGGGGCTCAGTGAGAAGGGCTGAGGCTGAAAACAACCACACACGTGGGTGATGCTCTGAGGTGGCAAGGAAACAAAGCAACGTTTCTTGGTCTTTCTGTGCCACTGATTATAAAGCTGTGGCTTTCAAGAACTTCAGAGGAAACTGTGCAGAAACTGTTCAGAGAGCATGTGGCACGAGCTAATCTGTGTCAGAAGCAAAGCCGTACAATTCAAGGATCTCATGAAGAAGTGAGGGGTGGGAAGTTTTCCATGCAGTTCCCAGACAGTTATTTTTTGAGTTGCATCTAGCAGCCATTCTGGAGAACACCAATCTTGTTTCTAGCCCTAGAACAAAACAAACACTTCACAGGAGCTAAATGGGAGAAGAGCAGAGGAAGAGAATAAGGAAAAGGAAAAAAGGGAAAGGGAACAGGTGTTTTCACATGAGTATTAAACCAGTTATTTCCAATAGTTACACCCAAGTGAGATGCACTTTTGGAGGCTGCAGGAAACAAACGAGTCATCCCCTCTAGAGCTGCCTCTGCCACCCCAGTTGTAGAAGGATAATTTCCCAAGTTGTGCAAGCCCAGCCCATGAAGTGCCACACACCAACCCTGCAGATACCCACCCAAGTGATTTCATGTGTTTGTACTCAGAGTCTGGTTAGAATCTAAAAGTATTTGGCTTAGACCCTGATTTTTCAGCTTCCCCTCTGCCTAAAGTTAATTTCACACATAAATATTTAGCTAAATGCCTAATACAACTGAGGCTTTGTGTCTGTCTCTCCTCTGGCTACTGGGTATGTGGTATTAGCAAAGGCCAGTGCTGGAGAAGTTTCCAGGAACCACTCATCTATTTAAAGTTGAGCACGTGCATGTGTTCAGCAGGGTGGATATCTTCAAGCTGAGGATTACACTGCCTGTCAAATGTGCCTTCTCAGTTTTTCCAAGCCTGAATATGCTCTAAACCTTCCTGATTGCAGCAGGCCTGTCAAGCTTTTCCCTAGTTTACAGAGAGGGGTGTGGTATTTTGTTCTGTAGAAATTTTATACCTTACAGGTGATTCACTTGGGTGATACACAAAAGTTTGGAACTCCCAACCATAAACACACACAACACACACACTCCTTGGATATGAGGGAGTTAATCTGACACAATCTCTGCACTCTGCTTCATTAAAATCTAAATTTAGATATTTTCATAAGGTTGATGTACTGTTTATTCTTCCCATTACAAACCCTAAGTCTTCAGGACAAAAAAAAAAAAAAAAAGCTGCAATTTCCAAGAATGCAAGTTTCCATTAAACATAAGGGCAAAAACTGTTAACCTCAACCAGTGAGAAAGAACTCAGGGACTTCACTGGGGAGGTGGGGGAGGTGTTGTCATTGTACATAATTCCTCCTACACCCATCCCAAACACAAATCCCTATCTGTCAGTGCCCATTGCCCAGCTGAAGATCACAACGGGCCTGACACTGCTCAGCAAGAGCTGTGACCCGTGAAAAGAAATGTCTTTCCTTCCTCTCTTGCAGAGACAGGTAATTAAGTTTGTCCAGAGCTGCAAAGGTCATGAGATTCTGGCTTTGGTCCCCCAAACACTTACGCACAAGCCTCGCTTCCTCTGTCACAGCCAGATTCGAGGGAAGATAAAGTTAGGAAGGCACAACTCTTTGCTTGCCAGGAGAAGCAGGCAGGCGCGCAGCTTTGTGTAAGTAACGAAACGGCACAGAGCAGCATGTGTCAGCACCTTGCTCCGCCGTTAAACGGGCTGGAACCTGCCTAACCCCCTCGGCGATGGTCCGCAGGGAGCGCAGCGCAGGGAGCGTGTGCGCCCGTGCTCCGCATCCCGACCGCCGCACCCGGGCCCGCAGCCCGAGCCCCGCATTCCCAGTCCCAGCCCAGCATTCCCAGTCCCAGCCTCACATTCCCGAGTCCCAGGCCCGCATCCCCACTCCGAGCCTCGCATCCCCATTCCCAGCCCCGCATCCCCACTCCCAGCCGTCCATTCCCAGCCCCGCATCCCCACTCCCAGCCCCGCATCCCCATTCCCAACCCCGCATCCCCCCTCCCAGCCCCGCATCCCCCCTCCCAGCCCCGCATCCCCATTCCCAGCCCCGCATCCCCCCTCCCAGCCCCGCCCGGCCCCTCCCGACCCCCGCAGCCGCCTCCCCGCTCCTCCGGCCGGGCCCCGCCGCCCCGCCCGCCCGCTCCGCCCCGTTCCCGCTGTGCTGCAGCGGCGGCGGGCGCGGGGCTGGGGGGACCCTGCGAGGCGCCGGGGGGTCAGGCAGCCCTGCCCTCCCCCGGTGGGACGGGCCAGCCGCCGGCGAGCCGGGCTTTCCGTGCCTTCGTTCTGTCACCCGTTTGGGGACAAAGTTTGGGAATAAAGGGAGGGTTTCCCCGCCTGATCCCGGAAGGGAAGGAGAGCTGCGAGGGAAAATGAGACCGCCTGCTCCGAGGAGTCCCGTTCCCTGCCTGCCGCAGCTCCAGCTCAGCTCCTCCTTGTGATGCTCTCGGGGGACGGGGCAGGGGCTGCCGGCGGGCTGCTGGATGCGCTGCGGGGCTGCGGCCGTCAGGAAGGAGTCTCCACGCTCTCTCCGTAGATTAAGCTCGGCTCAAACCACAGACGTCGGATTCTCCAGGTCTCGAAGGATGCGAATAACTTAGTGCTTCGTGTTCCGGTCCCCATCTGAGCACTGCTGTGTCCCGGAGAAGCAGCGTGAGGAACAGAGCTGGTGTCTGTCACGGTGCTTTACACCGACTTTGTGAGACTGCTGTGCAGCCTCCCTTCCTGCCAGGAGCCTCCAAATAGCATCTTTCATTTCTGCCACGAGCTGATACCGGCTGTTCATATAAAAATGATGGTCTGAGAGAGAGAGGGCACTGTAGAACCAGCGTTTAATGTAGTGGGGTTTGCAGGGGATACCTAACGGGGTCTTCTTGCACAGGTGACAGCCCTGACCAGGTTCTCTCTGTTTTGCAGGGAAAAGCGAGCCCTGCAGAGACTTGCTAGAGGGACCACCCCCCATTTCGCATCTCGCTGAGTGGACTATGGTGGCAGGAAGATGTTGGCTCGCAAGAGTATCATCCCTGAAGAGTATGTGCTGGCGCGGATCGCTGCCGAGAACCTGCGCAAGCCGCGCATCCGCGACCGCCCGCGCAAAGCCCGCTTCATCGCCAAGAACGGCGCCTGCAACCTGGCCCACAAGAACATCCGCGAGCAGGGGCGATTCCTGCAAGACATCTTCACCACCCTGGTGGACCTGAAGTGGCGTCACACGCTGGTCATCTTTACCATGTCCTTCCTGTGCAGCTGGCTGCTCTTTGCCATGATGTGGTGGCTGGTGGCCTTCGCCCACGGCGATATGGACCCGAGCACAGAAAACCCCTCGAACAGCACGAAGTGGACGCCGTGCGTGACGTGTGTCAGGTAGAGTTTGGTGGGGTGAAGGAAGCGGGGGGACAGAGCTGCCTGCTGTCCTGGCGTGGTGTGAAGTGCAGCTTTTGGTTTACGTGAACCGCTGGGTTTGGTTGAGACAGTTGAAAAGTGCAGTGTTTGCCTCGAGATTGCGTAAACTCAGCAAGCCTCCCGGGCTTGGAAAATACTGTACTGTAGATGTCTTTGATTCCTTACAGGATCTGAAAGAGAGGGAGACCTGCTGCTTTTCATGTGTCTCCACACTCTGTGGGTAACTCGATTGCCTGTCGAGATAAGAGCCTGCTGCAAGAGTGGGTATGTGTTATATGTATTGTAACGTTGTCTACGGCAGCGGGAGCATCCCCAGCGCCACGGCGGCCAGAGCTGCTCCCTCCAGAGCAGGGCCTGAGAGGCAGGGATCCAGCCCTGGCTGTCAGGCAGGGCACCAGGCAGAGGTGCCAGGAAATGTGTCACTTGGGACAAAGCAAGATGTTTTCAAGATGACTCTTAGGAGAGTGTTAAATACGCGGAGCTTTAAAATACTTTGGTGAAGCCGTAGGCCAGCAGTTGGACAGAGGAACACTTTCCACGCTTTGCATTTGTGTCAGACAAAGCTTAAAGGATGACTGGATTTAATGTCACCTCTTGAAGTGTTTTACTCTCTGTCCCCAAAGCCACGGCAATTGTCAGGGCGCTGATAAGCTGACAGAAACATACAGGGAAGAGAAGACTGAATTGCAGGTGGGGGTAAGCCATAAGGTCACTTCAGGATCTCATCAATTAAATCTGCTTTGTTAGCACTAGGTTTTTAGGTAGAAAAGTCCTGGTTCGCTGCAATACCTTTACACATTGCAGTGCTGTGAGGGTCTGGGGGCTGCAGGGTGCTCTGAGACATCAGCGAATCCATTCCCTTTTCTCCTTTCTCCCACGAAGTTTTGAGGCACCTCACCAAGTCTGAAGGGACTTTGTATCTGGCTCATGAGGTAACAGAGGTGTGATTCTCCCTTTGTTTTGACACTGTTTTTGCTAAATGAGTATTTTCCAAGGTAAAAGAAGAGGGATTTTTTCCCAGGCTACCCTTCACTAGGCTGCGGGGAACTGGGGCAAGGGTTGCTGTCTTATTTCTTTCCTGATGTCTGGCCACAAGCAGTTTCCTCTGAAACGAGATGCCGTGACCCAGCTTGCACCCGCAGGAGCGTTACCCCCGGCATTTCTGGGGTCTGTGGGCTCTGTCCAGCCGGAATTGGTGAACAGCCAGCGCCCTGCAGGGTCAGCTGAGGGGATGTCCCCACGCGTGGCTCACCCCGCAGGGCCTGAGCTGGGGGCCAAGGGCTTCCTGCCCTGCCCAGGCACATCCACAGCCCCTGCTTTGTCCCCACAGCTGCTGTGGCTCTCCCAGCATGCCTGCTAGGGAGCACAGTGCAGTCAATGTCATTTCAGGTTTAGAGAACACACACCCCTCCCTCGCGGGGTGTCCAGGCAACAGCTGCTCCAGTGCCCATGGCCATGGAAAGCTTTTCCTTTCCTAAGGAGATCTGGCTGCCACTTTGGTCGATGTCATGAAGTAACAGTGTGATTGCTGACATCTTTAAGAATGGTGAGGTTTTGGGTGTAAAATTGCAATGCCAAAATCGTGACAAATAATTTTTAGCCTACTCCCCTGAGGTTTAGGCACACAGATATTTCAGGAGAGCTTTCTTGGTTAGGTGCTATTACATATTTACAGGAAAACCTGGCTTTGGAAATTTTAACCAGTGCCTAGAGCTTGCACAGCCCTTTTTATTTGACGAAGAACTGCAGAAATAGTTAAACTTCACATCTCTTTGCCACAGAAAGCAAACATTATCCAAAAAGGAAAGCTGCTACTCAGCTCTGAGGGGAAGGACCTGGGAACAGTGTAATTAGCACCTTCTCTCTCCCATTTCACATGGTTAAAATGCTTTCCAAACTTGCTCTTTCACTTACTTCCACTGTTAAAAAGGTGGATTGCTTTTTGCTTTTGTTTTTTTTTTTTTTAAAGAGGAACTGGTATTGCTAAGGGAAGTCAGACAGACTACTTACTGGACAGAGTTTAAAGCTGAATTAAGCTGACTTAAACTGAATCCAGAAGCTTCATTCTGCATGTAACTGAACACTCATGATTATAAGAAATCATTCCATGGATTCTATTAATTAACTCTTTGTCCCTGGTTATTTCAGAGTGAATTACAAAATAAACCCCTCAATACAAAGGAATTTGTTAATGACTAAGAAAAATAGAAATGGCAAAAAAAGAAAATTATTTCAAAGACACCTTCACAGAGACTGTCTGGTTTTCTAAAAGATAGGCTTTGTCATTGCACAGAAAATTATCTTTGATATTGCCTATGCTACTTAAATGTGTCCTTGATACCTCAATGAAAATATGGCTAGAAAAGAAAAAAAAAAAAACAAACCTTTAAAAGCAGATTAATCGAAAAGCAAAGCAAACCAAATGAATGATTTAGACCCATCTTCATAGGCGGGATGTATTTTCCACTGGTGTAGCCCTGTTAAGCATTGGGATGCTTCAGATGTATTGGATTGCACTGGAAGGATGTATCTGGAAGGAATAAAGGAATAAATAAATATAAAAGGAAGTTAAGGACCCTGGTATATACAGGGGATGTGACTTTGTGGCTACTATAAATAATGTATTTAGGGAAGTTTTTGGACAGCATTTTCTGATGTCCAGCACCATAGCATTTTAGGGTCTTAACTTAACCCACACTTTACATCCCACTTCTGTGTTGAAGTTTTCCAGCTTGCCCTGGCAGAGAGCTGAACCCAAGCCCTGGGTCCCAGCACTGTCCTGGTGCCAGAGTGTGCAGGGGGCACTGTGGGGGCCACTGGCCCCTCTCTGCAGCCTCATCCTGCTCAGTCACAAGGCAAGCAAGGGTTTGGGAAGCCTCACAAATCTGGGAAAGCTGCTTTTTCCCCACCAGGAAATTCTGGGTCACGTTTCAGGTAGCATGAGTGAAGTGCTGCAGTTTTCCTGTTTTCTGTCCCTGCACAGGCTGGTGGAAGGATCTCAGTGTGCCAGCTGATTGTCCATGCTTGCCACAACCACCTCTCTCCACCAAGGGCTTCATGGGGTGGAGAAGGTGGAAAGCCCAGCTGTTCCAGAGCTGTTCACTAAGCCACTGTGCAGCCTGTGCTCCTAGACAGAGATTCCCTGAGCTGCTCAGGGTCACCCAGATGGTCTTTGAGGAGCTCAGGCTCTGAGGTCTTCCCTGCCACCATTAGACACTACACCCAGCACACAAACCTGAGCCACCAAGCGTGCAGTGCTTTGGCTGGTGTTAGCAGAAGGTTTACATGTACTAGAGCCATACAAACAGGATTTTGGAAACAAACAGCTTCTCAGCCTGTGCTCCGTGTCCTGAGAGCTAACTGGGTGCCCTCTTCCCCTACAGGTCTTTCACCTCCGCCTTCCTCTTCTCCATCGAAGTCCAGGTGACCATCGGCTTTGGGGCAGGATGATGACTGAGGAGTGTCCCCTGGCCATCACAGTGCTGATCCTGCAGAACATTGTGGGGCTGATCATCAACGCTGTCATGCTGGGCTGCATCTTCATGAAGACGGCGCAGGCTCACCGGCGGGCCGAGACGCTCATCTTCAGCCGGCAGGCCGTCATCGCCGTGCGCAACGGCAAGCTCTGCTTCATGTTCCGGGTGGGCGACCTGAGGAAGAGCATGATCATCAGCGCCTCGGTGAGAATCCAGGTGGTGAGGAAGACCACGACCCCTGAAGGAGAAGTCATACCCATTCACCAAGTGGATATCCCCGTGGACAACCCCATTGAAAGCAACAACATTTTCCTGGTGGCTCCCTTGATCATTTGTCACGTCATAGACAAGCGGAGTCCTCTTTATGACATCTCTGCTTCTGACCTGGCGCTCCAGGACCTGGAGCTCATCGTGATACTGGAAGGGGTCGTGGAAACCACTGGCATCACGACACAGGCGAGAACCTCCTACGTGGCAGAGGAGATCCTGTGGGGTCACCGCTTCGTGCCCATCGTCACCGAGGAGGAGGGCGTCTACGCCGTCGACTACTCCAAGTTCGGCAACACGGTCAAAGTGGCAGCGCCGCGCTGCAGCGCCCGGGAGCTCGATGAGAAGCCCTCCATCCTCATCCAGACCCTGCAGAAGAGCGAGCTGTCCCACCAGAACTCCCTGAGGAAGCGCAACTCCATGAGGAGAAACAACTCCATTCGCAGGAGCAACTCCATGCGGAGAACCAACTCGTCGCTCATCGTGCCCAAAGTGCAGTTTATCACGCCCGAGGGCAGCCAGAGTGCCTCAGAAACGTGATGCACAGCTTTGTGCCAGGGCACTGGGCTTCACAGGCAGGAGGCACCTGTGGTGTTTTGCTTCAATTTCCTTTTACTTCAGAAAACAAGAACATGATGCGGGAGAGAACCGTGCAAGAACTATTTATTCCATTACTTACTGAAAGCACCACCTAATGGCATTAGAAAACACCTTAGCACTTAGTGTATGAATTAATAAAAAATGGCACGTACACTAAAGAAAACACACTTCACTTGTGTAATATAATGTGTATTTATATTTGTTTCAATGGCACGCTGATTTTTTTTAATTGTATTTTTCCTATCAAGGGTCTCTTTCCTATCTCCTGCTGGCTGTCACAAAATGTGGGGCTTTCCTATGCAAGTGAGTGCTTCACAAAGCTTCTGTATTCAACAGCTCCTAAGGATTTTGTGCATGACATGTGGATATTGATCTTTTTGTGTGAATTCCTTGTTCTCTTAAAGGGAGTAAATTCCTCAAGGATTTCACTGGAGAAGAGCCACTGTTTTACCTTCTGTTTCCCCAAGGCTTTTTCTTTTTTGTTGGTTTGTGGCAAGGGCATTTTGAGAGCAAATTCAGGTCAGGTGGAGTGACCTGTCCATCCCACAGGAAAGCTGGTGTCACTCCAGGCAGGAAAACCAGCAAAACAACGGAGTGCTGCTCTTCTTCTCAGGGTGAGATACTTGGCTGCAGGACAACACACATCTTAGATTAGCTGTAGCCCAAGCCAAGAAATCCCAGCCCTCCTGGCTGCCACCTGGGCATCTGTTTCACTGAAATTCTTCAAGCTGGAAAAAGCAGATGCCTCTTTAACATTATCTTCATGATGGAAGACCAAATCCTGTTTTGCTTTCTCTGATAGATTCATGCATGGAAGGAAACACGTGTACTTGCTTCACTTTTCCTAGGATTAAGGCTGCTTCCTCTAGAAGAAGGTTATTTTTTGCCAGTGGGAACTCATGAATGGGAATGAGAGGGAAGCCTGCCAATAATATTAGAGATAGTATTTTCAAAAATATTTGAATGCTTTTCAGGGGGATTTGGGTGCTGCTGCTGAATTCCTGTTTTTTATCAGTGCCTCACCTGCTTTTATATAATCTGACATTGAGAATTGGTGGGAAGAAACTTTCCTCTTCAAATTAAAATGGGCATTTGTTACCTGGAGCCTCCCCAAAAATGTCATCACAAGTTTTTCTACAGGAATACATAAAAGTAGGACAACTAATTCTGTCACATTTGGTAGCCTAAATTGATACATGATTGTTTGCTCTGTGAATAAGCATAACTATGGACAAGTTCCTGTTCAAATCTCTTGCAGATATTGTCTTATGTCTGTGGCTCAAGCAAAGTACTATCCTTGTTGTGACCCTCCAACCACTCAAACATTATAATGTTTGCTTTTTCCTGTAAGATGAAGCAGTCAAAAGCAATGCTGGGTTCTCATTCTCTTTGGAAGCAGCTCATCAGCAGTTGTTGGATGGTTTCAGGCTTCAGGAGGTGCTGGGTGCTGGCACAGAGGGGCACTGCTCCCTGCTTTTGGAACAGGTGCTCTCCAGAACAAAAACTCTGACAAAACACTTCATCTGAAGCAGCAGAGCAAACTGACGTTTCTGCTGAAAGCATCCATTCCCAGCATTCATCCCATTCCTGTTCTGGAAGGGTGGATGGTGAACATCTGGAGAAATGAATCTGTCTGTTGTGTGTCCAAACAAAGATCAGCTACAGCTTCCAAGAAGAGTCAGAGTGAAGCACATACAATTTGTCTCTGTCCTCCATTTCCAAGACTGTGAATTTCTCTGAGGCTGTCTGTTGGATAAATGGTTAAGTGAGATGCTGTGCAAAAGCAGGTTTTATACAAAATAATAATAATAAAAAAAAAAGTTACAATAATGTCTCAGTTTGAAAGATGGGCAAAAATATGACCCCCTTCCTTCTGAATTATTACATCTTTGAAATTATTACAACTTTGACATTAAATGCTTTGGTCAGATGCTGTGCAAAATCAGGTTTTATACAAAATAATAATTAAAAAAAAAAAAAGTTACGATGTCTCGGTTTGAAAGATGGGTGTCGGCCAAGGAAGGGGAGCAAACATATGACCCCTTTCCATCTGAATTATTAGAACTGTGAAACTGAGGGGCTTTCAGGAGAAGATAAAGGAGCAGTGTTGTCCCTGAAAATCAGCCTTCTGATTTGTTTTGGTATAATGGAGTCAGTTCTCATGAATTGTAAGATAAACAAGGATCATGTTTGCATTCCTTTGTAAAAGATCTCACCTGATGGACTTCTCAAGGGACCAGTGGAGATGGAGAGGTGGGAACTGCTCTGTCCAATCTCTGCTCACTGTCCAGAAACTGAGAGATACGAGGGCAACAATAAACTAGATCTTCTTCCTTTCTTCTTCTCTACCTGAACCCCTGTGTGTGTTGCTGTGTGTTGCTGTGTGTTTCTATCTGCATCACAGTAACACATTCACTTTTCCAGGAACTGCATAGTCACTCCTTGGGTTTGGTCTTCATGCATGGACTTATGCATATTCATTTTTCCAGGAACTGCTCTGTATGGTCACTCCTTGGGTCCCTCAAGAGTAATCCCACTTTTATTGGGTTATCATCTTTTTGATTTGGGCTTTGCTCCTTTCTTCCACAGGCAGTGAATGCTGAGAGTCACTTGGGTCTCTTGGAAGTTATCTTATCTACTCAGGCAGCTGCAACACACTGCACCTAAATTCTAACCACAGCAAAGAAAAACCTTATATATCTATTCAGACAGTAAAATTCTACTAGAGAGAGAAAAAAATAAACCATCATGCTTATAACATTAATTCTAATATTTGTGAAAAGCCAATACTAAACTATGCATTTATAACACGATGGAAGCAGAAAAACTCCCTTTGGTAGCAGATGCTCTGGGCAGTGACCACAGCCAGCTGGGCCTCCTCCACACTACAATGTAAGGAAGACAAAAAAAAACATGGATTCAAGGAAAATATTGCCCATACTTTAGCTATTGCTACCAATGATTTTAACATTTAGGTTATTAAAAATTCAGAGAGGCAAACAAAACCACGGTGGATTCTCTCTTCACCTTTAACAAAGGTTTAACCCCTTTTTTTGTACTCTAAAGAAGAGTTGATCCATCTGGAGACATCGCTGCCACCACAAACATGCTGTAATTATCTGGAGGATAAGTGTTAATCTCTACACACTTTTCTGGGCCCAGTGCAGGAGTAGCTGTGCACGATGTCATGGCCTGTATTGCCCAATATGTCAGATGGGATGATCTAATGGTCCCTGCTGCACTCCAAATTTATGGATAGGGAGAGTTTAATGAGTTTTGGTCGAGAGAAAGCTTTCCTCTGAGTCTTAAATTAATCTCCCACAGAGGAAACAAACAAACATGAGGGAACAGAAACCCCAGCAGAGTCAGGCATCCCCAAATGGCTGATTTATTTTGACAAATGCATTTCAGTGCTAATTATGGATTCTTCAAACAGCATTGACGAATGTCCCTGGGGACAAATTGTAAAAATTAGGGTATCTCATTGTTACAGGAGTTTACTTGGATTCCTGCTGTTGTTAAATTTTGGCTTAGTAGCAAGGATGAGAAAGCCAGCTTCTGTGTGGGCCAAAGTGGAATGGTATTTCTTGTTTTTATGGTCTGAGGTCTACTACAAAGACCATAAAACTGAGGAATGGCACTGGAGTGACTGCAAAGGGCTATTGTGGTTTGGGGCTCAGCATCTTCCTCATCCAGGGAACATCACTGCTTTCCTCAAGTGCTTTTTTTTTCCTTTTGTAACCACAATAGCCATGAAAATTGGTTGCATCCTCCCATGGCCCAGCCTCGTTATCCTGCAGGGTGTATTTTTTGATGTTATGTCTTTCATTCTGGGTGATCTGGGTTGGTCTGTCAGAAAGGGGCTGCTTCTGCTGACTGTCACAGTTCTCAAATTCAGTCAAGGGCAGGACATGAAGCAAAACTGAAGGATTGTGACACACACTGAAAGAAAATCTGCTGTGTTTGAGTGAGAGCAAGTGTCAATTGTTTGCCCCTTGGGTGGTCAGCTTTTCATCTCACAGCCTTTCAAAAATATATCAAGCACTAATAAATGTTGTCTGCTCAGCCTTAGCTGGTGTTTTAAATCATATTATAAACAGATACTATTCTTGGCTGATCAGATTAAATTGTTTGGGATGTGCTATTTTTTCCATATACAAAATCTCACTGCATTCTTTAAATATTTTGTGTTAAATTAAGAGAGCAATAAAATTTCTGGACTGAAGCTCTCCTTTATAGTCAGCGCCTTTATACAGTCAACATCCACATGAAAAATAGAATACAAGACTGAATGTGCTCCATGAAATATTAAATTTAACCTAATTTTAAAGTTGTGAATATCCTTCAGTTTATATTAGCAGTAAGTATGGTGTTATCAGTCATGGGTGTTTTCCTTAAGGGACAATAATCTGTTCAAATATCAATTCAATGCTCTGGTTAAAGATAAAAAGCAGCAGGCAATTAGTCCTAATTCAGCCATATCAATTACTAGAGGAAAGGCACAAAACCAGAGAAATAAGGAGTTCAGAAGACTGAAATAAAGATTTCTTGACCATGTACAGACTAGTAGATGGAGCAGTCTTCAAAAGAGAGGTGCCAGAGACTTTACAGGTAGAGATGTTTAATCTGAAATCATGCACAAGCACAATAATTTACATTGTAACATGTAATCCATCATCTTTATCATTTCAGATGTCAGCATTTGAGCCCTCACTCACTGAGAGGCTCTTAGTGGTGTCCACAAAGCAGAAATATCATTTTAAGAAGTTAGCCACACCTTGCACAGTGTTTGCAATCCACTGCAGATCACTCAGGCAGCGAGTGGGGATAACTCCTTGTGTCTTTCCAAAACCATGCATATGACTATGCCAACACATTCTTTCCTATTCCACTTCAAGCACAGAACTATTAATTCAACAGTAAAATCCTTCTCCTTGGGCACTTTATCAAATCAAAGGAGAAAAGCTTGTTTAACTTGATATCTAAATATATATCTGTATGTACACACACATTCATATATATAAAGGAGCGTTTACACTGCCAGATTTGACAGTAGGGATTCTCCAAGTTATTTTTACTTTGGTTTTCCAGCCAAAAGATTCCATTTATATATATATATATAAAATGAATCCTCATTCTTGGAGACTTCATCATGCTTTAGAGAGAAAAGACCTTCACTAAGATGGACTTGTCTCCCACCCTGGGCCTCAGCTAACTACCCTGCCCTCTGAGCAAAGCTCCCAGCTCCATCTCTTCTGGCAGACATTAAGGAAGGTCGGACACAGCAGAAAATGCATTTTTTTTGTTTGGGAGAGCAGGCTCTGAAGTGGGAATTTTCATCCTTATTAGGTCAACCTAGCAGTGATTAATGTGACGTGATGTCACAGGAGGAGCGCCGGTTTTGAGACCGGTTTTTGTTTGTAACTCTTTGCAATGTGTTGGTTTAGATTTCTGTCAAGCGTCTCAGTGAGTTTCTTATGGTCACTTTCCTCTTGGAAATGTTCAGCTTGAGTTACATTTGCATGCAGTGGTGGAGAAAGGCTGGGAATTCCTACCCCCATCAGGAATTTCATACGGGTACCTTGGGAATGTCATTTGGGATATGACACTAGAGAAATAAACTGCAGAGGAAAAATGTGTGCATGTACAAATGTGTGGGTGCAAATACACATCCCAAGTTTGTTGATGTTTTGTTCCTGTTGTGAAAAGGGGAGGGCTTTTCTTAGTAGCAACAGATTCCACATCTCTCTTTGAAAAACCTGCCCATTATAATTTGGTGCCTGAAATCATCAAGAGGCCGTGGCATTTCAGCACGGTGAAATTGCCACAAATACAGACCTGTTACTGTGACACAGATAGAAACACACAGCAACACACACAATAGGTGTTCAGGCAGAGAGGAAGAAAGGAAGAAGATTCTAGTTTATTGTTGAGCTCGTATCTCTCAGTTTCTGGACAGTGATCAGAGATTGGACAGAGCAGTTCCCACCTCTCCATCTCCACTGGTCCCTTGAGAAGTCCATCAGGTGAGATCTTTTACAAAGGAATGCAAACATGATCCTTGTTTATCTTACAGTCCATGAGCACTGACTCCACTATCCTAAAACAAATCAGAAGGCTGATTTTCAGGGGCAACACAGACCCACCAGCACCATGCACACAGAAGAGGGCAAAAAAGCCTTTCAAGGGCTGAAATGTTCATTCCCAGACATAGAGAGCTTGCCAAATGGTTTCACTCCGAGATGTGAGCTTTCAAAGGGTAGCACTTACTCCCGGTGCCCATTCGTGCCCCTGGGGAGCTCCCCAGCCATGAGAGCAGGACATGGGATTTGGTCCTGGATATCGGCAGCGAGCTCAGAGCTACGTGCAGCCCCTCGGGGCAGGCAGGACTCGCTCGCAGCGGGGTCACAGCCGTGGCCATGCGAACGCTCTCCCCAGCACATGTGCCTGATGTGCCCCCAGGGAAGGCTCCTCGGAGCTGCCAGAGCGCAGCTCAAGGGGCTGTCAGAGGCAAAACCACATTCCTGCTTTCATTCCTTTTGCTCTTCCTCCTGCTCAGCAACCGGTTGTGGCCTGCGAGGGTCGTGCACGAACTCTGAGCGTTGACAACGTGGATTCTCCGTGGTGGTAAACAGGAGAGTGAACGCTGAGACAACTGGGCTGGGCCACTCCAGTGAACCAGCTCGACAAAGGGCTGCTGGGCAAAAGGGAGAATAAAACCCAGGAATGGTAGGACAAGCCATCTCCAGCACACATGGAGCATTGCAATGAGATGATGACCAGGCAGGCTGGAAAACAGGACTGTCAGAGACAGCAGACTTGAAGGAATTTATCATCCAAGGGAGAAGAGAGCTCCTCTAGGGAACCAGGCTAATGTGGGAATGCTCTGAAGAAGTCAAGGGATGGACTGTTTTTAAGGAAAGCAGAAATGAATGTCAGCTGGTCACGGTTTTAAAAACATTTCTTAAGAGAAGGACTATTCTTTCTGGTGAAGTAAATGTGGTTTTGGTTTATTTTGGATCAAGGGCTGCTGAAGGGGAGATCTGCAAGTGCTGGATTCCAGTTGTTTTGGGAATCACTTGCTAAGACATAGGTACCTAATAAATTGTGAATTGTAGAGTACTGTCTGCTAATATGAATAAATATAACAAAATTAAAACACTGGGATGCTGTTACCCACTGAGATAAAAAGTGTTCAAGGCCAGGCTGGATGGGAATCTCAGCAAGCTGGTCTAGTGGAATGTGTCCCTGACCATGGCAGGGGGATGGAACTGGATGAGCTTTGAGGTCCCTTCTAACCCAAAGCATTCTGTGATGCTGTAAAACACCTGAACCCCTCTGAAATCCTAAACAGTTCAGCAATCCCTGTACACTTGCTTGAAGCCCCCTCCAAATTAGGAGAATTCTTAAGGATCCTACAGCTAAATATCTGCTTAAAGAGTTCAGGCAGGAAGAGCATTCACAGGGGAAAGTGGCAGGCTCTCCAGAGCATCTGCCCAGCAGGGGAGTTATCCTAACCCTGAAGACATTTCACTGTAACCTCTGATGGAAAAGGAAGCAGCAGTAAGGTTCCAGCTGCCCTTTCCATATGGAAAGCATCTTGTTCCATAGGTTTTCTAGTCAAAAAAAAGGAGAGGGAGATTATGGAGCAACAGAACTTCACTTAATAATGAAAAAGATACTTCAGCAATCCAGTAAGAAAACAAGATTTCGTGTTCCCAAATATAATATCTCACGGTTCAGTACTGGTTTTGAAAGAATTGTCTCCTTTTGGAGACAGACCTCCAGACACTGCAGGGTAGACAATGCTGTTTGAAATGCCAGATGTGAACACTGTACAATGAAAATAAATTGAAGTAGACTGTTTGGATCTGCCAGTGAACCTGCAAAGTGCCTCCCAAATGCTGTGAATGTGAGCAGCTCCTATCTGAAAACACTATCAGGTGCAAAGAAAAGGTTCAGGTTAGCTAAAATTTGTCATTTGTTCTGACATAATCTCAGCATAATCTGAATAGGGTGTTTTGTAGAGAATTTCAAGTTTTCCACATGCAACCTCATCATATTCTACAACTTTTATTCACACTAACTCTACTGCATTTCCAGAAGATAGAACAAATATTCTGTTTTAATTTTATAAACAGGGTCTCTTTCTGGCTCAAAACCAGAAGAAGTACACCCTAGTTTGTGCACTCAAGTGTGTTGTTCCCCAGACTTGCTGTGGGAAAATGTATGAGAGCAGGGGTGGGCAATGGGCCACCACTGAACAGGGATTTCCTGAGTTTTCCTTGGCCTACCTGCCACCAAAACATGGCCAAAATAATGCAGCCCAGCTCAGTGTGGCTCAGAAAACCTCGGGGAAGTCAACCCCCTGCTCTGCCACAAACCAGTTTAGCCATAAGCCTTCCAATTACATAATCACATGTACTACTTGTAGCCAGGGGAAGAAAAACGACTTATCTCATTTGAGCAAAGGTCCAGTAGTCACTTGAGAAACAAAATGTCAAGCGAGAAGATTCTCCAGGGTACTGAGCATTCCCAGAGGAAGCGAGGGACACGTTTCTTCTCAGGAGATTTTCCCACCGTTGGAAAGCCAGGCAGTCACGCAGTTTGCATAACAACAACAAAAAAAAGAACAGATCCCAGCAGTAACAGATCAATTGGGCTGGGCTGGCGTGTGATTGTTTTGGTTTGGGTTTTTTCCTACTTTGTAAACCTGAAATGAACTATCCACACACATTTTACATCGTTTTCCCGGTGGCATGGCTTTCCCTTTGCCAGGAGTGCAAATACAAAATCTCACTGGTATCGAAACCAGAGCACAGTGCACACATCCCCTTCTGACACACACTGCTGTGCCATAGG
The DNA here is from genome assembly GCA_032173965.1 of Sitta carolinensis. Taxonomy (NCBI): domain Eukaryota; kingdom Metazoa; phylum Chordata; class Aves; order Passeriformes; family Sittidae; genus Sitta; species Sitta carolinensis. Next base: position 11,426,704 of record JAVUNC010000030.1, read on the forward strand.
AGAGGAGTTGGAAAACATGATAAGGATGTCATAATTTACAAGGATTGGTTTTCTGCTGAATTCTCCCATGGAACATGTCTCAGAATACAGGAAAGGGAGGCTCTGCCTAGTCCCTCATGCATCAGTCAAAATTGGATTTCTCACAAAAATGGAGAAACACCTAAATACCCAAAATACATGTCCTATATTGATATAACCTTTCTTTTATAGGTTTAGCACCTATAAGTGCTAAACCCCAGCATGCTAAGGGAGGAGGATGATACTTTGATTATTTTTCTGCATAGTAAAATGAAGTTCTTGAAAATTACCTTTCTTTCCTCATTACCTTGTTGATAGACTACAGGGTAGGATGAAATTACAGCCATAGGAATGTATTCTCATTATTGATCAAGCCTGGAGGCTGTTTGTCAGACTGGCTTTACCAGGAGCCAAAGCCTAGAAATCCCCAGGCATTCACTCCCTTCCACACAGTACAACGTTTTGGGAGAGTGGAAAAATCAGAATAAACATTCTTTACTCTCTGTGTGTCTCTCCACATAAACATGTGTGTACATAGCTCAAGGAACAACTTCAGAAGAGGAGATTAACAGATATCCTACATAAGTCTTGTGTGTTGTTCTTCTGATGTGTCCAAAGGATTTCTTCTGAAAGCCTTTAAAAGATGGATCCTGACCTCTTCTGCACTGCTGCCTGGTTGGAAGAGGATGCAGAGCAGATCAAGAAATAGGAAATACATATTCTCTCTGTTGGGATGATACTGAACCCTGGGCACAGCATCATCCTCCAATGATAGGCAGCTGTTGGATCACACATCATGCAGAGGGGAAGCCACATGGCAGCAGATTTCTTGGTGCACTCATCAGTAAAGAAGGGCCAGTCATTCACCACATATTTTGGCAATCAAAGCTCTGCATTTCCCAGCAAACGTATTTTTCCATTATTTAACCATGTCCTATGTCAGTGGCCATTTCTCTTAGTGACAGATGTGTGACAGAACTCCAGTGGAACTTGCTTGCCTTCCTTGTGTTTTTGTCCCTCTTTTGGCTGAGGCAGACAGAGCTGGTCAGGGACAAATAGAGGGATTCAATAATGCAACCATAATTTCATTTGATGAAGAGAAAAATGAAGGGTGGGTGGGTGAACAGAGTTCCCTGACTATTATTAAAGGGTAGTTGGGAGCATTGCATTCTTCAGTATCACTGGCCTGTCACCTTGGGAGTTCATTTCCACATAAATCAGATGTTAACCAGACAGGGGAAAATTGTTCTCACTGTTACAAAGGAGGCAGCTGGCCAGCTCAAAAGGACAAAATCTCTATTCCTCTGGGACGTATGGACATGGTCATTACAAGACAATATTTATTTATAAACACAGTTGGCCCCATCAATTGGGCTTGAATATATAGAGGAATGGAGCTTATTAGTAAGATAAAGCTTTCCCATGACCTATAGAGGACACTGCATAGGGACCACAGATGTTCTGTATTAAAAAAGCTGGAAAATTTATGTCAATGGCCATGAAAAGCTCAGTTGGAAAATAAGTAAATAAATAAATAAGGAGGTCACCAGCAAAGACAAGGTTAAGAACACTGGAAAATGAATCTTCCAGGATACTTAACCTTTATTTATTTAATTAGGCAGAACAGATCCTGACCTCAGCTGTGTGTGTCTCTCCTGAGCAGCTCTGCTGAAGTCACCCGAATTATTCCGGATTTGCACCACCAGAGCAGAGCAGATGGCTGGTCTGTCACACAGGCACACAACCCCATGGCACTGGGATTCACACAATTAGTGCCAGGAAAGGCTCAGGGAAGAACTGTGCTTTGGAAGCACATGCCACTTTCTGATGCAGCTTTGGGAAAATCTCTGTCCCTGTCAGATGAACTCCTAAGGGCCCAGCTTCAGCTGTAGAACCTAAATCATGGAACTACTTAGCATGGAATCTACAGCCTATTTTGAGATGGAAAGCCAGAGAAACGACAAAGAAGCATCACAAGATCTGAAGGTGACCTGCTCCTGGTCACCTTCTCGTCCTTTATATTTTTGGAAAGAATTTTCAGGATTAGTTGCTCCATCACCTTCTCAAGGATTAAGGTGAGGCTGGTTGCCTGTAGTTCCCCAGAAGGGCCTTCTTGCCCTTCCTGAAGATAAAGGTGACTTTTGCTTTTCAAAAATAATTGAGAGTGGCCTCACAATGACAGTGGTCAACCCTTGTGGGAGCAACCCATCAGGACCTAAAGGCTTGTAAATGTCCAGTTTGCCTGTTTTGACATTAACTCATTTGTTTTAATCAGTTTTTGGACTAATTTCTCTACTTCTAGAAACAGTGGTGCTGAATTTATCATCTCACAGTCTTCATGTTTTTAAGTTCATGCACCATCCCATTAACAGAGTCAGAAGTTAGAGACTTCTCCCACACTGCAATCTTTACTCTCATCCCTCAAGGTAATCTAGTTTATAAAACATAAAGAAGAGGAGATTAAATAATTTTAATGTTGTTCTGTGTAATGAGAGCCCAGAGCCATGTTTGTGCACGTTATTTACTCTGGCTCCCCTTGAAACAAGCAGCAGTATTTCCAAACCAGTGCTGTGTTTTGGGGCTAACCTCTCCAGTTCTCACAGAGGCTGTCCTGGGTGGAATTAGAAACACTGATTCATCCCAATTATCTGTGCTCAGAGCTGTTCCCCATCTTCCCATGCAAGATTCTGAGTAACCCACCAAGGGAAAAATACCATCACAATGCAACCTTTCTTCCCAAATCCTCTGCTGTCCCTGGATACCACAGGAGCCCATTTCAACCACAGTAAGGACAAAGATATTTATTTTGATTTATGATTTCCTATCTGCTCTGCCTTAGCCACAAGGAACTGATCTGCAAGCAGCCGCATCATCTCTGCGTATCTCTGCTCCCCAGCCAGCCAGTGACCTATTGCAGAAGTCAAGCTGAGATCAGATGTTACTCTCTGGCTCATGGGTGAAAAAAAGCCCAACTTGGAATCACAAGAGGAACTGAAGGGAAGAGATGTCCATCCTGCACACTGCTGTGTTCACAGTGAGTACGGTTGGTTCCTTTCCCACACATCTTGGCTGTTTATTTGGTTTTTTGATTGAGCTAACATGCATTTCAACAGCTGCATCCCTGAGAGTTTTGAAACTTATCTAGGAGTAGGCTAACCCATCAGCAGGAAAATAGGACTGGGGGAAAGAAAAATCGTAAGTCATGACAGAAGCTTGTAAGTCATGCTGAAGCTTGTTTTTCTCGTAGTGTGGTGAGGTAAATTCATGTGCAAAATTTCACAAAGCACACAGTGACAACACCAAGTGTGTCTACCCAGAAAAGCTGTGGATTTTCATCCCTGGGAGTGCTCAAGGCCAGGCTGGATGGAGTTCTGAGCAACTTGGGACAATGGAAGGTGTCCCTTCCCATGTCAGGGGGGTTGGAATAAGATGATTTGTAAAATCCCTTCCGATCCAAATCAATCTGTGAGCCCATGATTCTGTGAAGTGTTAATCTGATTTAAAAAAACCTGCCTCTAGAAGAAAAAGGAGAAAGCAAAGGAGACAGGAGGAGAATGAGGAGAAGAAAAAAGAAAGTTAAAAAGCAAAAGGAAATGGGAAAGGGAAGCAGAAGGGGCAAGGGAAGAGGAAGGGCAAGAAAACAGAGATAAAGGCCCCAGTCATCCTTGTTTCAGCAAATTAAAGCTGGAGCCATTGACCATAAACAGCCAGTTATAATTTTGGGTCCGAGTCCCAAAGCTCATACTCATATCAGCTCATGGTCAGACTGAGGCTTTTAAATCAAGGTACAGAAATTCCACAACAATAGATCCTCCCTGTATTTAAGAGTATTTAGAGCTGAACCACATAACCTCAGCTTCTTGCCACATCTCCCTTTCTGTTGCACTGCTAAAGCTTCAAGGGGTTTTTTGATCTGTGAATGAAAATTATCGTCTGCACTTGAAAGCCACTGCCATCAAAACATCAATTACATAAGCATTCTGTTTCTTTTCATTGTCCTTATAGAAATAATGCAGAACTTTGCCTTCATAGGGATAGATGAATTGCATCATGTCTAAAGTCTGTTTTTTGGATGGTTTGTCTTGCTAACCAGATCTGATGGTCATTTTTCCTAGATGGAAATCAGTCAGCTTTAGAAAAAAAATAGGTAGAAAAGGGGAAAATATGGCTGAGAATTAAGCAGCCTCATAGTACCTGCCCTAGAACTAACCAGTCCAAATCTATGTTATTTTTATTGCTATTCACATCCCTGGTACTGGAGGTGTGAAGTCAGTTGGTAATAGAGGCTCAGTCTGGTTTCAAAAGAAATAAAAGGAGCAGATTTCTCACATGCTACCCAAGAAATAGGCAACAGTGTGTGAAAAAAATCACAGAATCATTTAGGCTGGAAAGGACCTCCAAGATCATGGAGTCCAACCTTTGACCACCTTGTCCCCAGCCCAGAGCACTGAATGCCACATCCAGTCATTTCTTGAACATTTCCAGGGATGGAGACTCCACCACCTCCCTGGGCAGCCCCTTCCAATGCTTGACAAAGGAAAGAAAAGCTCTGCCTTGATGTCAAACACTCCACTAGCACAATCACTTGGCCAAAGATTGTTCAAAGAGCAGCGGAGACAGGGAAAATAGAAAACAAAATATGGCTTTACATCTTTTCAGGACAGAGGCAAAATTGTTTCCAAACAACCAAGAGCTAACTTTGCTGAGTGTGGATTCAAATCTGGAGGGGGTTGTCCCCACAGCCTCTTATCTCCCACAGATTTGCAGCATCCTTGCTGGTTGTTGAACCTGCAAAGTCTCTCTCAGCTTGTCGAGCTGCTGTTGTTGAGCAAAACCCTAATTTACCTGCCAAGTGCAATGACAAATGATAAAGCTTCAGTGTACTCTGGCTTATTTGTTACTAGCCGCGGTGTAAATGTTCCAGGAAAACAGTGTTTAATATCCCCATCAGCCAACCCAGCGGCTCTTTCACTGCTGTTTCCAGGAAGGGCTGTGTCCCTCAGTGAGTTTGCATTGACGTTGTTGGGAGAGCGTTTGTGGCAGATATTTACACTAGGCTGAGTGGCTGTGGCACCCTGTGATGCTCTTGACACAGGCTGGGCTGCCAGAGTATTAAAGAGCACTGCCCACAGCACCTTATCAGTTCCTAGTGCTGCCCGAGTGGCCTGATTCCTTTTCCATGGCCGGGAAAGCTGCCTAACCCTCCCTGAACCACTGATCTTGGAACCAAGAGAGATTTCTGTAAAAACAGACCACAAAGAATGCATTGGAGACAAGAGGCTTTGCGTCTTTTACAGCTTCTTGACCTCTTCTGGCTGGATATTTTACTAATGGGGAGGATTAAAGGGAATATCCTGGAGCCCCAGCGCAGTGCCCGATGTGCACAGCTGCTCTCAGTCGTGTTCCTGAGCAGTGGGGGCTGCTCAAGCTGTGCTGTGAAGCACAAAAAAGGGGCCTGACTCATTGCTCTTTCAACTCAGTTTCTGCCCAGTAGCTCAGATTTTCTGGGTCTCAAACTCAGCCCTGATTTATGCTCGTTTTTTTGGAAGCTCTGGAAGCAGGCTGGTGAAAAAAGGGAGGAGAAGGGGCACAAAGGGAACGAGAAGAGAGGTGTTTTCCGAGTGTGTAACTTCTCCCCAGGTGGGGATTAGTTGTGGTGGCAGCCACCTGGCTCCAATAAATCACAGCATTGCCTAAGCCTTGCACACAGAGTGGTGGAAGACTCATGATAATAAAACATCTGAATGCTAATGTAACACACCCTGCAATCCCAAAAATACAAAATGCACGGAACGGTTTGCGTCAAACTAGGAATAAAAAGACTTCTAGTTTTCACAACTGCATGTGTTATATAAGGTTATTTTTTTTGTCAGATATTTTGTATGATAGCATAAAATAGAATTTTATATTTTATATATAGTAGCTTTTATGTTCTGGGAAAAATGCACTCACTTTACCAACTGAGTCTCGGAAGGGTTCATAAATTTTCAAACTGAAGTAGTAGATGTGGTAGAAGATGGTTCTTTAATCAAGGTGAGTGCAATAATACAGTAAGCCTTCATCTCAGATTGCAACTAATCAGATATGAGTGTCACTTCCTTCACATTCTTACACTTTTAGCTACAACATCACATTTACTGTTGAGTGGAATGAACGCATGAAGTAGTTACACCAGGTGAAATGCTCCTGCCAGCAAATATGTGTGCTCATTTAGACATAGACAGAATTCAAATTTTACATTCCAGTAGGACTTTTGTGGGGGTAAACCTTGGTTGGTAATGTGTGCTGCCTGTGCAAGGACTTGGCTGCAAAGGTGAAGAAAGTATATATGCAGAACAATGTTTGGACATTGGTGCAGTGGACACAGATTCAGTTATTTGGTTTGGTGAGTTTTCTGTTTGAAATGACTGTTTGGGGTATGCAAGAACAGGGAAGTGGTCAAAATATATTTAAACATTCATTAGCTTAAATTTTATTCCACTGGAACCAAACCAATGCTGCAGACAAAGAAATACTCAAGCAATATTAAGAAAGATCTTTACCTCGTTGTATCTCTCTTTTTAAAAAAAAAAATAATTTAATTTTAAAAATAAATACAGGAATTTGTTTGGGCCTTCAGGTTTTAAACCTTATACCAACCCAAGCTGCTGCAGCATCAGCCTTGCAAGGTGATACAGCTAAAGTGGGAAATGACCCACGAATCTAAAAACCAGTCCAGCCTTTAAATAGAGAAGAAAAACAAAGAAAATCTGCAGCAAGCAAGGAAAACAACCCCTTTTATTTGCAGCCACCTGCTCTGAAATTAGAGCTACATTTACAGGGGTTGTAATTACATCTACCCTTTGTGGCTGTTTCAGGGGCTCTTCCCCACTGCTGGGCAATGAAACTGTGATTCATTGTCACATCTGAGGCCAAATGGGGAGCACATAAAATTGTCAATCCTTTCCTCAAACCACAAGAGAAAAAAAAAAAAAAAGGAAAAAAAAAAGAAAAAAAAAGAAAAAAAAAAAAAAAAAAAAAAAAAAGAAAGAAAAAAAACCCCCGACTTCCCCCTCCAAAAAAACCCCAAACAAACCACCAACCAACCAAGAAACTGTGTTGTTACCACCATCTACTGGTGCCTTTAGGCGGCTTTCAGGGAGCACTTTGGGACATGCCAGGATCAAATCCAACTCCCTGTGCAGGACCCCCCAAAAATCCCAGCACGTGAGAATTGCCCGATGTTCTCTTTCCCGAGAAAATCCCAACCCAGCCTCAAAGCCCTGGGCGTTAACAGCTGTAAAATGCGAACTAAATTATACTGAGTGAGGATAGAAATAGTTTTAAAAACATGACCCCTCGTAGCTCCATGAACCTTTTCCTCATCTTTCTAGATACTTTTGGTCTGGGGATCTCTCTAAATATTAAAAGGAGTCAAAACAAAGTATCCTGGGAGTTACTGGTACGTTGCTTGTTCATTTTAAAATAGATTTGGGCTGCACAAATAGAGTATAGCAAAGGTGGGTTGGGTGCTCGTTTTTCTTATTTTTTATAAAGCAATAAAGTAAAAAGGCACTTTAAATTATTTTTTAAATAATGTGCCTACAGGTGTCTCATATCTTGTTTAATTATTCAGTAAAAATTATTATTATTATCATCCAGTAGATAATTAAACAAGGTATGAGACACCTGTTGGAACATTCACAACTTCCAGAGGGGCTTTAAATGTGAAAATTTATATATCTGTGCTTTGGAATAGGTGAGACTCATTAACTGAGGCACATTACAGATCCACATTTTCACTACAAATTCTCTTAATTCTTCTTCTGAATCTTTAACCAGAAACCTGACAGAGAGTTTTGCTACCTGCATTTCCTGCTACCTCCGTTTATTTCCTTCCACCTATTTATTTGCAAACACAACGAGGAGACAAATATTTGTTAAAACTGGATTGGATCTAAGGATCCACTCTGCTGGTATCAGCTCAGGTAAATTTTGCTTGTGCCAGTTTTTCCAGTGCAACCTTGGGACAGAATTTCATAAAACATGGATTTCCATGTGGTTCCTGACATGAAATTGCACCCTGCTGTGGGCATGGCTCATCTAAAGAGATCTGCAGTCCCTGGATAATAAAATCCAGACGTGCAGGGATGAACACAGTGAACAGGGCAGAAATGCCTGGGTGATGCTGCCAGTGGGATTTCTGCTCGGCTTATTTGGGAAAACTGCCCTAATGTCACACTCTGGGTGTGCATTCAGGGTGGCTGAAGGAGGGGAAGTTCCGAATTTTGCTGTTACCATTAAAACAGAGGCAGAGCTGGAGCCGCTCCCACGTGCCCAGGCTGTGGATTTTAGCTCGGTCAGTAGATGTCAGTGAACACACGGAAAACCACACAGGGACAAATCCTGAAACCAGAGTGCCTGAAAAAAAACCGGCAATGCTCTTTCTTTCTCCTCGGTGTCAATGTGCAGCTGGTGGAAAAGGGGAGGAGTGAATGTATTTTAGAGGGAAAATGTTCCTAAGAAACATCTGAGATTCCTCTGTCTTACATACGATGAAACAGCACAATTGGGTAGTGACAGATTCAGGACTGACATGTCATTTCAGTCTGAATTTTGGAAAGCTTTCACTCATTCTTTGAGGAAAACATGCATTCTCACCTTCCCTTTCCAGACTAGAGCCCCCTACACAGCTACAGAGTTAAAAAGGACAGAATGTTTAAACTGATGAAGATTTTTTTCTGAAGGCAGTCGTTGCCAAACATTTCAGAAGTATAAAAAAAATGGTGACTGATGACACATATCCATCAAGGGAACTGCTCACTAATCTGAGGCAGTTAGAAAATGACTCATTCTTACAAAAAAGAATATCTATTTCTCATATCCCTCTACCTGTTAGAGTAAATGGAGATATTAGTCAGGAATACCAAGACTTTTTCTTTTTTCAGCCTCCTCTTGCATCCTGGCCTTGTTTTTAGATGTTGTGGCCCCAAAAATCAGTGCCCCACAGGCTGACTGAGCACAAGCCCAACAGGAGGCTTTGCTGTGAGTTTTCATTTGTCTCCTTTTTCATCTGTGCACTTAATTTGAGAACACCTTGGAAATGCTTCCTGGAGGACAAAACTGTTAAACTGAGAGAGGAATATAAAGGGATGGGGAATAAGGAATTGCATTTGGAAGTCTCATGCTGCAAGCTCTCTGCAGAGCTGTGCTGTCAGTGTTCAGCCCACTCTCCTGTCTATTTTTAAAACCAGCCTCCCTAAAACCTCCTTTCTAACTATAGCACAGACCAATAAGGTGGAGCACTTATGAGTCAGACCTTTACACCCTTGCCTTTTATTCTAACTAATTGTTTTATAGGAATTTTCCCTTTTTAACAGGATTTCTTCTCATGGCACACACATTTACACAGCAGCAGAACTACAGCCAGATAAATCACCCTGGAGAATGCTCAGGCTTGGTATATGACATAATCATAACAAAGCACTCCAAGACAGTACAAAAAGAAGGGTTTGTTTTTAGGGAAAATAGGGAATAAGGAGTGTTTCCAGTAGGGTTATAGAACAAATGGCATCTCAGCATGGAAGATGCTGTAACTCGGGCTAACACATCCCTCCAGGACTTTTTATTTTCAATCTTGACGACCAACTTCTGATGTTTCAAGTCATTAAGCAGTCCACAGCTCTAGAATTACTGCCATTTTATTAAGACTCTTTTCAGTTGTTGCCCTTAGTTTGATATTTGATAAAATTTATCTGGGCATTTAGCAGTTTTGAGTCCTTTCCCTTGGAGAGGGAGGGAGGGACTCTGAGTCTAGAAACTACCTCTTCAAAATAAAGCTGTGGCTGTCTTGTGCAGTTGGAAAATTTTTTTAAAAAAGAAGGCGGGGGGGGGTGTTCTATAAAAATCCTTGCCTGGATTGGGAATGGCTTCATCTGGAGCAGACTCTGTCAGGTGCACAGCCCTCCCTTACACTGCACCTGCTCCCAGAACAAGCCCAGTTATCACTGCAGAGCCAACCAACTTCAGAGGCTGTGGAAGGGAGGACATCAGCACCATCCACACCTCACTTGTGTCCTCAGTCCACAGACCAAAGTAAATCTGCCTCTGGCTGGCCACACCAGAATCCTGCACGTGGAATCCCAGCTCCTCACTTGGCACTGCCCACATCTGACCCTGCAGCTTTGCCACTCCTCTCAGCCCACATGTGCCTGTGAAACAGGCTCTCCCTCATTCCCCTGGCACGGGTGCTGCTTCCAGGTCAGGGTCTAAAATCACCTGCCCTCGTGGCAGGAGGATTCCTGATGGTGTTAAACAGGATGCACACCCGTGCCTGCTGCGATGCAAACTGGGTTGCTGTGGTGCTGATCCTCCCAATCATCTTTGTACACTTGGCAGCCCTCACCATCCACCTGGAACCGGCACAGCAACATCAAAATCTAACGGAGTAAAGGCAAAGCCTCTAGAGGACAAATAGAAATTACTAATAAGCTTTTCACTGTGCTAGCCAGCCATATAAAAAAAAAAAAAAAAAAAAAAAAAAGTTCAGGCAACTCCAGATGTGCACCCCAGCACTCCCCGGCACATCCCTCTGTCACACCCTGACAAAGAAGATGCCTCAGTGAAATGCAAATGTAGCTGGTTCAAAAAGAAAATGAAATTCTGAGGGTTTGCACAGGAAAAAGCCTGAGGGCGGAGAAAAGCGGCTGAATGCCTTTTATTGAAATGCAAAGAGGAAATTTTCCTTCTCAGGAAGACCAAAAACCCCCCTCGGGTGATAATTTTGTTAAGGTAGCAGGAGAGTAACTGCTAGCAAAACCTCTTCTAGACCGGTCCTGAGAAACCCTGCGAGTTAAATCATCCCCGGGGTTTTCCACTGCATGACACTTTCGACTTTTTTTCATCGCTGCTGTCTTGAAATACACGGGAGGTGAAAAATTTAAATACACAGGAGAAGAAAAAATCAATTAAGTCTTAACGAGAGCAGAAAGGATGCAAACAGAAATCCCTCCAACGTGTCGCGAGCACATTGAATAATAAATCAGCATCCGCCCATGTTCCCTCTTAGCTGGAGTCATTCATCTGCCTGCGCTGGGCTCCTCCTTGCTGGCTGAACCTCTTGCATACAAAACCATCAGACTGCAGAGCTGCTTCTCAGACAAACATTTGGCCATCCTTAGACGCTTTTTAGCTTTGCCAGGCTGCGCTGGAGTGGATTCATCGTACCCGGTACATGACGGAAAAAAAAAATGGGAATGGGTTTGGTAGGCAGAACTAAAGGTTTGGCTTGGACTGAAAAAAAAAAAAAAAAAAAAGAAGGAAAAAAAAAAATAAAAAAAAAGAGAGTCGTGGGGAGCGTTTGCTGGCAGAGGGAGCTGCCAAGAGGAACGTGCTTGGAGGGGACCCTGAATTCAGCAGGGGCCAGTGCCAGGGAGCAATGGGCTGGCGTGTCCCGGGCAGCCGCTCCAATCCGCGATACATCCTCCCCCACCAGCCACACCTCCTGCTCTCAGCATCCAGGTTTTGTTTTATCCCGACCGCGCCGACATTACACATCTGCCTGTCCCTGTCACCAGAGCCCTGCCCCGGCTGAGGAACAAAGGGACAAGCTGTGCCTGCAGCGACTTTTTGCTAATCAGCAGACAAGTAAACTTTTTTCCCTATGATTTTTTGTGCTTCCTAGACACCCAGCTTACACCACATGCTTCTGCCTGTGAATGTGTGCCAGCCCAAACCCTCCCTGATCCATCTCTGCAGTGTCTCTGTTGCTGTCCTGTAATGACAGGAGTGACAAATTCTGCTGTTCTTTCATTCCAGCTTGCTGAGAAATGCTGCAGAAGGAATGGAGTCTGTTTTATGAAATGCCTCTATCACATGGACTCTTTGATGGCTATGAAGAAAGCTACCTCATAATTTTCCACACATGAAGAAAGCATAAAAAATTCCCCTCTCTTCTGGTGCTTTTTCACTGAGTTTGAGAACAGCCAGTGGTTTTGAGAACCCAACTCTTCCCTCATCTGCTACTGTACTGCCCAGCAATTCCTGGTAGTTCTCTAGAGATAACAGAGTGACAGTCACCCACAGGCAGGGCCTCTAAAAATGATAATATTAGGAGCTGTGATATCTTTTAGGAGGCAAGGTAGAAAATAAAACAAGCAGCCTTGGAGAGGGGCATGAAAGTACTGGAGCTTTTTTCCTCCCCAGCTCTAGTCCAGAGTGCTGGAGGAGGAGGTTGATACCCTGCTGTGTTTGCTGGAGGAGACAGGGCTTGGGGTAAATAACTTTGGGCTGGTTCTCTGTTGTCTCCAAGGAGCAGAGCAATTACAGCCCTCCTCTGAAGTGCGGGAGATAAAGGTTATCTGCAGTAAAAGAATGCTAATTTTTCTGGGTAGCCCTTGTTCACAGAGAAGAATAGTTAAGCAAACTCCCTGTGGACTTTGGGAAACACAAAGGCTCTTCAGAGTTTATGTGCTGGGGTAAGGCTCCTGGGAAAATTTTAACCTAACATTTCTCCAGCTGTTTGCTTTCATAGAAAAATCTCTGTGTATCTATGTGAAGAAATCTCAAGAAGAAAACATGAATTACACATACATTTTTTTTTTTTTTTAACAAAAAAAAAAAACTCAGTAGGAAAGCACCCTTTATTTCCTGACCCAGATACCTGGAATAGGTGTGGGTTATCCCAGAGCCAGTGAGGGCAGCACAATGTAAACATCAGAGACACAAACGTGATTAGTTACATAATTGAAAAACCTCAATGGCTCATGTACTTCACAATTACTTTTATAAGGGATGTTGCTGGTACCTGCTGCTTGGGATAGAAATATCCAGAACCTTTTGCAACACCAAATTCCACCTAATAAGACATTTCACCAGTGAAGAAGCACCCTGATCTAAATGAAACTCCTAGAGCCACTGTCTGAGGCCCTGAACAGCCAGGAGCACTTCGAATTTCTCTTTTCCTATTCCTGTGGTAGCACTAGTGTCGTTTTGCATCCTGAAGTGCCATCAGTCCCTTAAGGACCAGCCAGCTCCCTAAGGTCTCTGTAACCCCAGCGTTGCAGAGCAGCCTGTGCAAGGATCCACTGAGTCCCATTCATAAGGTGACCTGACCTGATCCAATTTCTCACTTCTGCTAAGGAGCTCATGACAGAATTCCTCCGAGCTGCAGCCCAGCCGTGCAGCAGAGGAAACCTGAGCTGGGGGTGGCACTCCTAGCCCTGCTCCCTTTCCCTTGTTAGCCTGGGCACTCAGTGCTGCTATAAATACACAGCAGTCACTTGACCTTGGCAGTTGCTTTGGCTGCAATAATTCTCCCTTGCAGCTGGCAGGGGTTCAAGAGGAGCACATGTCCTGCTGCCCCTGCTGCTCAGCTGGAAGGAATGACCTTCCCCTTGCTCTGGAGGTGCAGCCTTGTGCCTGCCTTATGCTCACCTAAGGACTAATCCCAAAACAGTGACCCCTACCTCCTTTTTCCCCTGCTACATGTTCCTACTCACTTTTCAGACTGAAAATCAATCCGATTTTTTTCCCTCTAACAATTTAGCCCACTTTCAGAGTGAGGGGAAAGAAAATGCACTTTTAGCAATCAACATATTTTTTCCCCCATGGCAGACATGTGGATTAGAACAGATGAGTCAAAATAACTTTTTTCTTTCACTTAAGATGACTATATAACTATAAATGTATGTTTTGTTTATCTAAAGGTTGGTGAGAAAAACCCCATCATCGAAGTGTACATCCATCTTTCCTTTTCATAATTCTCCATTGAAAAGTTTTTTAAACCAGCTGACCAGAACCCTCTAAAATCCTCCTGGGAGGTGAGCAGCCCTGCAGGCACTTCACCCTCTCAGCCTGTATTTTGGGATTAGTCATATTGCCCTCAGGATCTCATGTCAGGCGCTGATATTCTGCCACTAATGTCTGTGTGGTGCTGTGTTTCCTCCAGTTAAATTCCTAGAGCAACAGTTCACTGCTGAGCAAGCCCAGGACAGCCTCTGTCACAGCAGGTTTCAGAATCACAGCCTCATGCCTGGCAGATCTTTCAGTGAAGTGTTTTCCTTTGCCAAAGAACCCTCCATGGGAGCAAAGGCTGCCCAAGACCACTGCCCACAGGCATTTTTCATGGCAAAAACAAGCAGAAGAGGGCAAGGCTCTCTCTGCCTATTTTTCCTGCATTCCTTTAATAGCCTACATCTTATAATGGGTATCTAGATAATGTTACAGTTCACAAATGCTACATTAAAAGGCAACCGAGATGTTGCCCGGAAGTCACAACTATATTTTTTTGTCATTTACAAAAAAATGAAGCAGAGCCCTGGCTGATTCTTAGAAGTGCTTCTGCTACAGCTAAAATCCATTTGAATTTTGTCAGAATACCACGTTGTACCAGTAGCACTTATTGTATGGAGCAATGTAATGATGCCATAGTGGAACAAGTGTCAGGTGTCCGAGATTTGCAGGGTCAGGTGAAACAAGCTGTGACTGAGGACACTCCAGGAGCCTCCCCAGCATTCAGATGAGATGGACAGTGTGTTTGCCAACAGTTCTCTTACCCCTGCCCAGGAATCCAATCCTAGCAAGGGTAGGATGCTCCCCCACACCACTTGATTGAATTCTGCCAAATTCCATCAACAAATCCCTGCCACTCTGAGTCCCCTCTGTGTAAAGCTTGTCCCTAGATGCAGGACTCAGATGCAGCAATGGAGTCAAACCTCCCTCAGTACTGGGAAATGTTAAATAATGCTTTCTGGAAGGTCAGCTGTGTCCACAGCTTTTTCCACAGAGCTTGTGCCCCGTGAAAGGCAGTGCTAAGGGTCCAGAGTGCAATGTGGCAAAGGTTCTTCAGATATCCCTGGATGCTTCCCAAACAGGAGGATGGTCAGTCAGCCCTGACCCTTAACATCAGCAATCTGCTTCAAAGGCAAAGGCTGCAGGCCTGTGACTGCCCTGGAGAGGTTTGTGTAAACCACAGACAGAGGTTTCTGTATAACAGGCAAAAATGTGTTTGGCCTGCCTCCAGAATTACTTTTAACAAGGTAAATTGTGGGATCATGTAAGTGAAAGTCTAGGTGGCAGTGGTGAGTGTTCTCCAGCAAAATTCACTGTAAGCAATATCCAGACATGGGGTTCAGATAACATAACCTGGAGTTCCTTCTCCCAGTACAACACACACAAAACAAAACCTGGATCCAGCTCCTAAAGAGGCAGTAAGTCCTACAGCTGTGGAACTACTTCAGAAGTCATTAAAGGCACAAGAAATGTTTCTACGTGAGGCACTACTGAAAAATCTACTGCAACACAATGTATTATTGAATTACAGGAGGCAATTCTTACCTATTACCTCACTGCTATTACAATAGTGCTGGAGAGGACTACTACAAAAATCTTTGTACAAAGATCAGTTGAGATGCCGCCTACCAGACATGCCACACTCTGTGTGTGATTACAGGGGGTTACTGCACTGATGTAAGAACCTCCCCAGATGAACACAGCCTTGTTTCTGTGTCTGCAAAGGTGTTAGCCTGACAAGGCCATATTCACTCCTTCAGATAGACAAATAAACCCCAAAATGCACCCAAAAAATCTTAGCACTACTAAGTTTTCTGAAGAGTCAATCAGTCCAGAGGGAAAAAAAAGCCCATCTTTATTGTATGGAAATTCATCTATTGATAAAAAAAATCATTGTCTGTTTGTAATTTCAGTTACCTATATTTTTGCTTGCATATCCACTGTTTGCCCCATTTCTGTCTTGTCGCTTCGTTTAGCATCTGTTGTTTCTCCTGAACTTTTTAATGAGCCAGAGCTCATTAGATCAATGCAGTTTAGTTCTTACAAACTGGGTGCTATTACTTACCTAATTGTAAAACTTATCACCATTTGTTTCCTCTGGCATCAAAGATATTCATTAAATGAGAGCATCACACTCCTTTTGCACTATAGCCCCCAAGCTCATGATGTGTTTGTTTGGTTTGTTTTTTTTTTTTTATTAACTCCATTATAAAGCACTTAACTATTATGAGTGTGTTATCTGTTTGCACTGTCTAATCTTTAAACAAAAATTAAACAGAAAGTAGGCATGCTGCCAATAGTGAGGATCTGTTCCTTCAAACAAAACCAGGGAAAAAGAAGCTTGCAAAGCTGCTACTCCAACATAATTTTTCTTTATTGTGTGATGTGTTTTCCCTCCAAATGGCAAATCCAGGTGAAGAAGCACAGAATTAACATAGGTGGACCAGAATTTTAATTCAGCATCTGCCAGCATTTCATGTGACAGCACTCAATGATTTCCAGCAGATTAATTCAGTTCTCTGTATTTTGCAAATAAAAAATTTGTATTTGTTCAAATGTGAACATCTAATTCTTTTCCCTCTATTACATCCACGTGCAATAATCCTGAGAACACATCCATCCTGTAGGGCAAGGACCTGATCCACCAGGTCTAACACAGTGAGAGAGAATCTTTCCATTGTCATCAGCCCTACATCCCATCCTGTGGGGTAATGGGTTCCTTCCCTTCCTGGGTTAAATGCTCCATGACTTAGGGCTACAGCTGTCATCACACCACGGCATCTTGCTGTGTGAAACAGTCCCATGAACAGAGCTTTTCAACTGAGAGCTCTCTTTTTCTAATCAGGTTTAAGGGTAGTTTTGGAAAAAAAATCCTATCTACTTTCATTTTGGGAAGATGGTGGGACAGATGGAAGCAGTGAAGTATCTCAGACTTAATCTAATGACACACTTTGTATACAACCCAAAAGTTGAACGTGATTAAAATGTGTACTCAAAATATATGTTGTAATTGTATGAAGGTTACCAGGCAAATTTATTTACACTGTGTCCCCTAACATTAGGGTTTGTTTTTCTGGAGAACTGCGCTGCATCAAAAATGACAATGTTGCCAAGCTGGAGCTGAACTTTGAAACTGTGACCTGCCACCAGGAGAATTTCCAAGTGACCTTGGGGAGATCTTTTCACCTCTCTGTGCCTCAATCCTCCATCATCTGGAACAATAAGTAAATAATAAAGAGCAGGAAGAGGGAATAAGCTTCTTTCTCTTACCCACTGTCTTGCTCCTGCCTTGTCTATTTAGATTGAAGGACTTCAGGGAGGGGATTAAATACCCTGTGCTTTTAGCCCTGCGTGCAAAATGAAGCCTGATCTAAATGAGGGCCCAGAAGAGCTGTTGTAACTTGTGGTAAAAGGCCCAGTCTGCCTTTTAAAGCTTCAATATCTTGCAAATAGGAATGTGGCATTTCCCTCTCTAATTCCAAATGCTACTGTGATAATTGATTGTTGAAAGTTCATAAAGAGAGAGAATGATCCTGTCCCCAGAGGACCCAATGCAGTGGTGAACTTTCCTCACAACTGGCACACAGGACCTTTGGTTATGGTTCAGGAATGAAAAAAACCTTCCTCTGGTCCTTCCCTAATCTCTCCAGAATCTTTTCATCTCCCTTCCTCCCTATTTCCTTAAATTTCAGCTGGGCATGTTCCTGTTGTGATTATAGAAGATAGATTTTCTGACCCTTACATTTCATCGTGTAATTGTTATTTACCTCCAGCTCCCATTGCAGTCGTAATTTCAAAGTCTTGAATTGATTTTCTTACAGCAAGCTGCTACCTGAAGTCTCATGTGGATGGCTTAACTAATTTCTTTCCCTGCAGGGGACCCTTTGCAACGTCAAACAATGTGAAGAAGCAAAGTAGGCCATGGCTAGACAGTGATTTAACTGATCTGCTGCCTGGAAAAGCAGGTTTCATCCTTTGCTCACCACCATGCTCACCACCACTCATGCTCACATCATCATTTTGTTTGTCTGCTTGGTGAGCCACGGGGAATTAATCCAGTTATTACTAAACCCGGCAAAATATCTGGCAGAAAAACAGGAAAAAAATCAATAATACTTTAAACTAGCCACAAAAAAAAATTAAAAAGAAAAGGTAGCCATAGTCATAGACAGGCAGATCTAGGCTCTCTGCCTAGTCCCATTTAACCCAGTGACTTATTTGGGAGGACTCTGGAATCTACTCTTCTGTTTTTCCTCTTGTGAGAGAGACTAAGCGGGTGTGATGAGGAACCTAAAGCTTTCTGCTTTTTTCCCCACTGGAACTAATTGCATAGCATTCAGTGTTTTGCTTCCACTTTCTTCCTTTACAGCTAGAAAGATGTAATGTAACAGCACTAGGTGAAAACACTGCTATTATACTGTATTTTGCTGTTTTGCTTGCTTTGGTCCTGGAGGAATTCCAAGAAATCACTTCTGTGCTCAGCAGCAGCGGCCGATCATACCCAGATTTTCAGTTTGGGTGTTCCGTGGGTCTGAGGGAAAGGAAAATATCATCTGACTCTTATTGCTACTTACAGAGCCGGATGTGCTCATTACTTCCACAAGGCGTTAAACTACATTCACGCTTATTACCGTTTTTAAGGGATACCCTACTGGGATATCGCCAAATAGAGCGAGTGTGATGTGGGACTGGCCGAGGGAGAGGGAGGAGGCGCGGCGCTGGTGCCTGTGCTCAGGTTACATTCCCTGTTGGGCAGCCTCAGGTTACATCCCTTATTCCTGCCAGGGCATCGCTCCGTGTCTCCGCTCGGGCTTCGTCCAACCGCCAAAAATCCAACCGGCGTCAGCCGCGGGGCAGAAATCACCGAGCGCAAAAACCCACATCCCCCTGACTGAGGAGACACCCGCGACTTGAGCAACATCTCCCCGAAAGATCAGGTAAAAACGCTTTATTTTTGCCGTGCTTTAACCTCGCTTGTAGCCTGTGACTCTCAGGGACCAACAGCCCCGTTGGTTGTCCCGTGTGGAAACGAGCGATGGTGATGATGCTGCTGCCGGCCGGGCACAGAGCGGGTACACAGCGGGCACAGAACGGGCACAGAGCCGGGCACAGAACGGGCACAGAACGGCACACAGCCGGGCACAGAACGGGCACAGAACGGGCACACAGCGGGCACACAGCGGGCACACAGCCGGGCACAGAACGGGCACAGAACGGGCACACAGCGGACACAGAGCCGGGCACAGAACGGGCACAGAGCCGGGCACAGAGCCGGGCACAGAACGGGCACACAGCGGGCACTCAGCCGGGCACAGAGCCGGGCACACAGCCGGGCACAGAGCCGGGCACAGAGCCGGGCACACAGCGGGCACACAGCGGGCACACAGCCGGGCACAGAGCCGGGCACACAGCGGGCACTCAGCCGGGCACAGAGCCGGGCACACAGCCGGGCACAGAGCCGGGCACACAGCGGGCACACAGCGGGCACAGAGCCGGGCACACAGCGGGCACACAGCGGGCACACAGCGGGCACACAGAGGGCACAGAGCCGGGCACAGAACGGGCACACAGCGGGCACAGAGCCGGGCACAGAGCCGGGCACACAGCGGGCACAGAGCCGGGCACACAGCGGGCACACAGCGGGCACACAGCGGGCACACAGCGGGCACACAGCGGGCACAGAGCCGGGCACAGAGCCGGGCACACAGCGGGCACACAGCCGGGCACACAGCGGGCACACAGCGGGCACACAGCGGGCACACAGAGGGCACAGAGCCGGCACAGAGCCGGGCACACAGCGGGCACTCAGCCGGGCACAGAGCCGGGCACAGAGCCGGGCACACAGCGGGCACACAGCGGGCACACAGCCGGGCACACAGCGGGCACACAGCGGGCACACAGAGGGCACTCAGCCGGGCACAGAGCCGGGCACAGAGCCGGGCACAGAGCCGGGCACAGAGCCGGGCACACAGCGGGCACACAGCGGGCACACAGCGGGCACAGAGAGGGGCACACAGCGGGCACACAGCGGGCACAGAGAGGGGCACACAGCGGGCACACAGCGGGCACAGAGAGGGGCACACAGCGGGCACTCAGCGAGCACACAGCGGGCACAGAGCGGGCACACAGCAGACACAGAGAGGGACACAGAGAGGGGCACAGAGCCGGGCACACAGCCGGGCACTCAGCTCCCGGGCCGGGCCGGCGCTGCGCCACTGCGGGCCGGGGCGGAGCAGCCGCATCCTTGAGGCTCCGTTCTTGGCGGGGCCCGAGCCTCCCCGAGCGGCTCCGCCGGGCCCGCCCCTTCCGTTGCGGAGCTCTCATTGCCCGAGCCGCGGGCCCCGCGCTGCCCCGGCCGCTCCCGTTCCGTTAACGGAGCCGAGCCCCGCACACCGCGCTGCCCTCGCCGCTTGCGCGCTGCTCCCGGTGCGTACGGGGACAGCCCGCTCCGGCCCGGGCCGTGCTGCGTGCTGCTGGTGCCCAGCCGGCCCGGCGCTTCTCCCCCGGACGGCTTCAGCCCGCCGGGGTTCGGCCCTTGCCGCGGGCCGAGCATCCTCGCGTGGCCAGGGGGGGATGCCTGCGGTGACCGGAGCCGGGCCTGGCTGCCGAGGGTTCAGGTTGGGGTGTGGAATAGCCGGAGCCGGGCTGCGGATCCCGACCATTGGGGTTTGGGGTGCCCGGAGCCGGGATGCGGTCCCGGAGATTTGGGTTCGGGGTGGCCGGAGCCGGGGTGCGGTCCCGGAGGTTTGGGGTGGCCGGAGCCGGGGTGCGGGTCCCGGAGGTTTGGGGTGGCCGGAGCCGGGATGCGGTCCCGGAGGTTTGGGTTTGGGGTGCCCGGAGCCGGGCTGCGGTCCCGGAGGTTTGGGTTCGGGGTGGCCGGAGCCGGGGTGCGGTCCCGGAGGTTTGGGGTGCCCGGAGCTGGGATGCGGGTCCCGGAGGTTTGGGGTGCCCGGAGCCGGACTGCGGGTCCCGGAGGTTTGGGTTCGGGGTGCCCGGAGCCGGGCTGCGGGTCCCGGAGGTTTGGGTTCGGGGTGGCCGGAGCCGGGGTGCGGTCCCGGAGGTTTGGGGTGCCCGGAGCCGGGATGCGGTCCCGGAGGTTTGGGTTCGGGGTGCCCGGAGCCGGACTGCGGGTCCCGGAGGTTTGGGTTCGGGGTGCCGGAGCCGGGCTGCGGGTCCCGGAGGTTTGGGGTGCCCGGAGCCGGCTGCGGGTCCCGATCCTGGAGGGTTCCGAGTTGGGTTCGGGGTGCCCGGAGCCGTGCTGGTCCCCGGCCGTGCTCAGGGGTGCCGGTGCCGCCGTGGCCCCTGGCTGCCCTGCGGGGTCCCGTCCCGGAGTCCCGGGGTGCAGAGAGGTGCCCGAGCGCCCAGGGCCGGCAGCGCTGATGGGATTTCACCCTGGGGCGGGCGGTGCTGCCGAAACTGCCCCGATCAGCCCCTGGCCGGGCACAGGGAGGGCAGGCACCGAGAGCCCCGTGGCCGCGCAGGGTGTGTGGGTGGCTGTGTGGTGACTCGTGGCTGGGAGGGAGCCCAGCGAGCAAGGGCAGCGTGCCCGGAGCTGCCTTACGTAGAGGCGGCTGTGGCAGGTGACTTCTCCATTCAGAACATGCCCTTCAGCTCCCTGCGGCTCGCTCTGATCCACATCTCTCCATCTCTGCTCGCAGGACACCATGGCCACTGTCAAGGACAAGCTGATCAGCCCCATCGCCGAGGGATCCAAGGTGCCCAACAACAAGATCACGGTTGTGGGGGTTGGCATGGTTGGCATGGCCTCTGCCATCAGCATCCTTGGAAAGGTACGGCTCAAGGACGGCGTGCTCTCCAAGCCCCCGTGCTGCGGTGCTCTGCACTGCCTCTCTTAGAAAGGGTGGGACATTTGGGAGTGAATCATTAGCAGCTCAGGTAAGCAAGCAGTGACCCACAAGCCTGACCTACCACATTCAGCTTCCCCTTGTTCTCTCACCTTTCCCGCTGTGCTTTGCAGTAAATCTTTAGGCAACGTGATTTTCCAGGCTGCTGGGAAAATGTAGGTAGGAATGACTCTGCAGCCCCTGCCAGATTTCTCATTCTCTTCTTAGTTTTTTTATTCTTCTCAACAAAGCTGGAGTTTGCTTGGTGAGGGAGCTCTGCTGGGCAAAGAATGGGAACAGAGCAAAAATTTAGGGGAAATACAGGATAGGAATCAAGAACGTTTGCTTTTTATTCTTTTAAAGAATATATGCCCTAGTAGCTGAAAATTTCTCTTAAGCCCTTTTGCCTTGTTTATATGACTTTGTTTTTTCCAGAGAGGTGTCAGCTAGTTTTTAAATAACTAAAAACAGAGGGCTGGACTTGGAGGTTATTATGATTTTCCCTGTTACTGGTTTGTGGGACATTTTTGTCAAATCTCATGGTGCAGTCTTTGAGCATTGTAAAGGCTTATTAATCAATGAGGATGTCTTGTACTTTACACTTTGTTTTTAGAGAATATTGTGAATTCATTAAATTTGAAAAGACAGATGGAAACTGCAGACTTCTTTTGTTTTTAAAAGAAGGCATCAACAGATATGCACTGCCCCCTTGGAGGGGCAGATCTTAAATCAGGTAGCTCACAGTCAAATGAAAAATCTGTGTGTTCTGTCAGATATTTAAATATTTAAAACAGGCCTATTGGCTGGGCAGCTTTAGAGGGTTTGCCATAACTCTGAACGATGCAGCCTTTTTCCAAAGCTAATAACTAAATTAAAAAGTGCTTTCCTAGCAAAGGGTAGGCTGTGCACTCCAACACCCCACCAAAAATGATACCTTTTTTGGAAAGTCTGAGTGAGTTTCATGAACCTGTGCTCTAGGAGCCTCTGACTTTGTGAGATGCATCAGAACACCAAGATAGTGCTGGTTTATTTGGAGAAGAGATGCTTTCAGATTTTGGAAATGTGTTACCTTACAAAATAGTTTAGCTCAGCTCTGGATTAACTTTAAAATGCATGTGAGCTGCTTCACTGACTCCAAATTTTGTTGCTTTCAGGGTCTTTGTGATGAGCTCGCTCTGGTTGATGTTATGGAAGACAAACTGAAAGGAGAGATGATGGACCTGCAGCACGGGAGCGTGTTCCTTCACACTCACAAGATCGTGGCAGACAAAGGTGCACCTCAGTTTCTTTGATTTAACACAGGATAGTGTTTTAACAGACAGTGATTTAACACTGATATTCTCTGATTTTGCTTAATAGTGGAGAATTAGTTGTGCAGTCCTAAAGAGCTCTTTGGATTTGGCATTTGAAAAGGTGAAGTGTGTGACTGGGGTGGGTTCAGATGAGCACCATAATGGGGGTGGCTCTTAAGCTGGGCTCTCTCTTTACAATTTGGAGCTTGTTTAGTAAAATTGATTTTAGTGAAGCTGTATGTAGAAGAAATAGTATTCTTTTCATAGTGGAAATAAGAGTCAGAATGGTTAAATGTACTCTCAACACCCACATGTTGATCTGTCAGGACAGTGTTAGGAGATGGTGCTGGTTTTCAAACTGATGTCTCGTGGTTTTGGGTTTGAATGCAGTGCCCAGTGCAGAAGCTCCCTGTAACTCCTGTATTAACACGATGCTACTGGAATGAGGGGGATGATTTTAAACACCCTGTGCATCTTCTCCCCTGTGCTCTGGTTAGACTACAGTGTCACTGCCAACTCCAGGATCGTGGTGGTGACTGCAGGGGTCCGGCAGCAGGAGGGCGAGAGTCGGCTCAACCTGGTGCAGAGGAATGTCAACGTCTTCAAATTCATCATCCCCCAGATTGTCAAGTACAGCCCCAACTGCATCATCCTGGTGGTTTCCAACCCAGGTAAGGCAAGCTTTTCCTAAATACTTACAAATGTGGTTTGACACGATAAGACGTTAGTTCTCAGAAAATCTCTTCGAATACAAATTGTTCAAACTTAATCGCTGTGGACATCTGAGAGTACACACAAATACTCTGTACTTTCTGATGCTCTCTTTATTCAGAACTTGTCATGGTGTCCATATTTTAAAAGGATGCTTTGTGATAAATACTTAAGTTCTTTCCATACTTTGGCTTAAGCAGTAGGAAGTTTAAATTTTTTACCTCTAATGGATAGCTTTTGTGTCTGGATAGGCTAGGGCTGTTTTTCAGCATGACAAACTTGCCCTATAGTCATGGCTATATTTTCAGGAAGAAGAATTTGCATGCTGAAGCCTATGGTGAAACAAAGGCTGACTGTACTCCACAGAGTCAAAACAGAAAAAAGTTAATTTGCATATTTGTGTGTTCACTTGCAAGTATCTCATTGCACTGAGACAGCTTGGCTGTTTGGATGTCTAAAGGTGTCATCAGTGTTCTGATGTGCTTTGTAGGGTGTCCCTGTAGGGGCTTTGCTTAATTCAACATCTGAAGCCAGTACTGAAGAACTGTGGTGGTGAAGTGACACTGCTTTTAAAGAGAACCTGGCAGAGTGGAACCAGTGCCTGTGCTGCTGAGGGTTGAGTAATTAGCTGGTGTACAATTAGCCAGTGCTCTGAGCAAATACAGTAACTTGCAGCAGTTTTAAGCACGCACCTGAAAACCAAGCTGAGATAAAGATCAGGCTGTTGTTGTTCTAGCAAGGCTGAAATCAACCTGTCGATTCTCTCCAGCAGAGTGGCTGCAGGAGAATTGCATGTTGCTTTTTCAGAATTATTTTTGCAGTCCTTTGTTTTCTCATTGTGTGGAGTTTTGTCCACTAGTTCTACAGAGTGAAGGTCATTGTGAGCCCATCAGAAGGGACTTTGGGGGTGTAACCTTGATGCCCTTCCCTGCCCCAGCTGTAGGGAAATGCCACCTGTGAGGTGTGGACTGTGCTTTGGTGCCTGAGCAGAAATCATCTATGGAATGATGAATTTCACATCTGTGTACATAAATGTGTTCTCTCCTGAGAACTGCCTGGCTTCTCAGAGTTGGTGTCAATTCTTGCAGCCTGGTTATTGTTGTTGCTTTGAGCTGTGGATTAGAGGTTTTTCTCTCTGCTCACAGCCTTCTGTCTGCCCTGCCTAGCTTTGGGGTTTTTTCCTGAAACTGTATTTTTAGAAACACATGCAGCTAAAACACATTCCTCACCTGGCTTTTCATGCTGCAGAGGTGGTAGATGCAGAAAGTGCTTGGTGCACAAATCAAGAAATTAAACTGAAGGAGTTACTGACTGTAAAGAGTATGTAAATCTCAGACTTCTGACTGTAAATTGTTTAACCTGTTGTTGTGATGGTGAACTGGAAGGGAGCTTTATTCAGAAAGCTGCTGGAATGTTTTAACCACATGAGATCAGTCCCAGTTCTCAATGCCCTAGGGCTTTAACTGTGACTAGATAAAGTGTGTCCAAGTTTAGCTGGTAGGAATCTAATCTCTAAAGATCTTCCACGAATTTCCTTAGGACCCATCAAGCTACTGTTCAAATTTTCAGGCACTGCATCCATCTTAATCCCCCAAACAGTGAGATCCAGAATTCCTTGACCAGTGAGCACAGCTGTGTTTTGAGTCCTCCTGAGTGCCCTGCTGCACTCAGTAAGGTAACTGTTGGAGCATTCTGGGGGTGAGTGGAGTTTCATTTGCCATGCATGCTTTTCCTTGCAGTGGATATATTAACCTATGTCACATGGAAGCTGAGTGGGCTGCCAAAGAACCGTGTGATTGGAAGTGGCTGCAATCTGGACACGGCCAGATTCCGTTACCTGATGTCTGAGAGACTTGGGATCCATCCAAGCAGCTGCCATGGCTGGATCTTGGGAGAGCATGGAGATTCCAGTGGTAAGGAGCAGTTCTGACCTCCCTGGGGATCAGCAATACCATGGCAGAGGTTGAGGCCTGAGGTTTCTGACAGGATTCTGAAGGAACAGCTGCAGCTGAGCTCGAGAAACTGCTGCTTTGCTGTATTTCTATGAAGGTTAGAGTTGAGAGAAGCACAGGAAATCTACCTACACATATTTAATAAATGTGATTGTGGCTGTATGATTAAAGCCTGAAGTGAGAAGGCCAGTTTTGTGAGGTTGTGTCCTGAAGGCTGCAGCTTGCTCCTTCCCTTTATCCTCAGTGTTTGGAGTATCATTCCATAGCCTGTAGCACAGTTCTCCTCTGAAAGCAATATCAGCACTTGCTGGGTCAAAAGCAGAGCTTGTTATTCTAACAGTCCAGATTCAGGCTAACAAAATGATCCCTTACCTTATTTTGTGACTTTTCTCCTTGCTGTTTAAAGCAAAGATAATTTTAAAATATGTGAAATCAAAGAAGTTTGTTTGTCCTAATTCAGTTTATGTATTCCAAGTCTGAAATGCTGCAGCAGAACATTTATGTAGATTGTTGCTGCTTTATATTTTTGTGCTGTGTATTTCTAAGGGAGCCACCTCTTCATTTCCCCATTGCATTTGATCAAAGTACAGTGTCTGATCAACTGCAGCAGTTGTAGCCAGCCCTACACCAATGAAAGCAGAGCTTGTCCTGTGTCATTGTCCCAGCTGCTTTTGCTTTGAAGTAACTCCAAATTCCTGCTTACTTCCCAGAAACAGAGACTGAGCCTGCCTCTGAGCTTCCAGGATGCAGGGAGAGGTGCAAATTCCTGCCTTGCTATTCTAAGTTTGCATATTCCTACCCTCTTACTCATGTAAATGAGAACAGACTTCTCAAAGGCTGATCCTAATACTGATTAGTGAAACTGCAGATGCTGCAATTTTGAGTAAAATCAGTTCTAGAAGGCTGGGTAGCTCTAAAATATGCCTTTTTACTAGAATTTGATATTTCTGACTTCAGAAACTTCCAGGGTCTGAACGTTCTGCTGTAACATGTTACAAGTGACTTTTTAAAGTACCAGTACTAAAACAGTCTCATGTTTGACTCCCAAAGTTCTCACATTTAGCTATAGCTAAATAAAACCTTAAAACCTGCCTCAACCATTGCTGTCACTGAGGCTGCTCCTCCTTTGTTTCCAATTATTTTAGCTAGGGAAGGTGGAGGGGAGTTGCCAAGTGCTGTTGGCACTGATGTCCTGCCTCTGTTGCAGTGGCTGTTTGGAGTGGTGTGAACGTGGCAGGGGTTTCCCTCCAGGAGCTGAACCCTGACATGGGAACTGACAAAGATCCTGAGAACTGGAAGGAGATCCACAAGCAAGTGGTTGCGAGGTATGATGACCTGGGGGATGATGTGGGTGGATGCCATGCTGACAGTTTGCACTCTGCCTCTGTCCTGGTGCAGCTTTTGTGCCCTCTTAGGTAGAGGGTTGCTGGAGTGAGTGGGACTGCTTTTTTAAACACAGAAATGCAGGGTTTCAGCTGGTAAGATTTGTTATCCTGCAGGGAGATAAGTTACTGCATAACAAACCCACTCAAGTGCTGGAGCACCCAGAGCTGTGGGTGCTTGTTTTCCCACATGGAGCTTCTTCAATGGGTGGCTTTGTTCAAAGGGCATAAACCCAGGGAAAGGTAGCTTGTGTCTTTGAACAGGGTGCTGGAATTGGGGAAAATTCTGTTCATGGATGCAGGAGAGTGTGTATACAGCTGACTGCATGTTGCTAAGTCTTTCATGAAATGAGTGTGCACTCACTGGGATGTGTGCAGATGTTGGCTGAAAACCTCAGCATTGCAGTGGTGCTTTGACTCTAAATGTTTGCCTGTTCCACTGTGCCCCTGACTGAAACAGAGAACCTGTCAGGTATAGGTGTGTTTCTACTTAACACTAGGATCTCTGCCTAGATGAGAGCTAATTTTGTTTTCAGCTAATCCTGTGAGAACAACAGGATTCTTTATTATATATAGGGGATAATGTAGATTTTATGCTTTATCCTCTAATGTTGAAATGCGTAACTTGGACATTTTAATTCCAAAACTTACAGTGTGTTTCAGGAGTTTGAAAATTTTTCACTGGTTTTAAGACTTGTGATTTGCAGTGATTTTACTGAAGATGTTAATGAAGTTGTATTTCAATGTTTCCCTAGTGCCTACGAGGTGATCAAACTGAAGGGCTACACAAACTGGGCTATTGGCTTTAGTGTGGCTGACCTGTGTGAGACCATGCTGAAGAACCTGAACCGGGTTCATTCAGTGGCTACTCTGGTAAAGGTGAGAACTGGGGGCTAATCGGGCACTCTGGCTCATTTTATTGTCCTGGACAAGCCAAACAGCCTCAATTAGCAAGGTGCTGAATGAAGGAAGCTTTGTAAAATACTGCTTTGATTTTCAAATGGCAGCTCACTCTTGCTATTTCTTCCAGGCTGACCTCTTAGCCTTACTCCTCTCCCAAGTAGGGAGCCGAAAATAAAGTTCTCTGTGCAGAACTTCACAAACCTTTGTGTGAAGCTTTGCCATGAGTGGCATATGCAGATGCCTTGAAAGGGAGTTTCAGTGTAAAAGTGGAAGACTTCTTGGAGGCCGAGCTGTGATTCCAGTACCCACTGTCCTTTTATAGCTGCTGTAACTGGCCACATGTGGAGTGAACCAGCTCCACAACCTCTGCGGCAGCAAGAGCTCTGAGCAGGGGCAGCTGCTCCCTCTGTTGGGCTATCCTAAACCTGTGTCTGAATACTTTCAGCTCCCTCTGCTTCTCCTAAACCTGCATCTGAATCTTCTCAGCTCCCTCTGTTGCTCCATCCTAATCCTGTGTCTGAATCTTTTCAGCTCCTTGCTGTGTGGAACTAAAACTGAGTGAGAAGTTTGAGGGTGGGGTTTCTGCCATCAGCTGTTTGGTATTGCCAGGCAGCTGGTCCAAAAGAGCTCTATACTATTTATTTATTTTGCTGACTACGTTGTGTGTGAAATTTTTCTGCACCTTGTCAGACGATGGGTTTTGAGCTCTGCTCGGAGGAGGCTCCCTGTAACATCACCAACAGCTCTGAGGTGACAGGCCCGTGTCTGATGTCTTTTGTTTGTGACACAGGGCATGTATGGCATTCAGAATGAAGTCTTCCTGAGCCTTCCTTCTGTCCTAAGTGCCTCTGGCCTCACGAGTGTCATCAACCAGAAGCTGAAGGACGATGAGGTGAGCCAGCTGAGGAAGAGTGCGGAGACACTGTGGAACGTCCAGAAAGACATCAAGGATCTGTAACTCTTGAGTGATAGGTTCCAGCAATAGAAAAACAGCATGTTGTTTGCAGCTGTGGGCTCTACTCACTATGTATCTCAATGGTTAACATGAAATGTTCTTCCAGACTTCGGTCCGTGGTAGCTGAACTTACGCTTGCTGTAACGCACAAACCTTACGAACAAATAAAGCAATTTTCAGGCATCTTTGGTTGTCCTGGTGACTCTTTTTCAGTATGTAAATCATCTGCCTTACTCTGGCATTCTCCTCTAGTGTTTGCCACTGATTGCATGGAAGTGTAGATTTGATGTGTCCTTCTAAAAAGCTGGAAACAAAGAGTGAATGGGTGGGATTTCCCTAACATCACCTTGCTCTGAGGCTTTTCTCAGTCCAGGGCCTGAGTTAATGTTCATTCCCAGTCCTGTTTCTGACAGAGAACTTCCCAGTTGTACTGATGGGTAGAGGAAGTGGAACGAGAATTTGGCTCTGTGCCTCCAGCCAAAAATATGCCAACAATAAAGTTCTGTGTGCCACTGGCATAGAAAGAATCCCATAGATCCTTCTCTCTCTTCTGGATTGAATTCTTTGCTTATTAATGGTGTCCAGTTCTTATAATTTGAAAAACAATACTATTTTCTATTTGATTATCTAAAAGTCAAGGTTTTTCTGGGCTTAGACAGGAATGTTGTGCCTTCTGGTCTTGTTCATTAAACGATCCAAGCTGGGTCCTAAATCTCTGCATTTCAGCATGATCGTTTGTAGGAGAATGGATTGCAAGCAATCCTGTCCCTGATGAATGACAGCTGTGCTGGTTAGCAACGAGTGGCAGCAGGGCAAGGGCCTGTCCAATGAGGATGGCTGTTAGAGAAGAGTGGGTCAGCTGGGCAGGGGCACTCTGCTGGCCTTGGAGTTGGAGCCTGTCGCAGTCAGAGTCTGCTGGATGTGCTGTGAGTCTCTTATTGTGCTGACAGTAATTGTTAAAGTCTTTATATACTTGCAGGGGGAGCAGATTAAAAAAAAAAAACAAACCCTAAAGACCATTTCTTAATCACTTACCATAATGGAGTAAATATTAACCATAAAATAGAACTGCTTAACCTAGATGTCCAGGGGACAGGCAGCATCAAATCCATCTGTCTAGTGGGGCCTGGAAGTTTTGTTTCATAACAAAAGGTCTGAGATTATGCTGGAACAATTTAAAGCTCTTTTCTATCTGCATTAAAATGCTTTGGATGTTGGACTAAAACACTTTCACAAGCAGGTAGCTTAATTTTTTTTTTTTAGTTCCTTTTAAAAGGGAGGGTCATGCAAGTGTTGTTATATTGCTGGTTAACTTCTGTGGTTCAGTGAGGATCATGCAGTTACTGAAATATGCACGGGGTGCTGCTGGCAGCATTATTTACAAAGGGTATCCCAGGGAGACCTCAGGAGATGTTTTATTCTTAGTTACAGGCTAAATTCCAGACTTCTTTGCCAATAGGAGGGAGAAAATTACATTGCTTTCCTAGCTTGGTGTGGAGATTTTACTGGATGGATTTAAGTTCCTGCTCAGAGCTGTTCATGATCAGCTGG
Organism: Sitta carolinensis; assembly: GCA_032173965.1. Classification (NCBI taxonomy): domain Eukaryota; kingdom Metazoa; phylum Chordata; class Aves; order Passeriformes; family Sittidae; genus Sitta; species Sitta carolinensis. The sequence goes on from JAVUNC010000030.1 coordinate 11,457,082, forward strand.
GTTTAGGTAAATGGCACAAGGTGCTGCTCTTTTCAGGACACTCCTGTTAGGAAAATTCACCTGAGCACATTTTAGTACAGGAACCTTCCACAGTTCCTTCCTGGCTTTTTTCTTTTACTCTTCTCAGTCAAAGAAATAATTCCAAGTTGTGTTGTGGGACCTTATCTTGATTCTTGAGTGATGTGCATGAAGAGGCATCAGCTGTCTCAGGGAGCAGGCAGTGGGCCCTTTCCCCTTCTGCTGCTGTTATATATGGATTTTTGAAGGTCACCTGGCTACAGGAAATGGGATTTCTCTCTGATTGCATCCTCACCCATTAAAATGCAGGGTCAGACCTTGCTCTGTGGTTGGCACACTGAGACTCAAAGGTGCATTTTGAACACACATGGTCCTGGTGCTTGAGCTGAGGGCTTCTGTCACCTGCTGTCTGTCAGCACACAGAGCTGCAGAGGGATGAAAACAATTTATAAATGTATAAATGAAGACTTGTAGTGCTTATGTGACTTTAATACCAGCTAACATAGAACTGTGATTTATAAGTAGGTGACTTTAGTTGCTCACTGAGTTCCTGTTCCCATATTTACACACCTCATGTTAGTCTTGTGCTGCAAAGAAATGCTCTTTCCCCTGATTTACAGGTATAAGAACAATTAAGCCACAAATTCTCAGTGGAATGTGCATGCTGAACTCCCTGATGTCAGTGTGATGAGTGTAAACTTCCAAAGCCTTTCAGACTCCAGGAGCCAGGGCCTTCCTGAAATCCACCCCAGTCCCTGTGGTGTGCTGCATTTTTATAAACTGCTCTGAGATACCATTGCTGTGTGAGCTGTTATTCTGTGCCAGCAAGGGAGTTGTGCAAATCATTAACTTAGAATTTCTGTTGGAGAGGTCAGGCTCAGGAGGGCTGGATTTGCTGGGTCTGAAATGAATAATTTACCTGCAAGCATAAGCAACAAGGACCAGGCAGTGGCTCTGCAAAGTAAGATTTCTGAGTAAATCCCTTCTTGTTTGTGGGCCTCTCTTTAATAGCTCTTCAACGTTGTTTAGGTCTGTTTACACATTCAATACCTGAGGTAAAAAATCCAGAAAATCTGTCAAAATAGCATGAAGGTGGATTCCTACCAACACTGAGTTCTGGAAGGAAATACTGATAATTCTTGCTCTGAGAGATATGGTAAATGAATATACAAAGGGAAGCAAAGAAAACACAAAACCTGTTTTGCTTGAGATACAGCTTTTTGTGTGATGCTAATTCTGCATTTTGGGCAATAAGACAGAAATGCCATGATTTCCCAAGTCTCTGTTCCCTCAGCAGTCTCCACCTGGAGCAGATACTGGAATACTCTCCCAGTATCACTGGGAATCAGTCTAAGAATCACATCAAACTTAATTTTCCTACCCACAGCAGCAGAGTCCCTGATACTCTGACTGAAGATCAGTCTAGAAGAGTATTTGTTGAACTTCTGTTCATTTTTCTGAGTTTGTTTTTCCCACAGCAAATTGCTGTGCAGAAGGAAATAATCTTGACATTACTTCTGTGCTGGTTTGATTCTGCCATGCTGCAGGGGTTTGTTTGTTTGGGTTTTTTAAGGATAAAAGACAGAAGAACAAGCAGAAATCTTATTTTTATATACTGCAAAGGCATTCAAGTCAGTAGAGTGGCTCTCGAGGCAGAAAAGCCCACACTGACCTTAGCTCGAGTGCCTCTATTGCTCAGAGTAGGATTTATGCTTAAGTGGTTTGTTGAATGGGGTTAAATTTCAGTATGGTAAATTTTGATTTAAGGGTTATCACGGCATAAGCTGTTTTTTTATCAAGTCCTCACTGTACTTCCACAGCTGAATGAGTGGAAATGTATTTCAGCACTGCAGCATAGTTTTTCAAAGCATAGAAACCTTGGTTTGCAGCCAGGGGGGTAAAATGGTACAGTGGCCACTTGCTGCCAACCCTGACAACAATTCCTCCAAGATCACTCAAGATGTAATAAGAATTCATACCTAGTCTGAGCCTTTTAACAGGGAAAAAAAAAAAAAAGCCAAGCCAACCAAAAATAGAACCCCAAAAATCACAACAAAAAACCAAATCTGGTAAAAGTAACAGAAAGGAAAAAGAACTATTGTGGACAAAATCAGAAACCTTCCAGAGTATGTGTTTGCAAGAGCAAATAATGACAGCACAAGAGGCAGTGGCTTCACTAATTTAGGACAAAACATGTCAGGTGTCACTGAGAAAAATCCCTTGTGCCCCATAAATGTTCTGCAGCCCCTTCTGCCTCCTGGCTTTTCACAGCATTGCTCTATGTGCCTGTCCTCTGACTGGAGGGAAATTTCTCCACCTGTGGGAGGGTTGGAGCATTTTTGGCCTTGCAGGAGCAAAGGCCATCACTCCTCAGCTGGAATGAGGTGAACTTGCTGCCAGGCAGGCACCGAGAGCTGTCCCTGGAGCACTCCCTGATCTTCCCTAAACTGGGAATGACAGAACCGCAGGGACACTGGGGAATCGTGTGAATGCCATCAGTGCCACCTACTGCTCTGCTCCACACGTACAGCGTGTGTGCAGCTCCAAACCCCTGCCCTCTTCTCCTCTCAAATTCTACTCAACGTCGACGAGCATTTTTAACATCCATCTCTGATTTCCCCCCCCCCGCAGTTAATTTAGGCAAACTGGAAACCACAGTTCTGCTCAGAGCAAGCTGGTCTTAGACAATTATCTCCTCTTAAACTTCCACACATGGAGGGTGTTTCTTCCCCTGCAGGCACCTTCTCACTTGCAGCCAGGGTGATATTCCAAGAAAAAAAAAGTTTTCTGGAGTGGTTCTGGTGGAAGGACTGTGGTATGAAGCAAACACCTACAACTCACCTCTTGAGGTGATATATTGAGTTAGTTTTTGCAGAAAACTTTGCTCTACCCAAATAGGAATTGGATCAAAGTGTGCAGACAAGAAAACATCCTGGAGGTAACAGTTTTAAAATGAGATTTCGGTAGGGAAGGATGCACAGCATTGTCCCTGCATTGTTTTCTCCAGAGAACTTTAGGAAATTTGGGGAAAACAATTTCTCTTCAAAGATCTTGCAAACTCAGCCTTCTTATTGTCCAGTATTCTTACAAACATAATTATTTCACTTCTGTGGGCTGAAAAATGATTTGGTGGGGTAGCAACTGGTGTCTGGCAGAATTGCAACACCATGAATAATGTGTTACCAAAGGGCATCTGCACAGTTTGTGATAAGAACAATATGAGAAGCTAGGCTGGACTCAAAACCAGTCTCACTGGTTTCCAGATTTCTGGGAAATATTTTAATCAATGTTATATTTTAAAAACTAGCTTTTCTGGAATGTTTCCATCTCCCCACTTCAGCAGCTGGCCTCTGTTTGGTGGAAAAGGAGCAAGTGATCATTGTCACAACCTTTCCCTGCCTCTGACAAAAACGACACATCATTGTTCCAGTGGCAGCAGAGTGCCCCTTGCAGCCCTTGCACCTCGCTCACTTCACCTGGAGGACAGCTAAAGGTTGCCCTTCTTAATGTCAGAATACAGAATTTCTTCTGAAGAGCTTGTATTTTGTATTACTGCATGTGCACAGCAGCACATGACCTCCTTTATGGCCCTAAACCCAGATAACTCCAGCTGCACCCCAAATATCCCCCAGTTTATCCTTGCAGGCCATAAATATCATGAACAGGGCCCTTTGCACTCTAGCAATAAAGAGCATTTGCAGGGATGCAAGTTTCTGGACTATCTGTTGGGGCTTGCCTTTTCTGGGCAATTCAAACACTTTTTCCTCACTAATAACAGAAAAGTGGGAATTTGGGATGGCATTGTGTGAAAAAAACCCAAACCTCCTTCTTTGCGACATGCAGATTGGATAAAATGAAATGTACTCAGAATATGAAGTAGTGATGAGGTTCACTGTGCTACTGAGCACTTTTTATCACTTAAAAACTCCTTTATCTCCAAAGGTGACTTACTCCCAGCTTCACTCAAGGATGGCATTGCCAGTGCTTGTGGAATTATGTCAATGTATCTGACCATTCTAACTCATTTGCCAAGGTTTAAGGAATTATATCATCTTCTGTCAAATTCAAAAAGCAAAAGAATTATCATCTTATTAGAAACAGAAGCTGGTAAAACGTGACACTCAAGAATCTGCAAGCCACAGAACTGTGTGAGGAGCTTGAAAAATTTGCTGCTACAAGTTTAGTTCATTGTTGTAAAATTATTTGCATGTTTCTTAGGGACAGTGGTATGTCAGTGAACCAGTGCCACTGGTTATCTGGCTCACCTAGAGGTTTTCCTTAGAGGGAGGTTACACTCTATGAGGAAAGCTGAGAGAACTGGGAATGTTCAGCCTGCAGGAGGCTCTGGGCTGGCTTTATTATGGTCTAAGGGATGCTACAAGAGAGCTGGAAAGGGACTTTTTACAGTAGCCTGGAGAGACAGGACTGAAAAGCTGAAAAACCCTGGCACAGGGTGCCCAGAGCAGCTGTGGCTGCCCCTGCATCCCTGGCAGTGCCCAAGGCCAGGCTGATGGGGCTCCATCCACAGTGGGATGTGTCCCTGCCCATGGAGGGCTGGAATGAGCTCTTTAAGGTCTCCTCCTCCCCAGACCATCCTGTGGTCCCTGGAGAGGAGGCTGATGTGAACAGTTTTGGTTTCAGCTCCTGGAGAGCTGTGTGCAGCCCTGCAGGGCACAGGGGCACCCAGCCAGCACTGGGGATGGTCCCACAGCCCCAAACCCCTCGGGCAGGCTGCAGCCCCAGCGAGTTACTCAGTGAGGGTGACACTGCTGCTGTGGTCAGGGAGGGGTGTCAGGGGTCACTGCACCCCCTGTCACCCTTGAAATGAGAAGTTTTGCTGTGCTTTCCTTTACTCAGAGTGAGGAAAACCTGTGGGCTGGGCAGGGATTGCTCTGTTCTCTGCTCCTCACCTGAGGTGCCCTTTGCACACCTGGCAGCTTTGGGCCTCACCCTCAGCATGAACAGCCCAGGAAAAGCAGGGAAGTGTGACTTGGGCAGATTTGATGTTCAGAAATGAAGTGAGCCTTGATGTATTACTGGTTTTTCATTTAAATAGCGTGGGGTTTTAGCTGTTGGATGATCTGGTTTCCTGCCTACTCCAGGTAGTAAAAAGTCACAGCTGTTCCAAAAATAATGCTTCTCATTATTTTTGCTTAGAAATTGGTAAATAGGGCAACTCAAACCATTGAGACAAAATGACACTCAGCCAATAAACCCCTGAATCTTTCCCTGGCCTCTCTTTTCTGAGACAGCTCCAGTTCTTAATGCTGCAAAAAAAAAAAAAAAAAAAGTTTTCTGCACCCTTAGATTTTTTCAGTGAGCTGTCTCCACCAGCTCAGGGATGGGTCTGGCTGCCATGAATGCAGGGAGGGCAGGGAATGTGCAAGTGGAAGAGCAAGTCTTTTGGGGGGTAGGTAGACTTTAGGCATGCTCAGCTGTGCCATGCATTATGTATGATGTCTAGGAGACTTCTATGCTGATGGGCTGCCTGTCTCCTAAACCAACTGTCTTGGGCTTGTTTTGCCTTAGGGGAGCTCAGAGCCTTTCCCTCCCTGCCTGCTGGGCAGTGGTAGAACTGTCCTGGAGCTCCCCTGGAGATTTGCTCCCTGCTGAACTGTGGGGTTTGGGAAGGTTGTGCTCTAAGCTCAGGATCAGCTTCAGCTCACACAGCACTGGCTCCTCAACCAGATGTGTGATATAAGCATCTAGCAAGCAGGCAGCTGTTCTGGGAGCTGTGAGGGTCTCAGGCTGTGAGTTAGGGAGCAGCACCTCTGCAGATGTGTGTTCAGTGCTTGCAGCATCCCAGCTCTGGGCTGGAGGAGACAAGGGCATGCTGTGCCCTGACTTAGTATTCACTAAGCTCCCTGGGTGGAGGATATGGGCCCAGAGGCCAGGAAAGACCTGTGGCAAAGAAAAAAGAAACAAAAAAAATCCCCAGGTGGAAAATCAGGGACAGAACTGCAAGGAGGGGCAGAGTGCATGCCAAAATAGGGGTAGAGCCTTTGTAGCTTTGTAAAAGCTGGCAGGGCTGCAGAGCTGCTAGAGCAGCCAACAGCTGATGCAGAGTCCTGGGAACAGAGCTGGAGATAATTGTGGAGGCAGGAGATGAGGGAAACTGGGGCTTGCAGCCTGCTGAACTGAAAAAGAAGAGGTAACAGCATTTAACCCATCATGTAAAACGAGTCTCCTGTAACTCCTGCAGATGGCCAGCAGGTAGGAGAGCTCCACGGGTGAAGGGGAGGGTGTACCTCGAGGGGAGGACCAGGGGCTGGACTCGAATCAGGTGGTGAACTCAAAGTGTCCTCCCTGTTGGAGTTGGCTCAGGGCGGTGCTGACTTTACAGCCGCCCCATGTCAACTGTTCTGAGGTGCTGCTGGGTGCTGCATGCTGTGGCTCAGGAGCTCAAAAGCATTTTTTACCTCCCTCTGAGAGAAGAAAAAAGAAAGGGCTCTGGCCACAAAACAGTCGAGACCTTTCTCAGGTCAGTGTTAAATTCTTACCTCTCCCAGCAGCTGCTTCTCAAGCCCTGAGGATTTCACTGAGCCAATTTAATGCTGGTGGTCAGACAGTTTAAACCCATTAGCTCCCAGCTATCTGAATAATTTTCTCCTGGGATCCCAGCACACGGGCAGACTGCTCTAACCAGAACTGCAGAGCCCTGCCACGGGACCTGGACCTTTGCTGACTGCTGTGGCCTGTGTGGTGAGCACTCAAGGGCTGAAGAAAATGCCACTGGCGAGATCCCTGTCCATGACATCTCTGAATGGGCTGCCTCAGTGTGAGGACGAAGACCTGCCCGTGGAGGATTTGTTGCTCTTTGAAATTTCTTGGGAAGTTACCAACAAAGGTTTGTACCACACTGGGGGGTTAGTATTGCTGTTTTGTCCGGAGTGGAGGGAGGGATGAAGGGCTGGAGAACTGGAGAGGGCTGCAGAGCTGCTGGATTGGAAGGAGTGCAGGTGTGGAGTGCTGAGAGTGGGCTGCACCCACCTGGGCTGGTGTGGGATGGGCAGAGCCAGCATGTCTCTGTGTCTTTTCGTGTCCCACCACCAGGGAGAGGGGGTTTGAACATCTCAGGGGCAAGTCTGAGTGTGCAGATATATATATTGCTTCGTACATACTTAGCTTTTGCCTTCCATGCAAATTCTCTTGGGAATGTCACGCATGGAAATGAGCTGTACAACAGAGATCAGCTGCAGGGCAGTTCAGCAGCCCCCCCTCAGCCTTCCAGAGCAGTGTGGAGAAGAGGCCAGGCCTGCAAGGGGTGTGAATAAACAGAGCCGTGTTACAGGCACAGAACAAAACGTGGGAGTCAATGACCAGCAGCCTTTGTTGAGCCAACCCTTCTGGATTGCTCTTTGCAAACACAGGTGGTGCCACACAGGGGCTGCATTTGTTCATCGGTTGCTGCTGGTCAGGCAAAGGGCACGCTGCTTATTGGGCAGAAATCCCCCTGCCTCCATCCCTAATTCACTCATCAAATCAGCCCTTTCAGGCAGGTGTAGTTCTGCAAGCTTCCATTTTCACAGCCCAAGTGAGTTAGTGTGAGTAAATGATTGACCCCAAAAGGATTGACTCACCCCAAGGGAGGGAGTGTTAGTGTCCTGGCAGGCAAACAGAGATTGATCAGCAGAGGGATCTGTAATTTGTTAACAATTTAACTTTAAAGGGGAAATGTGTGTGAGAGGAAATAGGCAGTGCTGGGGTTTGTCCCCATGGGGAAACCCAAATTACTGCTGTGTGGTGTTTTCTGCTGGTTTACATTTTTAGGGTGGTGAGCCCTATCCACAGCCAGAGGTGGGACAGAGTAGATTTGGCAGTTTGAATCCCTGTGGGCTTATTTTTCAGTAGTTTCAGCCAAGCTTTCAGGGTTAATTTACTAAAGCCACAGCTTGGACATGCAGCATTCACTTTTGCAGCGTGCATGATGAGTAAGGCTCTGGCAAGCAGATGGCAGCAGAAATCTAGGAAATTCAGGAGTTCTCACTAACTCCTCTGAACTCCACAGCATATATATATTTTCTGAGTCATCTGGACTCGTCAGTGATTGTAGATATCACACAAGACATTTAAGAGAAGGTAACCCAGCCAGATTTTCCCAGAGAGTGTACAAAATGTAGTGAATAATTTAATCATCCAGAGAGCTCTGGCTGACTCCACTGGAGCCAAATCAACTGACACAGCTAAAATTTATTATTCACACGTTTTATGGGAGAATTATTAAAGTCAGCTTCATTCAGTGTGTTTAAAAATAAGGTGCCTTTGCTTACACCACTTCCCAAGCCCTTACATTCACAGGGCTGAAGGAACATGGCATGAAAAACAATTTCTTCATTAGACTCTGACCTAGTGCAAAGTCTCCATTAACCAACCTGGACTAGAAACACCTGTGCAAACCCCCTTTTATAAGCCTGTTTCAGCCAATTTTTCTGGTAAATTCTTGATACTGAGGGTTTGGAGTATTTTTTTCTGTATCTTCCAGGCAATTGAATATCTAAGTCATGTGGTGAGAACTGGTCCCTTGTGACCTAACTTTTATAAACAGTTCTGGAAAAATGTCACTGTGAGAGAGAGTAGACAGCCAAATACAGGGAGGGTCATCACAGAAGATATACAGGCTTAGGAAATAATAGCTTGTACTGTATATTTCCTAGCTCCTTTAGCAGGAGGAATTGTTCATTTGATGAAATAAGCTGACCACACAGAGATTTAGTTCTGCTGCACGTTTTAGTGTTTGTGCTGCTGTATATGTTCCTAACATAGAGGGCAAGATAAAAATTATCTGGATTTATTGCCTGTCAAGCTAATTTTGAGCATTTAACATGAAGGTTTCTTTCTTCCTGTGTCAGAGGAGCTCAGCCTGAAGTTGGTTTGCATTTCTGGGGTGCTGCTGCTGCCCACAGGAGCAAGTCCCAGCCTTTGTGTTAATTCTGTGTGAATCACCAGGTGCTTGGGTACATTTCCTCCTTGGCCAGTGGTACTTCTAAGGAATCCCCCCATTTCTCTTGTGGCACTGACAAGAATCAGTGGAATGGTGAAATCAGGCTGAATTGTCCCCTCTCCTGTGAGGAGGTGACAGCAGGGCTCACAGGGGGCTGCATCCCACACACTGGAACCAAAGCCCTCTACAGGGGCTGAGCTGAACCTCTTCAGAGCCAGAGGGTGGTGAGGGCTCCTGCAGATTGGAGAATCTCTGATTCTGTGCAGGGACAGGCTCCTCATGAGGCCAGGCATTCCCTGGGATTTCCCTGATGGTGCTGGTGCTTACTGAGGCTTGAGGTGCAGCTGTAGGGAAGAACAAGATGAACTCAGGGCTCACAGATCTCAAAGTACCCATTATTTCCAGACTCTCATCTCTTCTTTGTCAGCAGCTGGAACAGGGAAGTTGTCTCTCCTTTTAAGTACAGATCATTTGACACGTGTTCTAATGATTCTCAACTTCTTCATGTTTCCTTTTTGTGTTTTCTGTCCTGGCTGCAGCCTGTGCTAAGTTACAACCTCTGACATGGCAAACATTGGCCTGTCAGTACTGCTCTCACTCTTCTCTGTCTGGAGCAAGCAAAGATCAGGTAGCTGAAGGAGAAAATGAGAAATAAAAAAGGCTCATCTGCCAGTGTCACCCCCCTCACCCTTCCCCTGAGTCACACCAGAGGGAACTTATCACCTGAACCCAGGACTGAAATCCTCTGGCATTGAAAGTCCTCTGCCAAAGAAATGAGAGCTATGTAGTTTGTTTTGTGAGATTTCCCTCGCTTTAGCTGGCTTTTCACTGATGGGCAAAGCCCTGTGCAAAGTGGCTCTGCAGTGTTTCTGAGAAAATGCAGGCAGTGAAGGGCCCCAGGAGATTGGGGAGATGAGCATTTCTAACTCCTCCTTTCTCTCCTGGCCATCATGCTCTAGTAAAGCCAGGTCTGCTCATAGCACTGGGGCAGAAAGGACTGGTTTCTTCCCTCCATAGCATGAGGACCAATAAAAGCTTTAAGTACAGGAGCACAAAGAAGTGGCTACCAAGCTATGAAGATTTTGAGCCTGGCTTGGGTTTGTCTGCAGTGGGTTTTCTGACACATTAGTTAGAAGGGCTGAGAGTGTTCAAGATCTGCTGTTTCCTCTAGAAAGATGTCTGGAAAATAATCCCAGTGATATTTAGATTAGTATCCTTTGCTGTACCACTCACAGCTTTTAGATAGAAAGTAGAAGAATGCTTAAAAATGCTGGGCAAACAGCCAGCTTGTGTCATCATTCTTGAGCTTAGCTCAACAGCCACTGGTAGATGAATCTCAAAATTTTTTTTTCCATCCCCAATGGAATGAGGGCTGTGCTAAAAACAAAACTTGTTTCATCTCTCCCTGGAGCAGAGATCTTGGTTCAGTTTCTCTGGTGAAAAACTGGATTTTTGGGGAATTAAATCCTGAATCCACCGAAGTCAGCAGGACCAGAATTTTATCTCCTCTGTGTCTTCCCATGATGAGAATTCCTTGGGAGAAGGTGATTGCTGTAATTTGTGACACAGCTGAAGTAACACCCTTTGGGGAGTGAGGATGTGCTGGCATAAACTTGGCATAAGCAGAGCCTCAGAGCTCTGTGCATTTATAGAGTGGGGTGGAATATCAATGTCACATCAATTCCAAATGAAATCCTGTGCACTGGGCTCGATGCACACAGAAATAGCTTCTCACTCGTGGACATCTGTCATGAATTTCAGCGGTTCAGTGTTATTTCAGAATATGGTTGGAATGTCAGGATTTCAAAGAACGTGCTGATCTGTCTTCTGAGGAGTCCTGGCCACAAACATAAGCCCCAAAAAAAACCACAGGAACAAGATCTGCTGGCTGGAGATGCCAGTTGTTTATCACCTGGCACATTTTACAGCCTGATTTTATTAATGGCCCCTCAACAGACAATCAATCAATCAACTGTTAGAAACAAGTTCAACCCAAATTTTTATCTCACCTGTGCAGATCCAAGCCACACTCTGAGCAGAGGGGTGAGGGAGTTGCTGTTAGTGAGTGCCTGTGGCAGGGAGGGCAGTTTGACTCCTGCTCCCACAGATCCTGGGGCTCTCAGGGAAGCTCTGCTGCCTTCAGAGGCCCTGGTCAGGACAGAGCAGAGGAGCTGCAGAGCCCTGGAATGCCCCTGATCCTCTCTCTGGGTGTTTCTCTGGCTCAGGGACCAGCTCCACTCAGCTCTCCCTCACTTCCACTGTTCCTTTCCTATTTCTCTCCCTCATTTTTGGTTTCTGCTGCTCCTTCCCTCTGTCCTTCTGCAGTGTGGGGTGGGTGGGAGGACAAGCTCTGAGTGCTGGATTTTAAATGTACAAAGGAAATAATGCAGCAGGACTTGAAACAAGTTAAAAAGAAAGCGCTGGAGTGATGCAGAGAACTCCTTTAGACATGGTAGTGTCACCATAGATAAAAGGGTTTAGACTTTTAAAATAATTCTATGGAATATTTTCTGAGAGAGTATTTTGGTTTCGTCTTCTGTTTTTTAAAGGGGTCAGTAAAAAGAGATCAAACTTCCCTTAAATTAACAAAATCCTTTTCCAAATATCTCAGCTCCCCTTTCTGTGCCAGTTTATCTTTTCCCTTAAAAAAAAGAATGGAAAGGAGATAGATGGGGGAAAGATTTGTTGTTGATTTCCTTCTAAACCTGATTTCATTTATTAGTAGAGAGATTGAAAGAATGTTTTTAAAAGAAACAATAAAAATATATTTCTTTCAAGGATGTTTTAAAGTGACAAAAATTAAATATATTTGAATAAAGCCTTTTGTTGAACATCAGAAAACTAAACTACTCCTGTACCAACATTTTACTGCTAATTCCCCTTGTCTGTGATACTCTAAATTAATTCTCTTGTTCTGATCTCTACTGATTCTCTGCCTGTTTCTAATTTTGTCACTTCTTGTTTGTTTTAACCCTGTTTCAAAGTACAAAGCCCCAGAGGCAGCATAGAGAAAATCACAACATTTTGGTACATCCCCGTGGTTTGGAAAGGTTTGCTGTTTATAGTGTGACCTAAAATGTTGTATTAGAGAAGAAAAAGAAATTTCACCAAATTGTTGTAGCCCTTTGAGTATTCTGTGAGGTGAATATGTAAACTCCTACTGTGTTGCTCAGGATATGTAATGCATTGCTTATGGCACAGGTATTTCCAGGGAATTCAACTGAGCACACAGAAACTCTCTCTTCAAGATCTATAACGTGTTCCTTGAGTTTGCTATGGAGAAGTGTAATTTCCCAAGTCAATACATTATTCTAGACATTGCTCTGTTCTTCTCAAGATGTCTTTTTAAAGTTATACCCAACACTTCCTACATACATAGTTTCACTTACAGTTTCCCTCCTCTGTCAATTAAACCTTAAGCACAGACCTGCTTTGTGAGTCACATTTCCACAGCAACAGGGAAGACAAAAGCCAGTCTGGGGGCCAGGTAACACTGCTTTTAGCACAGTTACCTTCTGAGGAGTTTTGACAGCCTCTGGATTTTATCCAAAGTACTTTTCGTTGTGTTTCAGGCAGATCAGTGCCCTGAGATGTGCTTTACCTGGCTGTGCAACAGCTCACAGCAGCAGAGCACACTCTCCATGCTTTCCCCCATGAGAAGCCTCCCGTACATCTCTGACCCTTTAGGGCACACAGGGATCCTGAGGAGAACCTTGTGGAGAGAAATAGATGTGGGAAACAAAGGTGCAGGCTCATGAGCTGCAGCTTCCTCACTTCTCTTCAAGTCCGTGGCTGTGGAAGCTCAGCTCCCTTGCCATCCCAGTGTTGAACCCCTTGCAGTGTGATCCATGCTCCCAGGCTTTGCCTCACTCCAGGGATATGCAGCTTTATCATCTATCACTATTGATTTAGTGTCCTTCATCTTGCAAGTCATGTTTTCTCTTTTTCCCAGATCACCAGGCTGCTCTGCATTAAAATCTTCCCTTGTTCTGAGCTCTGTATCCCTGCCAATTCAAACCAGCCAGTTTCATGACTAAGATTTCTACCAAGCCTCATATTTATCCATTTTGGATTGAAGCCCCTTATGCTCCTGTGATGAATTTTCCACCCCATAAAAACAGATGTATTATCGTAACTATTGCTTTGTAAGTTGGATGTTCTGACTTGTCTCATATAATTAACATTTTATGTTTATCTGAATCCAAGCTATTCAAATTGAGCAGAGGAACTTGGAGGGAAAATACAGAGTTATTTATCTAAGATTGCTCTAAATGCCTTTCCAAAGCAGCCATGGAAAAATATGATGACTATAAATTAGTTTCTTAAGCTTTCTGGTCCTGCTGAAGGGGAGAATAATAATCTTATGCACAGGTTTCCTTCTGCAGTTCCATGTCTACATGATGTGAAACTCTTGAACTGACAGCTTGATTTAGGAACAGACATCTGTAAGATTCTTGTCTTCTTAAGTCTTGAATTATTAAGGGGAATAATTTATTATACTAATTCTACTTAGCAAGCTGGTTGACTGGAACTGCATTCTTTTTTTCTCTTTGTAAATACCTAGAATCCTGAGACGTGAAAATATTAAGACTAGGGATCCTTCCAGCACTCAAAACAAATGGGATATTTGTAGAGAAAAGGCATTTAAGTGAACAATTTCTTTTTCTAGGGGCATAATTCAAACTGTACCTCTGTCATTTGGCTCCTCAGGGCTGCAAGACACCAGGCTTTGCAGGAGGCTTCCTGTAGCTGTCAGGAATTCAGTTTAATTAATCTGGGAACTAATCTCCCAAAGTGCTGAGCAACTTCAGCTGCAGTATTGCACCTAGCAGCAGCAGATTTTTTCAGGAGAATTAGGTAACTTCTCAAGGGTTTTAATTCAACTGGATGTGGTGCATTGGCACCTCTGGATATCCCAATAGCTTTAAAAGGGTGAGCCTGGAGTGCCAGCTCTCAATCCCTGGCAGTTTTCAGTGATTTTGATGTCACTGCTGGCAGCTGTAGCAGCATCTCCTCTCACAAGATTTCCAAGATTTCAGTGGAGGAAGGAAATGTTTTGTCCTAGCAGCAATGCCTTCTGTAGTTGCTTTTGCTCTTTGTCCCTCTCTCTCTCCCCTTGCTGGAGCTGTGCTCATTGTCTCTGGTGGGCAGCAGCTGCTTGGATTCAGGGTTTCTTCTCCCTTGCCATCCTCCCCCTTGCTGCATTCAAGCCTGTAAACCTGTTGTTCTTCTGACTTGGAGGAGGTGCAGTGTCCAAGCCTGGCACCCTGGGGACTGTGGCAAAGGGAGGGTTTTCCTGCCAGTGCCTGAATTCCAGGCTGGCTATGGGAAACTGAGGGAGAGCAGCTAAGGGACTCTTGCACACCATGTGCAAGACTGGATAGGTGTGTGTTGACTTGGCAAGGGATGCTGCTGCATTCTCTTAGGCATTTGAATGCTGAATTTGCTCCCAAAGCAGACAATATTTGGGTGAAAGATGCTACAGACATTTATATTGTCAGTGTAGGCTACATTCCCTCCAACTTTAACTGATGATGGAACAAGACTCCTTTATGCTTTGAGGATATTGGTGTAAGTCCATTTTTATGGCCAGTAATTAATGAAATCCATCAGTTCCTCAACTTCTCTTAGTGATTTGTGTCAAACAAGCTCAGTTCTTACCACATGATGAAAAATAGGTTTGAAAATTATAACTGAGGCAATAAAACAAAATTGCTTGGGATGCAGCAGAATCTAAACCAGACATGGGAGAGTAGAAGTATGAGGCCCAGGATTTTAATCCCTCAGCTGAACAGTGCAGCTCTGATACCATTTAAGAGACTGAACTTCTATTTATTTGATTGATTAAATTTATTTGATTTGATTAAAACCTACATATGTGAAGGGATTTATCTAGCAGTGCATCTGACCCACAGGTGGGTTGGAGCTTAGTACAGAAATCTGTGGCCTGTGCCCCTTTCTAATTTTTGTTCTTTGTGATCTTCTTCTGCAGTGGGAGGCATTTACACCGTGATCCAGACAAAAGCCAAAACTACAGCAGATGAATGGGGTGAAAACTATTTCCTGATTGGCCCCTATTTTGAGCAGAATGTGAAGACTCAGGTGGAATTCTCTGAACCTCCAAACCCTGCCGTTAAGAAGGCAATGGACACCATGAAAAGCCAAGGGTGCCAGGTAAATCAGATGTGCTGCTGCTTCCCAGGGCAACAAATCTGACTCGGAGGGGATTAAAGTTTGGGTTAATGCTCTTGTCGTTCCACTTGACACAGCAGTCCTGGTCAATGTCACAATGGGAAAGGCTCGGAATCCACTGTTGGAACAGCAGAGTCAATTCATTAAAGGTTATTTTTGAGGAAGAACCAGTTCATCCAATTATGGGTTTTAACAGTCATTTATCTGCAAGGCTGCTTAATTGGATTAATGACTTATTTATCTGGTCTCTAAGTACGGTGAGATTTTAGTAGATATAATATGACCTTACTTTGAGCCCTTACATTTCACATTCTTAGAGTGAGAAGAGTGTTCCATTAGCTCTCAGTTTTTCTAATGTAATATAATATTGAGCTGAAAACCAGAAAAGCACTGAGGTGACAAAGAATCCACTTCCTCAGCTCAGTGCAACCAGCTGTCAGTTCCCTGGGAAGAGAGGCTAAAGCACAACAAAAAAGTGGATTCATCCCCCTTTCCAGTGTGATTTCTAACCAGTGTTTTCTGTGTGATCTCACTGCCTTTCTGAGGCTTGGTTTCTCTAACAACAAAGTAGGAATAAACTTCTTCCTGTAAAGATTATCTGCTGAAAGAAATAGATTACCTGCTGTGTTGATGGGCAGTTATTAAGCTGCAAGCAGCTTTGGTTGCCTGAAAATGGGTGGAAGGTAACTCATGGTAAATTCGACCTGCTTGCTTGGAGTCCCCCTCAGAGCTGTAGAACTCACCTGCACTCTGACTCAGTGCTGAATCCCTGAGGGATGCAGTCTGCAGGAGGAAGAGTTGTCTGCTCCTCATGTGTGCTGAGCAGCCAGAGGCAGCAGCCTGAAAGAATTCTCACTGCTGCTGAGGGGGTTGACACACTTCAGAGCAGAAATTCCTCCAGTTCCTGGGTTGCCACCAGCTGTGCCTCTGGTATTGTTTTCTCTCCCTTTGTAAGAGCAGTCGTGCTGTTCTTAGGATCTAATGCCCTCTTGTGCAGGTGTCTTTTGTTGGATGCCCAGCTTGGGACAGTGTCTGCTGGGGACACTGATGTGATGCTTGCATTGTACAGGCTCAGACTGAGAGGTCCAGTTGCCATTTACTTATCTTTATCAGATTTTCATAGGTGATTGATCAAGTTTTCTGTGCTGCCTCTGTAACACTCCTTTGTCTGGAAAACAGCTAAAGATTTCTGGGCAGATTGATTGCAATGCTTTATGTGGTTCCAGCAATGCATGCAATTTAATCAGCCACCTCTGCCAGCCCAGCATGTGCATGGTGCTGCTGGAGCATTCATATACAGCAGCAAATCTGCCCCAAATATAGCTTTGATCTCCAATAATGACGCTCTAGTTTCCAGGAGCTGCACTTATCCTATTAACATTTATGTCTGGATTTTGCTTATGCATCACAATGGATGCTTTTAAACCAGGGGACCTAGGAATGCTTCCAAACTTCTCAGGTCAGGTGTGTTCCTTGCCACAACCTGACCATGTATTTAGATGAAGTCTGGGTTCCCTGCTTTTTAACCTCATTTTCCTGAATAGCAAATCTGGACAGTCTGAAGTAAATACATGAGGAGTGAAAAGGAGCAAGCCTGTCTTTGTTATGCCTTGTACTTTTTGTGAAAACAGGCCAAGAGCTTTTATCTCATTTGTTTTCAAGACCTGACCTCTCTTCAGCTCATTGTAGTGTCAGGGCTGGGTTCAACCCCTGAGGTCCCAGCCCTTTTGATGGCAGATTTAATGTGAAATAATTTGACTTTGCAGACTGTAGTGTGGGCCCAGCTTGGTTGGGCAGGCTGGCGAGGGCAGTGGAGTTGTAAATAGTTTAGAAATGTTTGACTATACCAATGGAGACAAAGCAGGAGAGCTGCATTTTTAGCCTGATGCGATTTTAGGCATTGGGATACCTTCTGATTGATCCTTCCGCTCTTCCAAGTGGAGGTGGAATCCTTCCCCTCTGTGCTGCTTGGGAAGTAGGAGGAAATGTCATGGTCGGTACAGGCACCAAGCATCAGTCCTACAGAACCTCTGGCATCAATAGCAAAAGACTGGAGACATTTGAGTGAAAGAAAATCTTAATTTTCAAATAAGAACAGAAGTAACATAGATGCTTCAATAAGAAGACCTCGTTATTCAAGCAAGTGCAGTCTTCCTAACTTTTTTTTTTTTTTTCCCATGGAAAAGAAGTTACTATTGCAATGAAAGTCTTAAAATGCTCCTAAAGATTATAGTTTCCTTTGTTTCAGTATTACTCCAGGTATTTTGCAAGGAACACTGCAAGTCCTGGGTGTGTAGAACTGTGAACACACATTCTTTATGTTAAATACTTCAGGTTTGATAGCTGAAGATCATTGTGCTAACTGGCCTTTACATTCACTTTGCCATTTTCTTTCTCTCCTTCTTATCCTTGCCTCTTTTCCAAAGGTCTTTTTTGGAAGATGGCTGATAGAGGGCAGCCCATATGTCTTACTGTTTGATATAGGATCAGCAGCTTGGAACCTGGACAAGTGGAAAGGAGAATTTTGGGAAGTCAGCAACATAGGGATCCCTTTTCATGACCGAGAAGCCAACGATGCTGTGATTTTTGGATCATTAACAGCCTGTTTTTTGAAAGAGGTACAGTTTTTAAATCCAGAGATTTGCAGACCAAAACCACCTTGGGATGTGCTTCCTACTCTCTCATAGTTTGAAAACTAAGATTTTTAAGAAGTTGATCTCAATGTAGATCAAATTTGTATTGAAAACTTAAACTTTAAATGGTCATTTAATGATATTTTTCCAGAAGCAGGGCAGTGGGGCTGCCCAGTGTGGAGTCTGAGTGGCTGTGCTTGCCAGAACCATCTGGCACTCTAGAAAGGGGTCTGTTCTGAGGCACTAGAGAGGCACACATTTTTCTTGGGCTAAGGATCAGGGCTGATGGAAATCAAGGCAAATGACCACTTAAAATTGTACTGTTTTGTCACAAGAAGGAAAGCAAGCACACAGAAGGCTTCACAGGAAAAAACAAAAAAACCAACAAGTTTTCTGAGTCTGGGATGATGTTTGATATATTTTTTTTCTGTTTTCAGCTCTCCTGTCAGTTTGATGACAAGCCCAATATAATTGCCCACTTCCACGAGTGGCAGGCAGGAGTGGGTTTAATCCTGTCTCGATCACAGAAACTTCCTGTAGCCACAATTTTTACCACCCATGCAACTCTGCTTGGGAGATACTTGTGTGCAGCCAGCATCGACTTCTACAACAATCTGGACCAGGTAAGAGACATTTTCCTCCTTTTCTCTGTTTTTTTTGTTAGCTAATCATCTCCTGGCTCCCTTGCTGTTTGCTGTGTTACCCTGCTTATGGGATTTTTTTATCTGGTGTGATCACTTGTGACTGACCCACAGCTGGCTGTTGATTCCAGAGCAGGAGAATTAGAATTTGTAAGATCATCAAGTGTGTAGGCATGAGTGCCTTTGTGTCATCAGGCAGGGCTGAAAGCTCAGTGGAAACTGGTAAAACCTACTCAGCTCTAGCCAACATCTGACCCTTCAGGTGCAGCCTCACAACTCTTTCTTGATGTGACACAGTGGAAAAAATAACAAATAGCCCTCTCCTCTTGTGAAAAATACTCTGGAATTGCAGTGGGTGATGGTTGCTCTGAATTTTTTTCCCCTAGCCTGCTTCTTAATTTTTACAAATCATACTAAGTCCTAATTTCAAGCATTTCAGGTTAGGTCTAATTTGTATCTGGTGAATGTAGGAAGTATTTTCTGAGTTCAAAAGACACACTTGTGATTCTTGGAATCTGTGTAAACTGTCTATTGATTTGGATTTTCACTGTTCTCTTTCCACTCAAAGCATTACACAAACCAGTGTTTCAAGGACCCAAATGTTTTTAGCACTCATTGGGGTATTTTGCATGATCTGGGATTTTTCATATGGTCACAGACAAACCTGAATTTAAGAGGTTTTTCCATTCCAGCACTTAGTGAAAGTAGAGGTAGATAAAAGAACCACATTGTTCATGCACTTCCTTGGCTAAAACAGTGTGAATAATTCCATGCTCACACTAGGGTGGTTGGATTGGAACTTTCAGCTAACACAGTGGAAACCACTTTTCCCACCGCTGCAGAATTAAAGGGGATAAAAACCAATTAACTTTCTCAGCAAAGCAGTTCTACTATATCTATACATCTACATCTGTGTCTACACCTATCTAAGTGAAAATAAGCAGCTGTTTGCTTCACTCCAGCTCCCTGGAATGGTTCCCATTGCTCCAACTTTCTCACAGGATGCTCTGCACCAGCGCTGAGCTTCGCGGGACAGGTCGCAGTCTAACCAGCTTTAACTCTGTCCAAGTTCTGAAGGGCTAAAAGCAGCTGGCAGGGGTCACACAGTCCTAACTATAGAAAGTGCTGTCTGCCCTGCCAGTGATAAGGGTTAAATCTATTAATGTCAATGAAGTTACCCAGTCAAATGCAATCAAAGTCAGCATTAGGCAGCGCTCAGGACAGAGCTCATGGAGAGTTGGAGTCGCCCCCAGGAAACTCACAGGGGCCATGCTGCTGACCTTGGGGGCTCAACACTTCTGTTCCCAGAGGTGAAACATCATATAAGAGGATTGTGGTTTAATTGGAAGCATTGGCACCTTTTTTAGCCCACGTTGTAGCGATTTTGCAGTGGACATTTTTAGTTTGAAGCTTTAAGCGTGGGCTCAAGGGAATCGTGCGTTGTCTTTGCATCAGGGTAACTCAAGCTCAGTTTGAAAAAGGGTAGCTGCAAGATTTAAAGGTGATTTAGAAATGTTTGGGTGTTTGGAATGTCTTATCTAGCAGTTTAACTCTCATCTGCCTCAAAAACTTAAGGGAGTTCAAGCTGAAATATAAGAAGCAGCAAATAAGAGTGGTAGAGTTGGAGGAAGAACATCTCTGGGTGTCAGAAAATATCTCATTTTCCATTTTCTTTTTTCCCTTGGGATTTGAGACAGAGTCTTTACATCCTGCCTTTCCACATCTCCATTTCTCCCTCACCTACCTGTGATTCCCACCATTCTACCAAGTCCCAGGCTCTGTCCTCATCCCCATTCCTTTTTCCTTCTCTCCCCTCCAGCTATGAGCAACCTCCCTGCTCTCCCAAGTTTTCCAACAAGCCCCTGGGAGGCTATAACACGACACATCACCAGTCAGCAAGCCAAATCCCACAGATCCTTACTTTTCAAGGCATCATTAATCTAATTTTCCTTCCATGGAAGGAAACAGGAACAAGCAGGATCTGATCGCTCTTTCAAACTCCCTGAGGTTGATAAAACAGCTCAAAACCAGCAGCATGGTTCTGGAAAAACAGAGCAGAGCAGGAGAGCCCTTCCCTGAGGGAGCCAGCTGTCGGGGTCCCACAAGGTTTGGGACCCCAATTTGTTGTTTTAAGTCTTTACTTCAGCCCGTGCATTCAAAGGATGAGACAAAGCTTCTCAGTTTTCGATCTCAGGGTTGTTTATTGTTTCTTATCTATAAAATTTTCTTCCTGCCCAGCCCAGGTGTGCTCAGCAGGACAGTCAGAGGCACTCTGCCTGCCCCCAGGGTGGTGTTATCTTTATATACTAAAACCCACGTGTGACATGTTTACAATTATTCCCCAATACCCATCACCTATGTTAGACAGTGAGCTTCTACTCCAAACCAATCCAAAAGTGCCAGCACCATCAGAGAAGATGGAGGTAGAGAAGAAGAAGGGTTGGACACTCCCAAATCCCTCCATCTTGTCCCCAAAAACCCCTAGACAAAGAATCCTAAAATCTCCATTTACCCCCTGTGATACACTAATCATGACACTATTCAAGCTGCTGTGGCTTTCATCTCCTCGTGTAAAGGTGGCAATTTGCTCCAGGGTTGGTACTGGAGCCCACTGGTGCTCTGGGCTGTGTGCCAGGGTCTCTGAGCCCCTGGCAGGGATCTGGGCAGCTCTGACTCCCAGAGGGATGTCCTGGGCTCCGACAGGCAGCCCGATGTCACCGCGGTGTCCTTTGTGTTTGCTCTGTCTCTGAGCAGTTCGACATTGACAAGGAAGCTGGCGAGAGGCAGATTTACCATCGGTACTGCATGGAGAGGGCATCCGTGCACTGTGCCCACGTGTTCACCACAGTCTCCCAGATCACAGCCACAGAGGCAGAACATATGCTTAAAAAATGCCCTGGTAAGACCTGAATTTTTTTTTTTTTTTTTTGTTTTTTTTTGTTTTTTTACTGTATTTCCTCCTTTTTTATTTCCTTAGGCTGAGTGAACATGATAGAGACAGGTAGAACACATGCATGGGTGTGTGTGGCTGTGCTACAGGGATTAACCACCAGTTTTCCATGGAAATTAGGGGGGTTTTTTTTTTTTTTGTTTGTTTGTTTGTTTGTTTTTTGCCAGGACTCCTCAACTTCAGGAATTTTGTCTTTGCACGCTTTTAGAACTGAACCATGATAAGCTTCATACAGATAAAATATTTTAATAAGTAGAGTTTGAAAAATAGTTGTGTGCCCAATAATTTGCTTGTTTTTCTACTTAATATTAGCCTCATAAAATATGAGGCTTAGAAACCTTGTCCTGTTCCATGCATGGATTTTGAGTAAGGTCACGGTGCCAGTTTGATGTGTCAAAGTTCTCTTTAAATCATCTCAGTGCTTTATAGGGATAAATCCCAATACTCCATCTGCAGGTAAGCAGCATGAGGCAAAAACTGCACAACAGTTTTGGAGACTATTTATTTAGCAGGTGTGTTCATATCTTGGTTATTTTAAATATAACAGTGCTCAATTTTATTTTTAATTTTTTGGGGTTTTTTTTTGGTTTTGGAGGGTTTTTGTGGTTTGTTTTTTGTTTGTTTTGGTTTGGGTTTTTTTTTTTTGCTTACTCTTTGTAGAGCTATTGGTGATTTGTTAATTATAGTTTGGGATTGTTACCCTGGTTAACTTCAGTGCTTCAAGCCACATTGTGGTTCCTGAACCCAAACAAGAGCTGTTCATGGAATCCTTTGTCTCATTCCTGACTAGCTGTCAATAGGATGGTGGACTTAGATTATCTTTTTCTTTTTATTTTAAGCACCAAGGCCATGTCTTAAAAGTCTCTGAAGTTCAGTCACTTAAACTGGGATATCTCTGGAAGGTCTTAATTTTTACAAAGTGCAGAGCACTCTGAAAATCAGACTTTTGAAGCTTTTTTTTATATAGGCATGAGGCTTCTCCCCACCACAGCTACCATTGAAAATCATAGTCTGTGTTTTGGGATTTTAGGAGACTGAAATGAGTCTGAATCCAGTTTAATTTGGGGAAGAAAATCTCCAGACTGCTCACAGATAAAACACCAGTTGAAGCTGAAGAGAATTCCATGCACAGAGATTCACAGGCCTGAGCTTTTTGTGATTATTCTTGCAACTTTGAAGAAACCAAGTAAATATACTTAATGTTTGGGTTAAAAAACTACTGACAGATGTCATGCTTCATGTTGACATAGCTAGAAAGAAATTCAGTAGGAAGTGTCTCCCCAAATCCTAAGAGACTTTAAGTGGAAAATATGTTCTGATGGGAATAAGGATTTTAATAGTTACTCTGAATCCAAGACCACAAACAAAACAAACTGTGGAGGAACCTATTCTCACACTATTTATTCTCTCTGAAGTTGTGAAATCTGCATAGACACTGATTTTTTGGAAAGCCCAGCAATCCTTCAGCAGGTCATTGATCTTGAATTCTGGCAAAGGAACATGAATACTGAAAGCACGTGCTCATTTCTCCATCCCCTTTAAAAATAAACCTTTAAAAGGAGGATGCTGAATTGGCACAATTCAATTTTATTTGCATTTATTGAGACATAAATTTTGCCACCAAATTGTTAGCTAAAAATAGCTCAGAAATGTGCTAAATTGAGCTGACTCTGCTACTCCTCTTTACCATCAAACTCGGATTATAATTTAAATTATACATCTCATCACTCACTTGGAAAAGTCCCTTTCAAATTTAATAAACCTGAATGTATAGAGAACTTCTGCAGCAGGACAAGGTTTGCCAGTCCAACCCTTGCATTATGCTGATCCCACTTGCTGCAGTTGTGTGGCCCACAGTTTATCACACCACATTTGTCAAAAGCTTGATGTAGCCAGCAAGACTCTGTCAGTGCTCATAAGTTATATTCTTGTGATTTGAAAACTGGTATTATGAGATTTATGATGCTTTCATTCAGCTATGGAACATATTTCTCATTAGCAGTAGAGAAGACTTTGAATCAAAACTCCAAGAGACTCAGGTATCAGTTGAGTTCTAGATCTTGGCTTCTTATCTGTATAGATTTGATTAAAATCATTGATGGAAACTCTGAAAAAGTACAACTCTAACAAGAGAAAACTTCACTCTGTGCTAATATTTAAATCAATGCCAGTTTCCTTCCTATAAGTATAGAAGTCAAAATATTCTGATTTGATACCTACCTGGGATGGTTTTTCAGAGAAAAATATCGTTAATTCATTTAACAAAAAAAAAAAAAAAAAAAAAAAAAAAAAAAAAAAAAAAAATTTAAAAAATCCCCAAAACTAAACACCAAAGCAGTTAGCATAGGGACCAGGCTGTCTTTCATCATTCATGCCTCACACATGTTCAAAACATGCCTGCATGTTGAGCAGAAATAGTGAACTGGGTTCTTTGGGCGTCTCAAAGCCTTAAGCAAGAGATGGATTGAGCCCCAGTGCTCATGGCAGGATAACTGGGGCTGCAGATAAACCAAAGGCTGTGGGAGGAGGTTATACACAGGCTGCTGCTGGGGTTGAGACTCTCCAAAACTCCCTGCTAAACGATTGTGAGAGTGGAAGGAAGCTGCCCAGAGATACCCAGGGGAGGGAATGTCCCAGCTGGAGGTGGCTGGGGTCTCAGAGCTCAGTCCTGCACAGAACAGGTCAGGGAAAGGAGAAGGTGTTGCTGGTAAGGACAGTGGGGGATGTTCCTGCTCTGTTGCCTCCCCCCCAGAGATCTTTGTTCAGAGAATTCTTAACAAAGAGAAGGTAAAAGCACAAGTTTTCAGGTCCACCAAGACTGTTTTTGTCATTGAAAACCATTGAAGTACCTAAAGAGTAAAGATTTCCTGGTTTTTAGTTTCAAAAGTGGTATTCCAGAAACAGATCCATCAAGATTTTTGCTGTTTCATGGTTACTACTAAAGGTTGTGTTTTTATCTGTTGCAGTTTACCCTAGAGTGTTTCAGGACGTTTTACAGGTGAAAGTTTAATCAGAGATCACTTGCATGGCAGGGAATCATATATTGCTGAAGCAGACTGTAATTTTCAAGGAAGTAATTAAAAATGGCTGTGGTTTTTGCATAATGTCAGACAAGTATGAATTAGTACAGGTCTGTTTCAGTCAGTTGTGTTGCCATGAAACACATCTGCTGAGGAATGGCCTTTCATTTCCATTCATAACCCAGCTCCTAGGACAGAAAATGGCATTATTTTCATTTACTTGGGCTGGATTTAGGGCAATCCTTTGAATAGCTGCTGTGATCTACAGGAAAGGCCAAGAGTGACTGAATTTCAGTGCCTGTCCTCTGTGTATATCCTAAAACTCTACCTTTAAAATGCTGGAAATGAACTAATTTTAATGGTAAGATCCTTTAGAACCTTGGAGGAGGGCAATGATAAAATGAACAAATTTTAATGGTAAGATCCTTTAGAACCTTGAAGGAGGGCATGATAAAATGGACAAATTTTAATGGTAAGATCCTTTAGAACCTTGAGGAGGGTCAGTGATAAAATGACAAATTTTAATTGTAAGATCCTTTAGAATCTTGAAAGAGGGCAATGATAAAAATGAACAAATTTTAATTGTAAGATCCTTTAGAATCTTGAAAGAGGGCAGTGATAAAATGAACAAATTTTAATGGTAAGATCCTTTAGAACCTTGAAGGAGGGCAATGATAAAATGAACAAATTTTAATTATAAGATCCTTTAGAATCTTGAAGGAGGGCAATGATAAAATGAACAAATTTTAATTATAAGATCCTTTAGAATCTTGGAGGAGAGAATCAGTAAAAATGTGAAGTGTGCTATTCCATGGCTGTTTTTAGGAGAAATGCAGCTGGTTACTGGAAAGAGGCTGTTTTATCAAGGTTCCTTTTTTTGATAAACCCTCAGAAGTTTTGGTAGAATGGGTCACTCTTGTGCCAGGCAGTACACAAGGGCATAGCCCAGTTCCTGCTGCCAGGGCTCCCAGTCTGTAGTGGCAGAGCAGGCAGCAGTGATAGCAGGGATAAAGAGGTAAAGGGCAAATTGCACAACAAACTTATGGCTCGGTGGAGACATTCCTGGAGCCTTGACAGGACAAAAGGGCAGGGTCTGCCCAGTGCTGGGGACAGGTGGAAGCTGCTTTGAAGCTGGAGAGCCACGTGCCAGGGCTGTGTGGAGGCAGTGCTGCTCCCTCCCTGAGTGCCACAAAGACATGAGCTGCTCACATGGACCTGAGAGACACGTTGGTTCTTTCCTTGACGTTTTCTCTTGACTCTGAAGATGTCTACCTCTGCCTTTTCTCTGCTTTTCCAGATGTTGTCACCCCAAATGGCTTGAACATTAAGAAATTTTCAGCAATGCATGAGTTTCAGAATTTGCATTCCATGTACAAGGCTAGGATCCAAGAGTTCATTCGAGGTCATTTCTATGGGTATGCTTTTACTTTTCAAAAATTAGCAACGCTTGTCCGACACTATTTAAAGCAAGAACCAAAGCAGGAGGATTAACAAGTCCTTCCTAGAGGAGTGGAAATGTTGAAACCAGCTTATTCAAATATCTGTCTGGGATTTCTCAGTCAGAAGCTAAGGGAATTTTAGACAGCAGATCTGACTCTGCTTAACAGATTGTGATATCAGACAGCACATCTCGATCTGTTTGTTATTTACCCAAGATGCTGTTTGTCAGATTGAGCTAGTCAATTTAAAGCACAGCAGAAAAATCTCCCTTTCATTTTTCTCTTGAGATAATAAGTTCCTCCAGAATAGAAAGCTGTTGTGAGTTTTGTTTGATTGTATCTCGAGAAATACTTTGTTCTTGTCTGTTTTCTTGCTTTCAGCCACCTTGACTTCGATCTTGACAAGACCTTGTTTTTCTTCATTGCTGGGAGATATGAGTTTTCCAACAAAGGAGCTGATATGTTTCTAGAAGCCTTATCAAGATTAAACTTTTTGCTGAGGGTAAGAAAGCTTACACAGCTGTTGGAAGCAGAGCTTATGCTCAAACTGACTGTACTGTGGAAGTCACCTGCAAGAATTCCCTTTCAATACTCTGGTTTATAGGAAAGTTATTATAGGATATTCACAGTTTTCATAGGGCTCTCTTCCTGAAGAATATATGATGATTTCAGACAGTTTAAAAAATAATTGATTACATAGTTTAAGAAGTTAATCCATGGTTGGCTGCCTGGTTTTTAGATAGAAGTAATGAAAATAGTATTTGAGGGTTTACCCTGACTGCTTACATATTACAATGGAAATAAAAGTAAGCCTTTAAAGCTGCATTTTGAAAACATCCTTTTAAGCAAATTGCTTAATTCATTAGGACCTGATCATGATCTTTTAAATCTCTGAGTGCTGCTACCCCACTGGATGGGAATGTTGCATTCACAGAGTGACAGTGGCAATGGGAAACCACTCAGTTCTCCATGGTTCTGCTTCCTCAGCTGCAAAATGAGTGCAATGTTTCTAAATGCCTTTATGCAATACTTCAATGAAAAAAAGAACAAGGCCTTGCTGAAAATCACAGAGCAGAGCCCTTACTACCTACACTGAGGGCATTGCAAATGTCTCCAGATGTGTCCCCAAGACTGGTGTATTGAAATTAAAACCCAGAAAAAATGCTAATTGGCTTTCATCATCTGACAGGGATCAGTTAGCTGTTGTCCTAGACTCTGTCTTTTGTACTCTGATCTGTTGAACCATATGGGAAATCTGGATAAAAATTGTGATACTGCACTATCAGCAGAGATGAAAGAATCAGTAATGCTCAAAGCCCTGGGTGCATTTGTTCCACCCCCTTCTATTAACATGCCATTTAGAGCCTCTGGATTTCCTGGGAATTCTTAACCCCTTCATGCCCACAGATCACCTCAGAGAACTGGAGGATTTCCCCCAGCACAGGAGTCATCTGTTTGGCAGTGCTGTGCAACACCAGCTGCCTGTTAGTGGCATTTACATGCCTGACCTGTGGATGCTGGTAACGTGGAAATCTCGTGGGATAGGAGGGAAAGAACTGCCTGAGCAATTATAGCAGCAATCTCTTATTGCAGCTAATGATTTATATCACAGAACCATAAAATCTTTAAGGCCAGAAAAGACTTCCAAGGTCATTGAGTCCAACCTTTGGGCAATCACTGGTGTGTTAATTAGACCATGGCCCTCAGAGCCATGTCCAGTTTATTGAACACTTCCAGGGAGGGTGACTCCACACCTCACTGGGCAGTCCCTTCCACCCTTTCTGTGAAGAAATTCCTCCTGCTGGCATCCATGGCAGTCGAGGCTGATGGAAGTTAAAGGGAACTGAGGCTAGTTTTCCCAGATCTACAGAACAGTGTACTGTTGCTTCTCCCATAAGCTGAATCTGGGTTTATTGCATTATTCTTCCAGTTGGATGTCAGGATCTGATTAGCTGTTCTAACAACACTTGCTCTGTAATTATTCAAGAGGCAATTCCATTGGGAGTAGCAGACTACCTGTACTAATTACAAATCTGGAAATGGTGGTACTTCCTAAACAAGTCCCAGTGGTGTGCCTGAACCTCAGAAGTGCATACCATCGCATGGAATTGTTTCACTTTGTAGAGATGGTTTCCTCTGCTGCTTGCAAACCTTACTAAAATTTTGGAAATAAATTATGGATGTTGGGAGAGATTGTTACACTGGGGTTGTGGCATGATGGACTTGGAACCTGCTTTGAAGAGAGGGAAGGGAATATTAATTGACATTTAACATGAGAGATGACTCCTATAGGTTATTTTATACTGTACGTTTCTCTAGATGTCAGTCTGAGGGAAGGCACACCGACAGCATGTTTGTGTATCTAAAATTTGAAATGCAGGCAATTCAAAGTAATTTAATTTTTACAGCTCTGAACAGAGTTCACACTTAGCTTTTCATTAAACAGTTGCTGAGAGGAGTGAAACCTCATTCACGCAGCAATGAACGGACCTGGCATTTTGAACCTTGTTCATGCACAGAAGAAAATGGCAAGTAAAGCCATCTAGAAATAAAGGGTCAGCATTTACAGCAATGCTTTCTGCCTTTGAAGTGGCTTTTTGCACATCTGGCAGGTTCTTTGCCAGGGTTTCAGGTAGAAAAGGGTTGCTCTCTCTCTGCCCATACACCTGCCCATACACCAGGAAATCCCTCATCTCATACCTCAGCCAGTAAACCAAGCACTTCCTCTGAGCCAGCACAGTTTGTGTCAGTGAGAAAGGGTGTAGGACCTTTATTTTTCTGCAGTTTATGTGCACATCCAAAGCCATGAGAGCTCAGGAAGAGCTGATTGCCCATACAGAACCTGGGTGACATCTCTGTGTTGACCTCTGATTTGACAAAACTTCATTTGTAGAAAGAGCTACAAGAGCTGAGCCTTCCTGGAAAACCAAAGTGCATTTAGCATTTCCTGTGATTAATTCTTAAAGTTGGCTGTGATACCCTATATGAGATTTTTTTTTTTTTTTTTTAAATTCCTCTCCATTTCTTGTCATGTAGGTTCACAAGACTGATGTTACAGTTATTGTGTTCTTCATCATGCCAGCAAAGACCAACAATTTCAACGTGGAGACCTTGAAAGGACAAGCAGTCCGGAAGCAGCTCTGGTAAAAATGGAATATTGCCATTCCCACCCTGGTGCCCTCTGATGTGGATTCATGCAAAAGGCTCAGCTGGATAATAATGCTCCCTCTTTATGCTAAAACTGGGATTGTGGGTAACTAGAATGTATTTCAGGGATGAAAAATATGAGAAAGATAAATAGGGTCAAATATTACTCCTTTTAGTTTTTGTCCAAAGTTATTTTTAGTTAATTTGCCTTGCCATTCTGTTAGTGAGTAGTACTTGTTTTGCAGCAACAGAATGAAATCCTCAGGAAAATCCAGTGTTCTGGAGGTCTTCTGGCTGTTTCTGGTGCTCCCTTTGGATGTGCCATAGAGCTCCCACAAAATAAAGACTGCCTGCTCATTTTTTCACAGTGAGCTTCTCTGAGGGAAAAAGAAATCAATTACACATCCTCTTTTATTTAGAAATCTGGAGATTGCACTGTGTGATCCAGCAGATCAGCAGTTGATAGCAATTGTCTGTAATTTTCTATATGGACTACACCAAGCAGTGGCTATAACCAAGCAGTGAAACTTAGAGTGTAAAGGGAAAATTGTCACAGCCCTACTCATTTTGCAATTTTCCAAACAGAAAAGCAAAGCAGGAGCAGGATTAGCCTTCCTTTCACTTGAACTGCTGTGTGATTCTGTATAGGAAAAAGCTTTTAGCTGTTCTTCTCTGAGGAAAGCAAAAGACCCTGTGCATCCCTGTATGCACCATTACCATGGTCATATCTGAACTCCAGCATAAACCCACCTGCTAGCAGAATTTCATGAGAATATCAGAGGATTTTCAGGATGCCACAGAAATTAAAGACAAGAAGAGGTTGGGTCTTAAAAAGGACTACAAATTAATACATGACGGCTGAGTCAGGGTCTAAAATCCTTCTTTTCTCTGCTTCTGAAAAAGCAGTCTGTCCCAGCTGGGGTCAGTGATAGATACTGTGCATGGAAATCTGTGGAAGTTTAGTCATGTGGGAACTGTTCTGCTGGGGTTGGATCAGTGTGGCTTCACATTTGGCTGCTTTACAACTCACACAAAATTAACTTATCCACTCTTGGGTCTATGTGAGAGCACCTAAAAACAGGTGTGTGGATTCCCAGCTTGGTAAAGTTTAGGATTTCACTTAACAAGTCTCATCTTAGGCTAAAGTATAATTAGAAATCAGAAAGGCAGGAAAGGTTCTGTGAAGTGGAACTTTGCTCACAGTAGATCTACTCAAATTTGGAGTGCACTTGATGTTTTGACAGCAGAACTTTCTGCCACAGGCAGAATAATAAAAATGCCTCTTTGCATGCAGAGCAGTGGTTCACTGGAGTTCTTCCTTAGCTAAAATATAACATTTGTCTGACACAGGCCTCATTAATAGCTTAAAACTTGGCCTGAGCTTTTCAGGAAGTTTTTTTTTGTTTTGCAAACTAATTAAGATACATTACAAAAGTGTTTTAATCTAACACTTGTTTCCAAAAGTCTTTGAGTTGGGAAATAGGGCAGAAAGTGGAGGGGGAATTTTGCTTTCAAAATCCCTATTTTGTTAATTCTTACATCTTGCATCTCTCTTCCAGATCAAGAGAAGTTGGAGATCTCTCTGTCCATTATTAATGATCATGTTGCAGTACCTAGGGTCTTATCTCTGCTCTTTTTTTCACAGCTGGCTTTTGGTCTGCTGATCAAAGAGGGTTAGAAGCAATCCCTAGCAATGCCTGGTCCTGGATTTCCCAGTGCACCCATCTATAGGTGCAGGGCAAATCCTCAGCTCTGCTGCAATCCATCAGCACAACAGCTGGCTGGAGACAAGAGCTTTGAGAACCAGACCCCTGCCTGCCTCTGCATCCAAGGTTCCATCAGTAAATCAGCTTAATTTCCAACAGCAGGGATCTCTTTTACACTGTCTTTGTCCTGGATTCTCCTGTTTTATATTATTTATTTCTATATTAAATATATATATTTATTAAAATATGTATTTATTTCTCTTCCCAGGGACACTGCACAATCTGTGAAAGAGAAGTTTGGAAGGAAACTCTACAATGCCTTGCTGAAGTGAGTGAATAAGTTGCTCTGCTCTTGCCTTGCAGAGCCTCCTGCCCAGGTGGATTTACCTGTGCTGTTTCTGTGCTTCTGCTCTTGGTGTAAGGAATTTTGGCATCCATAGGAGGGCATGGTAGAAAAATATGGGACCATAAACAAGGCATTTGCTTAACAGGCAAGTCAGAGAAAAAAACTAAAATTTCCAGCTGCCTGTGGTGGAAAGAGTCCTGAGAGACACAGGGGATGTCTGAGTAACACAAAGGCTTATCCAGTGTCAAAACCAAGATGATTCAGCTTAAAAAAGCACCAGAGACAAAGTAAAACGTGTTAGTGATCCAGTCATATCATTTCAGAGGACAACTGGAAGTGAATGAGCCAAAGCACAGGTGAGATGATTGGAACGTCAGTAAAAACAAGCTGTGTCCAAAAAATAGAAGGCAACTAAAAATAAAATAGCTTTTTTTTTTTGAAAGCTAATTGGCAGATCAGCAAGCATATGGGAGAACAAAGTGTAGGGAATATAGAAGGGCCATGAAAACAAAGGAAATGTTTGTGTTGATATCAGCAAAATTCAGATCAGACCTTGTTGGCCATTTCTTCATTTTCCTTACCAAAAGAACAATGAGTCATTTGGTAAAATTGGTTGTGTTTCCTTTGCAGAGGAGAAATCCCAGACTTGAACAAGATTCTTGACCGAGATGACATAAGCATTATGAAAAGAGCCATCTTTTCAACTCAGGTCAGAAAAGAGCTTATTTCTATAAACACCTAATCTAAATAATGAATGTGATTATGTAAAAGGATTGCAAATGGTATATAGCGACATGTGTGCATTGGGAAGAAGTTTTCAGCAAATATACTTCTTATCAGTAGCATTTAAAATCAGCTCTGATTGTTTTTAATGAGAGCATGACCCAAACTAATCTTTTGGGCAGTCCATGGATATTCCTTCAGTCACGTGCATTCCTAATTCTTTTATTCTGAACTAAGTGTGAACTTTGAGTTGTTCCTGAGCCTGGATTTTTCCAATTTTATTAAATATGTGAAACCAAACTCTAAGGAGATACAACACTGACTAAAAATCCTCAAAATGAAGTGGTGTGCCCTTCTAAAAATTAATACAAATCAGTTTATTATGAGGTAAATTAAGCTTTATTCACATCAACGGCAAAATCCACCACTATCTTCCAGCAGCCTTAGGAAATGGCATCAGCATGGCTTGCTGGGGGTTTGTCTGATTTATGGATTGCCTTTTCTGTGTTCAGAGACACTCTCTGCCTCCTGTGACCACCCACAACATGATTGATGACAGCAACGACCCCATCCTCAGCACCATCCGCCGCATCGGGCTCTTCAACAACCGCACCGACCGTGTCAAGGTGCTGCTGGCCCTCAGCCTGGGCTCTGCTGCTGTGGAGAGTAACACACAGCACGAGATCTTCCTCCAAACAGCTTGCAGAGACGATCTGGCTCTGCTCATTTCAAACAGTGACTCCCTTTTTTTTTAGATTTTGCCACGGTGTGATGGGCGAGCAAGCGGCGGAGCTCGTCGCCCACACTGGCCAAGCCAGAGGGACACAAAAGAAAGGCTGTCCCACTGAAAGAATTCCAAACACGAGTTTCTTAATGAGTTACTTAATGAGCTGAATATAATATTTTAAAAAAATTCTGTAAACTCCAAATTGAAAGTAATTTTGACATTGGTATAACATAGCTGGGCAGACATGGCTGGCATGTGAAAAATGCCCTCAGCAATTCCAGTGGGACCAACTGAGCTTGCAAAATGAGTTTACAGCCCCATTTACTGGCTGAGGGCATTCCTTTACTCGAGTGAGTGGCATGACAATCTTACAAAGAAGGGATAAAAGCCTATCCTGGGCATGGAATGGCTGTGGTGTGTTCATGCAGGGAAATAAACCCAGAGCAGTTTAAACCATTCACATTTTTTTCCTCCTGAAGCTGTCTGGGCACCACATGCACTTCTCAGCTAAGCAGAGGATGTGGGGCAGTAACCCCAAGCCCTGCAGAATCATACAGATAAATTAATTTTGGTCCTTAGAGTTGTCTTCCAGCAAGATTAATTGGCCTAGGCACGTGTTTGTGGTGACAGGGCTATAAAGTGTCTGCTTTCAAAAGCCCCTCCATTCTTGGGAGATCTGTTGAGCTGCTCTGGAAAACCTGTGCCAGGGCCTCAGCACCCTCACAGGGGAGAATTCCTTCTTTACATCCAATCTAAACCTCCCCTCTGACAGCATGAAGTCATTGCCCCTTGTCCTGTCACTCCAGCCCTTGTAAATCCTCTGTTCCTTTGTACCACAGACCAGACCCTGCTAAATGCCACAGCCTTTGGCCTGATTCTCAGTGCATGTGGGTCTCTTTGATACAGCTGAATACCTGTGCAGTAAAAAAAGGGTTCATTGTCAGTCCTGTTTCCAGGACAAGCCTGCACACAGGCAGTGTGGGAGGTGGGGTGGATGACAGATGCGTGGTCAAAGGAGGGGCTGTCCACACACTTGGAACCAGACCAGGGTGAATAAGTTGCCTAAGCTTGTGGATAATTGAAATGTGTCACTGATGGCTTTCTTTCAGCTCTAACATAAGTTTTGAATGTCCAGGTGATCCTACACCCAGAGTTTCTTTCCTCAACGAGCCCCTTGCTGCCCTTGGACTATGAGGAGTTTGTTCGAGGCTGTCACCTTGGTGTGTTCCCATCTTACTATGAGCCCTGGGGTTACACTCCAGGTAGGAATTCTGTACCCTCAGCTAGTGTGGAAAAATGAACACCCATTCTGTTGATGCAGCCAGCTCCTCCTGGAGTGCTGAAAAAAAAACTCTTCAGACTCTGTTTCCTCTGCCATGCAAAGGTCATTTCCTCTGCTGGCAAAATTGTCCCTGCACTGGGCTCTTTCCCATCCTAATGTGTAATCTTTTGATTTTCTATGGCTTTAGAACAAGAAATAATTTAAAAAAACCTAATTCTTGGCTGAAGGATTTGAAAAGAAGATGTGCAGGAATGTAAATATTAAAAAAAAAAAAAAAAGCAGGGCAAGAAATCTGATGCTGCCAGCTGACATAGTTCAGTGGATTTAATTCAAGATAACAAGTTGGAGAGAATTATGTAATACCATAGCTAAGTTATTTAATAGAAGTACATGTAGAGGTAGTAAATATCATTGAATTAACTGGAAATTTCTAAAAATGTAAAGAGCATCTTGATTCTGACTTAAAATATATTCTTTGTCAATACCCATTTATGTCTCCCAGAAACAAAGAGTGCTTTTTTAAGGTATAACTCTTTTATAGACACCAGTTTTATTGTTATATGAATGAAGGCCATGTAGATGTCCTTGCATTTTTGTAAGACTAGAGTCTGCATGCTGGTTTAGGTTAGGCTTATATTCCTTGGCAAAAACATTTTCAGGAGGGTCAGCATTTGATTTGTGGTTTGGGTTTTTTTCTTGCTATAGAGACCTGTTGGCAAACCATCAAAATCCAAAGTTTGATATTCTCCTGCTCCTTAGAGATTCAGTTTTGTAAAGAGTTGTGAACAAATAATGAACATAGGTGTACATTAGGCTCCAATTTAAAACCCAAATAGTCCTGACCATATTTCTCTGTTTCAAAACTGCACTCCCAGAAAGTTTTCAGTTTAGCTGCTCTGAAACTCAAGCATATGTTGGCAACACACAGGGTGAATTTTGTGTTTAAAATTTCTTTTCATATTTTTTTCCCATAACCCACAACAAAACATTATTATTTTCTGAGCAGCTTTAGTGTTATGGGACTTTCTGTCTGCCTCTTTTGGGTTTTTTTTTTTCTCTTAAGGTGAATCCACTGCAGCTGTATTACCCTGAAACCCTTTTTTCCTGTTTCTTTCTGCAGCTGAGTGTACTGTGATGGGCATTCCCAGTGTAACCACAAACCTCTCTGGATTTGGCTGTTTCATGCAGGAACACGTTGCTGACCCAGAAGCTTATGGTAAAAACTTTAGCAGCATATCAAAATATCACATCTGAGTTAAGAAAGCAAAAAGCACAGCAACCATGCTGTTACTCCTCAAATTCATGTTTCTCTAGGACAAGGGAATTCATTGGGGGAATATATTCAGAGCTCTGAATATCTTGTTAAGTTGCACAAGGGATTTCAGCTTTCATATTTATCCAAAACCATTCCAGGTTATTTTCTTTTTTTGTCTCCCTTTAACCTTTTCTCTGCTGTATCCTTCCAAATTCATCTCTGCTCAGATCATCCAGAGTCTCCCAGCCCTTCCCTTTCGTGCCTCTGGTTGCTTTATAGCACTCTGAGCCTTCCAAAGAAGCAGGGAAAGTCTGATTCTCTTAATAGTCTTTATAGGGACTTTGAGACCAGTAGCATGACCCTCCCCAAACAACATTAAATTACCATGTACACTTCAAAAGAAAAAAATAAAAAATAAAAATAGAAGAGCTATGGAAATAGAAATCCACTTCAAATAATGATGTGCTCCAGAAGGTTTACAAATGGTTCATGACTGGAGTGCCAGTGGTATTGGAGGACAATTCTGCCTCAGTTGATCCTCCTTTTAGGGTTGGTTGTCCCCATTTTCCAACTGCTGCAGCTGCAGCATTTTCCAAAGCTGCAGCCTCCCCGAGGTACAGAGCAAGGCACAGCCCTCCCTGTGCTCTCCTCCCTGCATTCCAGGGCTAACTGGATCCCTGGCAGTGTCCCAGGCTGGATGGGGATCTGAGCACCCTGGGATGGTGGCAGCTGTCCCTGCCATGGCAGGGGGTTGGAACCTGGATGGGCTTTAAGGTCCCTTCCAACCTGAACCCTTCTGTAACTCTGTGGTTCTGTGAAAATTGAATATGGTCCCAAAGTGGGGCCTCTTTCCAAGAACCTGGGATTGTTTCCACAATCAGGCAGTGACAGCCCCACACTGGTGCCTGACCTAGGGGCAAAGGTTAGAGCCAGGTACAAAATATGTCTTTGAGACCCTTCAGAAAGACCACAGAACTCAGGTCACTGGCTCTTCTCTGCCAAAACATAGGTGTGAGTTGACATAAATCACTGTGCTGGCCCTAGGCACTTCACTAAGGTAGTTTTGCATCTGTCCTGTCCATTAAGAGAGCTGCAAGGTCTGGTACCCTCTTCTTCCCACCACCCCTTGGTGTAGGGAAGGTGTCAAAAATAAATTGTTAATCTCAGCAATGTAGAGGCAAAGCTTACCTCTGCCCTCTCTCTGCCAGAATTGTCTGTTGAATGATGTATGTGAGTTAGCTGTCTCTATGGAAACCCTTGTATTTCTACAGAAAGCACAGCCTCTCTCCTACAGCCTGGTTCTGGCCATCCACGCTTGTGAATTCTACAGCAAGCTAGGAAAGCACTAGATTATTTCTTTATCCATTTCTTTAATCAATATCTTATCAATTTCTTTATTATTTATTTTACTTTCTTTAAGAAGCCAGTGTTTTTAAAATTATGTGAGATAAAATGATGGTCCTTATCCACAACTTGAACCCTTTTGGACATACTTACACAGCAACGTCAAAGCCTCTGAGTTTTGAAGAATTTGCTGAATTTCAGCCTGAAAAGTAAAGAAAATTAAAGTTTAAAAAAAATTTGCATCTTCCTCTGCATCTCTCCATTCCATCAGAATGGTAACAAATTGTTCCAGTTGGAGACATTAGAGAGGATATACTGCATGTAGGAAGGACTTTGAGATGCTTGAGTGTGTCCAGAGGAGGGAATGGGGCTGGGACACAAACCCTGAGAGGAACGGCTGGGGGAGCTGGGGGGGTTCAGCTGGAGAAAAGGAGACTCAGGGGTGACCTTGGCACTCTACAGCTCCTGCAAGGGGCTGTGCTCAGCTGGGGTTGGGCTCTGTCTCCAGCAGCACTGACAGAATGAGAGGACACAGGCTCAAGCCGTGCCAAGGGAAAATTAGGTTGGATGTTTGTTACTGTGACACAGATAGAAACACACAGCAACACACACAACAGGTGTTCAGGTAGAGAAGAAGAAAAGAACTCTCCAGTTTATTGTTGATTTTGTATCTATAAGTTTTGGACAGTGATCAGAGATTGGACAGAGCAGTTTCCACCTCTCCATCTCCACTGGTCCCTTGAGAAGTCCATCAGGTGATATCTTTCACAAAGGAATGTAAACATGATTCTTGTTTATCTTACAATTCATGAGAACTGACTCCATTCTACTAAAACAAATCAGAATGCTGATTTTCAGGGACGACAGATGTTAGGAAGAAGTTTTGCACAAAAAGAGTAATAAAGTACTGGAATGATCTGCTCAGGGAGGTGGTGGAGTCTCCATCCCTGGGTGTGTCTAAACCAGTCTGGCTGTGGCACTGGTTCAGTAGAGGGCCAGGGCATGGGTTGGGCTCGGTGATTCTGTGCGGTGACGTGGACGGCTCTGTGCCAGGAGGCAGTTTGGGAGTGTGTGAGGTCTGATGCCATGTCAGCCCCGCTCCCTTTGGCCCTTGTCGTGTCCCTCAGGGATCTACATCGTGGACAGGCGGTTCCGCTCGCCGGACGAGTCGTGCAACCAGCTGACCCAGTTCCTGTACGGCTTCTGCCAGCAGAACCGGCGCCAGAGGATCATCCAGCGGAACCGCACCGAGCGCCTCTCCGACCTGCTCGACTGGAAATACCTGGGCAGGGTGAGTGCCACTGAGAATTCCAGCCAGAGCCTTCAGCACGCTGCTGCTGAACGGCCCTGTGCTGAAATCCCCTCTCCAAGGGGCGAAGGGCAGAGCCTTTCAGTGGGATCAGTGTAATCCTTCCATGCTCCAGGCAGGGAGACTGAACAGGGTGCAGCAGAACCCAGGGGCACCACCGAGCTCTGTCTGGGCCTGCACACAAAGTAAAAATCTGGGGTTGCTGGCAGCACCTACACTAAATGTTCCAAAGTCATCTGGGCACTTTAAAAAATCCGTCCTGTCCTTCGTGAAATGTTGTTGAGCCCTGTGGCTCCTCAAGACTCCTTAACTACCTCTGTGCTTTGAATGCCAAGTGGCATTTTTAATTTGACACAGAAAGCACCTACTGAGAAGACAGCAGCAAAGTATTCTTCTCAAGTCCACAGGATTAAAGATACATGAGTTTTGCAGCTATTTTGGACCTTTTCCTGCTCTGATACCTGTGTGAGATACACACATTGGTATTGATGTGCTTCCCAACACTGCATAAGATATAACAAGCTGTTTTTATCGTGCACGTGCTGCAAACTCAGGAATGCAGGGGATCTAAAAATATTTTTGTCAAATTCTTAAATGCCAGGCATCAGTGAACTCATAAGTGTTACTTCTCTGTCACTGTTACAAATGCTTCTGTGCAGTCCAAAGTGGCTTTGAACGAGTCTAAAACTTATCTGTAATACATAGGCACACTTAAAGATGTAAATTTTCCTTGTTAAAAAAAAAAACAAAACAAATTATCACTTTCCTGGGGGATAAAGAATACCTGTCACTCGATAGGAACTACACTGCCCAACACAAGTCCTAGTTTCCATCCTAATACATCTTACAGGCACCTTATCCAGATTCTGTTCCAGACTTTGGTGTGAATCTGTCATGAGTGGCTCATCACCTCACAGTGATAGCAGCTGGATTCTGCTTATCTGGAAACACAAAGTTCAGCATCATCTTTTAGGAGATACTCATTTTATGTTCCTTTCCCCCACCTTGCTTAAATCTACCCAAGATTTTTATGACTCTTAATGGCTTCTCTGTTTTGTTGCAGTATTACAAGCATGCCAGACACTTGGCCCTCAGCAGAACATTCCCAGATAAATTTGAGATGGAACCAAGTGCTCCACCAAAGGTAAAGTCTGCTTTTGGAGATGAGTTCATTTTAACTGCTTTACAAGGGGAGAGAGGAAGAGTGTGAGGGAGAAGAGAGTTAGCAAGTCTGGGTTTAACTAAAGGGAAGTAGGAACTCCTAATTAAAAGCTTAACAAGTTATAGACCCAGTCTCCAGTCAGGAGTGTGCTGTTTTGGGCTGGGACAGAGCTTTCTCCTGGGCTGTGTTTTGGATTTGTGCTGAAAGCAGTGCTCATAACACAGGGATGGTTTCATTCTTGCTGAGCAGGGCTTGCACAGAGCCAAGAACCTTCCTGCTCCTCAAGCAAGGGCTGGGGGTGCACAGGGACAGCTGGCCCTAACTGCCCAGAGGGAATTCCAGACCTTATGGCATCAGGATATCAAGCTGTGGGAAGGAGGAGGAAAGGGGGATGCTCAGAGTGCAGGTGTTTCTTTCCAAGTGTTCCCTGTGATGGAGCCCTGCTCTGCTGGGGAGAGCTGAACACTTCTTGCCCGTGGGAAGGAATTCCTGGGTTTGCTTTGCTTGTGTGCTCAGCTTTGGTTTCCCTACTAAACTGTCTACATCTAAGCCATGAGCTTTCCCACTCTCCCCCTTTTGATCCTCTCCTCAGCCCCTCCAGGGGGGGAGCAGGCTGAGGCTGTGTGGGGCTGAGCTGCTGGCTGGGGTTAAACCACAACCTCCTGGTACCAGACCCAAACCCAGGGCTTGCCAGGCACAGGAACAGGCCTTCAGAGGATTTAGACAGAGCTGGATGGGTCTATGCCACTGGATGGGACAGCTGAGGAACTGGCTCTTGAAATTCCTCTTGGTAGAGAGGCAGCTTCTAATTTTTGCTTCTGCTAAATGCCATGGAGATGTTCTGCACCAAGCAAGTGAAGGGGAGTTGGGAAAGGGTGTTCTAGGGAAAGCAAGGTGAGGTGTTGCCTTCATCTGAGCCCAGTGTGTTGGCTGGAGCTGCAAGGGGTCACTCTAAAGGCACTCCTTCCACAATTCCTGCCTAGCCCAGATTAACACCAATTTGAGAAGAGAGGCTGCTCAGAACAATGTTTGTTGAAACCAAACCCCCAAAGAGCAACTCTTTTTATTTTTTAATAAGGAGAGAGGAGGTTCAGACCAAAGCCCCTTGCTGGGTTCTGGTTTTGCAGACGTTGACATCATAACTGGAAAACTGTTTTGAATGAAGCCTGAATTTCAGTAAGCATATTCTGACCAGAGAGTACAGAAGGATTTTGTGTTGTGCTCATTGTTCTAAGCTCAGGGTAAAAATCTCTGCCATGTGCTCCCTGGAAGAGGAAGACAGAGAGGATCTGGGTTGAGGGAAGCTTAATTCAGAGTGCAGGGCAGGTCTAGCCTACCTCTGACCACCGGCTGCTCTGCAGTGCTGACAGCCTTAAACTGCTGTATAAAAGCCCTCGAGGCACCCAGTCAGTGCACTCACCTTGCTTCTCTCTCTGCCAGACTGAAGGTTTCAGGTTCCCCAGGCCTTCATCCGTGCCACCATCTCCCTCTGCCTCCCAGCATTCCAGCCCCCACCACAGCGAAGCGGAGGACGAGGATGAGGATGAGAGATACGACGAGGATGAGGAGGCTGAGAGGGACAGGCAGAACATCAAGTCCCCCTTTTCCCTTGGAGCCTTGCCACAAGGAAAAAAGAAGCAGCACGGGGAATACAGGAACTGAACTGGTTGCTCTCACCCTGGCATTGCTCCCCAGCCACTCAACAGTTTCTCCTGTAGGCTTGGCAAGCTTTGTGTTAAGGACAGTGTGATATAATTAGGGGAACCTTAAATGTTGTTTGAGCTACACTTTTGGAAAGCCTAATATTATTTCACCTTGAATGTAGTTTAAATGACAATTTTTTCCGTGCCCCTTTGAGGTAGAAGAGATTTTTCAGGCTTAATAAAACTAGAGAATGAGGCAATCCCCTCAGGAGCTTATAAACTGCAAATCACACCTTTGTCTGTGGAATCATCTGTGCTGCTCATAGTGTAGACAAATAGCTACATTTTGGGTATCCCAAAGGAATTCCTACTTCATTTATGTTTCCCCTTTTCCCCTCCTAAATTAACACGAACTTTAAACCAGAGCTCAAGAAATTAAAGAAAGAAGTGTTACACTGGAGAAATATTGGAAGAGATAAAAAAGATACGCTGAAAAAAAAAAAAAAGGTCTTTCTTTTTCCTGATGCTGTTTATTGTATGCTTACATAATTTAAAACACTTTTTTTGCATCACACAGAAGTGTCTTGATCCAGTGGTAAAACATATTTCCTGTGGAACAATATAAAGTCTTATGCAGTGGGCATTTGAATTTTAGAGACAAATGAAGTCATCTTTCTGAGGTCATTTAGACCCACAATAAACAGCAGACCGTTTATTTTCTGATTCCTCTGGTATGTCTCTTTTATTTTCATCTTATTGTAGGTTCTAAGTCTGTGAACAAAGTAGTTTGGGTGGGAATTAATGTGACTTGGCTAAAGTGAAACAAATTAATCCCTCTGTTCCTTCAGCTGTTTTCTTTGTGTTGAGGAGAAGCAACATCATGGGGTGAGTTACAATTAATTAGCAGTGTTCTAAGAAAGCTCAGGGGAATTTAAGATTAAGAGATGAAGAACATGACTAGGGGAGAAGCTTAAAAAAATAAAATAGTTGCTTGGACACAGAAATCACGTGGTTACTCAGGAAGATCACAGAACTACATAAATAATACATTCTTATCAGCACAGAATGAGGATTAACAGATTTATGCATAATTCCAGTTCTGCTACTCAGAAAGAAAGAACAGAAAAGTGCAGTCACAATGCAGTCATTAATGAGGCCCTGATAATGCAAGGCCTGTCCCCAAAATGTCTTTGTGTGCTGGGAATTGCTCAGTAGGATTATTCAGAGTATTTCTGCAGGAGTGAACTGGGGCAATAAGTGCTGCTGCCTGTTCTCTGTGCTGACTGATATCTGCCAAAAAAAATCCCCAAAAAATCACTTTGTGGGCTCAGAGAGCTGGAATGTTTTTATATCTCACTGAATTTATTGACCAGCAGCAGCCTAGAGGGCGACCAGTGAAGTGGTAATGGAATCTGTCTTTATCAGAGTGTAAAAACTTCAATATTCAGCTAAGTGGTATAAAGGTTTCCCAATGACAACTGAAAAAACTTTTTAATGAAGTGGCTGTCCAAAAAGATGGCTTTAGTCATCTTTTCAGCTGAGATGGTACCATGGTTTTTAAATTTTGGGTGGGACAAATGCTCTAAAGAAAGCAGGAACTTTACAGATGCTCTCCCAATCTGAATTTGTACCTTTTAATCCCTTTGCACTCAGAATTTTGCACTGTGAAAACACCTCACCCTTTGGGAACTTCAGTGAGGATGGATGAAACACTCCACTTACACAAGTGATGCTCTCAGGCTCAAAGCTGTACAAATGTTCAGAGCATTTTAAACCATTTCACCAATTTGATAGATTGTCTGTCAAGTAGCCAGGGTGTTCACTGTTTTTTCTTCTGCTGTAAGACAAGACACAACGAGGAGAAATAAGCTGCAGATAAAGGAAAGTTCAGCCAGCCAAAGTTTTCAGCTTTCAGCTGTGCCTTAGGCACAGATTCATCTCTAAAAACAATCATGTCTTCTCTCATTTTTAAATGCAGGAATTTTTCTCTTTGCTGAAAAGCAAAAATACAAACTCACGCTCATTTTTAATTCTGCTTTTCTCTCTCTCTAAGTTTTTTTGGGGTTTTGTTCAGAGTTCTGCCAGGGCAGGAAAGAAAGAGCTGAGCACGGAATGCCAGCTCCATTTCAAAAAAAAAAAATAAAAAACAAACCAAAAAAAGTCTGTGGCAGCTGAAGAGGTGAGAGATTTAAGGACAGAGAGAGCAAAAGTTTAGGGTCTCAGCCTGGTGATGTGAAACCAACAGCTCCTCTCCTGGGATTTTGGATTCTTTTAAACCTTTGCACCAAATCCAGCAGAGGAATAAAATTTTCATGAGCAAACACTATTCTATAGAAATAGTTACACCAGTAAAGATTTGGGTTGGAAAATTCAATTAAAAAAAATAGCCATTTCCTTGAATCCAAACCAGTAAAACATCTGAAGACGAAATTAAAATCAGAATATATAAATATTTACCTGCTATCATTATGGGGCTCATGCGTGTAATTGGCTAAATTGTTAGTAAATGAAATACTGAAAAACCACTTTTAAAAAAGTCAGAGTAAGACAAAATTGCATTTACCTTCTTGTGCTTTCTGTAAGG
This sequence comes from Sitta carolinensis, assembly GCA_032173965.1. NCBI lineage: Eukaryota > Metazoa > Chordata > Aves > Passeriformes > Sittidae > Sitta > Sitta carolinensis. The sequence continues at coordinate 11,500,144 of JAVUNC010000030.1, forward strand.
AGGTAAGGAACAGTGCAGCAGCTTCAGAAAGAGATAAAGGGTTTGTGTTTTGGCTGCGTGTTTCTAGGATGAAAAAACCAGAGATGCATGGTTTGTTAGTGTTTTATGGCATTTCTTTACTTTGTTCTTTGCTTTTTTATTATTTCTGTAACTAGAGACTCAAAGACAAGAAAATTCTGTCTCCTTCACTCTCTAACATTTTCTGCTCAAACCCAGCCTGATAATTAACACAAGAGAGATTAGTAATCTTTTTAAAAGGCAGGTTATTTCAAAGTCCCTCCGGAGGTAAAAAGAACATTTTCCTTTTTTTGTAAGCCCCTAACTTTTTTACAACATTCTGTTCCCTCCAGAAACGTTGCCTAGTGTGGATTGATGTTGTCTGCTTCTGCTATTTGTTGCTTCAGCACAATTAATGGCTTCATTTGATTTTTTTTTTTTTTTTTTCCCCAGTGCAAAAAGTCAAAAAACACCGATGAAAATCCCACTTAGCAGCCAGGTCAGTCTGGAAATTATGTAAATAAAATCACACAGGTGCAGCAGAGAGGAAAGCCAGTCTTTGTCAGGTGCTGGTTGGAGTGAAGGGACTGAAAAAAACGAGGTTTAGTTGTTCCCTTGGCTATGACATGAAAAAGCAAATTTCCAGGGGTTTTTCCCCTAACCTGTCTGTGGTGATGGACTCACCGAGCTGCACTCTGCCAAACAAATCCTTCCTCTGGCTCTCGTCTGCGATGAAGCGACGCCCCTCTACAAAAAGCAGTGAGAAGAGGGTGAAAACAACCCCAGATTTGTTGTGATTCCTGCTTCGTAATCCCTAAAGGACTCTCTTCTATTTTTTTTTATGGGCAGGAGGCTTCAATCTCTTTGCTGGGTTGTAAAGTATTGCTTTTAAAATTGTATTTCTATTTTTTTTAAAAAAAAGGAAAAAAAAAAAAAAAACACCCCAAATCCCAGGCTAACAAAATAAAATCACATTGTTTTCTGTGTATCAGTAAGAAGGGTGAAAAGCTTACAAGGGAAGTAACACAATGCATTATTCAGTTGAAAGTATTTTTTAAAAAACGACAAAAAGGGTCAAAATCTTCACTTTTATGACTAGAAATAATTGTATTAACATTGCTAGAACTTTCAGGTTTATGGTTGTTTGGTGCTTGTATTTATTTTGTGTTGCAGTTATTTATGTTGTCTCCCTTTTGCATTTCTGTCAGGATTATGACCTTTTTTTTTTTTGTTTCTCTAATTGACAGGGAGCTTTTTTCCCTTCATCTCTTAGTACCTGCCCTCCCTGATGCCTTTTATTTTTAAATCAGCCATTCAGAATTAATTTTTGCATTAATATTTCTGTTAAATTTGATGATTTGGATCGAAGGACAAGACCTCTAAGTACAGAATCAGGGAATATTCTCAGTGGGAAGGTCCCCCAAGGACCATGGAGTCCAACTTTGAAGTGTACAGGGACCAAAGGTGTGACCATGACATAATTAATGCAATTAACCCATCCTCCCTGCAAGCCTCAAAACTTCTCCCCCCACAGCATCCTCAGCATCTCCTGCTGGTGTGGAACCAAGGAATAATCCAGGGGTGCAGAAAATGATCCCCTCCAAATGGGAAGAGCCCAGGACTTACGTGCACCCTTCAAATAGAGCATGGCCTGAGGAGTCCAGTTTCTCCTTTGGAAATGAGCCTTTGTGACCAAAAAAAAGAAAAAAAAATTAATTTTTTTTCTTAAAAAAAGGGGGAAAAGAGACATGTCAACAATCCATTGCTAATTAGTGCAAATACTTAATGGCTCCAAGCTCTGAGCTTCATGAGCTGCAGCCTGAGCTCACCTGAGGGGCACTCCAGGAGAAGGAGAGGAAGGATGCTGCCAGGAGCAGGGCCAGGGCAGATGCTGTGAGTTTGTGCAGCCCCTGTGCACAAGAGAGAACCACAAGGTGCAGGAAGAGTCTTTCACACCTGCACATCCTCCCAGCTCCCATCTAAATGTGAGGGTGTTCCCAGCTGCTGCCCTCTCCCTGTCTGATCAGAGGATTCATGTCAAATAGAGCTTTGTCCTTTTTACTCAACTCCATTCCATCCTGGTGAGAGCTGCCATCAAGGCAGGCATCTTTTGTGCTCCTCTTTACCAGGACATCAGATCCTCCAGAAATGAGAATAATGTACAAACTAATGGGTAAAGATGGTATAAAATCTGCCTTGATTTTACCAAACCATAGACCACAAGCAAATACAGGGGGCTTGTCGTTCCAAAAAAACCAAGTCAACCAAGAGAAAAAATCACTACTTCCTTAAAACAAAAAAAAAAAAAAAAGGAAAAATATTTTAAATTTAAACCAACCATGATTAACACAAGTCACAAGATAGTTTTTTTTCCATTCTAGGAGTTTGTTCACTGGTGCAGCACATGCAAATGGAAGCACTGGGCATGAATCCTCTGGGCACAAGTTGCACCCCTGCTTGTTCACACAGACCACGTTGTTTTTCATGTATTGATAGCAGTGATGGGCACCAGATCACCTAACTTTATGTTCCACAGTGGTTCATTTCATCCTGGGTTTGAAAGGTTGTGCTGTTGGTGGGTTTTAATGCAGTTGTTTAAAATATACACAATATATCTATGTGTATAGTTCTTTCAGGTTGTTTTTAAGGAAAATTTCTTAAGCCCCCCTGCAGTTCCTAAACGTTGCACTCACATGAAAAAAAAAAGAGCATTAATTGCAAATAAATGTTTGCTACACATGAAAAAATTCTCACTTACCTTCATCCCTATCTCAGTGACAAACCTTCAGCCTCCTTTCCTTGGGCTGATGTTTCACAAGATCTCCTTCCTACATGTCCAGGGTCCCTTTTTAAATCTTTGGAGTGGAGGAGCCCTCCCTTCCTGTGGCAGAGGAGTCTGACAGCATCTCATCTAGATGGAGAAGCAGGAGGGCTGATGACTCCTGGGGGAAACCTGCAGCCTTGCAGGAAGCCCTGACTGAAATGATTGAAAGATGGATGCACTTGGAGATGCACCCCATTAACCAGGTGGACACCTCCTGAATACATCAGCATCAGCCCTGTGTGCTGGCAATGCATCACCTTCCTGCTGGAGGATCAATAATCACAGCCAGAGTGGGTATGAATATGGATGGGGAGAGTTTACCCAGGATAATCTACAATATCTCAGATTAGGATCCATTGTGGCAGCTGGAAATGCTGGTAAATTACTCACCAGCATCAAGAAAAAAGTGACTTACCCAGTGTCACTAGGTTGACATTATTCCTTGCATTCCTTCCCAGGGTGTAGTCTATGGTTTGATTCTCTAAGGATCTTTTGCATTTAGTTTTCTTACACACAAATAAAAGTACAAAGCTCAACAACAACAACAACAAAAAAAAAGACTAAAAATACCCAATAAACCCTGAACTCCTAATAGTCAGAAACACTTTTCTGTCTCATGGATTGGCTGGAGTAAAAGCCCAGATCGTGGGCTTGAATAGGTCAAAGAGTGGAGCAGGGAACAGAAAAAGGCAGGGATCAGGGAAGTCACTTCCATGAGCTACTTCTGGCTGATTGCAGTTATGGAGAATGGGTTTGGTCCTCAGGCAAAGAGTGAATCATGCTTGATGCCTGGCCTTGCTTGCTCTGTAACCAGGGTTTTCATCTCTCCTCCTGCACTTTTCCCTTTGTAAACTCGATGGAAGCAGAAGTCAAGCAAACAAGGAGGTAGAAATTTGCTGATTAGAAGGTTGACCAAGGGAAAGTTTACTGCAGCAGCCTCAAGAGCAAATCCAGGTGAGGCCATGGGTGTGACAGACCCATGGCTGATGGGTGTGTGTGGATGTGGAGTCCAGGGAGGAATGAGCAGGCACTGCTGCTGCTCACTGTGAGCTCCCCTGGCACTGTGTGTCTGTGGACACTGCTCCAAAGCACATTGCTAAGGGAAGGTGCAGTTGCTGTCTGGATTTTGGGGGGTATCACTCTGTCCCCTGCTCAGGACACACAGAACTGCCATCAGCTGCAGCTCATGCTGGTGCAGAGGCAAGAAACCAGAGGGAAGTTCAGGTTGTGGTCTACAGCAGCTTCTGTGGTGGCTGGGAGCTGCAGCTAGAGCTCTGTCCTTTTTAAAAAAGCCATGCCCTGATGCATCCTAGACAGCAGAAGGCATTCTACTTCACTGTGAAGTTTATTTTCCTTGCTCTTTAGCCTGTGCTCTGACAGATCAGGGACATTTCTCCATGATGCTTAACCCTTAGTCTTAGAAGGGGGCTGTGCATTTCATCCAGGAGAGAATTAACATGCAGAGGCTTGGAAAGGTAGAGCTACACCCCCATTCCCTTCTGGGGTGCCTTTAGATCTCCCTGTCATGCCCAGACCACAAAACCTTCAGCTGAGCCTGTGGAAATCAACCCCCTGCCTTTGGGATTGGGCAGTGTGAAATATCTCTTCAGGATGGTTCTCTTTGTGGTAGGAAAACCAGAATGTGTCTGGCACTGGAAATAAGCCCTGCTTTTCCTGCCACTGGAATGAGACAAGATAATGCAAAAGAAACAGGGGGGGAACAACCAGCTCAGCCCCTCCCTTGGAGCTGGGGAGAAGAGCAGGAGAATGGGAGGCATGGAGAAAGATGTTACCATGCTGTAGGAAAACAGGCTCAGTTTTTCTTTTTGCAAAATCTGAGAGACTCTGACTTGGTGCTGCTTTTAAACCTGGCTGTATTCCGAGTCCCACTGGAACCCTTGTAGAAAATGGGGTTTGTTTGAAGCTGCCTGGAGGGCAGCAGGCAGCTGAACTGAGCAGATCAAAATCTCAGCTGCCTTGTGGTGGGGACAGGTGACCACCAGTCCAAAAATGAAAGCAGGATCTTGACAGCATCATCTTAAATTCAATGGTTTTACTGCTGAACCATCAGATGCCTCAGTGCCAGCAGGGTGTCTAAAAGGCAGGAGTTTAGTTACAGCCTGTAGCTGACCTTATCCTTTCACAACAGGAAAAATGAACCCAAACTCAAATTGCATTTCCATAATGGTTTGGAGCTTTGGGTTGGGGTTTTTCTATTTTCAAAAGGTTTTTATTTTTTCCCTTAAATTGTCTGTGCCTTTGTGACTCGTGGCTCTAAATCCATTTGTTTTTACTGTGGCCAGTGATTCCACGTTGCTTCTGTTTTCAAATAAAAGTGTATTTCAGAACCATCTCCTTGGAAATCTGCAAGGAGTCTGCATACAGAGCAAAGAGCTCCAGGTCTGTCAATTCTCCTTCAGGGATGAAAATTTAAAATACTCGGCTTCTCCCTTCAAAGCTTTCTCTTGCCATGATTCTCTGAGAAGATGCCACCTCACCCTCCCCAGAAATTCTAGGACGGTGTTTATTTTTATTTATTTGTACACAGGGACAGGAGGCAATGTTTTCAGGACAGGTCCTGAGAGTGTTTGCATTCACAGAAGAGCTGTGGCTGCCTGTGGGCACATGTGAGCTGGTACTCCTGAGGAATGAGGCAGCCTGTAATCGGGTTATGGATCATAACACACCAAAAAACTGTGGCACTTGGGGATGATGAGCTGGGCACCAAACCCTCCCTGTCAGTGCTGCCATTTCTCAGCTGATTCACCTGGAGGGGGAAGTGGCTCTGGCATGAAATCAATACCCTGAGTGAGAAAAGTAGGGGAAGCTTGCTATATAGCAGCAGGACCCCTTATTAGAAAGAACATAACCTATTCTTATTCTTCGAGATGATCTAAAGGGCACAGGCTGCATAGCCTGAGGCTGTAAGTCATAAAAAGCAAATTTCTGCCACTGAAGTTCCGTGCTGAGGTGTGGCAAAAAATGTTCTTGTGTTTTAACCAGCGGGGTCAAACTTACCTCACTGACTTGCATCACAACCATGCCTTTTCCCAAATATTTCCCTGGAAATACAGGGTCCAGTCGTTGTGCCTGGGTATTTTTAGCTGCTGGTAAGGACACCAGTGATCCATGGCTTGAGGAAAAGGAGCAGCTGTCCTGTGTGTGGGTGGTCAGTGGGCACGTCAGCAAACGCTGCTGCTGTCAAGGTATAAATCTCCCAGAACTTGTGACCTTTGCTTTGTGCTTATCCTCATTTCCTTTGGGGCTTTTTTTTCCTGTTAATTTAGTAACTCTGAGAAACAAATCCCACTTCAGTCTGGATCCTGAGCAGCATCCAGCACGGGGTACTTCTGGCTCCTACATGCTGCTGTGGCCCCGTAAAAGGCTGTGAAATATCCTTGCAGGGACTGCAAAGTAGGAAATTACAAAGCATTTTGCATTTCATTTGCAGCAAGTTGCATAGTAAGGCAAGTTTTCTACCACTAGCCAAAGTCAAATATAGATTTGCCTGCAATATAGCCCTGGAAGGATGTTGATTTGTTATCACTGAGAAACTCAGAGAACACATGAGACAACCCTTGTTCAGGACTCTTTGCCCAACTGATCCTGCCCAGACACATAGTTATGAACTGTATGACCTCTTAATATCCTCTTTTTGGGCTTTTTTTTTTAATGTTTCTGTGATCTTTCAAACCTGACTCTGGACATTAACCCCATATATCCCACTGAGACTAAGGGGAAATTTGTGTACAAGCTCTGCATTTGCCCTGTAAAACCTATTGACCAAAACAATCCTATCTGCAACCCACCAATACATTTTATGCCACACAAACATGTTTTTCAGTGTTATTTATTTTCATAATAGACCTTAATTTACAGAACTGCAGAATTGTTTGGGTCGGAAGACACATTTAAAAGTCATCTAGTCCACCCCCTTCAATAAGTAGGGATGTCTCCAACTTCTGTGGGAAGGTGAATTTTCATGGTGCAGCCCTGAAGGGAGGAGATACTCACTGGTGTAAACAATAATTACAGAGGCCATCAGTTGCTGCCCAAATTTATTTCACTGTTCTGTTGCACATTCAGCCCCACACAGCCCGTGGGTGCATTTCAAGCACTGCAGATTTGCTGGAGAAGATTTTAGTCTTTTCTCTAGACTGTATGAGAAGAACTGTGCTAAAAACTGCTGGAGGTAGAGAACAAGGTGTAGAAAATCAGAGAGCATCAAATACCTCACACAAGAGAGGCAGCAGGGACTTGGCTGAGGATTAATGTGTGAGCAATGCCGCAGCCAGCTCCAGCTTCTCCTCTTTGTGAAAGAGAAGCAGCTTCAAGGCATAATTAGAAGTAAAACTTAAATATATTGTGTGGGGTGAGAGGTGTTTGAAAGCATCAAGAAAGAGTAGAATTCCACAGATTTCTGAAAGGTGTAAGCATCTCAGGAAGAGGTGTTACTGCTGAAGCTCAGTGAACCACAGGATGACACGACAATTTTTATTTTTTTTCCCCAGCAGTGGACAAGTCTGAGGCAAACAGCAGGTGAAAAGGCCAGCTGGAAAACAGTTTTCCCCAGTTTGCAGGCTGGAAAGGAGATGTGGCATTCACAAGGTGCTCCAGCAGGAGCCATACAGCTGTTCAGACAGGCAGGCTCTCTGCACTTGTCTTGATGATTTAATACAAAAAAGAGGGATTAGCTAAAGGTCCTAATGACAATTTATTATTTTTTTTTCACAGAACCAAGGTCAGAGCTGACAGTTAGCAGAGAGGCTACTTAATACACTATCAGCTCAAGAGACTTCAACACTTCCTTCCTTTCAAAAGTGGTGAGAGTGATGAAAAATACACAGTTCCCAGATTCCCTGTTCTAACCCTCAGAAATTAGGAGAGATCTGCTCCTGCTTGAAATTTTGCTGTAGGTGGGAAAAGCAGGAAAGAACTGCTAATAGAAGCGAGAACCATCCCAGGAACCAGTGTTTTGACACAGCAATAACCCATATCACAACGTTCCTTGTTATTTTAAACAATAATTAGGAGAGCTGGGAGACTTCAAGTTGCACTGAAATTACAGGCAATTAATTTAACAGCTGCAGGAAAAATGTGATGGGGGGGAAAAAAAAATAATCAGGCCAGGAAGAAGGAAAGTGATGCTCAATTAGAACCTGGCTGCAGCTGGTGCTCGCTCTCAGCTGAGGGCTGAGTGGCAATAATTGTACCTTGTAAAGCTGATTTTCTGCTTATTTAAACACTGAAGTTCAGTTAGCTCCTACACCTCAGAGGACTAGCTGAAATAGCTGTGCTGTCTCCTGCAGGGAAGGAAGAGAAGTTTTTTTTTTTTTTTTTGCATGCTAGAGTAAGTATAAGGTTTTTGGGGCTTGTGTTTTGTTGTTTGTTTTGGTTGTTTTCTTAATGGTACATTGCAGAAAAAAAAAAAATAAATACCCTTTAATAAAGTGTTACTTATATTTCCTTGAAGGGTCTTGTGCACTTAAAGAACAATCCTAAACCTAACTGCAGTAGTATTTAAATTTTAATTTAAAGGTAACTTATCTGTCTCTTTAGAGATAGTACATCTGTACTAATGCATCTCTAATATAGAAGACTGCTTCCACTTTCTGGCATTTATTTGAGGATTAAATCTTTTAAGAGAGACATAGTTAAAAAGTCGCCTTTTCTAAAATTACTCTGAGCTTCTTTTTATTCTTATTTGTTTGGAGTTTTCCTGTGGCTAGGGGCATGTTCATTAGAGTAATCTACAACCAGAGTTGTAGGATTATTAGAAAAATAAGCTTAGAGCTCTTGCCTCTGCTTTTATAAAATTAAGTTGCTACCATGCAGGCAGTTGGTAATAAACCAGTTTAAAGGAAACACTTAGTATTTATGTTTATTGCAATCTAGATTGGTAAATACTTATGTGTAATTTTATTCCTTGCTTCAAAAGGTTATATAGGTGTTAAGTGCTAGTTAAGCCTCCTGCTGTTTTTTTGGGGGAAAAGAATTTTTCTACATAAAGAAATCATTAAAATCTGATTCTTGGGAGCTTTGCCCAGCTTTTCAGTATTATTAATCAATATAATTCAATATTAAGATTATTTAATAACGTATTAAATTATTATATTATTCTTTTTCAATAATAATCTTGATTAACCAGAATCTTGGTGTTATTTTGGAGTTGTTTCTCCTCTTGTTGCTTCCCAATGACAAAGACTCAGGCTGCCTGTCCTGGAGCTGTGCTGAGGGCATCCCCAGGAGCCTCCTTGGTGCAGGTGATGCTTTGGAAGCTGTGGGTGAAGCCCTCACTGTCCCCTGGCAGCTCCCAGCTTCCTTTTTTAATAAAGGAAATACCTTTTTAAATGCTGCCTGGGAGAATAGGTGATAAAAATACACACAGAATGAGGTGCTCTGTAGGGCATGTTTCTTGGGTAATTCCTGTTGTGGCATCATGACAGCTGTGGCTGCTTAGTGCAAGAAACACTGGATTTTGGAGTTTTGCTCTTGCAGACTCACAGAATGCTGAATTTCTTGTTGGTCTCACTTTTTTTTTGCCTCACCCCTGCCACCCCCAGTACAATTAAAGTGCTTTCTTTAATTTAAAAAGTCCTCTCCAATTTGCAGGGTGTTTTCTTCAGTTTTATTTTCATTCCCCCTCACCTCCCTGCCATGATTATGGTATTTAAGAATAAGCAGTGAGCTTTCAGGAAATACTTCTGTCTTTCTTCTCCAACTTTTCCACATCAACTTCTAGTTCCCTGGACAGAAAAATGTCCTGGCTGAAGGTTTCTGTCACAGCTGGTAAGTGCAACAAGGCTTTTCAAAGGAAAAAAAAATCAGTGTAAATGCAGTTTTGGCATGCAATCTTTGCAGTCCTTTAGCAGAGGGGAAAGAGGGGTGTCAGAACCCAGGATGTCTCTCTGACATTCCTGGATGATCCCAGCTCCAGCCAAGGGGCTCCAAAGCCCTGGCAGGGGGTCAGAGACCCTGGCAGGCAGCCAGGGGCTCCTGAGGCTTTGAGTTTGATCCATGGAACAAATTAACACCTGTGAATGAAGAACTAAAGGGCACAACATTCCAGATAGCATGATAGTAGTAGTTGTAGAGTGAAAAAGGGAATTTTGGGGATTTTTACCATGGGGCTTAGGGTGTAAGATGGAGGGACTTGGGCTTGTCCTGTCCTTCCTCCTTCTCCTTCCTAACCCCATCTTCTTGGTGATGTTGGCACTTGGGATGGGATTGGAGTAGAATGGCACTGTCTAACACAGGTGAGAGGCATTGGATCATAACTGTAAATAACTAACAGGAAATTTGTAGTATAAAAATCAGTGCCTGCCCTTGGGGCAGAGTGTGCCTGGGGCTGCCCTGCTGAACAGACCTGGGCAGCCCAGACAGAAAACATCTTAGATAAGAAACAATAAAGCAACCTTGAGAGCATCAGCTGAAGACTTCTGACTCATTCTTTCAGCAGCAGAGTTTGGAGACAGCAGAATTTATTTATCTGGGGCCATCCTGCCAAAGCAACCCCCGAGAGAGAGGAGCAGTTACCCCTATGGCAAATGACTCTTTTTGGTGTTTTGCTCACCCTGGCTCTCCTGTTTTGTGCCTGTCCTCGCCAGGTCTCTGGCAGCAGAAGGGCAGCGATGATGCCTTTGGACCGCGGCGCCAAGAGGCGTCCCCACAACCCCGTGGACAGCATCTGCAGGAAGATCAGCTCCATCCAGAGGAGGGACCGCGTCCCCACCCCCGCTCTGCGCATCCCCAAATTCCAGTCCCGGAACTTCGACAGCCCACAGAGCAATCCTAAAAAGAACCTGGAGGAACTGCTGAAAGGGAGGACGTCCAGGAGCCAGGAGAGCGCCTGCTCCCCGCTGGGCAGCCCCGGCGGTGACAGCATCTTCTCTCCAAACTCTCCTGCCCTCGGGGCCACCTCTGGGTCCTGCTCTGCCAACGCCACCTATTCCATCCCGAAAAGCCAAGAGAGGCTCAGCAGCTCCTGGCAGCTCCCCTATCCCCTGGAGAATTCTCCCTGCTGCTTTGGCCCCAGTGCCCAGAGCAAGCCGTGTGCTCCAGCAAGTGCTGCTCCTAAAGATGCACGGCCCAAGTATCTGACCTCGAGTCCAAATTTGTATTTCTTCACTTCGGAAAAAAAGCCAGAAAGTGCTCTGGTCCAGCCTCCTGTGCCAAAGACGTTTTCTTCAAGTGAAAGAGGTAAAAACCCTGAAGGAAATTGTAATTCAGAATCTTAGGCATCTGAACGTTCAGCCTATATAGAGGACATTTATTAACCACTTAAACTGGTAACAGCACACTTCAGTAGTACTCAAATCTTGTAAGACTGCAAAAAAAGCACTGAAGCGAGTTCTCTAAACAAAAAAAATAAAAAATTAATGTGAATATAAACAGTGTGGAATTAACAAGGCAAAAACTTTTTCAAATTTTGCCAGTTCAATTTTGGTTCAACAGATAAAGGTGTTTTTAACAGTTTAAGAGATTGAGGCTACTATTTGGCTAGTACTATAGCATTTTTTTTTAATAGTCTAAATTTTATTTGGCTATTAATTTAGCCTATGATTTGGCTATCAGCCTGATTTTGTAAGATGCATTGTACTTGGGTGATGCTCTTAGTTCAGCGTTTTTTTTGTTTCAAGGGGGTTTTTGTTTGTTTGGGGGATTGCTTTCTTAATAAGTTAACTCAAATGATTTTTCTACAATCTAACTGGAGGGGGAGCGAAGAAATACCTAGCCTCTTAAAATGCCCTGTTTCACATTGTTATTCCATAGAAAGAATAACCAAGTTTTTCCAATCCACATATAAAAGTAGATGCATGGAATACTTGGAGCTCAGAGGCTCCAGCTATGACCAGTTCCTGTTGCTATTTAGCAGTCCAGGCTCTGTTTTTGCTGGAGAGGAAGCTGGTTAGTTGGTTTTGCTGTTTCAGTCACCTGGAATACAAGGTACCAAGAGCAAATAAAGATGGGCAATAACAGGTTTGTTCCTCACAGGAGGGATGCAGGCTCTGGGCGACAGAGCTGACAGCCTGTATGATGTGAGCTTGATCTGTGAGGAGAATCTGCTGACCACCATCTTCTGTGCCTGTGACATCCACCACACAGGTGTGCCTGGGCTGTTTTCATTGCTCTCTTATTCTCCTTTCAGCAGATTGCTGAGGTTCAGATGGTGTAATGGTCCCTGAGAGGGGCCAGGCTCTGGGATGCCTTGTGGCAGATGCAGAATAGATGTGTAAGTGTGAGTCTTCTGCATGGTGCCTGACCCTTCCCCTGCTGATCTCTGCAGTGCTTTAGTACAGGGGAAAGAGGAGCCACATGTTTCTGGCAGTTACCCCTACTGCAAATGACTCTCTCAGCCTTTATCCTGTTAGAAACTTGGCAAAGTTCAGAGCAAGAGACAGTTCCACCTCTGACATGCCTGCAAGTGGTGGAATCATGGAATGGTTTGGGTTGGAAGGGATCTTAAAGATCATCTAATTCCAGCCCCTGCCATGGGCAGGGACACCTTCCCCTACCCCAGGCTGCTCAGAGCCCCATCCAGCCTGGCCCTGAGAGCAAGGATCAGGATCTTGGATCAATTTTTGTGCCTCTTAAACTGAAGTCCACAAAAGTAGTAAACTGGATTTTTACACAGAAAAAACCCCAAAAACCCACCACTACACAAAAAACCCCCTCAACCCAGCAAAAAAGAGTTCTGAACTACTTTTTTTTCCAATCACTCTAGCTACAGGAAATCAGTTGCTTGTCTGCAGCTCTTGAGGGCAATTGGGCACAATGCAGTTCAGTAGTGTGACCTTCTACAGCTTTTTATGGTGCTTTGCCAGGCTTTGGAGGCTGACCCCTGTTTCTGCTACAGGAAAAGTGGCAGTGTCTGAGATAATTGATTATTTGAGGCACACGACCAGCCGGGGTCAGAGGACAGTGGCCTTGAGGAGCTGTGGAACATGCTTGACCCAGAGCACAAAAACATCTCCTTGGACCTGGAAACATATCACACCCTCATGGGAGAGTGGATTGACAACTGTAAGAGGAAATGGTAACAGCATTTTGATAAACCTGTCTCATAAGTCCCCTGTGGCTCTGGAAAGGGAGTGGTATTGGGACTCCATGTCCACAAAATTTGGGTTGGCTGGAGTTTTCCAAGTGTCACAAAGCTGGTAAGCAGCCCCATGTCCGGCTGGTTTTGTGACCCTTGATATTTTCTTTCAGGGAAGGAGGTGCTACTGAGGAATCATCAGCAAGCATGGAAGACCTGGAATTTCAAGTGCCTAAAAACATCTCTGAAGGTGCAGGAGGTTTTGCTCTGTTCCTGCTCAGGGAGGCTCCACTTTCTTGCGTGTAACCAAACCCCCCCTGTCTTCCAGCCAAGAAGACACACGTGAGGATGAATGTTACCTCAGGAAGCCTGGAGGCCTTTGGGGGTGATGTATCCAAAGGAGACATGTGAGTCCACTTGAGCAGCTCTTTCTCAGACTGTGCTACTCCTAGCTTTGAACCACTTGACAGAAATTCCAAGCACCTTTGTTTTGGAACATTATCCTTGCAGGTTTTAGTGCTCACCTCAGTGTGTGGGAGCTCTTGAGCTGTCACCTTCTTCCTTATGGCTTCTGCTCAGACTTGAAATAAAACCAGTGTTTTTTCCTACTGTTATCTTGGTGCTTCTCAGTCCATTTATCATCTGTGGTCAGATGTGTGTTGTGTCTTTGCCTGTTAAAACTGGTTCCTTCCCTCCACCAAATAAGACATTATGTCCTGAAAATCTGGACTTGGGTTTTGTTTGGGGTTGTTTTTCTTATGATGGGGAGTGTGTTGAGGGGCTTTTTGTAGTAATGTCTGTGATTGTGACTCCATTCATGACAAAGCACTTAAAAAGCAGAAGTTTCATTTGCAGTTTATGCCTAGTCAGAAATCCAATATCTGCTCTGTAATGCTTCCCTGTAATTGCTCAGGATCTCAAAAGAATGATCCTCATTCAAGTTTTGGTTGAAACTTAAAAGTTTCAACTTTTGAGCATAAAGTAGGGAACAGCTTAGGGAAAAGAAATTGCAGAGTGACTACAGAAGCATCATTAGTGGCCCGAGAGGTGATTAGCAAAATCTTAAATCTCTCATGCAGGGCAGACAGCTGTGTCACTTTCTGACAGCAAACTCTGTTGTAGGGAGCAGAAAAAGTGCTTAAACCCAAAACCTCTTGGTGCCCATAGAAGTGGAGAACTGACTTGGAGATGCTCCATGACCTGTGTGCAGAGCAGACAGCTGGCCACTGCAGCACCACGAGTCCTCTGGGGGCTCTGCAGGCAGGGCAGCAGGGTGTTGTACAAGTCTGAAGTAGATGAAGTCACCTTCCTCACCCTTCTCTGCCTTTGTTGCTGGGACAGGGAGACCTCTGACTTGATAGCCTGCGTTGCAGACCTGCAGTACAACAACCAGAAGCTTCAGGAAGAGAACAGCAAGCTGAAGATCACCCTGGAAGCTGTGGATGAGACCAACAGCAAGCTCCTGGCAGATAATGAGCGTCTACATCACCAGCTGAAAAGGTGGGGGCCCTGATGGCAGAGCTGTGATCTTCCAGCCTTGCTTTTGTGCTTTTCTCCTCACCTTTGCTTCCTCACAGTGGCTTTCTTGACTTTATGCAATACCTGTAAGGTTTAGCCCTCTTGCCTGGCTGCTCTGCTCTGTCTCTCCTGGTTCTCATAAACTCCATCATCTCAGAGCCAGGTTCCTGCAGCATGTGCTGGTGTGGCTGCACACTGGGAGAATCTTGGGCTAAAGCAAACAAACACAGTAACACAACATTAAAAAAAAAAAAAAAAAAGGCATAATACTGCCAAGGGAAGAGCCAAGCACTGGAAGGCTTCCAACCCTAGACCACATGCTTGTTGCCAAGCAGAGGGGAAATGTGCCTAAAAGTTATTTTGCTACTCATTTGATGGACTGAGGTGAGCTGTGTCACTTGTTCAGCCTTTGTGTAGCCTGGAGACATATCAGTGCCACGAGTCCAAGCCCTTTTTTCAGTCATCTGACCTAATTAATGACACTGGGATCTGGCTTGGTCAGCTGCCAAGCTGTTCCCAGGGTGTTCAGGGGAGACTCAGGCAGCAGTTCTGCAGGCCAGCTGGCATGGGATGTGTGCCCTTCCATGGCACCTCCTGCTCTGGGATGCTCTGCAGGATGGAGTTAGCCTGGAAAAGGACCTTGCCTGTTGCTGTCATACAAGGTTTGGGGTTTATCAGATTAGGGTAAGAAAATGGGGCAAAGCTCATCCTTGAGTACTGAACTGAAATGGTTTCCCCAGCTGTAAACCATGAATTTGTGCTCAGGTAACCTGATATATTTAGTTGTAACAAGCTAAATTTTTAACATAGCATTGTTTGCATCCACTGTCTTGGATGGGGTCTCATCCCTCACTGTCAGAGTGGAAGGGGGTGATAAATAGGAAATAGAACCATGAGCTTTTGTTTCCTGGACAGAAATTGCAGGCTTAAAATTGATTGTTGCTCTTCTGTTAAGTGTCTGTGCCAAAAAATAAATCCCTGGTGGCATCTAAAAATACTCTATTTCCAGCCTATCTAAACAATCAGCATTAACTGGCTGAAGTTTCCCTGGGTTTGCTTCCCCCTGTGCAGCATCCAGCACTCTGTGTTGAAAGCCAAATCCCTGGAAGAAGAGCTAGAGGAAGCAAGAAACAACCTGAGTGTGTCAGAAGAGAAGAGGGAGCAGATCTTTTGGCAGAACAAACAGCTAGTAGGTGCTCTTCTTTCTTGGGTTCCCTCGTGCAGCACCTTGCTGGAGCAGTGGTGTGGCTGCTCAGGCTGTTAAAAATCAGGAATAATTTTCTCTGTGCCTTCAGGAGCAGAGGGTTCATGAGCTGCCCCAGCCTCAGCTCTCCCATTTTATTGTGTGCCCTGTAAAACAAAGGGGCTCCACACCACAGCTCTGCAGGTATTTGTGGTCTGTTGCTTTCTGACTGTTGAATTTGACATGCTAAACCCAATCTCTTCCGTTTTTCTCTTTTTCTATTGTTTTTCTTTTCTTTTTTTTTCCTGTAAATTCGAATCAGGAAAAAGAGAATCGGTCTCTCAACATCAAAGTTACTTCTCTCCAGGAAGAGGTAAAATAAATCATGATTTGACATGTTCTTGCCTAGCTCAAATTCACCATTAAGAAATGAAATGTTTGTTAGACTTTGAAGCCTTGCCTGCTAATTAGGTTATCAAAATATCTAACCTTTTAAAAGGCTGATTTGTCAATAAAAATTTGTCTTGAGGTTGCACTGTGCTTCATATTTTTTACTTGCTGGCTAAGTAAGGATATGAGGTTAGGGAAGCAGAGGGACAGAGACAAACTGCATTTCTCCCCCCCACCACCACCTTTTTTCCAAGATTTATAGGCAAATTCCATGTATTTCTGGTTCCCACAGCTATAAATACAAACTCTCTATCAAAACAATCTCCATCCAACACTTTATCATTTCATATTCTCTTCTGTTTTCCTCCCTTAAGATCCAAAGGAGGGATCTTGTATGGAGCTGTAACACCAAAAATAAGTAACAAAAATAATTAAAAAATGCAGGGGGTGAGGTCTCCACTCACAGGTGGATCCATTGACACTGGCCAAGGACCTTACAGGAGTTTTTTAGGGAATGCATCTCCATTAGCAGAGTATCCCTGGACCTCTTTTTACTCAGAAAAAAATCTTCATTCTCTTTTTTTTTTTTTTAAGTGCATCAGAGAAAGTATTTTATAAACCAGTTTTTATCAGGTGATAGAAAGTTTTAATGCTTGCTTACAGACTGTATTTCAGACTGTTCAGGGGAAAATGATGAAACATGTTAAATCAAACACAGTAAAGTAAAGAAGCACCCTGAGATCAGTCTTTCTGCAAAGCTCCTTAGTCCAAATTTCTCTAAACCCACATCTTTTTAAAGCAAATATTTCTGCAGGGCTGACTTTTTTTCAGTGTTCCAGGTCTGGTAGTGGTTCTAAATCACATTTTGAGGGGTTTTCTCTCTTACTGATGCTCTGGGTGGGAAAAGGAGCCAGAAGCAGTTTTGGTGGGGCAAACACATGCAGTGTATGTGCAAAAATGCTGGTAGTGCTCGAGAGTAGGCAGCAGCTTGGGGGTGGAGATGTCATTTTTGCCTAGTTTCTTCAAGGAGAAGCTGTCAATCCATTCAGCTGTGCCTAAACACTGTGTCTTGTTTAGATTATTAAGAATAGAATGGACAACGATGGGCTGCAAAAGAAGATCTTGGAGCTGTCTAAAACTGCAGCACAATTTCAAGTAAGCGTCTTAAAGCTGAGAGGAATAAAAAGTCAACCTGGATTTTACTTGGGTCTAGTGAAGGGGGAATTTCTGCTGCTGAGAGGTAAACAGCCCTGAACCTCTCTATGTTGAAGGACTGAGGGGAAATAGTGTTTTGGAGAGTGTGACAGCTTTCACCAAGGAGGTTGCTGTCTGAAAGGCTGAAAACTGGGCTGATAGAAACAATCCACAGTTGATTCTTTCCTCCAAGTTAAACTTGTTTTGGATGCTTTTCCCTCCCTATTCAAGAAGATTCATTAAGGCCATGCTTTGAGAGGTGTTGCTGAAAATATTGGCCTGGACAGAGGAAACCAAGGTGATTGAAAGCTGAGACTGCTTTCCCTCTTTGCTGGGTACAGATCTGTGCTTTGACACAAACACCACACAAGGCATCCCAAGAAGAATTTGGCTTTCCTAAGCACATTGATGCTTTTTTCCCCTTCCTAGCAGGAAACAGGAACAGACTTCTCTCCTAGTCTGTCCTGATGACTGGCTTTACTTTTGATGTTTCCCTTCTTCAGCTCCAAGCCCATGTCTATGAGAGCACTGTGGTGAAGAAAGAGGCAAGCCTGATGCAGGTTAGTTGTTTTTGCTTCATTGCTGACTGCAAACCACACAATCACAGGATAGTTTGGGTTGGAGGAGACCTCAGTAATACCCAGTTCCACCCCCCTGCCAGGGGCAGGGACAGCTTGCACTGGCCCAGGTCCCTGCTCTGTGCTGATGGGAGGGTTTGTAAAAAGCCAGGGCAGTAGTATTCCCTGTGGCACTTGTTTCTACTCTTCTCACTCTGCAGAACCTGAGCCTATAAATGGCTCCAAAGTAGGCGAGCTCTGCCTTAGGACCTGCTGATGAGTCAGCATAATTAAAGGTTTCAAGATTTTGCTTGCTGCTTTTTATTTTTTTAAATCGCAAACTATTAGAACAAACTTGCAAACATCAGACAAAATATCCAGAGATTTCTAAAGGCCGCTTTGTTCAGCAGGGACCTACACGAGGCTTTTCCCTTCATGTCTTTGACTGAAATTGTTTGTGTCAAGCTAGAAATGGTGGCTTGGAGCCCAAGGGAAAAGGAAGTCTCTCCTTTTATTGCTCAGGTGTTACTGTCTAGGCTTTGCTGAGGAGTGATCATTTGTGATGTTTCTAAACATGCATTTTATACTAGAAAACAAAGATACAAGACTATACAAACGTGCTGGCATTCTCAGGATCCATGAATTATGCAGAGAGCTTCCTATGCCAGTGGAGTTTCCATGTAGCAGAACATGCCTTGTGTCTCCTGATAAAATATTTGACTTTTGGCTCCCTGCAGAGTGACTGCAGCTGAGTTCAAATAGTAAAAAAGAGAACTGAACTCCAGGGTTATCCAGCTGATAACTTTGTAGCTGAGTATTTTAATAACTTTGGTTTGGTGTTTTTCCAGAAGCAGCTTAAGGGCGCACATTTATTGAATTCTTTTTAAAAGTAGCTTTCACTTTTTCCTACTTGAATGATTCAAAGCTTTGGTGAGCTCTGTAGTATTTTATTCCAACAAGACTCTCTTAGTCTAAATGTTGACTAAATGGGAATTTTGAAAGTAGACTGCTGGATTACATGTGGATAAATGTGAGGGGTTGGTATAATTTTGAAGAACCTGGTGTGGAAAACTGATTGATGTGTTGACATTAGGAAAATCTGGTTCTCTAACCTCACTTTTCCTGCCTAGCTTTCTGTGCACTGGATCTCTTTCAAAAACTCCAATGATTTTTTTAAAGAGAGAGTAGGAAGGACTCCTAAGTGTGAGAGGACAAGAGCTCCTCCTCGAAATTCCTGTTTTCTCTTATAAATTCTCTGCTGTCTGTGCAGTGTCTTATTGGAGTGGCATAACCTGACTGGAGCTCATTGCTAATTCCTAAGAAAAGTGGTTCTTGTGCAATTCCTCAGCCCTACCGTGAGGGCTGACCCTTTTCCAGCCTTTCTGTTAGGCTGTGTTTAATCTACAGAGTGCTACACTCTAATAATAAAAAATAAACTTAGAACACTGCAGCTTGTTGAAGGGTCAGTTGGGATTTAAACTCATGCTGGCATATAATCTAGACCGTGTTTTAAATTAAATCTAGAGTGATTCTGTCTAGTTTAATCTGTTGGACCTGAAACCAGGTGAGTAATAAATTAAAGTACAGCACCAGGAAAAGGGGGTTTGGCTCCTTAGTTTCAGAATTTAGGTAGGAAAAGTCATCTGAGTGCTTTCTCTTAGTTAATATGCAAGGTAACTCACTGTATTTTTTTTATTTTTATGTCCTAATCAGGTTGCTGCTCGAGCCAAATCTTTCACCTTACTGCTGTCGTGGAGGATCAAATATAATTTTTTGTCGTTTTTGTTCTTTTCTCCACAATCTCTGCAGAAGGAGCAGGACATCAAGGAACTCAAGCTAACCATTGTGGAGTGTTCCTCGACTATAGAGGTATGGGCTGGGTGTGGTTTGGGCTGGGCTGGTTCAGCTCAGCCTCTGACCCAAGCCCACGGATGTTTCAGACCCTGCGGGCTGAAAAATATCAACTGCTGGAGAACACCAGGCACATGCAGCAAGAGCTGATCTCGTGAGTGCTGTGGCCAAATCCCAGGAAGAGCAGCTCATCAGAAATCCAGAAAAGACTCCTATATCGGTTTTTTTTTCCTGCTCCTTTTAGGAATGGGTTGAGTTTTCCGTTGCTGTATAAATTTAGCAGCAATATTGCGGAAGGGATGAGTTCACTGCACTGTGAACTGGAGCTGGCACAGTCTTCTGAGGTATGAATTAAAGCTGGAATTCATCTCTTCCCAGTTGTCTTGCATCAGCAGAGGCAGAACAAAGCTCATTCCCTGTAGATGATTAGATAACTCTGGAATTTGAATTATTCCTAGCATGTAAGCCCAGAATGAGAAGGTTGCAATATTGTCCCAAACACCTTGGAGAAAGTTCAAAGAAGAGCAAACAGAACACTTGTAGATATAAAAAAAAAATGAGCTCATAGTATCCTAGAATGGCCTGGGTTGGAAGGAACCTTAAAGACCATCCACTTCCAAGCCCTCTCTGCTCTACAAAGAAGTCTGGAGGAGCTTGGGTCAGGAATTTGGCTGGCAGGAGAACAGACTGATGGGAGAAGATATCAATTTCCCAATATATAAAGGTTTTTACACTGCAGAAAGTAACTGACAAGTCTGCTCTTTGTGCTGCCTACACCAGACATGAACAGTGATTTTTTTAATTTTTTTTTTCATTTGTGGAAGAGATTTCTTTTTCTCTGAAGCTGACTGTAGTGAGAAAGGAAATTCAGCATTAGTGTGAGCATCTTGATGAAGTTGTTGGGTCTTAATCTGATGTATTGTTAAGAAGCTCTGATAGGCATCCCTGATGGCAAACCAAATATATTTAAATGCATAAAATAAGTTATTTATGTAAATAGAAGATAATTAGACTAAAAGACTTTAATCAGAATTTCTTATAGCTACTTGTACAGTGTACTAGCTATTAATCCAATAATTTCCCAGCTAATAATTGTTAAATAGTTTGTTGTTGCTCACGCATGAATGATCATGGGCAAATAATTTTTTTTCAGCTTTGAGGAGTAACTCCCACTTGAGGGAGGGATCTCCACACACACCCTGCTAGAAGGAGTGTGTCAGAAGCTCCTGACTTTTAAAAGTGGCGCTGGGATTTTATGGTATAAAGTGATTGACTGTCAGATTTTTCCAGCTCAGTTGGGTCCTTTAGTCAGGAGCTTCACCTGCCACCTCCTCACTGGTACCCATTTCTGTCAGGAGGTGTTGTTCTTCACATCAACAGAATATTAAATCTTGGGATTGAGGAATCAGGCTGGTCTTGCAGTCTCCAACACCAGCATCAGCATGCTCCCCCCTTATCCATCCACCACTGGTGGGTTTTGAAGGTAGGGTGCTGGTGAAGCTGTTTTACACCAGTCCAGGCCGAGCATCCTGCTACAATTATGGCTCTGGGTCTGATTTTAAGCTGAGCTATTCTGTCCCCATTTCCTTAGACAATCCACAGAGCGCCATCCTTCCCTCAGTGCTGTTTTCCCTCCGGATTCAAGCAGAGATGCTGCTGGGTGATTCCTGCTTAGCTTCAGTAAAGGTGCATTTGCAAGGAGAGAGCGTGCATAGCAACAACAGTGTACAAACAGCCTCAAGCTCAGGCCCAGGGAGGAGAGGCAGGCTTGGCTAGGCAGCTTTGAGAGCATCATCCCATCCTGCAGCTCCCCAGAGCCCCAGTGAGTCACTGGGTTTGCCCTTCAAACCCAGACACGATTCCACCGAGGCACCTGCGAGGAGGGGCGCTGCTTATTCATCACTTGGTAGAAAGCCTCCTCTGCATGAAGATAACTAATTACTGACTTCCTCTTGCCTACCCTGACATGAATATTTACACTGGATCACTCAGCAGCTTGGCTGGCTAATTTTTTCCTTTTTTTTTTTTTTATTATTTTTAATCCCCGTTGATGTGATGGTTTGGAAGATGCTTTTCTAAGCCTCAAGTTTTGGGAGCTGTGACCTGGTAAATAGAGAGCAGGGGCACTCCAGGAGAGTCTAAATGTCACTGATGCTGATTTGTCATAAGGGGATGTCAAAGCAAACTAGCTGGCTCTTGCATCTCTTCCAAGATTATCAGGACTGAATGCACATCCCTGGATGAAACCCTGGACCGTGAAGTGCTGCTTTTGCTGCAGGGGCCTGAGTATGCAGGAGAAAAATTCAAGACTATCATGCAAAACCTGGTCAGTGCAAAGCTTATATGAGTAAAGGTGTTGTCTCTGATCAGCAACTTAATTAGGAAATCTCCAGGCATTGATAATCAGATTATGTTTGCTCCTTCTGGAAAAATAAGTATTTTGAGGTTGGAGGGGATCATAGTTTAACAAGATCACTTGGTACCTACTCTATTACTCCTTTACATCCTGGGTAATTCTGGGCAGAGTTGTTCTAGATGAGCTCTAAAAATGCTGGAGTCTGAGGAGGTTGTTTTGGGGTTTATTTTGTTTTTCAGCAAGAGGAAGTTTCTGAAGCAGAGGAGCTTGTCGTGGCCTCGTTGGAATGGGTAAAAGATCCTGAGGAGGACATGCCACAGGCCTGGGAAAGGAAACTCGTGGTGAGTAACTTTCTCTGAAGCATTTAGTGACATGGTGGGGCTGTGCAAAAACTTCAGGTGTGTATCTTGCTGCTGCATGCTCTGTGTGTTTATTACTGGAGATCAGAGTCCATCTGTGGGGCAGAGGTGGCTGCATGGAGGGAAATATCATCTTTTACTGGGGTTTGTTGAGGAGGGAAAGGATGACTGCTGCTCACTTAAATGCTGGCTTGTCTATGCAAGAGCTCCCTTACTTAAAACTCTGCTTGAAGGAAAGTGCAGGTGAACCAGGTCAATTAGCAGAGGAGGCTTTATAACCAAATATCCAAATCAAAACCTCCATAGGGTTTATTTGGTTGTGAAAGGCAGAGTTCTGCTGTTACTGGGAATATTCCACAGGAAAAATTTCAACAAAGCCTTGTCTTTCATAATGTCTTTCTCCTACTCTTCATACCTCTGGTGAGGCTTGCAAGCACAGACTTTGCTCAAGGTACTGTAAAAATATCATCCCCATGTAGCAGCAAGTGCCTGTGGACACAACTAAACACTTCTGTTCCCTCCTCCTCTCCCCTATAACAGCACACTTTCTGAAGTTTCCATCTTCTTGCATGTGGCCTTTTCTCTAACCTGCTCCTTTCTGCTGATCTGTTGTTTGGAGTGGTCCAACAGCCACGAAAATAATTTTTTTTTCAGGTTAAATCCTGAAACCTTCCCCTTAGAGAAGGCGCAGCCATCTCCCTCTCCTCACCCAGATGTGACTTTGGGTCGGCTCTGGCTCATGACTTGCTCCAGCTTTTTGATCTTGACTGAAAACCTCCTCCCTGAAAGCTGTCAGAGCTGAAAAAATGCTTGTGGAGTTACATTCACGTTGGGATCATATTCCTCTAAAACATGTGAAGCTAAAAAACTTTCAGTGTGGGGGTTGGAGTTGATTGTGGCAAATGAATCCTATTCTGGCTCCTAAAGAGGGATGCATTTGGAAACTGAGCTAACAGAGGCTCAAGAAAGAACAAAATCCCTTAAAAAAATAAAAGGTATCATCCTTTAGGGTCCCATGGGGGATGGGAAGTGATTTCATGTCAAAAATTATCTTCACCTAGACAGAACAAACCAAATATGTGTGAAATTTTGTGCATGGAGCTGAACACTAGTAGATTAAAAAAAAAATTCCAAGTAGCTTCTTCCAGCCTCAAGAAGCCATGGTCTTGGGATTTATTTAGGTTTGTCAACATGGGGGATTTAATAAATAAATCCCATTAAATTAATAAATAATAAATTCATGGGCTTTAATTAGTTTATCAACAAAAGTTGTCACTAGAAGCCTTGCCCACCATTTCCTGTGAAATGTATTTATGGACATGTTTTGCTGGGGTTTTGTGTTTTCCAAAACATTTTAGAGGGCATTAGACATAAGGCCAACTTGAAGTGTGCTTATGTTTTTGTGCATATATACATATATTTAAGTATATTTAGTGATAGCCAAGTCCTTTTCACCCTTGTACTGGGAGATAAGGCTGGTCCCCATGCCCTGATAAGCCTTTACCAATTAAGTGTTAAAATCATGGTATTTCTGGGTGAGTGCTGCCTGCCTTGGCTGAGAAACAGATCCTCAGGATGTGGGCAGTTGCACATGGTCACATCCCAGGGCATCCTAGGAAACCTATCAGCAAAAACTGCTTTTTTTTATTTTTTGCAAGCGGATAACGTGGCCTGTATTTGTAAGATTAATGTTTTCCCCTTAGAATTGCTGCAAAATCCCAGGAATATGAACTTCATTCTTTCCTGACCTCTGTTTGACTCTCATTAAGCATTCTTCAAAAGCTGAGGACACTCTTTAATGTGTTCAGTTGAGCAAGGTCAGAGAGAGAGCACTGGGTTCTTCTTCTCAGTACTTTATACTGCAAGTCACTGCTCAGAGAAATAGAGAATTCAGTGTTTCCCAACAATTCTTACCTTTTCCTTCCTACAAACCAGAGGTAAATCTAAAAGCCTTTGTGGCAGGGGTCATCCCTGGGACAGATGACCTGCTAGGCATGTATGACAAACAGAAACATGGTTTGATTGCTTCTTGGTTATTTCATTTATTTTGCTGTAATGTGAACTCGGTTTGGTTCCAGTGGACTCAGTTGTGTTTCGAGGAAAGGGCCACAGAAGCCTAAACTATCAATTTTAGGGCTTCCTGCAAGATGATCTTTATTAAAGCTTCCTGTTATGAGCTGTGGTGGTTGCTGCTGTCTCTGGGCACCTCGCTGGGGGAGTTTTATCTTCACTCTGATAGCGTGGGATGGAGGTGATGATATGAACTGGGGGAGCAGGGAACTCAGTGCTCACCAGGTAAGGCTCTGCTCCTCCTCTAACCACATGGCAACTTCAAAATTCCACAGGCTCTCAAGCAAGGACTGGGAGAAAAAAGGCAGCTTTGGACCCAGAAACTCCAGCTCTTGGAGAACTGCAAGGAGTCCTTGGACAAGGATTTTATTCGAGTGGCAGGGAACCTGAGGAGAACCAAGACAGAACAACTTCACCTGAGGAAAGAGCTCTCTGCTAGGTACCCTTTCAAAGCATGTGTGCCTTTTTTGGTGGGGGGGTGTTGGGTTTTGGTTTGGTTTTTATAGTTTTGGTGTTGTTTTGTGGGGTTTTTTTCTGGTTGCTCAGCTGTTTAGTGTTTTATTTTGGGGTGGCTTTATTTTTTTTTTTTTTTTTGGTGGAACAAAGTCTACTGAATTCTCAAGAATTTTTTTCGCAGAGGAAATGATCTGTTTTGGAGAGTGGATCTGGTTTTAGCATAAGGTCTACACTGTGTGGGAGTTAAGGTTTGTGTCTGAACTGCTGTACAGTCTTGGAGGTGTCTTTGAAGACACCAGGGAGACCACAGACTGAGAAGTTAAAGCACGAGGCTCTGCCTATTGAGCAGATGCAGCCATTAAAAGAAAAAAAAAAACCTGCTGGCTTTGTGTGAAGCAGGAGAGCTGTGAAATCTCTCTGCAGGTATTTTTGCTTTGGGATACAGTTGCTAGGCTCAGGGAGGATGACGTCTCAATTTCCCTAGGATGTAGCTTCAATGAGTTGTCATTAAATAGGAAAATGTCACTATTTTGGCATTTCATTTCTTCTATGAGTTGTGATCTTAGAAACAGGATCACAAAATGGCCTGGGCTGGAAAGGACCTTAAAGATCATCTAGTTCCAAGCCTTCCACTAGACTGGGTTGCTCCAAGCTCCATCCCTGAGTTTGGGATGTGCCTGGGGCTTGGCAGCCCTGAGAGCTGAGGCAGAGCAGTTGTACCACACTTTTGTACCACACTTTTGCCTGCCTTACCATCCACTGAACCACCTCCTGCATGCTCTCCCTCCACCTGGAAAAGAGCTGATAAAAATACTGATGGCTTGGTTTTGTAAAGCTGTCTCTGTGTCAAAATTGTGTGTGATGAAAGCAACCAAAATAAAAATGCTGAGGTGAGTTAGAGAGGAAATGGGCAAAGGTTTCTGCAGTGGAAAAGAAGGGTTTCATTGGAAGCCATCCTCTTTAGCACTGGTTCTGATGGCATCTGCTTGCTGTCAAGTGAAATTCCCTCTCAGACATGAAGCAATCACTCCAATGAAAGCAGTAAGAGCTCCAGGGTGATTTTCTAGAATGACTGACTTTATATCCAGCCACTATTTCTCCCAAACACATTCTGTTACCCAAATTGTAAAAGCTCGCCCCACTGAGCCCTTGCTCCTTGGCAATTCCCCTGTAGTGCCCAGAAACATCACAGAAAGCCTTCCTGCTGTTAAAAAGCCGTGTGTGATTCCCTGTGCTGGCTCCTGGGGGGCTGCAATGTGCAACCCTGGATTTTGGTGCCTGTCCCAGCGGGCAGAGTGTGTCACCTGCCTGGCCAGCCCCGGAACGCCGCCGACCGCGCTTTGTGCTCTCTCGCAGGCAGCATGAGCTGGAAACTGCCAAGCAGCTGCAAGAAGAGACTGCTGGCCAGGCAGAAGCCCTGGGGTTGGAGCTGCAGAAAGCCACCAAGCACGTAAGGGGCAGCCCAGTTCCCTCTGAGCATCCCCAGGAGAGGCGAGGGGCCGGGGCCGCGCGTGTTCCCAATGGTGCGCCTCCCTGCAAAAGTGGAACCAGCAGAGGAAGTAAAATTTGAGGGGGTGGTGACAACAGTTTGCTGATGAAAAGAGGCAGCATTGCATATTTGTGGTGGCTTAAAAAAAAAAAAAAAGAGAAAAGAGAGGAAAAAAAAGCACCCAAAAATAGCTTCCATACACAGTCCACCCCAACGTAAAAATGCAGAAGTTCAGAGGGAGCTTTATCACTTCCTGAGAAAGAACAGATGCAGTTTGGTTTCATTTACATGAACTGTAGAGGCTCCTTGTGCTAGCCAGGCTGCTTTGTTTTAATTTTTTTTTTTTATTCCTTTCTGTTTTTTCCCCTAAATATTGTTCTGTGCTTAGGCGGAGGATCAAGTTGAAGCGATTCACTCTGCTCGTGAGGAAGCAGCATCCTTGAAGAGCAAGTTGGAGGAAGCCATTTCTGAGCAGCAGAAGCTCAGGGATGTGAATGCAGCTTTAGCAAGCACTTGCCAGTTCCTTCAGGAGAAGGTGGAAGACCACAAAAGTGAGTAACTCTTGGCCCTGTGCCAGCATTCACTTTTTGCATGGGCAGGTACTTTTAGGGTTTAGTTTCATCAAGGGAGAACAAGATTGATCTGCAGGTCATCCAGTAAAATGCTCTCTGGAGTCTTGCTTGTTGTTTTGGTATTTTTTTCCCCCTTTTTTTGTGATTTTTTCCTTCTCTTTCCTTCTCTGTCTGAGCTGAGAAGCAGGTGGGATCCCAAAGAGTGGGTGTTGGGATCCACCAAAGATTCCGAAGCTCCCAACAAAACCCCCAGTCCAAGGAGGGGGGATTGTAACTCCATGAGTGGCACCTTTGCCAAAAGTGCTGTTCCCCACCTTACCCCTAACAAAGCCAGCCCTCTTTCTTAAGCTTCCTGAACCAAATAGGTTTTATTTTTGTACATTCTGTGTTCTGTTTGCTGATCCTGTTTGCTCTGTGTTTTTGAATGTCTGGAGAGCCATCCTGTCACTGCCTTGTCCACGTGCAACTTCTGCCACAGAGCCATGGGAACTTCATCAGCACCTCAGTAACCTGGGCAATTAAATAATGGACAGCTCTGAGTCCAGGACATGTGGCTCTTTCTTTACTACCCCTGGAGCCTGATCACTGTCTGACAGAAAAGGGATTTGACTGATTTAAGCCCTCTGAATATTATGGCTCAGGCATGAACTTGCCATACATGCCCAACACATATGTATGTACTGCAAACTCCATGTGTAATCACAATTTGTCTTGCAGGAAAAATTCCCTGGGACCCTTTTCTTTAGCTCTAAGGCACAGCTCTGCACTGATGTGACAGAAACAGCCCCAAGCTGTGCCTG
Source organism: Sitta carolinensis (assembly GCA_032173965.1). Classification (NCBI taxonomy): domain Eukaryota; kingdom Metazoa; phylum Chordata; class Aves; order Passeriformes; family Sittidae; genus Sitta; species Sitta carolinensis. The sequence goes on from JAVUNC010000030.1 coordinate 11,527,796, forward strand.
CCCCCCTCTGACCAGAGTTTTGGTGTTGTTCATGTGTGTGTGCTCATGTTGCTTCCATGCTTCCCTCAAACTGTGCAGCTGCTTTATTTTGCTCTTAGCAGTGGAAATAATTTGTCATTTTCTAGCTCTGAATAGATGAAGCTCTTCTGCAAAGTGAGTTTGGGTAGATCAAGAGAGAGCCCCAGATATGTTAGCCTGGTGTCACTGTGACTAAAAAATCCCAAAACAAAAAACAATTCAACCCCCAAAGAAACACCACTACCCTGAAAAAGGCTAAGACCTTGGCTTTAAATTACTCCAGTTACTTTACAGAAGTCTTTCTGTAGGTAAATATACTGGCAGATGTGTAGAGAAGTTGCAAAGCATGAAGAACAGGGCTGACAAACAAGGGCAGCATTGAAGGAAAGAATAAAAATGTTTTATATTGGTTCATGTAGAAAGTCAGACAGGTCTGGTGCCCCTTCTGACTGCAGGGCTGGGCTGTGGTCTCCTCCCCACCTGCAAGGTAAAAGGGGAAAAGGCTTCTGAATACAGAGCCTGTGGACTTCACAACTTCTGCACAGCATGTCAGGTGGAAAGGCCAAATACTTCTCTCCCCTAAACTGTAAGTGGGGGATCTGTCCCCACAGGGAACTGTGGCATCCTAACGCTAATAATGTGGGGAAGCATTGCCTGTGATTAGCAGGGAAGATGTTTTCTCTTTCCTGTGAAAAAAACCTGTTGCAGGCTTAACCAGACCAGTGCAAACTGCAATAAATTCTGATAAGGAGTAGTTAGAGATGCTGCAACCTCGGATTGCTTGTTAGCAAGTTGTGAGGAACCCTGTTAGACGTGTAAATGTCTCCTCATAGCAACTGCTAATGCCCTGAGGTGGGAACTGCTGCAGAGGGGCTCTGTGAGTTGCTGTGCCAGGTATGGTGCCCTTCCTGGGAGCAGGCAAGGTGGGCATGCACAGGAGGGGCTCTGGTGGAAGGACAGCCCAGCTGAGACCAGCTGTGAGCAATTGGGCAGCTGCTGGCATCTTCTTTTCTAACGTGCACATAAGCTGTAGGTATAAGTCTGCACATGATTTTCCTTACTCAGCCTTCCAGGAAAAATGTGTCAGCACTCACAGGTGTGGTGTTGGGTCTTCACTGTGAGCAATTCTTGGGGTTTGTATCAAAAGGGGCTGAGGGAAACCTTCCCTGGTGCACTGGAGTGACTTTTGTCCCACGACCAGCCCTCAGTTCTGCAGACAGGCTTGAAAACAAATGTTTAAAGTCTCATAATGTAAGTTTTTTTCCAGTATCCAGACACTGGAATAGGCAGTGAAATAGTTATTAAGCATTTGTGGCCCTCTGTGGAGAAAATACATTGGAAATTACATAACTCTGGAGTGCTTTGCTTTGAATAAAATTACTTGCTTCAACTTTGGGAGGGGGTGGAGGAGGAAACATTGTGGAGAGACTTTTATCCCAACTGGCTCAAATAAGAAATGCTATAGCTCAGGATCTGAGCACTCTGGATTCAGCACAGACCAACAAGGTATTGAACAGCAAACACAAGGTCCTGAATTGTCCCCTGGGCTGTGCCAGGGGCAGCAAAGGAGCAGAGTCAAAACTGGGCCAGCTGCAGGTGAATCAAACTTAGATTTGTTCATGAGGGTCTGCAGAATTAAAGGCTGAAAGCAGCAGGGGGAAACAGCTGCAGAGTTGTGCAGTTGGAATTTTGCAACCGATAGCTGCAAGAAGTTCAGTTTGCAAGATAAAGTTGCATTGTGCTCAGAATCGGTGGTAGTGCTCCTTCTCCTTTTTTCTTTTTTTTTTTTTTTTTTCCCTTTGCTTTTTTGTTTCCTGACCTGCCTGCCTTGCACTCTCTCTATTACAACAGTGCTGTGCAAAGTTAGAATCTGACTATGCTTGCCTGCTCACGTTGGCTGAACACATAAAAGGGAAGGTAAGTGTGCTTGCTGTGATCATTGCTGAGCCTGTTAAAACGGGGTGCTGGCTTTATTTGGGTGGGGTTTTTTTCCTCCATCACCTCGAGGAAATAAATAACTTTCCTCGTGAGAAACTTCGCAGAGTTAAGTTTTCACTAAAAATAACTCGAGATCAGTATCTGTGTGTGTGCATGCAGGTGTTTACACATGCATACAAAAGCATATTCCAAACCTGATTGCAAAGCCTGGTCCCCACTGCCTCTGAAGCACAACACAGATGTGTGATAAATTGCTTTTTGAGAAGGATCAGAGTCTGAAGATGGCACTTCTTCCAATTTCTTTTCCGTTTTTCATTGTTTAAGCAACATTAGGTCAAAAACAGCTGTGCGCATGTTTCTTCAGAAGTTTTCTCAGATGCCTTCTTCAGGTGACACCTCTTGGCTTGGCTGAAATGTGTATTTTAGATTTTTTCACCCCTTCACAGGGTTTGAGTGGCCTCTTTGGTTCTCCTCTCAGGCTCATCTGTCCTGGTTTTGTAGGAATTATTCCCAGACCTAGCTTGAACCAACACATTTCGCTGCGAGCCTCAAGTTTAATTATCCTTCCTCTTCCTGTAACTGTTCTGCCCATTAAAGATATGAGCTCTTCTGCTTTTCTTGACAAAAAAGCCACAAAAGATGTATTTGTGTAACTGTTGGTGTTACATTATGCAGATGCCTGTGTGTGGGGGGAGTTGGTGGCATTAATGTATTCAGCGTGGTGGAACGACAGCGCTTCTTCTTTTCTCAATTAGCAGCTCCATAGCTCCAGAGGACCATGGAGTGAAGGACCCACCTGGTGCTCTGACTTGCCCTGGGCACTGCCCTCAGGTGTTTCACACTGGCACAACTCCCCTCTGCTAGGTAAGACCTGGGGGTGTTGGACATTTCTCTGTCTTTCACATGAAATGCAGAAAGGCAGCAGAACAGTTGTAATTTGTGCTGAGTGTGCTGCAAGAGCGTGGAAAATCTGTTGTGGGTTTTAACCTAAATCTGCATGGAATCCAGGGATCTGAACCATGATTGCAGTGAAAGGCCTGAAGAGGTGGCTGTCTGTCAAGCTGACAGACTGTTCCTGAAGTCTTAAGGAATTACTGGTATAAGTCATTCCAAGTATATCCTTGACAGGATGCTGTCAGTCTGGATCCACAGGGAGTGAGTTCTGCTCTTCCCATTCCCTCTGCCTGGCCCATCCTGAGGTGTCCAGCTGCTGCTGAGCTGAGGGCAGTCCTGGTTTAACAACCTGAACAGTAACAGAGCTACTGAGAATGAAACCAGAGAGAGGGAATGGTTTGGGGAGGGACTTTAAGGATCAGGTAATTCCACCCCCCTGCCGTGGGCAGGGATACCTCCCACTATCCCAGGCTGCCCAGAGCCCTGTCCTGGCTTTGGACACCTCCAGGGATGGGGCAGCCTGTGCCGGTGTCCACTCAGCCTTCTCTTCTCCTGCCTGAACTGCCCCACCTTGCCCAGCAGATTGTACTTTTTGTTTTGCTTTTTCCTGCATTCCTGAGTTGTTTTAACTTCCCTGCAGCTCGCCAGCCTTGTGAGGATTAAAAGCAGCCACTGAGAGCTATGCAGAGCTGCAGGGTGCTGCATTTGGGGTTTCACACACAAGCATTTCTCCCAGCAGTGAGCTGGTACTACACAGAGGCTCCTCTCACGCAGACTCTAAATGTTCCAGTGTAATTCCAGGCCATACTGATGGGAATGGAAGTAAATCTCTCTCTGCTGCACGTGCTCTTAATCAAAGCATTCTGCTGCTCTGAGAGGGTTGTTCCAATTTGCCAAACTCTCCATCTACAGAACAAATTGAAGCCACACAGCCAAACCCTTTCTTACCAAGATAGAAGTTGCCTTATTATACATCTCTGCTTGCTTGGTCTGTTTCTTGATTATTTTAGAGCTAGCCAAAAAACTGGCTTGTAACTAAATCCAGCTTTGCCAAGGACCACCTCTCCATGTTTGTCCTTCCCAACAGATGCTCTGAGCTTGGAGACCTCCTGCCCAAATAACCCAGCTGGGCACAGCTGGGACCAGCCTCCCAGGCAGAGCTCTGGCAGCTGCCCCTTGCAGAGGGGTGATGTGGGACCCCTGTCCAGCTCAGATGTGACATCAGGAGAGTGCAGGTAAGGGGGCAGGAAAACCTTGGGGTGAAGGGGAGAGGAGTCACCAGGGTCTAGCAGATTCCATGTGCTGGACTCAGCTGCAGGCCCTCCCTCAGGGGGAATGCTGGACCCCTGGTGATCCAGGGCAGCACTTGGCTTCTATTCCCAGCTACCAAAACTCTTTACTGGAGCTGCTGGTGGCCAGCCAAACACAGTGATGGGGTTTCGATTTCATGCTGGAGAACTCAGACATGATTTAGACATTCTTATCTCTTTTCCATGTCGAACTCACAATTGGTGTTCTCATTAAGTGCCAAAATCCTATGAGCTTTGAGGAGTCCCTTTTCTCTTTTTTGTTGAGCTTAGAGCAGGAATTCTGAGGTCCTTGCCTCTCAAGCTGCCTCCTTAGGTCTTTAAAATAGAGATTGAACTGCTTGAGATTATGAAAGCTGAAGTGAATTGCAGTGAATATTTTAGAAGAGAAGGATGTTCCTGAAGGTGCAGAAGCAGGCAGTCTGCAGCAAGAGGCTCAGCAGCTCTCAAAGCTTTTGCCACTGGTTTTTCTGTAGAATTGTGCAGTGTGGAGGAGGCTGGGAAAAGGACTGGTGGTGGTTCTTGCTGCTCGGGGGAGGAGGGATTGGTGCTGGTGATGAATTTGTCTCTCCCTGAGACACCAGCTGACTGACTGCACGGAGAGTGGTGACTTCAGTTATGTGCTTAAGGAAAATGGGCACCCTGTATCTCTGTTGTTTGGGCAATATGCAAATCGAGCCTGTGTTGCCAGGTGGAAAATATGCTCTGCTGATGACTACCCTGATGCAGCCCTTCCTGTTTCCATTACAATGATGGACTCTTCACTTGCCGAGGTGAGTGCTGGCTCTGATGCCCGAGATGTGCTTTGGAACAGGCTCCAGCATTTAGTGCCTTGCTCAGCCCCAGGTGCAGATGGCTCAGCTGTAAATCAGCACTGCTCCACAGTGGATGGAGCTGGCATCACTCAGCAGGGTGCTGTGGGGGGTGCTCCCTTCTGCCTGGGCCTCTTCCTGCAATTCCTTGGTGATAAAACTGAAGGTCTTGGTGTTCACGTGCAACTGGGTCATGCTTTTAGCTGTGGAGGGCTTTAAATGTGCTTTCAAGGCTGGAGACAGTGCTGGTTCTGCTAGGGAAGAGCTGAGTGTTCCTGTTCCCTTTCTCCACCTGCAAGGAGCCCCAGGATGCTCCAGCTGGGAGTGCTGCCTTGCTTTGCATTGTCACAGCTGAGAAATGCCTCCTTTGCTGTAGGGCAGCTCTCCTCCAGCTGCTGTGCTCAGCTGTGCCTGCACTGCTGCCCTGAATCCTGCACCCACAGCTGGAGCTGCAGTTTTCTCGTGGCACCAGCAAGAGAATCTTGCAGCTCAGCACACCTGAGCTGTGCCTCCACCCTCACTGTTGGAATCTCGACCTCAGCTCCACCACACAGGGCTTCTAGTGAGCTTCACAAACTCCAGTGTTGCTGGGGGTGGTGGAAGAGGATTGGTCAGTGGCTTCTGTGAGCCTGGAAATAATTTTTGGGACTAAAGAGCAGCCTGATCCTTGCTGGTGTGTGGTACCTCTGAGTGCAGCATGGTCTGGATGGAGGGGTAAATCAAAGCACAAAGTGTGGTGTGGGTGGAAAGAAAGAGTGCTGGAGACTCTCTGGTTTCAGCACACTGGGATAGAGCAGGTGAAGAGCTCCCAGCTTGCACTTAATATCCTTAAAGTGGATCTTCTCAAGGGTTCCCACTTCATCCAGTCCTTCTGGAAAGTCAGCTGGGCAAAGGTGTGTGAAACACTTGGGCTTTGCTGCTCTGGGGCTTTCTGTAGTTCCAGATGGGCTCGAAAATGTAATTTTCTATTTTTTGTTGCACTTTTTAGTGTTAGCTTTGCACATGAGTGTTCTGAAAAGGGAAAAGGAAAATGTTAAAATTTGCCCCAGAGAAAAGGCAGATGGGCTGTGCCCAGTATCTGTTAAAACACTGGCATGAAAGAAAATTTGAATATCCTTGTTCAATATTAAGTCTCCCTAGTTTTCCTTGGGGTTTTACAACACTGCAGTTACAGATGTGTTTGGGCAGGTCATCATGTAAGTAACTCCAATTATTTGTGTCAAATCATTGTCACCATAGAAGTTCAGGAGCCACTTTACAAAGGAGCGCTTGTGAGAGCCAAGGGAAGCTGGGGCTTTTTGTTCTGGTTTGGCTTTACAAATGTGGAAGTTGTACCACAGTCTGAAAACCAGACAGATCTTCCAAATGTTCATGATTGTTTGGGAGAAGTTGTATCAAACTGTGGCCGGAATTTGAGTGCTGAGATAGAGAACCCTTGGATGATGATGCTTATCAGAGGGATGGAGGTGGGACAAATGATTAGGGATGGGCTTCAGGATCTTCTTTGGCCATTCTTCCTCATAAAAGGACTGTGCCATTCTCTGATGCCCTGTGAAAAGAGAATTTACTGTGAGGGTGGGCAGCCCTGGCACAGGGTGCCCAGAGCAGCTGGGGCTGCCCCTGCATCCCTGGCAGTGCCCCAGGCTGGATGGGGCTCTGAGCAGCCTGGAATAGTGGCAGGTGTCCCTTCCACTGGTTGGAACTTTGATCTTTGAAGTCCTTTCCAACCCAAACCATTGTGTGATTCTATTTTATTCAGAAATCTATAATGTGGTGCTTCTCTTTAATTGGGATTTTTTTTCCCCCTTTATGTGGAATCTATGGGAGTGTACAATCCTGGTAGCCAGCTTAGGGTTTGAAAAAAGTGAATTGAGGGTTTTCCTTCATTGCAAGCAGAAACCACTGCCCATGTGCCCATCTGGGCTGGGACAGGTCATGTAGCATAATGTATTATTTCAGCCAGTTCTGGCTAATGCAAGGGCTGTTCTGTTTGCTTGGGTGCTGTGTGTTGGCTTTAAAAGCCATTTAGATTTCTTTTCTTTCCAACATGGTGTTGTTCTCCCTCCACAATCCTCCTGCAGACCCAATGGCCTGCACGAGGCAAATGCATTGCTGCCCTTCCTCCAGCTTCTGAGAGAATTCAAATAAAAATAATGAAAATAGCCTGAATTTGCATTGCAGGAAGCATCCACCTGGCTGTGCAAGAGCAGCCCAGCTCTGATGGTGCAGGGAGGAGGGAAAAGGCACTTCCTGATGCTGGGAGCAGTTGGTCACTCTTAGGAGTGACCAGGGTCCTTGGATCTCCCTGTGGTCACTTGCTGAGTTTCCTGTGTCCTCTGAGGGCATTTGAGGAGGAAGCAAAGATACCAGAACACAGGCAGTGGCTTGCTGATGTGGTTTTTCTGTTGTTTCTCCACAAACACTTCAGCAGTGTTTGCTGTCCTACCTTGTTCCTCCTCTTCTTGGAAAGAGGAGTGGGTTTGGTCTGGTTTTGTTTTCTCTTCAGCACTTTTCTTCAACGGGGGGTATAATTCAGCACAAGTCATCACCATTAACCCTTTAAACCTCATCGATTCCCCCCTGCATTGTCACCCATGGAGAGAGACCAATCTGACAGCTGAATGAGCAAGCTGGAGCTTCCCAGGGTAGAATGTGGAAGAGGGATATTGTACATATAGCACCTCCCTCGAAATTAAAAGCCTCAAGAGGATGCTGTTTTAGCCTGTGATGTGATAAGACTCGGGTCCAAAACCACACTGTGGCAGCTAGAGGAACACAAGCAAACTGCCAGCTTTGAATTGCTTTGTTCCTCTGCTGCCTGCACACCAGGGAGGCTTGAGGCTTCTGAAGGGGCTGGGCAATTGTTAGACAAGATATTGTAAAACTGGATCCCAGTTTTCTGTGTTTCTGAACCATCTGCTTGCTTGTGCTGGACTGTTAACACTTTTCTTTACCTGGTGAGTTTGAGCCCTACAGCCAAGGGAAGTTCTGGGCAGCTCATTTGTAGGTTTTGAGGTCCAGACCTTGAATATGGATCTCTCCTGATGCACAGAGTTAAGATGGGACAGTGGTGGTGCAGGAACACGTTTGTTGGTCATTGAAAATGTGCATTAGGAGCAAACCATGGAGTCAAGAACTAAATAAGAGTTCAGCATTCCTGAGATGGTTCCAGACTAGGGGTGAATCTCTGCACTCACCAGCCAGTTCCTCACTGCTGGAATAGTTTAGGCACAGCTGGGAAAGGTAAAGTTGTGACATACAAGTTCTATACTGGCAGTTATCACTGTGATCACTAACTCCTTCCTCTCTCTCTCTGAAGGATGCCCGTGGGGAGTCGACACTACCAGCCACTCTGATCCCATCCAGGTCAGGTCTCATGCAAGATTTAAAAGCCTTTATCAAGACCTCTATCATGTGGATGAGTGTCTGAAAGGGTTTTGTTTTGGCAGTGATCACTTAACATCAGCCCCAGAAGCTCTTGTGTCCTCAGTGGGAAGCACAGCACCAGGTGAGCTCTTCAGCACTGCGAGTCCTGGCTGTGCCCAGGTCTCTGTGTTTGCTGAACAATAAAAGGCTGTTCTCTGCTGTCTGGTGTTGCAGGCTGCCTTGTTATGGAGGAAAGATCATCCAAGGGCTTACATGAAGAGGGGAAGATGTGCCAGCCTCCTCCCCCACGGAGAGAAGCAGCAGTGAGGACCCAGCTGCCCCCGTGCCAGGTACAGTGCTGCACTGCCTGCCTCTCACCCACTGAGGAAATGGTTTGCTTCCAGCACAGCTTTGAAGTGAGGAAGCTGAGTAAGAGCAACAACATGAGAATTTCTATTTTTACAAGTGTTTTCACCTACTGGTGCTCTCAAGCCTCTCCCTGAAGGGAGAGGGATAAAGTTTTTTACCCCCCCACCACAGCACTGCAGGCAGGGAGGGGAAATGACGGGGTGAGATCTTTGGGGTTCGCTCAGCTGGCAAAACACTGAGCAGGGTACAAAACCCTAGACAATTTCGATGAGAGGAAACATGGTTTTTAGTGGGTTTGAACAGTTCTTTAGTTCGACAGTGCCACCTGAGGTACAGGAGTTATTTTCAGTGGTGAGAGCTTAACACTGAAAATCTTGTACAGGGGCTTCTGTGGAAGCTTAAAAGGCTCTCACAGGTTGGTTTGGGGTGGCTGTTTTTTCACTTTAGTCTGAGAACAGTTTTTTGGTCTCTTCTCAGGGAGTTCACCCTCTGCAGGTGGCATTAAAGGAGATAAAACCAAGCAAAATGAGCTGTAAGTGTTTTGACTTTCAGTGATCACCTGCAGGTATGAGTTCAGAGCCACAGTGTGTTCCATGGTTCTTTTCTTTCTCCTACAGTGACTCCCCAAACGAGAAGGAAGTGGAGGTAAGTCTCAACTGCTTGTGTCCTGAGGTATTTCAGATACCAGATCTTGTAGATGAACTCTGATTAATACCTCCACCTATGTAAAAGAATGATCCAGCTTCATCTGGATGGTTTTCTGTAGGTTAACTTCTGAAATCACTTTCTAAGCCTAATGGAAATTTTTGCAAGGGATGGAGATGGTGGAAATCTGTAAAACTGAACCAAGACTTGTCACTACAGTGACATTTGTTTGCAAGCTTGAGGGAACATAGCTGTGACCTGCTCCCAGGCAGAATGTGCTGATTTCAGACAGTTCTGTCAAAAGGCACAGATGGCACAGTGTGCTGCCAGGATGTCACCTCTTCTGGCTGCAGAACACTCCCCCCACCACTACAGATGGGAAAGACCTGCCTTAAGGAAGTGGGTCATGTTCACTGATTCTTCTGTGTCTCTCCTAAACTTTGGTCACAGGGTGTAGTCCCAAATTTCATGGTGATGTCCAAATCTACTTGAACTTCTGCATCACTGGGATTCCTCTGAAATCTCATCTTCTCCCACAACAGGCTGAATTTCTGAGGCTGTCTTTAGGTTTTAAGTGTGACTTGTTTACCTTGGACAAGAGAGTGAAGCTTGAAGAGAGATCCAGAGACCTGGCTGAAGAAAACTTGAAAAAGGAGATCACAAATGCTGTGAAGACGTTGGAGGTCAGTATTGGCCAGGGCTGGCAGGGTGGATGGGATAAGTAGATGTGAGTGTCTCTCTTGAAACAGCTCTTTAAAGGGGGTGTGTGTGCATGGGATACACAATGAACAAACACTAATGAAGCTCTGGAGCAATGCAGTTGAAATATGAGAGATTATGATCCAAGTGCATTGTGTGCTCAGGCAGTGGGGACTTGTCCTGTAGCACAAACATCTGACCCTGCTTCAGCTGGTTTTATACTCCAGTCTCTGCCCACTGGAGCTCTCATCCAACTTCCACTGATTGAGGATGTTGCTGTGGGCCTGAATGCAGATCCTCAGTATCATCAGCTCAACCCTTCACTCTGTGAATAATTCACACCAGTGTTCTTACCAATGTGTGCTCTTAGGCATTGGTTCCTTTGTGTGAAGAAGATAACCAAGCACAGGAGATCATTAAGAAGCTGCAGAAAAGCCTGCAGTTCCTGAGCCAATATGCAGCTCGAGTTGCCAGCAGAGCAGAGATGTTGGGAGCTACTAATCAGGTAACACTTTCCATCCAGAAGTGTTTTGTGCAGAGCTGAAACCTTCTAGCTGCAAAGGGAAAGCCACACCTGCTTGCTGGGCTCTGTTTCCTGGATTGGATGTGGGAATCTGGTGTGTGTAGTGTTCCCTTCTCACTCTGTGTTGTTATAAAGAATCCCAGGTACTGAGAGCAGCTAGAATTGTGCCAAAACCCACGGGAGAAATAATAAGGTTCTGGTTGAAAACCAGCAACATACTTTGCAGAGTGGGATGTACAAAATACCAAGCAGGGTCGTAACAGTGGCCTTGATGCTGCAAAGGTTTTCCTGTGCCTTATGGAAAGGGCAGATAATCAGTTAAATCTATGGGAAATTACAAAGCTCTGCTTAAATGTTAGGTATAGTTGTGTATACTACCCCAGAGGAGCATGAAAATATGACTTGGCAACACCAGCAAATGCATGGTGGCAGCTGAGACTGTAGATCAGAGGAGATGATGATGAGTTATGAGGGCTTGGAAAACTGAAAACTTAAATAAAGCTGATTATTTTATTTTACAATAAGTAATCTCTGGAGAAATGAAACCTGTGTAGCACATGCCAGGACAGGGGCTGAGGTGAGGCTTTGAAAGGGAGGATAAAAGTGAGAGGCTCTTGTACCAAGGTGATACCAGAGGAGAAGTAAATTGAGGGGAAAGCCTCCAAGCAGGAGGCAGTTGCTGAGAGCTGCTGCTTTCCCTGCTGCCTCAGGAGAGCAGGGTGAGCAAGGCTGTGGAGGTGATGATCCAGCACGTGGAGAACCTGAAGAGGATGTATGCCAAAGAACACGCCGAGCTCGAGGAGCTCAAGCAGGTCCTGCTCCAGAACGAGAGATCCTTCAGCAACCTGGGAGACAGAGGTAAGCAGCAAAAACCTCTCTCCCCTTGCTAGCACCTGCCAGACAGACCCTTCCAGCTGCAGAACAGTCATTTAATCCCCCCATAGCTTGGGTGGTAGAATTATATGGTTGGTTTATCCCCTCTTCTAAAAATGGGGGGGTGAAAATAGCAATTTATTAATGTTATTAAAAGCAGGTCTCTGAAATTAAACTGGTACCTCAACTGTCCTGGATTTTAGGGGCACTGCAAGTAGACAGGAATGTTCTGACTTTCAGCAAAGTGCATGGCATGTGCTGGTGATAATCTTATTCCCTGTGAGTAGTAAATTTGGGTGCTTGTTCACAGTAGCTATTTCTAGGTAGTTGAGCTTTGGCTGCTCTCTACAGTTGCACCCTGCCCTTTTCTACATGAGAATTACAAACCCCTAAAGTGCAGGGGATTTTTATTTTCCCCTTCTGAGCAGCCAGGTTTGCCTCCAGTGCTGTGCACTTGTGGCTTTGCCAGAGAAGTATTAAATTCTTCTGAAAAATAAGTGTTTTTTAAACACCAAGAGGGAAGTCTTCCACAGCATAAATTCCTTGCAGGAGCCTTTTGAGTCACAGTCCCCTGACAGGACACTGCCTCAATAATAGAATATATTGGATGATAGGGACAGAAGTTGATGCTTGCAGAGGGTGGGTCATGTGTGAATGCTATGTACCTGTTCAATGAAATAAGAAACCTTTCCCTGAGATCTCGTTTCTGCTTTCTGAGAGTGCTTTGCTTAAACTGCAGAAAGTCAGACCTTAGGCTGCAAATTGCACTCACTGCACTCCTGTAAGCAGCACACTCCCCCTGCAGATGGGAGGATGCTCATCTCTCATGTTTGATCTCTTCACAGATGAATCTATGAATAAGAAGCTACCAAGTCCTTTTAACTTTAAGGTAATGGTCCTTACATGAAGTTCCAAATTTCTTTAAGCATGTCTGTTTTTCTTTGCTTTATGTGCTGGTGCTCTGCTGTATGCTTGACTTGGTGCTTTTCTGTCACAGCATGGGCTGCTGTCCTTGAACATGAGGATCTACTTTTCAGGCATCCCACCAACCTTTTAAGTGCTTCCCCTTAGAAGATGGAAGTGAAATGGTCAGGCTCCCACTCACTAGTTAAGAAATACTGTTTTTGTGTTATCCTCTTGGAGATAGAGGAGGGTTTAGCAAAAAAAATATGAGATGGGAACAGTTCAAACTTGAGTGTAGAAATTCCTGTGAGCAAGGTTAGGGGAATTTAGTTACATCCCATGTTGGTATTTTGCTGGAAGCTGTGCAGCCAGCCTCGCTCAGGTGGGCAGAAAGCACTTACTGTGGCAAGATGCTGCCTTAAAAACCTGATTTGATCTGCGCTTGAGATTGGATCCTTTGTGTGTCACTTCAAGCTGAGTGTCAGCATCTTGTCCTGGTACAGCTGGTGTAAAACAGCTGGTGTTTTGTGTCAGTGGGTCACCCAGCTGTGCCTTGCTAAGAGCCAGCAATGCCTTTTCTTTGTGCAGCCCTCGGCAGCCCTGCGGAGAGTGAGCATTGCAGCAGTGCCCAGGAGTGCTGGCAGTGCAGGCATTGGGCTGCCACTGGTAAGAAGGGGCTGCTGGAGGGATGCTGAGGGGCTTCACCTCCCCAAAACTGGCTGGGATGAAGCATCAGAGCTCCAGTGCAGTCAATGTGGCAAATTTCTCCTCCTCCAGGCCCAGTTCCATGAACCCGATGGGGATGAACGGAGTGACAGATTCAGCAGGAGATCAAGCAGCTGGTAAAGTCACCTGGGCTTGTCTTGGAATGGGAGGAAGTTTTTTTGATTCTAACTGTGCCTGTATATGGAGCATCTTGGGGTATAATAATGTTTGGGCTGCACCTTTTGCATTAGTTTTATGTGCTACAATAGGTAAGTGAGCCTGATGAGCTCACCTTTTTAATTTGTTGAACACTGAGAGCTTTAAAAAAAACAATCCCTCAACTTTCTTGCTTTAGAGCTAAAACGTGAAATCTAAATATCTACAGTGGATGGATCTGTAGTTTTGTTTGGTTTCATTTGGTGGGTTTTTTTCTAATTATCCTAATTTCAAGTAATTAAATTTGTAAGTTATTTGTCTGAGGTCAACCGAATGAGTAGGCTGCTGCTAAATTTCTGGTTTTCCTGCTCTCTATCTGCCGGGAAAATCAGACAAATGTGTTTAACCCATGGCAGGGGCAGGCTGGGGATGAAGCAGAATGGAAGCGTCCCTCGCTGCAGAGGTTCCTCAGCACCTATTCCTGGGCAGAGTATGAAGAGGAACGTTTTGAGTCCAAGTAAGTTCAGCAGAAGCTTCCTCCCAGGTGTGCTGGTTGGGTTTTCAATGAGGTTTAACTCACCACCTGGTCAGGGCTGTAGAGCCAAGCCGTTGTGGATTTGGCCCAGCTTTGGAACTGTTGATCCTTGTTGACAGAAATGAGCAGTTGGAATCGCCTGCTGAAGCACAGGAACAACCAACTAGGAAGGAAAGTGTCTCTGAAAAAGGAAAATACCCACGCAAATGGACCCTGGAGTCAGTGTAAGGTTCTTTCACAACTTAAAGCCTTGTTTGGGAGGTGCAGGTGGGAAGAGGGTTCAAACAAAAGGCCAGGACTTTCAGTGCTTTCTACAAGCAAGATTCCTTGCTGCTCTTGCAAGGCAGCTTTGGTGAATCCTCTTCAGAACCAGGGTGAGGTACAGGGAGCATGGGTGGACTGCTGGATAATCATGGCTCAGCTTATCAAGAATTTGCTTCCTTGGCTGTGTTCTATATCCAGAACCAAAACTCCCCCTGCACAGCTCCCAAACCAGTAACAACCTGTCACTTTTGCTGGCTGTGGGATCTAGTTTGCTTTAAGGCTTTTTGGGGTGGGGAGTGTTTTTGCAGAAACCCTGAAGGGCTCTGTGCTTTCCCTGCCCAGGTCCAGCTTGACGTCAGCCGGAGCATCCCACCTCAAGAATTCCTTCTGCAGCGCCAACAGAACCCTCTGGGTGTTCGTGTCCATCCTGGTGCTGCTGGCTGCTCTCATCAGCTTCCTGATGGGGCTGTCCCTGCAGAGGCCAGCAGAGGCAGCCCCCGTGGGCACGGGGGTCTCCTGGACATCCCTGCAGCAGCTGCTGTGGCCCTACACAGGACTGCAACACAAGGGTCCTCCCCCTGTATAGACCCGGCTCTGCAGCACAGCAGGGCAATGCCACTTTCTTCAAGTGTCTGGATTTGTTCTGTTGGGTTGTGGGTTATGGTTTTTTTTTTTTTTTGGGGGGGGGAGATGATTTTTTTTTTTCTTTAAAGCATGACTTGAAATTAAAAAAAAAATATCTTTTTCCTATTCTGACAAAAGTCATGTTTAAAAGTACCTAAAAGGGTCTCAGTTCTGTTGAGGTTTACAATAGAATGGTGATTTTGTTCTACAAAATATGTCTAAAGAATTTATTTTGCTTATTTGCTTGAGCAAAGAAAATGTTTGCATTTTAGAGCCTGTTTCAATGATTTCAACAGAAAAGGATTTAAGACTTGAAACGTAACTTTATTGAAAGCTTTTGATAATAAAGTTTTGCAGGAAAGCACCCTGTGTCTAAGAGTATGTCAAAACTCTGGTAGCAAGGAGCAGCTGATACACAGAATCAACAAACAGGAATCCATCCCTTTCCACTTTATCCATGGCTTCCTTACTGGCAGAATCCTTAAGCATATGGTAGAGTGTGGAGTGAAATTCAGACTCTTCTTCCAGCTCTTCTGAAAAAGCTTCTCTGGTTTCAGTGAGCTTGAGGTTTTGCACTTTCTCCCCACTGAACATATACAGAGCCCACCTGTTGTCTTTGACAGAACCTCCTGTGCTGTGGGAAAGCACGTCCTGCTCTTCCACCACTACTGAAGACAACATACACTGATGACCCTGTTGTACAAAGCAGTGAAAGCAATTTAGTGGCCTGGAAGCTCCTTTCTGGTAAGGCTTCAATATTGATATTTTTGCAATGCTGGGTCTTGCCCACATCATCTGTGTTACACACAGCCTGAAAAATGCCAGCTTTGTGTAGGAATTCAGAAATTACACTGGTGTACTGATTTGTACAGGAATGGACAGAAGGATAATCCTGAGCAGCCTGAACTCTGAGAAGAAACAAGGAGCATGAGTAGTGGGCTGCTAGAAATGCTTTAATTCCTCTTGGTAGAGTTGGGAGGAGAGAGGAACAATTTTCAGGTCTCTAACAGGTGCAACAGGCTTGAGTGCACCACCAGCAGCAAAGCACTGACTGAAACTTTCCAGTGCAAATGCACAGGTGCTTTCTCATAGTAAATACCTGAAATTAAATAACCAGCGCAGTGCTTGGAAAGGAAGAGAGATTCGGCTTGCTCTTGTGCCGACCCGAACTCAGCAATTCCCCTGTGCCGATCCAAACCCGACAAATTCCCCTGTGCCCCCCAAACCGGGCAAATTCCCCTGTGCCGATCCAAACCCGACATCCCATGCCCCCCCCCCCCCCCCCCCCCCCCCCCCCCCAATCCCCTCCCCCATCCCGTCCCCGTTCCCCCCTCCCCCATCCCCTCCGTTCCCCCCAATCCCGTTCCCGTTCCCGTTCCCGTCAAACCCGTTCCCCTGCCGGCCGCCCGCTTGCCCCAGCCGCCTCTGCCGGAGCTCAACACCGCCGCGCTGGGAGTAAGCTCCGAGCCGGGGAGGGAGCAGGCTGCCCACGCTGTTGGGGCTGAGCTCTGCATTCGAGACCAGCTCCATTCTATAGGAATAAGGATTTGCTGCCAAAAAACCCAATCCTTCCCTCCCTCAGCTGGATTCGATGATTCCAGCTGGGAATGTTCTGCTCTGTGATTCCAGCACAGGTCCAGTGGGCAAGAAGGGGCTGTGTTGCAACAGGATTTCCTACACTGCTGGGAATGATGAGATAAACCTCCAATGGGAAGGAAATACAGGGTAAACCAGATGGTTGGTATTCTTCTACACATTTCCTTTGGGAAGACAGACCTGAGCTGGGAAAGGTCAGCCACGTGCTCTTCGTTTAGTTTCCGTGACCATAATAACATCCCACCCTGGAGCCACTCTAGGCAGTGCTGCAAAGGGAATTATATCCATTAGTTTACAAACTGAGGGCCTGACACCTCTTTGGACACACCCATATGTACATAGCTGCCTATCTAAAGAGAGTATTTAATTTTCCATGAATAAATTTAGGAAGCTTGTAATGAGAGCTGGCCTGAACTTGCTCAATGGATTTTCCTTTCCAAAGGCAATATTTTGTTCAGTGGGTTAGATCCAAACAGTGAATAATAACCTGAACTGCTCACCTGAGGGGAAGGGTTTCACTTCTTGTGAGAAGCTCCTTTGAAATGACCCTTTTTTTGTGTCAAGAATATACACCCTTTTGAGCATTATACTCCTACATTATATGAGTTTTGTGAAGCAGATTTGGGCAAGGGACTTAGGGGGAGCCTGCTCCTGTGAGGGACTGGTTCAACTGCTCCTGCCTGCTCTTCAAAACTGCCTGAATTTGGAAGGATCATGGAATCACAGAATTATTTGGGTAGGAAGGGATTTTAAAGAGCCCAGTGGCCCCTCCTGGGGTAAAGCCACACACAGAGATGGAGGAGCAGACACTTCACTGCTTTGCAGCCTCTCCTTATTTGTTTGGATCATGACAACATGATTTACTTTATTTATAAATATCCCTCTGGCTCAGGGAATAGTGCACTGGATGATATTTTCCAGATGGTCTGTTCCTGGGTGAGGTGATCCCCTGGCATCATTACTAGAGGGAAGAATTCAGGATCTGCAAGCCCACACATCATTGTACAAGGGACCTCAAAATAATTCCATTCCATAATTCCATTCCTGCTCTCAGGACAAAGCAGGAAGAGCCAATTCCCTGCATTTTGTTGTGATTCCCATGTTGAGACACGGCATCCCTCAAAATCCACATCCTGCAAAAAAAACTCTCAGGCACACAGAAGTCAGTGGCTTTTCTTTTCTGCCTTTTTGTCCCACACCCTTTCCTTCATTTTTCTTCAGAAAAAAATGCTTTTTCTTTTAAGTGAGGGTGGGATTTGAGGATTAAGAAACTGAAAACTTTGCTCCTATTATGTTGGGGTTCTATTTGGTGTTTTTTTTGGTTTTTTTTTAATTCGTCACACTTGTTTGACCACAAAGCTGTGCAAGGCAGGCATTTGAAGTCACCCACTGCTGTTCCACCCCTCCTGTGTTTTTCCAAGGCCTTTGGAAGGGGCAGCCTGACCAGGCAGCCAGTGGAGCATGCCATGATTAGCTGCCATTAAGCTGTGCAGGTGTGGCAGGACAGGCAGGATCACCTGGGGCATGCCTGGGTGTATTCTCAGGAGCCCTGTGACATTCCTGCAGGCTGGGACAGAGGGCACAGCTGGAGCTGGGAGCTGTAGGATGTGCTGAGGGGCAGCATCCTGTGCAGGACCAAGGTGTGTGCAAGGAGATGTCCTGTCCCTGCACCTGGGATACCCAGGACACACAGGAGGAGCTGCTCTTGCAGGGACCAGTGGGGTGTGGAACAGCCAGAGCAACTCCCTGGGCAGACTCCTGTGGGTGCTGTTACCCAACAGAATCCTGTTGGAGCAGTGAGGAGCTGGGTTCTGGAGTGGAAAAGAACAAGCAGAATTAGCCAGATGCATCGTGCAGGTGTGCAGCAGCTTGGTGCTGACCACAGGAACTCAGGGCACACAGACCAAACCCTGGCCAGATTATCCAAATATATTGTGCAAATCCAAGCATATATTCTTTTGTACTGTAATAATCCTATTGACTGGTTGATTTATTAGGGGAAAAACAGCAGGTGAGCCAACAGAGGGTGGCTCTGGGTGGCTGAGATCACACCTCAAACCTCCAGCTGGCACACAAACCTGAATCCAGCACCAAACCATGGGTGCCTGAGAGAAATCCTTAGGGTCCAAAATTTGGAAGCTAACAGCTGGGAACCAAAGATGTCCCTGTGCCTGAAATGTCTCAGGTGTCCTCCAGGCCCTGGGAGGGCAGGAGGGGTCTCCACTGTTATTTTTACAGATTAGTGGAGTGTGTCAGGGCCCCTCTGGGCTCACTGACCATGACAGCTGGGAGCAGTGGCTCCTGCTCCTGACCTGCTGGCTCTGACACGGGAGAGGCTTTGCCAGGTGTGTTTCTGGTTGGAGAAGAGCAGCTCTGGAGCTGGGAGGACAGGGGAGGATGCACTGGGAGAGACCAGCCTGGCCATGCTGCAGCTGCCTGCTCTCCACACCGGGAGTGTTCCCAGCTCAGCCACTCTGGAAGGAGCTGGAGCTGCCTTTTTTAGGTGCCTTTGCTCACAGAATACAAGGGCTGGAAAGAGGCTGGCACAGGGGCTCTGCCCTCGGTGGGTGGCTCCAGAGGAGGTCTGGGTGGTCAGCACTGATGCACTCCAGGGAAATTCCCTCTGTTGCTGCCCCCAGGGCCAGGTGTGGCACCAGGGACAAAACTGGAGGTCCCTGCTCCTCCTGGCATTTGCCACCTTAGAGTCATTTGATGGAAACCTGGGGAAGCTGTGAGTTTCTGTACTTCCCTTGGAAATGGAAACCACATCTCGGGAAAGATCCTCTGGATTCACCTGCTCAGACACTCACGAGAGTGGCCAGCCCCAAAACACCACCGTGCACAGCTCTGCTGCCTTTAGCTTCACGTAATTTTAGGCTCGTTTTATTTTGGTTAACCCGCTCTGGATTGGCTGTTATTTTCTCTCTGGAGTCAGGGAAAGCAAAACAGTGCAGGGCTGATGGAGGCTCCCGAGGAGGGTGGGTGAGCCCCGAGCAGCCTCGGGACAAAGGCGGTCCCTGCGGTGCCGCAGGGCAGGCACGGCCACGGGGTTCCCGGGCTGGAATCTCACCTGCCAGCCCGGAGCTGCACCTGCTCCAGGTGGGGATCGGAGTGCCTGTGCTCCCTGCCTGCGCCTCCCGCTCATGGCAGGGATTAATCCCTAATCCTACCTTGCTGCTGGAGGCAAAGGTTTTTCCTCCTCCTCCTCTGGGCTTCAGGCAGCCCTGAAGTCTGGTTTCAGACTGCACGGTCTGGCAGGTGAAGGCTGGCCTTGGGGTCAGGGCTAAGAGCCGTGTTTGCCGACTCCGTGGCTACTGGGGAAAAGCGCTCGGCTTCCCCTGCCCGCTCCTCCCTCCTTATCAGCCCAGGGGTGCCCAAGGATGAATGATTAGAGGTAACGGCAAATATTACAGCCGTGCTACCCATTCTGCTTTTCAAATGGAGATCCAACCGAATGAAACCTGACACAACGCCCAGGAAGGACGTTGGGGCTGCTGAAAGACCATTAAGGCTTTAAGGAGAGGATGAGTTGCAGAAAATGTTCCGTAATTAACTGAGCCACCCACAGCCTGCTGGACACTCGGAAAAGCTCAGTAAACGTCGGCAGTTCTGTGTGCGAACAAAAGGACTCTATTTCACCGGTTAAATACTCCCTCTAAACTTGGTAAGTGCTGTGTGCTGGCATTGGTTGTCTCAGGGGGAGTGAAAATCTTCCGTGGAGCTGTTTTTCCCCGGTGTTTTGGTGGGTTTGTTGATTCTGCTCTCATGCCCCATCCCAGAGCGGAATAAACTTCCTGGGGATGAGTAATTTCTGCTTTGCGTAAGTGTTGTGGGATTTTTGGCTCATGCAGCACCTCTAGCACCTGGCAAGGTCAGTGCTTAAGCATCTGCTAATCCTTGAGGTTTGGGCTCCGGCTCAGGAGTCTGGAGCTCAGCCCAGCCAGACCAGCGCGGACCGAAGTGGGACTAAGGAGGCATGGCACCAACAGGAAAACCAGACAGGTCTGCTGGAATTCACCCAGACAAACACGAAACCCCTTGCAAAGCACCAAGTAGGAAAGAAAAGCCCTCTGTTAATGATATCGTTGTGATCTGGCTGACGAGCACACAATGTACCCGTGCCTGTTCCTCTCCGTGGGGATTTTTGCCCGTCTCACAGCTAGCTCTGGTGGGTCAGAAATCTCATCCAGCCACACGCTGCTGTCCAACTGGTCCGGGTTTCATAGCAAAACGGTTTGCTTTCTTCAAGAAGCAATATTTAAATGAAAATGTCCAACTCCCTAAAGCTCCGGCACTCAGATCAGAACACCTTTCTTGCATTAGCACCTTAGAAGAGCAGCCCTGCATCAATAATGAGCCAGGCGTGCTTTTTGAAAATGGACTTCTGCGTTTATGTTTGTAGTCCTAAATGTATTTTACTTCCAAATAGCCTGCGAGTAAACAGTAATTCACATCTGAAGAGTCACAAATGAAGAGTCACAAAGAGCTGTAATAACGCAAATATCCTTAAGGACCAAGGGAGGAACAAAAGGCTTACAATGACCTTTATTTCTGTAAATAAATTTCTTTATTTCCTTTATTTCTGTAGGAACACAGTGATCAGTTGGGTTTAGGGTGTCGTCACTGCTTTATTTAATTGTGGGTTAAGTGTGAAGCACAGTGTGTTTTGTCTCATGCTGCACCAGAGCTGGGAAACGCTGCAGCTGCTTCCCTTGCTTCTGGAAAACTCCACTTCATGGCCCTGAATAGGAACATTAGGCTGGCAAAAACAAATGCTTACAAATAAATGTAAACAGAGGGGTGGGCGCAGTCAAGCACTGGGCGTTTGTAATTTGATCTCGGTACCCGGCTCAGAACAACCTGATTCCCGGGAACTGGCAGCTCCTGCTGACCACAGCATTAGAGCTCTGGGCTCTTATTAGTGGCTATGAAATTTGTCCATTGCTGGAATTGGTGGAGCTGTGAAAAACGAGGTTCGCTTTCCTGGTAAAGTTTAAAAATGTTTAATAAAGACAATAGGAGAAATAATAGAGCAGAGAAATACGGTTGCAGCTGGGTGTCCTGGCACGCTGCTAGAAGCACCCCGGTGTCTTGGAACCCCCCCTTTGGATCCTTTTCCTCATGCACGGACTTATGCACATTCACTTTTCCAGGAACTGCATAGTCACTCCTTGGGTTTGGGCTTCATGCATGGACTTATGCATATTCATTTTTCCAGGAACTGCTCTGTATGGTCACTCCTTGGGTCCCTCAAGAGTAATCCCACTTTTATTTGGTTATCATCTTTTTGATTTGGGCTTTGCTCTTTTCTTCCACAAGCGGTGAATGCTGAGAGTCACTTGGGTCTCTTTTGGAAGTTATCTTATCTACTCAGGCAGCTGCAACACACTGCACCTAAATTCTAACTACAGCAAAGAAAAACCTTATATATCTATTCAGACAGTAAAATTCTACTAGAGAGAGAGAAAGAAAGAAAAATAAACCATCATGCTTACAACATTAATTCTAATATTTGCGAAAAGCCAATACTAAAATATGCATTTATAACAGAGCTACTTTGGGATTTTCCAGTGATTCAGGGTTTTCTGGCATTTCTTTCAAACTGGGGTTCTGGCAGGAAGAAGTGACTTTTAATGAGTATTGAATTTAAAAGGAAATATGGTGAGGTGAATTAAAAATACACACAAATTTGACAAATTTGACATTTTCTATGCAAACATTTTCCCTACAACTAGAAACAAATACTGCCTTTGAAGCACCATTTGAATTTGGAATATGGTTAAATCTATTTAATTGTGCTAGAAATTAAAATGATTTGATACAATCAGCATGCCACTTTACAATGTGATCCAACCCAATTTGGCAGTGATGACTAATTCAATACTCTCTAACTCTGGGCTTGGGCCAGGGAAAGCTTTTGCAATTTCAGGCTCCTACAGAAAGGGACAAACAAATACTTAATTTCCATGTACTCAAATGTTTCCGGGTCTCCCTGCTTCCAGCTGTAGTTAGAGGGGAGTTGCCCTTAGGGATTCTTGGAATGGGCAGAAAACTGAAGCAGAGACCTGCTGGCCTTTTGTCTGTGGTAGAACACCTCATTTTGGGTTTAAATTATGTAACAGCCATCCTGTTTTCTCTCTGAAGGTACCACTTTCCCTCAATGTTCCAATTTCCCTCACATCACATCTCCATTATTAATCCACTTGCTGGACATGATGTTTATTATCACACTTGACTCAATTGGCAAAAACGAATCAGAGTGCATAAGCCAGGGCTGGTGCACGCTGATCAATAAATATTGTAATGTCCTAATGCCTCTAAAAGGATTTATCTGTTTCTGCCAAAGTTATTTTTAAAAAAAAAAAAAAAAAAAAAAAAAAAAAAAAAAAAAATTTCTTGGTAGAGGCTCAGGAGCTTCATTCCAAGGTGTGAATATCTGCTAGCAAAGCCACTCACTGGTTTTATACTGCTTCTTTCCTCTCACAGGAACTCGATCAAGAAAACCTTGGAATGGTAACACACACCCCCCCCCCGTGCCAATCCCACTGCGGGTGGTTAGGAATGGCACAGAAAAGGCAGGGGTTGTAGGGTCTCAGCCTGCAATCCTGAGATTAGCCTGGCTCCTGGCAGCAGAACTCCACACAAGGGCTGCTGGCTGCTTCCCTTTGACGGTTTGATTTGCCTTTCCAAAGGGAAGGAAAAGTTCTGTTTGGCTAAAACCGAAGTCAGAAGAGACAGCAATACAACAGCTGAGGCTGAAAAGCGTGAGGGAGGAGAGCAGATGTGAGTGACCTTCAGCCCAGGTCCAGGTCCCAGGGTGACCCCACGAGGAGCTGCAGGATGGAAAGGCAGGAGCAGCGCTGCACCAGCCCCCTGTGCCTGCAGCAGACTGCCCTCAGGCAGGACAAACAGCCCCAAGGGCAAAATCCTGCCCTTGGTTATCCCCATGCGCCACGCTGAGCCTTGCAGCTCTGCCAACATCTGGGCTGGACCTGTCCTCCGAGAAATGCCGCGTAAAACATCTGGGCGATGGCTCCAGCGAGGGCTCAGCAGGTGAAACATCTGGGAGAGGCTGCTGCCGGCTTGCCTGCCTTCCTTCCCTGCCCCTGAGCGGTGCAGGCAGCCCTTGGCGTGAACCCCTGCCCCTGGCGTGTCCCCAGCCCTCTCTCCTGAGGCAGGAGGGTGCAATCTCATCGCGGGGTGCCAGCCGCACCTCGCCCTGCTCTCTGCTCCCTTCCCTCCTGCCCCGAGCCCTGCACCCGCGCCATCACGCTGCTTTCACAGGAATAAATTCCGTGGGGATTTAATTAATTTATTTATTAATTTAATAAATTCTTTCCAGCCGCAGGGCTTAGTTTATTAGAAGCAGGGTCGAGGACGAGCCGCCTTTACTGTCACAGCAAACCCTCCCCAGTGCCGTTCCCCTCCCAGCTCACACTGGAGTCGCCTCACCAGGACACAGGGAACTGCTCATCAAACTAAAACCGGCCCAAAAGTTTGTAAACGGTTTTTTTCAGGAGATTTACTGCTGTCAAACTAGCTCAGAGTGATCATGCTACTGCTCTGCCGGTGTTTGGAGGCTGATTTGCACCTTGTTTTACATTCCAAGGGGTCTTGGGGTAGATTATTTGCTCCCCACGCCCCGATTTGGCTCCCTGAGACCTTGCATACCCCAGCCCTGTGTGCGGTGCTGGACGGCATCCTTGGAGTACTGCCGCAGGAACTGATGGAAAAACAGCCCGGAGGCACTGTGCGATCTGAACCCTGCTGGTTGGATACATCTCCAGGTCAAGAAACTAAGATTTTACCACCCCTGCTGTAGTAGCCCCAGGGGACATAAATGCTGGCGCTCGTGTGGAGAGAGCTCCGGGCTCCAGACCCTCCTTGCCCTCTGTGTCACCTTCCCAGGGGCTGTCTGCGTGTGCTGCAGGCTCTGCGCTCGCCCTACGAGCCCCAGGATCCACCTGCCGCCTCCTGAATGTTCCCATGGGCTTCACAAACCCATCCTGCCTCCCGCCACACCCGAGGGCTGCTCCCACCCAGGGACCAGGCAAGGAATGGCATCCAAGCGGGATGCTCCAAGAGGATGAGCATTGGCACCTTCAGCAACTCTCTCATTTATTTAACTTCTGCTCAGCTGCACAGACAAAAGTATCTTGAAATCTCTTTTAACTTAAAATTTTATTAGGACCTGTTCTGATACAAGAAATAACACGTTGGTGGGGAGGAGCAATTTCAGATGACTCGATTGCGGGGAAAGCGTTTTTGTTTGCAGCAGTGTCAGTATTTCTGTGGTGGAAAGGTTTGTCACAGGTACAAGATTTGTAACACACTAGTAACACATAAATATCGTGGGAATCAAAACACGGGGCTGGAAGGCATCTCTGAAGAACTCATGCTGAACTCTTGTTCCAGCTAGGATTATCTGTCTAAACCATTCTTGATTAGATCACCTAACCTGCTTCGCAAAATCTCTGGTGATCTTCCAACGCAATTTACTCCACCCTAAAGCAGCCAAGGGTGCTTTTCTAAATGAAAGCCCAATTTTCCCTTCTTTGTTCATGGTCATTAAGTACTTGTTAAGCAATCATTGCCAGGAATCCTTTAACAAAAAAGTTCCTCCTGCTTGAGGGTACGTTTGAAACTTGCTTTGCAACACGTCAGCAGCTTTGGTACGGCCTGCCTTTTATTTTTTTATTGTTTGTTCTTGGGCCGTGTCTCTTTTTTTAAGCAAAATTTTCGGTTTCTCATCTTCAGTGACTCGTTTCCCCTTTGTAAATGCCTCCCTTGGCGTCAACAGGTGCGGGAAGTTTCCGCCTTCCCCCGCTCCTCCTCCCGTCCCGAATTAGCGGCCCCCGAGGTCGGGGTGTCTGTGGCCAGGGTGGGTCAGCCCTGCCACGCTCCGCCACTCGAGCGAGACACCAGAGGGACAACTGCCCTGGCCCGGCTCGGGTTACCCGGCACGAACTCCTGGGAGCGAGAGGCAGAGCGCGAGGTGCAGGGAGAAAAATCATTCCGGGCACTTGAAGGTTTTAGAGTGGGAATTAAAAACCCCGGAGCGCCCGGCTGGCAGCGGCAGCGCCGGGGGTGGGGCCGCTCCGCGGGCGGCTCCGGGGCTCGGGGAGGGCACCGGTGTCCCCGGGGGTGTCCCCAGGGGTGTCCCCGAGCCGAGCCGAGCTGTCCGGAGGAGGGAGGGGCATCCCGGAGCGGTGCGGGGCGAGCGGCGGGCGCGGCGCTGCGGGACGCGCTCTGGGCAGAGGTGAGCGGGGGATGCGGGGGATGCGGGGGATGCGGGGGATGCGGGGCTCGGCCGGGCCGGGGCTCAGCGGCTCAGCACCCGTGTCCCGCTCGGGGAAGGGCTGGTTGTGCCCGGGGGAGGCGCCCATGGGAGCGGCAGCGCCGAGCGGCCGCGGGGGCTCTGCGGGGCAGCGCCCGGCGCTCCCTCCCGGAGGGGTGGCGGAGTTTGGGCCGGGGGGGATGTGTGTGCAGGGCAGCCCCCTGAGGGTGCCCAGCTCCGCCGGGACGGAGGTCTGCGGGGCTCCGGGGGCAGTGGCGGAGGGGGAGTGCGGGTGGCAGCTCCCCCGGAGTGCCCGCCGGTGCCGCAGGCTGCCGGGGTCCATCCTGCCCCAGGGAGGCTGGAGGGGCCGGGAGGAGGGCAGCAGGGGAGGGAGAAGAGGAAAGGGTCAGCTGGGGGGAGAAAAGCGGCATTCCGCCCTGCCAGCGGTGACTAAGAGGTCTGGCTTGGCTGAGAGGGTGGAAAGACATCAGGAGTGGTGAGCGGGGAGGGTGCAGTTGGCTGCCCGTGTTCCCGGGCAGACGTGCTCTGGAAAACGTCGGAGTCTGGACAGGGATAAGGTCTGAGCAAGAAAAATGGAGATTCACAATGTGGGAGAGGGAGAAGAGAGCACCTACTTAAAGTGGCATAAAAAAAAAATACAGGACTCTTGTAACTGTAGTAACCTAAAACTCTTAATTCTGCTGAAAGTAGACAAGTTTAGAAGCTTTGGCTAAAAATGGACCATCCTGGTTAAGTGAACATGTTGCTTTCTAATGCGTGAGAGGTTTCTCAGAATAGACTGAATGTTTCTTAACTCCGAAGAAACCAATGGTTTTGCACTATTATCCGTGGGGTTCGTTGCAATGGAAGCCAGAGGAGCAAATCTCACGAATCTCAAATACCCCTGCGTTTGGGTTTTGCAGCAATCCCGGCAGCATCTGGAGTCGGTGTCTCAGTAGGAGGAAGCACTGACTGCTGAGGCACCTGTGAACGCCCTTCTCTTGCTCATGGGCCCTGTTTGGCAACACACAAATGGCCATTACCCTTGAGGGCAGGAGTGTATAAAGTTGAAGTGTAAAGCAGCTTGTGTGCCAGGTTTAGCTTTAGGTGTGCAGTTCAGGGAGCAGCTGTCCCTGTGCCTCCAGGTTTCCTTCTCATGGCATTTCTACTGACTCTCGAGGCATTTGCTCTCTCCATCCAGTGGTGGCTCTAATGAAGTTTTTCCTGTGCAGGGACATCCTTGTGCCAAGTTACCATGCACTGAAGCTCGGTGACCAGAGGGATGCAGCCTCCTGGATGCCTGCTTTAGAATCTTTCTGTGCCAAGGTTTGTGAGTGTCTCGCCGGTGCCACAAGGAAGAGCATTCAGCCCTTCAGCAGAAGCAGCCTTTTGCTGCTTTGGCTTTAGCAAGGCTGGACGGACACAGCAGGTTCAGAGGAGCACCAAAGAAGAGCCTGAGGAGGAGAGGGAACGGGGCCACTTCCTTTAGCAGCAATCAGCCGTCGCCTTGGCTTTGTCACCAGCAGATCCTTTGACACAAGGTGCTTATGAGAATTTCTTCCATCTTACTGTCACTTCGTTTAGTCTCTAGTAAAGAGAGGAGCCTGTGTGCCAGTCACAGGCACCATAAAAAACCACACAGACGTGCCTGCTCCCTGTGTAGAGGTGAGCCCAGGGGAGCAGGATAGCCATGTGCTGGATGTGCCAGTGCCCTGGTTTGGATCAAGTCACAGTATGAGATGGCAGGAGAGGCTGGGGACACCCCTCTTGTCTTTACCGGCAGCCCCCAGGAAATCAGTGTAGCTGTGCTGTTATTCACCTGATAAGGGTTGTGATTCCCGGGTTTGTAAAAAGCTTGGACTGTGTCTTCTGACTTTGTCGTTCCTTTCTCTGCTCCCATCAGGGGTGTGTGTTTTACTCCTGATCAAATAAACGCTAAAACTCCTTAGGGTGCTGGGTTGTTCAGGTTTCAGAACAGATTCGCAGATCTTCTGGGTGGTGCTTTCATTGGGAAACAGGTGATATATTACCAACTCAGCTCTTGTAACTCATTTCTTTGCTGTCTTTATTGACTTTAGCAATTATCTTAAACCAGGCTGAGAACTCTGCCCAACAGCTTAAATGAGTTCTGGTGGAACTTCAGATAATGGCATTGTGACCCAACCACTCCCCTGTCAGCAAAGGATTAAGTACAATCGTGTTTATTTAGATCTTTCTCTTAGAAAAGAAAATGTTCACCCTCTTTTTTGTACAATTGCATAACACCTCCTGTTTATGCAAGGTTGATGTCTCCCGATCTTTAATAAGTTGAGCCTTCAGTTGTACTGACAGATAGGAAAGTACTTCCTCAATACTCATAGGAGGAAAGATGTGAGACAGAAAAACAACCCCTGAGTTCCTTGAAGAAATTTAGACATCAATTTTGCTATAATTTAAAAATTGAGGTGACACTTCCTGCTTCAGTTCTAAGCGACCTGTTCCTTGGTATGTAAGAAACCTTTTCCAGAGCAGCAAGATAAATGTCCCTAAGTCCATGTCTAATCTGCTGTTAGACCATCTCTCCTTATAGTTAGCAGTGATACTGTGAATTAACAGAATTTTCTCACTTCCTGATCAGGTGCACTTCCAGCTTCTGTGTTCTCATAGTCTCAGATGTGCCACCAAAGGGCAGCTCCTTTTCCAGCCATGTGCCAGTATTCTCTTGAGCTGTGAGGGTTAAAACAGTGTTTAGTCTTAAATTCTATACCCAGCACAGGAGAGCCTGCATGGCTTCCTACAGAAACTCAGTAACAGGAAACTACTGTTTGGGAGCTGTTGGTGGCATGGAGCTGTATCAGTTTCCCAGCTTACCCACTGCTAGCATCTGTCCTTTTGTCTCTTTGCCCTTTCCAGCAGCTTTACACAGCCAAATTCTGCCATCCCTTTCGTTTTAAGTATTGATGAGGGGTGTATGTAGCTGCTTTCTGAAAACTCAAAGCTGTGAGGTATGAAGCAGCTCCTTTCAGTTAAAGAAGACCCAAAAGATGGTCTACAAAACAAAAGCATTGGGAAACTTTTCTCGACAGGGTGCTGAGAATGATTCTCCTGTATTCTTTTGGGTGGAAAGCGAGATACCAGAGCTTTCTCCCCTGTTGTGCAATTCCATTTTCTGTCCTGCCTCCCAGCTCAGGGTCTGTGGTCACCTCTGATTCCTGAATCAGCTTCAATAGCTGCTGCTCCCCCATGGCTCCTGTGCTGGGCTCAGGGCCATGGCAGAGTGGGGAGGAAGGTGTTGAGCAGAACAGTGGTGGGGAATTATGCAGCTGCCACGAGGAAGTGAAGGGCCACAGCCCATCCTGAAGGGGGTGGGTGAAGGTTCAGAAAAAAAAAAAAATGAGGGGTGGGCTTCAGGTCCCCCACCAGGGGCATGCTGTGTTCTGCAGCAGGGGGGGCTGGCCAGCTGTGCAGTACCTGCTGCTGGGGCTCTGCCTGTCTGACAGGTGCAAGTAACTCTTACCTCTCCATTCATGGCACAGGCACAGAAATCTGAGGAAGGCATCAAGCCCCTAGTGTTTTGTTTGTGTTTATGAGCCTTCACTTAAGAAACACTCAAGATCATAGGAGGTCCTTGCAAGGACATGCAGGATAGTGCATTTCGACAAGTAGTCTTAAGACTAGCAACAGCTTTTTGTAAAGTTAAGAAAATTAATCTTCCTAGGGCTTTTTGGGTAATCCCAGGTGAATAGTGAGGAATAGTGAGGAGCAAGGTGTCACCAGAGGGCCCTCCTGCCCCACACCTTGGTGGCTTTGCCCTGGGGTCCAGCTCCCTGGAGGGCTTTGGGAGAGCTGCAGGGCAGAACTGACCCTTCCCTGCCAGCCCTCTATTGGAGTGGGATCACAGAACAAACTGAGTTGGAAGGAACCCACAAGGATCACTGAGTCCAACCCCTGGCCCTGGCCAGGGCACCCCAACAACCCCACCCTGGGCTGAGAGCACTGTCCAAATGCTCCTTGAATTCTCTCAGGCTTGTGCTGTGACCAAATCCCTGGGAGCCTGTTCAGTGCCCCAGCACTGTCTGGGTGAAGAACCTTTTCCCCAAATCCACCCTAACCCTGCCCTGGTACAGCTCCAGCTGTTCCCTCCAGTGGTTCAGCCCCGTGTTCATTTGAGCAGGCAGGCATGATTTCAGGGTTAGAAATCTCTGCTCTTGATCAGTCAGGTGAATTCTCTGTGTGAGGGCCATGGGGAGCATGAACAGTATGGAATTTTAAAAGGATGCATTCAGGGAGGTGCCCAGTGATCCTGGTATGCCCTGTTTGAGCCAAGTGTGAATGGGATGTTCTCATTCTCATGAAGTGTGCAGAAGTGAACAGAACCAATTGCATTAGCTTTGGTGCTCCATATGCACTGGTGTCAGACTATTGATATTCATGTTCCATATGTTTTGGTATTCTTCAATGAACATGCAGGCTGTGTAAAAAGTCAAGGGATTTGAAATGTGGTAAGGACAGCAGCCTTGGGAAAGGCCCCGTGATTCCCCTGGGGCTGTGATTGAGGGAAGGGCTCCACACAGAGTGACCTGCAGCCTGGAGCACTGGGACAGGAGCAGGGAAGCACAGCTCCAGTCTGGAGTGCTGAGCCCACCCCTCTGCTGCACACTGCCTCTTCAGAGTATTTCTACAGCCTTGACCAAGCTCTCCACAGCACGTGGTAGCAGTTCAGAGTATCAGTTCCTGTTTCTGCTCTTGGCAAGCATGCTGGACTGGAAAGAGCAAAGGGGGAAAAGCAGAAGGTGCAATGCAGGGCAGTTTTCTCTGTGGTCTTTGGAAGGAAAGAACTCACATGCTTTGCTTTGACAGTTTGTGCAGTCCGTAGTTCTAGGAGGGTTTTTTCTAATTTGGTCTTGATGAAAGCTTTGCAATCTTGAATTTTCCATTGTGCTCAAAAGGATGAAAATGTCTGTCTGTAGCTGATCTGAAACACAGTAACTGGGAACTGACTTATGTAAACTTTCAGCAGACTTTTTTTTTTTAAATTTCACTTAAGGGTGCCTTAACACCAAATGTATTTGCTGGGGATTACACCCACTGGTTATTTCTAAATTGCCTTATCTCTAGATCCAAGATTAGTATGTTTAATTTTGGTGTACCAAATGTTATTTAAAAGTCTGTCTTGACAATTGTGCTTTGATTCTAGTTTGAGATTTTAAGATTTGTGTTTCCATTGGCTTTTAAGGGAAAAACTTAAAACTAAAAATAATCTTGGCTTTCTGGGCAAAACAAAAGCAAGGGCAAAACCTGTTGGCAGGTAGGAATGGAATCATGGATTCGACCTTCTCCATGAAGCAGCAGCAAAAGACTCTGGATCTTTTCTAATGTTAATCTGGGAAAATATCCTGGACTCAGTATCATGCACCATATTTAACAAAGCATTTAAACCCAATGTTTCACCTGTGTAGAAATGCCCTAAACTTCTATAGCACCTGGAGTGGGTGGCAGCCCTGTCTCCCTCTGGAAACCCTGGGATGGATGTTCTGTGCCATTGCTGCAGCTGTGGCTAACCAGCCACTGGACTGGGGTAGAGGGATGGGGCTCTGGCAGGGTGTGAGAGCTGCTTTGTGCCTGCTGGCATGTGGCACAGGGTCCTGCACAGCAAGTGCCACACCAAAGGGACTTGAAGAAAACAAACGAGTTTATTCCTTGCTCTGTGTGCCACAGGAAAGGCACTCAGCAGGTCAGCCCCTGGCCCCGTGGGAAGCACAGCCTGGGTTTGGGGAGGGAGGACCTGGCTCTCATCTCTGTGATCCCTCTTTGCTCCCAAGTCACCTCTGTGCTGTCCCAGCCAGGTCCTGAAGTCTTGACTGGGACACCTCTGTAATCCCAGCCAAGTCCTGAAGTGCCTCTTTCTGACAGAGCCTGGGAATCACTAATGTTTGCTTTGCTCTTCACGCTGTCACAAAGCACTGCTAAGGGAAAACTTCAGGAGTGAATTTCGAGCAAACACAGCTGCATGTTTGCATTGGTGTGGCAGGCATTCCTGTGCTTGTGGTCTTTCCTCTTGCTTTGTTTCCTCCATTGAAACTGCTGGATGGAACCTCAGGGGTGCATCCCTGTCAGCTGTTATGTAGCTTGTGATGAGATCTCATCAGACATGATGGGAAGAAATGGGAGTTTTTGCTCTGGCTTTTCTCTTCAGAGGTGTTTGCAGTGCCCCAGGGACCTTGTGGTTTCCCTGCTGCTTTCACCACTCTTGCTGAAACAGCTGTTGGAACCTGCTGCTCTTATTTACTGCCTGAGATACTCCTGTATTTCTCTCCTGATAAGCTGAGGAGTGTCTTTTTAAAAACCCCAACCAGATCATTGCTATTTCCTTGCTGTTTGTGAGGGAGAAGTGCTGAGGGAGCAGCAGTGCTATTAACTACTCTCCCTCACAGCTGTGCTTCAGCCAAGCTGTTCTGTGGAAACCAAACCCTCAGGAAAGCTTCATATTTATTTTGTAAGCAAAGTTTTCTGCCTCGGATACCTGAGGGAATCCCCTCTTTGTTGACAACTTTTCCTTAGGCTGGTTTAGTTGCAACACAAAGCCTTTCTTTCTGGGAAGTCTTCACAAGTGTGTGCAGAGCTGGGATGTCCCTATCTTCCTGTTTAACTGGTACATGCTAAGAAGCTGCTTGGGATAAGCTCTTGACAGGTTTAAGAAGGTAATAAAATATGGGATGGGAAGCCACCAATAAATTGTTGGCAAGTCCTTTGCATTTAAGTCAGTAAATAAATGATGACATGGCAGTTGGGATAATTCATCTTCCTTTTTTAAAGAATTGGACATGGAAATCAATGTTACCACAAAGGGAAGGGAAATAAGTATGTGAGTCATTCACTAACCCTCACCACCTCATTTCTTTTATAACCAGTTTTGTTTGCACTAGGTAGTGAAGAACAGCTCACCAGTTGGTAATCCAACATTCAAATCCAAGTTTTACCCTTACAGGAAGAAAAAAAACCAAACCCTAGGGACTTCTCTGTACTTAAACACTGCAAAGTACTCAGGGTTTGGGGAGCCAGGGGCTGCAGGGCTCACCTGTGTGGAAAGGGGCCATGATTCCAGCCAGCTCCAAACTAGACAAACCCAGCCCATTGCACACCAGAACTGCAGCTGGTCAGAGCAGCACACTCTGCTTGCAGGCTGGGAGCTGCTAGGGACAGGATGGACAGGGGTCTTGCTGGTTCTTGCAGCTGTATGGACAGAAAGTGTGTGTTACCCTTTCAGAGTCCCGAGGGAAGCAGAGGGTTTGTAGTCTGTGTTTCCAGCCCTGCAGCTTCTGAGTTTCTAAAGCTCTGTGTTTTCTTGATGTTTTGGGTTTCTGAAACTTGTTCCCACAGCTTGAACGTAAGCATCGAGTTTTGTTTCTGTAATGAAAACTCATATTTAAAATTCTTTCTGTGAGGCAGACCTTCTTTTAATCTCCCTCTAATTTAACCAAGGAAAATAAAGAGTTCTGTCGCTGGTGCATCAATCACAGCCACCTATTGAAAATGTATAAAAAGAGAGTCATTCCTTAAATAGAGTCAAATTCATCTCTCCAGAGTTTTGGAGAACTTTGTGTTATTCACAACAACGACAGAGGGTCTGCAGGGAAGGGCAGCTAACCTGGGCTGCTCCCAGGGCTGCTGGCCAGGTGATGTGTCAGGCAGTGTAGAAACAAAAACTCCAAAGTGTTCAGTCTGAAAGGCTGAAGGTGTCTTGGAAAAGTCACAGAACAATAAGCCTTTTGTTCAATAGAGGGGGGAAAGAAAATGAGAGAGAGAAAAAAAATTCTCAGCAGAGAGTTTCCTTCTGGTTTTCAACTGAGGAGTGATTAATCTGAAATGGAAAATTCTGTTATCAAGCTGACCCAAGGCTCTCTTTAGGAGGTGTGATACAGTTCTCTGTTACATTATGCACATTTCTGGTTTGACTGAATTTCTGTTTATACTGTTGGATTGTATTGATTTTATTTCTTTTAAATTATGCAAACTTTTACCAAAAGATAAACAGGGATTAAAGCACAGGAGACACTAAAATGTTCCACATCTTTCAGACAACTTTTTTTTTAATCTTTTTCTTCAAAGAATATATTCCTTG
Source organism: Sitta carolinensis (assembly GCA_032173965.1). NCBI lineage: Eukaryota > Metazoa > Chordata > Aves > Passeriformes > Sittidae > Sitta > Sitta carolinensis. The sequence continues at coordinate 11,561,401 of JAVUNC010000030.1, forward strand.
TGAAATGTTTCTGGGTTTTCAACTGTATTAAGAGCCAGGCACTTCTGAGAAAAGTGTTGCCACACTGCCAACAGTGCCCTTCAATTAAACTGTGTGTTTATACAGTTTATTTCATGTCATGTCTCCTGCCCTTGGGCTCGTGATGTTTAGCTGGTACCTGGGTGCTGTGCCTCAAGGGGGAAGCAGAGATGGGGCTGGAGGTGCAGACCTGGCCAGTGCAGCAGCAGAGGAGCATGGAAGGATCAGGAAGGTAATCCTGGATCCAGGCTCCTGGGAAGTAGCTGAAGGATGATTATTTTCTCTGTGCTGCCTGAGAGCTCTCCTGTGCCAGGAGCTCTCATGCTGGGGGCATCCAGGACACTCAGTAAGGAGTAATGCTCTGTAGGGCTTTTTTCCCCCTTGTTATTCCCTCCTTGTTTTATCTCCCTCCTCCCAAAATGTGTAGTCTGCGAAGCCCATAGTGCAAAGCAGATTTGTGTTGGAAAGTGAAGTTACCTGTCTTAATCTGATTTATGCTGGGGACTGAGCTCTGCCTAGGGCTGGTGTGTCCTCAGCAGGAGAGAAGAGGGGAAACAAAGCTCTCCCCATGCTCTGTTTGGATCTGCTGTTCATGAACATCATCCCTTTAGTCTTTTATAGGTACTTCAGGATTCTCTCTCTCGAGTGATGGTGACCATTCCTGTGTTCACTTGGCTCATGGTCTCTGGTTTTTGCTTTATAACCATTCCTGGAAATCAGATGAACAGGCAGGGTCCAGAACAGAGAACAGTAACTCAGCTGCACCCTGCCAGTACAGCCCAGGCTGAGATCTTGACATTTAAATTTGTGTATAATGGTGAAGCCAAACAGCATCCTGTAATATGCTGGCAGAGGTATGAGAAGTATAAAGCACTCTTCAAAATGGCATCTATAACCAGGGGGAAAATGAAGTAGGCACATGAGGTCTGGCAAGTTAAATATGGCAACACCAAGAGACTGTAGAAAACATTGCTTGAAAACAATTTCCAAAAGATAGTAAAGCTACCAATATTATTAATCCTTTTATTTTTCCAGTTGCAGAAGGAACATGAAGCCTGCTGGAGAGGCAGAGGGTCGGTAGGGAATGAGATTGGAAAGGAGTTCAGAGATTACTTTGAAACAACCCACGATTAATTTCTGCATCTGGCTACAGGTAAGAGGAACTCGGGGATGCTGGGCTCTGCTTTTTGTGAACAGAGAAGGGCTGGTGGGAAATGTGGTGGTTGGAGTCTGTCTTGGGCATAGTGGTCTTGAAATGAGAGTTTTCAGCTCTTGAAGTATGGAATGGAGTTGCAAAACTTCTACCTTGGACTTCCAGGCTTGGTCTGTTCAGGGCACTGGTTGAGGCAGTCCCTTGGGAAGCAGTCCTGGGGAGCATGGGGTGCAGGAAGGCTGGGCTTCCCCAGGAACAACATCTGAAAGGCACAGAGCAGCCCAGCCCAATTAATTAAGATTGTGCCATTAAAACAAGCCAGCAGGGAAGAAAACTGGCCTGGATGAACAGGGAGCTTTTGATTGAACTCATGGGAAAAAAAATAAATATTTACCAGCTTTGGAAGAAAGGGCAAGTGGCTCAGGAGGATTACAAGGGTGTCATTAGGTTATGCAGGGAGAAAGTGAGAAAGGCCAAAGACCTAGCTAGAATTTAATCTGCCAAGTGCCACAAGAGATAACAAAAACTTTTTCCAAATACATTGTTAACAGAGGGCCAAAGAGACTCTCCATCCTTTATTGCATGTGAGGGGAAACCTTGCCCCCAAGGATGAGGAAAAGGCTGAGGCACTTGGTGCCTTCTTTGCTTCAGTCTTTAACTGAAAGACCAGTTATTATCAGGGTGTCAAGCCCCTTGAGCTGGAAGATAGGGACAAGATGTAATCCAGGAGGAAACAGTGACCTGCTGCTCCACTGAAACTGCACAATCTGTGGGGCCAGGTGGGATCCACTCAAGGGCACTGAGGGAGCTGCTGGGTGAGCTCACAGAGCTGCTCTCCATCGTTCTCTGGCAGCCCTGGTGAACTGGGGCAGCCCCAAAGACGGAGGGTTAGACACCAAGTCCAAGAAGGCTGAAGGGAGCACCTGGAGAGCCACAAGCCCATGAGCCTGACCTGGAGAGCAAGGGAGGCTGTGAACAGATCAGAGTGAGTGTCACCAACCAGGGCCAGCTCCAGCCAGCACACAAGAGGCAGCTCCTGCTTAACAAACCCAGCCCTTCCAATTTCTGACTGGCTAAGTGTAACAGCATGACCATTTTCTCTTCATCTTGGGCTACTGCTTATTGTATTCAGAGGCTGAAATGTAATTATGTTGCTCTGTCTGGCTATCTGATGTTCTGTTTGTGGCCATTACTTAGGTACATCATTGATATTCTCTGTTGCAAATAACACAGCATGAAGGTATTTTTTCTGGACAGCTTCTCTTGTTGCTTTGTGTGCAGTGATCTGGGTATCAGCAGCTATCAAAACTTGCCATATCGTTTCTTCCCACAATCTGCTTATTTTTGGTAGAAACTTGTTAATCTCATTCTCTGACTCTTTGCTGTGGCTTGTTTTTAATGCATCTGATCCCACAGACTGTCTATCCAGCATTTCATTACAGCTATACAAGACAGTGTTTATACTTCCTGCTTGTATTTCAGGATAAAACTTAATGGTAAACCCACTGCAAGTGAATTGGGTATTGCAGGGTTCATTCTGGAAAGCTGAAGTGATAAATACAGAAGATGCAGTTAAGAGACAGGTGCCTTGAATGTCCTCTACATTCAGCTGCACTATTTTATTGGTCTAATATTCTACATTTACAGTATTTGCTCTTCTCTTACCTCAAACATTCACACGTGCTTGGTCTACCATCCTCTCTGGGCTCTTAGCAAAGGAGGAGAAACCAAAACAAGCCATTTTCCCACCAGTCTAAAGCTTAAAGTGTAGCAAGTGAGGTTTCAATTTCCTCTTTTTTTTTTCCTAATGACTCTTTAACTACCTGGTTTGTTCCCTGTGCGTCTGTGTGACCTTTCTATCAGCTACTCACTACAGATCAATGATGTCACATCCTCCCCTTTTTATTTCCCCCATCTACTCACCGTTCCTTTTCAAAAGGAGGAAGTTCCAGACCACAGAGTTGTAGGCATCCTCTCGGACTTTAATTTCTTAAACATCTTTTCCAGCTGAACAGTGAATTCTGTGGTACCTTGAAAGGCAGGACAGGTGAGTTTTGTGCCTTCTCTACAGCAGCGGCACTGTTCTACCAAGTCTGTGCCTGTTTGCCTTCTACTGCTTAAAAAATGATTAACCCAGCTGTGGGTGGAGGGTGGGGAATGTAAAGGGTCTGTAAAAGGCAGGGTGGGCTGAGTTTTGCTGCCTCTAGCACTGGCAGCATGTGCTGGCATTTCTGTGCCAGAGGAGAAAACGTTCTGGGGATCCCGAGCTGATCATTTGTCTATCAGCTGCCTCTCCTCTGTCCCCCAAGCCCCAGTGCCTTGCATTTGGATCTCTCCCAGGGCTAATAGCAAGTCGTTTTCTGGGCACATGAGAAGTTCCATATGTGACCCAGGCACAGTGATCAAGGGAGCAATGACAAATGGGATTTTGCTAGCTGGGTTCTAGGTTCTGTTCCCTGATTGTTCGGTTTCCTCCTCCCAGAGTTTTTCTGTATCCATCTCATGTTCAGAATGACTGGAAGTTCTAGATGAGGTCTCTAATGGTGTACCCACAGTTTGTGGTACACTGCTGTGAAGGTGGGACACACCTGTGGAGGAAGGCTCCTACTCTGCTGCCTCGTCTGTCAGGTTTTTTTCTTTCCTTCCCTTCAGGCTGCCTCAGGAGAGCAGGCTCTGGCTGGAGAGAGAATGCTCAGGATGCCCAGCTGCCTCCTAAAGCTGACCAGGGTGGTGCTGAGCCACAAGCCCTGGGCCCTGTTTCTCCTCATCTTTGTCTTCGTATCCTTTACCTACATCAAGCTGTACTCGGGTGTCTGGGAGGACCCAAAGAGCAGAGACCCCAGCTACGCCTTGTCTGCTGGGATCACCTGTGCTCACTATGTGCCTTCTCCCCTCAACACTGCTGCTGGGCCCTCTGCTCCCACAGGGAATGTGTTTTTTGTGGAGACCTCGGAGCAAACTGCCCCGAGTTACCTGTTCTCGTGCTCTGTGGAGTCAGCGGCCAGGACACACCCCACGTCAAGAGTTGTGGTGCTCATGAAAGGCTTGGCCAAAGGGAACACCTCCTTACCCAGGCACTGGGTTTTCTCCTTGCTCAGCTGCTTCCCCAACGTGGACATCCAGCCCCTGGACTTGACAGAGCTCTTTGCTGGAACACCTCTGGCACGGTGGTACTCATGGCCTCTGCGGCACTGGGAGCCTTATTTCTTACCTGTCCTCTCTGATGCCTGCAGGATTGTCCTCATGTGGAAATTGGGTGGCATCTACCTGGACACAGACTTCATTGTGCTTAAGAACTTGCAGAACCTCACCAACGCCCTCGGGATTCAGGATGATCATGAACTGAACGGGGCCTTTCTGTCCTTTAAGCCCAAGCACAAGTTCATGGAGCTCTGCATGCAGGACTTTGTGCAGGACTACAACGGCTGGGTCTGGGGACACCAGGCCCAGAGCTCCTAACTCGTGTCTTCAAGAAATGGTGCTCCCTCAAGACTATCAAGAGCATGAACTGCAAAGGTGTGAGTGCTCTTGCCCCAGAAGTTGTTTATCCTATTCCCTGGCAGGACTGGAAGAAGTTGTTTGAGGCAGTCAGTGCCTTGGAGCTGCACAAGCTCCTGGAGAACACCTATGCAGTGCACGTATGGAACAAACTGAGCCACGGCACCAAGTTAGAGATCCCCTCCCAGGCTCTGCTGGCTCAGCTCTATTCCCAGTTCTGCCCTGCCACCTATGCCAAGATGAAACAGGACTCTGAAGAGCGGGCAAGGCGTGCAGTGTGACCTGTGCACCCTTGGCTGCAGGGATGTTCCCCAGAATGAAGGAAACCGAGTGCCTTTGACCGTCCCCACAGCTGGGTTCTAGATCTGGATCTGCACTCCAGAGCAGGTGTTCTGTGTGACAGCTCTGTGGTTTCGTACCGTTTCTGATACCTGCCTCAGATCCTCAGAGGTTCAAGTTCTCAGCAGAACTTGTGTTCAGCCTCCCTTGCTTTCCTTCAGGAGACCTGTTGCTGCCGGGGAGGTTGAACTCGTTCACCAGTGTCTCTCAGCTGGTTCTCTCTTGGTGTTCTCCAATGGCTCCTCCTGTGCATCCCAGGCTGAGCAGCACCTTGAGATGTTTCAAAAGTTGTAGGGACCCTTGGCTTGCTCTCTGTGGCATTTCTCAGTTTGTAAATCAATGCCAGGCTGTGCCCAAGGGAACAGTTTGATGGAGCTCTGGACAGAACTCCCTGGCTGGCAAAGATCCTTACACCTGGAGAAATACTTGAAGACTGTGTGAAAATTTGCTTTAAGAAGCAAAAAACATTTTTGAAACCTGCATGGCTCAGTGTGAAGTTGTTCTGTGCTTCTAAATTGAGAAAAGTTGAAATGATGCTTCCTGCTCTTTCTGATTGCACAGCAGTGAGATGAATTTTCTGGGACTCCTCAGGAAGACAAATGCTTTCTTTTATGAGCGGAAATTATAAAGATCCTTACTCTGCTGAAGCTATTCTTGTTGGATAGCAGCGTCCAACCAGCCACTGTCACACTCTGAAAGGTCTCAGCATTTCCACTTTCTGCAGTGCTGTGGGGAGGGTTACATGCCTGTCATTGGAATATTAAGCCCATTGTGGAAGTCTGGAGACTTCAACAGAAGGACCAGGTCCAGGACTCAGAGCAGTGTCCCCAGGGACAAAACAAAAGCTCAGAAACATATGAAGGTTGGAAAAGACCTCCAAGATCATCGAGTCCATCCTTCAGTTCAGTATCACCATACCCACTAGCCTTTAGCCCAAAGTGCCATGTGTACTCATTTTGTGGAACACTTTGAGGGATGGTGACTCCATCACCTTCCTGGGGAGCTGGTGGTACACAGTGCTCAAGTACAATGAATTTTTTCCTCATATCCACGCTGAACATAGCGAGGTGCAGGGAGTGCTGCATCCAACTGGGATCCCAGCACAGCAAGGACAGGGAGCTGCTGGAGCCAGGGCAGGGACAGCCAGGGCAGCAGAGGCTGGAGCAGCTCTGCTGGCAGCCGAGGCTGAGGGCACTGGGATGGCTCAGCCTGCACAGGAGAAGGCTTTGGGCTGACCTCAGGGTGGCCTTGCAGAGCCTGCAGGGAGCCCAGGAGAGATGGGCAGAGACTCTGGGCAAGGCAGTGACAGCACAGGGGAATGGCTGCACACTGACACACAGCAGCCTTAGAGGGGATAGGAGGAGGAAATTGTTCCCTGGGAGGTGCTGAGGCCCTGGCACAGGGTGCCCAGAGCAGCTGGGGCTGCCCCTGCATCCCTGGCAGTGTCCAGGGCCAGGTTGGATGGAGCTTTGAGCACCCTGGACTAGTGGAAGGTGTCCCTGCCTATGGCAGGAGGGGTGGAACAAGATGATCTTTTAATGTCCCTTCCAACCTGAATTATTCCGTTGATTTCCCCTCATTTTGTCTCTTGTACCCTGAGAGCAGAGCCTGACCCACCCCTGGCTGCATCCTCCTGCCTGGGGCAATAAAGCCCCTGTGAGCATCCTATTCCTCCAGGTTAAACCCCCCCAGCTCCCTCAGCCCCTCCTGGTGCTCCAGCCCTGTGCCCAGCCCCATTCCCTGCTCTGGACACTCTCCAGCCCTCGCTGTCCATCCTGCAGTGCCAGCCCCAGAGCTGCTCACAGCCCTTGGGGTGAGACCCCAGCAGTGCCCAGGGGACAGGGCACAGCCCCTGCCTGCTCCTGCTGCCACCACTGCTGAGCCAGCCCAGGGGACAGTGGCCTTCCTGCCCACCTGGGCACATGCTGTGCACCCCCAGGCCCTCCCCTGCTGGGCTCTCCCCCAGCCACTCTTCCCCAGCCTGGAGCTGCTGGGGGTTGTGACCCAGTGTCAGCATGGGCACTTGGCCTTGTTGAACCTCAAAGATATGAAACAGGACTGGCCCTGACAGTGGGCCCTGGGGCATAGCACCAGTGACCCACTGCCAGCTGGATTAATTCCAACACCACTCTCTGGCCATCCAGGCAGTTTTTTCCCAACAAACAGGGATCCTATTAAATCCATGGGCTGCAAGGACAATGCTCTGCAGGAGAACGCTGTGGGAGCAGTCATCAAAGGCTTTTTGGAGACCCAGGTACAACCTTTCCCCATCTATTCATAGAAGGAGGCTGGTCAGTCAAGCAGGACCTGCTTAAACCCGTGCTAATGCCCCAGTGGTGCAGCACACATTGTGTGATTGCTCTCCAGCTCATCTCTTCCCTGGCACTGAACTCAGCCTGACAGGCCTGTGCTTGTCCTTCCAGCCTTCTCATAGATGGTGTCACACTGGCCAACCTCCAGCCACCCAGGAACTCTCCAGTTATCCAGGACTGCTGATAAACGATGGAGAGTGGAGCTTTGAGTGCTGCTTCCCCAGCTCCCTCCATAGCCGTCTGTGAAGGATGGTATCTCCCTAGGCTTGTGCAGGTCTGGGCAGCACCTCAGCTCACCAACAACTTCCTTCTGCAGTGTGGGGACTTCATTCTGCTCCCTGCTTCTGTCTCCCAGCTCAGGGCACTGGAGATGCAGAGGGTAACTGGGCTTTTGGTTCAAGGCTGAGGTCAAGAAGGCTTTGAGTGCCTCAGCCATTTGTTCATCCCTGGAGGTCATGTTCCCACCCCAGCATGCAATAAAGGATGGAGAATCTCCTTGGCTTCTTTTGTTATTAACACATTTGGAAAGGTATTTTTTCTTAACTTTTATGCTGGTGGCCAGATTGACACGTAGCTGGACTTGTACCTTTCTAGTTTTCTTTCTGATTAGCTTCATGACATCTTGTAGTCTTCCTCAGTTGCCTGTCCCTTCTTCCAGAGCTGCTAAACTCTCTGTTCTTCCCTGAGTCCCAGTGGAAGCTTGCTGTTCATCCAGGCCAGCCTTCCCTGAACTAGCTTATGGCACATTGGAATGGGCTCCTGCTCCACCTCTATGATGTCCTCCCTGAGGAATGTCCAGCCTTTCTGGGCTCTGTGGCCCCTCAGGACTGCCTCCCAAGGGATTCTCTCAGCCAGTGGTCTGAACAGACCAAAGCCTGTCCTCCACAAGTCCAAGGTAGTGGTTTCACTCCCCGCTTCCTCCCTCCTTGCCTCCCTTCTCTGAGAACCGAAATCAAATCATGTCATGGACTCTGTACCCAAGATGGCCTCTGGCAACCTCATCTCCCACCAGTGCTGCAATCTTTGCAAACAGCAGAGTCCCTGGGACACCTCCCCTGGTGGGCTCACGTGCCAGCTGTGTCAGGAAGTTCACTTCCACGTGCTCCAGGAACCTCCTGCAGCATCTCCTGTCTGCTGGGTGGCATTCCAGCAAACACCTGGTGAGCTGAAGATGTCACTGAGGATATGTGAGTGGGTGGTGTGGAGTCATATACCTACCCCTAATGGAAATCCTTGCCCACCCCTCAGCACAGGTGAGACACACCTGGAGGGCTGATTCTGGAATCCCAGGATGAGGGAGGCGTGTCCATACTGGAGCAAGCCCAGCAAAGGGCCACTAAGGTGAGAAGGGCACTGGAGCACATGGTGCATGAGGAGAGGCTGGGAGAGCTCTGCTGACTTTTCTTGGATTGGAGCAGGCTGGGCTGTGTGGTCAGGCTGTGCAGACACCTGACTGAAGGTGGGTGGGTCAAGGACACGAGCGAGACTCTCCTCTGTTCACTGCAGAGATGGCAGGAGGCACAACGGGCACAAATTGAACTGTGGCAAGTTAGAATGAAAGGAATGGTGGTGAAACACTGGGTCAGGTAGCCCAGAGCAGATGAGTCCCTGTGCTGAGATAAGAGTTGTCAGGAGTCAGTCCGTGGTGCTGCATGCATGGAAGGGTTTGGGGTGAAGAGAGGGCTCTGGGATCCTACAGAGCAGTTTTGTTACAGCCAGATGAAGAGGAACTGCAGTAAACCCTAAATTTAGTGTCTGTACTGATAAAGGAGAGATTTTATGAATGTGCCAGCGTGCCTCATGCAAGGGAAGGTCAGCCACAGGAGCAAGGGGGAACTGTCATAGTATGAGAGACACCTGCATGTGGCAAAGTCCTTCAATGAGATCCCTGGCATATGAGGGAGTATTGCCTAATGAACGAGTAAAATATTTGGTTAAAACAATGTCTTTCCAAGGGGGCATTCTGTACTTAGGGCTTGGGGTGGGAGCAGGCAGCTCTCTAGAAGGGTCAGCTCAGTCATCGTGGCAGCCTCAGAAGCAGCATGAGCACTGGGAATTACTAGTTAAGGAGAAGGAAACAAACCCAGAACTTTTCCTGCCACAGACTAAAGCTTAAAAGGCAGTGACAGTGAGGTTTGAATTTCTCCCTTTTTTTTCAGGATTATTTTATAATTACTTATTATTTTATAATAATAATTATTATAAGTAGTACTCTTTGCACTACTACGTATATCCTTTCTATGAGCTTCTCACTGGACAAATGACTGATGTCATATCCTTCTTCATCTATTGTGTTTTTCCACGTATTCAGACTTTTTCCTCTTGTCGTTTCTTTTCAGAAGTAGGAAGTTCCAGAACAGAGTTGTAGGCGCTCTTACCGATGCCAGCCTCTTAGAACACTTCTTCATCTAAGCCTTGAATTCTGAGTTGTCTTGAAAGCAGGGACAGGTGAGTAGTGTTTGCAGTTTCTTTGCAATGACCCTTGTATTTTCAGAGGAAGAGGTAGAGCCAGGCTTCCTGTGTTTGCTCTGTAGAGAGAATTGCACTGGCTGATGCAGCATCTAAAGTGTTGCCTTATCTGCTCCAAAAGCAGAAATGTGTTTCTAACTTTCTAGGTATGTGATGAGAGTAAAGTTCTGTCTTTTGCTCAAAATGTGCCAACAACCTCAAACATTGCAGATAATTAGATTAGCGTGGTGCTTTCCTGCCCCTCTACTGCACAGGAACTTCCCTCCAAGCTGTACCGCTTTCTCTTCTTGTGCTTGCAAAGCAAAAAATTATTTACAGAGTTAACCCAGCTGTGGGTGGAGGGTGGGGAATGTAAAGGGTCTGTAAAAGGCAGGGTGGGCTGAGTTTTGCTGCCTGTAGCACTGGCAGCGTGTGCTGGCATTTCTGTGCCGGAGGAGAAAATGTTCTGGGGATCCCGAGCTGATCATTTGTCTATCAGCTGCCTCTCCTCTGTCCCCCAGTGCCTGGTGCACAGTGCTGGCTCCATGCTCTGCAGCGTTTTTGGCCACAGGGGAAGCTCTGTTTGTGACCCAGGCACAGCGATCAAGGAGCAGTGACAAATGGGACTGTGCCAGCTGAGACCTCTGTCGTGTTCTCTGCCACTTTGGCTACAGCTTTTTGAATTAAAGCTTTTCATGCTTCCTGAACCTTTCTGTCCTGGAGCATGGGGCTTTGGAGATGGAGCTCATGGAGGCAAGAGAAAGGGTGGAATTCTGCAGGGTGGAAGAGACCTTGGAGATGCTTGAGTCCAACCCCAAAGCCCACTCTGCCAAGTCCACCACTAAACCAAGTCCCTGAGTGCCTCACCCACGTGTCTGTTAAACCACCGGGAACAGTGGCTCCACTGCTTTCTTGGGCAGCCTGTGCCAATGCCTGATAGCTCTTCCAGGCAGTAAAATTCTGAGTAATGTTCATTCCAAGCTCTCTTGGCACAGCTTGAGACCATTTCCTCTGGGCTTAAAAGCCACAAGCTCCCTCACTGCTTCTTCATGTGCTCTTGCCCGTTGACCTTTGGGACCTGGAGGTGGGCACAGGGGCTGCTGCATCTGCTGCACTTCACTTTAAGGAGAGGCAAGGGCAGCAATGCTGATGCTAATGCTGAGGATGGAGCTAGACTGCCTTATCTGTTTGTTGTGGCCTCGTTAGTAATCTCTTCCACTCCATGCCTCCCTTTGGCAGGAGAAGAGAGGAAGTAAGGGCAGGAGAGTGGAGGGATTGTCTGTCCACCAGCAGGATCCACTGGGAGAGCTGAGCAGGTCAGAGCCAGTGTGGCCTGTGCAGGGTTGGGAAGCAGCCTTGGAACTCCCTTTACAAAGGCAGTTCTTGAACTTACTGTCTGCATCTGTGCAGAGCTGCCCTGTATCCATTCCTTTCCCACCCTCCATCCATCCTGCCAGCCTCTGGTGCCGTGAGCAATGGGCTGGACTCTGCAGGGGCAGGTGGTTGGTTTGGAAAGGCTGCAGCTGCAGGGTCAACAACCTGGAGGACTGGGGTTTGTGTTTGGTTTGGGGTAAGGACATGTTGTGTAACAGGAGAAAACCACTCCCCTCATGACAACCAGCTGCCAGTGAGCAGCAGCTCTGCACAGGGTCTGTTGACAGGGCTCCAGGAATAGTCATAAGGAACATTCCTATTTCCTCCTGCCAGGGGCTTTGCATACGTGTCCCTTGTCTTGTGTTCACAGAGACCTGAAGTTCTAGGGGGGCCAGATGAGGTCTCTAATGGTGTACCCACAGTTTGTGGTACACTGCTGTGAAGGTGGGACACACCTGTGGAGGAAGGCTCCTACTCTGCTGCCTCGTCTGTCAGGCTTTTTCTCTTCCTTTCAGATCATGACGGTTGCCTCAGGAGAGCAGGCTCTGGCTGGAGAGAGAATGCTCAGGATGCCCAGCTGCCTCCTAAAGCTGACCAGGGTGGTGCTGAGCCACAAGCCCTGGGCCCTGTTTCTCCTCATCTTTGTCTTTGTATCCTTTGCCTACATCAAGCTGTACTCGGGTGTCTGGGAGGACCCAAAGAGCAGAGACCCCAGCTACGCCTTGTCTGCTGGGATCACCTGTGCTCACTATGTGCCTTCTCCCCTCAACACTGCTGCTGGGCCCTCTGCTCCCACAGGGAATGTGTTTTTTGTGGAGACCTCGGAGCAAACTGCCCCGAGTTACCTGTTCTCGTGCTCTGTGGAGTCAGCGGCCAGGACACACCCCACGTCAAGAGTCGTGGTGCTCATGAAAGGCTTGGCCAAAGGGAACACCTCCTTACCCAGGCACTGGGTTTTCTCCTTGCTCAGCTGCTTCCCCAACGTGGACATCCAGCCCCTGGACTTGACAGAGCTCTTTGCTGGAACACCTCTGGCACAGTGGTATTCGCAGCCTCAGCGGCACCTGGAACCTCATTTTTTACATGTCCTCTCTGATGCCTGCAGGATTGTCCTCATGTGGAAATTGGGTGGCATCTACCTGGACACAGACTTCATTGTGCTTAAGAACTTGCAGAACCTCACCAACGCCCTCGGGATTCAGGATGATCATGAACTGAACGGGGCCTTTCTGTCCTTTAAGCCCAAGCACAAGTTCATGGAGCTCTGCATGCAGGACTTTGTGCAGGACTACAACGGCTGGGTCTGGGGACACCAGGGCCCAGAGCTCCTAACTCGTGTCTTCAAGAAATGGTGCTCCCTCAAGACTATCAAGAGCATGAACTGCAAAGGTGTGAGTGCTCTTGCCCCAGAAGTTGTTTATCCTATTCCCTGGCAGGACTGGAAGAAGTTGTTTGAGGCAGTCAGTGCCTTGGAGCTGCACAAGCTCCTGGAGAACACCTATGCAGTGCACGTATGGAACAAACTGAGCCACGGCACCAAGTTAGAGATCCCCTCCCAGGCTCTGCTGGCTCAGCTCTATTCCCAGTTCTGCCCTGCCACCTATGCCAAGATGAAACAGGACTCTGAAGAGCGGGCAAGGCGTGCAGTGTGACCTGTGCACCCTTGGCTGCAGGGATGTTCCCCAGAATGAAGGAAACCGAGTGCCTTTGACTGTCCCCACAGCTGGGTTCTAGACCCCAGAGCAGGTGTTCTGTGTGACAGCTCTGTGTTTTTATACCTGATATTCTTGACATCTGCCTCAGATCCTCAGAGGTTCAAGTTCTCAGCAGAACCTGCGTTCAGCCTGCCTTGCTGCCCTTCAGGGCTAGGGAAAGGGTGAGCTCTCATTCACCAGTGTCTCTCAGCTGGTTCTCTCTTGGTGTTCTCCAATGGCTCCTCCTGTGAATCTCAGCCTGGGGACCCTTCGTGATGTTTCAACACCTGTAAGAACCTCTGCCTTGCTCTCTGTGCCATTTGAAATATTCTCAGAATATTCTGTGTTCGATGTGACCCTCAGCCATCGTGGGTCCAACCCCTGGCCCTGCCAGGGGACAGGACACTCCAACAATTGTGCCCTGCACATGAGAGCATCATCCTTGGGCTGTGCCCATTCCCTGGGCAGCCTGGGCAATGCCCACCTCTGTCTCAGGGGAAGATCTCCACCCTCCCCCTGCCCTGCCCCAGCTCCAGCGTGCCCTGGGTGCTGTCCCTGTCACACAGACACAGATCAATGCCTGCCCCTCCTCTGCCCTCCTGAGGAAGCTGCAGCACTGCTGGGAGCTCTGCCCTGCTCTGCTCTGCCCAGCTGCACAGACCACGGGCCCTCAGCCGCTCCCTGTGCCCTCACCTCCATGTCCTTCACCATCTCCATCTCCCTCACAGCTTTAAATCTTTCCTTGTGTCGTGGCCCCCAATCATCCCCCATATTCCCGGCGAGGCGAGCCCAGCGCAGACAATGCCTGGTGCCCTCAGCACAGGGCTGGCCCTGCTGCACATGGAACCCCCAGGAGCCTTTCCTGGCACTCTCTGCAGCCTCTCATTCCCAGCCTGTCCAGCTAGGGCTGTCCCATCCCTTTGGCCCCTGGTCTTTGCCAAACACAGGGTTGGTGGCTGCCCAGCCCTGCCATTTAGCCCGGGCTCTCTCTGCAGGGCCTCTTCCTCTTTGAGGGAGGCAACAGCTCCTCCCAGCTTTCTATCATCTGCAAGCATACTTAATATCCCTTCCTGTCCCTGCATTCCAGCTTTTTATGAGGATTTTTTAGAGAAGGGGGCCTAAGATAGTGCCCTGTGGAACCCCACAAGAGATGTGCTGCCCATCTGCTGTCACCCCAGTTACTGACTTTCTTTGTGCTTGACCTGTGAGCGAGCTGCTCACCCATCACGGGATGATTTATCCAGCTGTGGGCTGCACAATGAGGTAGATGATATCCAAACTTTACTGAAATCAAAAAGATTACATTTTTGATCACTGGGTGGGTTACCTTAGGATAAAAGGAAATTGGTTTTGATAAGCAGGGCTTCCCTCTCATGAAGATGTGCTGGCTGCAGCCCCATGACTGTGTTGTCTTTCAGGTGTTTTTCAGTCTCTCCCAGAATAATCATCATCATCTCCCTAATTTTACCAGGCACTGGAGTGAGACTGACAGGCCTGTAGCTTCCAGGGTCATTCTTCTTGCCCTCTTTGAAAACTGGGACCTCTCCAGATTCCCAAGACTGTTCAAAAATTATCAAGAGATGCCTCATGATGATATAAGCCAGCTCTTTATGTATTCTCAGCTTCATCCCATCACATCCCATAGATTTATAGGGAGCTAGCTGGAACAGCAGATCCCTCACACCTTCAGGGTTAACTCAGAATTTATCATTCTCATAGTCCTCTAGCTCAGGGTGCTGGGACCTCCTTAGTCCATCATCAGTGTTGAAGACAGAGGCAAAGAAAGCATTCAACATCTCTACCTTGTCCATGGCCCTGTTTGTGAGGTGACCATGCTCATCCTGTAACGGGCTGATGTTATTTCAGCACTGTCTTTTGCAATTAATGTGTTTTTTAAACCCTCTTTTTATTGTCCCCCACAGTTCTGGTGGCTTCCATTGAAATGGAGCTTTGGCCACACAAATTCTCCCCTTACAGTGGTGAGTAGAATCTCCATATTCCTTCCACATCTCCTGATCTTGCATCCTCTGGGCATACACCTTCCTTTTTTACCTTATCTCCAAAATAAGATTCCTGTTCAGGCAAGGTGGCCTTCTGACTCATCTGCTTGATTTCCCATTTTTAGGAATTGCCTCTTCCTTTGCCTTCAGGAGCTGGTGCTTAAGTGACCAGCACTGATGGATCCCAGGCCCTTCAAAAGCATTTTCCCAGGGACTTACTGGTTCCCTGAGCAGCCTGATCTCTGCTCTTTCCCAACAAAGCTGAAGTTTTGTTGGCACTTTTCCTCCTGTCACCAGAGATTTTAAACTCGATGGCTTCATGGTCGCTGTGGCCAAGACAGCTGCCAATCTCCACTCAAGAGGATCACAAGATCCTCTCTATTAACAAGCAACAAATCAGGGAGGGCATCTTTCCAAATCAGCCCACTTAGTACCTCTACCATGAAGTTATCATCCAGGTTTTTCAGGAATGCATAGGGAGTATACAAAAATTGTGTTAAGAAACAGAAAATATTTTAAGGCTTGCAGTGGATTTGATGACCATCTCCCCACCTAAATGTGTTCCCTGTGTGTCTAGGTCATTGTATTGTAATAATGCATTTGAGATAGACCTCTTATGAAATGTGGAGACTAAGACATCCTGGAGTTCTGCCTGTGTCAAACCAAAGCTTCTGTCTGGAAGGTAAAGTGTAAGCAGTGCGTGGTTATTGCTCTTTTAGATATGCAGTGACTAACAAATAAGAGAAACAATAACAAAGAGAAATACATATATCAGTTTTAATAGAACCATTTCCTAAATGCCATTATTTGCTGAAAAGTGCAGTGCACAAGGAAAGAGTGATGTAATTTAGATGTAAATTTAATGTAAGCAGGAGTCTGTTTCATGATTTCTCCGACAATGTCACAGCACACTACTGATTAAACACTCCATTGCAGATCAAAAGAGACAGAGTCATCAATTTTTTCTTGAAATGAGCTGTATAAATCAACATATTAACTTTGCTACCTGGTCCTGTCCACCCCCCTCCATTCCTCCTCTCTCCACCACTCCTCCCTTCCCCCGATTTAAAAAGAAAAGTTTCCTGCTCACTCCACTAGTCCTCACTAGTGGTGCTGAGCAGTATTGGATATGCTGTTCCAATGTGGTGCCCATGGCGCCAGACAACCATCTGTAGCTCATACTCATCTATCTTCACTATTTCACGTGTGACTCTTTCTTCAGACAGCAGGAAAATGACTGTGTAGAGGGCAACTTCAAACTCTGGGCTGACACCGATGAAGCTGCTTCCAATTCGCTTGATTGGCTGGCCCTTCCAGCTGAACTGGATGCTCAAAACTTGGTCATCTTTGTCAGGCTGAAAGCATAAATGAAACAACAGAATAATCACCAGCTCAGCTGTGACTGGACAGATAGAATTTCTGACTGCAGATTTTTGAGAACTTTGTAAGATTTAATCATCTTGGTGTGCCTGGGTGCTATAGCTGGAGCACAATCTTTTTCCTGACCTCTGGAGCATACATGACCATTTATCCCAACTAAGCCTCAGTGCTGTTGCATTACTTTTTAAAACAGTTTTGCTAAAAAAATAAGCTGGAAGACATGTTACTCTTCATTCTTCTTATCTATACAGTTATGGACTGTATATACTTATTATCGTTCAAAACACTGAGCCTAGGATGGCAGCATGACACTTGTTTCATTACATCTTTATCTCTGGATGCATTTCTCTTACTTGCAAAGGCCCCCAAAGGCTTGTTCTTACCCTGGTTTTGTTCTTCCGAGCCACGTATCCCTTGTAATCTATCTGGTTGAGCTTTTCCTGAAGGTAAAATTGCACCCAGTTGTGCAAACCTAAGATCTCTTTACCACGCCTTATTTCTCCAACAAAAACATGTTCAAACCCACAGGAATCAGGTCTGTCATGAAGAAGAAAAAAAGAAAAGAGAATATGCAGATCTTTTATATGTTTCCTAGAGCCATAGAATGGTTTGGGTTGGAAGGGATGTTAAAAATAATCTCATCCCACCCCCTGCCATGGCAGGGACACCTTCCACTGTCCCAGGCTGCTCAGAGCCCCATCCAGCCTGGGACACTGCCAGGGATGCAGGGGCAGCCCAGCTGCTCTGGGCACCCTGTGCCAGGGCTGCCCACCCTCACAGGGAACAATTCCTTCCTCATACCCAATCTAAACCCACTCTACAGTGTGAGGCCATTCTGAAGCTCTCTTCCAGTTCTGTGTGTAGCAGATGGTGCTCTGGCTTACATTTACCCAAATTAGAATAGCACAGAGATCATCAGTGCCCACACCTATCAAACATACCTGTCTCCTTCTTTCCTGGCATAGAGCTGGAACCAGATGTCATAAAGCTGAGCTTTGAAATCAGCAAGGTTTGGCCTTGCTAGGTTTTTTTTCAGCAGATAGTCATGAGCCAGCTGAAGGAGAGAAAACCCAAGATACATATGCAGTTTACTTTTTTATTCAGTGTTTTCAGCAACAAGGAAGATCTGTGTTACTCACTCTCATGACTTCTGTTGCTAAAATAGCATCAAGGAAACGATGGTTTTCAGCTATTTCTTTTGGAGTCACTACTTCTGCTATACCAGTTGATGTCTCATAGTTGTCCAATAAGGAAATAAAGGCTGCAGAAAAAGAGAAACTTTGAGTCTGCTCATATGCCTGATCCAGACATTAGAGTGACATCATAAAAAATCACCATAGAATATGCCTTGACAGCCCTTAGAGAAAGCCATCCCTTTACATTATATATATGTTAGATATATGTTAGATTCTACTTTCAGGTATACTGTTAAGTGTAGGCTCAGGGTAACTCAAGGCCAGATCACCGCTGTACTTTTTAAAGATCTTTATTTTACTGAGCTTCCTTATGGAGCCAAGTGCTGAAGTGTAATTCTGCCAAAACAAATCACATCTGACCACCACAATTACAGACACAGGCTTAGGACCTTGAGCTATGCTGGCACAAGGTTTTGTGGACATTATTTCAGTAGAGGAATAATAGAGCGGAAACCCGTATCAGATATCTTGAGCTTGAGAAAAATTCAGGAAGGAAACATACATTCATAGATATGGCTCAAGTATAACCCCCAACAGAAATGCAAGACCTGCATTTCTCGAGCTTGTGGTAAGTGTCTCATCCCTTTTACTTTGTGTTGCAAGAGCCAGAGAATTCAGATTTTGTCTAAGGCACAAAAGGATGTTCCTCCTGAGGCTCAGGTACAGGTAACCTCCAAGCAACTGTTATGAAAACCCCCTTCAAATGATCCTCACCATCATCCAAATTACATACAATGTCATATTTTAGGCAATCCCATCAAAAACAGCACAGATTTTTTTATATCACATCCACCATTAACAAAAGAACAGGTCTCACTTGCAAAAGTTTCTATGTTACTCAGGCGTTCTTCATTTACATGGTGAAACAGATGTCTGGCTGCATTGTCCTGGACAGCACTGTCACCTGGATGGGCTGGACCTGCTTTTCCCTAGGAAAAACACCAGAGGAGAGCAATGTAAGGGGTAAAATGTCCATCCTTAGAGCTCTGAGACAGTGCCTGCCTTTGTAATAAACCAAACCCCCTAATGCTATCAGGATTCTTTGCTAGGAATTGTCTTCCTATGACACAAGAGAAGATATTACAGAACTGCCAGCATAAAGAAAAAAGACAATCTCTGACAACTGTAAGAGCCTGGATTTTCTCTGTTGACTCAGAGATGATTGTAATGGCCCCTGTGATAGTTCAGTTCTGCTCAGTGACCAGTGTGCTATTGTACTGTATACATCACAAATGGTAAACAGAAGTAAAGGAGAACAAGGGCTCCCTCTCACTACAAATAAATGAAAAGGAGATTTGGGTACCTTCTGTCTCTACAGTTTTAAGGAGTCTTTCCTGATAATATCCCAATTTCTATCTCATAAAGGGCATTCTCAAGGTATGAAGGTAGCAGATGAATAGCAGATGGTTAACATGGGCAAGGGGTACCAAGAGCCTTATTCTGACAAATGGAGAAACCATATGGGAGAAGTTTGCCCCACACACATTTTGTCTTGAGGTAGGTACCACTATTTCAAGTTTATCAGCAACAGAAAATTATGTGTTACAGTATGAAGCAACATTGGAATGAAGTGTTTGAGTAACATCAGAATAAAGTGAGTTCTTGTGTGAGTACAAAATTGGATTGTGAATATTCTGGCCTCTTGCAATATGTGGCCAAAACATTTGGTTATGTCTGCACTGCACTGAGCTAGCAAGGAGTGAAATGGCTGCTTATGAAATCTCTCACTCCTCCCTCACATTTCCCTGGGACTAGAAACAACAGTCCTGAAATCTTCTTTACCCACCTCTCTCTGTTACTCCCTGCTCTTCCAGGGATTCTCCCAGGGAAATCCAGGAATTGGTCAAATTCCTCCCTTATTCCCCTAAGAACGACTTTGGACCTATCTCCCTTTCTCCCTTGCAGCAAGTCACCCAGACTACAAACACAAACTGCCATTCACACACTGAAACACACAGGATGAAGCAGAACATCTCCAGTGCTGCTCAAAGTGTGGTTAACACTGAATTCAGACTACTTCTCAGGGTGTCATCTTCTTGGGTCTTGAAAACCTCCAGAGATGGAGATTTCACAGCTTCTCTGGGCATCCTGGTCATTTGTCTTTGTTGAATTTCTTGATGTTCCTTCCTTAGCATGTTCCTCCAGCCTGCCTACGTCCCATGGAAGAGAAGCCCGGCAACCTGAGCATCCCAACTTCATCACCACAGTTTGCTGTCATCTGCAAAACTGGAAGGGCTGCATGCTAGTTTCTCCTCCAGCTCACAGATAGAGAGAGAAAATATTACAGGACCCAAGAGAGACACCTGAGAGACTCCACTTGTAACCAAAGTCCAGGTAAGTGTGAACCATTTGTGTTCTCTGTACTGTTCCCTCTCCTAAGGGATGCTTTCCTCACTGGACATGGCAAAGCACGGGCAACTTTTTAAACAAAAGGCACTTTTTCAGGCACCTTTTCCTGCAGCACCACACTGCCCTTAATGCTGATTTGGCAATTGCTTACCTGCACATCAATTGTGTAGTCTTTCCCAGGCCTAAAGCGGTGAACATCGGCATCCCACATCTCATTGAAAAGCTTAGAAAGTTCAGGATTTAAGGCCCTCCTGTCAAGAAATACAGAGGAATACACATGTAAAAAAAGGGCACGTGTGCTCTTATTTCTGCAAGTCACTTTTAGAGTCTTCTAATACCACTCCATGTTCTGGATATCAGCCTGCAATCAAGTTTCTCTTTCTCCCCACACTTTCCTGTCAGCGCCGCTGTAAAAACCACAATGCTTGTGGTCCACATTTCTTTTTAAAGAATGCAGGTAACCTGTAAGGAAACCTGAGTCTTCCCTTAGATTGTCAGACAACAAAGTTCTTGTTGATAAGTCTTCATGTGGTTTTCCACAATGAAAACATTGTGGAAAATGAAAACACTGTGGAAAATGAAAACACTGTTTTCCATGCAATGAAACAAAAAGGAAGATGGTGGTGTTTCATTCCTGAGGATTCTGTGCACAAATCACAGGCAAGCAGGAGACTGAATTTAGGCACCTTCAAGCCCAGCTCTGAACCTCTGATTAGTGTTACATCTTCTCCTTCTGTTCTGGTGGAGATAACTCGGTGTATCCTCCTGCCAGTGGTAAATTCCACGCTCTCTAGCAGAAAGAGCCAACAAAGATTGTGGCAAAGGCACAAGGGCAGGGCAGATAACCGTAACTACGGCAGCTGCCACACCTCAGCCCGTCTGTAACTGTGAATCTGAGCTGCTGTCTGTGTTCCTGAGCAACTCTGGAGGCACTGACAGTCCATTTTCGGGTTCTCTGGTACTTTGGGATAGCTGTGGATGGGAAATCTAAAAGATCACATGAATTTTTAACTGGCTCCAACAGGTGTCAAGGCGTGGGAAAAGGATTACAAATTCTGGTGAAAAGGAGCCAAAGGATGGTTGCCAGGGTTGAACAGGAACGTGAAGGAAGATTTGTGCTTGGAACAGGTACTTGCATGGGTCTCACAGTGGAGAAGAAGGAGGCTGTCATAGAGGAGCTTCATTCAGCCCCTGCCCAAACCCTGGGCTCGGCTGGTGCAGTAAGTGGGGCTCGTGGCATCCCACTGCCAACACTGGCTGGGCAGCCCAAACGGGGCCCCTGCTCAATGTGCCAGGGAGCTGCCTCAGAACCACCAACAGCAGCAGTTTTATTTACTTCCAGCCATACTTCCATATTCTTTCTGGAGTCTTAGGAAGAGCAAGCCCTTCTCAAAAGAGCTGACGAGCCAACAGCAAACAGAAAACTGCTCGCTGCAGCTGAAGGCCCAAGGGCAGGGCTGCTGAGTTCACAGAACAGTACTGGAGAGGTTTTTTCAAACTTTGAGCCTTTACCTTGGACTGCCCTAATTCGATTGGATCACTTTTGTGCTCTGTTCTGGACCCTCCTGCTGTCTGCTCCTCTGAATCAGCTTATCCTGTCTGTTTGAGAACCACCATATTATGGTTAATCAAGTTTTTGCTTTGGAAGGAACTACTGCTGGTGAAGAGGAGTCTGCTGCCTGCTGAACATCCAAGGTATGTGGAATATTACGGAGGGTACCACTTGGGTTTTATTATAATATTTTTTCCACAGATACAGTATTTTATATACCTATCTTTTAGTATGTCTGTATTTTGGTAACAGTCACCTATCTAGGAGAGATTTGTCATTTCTTTAATACCCACTTGCTCTCAGTCTTGGCAGATTTGTCTTGTGTTTATAAAGCACTGTAAGGCTCTGTTTCACCTTTCCTCCTTTAGAAATATTATGAAATATCACGTGAGCTCAAGGAGTTTACTCAGGAGAGGTGACAGCAAAGTGTACAGATTTCAATCCTCATCTTTGTTCAATAAATATACTCTTACTAAATGTATTCCTGCACTCAGGAAACTTGTCCCAAAACTGAAATCACTAAATTTTACAAAGTAAAAGCCTTTACTCTCCTTTATCTCTGCTAGGTGCTGCCACAATATCATCATGGACTTTTCCTCTCCTTTTTGTTGTCCCTTTATAGTTTCCAAACAGAGAGAGCACCTGTTTATGCTGTAACTGGAGACTAAAAAAAATATACCTTTTGCCAAAGCAAAAAACATGTCTAGCAACTTACACAGCCATCTTGTGAAAACTCTTTCTGGATGGCACTTCTTTAAAAAGGGCCATAAACTTAGCTTACACATACAAGGTGACACAACTTCAAAGAGAAGATGCCCAACACCTTCATGCAAAGCCATGACACACCAGCATGTAGGTAAGGTTGTACTGGAAAATGGTATTGTGTATTTTCTCCCTGGTTTTCAACACAATGGCATGGGTGACTCAAACCTGAGATTTTTATCATCAATTCTCCATCCCTTCCCTATGATCAAAGCTCCGAGTTGTCAGATTTATGCTTTCACATAGAATTAATTATTTCTGTGCAAGAAGTCTGGCCAATTGGATTTTGTCCCGTTGGAGCCTTGCTTGGATGTGCTTAATGAGCAAAGCACTGCCCCAGTAACAATGCTCAGTCTGCACTTTTAAGAGCTGAGAAAACCCGGGGAGGCTCTTTGCAATAGCAGCTGATGCACCAGCACTTTGTTTAGAGCCAAAGAATCCAGCATCTCCACTTTATTCTTCATTCTACCCAAAACAATGCTCCAAGAAGGTGGCTTTATTGCTATAAATCAGGAATTACTCAAGACATGAAGAGAATTAAAGGTCAGTGGCATATAACGTGACCAAGTCAACAGTATCAGAGCAAGACCAACAGGTATTGCAATGGGCCACATGAAGCCCTGCAAATAAGGTCTGATTGAACACCTTCTCCAAAGTAAATTTACTTTCAGCTTTCAACAACATGCTATTTTATACAGCCTTTAACCTTTACATCGAGAAGTAAAGGATTTTGAATATCTGATGAGCAGCCAAGAAGTTTCCAATAATTTTAAAAACTTGGTTCAAATGTTGCGAAATACATAAAACAGCTTTTATGGCTAACAGAAGATAGAAACAATTCTCTAGATTTTCATCTTACATCAGTGTCTGTATTTTATTTGAGTCCAGCGAGGGTTTTGTTTTTGGTTTTGGTTTTTTTTTTTCATTTAAAGCTGGTATTTAAAACACCAAAGGATAAACAAGGCAGGTTTTGTAGGTGGAAAGGAAAAGGCAATGCCAAGGGGCAAGCATGAGAGTGGAACAATCTGTCGAGGTCCTGGGCAGGCAGCTGATGTTTGAAGAACTGATTCTAAGTTACCATCTATGCTTAAGCTCCATCTGATTTTAGCATCACCTTTATTTTAAGTTAATGATTCAGTAGCCTTACCGATGTTTTACACTGCAGCGAGTCACTAAAACAGAACAGAAATGAAACCGAAAGAAACAGAAACTCAGTGAAACAGAACAGAAAGATAAGAGGGCTCTTGCTGTGCTGCACATCATGTTATATATATTCACTCTTTTATGGACAAATAGATCCCAGCCCCACTACCCTTCCCTTAGAGGAGAATTAGTATGATTGTCTCTTACCCACTCGCCATGCTGGGAAGAAGTTTTTCTCTTGGGAAATACTCTGAGCAGGGAGAAGGCAGCCAGAAGCTCAGCAATCCTCCACAGCCCAAGGCAGGGTGCTGTGCTCGCCTTCCACTCCTCTTTCCCTCCCAGGACTGTCACTCAGTGTCACTCAGCCCAACAGGAGGGCACAGCAGAGCAGGAGGTGCCAATTCCCAAAGTCCGAGGCCAGTGCCACAGCTCTGCTGCTCTCAGCACAGGAACACTCTCACTATGGAGCCAGAGGCACCTGCAGCAGGCTCCTGCCTCACCTTGTCTTGCATCACAGATTATTTGCCAAACGGATTTTATGTCTCTGGATGAAATTTGAGCCCAGAAGGAAGCACTGCAAGTTTGAAAGGCTTGAAATGGACAGGACGTTCTGGTCTCATGGTTCTGTATCCAGCTATTACCTGGACAGTAGAAGGGAGTGTTAGTGTTCAGAAACACAGAATCCCAGGTGGGTTATGTGCAGGTGCTTTATTAAGAGAGCACTCAGGAACTGGGGGTACAGCTACCCAAATCTAGCTCTGTCCATCTGTTCACAATGCACATATTTATACCATTTTAGTTATGATTATATAACTACATATTTGTTTAAGCAACACAATTACTATAATGATTGTACTGATATTGTCCCATTGTCCCAGACTATGATCTTATCTACAGGTACCCTGGAAACTCTAAACATTGATTCTCATGATCCCCAAATCAACAAATATTTCACCCCCAAATAATAATTGCATCTTTTGTGTTTCTTATCAATATGCTTAATTATAATCTTCGTAGGTGCAGTTTTGCATGGTCCACTAAAAACAAAGCACAGCGTTCCTTTCCCATGATTTTCAGAAACATTTTAGCCCTACACTAACAGGAGGATGATAATTAATCTGAGATCAAAAAAAATCAAAGGTGGTGAAGAAAGAAACCCCGACAAATGGTTCTGTATTTACATCTGAAACTGCTAAGTGTGATCTTGTGAGATTAGGAGGTGTTTTAGCAGGAAGTGTTTTAGAAAGGCAGAACTTTGCATGTGCCACAGAAAGCAAGTGGTAGCAGGTGCTGGTAGTGCCTGTCCTGGGAAGCTCACATTCATTATGGGAATTTATATTGAATATTATATTTATATTTATAGTTGATTTTATATTAAATCAACCTTCAGATGGCTTAAAGCTTATTGTTGTTCGGTTGGTGCTTGTAGAATTTTTTTCTTCATCATAATTAATTTCTGAAAAGCATAGCTTTAGATCTAAACTAGATATATGTGTATATATGAGAATGGCTCGATGCTAGCTATCAGTCATACAGGTGGTTCTGCACCTCTGGTCCAGGTACCCCTTCAAAGAATCAACTTAGGGCCAAATAAAGCCCCTGGTGATGAAGACACCTGACACACAGAATTGCATAGGGAACAAGACATGTAGCCCACTTAAAACACTTAAAAGTGAAGCTTTCTTCTGACACTGGTAGGGGAAATTAAAGTATCTCAAAATTGAATTATCCTTGATTTTAACAGAAATTTTCTTTACCATCTTTGGTTAGTATTTGTTGCAGTTCGGGGTAAACAAAGTAAATGACAAAAATCCAATGCCCTGGATTTGTCAACTCCCCCAGATTATCAACTGAATGCAGGAACTCTTCTTCTCTGCTTTCATTTAAAATACAAAATCCAGTGGGCATATTCTGTCTATAAGAAAGTTGCAACTTCTTTACTCACAGAAAGAGCCCAGATGGGAGCACAGGGAATTTTCACTTACAAACAGCATCATCACTGGAGTCAATGGGTTTAATTTATTCTTTAATAAAATTACAGCTCAGTAGCATCACCAGCAATTTCACAACCATGTGTGTACTTGTATGTCTCTTAAAATTGCTGTCTTTTCATTTGGACACTGATATAAGAAAATGCAGAGCTGTTGAGGAGAGTGAAAGGGTGTGTCTGCCAACAGAAATGAAGTACTGATCAAAGGTAAATTGGATCAGTACAGAATCTGGGTCATTCCCAGATGTAATTCAGAAAATTAGAGTGTGCAGAGAGCAGCCTTGGTATCCACATGGGCTGGCTTCCTGTGCAGCTGAGCACAGCCAGTGCTTTGTCATTGCACAGGGCAGCAGCCGTGGGTTTTGTGCAAGAGTTGAGGCCAGTCTGCCTCTGAGCTGTTCCTCTTCTTCTGTCACAAGAGGATGGGGGGAGTGTTTGGTGCTGTCACACATGACCAGCATTTCCAAAGGAGTGGGGCAAAGAACTTGTGCAAGATGTTCTGCCTGACAAAACCCCCACCTCGAGCATGGGATGCTGACCTTTGCCAATGTAAAGGATCAAGGGGATCCTGGGAATAAAACGTTTCCAAAGCATGTAGGCATCTCTGCATATTTCTGGCCTAAATATTTTGCCTTTCCAGTCAAGGTGGACAATGGGTAAGCGTTGGTTTGTCTAGTCTGCTGCCTACACTTCCCTGAGGGGAGACAGGGTTAATTCAGAGTTATTTAAACCTCTGGTCAATCTAGGGAGGTGTGAGTGCGAACACTGAGTTTTACAGGTTTCCAGACCAAAGCAGCCGGGGCTCCCACCTGCACAAAGAGCACATTTGCGCTGGGCAGGCTCACTCAGAGAGACCGAGGAAAAGCTGCCAGCTGGAACAAACCTCCTGGAACTGCGTGACCTTCAAAAGCCCTTCCAGCCCAAGGCAGCCTGCGATTGTTCAGGCCGTCAATAAAGCGCGGCGGGGCGCTCACACAGCGCGGGCGGCGGGGAAGGGCCCGGGACCGGCGGGGAAGGGCCCGGGACCGGCGGGGAAGGGCCGGGACGGCGGGGAAGGGCCGGGATCGGCGGGGAAGGGCCGGGATCGGCGGGGAAGGGCCGGGACCGGCGGGGAAGGGCCGGGATCGGCGGGGAAGGGCCGGGATCGGCGGGGAAGGGCCGGGATCGGCGGGGAAGGGCCGGGACCGGCGGGGAAGGGCCGGGATCGGCGGGGAAGGCCGGGATCGGCGGGGAAGGGCCGGGATCGGCGGGGAAGGGCCGGGATCGGCGGGGAAGGGCCGGGATCAGCGGGGAAGGGCCGGGACCGGCGGGGAAGGGCGGGGAAGGGGCGGGGGCGGTGGCGCCGCCGTGGCGGGCGGGAGTGACGTCACGGGACGGGGCGCTGTATGGTATGTGACGTCACGGGACAGACGACGGTCCACGTATGTGACGTCATGGGACATGTGTACGACGTCACTGGATGGAGGGGAGCCCTGTGCGGTGTGTGCCGAGCCGGGCCGGAGCAGAGCGCGGCCCTGCCCGCGGTGTGTGCCGAGCCGGGGCGGAGCCGGGCCCTGCGCGGTGTGTGCCGAGCCGGGTCGGAGCCGGGCTCTGTGCGGGGTGTGCCGAGCGGGGCGGAGCCGGGCCCTGCGCGGTGTGTGCCGAGCCGGGGCGGAGCCGGGCCCTGCGCGGTGTGTGCCGAGCGGGGCGGAGCCGGGCCCTGTTCTGTGTGTGCCGAGCCGGGCGGAGCCGGGCCCTGTGCGGTGTGTGCCGAGCCGGGGCGGAGCCGGGCCCTGTGCGGGGTGTGCCGAGCGGGGCGGAGCCGGGCCCTGTTCTGTGTGTGCCGAGCCGGGGCGGAGCCGGGCCCTGTGCGGGTGTGCCGAGCCGGGGCGGAGCCGGGCCCTGTTCTGTGTGTGCCGAGCCGGGGCGGAGCCGGGCCCTGTTCTGTGTGTGCCGAGCCGGGGCGGAGCCGGGCCCTGTGCGGTGTGTGCCGAGCCGGGGCGGAGCCGGGCCCTGTGCGGGGTGTGCCGAGCGGGGCGGAGCCGGGCCCTGTTCTGTGTGTGCCGAGCCGGGGCGGAGCCGGGCCCTGTTCTGTGTGTGCCGAGCCGGGGCGGAGCCGGGCCCTGTGCGGGGTGTGCCGAGCGGGGCGGAGCCGGGCCCTGTTCTGTGTGTGCCGAGCGGGGCGGAGCCGGGCCCTGTGCGGGGTGTGCCGAGCGGGGCGGAGCCGGGCCCTGTGCGGTGTGTGCCGAGCCGGGGCGGAGCCGGGCCCTGTGCGGGGTGTGCCGAGCCGGGGTGGAGCCGGGCCCTGTTCTGTGTGTGCCGAGCCGGGGTGGAGCCGGGCCCTGTGCGGGGTGTGCCGAGCCGGGGTGGAGCCGGGCCCTGTGCGGGGTGTGCCGAGCGGGGCGGAGCCGGGCCCTGTGCGGTGTGTGCCGAGCGGGGCGGAGCCGGGCCCTGTTCTGTGTGTGCCGAGCCGGGGCGGAGCGGGGCCCTGTTCTGTGTGTGCCGAGCGGGGCGGAGCGGAGCGGGGCCGTGCCCGCCGTGTGTCGGGGCAGCGATGGGGGCACAGCTGAGCGTGGTGAGTGCGGCGGCCGGGAGCGGGATCCCTTCCTGGCCAAGGCGCTGCGGGGCCCGGCCGTGTCCCGGGCTGTCGCAGCGTGTCCCGGCCAAGCTCGGAGCCCGGCCGTGTCCCGGCTGTCGCAGCGTGTCCCGGCCAAGCTCGGAGCCCGGCCGTGTCCCGGGCTGTCGCAGCGTGTCCCGGCCAAGCTCGGAGCCCGGCCGTGTCCCGGGCTGTCGCAGCGTGTCCCGGCCAAGCTCGGAGCCCGGCCGTGTCCCGGGCTGTCGCAGCGTGTCCCCGCCGTGCAGGGAGCCCGGCCGTGTCCCGGGCTGTCGCAGCGTGTCCCGGCCAAGCTCGGAGCCCGGCCGTGTCCCGGGCTGTCGCAGCGTGTCCCGGCCAAGCTCGGAGCCCGGCCGTGTCCCGGGCTGTCGCAGCGTGTCCCCGCCGTGCAGGGAGCCCGGCCGTGTCCCGGGCTGTCGCACCGTGTCCCCGCCATGCAGGGAGCCCGGCCGTGTCCCGGGCTGTCGCAGCGTGTCCCCGCCGAGCCGCGGCTGCTGTGCCCGGGGCGGTGCTGGTGCCTGTGCCGCCTGCCGGGCCGGGGGATTTGCCCTCGCTGCTCCGCGGATATCTGTTGTTGTTATTGTTGTTGTTGTTGTTGTGGTGGTGGTGGGCTCTGAACGCTCGTGGTGTTTTCCTCCGTCGGAATAATTTCATACTGTCGGAGCGTAGGGTTGCAGTGGGTGTTAGGATGGAATTGCTCCCTGTGAGGGTGCTGAGGCCCTGGCACAGGTTAGCCAGAGTTGTGGCTGCCCCTGGGTCCCTGGCAGTGTCCGGGGACTCTGGGCAGCCTGGGATGGTGGAAGGTGACCCTGCCCACTGGAACGAGATGCTCTCTAAGGTCGCTTCCAACACAAACCATTGCACGATTCCGTCTCTGACGATGCTCGCTGAGCAGTGGGTCTGCATCAGAGCTGTCATCTCTGCACGCATGTTTTCTCGGCTCTGGTACTGCTCTGTGCTCGCACTCTGCTCTCTCTGGCTTTGTCAGAGGGGCAGGACGGGCTGGATTCAGCGATTCCAGCCCTTGTGCTCGTTTGGCTGCAGCCGCTCAAACAGGAGATGAGGCTGGAGCTGCGGAAGCCAAGGAATCCCGTTATCCTCTCGTTGCTCTCCGAAACAGATGACAAGAATGTTTAGCTGAGATTCTTTCCAAACCAGGGTGTTTGGAGCCGAGGGTGCAGCGTTTCTCATGCCAGAGCAGGGTTTGGTTTGGTTTGTGCCGTGCTGTGCTCACCACGCCCCGGCAGTGCAGTCTCCATGGCTTCTCTCTTTGTTATCACACAGCGGCCTCTTTCCAGTAATAAAAATTCCTGCTCAGTTACTAATTCTGCCTTGTCTGTTCGCAAAGACTCGTGCAGCTGGAAATGCTGAGTCACAAGGTCCCCATTTAGTGGTTCCCAGGCCTTGTGGCCAGCCTGTTGCTCTCTGCTGCTGGAGACCTGATGCTGTGCAGTTATCTTCATTGACATCTTGGTCTGCCCTGTGATGAGAGTACGTAGGCCACTTTTAACCCAGACAATGCTTTTCTTAGCAAGCACGGCTTTTTGTAATCATACAACCTTCAGTTCTTCCCCTTTTTTCTGCCCACCTGGTGCTAGATCTGAATAAGATCTATCTAAGCTACTAAAATAGCTTTCTGAATTTCTAATTTCTGAATTAGTGGGTGTGCTGTTTCTTCTCAGGCCAAATCCCACGAGACTTTTACACTAATTGACCACGAACAACAAATTACTTTCCACAAGGTTAACGCTGTGTTCAAATTGTCATTGCCTGACAACAACAGCACTATTTTTTTGTTCATTTTAGAGAGCCGCATTTGGAAATGAAAGCGCTTTAACTTATTAATGTCTCATTTGAAACACCTGCTGCAGAGTCAGCTTGCTATTGCCACCAGACCTCACTCAAATGCTCATTTCTCATTGAGGAGTTTACTTGCTGCTCTGTCACCTTGAACAACCTCCATCCCTCTGCCCTTTTCTGTGACTCAGTGACAAAAATTTCTTCCCAGCGCTGCAGAAATCTGGTGGCTCTATGAGAGTTAAGGAATAATTTTCCTATCAGTTTCAGCTCCTTCAGAAACAACCTGCATGAAGCTCTTTCAGCGTTCCCAGATAAAAGTGAAAAATGCAGTGTGTGTATGGCATGGTGTGCCCTCAGGCTGTACATAGTGATGATGCATTTTAAACCTGTACAGCAGCATTTTAAGAGAGAATTTATGCTGTCCCACAGTTTTATTATTAATAATTTAGGAAGTTTTTATAGCCTCCTGAGGGACTGTCACAGTTGCACAAATGCCATTCTAAAATACTGTTCAGGTCCCTTTAAAATAAAATGAAAGTGAAAGCTAAGCAGGCAGAACTTTGAACTTTTTTGGTTTTTTTGTTTTTTTTTTTTTTTTTTAATTTATTATTTATTATTTATTTTATTTTGCTGTAGCCATGCTTTTCTCCCTCCTCTGTTGAAGTGTTGAATAATAAAATTAGAGTGGATTAGTGAGTCAGAGAGGATTTTTATAAGTAGTTGTGCAGTTTATTCTCCTGCCCTAGTATGAAGAGGGTAATGTCAGAGCACAGTCTGTTCCTGTCTTATAGGAACCCCTGGTACCTCTACCACTTGGTAACAGCAAGAAGTAAAAAAGAAGTAAAAAAAGAAATATAAAGAAGGGGTCTGTGCAGCAGTGGCCCCTGTGTCCTGCTGAGAGCCTGGAGAGTGGGCACACTCTGCCAGGGCAAGGCCAGCTGCTGGGGGATCCACCTCCTGCACCTCTGTGTGTGGAATTCCCACTCCTGGACCTTCATCCCTGTCAGTGGGCAGGGAACAGGATGAGCCATGGGTGCTGTTT
The DNA here is from genome assembly GCA_032173965.1 of Sitta carolinensis. Taxonomy (NCBI): domain Eukaryota; kingdom Metazoa; phylum Chordata; class Aves; order Passeriformes; family Sittidae; genus Sitta; species Sitta carolinensis. The sequence goes on from JAVUNC010000030.1 coordinate 11,592,044, forward strand.
GTGTGTGTCTGCCTGGGCGGGTCAGTGTGGTCACAAGTTTAGGGTGGATATTAGGAAAAGGTTCTTCCCCCAGAGGGTGGTGGGACACTGGAACTCCCCAGGGAATGGTCACAGCTCCAAGCCTGGCAAAGTGCAAGGAACATTTGGACACTGTTCTCAGGCAGAGAGTGGGATTGTCAGGGTGTCCTGTGCAGGGCCGGGGGTTGCACTGGATGATCCTGATGGGCCCCTCCTAACTCAGGGTATTCTCGGATTCTGTGTACCTGGATTCTGTGTGGCTGTGCCTGCTGGAGATGGGCATTCAGCCTCCCTGCCAGGGGCTGTGGAGCTGTGACAGCCTCCCTCTGTCCAGCTGCCAGCCCGTGCTGCTGTGCCTCAACACAGGAGTGATGGCTTCATAGAGCAAATCTGGGGGGGGATTTTTTTGGATTGTTTTTTAATAATTCTTCCTCTTCCTGCTGAAATAAACACATTCCTTTTGGTGTTCAGATTGCCCTGGCACAGTAGCCCATTCCCTGTCCCCCTGATTGCTCTCTCTCATTCTGCACACGTGTCTAACACTGTCCTGTGCTGCTGCAGCTGCGCCAGGTTGTGACATACCCAATATGGCTCATCTACACCACCTTCATGAGGCTCTTCAGGAATCCCCAGCCTGCAATTACCCTGAAGGACCCAGAAGTGAAGTATGCTCTGAGGCTGATTGATAAGGAGGTAGGTGCACGTGTAAAAATCGGAATAATTGTCCCAGCAGGACTGGATTTATTGTCATAATTCTGTTCATATCTAAGTAAAGTGCTCTTTTCAGTTTTATTTCTGGATTCTTTCAGTTCTTAGGGAAAATATTTTCAAGGAAAAAAATTTAAGGACCTTACCATTGTAGAAGAAGCCATGTTTCTGCTTCCATTCAAATGATGAATTCATCTGATTTTGAGAGGTGAAAATCAGACTACTTTGGCTTTGAACTGCCACATATTTAAACTGGAAATGAGAACTGAAGGGCTAATTTTTAATTATCTTGTGGCCTTCTCACAGAAGGCAGTGTAAATGCCCATAATATTTGGGGAGTTTCACTCGGTCTTAATCTGCACACAAGTATTGTTAAATGTCATTAATTCTTAATCCTGCAGGATGCCAGACTTGTCTCGTTTTAGAAGTGAAATCACAAACATTAAATCCCAACGACAGAGCTGACTGTTCCTTTGCTTTTCCTCTTTCAGGAAGTTAGCCATGACACCAGGAGATTTCGATTTGCTCTCCCTTCCATGGAGCACGTTCTGGGTCTCCCTCTAGGTACGTTCCTTAGGAAGAATCCCAGTGTTGCTTGCATTAATTACACTATAAGAGGTTTGGGTTTAGTTTTTTTTTTTTCCCTATATTTTGATTTTGGAATACTGCTCATGTGGCTGGAGCTGTTTTTGAGAGCTCTGCAAGATTATCCTCGTGCTTTGAGGCTCTGAAATGCAGCATCCAGCTTGTTTCTGTGGAGGGACTAGGAGCAAACACTTGTACTTTTCCAGTCTCAGCTTTCCAGCGTGTGTTTTTCCTGTGGGGCTGAATCCCTGCAGTCCCTCTCCATGCCCTGAGGCGCCACTCTCATCCACTTCTCCTCTAATACATGTGGTTTACCAGATGATCTACTCACTTCTGAATTTCATGGAACTTCTGAATCACCCAGGGGTAGCTGTTTCCAAAGGTCCTGCCACGGGGTGTGGTGCCTTCCATAACAGCTTAGTGCCATTGTTTCCTCCTGCTTCTATAAAGAGCATTTGATTGTGACTTGTGTTTAATAAGACTTCCACTTTAACAAGCTGCTGCAGTGATCTGTGGCTCCTGTGGTTATTGTCAGCACCTTTGCCAGGTGTTAAATTCAATCTTGTTTGGGCTGTTAAAAATCTCATAATCTTTTTAGTAGCCATAAAAGCAAAGCTCCTTTCCTTGGCTTGCCCAAAATGGATACTGAGGAGTGGTTTGCAGGGTGAGAGTTGGGAAGCAGAGAGAGCTGAAAGCTGCAGAGGATGGAAGAGCAGCTGGGAGCAGCAGAGCATTTGCCTTTTGTCACCAAAACCACTGAATGCTTCCTTCTGAGGGAGAGGGTTGTGTGTGGCCCATGCAGAGGCTGCCAGCTTATGTCCTGTCAGGGTGGGGTCAAGCTCAAACAGGAGAGGGCAGAAGGCACATTTTCTCTCTGGGAGGGGCACCTTTTCTGCTTCCTCCCAGTTCTTGTGAGGTGTGCCCCAGCAGCAGCCCACTGTGCAGGCTGAGAGGCTGCAGTGGCACCAGGGGTCTGTGCCTGCAGCCATTGCTGCCCCAGAAAACTACTGCTTTTGAAAGTAAACTAGTTTTGGGGTTTTTTTTCCCCTGCAACAGGGCAGCACATCTACCTGTCTGCACGGATTGATGGAGCTCTGGTTGTCAGACCTTACACTCCAGTTTCCAGTGATGATGACAAGGGCTTTGTGGATCTTGTTGTCAAGGTGAGAGTGTCACACTCTTTTCCCAGGCTGGGCAGCTTCTGAGCCACCTTTGCAGTGCCTCTATGTGAAGTTTGGAGATGGCTTCTCTTCAGGAATGTGCTATTACCTCCAGACCACGTGGCATTTTGCAGGCACTTCTTAGTGAGGGTCTCTCACAAGCAGCTGCATCATTTTCCACCCTCTGTGTAGACCTGCAGATGTTCATACCCTTTTTAATCCTTCTGGAATAAGGAATTAACCTTGCCTGAATGGGCAGCTGCTTCTGAAGCTAATGGAGTTTGGTCATTGTGATCACTCAGAGTGGTGATCATTATTGCTGATCCAGGCAGTGAGAATGATTGATTTAATTGGTAAGAATGTGATTTTAACTCTTATGGTAATGTACTTTTGTTTTGCCTCTTGGTAGCTATCCTTTAAAGCTGTTAAGAATTTAAAATATGAATATCTGCACTGGATTTCCTCTCAGAGTTATGCTCTTTGAATCACAGTGTTTTGGGGTTTTTATTTTTCTAGCCCCTTTTAAACTTGGGTGTAAATTGTGTTGATTATTGTCAATATTTTCTGTGTTGCAGAACTGCAGTGGAGAAATCACTGGTCTCTGTCTAAAAATTGGGCAGGAGTGGCATTTTGATCTTTTTTTCAGTCAGACATTGCATTTCTTTGTGGAGTAATTGTGCTCTCTGCATGAGGAGTATTTGTACCTAAAAATTGGAAGGGTGGATGCTCTTCTCTGAGCTGTGAGATTGAATTGCTTTGCTTCCTTATTGTTTTTACCAGGTCTACTTCAAAGGTGTCCATCCCAAGTTTCCTGATGGGGGGAAGATGTCTCAATACTTGGACAGCCTGAAAATAGGGGACACCATTGACTTCAGAGGACCAAGTGGCCTCCTTGTGTACAAAGGAAAAGGCAAGGCTGGTTTGGAAGATAGAATTTAGTAGTAAACAGGAAAAATGTCTTATTACTATAGAAATGCTGTTTATTGGTGCTCTTCTCATGTAAAGGATGATTTTGTCCATGCTTATATGAACACAGTTTATACACTGAGAAAAACACTGGGTATTTGCACTGTCCCCTGCTGATTTCCCAAGTAAAATTGAACTTTATGAGTAGGCATTACTTTTATGTCAATGTAAAATATCTCATGTTAGTATAATGCAGCCACAAATGGGTCACAAAAACCTTCTGGCACTTTTGTGTGAAGCAGAACTCTGACATGTGGTTTTCCAGAGCTTTGTATGTAGCATTCATGTTATCCTGGATGAAAAGAGCTGTGAATACAACACAACATTTTGGGGAGTTTCAGACTCTCTGTCGTGTTTGGCTAAAATGGGCAAATTAGCTCAAAAAGAGAAAAATTTAACCCCCCACCACCATGCTGCATATTTTGTGTTTTCCCTTAAAATAATCTGCTCAGGGGAAATAAACTCTCCGAGCAGATCAATTCCTTAGTGGAGAGCTGTTTCCAGAATCTGGGCTTGTGAATGTCACTGGGGGTGTGGGATGTGAGCAAATTGAAGTGCAGGTGGTGTGTATGGAGGCTGTGGTCAGGATAAGCCACAACCCAGTGTCTGATGTTACCACCTCAGGGCTCAAAATCACCTCTCATTCACCTTTCATTCAGGACACCTTCACCTTTTCTGTTCTCTGGGAGGGAAGGGTGACAGGGCTGAAACAAAGTCAAACTTTAGCAGGATGTGCTGGAAAGGGATACCAGGAGGTGTCTCCTGCTTGCTTCAGTGTTTTCCATCTCTTTCTCTCCAGGCAAGTTTGATATCCGACCCGAAAAGAAAGCTGAACCAGTTAGCAAGACAGTGAAATACGTGGGGATGATTGCAGGGGGCACTGGTAGGTATCTGTAGGATTCCTCTTTGCTTTCTGACACCTGCTAGGTGCATTTGCTCACATTTTCCCACTTGTCCCCCTCTTTTACCCCCCATCCTCCCATCACTCACCTGCCTCTCTCTTCAGGGATTACACCTATGCTGCAGATCATTCGAGCAATCATAAAGGACAAAGATGACCCCACCACTTGCCACCTGCTGTTTGCTAATCAGGTAATCCTGTCCTTTTTTTCTCTTTGTAGTGTTTTACTTAACCTAGCAGGGCTCCACTCAGCAAATGAAATCACAGAAATACAAACCCTGAGGGGAGGAGTGAACTGAAATGCTGGAAGCCTCCCATATAAAAAGTACTGTGAAAAATTGAGGGTTTAGCTGTACTACAGAAATGTTTGCTAATGTTTGCCTTCCTGTGACTCATTGCTCTGTTTCTAATCCAGTTAATGTTCAAGCCCTGCATTCCTTTGTGCAAGTTGGTGATGTTTTGGGCAGGCTTTCAGAGCTGTCTTTCTTAGTGGAAACATGAAAGGGGTGGACATTTGTCTCCTCCAGCAATTTTAACTCCCCAGCTTTGCAGCAGTCTTTGTCTGTGGAATCTTTCTGTCTGAGGACATCTTGGGTGAAGCTAAAACTAACTGTGGTCTCCAGCACAGTAGGAGAGAGTTACAGAGCTATGATTCTTCCTGGCTATCTGCTTTCATTTCCATCCCCTCTGACAGTTTTTCATTTGCTTCTCTGGCTCTTCAGGTGTGGCATCCTGCATGCTGGCCACAGGGAAGCTCTCTCTCATCCATGGAATCCTTGCAAGAGGGATTTCTTGGATGACCCAAATGTTGGTGTGCTGCTGGGCAGCACCTCTTCTTTGCCTGGTGTTCTTGTGCTGTGAATCTTTCTGCTTTTGAATTTCTCCCTCTAATGAATATTTGTGTCTGGATTATGAGTCATTATTTGTGGCAAGCTTCACTTCATGCTTGTGGTTTTTGCTTCTTTAGGCTCTCCTCTATTTTTCTTCTCACATTCAGTGTGTGCTTGTTTCATTTGTGCCATATCCAGGCCTGCAAGAAAGAGGGAGAGAGGCTCTTGACAAGAGCCTGGAGTGACAGGATAAGGGGAATGGCTTCACACTGACACAGAGCAGGGTTAGATGGGATATGAGGAAGAAATTGTTCCTGTGAGGGTGGGCAGGCCCTGGCACAGGGTGCCCAGAGCAGCTGTGGCTGCCCCTGGATCCCTGGCAGTGTCCAGGCCAGGCTGGATGGGGCTGGGAGCAGCCTGGGGGGTGGAACTGGATGGGCTTTAAGGTCCCTTCCAACACAGGCAGGTCTGTGATACCTGAGTTACAGCCTGAGGTTTTTCTGCCCAGGAGCTATGACCCAAGTGCTGAGATTCCCTGCTCTGAGGAGCCCTGCCAGTGCTCTCTGCTGCTGGCTGGAGCCCTTGGATTTGGCATGAAGTGCAGTGGTGTCAGGGCAGGAGGGCCAGGATTTGCTAGGAATGATTCAGAATGGCTTGCCAGGGCTGGAGGTGCTTTAGTAGTGTGGGAAACCCACTGCAGCTAGGAGGGAGAGCCTGGGCAGCAGTTCCCTGCCTGTTAGCAGCAGCCTATGGAGACATCAGTCCCTGGCTTTAAACTCCACAGTTTTCTAAAATATTTTGAAGTGTTTAAAACAATGTACATGGGCTCCTACTGTGCTTCTGGCTGGCACCCTTTGAGTTGGCCAGAGGCAGCAGGAGTTTTTCTGGAGCCCTCACAGCTGCAGATCCAGCAATATCACCTTCTCTGGAGTAGCTGCTGCACATTCCTCCTTATCCCCACACTTGTGGACTTAGTGGTGACCTCCATGCCAAATTTCTGTGGCTGCAGGGCTTGGCAGCCCTTTCAGTCCCTACCCTTTTCCTTCCTGCCCAGACTGCAGCTGCTCCGAGGGAAATAAGGCTTTCCTTTGGCCTGCACTGGTGCTGCATCAGGGAGGAGCCAAACTTGATACCCTGAGTAATGTTTGCTGTTCCAGCCAGAACTCGATACCCTTTTGGTTGTTCATTCCTTTTTAAAAGTCAAGCAGTCTCCACGTGGCAGTGCTGATGATTCCTGAATTGGCACAGGTTTAAAAACTGGCATTTCCCTGTCTGGATGGCACAGTATGAAGAGGGTAGGGAGATACTTCTGTACAGTCATGACTAGTTTTTTGATTTTGAAAAAGGACTTTATTCTTCTGATTCCTGATTAAGTAATGGTTCTGCTTTGTTTTATTTTTAGAGGGAAGGCACGGTCAGGATTTGGGAAAGCTACGAGCCTTGTATTAGCTCTGCCACAGGCTAGGCCTGAAAATAACTTGGGTTTGGAGTTGAATCATCTCTTGCATCTCTCAGGGCTGAGCAGTATCTGCTGCTCTGTGGCCCTCTGAGGGCTGCCCTGCCAGGCAGGGTGTGCTGACATTTCCCTTGTCCTGCAGACTGAGAAGGATATCCTGCTACGTGCCGAGCTCGATGAGATCCAGGCTCAGCATCCCGGCCGCTTCAAGTGCTGGTACACGCTGGACACAGCTCCTGAAAGTAAGGGCTGAAGGGGCACTTCTGTGGAACTCAGGAGGAGTATTGTGCTCTCCAGGAGACCTGCTAGGTCGTGGGGGTATTTCTGAGCTTCAGGAGTCAGTTCTTGCTGGTTAGTGAATGTCTGAGTGCATCCAGTAGTGCCGGGACGCACACAGGCTCAGCTGTAAGCACTGAAACGTTTCCAGGGCTCACCTCAGCCAGTGGCAGAGCAGTGTTCCTCCCGTGGCTGCACCTGAATATTTACCACTGTCTCCAGTGGAGGGTGACCTTCTTTTCTCCTGCCTCACAGGCATAAATATAACATGTTATCCTTGTGTTTGGAGCCTGCAGTGCCAGAGGCACCGTGTAGCTCAGGGGCACAGATCCCTGCCTGAGCTTGCTGAACAAGCCTGAGGAGGAGAAGGTTAAACAGTGCATTCCTTGTGGTTTGCCTTTCTCACCACTCCTTGTCATGCCCTCCCACATCAGGAGAGATTCACTCTTGTATTCAGGGGGAGTTTGGGGCACAGAAGGAAAGGCCAAGTGCCTGCTCTTCCCTGTGACCAGGAAAACACCTCTGGTAGGCTGAGGGAAGGGTCTTGCCCTCCCCACAGCCTGTTGCTGTTGTGTCATCCACTGCAGTTAGTGTTCTCCTGATTGCCATTCCTTCTTTGGGGAAATTGTGAACTGATCTTAGCAGTTGGCATAAAAGTTCCTCCTCAAGAGTGTTCTGCAGACTTTCACTGTCATATGTGAAACAAGACCAAAACTGGGATAAAAAAAACCAAAAAACAGTCTTATGGTGCCCAAAAGTTTGGGTCAGCAGCAGCAAAAGTTTGTTCTCCATCCTGGGCTGGAGATGTGATGGTTAAACCTGAATCCCAGTAAATCTGACTGTAAGTGTTCCACCTGGGAACAACTTCATGGATTTCCCCTTTCTGAAGTGACTTGTATCTCTCTTTTCTTCCTTTTAACCTCATTCCCCTTTCCCTACTTTATTTTTTTTTTAACAGATTGGGATTACAGCCAAGGATTTGTGAACCAAGAGATGATCAGAGACCACCTGCCCCCACCTCAGAATGATGTTCTGATCCTCATGTGTGGACCTCCTCCAATGATCCAGTATGCCTGCATTCCCAACCTGGACAAGCTGGGCTATGCCAAGGACATGAGGTTCTCCTTCTAAACACAACTCGTGTAGAATGGAAGGAACAAAAAACATTTAACTGGGAACAGGACAAAGTTACAGAGGTGGCTGCTGCACAGTGCTGGGAAAATACATTTACATTAAAAATGCTTCATATTTTCAAACTCTCTGGCAAGTCAGACAGGTAACTGTGCTAAAGCTGTGTGTGGAGAGGGGGTGATGCCTCGTGCTCTGTGTTTTCTGCTCCATGTCCAGGGAGGACAGTGCAGCTGCTCAGGGCAGCACACATTCAATTATGCTTTTTCTTAGTGCTATAGTCAAGTGGCAGTAATATCCTACTTCCTAACACTGTGCATACCCAGGATTTTATTCAGTATGAACGATGAAAACAATGAAAAGTGTTGGATTGTTCACCTTGCTTATGCCAAATTGTAATCCTTGCAGAGCTCTGAGGGCCAGGAGTGTTTGCCTTGTATCCATGACCTTTGCAACATCAGTTTAAAGATGCTTGTTGATTGAAGGATGCCAGTTAACCATTTATGACTGAAGGTGTTGCAGCTGCCAGGTTGATCAAAACAGAGAGGTAGGCAGTGATATAAAACCTGTTTCCTTTGTATTTTGGAATAGCCTCTCTTAAGTGCAAACACTTCTCCATCTGGTCACAGTTCTCATCCCTGGGCAATGAAAGAAACTACAGAAGGTGGCTTTGGGTACTGTTCCACAAGTACCTTGAATTTTTTGCTTGATAATATGTGGGATAGTGAGAAGAAAATTCTTAATTTTGTATTTACTCCTAAGGACTAAGCGATGGCATAGGAGTACAAAAGCAGTTCTCCTGCATGTCCTGTGCAGTGAAAAAAAATGCTGGAGGATGGAAACTGGATGAGATTTTCTTGTTAATTGTTCCCAGAGCTGGATTTGGACTGAAGGCAGCCCAGGTTTCACTTCCAGAGCAGGCAGCCCTGCTCTGGGTGCAGTAGCACCTGACCACCTCTGTGATCAGGCAGAGTTGCCCAGGGTTTGCTTGGTAAGGATTCACAGGAACAGCCTTAAATCACCAAACTGACAGCAAATTCAAGTGTCTCACTGAGTCAAAAACTGTTTCCTAGAAGCTGTTTACTAGAGCTTCAATTTTTATTTTTTTTACTATCTTTTTTCTACAGCAGCCTCTTAGCCACTTTTTAGGACACAGCACGCCCAGCCTTCTGCTTCTGACCAGCAGAGATGCTGCTGAGGTTAGAGGTGTCCTGTGGGGAGTCCAGGAAACTAAAAACCTGGTTCTGGTGATGACATCAGAGTGGCTGAAAGGATATTTAGTCATGTATGAAGTACTGTGGGTGCTGAGGTAGCTACAGGTGTCAATGTACAATAGCAATTTTTAAAGATTAGGTAGGAATTTGAGGTTATAGCTCACTGTGTTTCCTTTTGTGTCCATAAAACAGGTGGGTACTGTGTATTTAAAAGGTTCATTTTTCAGCAAGAATTAAAAGGCAAAGATACTAGAGTTAATTTAAGGAACCTAAACTAGACAATACTGTTATTAATTTTATTAATTTGACGTTTGCTTCAAGTCTTGAATTTTGGATGTGTGCTTCTGAAACTTGTTCTTTAATACTGTGCTCCAAAGTTGAAATAATACTCAATTTTTCAAGTGTTAGTCTATTTTTTGAAAGGCAAAAAGCAGAAATACGAGAGAAGTGATCTTGCTGCTGGTCTGTATCACTGTGGGATATCCATTGATTTTTTTCATTATTGTATTTGCCAAGGTCATTCCCATCCTTTTTTATCCTGAATAAAGTTTTGGAAAGCTGAATTTCATGAGAACTGGTTCATGTTTTGGTTATTCTTAACTTGGGTTGTCCCTTGGCACTGAAATCAGTGGGTAGACCCAACATGTTCTTGAAGGGCTGTAAGAAATCCAATCCCCAGTTCCCTCAGGATTTGTTCATTGAACCTTTTCAGGGTTAATTTAACAAACCTAAGGTTTTGGTGATTTCATGATCAAAACAACAAGAAATCTGTGAAAAAGAAACTTAACTAAAGCTGGCTAAAAGTGATCCCTGCTGGTGACTAATTAAAACAAGTCATTAAAAAGGAGGTAGGATCATAAAGTAATTCCTGGCTTTCCAACACTAAAAATACATAAAATAACCCTTGTTATTCCAAGGATTTGGGGGATATTTGGCAAAAGTTTGTGCTTTTCCAGGTTGAACACTCCCTGGATTCATGGGATCAGGCATTCCAGCATGCACTGCACAGATTTTTTCAGGGACATCCCTTGATCCCCAAATCCATGTGAGTTCAGAGCAAAATCCCCTGGGAGCTGAAGGCAACAGGATGCTTCTTGGGCATTTTGAAGTATTTGGTGTGTCCTGAATGTGAGGTTTGAATTAATGCAGGTTTTCCAGGTTTGTGTGTTCAGAGTTGCTGGTTTAGGGATGGCAGGGTCTGGATTTGGATTTGTGGCACTCCTTGTGTCAGCTTTAGGTCTGGATTGGTGGGAATTGTTGGAGGAAAGAGAAGGGGATTGAAATGCACAGATCCCTTCCTGGAGAAATGATCAGGATGAGAGAAAAGAGGGTGTGGAACTGCTGGGAGCTCCTGCAGGAAGGGGAAGGATCCAAGGATTGGCAGCAAAAGCTGAAACAAAGCCTGAAAGGGGGTGTGGGAAAGAGGGAAAGAATCCCTACTCCAGGAATCCAGCAGGGAGCAGGAGAGGATCATTTTCCATCCACCAGCTCTTGGAGAAATCCTGATAATGAAGGTCAAAGGAAATGATTCATTCGTTATTAGGTTTGGAATGAAAGGTGCTATTCCAGAGGGGAATATTCACCTGTTAAAATTCTGTTGGATAAAGGAAAAGAGGGAGGAAGCAGCTGGGTATGAACAGGTGGATTTTGGGTGGGTACAGGGGAAGATGTGGGAAGGGGCTCTTGGGTAAAATAACCTCATGGGACCACCAGGAAAAGCCCCAACTGCCCTTTTTTGCCAAGCTCTGACATTCCAGAGGGTAACCAGTGGTTAGCACATCCATTTCTATATTCCTTGGATGCCCAGTGCCTTGTTGAGAAGAGATAATATTTGGAAATGAACAAATCCAGGGATGTAATTCCTGATAACAAAGCCCTGGGAGCCCAGGTTTTGATATTCTTCCAGCAAGCAAACCCAGCAGAGGGAATCCTGGAGGACATGAAAGATGTTGTCACTACTTTGGTGGAATTCCTGGGAAATGGAAAGCAGCAGAAGCAGTTAAGAACAGAGCTGGAACCGGACTCCAGGCAGGTAAGGCAGACACCAAATCCTTTGGAATTAGAGTTGAGCAGGGGTGAAATGAACTGCTGAATTTGTACCCCATGAGAAGATCCAGACTGGGGTCTGTTCCACTGGGAACAGTGAGCCTTGGAATGGTCTGAAGGGAAGAGCAGGATCCTCTCAGCACAAGGATCAGCTGTCAAACATGGAGATGTCAGAAAATGACACTCCATTCTCCATGGAGTTTTGTTCCAGCCCCTCTGGTGTTCAGGATGCCCATTCTGCTGGGGGCACCAATGCACACAGGCTGACTCCTGAGAAAATTGTTGCAGGAAGAGCTGCTTCTCCTCTTTGGGGCTCCTGCTAGTCTCATTTGCAGATTTCTGTTTGATTTGTGGATTGCTGCTTCTGGAGCTGGAGGAGCAAGCAGAGTTGTTTCTTATCTTCTGCCTCTCTGTTACTCGTGGCCTTTATGATAGTGCTCCTTTATGAACCCTCAGCTTTAGAACTTCTTAAATCACAACAGTTTTCAGGGCTGCTTGTGGTTAATTACAGTAATTTATTGCCTGCTCTACATGGTTAAAAAAACCCCAAAACAACGTATTTAGTCTCTGTGGTAATTTTTATATGTTCTGTATCCAAGTTCTGAAAGGATTATGAAGTTTCCAATATAAAGACACGTGTTGTGTATCTCAGAAATCAAAGGTCATTGTTGCAGGATTCTTGCAGTTGCTTTGGTAAAGAGCCATGGGAAATACTCCCATGTTGTGGGAGCTTGGATAAACAGAAAGATCAAATGGAATGGAACTCCAGATGCAGCTGCAAGAGACTTAGGTTTTCCACCAAAAAGAAAAAAGGGGAGGGGGCTGGCAGAAAGTCAGGACAACTACTTATATAAATAATCTAAAATACAATTTTATCCCATGCTGCAAGCAAGATACTCGTATGAGTGTGTGGAATGCTGCTCCCTCATCTCTTTTGGGATAAAGCAAAAGGAGATGGATTGTTTGCTCTTCTCTCTCTCTTTGCTGCATTTCAACCAAATATTTCCTCATTCTGGTAAACTTTCTCATCATGGCCACTTTTCTAAGAATAGGTTACAGATGTGGGTATGGGATGGCATCTCAATTTCAAACCTTTTTAATTTACATTTAATTTACAAACCTTTTTAATTGTTACATTTTTAATGTAACAATTTTAGCTGAAGTATTTCTTCAAGAAACACACAGGATCATTAGCATTAGGGAAATATAAGTAACATTTTCTCAAGAATGTGTAAACACTAACCAGTTGTTGAGTTCTTTCTGCATCAGAGACAGCACTTCAAGGGCCTTTTGCTGAAATTCCAGGACAAACAGTAATGGTGAGCTGAGCAGAGCTTCTCCTATGGAAATAGGAAACTTGGCTGCAGAGCAAAGCCAGGATAAACATAAATGTGGATTCAGCCATCGTTTAGCTTAAGCAAAGCCACACAAAAATAGCTGCAAACTTTACTGAGCAGATGTGACTCCCCTTCTGTCAGCTTGGGATAGCGCTTCCAGATTTTTAACTTTGCCTATTTGTTCTCATCTTACAGCCATTCATACAATTCCTGTGCAGTTTTAACCATGAATTTACTTTCCCCCAAACCAAAATGGCAATGTCTTCTGGTCCTGCCTGTTGGATGTGTCGCTGTGTGTAGGAATAAGCGGAAGATTCCTGGGGCCAGAAGGAGAGTGAGGAAGGCAGCACACTCCTGTTCACGAGGAGGAATGAGGCTCTCCATGGAATGGGAACTGATCAGGTGGTGACATCTCTATGTGCATGTGAATCGTGAGGAAAATTCAGACTGAGGGTGGGTAGGGATTTGAGTTGCCCAGCTGGGGTTGCTCCTCGCATTCCTCAAGCCTTTCTGTGGGAAAGGATTGGTTTAGTACTCTCCCTTGGCTTGTGTTTTCAGTGTTTAATGGAGGGAGCTGCTGCCTCTGGCCACAATTCCATGAGAAGGGAGGGCATGACCCTCTCACACTTGAGAAATATCCAATCACTTCCACCTAGCTGTGTTATTCCATAGGCAGCAAGTCTTGGTGTAGTCTGAGTCTTTCAGGCCTGCAGTTTCTGAGTTTCTAAAGCTCTGTTTTTTCTTAATGTTTTGGGTTTATGGAGCTTGTTCTCAGAGCTTGAACATAAACATCAGGTTTTTGTTTCTGTAATGATACTCATATTTAGAATTCTTTCTGACTTTCTTTTGATGTCCCTCTGGTTTGACCAATGTGGGTGAAGAGTTCTGTTGCTCTCTCACCAATCACAGTGGCCTGCCCAAAATGTATAAAAAGGGAGCCATTGTTTGAATAAACAGAGTCAGATTGATCTCTCCAAACTGTTTCAGAAAAATTCCTATCATGTGTTATTCACCACAGCAATAGTCTTGGTGTAAAGATGAGTCCAAATTCAAACAGACCCAAGCTCAGCAAGACTGACACTTTGGTGTCTGAGTGTTGTCCTGTCCCCAGCCTCACTGTGTGGTGCAGCAGAGGCAGCTCAATGTCTCACCTCATCTGCCTTCTGAAATAAGGAGGATTCCAGTGGGTTTCTGCTTAGTCTTTATAATGAGAAACCTGGACTTAATCTGCAAAATCTCATTATCTGGCTTTTCGTTTGGGGTGATTTGTCAGTGGCAGAATTACATCACTTAAGTGAGTGTAATGCTGAGAATAGGAATTAGACCATCAAACCTGCTAAAATAGCATGGGTGTTACTGCTGGTTGGAGCTCACCAAATCCCAGTGACGTGGGGTTTACCTGGAGTTTGGGAAAGGGAGGTCTTGGCTTCTCTGTCTGTTACTAATGCTGAAATAACCTGGTTTGGATCCTCACTTATGCAGCAGGTTGGTTGCTGTTCAAAGGGTGCAGAGGAGTAATTTGTAATTCTTGGTTCTGAGACTCTCCAGGTAAAGGGTGATCCCTGCCATCAGTGCTTCTGAGAGCAGGCAGGAAAGAAAAATGCTGAGCTCAGACAAAACAAGCTAGGAAAACTCTTGGGACTGGGACTCCTCAGATTTTTGTTTGAAAAACAGTCAGGACCGTAGAGTGAACATCAAAAATCCTGTTTGCTGTCTTCATTGGCATGATAAGGCTGAAAGCACCAACCATGCAAAGCTCTGTTTCTCATAAAATCCCATGATTTCATGTATGGGGCATGAGTGAAGTGCTCTGACTGCAGTAGCTTTGCTTCTTGGCAGTGGCTGAGGAGTTGGATGAGCTTTGGTGCTTTAACATCAGTGTCTGCAGATCACAGTGGCTCTGAGAGCTGTTCTTCAGCCTCACGAGCTGGGGCAGGCTTCTTGGGCACTCTTTGCACTCAGGGGTGTCTGTTGGTGGGGATGCTGTTGTAAACCCATGAAAGAAAAGGAAACTAAGAGGGAGCTCTTTCCACTGCTATTTTTACTCTGCCTTACATCACATGTACAAGGATGTTGAGTTCAGCCATTGTGCATTTTAAACAACAAGCCTGGTGTTGGTATCTCTGTGTTCAGTCCTTCAGCTTTGCATCCTGGGTGACCTTTGGACTTCATGTGTTGTCTCTGTTTGCCACCTGTGAAAACACAGCCCAAAGCACTCCACACTTCAAAGGCCTTTCCTTGAGAAGAATCAATTCACTGTTAGCGTAAGAACTATCATAAAGTGCTCAAAGCTGAGGGAAGGCTTCTCCTACCTGGGAAGGCTGCACAGATGGAGAGTTAATAATTGCCAAATGTAATTATTGTCAAGCTGAGGCTGCATTTCTGAGCAATGTGCAGGGCAGACAGTTAATGCCATAAGGAAATCAGCGTCACAGCTTGTAGTGTAGCAGGTATGGGATGGAAAGTTCTTGCCAATTTGTTAATGAATTGGTGTACCATTAGGATTAGCAATAATGAGGTGTATCAGAGCACAGTGGGGTGGCTGGAGCAGGCAGTTGTCTCCTGACAAGGAGTGCTGCTGCAGCCTCAGTGATGAGTTTGTTGGTAGTTCTTCCTGAAAAGTGAAAAAAGCACGATGAACCAAACTGGAGACTGAGAAGCTGAACTTGCAAGCAGTGACACCCTTCTTCAGCTTGATTAATTAAAATTTAATCAATAGCTGGGACACAGCTGCTGACTAGAAAACCAGCATATGGAGCTGATCTGTGATCATCTGAAGAAAATAAGAACTTGTGCACACAGGGGCCCTGCACTGCTGTTACATCAATCGCTGTTTATATTTAAATCTCATCAGATTGACAGTGAGTCTGAATTCTTACTGTGACTTGACTTTTGAAAGTTTTGGGAGAAAATGGCATGTGGAGATGAGCTTTGTGCTATCTGTAGGATTTCCTGTCTCACAATAACCCACCCAGCTGCCTTCTCTATAGCTGAATATTCATCCCAAGTAATGATGCAGGGAAGATGTAATTCTGCAATGCAGCAGAGTGCCAGTGGCAGCTGTAGATTTGCTATCCCCCCCTCATTAGTACAGAATACAGAGGCTTTAGTGTCCCACTACAAAGAATTGTGTGGCCAAAGCACCCTTCTTGCAGGTGTACCTGGGTCGTTGCTGGGCTTGTACTTGTAATTGTTCCCTGTGGTGTGCAAAGTGTAAATTGATGTTACTCCCTCAGGCTGAGAGAGGCTTGAAATCTCTAGGAGAAGGTTGTATGTAGAAATACCTGATTCTGCACACTTCTCTCAAGGGGAGGGAGCTAACCTCTGTTTTGCTTCTGGCCTTGATGATCACAGAAGGGATGGAGCTGGCAGGAACCTCTGGAGATCACCCAGTCCAAGCCCCTGCTCCAGCAGGTTCACTTGGAGCAGGCTGCACAGGATCACATCCTGTGCACACATTCCATGAGAGAAAGAGATCCCACACCCTCTCTGGGCAGCCTTCTCCAGGGCTCTGTCACCCACACAGTGAAGAACGTTTCCTCATGTTCAAATGGAACTTTGTGTTCCAGGTTGTGCCTGTTGGCCCTTGTCTTATCTGGGCATCACTGTAAACAGCCTGTTCCCCTCTTCTTGGCACACACCCTTAAAGTATTTGGACTTATTAGTAATATCCCATCTCAGTTGTCTCTTCTCCATTCTTCCTCATCAGCTATTACTGTCCAGGCAGCTACTGTGAGATATACCTGGGATTAAGGGATTCTTTAAAAAAATCCCAGCTTTTATTAAATGAGATTCCTCAAGTCAGGACTTCCAGTGCCTTGTGTACAGCCAGTCACTGAGCTGAGCAGTGCTACCCTCCAGAACATTCCCACCAGGCAGAGCTCAGATTAGACCAGATGGTGGTCCTGATTACCAGAAAGTAAGTGGGAACAGAAGATGTGTGTAGTAGGAATGTGCAAGGAGCCCAAATGTCTCCGAGGGAGATGCTGGGTGCTGCACCTGCTGCCCAGCTCGCAGAGCCAGAGAAATCCCAGCAGTGGCATTGTCTTCCTCAGCAGCTGGCCTGGCCTTGTCACCACGGGGAGCCTCTGGTTTAACTGGCAGGCAGGGATGGCCACAGAGACAGGTGAATGCCCAGTGAGGGCACTGGTGCAGGGAAATGTTATTCCAGAGTTTGTCCTAGCTCTGGTTCAGAAGCATCCCCTGCAGAGCTGCCTGCTTTGCTGGCTAATGCTTCTCTTTAAATATCACCCTGTGCTAGTTTGACATTTCCCCCGCCTGCCAGCTACAGAGCTGGTCTAGAAAGCTGGAGGGGCTTTTTTTTTTTGTTTTGTTTTGTTTTTTTGTGAAGTGGGAGCACTCAAGCAGAGAGGCAGATCTGCTGCAGGGCACCAACCAATAAATGATACCAGCCCTCATCAAACAGAGTGCAGATGGAAATTCCAGCTGGCAGAGAGAGGTTCTTGTTCCTCCTGCAGCAGCTCAGTATTTACCTCACCAAGACAGAGGCACTCTGGTGTCCTGCAGCTGTAGATTCTTGCCTCACAAGCTGCTTGTGTGGGTTTCAAAAGTAAGACAAATATCTACAACAGGTTACAACAAGGGATGGAGGGGAAGGAGAATCTTAAAATGGCTGGAGGTTGCTGTTTTGTCTGTAGGCATCTCTTCTTGATTTGTTTGTGGGTTTTGTTCAAAGTTACATTATCTTTGTGCTCTCCATCCTCCTTATCCTGCCCTGTTGGAGGGGCTGCTGCCCCTGGCCAGGCCGTGTGAGGGACATCAGGACATGTAAACCAGCTTTTCCCACAGTGCTGGAGTCCCTGGACAGGGTGTGCATCCATCTGAGGTGCAGGTGAGCACAACCCCTCCAGCCTGGAAGTGTGCTCTGCTTGTTCCCCCTGCTGCCTTCCTTCCAGGCTCCTTCCTCTCCTCCTCACCCTCCCCTCAGCAATAGCCCATGGAGTCTCATTCAGCCCTGTCACAATAACCCTGTATTGATGCTGGAAGTCCAGACCATTATTTACAGAGATTTCTTCCCCCTGTGACCCTCCAAAAGCTGCTGGCAGCCCTGCACAGCACTCGTTTCCAAGGAAAGCAAATTCCAGGTTGGAACAGTTTGGAGACCTGGGGCAGAGAAGGGGCTGTGAGCTCTGAGCAGAGGAAGAACTCAAGTCTGACACCCCCTTTTTTGGCTGCCTTTGGGTGGGATGAGACAAATGTTTTGAAAGTGCCTGGAATGGTGTTGGCTGAAGTCACTGGGGCCCGTGTCAGTCTCCCAGCTTGTTCACACAGGAGCAACCAGCTGCATCATTTTCATGGGAAGCAGGAGGGCAGCTTGCTTTAATGTCTTCCTATGTGCAAAACATGGCAGGTTGAATTTAAAAATGCCCCCCACACACACTTAATGCAGCTTTGGTAGCTCACACTGATTGCTGCAGCCTGTGGGGATTCTGTGGGCTGAGTGACACTGGGGGACAGGAAAGCCCTGTGATTTTTAAGTTCTTTTTCCATCATGCTTTATCATAAGAAGTGCAACATAGTTTGTCCTGTGTTACTGGAACATCCCTGTGATCTCCTGTGCCTGCAGTTTGTCCCCTGCAGGGACATGCCCATGTATCACATGTTTATTTATTAATTATATCTGACTAACCTGGCAGACCATTACAGGTCCTGTCCATAGAAGAACCCATGCAAAGCTCATCACTGTATTTTTTTTTTTTTTTCATAAAATGTAGCTGATTTAGATCATTTACAGGTGGTGAATCAAAGTGCTTGCTGCTGGTCAGTATCCCTGAAAACACAATCCTGAAGAGAGGTGGCAATTCCATTCCCTGCTTTTATTCACAGTTCAGCCAGGAACACAAGCTTTTGGTAGGTAGTCCCCAGTTAGTTTCTGAGCTTTGAACTTATTGCTATTTCTGTTTCAGATTACTCAGCTTGTTCAGCTCCAATATCCTTTCTCCACATGTAGAAAAATCCTTTTTATCAAAAGCTGGTTCACTTCAGCCAATTCTTGTTCCAGATGTTCAGATGGTAATTCCATCAGCTGGGCTGATTTTATGTCCTTCAAAACTTTAGTAGCAAATGTTCGTGATTTTCACCCTGAATTTTAATTAATTTTTAAAAACATATATTAAACTTATTTTAATACTCAGTGTAAGAATTTCACATATTCCTCCAATTCACCAGCAGACAACTGAAATTCAGTCCATCCTGCACAACTTCTGGCAGGAATATTGAAGGATGATTTTGGTTTTTACCCCATTGTTTGTCTCATGGATGGTCCTCAAATCGTTTGTTTTAGGTATGTAATGTAAACATTTTAATTTTATAGGTTTAGTGAAGTTCTATTTATAAACTGTTCCTCTGAGCTGTACTCACTCAGACATGACTTACTCCCCACTTAAACAAAATCCCTTTGTTTCTTCTTCCACTTATCCTTAACACAAAAAGACAGGGCTCACAAGTGAAGTGGAGAATAAAGATCATTTTGATGTCTTTTCTAACCTAAAAAATAGCTATCTTCCATGAATGAAAGCTTTACTCTCCACACCTGTGGAGAGAGAGGGAGATCAAAAGCAATAGAACCTAAATCGATGATCACCATTTCTTTGTGCTCCCTTGGAGCTGCATTTTCCATGTTTCTCCCTTCTTTCAGGACAAAATAATCCCAGTTTTCTGGCTGTCTGTCACTTTGCTTGGAGCATGGCAAGCCCGGTGCTGATTTATACATTGAGACAGCTCAGTGCCTACTCCAGTCAGCCCCTAAGACTTTCCTTATCGCTCCTTGTCTCTCCAGAGCAGAAGATCCCGGTAATCTCAAGTGATTAACTTGCTTGGGTCCTGCCACCTGATTGACTCAGCCCTGGATTCCCACCTCGGTGAGTCACCGGTTTTTTACCATTTCCAGCCGGGTCAGTCCGGGAACAAACGATGCCAACGCATCCCTGGGACACGGGAAGCAAACGCAATTCCTGCTCCCGGCTGGGCAGGATGCTGTCGCCTTCCTCCGCTGCCTCGCAGCCCGAATATTTCAGGAATGTCTGAAACGCGTTGTTTTCCGCTCCCCAAGGCCGCCTAAAGCCTGGGGCCAGGGCTCTGACAGTGCCGCACTGTGCGGGCGGCCGCGCCGTGCCGGGCAGCGACATCGGCGCAGCGCACGGCCGCCGCTGCCGGGGGGCATGGCCGGGCAAGGAACCCCCGGCTGTGGGAGAATCTCTTCCCAAAAGTGCTCCAGGGCTTTGGGCAGTGCCTGGCAGCCTGCCTCTGCCGAGCGCTTCACGCGCTTCTCCATCACCAGCCAGAAGGTGATGCCAGGAACAAACCAGGAGATGCGCTCGGGTACCTGAGGAACTTCAGGAAGATTTAAGGCAGATATTCGCACGGTTCAGTGGGAATGTGGGAAGGTATTTTGAAAGGAATGAAAGCAGAGTTAGTGGGAAGTGAGGAGCGAGAGTTATCCTGGTGCCTGGGGAGCAGGAACAAACCAGGAGATGCGCTCGGGTACCTGAGAAACTTCAGGAAAATTTAAGGCAGATATTCACACAGATGAATGGGAACGTGGGAAGGCGTTTTGAAAGGAATGAAAGCAGTACGTGCTCAGTATTAGTGGGAAATGAGAAGTGAGGGTTATCCTGGTGGCTGGGGAGCAAAGCTTAGGTGTAGGATGCCATCAGCAGCCAGGCATGGACGAAGGGGGGCAGTGAGGTCAGCCGTGATTAACAGGGTGAGCTGTGCAAGGGATGAGCCTGGCTGTGCCTAGAAGGAAAGTCTCCCCCAGATTAGGCAGATGCTACAAAGGGAGTTTCTGGTAGGGTTGTTATGTCCTGCTGCATGCAGCACGCCTGCCTGGCTCTGATAACACTTTGCTGTGCTTCAGGCTCGGGGATGTGCCTGGCTGTGCCAGCCACGTGTGTGCATTTCTGTGGAGAGGAGCTTATCGGGGACATTCCAGTGTGGAATACCAGGAGAAGTTATCGCTGGCACCTCTATCCCAGTTCCTGGCTCCTCTGGTGAACGTTTTGTCCTGTGTTTGAAGTTAAGCACTTTGAGTATCCAAAGGGCTTCTCTTCAGCTCCATGGAGCTCTGACTATACCAGAGATCCTCTCCTGAGTGTAGGCAGCAATTACCTGCTGATACTGAAATTGAGAGAATGCTGCAACAAGGACAAGTACCTGAACCTAATGAGGATTTCAGCCCAGTTAAGGTGCACTTAAATTAGTGAGTGGAAGACCTCCAGGGAGAGGAAAAAAAAAAAAAAAAGTTTGGTAAGTCTGCAGAAATTTAAGGATGTAAAACTTCCTCGAAGTGTAACCTTTCCTTTCCTGCTTTTGATGACAGCAATGATTCAGAGTAATGGGAAGACAATGGTCTGGAACACCCAATCTTTTCAAGCAGCTGTGCTATTACCATGGTATGGATTCCTCCAGCTGAGCTTCATGTGCTTCCTGCTCATGTCAGGAGGGTTTTTCTTGCCCACATTTTACATATTTACATTTTACATTTATTTTATATAAATATGCAGCATCTTCTGATTTGTAACACTGCTCTTTGTGATTTCCAGATCCACCCTGACACATCTCTGAGGTTCATTCTTGGTGTTCAAGCTGGAGAGGTTTCTGCAACTAATTACTTTTGCACCCTCGTGGTTACGTGAAATTTTATGGAAATCTTTCTTGTCCACTTGAAAAGGAACTAGAGTTTGCTTTTTCTTGATTTTCAGGGGCTAATTACACAAGGTTCCAGATCAAATATGCAAGACTGAGTATTTAACAATCAGGGTGCTTCAGGTAGCTGAAAGCCAGGACAGCTTTGACAGCCCAGCTACAATAGTTGGTCAGAAGAGCAAACATTTCCAAGATAATGGCTTCTAACAGTAAAACTCTGCTGCTGCTGCTGAGAGAGTGAATTCCAGCTCCCACACGTGAAGGAGCTCCCAGGACAAAAGCACCATTTTCTCTGCTTCTACCTTCATCTGCCCAAGGTGCTTTTGCTGGCACAGCTCTGCCTTCAGAGGATCTTATTGCAGCCCTGACTGACACAACTGTGCTGGGAGAGTCCGTGGTGGAGCCCTGATCTGAAAACACCCTGGCTCAGCTGGGAATAAAGAGAGGGACTCACTGAGTCCACTTTCTGAGCTGTCCTGAAGTGAAAGCCATGCACAGCCTGGGTGGGAAACCATTGTTCTTTGGGAAGGAGATCCCTCATCTCTTTCAGCTATTGTATTTCGAGGAACAGGTTTGGTTTAAAGGCAAACCTTTGGGGCCCAACAAATGCTGAATTTATTTACCAAACATTGTTAACAGTTGGCTGTGATGTACATGGCTTGTTATTGTGTTTCAGTGCCTTCTCCATGAGCTAGCACTTATAGAATCATATAATTATATATGGGTTGGGTAGGAAGGGACCTCGAGATCATCAGTTCCACCCCTACCATGGGCAGGGACACCTGCCACATCCCAGGTGATTCCAAACCCTGTCCAACCTGGCCTTGGATGCTTCCAGGGATGGGGCAGCCACAGCTTCTCTGGGCACCCTGATAGGGAAGAATTTTTTCTTAAAATCACCTGCTTTGTGCCAGGGATCTTGGAGCTCATCTGCTCACCCCGCTGATCCAGCTGAAAATTAACTGCACTAGGACATTACTGGCTGTACCACGCTGTGAGAGTGTGGGAGATGGGAAGCACTGCCCGAAGAAAAATCTGTAAGAAAGTGCACACTGCTCCTTCAAAATGCCTCTGACAGCTCTTGAAGTACTGGGCTTAATGCCATTTATTGATTTGTCACCACGGAGACGGTGCCTGTTCTCAGTGCAAAGTGAGGGGAAAAGCTCTTTTCCTTCACCTCCCCAAGGAGTGAACAATGCTGGAAAATGCTCTTACTCCTTGTAACCTCCCCAAGCCTTCGCGGGAGGGACCAGAAAATTGTTTGCCTTCTCAGAGGCTGCTGCATTTTCATAAAGGTGGAGAAAATCAACCATTCCTTGCAAACCAGCCTGGAGCAAAAAGGGCTAAGCTATGCTGGGAGATGAGAGATAAGCACACCAGAAAGCCTTATCAGAGATTTGTCTTAACTTGCAAAGGTATTTTCTTTGATGAAAGAATCCAAACAGTTGTTTGAAATGTTCTGCCTGCTAAGATTTATTTTCAGAGAGATCTCTCGCACACCATCCTGACAAACGAAGCCCTTCTGCATTAGGTTTTTTAATAAAGATCTTCGCTTTCTGAATTAAAAATTCAAAGTGCAAAAAATGCAATCAGCAAAAACTCAGTTGAGAAAACAAAGGCTGAAGAATAGTGCATCCATAAACTGGTAACAGTTGCTGGAGAATTGATGAAGATTTGAGGAAAATGGGCAAAAACACCAACTGCAGAGCATCAGAACCATAGGTAGGCACCAAAGTTTTGAAACAGAGGGACTAGAAAGAGAAGATACCAAAGAAACCCAGGTGTTTTTAAACTGCCTTTCTTTTCTCATAGTCTAAAACTCAGTCCTGCTGTTTAACCTGAGACACACTGGAGCTGTGGGGCCAGTGTGACAGGCTGGTAACTTGCCAGAAAAAAAGAAAAAAAAAGTGGTTTGCATCAACTTTTCCTCTTTGCAAACTGTGCTTAAAAAGCAAATGATACCTCCCCATTTTTGTTGGGAATACAAAAAGTTTGCTTTCAACATGTAACCAACACTTTTTCCATTTTGAATGGAAACTTCCACTTTTTTGCATGTTACGGTCAGAAACGGAGTACCAGCAAATCGCCTTTTCCATGAACAAAAAGTGAAGTTTTCACCAACTTATCTCTTGGAGAAGGGATGGGAGGAAGAGCTTCGAGTCAATTCCAGACAAAACTAAGAGTTAGTTAGCTGAACCCCTTGGTCTTTTATTTGTGCAATAACGAGCAGCCTTTCTGCCAGGGAGCTGGTAAAGCCAAGGCTGGGTTTTGGCGAGGCTGCTGATGGAGCGCAGAGTCCCTCACGCTGCACATACCAGGGAGTAATACTGCAGCTGTAGCAAGGATCGCTGCATTCAGCCCCGCAGCGTGTTTATTTATCCAGCACTGGGGCGAAGGGCTGGCACGGGCACACTGCGGGTTACCGGGGCCAGCTCCGTGCCCGGCCCCTCCGCTGCCCAGCGGCACTCGGGGCAGCCGGGGCTGCTCCAGCGCGGCGCTGCCCGGCGACATCCCTGCGGACGGGCAGGGAAGGCCGGGATCGCGGGCTGCTCGCAGGGAGGTGCCGCAGTCCCGGCTCCCGGGCCGTTCTCAGCCTGGACGAGTCCCTGGGTACCGGGGTGCGCAGTCACGGGCGGCACTCGATGATCGCTGAGGTCTCTGCCGTGATGGGCACCGGGGAACCGGCGGTGCCGTGTAGTGGCACCGGGAACCCTGCGGTGCCGTGAGTGGCACCGGGAACCCTGCGGTGCCGTGATGGGCACCGGGAACCCTGCGGTGCCGTGATGGGCACCGGGATCCCTGCGGTGCCGTGAGTGGCACCGGGAACCCTGCGGTGCCGTGATGGGCACCGGGAACCCTGCGGTGCCGTGATGGGCACCGGGAACCTGCGGTGCCGTGATGGGCAACGGGAACCCTGCGGTGCCGTGATGGGCACCGGGATCCCTGCGGTGCCGTGATGGGCACCGGGACCCCTGCGGTGCCGTGATGGGCACCGGGAACCCTGCGGTGCTGTGATGGGCACCGGGAGCCGGTGGTGCCGTGATGGGCACGGGAACCCTGCGGTGCCGTGATGGGCACGGGAACCTGCGGTGCCGTGATGGGCACCGGGAACCGGCGGTGCTGTGATGGGCACCGGGAACCCTGCGGTGCCGTGAGTGGCACCGGGAACCGGCGGTGCCGAGATGGGCACCGGGAACCGGCTGTGCTGTGAGTGGCACGGGAACCTGCGGTGCCGTGATGGGCACCGGGAACCCTGCGGTGCTGTGATGGGCACCGGGAACACGGCGGTGCTGTGATGGGCACCGGGAACACAGCGGTGCCGAGATGGCACGGGACCCTGCGGTGCCGAGATGGGCACCGGGAACCCTGCGGTGCCGTGATGGGCACCGGGAACCGGCGGTGCCGTGATGGGCACCGGGAACACAGCGGTGCCGAGATGGGCACCGGGAATCCTGCGGTGCCGTGAGCGGCCCCGGGAGCCCCGCGGCTCGCACAGCCCACGCCGGCTGGCTCATGGCCGGCCCGGGCGCGGCGGCGGGCGGTGCCTGTGCCGGGCGGGGCAGAGCGGGGCTCGGGGCCGGTCCCGGGGCCGCGGGGCGGAGCGGGGCTCGGGGCCGGGCTCGGGGCCGGTCCCGGGGCCGCGGGGCGGAGCGGGGCGGGCGCGGAGCGCAGCGGCGCGGGCGGGACGGCGGCGGGGCTGCCCGGAGCCGGCGGAGGCGCGGCCGGCCCGGGGGGGGCTCTGCGCGGTTCGGCCGCAGGTAAGGCAAGTTCCCGGGAGCCGCTCGGAGCCCACTGCGGCAACTTCGTGTCCCGGCGGGGTGAGCCCCGCCGTGCCCTGCCCCGGCGGCTCCTCCTCTGCCGCCGCCATGGCCCGGGGGCCCCCGGCAGCGGGGCCGGGAGCGCCGCGTGTGCCCGGAGCGGGGGGCGACGGGGAGGGCTGCCTGCCGCATCCCACCGGCCTCTGTCCCTGTGCCCCGCCACATCCCACCGGCCTCTGTCCCTGTGCCCCGCCGCATCCCACCGGCCTCTGTCCCTGTGCCCCCCCACATCCCACCGGCCTCTGTCCCTGTGCCCCCCACATCCCACCGGCCTCTGTCCCTGTGCCCCGCCACATCCCCCCGGCCTCTGTCCCTGTGCCCCCCACATTCCCACCGGCCTCTGTCCCTGTGCCCCCCACATCCCACCGGCCTCTGTCCCTGTGCCCCGCACATCCCTCCGGCCTCTGTCCCTGTGCCGGTGCTCTGCCCTCTGTCCCCGAGCCGTGTTCCTGTCCCCGGGCCGTGTCCCAGCCCCCTGTCCCTATCCCTTTCCCCGGGCCGTGTCCCTCTCCCGTGTCCCTGTCCCCGAGCCGTGTCCCAGCCCTCCATCCCTGTCCCTCTCCCGTGTCCGTGTTTTTCCCCCGCGTGTCCCTGTCCCGTGTCTCCTCCCAGTGCTTTCGGCACTCCCGACCTCCTGTGCCTTGTTTCTCTGCTGGACCTGACGTAACTTTTCGGGAAGTTTTGGGGAGAGGTTGGCAGGCTCCGGTTTAATCTTTTCAGGCTCTAGGAGGACGCTTCAGGCACTGATGCTGTGAAACTGCAGTTATGAGTTTTATCTAGAGCTTACAAATGTGGTTTGATTTAAGGCCCGGGGTTCTTACATCCTGTAATTATTTTTATTTTTTTTTTTGAGGTCTGTTTCTGCTCGAGCCGTGACTTCTAACAGCTGAAATAGCTGTGCTCGCTCACACCGTGGCTGGGGCGCAGCTAGAGCTGTAAAAAAGTGCTTTACACCTCCGCGGCTGTTTCGGGGGGAAGGGAAGCTTTAGTGTTAGAGCTGGGCTGTGGTGTAACACGTGTGTGCTCCCTCGTGTGAGTGAGGAACACAAGGAAGAGTTTCAGGCTGTGCCTGAGCTTCCAGAGGCTCTGCTGGCTCTCCTGATTGTGGCCAGAGCACAGCCCCTGGCAGCAGCACCGTGTGTAGGCTCTGTGTGGATCGCGCTGGCAGCGTATTGAGCAATACAAGCGTCGCTGCATTCCCAAAGTAAACAGCAGTAATGGTTCAGAGAGTGGGAATATTCTCCATGCTTACACCGTGGAGCTGTGGGGTGAAGATGCCCCAGAGTGTCAGCTCGGGATTTATTGCCTCTATTAAGGGGAGCAGCTGTATCTCGAGGATTTACATTTGTGAAGGATGTAAGTGGAGGTTTCAGCAAAAACTGGTGCTCTCAGTGAGGCAGCATGGCACGCTGGTTTGGGAGGCATTATGGAAAGTAGGAGAGCAGAAATCTGCTTCAGCTGTTTCAAGTGCAGCAAAGATTTTGGCCTCTCCACAGAGCACTAAGAAATGACGAGCCAGAACACTCGCTAGTTTAGCTTAGTCCCCATCCCAGCGGAGTTTTGGATGTAGCAGTTTCTTGAAAAGCTGTATCAGAGCTGTGGCAGTGACTGTCAGTGGTGTGCCGTGGTGCTCACACATGAGCAGCGATGTTCCCATGCCAGGAGTGTGTAGCTGGTGTTTCTGTCCTCCCCAAAGGCAGTGGGAGCCCCTCCTGTTTGCCTGGCTGTGAGGGGGCCCTGAGGAGCAGTTCCCTCTTTGGCAGCCCATCTCATTTCATCCGTTTGCTGCATCCGTAAGAGTTGTGCTGAGGAATGTTGAAGTTGGTTTGTCCCATGTTTGTGTGTCTGCAGCAGCTCCAGGCTCTGGAGGAAACTTTTCTGCTTGTCCCTGACGAACAGCCTGCAGCACCTTGAAACCAGCGATGTCCCGTGGGGCAGGGAACCCTGGTGAAAATTGTCTTTTTTCCTGCTTGGATTCGAGTCCTGTTTCCTTTCCGGGCTGTGCTGCCAGTGCAGTGTGACACACCTTGCAGAGAAGAGAGAGGTGCCACAGAAAACGTCCGTGGAGGTGCCTGGGGACCTGTGACCCGTGGCAACAGGAGGGTAATTGTTAACATTCCTGAAATGACAGCCATTCCCGGGAGAGCGAGGTTCCCGGGTGGTGCTGCCGGCCTGGCTGGTCCCATTGCTCCTGCGGGGAGCAGGACCAGGTCAGCTCCTGCTGGCTGGCCTGAGGACAGGCAGAGCTCAGTGTGATGAGATGGCCTTTAGGAGGTTTAGTCTCTTTAATCCATCCAAGTGGGGTTCTCTGCTGTCTGTTTCCCCACCTGAAGGAACACTTTCAGTGAAGGGAAATCCTTCCCGTGGGGCGATTGCATCAAGCCAGGCCTTTGAGGGAGTCGCTGTGAACTCCTTTGAGGAACTGACTGATTTTCTTTGTTGTGCTTTGCAGTTTGTGCTTTTCTGGGAAGGTGGAGGGAGCACGGAGAAGGGACCAGATCCCCAGTCTGGGACAGATGTTCCAAAAGCATCCCTGACTCCCGAGGTGGTTCAAAAGGAGTGCAAAACCCCAAAATGCCTCTGGCTGGGGAGTCTGCTGTTTTGGAAAGACCAAATGTTAGGCAGGATTTAGAGGGGTGGTAAAGCATCCTGTGGTGTTAGGGGTGGTCAGTAATGCCCTTGTCCTACTGCTGGCTTTGCTTGTCCTTCCTCAAGGAGGTGCTGGTAACTTTTGCCTCAGCTGCTGAATGGTGATGTGCAAGTTAGCTTGGTATATCTGAGACAGCTTCTTCTCATCCTTACCTTGGTGATTATCAGGGCTTCAAAGCAAAACTGAAGTTATGTGGCTGCTTTAAAGTGTGCAATTATGATCTGACCTATATCTGCCTGGCCAAACCACATCTGTAAACTTACAAAAGCAAGGAACAGGTTTATTGGAAGGTTCAGGCAAGTTTTGTTGTGTTCGCTCCTCTTGTGTGGAACGTGTGCATGCAGGACACATAAAAACACTTAATACCTTCATAAATAAAACTACTTAATACCTTCCTGTACTTAGGCTGAATAGTGAACCCCTTCCCCCATTAGTAATTGTGAGATCCCATTAGTCATCCCATTAGTCATCCCATTAGTGACTTTGCTTTTGAATCCAGCCCAGGAGAGGTGAACTACGTTTCCTTGCCTCATGCTTACTGCTGGTGTTTATGCTGGTGTTTATGTTTATTTAGCACTTACTATAAATTCCTACCCTGGCTGAGTGAAGAAAGGGTGATCATTTAATGACAGCTTCAGAAATCACAGGTACCTCTTTGGAGATGTCTGGCTTGCAGGCATTAACCTTTGTGTCACACAGAAAAGGCTCTGTGCTCTTCCCCAGAGATTATTATATCTCTTGCTCTGTGTTTGGAAAAGTCAGTGTCTAATCCAGAAGGAAAACTTGGTCCTCTTGGAGGTCAGTGTTTCTATTGCCATGGGTTTGTTTCCTGCACTTGTGTGTTTCCAGTTTGAGGCAATTTGGTTTATGGTTTGTTTTTTCTCCTCCAGAAGGAGCATACAGTGACTCACCTTGGTGTCCACCTTCTCTTGGATGCAAAACATGAACCAGGTCCTAACCAAGAGCATCTTCTCAGAGCTTTCCACGCTCATGATGGGGCTGGTGTTGGACCTCCTGTGCTGGGCAGGGCCACTGCAGTCTCTGATGGTGCTGGAGAGAACTGTCTTTTCTGGAGTATCTTTAGGATGTGCAGCAGGGATTTGGGTGCTGTGGGGGAGCTGCACCACCCCCTGCCCCCCTCCTTGGGGGGACTGGAGCCTGTGCTGGTGGGGGATCCTAGGGAGGTGTGTGCCCTGCTCTGGTGAGTGGCAGGACTGTGGCAGGGTTTGGGGTGCACATGTGCCCCTTTCCCAGTGCCCTGGGGGGCATGCTGCCATCCAGCAGCACTGGCTGAGCCTGGGACTGTGCTCCATGGCCTGGGGACACTGCAATCTCATGGCTTGCTGCTAGTAAGACCAGATTGGTGGTGCTGCTCTAATGCTGGGATGCTGCTGGCAGTGTTGGGGTGCTGGAAACATCTGGGAGCAGCTGGCTGTGAGATGGGGTAAGTCCTGGGGCTTCCCCATGACATTGCCTGTCCTCAGCCAGCTTCTTGGGGAGCTTAGAGGATTAATTCTTCCCCCCTTTCAAGCTTTCACACGAGTTAAAAAAGCAGCATTGAAGATGTGGCTGCATATCCGGATGGGCATTAGGTGGACAGAGCAGTCATGGGTTTGTTCTGCAGCATCTTGCCCTCTGTCCATTTGCAGTAGAGCTCGAGGGTGTCCTTTTGGTGGGCAGTCATGAGGCTGTAAACACAGCGTGGAGATGAGAACATTGAGATTTGTTTTCAGGGTGGTGCTGGTAAACTTCCTGCAGCTTGTGGTTGAGATAATTCTGCAGGTTCTGGCTTCATTGTTGTGGCTGGGTCTAAGGTGAATATAAGAAAAATGTTTTGGTTGAACAGGCTTTCCTTTCTGTTTTACCCAAAGGGAAGTATCTGTTCAGAGCCTGCTCTGTTATTCTCATTACTGAGGGAGTTTTTGAACGAGACCTAAATCCATGATTATTTGCACGTCCTTATCTGTGTGACACAGAGTTTTCCAGGTCGGTATCTCATGTTTCAGACTCTCTTGTCATGGTGTGCAGGTCTTAAATCTGCATTCCTGCAGATGCAGGAATGATTTATCTCGAAGGGTCAATAAGGTGAAAGGCATTTCTCTGAGCATCATTTTGGGCAGAATCAGCTGCTGAGGACCAGCAGTGCTGAGCTCACAGCAAGCTCTTGGGCTGTTGTTGGAAGGAGAGTGACTGCAGAGCTGTCCATCCCGTCCTTCCCAAAGCTGTACTGCCTGGTGAGGGTGGACAGGAGGCACTGCAAGGCATCTCAGGGATGGCACTGCCACACAACCTGCTCAGAGGGAGAGGGAAACATCCTGCAGGCCAGCATGACTGCGAGGATGGAGTCCCACCATGCCTGCAGAGAGATTTGTGTTGGAGCAAAACCACAGCCTGGCCTTGGGGAGGGCCTCCTTTTGTGCAGGGTGATGGCAGTGGTAGCTGGAAATGTTTTTCCTTTTGGAGCTTGTTGGATGACAATCCCTGTTCCATGTGTGTGTGTTTACCTCCTTTTTTGCAGAAGTACCAAAGCAGGACTAGGTTCAAGGCTATCTTTTGCAAGGAGCCTCCGTGCTGGTGTCTCCATCTGAAATCTGTTCCCATTTTCTTCAGCTCGTTGCTCTCAGACCTCACAGTGCTTGAAACTCCTCCTCCCTTCCCCACTCTTCCAAGGAATTTTGCAAAGAAATCAATAGCTGTCTAGTTATGACAGCAAAATGAAAAATGCTGTAACGTCTCCATAGCTACCTAAAAATCGCTTGCAAAATGCTGGTGGAAGAGAGTGCCCTGGAATTATCCCATGCATTCCTTGCACGCAGACTGAAAATCGTTTGCATTAGTTAAGTAATCACTGCACACTTGTCCGGTGAGCAATGTTTGGTTACTGCAATAAATTTTTGTTCCTTAAGCCCTGTGAAGCTGAAAAAATGAATTTGTTTTACATAGAAGACAAACTGACCTGAACTCTCTGTAGATGAAGTGATTGTAAATGGACCAGCTTAATTCAGCTTGGTTCTTTTCTCGTGTTTCATGTAGCATCTGAAAAGAGACAGCTTGTGGCAAATTAGCCAGGGTGAGACTACAAAAAGATTAAATTATTCCTGTTTGAACAGTTCCCAGCATGCGAGCACTTGCTGCTTGGCTTGTGCATCATCTGGCTTGCCAGGGCTGCTGTGATCGAGGTGAAAGTAAATAACCACCAACTGGAAATCTTGCTTTTGCTGTAAATGATGATTTATGCATTCACCAGTGAAGATACCACAGAGGTATGATGAACAAAACCTGTAGCTGCTGTGTGTTTGGCTTTCTTGCTCCAGATGCATCTTGGGGCTGTCCTGTGCAGGCCAGGAACTGGATTTAGATGATTCTGGTGGGTTCTTCCCTACTCAGCTCCTTCTAAGACTAAAAAGGGTAGGGAAGCTACAGCACACGTGGTAGTTTGGGATCAGCTACCCCGTTGTTTAGGACGGTGTATCCAGCTGGACTGCTGATGCTAAATTGGAATTTGGCTGTACTATTGCAGTTAATTTCTCTTCTTACTAAAAATGTTCTCTGTAATTTTCCTGTGGCTGTGGTAATTAGGCCTGGATTTGCTGTTGCACATGGTGAGGAACAACATTTCCGTTCCTCAGATCCAGCTGTGTTCATGTAGCTCCTGCAGAGTGTGCAGAACAGGGGGTCTGTCTCTGTGTTAAAAGGAAGGAATGGGGTACTCCCACCTTCCCTCTGAGCCTTACTTTGTTGTCTCTTTGCCCTAGGATGTGGAGCCGTTTGTGGGTGAGGTGTTATTCACTGTAAAGTGAGTGAGAAATAGGAGAGCTTCCCATTAAACACCTGCTAGAGCCAGTGAAAGTACCATTCCTGCTTCTAGTCAGAGTTCAACTTTGCACTGTTTCACTTGCCGTGTTATTTTTGGAAGAGAGAGGTGGTTGGGGATGGAGGGCCAGTGATGGATTGAATGGAAATACCTTTGCTGATGTCCCTGTGTCTGGGCAGGCTGTTAGGGGGATGGCTGGGGAAGGCAGGAGGACACCCTGCTACCAAAGGGGTGGTGGGGTTTCTGCTGCTCAAGTCCTTGGGCATGGAAGTGAAGGGCAAGGGCAAGGAAGCAGGTTCCCAGGGAATGTAGGGGAACTGGGCTGGGCTTGTGGGGTGGTGGTTGGAATTTCAAAGCAGAGGCTTCCCCTCTAGACTTCCTATTGCAGTTCCCATCTGTGAAGCTGGATGCAGATGCTGCAGGCCAGCCTCTGGAGATTGGTGTCCAGCTGTACAGAGGGGGAGAGTTGTTATTTTGGCAGCTTACTAAAAAAAGGCTAAGGCCCATGAACCAGGGAGTGAAAGTAGTTGTCCCATGAGTCTCACTTGGTGCATCTTTGGTTTTTTTCATCCCTGAGGTATATTTGTTTGGGGTATGCTCCATGTTTGCAGAAAAGGCAGCTGTGCTCATGCTGGAGCTGTGTGGAGGGGGCCAGACTGAGCCCTTAACTCCACCACTCATGGCCTCTGAGGCTGGGATAAGTTGCATTCCTTGTTTTCACTGCTTTCCTGCTATCAGGGGTTTTGTCTGGCTTCTTGAAGCCTTTGTGCACTATGAGGGCAGACAGAAGTCCTGTCTGAGCAGGAGCAACACTCTTTGGGGATGCAGTGCCAGTCAAGTGGCACGTGAAGAGGTCACTGTGTCCCAGCAAAGCCTTTCCTGTGCATTGGGCTGCTGGCCCTGGCCATGTTTTATGGGTTTGGTAGAGGCAATTCCTCACACACACAGCAGCCTTTGCCCCTGAGTGTGGGAACCAGGACGCCCTTCTGACTGTCCTGGGAACATTTATAAGTCACAAGAATTTAGATAGAATGATAATTAGTATGCCACAGGGTGAAAAAGTAGAATTTTGGGATTTTAGATGAGAGATCAGGGAACAACGATGGAGGCAATGGGGTGTGTCCCTGGGCTTCTTCTTCATCCTCTTGTTCTCCATCTTCTGTGGTGGTGTGGCACATTTGGGTTGGTTTAGAACAAAAGTACACTGTACAACGGAGTGGATAGATATTGGAGAATTGTTATGAATAAAGCATAGGTAATTTTCAGTATAAAAGACAGTGCTGTCCCAAGGGCAGACAGACGACAGGGACAGACGAAGGGGGGAGAGAGCACAGCCTGGCCTGCAGAGAAAACCATGGCAGGCCAGGGAACGAGTATGAGATAAGCAAAAAATAAACAAATTCCTGAACATGAGAAAACAGACGACTCGAGCTCTTCTTCAGACACAGGGCTGGGGGAAAACAGAAACCTTCACAGAGACACAGACTAAGTTAGGTGAAAGCCAAGCTCACAGAGCTCTCAGAAACCCCAGGAAGGCCCAGACAAGAAAAACAAAACAGAAAAAAAAACCCACATATATTTTTCTATTTTTTAAAAACCCTACCACCTGAGCTCCTCTGTGGTTTCGAGTCCTTTCCTTTCCTTGGTGCTGTCTTTCCCTGCATCTCTCCCTGTCGTGTGTGCATCCTGTGAGCTGACCTGTGCTGGGCAGTCCCTGCCAAGCCCTCGTGCAGGTTTGGGGAGTGGAATCTCCAGGCTCCCTCCCACGCCAGGCTGGGGCCTCCGGCACTGCAGAGCTGGCTGGGTTCTCAGGAAAACACAGCACAGCAGGTCGGTGTGAACTTGTCTTCACAGAGCTGATCCTGGCTGCTGATCCTGGGAGAGAGGGAGACTTCCACATTTTAAAGCTGGAGGGAGAGCCTGTGCTTGGCTGTGTCTTCATAACTGTTTTCTGTCATTGACTGCACGCCTGGAATAGTAAGAGGTAGTGTTACATTTGTGGACAAGGCTTTGAACAAGATCTGCTGTCAGGACAGCTTGATAAACTGCTTACTGTGAGGCAGAATGCTGGGCTGTCATTTGGCAAATTGAATTGCTGGAAAGCTCTTATGATTATTAAAAGATACTTTGTGTTAATTTAATTTCCTGTAAAAGACACAAGCTGGGTGATTTAAAGAAACAAAGCAAATGCTTAATCAAGGTAAAAGCAAAAACTTCGTATCTGTGCCTATGCAGTGCTTAAATATTGCATTCTTCTAATGGCATCCTGTGCAGGACAAAGTAAAAAATTATACATAAACCCCCTGTACTTTAAAATTTGTCAGCTTTGAAGAAAGCTGGAAAATGAGTAATGAAACCCAGGCCAAGCAGGCATGAAGAAAACATCGGTTTAATATCTTCTCTGAGTGATGAGAAGCAGGAAATTTTCCCCTCATTGTATTTTGAATGAGTTTAAAACTGTGTTCCAGACAGCTTGTGAACAATCAAAATTCAGGGGTGGTTTTGTGAGCAGAAGGGCTTTTATTTGGGCTTTCTGGCTAGTTTCCAGCTCGAGGGATCCCAGTTGGGGTGAAATGCCTCCTTGCTGTAGGCAAGCATAACTGTTGCCTCCCCCTCCTGTTCCTCAGGGGCTGGCAGCCTCTCCTCCCATTTTTTTATTTTTTTTTTTTCATGCTGATGTCCTTCAGGACTGAGTTAAGCTCGAGTGATCTCGCCCACGTATGCTGAGCTTGACTCCTGCTAGCAGTGAAGGGCTGTGTGCCCAAAATACTGAACACTTGTCTGCCCACTCTCCCCGTGGGGAGCAGCTCAGGAGGGGATTTCTCAGCTGTGTCTGTCCCAGTGGAGCTGGCCCCTCAAATGAGTCAAAAGTGAGTGATCTTGGGCATCCTTTGAAGGAAGGATGCTGCTCTGGGTAGCAGTAGCTGTGCTTTGAAGGATGCCAAGGGGTCGAAAAGCTCTGCTGCAATTATAGACAGCACTAAACTTTTAAAGCAAATGTATACAAATATGTATACAAATGTTGTGTTGCTTTCTGAGTTTGTCCACAGGGTATGATGGAGTTGTGTTGGAAATAGTGGGGAATACTTGGAGAACTCTGGGGTCCCTGAGTGTTGTTTGGGCACTGCTTAAATGAGCTTAATCAAACATTTGCCTGTGTCTCCTGCCAACTGGAGTTCAGCATCGTGCTTGAATTCAAGCTGTAGATGGGAGGGCAAGTCAGGGACAGTGCTGGAGTTAATTCTTCAGTGTAGACAAACTCTCTGGCCATCAGGCTGTTTATCCCAGTCCTGCAGCAGTTTAGCATTCCTGTTCTGTCATTCCCTTTGCCTCTCCTCTCCCCTCCTGCTGCACTGCTGTTCAAAGTCCAGCTCGCCTCAGAAGTGGCTCAGCCTATCAATAATACACCAAGGGATGTTCCTGGGGCTGTGTGTGCCTTGGCAAGTGTGGGTAGCTCTTTGTATCATTCCCAAATGCTTTTCCTTGCAAGAAGCCTGCTAATGCAGCGTGGTTCATGGTGAACTGAATTTATCACTTTGTGATATTTCTCTTACAAATCCCCGACCCTGGGAGCTGGGTTGGGGGGGTGTCCAGGTGGTGTTTATTTAACTGTTTGTTGTTAAAGAGGTGAGCTGTGTCCTGCTGCTCTGAAGGAGTCATTGAACAGCCTGGGTTAGAAGGGACCTCGAACATCACCCAGTTCCACCCCTCCTGCCATGGCAGGGACACTGCCACCATCCCAGGCTGCTCCCAGCCCCATCCAGCCTGGGACACTGCCAGGGAGCCAGGGGCAGCCACAGCTGCTCTGGGCACCCTGTGCCAGGGCTGCCCACCCTCACAGGAACAATTTCCCCCTAATTCCCAGTGTTACTCCACACTCCTTCAGTTGAAAGCCGTTCCCCCTTGCCCTGTCAGTACATGCCCTTGTCAGAAGTCCCTCTCCAGCTCTCTGGAGCCCAGGAGGTGCTCTGTGCTCTCCCTGGAGCTGCCTTTTCTCCAGGCTGAGCAGCCCCAGCCCTGGGTGCTGAGGGAATGCTGCTGCAGGGGGGAGTGGAGCGGGTCCCCTGTGCAGGGCAGGGCTGTGTGCTCCCTGTCCCTGCTGCCAGGGGGTCTCACAGGGTCCCTGTGCTCAGCTCTCTGTGTGTGCAGCCTGCCTGGACCGAGCTGGCACCCCCCTGGTGTTCCCAGAGGGAACGGGGCAGGTCACAGGAAGAACAGCTGCATTGCTTGGAGTCTCCTCAATTCTTTAAAAGGATTTCCTGGGAACAAAGGCTCTTATTCTCTTATTGCTCTTTTTCTTCAATTTTTTTTTTTTCCTTCTTCTGCCTGCTAATAATGTTGGCTTCTTGTTGACTGCTCTCTCCCTTTTTAAGGAGGCTGGGAAATAATGATTTCCTTGGTTTTTTTTTCATTCTGAACTAAGTTTGCCGTGGTATCTGTAGGGCAAATAAATCTCCTTTTTGCTTCTTCCTGGCTTAAGAATACCTTTAATTTAATAGAAACTGTAAATCTGAAATAACAGAAAATTACAGTTTGACCTTTATTAGTTAGGAAAATAGTCATGTAATGAAATGGCTGCTGAGAAGGATCAGTGGGAACAATCACATGGCCCTTTACTTGTCGTTTTCCTGGCTCCACTTCCCAGAAAGCCCCATGCTTTGCCAAAATTGGTTCTTAGCCAGTGCAGCTATAATGCCACGTGGGGCTTTATGTTTGCTTTGATACCTGCCCTCACCCAAATGATCAGTTCCATCAAATTCAGGTTGAGCAAAGGCAGAGGGGATGACTGGTGAGGGGTTGCAGCAGAGCTCCCTGCTGGCCCGTCTGTCCCAGAGCAATCCCAGCCCACTGGAGCTGCTTCCCTTCTGCCCCCACGCCAGGCAGTCTGAGCAGGAGGGCACTGGGATGCTGTGCTCACCTTGCAGCCCAGGTGAAGGGCAGCATCCTGGGGGAGGGCTCCCTTCCTTTTCCCACCCCACCCTGCCCCTTCACATCGTCCTGGGGATAATTGCAGCTGTTTGGGGGAGCAGAGAGCTCCAGCTGCTGATTCACTGGGCACATGCATGTCTGGATCATTCTCCCTCGGGCTTTGGGGCTAGACTGCATCTTCACAGTGCTGACTGTAAAGCATCTGTGGCTGACATGAAAGGACTTGGAAAACATTAAAAATTGGTTTAGCCCTGCCCTGGCACCTTCTCCCTCTCCTTTCATGACATGCAAGTGTGAGCATCAGAACTTGGCTTTCTGGGACTCATCCAGCTTGGCTCAAGGAAATGGCTATTTAGGTGGTGCTAATTAAATCAGTGCTGTAACTTTGTAAAAAGTGCCTTTTAATCAAACCTGGTTCTTCTCTTCTGAGACAGAGAATGGTCAGTGTTGGCCTGGGCTAGCAGACTCCCCTGCTCATCTTGCTCAGTGCTCTCTTCCCTCCTTGGCTTTACAGTGCTGTCAGCTCATACCTCACTTGGGTCCTGTGGTTTGCATGGGAAATCAGCTGCAATCCTCAATCTGCTGCCAATCTGATGGAAAACTTCGTTGTTCAGCTTAAACGAGGAGTTGAGGAGACTCGTAGTGGCTCATTGACCCTTTGAAAACTCACTGAGGATGGATTGGGCAAAGTTTTCAAGACCGTATCCCTCTCTCTGGTGTGTTTGTTTGGTTTGATCTGTACTAACAAAGCTTATTTTAAACTCTGTATCAGCATCCTTGTGTGGAGGCTCCAGTATTGCCTCTGGGTTTATTACAGCCAACTTCACAGTGTTGGATTTGCATAGGTTTAATCAGGTTACAATGTACAAGTTTTATTAAAAGTAGTAGAGCCTTTGGATAGGAAGTCAAAACCTCTATTGTTAACGCAGTACAATTAAGTTTCTCAGTACCTAGCTAGTAATTACACAAAATTCATTGCAGTATGGAAAGACTATTTGGAAACAGAAGAATGTAGAAAGAGCTTTTTGCAAAATACCAACTGCCTGAATTGTTCTACTCTTAAAGCCCCATTTTCTCCCTTTTGTCTTAAATAGTACTATTTTTGCTGTTTGCAGTTTGTAACTACAGCCTATTCCTTTGCTTGGCGTGGGTGGTTTTAAACAGCTAAAGCTTTGAAGTTTGTGTGTCACGAGGTGCTGCAATCCAGTCATTCATTTTCTCTTCTTTGATGAGTGTTTACAGAAATTTTGGAGGCTCAGAGAGAAGCAAAATCATCAGTCCTGAACACTCCTGGAGCACAGGGAAAGGCTGGACACAAATCTGTATTCCTGTTTTCAACTAACTTGTAGCGAGTGGTAGCTCCTGCAAGACAGTGATTTTTTTCAGCAGTGACCTTTTCAGCATCCAGCACATTTATTATCCAAGAGCTGTAGTGAGGTGGGTCTTTAAAGTCTGGAGTGCTTGCACAGAGCAGCAGCCCTGGGTTTAGGCTGTCTTTTGCTGCTTTCCCTGAAGGAAGCCTGGGACAGTGAGGTGAAGGGATGTGCTGGAGCCCCTGAATGGGCTGGCTCTGGAGCAGAAGCCAGGGCATGCTGTGCTCAGTAATTCTGGAGCCCCAGCTCTGGGCAGACACACCAGTGCATCACTCTGCTGCTGTCTGTGCTCATCCCGAGCTTTAGGCAAACTCCATTCACCCTGCTCTGTGTGGGGAGTTGAATTCTTCAGTGCTGCAGTGGTGGGGTTTTTTAAAAGAAGGAAGTTCACGGATTTCTTTTGGCAAGCATCTCGAGGTAAACTCAGGGATGTAAAGCTTCCTAAATTACTCATCTTTTTCCACACAGAACTGGGGAAAACGTAGGGCTTGTGTCAGACAATTTCTAATGATCAATTTTATCTGGCTTCAGAATGAACATCTGAAAGAAACTTCTGGGAAGGAGAGCCTTGGAATAAACAGCAAATGAAATCACTTTGCAGCCTTCTTTTGTGTTACCTGGGGAGGAGGAGAGTGATTATTCCTTAGCAAATTAGGCTACATGAAAGAACTCTATATAAAGATTATAAGTGCCCTAATGAGTAATAATCAGTGATGCAAGCAGAAAGGGGAAATGCATTATCACCAGCTGCATTGCTGCCATGTCTGTTAGGATTACTGGGGTTTAATGAGGACCTGCAGGAAGCTCTTTCAGCAATTCCACCTTGCAGGAGGTGAGCTCTCAGAGGGACACCTCTCACTATCCCAGGTTGCTCAAAGCCCCATCCAGCCTGGCCTGGATATCCCCACCTGACTCTGTGTCGGAATTTTCTTGGTTGAAATTCATTGTCGTTTAAGGCTTATTGTTTTCATGGGGTAACTTTACCTTTATGCCCAGGCTCTGTCTTGTCTCCAGGCCCAGTGTTTGGAAGCTCTTTTCCATAAACCTCAGCACCTTGCTCCTGACACACTGCAGTGCTTGGCTCAGAGCCCTGGGCTGTGGATGCCAGCACCTGCTATTAGTAAGTGGAGCCAGACTATGCCAGCTGGAGGGAGATCTCATCCCAGGACACATCCCTGCTCCTGGCAGGACCAGCTTTTTGTCCCTGCTGCCATCAGGACACGTGTTGCTCTTGAGCTGGGCTGTCTGCAGGAGCAGAGGAGCTGTTGTGGCTGTCCTCCTGTCTGGAGGGTGTCTAAGGTGCCCTCTCACAAGTGGTGGATGTGGTTTTGCATATTGTGAGCCTGGGGAGAAGCTGCTGCTGGTGACTTTTTAACTTGCTGTGTAACTGGTCTGCACTTGGAGTGATGGTCTAGAAGTGGAAAATGATTTTGCATCTTGTTTAGCCCCTTTAGTCCTGTGCTCTGCCTGCATCTTTTGTGTTATGAACTTCCTCCTTGCTATTTTCTGAGAGAAAAACTGCTTTTTCTGTTGTTGCAAGACACTGACCTCTTTAAAAAAGGGCAGACTGAAAGCTAATGAAATGTTTTCCTCTGAGAATAATGCTCTGTAATTGTTAGTGAAACGGTTTTTAATACTGGTGGCCACGTCCTGGTTTGTTCCTTAACTAAAGTGCTGTAATAGGTTAGTTATAAAACAGATTCCTGAATCAAATTATGAAGTGGGACTAACTGTATCTGCCACTGATGCCTGTGGGTCTTGCCCTGAGGCTGCTGCTGGGCCAGCCAAAGGAGGGAATTGCTGGGTTCCTGCAGCAGAATCCCATCCTGTGAGAGGCTCATTTGGATTTGTCTCCTCTACCTGCAGAATAATTTCCCCCAAAGGTGGAGGAATGTGACACCTGTTTGGACCTCTTCACCTTCTGCCAAACGTGGTCAAAACTGACAAGCAAGTTGAAAATTTCATGGGGTGAAGACTGACAAACAGCACTACCACATAAGCTTCATTTCCTTAAGAATCCAGGCCAGAAATATGTGCTGAGGGTTTTATTCTGCAATCATGTGCTTTAAAACCGTGTGGAACAATGTGATTAGTAGAAATGGTATTTTTAGGATCATTTGCAGTGCATATGAAAGCAGGACAGCTGAATCCTGTTGTGTGTATGTGCATTAGCTTGGAGAAAAAGCAAAATACACGTGTAAAACTTACTTGTGAAGCTGGCAAAATATCTAGTTAAGTTGATCCTAATTTCTAGGGTTTTCAACTCTTATCCTTGGGCTGCCTCCTCTTGATAGCAGCAAAAGGATGTTATTTTATTCCTTTTTTTGGTAACTGCTTTTGGCTTTTGCTTCTTGCAAAGCTTCCTCCTCACTTCCCAGCTCTGGAAACACAGAGTTGGGCTCTGTGTGCTTCAATAGCAGGTTTCTGTAAGTTTGTGGTAGTTGGAGCTATTTAAGTTCCTTTGAGGAATTTCAAAGTATTGTTTCAAATGTGAAGGATGCCCAGAACAATTAAGGGTAATTGAAGGGCAGGCATGTTCCTGGAAAGTGTTATGGGGAACCTTATGTGAGAGCCTGGTGCCTTTTTGTCAAGGAGTACCTTGTGCTTATTTTGAGCAGAGCTGGGAAGGAAGACAGAAAGCAGAGTGTGGCAACACCAGTGAGGTTTAGGAGATGAACAGCACTGATAGAGCAGTGCCTTTTGCATTTGATGGAGTGTGCCAGGGTGGAAGGGATGACAGACATGGAAACTTTTCCCGGATCTTTTGCACATGTAGAGTAATAAAACCGAACTGGTGCCCGAGAGAGAAAACACTTTGGTAGTGTGATAATGTGAACACTTTCCTGTGTTCGTTTATCACAGCAGTGCTGCACTGTGACATCTTGCCCTACAGAAAAGGCAGTCTCCTCTCTCAGAACTCTGGCAGCCTCTGTGTGCTCTGGGTTGCTGTCTGATGGTCAGGATCCATGGCTGTGGTCACCCCAGGGACACAGCTGGGAGGGGGGCACACTGACAGCACCAGCACTCGGTGCTCTCCTGTCTGATTCACACACCAGTCATCACCCTGCTTCAGTAACACAGGTTCTGGGGCATGAGAGCTTCAGCTAAATTAATGAAGGAGTCTGCTGTGTTTTTCAGACAGTTCTGCATCTTCCACCAGTGAACATCTGCATTTTCACAGATGATGAACTGCATAATCTGTTGCTTTGGCTTTGGCTTGTAGAATTCAAACAAAGCTCTAGCTGACAGGAACTGCATGCAGTGGCACTCCAACTCAGAGTTGGACACAGTGATTAATATAAAATTAGTCATACATTAGTCATATTTTTTCTTTGTGTAAATCATGTCTAGTTTCACTTAATATCTGATAAGTTAGTGATTTGAAAGCTTTTATTTAAACCTTTTACCTTTGTTCTTGCTGCTGGTCTTACAAGTACTTCATTGAATGGTCTATCTTGTGTTATTCATCTCTGACTCATGAGATAATTCAGAATATTTTATTATGCTTCCAGAAAGTGTTTCTTTGCTGTGATGATTGGCTGTTGTCTGTATCCTCCAGTGCTGCTGGGTTGATTCATCAACTTCTGTGCATGTACATTGTTCAAATGTGATGTTTTGTGGTAGGAAATGTTGTGTGAGCTACCAGCTGGTAGGGTCACTGGAGTTAATGATGTGGTTAGTTTTGTCCAGGCCCCTTTCTTGTGCCAGACCTCCTGGGTTTGGATCAAAACTCGTTTTTTAAGCTCAAGGCTGGCACTTGTAATTGCCCAGGTTCTGGGGATTCAGCTGTTGGTGCAGTAAGACCCAAAACCAGACTGCCTTGTTTCTGTGGATGTTGTGTGATTTCTGCCTG
This sequence comes from Sitta carolinensis, assembly GCA_032173965.1. Taxonomy (NCBI): domain Eukaryota; kingdom Metazoa; phylum Chordata; class Aves; order Passeriformes; family Sittidae; genus Sitta; species Sitta carolinensis. The sequence goes on from JAVUNC010000030.1 coordinate 11,633,773, forward strand.
TGTCAAAATGTCTGCAGCCTTCCAGAAACCAAAAATAAAGATAAGGGCTCAAGCATCTGTGTTTTCTGTTCTTGCCTAATTTGTCTGAGTGCAGCTAGCCTGTCCCAGTGTAAATAAGAAGTTTGCTGCATGGTCTGCAGCTGAAAAATGCATCCTGGGCCGGGGTGATTTGAAGGTGCAGGAGGCTGTGGTGGTGGGTGATCCTTGCTGGGGATGGACAGTGTTTACAGATGTGAGGAAACCATTCAAGCTGCAGTCCTGATTGCTTCCATTCAGATTCAAACCAGCCTTTGCCCAAAGGCCTTTTACAAAAAATTGAGCCATTAGTGTTCCAAAATAAGACATGCATCAATGGCTTTTTCCATGGAAAACCATTAGCTCTCCACATCATTCAAACTGTTAGTGTTTATTCCTTGCTTGGCTTCTTGGCTTTAAATCCTCCTCCCACCTTTCCCAGGCAAGATAGCTGGACACAATCAGCTTGCATCAGTGACTTCCTTGGAAGTGTACATGTTAATAATTTTGTCCTTAGTAATTTTGAATCCTGTTGCCTGTGGAAATTTCTTTTAAGAACGTAGGAAGAATGTCATAGTAGCTTTTTAATTGAAACACAAACAGACAGACATCAGGCAAGTGTGTGGGAGGGAGCAGTAATTTGAATTGTGCTCTGACTACCCGGGTCCCATGTTACAGAGTCATTTTTTTTTTAGCTTTTACTGGAGAGGACGGGCTCTTTCAGATCTTGCATCTCAAAGCCCTGCTTTTCTTGATCAGAGAGGATTAGGCAAAACAGATCTTTATTTTTATCTCGTGAAGAACAGACATGAATCAGGCTATTTGCTTGCAGTGCTCTTGCATTCTTCTGGAAATGTTCCTGATCCTGGGAGTCACAAAGCAAAGAAACAGTGCTGCACCTTTCTTGTTAAACTGTGCCCCTAAACACAGTGCAACACGTGAATTTTTCAGGTCTCTGAGCACAGGGCTGTGTCCTGTTTAAATTCACACAGCGTGTAATTAATTGCATGCGGTTGTGCTTCTTGAATTTGAAAAAGAAATGGGTGGCTAGCACAGAAAACATTTGATTGGCAAGGTAAAATACTACTGCTGAACATGCAAAATCGTGGGATTAGGATTTGAATTTTCTTCCTGGTTAAGAAATTAGAATCTGGAAAAGAAAAACCAGGACCATATTGTGCCCTTTTCTTGCCTGTGGAAACTGGAGAGGTTCCCCTAGGGTGTTTATACTTTGTGATGTTCTCTCTGTGAAAGCAGAAACCCAATTAACTCTCACCTGGTTTGCCTAGTCCTGCTCTGCTAGGACGGGCTCTTGGTGATGAGTGTGGTTTTCTGGGGGGTGTTTTCTTCACACTGAAAGTGAACTTGTGTTGAACTCGGTGCAGAGCTTGGCTCTTGCTGTGTGCCCTCGGGTCCGGGCTGTGTGTGACATGGGAGCAGCAATTCCCTGGGCGAGAATTTACCCTTCCAGTTCAACCAGAAAAACTGCCAGCCTTCCTGGCATCCTGAAGCAGAGCTCTGGGGGAAGCCCCCTGATCTCCCCGTGTCCTGTGCCCCGTTCAGGCTGGGGAAATGCTGGGATGAGCAGCCAGTCCTGCAGGGAATACTTCTGTAAACAGTCTTGAGAGGTGAGAGTGTGCAAGAGGAGTTTCTTTAGCTTAGGGATAGAGGGTGTCTGCTAGGGGTGTGTTGGGGTTTAACCCCAACCAACAGCTAAACCCCAGAAAGTCACTTACTCACTCCTTTCCTGGTGGGATGGGAAATTGGAAAGGTAGAAGTGATAAAGATGGTGTAATAGGGAGGGCAAAAGCTGTTCACACAAGCAAAACAAGGGATTCATTCCCCATTTTCCATGGGCAGGCAGGGGTTCAGCCATCCCCATAGGTAACAGTGACTTGAAAAGACAAACACCAGCACTCTGAACATACTTTTTATATGAGCTTTACATACTGGGCATGATGCCACCTAAGGTCTGGAGTGTCCCTTTGGTCAGCTGGGGTCAGCAGTCCCGGCTGTGTCCCCTCCCAACTCCCTGTGCACCCCCAGCCCATCACTGGGGTGGGCTGAGAGGCAGAAGAGCCCCTGGCTCTGTGCAGGGACTAAACCTGCCCTGTGTTAGTTATCCCCACTGTTTGCAGCACAAATCCAAAATTTAGCCCATACTAACCCTCTGTGGAGAAAATTAACCCTCTCCCAGCCAAAACCAGCACCGGAGGTTCATTAGTCAAAATTAAATTGAGTTTGAGGAAGGAAGGACGCAGGGGAATGGGAAATGAAGCCCACTTCCCTAGCAGCCTTGGGAACAAACTGAATCCCTGTGTTGCCAGGGTGTGAGGCAGTTTGTTCCCTTTTGGAGGAATGCAGGGACACGTTCCCTTCCTCACCAGGCAGCCAGTGGCCATACAGCTTGCCCGAGGTGTGGGCTGCGTGTGTGTGACTCTGCCTGTCGAGGAGGAAATGACTAAACTTGCTGTCAAACCAGGGTAACAAAGAACATCTTTGATTTACCAAAATAGCAGTGGTGGAGAGGCTGGGCAGCAGCTGTGGGGCTGGGAGCAGCCAGTGAGTCTGGAGAATGGTCCTGTGGGCAGTGTGAGCCTGCTGCAGTGCTGGGGGGAGAGGGAGCTGGGTGCAGAGGATGCTGAGGGAGTTGGCAGCACTGGTGGCTGCAGCAGGAGGGCCAGGCCAGCTCTGCCAGGCAGTGCCACACAGCAGAGGTGCAGCTGCAGAATCCCATGGCCACCTTGCTCCACTTCCCTGCCCCTGCCCAGCTGCTGCCTATGGGTCCTGGCAGTACAGGCAATGGAAATCCCGAAGGTCCTGTCAATCTGGGAGCCTCAGCTCCCATCAGGTATTTGCAATGAAGGGGAGAAGCTCTATCTAGCTCTAGGTTTGCCAATTTGTCCCTTAGTATACTTTAGGCAGGCTTAAAATAACTGGGAGCAGCCAGTGAGTCTGGAGAGTGTTCCCTGTGGGCAGTGTGAGCCTGCTGCAGTGCTGGGGGGAGAGGGAGCTGGGTGCTGAGCAGCTGCAGAGGATGCTGAGGATGCTGAGGGAGTTGGCAGCACTGGTGGCTGCAGCAGGAGGGCCAGGCCAGCTGTGCCAGGCTCAGAATCCCATGCAGCTGCAGAATCCCATGGCCACCTTGCTCCACATCTCCTTCCCCTGCCCAGCTGCTGCCCAACAGGAATCCCAAGGTCCTGTCAGTGTGGGAGCCTCAGCTCCCATCAGATATTTGTAATGAAGGGGAGAAGCTCCAGCTAATTACAGGTTTGCCAATTTGTCCCTTCCTATTACTTTAGGCAGGCTTAAAATAACCCTGTTAGCTGACTTCTTTTCCCTGGCTTTGCAGTTTCATACATGGCATTCTGCAGTGCCCTTTATGGAAACCTCAAATATTTTTTTTTCCCCGCCTACTACATTTTGTGTCTTTTTCCATCTGGCAGATGTTTTTTCCCTGTGTTGCACAGGGCTCAGTACATAATTACTCTGTTGCAAAAGCCTGGAGCCCCAGTCCTGTGACAGAGTCTGCTTGCCCAGGCTCCTATGTCCTGCTCAATTCTGTATCATTTTTTTCCCCCTGGTAGTTTTGTTCAATCTACTCTAAAAAACTGTTCTGAGAAGTAACGAGCACCCAATCATTTGTGTGCCTTGAGATCATCTATTATAGCTTTTTAGTGGATAGCCCTGAAAATGTTTGGGGTGTTTTTCCCTCCCAGTCACACAAGGGCTGAATTCTCTCTCTTCCAGTTTACAGCCTCTGGATATTCACAGTTTGTTGCCACAAGTCAACAACTAGTTAGTCGGTGTGCCTTTATTCCTACATTTTTTGAGCTGATTCTTTGCTTTCCAGTCATGCTACTTGCTTGTCTTAAACTCCTGCTCTTGCTGTGGGCATGATTTTTGTTTGGAGGGCAGTGTCTCAGTGTGCCAGTGAAGGGGCTGCACTGGGATGTTCCTGGTTGTTTCCACCCTTCTACCAACCATATTTCACTGAGCACTCATATTTGAGAAATTCTTAAGCCTTTTCTAATGGGAGCTCGTGTAACTGCATAGGTTTGGAAGTTTTTAGTTATTAGCCTGAAGTTTTATTCCCCAAACTTCCTTTTCACATGTCAAATTCCAAGCTTACCCAGAACCTTCTCCTGGAACAGTTTTGTAAAACTTCACATTGCTCCTCTTTTGTCCACAGTCTGTAGATGGGAGCATCCAAGACTGAATGTTTGACATCCTGTCAAACCACAGTAGCAGAAACATCTCTGATTTACCAAAACAGTCACAGTAAAGAGACTCAGGAATAGTTGTTGGGAGTGAGTCGTGGGGTTGGTTCAGTGCTGTGGGCTGCTCTGTCTTCCACTGGCTTTTCTTCACACCCTGATTTTCAGGGGTTCAGCAATGCTGGGTGCTTGTTTGGGGTTTGTTTGGGTTGCAGTAGTGAGAAGAAAGCCTTGCCAGGAATTATTCACCTTTGTTTTGTGCTGTAGGTGTGTGACCAGCTGGGGAGGTCAAGGGCAGGCACGGGCCAACTGTGTACTGTAGGAATACTGAGAAATAATGTTGCTGGGAATTATTTGGCATTAACAAGCTCATTTCCTTTTTGTACATCAGTTGTCATCCTTTAATCTCTTGGTATTAGCTTTTTTTAAATGCTGTTATGTACATCATCCACAGTGCTTCCTGCATCCTGTGTCACTTGATAATAAACTTTTACAAGATCTCACTGTTAAGTCATCTCAGGCTTTGAGTGATTAATCAAAATCTCTGTTTCTCTTTTTTCTCAGTGTTGGAAGTTTATATGGATCAGTGGTATTTGCTCAAGAGTGACAGTGGAGATCAACACTGAGTCTGCTCCTCTGGGTGAGTGATCTAAACCCGCTGCATTGCTGATGACTGTTATCTTCTATCTGCTGTTTTCTTGCTTTTTGATCTCTTACACTACAGCTCCTTTGGGCTTTCATTTCAAATGTCATTAAAATGATGCTGTATGTGACTCCTAGTAAGAGTTGTAGAAGAATGTCAGTCTGCTTCTGCAGATACCCATTGGTTTTGTCTCTTTTAAAGGATGGTCCATGTTTAACACAGCCTAAGCTGTTGTTTAGAGTCAGAGAAATGTGGAAATGTGGAAACAGTTTTGATGACAGTGGGTTTAGGGTTAACGTGGGGACTGTGGCAGAGCACTGAAGTGTATTTGGATTATCCAAGAAGCAGAACTGAAATGAGCACTGGAGCTGTTCTGGGACATGTGAAGGGTTCAAGCAGTGCCAGTGCAGCCCAGTTTGGAGGGTTCAGCTCCAGCACAAGATCCCCTTGGACATGCTGTGGCTGAGTGATGCAGCTGTGCACGGGCTGTTAATCTGACTCAGCAGGTCTATGGCAATGTGCAGAGAAATGTTTCAGATTCCTGGGGCAAGTTGATGAGAAAATGCATTCAGCAAAGCAGAGTATGTGTTGGGAGATCCTTTGGAATTGTCCCAGTTCTGGTGGCTTCAAGGAGCAGCGTTTTGCATTCGGTCTAGACTGGTTTGATCCAAGTAGCCTAGTGCATGTCAGAGCTGGCAGTCTTGTTTTGGGAATGGTTATCCCTCATCTGCTTTGTTTTGGGTATTATGGTGTGATTTAGCCCCCTAAATTCCAGCTGGGGAGCTGGGTCAGATTGCTGAGCCTGCCCTTGGCTCCCTGTGGCTGTGTGATGTGTGATGTGCTCATCCCATAGCTCCACAGCTGGGCTCCCAGTCCCACAGGATGGGAGGACTGGGCTCTCATTTAAAATGCCATTTCCCTTGTTTTGCTCCCTTACCCTCTTCCATAGCCCTTGGAGTGTTCTTCATGGCTCTCCAGCCCTTCCCACACTAAATCACTGTGCATGAGCTCTCTCTGGGATTCACAGCTGCCCAAGAGCTTGCTCCAGACCTGGAAAGAAGTCCATGTTGTTGCTCCTCGTTTGTCAGAAGCCCTAAACTCCACTGCCAAAAGCTTTTATTCCCTGGGTTTTTAATCAGAGGTCTGCTGGCTCCGGGAGTGGCTGTCACCTATTATCTCCCATCCTGGGCACATTTGTTCAGTTTTATCACTGTTTATCAGGGTTGGTGGGATTACACTCCAGCTGGGTTTGCATCCATCATGGCTGTAAAAAACATGGTTAAAAGTCTGATGCTGGCTGGCAGCCACGTTCTGCAGGATGTGTGTTTGGAGACTTTCAATCTGCTGGCATCACCATGCGAATGTCTTGCCTCGCTGCAGTCAGTCTCTCCCTCTTTGCAGCAGAAAGCCTGGGACATAAATCTGCCTGGTTTTCCCTGTCACTGCTGGGAGGGGGGGTGTGTGTCCGTGTCCATCCAGGGCTGTAGGAGCAGGTGCTCATCCTCCCTTCTCCATTCCTGTGGCTCCAGTACTGGCAGGTTTATGGCACTTGGAGAGTCAGACCTGTTGCCCGCAGCAATCAGTCTGAAAAGCCTGATTTCTCCAGCTGCTGCTTGCTTTCCCTATTAAACAGATAAATAAGAGCCTCTTCTGACGAGATGGCAGGAAATTCCCGTGTCTGACTCAGCACTGACAGGGCAGGGGACTGTGTTTGGGGCTGCTGGCTGCTTCTCCCACATGGACAAGAGGAACATGGGCTTCTTTGCTGGGTTACCACAAGTTCAGCACAGCTGTCTGACCTCCAGAGTCACCACACAGAATGCAGCCAAGTGTTCAGAGTGGAGTTTCAGTGCCTCTGCCCACGGCCTCTGTTTATCCATAAAAGCATGGATTTCCATCCTGCTGTGCCCTCCCTGCCTAGCTCCATGTCAGACAGGCTGCTGCCAGTTCAGCCTTGCCCCACAGTAAGGCCACATGTGTAAATAATCCAGAAAAGCTAAGTAAGGCTTTTAAAATAAGCCTTGGCAGAGACAGCTGCTTCAGCGTGGTGCCATGAAGACACAGAAACCTGGCTCAGTCCAGAGTCACTCCTACTGCCTGCAGCTCCTGCTCTTTGCTAGCAAAGCCCTGCAGGGCTGTCTACCCTCCTCCATCAGCTCTGAGTTAGGTCTCTAAAGCTGAGGCAGAGCATCACATGCAGCACTGAAATAGTGTCCAGTCCACCCTCTTACAAGTGCCTGTGTGCAAGAGGCAAAAATCAGTATTTGGTGGGTTTTCCCCCCCTCAGTTGAATACAGGAGGGGAAGAAGCACAAGGCTGCTTCTATGTATTCCATTTATTGGCACTTGATGGCTTGTCCTGCAGGGCCCAGCCCACACCCAGCGTTTCTTGGGCTTTTAATAGTTGTGCTGAACTAAAATGTGCTCAAAATAGTAATAATTCCAAGCATTTCCCCAGAGCCTGTGGCTGTCCTGCATGTTTATGGGAGGTGCTCGTGGTTGGGGCATGGGAGGATCCCCAGGCAGGCTGTGTTGGGGATTCTTCTGGTGTCTTTTTCCACCCCTTCTTTTGTGAGCAAATACAGAAAAGAAGGATGTTATTGTGCTTCTGCTCCTCACATTTTATATGATGTGGGTTGGGTAACGTTAATGTCAGTTAAAGTTCTGCTCACCCTCAGTTCTGGTGGTGGCTCTCTAATACACCCGAGTCTCTGCAGAGAGGGCATGGATTTATCTGTACACAGTGAGCAGCCTGCCCTGTTTATCCAGCAGGTGACCCCTCACTGCACACAGCGTTTTCCTGCCTCCCTCCCATCCGGTTCTTCTGATTTCATTGACTTTCCCAGTCCTGGAAATGGCTTTATATTCACAAAACATAGATTCATCCCTCACAAAGCTTGCAAACCTGACTTCAGTTCTTCCCTTCTTCTTTGAAAAACTCTTCTGGCTCTCCTTAAGACCAATAATGTACATTGTCCCTGTTTATTTAGACAAGCTTATTTTGTCTGCAGAAATCTTGTCAAAAGCTAAGTTCCTTTGCTTGCATTTATAATCCTCTGAGGTTTATGTATTGAGAATAATCTTTGTGAGCTGGAAAAAGATTGTCCAGTCTGTTTTAAGATGTCCCACTTTTTGAGTACTGCATCTCATTAGGAATACAGTTGGCTGTTTGCATGGCTTTTTTTTTTTTTTTTTCCTCTCTATAGCTTGGGGGGAGAAAATATATCATTTCTTCATCTAGTAATAATGCTTGGCACTTTGCATCTTCAAAGAACTCTGTGGCTATGGATAATTCCTGTAACATTGTGTAGTAGTTTCTTATTATCATTTCCTCTGATGGGCAAAGTGAACAAGAAGTCAAGTGAGCTTAGGCCATGGAAAGAGAAACAAAGTCCCTTTGAATTCCCACCTTCCTGACTTCTGCTAGAGCAAAAGAAAGTTTGATTCAGGTTGACACAAAGGGAAATGTAATGAGCTTTCCCAACCTTCTTAACTCTTATTAAGTGCATTTGCTGGTGGTTTTTTTTTTTTCACTAAATAAGTTTTCTCACTGATGATGGTGGTTTTCCCTTCTCAGTGAGTGGTTGGAGATGTGTCAGGAATTATCTGAAGTGATAGATCTGAATATATCACCTTTATAAAGGTCAAGCAGCATGTTAATGGGGTTAGTTTTGTGGGTGTCTGTCACTCACTGCTGTCTGGGGGATCTCTCTGCTCCTTCCCTCCTCTTCTCCTTCCTCCTCTTTCCTCTCAAACCAGAGGCAGGGGAGATCTTTTCTGTATTATTTGGGAATATTTTTTCCCCACCTTGTTTTCCATCTGAGATTAAGATGGGAAAAGTGAGCTTCAAAATGGGAACTGTGTCAATACACAGAAGCTGATCTTTCTTGTTTCATCCACCATGTGCTGTGCTGATATTTTTTTCCCTCCCATGGACTGTAGTGGAAGTTGTTGGCTCAGAGTGGTGTCTGGAATGATGTCATTGGCAGAAATAATTTCATACAACTGCACTAGGCTATGGGCTTTGATTTACAGCTGCTTAATGAACTGACAAACCCCCCAGATGTGTTGCATGGCATAAAGGAGAGGTGAGTGCTGTAGGCAGTCAACTGGAATTAGGCACTCAGTTACAGGGGAAGTCATGGTAACCATTTTGTTGCCTACTTGCTAGAAGTTAGTTTAAAATTCTCTTTTTTTTCAGGAATTCTGGCTTTTTACAAAGTTCTTTCAGGGCACTGGGCAGTGTTAGGACAGTTTAGCCCTCCTGGGGAGAGCAGATAATCTGCTTGGTGAAGAGGAGCATGGAAGTCACATGAAGAATTCCTTCATCTTCCTTAGGAAACTCTCGTGGCTGCTTCTCTGCAGGCTCTCAGAGGTTCCCTGGCCACCTTCTGACTGGCTTCAGTTTGATAAACTTTTGGGCAAAGAGCCTTGCATGGCTGAACACAGCTTTATTCTGGGCACGCTGTGCTGGTGAAGGCAGTGGAGAAAGCAGCTGTCTCCAGCCATGTGCTCTTTTTGGGGATGCAAAACTTTGCACAGCCTTTTTTAGGGGCTCAAGATTTAGTTCCTAGATTATATTTAGTTTTCTGTTTCTGATGGGTGGGACAGATATCCTAATGCCTTAGATGAGACCTTCAGTGGTGGACAGCAGCACCAAGGTATCACAGCCAGTATTTTTTTTTATATATATATATATATTTTTAATTATTATTTTTATTTGACTTTCTTATGTAGCTCATACCTCATTTGTGCATGCTCCTTCCCAGTGTTGGGCAGAGCTGTCCTGAGCCACTCTATGCTCCCAAGGCTTTTTTTCCATCCTCTGCTTCTCATGACACCAAAATTGCTGATTACTTGTCTGCTGACTTTTTAAGGATCTGAATGTGGCTTTTTTCATGAATCTGTTTTTCTTGGGAAGCCCTCAGGGCTGAGGTGGGACCTGGACTTTGCAGCAGTGAGTGCAGAGCAACTGGTGAAGGCTTTCATGCCTTGCTTGCAGGGTGTGAGTACTTGTGGTGGGATCTTGGTGTCTCTGTCATCTGACAGCTTCTCTCACTAGATTTTGATTTCAGCTGTTTAGGAAAAATGTCAGCAGCTCAGCATGTGGGGAACAAACTGCATGTGCATCTGGGCTCGCTCTGTTGTGTTTGTTTTGTGTTAATTTTTTTGAGGTGTTGCATCCAAGAGTGGTGTGAGCTCTGGGTCCAGTCTGCCCCTCTTTTAAGAGAGGCTCAGACCCACTCTGCATTCAATTGGTGTTTGTCTCAGCCTGCTTATCTGCTGGCCAGCCCACACACTCACTCCAGATGTTCTCCTATCCCAAAACTGGAGATGCGCCTGAAATTGTCCTTCCAGGATTTGGAAGCTTTTTTGGTAAAGCTGTCTGTCTGCCAGTGTTTTCAAGGGCACGTCACACTTTGAAATTGTGGTATTAAAATAATTGCTTTTGAAATGAAGGGAGGGTCATGTGCCCTACATCAGGAATTCTTCTTAGTGCTTATTAATCCGGTGTATAAATGTCGTGGCTTACATCCACAGGGTGTTTATATTGAATTTGTAGCTGCATCAGTATCTCTCACTCCTCAGAATAAATGCCATATAATCTGGTAATGAGCAATATTCTTAATTTAGAAACCAAAAATAGGACACGGACAAATCTGACTTACTGGAAGAAAGCAGGAAATAGCCTTACCCTATGAGGGGAGAGCAAATTCAGTTGAATCATCTGTGTATAGTGTAATGGTGTGGCCAGAGAATTCCATCTGTTTCCCTAGGATGGTACAACAATTGCCATATTCCAAAGGCCTGATCCTGCTCTGGTGCAGTTCTTCTGAGGTGTGTGAGGGGGTAGTTGGGAAAGAGCCTTCTGCCCTCCCCCTGAGCAGGTCAGTGCCCACCAGCTGGAGGCACATTAAGCAGGAGGGGCTCAGGCTTATGCCCTCCAGCACCCTGTTTGAGGAGATGAAGTTATTTATTCCTCTGAGTCCTACAGCGAGCAGCAATGGCCAGGACAGGGTGGGAACTTGGGGTGGAATCATCCTTGCTGTGGCAGGTGGGCACCATCCAGGATCTCCAGTGTCTGGAGCACCTTCCAAGCCAACAGTCCTACTCCTGAAGGAGGGGCTGCCTTTTCTCATGCCCTTAGCAACTGTTCCTGAGTAACAGCAGTGGAAGCAATAGTCATATGAGCATCAGCCAGTCCCTGATGCACTAAGGATGGTAATTCTGCAGGATGGCCCCATGGGGTGATGGCTCAGTGGCCAGTGCTTGTTTTCTCCTCACCATGAGGGGCCCAGGCTGTTAACTTTTAGCTCAGGTGCTCTCTGAGTGCTGGGCAGATGGGTGAACTTTGTTCAGTGGAGGTTTTCTGTGACTCATTCCCTTTACCGAGCAGACATAGCCTGCTCTCCCACCCTGTGGACTCCCTTGTTTGCCCTGATTCAGAGTGATTTTTGGTTTGTGTTCTGTAGGCAGTAACAGTGGCTCTGTGTAACCCTGAGTAAATTTTGCCTTGAAATACCTTGGTAGAGAAGTCACCTTTCTATGTGGTGATGGTGCCACACTGAACCAGAGCAATGTGGAGCCAGATCCATATGAGGAGTGAGCATGTGTTTGTTGCAGACTTGTTGTTGTGTGAGTTTTGGAACTTCAGTGCTTCCCTTGGTCCAAAAAACACAGACACATGGACACACTCTGTGTGCTCTGGTGGTGCCTCTAAGTGGAGAAGGAAGGCAGATTGTGGCCACAGTGATCAGGCTGTTAGTGGAGATTTGCTTGTGTTGTGTTTGTGGCAGAGGCCATGTCTGACACATGCTCAGAAGTCACTCAAGGTGAGGAGGGGGCTGCTGTTTATTACTGACAGCACCCACAGGTTGCACAAAGCTGCCAGGATCTGTACTCTGAGCTCCTCTTTTGGTCACTTGCTCAAGCAGGCAGCCACTGTTAAGCATGTTCTCAGCAGCATTGGCTTCAGTGGCATTAGAAACATGCTTGACATGAAATGTGGGCTTGTGCAGCTTGCTGATCTCAGGCTGGGTGGGTCTTGCTGGAAAGCTCCTGTGCCGACAGAGACTGTCGCTATTTCAGGCTGTGGTTCTGCTCGCCTGTCAATCCAATTTAAGGGGACCAGATTATAAACACTGTGAAATGCTGAGCTGGTGCAAAGCTGCTTTGCTGATAAGGAGCTGTTCAAAATATTTGGAAAGTTCAACTCTGCTGTGGGACTGGGCAGCCTTTCCTGGCTGCACTCCCAGGGCTCAGTGCCAGGGCTGTTTTGGCTGCTTTGCCTGCTTGGCTGGACGCCGAGCGGCCGAGGCTCGGCGTGCCCGGGGTGTCACTGTGCCTGGGGGACACTGGCAGTGGCAAAGCAGCCATCCTGACTCTGCCATCTGGGCACTGAACAGCTGTCTGTCCCTGTGGGGACAGGAAATAGAGTGGTGCATCCCACGCGGTGCTGCAGCATTGCTGGGAATATCAAAACTGAATTTACTCCAGCTCTTCTGGTCTCCCTGTGTCTGTTCCTGGCTCCCAACAGGAGATGAAGCTCTGATAGGTGGGAATGCCACATCCCTCTCTGAGGAAGAGCTTTGTTGAGTGGCAGTGTTTCAGCCCCAGAATAGTCTGGCAGCAGAGCAGATTGGCAGCTTGCAGGAGCCTCTTTGTGCATTTGGTTGCTTTTTGCTCCAAGACCTCAGCAGAGATCTCCACGCTTCCTCCCTTGCCCTTGTCCTGGCCCTTGCCCTTTCCCACCCTGTCCTTCACAGTGTAACAATGTGCTAGTGTTTTAGTGCTTCCCATGCAGATTTTGGGCGAGGAGTTTATAGAATCATAGAATGGTTTGGGTTAGAAAGGGCATCGAAGCCCATCCAGTTCCAAGCCCCTGCCATGTCAGGGACACCTGCCTCTAGCCTAGGTTGTTCAGAGCCCCATCCAACCTGGCCTTGGGCACTTGAAGGGATGGGGCAGCCACAGCTGCTCTGGGCTGTGCCAGGGCCTCAGCACCTCACAGGGAACAATCTCTTCCTAATATCCAATCTAAGCCCACTCTCTGTCAGTGTGAAGCCATTGCCCCTTGTCTGTCACTCCAGTTCCTAATGAAGACTCTCTCTCCAGCTTCCTTGTAGGCCCCTTCAGATACTGGAAGGCAGCTATGAGATCTGTATGAAACCTTCTCTTCTCATATTTTTGTTTTCAAGGGGTGTGTCATGTATAAACTTAGCACCTTTGCATCCTGTGGGTATCTAGAGTACCACGCTTGCATGTTCCCACTCCTCTGCAGCCTCTCTCATAATTTCCCTTGGGGACCTTCTTTGCAGCTGTGCTGCCATGCACAGGATCTCTGAGTGCTCTGGGCGGGGAATTGGGAGCAGCACAGAGGTGGGATTGTGTTGGAGCCCAGGACATCCCTCTGGGAGTGCAGAGCTGCCCAGATCCCTGCCAGGGGCTCAGAGACCCTGGCACACAGCCCAGAGCACCAGTGGGCTCCATTACCAACCCTGGAGCAAATTGCCACCTTTACACGAGGAGATGAAAGCCACAGCAGCTTGAATAGTGTCATGATTAGTGTATCACAGGGGGTAAATGGAGATTTTAGGATTCTTTGTATAGGGGTTTTTGGGGACAAGATGGAGGGATTTGGGAGTGTCCACCTTTCTTCTTCTTCTTCTCTACTCCATCTTCTCTGATGGTGCTGGCACTTTTGGATTGGTTTGAGTAGAAGCTCACTGTCTAACATAGGTGATGGGTATTGGGGAATAATTGTAAACATGTCACACGTGGGTTTTAGTATATAAAGATAACACCACCCTGGGGGCAGGCAGAGTGCCTCTGACTGTCCTTGGGCTGGGCAGGAAGACAACTTTATAGATAAGAAATAATAAACAGCCTTGAGACCGAAAACTGAGAAGCTTTGTCTCATCCTTTGAAACACACGGGCTGAAGCAGAGATTTCTAACAACAAATTGGGGTCCCAAATCTTGTGGGACCCCACAGGATTGTGTCCTCTGGATAGTTCCTGCATCCCCGGTGTCAAGGGTTTTCCTGGTGCCTGGGTGTGATGTTCAGGTGTGTTCCCTGTTAGCAGGGTGTTGTCAGCCACAGATTATCCCTCCTGTCACTAAAGGTAGGGGCAGCCCTGCTTTGAGCAACCGAAGTAGCTGCCTGTTGGTGTTGTCCCTGAAAATCAGCTTTCTGATTTGTTTTGGTAGAATGGAGTCAGTGCTCATGAATTGTAAGATAAATAAGGATCATGTTTGCATTCCTTTGTAAAAGATATCACCTGATGGACTTCTCAAGGGACCAGTGGAGATGGAGAGGTGGGAACTGCTCTGTCCAATCTCTGATCACTGTCCAGAAACTGAGAGATACGAGGTCAACAGTCAGCTAGAGAGTTCTTCTCTTCTTCTCTGCCTGAACCCCTGTGTGTGTGTTGCTGTGTGTTCCTATCACAGTGACACATCGGGAGGATGGGGAAGCCCAACAAGGTTGCTCCATCCGGACAAACTGTGAGAGCAGCCAGGTGTGACAGCAGAAACGTGCAGGTACACAACAAACACTGGCAATGTGCTGGTGTGTCTGCTGTAACCCTGCCCTATCTGATCAGCTGTCAGCACCTGCTCATCTGCCCTCCACGGAGCCGCAGACAGCTCTGGGGTGTGTGTGTGTGTGTGTGGAACTCACAGAGCTGTGACAGCCCTGGCCAGTCCATGCTGGGCGACACGGCTGCCTTACCTGCCGTGTTATCCAGGAGCAGTCTGGAGCCTTGCTGGCGTTCCAGCGGATAGGGAACGTGTGTGGTCATGTTCCCCCCGGCAGACATTAGCCTGTGGCTCCTTGGAGCAGCGGGTTGCTGGCCAGCAGCCACCCCGGCCTCTTGGGATCCTGTCAGGTCTTGCAGGCAGAGGAGCACCAGGCTGGGTCACGGTTCTTGGGACAGAACCCTCCCAGCTGATGATGCACAGGCGGCCTCGTGGTGCCCTGTGCGTTCTGACATGCATGCTGGGTGTGTGTGTCTCTTTTTTTTTGTCATAACTTAGTAATTTCTGACTTCAAAGGAACATTACTACAGTTCTAGTGTCCTTGAAAATCAGCCTTCTGATTGTTTGGGTATAATGGAGACAGTGCTCATGAATTGTAAGATAAACAAGGATCATGTTTGCATTCCTTTGTAAAAGATCTCACCTGATGGACTTCTCAAGGGACCAGTGGAGATGGAGAGGTGGGAACTTGCTCTGTCCAATCTCTGCTCACTGTCCAGAAACTGAGAGATACGAGGTCAACAATAAACTAGGGACTTCTTTCTTCTTCTCTGCCTGAACCCTTGTCCCGTGTGTTGCTGTGTTTCTGTCTGCATCCCAGTAACAAGGGAGGAATGAACTGACTCTCATCTCCCACATACCGTGGTCAGTTGTAAAGGGTTGTAGAGAATGTTTTGGAGTCTGCAGAGGGTATAGCACTGATTGTTTATGAGATGAAAATTGCTCAGGCAGAGCTGAATATCCACTTGCACTGAGCGTGGCTTTAGCAGCAGTGTGCAGCCGTGCTCCAGGCTCCTGGGGGCTATTGCCACATGGCATCTCTTTTATCCTCACTGGTGCAAAGTTCCCACGAGTGAGAAATTCCCACTGGTGAGAATTTTGCACTCAGTTGGATGTGTTCTACCTGGATAGTCTCACCCCTTAAAATAGCCACAAAGACCAGAGTAACAGGAGCCCCAGCTCAGGTGAGCAGCTTTTAACCTAAGCCCTTCAGGGTGACTGGTTTAGTTAGCTAAGATGTTTCTTTTGATTTAATTCCCAGTTTACTTCACCTGCATGTCTGTCTTCAGTCAAGTTAGCTCCCTTGAGTTTGGCAGTTGGAAAATAATGGATGTTTTACAGCATATTATTGGCACAGTGCTGTGTACAAGTTCAAAATTGTTGACCCCAGCTGAGATGGAAGTTTCCCACCTTGGCCCAGTGCTGCAGTACCAGGAGAGGCTCCTGAGCAGGGTTCCACAGGCTGAGGTGTCGTGTGAGTGCAGAGCAGGTGGGCTCAGCTGCCAGAACCTCTGCTGAGCACAGCCTGAGGAGAGCCTGTGGAATGGGAACTCACCAGCAGCCACCTGGAATTGTTTCCTCTGGCTGGAAGGAGGATTGCAGCTCTCTCTTCTCAGTATTTCAGGTGAAGATGTCCTCTGTCCCATGAGCTGTTGGTTTTCCTCCTTCCCCCTGCGAGCCACCTGGGCAGCCAAATCCCTGGTCACTCAGGTTCCTCACACCTCTTTCTTCCCTGCCAAGTGCACACTTGTGCTAAATCACTTCCTTCCACTCCTCATCAGTGGTCACAGTGTGACTGGGACATCAGCTCTTGTTTCATTCAACTGAGAGTTAGTTTAGAAAAAACAGGCTGCCATGGAAGTAATTGTCTTGTTCGTGTTGCTTTCCTAAGTCTTGATTTTTTTAGACACAATAATGTGCCAGGCAATTAAACCCCTCCTTTTTGGAAGGTTTTTAATTAGCTGACAGCATTGATTAAGATCTTGCAATCTGTAAAATACTGCACATCACGCTACTACATCTTGGGCAGCACTCCATTTTCTTTTTAAAGATAATTTAAATAGAATATTAGGGGAGAGAAAAAAAAAAAAATCCACCCCAAACGAGAGCACAGAAATGGCATTTAGAATTCTTGACATTTCTCAGAAAGCTGCTTAAGATTATCTCCTTAAAATGGCAGATTTCGCCTGCAAGTCAAGTAGGGGAGCAGTAACATTAAAATACTAGGAGAGGCCTAAATGCATTTATGATCATTGAGACGTTTGCAGGAAACAGAGACTTAGAACTGCCAAAAGTTTTAATAAAGGGCAAAAAACAAATCCCAAAATCCAGCACCATGACTCAGATACTTCCTCTGCCAAAGGTCTCTGCTTGTTACAACGCAGAGATACCTGTTCTGGCATTTTTGTCCTTCTTTTTCTGTGTGTGCTTGTAAAAACCCCAGCTTAAACTTCCCAATACAGGTCTGAGCTGCTCCCTCCATTCCTGTCCCTTGCCACCAGAGAGAAGAGATCAGTGTCTGAGACACACTAAATAACATTTCAGCAGGCAGGATTTCCAAGGTATTTGAGCACTTCCAAGGCTGGAGTGTACCAGGAGGGAGCGCACTGGGGTTCAGGGATGCAGGCTGGGCAGGGGGGATGCACCCAGGGCAGCAGAGGCTGGAGCAGCTCTGCTGGCAGCAGAGGCTCAGGGCACTGGGATGGCTCAGCCTGCACAGGAGAAGGCTTTGGGCTGACCTCAGGGTGGCCTTGCAGAGCCTGCAGGGAGCCCAGGAGAGATGGGCAGAGACTCTGGGCAAGGCAGTGACAGCACAGGGGAATGGCTGCACACTGACACACAGCAGCCTTAGAGAGGATATTGGGAAGAAATTCTTTTTTTAAAGCTGTGGCTGTCCCTGGCTCCCTGGCAGTGTCCAAGGCTGGATAGGCTCTGAGCACCCTGGAATGGTGGCAGGGGCTGGGCTGGATGGGCTTTGATGTCCCTTCCAACTCAACCCATTCTCTGATTCTATGATCAGAATTAATTTGCAGAAATAACAGAGTTTATCAACAAGAGGTGAACCTCTCTGTGTCTCACCAGCAAAACGTTGGAGTGGAAGAATCCAGGCAGGTAAGGAGCTGTAAGGAGGGCAGTGACTGAAGGGGTTTTGTAGCACTGCTGGAGGGGTGGGTGCAGCTGTGGGTTTTGCTGTGAGCAGTTCAATGTACTTGTGATGTAGAACTGTCCCCATTTCTTTCCAGTGGCATTCCTTTGGCATGCAGAGCTGCCAAAATGCCCCTGCTGCAGCCTGTTTCCACAGAGTGGTAAATGAAGGGCGAGCTCTCCCTGAGAGGAGCTGCACTGTGGCACGAGCCCTGCCTGAAGATGTGTGACAATTCCCATCCCAAAACAAGCAATGGTTCTTTTCCTAAACAGGGGTGAAACTGTAGTTCTGCTGTATATGTAAAACAAACATTCGTGCCAGTTTTGGATTTCCTTTTCCCATTTGAAGCAGCAGGATCATCATGGCTGAGGTCCTGGCATCACCAGTGCCTTCTGCAAGCCCAAACTAGATCAGTCTCAGTGCTTTTTTTGTGTTCAGTGTAAGATCCTCCTCTAAGGGAGGATCCCTTCCTAACTTTAGCCAAGGAAAAAAAAACATCTTAAGTCCTTCAGAGCTAAATATAACCTCCCAGAAACCATCCCTCCAGTGATGGCTCAGTAAACACATGGAAAAATACTCAGCCTCAAAGAGGGAAGCACAGGAGACAGTAGTTTCAAATAGTTCTTTGTATAGATCTGTAATATATGAAGCAAGAACCAACATTTTAAAACTTAATTTAGTGCTTGAGAACATGCAAGATTATCTCCAGGTAACTCCAGTGTCTCCAGGTTTACCACAAAGGATTTGGCCCCAGATGTTTACGTGGTTGCTGAGGAAGCTGCTAGTTCACGGTGAGAAATTGCAATGATTTGTTTATTTATGTTATTTGGGGTGGGGTTTTTCATTCTTCTGGTTGGTTTGTTTCCTGTGTTGTTGGTTTTTTGGTTTTTTTTTTTGGCATGGTAGAAGAGGACAGTTCTAGGATCATCCTTTTATTTCAATGGTACCCAAAAGGTCTCCAAGTGAAGCACAAACCCTGGTACATCTTGCCCTATCACTTTCCTATCACTATCAAACTTGCACAGTGTTTGGGAGTGGGGTTGAGTTCTTTCTTATGAAAACCACTGAAGGTGATCAGCTCTCCCCAGTTAAACCAAGGTGTACCTTGGTTCTGTGTACCTTGGTTCTGTCCCAGCCTGCTCCCTCCTGGTGCCTTCATGCCCTGAGCACTTCTGTTAATCACAAATTCCCACTCCATGGCAGCAAGTCAGTTTGCATCCTACAGGTTAAACCTGGGGTTTCTTTGGGACCAGGATCTCCAGCCACAGCTGGAGGAGTACCCTGGTTCTGGTTGACCTTTGATACGTGAAGAACTCCTCCTTGGGCAGCTGGTACAGTGAAAATCAGCCTATGGTTAATGTGTACCTTCCTTCCTACGAGACTGAGTCTTGCCCCACCACCCCAAAGGTTGGGAAAGTGTGAAACACTTTCAGTGTCTGCTTCTTTTAGCATCAGATGTCGAATTCGATTTGTATGTAAGTAGGAAAACTTTGAAGTGTGGTCGAAATACAAAGGGAAAAGTACTTCAAAGAAATGTAATGTTATAAGTGTATCTGATCCCTCAAGGTTTTTGAAGCTTTATCTTGAGATTATGTATTCAGAGGAAGATTTGTATGGAAATACTGAGGGTCATTAATGCATCCAAGCCTTTTATGAGTGTTGGCCTTGAAGAATTCTGTGCTGGTTTTGCTTTCACATGGTGGCAGGCGAGTGGTCCTTCACCCATGTGCCTGCACTGCCAGTGTCCCTGACACAGCAAAAGTTAACAGGGTCTCTGAGGGGGAAACCAAAGCAAAAGCTGTTACAGTGAGACTTTTTCAGCACTGTTATCCCACGATCAGCAGAGATCTCTGATAGGGCTGAACAAAGCCACAGTGTGCAAACTCCCCAAACTTCTGATTTGCATTGGTCCAGGGTGGTCCGTGGTGTGGATTGCAGGTTTCTAATAAATACCTTGAACTTTGGGAGAGTTCAGGTCTTGGAGCTGAGCTTTGTTTTAGGGTTGGGCATCCACTCCTGTACAAACATGCCCAGCTGTGCTGGAGGAGAGTGGTTGTTGTTTTTCCTTTTGGCAGAGAAGGATTCTGTCATTGAAGTTTTAATTGCAGGAATTATATTAGCAGTTCCCAGTGCTCAAGGGGGTGTGTGTGTATGTGTGCAGGAGGAGCTAATTAGATGTGTATAAATAATGGGCTTGGGAGCTTTTAATCCTTGATGTATTGTTCCATCCTTGCTATCATCTCTTACAGTGGAACTGTGGAAAGTTAGAAAACTATGAGTTACACAAGAGACACTTTTTCCCAATACATCTTTGAAGCAACACTGAGGTTACTTCTGGTCTTTTTATGTCATAAAAACATCTTTGAATTGATTCAGTGTTTTAATAAAAGCATCTTAGAATATTATTAAATTTTTTATATTGTTTTTGAACGTTTATTTTAATTAGATCTGTAGGTCAAGGGAATGGAAACAGTTAAGCAGTCTAGGATTTTTTTTTTCTCTATTACAGAGTTTAAAAAAGTCAGGTGATCCTGCTTCCCCATGCCTTCCTTCCCTTCTGTGCCTTACTGTATTTCATGTCAAATAAGGGCCTTTCTGTGTTCAAACTTTCAGGATATTCACAGACCACAAAACTTCCTTCAGCAGCCATGTGCCTCAATAATACTGTTCTTTCTTAATGAAAGCTAATATCCTAGTGGAATGACTCCTCTGGAAAACCTGGAGTTTTGAGGGAGTTTGTGGGGTAAAAGTGGCTTTCCAGAAGAGTCTCTAAACCTGACATGTGGCAGATAATAATGGAGAGGGGCAGTTCAGCTCTTGCAGGTGATGGGATTTCTCCATTATTGTTGTTGTGGGATTTAGCCACACCTAAGTTTGCTTCCGACTTGTTGACTTGGATTGTGGCCCCACCGGTGCTGTGTGCTAACCCATCCTCTGCTGACCCTGGGCATACAAAATCCCCCTGCTTCAATGGGAATATCCAAACCAGGTGATTTATAGGTGTATTCACACTGAACTGCTCCATCTGCACTGTAAGCTTTCTTGTAAACTGCTCTTCAAAGTTTTCCATCTCCATTTTAAGTGTCTGCTAAAGGCAGCCCACTGTTGGTAAGGTCGGTAATAAGCCACAGTTTATTGTTGTATCTAAAGAAACAGGCGTGTTTCGTTGTTCTATATAATTTAAAAAAATAAAAAGCACGCTTAGAATAGTAAATAACTCCAGTCTCAGTACCACAGGAATCCAGGTAGGTTTGCAGCAGCTGCAGTTCTGCCCCAGCTGGATATCAGATGTCTCTTGATGCAAGTGTTTCTTAATTTTCTGAGCGCTGAGATTTGTCTTCATCTCATGGACAGCATCTTCTTCAGCTGCAAAGCCAGCAGTTTCTGCTCATCTTGCTGATGAGGGGTGGGATTATATATATATAGATAGATATATATATATATATGTATATACATATATATATATATGTAGCACTTGATACTGCAAAATTACAAGGCATTGGATTTTTTGTAGTTTTCTACAGACATGTATTAGAACACTGTTCAGGCTAAATGTATTTTATTTATTTACGGACTTTTTATGGATGGTGCCCTCTTCTTCTGCTTTGTGCTGTGTCAACTCTGAAAGTCTGAATTTGGGAAGGTCCAAAATCTAGAGCCAAATCCTTTCAAAGCTGGAGCCTTGTGAATTTGGTCTTTGGATGCAGCCCATGGAAAGAAAATGGCAGGAGCTGTGAAATGGGATCTAAATGTGCATCAGTGCTCAGGGCTAGGTGGGTTTTAAGGTATTTTTAAGGACTCCCTTTTGGCCTGTCACCCAACAGTGCCCCTTTTGTTTGGTAGCCCCAATGGCCACGGTGTGTCAGTAACATGTTGCTGGGGAATGCGAGGCATTTCCTTGCTTGCATTAGCAGTCTTGGGCTCAGGCATGAATATCTCATTTGTTTTTCTAATCAGTGGACCCAAGCAAAACGAGTGAGAAAATAATGTATTGGTTCTCAGGCTCTCTGGGGTGAAAAGTTGAGGACTATTAAACAGTTAACCAGTAAACAGGAACAGCCTGAAGTCATCTGTGGGGGGTGGTTTTTGTTTTGTTGGTTTGGTGGGTTGTTTTTTTTTTTTAACAAGACTTCCTTTGACCTTGGATTACTTGTGAGCAAAGAGTGAGAGTGAGAGGGTGTGCAGACAGGGGTTAGCATCACACAGCTGCTGTGCAGGGAAGGAGCTGCACTCAGAGCCCACAAAGCATCACCTGTCAGTGTAAAGTTAAAATTTCCTTTGCAGTTACAACAACAAGAAGAAAAGAGCTGCTGGAGTGGGGTAGCAGAGATAAGCAGCCAGAGTGATTGCAGTGCTGGAGACCCAAATAAAGGGTTTGTTTTGTAATTGGATATGAATCTAAGCCATAAACCTTGACTCAGAGACTCTGGGTGTTTACACAAGCTGTGTGCTCTGCGTGCATCCCTGTCAAAGGATCTCAAGGATGCTTATCTTGTCGAGGCTGAGCTTTTGATTTACGACCAGAGTGTTTTACAAATTTTAAGGCAAAGTGCAGAGTGCGACTCAGCTGGTTTGTATTAAAAACTGTGTGATTGGAGGTAAGCTTTTCCCAGGTATAGACATTTATAATTTGGAAGGACTTCTGTGTTTTGTGCTCTTAAAGTACTTTAAAGTAATTTCTACAGCTTGAAACCTTTTATCTAGGGACGTTTCTTATGTACTATGGGATGGGCTTTTGTCCTCAGTGTGCTTCCATTCATTTTTATCAGTTAAAGGAAATAAATAGCCTTTGTTGTATAATAAAGAAATAATGAAATTCAGGGAACAAAGAAAGGATCTAGACGTAGGGAACAAAGGGACATTTGTTGCTTTTTTTGTAGTCCTGCGTAATAGGAGAGCAGTGTTGCTTTGATGTCATTGACTACAGCTCAGCAAATTCAAAAAGAACTTTATTTATAAAAATAAATAGACCTTATCAGTTTAAAGTAAGCTTTTGCCAAAATTTTGGGTTGTTTTTTTATCCATAATAATGTTATGGTTACACCTGGCTCCACATAGTGACCTTGGATAAGGGGGACAATATCTGGATTACTTGGCCAAAAGCATATCTGGGTCCTTACTAGATTCCCATCCCTGCCTCAAACTAAGATATTTCTCTATATTATTCCCATTGAGGTATTTCCAGCATTTCCTAATTTGGCTTTTTAAATTTAATTTCTTCTTTTATTTCAAAACACCAGAGCAATGCTTTCAACGAGGATCCATTTTCTTTTTTAGTTTCTTCTTGCAGGCCTGGAAGGAATGAAATGGAGTCGTGATTTACATTAGAAGAAATGTTAATGACTCCAAGTGTAAATTACCCGAATATATTCATTAGTAAGTGTTAAACTGCTACTGACTGGTGGCACTGCAGTTGAGCATCTTCAAAACATCCCGTGAGAAACTGTGCCAGGGATTTGGATTGAATTCATTTGAAACTGTTTACAATTGTGATTGAAATGTATTTTGTAAATAAGTCTCTGTGTGTTTGTGTTTCTCTTCTGGCCTGCCAGGAAAAAGCAGAAATAGATGTGTCTGAAATGGCATTTGTGCTCATGAAACGGAGCTTTATTTTGTACAAGTTAATTGCTAAGGATGTTTTAGTGCAGCGAGGCAAGAGGGGTGAATTCAGAAGTTCCTTTAGACCTCATCTGGTGCATGTAGGACTGAGAATGGATTTAGGGTATTCCTTTTGCTATGGAACAAGTTCTTTCCCCCACCCTCCCCAGAAAAGATCACTGCATCTTCTTAGCTTTTTCCTTTTACTTTGTGTTAGGCTGCTCTGGGGTGACAGCCAGCTCTTGGGGGTCTTCTTTTATTCTCACAGCTCTCAGAAACAAGCCCTAATCAAGGATTTTAATTTCTGTGTTTCAAAATTGCCTGGCTTAAGGAGCGTTACATGTGAATGGGAGAGCTGGGAAACTTAAGTCATCCATCTTACTGCATCATGTCATAAAAATAATCTGTAGCTGATGCTTTATTTCCCAGTGCTGAGCATTTGCAGTGCCCAGAGAGGAAGGTGAGTGGGACAAAAGGCCAGCCCTGCCTTCCTCCAGTGCTGACATCCAGGGCATGGGATGTCCTCTGGGCTTTCAGACCTGCCAGCAGGCTGCTGATTCCCTTCAACTCTGCAAACCCCTGGGGTGTTAAAGCCTGGTGAGTTTTACAGGTGGAGATCCAGAATGAGACCACCCCCAAAAACAACAACAACAAAAAAAAATGGGCTCGAAGGTGCTGCCCCTCGATGCCTCTGTGTGTGCTGTTTGATCTAGGAGAGAGGCAGCCTCTGGGTGGGAAAACTATCATTTCCTACATATGTAAAATGCTTAAACACTTTTTCCCCCCCCTCCTTCTTTTTTGAAGTCTGCCATCTTAATTAAATATCAGATTTTTGCAAGCCATATCCAGGCAGCTTTCTTGTTTGCAGTTGACTGCAGTTCCATTCACAGAACCCCTTGGTGTTTTGTGGTTTTTTTTCCAGCTTGCCTTGTGTTTATTTGCAGGGCAGCGTTTTGTTTTCTCTGTAAGCCGTTTGGAATACATCTTCACCAGTGCTGTAGCCAGAGGGTTTGTATGTCATTCAAAAATAAAAATAAAAAATCTCCACCTACTGAAAAGTGAACAGCACAGCCCTAGCAACCGGCTGGTACATTTGAACCAGGGAAACAAGTAAGACCACATTATGTCTTCTCTCTTAGAGCCAGGGATGTGGTAGAAATGCCAGCTAGTGATAAGATTAATCATAAGTGATAGAGGAGAGAGCTGCATTTGTATTTTATTTTTGGGTTTTGTAACGGAGGGGTGTCAGTGCAGGCTTGACGAAGAGATGCTTGTTCTTGTCGGCACGAGCAAGGTGTTCAGCTGGGAGCTCTGAAAGGGGGGATCTGTCCTTGTACAAACAGCCCCCACAGCCCACCTGGCACTGCTTGTGCACACAGGAAGGTAAGTGTTGTCATTTTCTTGGAAAGCGAGAGAAAAGTTATTTTAAATTGTCTGTCAGGCAGGGCACTGTCGGTACTCTCCTCTCAGGTGTGTTGTCAGTGCTTTATGCCAGGAGTGGATTTCATGCATCCTCCTCTCTGTGTCCTGTGTGCACCTTGATATCTCCATCATCTGACGTGCCATAGATCCATCTGTGTTAAAATGATGGTTTTCCCCTTCCTGCTTTTGTGGATGAAGGGAATTTAAACTGCTTGTCATTGTTAGCTGTGCATTATTTTCCTAAGAAGCTCCATTGCACTCCTCCAGGATGAACTTTTGTTCGTGTTACTTGTGTGGTTTTCCTTAATCACTGATAAAAAAAAAAACCCCAAAGCTTTGAGTTTTCTTTTAGGTTTTATTTGTATTAGACCAAAGCCATAAAAAGCAAAGAGTGGAACATGCATACTGGAAAAGCTCTGCTGTGTCAGTGCCCAGCTGAGGCTTCTCTCAAAGTTTGTGAAGTCAGAGGGTGTCCTCCAGGAGGAGCAGGGATTAACCTGCTGGTGTTTTACTGTTGTCCCCCTTCCTGTTGTCCAGAGAGAGCTGTTGATTGCCGATTTGTGTTTCTTTGGCTCCCTCTGCACCTCCCCTTCCCACCCTCTTCCTTGTGGGCTTGTTGTCTTTTCTGGTTCCATGCAGTTTGCTCCTTTGCTCCCCGGGTGTATGAGGGTCTCTTTGCCCTCTGCCCACCCCTCCCTGCATGCTGCTGATAGTCGTGCAAACCAAAACCACTTCTACTCTGGATACTTCCAATATTATTTTTCTATCACAGCAATTGTACTTCCTGACTGCTGGATGTGCTGCACTGTGCTGGGAAGGTGGCCAGAGCAGGATGTGCTGTTCCAGGCCAGTTTTCAATGGCCACTTTTAGGACCAAATAACCAGGGAAATGGGATTTTGTTGCGTCATCCCCAGCTGTTCAGCTCGGGGGCTTTTTGTTCTTTTTGATTTCACCTCTCCCAGTTTCTCAGCTGTGGGCTTGGTCAGGCTGCTGACAGATGCTCCGTGAGTGGTGGAAGAGTTTTTGGAGGTCTGTGTGTTGGCAGGGTCTTGCTTCAGTAAGTTTTATCTTAAAATTTCTCCCTGCTGCTCTCAGCAGTGCAGCTCCTTCGGGAGTAGCAGTGGAGGAAGCTCTGTGCAAAGTGACATTGCCTTTCCTTGGAGGCAGAGCCAGATAACCTGGAAGTCTCTTGGATGCTGTTGGCACCACTCTGCTCCCATCAGCAGAGCTGTCTTAGGGATTTCTGACCACCACGGACAAACCCCTTGTTTAGGAAAGCCATGTTTTGCAAACATGCAGGGTGGTTGTGCCTGGATGAAGTGCAAGGATTGTGATTTCTCTGTGCCTGTGACCCATGGCTATATTGTGCAAGTATAAATTAGCAGTTCCTTGTCCCCAGTTCATGCATTTCCTAGCCAGAAGGTGAGAATCAAGGGGTGCACTGTGATCACTCTGTTCCTTGGTGTGTTTTTAGCCTGCCCAGGCTTTTCAGCCTCTAGGACTGTGGTCAATGCCCTGAGCTCGCTGGTGCTGAGGTGGGAGGGCAGCTCTGGAGGTGTCCAGGGCAGCTCTGGAGGTGTCCAGCCCAGCCCTGCCCAAAGCAGGGATGCCCAGGACAGGCTGTGCCATGTCCAGGTGGGCTCTGAGTATCTCCAAAGGGCAACCCTTTCTATTACTTGCTGCCTCAGAGTAAAAAAGCTTTAAAAAATGATTTCTTTTTATTTAGTCTTTTCCTATCCCCTTTTTCATGCTATACTGAACTTCCCTGTGTTTTTACATGTGCCCACTGCCTCCTGCCATATCACTGGGCACCTCTAAGAGCCTGGCTCTGTCTTCTTTTACTCTCCCCATGAGGTGTTTGTGCATTTTGAAAAATGCTCCTGTGCACTTCTGATTCCCAAACACTCATTGGCTTCTGTGGGTTTGTGGCTGCTTTGTGCTGTTGGTCTTTTTCCACCTCGAGCTGTGAGGAATCAGTGTTTTGCCTGGGGCTGTAGAAGCCCCAGGCTTTCTCGTGTGTTCTTTGCCCTTGGAGGGAAATCCACAGCAGATTGTTCACACTCTGCCTTCATAGACACCCATATTTGAGCAGGACCTGATAGCAGAGCCAGGAAATCTTAAGCAGAAAAAATAAGAGACTCTCGTGAGTGTTGTCCAAGTGAATGTGTGTGCAAAAGCTGCATTTTCTGCTCCTTTTTATCAGATGTGGAGGCACCAAACCAGTTGTCTTGTAGGATCTGCATATTCTGGCAGGTTTTATACTGATTGAAGGTGAATGTTTACATTGTGTTTAAAACTGGGGGCTTCCTCCTTGAAGGCTGAAAGTCTTCAGTTATGATGCTACTGCATTTTTTAAGGTTTGCAATATCTTCACTTACAGGTATTTTGACTGTTTATAGTTCTCTTGGTTTTTCTGACTCTGACAACCACATAATAAAACCAGGCATTCACCAAAAGCACAGCAGTCTTTGTGCTGTGCTCCAAAGGTTACCTTAGGGTTTGGACCTACTTCATGTAATAAAATGTTGTGGAGGATGAAATGTTTGCTGGCATTTCAAGGATAACATTTCAGCAAAGCTGGCTGGCAGCCTCCAATAAGAGCTACTCTCCAGCTGGGTCAGACCAATAAGGTGACTTGTAGGAGGGAAAAATCAGTTCATAACAGGGATTTTTGTTTAGATTTGTTTTTTAGTAGACTCTTTTCCAGGACTTATGCCAGAGATACTGTGAACTACTTTCTTAATTGCTCATGTTGGGGCAAATGTCAGCAGTGGTGTGGCCTAATACAAAACCCAAATGGCAGGGCATGCAAAGGTTAAAGTGAGTTTTCCTTCCTGGTGTTTGTTTAGCTTTATTCCCGAGCTGGATTGACAGCAGAAGCAGTCTGGTGTGTGTTAGATTAAAGCCAAGGCAGTCTGGGTGCTGTTGGTGGTCTGTGTGTCCCTTTGGGAGGGATTGGCAATGCAGCTCCACTTCAGCCAAGTTCCTAAGCACCTGCATAAATGAACTTGCAGCCCATCAGGATTTCTGGTCTGCTGGTCACCTGTTGTGCAGGCTTGCTTTTCCAGACTGCTGGAAATCCTCCTTTGGGGTATTTGGGTCCTTCTTGGCCTGTAGAAGTTTGAGAGTGAGATCAGCTTGCAGTGTCACAGTGTGGATCTGCTGAACTCGGGGCAGGGATAGTCCATGCACACTCCATTCAGTGAGCTGTGGGGTCTGAGAGATCCTGCCTGCAGGCAGACAGGGAACTTCTGGATTGTCAGACATCCAAAAATCTCAAACAAGTGATCAGACTTCTGTTTCTCTATTTCTTGGGGAGAAGATTACAGCAGGAACACATATGGTTCGCTGCTGAGTTGCTCCCTTTTAGGGATAGAAGGTTTGTGTCTTCTCTGTGATTTTCCTGGAAGTGCCATGTGGGATTTCTGAGCTGTTCTGTGGGCAGAGCAGGCAATGGACCACTAGAAACTGGGTTATCAGGCTGGTGCTTTGATTGCTCAGTCCATGCCTGGTGGTGAATACCTCTGGGTTTTATTGTGCTCAGCAAATGGCCCCAATCTGCTTTCTGATCTGACAGCAGCGATGCCTGAACTCCAAGGACACCCAGTGAAATTAAATTCTCTTCTGCAGGTTAAGTTGCAGACTTGAGGCTCTGGACCAGCTCACAGCATTGGTGTTTTCCTGCTCCTTATGGTGTAGCCAGTGATTGTCCCTGAGAAGAGAGAGGATGATGAGTGATGCCAGTGACATGCTCGCTGCGGCCCTGGAGCAGATGGATGGCATTATAGCAGGTAAGCACCTGGGCACGTGTTTATTTTACTTCTTGGGTCCTCCTTTTTCCAGCTGGAGAAGGAAATGTGCTGGGAATTCTTGGAATTGCTTCAGTGCCTTCCATTATAGCTTAGGGTTAACACATAACCTGGGTGGAGGGATTGCAGAGACTCTCACAGAAGAATTAAAACATTAATTAAATTTTCCTTTTTTTTTCCTTCTTTTTTTTTCCCCTTTTCCAAATTGGAATGCTTTGGGTCCAAACTGTGGAACTGCCTTGAACATTTGTTTTTTTTTTAAGTACCTATAAATTGTAAGTTGCCCAGGGAGAGGCATCACAGAGTACAACCTCTGCTTTTAAGCTGAGCCTAGTGAGTTAGAAAATAATATAAATACCCACCACATAGGAGGGAATGATCAAGAAGTCAACAGTCAAAAATACCCTGGCAAACATAGCAACACAGTTACCAAATTTTTAGTAGTTCCACTCAAGCAATTTTCCTTAGGGGAAAAATAATCATGCAGTGTGTGCTTTGTTTGAACAATGACTCTTCCCTGCCTGAAGATATTAAGGACACATAGCAGGAACACATGCAAAGGGGATTCAGTTTGATCATGATGATCTCTAAAAATACATGTAAGCTGTGACTCCAGTCATTTCCATAAGTAGACACTGGGATTTGGATCCGATCATGTATTTGTGTTTCCAAGAGCCCAAGTTGGTTATGGCAGGATGAGGTTTAATATAAAAACAAAATGTGATGCTGGAAGATTTAAGTCACCACAGACTTCATGTACCCATGTCTGTGAATAGATCTGTGAAGGAACATAATGAAGGGATATCAGCTCCTCTGCTGGTGAGGTTATTTTTCTCTTTATTGTTTTCAGTGGGAATTTAGCAGAATACTTGGATTTTCGTGCCTTGCCAGATGGGGTGAATGAAAGTTCATGGAAATGCATGTATGGCACATCCTTGTAGTTTCTGAAAGTTGACAGCATAAATGAAGCTCTGTCATGAGCACGTCTCATTGTGCCGAGGTATTACAGAATTAAGGTCACAAATCAGTGAACTGGAATTACAGTTGGAATTAGCTAGGTTGACTTAAATCAACCTTAATCCTAAATTCATGGTTTCCTTTCTTACTTAATATATAGCAACTTCTAATGTAGGTCAAATATGCATCCTGTGAGTTTATGCAAATGAGAGATTTTTCTCTTTATTAACATGCAAATGTCAGTGCTGCTGTGTCAAATTGCTGGGTTTAAAATTTATTCTCATGCAGAAGCCATTTGGTATTTTCATTTATTTTCATATTTTTTTATTATTTTAAAAAAATTCTGGTGCCTTGGAGCAGCATAACATATTCCTGCCTGGAAAACCGTGGTTTCCTCTGGACACCATCACTGGGATGTGGCTGGGATCAGTCAGAGCCTGCAGGGTGACTCAGGGCATTGGCAGAGGATGTTCCAGCCCTGGCAGCACCTTCTGCCTTGGGAATTCATCCCAGGGAGCAGGAGCCCAGCCCACACCCCAGCCCTGTCCTTGTGAATGACACAGGACTGGAATTTCCCCAGGACAGCTTGGAGAGATGATCTGACTCTGTTTATTAGAAACAAATCACTCCCTTTGATAGATTTTGCCACAGGCTACTGTGGTTGGCAAAAGAAAGACAAACTCTTCACCCACACTGGTCAAACCAGAGGGCCAGCAAAAGAAATCCCTCCCATGGAAAGAATTCCAAAACATGAGTTCATTACAAAAACAATCCTGAGGTTTATGTTCAGGCTGTGAGAACAGCTTCAGAAACCCAAAACATCAGGAAAAAACAGAGCTCTAAAAACTCACCAACTGCAGGACTGGAAAACCTACACAACCCCACGGGCAAGGTTGTGGCATTCCCATTCCCTGAGCTCACCTTGCTCCTGCTGGAGCTTCCCTCCCCAAGCACCAGGGCTGAGTTTGGGTGGGATAAACCCTGCCAGGAGCAGCCCCCACCCTTTCCCAGTGTGAAAAAAGAGGTTCACTTTCCTGGTAAAATTTAAAAATGTTTAGTAGAGACAGTAAGAGAAATAAAATAGAACAAAGGTTAATATGGCCAGGTGCCTTGGGGCTCTGCCAAGAGCATGCTGGTGTCTTGGAATCTTCCCTTTTTATCCTGTCCTCATGCATGGATTTATGCACATTCACTTTTCCAGGAACTGCTCTGCATGGTCACTCCTGGGGTCTATCAAGCACAGTTCCACTTTTATTTGGTTTTTATCTTCTGATTTGGGCTGGGGTCTCTTTTCCACAGGCAGTGAATGCTGAGAGTCACTTGTGCCTCTCTTGGAAGTTATCTATTCAGGCAGCTGCAACACACTGCACCTAAATTCCAAACTACAGCAAAAAAAAACCATTATCCATCTATCCAGGCAGTTCAAACACACTAAAAACTCCAGAAAAACCCATCCTACTTACAACATTCATTCCAACACTTGCCAAAAAGCCAACACCAAACCGTGCCTTTCTGCCGCCGTGCCTGACCCCGTGCGATTCTGCTCCCCGCAGGTTCCAAGGCGCTGGAATATTCCAATGGCATCTTCGACTGCCAGTCCCCACCTCCCGTTCATGGGGGGCCTGCGGGCTCTGCACCTCGTGGAGGATCTGAGGGGTCTGCTGGAGGTGATGGAGGCTGAGGAGAGAGAGGGGCTGCGCTGCCAGGTGCCCGACTCCACGGCGGAGGCGCTCATCGAATGGCTCCAGAGTCAAATGGTACAGCTCACCTTGGGTCACCCCTCTGCCAGGCTCAGCCTGGGCGCTGGCTCTGTCTCACACAGCTCTTTGTAAAGCTTGCAGGGGGTATCAGGGGGGAGATTTTTGTTTTGGAGGTACTGCTGTGGAGTTTTGGGAGAGCTGTCGCTCCCATGCCTCGTGCAATGGGTTGTTGGCCTTTGCTGTTTTTGCTTCAGTCTAGGGAGTAAACAAATCTTGGTGGCTGCAGTTTCATCTCAGAGGGCTGGGGAGAGGATTTGTTTTGAGAATCAAATGCTTAGGTGGGGAAAAGAAGTTGTTTTGATTACTTTGCAGTAAAAAGCTTTTTTGGCAGCGTTTTTTCTATGGGGATTGGTGTTATTACTTTCTCACTGAGAGCTTTCTTACCTGATTTATAACATAAGGGAGTGATGTAAGCTCTGCCTCTCTTTAATCTGGATACCAAACCAACCTTTTATTTTCTGTGTTTGTGAATCAGTCAGTTTTTGTCACCTTACTGTAAAAATATACAGAAATGTAACTGGCAAGGCAGTTCTTTCCCCAAAACTTGGTTTTTCCCAAAAAGTCAAAGATTATCTGAGTGTAGTTTATCCAAAGATTGCCCTGGGAAATAATATGTCATATTTACCAAAAGGTGAGTTAAACCAGCCTTGTTTTTGAAGAAGCTGCTGGGTTTGCCTCCAGATGCCCTGTGAGTGGTGACTTCCAGGCAGGGCCAGGGAAGAGTCCTTGTGCTCGTGGTGTGTGGCAGGGTTTGTGTTGTGGAGGTCCAGGTGTGTGCAGGTTTTAGGGAAGCTCCAGCAGTGGAAGTTGCTCCAGAGGCCACACTTCGGTTTTTCAGCCAGCCTCACCTCAGCTGTCACAGCAACAGCAGTGGGCAGGCACTTCCACATCTCCTGACAAATCCATCCTGCAGTGTGGCCAGGTGCTGCTGTGTCACACCCTGGGTGTTGGCCAAGGTGTCACCGTGCTGCTGAAATGGGGGTGCCAGCCCTGGGGAGGGCTGGGGCTGCTGCAGCACTGTGGTGGCTCTGTGTGCCCTGTGTGCCACTGCTGTGGGGACAGACAGCCACCATCGCCTGCTGCCTCCCCAGGATGGGCACTGCACCCCCTGGGAAGGACTCAGTCTCCCTGGAGTCGTGGCTGATCCTGCAGAAAGCATTTTTATCCCCACAGAGGGGTCGATCTCAGTGCTCAGTTGCAGCCCAGAGGAGTGCAGGGCTGTGTTTGCTGTGGGCAGCCCTTTGTGCCATCTGCTGTCCTGGGGGCTGAGCACAGCAATGCAGGGACAGATGGGCACCCTGAACGTGCTGCTGTAGCCCTCGCAGAAAGATCTGAAGGGAGAGCCTTCTTTTCCCTGTTTTTCAATCTTCGCTTTGAACTACTCATTTGGAAATGCTCGAAACTTAATGAAGCACGTGGGAGCTCTCCCACTGCCTCCAGTGGGATTTGGATCTCACCCTCACTGTCAAAGCGTGGCAGCCAGTGCTGAGATGAGGAGGAGGAGACAGGAGTGACATTGGAGTCAGATCTTGCAAGCAGGCAGAGTTCCTGCTACCATCAGCAGTCCCTGCCTGTGTAACATACAGCCCTGAACATTGCTGTAACTGCTCCCTGCTCTCTGTGGCCATTATTGGTTTTGTGCAGCTAAGGCCTTGATGAACAAAAAATATGCCAAATAAACAGTCTTGGAAAGTGCCCTCTGCCATGTTCAGTGGTGCTGCTCCCCTGCAGGTTGTTCTGGAGTCGAGGGGCCCAGCAGCAGGGCTGAGGCTGCAATGCCTGTGAGGTGCAGAGCAGGCATTGCCCCTGTGATGGCACACGGGGGATTTAGGGGTGCCTGGCTGGAATGGGGGTCACCTAATGGCAGTGAGACAGCAGGGGGTGGGTTTTCCCTTCACCCATGGCTCAGTGGCAGAGGAAGGGCTCTGTTGTGCTGTTCAGTTTAGTGCCTCCCAACCTGTGGAAGGTGTGCAGGGGTTGTGAGTACCAAAGATTGCAGAAAATTGCTATTCCATCTATGCTTCAATTGCTCCTTTTTGTGCCTCAAATTATTACCCTGTATTCTCTGTCATCCTTAAAGCCCTTGTAGGAAAAACTTAACATTCCACTTACAGTGTGCTACAGCCACAGGATTTGCAGGTGTCACTGGTGTCACCAGTCCCTGTCTGAGCAGGGAGGTGTCACGTGAAGTGCCTGGATGATTTGCAGGAAGGTTTTTTGAAACTATGCCCCTCCTTACAGAGGAAGGGCAGCCACCCTTGTTTGTGACTGGTTTAATCCTCTATGCATGAAGTTGCATCCCTTAGGATGCAGGAACTGGTGTGTGACATCCCATGTGGGGCTGTAAGCAAGCCTCTTGTGTCTCAGTGGAAAACAAAAATAGTGTTTGCTGCTGCCAGATAGTGTGTCACAGGAGAAAAATCCTTCCCTGGCTCCTGCAGCCAAACCACGGGTGCCCACATTGGGAAAAGGGGATGACAGCAGTCACCCAAAGGTTCTGTAAAACCGGGCAGAGCATCCAGTCCTGCCATGCCAGAATGGGCTGCCATGTGCCCTTGATCCTTTCTGCTCCTGTCAGTGAGTGTGTGCAAGCACTCCAGGAGGGCCAGGGGCTTCAAACACCTCGTGCTGCTTTTTGTTTTTTAACGGGGGGGTGCCAGATGGCCACGTGACACCAGAGCACACTGCATCCATCTGGCACAGCTCTTCCAACAGAATCCATCGTGGGCTCCCCAGGGGGAGCTGGGGAAAGTTGTCCCTGCAGCTCTCTGCTGCACAAAGAAGGCAGTTGAAGTGTAACATGTCACTGCAGCTCAGAACTGATCTCTGCTGCTGAAACCCTGCTCACGGCTCCGTGTGCAAGTGGTGAATGTCATGGGTGAAACTACAAAGCCATTTGTTCCAAGTCTGGAAAGGGACTGAGACTCTTCTGAGCTCAGACATCTTTGGACTCCATGCTTTCACTGGGAACCAGACCTGAAATCCATAGCCAGGTCATAACAATTCCAAAGCTCTGGAGTTTTTTCAGAATTCTCTTGGTCAGCAGAAATGTTTAGCGTATTTCAATATGTGCCTTAATAAGGCATGTGCTCTATTCTGAAAATGGAACTTCTGGCTTCAGTACAGGCAGCCTGTGAGTAATCTCTAACATCAGCACCAGTAGCAAAACCATTTTAAACAAAACTCCACATTTTGCAAGACCAAGGCAGCCCTGTTGAGTCCAGCTGGAAGCTGATAGAGCCATCTCTTGAAGACTAATTCTCACAAACCTTGTTCTCAGCCATGAGTGTTGCTCCAGTTTTTCTTCAGTTGAAGCAAACAAGAGACAGTTTTCCTTCTGGTTATTACTTCTCTTGAAAGTGGTTGGGTGGGTTTTTTTTGCATTTTTTAGAAAATACATCTTATGCAACAACTTCCCAGAAAGAGAAAACCAACTGTGTCTTGTTAAAAAGAAGAGTGAAGGGTAGGAGTGGGTGGACAGTGCCTTCCCACACCTTATTTTCTCCATGCTTCTGATCTGAACTTGAGTATCTGGGTCCTGGGATGTGCCTTCTCCTCCTTAAAGGATGTGCCCCTGAAGTGAAAGAGCCAGGATAACATAATATTTTCCTTTAAAACCCACAGCAATTGCAGCTGTGGCTTTAGCTTTGGAAGTGACTTTCTGAATTTAAATATATCTATATTATAAGGCATATTTTAATAATTATTGTCACTCCATAAGTGAATTTCTGAAATCGACTATAGGATCAAGCACAACTTTATGGCCTCCAAAGGTTTCTTGAATCACACAGAATCATTAAGGTTGGAAAAGACCTTTAAGATCACCATCAATTCCAACCACAGAACATTTTCAGCCCGTCTCAGGATGATGGTTGAGCTGAGGTGTCCATGTGGCTCACACAATCCATTGTGTTGCTGCTGCCTCACAGACTGGCCTCAGATTTTGACATTTTTTTCTTTGAGTTGGTTCTTCCAGAGACTAGCTGGGAGTAATGAGAGTGAATATGAGGGAATATTAGCATTCAGAGTGGAATTTTCCTTGCTGGATAGACATAGCTTGGTAATCTTACAGAGATATGCTGACCTATTTGGACAAGAGGGTGATTTCCCAAGTGGAGGAAGCAGTTTGGTTAGCCAGAAATCATCTCTTATTCATGGGAAAAAAAAAAAAAATCTTGTCTTCAAACCCAAGTTTGTTGTTTGATTATCCTGGTGTGGGTGTGCAGTGCAGTCATTTGATTCAGCTTCTGCTTGTGTTGAGTTTAGGTATCAAAGGTCCTATGCTAATGTGTGGCACCAGGGTGTTGCCACCAAACAGTTTGAGCTCTCTCCTCAAGTTGCAGAATGAAAGGAGTCTTGTGATACCATGTCAGCCTGTCATCATCCCATTCCTGCTGGCAATGGGCTTTGTCCCTGGCAGATCCACCTCCCCGAGTTCTGGAAACACAGGACCCTGCTCCTTGCTGAAGGTGATCATCCAGATGGTGTGTTTTGAACCCTGGAAGATGAGAGGGGCTCCTTTGTGGTGTGGCATTGCATGCATCAGGGATGAGTTCTTTGGCAGGAAGAGCCACCCATCAAAAATCACCATTCACAATCCAAAATGAATCAGTTTGGCTTTTAAATCACAGCTTCTGCTTGTCCTTTGCTCTCCTGGTATCTCACGGACCGTTCAGCATTCACGGGTTTGAGATTTTTCTCTGCCAATGGTAGTTGTAGATGTTTCTTTATAATAATAAAACTGGGTTTTGAGATAATCACAGGACTCTCAGAGCTGGGCTCTGTGGTCAAAAATGCTAAGAATTTGTTGTGCTGCTGCTGCTAGTGGGTCAATTGAAACTTGAACCCAAGGACAGAGGTTGGTTACATCATTCTGAAATATGACATAAACTTGGGACAAGCCATTTGTGAGACCCGCGACAGCTGAGTCAGCTTTTCCTTCCCTTTTTTTCTTGGCGTCTACAAGTGAATTAATTACCTGTATTCCTACAGCTTTTCCAGTTACTAGCAGAGCCCCTCCTGTTGATTTGTTCTCAGGTGGAGGGGTGGGAGTTGCTCTATTTTCCCGTGTTGTTGGTCGGATGCTTTCGGGGGGGTTCCGGAGCAGGGGGCTGCGCTGCTGGCAAGAGCCAGGCTGGAGATGATGCCCCCAGCGTGGGGCTCTCCTTGCTCCTGCTCCGCTCCTCCCTGCCTGCATCCCGCTGCCGCGTGTGCCTACGCGGGGCTGGAGGAGTTCCCTGCCAGGCTTTGATGTGTTAATTCCCCGAGCTGCTCGCTCCGCCTGGGGAGCGCTGCCGCCGCTTCCCACGGCTCCCGCTGCGCTGCATCCCCGCCTGGGCGAGGGGAGCCTGCTGCCACTGCTCCTGGGCTCAGAGCATCCCGGAGCCCCCAGCCCCACCTGGGCGAGGGGAGCTGCTGCCACTGCTCCTGGGCTAGGGGAACCTGCTGCCACTGCTCCTGGGCGAGGGGAGCTGCTGCCGCTGCTCCTGGGCGAGGGGAGCTGCTGCCGCTGCTCCTGGCTCAGAGCATCCCGGAGCCCCAGCCCACCTGGGCGAGGAGCTGCTGCCGCTGCTCCTGGGCTCAGAGCATCCCGAGCCCCCATCCTGCTTGCTGGAGTCCGAGGGGACTGCTGCCACCGCACCTGGGCTCAGAGCACCCCGGAGCCCCCAGCCCCACCTGGGCGAGGGGAGCTGCTGCTACCGCACCTGGGCTCAGAGCATCCCCAGCCTCACCTGGGCGAGGGGACCTGCTGCCACCGCACCTGGGCTCAGAGCATCCCCAACCCCACCTGGGCGAGGGGAGCTGCTGCCACCGCACCTGGGCTCAGAGCATCCCCAGCCCCACCTGGGCGAGGGGAGCTGCTGCCCCCGCACCTGGGCTCAGAGCATCCCCAGCCCCACCTGGGCGAGGGGAGCTGCTGCCACCGCACCTGGGCTCAGAGCATCCCCAGCCCCACCTGGGCGAGGGGAGCTGCTGCCCCCGCACCTGGGCTCAGAGCACCCTGAGCCTCACCTGGGCAAAGGGAGCTGCTGTCACTGGGAGCACCCCGAGCCCCCATCCCCGCCTGCTGGAGGCCGTGAGTGCATGGGAACAGTCATGACCAGCATGGAGTACAGCTGGGACATCCACGGGCACTGCGTCTGGCTAAATAAGGTAAGGAGAGCTCTGCTCCCGCTGGCTCCTGCAGCTCTCCCCGGGACGAGCCTTGGCTGGGCAGCGCTGGGAATGAGCCCCGTCCTGCCCCTGCACCGGGCACCAGCTGGGCTGCTCTTGAGGAAACAGAACAGTGGGGAAAGCTGGCATCTTCCCTGCTCAGCAGCGTGGTATTTATGCTTGCAGAATGTTTCAGGTAAATGCCTCAAGAGTGAAGGGTTGTGTTCGGCTGCTTTTCTGTCAGAATTCGCTTTTTGTCAGAATTCACTTTGAAATATAACGTGGGGAGTTTTGAGTGGGTTTGTGGTTGTTTTTCTTTTTCCCCTTCTTGTTCTCTGGGGAGGAGGTAACCTGTAAACTTTAGGAGAAGCTTAGCAGCAGGTCTGCTGCTGGAGTAGGTGAAACAGGCTGAGCAGGGAGGTGGGAAATGCAGGAGAGGCTGATTTGGGAGGGCAGAGGTGGGCTCCTGGATACACCCCACCTCAGGCAGTGTGGCCAGCATGAATTTGGGATGGGATTGATGCTGGCAGAGGGTCTGTGTCATGGGTGGTGGGTACTTGGCTTGGGAAACCAGGGGGCTCTGCCCAAGGCACACCAAGGGATGCTGAGGTAGCTGAGGCTGGAGGAACCCTCTTGCAAGGGGCTCTAAAGCTGAGGGAAAAAAACAGAACAGCAGCAGCTTTGTTTAACTGAGCATAGGTAATGTGTATTGTAATGAGCTGAACCACGTAAGCATGTTGATGAGCTCTCATTTAACTCCAGATGGTCAGGAAAGAGGTGTTGGGAAAGGCTCACTTGCCCAACTGTTGACTTGACTGTGGTGGTCAAAACAGTCAGTGCAATCTGCTGTACAGGGAAATGATGCTGTGGAGTGGCAGCTCCTGCTTACAGACCAAACTGCACATACAGCAAGAGCAGGGTGATTTGTGCTTGCTTGTTTCATCTCCAAAGCAGAGGAGAAAATGAAGGAAAATGAGGGTATCAGCTGTGGCAGGCTAAAAACGAGGTTATTTTTGAAAGGAAAATTTGGCAACTGAGAGGATTTTTAAAATTATTATTAGGAGGTTTAAACCAGCAGCCACTAGAAACCTTTCTACGGTTTGGAATGCTAACTCTCTTCCAGGGGAAAAGGATTAAAGACTGAAGGCAGGCAAGCTGTGAAAGTTTGGTGATGCATCTACTTACTACAGGAATAATTCCCTCCAGAGCAGCGTGGATTTTTACACTTAGATGATTACAGACAAAGCTTTACACACGTGTTTAACAGATTAGCTGTGGATTGATCTTGCAGAGTTTGTGAGTGCACTGGGTCTGATCTTACAAGGCATTTTAAGTAAATGCTTGACCTCAAACTTCTGTGAAGCCTCAGTGGCATTGTGACAACTGTTCTTTTGTTTTTAGGATTAAAATCGGTACTGGTGAATCTGCATTCTCTTCCCATATGCTGTTTTGCAATTAATCACTAACATGGAAAACACAAGCAAAATCTAGCTGCTTTATTGAAGATAGATTTTAAGTTACTGATGAAAAGAACCTTCTTTGGGAAATGGAAAGCCTTTTTTTTACATGGCTAGTAAAGTGTGTTAATCTTCTATTGACTTAAATGATACAGATTTGATCCAGAGCTACCAAGTGCCCTAAATATTCTTGCAGTTGCTGTTCAGTCAAATATTTCCTTTTCTTTTTTGCTTCTCTTACTGATTTATTTCTTTCCTCACCCCCCAAAGTGGAGCTGTTGCTCTGCAGGGTGAGGAGTTGCCAGGGGAGGATGCAGTTGCCCTGGTGCAGGGATGCTCCTGAGGGTCACACTGAGTGTTGCTCACCCAGGTTTTGCCCACACCAGGTCTCCTGGCATTTTTCAGGCCTCCCTGCAGCCCATTCCTTCCCACTGGGGCTCCCTCCATCCCATCTCCTGATGCACTGCTTTCCTAGATCCAGTATTTGAGCATATTCCCACTCTTCAGTCCTGCTCACTACCATTATTGCTCTGTTCTTTTCATAAGTTTCATCTCCCCTCTTCCTTCCTCATCTCTCAGGGAAGAATATCGTGCCAGGAGTCAACTTTTTACCTTTGAAGACCTCTTTCTGATGGCAGGGGGCAGCTGCAGCCTGAACCCTCCAAACGCTCCTGTTTTAAAGCTGAGAAATTCCTGAGTAATGTGAACAGAGTTTAACAACAAAGGTGTCTTGGCAAGATGCTGTGCACAATGACTAGCGTTCTGCTTTCACACCTCGTTGGTTTTCACAGACATTTTAATCGTGCTGTGAAACCAAGACTTCCCTCCCCACATTTTCTTCCTGCAGTGTTTGGCTTTATTTAATTTGTGTCTGGTTACACTGACTGGAGCTATCAGGAGTCAGTGGTTCAGGTGTTGATGTGGTGGTTGGGAGGCAGGGAGTCAAGTCCTTGGCAAGGAATTCCATGGATAGGTGTCTGCAGCTCTGCTGCCTGTGGTGAGGGATGGATTCTGCTTTCCTCCATCAGACACATGCACTGGATTGATAAATGTGTTGTATATTACAAAATACAGATGCTGTTCTTATGCTGAGTAAGTGCTTGAGATGTACTGGAGGATTTAAAGGACAAGGGAGCTGCAGAGCAGCAAAAGTAGACAAAACCCTCAGTTGTGTTTTCACAAACAACTCAGGTCACAAAATCTGAAGCATAATCTACTAGTTGAACAGCTAAAAGGTTACAAAATGGAAGATCTCACTGAGATCTTCCATTTTGTTGGAAATTTAAGTGATGCTGGAGGGAGTTTTATTGTTTCAGGCTCAAACAAGGCAGTTTCTCCCACCACATGTCACTTAGAAAAGGAATTTTCATCCAGGAGGTTTCCTGAGGTA
The DNA here is from genome assembly GCA_032173965.1 of Sitta carolinensis. NCBI lineage: Eukaryota > Metazoa > Chordata > Aves > Passeriformes > Sittidae > Sitta > Sitta carolinensis. The sequence goes on from JAVUNC010000030.1 coordinate 11,673,878, forward strand.
TCCTCTGTAATCAGGGAAAATTCAAACAGGAGCTGGAGGCTTGGAGCTCCTGAGTGGTGGTGGCCTCTCAAGGCAGGGCTGTGCTCACAGGGGCACAAGCATCAGGCACCCACTTTCTTTTCATCACATATTCAGGAGGAAATCAGGGCCCCTCAACGTTGTTGGGTGTCTTTGCTGAACACCCTGGATTTCAGAGCAGCTTCTCAGGCTCCTCTGAGTGATTTATGCCATGATGGGAACAAGGCTTCCTTTTCTGAGCTGAGATCTGGTTGTGGCATGGATCGTGAAGTGCTTTGAGACAGCTTTGAATATGGATGGAATAAAATCCTTCCCGCTGCTCACGAGCATTGAAATTATTATGGAGAAAGTTGCTGATTCCTCTGAACTCTCTGATAGCATTAACATGTATTCTTGTTTCTCTCTAGCCTCAGGCAGCTTTACAAAGAGATGTGTTTAGAGTGCAGACGTTCACCCATACCCAGTAGAAAGTGCCTGATGTAAAAGGATGTCTCTGACTGTGTGTATGACTTGCAAGAGGCATAATACACATTTTGTAGATTGTATGTTTGGCTTTTTTCACTTGCTGAATGTCTCAGGGTATTTGTCTCTTTGCAAGCGTGGCTTGGTGTTGTATAGCAATGAGTCCAAGTTCTGTTAGCAAAATGCTGAATGCACAGTAAGTGAATTTTGCAGAACTGGGTTACCAGAAGGTTCTTCCTTTCTCATCTTTAAGCCCCTGAACAATTCTCTCTTCAATGGTGGTCGTGTGTCCTTTGTTGACAGTTTATTTGATTTGTAACCCTTAGGGGCTGGGGAATACTTCAAACCTTCTTAAACTCCAGACAAAAAATGCTCATTAAGTGTTTTGCTAACGTTGGATGACACTGTGGCACAATAGCTGACTATGCAATATTTGTTGTCTTTTCCAGACTAATGGACACATATCTGGGAATGGAGATGTTTATCAAGAAAGGCTGGCTCGTCTGGAAAATGATAAGGAATCTCTTGTTCTCCAAGTGAGTTGTCACCCAAATTATTTTTTCTACTCTTGCATTCACAAGACTCTGATATTATGTGATAAAACCTCTGAGAATTTATTTGGAGCTGTGATGTCTTGGACAGTGTTCAGAAGACTTGCTGGTGTGTGAGAATTAACACAGATTAGGGATAGGTGTGAATTTAGATTGCAGGAAAAATCTAAAGGTCTTCCTGTCTGTGTATCTGTTCTCTTTGAATTTTGTTAGTGGAGCAGGTCTGCAGAGCAGCCACCTACTTACATCCATGTGCATCCTTAAGATCACCATTTCCCAGGACAATTCACATGGTGCCTGCATCAGGAGACACTTGTCCTGTCCTTAGGAAAGGTGACAAAAGCTGCAGCACTGGCCAGAGAGCAGGAGACAAGCAGCTCCTTGGTGGTCCTGCTCCCCTCCCTGCTGCTGGGCTGGACAGGGTCAGCCCTGGCTGCTCTGACTGGGGGAATACCTGGCACCCCTTGGGCTGCACAGCTGGAATTCCCTGATTCCCTGATAGGACCCAGCCTAGGGGCTGTGACAGCACTGAGCTCTGCTTTAGGCACCTCACCCTCCTTCCCAGCAGCACTGCAGGAGGAGCCTGTGGAAAACGAAAATATTCATTCAGAAAAGGCAAAGTGGGAATCTTAAAAATGTTCTCTTGGTCCTACCCAGCCTCTGGCTGTGTGCTTTAACCTGCTTTGCTTTTATTGTTCTGAAAAGGGGAAAGTGCTTGTTGTGGTACACTGTGTGCAATCACTTGGGAAGGAGAATAAATTAAAAGCAGTGAGGTTTGTGTGGTGGTTAAGGTAGGAGCTAATGGGGTGAGTTAATGTATTGTCACAGCAAAGGCACAGTTATTGGTAGCAAATGCAGCAGCCACCCCTTGTGCAAACTTCCAGTGAGGAGGGGAGCTGCAGGATTGCAATTTGTCTGCCAGAACTCTGGCTGAAATTCTGTTGAGTGTGAGGGGAGAGCCTTCCCTCCTCTCCTGTGCCCTTTGCCAAGTGTTGTGTCCACTGCAGAGCTCTGCTCCTTCTCCTCCTCCTCTTCATGGTCCCAGTTAGTCCTTGGCCCAGCCACCTCTGCTGCTCACCTGCAGTTCTTCAGCTGACACACCTGGTGCAGGGTGTTGAGCATTATCCCTGTTTTCCTGCTGTCCAGGTCAGTGTGCTTACAGACCAGGTGGAGGCCCAAGGAGAAAAGATCCGGGATCTGGAGTTCTGCCTGGAGGAGCACAGGGAGAAGCTGAATGCCACAGAGGAGATGCTGCAGCAGGTATTCCACAGCTCCATGGCTGTCTTGCTGTCCTGTCTTCCTTCTGTCTCACCAAACTTTGGTGAGAGCAGTGCCCTTCAAGGTGTTGCAGCCCTTGATGTCTCTTAATTAAGGGATAATTTTTTAATGTGCTGGCTTTAAAGTCTTTGTACCTAGTCATGTCAGTGCTGCCTTATGCTGCAGGGTTCTGCCCTCCTTTGAGTCCTTCCCCACTGAAGTTCCAGGAGCCTTAGATTAAAGCCTCTGGCAGGATGGGTGGATTCTCCTCACAGCTCCTTGCTGCCCAGAGCAGCTGCAATGACACACAGGCTTTCTCCCTGTCCCACAATAGTGCTCCTGTGATCCCAGATGCATCCTAGGTGCCTGGAATCTGTCACATGGATAATAGCTGTGTCTCAGGGCTTCACATAGTGCAAGGATGAGGGTGATGCTGTTCCCCACGAAGGAGACCTTTAGCTGTCAAAATAAATCACTGGTTTCTTCCCCTTGGGTAAATAATTCTGTTCTCTTCTTCTTTATCTTGAATCAGGAGCTTTTAAGCAGAACAACCCTTGAAACTCAGAAGCTGGATCTTATGGCAGAGATTTCCACCCTGAAATTAAAGCTTACATCTGTAGAGAAGGATAGATTGGACTATGAGGACAGATTCAGAGACACAGAGGTGAGTAAACCCTAACAGGATAAATTGTGAAAGCTGTGTGCATCTTCACATTACCTGAGAATTTTCTGGGATTTATTTTTTTTTTCTGTCAGGCAAGAAGGGGACTCATCTTACATTAGAACATCTTCCTTTTAAAGTAAAAAGTATCCTCTTTGTTAAAGTCTGGTTTTACAAAGGAAGATTTCCAAAGGCAGTTTTTGATTCTGGCTGTCAGATCTCAGGAGGGATGGATTGAGGTTGGATTTAAATAAAATCATGGGCATACTGCACTCTCCTGACTCCACATGAAGCTGTCACCTTCTGAGTAAGGCATGTCTGAGGCAAGTGCTCCAGCCTGGTGCAGGTACAGAGAGCACCCATGTGCAGAGACACAGTGAGAGAACCTCAGGGGTTGGTAACAGTGAGCTGGCCCAGTGTGGAGCTTTGGGAAGCCAGACTTGAGCCCAGCCCAGGAGCAGAGGCTGGGGGAACAGGGCAGGTGGAGCTGCCTTCCCTGGCAGTGCTCTCCCGAGGCATTTCTCTCTGTGTAGTGAACCTCAGTCATGTTGGAAGCCAGAAAGCCTCAAAGCAGGTGGGCAAACCCTGGAAACCCCAAATATCAGCTCAGCTGTCCTGACAGGATGATAGAGATATCAGAAACACCTCAGAGTCAGAAGGAAATTTCCAGTTCTGGATTCAGAAATGAGCTGAAATGTCAGGTGTTTGTTTTGATTGTGGATGTTCCAGATGTCATTCATTTCCAGAAGGAAAGAAGACATATTGCCATGACAGGACACAAAATTGCCCTTTTCTCTTCTGCCAGTGGTTTCCCAACTCCTCAGTTTCCAGCAAAGCACCAGCCCTCACTTGTCTTCACAAGAACAAACGTCAGACTTGCTTTGGGATTGCTCTTTGGGCTGACTGAAGTCATCTACAAACCCAAAGAAATCCAGAGGTTGAAAACTAACGACTTGCACCACTTTCAGATTTGAGAGTGGCTCTTTAGGCAGTGACAGCACATCCCTTCAGTGCAGCACATTTCCACGGGGGCTGGATGCCTGCTTTCTCCCTTCCCTCTCCCTCTGGTCACAGGTGTGTGAAGGATGCCAGCACTGCCCCAGAGCAGCTGAATGTGCAGTGCAGCTGAGCTCTGTGCCTGGCACTGCTGCAGAGGGTGCAGGGCAAGGCTGGGGGGAATCTCTGGGGGGAATCACACCGTGGGAGGTGTGTGTAAGAGCTGGCTGCTCTCACAGCTCTCCTGGGACTCTGCCCACGCAGAGCTGGGCTCTTCCATGAATTACAGCACCCAGCAAATCGCTCTCTGGGGACTGACACTTACTCTGAGCAGCCCAAATGAGGGATAAAGAGCAGTGACTGGCTGTGGGGAGGCAAGGTTTGCTCCAGGTGACCACAGGGAGCAGGGGCTTTCTGTCCTGGCTTCTGTTGTATCTTCATTTTCAAACCCCACTGTGCTTCCTTGTGCTTTCCAGAACTGGTAACAGGCGTGACTGGGCTTTGAGTGGTTTGCTTCCTCTATTTCTTTATTATCTTTATTTTTACTGAGTATTGTAGAGTTCTCCTGGACTCCCCCTTTTCTTTGTTTCCCCCTGAACTGCAGTCTCTCTATAGTTTCATAGCTCAGCATACCAAGAGAGAGTGGACATGGAGCTGCAGGTTCCCAGAAAAATGGTTCCTGTGTGGAGAGTGCAGCACAAACTGCAATTCTGGAATCTCTGTGCAAGAGGCTTATCTTCTGCAAAGACCTTCCTCTTTGAAATACTTTGAAATGCACTAAATGCCTTTGATAAAAATAACCTAAATTTTATTTAAATAGTAGTTACTGTAATTAGAGACCATATGGATTTATATCCAGGGTATTTATGCCAGAACTAATGAACTACTACTAAAATGTTTCTCCCTCCATTTGAAAAGCAGGATGATGCAGTTTGGTATGATAGATATTATTATATTGTTTCTTCTTTATTTCAACACTTTATAGCTGTAAAAATGCTTAAGCTTAAAAACTGGAAGGGATATTATGTATTCATTTCCATTTGGTTCAGTGAAGGTATGAATGTCTAATTAGTTGTAAGGGTCTCAGCCCTTACAAAATCTCTAAGAGATATTTTAGAGGCAGTACTTACTCAAAAGTATTCTATTATTACTTATTTATTTATTATTTATTCAGTGTTGATCTAATTATATTGCTGTTTATCAATTATTTTGGAAGGGCTGAGTATTTAAATGAATATTTAAAATATTTGACTCTAAAACTCATTATGGCATTTATGGGGAGTGATTGAAATGGAAAAAGATTCATACCCAAACTAGGAAAGCAAAACTGTGAATATTCCTTCTGGTTTTATTTAGGGAAAAGGAAAAAAATTGGTGTCTGACAACTTGTGGAGCTGCTGTCTCCTGCAGAATTACCATGCTGATTAAATCCTTCATATTATCCATTTGTTACTTATGTCTGTCGTTGCATCTTCCCATTCCAGCTTGGTTGGTTACTCACATTCCCCATTCTTTGAGCAGATGCCTCGCTGGATCTTTGCACTTTAGGATTTGCAAAAATTAGGGTTTAGATATTCACAAACACCCAGCTTTTTCAAAGCTAATTGTGTGCTTAATAGGGATTTGTAATTGCTCTCTTCTTTGAATTATTCCAGTATTTCCACTTTCTCAGCAGACACCAGCATTATTTTCCTTGAGCAGCACAGGTGGGCTGAGTTGATGTAAGAAAATATCCTGCAAGGGAGTTTGGTGAGGAAGGAGCCCAGAGCCAGGCTGGGCCTTTGAAGCAGCAGCCAGAGGGAAAACTGGCTCCCTCACAGGGAATTCTTTGTGATTTATCACCTCCAAACTGCTTGCAAGATTGTTCTGTGTCCCACTGAGTATTTTAAAAGTCAGTTCAAGTGACAAATAGGTGGAGAACAGCCTCAGCAGGGAGGCACACAGCATATTTTGACATTGGATGATGCTGCAGGAGGGAAAAGCCCCAAACAAGCCAATTGTGGAGGAATTTCAGGTGCACCTGAACTAGAAAGTCATAGATTAGAAGTAGCAATTACTAAAAGCATTAAAATGTTCTGTATTTTCACTTTCCTTGTAGTTTTGAGAATTGAACTTGGATCTTTCTGTGGAGAAATACAGATGCTGCTCTCTTGGCATCAGGTTCATGAAGCACAGAGCAATAAACAGGCTTGTAAGCTTAGGAAGTGTGGTGTGGGGCTGGAAGGCAGGTGTTTTCAGGGACCCATGAATACCCTCTAAATGTCAGCTGCTGGCTTGTTAATTTATAAATACAAATCTCTATTAGTTATATTACTAGCTCTGAAAACTTGTGCTTAGAGCTGTTAGCTCAACGTGCAGCATTGCTTGTCGTGGATAGCGTTTGCCTCAGGTGTAGGAAGGAAAGCAAACATAAAGACCATAAAAATACCTAATTTCAGGGTGCTGAGGCCCTGGCACAGGTTTTTTCAGGCTGGCAGTGTCCCAGGCCAGGTTGGATGGGGCTCTGAGCACCCTGGGAGGTGACCCTGCCAATGCAGGGGCTGGAACTGGGTGGGCTTTGATGCTTTCTCACCCAACCCATGCTCCGACCCAGAGGATGAGGTTTGATGGAGCCAGCAGACTCGGGGTTTGTTTGACCAAAGGGGCTGGGGGCACTCAGGTGTGCCCCCCAAACGTGGCAGGATCCATCAGGATGGCCAGGAGGTCGAGCTGCTCTCCTGAAGAGCTCAGCTGTGAGTCTGTGATGGCTCCGAGTCTCTTCCAAGCCCAGGTGTAGTGGTGCCACTGATGCTCAAACACAGGAGCCTTTGCTTGTAGAAACTCTGCTGCCTCCTCCTTTCAGCCCTCAGTGAGAGGACTCTAAGTGGTGGAAACACGGATTTTTACAGTGTGATCACTTCATATTTTGAAAAAGCAGGTGGTGGCAGGAGGGACTGCAGAGGGGAGGATGTGGCTGCTGCATGTGTTCCACTGCCCAGCCTTGGTATGGGGCTCCAAGCAGCTGAAAAGAGAAGCAGGAGGCATTTCCTGGCCCTCAGCAGAGGGAACACAACTTCAATTTATGTCTCCCTTTGTCATCTGCCCTCTTATATTTGGTGCAGTAACACAGAAACTGAGAAACTCGGTCCCTGGATATTTAGGAAGCTCGGAGTTGCTTGACTTAGTGATGGATTTGGGTGGTGTGGTTTTGTGTACTGCATTCCTTTTAAGCCTGCTTTTCTTGTTACAGTCCTAGCTGTTCTTCTGTTTTGTTTACTGAAGTTCTTTGTTGTTTCTGGTTGTGTTTTTCCCTCCACTCAGGATTTGATCCAGGAAATAAATGAATTGCGGTTGAGGGTGGGAGAAATGGACAATGAAAGACTCCAGTATGAGAAAAAACTGAAAACCACCAAAGTAAGTGAGCCTGGGGGGAAGAGGCAGAGATGGGTGTAAATCAATTTAGGAATTCACTCTTTTCCCTAATCCTTGCCTGCACCCTGCAAAATCCTGAGCACTCTCAGGTCCCGGGGTTTCGTGGTTCTCACTTAGCAGCAGTGGCTATTCCCAAATTTCATGCTGTGGTTTTCAGCTTGAGCATTGTTTTTTATGAAGGGTAACTTACCATGCTGTTAATTTATTACCTGTTTAGACCTTTGTTTGACATGTGTGTCTAGAAATACCAGTTGCAGGATGTAAGGTGTATGCCACAGGTTAAGAGCAGCATTTATTTTCTTTTAAATGTGCTAAAAATAAACAACTTCTGAATAGAAAGCCTTCACCTAAGTACTTCTAGCAGCCTGTTTCTCTAAGTGTCTAACTTCTCTTTGCCATTTAGCCTTGTCTCTTTTCTACCTTTAGTTTTCTCTCACTCCTCTGTCTCTGTTACCAGTCTTTAATGGCCAAACTTTCTAGCATGAAAATCAAAGTGGGTCAGATGCAGTATGAAAAGCAGCGGATGGAGCAAAAAAGCCAGATGCTCAAGGTGTGGTAGTTCCTGGGTAACCCTGGGCCTCTTTTGAATCCTTCATGTTCCACCCTTTCCTGGTCTGTCCTGCATTGTGCTGTCGTGCTCTGTTCTTCATTAATTGCTGTGTGTCCATATGCCCTTCCTGCTTAGATGTGGAGAGCTCTCGATGTAGATATTCCCTGTAAACAGCTTTTATATTGCAGGGGAGAGGATTTTCCTGCTCTGGACCTTGCATAGGTTACACATAATGGCATTAGACTTGGGTTAAAATCACTGCCCTGCCAAGGGAAGATTGCCTCCTCTGTAGTTTGCATCCATTATTCAAACAGAACTTTTTATCACCCCTTTAGAGCAAATGTATTCATGAAAACTAGCTGGGAAATAGGGATTCTTTTATACTGTCCCCTCTCCCACATGTAAATTTGCATATTGTGCTTCTAATCCAGGGGAAGAAGCACACATTGACAGCCACATGCAGCTCTAGATGCCTGTGGGGTATAACAGCAGCTTCTCAAGTGACCAGGGAATTATCTTGTTTTGGAGTAGCATGGATCCTGCACTGGCAGAAATCCCATCCTAATCAGTGCCAACTTGGAGCACTGGAGAATTGTAATTATTGCCCAGCCACTGTTGTGAAAAAAGCTTTGGTTCCTTGACAATTTTAAGATTTATGTTTTTTTTAATGATGCTTTAGAGCAAACAGGAACCAATTTCAGGAGATTCCATGGCTGGGCCATAGTTTGGGTTGCAAACATCTCTGTGTATTTGCAACAGATCATCTGAGGGTAGCTCAGGAAAATACCTAAGCCACAGTATTCTAATTTGGTTTATCCCATTAAGGATTTAAAACGTCATTTAGGAGCTGTAAATGCCAAACTGATGAGTCTTGCCTTGTTTTGCTTTGTTTACAAACTGAACAAATTAAATTTTCAGTGTTGGGTACAGTTGCAGTGAGGGTCCTGTCTTGATGATGCTGTTGCACAAGATATCCTCGGACATCAAAGAAACATGTTACTAAACTGGGTAGGATTTGACTCAAATTTTAAAAAGTTAAATGCATGGATCTGTGCCAGTCACTTGCTAGTGCAGATGGTTAGATCTAAGTTAAAACTTAGCATTTTTCTAATACATCCCAACTCCCCCAAACACCATCTGTCTTATTCCTGAGAATCTCAGCTCCAAGTTTCTTTCCTAATGCTCAATCAGCAAACCCAAACTGTGGCAGAGTTTTTTACCACGTTTTTGTCTGAACTGCTTTCACATGTGTCCATGTGCTTGCTGGTGTTGTGATTGATTTTTCTTCCATTGAAGCAGTGGTTATTTCTGAAACTCTCCCCAGCCTGGTGTAAGCACAGTTTCAGAATTGTTTGGCTTCAGATTTGTAAAATCCCCTATAAACACCCCAAAAAAGTATGGAAATGTTAACACTCAGCCTTTTTCACCTGCGTTTTTTCCTATCTCTACAAGGTTAAGCAGATACGAAAACTGCTTTTATATTTTTACCCTTTTGCTCTTTCACCTTCAAATTTGGATGTGAAGTTCCTTTCCAATTCCACACCAACAATTTCAGAGCACAGACCCTGGGACTTTGCTCTGTTGTGGGCTCAGAGGGCTGTTGGGATTCCAGGGTCATTTTGGTGGGTGCCCTCTCAGTGTTCTGTGTCAGGAGCCCTCAGTCAGTTCCAGCTGAGGACACTGTGCTTCCCAGGAGGGAATTGTGCAGTTGTGGTGTCTCAGCTGCTCTGGAAGCTGTCCCTGAGTGCCTCTGTGTCTTCACAGGATGAACTGTCAGCTCTGAAGGACAAACTAGAGCAGAAGGAAGCCGAGGTGAAAAGGTTGCACGAGAAATTGGTTTGCAAGCTGAAAGGAGAAGGGATTGAAATACTGGACAGAGGTAAGGGAAAAGGGAGGCTCTGCCACCGTGTCCTCCTCAGCCACCTCATCTGTGGTCATGTTTCCTTGTGTGTATCAGGAAATCACAGATAGAATCCTCCATTTTCCTGAGCTGTGTCTTGAAATATATTTAGAAGGTGTTGATGATGCTAGTGCTAAACTTACTGTCACAGCAAGGTCCTGGTCAAATTTTAACAAGGCAGAAAAATCCCTAATTAGCTCCTTATGTGGCCCTCAAAAGAGAGTTTATACTGGCTGGGAAATTTTTAAACTAATTTCAACAAATTGTGTTGGAAAGGAAACTTCCTGGTAAGGAAGGGGGAAATCAAGGATTGATTCTGGATTTGTGTGCTCGTTAAGTCTAAACCTTAATTAAGCTTGAATTAGCACAAAAAATTTGCATGCTGGCTAATTCTTTTATTGGCTTGTAAAGAAGAAAGTATTGGTATTTATTTGAGAGAATGTTAGATTGAGGACTTACCTTATTTATAAAGAGAATTTTTTTGTTAAAACATCACAGAAATTTTTCACAGACTTTTTTGACCTGATGCAATTTCAATTCTAAATACATCTTGCTGATATTTATTGCTGATTTTAAGACTGTGCTTTTAAAGTGTGTTTTTTAGAAAAAGAAATGCACGAGACATTAGTCTCCTCCCCTGACCTGAGGAGGAATATTCTGTGTGTAGATTGTCACATTTTATTTCATTAAATGGTGTTTTCAAAACCACTGCCCAAGATCACTAAAAGTGACCACAATGAACTGTGATTCCATTTTTTTTTTTTTTTTTAAAGAACATTTAAATGTGAACAGGGTCTGACTTCATTGCATTCATGACTACTTATATAGGGCTTTTTTCCCTGGGGAGCTACTTGAACTCTCATTACCCTCTGGTCCTCAGCTTTATGGTTTTCAGTGTAGCTCAGCAGAAGAATTTTTGCTGTCATGAAACGTGTTTTATCTGCCTTGGACCGATATGAAAAAATGCTCTTTGCAGATAACAAATTATCTGCCTCATTAGCTGTATGAGGTGAGGAAGAGTTGACTCATTAAGTATCAATAATGTCTTAAAAAAGTTATTTCATGTCATAACCTTCATGCTAATTTCCAATCCCGTGGATTTTCCCCGCACAGATGAAAATTGTAAAAAGAAGCTCAAAGATAAAAGTAAGGTTCCTGGTGTCTTTCCATGAGCATTCCAGAAGAGCTTTCTGCATGTGTTTGCAAAACTGCTTTAACCAACATTGTTAGGTTGCATCATCTATAACCCTTAGGAGAAACACTTACCTAAAACCCTTATTCCAGTTTTGCAGTAAAACTGGAGAACAAGGGTGAAACTTGAAACACCAAATTTTCTGAAGAAAACCTGATAGATAAAGGAAGATTGGGTCTTGGGAAGGCTCACAGAGCACTGAAATGCAGTTGCCATCCAGCAGAGCAGATTTTCAGCCATCATAAATGAGGGAAAATCCCTGGAACTGCATCAGTTGCTGGTTTAGCCCAATGTGTCTAAATTTCTTTCCTGTAGAAAGGCAGCCAGCCTTTTCTTCTGGTGTTTCATTAAGGAGGAGAATATTCTTCCTGCTCTCTTTGCTTTCCATGAATTTTTAGGAAGTTGAAACAAGGCTTTTTTTTGCCTGTGAATTTGGCCACCTGCCTGCATTTGTAGTGAAATTCGACTTTTGCCTCATTCATGCAAGGTAGCTCTTTAGGAAAAAAAAAAAAAATTCCATTCTTTTTGAATTCCTAGCCCAGAACACACACATTCCCATGTATTTACACTTCTTGGTAAATAAGGATTATGGATGAAGCAATGTTGCCTGTGTTAGGGACCTTTCCCAGGCCTGAACTGCAATATTCCAGCATGAGATCCCATCACAGCAAACCTGTGCCATCCCTGCTCCTTGCTGCAGCCAGCCAGCCTGGATTAGGGCTGAGCATCTCTGCACAGCCTTCCTCCATCCCATCCTTCCATCCACGTGGAATGTGTTTGTCAGATCACCTTTGGGGTCGTGCTGTTTGTTTATTGCATTCCAAATGTAGGGTTTGTTAGTTTGTTTGTTTTGTTTTTTTTTTTTTTATTTTGGATTTCTTCTTGTGCAGGTGTTGCTAGAGGATGCTAAAAGAATGGCACTGACACAGCCAAGTGTCAGAGTACAGAGAGAGGTGTTTATTTGTTGACTTTGATATATATATAGATTTGGGATAATAATTTCCAGAGGGATTGGAGAATAAGGCTGCTGCCTCTCCAACCCCACTGGTCAAAGCAGAAGTCTGTTAAATGTCCCTTTACCAGAAAGGAATGCATGAACCATCTTTGTTTATGTTACAAATTATGGGAAAGTGTCTTACAAAAATTCAAACTTCAGAAGGCTGTAAAAAACCAGACAGTGCAGGTGTTCAGTTATTTTGAAGATGGAGATAGTGAAAGTCAAGCAATAGTTTTATTTTACTCTTGAGTTTTCCATTCTTGTAAGGCTTGGAGAGGGGTGGGGGCAGGAAGGAAATTTCCTGGATTTCATCATTTCCTTGATAAAAATGTCAGAGAAGAGGTTTTGAAGAAAAACAGCTTCCTGCTTTGGGTTTGCATCTAAAAAAGAATTTAAGTGGCTTTTGTTTTGTCTGTAAATTTGTCATTCTACTTTCAGATATTACTGAGTTGCTTCTAGATTTGTGTTTTTCTTAATTCTTTACACTGTCTTATTTAAATTGACTTGGAGAACTGTGTTGTGTTTTTAGATATAGAGGTACAGAAAATGAAGAAGGCGGTAGAATCTCTAATGGCAGCAAATGAAGAGAAGGTAGCAAAGTCATTATTTTTTCAGTAATCATTCATCAGATTGATTTAAATCTCTAAGAAAAACTTCACATGTTAACTTCTCACAATTCCACCAAAAGCCAGATTTGTAAGCATCAATGATTTTCTGCAGTCAGAAAAATCAGATTTGTAGCAGTTGATGATTTTCTGCAGTCAGAAGCACTGCAGTGCCTTTGAGGGGCTCTGAGCATTTATGAGCCCTGTGCATGTGCACAGGATCTGTACAGGCTCCTCACACTGTTTTGTTGAATTCAGTGTGCTTAATTTGCACTGTGTTCTGCAAATGTAAAGCTCTCCATGCCAGTGCCAGATCACAGGCTGCATTTCCAAAAGGGCTTTTCTGTGAAGTATGAATGATTTTCATACGTGGTTTTATGCTTTCATATGCATGTGCATCTTGTAGGATGTTTTCTTTTGATCACCAAAGCCCTGAATCCTTTGTACATGGTAAATTAATTATGCTCTACCTTTGACTTAACAAGGGAGCTGAAATCCACTTTCAAGGCTGGGACAGTTTTGGTGATTAATCAGATGATAGTTTGTGCTAAATACAACTTTTGATATATCAAAGCCTCTCAGCATTCTGAGTCCTGTCCCATCCACCCTTCCCATTTGTTTTAGTGTCACAGCCAGTTAAACTAAAGGCTCTGGTGTTTGTACTTCTCATTTCTGGGGGAGGAAGCACAGTCACCCCTTCCTTTGATTTTAGGATCGGAAGATAGAAGAGCTTCGGCAGTCTCTGAATAGGTACAAGAAAGTCCAAGACATGGTGATACTGGCTCAAGGTAAAAAAGGTATTGTACAACCAAAAAAAAAACCACTCTGCTGCCATTTAAACTCCAGGTGTGTGGTGGTGGTGAGCTGAACTGTGTGACTGAAGCAGAAGGCATGACATGTAATGGCCCATTCCATATATCCTAAAACTGGTGGAGGTTTCCAGGCCCCTTCAGAGGGTGAGGATTGTCAATAGCCCAGCAAGAGTGAGGAGGCAAAACGTGTCTTTTTGTGGTGCTGGGTTCACACCATGCTGATGTTGGAACCCGGGACATCCCTCTGGGAGTGCAGAGCTGCCCAGATCCCTGCCAGGGGCTCAGAGACCCTGGCACACAGCCCAGAGCACCAGTGGGCTCCAGTACCAACCCTGGAGCAAATTGCCACCTTTACACGAGGAGATGAAAGCCACAGCAGCTTGAATAGTGTCATGATTAGTGTATCACAGGGGGTAAATGGAGAGTTTAGGATTCTTTGTATAGGGGTTTTTGGGGACAAGATGGAGGGATTTGGGAGTGTCCATCCCTTCTTCTTCTCTACCTCCATCTTCTCTGATGGTGTTGGCACTTTTGGATTGGTTTGGAGTAGAAGCTCACTGTCTAACATAGGTGATGGGTATTGGGGAATAATTGTAAATATGTCACACGTGGGTTTTAGTATATAAAGATAACACCACCCTGGGGCAGGCAGAGTGCCTCTGACTGTCCCTGGGCTGGGCAGGAAGAAAATTTTATAGATAAGAAATAATAAACAGCCTTGAGACCGAAAACTGAGAAGCTTTGTCTCATCCTTTGAATGCACGGGCTGAAGCAGAGATTTCTAACAACAAATTGGGGTCCCAAACCTTGTGGGACCCCGGCATGCTGAGTGTTGGAGGAGCACTTTTCCAGTGAGCATTGCCCTCTCTTGCAGTGCTGAGCACAGGAGGGTGTTGGAGCAGACCTCGATTCTCTGGGAGCTCTGCTCCATCCATGGAGCTTGGATGGAGATTTCAGGCAGTGCAAAAAGAGCAAGAGAGGGTTTTGCTGTGAGCAGGCTTTGGTTTGTGTTTGCCTCAGGTTTATGGCAACGAGCACTGGATTTCTGCTCACCTTTTGGCAAGTGCTGGTTGTCTTTCCTAGCCAGCCCAAGCCTGGGGCAGTTCAGGAGCATGCAGGGTGGAAGGAGCAGAGGGTGCCAACACTGGTGTGGGCTTCAGCTCTGCCTACAGGAGACACACTCAGTTTGTGGCAGGCTGCAGACTGAGGGGGTCACTTCCAGGCTGGTGATAAACTCCTGGGCTGCATTATCCTCAGGGAACCTTAAAGACACCACAGGGACATCTGAACTTTCAGGCAGACTCAAGCTTCTGGTCTTTTCCTTTCTAAGCAAAGTATTTAGAATGAAATTCCAGGACAGACAGGAAAGGAGTGCTCCCGTTTATTCAGCTTGTTGGAGCTCATGCCACTAAATGCCCTGAGGGTGTTGCTGGGCTCTTTGAGCTCCCCCTGTTCCACCCCTGTTGTGTCCTGATGGATAAATTGGGAAGTGACATTTGCCCATGACTCCCCTTTTCCTATTGAGCCTATCCTAAAAAAACCCCCAGCAATCCAATCCTCCCATTTGTGGCCCATAACTGAGCACCTTGGCTGCAGCTCCTGTGGGAGCCAGGGTTGTGAACCCAACTGATTTCCACATTCTCTCCTTTCAGGCAAGGAAAGTGAAAGTGAAGACTTGACTTCAGGGCCAGTTTCCACGGGGCTGTTGGACACACCAAGTGTGACTGAGCCAGAGAAAAGCCCAGCCCCAACCCCAGTAACAGCATCTCCAATGCATGATGAGTTCAGTGTGAATATTCATGAAGAGGTAGGTTGGGGTTTTTGGATTTATTTAAAACACTGCCTGTGCTGGATTCATATTGCAGATGACAAAACTCAAGGTTCTGAAAAGATTTTTTTTTTCTGGGTTTCACAGTTTTTTTTGTAATGTCTCATATCCTTTTGGAGAAAGTAGTTTTCTTGTGAAAGCTGCTGAAGGATTTCAATTAAACTTATTTTTCTTAATCCTCAGATGGGATCAGGAGATAGCAGATAGCTGTATTTTTGTGAGAACAGTTCTAAATGGCTTTTTTATTAGACATAGAAATTTTTTTTCTTATCAAACATAGCTCCTTTTAGGAGCTACATTTACTTTGGATGAACCTCAAATCAGTATGTTGGGACTTATTAACTCTATCTTGTCATATTTAAAAGGTTGCAGTCATAATTGCATCCATTCAGTTAAATTAAACATTGGTTGTGGTTCAATCTCTGATTTTTTACAATCTGATTTCCCAGTAGAAAAACTAAAGATCTCCTCTCTAAGCTCTGAGTCAGAGCAGGGTCTTGACTTACTTAAACAGCAAGAACACACTATGAAGAAAATTAAATTAAATGTTCAGTACCTTCTTTGTATTCTCTGAGTGTCTGAGGACAGGATTAAACCTTAAAAGTGGGCTACCCTTCCTGGTGTCTGAAGAAGAGACAGATTTAGAGGCAGCCTTGGGAGATTTTTGTCTATGCTGTAGCTTAGCTGTGCAATGATTCATGTTTTATCTGCAGTGCCATCTTTCAAGGAGTAAATCATTCTATTAAAATAAGAGGAAAAATCACTTTTGAAACCTTATTTCAGATCCTTCTCTTCATGGTTTATCTGTTGCTCTTTTTTCATTGATGGCTGCTTAATTTCAGCTCAGAAGATTGTAACACATATTCTTCCTTCTTTCCAGAATTCCTTACAGATCCACACCAGCATTTTACAGATTTCAATCCCTTCCTTTTCCTCGACATCCAAGAGCTCAGAAACTGTTGCAGAGAGACTGAAAACACACCCTAAGCCAGATCCTGCCAGTGAAATGAGGTATTATGGTTTCCATGTATTTTTCAGTTGCAATTCCAATATTCTGGGACGTTTAAGGAGAGCAGTAATCTGTCAGTCACTGAATTACCAAGTCCTTAGCCAGGCAAACAAGGCTGGGATTCCCTTGGCTAGCTGCAGCAAACCAAGCTGATATTCCTGGAGTGCATTGATTAAATCCTGAGTAAGCAGGGCTGGTTTGGTTGCTGTAGTAGCAGCACTCATGGTCTGCACCAGCTGCTTCAGAAGGAGTGAACAGAAGGAGAGGGGAGCTGAGCAAGTGTAATGAAGGGCACAGAATCCTTCTTTTTGTCCAGGTTTGCATCATGCAAGTCTGGCTGGCGTGGCACTGGCTCTGCCAGCCCTGGTGATTTGTGCTCAGACATTTTTCACAGCTGCTGAAGGTGGTTGTAAGGCACTGCCAGGACAGAAGGGTCCCAGCTCTAACCTGAGGAGGGGAGGGAAGGCAAGGGGGGGAGTGGCTGTCACCTTTCACCAGCATTTCTAATCCTGCACCCTCCTGGTCCTGGGAGAAACCCAATCCCTGCAGACCTGCCCCTACAGAAAAGCACTCCAGACTCACAGCTCAGCACAGGCTGTGCTTGGGGTTTTTTTTCTTCTGGGTGCAAATCCCTGGCTTTTTCTTAAGGAGTATCAAACACTAAGAATCCAGAGGCAAGGAAATGTTGGCTTGAAGCAATCATCAATCTCAATGTGAAACCTCAGTGCCAGCTCAATTTGATGTGTGGTTTGTCCAGTTCCAGTGGAGGGGAGGATCCTGTCCAGGAGCCCAGCTTGGCTGGGTTTGTGCTCTGTGTGTTGCTCCTGCAGCTCCAGCCATCACCAGCAGGGATTTCACCTGTGTCTCCTCTTGGGAAAAGCCAAAGCAAGCCCTGAACTGCAGCCAAGTGCCCCGTGCTGTGGGTGTGCCCAGGGGATGGTGACCTCCACTCCTTGTCTGGAACCTCTGCATTGAGTCAGGCTGAAGAGTTCAGTGTTTCCATCTATAGTGGGAGTTCTCTTTCCTGGGGCTCTTGAGCTCACCTTTGTCCTTTATCTTTTGCAAGACTTGCCATGTGTTAGTACCGTCAGAGCTGAAGTGAAAACAGAATTAAAGCAGGCTGAGATCATAGGATTTCTGTCTCAGCCTTTTTTCATATCTTTTTTTGTTTTTACAGTGAAGGAAGATCAGCAGGTTCCTCCCCTGAAACTCATCTGTGTGATAGTCCAGTGTAAGTGCAATAATATAAATCACATATTTAAATGTGGTGGTCAGCTTGAACCTCCACAAAGCACCCCCATATTTTACTTACCTGTGTAAATAGGTCAGTTAATTCTAGCCAAGGTGGTGTTTGGTGATGGTGGGTTTCTGCTCATGTCCCATGCTTTCATGATGATTATTTTCCAATGCTTTATCTGGTACTTCCTGTTACTTTGTGATGTCTCTCTAATTTGGTGGTAGGCTGTCAGTATACTTTGAAATTTATAGTTTTCCACAGTGCATGCACACATGATTTGCTTTCTTCTTTTGATAGTGGGGGGAAGGTGATCAGCTGACTACAATGAGAAAATAATTTTAGTTTCTGCCACATATCCATATTCCCTAAAGCAGCTGTTATTCCAGTGTGGAAGTTCTTACAGTGTCTCATTAAATTGCATGGGCTCTGATTACTGCATTTACTGCACTGATTACTGCATCTTCATTCAAAATATCACTGGGTTTAGTATATCTCATCATGTATTATAACGCTGCCTTTAAAGCTGATTCATTTGAGTGTCTTTATCTTAGCAAGTTTAATTCTAATAACTGAGCTTGGGTTTTTTGTTGTTGTTTCAGAACTTCCACACTGCAGAAGTCCAGCAGTCTGAGCAGTTTGAGGAAGGAGGCATCTGAAGTGGTAGGTTTGGTCTCTTCCTTCCTCCAGCTCTTGCACAAAGGTGTGACATCTCTCTTGAGACCCTGTGGGTGTTGTGTTGCCTTCTGAGAAATTCTGAGTCCAAGCAGGGCTCCCTGTGCCTTGTGTTGGCAGTGGTCACACACATGTGACAACTTCCACATTCTACTAAAAAGAAAACCTGTCCTTGAAAACACAGGTGGGGGTTTTTTTTCCCTCTTTGTGTGAGGCTTTTACCCAAGACTCTTGCTGTGTTTTTGCTCAGATAATGAGGAGGGATATTTTTTTACTGAATATGCTTTTCTGATTTAAGACAAGAAAAAAATAACTCCCACCACCACTTCCTTCCTATGTTTAAGTGAGTAATTTTGCAAGGCCATGTAATTAATGCTCTATAAAATACAGTCTGGGCTGACTGAATGTTTTAGGTAATTAGAAGCAAAATACTGAGCTGCTGGATGTCTGGGGATAGCTTCAGTTGAGGTTTCTGTGGAAGTGACCAAAAGCAGCTAATCTCTAGCAGTGCCTTCAAATCAGTGCAGCTTTTCTGTGACAGCCTGAACTCCTGGAAGTTCCTGAATTCCCTGATACCTGCAGTGCAGGGGGGAGGCTGACAGGACTGCAAATGTCACCAGAATCTGCTAAGAGCTGGAGTTCATGCCTTGAGGATTTTTGGGGTTTTGTCTGTTTGGACTGACAAGGAGTAGAGGCTGTGGGTGTTTTCTCTCCTTGGCTTCTACCCTGCCTGGTTCCTGCTCTGGGTCCCCTCAGGCTCCTCTGCCTTGAGGTTCAGTGTGTGCACAGCTAATCCTTCACAAAGTGAACCAAAGCAACCCTATTTCTCACTGACCTCAAAGCCAGCAAGGCTTAATCTGTGTGAAATACAGCTCTGAAGAGATTTATTTTAGGGAAAAGGAGCAGTCAGGGAAGGGTATTTCAGTCAGGACTTAACTGGGGGTAATCATCATGAATTGAATACTGGCTATAAACCATGGCTTTTTAAATGTGCTTGGAGAAAGGCTGGGGCTGTGGGATTGCCACACACAGTGCAGAGGGGGAGTGGGAATGCTGCAGTGGAGTCTGGTGGAGTCAGCAGCAGTGGCACTGCTCAGTGTCCAGCTCCTCCTTCCCTGCCTCCTCACACACAGATGATCTTCCAGGCTCATTGAGCATAAGGTTACCAGCTAAGCTAATGTTTTTCCCCCACTAGATAATTAGCAAAGCTAACCATTAAGCATTTTACTGACTCTGCAATTATCTTTGATTAGTGTCTCTTTAAAACCCTTTGGGTTTCTCCGTTGTTTTCTGTGAGTAGCAGGTGTGTTTCTGAGATGCCTGTCATTGCAGAGCAGTCACCCTGGGGTACCTTAAGGCCACATCTTGCAGTTCTTAGCTCTAGGCACACAGAGGTGAGAGGTGACAGATCTGATACCACTCCCATGCTGTACTGATTCAGCAAAAGCCAAAGGATTTTATTGGGCTGTGCATGGGTTTGCTTCCTTTTTTCAGAGAGACAGTGAAACAGCTGGCAAGGTTAAAGTGCTGCTTTAAATTGGTTAACTGGAGTGTCTGATATCTCTCTTGGCATTCATGCTCCTTGCTTGATATGTAATTTCCTCTCTGCTTTGGCAGTGGACACAGTCAATTAATCCATTAATTAAGAAATTGCAGAGCAGTGACAGACAGAAAGAGCTCTCTGACACTTGGCAGAGAACCAGTATCCTGTGAGGTGCTGTCTGTGCTTCCCTCTTACTGCCCCTGCAGCTGCCAGAGACCCTGGAAAGCTGGAGAAGTTCAAAGCCTTGCAGGACTCTATTTTTTACCTTTTCTGTACCTTTAAGTCAGCCTTGCAGAAACTGAGGAACATCTTAAAGAACACAGTTTGCTCTTAGCAGGTAGTGGTAGTAATCCTGGATCCTAAATATCTGTCGGAGTTTAATCCCAGCTGACAACAAGGGACCCCACAGCTGGGTCCCCTCCCTGCCCCAGTGGGATGGGGAGGAGAATGAATAAAAAAAAAGATGGAACTTGGGGCTTGAGATATGAACAGTTTAATAATTAAAACAAAATAATAATAATAATAGTAATAATAATAATAATTTTTTAAAGTAATGATAAAAGGGAGAGGAAGAGAGAGGGAAAACCCAAAAAACACAAGTGATGCACCACAATCCTATTGCTCATCCCCCAGTGCTGGAGCAATGCCCAGCCCATCTCCGAGCTCCCCTTCCCAGTGACCCCCCAGTTTATATACTGGGCATGGAATTCTGTGATGTGGAATTTTCCTTTGGTAGCTCAGGTCAGCTGGCCTGGACGTGCTCCATCCCAGCTTCTTGTGCACTTCCTTGCTGGCAGAGCATGGGAAAATGGAAAGTCCTTGACTCAGAGCAAGCACTGCTCAGCAACAACCCAAACATCCCAGTGTTATCCATATTATTCCCTGCTAAATCCAAACCACAGCACTGAACCAGTACACAGTGTTGAGCCAAAAAGAAGTTAACTCCAGCTCAAACCAGGACAACATATTCAAATGAAGATCTTGTTCATGGTTTTCTTTATGGTTTTTACACTCTGTATTCTCCTAGTGACAGATGAGAAGGATTTCCCAGATTATCTGCCAGTCACTTTGCAGGCTCTCAAAAGGCTTTCTGCAATTCCTTTACACTGACTCTTTATTTCCCTCCTTCGAGCAGGTTAAACCTCCTGTGGAAGGCAATAATTTTGCAACCCTCCCTCCCAAGTCCCCTTCTCACGGTGGCGCCGGTGACGAGGACACTTTTGGCACCCGCAAAGCCAGATCCTCCTTTGGCCGAGGCTTTTTCAAAATCAAAAATAACAAGAGGACTGCAAGTGCCCCCAATCTGGGTAGGTACCTCTGCATTCAGATCCTGTGCATTTTGAAGCATCTTAACAGCTGTAAGTGCCTCAAGAAGCAGGAATAGTCTCATCATGACTTGGTGGCACTTCTGGCAGTAGAATGTTTGGAAAATATCAAACAGCAAGGAAAAGAAATCACTGGTGTAAGGAATTATTTGATGTGGTTCAGACTCTGCTGTGGTATCTCCCCTGGGACCTCGTAGGGACTTGCTGCTGTAGGAAATGCTGCCTGTCTGGCTGTAGTTCACACATGGGATTTGTGGGCTGTTTTTCTCCTGGCTCCATCCTAGGTTTATCTTTCATAAGATTTTCAGATATGCAGAAATAGGACAGCAGCACTCAGTCTTTTTCTTTTTTTTTTTTTTTTTTTTTTATTTAAGCAGCCTTGCAAAAGAGGTGGTGACAGCAGGAACAGGATTGGCAAGTCATTCAAGCTCACGTTTATTTTTTACCTGTAGTGTTGGTGGGGGGGGTATTTTGGTATTGTCATTTGGTGACATTTGCATATGACAAAGAAACAAACAAAATGTTCTGCTTAATGCAGAAGTCACTGTTGCCACTAACAGTCTTTCCACTGATCCAGTTCAAGCATCCAGTGAGTCCCTGCGTCAGATCTTCTGCCAGACATCTGAGGGTTTTGTTTTTCTCTTGCACGAGATTTAGGAGTTTCACTCTCTATTTCAGGAGCCTGAAAGGGGATAGCTTCTGCTTTGTTACTTACTCCAAGAGAATTTTAGATTTTTTGTTCAAAACAAGTGACATACCTACACAGTGATTGCTGCCCATATTTGCCTGTGACACACAGCCTGGGAAGTTGCTGGCTTCCTTGGAATTGATGCACAGTCTGTTCTGAGGGCTTCGGTTTCTTTCATGTTTGCTTTTGTGTAACCCCCGTTTCGTCCCGAAATTAATTTGTGTAACAAAGCACAGTCCTTGTGGCTCGTAAAGGAGTGGAAGATGGGCCGTCTAAATCAGGGTGCCGTGACTTTGAGTAAGTTATTTTTGCTGCCCAGATTTCAGCGCTTCCATCTGTCCAGCTGCTGTCCAGATGTTTGCCACCCACCGGGGCAGTGGTTCCTGGAGCAGGTGCCCTCCTTGCCCTGGAGTGACCGCGGGGTTTTCCCTCCCCACCACCCCACTCCACCGCTTTGTTGGAAAGGGAGTTTCCCACGAGCTGATGATCCTGATCCCCTGTGAATTCAGCATTCGTGTGGCACTTGTGTCTCCCGTCCCTCCCTCCTTTTGTCCCGTACTTTGTGAACTGTGTTTGACCTTGTCCTCTGCGTGTTCTCTCCCCTTGTGCTGCCTGGGGGTTTGTGCCTTGGGTGGATGTCTGAAGATCGCAGTCGAAGTGCCAGTGCTCCTGCTTTAGGTACAGTACTGCTGCATGTGTGCCCGTGCCAGCCCTTGCCCTGACTGCTGCTAACAGCTGGCTGCAGCCACAGCCCAAAGCAGGCACCAGAGCTCTGCTCCAGAGCTTCTGCCCCGCGCTAAAGGAGTTTCCCTGTAACATCTGCCCTCTGCTGAAAGTCAGCTGTGCTGCTCCCGAGTAGCTGCTACTAATGAGAGATTGCAGGTCCATTCGCAGAGGCTTTTGCTGTGACTTTGAGCACGAAGTTACCACAGATGGAGGTGATGCTCAGTTAGCTTTGTGCTGCCACCTGTCCTGGATCCACTGGAAGAGTTTAAAGGGTGGTGAAGCTCTATTTTCCAGGCATTCATTTAAGGGAGCTCTTTAAAGCATGTGTAACTGGTCTTCTAGGTGAAGTTGTATTTACAGTGCAGTAAAACAGATGAGAAATAAGTGGGGCAGATGGGGAAGGAGCCGTTCACCTAGTAAATGAAAAGCAGTCTTGTGGTGAGAGCACTCCCTGGGTGGTTCTGGCAAGGGCAGGTCACCTTAGGAAGCAGAGCTGTGTCAGTGGGGTGGTGGTACAGCAAAGAGCCCGAGTGCTCTGGGCCCTCTCTTCTGCTCACATGGCCCCATAAATGTTCTCTGTTCCTGGGGTTGTGGCAGTGCAAGAGAAAGAGCCAGGTGTGAGGAGCAAACAGCACAATTCCTGCAAATCTCTGCTGCTAATGCACCCAGCCTTGTCCTGGTGTTCTCCCTCTAGAAAGCCACTGAGGTGTTCTGGGGGTTTTTCACTTCCCTTCTACAAGTAAAGCAAAAACCACAAATGCCACAGCCTGGCTCAGTGTTAGTGCTGTCTCTCTCCCTGACAGGATCCCTGTGTTCCAGAGTGACCAAACCCAAGTGCCTGGAAATGATCTTTGCTGTGACCTTGTTGCTTCACTGCAGGGTTTGACAAGGTGGAAAATGGGGCGTGTTCATAGGTGTTCTGGCTGAACCATCTGAAATTTGCCCAGCAGAAGGATACACTGGCAAAGCCTACAGTTTGTGGCTGGTCATGGCCCTTTTGTGGCCATCTCAGCATTAACTCTGAGGCTGAGACCACATGTCCCAGCAATGCCAGCTCTGCCTCCATGCATTGTTTACTTCCCTCCTGGAAGTCTGTGTCAAACACTAGGGATGGTCATTTAATTACAGAGCTGTATTAAAGGATGCTGCAAGTGATTCCAGGCCTGACTGCCTTGCCACAGCTGCTTCAGCTGAACAAGCTCGTGCTCTCACTCTTCCCCAGCAAGCAACTGCCATAAACTCCACGTGGTAGTTTTATTCAGCTATCTGGCACTTGCTGGCACATCTCTGCTTATGTAGTCTAGTAGATACTGCAATTCTATTAGTTTTCTTTATTAATGATCTGAAATTTGTTATTTCCTTTAATAGTTTAGCTTTTGTGTCAGCTTCCCCTTTGGGGAAAAGAGCCCTCAAGTTTGTTGTCATGGAAAACAGCTACTAAATCAAGGATTTAATGCTTTTAGAGTGGGTGGCAATGTTGAGAGTCTCTGGCCAGAGATGTTTTGTTCACTCATAAGATACAGTTCAGACAGAGCCTGAACTCCATGGTGTCCCTCTGAGGAGGAACAAAATATTCCACAGTTTGCAGAAGTGAGGGGAAGAGGGCCCTCCTTCTGGGACAGAAGTTTTGTTGCTGGAATTTCCTGGCCAGGGAATGAAATACTACAGGAAATTGGGAAAGATATCTGCAGGGAAGCTGCTTGGCTTTCTGTGCTTTGGGGACTCCTGGTTTAGTTCCCTGTAACTGCACTGAATTGTTTCTGGGCTCCCACGTGCCTTGGCTCTGTCTGTGGAAGCACTGTAGGAGCACTCCCTGAGGAAGAGTAAATTTGGGATTTAATTCACAAGGTGGATTTTCCCACCTTGGCACTTAACTGGAGCAGGGCATTGCCTTGGAGCATTCCCAGCCAGCCCAGGAAGGAGGAACATGTTGGTGTTTCTCATGGATTTTCCCATCTCTCCTTGCCCCATTTTCTTGACATGGTGGCTGTCAGTAATTTAGCAGGAGTCAAGGTCAGGAGCCTGTCTGTACAGTCCTGCACAAGAGGGTCTTGACAGAGCTTTTGTCTTCTAACAGCTGAAACAGAGAAGGGATCTGCAGACCACTTGGATCTGGCTGGCTTGCCCCCTCGTCCAAGAGATGCAGACAGTCTGCAGATGACACCACCTTCTCCAGATTCCAGGAAAAAGGCCAGGGGAATCAAGAAGCTGTTTGGAAGGTGAGTAAAAGATAAGAGCTGACCGTTCTCCAGGCCTTGGGCAGAGGTTTGCTGGCAGCACACCTTCTCATTCTCCCCTGCCAGCATGTGGCTCCATGGTTTGCTGTCCCAGGAGCTCGTGTGGTGTTCGGGAGAGATCCCAGAAGGTTGGGGCAGGCACGGGAGGAGCTCCCAGCCCCGGGGGAGATCTCGCCTGCGTTGGGTGAAGTGGCAGCACCCATGTGCCTTTTCCTTAGCCAGATGTGAACGTGCTTTCTTCCTTTAGGCTGAAAAGAAGTCAGTCCACCACCTTCAACCCAGATGACATGTCTGAGACAGAGTTCAAGAGAGGAGGGACCAGAGCGACTGCGGGGCCCCGGCTGGGCTGGTCGCGGGACCTGGGGCAGTCCCACGGGTGAGACACGAGTGGGCACAGGGCAGGGGTCATGGGCCACAGCAGCAGGGCACTGCCAAAAGGAGACAGCCCTCTCCTGTCTGAGCAAAGCCAGGCAGATCCAGGCTGTAGTCTGAGGCTCCTGGGCCTGAAGGTGCTGAGTTTCTGAACTCAGGTTCTTCCTGGGTTTTGGTTCAGGGAGACCTTGTGTTCTCACAGGCTTGGCATAAACATCACGAGTGTTATTGGAACAAGAGTGATGTTTTGGATTCCTCTCTGTGGGATGGACTTCTCTCTGTCTTTCAGTTTTGGGCCAGTGGGATGAAGAGTTCTGGCACTCTTCTGACCAGTGAGATGGCCTGCTCGAGAAGCTCTATAAAGGGGGTCAGTCTGTGAATAAAGGGGAGTCAGATGCAGCTTTTAGAACGAGGTCTCATGTCGTCTGTTCATCACCCACACCAACACCAGGCTGCTTCCCCCCCTCAGAGAGGGTCTGCAGGGTTGGGGTGGGCTGGCTGGTCCTGCTGCTGAGCTCTGCAGGGTGAGGCTGGGGACAGCCCTCATGTGGCACTGGCAGGACCCCTCCTGTGCTTTCCTGCTGCACTTGCAGGGGCTGAAGCATTCCTGTCTCACTCCAGAGCTGTAGCCATGCTAGGCAGCAGAGGTGGCTCTTCCAGTAGGACTGCAGGAGGCTGTGTTTGTTGTGACAGTGGGAACAGATCAGCAGCACCCAGCACTCCTCGTGCTGATGGATCCCCCTCAGACATTATCCCACAAGCTGTGAACCAGGCTTGGCTTTTGGCTCTCTCATTGCTTAGAAGAAGAGATTGGAAGCACAGGATTTATCAGTCTTTTTTTTTTTTTTGTGGTGAAATCTCCCACAGTGAGCTGGACATGCCATTTGCAAAGTGGACCAAGGAGCAGGTTTGCAACTGGCTCCAGGACCAAGGGCTTGGCTCTTACATCAGTAATGGCAGGCACTGGATTTGTCTGGGCAAACACTTCTGCAGGCTTCTCAGCAGGATCTGGAAAAGGTGAGCAATACCAGGAACACTCCTTTCACATAAAGGTACCAAAAAAAAAAAATCACCATTTCTGTGCATGTAAATCAGGTCTGTAAAATGCACCTGGTAAAAAAAAATGTAAACTAGATGAGTTTTCAAAATACTGTCACCTGCAGTGGTGCCAAATCCATTTCTTTTTAGCTGAAGTTTTTTAGAAATGTAATGCTCTGTAATGAAGCTAATAATTACAAATATGTGATTTAGCTTCATTAAGCATGGACACATTAATTGACTGTAGCACCTTCTAAAAATATGCATGTGAGACTGCCTCATTATTAAAAGGGTTTGCAGCCCTGCTTCATTAGCACTCCTGTGTGCCACAGTTATTTTATGCCTGTGTGAGAAGGGTGTAAAAAGGTGCTGTCTTGGTCTGATTGTATTTTCTGTCTGTTTTATACAAAGAGGAATGAGGATTTGTTACACACAGGTTGATCAGTCTCTATTTGTTGCAGAATTGCTTGTCTAATTTTAAAAATGAGAAACACAGAAGAAATTGATTCAATTTACACTTTAAATCCGTAGTATTTGGTAAAGTTTGAATTTTCAGCTTTTAAAATGTCACTCTCCTTTACCAATAGTTAGCCTGTTTTCTCAACTGGGTAGTTACACTACAAGTGGAATAAGAGAAGTGTATTATGAACATAATGGCTTGTAATGGTGTTATCAGAGGTAACATTAACCAGCAGGCACTCCTGAAAGTGAAAATGGGATTAAAGAGATCCTGGAATGGCTGCACTGGCAGCTAAACTGGGGAATCATGTTATGCATTTGGAAGCATTAATGAATTCCAGTAATTCCTGGGACATTCCTGTGCTCTTAACTAAATAATTATTTTAACTTTACCTGCCTAAGTGGGAGGGCAGGAATTGATCCCAGCAGGTTTTGTTTTTTTTTTTTTTTTTGAATGCTAACATTTTTATTATGTTGTAGGATTTTATTTTAACCTGGTATGAGAATATTGTGACCAACATTTTAATGCAATTTGGAGTTCATCACTCCTTGAAATTAATTTACCACTCTGGAACTGGCCCAGCCCAATGAGTGGGCCTTTCCCTAGTGCTGAATCTGTGTAATTTGGAATCTATCACTCCTTGAAATTAATTTACCACTCTGGAACTGGCCCAGCCCAATGAGTGGGCCTTTCCCTAGTGCTGAACCTGTGCTGAAATTCAGCAAATAGAAAATGCACCAGCAATACTGTGAAAGTGTGACTCTCAGAAACCCTTTATCCTACAGCACAGGGAGGAGTGAAATAGTGTTGCCTCTAGGTTTACTGCTTCTCTTCCTTTGGCAGGAGCTGGGGATAAAGCACCCCTTGCATCGGAAGAAGCTCCAGCTTGCTCTGCAGGCTCTGGGCTCTGAAGAGGAAAACAACCACGGCAAACTGGATTTCCACTGGGTTACCAGTAAGGTTTCAGTGCCTGCTGAGGCAGTGGCTTTGCCCAGGGGTCCCTAAGCTGCTGAGGGCTGCTGGGGTGGGGGCAGTAGGGCTGCTGGGTGCACTCTGACAGCAGTGTCTGTCCTGCCAGGGTGGCTGGATGACATTGGCCTGCCCCAGTACAAGACCCAGTTTGATGAGGGCAAGGTGGATGGCCGCATGCTGCATTACATGACTGTGGTGAGTAAATGCTTTCTTCCTCTCCTGACATCCTCCCTCAGTGTTCAGAGCACCCCTCAGAACTCCAGGGAGTGTCCTGTGTTAATGCCAATAGCTGTATCCTATAGAAATCAGATACTGCTGCTCATCTGCAGGCATTTCCTAAGTTCTTTCCATCTTCCAAGCTGCTAGATTCAGGTGGAAGAGCAAACACAGGAAGCCAGAATTTGGACTCATGCATGAGAAGTGGGCAACCCTGAGCTTAACAGCTGTGTGTGACACTGGTGTGCTGGGGCAGGGCTTGTACACAAAGGTGTGCAGCTGCTGTGGTTGCCATTCATGCTTTTGCTGTTCATGTTGTTAATAATCAATAGAAGCAGGTGGAATCTCTTTCTTCAGTGAGCAAGCATCCAGCTTGTTTGTTGGATGCTCAGGTGAAGAAAACCCAAGCAGTTTCCTTTGAAGAAAATTGCAGTTCTAAGAGCCAGCTTGTTTGAGAGCAGGCTGCACTCAGCAGCTTTTGCATTTCAGAGTGCTTAGCACAGGCATCACCTCCCCTCTCCCACTTACTGCCACTCAGGTTTCCTTTGTGCAAGGGCTCAGGTAAGAGGAGATAAAACCTTCCATCTCTGGGGACACAAATGCAAATTGAGCATCACTAATATTAGCTCTTTCTGTACCACAAAGAAGAAATCAGTCACAGCCCTGCTCTCTCAGGAACTTTTCATGCCACATTTGCTTGTGTTTTGCATAGGTTTTATGTCATGGTTTGCAATTTTATTTATTGTAAGGTTGTTTCTTCTCCTTCTTGACCCTGGGAGGTGTGGTGCCAGCAGCCTCCATTGAGTTTGATGTTGTGTTGGGAGACTTTAGTACCATTGTCACTGCACTTTAATTGAAGGTCACTGGGGATATTTTTAGAGCAAGTTTAACCATCAAATTATAACAACAAATTCACTGTAAATAACCACCAGAATATGCAAAGGATTAAACTAATGCTTGTTAACTTCTGAAGTTACTCCAACTCAAAATAAGTAATAGTGGACATTTATTACTTTATACTAAATGAAATAGCAAGCCATGACATAGTAACCTACTGTCAGATTCATCACAAAGTTAGCTGAACACAGTGGGATGGTTGGGAAAGCAAAGAATCTTGTCTTAAATATCTGACAAAATAGATTCCAGTGCTCATAACATATAAGTAAAACTGAAAGATAACCCTACAACAAGGGTGCATACATTTATTTAAGTTAGCCAAATTGGACTTTGAGACACTTTCCTTCTTCCCTCTTTTTCTTTTTTTTTTTTAATTCTAACGAGAGAGAATGTCCAAATTTTCAGGGTAATTTATTGTTTTCAGTTAAACTTCTAGCTGGACATTTGGGGTATTAAAACCTCTGGCAGGATTGAATGCCAGGTGAATCTGGTGTAGTGTGTTGGTGCTGCCTGGCTCTTACCCTGCCACTGAGGATCTCACCTCACCCTTTTTCCCTCCTTGTTACCCCAAGTTTCTTGTGCTAAGCTGTGTGAAAAACATCCCCCAAGAGCTAGTACAATGCAGCACAGGAAGTTTTTTATTTTGAGACAGATGGTTTGATATGAATCCCTTGTCTGACATATTAAAATATTCCCCCACATGTGTCAGATGTGCCAATTTTAAGCCAGGAGCTAAAGCAGTCCCCTCCAGGAGGATGCTAGTCCCCTCAATAAGCATGTCTGTGTTTATTAACTCCCTCTTGCTCTTTGTCAGGATGACCTGCTGTCCTTGAAGGTTGTCAGTGTCCTTCACCACCTCAGCATCAAAAGAGCCATTCAGGTTTTGAGGATAAACAACTTTGAGCCCAACTGCCTGCGCAGGAGACCCTCTGATGAGGTACTGCTCCACGAGGAGGCTGGGAAGGGGGTTTTATCCCTGGGGTTTGACCATTCCTGCTCTGCTCTGTCCTCGTTCTGCTTCAGTTTTAGTTCCCTGTTTCTCTTTTGACCTCAACCTCTGCCATCACTTTCTTTCCTCCACCTGCCATGACCCCAAACTCGTGTTCCCTTTTCCAAGTCTCCCATTTCTCCAAGCCAACAGCTGGCTGGTTTGGCCCAGTCTCTGCTGGGCTGTCTGCAATGCAAACCATCTTGAGCTCTGCACTGTTGCCACTTAGTCTTGTGCAACTCTCTGGAAAACTGATGACTGTGTCAAAATTTTCTGTGTAAAAGGAGCTTAGCCCCATTACCAGGCAGGAGACTGCCATCATTGTTAGCAGCAAATGCTGGACAGGGCAGTGGATGACAAAACAACCCAGACTCTTGGATTTAGATTCACAGTGTGTGTCTGCAAGAGCAGCACAGCAGCTGAAGTTTCAGCTCTACTGGTAGAAGTGGCAAATAACCCTAGTGCACAGCACAACAATCAAACACGCCCCTGCCCAGCCCCACACTTCTCCTGCTGCAAGGTAGCAATCCAGAAAGGGGTTTCCTTCTCAAATGCCAAGTGGGATTGTATTCCTTAAGGGCAGGAGTGTCACTGTTGTAGTAACACACACGACACAGACTCCTGGGATTTTTCTCAAGGCTGTGTGAAGAAAGAATGATTTTATTCCTAGGGTCATTCCCTTATATACAATTTTCCACAGAGCACTGTGGTTGGTGAACAAAAGACAAAGCTCTTCACCCACCTTGGTCAAACCAGAGGGACATCAAGAGAGAATCCCTCCTCCCAGAAAGAATTCACAGCCTGAATACCATTACAAAAACAATGTCCTTTTGCTGGGAACAAATTTCAGCAAACCAAAACATCAGAAAAACAGAGCTTTAGAAACTCAGAGACTTGGGGCCTGAATCCCAGACTCCACAAGAGAGGCATGTTTCAGTAAAGACTGGGGCTGGCATTCAGCTGATTTGGGATGTCTCCTGACCTGCCTGTCCCTGCTGTTGGCAGAACAAGGTGAGCCCCTGCGAGGTGAGCCAGTGGACCAACCACCGTGTGATGGAGTGGCTGCGCTCCGTGGACCTGGCCGAGTACGCGCCCAACCTGCGGGGCAGCGGCGTGCACGGCGGGCTGATGGTGAGCTCTGGGCTGCCTGCCCCCTGTGCAGGCCAGGAGAGATGGCTGGGCAGCATTAGGGCAGTGTTCTGGCAGTGTCTGTGCTGCCTTTTCTGCTTAGTCTGCCTAGTAAGGAGTCTCTGCCTTGCGGTTCAAGGGATGCGAAGGACTCGAGTGGTTTAATTCTCTGTGTGCCCCTCACAATGCTGGTTTGGTGGTTTAATTCTCTGTGTGCCCCTCACAGTGCTGGTTTGGTGGTTTAATTCTCTGTGTGCCCCTCACAGTGCTGGTTTGGTGGTTTAATTCTCTGTATTCTCCTCACAGTGCTGGTGTGGTGGTTTAATTCTCTGTATTCTCCTCACAGTGCTGGTTTGGTGGTTTAATTCTCTGTATTCTCCTCACAGGGCTGGTTTGGTGGTTTAATTCTGTGTGTCCCTCACAGTGCTGGTTTGGTGGTTTAATTCTCTATATTCCCCTCACAGTGCTGGTTTGGGGTGGCTTTCTCCACCTCCTCTCCTGCAGTGCTGCTGTGCTGTTGAACATCCACTCTGTGCCTTCCTAAACTGGATATGGTTTTCTTTTGGGGGGAGGCTTGTTACTTCAGTAAAATTTGGGATTACACTGTCAAATTTTTCATTGCTCTAGCATCACATACTCCAGACAAGAGACTTATGCCTTTTGTTGTGGTGATTAGGAGTTGTATCCCTGCTCCAGATGTTTTGAGTCTGTTTATTTTCCATGATTCCTCTGGCTGCCTTTTCCAGAATTGGAAGATGATGCTGGGTAAACATTTTGTGGCAGCTTCACGCAGTACCTCAGTTAAGGGTGGATTTATCTGTTCATTTTTTCTTACCTGCCAGTTTCCTATTTATAACTCCAGAAGGAAAGCCTGGAGGTAGCATTTTAGGAATCCTTTAACTAGTTCACTCTCTTCCCTCCTTCCTTGTTGTACCTTTCCTCTAAAATACAAACAAAAATCGACCAAGCCTGGCTGTCCTTGAGTCTCACCAGACCTGGCTCCAGCTGGGTTCTCTGTGCTTGCTTTGCCAGGTGTTGGAGCCCCGTTTCAATGTGGAAACCATGGCCCAGCTGCTGAACATCCCCCCCAACAAGACCCTGCTGAGGAGGCACCTGGCCACTCATTTCAACCTGCTGGTGGGGCAGGAGGCCCAGCAGCAGAAACGGGAGGCCATGGAGTCCCCAGACTACGTGCTGCTGACAGCGACTGCCAAAGTCAAGGTAGGGCTTGTCCTGGGGGGTTCCAGGGAGCCAGTTGGATCTCTGGTGTTATCTGTGCTGGAGGGTGCTGCAGTGAGGCCAGAGAAAGGAGTTGGTTCCTAAAGAAAGAAGCATGAGAGCAGGACCTGGCAGGTCTGGGCTCGATGCTTGTGTCTGCCATGGACTTCTCAGCCTCTCTGACATGCCCAGACAAGAGGTAACACTCCTGTTGTCCTTCTGTCTGTACTGAGAGATCTTTGGGAGGGAGACTCTCCCTTACTGTTCACAGATCATGGTTTAATGTGCAATTTTTACCATTAAATGGTGGTGTCTTAACAGTGGTAGAATGAGAGGACACATTGTCCTTTGAGATGCCACTGTCATGAAATTCAGAAGATCTCTGCAGGAGAGCACTGGGGGTTTGTCCTTTGATATGGAAACACAAGAGGGCACAGGTGTTAATTCTTTGCTGATTCTCTTAACTCATTGGCAAATTTCTCTTCACTTTGAAGCCAAAGAAACTTACCTTCAGCAATTTTGGGAGCCTGAGGAAGAAGAAGCAGGATGATGTGGAGGAGTATGTGTGTCCCATGGAGCTGGGGCGGGCATCCAGCAGTGGGTCAAAGAAGGGCTTTAAGCCTGGCCTGGATATCCGAGGATATGATGATGATGACTTGGACAGGCTGGAGCAGGTAAGCCAGTCCAAACAATTCTGAGTCTTTGAGCTGTCAGCTTTGGTGGGAAAACCTCCCATTTCCCAGGGAAGTCTTCCTTCTGTAGTGGCCCGTGAAGGCGCTGAGTTCTTGCTGCCACACAGCATTAGTGACCAAAGGGTCAGCTCCCAAGGAGGCTGAAGGTGAATGCAGCCCTGCAGGGTCTGCTCTGCAGTGACTCTGCTCTCCTGACAGGCCACGCTTCTGCCTTGGGCTGAACAGCTCAGGAGCCATCAGTAAATTGTGTGCTGCACTTCACTGTCACTCTGTCCTAGCAGGACAAGGGGCGATGGCTTCACACTGAGAGTGGGGTTAGATCTTAGGAGCTTTAGGATATCAGAAAAATGTTCTTCCCTGTGAGGTGCTGAGGCCCTGGCACAGGGTGCCCAGAGCAGCTGTGGCTGCCCCTGCATCCCTGGCAGTGTCCCAGGCTGGATGGGGCTGGGAGCCCCTGGGATGGTGGCAGGTCCCTGCCATGGCAGGGGGTGGGATGAGATGATTTTTAATGTCTCTTCCTGCCCAATGCATTCTGTGATTCCACACTATGATACAAATAAGTTATTATTAATTCATGATTCATTCTCTGTTATTTATAGATGGAAGATTCAGAAGGGACAGTGAGGCAGATAGGAGCATTTTCTGAAGGCATCAACAACCTGACAGTAAGTCTGTGCAGGGGCTCTTGCACTCAGGGCTGTTTCCCTGGGGTGGGAGTGAACCCTTGGCAGTCTCTCATGTTAACCAGAGTCACTGAGGTCCTTTGGGTCTCCTGCAGGGACAGAGGGCACAAGAAAGCCAAGAGGTTCAGGAGGGGAGGTTTTGTGCCTGTGCTGGCAGCAGGGAGGGCAGGCTGCCCGTGGCTGGCGTTGCCAGCTGGGAGCCAGGCTGCATTTTCTGGGTGGAAGCCCCGAGGCACTGGGGCCAGCAGAGAGCTGGGTGAAACCTCCCTGAGCAGAGCAAACAGAGCCTGGCAGGCAGAGTTTGCTGCCCAGCAGAGGACAGGTGACTGACTCCAGCGGTGAGAAACCTTTCCTCTCCCTCCTTTTCTTTCCAGCACATGCTGAAGGAAGATGAAATGTTCAAAGACTTTGCCACTCGCTCTCCTAGCACCAGCATAACAGACGAGGACTCCAACGTGTGACAGTCAGCCCCAGGCACTGCCAGAGGCTCCTTCTCCTGCCTGCAAGGACACCCCTGCTCCACCTGACCGGCAGCAGATCGTCTACTTCACATTGCTCTTGCTTCTGTTTGTTAGAAGTAACACTGAGGGGTGGAGAATTTTACAGAGAAAAGGAGAAAAAACAAGGTGCCTACTTCAGTTGCCATAAAAACCACCCAGACACTGGTGAATGGTGATCGTTTTAGCTCTATTTAATGTACAAACTGGTGGTATGTTTCAGGGTGTTGTGGTATGATAGTGCTCCTTCTGCTTATTCATGGCCTCAGATAATCCTTGATGCTGTTTGAAAAGAACAGAGATGTTAGGTGAAAGTGTTGTGTCTGTAGATAGTGCGCATCAGCTGAAAAATAGAAGTTCCTGCTCTTTGCCAAGTGCTTTTCTTTGGCACAAACACCAGTTCAGCCCTGTCCAATGTAGGATTTTAGACATCCGTGCCCTGTGTAAGCTCCCCTGTAGCTCTTGACTGTTGTTCCTATTTTTATACTGTTTTATATTAAAAGAAAAAAAAGAAAAGAAAAAGAAAAAATAAGTATATGAAGTACATATAAAAGCAAAAAATTAAGTTTTGTGAGAGAGAGTGATGGAAAGTTGAAGGTGTGCAAGAGAAAGGTAGAAGGTTGTAAAAAAATTATGCCAGTTTGCAAACCAGCTGGTTACTGGGAAAGGCAGGCTGACCTTTGGAACTGTTTGCTTTCGTTGCTTTTTACTGAGTGCACAGTTTAATGATCTTCCATTTGAGATGAAACAATTCTAAAGCATGTTTCTTCTAGCAGTGACTCATCCAGAAACTGCACATTTTAAAATGTCTTCTTTCTTGTCCCCAGCAGCAGTAGTTAGTGCATTCAACAAGGTTATTAACACTTCTGTGACTTAAAAAATTTCCTTGAAGTTGAGAGTACTCCCTGCATATGGAAGGGATGTTTCTGTGCTGTGACTAACGTGGAGATGGTGTAGTTGCAAAAAAAAAAAAAAATAAAGTTATATAGAGAAATGTATAGGAAATATATTATTTCATATTATTAAGCCTAAGGTGGGACTTTTCCTCCAAAATTCAGATATCAGATGTGTTGCTCATCATTTTACCTTCTTAAAGCACAGCTCCTCTGCTCTTGAGGATCATCAGGTTTTAAAATTCCTACCTAGCCAGTGGGAATCTTGTGTCAGATTTCCAGTATTGCCAGGTGTCCTAGCCAAAAGCAAACAAACAAACAGACAAAAGTAACTTTTTATTCCAGTGGTCGTTCGTATGGTGTTGAACGTTGCATGTATTTTAGCACAATGGCATGAAGCTGCTTTGCTCTGTAGAGGCAAACCAAGCCCAGCTGGGGTCGTTCCCTGCCGTGGTGTTGCTTTGCCAAGCGTTTGTCCCTCGTCCTGTCGCTCTCCTGGCTGGAAGTGAGTCCGTGCCTGGTGTCCTGCAGGGGAGCTGGGGTTTGGGCTGATTTGGGGGAGTGTTTCTAAAACACTGCTGGCAAAGCTAGGTAAGGGAGAACGGCTCTTCCCAGGATTTCCAGGGCGCTGCCCTCAGATGGGAGGAGCATCCAGCGCTGGAATGATGTTAGCTGATAACCTGGAGGATGTGCAGGGTAGGTGATTATTGATGGACCGAGGTGTAAAATGTAACGTGGGCAGGTAGAGGGTGCAGATGCTTGGGATGTGGATTCAGGCCTCCCTTTCTGTGAATACTCTGCAATATTGTTGTTATTTCGATGGAAGTTGAACGTAAAACCCTGTGGAAGCACTGGGAAATGTGGTGGAAGCTTCCAAACAAAAGCATTTCTCTGGATGGCTCTCACTAGTCAGTGGCTACTGGCCAGGACTGGGTATTCACAGGGGGGAAAGGGAGCTAGGGACACAATTCTGTGTGCTGAAAGAGCCACAAGCACTGCCCACCTTCTCTGGAGTGTTACCAGGGAGGGCAGGGATGGTTTATTTAAGTGCAGTGGGAGCAGCATTCTGCTCCCAAGAACCCTTTCCTGGCAGCCAGGCCACCCCCTCGGGGCTGCCCCTGCTTCTCCTGGGGTGGCACCCAGAGAGGTGATGGATCCGCAGGTTTTGTGTGTGTGTGCACACTGTCAGTGCCCTCGGGGATGTGATCGGTGCCTCTTTGGAAAGGGCAGTGTAACTGCTGTGTATTGCCATGTGAAATCCAATAAAGTCTGTGGAAAATGACAAGTGTTTCTGGAAGCTGATTCCCTTTTTCATGTCTTTTTTTTTTTTTCTTTCCTTTTAAATTTCCAAGGAAACTTCTTCTGTTCTATTAAAAAAAAAAAAAAATCAAAAGGAGGGAAAAGGGGAAATATCACATATTTTTTATGTTGACTCGTTTATTTGTCAGTAGTGCCTGTCTGCAGCAGGGCTCGACTAACAGCTAAGAAACCAAGTGTATCAAGGCTTTTTAGTTATTTCTGGGATCCAGATTTAAACCATCTTGTGGTGAGAAGTGGCATCACCATTGCTCAGTGTGTGCTGCCCAGGGAGCCTCTCCCAGGGCGCTCTGTCCCTTTTTGATGGGAAAGAGACTCTCGGTCCCAAGTGTTAAACTCCCTTCTCTGGGAGATTAAAAGACAAAGGTGGTTTCATCTGCAGGCAACACTCTGTGCCAAAAAGAATGTTTTCTGTGCACTAGTCCTAGAAAGGAGATGCAAGGAGATAAGAGCGGAGCGAGATAACAGCAGCCAGAGAAGCCGTGCCGGAATTGGCAGTAAGGAAACGGGGCCCGGTGAATTCGGTAAGTGTGGAAGCTCCGGGGCCTGTCGGGTGGTCCTGCTCGCTCTGCTGTGCAGGAACACACCCGGAGAAAGCCCGGGGGCTCCCCGAGCTCGGCTCTGCCATCCCCCTCACCCGTGCGGCTGAAGAGCTCCGGCCGAGCCCGGCACTCGCGGAGCCTTGGCTGGGAAACCAGGGTTTGTCCCTGCACACGGCTCCTCCAGCAGAGAAAATGGGCCAGGAGGACTCCCAGGAGGACAACCAGGAGAGCAAGGCTGAAACTCTGCTCATCTGTGAAGTCTTCACGCGTCTCAAAGGCTGGTGGACCATCTCTGCTTCGCGGATGCTCAGAGCAGATTCCAGGCAGCCTCCAGCACGCTGAGCGAGATCCTCCCGGTCAGCTTCGGCTTCTGCCTAGACAGGGGGGCGAGGAGCGATCCTGCCCAGCAGAACGGGCCGGCAGCAGTGCTGGCTGCTGGGGTGCCCCGGCCGTGGGCCGTGTGTGGCTCTGAGAAGCGGCTGAAGCTGCAGATCGCCCCGGGGCGGCCGAGCTGTGCCGGGGCGAGCGCCCTGCCCGGCTTGCTGCCGCAGCCCCGGCACCGTGCAGGGCACAGGGGCTGGCCGAGTCCTGCCGCCCCCGGGACCGGGCTGCCGGGGCTCCTCCGTGCTCTTCGGCGTGCCCGGGTAGCCCAGGGACATGCGAGGAGTGCTGCTGGACAGCGTCGCCAAGGAGGAGCAGAGATGCCGCCTGTCGGGCAGGGATGCG
Organism: Sitta carolinensis; assembly: GCA_032173965.1. Classification (NCBI taxonomy): domain Eukaryota; kingdom Metazoa; phylum Chordata; class Aves; order Passeriformes; family Sittidae; genus Sitta; species Sitta carolinensis. The sequence goes on from JAVUNC010000030.1 coordinate 11,711,194, forward strand.
CTGCGGGAATTCCTCACCAGCACTGGCAATTCCTCACTCACTGCCTGCCCGCTAGAGACGTGCTGGAGAATTGCCTGGGCACCGAAACGGGGCTGAAGGACGTGGGCAATGTGTGCGTTTTGTGTACATCGACTCCTGTGAGCAGCTGGGCAGCAGCGCCGGCTCCGTGCGGGGCTCAGCTCTGCCCCTCCCGCTCTCCTCCGTTCCCTCCAGCTTGCCTTCAATCCATCGTGTTCCCTCGGCTCCTGCAGAAGCCAGGCTGAGTCAGCCTCGCCGGGTTTTAAAACAACAGCACGGACCTGCCAGAAAAATGTGTTTATAGAAGGCACGACGTTTTTTCCAGAACATTTTGTACGCCAGACATTAAGTCGTGGCTGGAGCTGCTGAGAGCTTTATCAGCCAGAGCTCTGGGGAGGTCCTGGTGGATTTGACTCCGAGCCTGTGTTTGCTGTGTGGCAGATGTTTTTCTGTCCTAGGAGGGTGAGTCTGTAATAATGGAAATGTGCTGGTGCTGGTCACAAGAGTTGCGATGAGTGTGAGGGACGATGCCAGGCCTTAAAATGATGGTTTGAAGGAGTGAGGTGTATTATAACTAGTGTTACTGATTTCGTCTATCCAGTTCTTTAGAAAAGCTGGCTCACTTGAAAACTGGGCTATTTTTCCTTTGCATGTTTTCTCAGTAATAGAAAGGGAAGGGAAAAATCAAAATGTCTTGACTGTGTAGAGTTTGAACTACGAGAGTTACACACTGGGGCACTTGTTGATTTGATTTGTGTTCCCCGAAGGGCTCTGGAACCGGGGCTGTGCCCGGGCTGTACCCGGGGCTGTACCGGGGCTGTGCCGGGCTGTACCGGGGCTGTACCGGGGCTGTACCGGGACTGTACCGGGGCTGTACCGGGGCTGTACCGGGACTGTACCGGGGCTGTACCGGGGCTGTACCGGGGCTGTACCCGGGCTGTACCGGGGCTGTACCGGCTGTACCCGGGACTGTACCCGGACTGTACCGGGACTGTACCGGGGCTGTACCGGGACTGTACCGGGGCTGTACCGGGCTGTACCGGGCTGTACCCGGGACTGTGCCGGGGCTGTAACCGGGCTGTACCCGGGCTGTGCCAGGGCTGTACCGGGGCTGTACCGGGGCTGTACCGGGCTGTACCGGGGCTGTACCCGGGCTGTACCGGGCCTGTGCCGGGGCTGTACCGGGGCTGTACCGGGGCTGACCGGGGCTGTACCCGGGGCTGTGCCGGGCTGTACCCGGGCTGTACCGGACGTGCCGGGGCTGTACCGGGGCTGTACCGGGGCTGTGCCCGGGGCTGTACCCGGGGCTGTACCGGGACTGTACCGGGGCTGTACCGGGGCTGTACCGGGGCTTACCGGGCTGTACCGGGCTGTACCGGGGCTGTGCCAGGGCTGTACCCGGGGCTGTACCGGGGCTGTACCGGGCTGTGCCGGGGCTGTACCGGGCTGTACCCGGGCTGTACCGGACTGTGCCGGGGCTGTACCGGGGCTGTACCGGGACTGTGCCGGGGCTGTACCGGGCTGTACCGGGGCTGTACCGGGACTGTGCCGGGCTGTACCCGGGGCTGTACCGGGGCTGTACCGGGGCTGTGCCAGGGGCTGTACCGGGACTGTACCGGGGCTGTACCGGGGCTGTACCCGGGGCTGTACCCGGGACTGTACCGGGGCTGTACCGGGACTGTACCGGGGCTGTACCGGGGCTGTGCCGGGGCTGTACCCGGGGCTGTGCCCGGGACTGTACCGGGACTGTACCGGGGCTGTACCGGGGCTGTGCCCGGCTGTACCGGGGCTGTACCGGGGCTGTACCCGGGCTGTACCGGGCTGTGCCGGGGCTGTGCCGGGGCTGTACCGGGGCTGTACCGGGCTGTGCCGGGGCTGTACCGGGCTGTGCCCGGGCTGTACCGGGGCTGTACCGGGGCTGTACCCGGGCTGTATCGGGGCTGTGCCCGGGGCTGTACCCGGGCTGTATCGGGCTGTACCGGGGCTGTGCCCGGGCTGTACCCGGGGCTGTACCGGGGCTGTACCGGGGCTGTACCCGGGCTTACCGGGGCTGTGCCGGGCTGTACCGGGGCTGTACCGGGGCTGTACCCGGGCTGTACCGGGGCTGTACCGGGGCTGTACCGGGACTGTACCGTGGCTGTACCGGGGCTGTACCGGGGCTGTACCGGGGCTGTACCGGGGCTGTACCCGGGCTGTACCGGGGCTGTACCGGGGCTGTGCCGGGGCTGTACCGGGCTGTACCGGGGCTGTACCGGGGCTGTGCCGGGGCTGTACCGGGGCTGTACCGGGGCTGTGCCGGGGCTGTACCGGGGCTGTGCCCGGGCTGTACCGGGCTGTACCGGGCTGTACCGGGGCTGTACCCGGGGCTGTATCGGGCTGTGCCCGGGGCTGTACCCGGGGCTGTACGGGGCTGTACCGGGGCTGTGCCCGGGCTGTACCCGGGGCTGTACCGGGGCTGTACCGGGGCTGTACCCGGGCTGTACCGGGCTGTGCCGGGGCTGTACCGGGCTGTACCGGGGCTGTACCCGGGCTGTACCGGGGCTGTACCGGGGCTGTACCCGGGACTGTACCGTGGCTGTACCGGGGCTGTACCGGGGCTGTACCGGGGCTGTACCGGGGCTGTACCCGGGCTGTACCGGGGCTGTACCGGGGCTGTGCCGGGGCTGTACCGGGGCTGTACCGGGGCTGTACCGGGGCTGTGCCGGGGCTGTACCGGGGCTGTACCGGGGCTGTGCCGGGCTGTACCGGGGCTGTGCCCGGGCTGTACCGGGCTGTACCGGGCTGTACCGGGCTGTACCGGGCTGTACCGGCTGTACCGGGGTGTATCGGGCTGTACCGGGGCTGTACCGGGCTGTACCGGGCTGTACCCGGGCTGTATCGGGCTGTGCCCGGGGCTGTACCCGGGCTGTATCGGGGCTGTGCTGGGGGTCGGGGCTGTGCCGGGGGTCGGGGCTGTGCCGCTTGCTCCCTGCCTCTCTTCTGTCTCTGGACTGTGCAGTGTCCTTGTTTCCCACAGTTTCCTTTGCCATCTCCTGTGCTAATGCGGCTCCAGACTCCTCATGCTCTCCAGAGCCAGAGCTTCATCATTGAGGGTCTGCAAACGAGGGACAGAAAAACGCATTTGCTCTCAGGGGTTGGAAACAGGCTGCCCGAACGGCAGGGATCCACGGATAGTACCTCCCAGCACGGGCGTTTGTCCTGGGCTGGGAGGGCCCCTCGGGACACCCCAAGGAGCAGGAGGCTATTGGAGCTACTGATTAATTCCTGCGGGGCACGGCAGCCGCCTGCCAAGCCCGTGTCCATCCCCTGCCTGCTCTCTGCTACAGACAGGGATGGATCACCGGGAGCAGCCAGCAGAGACCTGCCAGCCCAAGCTCCCACTGCTCCGGGTCCTGTGCCTTTGAGGGATCAACTCTGAGGAGCTGAGGAACCAGAGGTCAACGGGATTAAATGAACTCTGCTCTCCCTGCAAACCTGCAGCTCTCCGTGGGAGCTTTCTGTCTCCCAGAGGTTCCACTTTAACCGAATGGTAGTGGAGAAAGAAGGAGCAAGCCCTGGAATTCCGCATGATGGGTGTGAAGGCCGGCCTGGGCAGAAATCAGCGCTTTTGTACAAACGCGTGCAGTCCTCAAGTGCCTGCAGCTGGAGTTAAATCCCACTGTATCCTTCCGAAAACCCAACCCCGCGGCACCTCCCGGCTTCCAGCAGCCAGTGGGGAGGATGTTCCAGCGGGAGCAATCGCGGGGGCGGCCCCGGGGGAAAAGCAGAAGGTGTCGGAAAGGGCACAGCGGGATCTGCGAGGGGCAGAGCTGCGCAGGCAGCTTCTGCTGCAAGTCCGGGGCCGTGAGGGTATGGAACAAAGGGCTGGAATCGGGCACCCGGAGGGTGCATGCCATTAATTCTCTGGAAATCTGCTTTTAATGCAAAGGCCCGGGAGGACATTGGTGCCGTCGCAGGTTCCTGGGATTCACAGGTGTGTGCTCACACCAAGGATTGCTCTGGCTGGCAGAAGCTGCACCTATCTCCCAGGAATCTCAGCCTGGATTTGTCTTTTCTCCCAGTTCTCCCGGTTCTCAGTTTGGGAATTTCTCACGGCCCTGCCCTGTGTATCTCCTAGAGGAGTTTGGGGTTTAAAAATGTTCTTTTATATTCTGCAGTATTTGTGACTCGATTAAAAAGAATAAAACTGTGTCACTGTGGTTCGGATTGGTTCCTTTGCATGGGTTTTTAAGGCAGATCCTAGAGCAGGGGTTTGAGCAGCCGTGGTTGGAGCTGGCAGCTCTGCCCTGTTGTCTCTTCCCTCTCGGAATTTCTGTGAATTATTTCTTAAGCGGTTCCTGCAATCAAGGTACACAATGAGGAGAACAAAACTCCTGCCCCGCATGGGGAAATCCAAGTGCAGCTCCTCAGAGAGACCGAGGGCACGGGGAGCTCGGCTCGGGCTGGGTTTTGGCCGCGGGAATTCGGTGAGGAGGGGAGAGGGGAGAGCCCCAGAATTGGTTAAAGCCAATTCCGCTGGGCTTGGGTGCGCCCAGCCCAAAAATGATCCTGGTTAAAGAGGACTTGAGGAAGCAGCGGGATGTGCTGGGGATTGCTGGAACCCCCGAACCCTGGCAGGGAGGGTGGACAGTGCCAGAGACCCAGGACACTGTGCGAGGGGGGGGGTTCCCCCAGATCCAGCCAGGAGTGCTGGGCAGTGTCGGCTCCATGGGGACACTGTGGAGGGGCTGTGCTGGGACCCCCGCATTCCAGCCAGGAGTGCTGGGCAGTGTCGGCTCCATGGGGACACTGTGGAGGGGCTGTGCTGGGACCCCCGCATTCCAGCCAGAGTGCTGGGCAGTGTCGGCTCCATGGGACACTGTGGAGGGGCTGTGCTGGGACCCCCGCATTCCAGCCAGGAGTGCTGGGCAGTGTCGGCTCCATGGGGACACTGTGGAGGGCTGTGCTGGAGCCCCGCATTCCAGCCAGGAGTGCTGGGCAGTGTCGGCTCCATGGGGACACTGTGGAGGGGCTGTGCTGGGACCCCCGCATTCCAGCCAGGAGTGCTGGGCAGTGTCGGCTCCATGGGGACACTGTGGAGGGGCTGTGCTGGGACCCCCGCATTCCAGCCAGGAGTGCTGGGCAGTGTCGGCTCCATGGGGACACTGTGGAGGGGCTGTGCTGGGACCCCCGCATTCCAGCCAGGAGTGCTGGGCAGTGTCGGCTCATGGGACACTGTGGAGGGCTGTGCTGGGACCCCCGCATTCCAGCCAGGAGTGCTGGGCACTGCCAGCTCTTCGGGACGCTGCCTCATCCAAAGCTTTCCCGTTATTTTGTGCCGTGCTCAGCACCTGGCACTTCATTAGAGTCCCACTGGCCGAAAAGCCCGTGGAGCCGCTGGAATCACAGCCGGGCACACAGAAGCCGGCCCGGGATTGGAAATGAGCTGTCCCACAGATTTATTTTTCCCCGTGTGTTTTTAATTTAAAGCAGAACACTGCCCGCCCCCGACGCCCCGTACCCCGACCCCGTATCCTTTATTTCTGGGGTTTCTCCAGGACAATTATCTGCCCAGGCCGGATCCCAAATCCAAACAAATCCCCCCGGCTCTGCGGGGCCCGGCGGGGTCCGGGGGGTCGCGGAGCCCCGGCGGGGCCGCAGCCGGAGCGGGAGCGGCAGCGCCGGGCTCGGGCCCCGCGCCCGTCCCGGAGCGGCTCCTGCGGCCCGCGGCGAGCCCGGGCTGAGGGGCGGGGCGGCGAGCGCCGGTGCGGCCCCAGCCCGGGACCGGGGGACCGGGGAACCGGGGAACCGGGGAACCGGGGAACCGGGGAACCGGGGGAACCGGGGAACCGGGGAACCGGGGACCGGGGAACCGGGGAACAGGGGAACCGGGGAACCGGGGAACCGGGGAACCGGGGAACCGGGGAACCGGGGAACCGGGGAACCGGGGAACCGGGGAACAGGGGAGAACCGGGGATCGGGGGAACCGGGGGAACCGGGGAACAGGGGAACCGGGGAACCGGGGAACAGGGGGAACCGGGGAACGGGGAACCGGGAACGGGGAACCGGGGAACCGGGGAACCGGGGGGACCGGGGAACCGGGGGAACCGGGGGAACCGGGGAACCGGGGAACCGGGGACGGGAACCGGGGAACCGGGGGAACCGGGGAACCGGGGAACCGGGGGGACGGAACGGGGGAACCGGGGAACCGGGGAACCGGGGAGACCGGGGAACCGGGGAACGGGGAACCGGGGGAACCGGGACCGGGGAACCGGGGAACCGGGGACCGGGGAACAGGGGAACGGGGGAAACCGGGGGGAACCGGGGGAACGGGAGGGGAACCGGGGGAACCGGGGGGGGGAACCGGGGAACCGGGGAACCGGGGGATCCGGGGAACCGGGGGAACCGGGGGACCGGGGGATCCGGGGCTCGGTGGGACGGGACTGAGGGGAAGGGGGGCTCGGGGGAGGGACGGGGGGACCAGGTGTCGGTGGGTGGGCCCCGGTGCTCGGTGGGCGGGGCCCCGGTGCTCGGTGGGCGTGGCCCCGTGCTCGGTGGGGCGGAGCCCCGGTGCTCGGTGGGCGTGGCCCCGGTGCTCGGTGGGGCGGGGCCCGGTGCTAGGTGGGGCGGAGCAAGGGGCGGGGCCGGAGGTGGAGCCTGCGTCTCGGTGGGCGGAGCCCCAGGCTCGGTGGGCGGGGCTCGGGCTCGGTGGGCGGGGCCCGGCTCAGGTGTGCGGGCCGGACTCGGTTCAGGTGTGCGGGGCGGGCGGGGCTCAGGTGGGCGGGTCCCGGGGGCTCGGTGGGCGGGGCCCGGGGGCTCGGTGGGCGGGCCCCGGTGCTCGGTGGGCGGGGCCCGGCTCAGGTGTGCGGGCCGGACTCGGTTCAGGTGTGTGCGGGGCGGGCGGGGCTCAGGTGCGCGGGGCCCCAGCGCGGCTGCGCGGGGCGGGGCCGAGGTGATTTAACGGCCGGCAATCGGCTCGGTCGCCATTTGCTCGGTAGGAGCAGGGTGCGGACGGGAGCTCCCTGTGCGGGCTCCGCAGGTGACGCGCGGGGCCTTCGGCCTCCCCTCCTTTGCCCCCCTCTACTCCTCCTTCCTTCTCCCCGTATTCCCCTTCTTTATACCCCTTTCCTCCCCTCCCTGTGGCCCCGAAACCCTTCCCTCCTGTCCCCCCAAACCCGCCCCCCCACTCCTTCCTCTCCTGTCCCTATCCCGCTACCTCTCCTTCCTTCTCCCTGTATTCCCCTCCTTCCTTCTCCCCGTATTCCCCTCCTTCCTTCCCCCCGTATTCCCCTCCTTCCTTCTCCCCTTATTTCTATTCTTCCTTTTCCCGGTATTCCCCTTCTTTCCCCCTTCCCGAAACCCTTCCCTCCTGTCCCCCAAACCCGCCCCCCCACTCCTTCCTCTCCTGTCCCTTCCCCGCTCTCCCGTTCTGTTCCCCTCTCCCCTCCCGTGTCCCGCGTCCCTCTTCCCCCACCTGGCCTTTCCCTTCCCCTCCTCTCCCCCTCTCATCCCCGCTCTCTCCTCTCTCCCTTCCCCGTTCTTTCCGCAGCCGCGGGGCTCGGGGTGCCGGCGAATAAAGCCCCGAGGGCCGGAGCCCGGCGCCCCAGCCCCGGCTGGAGTCCCCCCCACACGGGGCGGCCCCGCTCGGCGGGACCCCCCATTCCGGTTCAACACACGGCCCCACAGCGCCGGGGATCCGGCTGTCCCGACATCACACACTGGGGGGGGGGGGTCGGGGGGTTCAGGGAGGGGGGGGGGGGTTCAGGGGGGGAGGGGGGTTTGGGGGTTCGGGAGGGGGGTGGGCGGGTTGGGGGGGGCCCCCTCATTAGGAGGGGGTCCCCTGGGGGGGGGGGGTAGGAAGGGCCCCCTCCGGGGGAGGGGGCCCCGGGGGGGGCGGGGGGGCCCCCCCGGGGGGGGGGGGCCCGGGGGGGGGGGGGGGGGGGGAGGGGGGGGGGAATCCCCCCCCCCCCCTGCCCCGCCCCCTTCCCCCGGGCCCCTCCCCCGGGGGAGCCCGGCCCCGCCCCCTCCCGGGGACCCCACCCCCGGACGGGGCCCGGGGGGAGGGAGGGGGGTGGGTGGGGTGGGGGGGGCAGCAGGGGGGGTCACGTCACTCTGCGCCGTGAACAGACAGACACACAGACGGCCGGCCGGCCCCTCCCGCCCTGACCCCCCCCCCCCCCCCCCCCCCCCCGGGGGTGGGGTCCCCGGGAGGGGGCGGGGCCGGGCTCCCCCGGGGGAGGGGCCCGGGGGAGGGGGCGGGGCCAGGAGGGGGGGGATTTCCCCCCCCCCGCCCCCCCCCCCCCCCCCCCCCCCCCCCCCCGGGGGGCCCCCCCGCCCCCCCCGGGGCCCCCTCCCCCGGAGGGGGCCCTTCCTACCCCCCCCCCCCAGGGGACCCCCTCCTAATGAGGGGGCCCCCCCACAAAACCCCCCAACCCCCCCCCCCCCCCCGAACCCCCCACCCCCCCCCCGAACCCCCCGACCCCCCCCCCCCCAGTGTGTGATGTCGGGACAGCCGGATCCCCGGCGCTGTGGGGCCGTGTGTTGAACCGGAATGGGGGGTCCCGCCGAGCGGGGCCGCCCGTGTGGGGGGGACTCCAGCCGGGGCTGGGGCGCCGGGCTCCGGCCCTCGGGGCTTTATTCGCCGGCACCCCGAGCCCCGCGGCTGCGGAAAGAACGGGGAAGGGAGAGAGGAGAGAGCGGGCAGAGCACAGAAGGAGGGGTCGGGGGGCGCAGGGCAGCAGCGGAGGGGGCTGGGGGAGGCAGGGGGGAGGAAGGAGGGGGCGCACTGAAGGCAGGTTGGGGGAAGGAGCAGCAAGGTGGGGGGACGGTATCGTGGAGAGGGGCAGGAGGAGCCGGGGCTGGGGGAAGGAGGAGTGCAGGAAGGAGGGAGAGGATTGAAAGCAGGTGCGGGGAATTGGGGGGAAAGGGGAGCAGGGAGAGCGGGCAGGGGGGAGCCGGGGACGGGAGGGTGGAAGGAAGAGGAGGGGATGGCGGGATAGGGCAGGGTTGGGTTGGGGGGGATAGGGAGGGATGGAGGGATAGGGCAGGGTTGGGTTGGGGGGATAGGAGCGGAGGGGGATAGGCAGGGTGGGTGGGGGGATAGGGAGGGGATGGAGGGATAGGGCAGGGTCGGGGTGTGGGGGATAGGGGGGGGATGGGGGATAGGGCAGGGTCGGGGTGTGTAGGGAATAGGGTAGGGTTGATAGGGATAGGGATGGGGGGGACCGGGCCGGGGGGGAGGGAGGGGGGGCTAGGGGGGAGGGAGGGGGGGGTAGGGGGGGGAGGGTGTAGGGGTGGGGAGGGGAGGAAGGGAGGGGAGAAGGAGAGGTGCAGAGAAACAGAAACGCAGAAGAAAAGAAACGTAGAGATAAAGAAATGCAGAGGAAAAGAGATATAGAGCTCCGGCCGGCGCAGCCTCCCGCTCCGAGCGCCGAGGGACAAATGGCTCCCAAGCGGAATCCCGGGGCTTAAATCCCCTGGGCCCCGCCCCGCGCAGGCGCGCTGGGCCCGTGCACCTGTGCCGGCCCCGCCCCTCGCACCTGTGCCGGCCCCGCCCCTCGCACCTGTGCCGCCCCGCCCGCCCCGCCCATAAATGCCGGCGGAGCCGCGCCCGGGCCGCTCGCTGCAGAGATGCTCAGCCGGACGCCGCCGGAGCGCCGCTCGAGCGCGCGCAGCCCGGGGCTGAGTGGGGCCGCACCGGACCGGGCCGGCTTCGTCGCTCCCGCGGTGTCTGCGGGGCCCCGGGGCGGGCAGGGTCGGGGCGCTGGGCGGGGCGGCACCGGTCGCCGCGGGCCGGAGGAGCGCTCCGGGCGGGCGCTGCCGAGCCCGGGCGCTGCCGCTGGGCTCCGCTTCGGCCCGGCGCGGGGCGGGGACCGGGCCGGGGCTCGGGCACGGGCCCGCTGCGGGCCGGGGGAGCCGCTGACCGGGCGGGAGCGGGAGCCGGGGCGTGCCGGCGTGTGCCGTGGGGCAGGCGCTGGGGCGGGAGGGGCGGCCGGGGCATTCCCCGGGCAGTCTGGGTCCGCGGGGAGCCGGTGCTGTGAGCCCGGGTGCGGGCCGGGTCCGTGCCCGGTTCCGTGCCGGCAGGCGCTGGTCCCAGGGAGCGGGGGCTGGTGCCTGTGCCGGCATCCGACGCCCCCGGGACACGGCGGGCGGCCCGGGGGCCCCGGCTTCTCGTCCCGGTCCGTGCCCGGTTCCGGGCCGTCTCCCGGCCGTGCCGTGCCCGGTCTCTCCCGGGTCCGTGCCCGGTTCCCCGGGGGTCGATCCCGCCGTGCCGGCACCCTCTCCGGACCGGCCCGGCCCCTGGGGACCGTCGCGGGCCGTGCCCCGGTGGCCCCCGGCGCTCTCTCCCGGGCCGTGCCCGGTGTCCCCGGGGCTCTCTCCGCCTGCCGTGTCCGGGGCTCTCCGGGCCGTGCCCGGGTCCCCGGGCTCTCTCCCGGGCCGTGCCCGGCGCCCCCGGGCTCTCTCCCGGGCCGTGCCCGGGTCCCCCGGGCTCTCTCCCGGGCCGTGCCCGGCGCCCCCGGCGCTCTCTCCCGGGCCGTGCCCGGCGCCCCCGGCGCTCTCTCCCGGGCCGTGCCCGGCGCCCCGGCGCTCTCTCCCGCCGAACGAGCGGGGCTGCCTCGCCGCGGGCCGGAGGAGCCGCTCCGGGGCGGCCGCTCCTGCTCCGGCTGCCCCGGTGCGGGGCCGGGACCCGCCGGGGCTCGGGCGGCTGCTCCGGCCCCTGCCGGGGGAGGTTTTGATGCTCGCCCCCCCTCTCCCCCACTTTCTCTGTGCCTCGCACTCTGCACTGGAAAATCCCGTGGGGTTACAAAGCAGTGGAAATGGTTTTCTCTTTGTTTCCAGGGCGCGCGATGTTGTGAGCCGGGAAGAGCCGCGGGGAGCATCAAGTCAGACGGTGAGGAGCGGTTGGCACCTGTGGGATTGGATTCAGGCTCGTGGCCTTCTCAGCACCCTGCTCCAACACCTGAGCCAATCTCGGGTCATGAGGAAGGCCCTGCCTGGGGTGGGAACGGCTGCTGCCAGCAAGGAATTCCTGTGCTCCTCGTCTCCTGCTAAGAAAAGCACAAAACCCTTCCCATAACTCTGGTTTCCCAGATCCCGGTAAATCTTTCCAGGATTTACCCACAGTACTATACACGTGCCCATTCCATGTCCCTTCTCCGGGAGAAGAGAGCCGGACAAGTCCCGAGGGTTCTCCCGGTGCCTGGCCGAAGTTCCGCAGTGCCCGGGCGGTTCCTGCAGGGCCGGTTCCTGCAGGTGAGTGTGCCCAGCCCGAAACCGCGGCAGGGCTGAGGCTGCGGCCGCTTCTGCGGCCAGAGCTGCGCGGAGCCCCCGGTGCCTCCCGCTGCCCGCAGGAGCGTTCCCGGTGTTCCCCGGTGTGTCCCGAGGGACTCTGCCGGTGCCGGGGCAGCCGTGTCCTGCCCCCGCTGCTGCGGCACCGATTCCCCCGGCCGGGCGGGCAGCGGCCCGGGAGGCGCCGGGAGCGCGGGAGGCCCGAGCAGGGCAAGGCTGGCCCGCAGCAGCCAGAGCCCAGCGGTCCCTGCTGGCCCTGCAGCAGCCAGCAGCCCCAGCGGGTCCCTGCTGGCCCTGCAGCAGCCAACAGCCCCAGCGGGTCCCCGCTGGCCCCGCGGCAGCCCCAGCGGGTCCCTGCTGGCCCCGCAGCAGCCCCAGCGGGTCCCTGCAGCAGCCAGCAGCCCCAGCGGGTCCCCGCTGGCCCCGCGGCAGCCCCAGCGGGTCCCTGCTGGCCCGGCGGGTGGGCAGCAGCTGGATCCGCTCTGGGGAAAGCACCCTGCGCTGCCAGCAGCTCTGCCTCTGCTGCCCCTCCAGCCCCTGAGCAGTGTCGGGGCCACTGTGAGGGAGTTCAAACCCAGATAAACCCAGAGTGAGTAATCCCAACAGAGAAATGCAGCGTTGTCATAAAAAGCTTAAACATCTGTTAAAAAGGCTGTGACAACTCTGGGCTGGGATTCCCAGGAACCTTCCAGTTTGCTCTTGGAATGTTCTTGGTTCCATTTTTATGTATTTTTAGTCCCTCAATGGATTTGCAGAATTTATCCTGGGATTTAGAGGTTGAGCAGGGTTGGCTTTGGATTGAGCTTCACCTCTGGTCCCACTTTGTGCAAACACAGCTTGGGCCGAGGTGGGTGAACTCATCCCCTCAGCTCTTCCTCCCAAATCTCCCCTCCTTGTTCCCCTGCAGATGAACGGAGCTGTTGCCCCGGGCTGTGCACTCCTCTCCTGCACTCCCTCTCAGTGTCCCTCCTGCTCCAGGGGTGCCCTGGTGACCCTGGGCAGGTCCCTGTGCCCACACAGCCTCTCTCTGCCCCTCTCCAGCTGAGGCCACTCCCCTGCTCACTCTCCACCCTTGTCCCACATGGTGGGAGAAAGGGGAAAAGTTTCAGAAAACATTTCTGCAATTAATAATTATTTCCAATTCCCCAGGGAGAAGAACATGAACTCACAGTCATCAAGGTCTGACAGTTCCCTGCAGCAAGAGCTCAGCACGTGTCCACAGAGGCAAGTCCAGCATCTGAAAGAAAGTAAGTAGAAGAAAAAGGTGATTTATGCTGTTTCCAAGTTATTTCAAGTTCTCAAACCCAAACCAACCTTTGCTCTTGATCTTGGTGGGGTGAATCATGAGCAGTGGGCACAGCTCAGCCATTCATTCTGATGTGAGGGATGCTTTCTGGGGGAAATCAGCTGATTTCAAAGTTCACTTCCTGCCCCATGCCTGACCAGCCCAGGAGAAAAGCTCTTCCCTGAAGGGATTTTGCTCCATCTAATCCCATTTTCCCAGTCTGTTCCATGTGGATTTTGCCAGGCTGGGGCAGCACAGGCAGATGCAGCTCTCAGCACTCTCTGCTCCAAACACAACTCTGGGCTCCTCTGCAAACTGCCTCTGCCAGGAGGTTTTCTCCAGGAGAAATCAAGGGATTACAAATGGCAGGGTGGAGATTAAATTATCACAAAGGGAAGTAAAGGATAAATATTCCTGTAAGGGCCCCTGGGATTTGCTGAATTGGGAAGGGGACATTGATTCCCTGCAGTGCAAACACACAACAGCCTCACACAGAAAGCACAGGTGGGGTCTGATAGCACCACTCTGACAAACCTCCTTGTCCTTCTCCCTTTCCAATGTTTTTGAAACATTTCCAAAGATGGTGTGATTATTTCTAATGGTTTTGACATGAAAACAAAGGAATAATAAAAGGTTATGTGCAGTGCCCACATACCTGAACTTACCTTAAACTGATCAGGCAGGTTGTATTTTCTTTTCTCTCCCACTTTGGATCAGCAACAGAAACCCTGCTGTGAGCAGTCACTAAAATGACTTTTATGTTATGTAAAATGACTTTTAGCCTTTTGTGTTTGTGAGTAAACTAAATTTTCCAGTATTCTAAAAAGGGTAAGATCCACAGCAAATTCCAGAACTACAGCCACATCCATCTGTTCCCAACTCCAGCCTTCCCAAAAACACCAGCCCAGGCTGCCAGCCTCACCCGAGTGAGAGAGGTTAGGGTTGTACCTATGTTTAAATGCCTATTAAAAAGATGCACATGCATCAGATATCTTCAAATGCCTTCCTTTCATTACCTGAATTTAAAAAAAAGAAACAACAAAAGAAACCCAAGCATGAAGAAAACATGTAAAAGTCTGTAATTTTACCATATATAATTGATACAAAAAATTGTTTAAACCTTCAACACCAGAGATAAAAAGATCTTCTTGCTATATTAGTGCTCTGTTGTTCTAATGCAACCTCTAAAGTGCCATGTTCTTGAGTCATTTGCTGTAACTGGGATACAATCCCTGCAAAAGCTGCTCCCAGAAGATCATCCTGCATAGCATTTACTTACACAGCCATAGTACACAGAGATTTTAACAATTCACACACTCAAGCAGTAGAAAATTTTCCCAATCTCTCCAAAAACATAAAAGATGCCCTGGACTTTTAACATTTTTTTACCAACAGACAGTGCAAGCCTCACTCTGGAACCAAAACAATCTGTTTAAACTTCTCCAGTTAGTAAAAAATGTGGGACAAGACCAAAGTGCTCTATTACAAATAGACCATTATTTTTCTCTGGTTCTATGCACTGCCTCTCTAATAATACATTACAAATAATACAAAACAGTAATTAAGAGTTTGTTGCTCTTTTCTTATACCCTTCTCATGTTTATCTACTGGGAGAAATGAGTGTTTTTCTCAAAACATTCTCTTCTGTTTATTAGGGTGATCCAACCCCAATCTTTGCTCCCAGAACTGTAGGCTTCACCTACAGTTTTTCACCTACCTTTTACTGCCAAAATTGCACTGCTGAGAAGTGCAAGGGATCCCAAACTGCATCATTTGAGAATTACAATACCTTATTTTACAACTGTAGTGTGTGCAAATCGTTTTTACAATTAAATTTAACAGTTACGAATATTCTCAAACCACGTAAGTACAGTAGGTTCTACAGAAAGTAACATGGATAACCAATATTCTGCAACTTGAAACAAAACAAATAAATAAAAGCTTGAAGTATTAAAACTAAGAAAAAGTAATCCTGTACATTGTACAGTACCTTTTGGTTAAAGCTTCTTAGCAAAAATATACTAATATGTTCTAAGCATTCCAGTTCCAGATGGTTCAATATTAAAATTTCAAGGTTTCCTCATCGTGAAAAAAAATATTGCATTTGTCCTTAGGTGCAGCAGAAGATGTCTCTCTCTGAACAAGGCTCCAGTCTTTCAAACTGCAGAGACAGCCAGTGTGAATTGCAAGGAACCATTGCAGGTCTGCAGTACAGTACTGAGGATTTGGGGTGCAGGGGTTCACTCCTCCCTGCAGCAGCAGCCCTAGAGAGCCCACTGGATGTCACTGAGGTCAGCTGGCTCTGCCAGGCCCCCATCAGCCTCCAGGTAATTCATCAGGGCTGTCATGGCAGTGTCATCGTTCTCACAGATGGCATCAAAGTCCAGCTGAGAGCTGCCACCTGCAGGGGAGAGAACAGGAGCCTGAGGCAGGGGCAGCAGAAGCACGGAGAACGTGGGACCCTGCACAGCAGAACTGGGATGAAGCAGCACCTCCTCTAGTCTGGGCTTCAGGGCTGAACTTTCTGAGTTCCTAAAGCTCTGTTTTACTGATAGTGTAGCTTACTGAAACTTGTCCCCAGAGAAGGAACATAAACACCAGGACATTGTTTTTGTAATGGTATTCAGGCTGTGAATTCTTTCTGGGAGGAGGGATTCTCTCTCGCTGTCCCTCTGGTTTGACCAAGGTGGGTGAAGAGCTTTGTCTTTTGTTCACCAGCCACAGTGCTCTGTGGAAAATTGTATATAAGGGAACAATCCCTAAAATAAAATAATTCATTCTTCACACAACCTCGAGAAAAACCACAAGAGTCTGTGTTGTGTGTGTTACCACAACAGCAACACCTGCCTTTAAAGTCACTGCAAATATTTCTATGATAAAACCCCCTAACTTGCCTCCCTATTGGTTTAAAACCATTATTCCTTGTTCTGTGTTGTTTAGGTTGTTTTTAATTTTTTTTCCCACACCCTTATCAGAGGATTATATTTTTTTCCTTTGTGGGTTTTTTTTTGGTTGGTTGGGTTTGGGTTTTTAAAGTTTTTTTGAAAAGGCTCATAGTTCAACTCGAAGAAAGCTGTAGGTGATAAATAAACAAATCAGGGAGAAGGAGATGGGAAAGTTTCTAAGAGCTGAAATACAGGATCAGCATAAACAGCATTTTGCCTTTTATGTTAAACATAATGCAGTAGCATTTTCCTCTTACAGGGCTAGGGAATTCTGTATCCAGACAAACTTATCATGGGAAAGACAAAAAGAAAAATCTTCCTGAACCATTTTGAGCAGTCCTTTGTATCAACTGCTCCCAGCTTGCAGCTGAGAAAGAGGTAAAGTACTAAAGGACAATAATTCACAAATTCCAAGAAGTTCCCTGACATTGCATTTTATGCAATAAATAAAATGCATAAAATTTTACTTTTCCCTCCCCATCTCTGTCCTGGAGAGAGAACAGTGAAGTGCCTCATGCAAAGTGTAAGAATGCAATGGCAAGCTTTAGTTACAGATGTTGTTTTTTGTCCTGAGATTGCCTCACTGATCAAACTTTGCTGTTTGCCTTGCAGCACTGACACATCTGTTCTCAGAGTGCTCTAATCTTCAGACAGAAAGAAATCTCTTTACAATTATACATGGCTGCAGAGTGGTGTGACCAGAAATGTCAGCCCCTGCACCTCCCCACACATCCCCAAGAGAAAGAGCACTTACTGAGCAGAGGTTCATTGCTGGGGAAGGGAATAGCACCCTGGGTTTGTTCTGAATTCTCTAGAGCTTCTGTTTCTGAAGGACATAACTGAATCAGCTCTTTATTTGGCACCTGAAAGAGCAGAATTGGTAGAAAGGACAGAATTAGATCCTAAATTTAGTCACAAATATTTCATTACAGAAACATCATAGATTGCTATCAAATTAAGAACTAAATCGAGAAAGTGAAAAATACACATCATCAGGCAGATATTTTGCATGTAGAAACAAGTGGTTTACAAGTTCATTTAGCACTGGACCTGGCTTTAATAAAAGTTGTGACTTACACAGCTCTCAAAGGTATTTCACAGTGATGGCACTGCCTGAGGGTCTAACTCAGGGGTCAGCAAATAAATCCAGCACCAAATGTACTGGTTTGCACTTTCCACATCTCCTACCATAAACTACAACTTCCCAGTGACCTCATGTCACTGTCAGAACATTCCAGTTAAGAGATTAAAAACCCCTCATGCCTCCTAGGTTCTACAGGCATTAAACTACATTGATCATAGCAATAATAGAGAGGGAAGTCATCCTAACCCCCCCAAAATATAATTTTTTCTGATATTTGTTTTATTTAACACATACATGTAGTTTAGCAGGAGATATTTCTAGGATTCCCTTACTTGTATACACTCTACTAGGAAATTAATAAAAGTGAAATGCTTTCCAAAAGTATTTTAGGAACAAATGGGATACCAAAGCCCAGAGTCAAGAAAAATCTTCAATGAGCATGATGAAATTATCCTTATGCTGAGACATGACATGATTTAGAGAGTTCAGCATATATAAATCAAACAACTCTTAAGGAGAAAGATCTGTGGTAACATAGGGGAGAACAGATCATAAAAAAAGGGGGGAAGTCAAAGCAGTTCCTAGACCAGAATAGTGGGGTTTCTTCATAGGAAATGAGAATTGCAGTGAAAAGATAAACTGTTTTTAACAGGAAAGAAATTTGCATTCAAAGAAGAGCTGTTGAAGTTTGTTCATGCAGTGTCCAATACAAAACAATCAAAATATATTAATTATTCCACAGCTATGGGTACTAACTATGTTAATTATAGTCTGTGGTGTTACAAGCACTACTAGATTTACATGCACTGCTAGATTAGCATAACTATCCATTTTTAAAAGCGTAATGGAATACCACCAAAGTCACAATCTTAAACATTCCAGAACAGCATAGATTTTTTTAAAAGGCTCTTCAAAAACACTGGAAGTACACATTCTTTCACAAACACAAACAAATGGGGGCAATCTGGCTCAAACACAGGTTCTGAGCTGACATTAACCTTTTCATTTGGGATTTTTACAGGCAGGGGTGTACTCACATCACTGCAGTTTATAGTTAAAGCTGGAGAAGGTGACTTTCTGAGGAGATGTGATGGACTTAGCTCTCCAGAGGGTGAAGAATGCAACCTAAAATTGCATATATTTAGTTAATTAATCAAACACTGAAAAACAGACTGTGTGGTGCAGAACCCACCAGACCTCCCCAGTGACAAAGCATGCAGCTGATAATCTGAAACAACAATGTCTTAAATTCTCCTGAAGATGCTAAATTATCCTGCTCCAAGTTTTGGTAGCAGAAAACAGAAGAGATCAGAAAAGGCCATGGGTCACAATTCCCTGAGCACACTTTTCCTCCTCTGTTGAAGCAGCAGCACAGTGGTGTGCTCTGCCAGGCATGACCCTGACATTAATATAATGGTAACTCATAATGCCACAGCTCAACCTAAAAAATGTTAGACATGTAACACAGTAAAAGTGAAACTGCAGCAACCCTCACATAATCATATACCCCTCAGCCCTATCTTTACTTAAAAGCCTCACAATGTTGTCATACATTTATTTACCTTTGTAATTCTAATATTTCATTTGCAATTTCGGTTCCTATACTTCCAGCACCAAGAACTGTTCCAGAGGACATTCCAGGTACACTTACTAAAGACTGTTTTACAGCATCTGTAGATTAAAAAAAAAATCAAAACCCAAACAAAACCTTAAACCCAGAGCAGTTTCATTGCAGAGCAAGGATTCATTTTAAAGCAGCTTTTGTTCTAGATATATATTTTCATATATGTATTCAGAAATTATATTCCTTTAAATACTGATTCATGGCAGGGGGTGTTTGCAATATAAAGTGAATAATCTGTTTGTGAAAATTGTTGTTCTCTGGTAGTGAAAGATATTTAATCACTGCCACCTCCAGTGTCTCTCACAGACATTGCAAAGAACACGAGTTTAAAAAAACCCTTGGATTTCTCACCAACTGAAATTAGTTACTGAAAGAACATTTTGAAAAGCAAATATAAAGCTTTGACAGCAAGATGATAGAACAGCATGCAGAAAGCAGAATCTATGCATAGCAGAAAAATAATAACAAAATATGTTCTGTAAGAGTATTGCCCTGTATTTTATAGATAAACTCAGCACAATTGCATCTGTTCAGAAAACTGGGCAAAATATGAAGGTCTCTGACAGAATATATCCTACCAACCAAATCCCCAGCTCTAACAGAAGTTGCTGGAAAAGAAAAGTAGGTTATATACACTTCTTTTTAGAGTTCTGTGAATTATATCAATTAGGACTCTGTAAGTAACTAGATCCTGAAAAAGTAGTAGCTTAAAAAAATTAATTAATCATTCCTTGCATACAACCTAGAATAAAAAAAAATCCCTGGACTGGATAGATCTAAACTGACTGATCAGGAGATACAGCTGTGATAATTGTAAAAGTGACACTTGCCTTCTGCAGGTTGGGAACTGTAGAGGATGTCTTCTTCAGCTGCTTCCTTATGACCTCTGAGATTTAAACAAATGAAAAAAATTCAAACCAAACCACAAAAAGTCAGCAGGTTTTTTTCAGGAGCAAAACCCAGCATATATTTATGTTCAATTTCTATAATACTTTACACAGAACCAAAGCTAACATCCTCAAACTAAGGAAACAGAAGAATATTCCTCACATATCTCCACGTTCAAATCTTTGCAATGCTTCTGAGCAGTGGGTGAAATAGCAATTTCCACTTTCTCTCCAAGTGAAAGCCAGTAGGATTGCCTGTGTTCCACCACAAGGGAACAGGGCTCTCATTTTTAGAGTTAGCAGAGAAATCAGGTGTAGTCTGAGGCTCCTGGGCCTGAAGTTTCTGAGTTTCTAGACTCAGTTTCTAGACCTGGTTCTCACAGGCTTGACATAAACATCACTCTTGTAACAACAACACTTGTAATATTTATGTCAAGCCTGTGAGAACCAGGTCTTCCCAAACCAAAACATCACAAAGAAACTGAGTCTAGAAACTCAGAAACTTCAGGCTCAGGAGCCTCAGACTCCAATCAGGTGAGCAGCAACAAGGACAGGCCAGTGGCTGCTGCCTTCCCTCCCTCCTGCACACAGCTGCAAATGCCCACATCCCCAGGCTGGCAAAAACTGTCCTTGGGCTACTGGCCAGCACAGCCTGCCTGAACTGCTCTTGCCTTCTTCCTGGGCAAAAGAGGTGGCTGATGTTGACTGAAGGCATGAACCACGTACAGAATGGGCAAAAGGCCCCCTCAATAACTTTGTTTAATGGAAATAAAATCCCCTCTGTCCCTGCTCAAAACCCCAATCATTGGCAAAGATCCTCAGCAGCACTGGAACAATCCCAATTACAGCCCCAGTGCAAGGTGCAGAGAATGAAAAAGAACTACAAATGAAAAGAAGAATTAAACACAGGCATTTAGTGTCCCCCAGGCTCCACCCTTGCCATCAGTTTGGAGAGGATCTTTCTGTGCTGTCTGGCATTTCCAGCACCTAGCAATTGTGCTTCTCCCTGTTCTGACACCTGGGGTGGGCAGCACTGGGAATGGGGTCAACTGACACACAGAGGGGGGAAGAGCAGGAGGAAAAGCAGAATTAACTTGACAGTTCCATTTATTCAAATCTACTTTCCTTAAGCATCCTTCCCTTCTTTCTTTCACAAGAAAAATTTTCACCTAATTTTTTTCCTACTGGGAAACAGCATAGTTTTCAAAGTCAAATCCACAACTTGGGCCAGAGACAAAAATAGCTGCTAATTGCCAAAAAGAAGTTTGTTCAGCCCCCTTTTGTGCAGGGTTGATGTTTTCTAGCCTTGTTCTACTTTCTAAGCAGATTATTTTCTGTTAGTGCTAACTGTAAATATGACAAAAAAATAAATGGAGAGTCATATAAATTACTTACAATACCACAGTGTTGTTTGATACAATGTACTCCAGCTCTTTGGTCCAAGGATTCATGAAACTAAACCACTGACTCTTTAAAGTAACGAAAGTCCCATCTTTTGCTCTAAATTTGTAGGAATTTGTAAATACTTTTTCTTTATTCTGCAACACTAGATAAGAAAAGGAAAGTTATAATCACCATATTTAAGCTTAGAAAGGTTAAGTTAGAAATAATAAATCTGTTTATAGCATCATAAAACCAGAATGTTTCTGTTGGCCAGACATAGAATAACATGCCAAAACAAACTGGGACCTGTTCTAAAGTCAAATTATATAGTTTCAGCAGGGTCATAAATCTCATATTAAAAAGCAAAATACTAAGTTTCTGCAAACCAAGGAGACTCCTGACTTGGTGAGCTTTAACTGTGTTATCAGACACATCTGCTCTTCAGGATTGCTTCCTCTTCCTTACAAAGCATGGAAGCAGAGGGTTTCACAGATGTGCTGACATGATTGCCTGCACCAGGAGCCAAGACAACCCCAGTTCCTCTCTCCCTGCTGTTATCAGGAGCCTCACACAGGCTTGGCTTCACAGAGACCCCAAAGGGCAATGCTGGGGCTGGGCACTCTGGGGTTCAGGGGTTTCACTGGCAGCTACACGAGCTGTGAGTGGTGTGGGAGGACAGCTGGTTTGTACCTTCTTTGTGTTTCTCAGCTAGGTGGTTGTGATCATCTTGATGGCAGTACTCATAACAAGAAGTTCCTAGAAGCTCTTGTGGCAGATACCCTAAAATTGCTGTCGCGCTGTTAGAAATAAAAACGTGAACTACAGCAGATTCAAAGCTGCTTTCTTCACTATCAGATAAAGCACAACATTAATATTTAAACAAACAGCTGCCTGTGTTTGTGTTTGGGGAAAAATATAGCATTAGTACAGCTCTAAAACAACAGGAAATATTTTTCACAGCAAATGATCCCTTTGCAATGAACGACAATTCAAAGGTAAAGTGTTTAAACATAAACCACATGTACACATAAAATGCTTCAGTTTAGTGGCTTCCCCTTAGCCAGTCACAGTATTGGTCACACATAAGGGTCAATAAAAAATTCAGCAGTTGAATTTTGCTCTTCCAATCAAAGGAATTAGTTTTAAACTGACACTTTTAGTTGAAAGAAAAGAAGACTGAAAGCAGTAACATTTCCAGTGACAATGAAATTCAAAATGCAAAGTGATAACTAGGTCTCTGCAACAAATAAAAGCCTGGTTCAGAAAGGACAGAAAATGGGAACTTAGTTCTCACTTCTACTGAAATAATTTGGCACCTCATTTAGACAGAATGTATTTGTTACAAATGGCAGGGCTCTCAGAAGTAATAACTTTTGGTTAAATGATTATTATTCAGTCATGTGCAGAGCTATGAAGCTCCAAGTTGAGATTTTTCCTTATGAATGAGTCCATTTGCTAAAGGACAATACACTTCTATACATTATGTATTATTTAACAACAAACAAAGCCCAAGTCCACACAGTTTAAGGATTAACTGCTTCTTGTGCAGAGCAGAAAACCATTCTGAAAATTAGAATTTTTGAGAATTGGAATTAGAACTTCTACCCTGCTGGAGGAATTACAGTTTGGACAGAGGATCAGGAAATGGGAGCAGTTGGGTCATTTCTCTTCATTAAAGAACAAAAGGCTTACCGCTGATCTACATAAACAAATTTTCCATCCATGGCAAATCGTGTAACAAATTCTGTTGCTTTGACTTTTATCTCTCCACTCTTTTGTGGAACAATATAAGGGTGTAACCTCCCAATTGCAACAAGACAGTTAAAGTTACTACTGTCCTTTTCTACATCATTTTCCTCTTCTACTCCCACCTCATTAGGAGGCCAGTTCTTCAAATACCCAGTACAGTGAATGGTGCAGTATTTTCTGTGATCTAATAGAAAGAAATTAAATAAGAAGCAGTTATTGTTCAAAGAGTAAAGCAAACCACTGATTTTATTCTGTTGGCTGTGAGACCAACATCTATATTTCATGTTTACCTACATCAACTGCACAAAGCCATAGATCATTTTACAGAGTATTTTTCAATTAATTTTGTTCTATTCAATTTGGGCTTACCTGCAGAGAGAGCTTCTAACCCTATGTGAGATTTAGGAAGATGAGTTATGGGTGTTGGCAGTTCAAACACAAGTTAGACAGAAAAGAAAGCAATAACCCACAGATCACTTTGGTTTTATATGGTTCCATATGGATTGTGAATTAAAATTAACCTGAGGCTCTCTGTAGCTTCCAAATCAATTTACCTTTGGTGAGTACAATGATCTGAACATGTGCTTGCTGCAGTTGTTGAAAGAATCAGTCAAAAACAATCCATAGCAATCCAGCTTATTTTCTATTTATCTCAGGTTTCTGAAGTGTTACAGGAATATGAATATTTTAATTAACTTAAATTCCAGCACAGACTGTCATTCACCCCTTTTTGCTCTCTAAATAACATACAAACACCCTCACAAGCATCAAGGTTTGACATTAGGTGTCCTACAGGAGCTGTTTTCCAAAAAAATGCCCAAGCACTCTTGACATCTCTATGCTGAGCAGGATGCTTTCCACAGCTGTGATTTTCCTCTCTGTTAGAGAAAACACAGCTCAACTCTGCACAATGAGGAACTGAGTTATCCCACTATGATTTCGTCACAGTTGCTCAGGTGCCTTCCCTCAAAACTGCTTTCTCAAGAAACATTTACAGAAGGTAAATTCTTACCTCACTGAGTTACCTGACACATCAAGGGATACCAAATTCTATTCACTTACAATCATGAGCCTCTTAAAATTTGTGGTGTATCTCAACAGTAACAGGTTACATTGGAAAACTGAACTTGGAGGATTTTTTTTTCAGGATCAAACAATTTGAGCACACCTTTGCAAAACCCAGTACTAAGGTATTAAAACAAAAGCTGTAAATTGCATTTTAAAATTGAAATTTAAATTTTCACTGGAAACCTGTGCAGATTATACAGCTCTACAGTCATACCAAAATATGACCTAAAGTAAAATTATTGGGAAAATGAGTGGAATTACCCCAATAAATTAACTTTACCATGAAAAGGGGGAAAAAAGGAAAATTCATACTTTTAAATACGCACAACACAAAAAATAAATCAGAAAATAGAGGTGGTTTACTTGCTTTTTTCCCTTCAAAACAGCAGAGTTTGCAGGCTTTATTCACTCAGTTATCTTCAAGACATAAGTTATTTAGTTTCATTCTTCTGATCTGCTCCAGTTCTTTCAAATATTTCCCTGAGACTTCTCATATTTGGCCACCACAGGCCACATGCTCCTACAGAGCCACTGTACCTGAGGTTCCTTCCTCCCTCTTTCCAGGAGGGCACCGGCAGGAGAAAGAGGACAATGAGACTGTTTTGCAGAAGGTGTCCTGTCAGGTTTTTAAAAAAATGGGGTTTGGTTTGCTTTCTGACCCTGACTTTGTCTCTGTTTCTGTTTCCCCAGCCCAGTGTCTGCAGAAGAGGTTGAGATTCTCTGTTCCCCTGTTGTTCAAGGATTGTTTATTTTTGTTATCTCACATTTGTGCCTCTGGCCTGCTGAGATCTTCCTTGCAGGGCAGGTTGTGACAAACTCCCTGTCCTTTGGGATGGTGTTCTCTTCTAGACTAGAAATTATGTATGCTTTATTTACAATAACTCTCCACTATATTAATATCTCTATTGGATAGTGGATATCTCTATCCACTCTATTAAACAGTGAACCTTTACCCTAAACCAATTAAAAAGTGCCACCACCACAGCAGAAGATGGAGAACAAGAGACAAAGAAGAGCAGGGACACACCCTATTTCCTCCATCTTTGCCCCTTAAACTGACATTCTAAAATCCCAAAATTCTCCTTTTTCACCCTGTGATATGTCAATTATCATTCTACCTCAATTCTCATGACTCATACATTTGCCAGTCCTGGCTCCCCCAGTGTCCTTGCTCCAGACTTACACTGCTCTCCAGCTAACTCGGGCAGATCAGCAGCACCTACAAAGTCATTAGTGCCTCGGAATTTAAACAAGTTGCAAGACAGAAAGAAAGCCCCCACTTGATGTCCCCTCTGGGAATACCTTTCTTCTTTGGGTTGGGCAAACACTCCTTCTCCTCTTTGACTGTGCTCCTGCTACACTTGATCCGACAGAAGAAGGAACGCCGCGCGCCGGAGTTCAGCCGAGCTGGGCCACCTTGGAAATCTGTGTGTACTTGCAAGCCAGCTTACAAAGATTTAGTAAAGTAGTTAAAAAACAAACAAACCCAAGCAATAAAACTTCAGGAAACAAGATGCTTTCTGCATTTACCTCCCAGTACATTGTCCTTACTGTTTAGCTGCCTAAATTTTGTCCTTAAAAATTAAAAAGTCTAAGAGTTTAAGCAGGGCAAAGAAAACATGATTGACACAGATTCCAAAATTAGAAAGAACTGCTAAACTATTTTTAAACCCTTCTTGATATTCTTAATAGAATTAAGAATAAATTTAAACCCTTCTTGATATTCTTAATAGAATTTTACTACAGATGCTTAATCAACTTTCACCTTGTATTTGGTACAAGGAAGAACTGTAAAGGTGCTTGTAAAAGCCAGCTATAAAACAGGCATTAGCTGCATAGTACACAATGCTTTCCTTATTAGAAACAACTGTAAACTAAAGAGGGTTTGGTTACTTTGGGATTGACACTTAGCATTTTCAGAGAAGACAGTGATTCTTGATATTGAAGTATTTTTTCCCATGTTCGACTACATCAGGTCTTTTGTATTGACAAGACCTAGCAAATACAAGAAAAAAAAGTAGTATGCTGGTAGGAAGAATGTCAGACCACAGCTTGGTAAATGCTTAACAGTGATTTCAGCAATTTAACAGAATGTCAGTAATTCTTAATGCTCTAAAATCAAATCTTTTCTGGGCTAGCTTTTCAACTCCAAATGCATTTTAAGCAGCAGATACACATTCAAATGTTTGTTTCATAGAAATACCTCAGGTTTGTTCATCCATACATCCATACAAACACCTGAATACATCCTGACTAATAATTACAGTTATTAACATCTCTTGAAAAAATCTGAGCACATCCAGCTCTGACTTACTTTTGCCATCTATGAGCTTCTCCCTGGGTGAGACGTCCGAGGAAGAAAGTTGCTCCTTAACTTTTGCAACATCTTTTGGATGTAAGTAATCAAATAAACTTTGCCCAATTAAACTGGCCTATTAAAAAAAAAACCAGAAACAAACCCCAAAAGAGATGAGAACCACACCATTTTGGAACAGGACCCCACACATTACTTAGGAAAACAACTGTCTACACCACTAAAAAAAGTCAGTTGCTCCAAACATCATTATTTCATTTTACATTTCATTTGCCATTGTTTAATAGATTTTTTATTTAAAAGGGTGGTAAAAGCAGTTTGTTACTTCCCTTTGAGAAACAGCAGGCTTAGTTGGAGATTAAACAAGTTCTCTACAAGCCAATGCTCTATTTATGTAAATAATGCAATTCCTGGTCCTAGCCAAAGAAGGTTATGCACAAAGTAACTCCACTCCCACATTACTGGGGAAGGGGGGAAGAAATTGGAGGGAAGATGAAATATTCATCCAATGATTCTGAGCTGATTGGGTTGGACAAACTGGCTGGAGGCAGGGCTCAGCTCCCACAGCACTGCTCAGCAGGAGGGTGTCTGCAGCCAGGATGCTCCTGCCTGCTCTAACTGAGCTGCTGCCCCTCTTTCCTTGGGAACAGGAAGGAATTCTCACAGGAGTGGGCTGGTTTGGCTTTTCCACTGCTTGCCTTCAGCACAGAAAGCAAATCAAAGGATGGGAAGGAGCTGTGTTGACAAGCTCTGCTCCAGACAAACTCAGGATAAACACCCAGACTCCTGCCTTTTCCCAGTCCCCATTTAATCCTAAAGCCATGGGAAAATGCTGAGTGCTGCTGAGACAGCCTAACAGCATTCATAATTTCCAAAATATATGAAAATATACAAAATATACAGGTGTAACAAACCAGATTAAGCTGCAGCATGGGATTCAGAAC
Source organism: Sitta carolinensis (assembly GCA_032173965.1). Taxonomy (NCBI): domain Eukaryota; kingdom Metazoa; phylum Chordata; class Aves; order Passeriformes; family Sittidae; genus Sitta; species Sitta carolinensis. The sequence goes on from JAVUNC010000030.1 coordinate 11,737,763, forward strand.
CTAGAACAACTCCCAAATTAGCTAATAAATTCATGGGTTTTATTCAAGTCAGTCATGTCCTCTGAATCTCCTTGTCTGGAATAGAGGAGATATTAGGGGTCTGGAAGCAGGCATGTCTAACATGAGTGACTCCTGAAAGGCACTTTCAGTTCCTGAACAAAGTCAGAGTAGAAGTTAGAAAAACCCCAAAACTCTGCTTTATTCCCCTAGGATGATTCATTTAACTTTAATTTAAAAAGACAGTTTTGCACTTAAAAAAAAAAAAAAAAAAAAAAGAGCTAAAAATAAATCTATGAAAGAGTCCAGATTGGTTATCTGCACATTTATAAAGAAAATGAAGATAGCACAAATGGTTTCAAAGTTACAAAAGTAGACAGATGGCAGCACTGTTTTAGCCTCTGTTTGTGAAACAGAAGTCATTGATACAAGAACAAATTATCACCCTTGATTATTTGTGGTAATTGCCCATCATGTTAAACACCAGCTAACAGAAAGCACTTCCATTTTTCCAATTTCCCTTCTCCTCCAGGCTAAGCTGGCTGCCATTCAGTTTCTTTCAGGTTAAGGGTGCACACTTGGATAGTTATTGTGGGTGATGTGTTACATGATGCATCCCAGCAGAAAGGCAGCACCAAGGAAAGTTTAATTAACTTCCACTGCTCAACTGCCCATTTCCCTTGGCCTAAAAAAAAAAAAACAAACCAAAAAAACAACCCCAAAAGCACTTCACTATGTGAAAGAAAATCTCTTGCACACAGAAATTGGGACATCTTCAAATTATCCCTTCCCTCAGACTGGCAGTTTTCTTAAGGATGATCAGCTGAAATCTGGTGCTGTTCCTCAGGCTGGGAACACTGAGGTGTTTGCACACATTTTCTTACAGGATATTCAGCTTTACTCTGAATAAGGTTAAATCAAAGAAATTCCAAGAAATGATACAAAACGACTGGTTTGATGTAACTTAGAATAAAATATAAAAGTCTTAAAATTCCTATGAAAATGCAAGGGAAAAGCAAACAAGAAATAACAATAACCACCTGATCATAATTAAGTATTTTGCAAACTGATTCAGAGACAAACAGAATTTTTCCTCTGTTGCATCCAACCACAAACAGGAATCCATCTGCAGCCTGAAAATATGAAGATATCATATTTAAAAACACACAATTAAAATAAACAATCAATATTAATGACTACAAGGAAGGATCCTTATAAACCTGATTTTTAAAATTAAATACAAGAAAGCTGGAGAGGGACAAGAGGAAATGGCTTCACACTGACAGAGGGTGGAATGAGATTAAGGTCCTCTCCAACTCATGCCATTCTGGGATTCTATAAAAAAAGCAATTAAGATTGCAAGGACCAAACGAGGCCTTCAACCACACACAGCTAAAGTTTCTTAAACAGAGCTTTGGCAAAAGGCCAGCTACAAAAAGCTTCTTCTGGGAGCCATTTACAGATCTTGGCAAAGCATTATTGCAGCAAAGGGAAAACCCACAAACCTGGCTGGGAGTGGGGTGTGTGGGTTTATGATGCAGCATGCAAACAAGAGGGAAGATTTTATTCCAGGTATTTTCTGCACCTTTTTCAAAGTACATCTTTAAAAGTGTACATGAAGGAGAGCCAACCACTGAGGATGCTCCTGCATAATTGGCAGCATTCTCTGCAGCTGCATGAAGATTTTAAGAATGGATGCATGAAGCAGGCAGACTGTGCAGAGATTATTGTCCCTTCCAGGGACATGCTCCCAAACCATCTCTGCACACCGGGGAGCGCACAGAGTTCAGAAATCACAACAAAACACTTGCCTGAAGGAAGAGATGAAAGGGGCAGGAAAAGCACTGTAAGCTAAAAACTCAAGCTTTACCATGGGCAGGATTTCTCTGAGAGTTTCCTTCCACTTACCCTAAGGATTAACTGCCTCAGTTCATCATCCTTCAAAAAGGAAGGTTTATAGCGGACCTCTGAGTAGGAGCTGCTGGAACCTGGAAAATGGATCAATCACAGAGCTCATGCCCAAAGTTACATTTGAAATTCACTTTTAGCTGAGGTACACTTGTGATGTCTTTCAGAAATTTTCTCTCTGACTCCAACAGTTGAATTAAAAAAAAATAATTCAAGGTTCTAGAAATTCTAAAAATAAAATTAAAACAAATTTCAAACATGCACTGGTAATGAAAACAGACATATAAGCAGTTTTTTTCTTGCCCTTTATTTAACACAAACCAAGGAAACTTCTGTTCAGATATCACTAATGTACTGCTAGAGAAATGGCATTCTCTCTATATATATTTTATATATATAATGGAGAACTGAATTTTCTAGAAACATTTCATAGGTATATTTCAGACCTCTCAACTAAATTGTCTTTGCTGAAACAGCATAATTCCAATATTATATATTAATATATTATATATATATAAATATTATATCAATTATATTTTGGCATTAATAATGTTTAATATTATAAAGCCATTTAATACTATAAAGCCAACAATCAAAAAACCAGACTGCTGTAGTTAAATCAAATGTCTCACTAAATACAGTGAGACTGACTCACTGCATGTACTGTTCTAAAGTACTCTATAAAATAATTTTTGTCCATTACTCTTTCATCCGTTAAATTTTTAATATTTTTTTCTTGTTACATTTTTTATAACAGTTGAATATCTCAGCCAATTTCATCATTCACTATAACTCCACAGAGCATCTTGTCTTCTCTTAAACCATTTGTTTTGAGGTAAATACAACTGTGCTGGGTGAAGCCCAGTTTTCACAGCCTGTTGTTAAAACACCTTCTGCACCTTTGATCTTTGCTTAGAGTTGACCAAATTATTACTCTGAAACAGTGGTGCCAAAATCCCCAAATATTGTGTGCAGCTGACAGACTCTGCAATATGCAACTTGTATTTGGATATATTTTTTCTGGGGGGGGGAGGAAAAAAAAAAAAAGCCAAAATCTAGCAATAGCAAAAGGAGAGCAAAGAATATTTCCTGGGTTGATCCCCCACTGAACCATTCCCTAAGATCCATGATTAACTCTGCTCACTGACTGTGGCTATCAGAAGTTTCTGTCTCTTGCTCCTCTCTAACATGTGAGGGTTTTTAAGACTTTAATGCAAACTCATTGACCATTTTGTTAAAGTGTGTTCTGTCTTGCAACTTTTGACTCCTGTCTAAAAAGAATCAAGGAATGACCCAAGAGCAAGGCATGCCCTGAGCAGACAGAAAATACTGGACACTGAAGGGTGGCTTTTCTTCTGCTACACTAAGCAAAGATTTAAAATTAAGTTCTGACAGCTACAGACATGTACATTTAAATGAGGAACAGACTCGGAACTAAATACAGCAAGGAAATGTAAAATAGTCTTGATTTATTTAAAATCCAGGAAGATACACACTATAACTCCTACTAGAAGAAGGATTTACAGGATGATGTTTCCTGAACTCACCTTTTAAAGACTTCAAGTGCTGCACAGCCATGCGGAGCACGGTGAGTTTGTCCAGCTTTCGAGCCATGGGGTTGCACTGTGGGATCATGGCAGACAATTCCTCTATCAAATTATTCATTTTGTCTCTTCTTCTTTTCTCTGTTTGACTGTGAGCCTCTCTAAGAAGAAAAATGATTTTTAAAGAGGGATGTAGAACACATGATTTTCCCCATAATATTCAGTTCCATTTTGGGAATGGAACCATCAGCAGTTCCTACTGCACTGAAATAGTTTATTGTATATTCCTTGTAGGGGACAATTGAATTGGATTCACTTCAGCAAAGACAAAACTGTCTCAATAGTGATGTGAAATACTGAGTGGAAGAGATACCTCAAGCAACAACATGATTATATTTGGCAGGAACAAGAGGTTATGAAGAATTATAAAAGTTAAAGCCTTCTTGTGACCCTTGCCATGCAAGTGAGGACTTGGACACAGCTCAGTGTATCCCAGAGAACTCCTGTCATTGGGAATCAATGGAAAACCTTCCTGCTCCCCCTCTGCTTCCTGGCCTGTGTAACTAACAGGGGGTGTCCTTGCTGCAGTAAACATTGCTTTTCCCTGTGCTTCTGAAGAGATGGAGTGGAAACTGAAAGACAAAGCTCGTGCTAATTTCCCAGAAGTCTCTCAGAAAGCTTTCCCCTTCCTCATCACTTGGTAAAAAGCCTGTCAGGTTTCCTCTTTGGGTAAGCCTGCCAAGAACTCAGACACAGAAAGAGCTTCTCTTCTCAGCCAGATTGATCAGAAAACTCCTCCTGGGGCACCTGACTGCACATCACAAGTGCATTTATAACTCAGGTCACCTTTTCTTTTCTTCTTTCTAGTGCACTGTGTCAGCTTTCCAGCCCATCTCTTCCCCTCCAACACCCTCCAGCAGATCAAGGAAAGTTTCATTCCCTCTCTTATCCAGAAGACAAGCCAGCCACTCCATTAAAACCCAGATGATTTTTCTTTCTGATTGAGGCCAGATACGGTAGGGTAGTTATACAAAATGAGGAATAAGTTTTGGTTAATTGATCTCCAAAACTTTTCCTCGTAGGCATACTGGAACAGAAGCTATTAAAGGTAATAAAGTTAACTACACCTGGCCTGTTGAGAAAGAACAAAGTCCAGTTTTAAAGACCTATCTGACTACTATTTTAATTTTTTTTTCCAAAAAAATGAATGCCTTCATCACACAACTAAATCTGGGTCATTCTGGCAAGCATTCAGCTCTTCTCTCTCAAAAGCCTTTCTTTAGATTTCATTTTTTGAGTTATGCTCAGATCTATGGGTTCACCCAACTCTTATGTCAGGAGCAATCAAGTAATATCCTGTGCCTGCTCCTTGAACTGTGAACCTCAGGAAGATACAAGCATTCCAGGAAAGGGAACAACCTTCCAGGTCTCTGAGGGTCAATAAGGAGTTATCAAAACCTGAGCAGGAGGGTGCAGAAATGCAGGGGATGATTAGAAATTCAGGCTGGATGATTAGAAAAGCCTTCTGTTGCTCGTCCCAGCCACCAAGGCAAAGGGAGCAAAGCAGGTTCCACACTAAGCTTGAGACAAGAAATACTGGAAGGAGAAAACTGATAAGCAAACTCCAGAGACCTTTGTACTGATTCTTTTTCCCTCCAACTAATGCACCAAAAAAGAAGGGGAAAAAGTTAACAGTACCACATAAAAGCCATTAAAGCAATGTACAACAATCTTGCAGTGCAATCTGGGCTACTCCGTGAAGAAAAAATAATTTTGAAGTGAAACTGTAAATATCTTGGAACATTTTAGTTTCTTTAATTTTGTTGCAATTACAGGAACATTTCATAATTACTAGCTAGCATACTATATAAATAATACTCCTGACAGCATGCTGAGTGGATTATGTATTTCTGGTTTGACATCTCTGCTCACAGGAAAAATGAAAGACTTATTTTTAAATCAATTTTACAGCACAGCTCGGATTTTACTATATGGTTTGTCTGTAGTTTAAAATATTTGTTTGGCTGAACCGTGGTCACACAACATTTCAAATCTTTCAAGTGCTCTATGTGAATTTCAATTTCTGTGAATTCAAAGTTCAGTGTCAATTCCCTGGACAATTCCCTATACAAAAGCTTGTTCTGGAACAAGAAATCTTTGTTGTGCTTTAGCCAAATCCATTTCCATGTGGAATAAATTCGAAAAACCTCCAGAAGCAGACAAATCTAGAAAAAATAATTCTCAAATTCATACAGATGAAGGATCAGCTCCTTATACATGACTGCATTTAATTCTCACTTTAAAAAGCTTCAACCTTGTGTTTTTGCTAAACCATCTGATATATCCTGCAGCAACTTTTATCAGAATTACTAGCAAATAAAATCTTCAAGGAGGCTTTAAAAGTTACTATACATTAAGCAAGGAAAAGCTTACTGTTAAATATTTGATAATTTTAATGAATGTTACCCACAAACTCATATTTTACTATTGTGAATCTCAGTATTTACTAGCAAAACATATTTCTATTAAAAATTAGTACCTGAAATCTTTTACTTTAACATGTTCTTCATCTTCACTCCTGGAAAAAACAAGATACAGAATTTTGCATTACATATTTAATACTAGGCACCTCTTTCCTCCCACAGATTCCAGAAGATAAAAATGCTGAAAATGCTAAATAAAAAATTTACTGTGGCTCCAGCAAAAGCAAACCCGTAAAATCTCTAAACCATAACTGACCTAGCAAGTGATGCATAACAGAGAGAGACCAGAGCACAACTGGCAATATTCACAGTTGTGTGAACATATTAAAGGGATGGCTCATAATTATGGGGCTGTTTTTATTCTGGAGACAACATTATTGGAACATTCAAATAACTTAAGACTAGACTTGATTTTATTATTTTGTTTAACGTTTTATAAGAGAGATTATCTATTTATGTTTTTATTTCTAATATCTTATTGTCAAATTATAAAATAAGCAATCCTAAATTATATATTTAAAAAAAAAAAAATCAAAAGACCTAAGCTATTTCCGATACAGCAATGACTGGGAAGTCATAAAGCAATAAAATTGTAAATGAAACAGAGTCTTAAGTGTCTGCAGCACAATAAACACTCTGCAGCAGGAAACTAAACAGGATGATGCAAACGAGGGCAGTGAGCTTTTCTTTCCCTTGACCACTGCACTGGTCCCCACTGTGTGTGGAGAATTCCTGGCCCCAGGAGGACACAGAGGAGAGGCCAAGCAGGCAGGAGCATCCTTGGAGATGGCACCTGAGCAAAGGAGCCAAGGGCTGCTGCCACCTGGGCCTGAGCACTGAGCCCAGTGAGGCCAAATGAACAATGCAGAATCTGGAATTTCACTGGAATCCAGCAACCTTCTAGACAGTCTGATAAACCCAGATCAGGAGGAGGTCGGGCTCACAACACTCCAGGACTTTCATTCCTTGAAATAGTTTTGGATTTAGACGAGTTAGCAATAACTAATATTTCCTTCCATTTTAAAAGGAACTTACCAGAAATATCCATGTACTGTGAATTCCAACTGAATTTACATTCTCTGACCATAAGAGAAGAGGTAAGGAGGAGCCAGACCAGCTGCAATGCAGCATGTGCCCTATTAATTAGCTTTCCTTCTCCCTCAGGAGCTCCACTCGGGGAAAAAATCTGGCACAAATCTGCTGCTCGAGCAATCAGCCCCAGCCTTCAATGGATTTTTATAGCCTCTGTCCTAACAGCTGGGGTGTTGCTGATATGAATATCTAAATTAAAACTACCTTGACTTCATGAACAGAGGGTGAAATTCCATTTTGTGGCTTATAATGTGGGAATATTTAATTGGTACTAGAAAGGACAGAACGGGTATTAATCAGAAAAAAATAAAAAGGATACCCGTTCTCTACTTTCTCAATTGATTTATTAAATATACTTCCCCATTTCTTCTAAAAGGGAAGCAAATGTTTTAAAGGCAGAAAAGGAGGTTTTTCAGTCACTCTTTTCCTCATGATCACCACGGAAAAAAATCCACGAAGAAACAACCAATTTAACCCCAAAGAAAGATTTTTACCCTTCTCTTTAAACTACATACCAAAGAGTTTTCCCTGCAGAAAGGGACCTGGGGGTGCTGGCTGAGAGCAGGCCCAGGTCAAGGCAGCAGAGGGCAAACCACATGCTGGGCTCCTCAAACAGCAGCTGGGCAAAGAGGAGAGCAGCACTGGTGTGCCTTCAGCTGCAATACTGGGTGCACTTTGAGCCCCCAAATGAGAGGAGGTGTTTGGTGAGGCTGGGAAGGGCCCTGAATGAACTCAGGGAGAGGGAACAAAGGGATGGGAGGAATGGCCAAGCACTCCTGGTTTGGACAAGAGGAGGCTGAGGGCACCTCCTTGCTCTCTGCAGCTGCCTGAGGAGGGGAGTGCACAGAGAGGGGCTCAGCTCTTCTCCCAGGGCTCCAAGGATTGGACACATGGGAATGGCTTAAAGCTCTGCAGGGGAGGCCCAGACTGCACAGTAGGAAGCTTTTCTGTACCAAGAAGGTGGGGAAACACAGGAAGAGCTTTCCTAGAGAGAGGTGGCCAATGCTCCAGGTCTGTCAGTGTTTGAGAGGCATTTGGACAATGCCCTTTACAGAGTGTCTCAACCTTTGGTCAGCCCTGAAGTGTTCAGGCTGTTGGACTGGATGATCATCCTAGGTCCCTTCCAAGTGAAACAGTCTGTTCTGTAAAAATTCTGCATGGCTACTTAAAAACAAATATTACCCAAGTAAGGTATTGTTGTCCCTGAAAATCAGCCTTCTGATTTGTTTGGGTAGAATGGAGTCAGTTCCCATGAATTGTAAGATAAACAAGGATCACGTTTGCATTCCTTTGTAAAAGATATCACCTGATGGACTTCTCAAGGGACCAGTGGAGATGGAGAGGTGGGAACTGCTCTGTCCAATCTCTGCTCACTGTCCAAAAACTGAGAGATACAAAATCAACAATAAACTAGAGACTTCCTTTCTTCTCTATCTCAACACCCGTTATGTGTATTCCTGTGTGTTTCTATCTACATCACAGTAGCAAGGTATCCAGATACAGAAAAAGAAAATGCAACACAGTAATCATGCAATTAACAACCCTCCTGGCACAGATATTTCACAAAGTGTTTCCTGCATAGCCACATTGTAACAGCATTATTTTAACACAGTTATTCTAATTTAAAAAGCACTTAAAAAGGTTAAAACAACCAAACATAAATGTTCACATTCACCAGTCCTAGAAGAATAGAAGAGCTTTCCTTTGCCTCCCTCGGTCTTCTAACTGAACTGGTACTTTCACTCCTGCCCCTTCTAAACTTCAATACTAACAAGCCTGGTAAAGCTGGAAGCAGAGCACCCTCTTAGGAAGAACTCTCAGGGGCCCTAGACATTGGCTGGACCTGTCCATCCTGGTCCTTGGCTGGATGTTCCTCACCTGGTGCTGCACACACACCTGCCCTGGGATGAAGCTCTCCTCAAGGAACCCACAGCTCACCCAGGCTAACAGCAAAGCGTGGCAGAACTCAAACCAGAATGGAATTCATTCATAAAAGGTACCTTTTCTGAGGATCACCATCAACTTCAACCGGATCCCTGCAGAAATAAATCATAAAGAAAGCACAATGGAGGTTGGAGCACAACGAGATGACTTGATAGACCCAAAAAATCAAAGTCACAGAAAAATGTTAATGGTAACTCCACTTGATTGGTTATTTTCAGTAAGATCATTAGTGTTAGAACCTAATTATTACTTCTTATTAGCCAGTACTTTTTCAATTTATTTTTCAACTTGGACATTAATTTTTTTTTTTTTTTTTATCAGAGAGATACAAACTTCAGGGAAACATTACTGAGGAACCAACACTTCTCCTGAACAGGTAAAAATCAACAAGTGATACTGAAAAAGAACAGAGACCTTTTTTTTTTTTTCCCCAGAAACTAACATATTGCTGGAGTTTTCAGTTTTCCACAGGACACACCTGAGTCTCCAAGCTGATAATTACATCAACACCCTAGTACAGCTACACTCTGCACATCAATGGACTACACATGGAAGAAGCAGTGATTAAAGAGAATTGCTTTAATAATCACAAATACATGTAAATCTCCTGTTCCCCATCTTTTCAAACATGGCTATTCTCCACTAGTTCAGAGGTATTTGTAGTGCACTACACCTGTACCTAGTGTCCCTTACTTCTGCCTGATTTACACAGCTTTGAGCAGATCACTTTTTTGGTTAACTGGCATCTGTTTGGCAGTTACAGAACAGGATGAAAGAGTTGACAGTGTCTCCTCAACACTCAGGTATGACCCACCTGAAAAGCCTGAGCACTACAAGAGGACAGCCCCTCTTTTTTTCAGGTCATGGGTCTGTCTCCACATTTAAAGAAATAGCTGCCCTGCTCACTGAAGCAGCAATTCTAGATCAAACAACCAGAAATCTTGTTTCATGCTTGAAGGTAAAATTCTAGTGTGTGCCTGGGAGACTTCAAGCAACTTAAGAACTCGCCTTTACTAGTAGGCAAAGAAGGAGAAAAAAAAAACCTAAAAAATTTGGATTGAAATTTCAGCATTAGAGACACATTATCCAAACATTTCAGGCCAGGAAACAGCATTACAGAACCCTACGTACATCCCTTGGATTTAAGGATTATTTTTTCTATTTTTAATAATTGGAGACTGTCAAAGAACACATTTGGAAGACATTATAAATGTAACAGCAATAAACAAAGGAAAGGGGATTAGAAAGGAGGAAGGAAGAGGAGAAGGAAGGACAGAGACCATGTTGCATGAATAACAGACATGTGAGATTTAGGCTGAGACACGTTTGTTCACTCACTGGGTGTCGGAGTCGCTGCCCTTGCGTTTCCTGGGGATGTCAGGCCCGGCAGCACTGAAGGGGGTGCTGGAGGCAGGCTTGGGGTTCATGAGGCTGGGCCCTCCACAGGACACACAGGGGCTCCCATCCACGGAGAAGTGATCTGTCAGCGAGAGCACAGGCTCAGCACAGGCACAGGAGCTGCTCCCTGCAGCCACCGCTCTCACTCAGCTGTCCCTGGGAGGCTTCTGAGCCACGACACAACGAGCCAAGGTGGAGCTGCTGCAAGGCCAGCCAGAGAGCAGCACCTTCCAGCCATGCTGTGATGGGCCCCCCAACCCCACCAGCACACCACTGCAGTCTGCTTTTCCAGGCCTGCAGCTCCTGAGCTGCTAAAGCTCTCTTTCTTCCTGATGTTTTGGGTTTGAAGCTCGTTCTCACAGCGTGAACATAAACATCAGGTTTTTGTTTCTGTAATGAAATCTTTGTCTGGAATTCTTTGGACTTTCTCTACTGTCCCCCCAGTTTGGCCAATGTCACTGAAGAGCTCTGTTGCTCACTCACCAATCAGTGGTCTGTAGAAAATGTATAAAAGGGTCATTTATTTGAATAAATCAGTCAGATTTTTTTTCTCCAAACTGTCACAGAAATTCATATTGTGTTGTAATTCCCCACAGCGACACACCAAGGCAATATAAAACAGCTCTCCCCTCACACAACCTTTGCACTTAAATCCCCCAGCACCCCACACCTCCTGCTGCAAAATCACCAGCTGTGCCATTTGTCAGCAGATCAAAACACTGTGGCTCAAACGAAATAAAAATTAAAAATATATGGTGAGTTATGTTTTTTAATCAAGCGAGATATCAAAAAAATGGAAGTTTGCTATAAAGATATTCCTGACATAAAATCCACAATTACACAGAACATCTGCCATGGAAGCTGGAAGAGTCTCAAAAACTTGTCAAGTTCCCCTCTTAAGGAAATAGTTGTTTCTGGGAAGGACAGAAGAGAAGCCACAAGCCAAAGGAATCCTAGCAACCTAGTGGGAAAGGAGAACAGTCTCAAGGAACATAGGGACCACTGTTCTTGTGTCTCAGCACTCCCAAAGAATCCCCCAGCTGATGTGCAGGCAAAGAGCCAGAGCTAACTCTGCCCCAGCAAATGCAGCAAGCCCTGCAGGCTCCGTGTGCCAGTGAGGACAGAGATCAAGAGCTGTCCTTTAAGGGTGTCAGCATCTCCTGCTTCTAGCAGGGAGCAAAAACCAGCAGAAGCACTTGGGAAATCCAGCCAGACAAAAAACTGGATGCTCTCTTGTGAGCTTTTTATCTTTTTTTTTAGCATCTGTGCATTTTGCAAAAATGGAGAAATGTGCACAAACAACGATACAAAGCATAGTTTTTTCCCCTCTTAGATGTAAACACAGAAAAACGACCACCAGATTTTTCTCACACCAGAAAAACGACCTTCTAGGTTTTCATTTGGTATTGGAATAAAGCTCTGGAGAGTTAAATGAAAATAGGCTAATACTCCAACAACAGCTTGCCTGGTCTTCCACTAATCCTCTCTCTATCAAATCAGACAACACAAAGTCAGCCCCTGTTTTATTTAGAAAGCTCCTTAACTCATTAAGTCACACAGGAAGTTTCAAAAAAAAAGAGGTGGAAACAAAGAATCAACAAATACTTGACAAGTAAGTGGCAACCTTTGGACATCTGCAACAGCAAGAAAATCTAGTTATTTCAAAGACTCATCACATTCAAACTAGGCATGTTAAAAATATATTAAAGGAAATTGCATGATAAATACTATAAGGCCACAGTGGTAGATGTCTGAAATATTTTTACAACAAGTCTCGTTTTTTATTTCTGTTATTAACACAATTCCAAAACAAACAGAAAATGCCAACGAATCCAAAGGAACTGTTTATTTCAAAGGAGCAGTTTTAATTCATCCAGGTCACAGCATCCTGTAATTCCCGATTAAGCTATTGAAGCCTAATCTGCCTTGATGAATATTCATAAAACCTACATGGTTCCAAGAGCAGAATGCCTTCAGCACAGCACAGGAACAAAGCAGGACAGCACAGACCCACTGACCTAAATACTGCTCTGCACACAGATGGCCTGCCTGCTCTCCAAACACTGCCCTTTAAAGCAACCAGATCCAAGGCCCCCGACAGCCTTTCCAATTTATCTGCAGGATTATTCAACAACTAGTTTGTTCCCCTCACACCCAAGCAACAAATTCTGAATACTGCACTTATCTCTTCTGCATTTGCTAACAACGCCCATTTTTGTTATTCTTAACTGAGAAAACAAAGTCAGGTCAGATTACCAGTGACCTGTTAAGAACTTCTGCACTACAGTTATTAGGTGATAAATTGGATCCTTAATACTATCCCTGGGACAAACTCAATGCCAGGATGATGGGTGGCTGATCTTGGACAAAAATATAAGGTTAGGAATCTGTACTGATCCCTGACATGCTCATAACCTTATGTATATTTTTATATATTCTTTATATATATAAATATATTATTTATATATATTATTTATATATATATATTCTTTATATATATATATAAATATATTCTTTCAAAACCCATGAACCAAACTGAAACCCCCATCACCAATGCAAAAGAAAACAAATACCAAAATAAATGCAAAGCTTCAGAACAACCAAGCACAGCAGAAGAATGACTATGTGGAGTTCAAGAGAAGAGAGCAAATCTTGTTAATGCCTCTCACTCACTGAGCAAGAAGTGGGCAGGAACAGCTCCTAAAGCCAAGGCAGCTTGGAGAAGTCGGGAAGGGGGATGGAAAAATCCTCTCAGGAGGACACTGGGTGAGTGCAGGGGTTCATTCTCTCCCCACCCATGAGGAAAGATTGCCTTCCCACTCTGCCACGCCACTTTGGGAGAGCTGGCTAAGGGATTTCACAATCCTTGGGTTCACAAAGAGAACAGTCTAGAATGTACCCCAGTAACCAGGGGGGCTTCTATCATCAGAAAAAGCTGGATTTTTACCTGTCATTTGAACACTGGGCTGAATTTCTTATACTTGCATTTTCTGTGGTTATTTTCATAGCACTGACATCAAAACAAGCACCTCTAAACACACAGGAAGCAAAATAGAATCATTCCCAATTTCACAGCACACTTGCTTCATGAAAAATAATATCCAGAAAGACCAATCTGTACTACAAATTGATGTTTCTATAAAACCAATATCATTAGTGAATCCTAAAACTACTAGAAACTCTTTAAGTCAACTAGAGATGTTTTTTTTACCACCCTAAAGGCTGTTACTTTAGGTCTAGTCTGGTTTGCAAGCCAAATACAATTCCAGCTGTGAAATGACATTTTTATTACTGCTCATTTCATTGCTAATGCCCTGAAATAGTGCTAAGCAGATTTTAATGGCAAATGAACAGTTCCTCAAATGCATGTCTATTATAATCTATGTCTGTCTCTCAGCATTAAGCCTATATGCTTATCTATATTAAAAATCAAAAATATTTTTAAAGCATATTATGCACATTGGGACAGATGAAAATAATGAGAGTAATACAGGAACTCCCCCACTGGAATCCTTCCCTCTGTGAAAAAGCAAAGACCATCCAGACAGTACAAATACATATGGAAAATAGCTCCTGCCCAGTAAGTGTATCAGAAACAAAAAACCTCATAATTCAACACTAATTTTAGTATATTTTATAACTGGGCAAACAAAATATTTAAGGGATGGTTATCAATATATATTTCTCACAACAAGAGCATCCCCTCTTCTTGCATTTTTCTACATGGAAAAGAAATAATAATTGGAGTCCCCAGGGGTTGGCAAAAAATACCAACTGAACAGGAGCTGTCACAGAACTGCTGTTTGGGGAGAAATACAGACCAACAAAATCAGCCATACTCCTGTGTCAGCAGTTTCTGTGTCAGTGCCATGCAATGCATTGAGAAACAAAGCTGGGAGACTCCACGTTTTTCCAATACTGACATAATATTTTCCAATCCCATGCCACATTCCTGAGCTGTTTTCTCTACCAACACTCAAGTTTTGATTCCGAAGCAAACACAGGTTTATGGCCAAACTCCACCAGCCATAAAAAGGGGATCATCTGAACCCACAAGATGTCCACACTGAATAGCCATTCTGTCCCTCTGGAGGAGAGACATTTCTGGGGTGATTCATCTCCCCCAGAATAGATCCCTCCATTTGGCTAGAGAAATAAAACAGTTCTAGGTGATTCATCTCAACTAAAATAGATTCCTACACTTGGTTAGACGAGATACAGCCCAGAGTGCCTATCCTATCAGTAATCACACAGGGACCAAGGAACTGCTAACTGGACAGCTGAAGAGAAGTGGATGAAACCCCCCCCAATACAGAAACATCACAGGATTCTGAAAACACAACAGCCACCAGCACCTCTTGCACCACATGCAACAAGTTCAAGCCAAGACGCTTCCCCAATTACTGGCCTAATTAGTGAGTTAAGATCATCACCCCTTGCAAGGTTAGCTCTTCTGCCTAGGTTTGCAGGTGCATATTAGCACTCCAAAAAGCAGCAGGAAGATACAAGTCATGTAGGATTAATAATTAATGAATTCATTAAAAGAGCTGTCAGTCAGCCCTCATTTAGCCAGTTTAAAAAAGAACGTCCAAATTCAGCTACTAAGAGACATTACAGTAAAATGGGCTTGAAATAAAGTATCATTGAAGAAATACATTTATAAAGCTTATGGTGACACTTTCCATAGTCTGGGAATAAGTGAGACTTGGAGAAACGTGGCAGCTCTGCAGCTCACTAAATTAATAATGTGTTAACACTGGCACCACCTCTCCAAAAATAAGGAACTTTTAATCCAGCTTCCTATTTAGAAACACTTTCAAAGGAAAGGAGAAGAGAGGCTGCTTTGAATTCCAATTTCTAAGCTCACAGATACCACAGAGTACTAAAATGTGTATTTTCCAAAGGTATGTACCTGGTATGCACAAAACCCTTCAGCCAGCAATCTGAGCTTTGCCAAGGGTAAAGAACTCCAGATTCTGGCAGAAGCAAGCTAAAATTTTAGTATATTTTAATGAATTCTCTCTGCAGACATTCATTAGAGAACGTGAAAATGACACAGAGCCTGCACACACACACAGTAGTGCACAAAAAGAAAGTTACAGGTGCTGTGATATCAGCTGAACACCTATAAAACAAAGAACCAGATTTTCTACACACGGCTGAGAGTTGTGCTAAATAGTTTTTGGAATTTATTTGGTTTAGATCTTTAAAATAGGCCATGAAAAGCATCTTCAAACTACTTACAGCAAGTCTGGCATCAAGATCATTTTCTACAGTACCTCTTATTGAAAGCTGGGACAACAATCTTCGGAATGAAGTTCTGAAAATAGGAGAAATGTACGGACTAAAGCAGCTTAGTCTTTCCCCAAATTTTATAAGCATGTGTAATGCAGGAGCAAGATACAGAGAATTCAGCAATGAAAGCATCTTATGAACAACAGTATCCAGAGAATAAACTCTTCTCTGTTAAGAACACTGGATTTAGTTTCAATCTCACAAAATGAAAAAAAAAAAGGAAAAATTAAAACTCTCTGAATTACAAACATTTAAATCAAATAATAACACAGGCAAGTGATTTTTACTTGTTCTATTTTTACTTGTTTTCATCACCTGGAAGAGAAGCCAGTCAAGAACCACAACTTAAGTTAAACGACACATTTACTTAACAGATTTAAAACTCGAAATATTTGGCCAAAGCTATTAGTGCATTAAAAAGTAAAATAAGGCAGGAATCAGCTAATGAAAAGATCCTCCCCAAGGCCTGGAAAGGGTACCCTGCTTTCATGGTCACACCAGGTAGAAAGCACTGATAGCAATCAGGAGTCTCATATATCCTAGTTCATTTCTGCAAAAAAAAAAAAAAAAACAAAAACCCAACCAAACCCAAAAACCAAACCACGAATCCTCTCTAATTATATACTCCTGAAGGAATGGTGGAGGGTTGTTTTCTTGTAAGTTTTGGAATCATATAATGACAAAATGCTGAGTTCTATCAAGTCAGCTGCAGAACTTCCATGGTTTGAGCTGGCCCTGCAGTCCAAACAGGGAATTTCAAAATTCACAATTGCTTCCAAAATCACACACCAAATTATTTCTTCTTACAATGAATTCGGTTCCTGGATGTGAACCATCCAGTTCAGAGTTTGTTTTTCATAATGTGCAAATGTACCAACAATAAGGTGTACACTCAAGTAAAAAAAAACCAAAAAACTATTTAAAATCAATTAGGCAGGTAACTTTAGTGTGGCCCTATCCCACAAACATTGAGATACTTTTGTCTTAAAAATTAAGAAACCCAAAACTTGTTTCTTTAAAATCCACTAAAAGCAACAGGTATAACCATAGGCAGCAGAAGAAAGCAGGGATGGGGGTTTATCTCACAATAAAACATTAAAGCCTATGGCTCACTGATTTCCCAAATCTACTCGTAAATGGAAACGCCTGTGTATTTCTTCATTTTCACGATTTCCACTCCTTTCATCACATGCATGATATAGAAACCATAAATCTTAAGTTTTAAGCACAGTTTAGCAGACTGCAAAAACACTACAAAAAAAAAATCCACCACTACCACCACTTGTTTTCAAACACTACATTACTGACCACAAAACTTAACAACAGCACTTAAACAATCAAGCAGCACAGACAGAAACACATGAAGGATTTGAGAGAACCAGGATCCCCACGGACATTAGAACACACACAACGCAAGAGGCGTTCAGAAAACAACTACTAAACCTTAAAATTGATACACAGAGCTGCGGCGATGGCTCGGGAGGGACTGGACCATTTCTGCTTCCCCAAACACTCCCTTCTCCTCGCAGAGGGGAAGCACCCTACTCGTTTCCAAGCAGGAACACGAGCAGCAGCTGGTGGTTTACAACCAGCCTTGATTTAGTACCAAAACTTATGATTAAATCCACGGAAAGATCAAACCTTGGTCGCCGTACAAGCGTGGGCACGCACACACAGAGATAAGCCAAAATCACTATACCTAAAATACTAAATTATGTTCACCTACCAAAAAAAAAAATATACTAGTTTTAGGAAGGCAAGGCTACACGTGTCCCAGAAACAGTGAACTACAAACTAAGTTAAAATAAAATAAAAATAAAACCAATCAAAAGACCAACAGAGATTTTTCGTGCCCATCACATCAGTAGGATGACACATCTGCTCAGCAGCACAGCACAGTGACCATTACACAGGCGGTGCCCAGGGCCGGGGCCGGGCTCTTTTCACACGGAATACAAGGAGCAATGGACAAACTAAACACGAAGGGTTCCACCTCAGCGAGAGGAAGAACTTGTGCACACTGAGGGGGGCAGAGCGCCGGAGCCGCTGCCCAGGGCGGCCCGGCAGTCTCCCCCGCCGGGGACAGCCCAACCCCGCCTGGGCTCCCGAGCCACCCGCCCCGGGACCGTGCCGGGCACCGCACCCTCTCCAGAGGGCTTCTCCAGCCCCGCTCCGGATCCCGTGCTTACCTGGGGGCGCCCCGGTACCTGCACCCAACTCCGCAGAGCGGGAGCAGCGAGCGAGGAGCGCCCAGCGGGAACGAGCCACAAACCCGAGCGGCTCCCGGAGAGGCTCCCGGAGCGGCCCCGGAGAGGCTCCCGGAGCGGCCCCGAGCGGCTCCCGGAGAGGCTCCCGGAGCGGCTCCCGGAGCGGCTCCCGGAGCGGCTCCCGGAGCGGCTCCCGGAGCGGCTCCCGGAAGGGCTCCCGGAGCGGCTCCCGGAACGGCTCTCGGAGCGGCCCCGGAGCGGCCCCCGGAGAGGCTCCCGGAGCGGCTCCCTGAGCGGCCCCGGAGAGGCTCCTGGAACGGCTCCCGGAGCGGCCCCGGAGACGGCTCCCGGAGCGGCCCCGGAGCGGCTCCCGGAGCGGCCCCGGAGAGCCCCGGAGCGGCCCGGAGAGGCTCCCGGAGCGGCCCCGGGGAGGCTCCCGGGAAGGCGGCAGCAGCCCCACAACAACGCCCGCCCGTGCCACATCAGCGAGGCGGACAGACCGACACAAACAGCGGGCAGACCCACCCCGCACCCGGCACCCGCCATGGCCCCGCACGCACGGAGCGGCACACGGAGCACCCAGCGCCCGTTCCCACCTTCCGCCGCCCGCCGCTCCTCCTCGGCGCCCTCAGCGTTCCCCGCTCCTGCTTCGGCCATGGCGGGCGGCCCCGTGCCCCGCTCCACAGCGCCCCCGGCACCGCCGGCATGCGGGGGGTGAGCTGAGGTGAGCAGAGGAGGAGCCGGGGAGGGACCGCGGGCTGCCCGGCCGGCCGGCCCTGCGTGCTCCCGCCCCACCGTGCCCCCGCCCCGGGCCCGCCATGCTCCCGCCCCGCCATGCCTCCGCCCCACCGTGCCCCCGCCCCGGGCCCGCCATGCTCCCGCCCCGCCATGCCTCCGCCCCACCGTGCCCCCGCCCCGGCTCGCTGTCCGCCCGCCATGCCTCCGCCCCACCGTGCCCCCGCCCCGGGCCCGCCATGCCTCCGCCCCACCGTGCCCCCGCCCCGGGCCCGCCATGCTCCCGCCCCGCCATGCCTCCGCCCCACCGTGCCCCCGCCCCGGGCCCGCCATACCTCCGCCCCGGCCGCGCGCCGCCTCTCGCGAGACGGGGGCGATGGCGGCGGCGCCGCGGCTGGCAGGGCGGCCGTGCTGAGCGGGCTCCGTCCCGGTGTCATTCGCGTGTCCCTGCGGATCGGGCTCCCGTGCCCCGGCCCTCGCGGCTCCCGTGCCCCTCGCGGCTCCCGTGCCCCTCACGGGCTCCGTGCCCCCGGCCCCTCACGGCTCCCTAGCCCCTAGCCCCTCGCGGGCTCCCGTGCCCCTCACGGGCTCCCGTGCCCCTCACGGGCTCCCTAGCCCCTCACGGGCTCCCTAGCCCTCACGGCTCCCTAGCCCTTCACGGGCTCCTAGCCCTAGCCCCTCACGGGCTCCCTAGCCCCTCACGGGCTCCGTGCCCCCGGCCCCTCACGGGCTCCATCCCCGCCCTCAGGACAGCCCTGCGGCTCGGGCTCCATGCCGGTTCGCGGCCCCAAGGGCTGCAGTTCCAATGCAGTACAAGCCAGTTGCTCTGAGGCACACACACCGATGGCTGCCTGCGTGCTCCCTGCTAGTGCCGCAAATCAAGCACCACCGGACTTGTCATACACGGAAATTCAGAGCAAGTTTCCAAGCACAGCACCTCTTTTAAGATTGTTTAGAATTTTCCATGTAAAACATCTTCGCACGGACAGGGACTTTTTGACATACAGACAGGATTTTTTGGGTGTTACAATAAGTATAATTCACCTGTAGAACACAGCGAGCCGGAGCGGGTTGCCGAGTTAGCAGTGTATATACAAACATACATCAACACCGATTTACTACATCCTTAAAACCTGTTACTTCCAGGCTGGCCTTGAGTAAGGGATGCTGGCAGCTGCCTCTTCCAATGCTTAGAGCTCCATTCTTGGTGGTTAGGCTTGGAAATATGCAAAGGAAATATGCAAAGGAAATCCACATGAAAGAATCCCCCGACTCAAGATAATCTGGAAATATTCCCCATTTTGCAAGGCTTGGGCTCTGACAGAATATTCCAGGGAGCAGGCCAGGGAATCGTGGCTCCAGCTGGGGATGCTGCTGAAGAAATCCCCAGGTGCTCCTGTAACAGTCTCAATGCACCCTTATTCATAAAGTGCTTTTTTCCCTTAGGAATCTGACTTTTCATTTATGTTCTATGTCATCCCACTGTTACTACTGCAATTATATATATATATATATAAAATATATATGTATGTATATGTATATTCATCATGCTGGGTTCAGTTGGTCTTACAGAGTTTGCATTGAACAGAAGCAATTACAAACCCTTTCTGCCCTGAGTAGAATAAAAAACAAGGTAGAAAAAAAAAAAAAAACGGGGAGTACTAAAAATCAGGAAAAAAACAAAAAAAAAACAAACAAAAAAAAAAAAACAAGAAGGGAGAGCTAAAAATCAGGAAAAAAAACCCCAAGACATTAGAGCTAAAAATCAGGCATTAAGATGCCGTTGCTGTCTGAGAAAACCACTAGCATTAATGCACACTTATTTTGTTCATATACCACAACTGATACTGAGAACATTTTCTAAGGATTTATTCCCGGGAAGCTTAAATGTCACCTTTTGTCCTGCTAAAATACTGTCTTGCCCCAGATTTGAAGCTGGGAGCTCCCTCCTCCAGGTTTGCATGTGGACACCAAAATGTGAAGGGGATTTCAGAAATGAGTCAGCCACGCTGACTGAAAATGTTTCAGGGATGGGGAACCACAGAAAGCTGAAGATGGCTGTTGTTATAGAGCTCGACGAGTTAAACATTTAAATATTACCCAAAACTCTTTTAACAAGCTTAATAGCTAAACAGCTATTAAATACAAACTCTCTCCACATGGGAACATTAACAAGGACATTTAAATTTTTTTTTTTTTTTACTGACTTGCTAGAAACAGAACTACTGTACCTGATTCACATTCCATTTCATATTTTCTAGTGCAGTTGCAATTCACTGGGGAAGATTTTGGCACCAGGTCAGAAAATCAGATCAGTCTCTTGGCAGTATTTCTGCCTGTCCTGCTCCTCACCCATGGTCACTGTCCTGTCTCCTGGCACCTGGATAATTCCTACAAACATAAAGCAGTGCCAGATCATTAACACAGATTCCAGACATCGTTTATTGGACTCGTTAGTTATTCAAAGGTGATGATTGGGCTTTTTGCTGAACCTTTAATACCTGACAGTAACTGGTGTTCCAAGCACAGTTTGCCTCCTGCCTTGGCTGAGCAGGATCCCAGTTTATGTAAGGCACTGATTTTGAGTAGGCCACACTTGATATTTTTGCCCCATTTTAAGGTGAGCACTTTCTCTTGAGTAGCTTCCAGCAAAAAAAATAGGGAACAGAACGCTTTATGTAAGCCACAGATAGCCTCTTTTTTCCAAACAACTTATACAACAATGTGCTAAAGGGGTAAAAATAACAATCAAACCTCGGGGCAGTTAAATAATAGCCTGAGACTGAGCAATTCAAGTGTGTGTGTATTATTCCTCCTTTTTTTCTCTTCTGTCACATCCAAAGCATTGCATGTCTGAGCTGTTTCCCAGGAGGTGGGAGATGCTGTCCTGAGGGTGTGGATTTCTTTGGTTACTGCTCACCTCACTGGGAGTCACTCTGCATTATTGGGGGGCCAAAATATCCTTGTGTTCCTTCTCACAAAAACACTCCGAGGTGTCTGCTAGGGCTGAGCCACACGACTTTTCTCTGCTAAAACTTAATAGCAGGAAACTGAAGTGACTCAGCTTTGTAAGTACAGAGATTTTTCATAACCTTCTCTCCCAGAGCACAAATGTTTATGGTTTCCCCTCAGACCGTGGTCTTATATGGCTGAAAGTACAGAATCAAGTGTGGTTTTCTAGAGGATGTGTGAACAAGTTAGCTAGTTACAAGAATCAATCTTGGTTTGGTTTTTTTTTATTCTATTTCAGTCTGTTATTTGTATTTTATTCTGCTTGAAGGTCACTGGATTACTTTTAAGGGCACCACAAGCAATTTACTGACTCTGCTATAAATTCTGTGCCTGTCTATCAGTAAAATCTGCTGCCACTTGAAAGCAAAAGTTCTTCCCCAAATCAGTCTTTTGCTTCAAAAATTATATAAATAGCATAATCACACTGTCATTGGCCAATAGTAAAAATAAGCTCTTTAAAATTATTTGTGCTCAATAATTACTACGGAAGTCCCTCAAAGAAGCAAAAAACAGCAACAAAAAAAAAAAAAAAAACCCAGAAAAAAATCAGGCTTCACTAGCAATGAACTGTGCTGACACAATACCAGGAGCATGGATTATGTTCTGCAATATCCAGCTGGATTGTGACTCTGGCCTTGGACATCTGGGAATCATGGACAAATTCCTTGTGTGATAAAACGAGTTTAACTTGAGAAGAGCATCCAAATCCTACTTGCTCTTCCTCTCTCACTTCAGTATTGGAGCCAGCAGAATGATAATTTAGTGTGCGATTTTCTAACGAAGTTAAAGGCAGGAAAAAGGATTAACATTTTCCAAAGTGCCTCCTTCATTTTGGAGTGCAGGCTGGCAAGGTTTTTGCCCACAAAATAATTCACCTGCTTATAAATCTCTTACCTCAAAGTCTCTCAATTTGATGGTGCTACTTCTGACTTAAAACCAAAATAATTCTTCAGATTCGAGATAGCCTTCTTTGTTCCTGGTAGTTCCTGAATACCTAATGAGAACCTAAAAGGGGCATTTGAATAAATTTTACCTTTTGCAAAGTTTCCTCGAGGCATCAGTTTGATTTTGGTTATTAGAAACCAGGTGCTATCACCCTGTTTAACAGCAGAAGTGCCGTGCGAGTTTCTCACCACTGCTTGAAGCCTCTCCACACGCTGCTTTTCAACCAGCTGAGCTGTATAAATAGGGAAATCTTTTTGTCTGGTGTGCAAGGAACACCAAAGCGTGGCATCAGCAGGCAGCTGGCTTTGAAGGCCATCCTTGTTCCTGCTTTAGATAGGGATCTTTTGCTGGCGTCAACGGGAGTTGGATGACACCTCACAGAAAACCTGCTGCACTAAAGATCTTGACGTGCATGTCTAGATTGCCAGTGATTTCACCCTGTCCTGATCCAAAAGAAAAGTCACCGAAGTTCTTATCTGATCCTTCACTAGCATTAAATGGACATCGCGAGGTCCGAAGCAGAACTGGGCAATGGAAGTGTCCAAACTGCTGCCGTTTGTGCTCCCAGCCGATCGCTGCTCCCGTTCCCAGCTGGTTTTGTGCATGAGCCCAGGCGAGGTCAGGGGAATATCTTGGCCTCTTGTGCCTCCTTCTCCCGCAGGCAGCTCTGAAGGAAGGCGGTGTCTGGAGCTCTGGCTCTCTGGGGCTGCAGCCTCTCGTGCAAGATGCGGAGCTGTGCTTCGGCTTTCACACAGCGGCTCTGCCGGCCAGCCGCCCTCTCGCCGCTCAATTCCGAGCGCAGCCAATGCAGGGGCAAGGGCGAAGATGTCTTTGGAGCGGGGAGGACGGGCAGAGGCACCTGGAGGGGACGGAGCTGCTGCCAGGGCACTGCCAGCCCCTCCTGGAGGAGGGAGAGCCGCAGCAGAAACACATTAAAGCAGCTGCGACGGAAACAAGACGTGGCACCCCGAGGGGCGCTGCAGATCCGAACGTGTTCCTAGCAGAGCTGGGGTGGGAGAGGAGAAAGCTGAGCCCATTCCCTCCTCCCGAGGAGGGGAGCAGAGGGCCTGTGCCCCTCCGGGCTGCCAGGAGCGGGAGGAGCTGCCTCTGCCCGCAGAGATTCCTTTCGTGGCCCCGCGGGGCAGCGCAGTGCCCGAGGGATGGAGGGTCCCAACCCCAGTTCACTGCCTGACAGACACACCCATCCGCCCTTGGAATTACTAATTACCATTAATACTTTGTCCCAGTATTAATGCACCTGGATCCTGCTGGATTTTAGGCGCGGGCACTCCATGCTGCAGAGCCTGGAAACTCTTACTTGTTATTAATTTTTTAACGAACTAAAACACAAAAATTCTCCAAACTGTAAAGGTTTTTTTTTTTTTCCTTTTTCTTAAAACTATTTAAACCTACTCTAAACTAAACCACCAAAACTCACACCTATAACCCACCAACCTGACCTAAACCCAACATTTCCCAATACTAAAAAACTAACACAAACTAAATTAACCAAACTACACCCCCCAAAAAAACCTTCTAAATTCATCATCTCTTCAAAACAACAAAACATTTTATTCTTTAATATTATTCATCTATTATACTGGGGCCTGTTAAATAAATGCATTTTTTCCACTTTCCTCTAAAATTTTTTTTCCTAAACCAATTAAAAAAAAAACACGTTTAAATTTATTTTCTAAAAAAAAAAAAAAAAAAAAAAAAAAAACAACAAAAAACCATTTAGAAGTTTCTTCCCGAATTTACCTTAAACCAAAACAAATATATGAATTGGTTTTTACACACACAGCTGAACCCAGCGTGGCTCACAGGGAACAGGGCCTGCCTTCAGAACCTGGGAAATCCAGCCTTGGCACAGGCATTTTAGTGCCTCTTGATATTTAAAATTTACACGTGTGATGAATCACATCACCTTAGAGAAATGGAATCACAGAACCATGAAGGTTCTCCAAGATCGCTGGGTCCAGCTTGTGACTGACCCCACCCACTGAGTGCCACATCCAGTCCTTCCTTAAAAACCTCCAGGGTGGGGATTCCAAACCTCCCTGACAGCCTTCTACATTCCCAAATTCATTAAGCACTTCCTGAACTGCAAACACAGCCTTGACTAATCCCGAGCTGGGAGCCACTCTTGTCCTCACTCCCAAGACAGTTTCAGATACTCCTCCCTTCTCCTTCCTTAGGCAGATTGTCAGAAAAAGCCTTTATTGCCCAAAGCATTATTGTTTTGCTTAGGTACCAGGCACACTTTGTACCAGAACAAATTAGAAATGTAGATACATGCAGCATGTCTTAAAACCCTAAACTAAGAGATTTAAAAAGAGATTTTTTAATCATGCTTATTAAACTCATGCTGAAGGCACATCTGTCATATTTTCCACTCAAGTCCTTTCTCTGAGGAATACCTGATTTGGTAATGCAAGGAGGTAAAGAACTAAACCTGTATTTCCTTATGATGTGCAGCTCTGCCATACAATCGTGCCCAGTCAAGGCAAGAAAAGGGTGAGCCCATTAAATAGAATTTGCAAAATTCTGTTGTGTTTTTACCTTTAGTGAGAGCAGCAATTCTGGAGTGAGGGAGGGAGGTCTCCTGTTCCTCTCAGGAGGGCTGCAGACAAGGCCAGGCAGTGTCTGCTCACTTCTCTTGGCTTTCAGCTGCTCCACTCTGATCAGGTTTCTACACAACTCTCACTGCTGCTGCTGCTCTGGACTTGGCAGGGAAAGTGGAGCAGGAGGACAGGAAGGTTTCTAAGGTGGATCAAAGGACACAGCTGCCCCTGGAAGCCTTTCCTGGATAAATTGCAGCCTATAGGGGAGGTAAGACTCTGGAGAAGATCAGTAACCATTTCAGAAGTAGCTTCTTATGAGACTGCAGGTGGGACAAATGAAACAATATTTGCTTTCTCTACTTTCTGACTGAGTTAACAACACTGGGGTGTTTCATTGGCTGTGCAATTCAAGATGAGAATCCACAAAATGGGATCTCAACTCCTCAGATGTCTCCCGCTCTGGAAGAGAAATCCAGAACACCAGGGTGAAAGAAACAGAAACTGCAACTTTACAAAAAGAATGCTACTTTTATTTTCAAATGCTGTAAAAAGCCTCATATAAATTTTTATAATGCTTCTATGTAACTTTCCCAACCACAACTAATGAAACAGTCTAGGAAAAATATAGCAGTTGCCATTTTGACTCCAAGAACGAGCTGCTGTGAGATCCCAACAGTAAAATGACAAGGTACAGTGTGTACAACACCTGTAACTGCTCGTGTTACTGAGCAAGTGAGAGCACTGCCCAAGCATTACCTGGGCTAGGCTGCAGCATTCCCTGCTTGCTGGGCACGGGAGGAATGGCAGCCCTGGGGAGGAGCTGCCAGCAGAGCTGTGCTGTTCCTGGGGTCCATTATTCCTGGGGTCCATTCCTGGGGTCCCCAGCTGAACTCTGCCCTTGGCCCAGGCTGTCTGCACCGGCTCAGGCGGGCAACAATTGACCTATAAAAATAACACTTGGACAACTCTCCAGCAAGGCAAATTGAACAGTGCAAATGCAGTATCGACAAGAGCTCATTTCTGAATGCTGGCAATTTGTTTTTTAAACTCCTTCTGCACACGAGACAACCTCTGCTGCTCTCCTGTACCTAAGGCCACTCACTCATGTTGATTGGAGATGGAACGAAGTGCAAAAGCTCAGCTGCAGTTCCCAATCCAAGCTTCCTCCCCACTTCCAGGGAATTCCCATCCAGAATTCGGATTCAGGCTCTCCACTTCCATCAAGTTTTCCCTGCTGGAATAGGTAAACGTCCCGGCAAACCTCTGATAACAATTTGCATACACAATTTCACGTTTTAACAAAAGTTTAACAAAACATACTTCCAGAAAATAAATTTTCACATGGTTGCAATCATCAAGCCATTTCAGGATCTTTGGTACTCCAAGAATAAGAAAAATAAATGGCACAGTGACAAACATTGCCAAAGGAAAACACACAACCATCCAAAGGAATCAGACAGAAATAACAAAATTAAAGATATGTTGCACTTCCTTTTTTTTTTTTTGAAAGCCAGTGTAGATTAACCTGCTGTTCTCTTTAATCCATTACAGTGCCACAGTTTCACCATTAAAAAAAACCCCTATCATCCTAAAAGCAGTAGTTAATATTGTTTAACTTGACTTACTGATTAAAATAATGCTATGTTTACAAAAAATTTTAAAAAGTCAACTACCACAATACAGGAGTTTATGCTAGATAGGCTGCAGGCTGTTTCCTTATGGATATAACTCCTATGTGAGCACTGATATGATTAATTATCTGCAGTTTTAAATTAGTATTACCTTTAGTGTTGCAAATAGAAGGGTTGAGCTTTTTCCCGAGTTTGTAAACCAGTGAGTATGTACAGACACAGTTGTTTAATAGATAGCTTTAAATTGTCTATTTCTCTGCCCTCCCCTAAGCCCCACAAGAAAAAAAAAAATTTAAAAAATCACCAGTATCACTGAGCATCTGCAGTTTCCATGAAACTGAGCTTGTCCCAACAAGTCTGAGCAAACCCTTCTTTGTAGGTCACCTTAACGGGGTTTGCAGCAATTCCAACTGCACTGCACACAGTGCCCCATGGATGAGACTGGGAATTCAAACCAATGAAAATTGTTTTGAATAGCAGTGTCCTTTGAGGCCAAGGTTGCATCTCAGGATTTTTTTTTCCCCTGTTTTGGAGTCAAGGCCTGAGGGAAGGCATTTCCTTTCCTGAGAAGCCTCAGGAGCTGTTGGGGCACTGGCAGAACGATGCCTGAAAGTGGATTTAAGTGAGTTACTGTTTTTCTACAGCCTTTGGATACACAGCTGATACCACAGTGCCTGACAGCCATAAATCTTTCTCTAATGGCTTTATAATAGTAATTCCCACATTGCTACAAAAGTCTGCCCAGTGGACTCTTTCCGGCTGTATGCCACAACATCCTGTGCTCCACCCAGAGGGGCTGCAGAGGTTCTGGGGTGCCTTGCACTGGTGTCCAGGGGGAGACAGCAACAGAGACTCTGCTTGTTCAGCCACGGGGCGATTGCTCACTGCTGTACATCTCTTCTGACCAGAAAACGACAGCAGAGATCTCTGCTGTACTGTGACAGGTCCAAAGCCCTGCAGAACAGCTGTGAGTACAAGCAGAGAAAGTCACCAGTGAGCAGATAACTGCAAACTGCCCAGGGAGTGCAGCTCAGTGCTGAACTGCTGCTGGACCAACCCAGAGCCTGCACAAGGTGCTCTTTCTGCCTCTGTTCCCTCTGCCTGCAGCTGCTCAGGGAGGGAAAAAAGGAAAAAGCACCAATCTGATCACTTCTCTTGAACACATCCTGCACAGAGAGAAGAGAATGTTTGAATTATGAGCAGCTCAAAGATGATCTGCTTTAGAGCAGAGGCAGCAATGCAATCTTGGACACTCTGCCACCTCAAAACTTCCTATCAGAACGTTTCCCTTCTGCTAAAAATATTGATACTCTTTATGCTGATTCCTTTTTTCTTCTGAAATTGCCAGCAGGTAACATCACCTCTAACAGCAATAGTGCCAATGATCATTTAAAGCAGAAATACCACTAAACAGATCACAGGGACTGCCTCACTGCGGGAAAAGGGACAACAGGGATAATGATCAAGGGTGGGTCAAGTCTTGCACTGGGGGCAAGAGAGGGCACACAGGACACAAGGAGGCCCAGAGGACACTGCTATTTAAAATAATCCCACGTGCTGCACTCATGGGGGACCTGCAGACCACAAATGGAACACCCTGTAGCAACGGCTCAGAGAGGTTTGCCAAAGTGGACAGTTTTCTTTATACTGCATATCTAAACCCCACCAGGCGAGCAGTACAACAACAATGCTGCATCCAATGATATGTTTCCCTCCTGGGTGGATTAGATGGTTTACAGTACAAACAAAGCCACAGTACAGAGAGGCATAATTAACCTTTATCCACACGTAGGCAGTGCAGGAAAAGCGATGCGCGTTCCTTTTATTCCAGTACCTTTGTATAATAAAGTTAACAAAAATATTCAAATATTAAAAAAAAAAAAAGGGAAAAAAAAAAAAAAAGAAACAAGCCAGCTGGCACTGCCAACTAATTCCTGTAGTAGTCTTAGAAATCCTAATCCTGTAGAATTTCTGTGAAATCGATGCGCACCAGTCGATGTGTCGATAACTAACGCCAAGCGCGCCTGGTGATGCAGCTACCTGAGGTTTGGGTTTGCAATTCCTTTGGGGGTTGTGCTCTGCCTCACAACTTCCCAGCTTTCATGTAGGAAGGGATGGAGCCCCGCTGGGTGAGCCCTTCAAACCTCTTGTAGGTGTAATTGAGGAAAACCCAGTCTTTGGATTTGTAGTCAGGTTCCGTCGTGTTTGGCACTGGAATTCAGAAACAAAAGCAAACTCACATTACAGCAGTCAAACCCAGGCTGCTTCTGAGAGAGCTTTTCACAGAGCTGAACAGCCCTGAACTCTTATTTCCTTACTCAGCAGAAACTCCTGGAAGAAATCCTGTTTCTAATCAGGTCAGATGCCTTTTGTCAATGGTCTGAGTTATAATTCCAGGATAGAACTCTGAAGCAGAAAACAGGGAGTTTTTGTTTTGCCTTTTTTTCAATTATGTCTACACACTCTACCAGGTTCCCATACCTTGACAGAAGCCTCTGACACACCCACAGGACACACAGTTACAAACCCCATGACATTTCTGATTTTTAGGTATCTACATGTACAGTACTATTTTCAGTGGGTCTGAAATGCCAAAATAATACAAATATTCTTGGCATTATCTAAATATGGACTTAAACAGCTTAGGCACTGGAGATGGGTTGCTTTGCATCAAAAGGACAAACTTCCTCGCCAGTAAATAAAAGCTATTTCAGAAAAAAAAATAGCTAACAGCGTTTGGATAATTCTTATGGGTGTTAACAGAGCTACACTTAGCAGACAGCAATTAATCACTGTTAAACATCTGCCAGTCTTCAAGGAACTTCAAACAGGGGGACCTGGCACTATTTGTATGTCACAGAACCAAACATTTTAAATATGAACAGTTCCTGTAACTTGCCAAGAGAAATCAACAACTAAAAAAAACCCTGAAGTGATTTACAGAGCCAGTCAGGTTCATGAATTACTGTGTTAGGTAATCAACTGTCTGAAAATTCTTACCCACAAATATCTCAACAATTATGTTTGGCACAAACCTCAAAAGTCACTGAAGAGGAAAAGCAAATCGGTGCACGATGTTTTACCAGAATCTGGTCAGACAGAACTGCCTGGCAGCAAACTGCACTGCTTTCTGTGCTCACTACCTGTGCAAACCATTTCTACCAAGGGCTGTGACTCTTAAAATCTCTGGGCTTTGCAGCTATGAGAGATCAAAGGTTTACACTCATATTTCAAAGGAAAAATAGAGACTTGATCTAGATACTCACTTGATTGGGGCATCAGAAAAATTATATAAACAACAACAACGGCATCTGTGAGTATTCTGGCAGGCCACAGCTGGAGATTTGGAATTCACAACAGCAGACTCACCTGGCTGTAAAATGTCCGATTCAGGGAATTCATCGAAGTTGGAAGTATCATCAATACTTTTGATTTCTATTGGGATTGCAGCTGGTCTTTCCCTGCAAATCAAGATAAATACCAGAAAAGTGAATACTGGGAAATGAGACAGTAAGTTCCAGTTTTAACTGAGCTTTTTGCACTCACAGCTCCCCTGGATGCAGAGCCCAAGGGCTCCCCTGAGTGCAGCACAGATGACTCTGTGGTTCTCCTGTTTGCTGACACCACGGGCAGGCTGTTTGCTCCCCTGGCCCCTTTGGTGCCCTCCTGGCAGGCTTGGGGCCAGCAGCATTTTCCCCCTGAGTGAGAGAGCAGCCCACACTGACCTGCACACAGCTCTCAGCCTGGCCTTGTCCCCAGCCACCACTGTGCTGGTGTTTGACAAAGCCAGCCCAGCAGGATTGCAGCTGCACCCAGAGCTTTGCAGTCCCAGCCTGGACCTCATCCAAACCCTTTGCAATGTAGCTCCTCTCTGTGACACTCAGCATCCCTCTCCCAAATCAGTCTGGCTCTGCTTTAGCACCTCCACACTCAGGGAGCTCTCCAAGGAGTTTTAAGGTGGCTTTTGAAACTGTGCCACCAAAAGGTTCACACTGCACACAGCCCTGTGCACAGGCAGTGATTTACACCTGTAAACTCAGCACAGTTCTAATTGCTACACTCACAGTCAAACCCACAGCCACCCTACAACGATTCCTTCCTGTTCTGGGCAGTCTGGAACAATCTGAGGTACCTCAAGACAGTTAAACTCTGATCATTCCCATGAATGTCAGCAAGGCTGGAAAACCTTCAGTGTCACCCACCTACTGCCAGCAGCTGCCTTTCAAAATGAAACAGAATAAATTGAAATGAAAGAATTGTCCTTGACAGCACACTACATGAAATTCTTGCTTTCATGGCTTTTATTATCCCTGTAAAATGTGTGTAAATACACACCTGATATGTCCCCAGTCTACTCCTTCAAAAAATGGATGACTTTTTATTTCCTCTACTCCATTGCTACCAATTCTGTTTTCTGAGTCGATACAAAATCTGAAAAAGAGGAAATAAACAAAGGGAATGTAACAATAAATTACTGTCACAATAAAAACAATAAATAAAAAGAAGCAACAGTATCCAGTATCAAGAATTTCAAGGACTTCTTTCAAATTATTCCACTTGGGGTAAAATCAAAGCAGCCCATTGCACGTAGGGAAGGACAAGAGAGCATTTCTGCCTGACCTTGTCACCAAAACCCTCACAAAAAACATCAATGCCAAGTAAAAATTGGGATTTGGAAAGAAGTGGGCAAATCTGAAACATCCCAAGATGTCTGTTCAGTGCATTAATTGCTGGTGACTGGTTATTAACTTTCCACCTCTGAGAAGAAAAAAATGCTGTGTTGCTCACTTTATTTTTGGTCTGCTCTGTTTCTCCTTATACCTTGGTACAAACAGAGATTATTCCAGCTTATTCCTTCATGTCAAACAAATGGCAAAGGGAAAAAAAGTCAAAAATCCATCAAGGCTGGTGGCAGAAGAAACCAGCCTTCCCTCCAACATAAAGCCTCCTTCACACAGAAGAGGAATTCACCCTGATGGAAGATGACCCTGGCTGGGCAAGAGGCCAGAATTGTTTTTTTTTTCTTACTGACCTTAGAATCAAATCCTTGGCTTTCTCTGAAATGGGCACCTCTGGAGGAAACACCAACGTTTCTTTCCAGTTCATAACTTTCCTGTAAGTCTCTTGGGGCGTTTCTGAGCAGAAAGGTGGATACCCTGCACAAACAAACAAAAAATTCATCAGCTTTTTCCAGGAGAGCACTGAGCTGGGCCTCTGCTTTTGGCACTGGGGCTCCCAAATTTCACAAGTATTCCCCAGAGTTTTTCTCTTCTGAACAAATGGACCCTGTTCCCTTTGAACAATTCTGAGGCTGGGGTTTTGAACATACCTATTAGCATTTCATACATAATCACTCCAAGGACCACCAGTCACACAGCTTGTTGTACCCAGTCTGCATAAACACTTCTGGAGCAATGTAGTCAGGGGTTCCCACAGTAGAATATGCCTGGAAAAAAGGGATCATGTCTTGAAAAGAGAAATACTGCACTTTTACACTCTGCAATACCTTTTCCTGGGGATTTGCATACAGGATCTTGTTGTTTGGGTGAGCAAGAATGCTTAATCTGAGAATTCACAGGAACTAAAATCCCAAGAATATTATTCTTTTATATTCATAAACACAGAGAGCCTCAAAAACATATGGAAGTCATCCTCTTTAATGTGATGAAATCATAGAATATTGCAACTACAATATCAGAAGGTCATCTTAGCTAAAGTTTCAGGTAGCTGCATTATAAAAATACCCAAGAAGTTCTATTGCTGTGGTCTTTGTTTATTTTTCAAGGCATAATCACTGGTAGATTCCCAGGTGGGACACTCATGATACACAAGCTGTGTATTGGGAATTTCTCTTTATTGATGAAAAATCTTCCATGGGGCAGGAGGGAGAGAAAAAAAAAAATCCAACAAAAAACTCCCTGAAAGACCAAAAAAATCCCCCCAAAAGCAGTTCTGCAACAAAAATATTTTACTTCCATTTGTCTGACCATAAAGAAACACTTTGATTGAACAGACCTGAGAGATTTAGGACTGAACCAATGGAAAACTGAAAACATGGCTTGAAAATGTGGCTCCTTTTCCAACAGTGTTGATGCAAGTTGTCATTCTGGCCTTTCATTGCTCTGTGGGACTGTTCCTCATCCCACAGCTCGGCCACCTCACCTCTCCTGGACTGCAGATCAAGACTTTGCAGGGATCTGATTCCAGGCTGGAATAAGGCTGGGGAATTGCGCCCCATGAGGCAGCAAGGGAATCTCAGTTTGTCTCACCAGGAAGAGGAGACAACCCTAAAGCTTTCTGGGAAACTGCAGGAGATCACTCTTTAAAAAGGGTGTGGAAAAATAAAAGCTTGCAGATTTTGAGAGCTGAGGTTTTTTTGGTGGGCAGGGGTGGAAGTGTGAAGCCCCCTGGCTGACAGACCCTTGGCTCTGGTCCAGTTCCTGCCCTGTGATGTGAGCTCATCCCAAGCCCTGCAGAGCTCCCTCAGCCTCTGCCCCTCTCCCATTCAGCACAAGGGGAATTTGCCAGCGTTCCCCATGAAGGAATCCTCAGCATTCTTGGGACTGAGCTGCAGCAATCAGGGCCAGGAGCCCACAAACAAAGCAGAGAGAAGAGCAGGCTCTTGCTATTGCAACCCTCCCTTGAGTTATTTGTGAGTTTGGGAGCTTGCAGGTTCTAAAATCCAGCACTGACTTTTAATTCTTCTGTAAATAGTTTAAAAGCAAAACAACAATTATACATGATTTAATTCACTCACCAGCTGTCGCCTGTTCTTCTTCCATGTTTCTGCTTTCCTCTTGGAGTTCATATTCTGAAATGCTAAATTACAAAGTAGTTATTAAATAACAAATAGATTTGTGAGAATTAAGAGGAAGGAGTTTTATAGGGCTCCAGTTTTAAATAACTATTTTGTATCTTTAGAATCCAGTCTAGAAACAAATACTTGATTATAACTGGAAATGGGAACGTGAGAATAACTACTGTGCAATGCTGAAACTCATGGAAGTGGGACACATATCAGCATTTCTAAATTAGAACTTGGTAAATTTTTTAGATCAGCTTCTGAAAAGTTTCATGGGACTGTCACTGACTTCAGTCCTTTGGCACATGGAACCCACATCCCTCCTGAAAGAGCAGTTCTGAAATTTCACTAACATTATGAAAACTACGTTAAAATATAGATACATTACATTAAGTGTATTCAAACCTGTGTATGAAGGTGCAAAAACACATGACTACTGCAGAAATCATCATTTCTTGCCTGTGAAATGCTCCCATGAGCCAGGGAACAAGCATTTCCAGTTTTCCAATTAAATGCAATCAGCCTGCCCCATCTTGCTTACCCCAGCAGAAGCACAGCACCATGTACAGCTGCAGCTCAAAGCCATTCCCATGCTAAACAAGTCAGCTCATACTCACAGAAGTCACTTGGTGGGTTGTGGGTGAGGTTCCTGTAGAACTCTGTTCTGTGGGCTTTCTTTAAACCTGTGCAGAGCCCAAAATCAGACAGCTTGACATGACCCTGAAAAAAATAATCAGAGAACATGAAACCATTATTTCGATAGGTAGTGCCTGGGGGAAAAAAGAGAGTTTTGATCACTACACCTGCCCTCTGAGGCCAGGATGGACTGGCACAGGACAGGCAGGGGAGCCAAGGCTGAACCTTGGTGTACTGGAAAGGTCTCTGTCTCCAGCAGGCTATGGCCTCCCAGCAGGGATTATATCTACGATTTCCCAACAGTTAAGGGCAGCTACTTCACCTGGTTTTGTTTGGAACTGGAAACACCGTGACTGAGAAAGCCTCCAGGACAAAATTCCTTTGCTTTGTTTTGATGGTAGCTTTGGCTTTAATCAAGTTTCCAAACATCAGTGCAGACAGAACCCATCAAACCTGACAGACCTGTGCATGCTGTGATAATGCCTGGCCTCCATGAGATTAAAGATCTCCTCCAGCCTAGATCATTCCTGATCTGGTGATGCTTACTGGGTGCATTTCATGGCCAGAATGGTCAGTCTAACTGAGGCAGTTTCCACAGGTGAGGGAGTGGGTGATGAAATAAATGTAACTGAAGGAATTGAACGTTTAGCATTGTCTGAATTGACCACAGCTACTTCAAATGCATGAAAGGAAGGATTTTAATGTGTATGATAGCAGCATCTGGTCACCCTGAGCGGGTTTTCTCCCTTAAAAGCCTTGCCTTTAAATGGTTAAAAGGCTTCTGAGAAAGATTTGGCTTTGTTTAGACATATTGGTGTTCTCCAAGGAAGATGCTCTGGGTGTTCCCTGCCCGAAGCTGGAGTGTCTGGGGTGGCCCCAGTGGCTTCCCCTGCTCAGCAGCAGCAGCCTGGGAAGGTGGAAGCACAGCAGCTGGGAGCCCAGCACGTGCCTTGGCATCCAGCAGGAGATTGTCTGGCTTGATGTCCCTGTGGATGAAGCCCAGCTGGTGAATGGCATCGATGGCCAGCACGGTCTCAGAAATGTAGAACTGCGTCTCCTCCTCTGACAAAGTGTCCTTCTTCATCAGCAAGGTCATCATGTCACCTCATCAGCGAGAAAGAAAATACACTAAGTCACCAGACTAGAAGAAACCCCAGCAGAATCCAAATTTAACCTTGGAACTGGCTTTAGAGTTACTAATCATAAAACTATTCCTGCAAGGATCCACAAACCCAACTTACTTTTTTAGCTGAAAAACCTAAACAGGAATTTTAATTGAACAGCCTCAGAAAATAGAGTGGATTTTTACACAAGTTAAATCTATTGCATAAAATGTTTCTTCTGTTTTGTTTTTACTGTTAACAGCTTCAGTCACAAAACCCAGAAAATTTTATTAGAATAATTGTTTAATTCAAGTCTATTTAATACCCCTTTGACCTTTTTCCTTCCCCTAAAAATCAGCAAAGGTCTCATGACTGGAACTCCATTTAAAAGAGTGTTCACATTTTTATTTCCACAAATTCTACAGCATGTTTCTTTCTCATATTTTATCAAGCTGCCAACAAAAGCTAAGGAAGAAGTACCTGTATCCCCTAATGCCACAGCACTCAGCTTACCTCCAGGTAAAAACTCCATGATCAGGTAGAGGTTCCTTTTATCCTGGAAGCTGTAAAACATCTTCACCACCCAGGCTCCATCTGCTTCAACCAAAATATCTCTTTCTGCTCTGATATGGGCCACCTAAAATTTTTTTTAAATTATTATTAATTTAATAGGTTAAAGTTTGAAACTTAACAGGTTGAGTTTGAAATTTAGGGAACTTATAGGTCACAAACCTGCTCTTTCTCCAGCATATCTGCTTTTCTGAGTATCTTCATTGCATAAATGTGACCTGTGTCCTTCTTCTGCACGAGGCGGACCTTGAGCACGAGAGAGAACCCAGTCAGTGCTCTCTGCCTCAAAGGCACTGGGAGGCTCCCAATGGCCAGCCATGGGAAACTTCTCTTGTGAAATACTTAAAAACACATTTACATATGTTAAATACTGAAAAAGGAATTGTTCTGCACCATGTACGACGCTAACACTAGTGAGGGAGAATTTTGTTTCAGGAAAAGTCAGCAGGTACAGTAGATTGCAGGTAGCTTGGACTGGGCAGGTTAAAATCCAGGAGGAGAAATAACTGGTGTGGCACAGGGCAGAAAGGAGGTTTATCAAGAGGAGCTGTGCCACTGCAAATCCATCATTTCAGAGGGCCATGTGGGCAACAGCAGTGTGGGAAGCCATGAGGAACTAAAGGTCTTTCCAGAGCCTTGGGAAATCACTGCCTGTGGTTAATGACTGCACCCATCCCCGTGGAGAATGGCACAACTAGCTGCCATTCTGTAACCAACCAACCCACTAAACTGCAATCAGAACGTTCCTCGAGAGTGGTCAGCCCCCTTTGAATCCCCTGTACAAGCAAAAATGCCACAAACCTCCCCAAAAGCTCCTCTCCCTATGACCTTGAGGGACTCGAAGTCGTCCAAGCCGAGCCTGGTCCTCTTGAGGCGCAGGAACTCCGTCTCCTTGCGCGCGTGCTGCGACCGCCGCAGCTTTTTCTGGGGACACAACATCTGCTGTCACCTCTTAGAAATGGGGTTTGGGTTGTTTCTGACCCTGACTTTGTCTCTGTCTCCCCAGCCCAGTGTCTGAAGAAGAGGTTGAGATCCTCTGTTCTCCTGTTGTTCAAGGATTGTTTATTTTTGTTATCTCACATTTGTGCCTCTGGCCTGCTGAGATCTTCCTTGCAGGGCAGGTTGTGACAAACTCCCTGTCCTTTGGGATGGTGTTCTCTTCTAAATTAGAAATTATGTATGCTTTATTTACAACAACTCTCCAAAACTATCAACCACACCAAACAGTGAACCTTTACACTTTTTAATTAAAAAGTGCCACCACCACAGCAGAAGATGGAGAACAAGAGACAAAGAAGAAGAGCAGGGACACGCCCTAAATTCTCCATCTTTGCCCCTTAAACTCCCATTCTAAAATCCCCAAATTCTACTTTTTCACCCTGTGATATGTTAACTATCATTCTACCCAAATTCTCGTGACTTATACATTTTCCAGGACAGTCAGAGGGATGTCCTGAATTCCCACAATCTGTCAGTCATTTGGCAGCAGAGAGTCAAGATATGCAGCCCTCCCTTCCTGGGAAGGTCTGCTCTGGAATCCCACCAGCAGAAAGACTTCTACCTTTCTTTCTCAGTTTCTCAAAGTATGATGCTTGAGTGTGGTCTTTTCTACAGAAGCCTCAGGCAGAGTTTCACCTTTTTTTTTTTGGTGGTGGTGGTATTTTATTTTTAGTACTTAAGTTATTAAAAAAAAAAAAAAAAAAAAAAAGAAAAACAGTGAAGAAAAACTATCATACTGGTCCAAATAAAGTGTATCAGTCCCCAGGCCAAAGTCACTGCCTGAGGCAAGGACTCTTCATTTTGGGCAGTGTGAAGGATCAATAAAAGCTGAAACGTGTATCCCACCAAAAAGAGTGACAACAGGCAACAAGGAGCTTAGCAAGCAGCAGAGGCCCTGGCTACAGATCTACAACAAAATCCATTTGGTTTATGGCAGGCAAGCACCCAATTCTGAAAGAAAAATCTGTCCAGATTCCATCATGTCTTTTGTCTGATGAAAATGTCACCAGGATCCCCCCTGAGAGAAGACAAATGCTGCTCCCAAAGGTGCTGAGACCTCGGAGGCTGCTGGGGAGGTCCCTGGGTCAGGCACCTGCCCGACTGTGCTGGGATCACAGATCCTTGAACGCCACCAGATGGCAACGCACACCCACTCTCGTTATCCCACTTCTCGGGAGTTACAGCAGCCACAAAAACTCCAAAAGGACCGAGACACTCCTCCTCCTCATTTCCCAGCCTATCCTGAAGGAAGACATGGTGTAATGGACGTCAGAAAAACAGCTTATTGGCCAAAGTTCTGAGAGGTGCAGCCAGACTGAGACCCCTCCTCATCTGTATCCAACAGGAGCAAAGGTGTGATGGTTTATTTTTTAAAGCAAGAAGAAATGGTTCCCCATTTTGCTTTCTACCCACAGGCTACTTTTTTTTTTTCTTGCCAAATACAACAGCAAACAATTTTAATCTTTGAAAAGCTTGCTAGACGCTTGCTGCGGCCAGGTCTCATAAGAAGTACACGTAGCATGAAAAGCTTTGGACAGCTATCCCAAGTACCAGTCAAGCATATTCCCACCTTCCCTAATAAACAGGTGATTAACAAGGACAACATTCAAGGGCAAAATAAAACCTTCTGTCATCTGGCTGATGTTTCTGTGAGCTCCTCAAATGCCCATCTGAAGCAGTGGGACAAAAGCAAAGCAGTTTGCAAGGTGATTTAAGCAGAATTTACCTCCTCATCTGCAAGGCCTTCCTCTTCCATAGCCACTTCCAGCTTCTTCTGCCTGCCAAGGAGAGAAACAGGGCATTGCACCTTTGATTATGTATTAAAACCAAACATAACACCACAAGTCGACTCCTTTGCTTCACATACTCCAAGCACTGA
Organism: Sitta carolinensis; assembly: GCA_032173965.1. Taxonomy (NCBI): domain Eukaryota; kingdom Metazoa; phylum Chordata; class Aves; order Passeriformes; family Sittidae; genus Sitta; species Sitta carolinensis. Next base: position 11,776,507 of record JAVUNC010000030.1, read on the forward strand.
AGAATTTGCCTCAAATGGAAATTCGAAGGCAGACAGCCCCACTCCACCCAGTTACTCATTTATGAACAAAGCTGAGGAAAATATAGAAGCAAATTTAAGCACATGCTTATGTACTTGCAGAATCAGGCATTAAACATACATGAAAAAGCATGTCATTAGACTGATTAGATCTGGCTGAATTAAGGCTGTTTTTATCAATTAGGATTACAAACCAGAATAAGAATGTGTTTTTTCACCCTTCCTATCTCAGCTCCATCTCCCATCCCCTCTGTGTGACGCCCTCCCCCTGCTCCTGCCCTCTCTATCAGCCCCATCCCCTCCCTCCCAGAGTCCTGCCCAAGGCTCCAATTCCTCCACCGGTGAGTGCCATGCCAGGCTGGCAGAGGCTGTCATCTCCTTTACAGCTGCCAGGGTACAGCTTTCTGAAGGCTGGTGACCCCTGCAGCAGGCAAGAACTGAAAGGCTTGAGCCAGGCTGCTGGTGCCTTTCTGCACTTGGGGAAGTCCAGCAGGATCCTCCAAGCTGCAGGCCCTTGACAGACAGTCTATTCCTCTAACTAGAAGCAACTCCATTACATGGAATAATGACTAAATATGATGAAGAGAGAAACCCTGCTGCTTGCCTGAAAACCCTTCAATTAAAAACATATTACCAGGGAATGATAATTTCACACACTAATGACAATCCAACACAACATTCATTACAATCAAACACTCGATGCTTTGACACTTCATTCAAGTGGCCCTTGCCCACCTCAGAGACAGCCTGGGCACTGCTGGCAGAGGCTGAGTGCTGAGGACCATCCCACAGCCCTCTGCAAGGAGTCCCAGGCAGCCCACGCCAGCAGAACTCACAAATGGGGATTACATGATCCCCAAAAGGCTTCCTGCCCACCTGAGAGCCTCTCAACCCCCCATCATCAACCCCTCATTGCTCTGCTGCCCCTTATTTCCACACCCAGACACCTCTCAGAGCTGCTGCCCATCTCCTGGGCACTCCCTCCTGCAGGGTTTGGCAGTCTTGGCACGAGCTGCATGGTGCAGAGCAGGAACAGCCACTGCCTGAGCCCCAAGCGAGCTGCCAGCCCTGAGCAGCCTGCAGAGCTCATCCCCTGCAGGGCAATCAGAGCTCACCAGCCTCACACAGAAAGGGAAACCTCACATGTACTGCGAAGAAGGAGTTTCCACAAAACAACTGATGAGGAGGTGAACTGCACGAATGAAAACATCACAAGTGGAGCTCCTTGATCCCTCAGTGACTGCGATGTTCACGGGTCCCCCCAGACAGCCTGTGCCCTCCAGGAATTCACTCCCTGCCACCACACAGAGAAAAACCTCCCATCCCTGGGGACTGAGGTGCCCCTGCACAAACAGCAAGCAAACTGCTGAGGGGTGAGGGGAAGCAGAGGCAGTACCTGGTTTCCCTCTCCTCGTGCTGGATGATCAGGTTGCTGTAGAAGTTCTCCAGGGTGAGCTTGGCCACGGTCACTCTCTCCCGGGTGTGGTTACTCATGGGGAAGGATGTTGTAGTCCCTGCAGTCATCGCCATGGTAACATGTACTGAAACACAGCAGGGCCAATCATTACTCACTTCAAACAGAACACTGAAAAAATACACACGCCTCTTTGCCACTCTCCATCTCCAAATTCTTAGGCACTCCAGAATTCTCTGTTCTTTAGATATAAGAAACTCTATTAAAAGCTGCCTTATAAAATTATCCCAAGATAGCAGGAGGATGTGTTACCCACTCTCTGAAAAATAACAACATGTTGGCAAAACAAAGAGTGAATCATAGCAAAGAGCACTGCATGCTCTGGGCAGCTCAGCCAGCTGTGCCTGTCCACAAACAGGGAAAATGTCCCTCTGGAAAAAGAGCTGGAAAAAGGAAAAGAGGAAGGAGAGAGAAGGATGAGGCAGCTCCCAGAGCTGGACTTGTCACAACTCTGTGAAAACTTCAGACTCCAAAATTTCTAGACGCTAAAAAAAAAAAAAAAGGATAAAATGAGACAGCAAATGGACCAAACCCCTAACCAGTGCAGAGGAGAAGGTATTTCAAGGATAAAGATAACCATCAAATATATGTGAATTTGAAAGCTGCTCCACAAAGTTACACGTGGCCAGGTGGTACTTATGGCTTAGGGCACATGGTCACTGGGCACCTAAAAACTGTGAAGAAAGAAGAAAGAAGAAAAGCTGCTCTCCTTGAAAGCTTTTATTCTGAAGCCAAAGAACTTGGATGTACTGGAACAAGACTTTTGAATGCTTGAAAAAAACATCTCAGGGCAGCTCTGAATGCCCTGCAGCTGATCCAGGAAAGCCAGGGGAGATTAAAAACCCAAAAAAACCAGCAGTTTGTTCTAAGATTCATGCCCTACCTGCAAGTGGGTTGAGGCACTCGAGGAGAGCCTTATGGAAGAACAGCAGCATCTCAGCCCCACGCTCATTTGGTCAGGTTGTTTTGAGGTTAGTGTTGGAAAATGACACAGAAATGACAGAACCATGGAATGGCCTGGGCTGGAAGGGACCTCAAACACCTCGATCTCCACCCCCTGCCATGGCAGGGACCCCTGCCACTGTCCCAGGGGCTCCCAGCCCCATCCAGCCTGGGACACTGCCAGGGCAGCCACAGCTGCTCTGGGCACCCTGTGCCAGGGCTGCCCACCCTCAGAGTAAAGAATTTCTTCCCAATATCCCCTCTAAGGCTGCTCTGTGTCACTGTGCAGCCATTCCCCCTGTCCTGTCACTCCAGAGTCTCTCCCCATCATTCCTGGGCTCCCTTCAGGCACTGGGCTTCCTTTTGTTTTATTATTTATTTAATCCTTCCATTTCACCAGAGGATTGTGCAGAAGACAAATCCCAAAATAGGCCTGATTTAAGCAGATCCCTAAAGCTTTCCAGGTGAACTGCTTAGGGGCTGCACAGAGCAGGGAACTCGCACGTCCGCACTGGGGCAGGAGGATCCCTGCTCCTGGCTCTGGGGTTTGACTCTGCCCGCTGCACTCCGAGGGTGGGAGGCCATCCTCTGGCTTTTCCATGGGACAATAGGATATTTGTTGCCAGAAATGCAGCTGCTGTGTCACAAAGAAAGGCGTTTTATAGCATCATGGAGATTTTATTTTAGCTGTTTATTTTGAAGCGCACAAGACACGAGAATTCTGAGAATGGGAATGTATCTCTCCATAAAGGCAACAAAGAGGTTTTAATAACACTGCAGCTGCTTCAAAGTGATGCCAATATTTCTATTTTTTAATCAATCTTTTAGCCCCTTCAGTTTTCTACTAAAGAAAGATGAGATCTGTCAATTCCTAGCAGTGTCTACTAAAAATTAGGCAGTTCTGTTGTTCAAACAGAGATATCCCCCATGCTGGACACGTCTCCAAAAGCTGGGAGAAGTTAGCTCTGGTCTGTCTTGTTTATTGTACAATTTTACACTTTGCCTTCAATAGGTGGGAAAAGATAAACACAAAACAGTTGATAAGAGCAAATCAAACAGAGCAACTGCTGACAACACATCAGCATCTGTGATTAAATTATTTCAAGAAATGACCTAACAAAGTAAAAACCTGCCTTCTGATAATTTTGGAACATCAGGATAGAGCAGCATTAACCCAGGCTTGAAATGGATTAACCTTTTCTTAAGGTATAGTGGGCACACACTCTCACACTGGATATTTCCCCTTTGCACCTCTTGCATTCCTGGTAGGATAAAACAACACTAACTTGATTTCCTGCTCATTTGTTTTCCCCACGCTCTACACTCACAAATGCAGGCACTGCCAGACAGCAAATCCAAGTCACTGGGTTTACTGAAGCTGTAAAAAGGAGATCCCAATTCCAGCACTGGCACCCCACACTATGCACAGCAGGGCTGACCCTCAGATGCTTCACAGGAGGGAAATACAGCTGAGTGTCCCCAGTTAGCTCTGCCACTGAGGGGAAAAACCTACTCGAAATCACCACAAAGAAAATATCTGTAAAACCAGGAGATGCCTTAAGCTCTCCAGAGTCCCCAAAGTAAATGAAAAAGAGCACTGACCTGGCAGGGGGTGTGAGCCCCTAAAATCCTATGTGAACTCACAGCTGACAAAACCTCCTCAGCCTTTTTCTTCCTGTGTCTCTGCCTCCACTAAAGAGCCCCAAACACAGCACGAATCCACATCCCAGACAGAACATTCAGCCGGGAGTCGCCAAGTACAGTCCTTAAGTGTGACCTTTAAAAACAAGGGCTGCCGAGGGATGGGGGCGGGACGGAAGGAGCTCTGAGACAGGACCTTGTATTGACAGCACACTGCTTGTACTGACCTCACCACACGAACGGGAATGCTTTGAAAAGGTGCCACCCAGAGTTCTTGGAAATGCCCTCACAAGCCTCCTAGTTCACCCAAATCCGTGCCACTTCCATAAGGGAACAATTCCACTCCTGCTGCATCACTGGGATTATTTGAGGCTCCCTGGACCATGAAGAAGGTCAGATCCAACCAGCTGGCCACATTGAGCCAGAACTCCTCTGGCTGACAGGGACCTTTCTGAAGGGCCTGGAGCATGCCCAAGTGGGAGGAAGAAAGACATCAAAGAGCTGTAATGGACAGGAGCAGGGATGCCATATGTGCTGCCTGGCCCAGGCAAGGAGCTGTGCCTCCTGCAGGCATGGCTGAAATCCCAGCCCCAGCTCTCCTGCTGCCTGCCCAGCACCTGCAGCACGGGATGAGGAGCTGTGCCTGTGCAGCAGCCAGGGAAAAGCTTGCCATCACAGGCAGGAGGGAGAAGAGGGGGGCTGTTCCCTCTAGGCTCATCCTTCCTAAGGATGAGGTTACAGCTACAGAAAGGGGAGAGCAGACAAATGCTCCTGAACTTCAAGAGATGTCTCCAAGCAAATCTCTCTCATCCATCATTGAATAGGTTATGTCAGCAGGAAGGGTCCTCTCCCTCCTGGTAGAAAAAGGTTGCCTGAGCAAAGCATACATTTGACCTTTTTGCTCCTAGAGCTTTCCTGATTGGGAAGCAGAGAAAGGCCAAGCAGCATCGACTACAGCTTCAATCTGCACTCCCGTTTGTCACAACAGCTCCAAATCCAACCGGGCATCTGTGTGCCTGGAGCTCCCACTGCTCCAACCCCACACCACTGCTAACTCCAAACCCCACAGCCTCTCTGGGGCACCCCTTGGCAGCTCCCACAGCCTGTCATTAATGCTTTCATCAAACTACTGGATTAAGTCTCCTGTTAATGAATGCAAAAATCACTGAGGCATCCAATCCCACCTGCTGCAGCAGCTCAGAAGAGGACAGATGGAAGAAACCAAAGCAAAGGAGAACTGCTCTGCCCTGAAACACAGCACTTGGTGGGATCACTTTCTAATCAGGATTCTATCAAGAAGATAGAATCCAAGCCTCCTGCACAGCTGTGTCAGTAAGAAAAGCCACAGAACATATCAAATCAGCTTGGATCTATACTATCAAACTAATCTGAACCCAAACCACACAATGGAAACATCACTTTTCTTTTTGGAGCCACATGTGTACAGCACAGTTTTACAGTAGCCCTAGAATAAATTTACTCAGGACTCAGTGAGTATTTAAGTTAGGGAGCAAACCCCATACCCAATTCTGCCAGAGAGAAAATCACTTTCCCCATGACACAAGGATGCTGCTGGGTACCCAATTTGGATTTACGATGTCAAGCTACACACACATTCAGCAGGAGAGGGGAGAGCAATCCTCCCTCCAAAATGACATCAATTCACACAAAGACTGATAATAATTTTCCTTTCTCCACTCAAGCATACCCGTAAAGCCCAGCAGTTAGGAAGGCAGTTTGCTAGTACAGTAAAAACTGCCAAGTTCATGAAGTTTCCATTTAACACTCCAAGAAAATTTGCCTCTTGGATCAAAGCCTCTGGATAAGGCAGATCCCGAAATATATTTCTGCCTTTCAAAATTACCATTGTTTCAGCATGACATTGAACTTGCTTCTGAAATGAAGTATACAAATGGCATTTTTCAAGAATTAGGAAGTAAAAGAGAAAGAAGAGACAAAGCAAACACATAAAGCACAATAAAATGGGTACCTTCAGAAATTCCAGCTGTCACCACTGTGCCCAGAGCTGGGGCTCTTCTGGGTGAGAAGCGAGAGCAGGCTCTGCCTGGCTCCTTCCAGACAGCACAGCCCAGCAGCTCACCAAGCTGGGCACTAAAACCCACGGCTGACAAAGATTATACTCAAAAAATGACGAGGATTATACTCTAAAAATGAGGTGCTGTCTAGGAAAGCAGCACAGACACGGCAAAGCTTGGAGCACAAGCGCCAGCCCCACGGTCTCCAAATTGTTTGAATTCTCCTAAAGAGAGACAGGATATATATAAAACTGAAAAAAACCAACCCACCATACACAAATAACAGCATGATTCACACCAAGGGGCAGTGGGCAGGGCCAGACAAATAAAAAAAAATAGCTCAAGGCTCAGCAGCATGGTGTGGTGGGACGTACTCTGAGCAGCTTCTGGGACGTGGGGTGAGCAAACAGAGAGCACAGATAACAGTGCTGTACAACAGCTGGTGTTCCAGGGAGGGAACAGAGGGAGAAAGCACCATCAGCCCAGAGGGAAAATTACTTTCTGCACTATGGTTTCTGCTAGCACAGGCTTGGCAACTGTGCTGTGCATATTTTCACCATCCAGTTGTTCATACTGAACCTCCTCCTGCTGAGGATCACAGAGTGGCCGGGGCTGGAAGGGACCTTAAAGCCCATCCAGTTCCAACCCCCTGCCATGGCAGGGACACCTGCCACTATTCCAGGGTGCTCAGAGCCCCATCCAGCCTTGGACACTGCCAGGGATGCAGGGGCAGCCACAGCTTTAAAAAAAGAATTTCTTCCCAATATCCCCTCTAAGGCTGCTGTGTGTCAGTGTGCAGCCATTCCCCTGTGCTGTCACTGCCTTGCCCAGAGTCTCTGCCCATCTCTCCTGGGCTCCCTGCAGGCTCTGCAAGGCCACCCTGAGGTCAGCCCAAAGCCTTCTCCTGTGCAGGCTGAGCCATCCCAGTGCCCTGAGCCTCTGCTGCCAGCAGAGCTGCTCCAGCCTCTGCTGCCCTGGCTGTCCCTGCTCTGGCTCCAGCAGCTCCCTGTGCTTGCCCAGGGCTGGGGCAGCCCTGCAGGGGGCTCAGCAGAGGGGGGCAGAGGGGAAGAATCCCCCTGCCCTGGGGGCTCTGTCTTCTTTTCCTATTTCCCAATTCAAATCCAATTCCAAAGCTTTTGATTAGCCTCCAGAAAACCCCATAATTCGACAGGACACTGAAGTCAGCGAGCAGCAAGCTGACAAGAAAACCCCTCTAGTCCCATCTATGTCAATCATAGGCCAGTATTTTTCAGCTCTTGGGGTGTAATCTGAATATTTGTGTTATCTCTAAACACAGCTTTCTGTGCTTAGAACAGAACCTTGTCCAAAGTTCACTCATGTCAACAAAAATCCCCTTCAGCTCAATAGGTTTTGACCTAATAGTCCCATTCCAGCCTTGGGATGATGCTAGCTGCTGTTACTGAGGTTAATAATTATCAGATCAGCATGTTTGCCAAGCACTGCTCTGGGGTACGTCTCAGACAGCAAAATAAATATTTCATTCCTCCATAATTCATGTTTTCAGTAATATCACTGTTTTTTATGCCCGTGTTTTATTTTATCTGCTACCTAAAGGAAGCAACATGCCCTGCCAGATAAAACAAATTGGATATTTTGCGTGCAGATTCTTCTCCAACATTATTGCCATGACCAGACCCTTCTGACACCCTTCAGTTTTTACAAGTCTCCCTTTGGTAAGGGAAAATGGAACAAGACTTAAACATGGCATCACTGACACTTCAGCATTTCAATTACCTCGTTTATTTACTTCATCTCCTTTAGCCTTCTTTCCCCAACGTGCATTATGGTTAAGTTTTGTTACTTTAAAGTTACAGAATTAATTATATTTGTTCTATTTAAAGCACCACTAAGAAAAGGAGTAAAATTAGCCCCACTGGAACAGGCTTTGCTATTTAAAAGCCAGAGATGTTCAAATGTTTTAGCCATTTTCAGTCATTCTTCCCCCATGGGGCATCTGGGTGAGGCACCAGTTATAGTCCCAGCTAAAAGCAGAAAGTGCTCCATGAGTGGAGAACCCAGAGGAGTGGACACTCCCAGGGCCTGAGCCCAGGGCTGGCAGCAAACCCTGGGGAGGCTCTGCAGCCACACAGGACTCGGGACAAACACCCAGAGTGCTGCAGCCACCGTGGGGATGGCAGTGATGGTGATGATGACACCAGGGAAACCCAGGGGACAGCGAGACCCAGAGAGCATTTTGGGGCATCAGCAGCCAGCTCCAAAGTGCTGCCTGAACCCCCTTAAAAGACCTGAATGCACCCCAACAAAGCTGCTATCAAGATGAAGGAAGGTACTTCCCCACTTCGAGGCAGATTCCTAAACCTATAAACATCCCAGAAGAGCAGTGTGGGGCTGTGACTAGAGCAGGCAAAGAGCCCTCTGCCAGGCCAGGGCTGGGCTCTGGGTGTGCTGTAAGCTGGCACAAGCCAGGCTGGCTCTAAGGGAGCCAGCCCATTTGCCATCCCACCATCTGCGTGCTTCCCTGCCACTGCGTGCTTTGTGCCAGCACGACCCACACTGAGCAACCATGACCAGGCTGAAATAAATGCTTTTTGAAATAGTTTGGGTGATTGAAAAATTCTTTTTAAATAGTTTCACCTGCAGGGATTGAGCAGGGCCACCCTGCCCCAGGCTGAGCCCTTCCCATGGAGTCAGGGGGAAAGAAGCAGGCACGGCCTCCCTGTCTCTTCATTTGGCTCGCAGAAATTAATCTCAGAAATCATTCCAACACACCCGCAGTAATGATAAGGAAATATTTCCTAATATGGAATAAAAACTGAATATTGGAGTTGTGCTGCACTCCAGGATTTCCTGCTATTCAACACAGCTGAGCAGCAGAAGTCTCCCATGAACAGTGGCTGAGAGTCAGCTCTCTGCTGCTTTCCAGCAGCAGCAAATTCATTTCCCTGACAGGAAAAGGGACAGGCTGAAACTATGTCTGGGTACACAAGAGCATACAGGGGAATATATGCATAAACTAAAGCTACCTACACACCTAAGTAAGATCCATAAACTATGCTTGTTTCCCTTGGGAGTTAACCTTGTGTCCATTTCAAGAAACTCTTGATCCAAGTGTCATAAACTAAGGGAACAGAGGTGCTGCTGTCTCCACACACTGCTGTCTTCCAGGGAGTGCTCCAAGAGGGAGGGCAGCTCAGGACAGCACTCGGCATGACTAAATGGAGCATGAGACGTGATGAGGGAACCAGACCTGCAGTCCCAAGCAGCCACTCCTTCATTCCAGTGTTTACCACTGGGTGCATTTTAATTTCCTGGGGACCAGAGAAATCAGGAGCTTGCTGGAAAGCCAACAGTGCTCTGCAGTGAAATAGCATTTCATAGCTTGCTTCACCTCACTTGTATCTGTCCTTTCTCCTGGCTCTCCTCACGTTTCACAGTGCTGCAAATCTTTGTTCTCTCAGAAGTGTCTAAAAACAGGAAGCTCTTCTATTTACTGGTGTAATTGCATTCCTGTGCACTTAAGCATTTTCACAGCTTTTAGCAGGTACTTGCATCCAGGCATAAGAAAACATTGTTTAAAGACCTGTTAAATTAACTGGCAAAAAAAAAATAGAGCCCGTGCTAAATATCTCGCTCCTGTGTTTTGGATCATGAAATAATTACAAACAGAGCAAGGTCAACAATCAATTTGCTTCCCCCTCAGCTATTGGTTTTCTGGATAAAGTCCTTCTCAGGTCCAATGAAAAATATGTCCCACTCTGAAACACGTACAGCTGTCCAAAGGTAACATTCAGCCACAGGGAATTTCTCTACATCTTTTGTGACCCAGAGGCACAAGCTAAGACAGAAGCAAAGAATGAGCAAAGAAGCTTCTAACACAGCACCAGTACAAGGTTCAAGGAAACTATATCACATTTTCAGATGCCATCCAAGAAGCTCCACTCTTAGATTTCAGGCATTTTGTAAAGCCCTTCTACTTCCTAAGGAGCCTAGGGAAGCAGGACCTCAGGGAATTAGGAGGGACTCTTGCACTGAAGAATGCTGGAGAAGAAGGAGCCCAGTTTGCTTTGCATTTTTACTGATGTATGTTTAAATCCCTGACTCTTGCCAGGCTCTTTTTAGATCACATCAATCAAATTAAGTAATTACACATGATAAATCTGTGCCAGCAAAGGAGCTGACTGCTAAATGAGATGCAGAACATCAGTGCCTGGCCATGGCCTGTGCAGTGCCTCCAGTCAGGGTTAATGAGCACAACAGATCCCTCTGGCCCTGCACAAGTGTAAATGCAGGTAGTGTCTGTCATCACTGTGCACAACACCGAAGAACAGATGTTTGCCCATCCCAATCCCACTACAGCACTTCATTGCTTTCCCTGGAATAGCTGGAGCAGCAGACAGCTGTTGGCACACGAAGCACTCCAACGCGGGGAGGCCCAGAGCCAGAGGTGTGGGTGGTTTCCTGACCTGAGAGAGGAGCACATGGTACCACCCTCCTGGTGCCTGAAGCTGGGAAGCAGATTTGGAATGGTGGGGATGGAGCTGAGCCATGCTCTTACCACCAAATCACCAGCACCAGAGGAGAGAGGGAAGCTTTATCTCATAAAGGAACCATAATGACAACACCTAATCCCCACAGTGATAATAAGGATAACTGAGAAGAGAAAGCTTTACCATTGTGCCTAATTATCAGAGTGGTTTAGAAGAGAACAGACAATACAACTGTGGTCCTGTATTTCAACACTTCTATCCCCCTGAGACTGTATGTATCACAAACACACAGCACGTGGGTGAGTGGAGCTCATCCTTCTGAGATTTGGAAGTTTAGGTAAAGAGGAAACAGCTCTGGCAGAGGCAGACTGCCTGGTGCAATCCAGGAGTCTTCCTGCAGCCTTTCCTTCATGTCCTGACTGCTCATCTCCTGCAGGGCTGAAGGGCACCACGAATGCTTTGTTATGACAGCCTGTATGTCCACAGGATCCCTCCTACAAAACTGCAAATTCACCCTTCTAGGAAAGGAAGAAGGCAAGAAAGGAATTGCATGTAGGTGAAAGATGATGAGGTTTGTGATGGGCATTAGCTCCCTGTGAGTAATAATTCTCCAGCCTTGGCTGGGAAAGTTCTCTCAAAATAGGAATTGTATTCCTTTAAGTTAATCTCAGATATTTGATTCTATTATCTGGTTTCCAAGTTAAAGGAAAAGAGAAGCAAACCACGGTGTTGATAAAAGCTCTGGCCACATGCAGCTGCAAGGGAGGAAGAGGGAAAAGGAACAGAAGAGATCTACTTAAGTTTCTATAAGATATAAAGGCTGTATGTTAAACATAAATGAGAGGGTAAATTTCCAGATAAAAAATAAATAAATAAAATCTAAAGAGCCCAGTTTCCTATGCTTTCAAGATGAAATAGATTATGGAAAGAAAAGCAGAAAAAGATGACAAATTCTCTAGGAGCAAACCATTTCCACCAAGGAAGCCTTCAGAACAGAGAGCCTTGGAGCATGTCCTGAGGGGTAAGCACTATCTTGACTGAGAAAAGGAGCAGGGCTCATCAGCAAAAGAAGGATTCTTCATGGAACTGGGGCACCTCAAGCAAAGGAGAAGAAACACTTGTGTTCCTACAGAATGGCTCTCCTCACTGCTCCTTTTCAAGGTGAAAGTCTCTACTGCCCTGTAAGGTGACCAAGGGTCATGGTGCCAACCCTTTCTTTATCTGTCAAGTGCAGATAAATACAAGTGGAGTTACCTGCAGGAAATCTGAACAGAAATACCAGCTCTGTACAAACAAGGGGTCAAGATGGAGACTGGTGGAGTGGCAAATACAGACGAGTTTCAGGCAGTGATCTGAACTGCTTGACAAGTTGCACACAAGCAGCCATTTCCCATAAATAGTAACCACAGAAAAACCCAAATAAGCCGTAGGAAGAATGAGATCATTTCCACTTTTGAAATATTATTTAACACTACCATTTCCTTATGGGGATGGGCCCTATGCTCAAGGCCCTTACACAGAAGGGACAGACATTGCTGCCAAGTCCTGCTCCAAGGGCTCATCAGTGCAGGTCTACAATTGGTTCTTAGAAAGACAAGTCCCTTCCTCTCCACTGGGCTGAGCCCTCAACACCCAGCCACACACTGCTCCAGTTTTCCTAATAATGCACACACAGGCCAGGTAGAGCAACTCAGCAGCCTGACCAAACTAAGGTACCAACCAACCCATGCTCCTGTGAAAAGGAGACCACCCTAAGACCAGCCAGCTGGTTTGTCCCATCCTCCAAGCCCACCAACTCAGTGAAAGAGAAGCAATGAAATAGGGGCAGGCACAGAGGACAAGGGGGAGAACAGCCCTGTCCCTTGGCCTGCACCCCAGTAAGTTTGGCTTTGTTTGTGGCAGTGGCAGGACAGGGCTGTCCCTTGACACAGAGGCCATTTCTGTCACACTGGGTGCAGCAGAAACCCCAGAGCCCCACGGTGTTTGTTCCACAAACAGTGACTCTCAGCAGTGAGCCACATCCCTTTGCCCCCACTCGGGCTGGGGGAGAGGAGAGCTGTGCAAAGCTCTCCAAACTCAGGCTGCACCTCTGCTTTCTGCCACTGCCTTCACCTCAGGCTGCAGCACTACAGAGCACAGTCCCCTTGATTTGATGGAAATGGTCAAGGAGAGGCTGATCATGCTGACCAGCTGAGCCCCACCCATGTGCTGCACTCCCAGGGATCACCCCAGCCACATCTAAAGGAGGGTCTGGACCATGTGCTGCTCCCATGAGCTCCCCCAGGTTCTCCTCCTGGGCACTGCTTGGTCTCACACAGCAATGCTGAGCTGCAGCAGCCACAGACACAGCCTGCACTGGAATCTGAGCAGCTTTATGGTCACTCCAAGACTGAAAGCAATGCCCAGTACCTATCTATGGGAACACATCAGGAACATCCACCTAAAGGCCCTGATTTCTCACTTGTTCCATAATGCATCTCCTCTCAGTCTACTCCACACTCTCCCAGAAGAGTTACCAGCTCAGGGATCCCTAACAAACCTCTAAGGCTGACTTGAAGTGGACAAATCATGCAAAACAAAACCACATTAAACTGCCATCATTTGCCAACGATGCAAGCATTGAAGTGGTGAATATTTGGAGTTTTCTGTTTAATTGCAGATGATGTATGCACAGAGGAAGGATGCTCTTGTGGCTACAACACAGGAAACTGCATTAAGCAACAGATGATCTGGATTCTATTTTATTTCCTATGTGCAAAACCAAACTATACAGAAAGAAAAAGAAAACATGTACTTAGGGTGTGCCTCAGTTACCCTACAAGAAAGCAAACATCATTACTTGTAGCCAGCAGGTCACATGAGGAGGCTTAAGGAGTTCCCAGACATAAAGGACTGGGGTTTTAAATATTAAGAAGTTATTAATTCATTCTGAAAATTCATCAATTAACCTAAAACATATTTAGGTTTAGACATGTAGGCTCTCCTTTTAAGTTCCCTTGTGTGAGCTGCCCATTTGAGTGCTGCAGACAAGCATGGATCTGTATATTGAGGGTTTGGAAGGGTGTGTGGCAAGATAAGCACCTGAGATGCCTTGCACTGCTCCAAAGACAGGGCTGAAATCTCACTGTGACTCCAGAAACACGGGGTAACTATGTGGGAAAGAGCAACAGGGAGAACCACTGAATATCAATGCTCTGCAAGAGGCCAAATTTGGTGATAGCATTTCCAAGCTGAGCTACAAGAGCCTTGGAGAAATGAGAAATGCTGCTCCTGTGAGTCCAGCTGAGAGCATTCCTCCAACGACTCCCCAGTCAATGTTTACATTTTCTGTTGCCCATATGCAAATAACATTAATCAGCTGCCTTTTAAAGGACTGATAAATAGGCAACCTTTGGAAAGTTTTACAGTTTTCCAGTAAAGCCACCTGCAGTATCAGGAAAGTGGTTTGTCACATTGATACAGCACAGGGTAAGAGAGAGTATGTCCCAGTTTCACAAACCACAAGGAAGCAGCTGCTCTGCTCTGTTCTCCTCACTTATGAAAATGTAAGGAGCACCAAAAAATAAAGAGAAAGTAGCCTAATAAAGTAGTATTAGCACAGAACCAAAAACATTTACATCCATGATTCCTCAGATGATTAATTATAGCCTCAATTAAGCCTTAAAATATATTTCAACTTGCACTCATTTACAAAATGAAAAGCAAGTGAATTCCCTTATTTCAGAACTACCCCTGGCAGTCAGAAAAAGTCTGGGAAAAACCAGCACTTTTTACTCACAGATTATGCCCCATTGATACTGAGCTCTACCTCCCTAGCCTAGATCCATAATAAAAAATTCATTACTCTCCCCAGATGGCAACTCAGGGTTGGAAGCAAGATCTAGAGGCTAGTCTACCTTTTTTTAATTTTTATTTTTTTTTTAAATTTTTGCATCCCCTTGAGTAAAATTTCACAAAATAAATTATGGAAATTTCAGCAAATCCTGAAAGCCCAGGGAAGCTGCTGTGCAGGGAGGGAAGGTGTGCCCTCCCTCCTCCCAGCATGCCCAAAGCTGCAGAGGTCTCTTGGGGTTGCTAACGAGCCTCAAGCTGCTTTCCTCTCCTCTTGGTTATCCCCCGTGTTAATAATGCCAGAAAGGATCTCCCTCTAGCAAGGAACTGGAGCTGCAGGCTTTATTCTGCTTCCCTGTGACATCTACCTTCCTCCCAGCCTTCGAGCAAATTTTAGTTTGCCCCTTTAAAATGTTTTCCGAGGAGATCTCCAGGTACTTTTCGAAACTGAAACATAAAACACAGGATGTTGATAACGCAAGTTGGCAACTGTATCACCTGGGCTGAGAAGGAAATGAAGCAAAGCCAGCCTTCAGTCCTGGCAGGACTTTGAAGGTGTAGGAGCAAGGGAAGAACGCTGATTGTACCAAGTATCTGCAGCAGCCTGTAGGGAACACACCCCTTCCATTTAGGAGCAAAAACAGATCCAAGATAGCAGAGAATCCCAGAGTCACCCTGGTTGGAATAGTCCTGCAATGTCCAGTCCTTGACCAAAGCATATCAACTCAACCACAGCATTAAGTGCTACCTAAAACAATTTCTTGAACATTCCCAGGGATGGTGAGCCACACATGCTGGTGCAGCACTCTCCACATACAGTTCTCAAAAAACTCTGACAAATTCAGTCTGATTGTAGAAATGCAGAAAACCAGGCACAACAAAATTAATCAGAGCCACCAAAAAAAAAAAAATCTAAAGTTAACTATGCAACACCAGAGACTGAGGCACAAGGAGTAACTTGCAGAAGCTGCCAAAAGCCTGAAGGAAGAGTTGAGACACAGAATCAGTGCATTAGTCCTGAATCTCCCCTTGAGTTTAGTATTACAGTCAGATCAGGGCAGTACTGGGCAGACAAGCTGCTCCTCTGGCAAGGCTTCACACAGCCACACACTGAAAAAACAAAGTGTGTGCACTTCAGGACCATAGAAATGCCTTATGGAATCCTATTTTTAACACTAAATGCCACAATGAACGATGGGAAAATCTAGAATTACAGCAGGAAACAGAAGCAAAAGCTCAGTTGACCTGAGCCTGGGGATTCTCCAGAGGTGCAACTGCAGAGGATCCCAGGAGCCCTGGGGCTCTCCCAGCTGCTGTTGAGGGAGCACATTCTCCACTTTCTGGGGAAAAACCAACAGATCCTGACCACACTGCTGGCAAAACGAAAGGAGGCTGGCAATTCCCAAGTTTCTGCATGCACCTGCAGGGATACCTGACAGAGTGAACCCACTAGACCCTGCTCTGGCTGACATTTCCCCTGGCACAGGGAGCTTCCCAGAAGTCACACCCAGTATCAGGGTGTCCATTCAAAGCAGCACAAGGCAACTCCACCCAGGCCTTTCTTGCACCTGTATTTTTCCCCATCTGTGGTCTCCCTTGCAGGAGGCAGAAGCATCTCCTGCCAGTGCTTTTCCAAGTCCACTGACTACCCAGGATGGCTGAGCTGTCAAACTGCCTTGGATGTGCCACCTGCAAACACCCAAGGCCAGGCAGAAGAGCCCTGCCTGGCACTGACACAATGCCAGCTCCCATTGGGCTGAGATAGCTGGAAGGAGTCTGGATTTAGCAGTTTGCTTCTCCTCACCATCTCCAAAGCCTCTACCAGGTTTCTCAAGCACCTTTGGAGACCCATCCTCAGCAAAGAGATTCCCCTTTCAGTTAAATTATGTCCCAGAAGCCCAGTGAAGCACACAAAACAGGTGGCATGCCTCCTCCCCATGTGCCCCACAGGACCCTGGCCCCTGCAGCAGAGTGCCAGCCAAGGCTGTAATGGGGACAGGCACAGCTCCCACCAAATTTGAGACAATCTGAATCCAACTGTGGCTTGAGCATCTTGTCATTTTTACAGCCTTTAACTCTGGGCACCTCACAGACAGTAAAAATATTCTCCACCTAAAGATGAAGATCTGAAGCTCTATACATAGTGTTTGCTAAAAATACCTCTTTGGAGACATCCCTTGCCAAATAGGTGCCAAAACATCAAAGGCTGAATTATCATGCTGAAATATTTGAAATGCAAGTTGTTATGACTCTTGTGAGGCATGGCTGGCATCTTTCAGCTCCCAGGCCTGGTCCAGGCAGTAACTGGAAATAGCTCTGTGGTGGCTTACGTGAAATGAGTCAAGGGATCTCAGTCCAGCTCCCAGCACATTAGGAACCACATCACAAAAGCATCTGTCAGAGTCACTTCCTTTGTTGATACCATTCTAAAGGCCAAGGACTGAATAAGGTAGGGAAAAAGAATTATCCTCCCTCAAAATAGCACTCTCCTTCAAAACACAAATTGCTTTTATGCAGCATCTTTTGTGAAAGCATTCCAGTTCATTTTTACTAAATATGAACTAATCTAAGTATTCCTTTAAGTAATACCTGAAACCCAACACTTGACTAGTAAAGGCCAAGACCTGCTGGTTTCCAGCATGCTAGAACCATGCAAAAGGAGAGCAGGGATATTCCCATCCCACATTCTAACTGCATTTCTTTCTGGAGCCAACAAATATTTCAAAGCTCTCAAGCATTTTTCTTTACTAAAATTTAGCCCAGAAACAGAGGTTCACCTTGACCCAACCACTTCATTTCAAAGAAATCAATCATTACTTGTATTTGCCTTGTATCTTGCCAGGAAAATGGCATGAAGCAAGTGATACAAATTGAGAAAACTAAGTAACAATATTTTAGACTCTGCTTTAAGAAAACAAAGTAATTTTAGCTGGATGTGTCACAAGCACAATTCAGAGCAATAGCTTTGAAACATTCCATTAATTAACTGGAACTTTTTGCATTGGGATGGCAGGAGGTAACTGAATCTACTCACACAATATCAGGGGATTGGTGCTGCTCAGTAAATTCAGAGATGCCAAGTCGAGCAAAAAGAAGGTGTTTCATTCAGAGATGAAAGCCTTCTGAATTCTGGTGCTTTGTAAACAGCTGCTGAACTGATTGAACGATGCCTGTGAAGTACACAGGGTCAAATGTGGGCAGTACCTCAAAGAGAACCACGTTTCAATATTGAAAAAGCACTCGTGAAAAACATTTCAGTACACTCCTATCTGCCTAGCACTTTAAAGAAACGTCCTAAGTATCCACAACAGAGGCAGGATTATCCTTTGTCAGTCCCCTCTCCCTCAAAGCTGATGAGAATTATACCACCAAATTCAATACAGGTCACAGATATAACAACAAAAAAAAGAGGCCTCCTGCTTAGAACTAGCACTGACTGAAGTACCAAAGGAAATCAAGAATTACAAGTTCTTAGGTGTTTATTTTATTCCTCATTAATCTGGAATGCATTCAGTAAGGCTTCCTTAGCTAAATTTTATTTCATTAAAGACCTTGCAGCCAGGGTCAAGCACAAACTACACTGCTGATCCATCCAAGGCAGGGAAAACTGGAGGGCACAGCCAAGGCAGGTGCTTGCAGTAGCACAGGACAAAAAGCCCCCGTTCCCCTGCACTGATGGACACAGAGGGGCAGCCCAGGGGTGTCAGTGACTCCTCCTGGAACCCCAGAGCTCTGTGCCAAGGCTCACCCCACCCCTGGAGAGGAGCAGGCTGCACCCAAAGCACCAAGCCAGCTGTTCCAGGCAGGAGCCTGCCCTTCCATCCAGGACAAACGTGGAGCTCGAGCTGCTTTGCTCCTGCTTGGGTTGGCAGTATCTGAGGAGGATTGACTCTAGGATTCAAGGAGAAGAGGGGTGGGGGGCAATTAATTAACCAATCCTGGTGGCAAACCCAGCCTTGCCTTGGCACTCAAGGGAGGGAAAGCACTTGGATTCCACACTGACAGAAAACCTCACCCTGCAACTGCATCCTCCAGCTGCACACAGGCAGATGCAGATTCACCCTCCCTACTGTCCTAAGGAAGGACACAGAAGCTTTTATCTTCTCAGTCTGTACATCTCTAAAGATGACATGACCAATGAGGAGCACTTGAGCAAAAGAACCAAGAAAATACATTTATGCTCTGTTTCTCAGACTGAGAAAATTACAGGCATAGAGAAAGAAGAAAGACACTGCCAGGACTAATTTCAAAAATTAGCTTCTAATAAAAAAATAGAAATAACACTACCAGCTTTCAGTTTCTTGGATTTTTTTTTCCTTAAAGCAAAACAGTATAAGCAAAATTGTCATCATAATTCTTCTCTTGCAGCCCTTGCTCCCTAAGAAGCACAAGCTCATTCTATGCCTGGGGGTCAGCACCTGAAACCAGACTGAACCATAAGAAAAACTGAAATTTGCTTTCTAAATACTCCTGCTTGTTTAACAAAAAAGGCAGAGAGAAAATCAGCTAAAACTACTTATCTTTATTAGAGAATAACAATTTTCCTTCCCAATTACTTCATAATTACTTCCTTTTTCATTTTTGACTTTCCACTATGATTACAATCCTTTCAATGCAGTGATCCAAAGTACACATTAAAAAATGTGTACCCATTGGTCATTCCCCAAACGTTCCTTTTGACTGTAAAGATGATTTTACAGAGCAGAATGTTATCTCGCTTATTTGGACATTAAAAGGGCAAGCATGTTTCTCCTTGTACCCTCACAAAGGCCAGATTTTTGCATCTTACTGAGGACCAAAGGTGAAGGCAGCAGTATTTTTGGCAGGCTCCAAGGAAGCTCTTTGCAGCAGAGGTGCTCAGCAAAGTTATTCTGTCAGCAGCCAGGCTGCAGCACAAGCTGTGAGCAGCAGCTCCAGGCTGTGCTGTAGGTCACTGTGTATTCTGACATGAGAAATTCTCTCCTCCCTGGTTTTGGTGGTGCAATGTTCATCTCTCTCTCCTGAACTCTGAAAGGGATTTGTTCTCTCTTTTTCTCCACACGTGGCTTACGTGTCTGTGAGCAAACACAACCACGAATCAGGAGCCCTCTGGGATTAAATAGGGCTTAAAGGCATCCAGGAGTGAGCCTAAGACCCTGGAGTTATGAATGAACCACAGCTGCCAGAGACAATGCTTGCAATGCTTTCAGCCTGACCTGGGAGCAGGGAACAGGGCAGGCTGTACTCAGATGCCTCCTGAAAAGCCACGTGGGAAGTTCCTTTAGGTCACCCTACAGCAGCAGAGCACCACTGATCCTCATGGAAGGAGCTGGGATTAGAGCTGAAATACATGAATTGAAATATCCCCAGATTGGTCAAGGCCACTGACACATCCATGGCCTGGAATTCTCTGCACTGATCATTTCAGGGTGGCATTCATTTCACAGTCCTCATCACAAAGCCCAGAGCAAGGCTGGCAAGACAAGAGCACGAGAAACCTGCACAAGTTCTCCTGCATCCCAACTACCTGCCAGGTGTAACCAACCCTTTGGAAGTGCCAGATTGACCTGTCCAAACTGATGAACTGTAAACAAACTGTAATCCTCACCTGGATACCTCCAGCCTTCCAGATATGACACACTGCTGGAATCCAAGGATTCATCCCACAGATCTGTTCTCCTGTAACACTACCATAGCTACACAAATTACAAATATTGAGATAACTTTGCTCCTGGGGCTCACAGTGACTTCAGTGTGTTCCTTCCTGCTGAAGAAATGGATGAATGTTGCCTGTAAACAGTTATTACTGAGAACCAGAGCAGTCAAGAACTGGTGCAATATAAGGAAGGTAAAAACTTTTCCAATTTCTTTGAAGATCTGCCAGCAAAGCTTGACAATTTAAAGCATTTCACTTCATTCTTTTCCCTTTATCACTGGCTCATGGAAAAAAAGAACACACACAAAAAAAAAAAAAAAAAAAGGAGAAAAGAGAGGAAAAAAACTTTAACAGGCAGAAGAATCCCCTTCTGTACTCCCTTCATCTTCCAAAAAACTGGTATTGTTTTTCCAGAGCTCCTTCTTAAAATCTTCCAGCAATTCAATTTCCTACCTGAACCAATTTCTCAGGAAGCTCATTCCTACTAGCACAGCTCCTCATAAGTCAGGGATTTCCAGCCTGTGGTGCAGAGGGCTGGGAGGTGGAGGATGGGCTGAGAAGCTGTTGTGCCCTGACAGCAGCCTTGGGCTTCCCTGCACTTGGGAACCACAGCCTCAACCTCTGCTGCTGTCATTTTGTCCAGCTTCAACCTCCCTTGGATTTCACAAAGAATAAGCAACTTACAGATCACTCCTGGTGTTCTGAACATAATTGTTGCAGGGTTTTTTTTAGTTTTTTTTTTAGAAGGAAAAAAAACCCACAGAAAAGTCTCTAATTGTTACTTAGGCAACTGTGCAGTGAGGTCACCATATTAAATTAAAACACAAAGCAGGAGTGTCCATGCAGTAATTAACCATAGGAGGAACCAACTAATACACTTCAACATAAAGTGGTCATTTACATTCTTTGCTTACAGGAGATTGGAGAGATGAACTCATGAAGAACTCCTGTCTCAATAAACCTCAATTCTCTGCCCTTAGTCACTACTTCCTAGGACTACCTATGGCTGTGAATATTGGGGAATTACTAAACAATCAGATTTTACTAGGAATTGTGCTTACAATACCATCAGGGCTGGTTGGTTTGTTTCCCTTCTCTCCTTTCCCCCCAAAAAACCTGAATATTAATAATTCCTTTCCTACAGCATTCATGGAAATGGAAATATATGCTGTAACTAATCTCATGAAGTGAAGGAAATAAATTAAACTATCAGCAGACAGATTGGTTTAGCAAGAGAAATTTCCTTTAAGTGCAATAAAACTTTTGATTTACACCAGAGAAATATGGCAAGTCAGCCAAGGAACAGTCACTCACCTGTCCAACCACAGTTCTTTATCACTTTAGTGGAACCAATCAAGCACAAACAAAGCCAACAAAAACCAGTGACAAAGATGCATGTCAATGACACCAGAAATGATAAAATTCCTTTCTTTTACCTTATCTTGAAAGATGGAATTTGCTGCGATGCACTTGACTGCCTTCCAAAACATGCAACTCTAGGATCTGCACCACAAAACCAGCTCACTTCACCCAACCACAGACTGCTGGGGTTGGAAAGGACCTTCAAGAGCATCACATTCCAGCCCCTTCCACCATTCCAGGTTACTCAGAGCCCCCTCCAGCCTGGCCTGGGGCACTGCCAGGGATGCAGGGGCAGCCCCAGCTGCTCTGGGCACCCTGTGCCAGGGCTGCCCACCCTCCCAGGGAACAATTTCCTCCTCCTACCCCTCTAAGGCTGCTGTGTGTCAGTGTGCAGCCATTCCCCTGTGCTGTCACTGCCTTGCCCAGAGTCTCTGCCCATCTCTCCTGGGCTCCCTGCAGGCTCTGCAAGGCCACCCTGAGGTCAGCCCAAGCCTCCTCTGAAGTCCTCCAGAACAATCCCAATTCTCCCAGCCTTTTAAACTGCCTTGCAAGTCTCACCCAGAGCCTTTGCTCCACCAGTGTGACCAGCAGCAGCCCTTACAGCACTGAGTGGGAATGTGCTGTCCCAGCTCCCTGGTACCTGTCTGCACCAGCCATGGCTCTAGTGCTGAGGGACTGCATCCCACAGAGAACCTCCTATGCAGAACACAGAATTCCCTTCGAGTTTCAGATTTTACAGCTTGTTATATTATACTTTTAATTACTGTTAAACAGGCTTCATTCTACATATCCAGTTGCTAGTGTTTGAAGAAACAGGTACTCCCACTAAATCCTTACCTTGTGATTAAATTTGTTCTCCTTTCCTGCTCTGTGAACACCACAGAGCACAGAACAGGGAAATCTTTAACTTCAAGAAACAACAGCTGTCTTTAAACAATGCAGTGCAATGCTTTTGTCTGGGGAGTTACTAATGCAAGCTTTCCTCCTCATGCAGGACTCAGCAGGCTAAAAATTAGTGACATTTTAAGTGGAACAATTCTTTCATCATCAGGCTCATATTTGGCTGCTGTTCTGGGTACCTCCCTTATAAGGCACCAGCGAGAGGGAAGGGCAGGGAACACATTATGCAATTGTTCATTGTAAAAAGTAATTAAAACAAATTTTAAGAAATGTCTGTAATAAACACTTTTCCAATATATGAAAGACAAAAGGATGCCATTGCTCTAAGGTCTGCCATTTCTACTGGGCTAATCTGGGAAAAGGGAATTTCTCCTGAAAGGAAAGGTTTTCCTCATTTTTATGGGAAAGAATGGAACACTGAAGCCTGTGAACTGCACCTGCCTTCTCCAGAGTCTGGTTCAAACCCAGCTAATCAGCCAAAGAGGCAGCTCTGCACTGGGTAATAAAGGGACAATACTGGGACACCTGCATCCTGTCCCCTCCTCTCTGTGCAGGTGTCAGCCATGCAAATCTACGACCCCTAATTCCAAGTCCAGCTTCAAACAAAGGTAAGGAGGGTCTGTGGTGAGGCCATCCCCATCTTGGCTGGTTTGTACACAACAGCCCTCCTGCAGACAAGGACATATCCTCTGGAATTTACCTATGAGTTCAGCTGCAAGTAAGTTTTTCCTAGTGAAGTCATAAAACCACTGAGACTTCCTACCCCAGAGAACAGACCCAGGAGTCTCCAAGGGGGCAGTGATCTGGCAGGAGGAGGCCTCACTGTGCTTTGGGGTTCTCAGGGATCCTGGCAGAAGTTCATGGCACAGCACAAGCACTCTCCCTCTCTGCTGCACCAGGGACATGGAGGCTGTAGAGCAGCAGAGCCCCCCAGGCACACACAGCTGCCCACCTGTGACCAGCTGCCCCTCTCTTTGTGCCTCCAGCAGTCCTTCAGGACACTCAGGTGTCCTACTGCAGTGATGATTCCATCCCCTCCCCATCCTTGGCTAGGGGAGGTATCACTGCTGCCCATGCCATACCCTCCTCTGTACAGAAGCTGAGGGTCTTTGCAACTCCTTTAGTTTGGTGCAACCCAATATTTGCATTTGAACTGCGACCAACTGTGCTCCTCATAAGCATTATTCTACTCAGTGGCTCATAAAAAGCACCTTCAACCAAGTACAGCTTCCTGGGAAGGCCAAGTTTTCCAAGTGCTTGTCTGAGGGATGGTCAGCTGGGTTTTGTTCTTCTCCCAAGAGATTTAATTGCTAAAATACCTTGGCATATCTCATAAACGCAGTACTTAATGTTACATTACACACAGTGCTCTCAGAATTGTAAACAGCTCTCTTTATCACACGGAGTAGAAAAAGGTTCCACAACCTTTCATCTGGTCAAAGACAAGAAAAACAGTTTTTGTTTCCCCTGGTGCAGAAGGAAATTTAACACACTCCAGTATGCCAAGGTCTTTGCTAAGACTGGAGCTCCTCTACAGCTTGTCTGTGATCACAGGCTCAAACTCTGGAACATAAGACACAGCTAACATAAGCTGCAGCACAGTAAACATTCTTCCTCTCCCCTACAGGTCTGAGTTAGCCCTTTCTTCCTCCCTCCCATTCATTCTGTCACTTTGATAAGCTCCATCTGTTTGCACAACCTGCACACACCAAACTATTATTGCATCTGGGCTGTTCCACGTTCCTAAAAGGTGAAGAGTTGAGTCCCTTTTCACTACTTCAGGACATTCTCACTCTTGTGAAATCCCATAAACCCAGGCTACCATTTTAACCAACCACTTTTACTAGTAAAAACATTAAGACAACTGTTCTTTAGACAATCAAAAAATCCCACAGAAGTAGTCTTCCAAATTCTAGGTATCTCTTTTCTCCACATTCTGATCAGTTGTAACTCTCATAAAACCATGGGGCAGCTAATAAATTTGCCAGTTTGTAAATATTCAAGTGTAAATATTAAAGGCATACAACACGAACTGAGATTCAACTCTACAGTTCAAACCAGAATACAAAATTCAACACCTAAATTACCAAGGAATCAGAAAATCAGATATTTGAAGCATAAAAATTAATATTCTTTCCTGAGCTGCTGTTTTCCTTTGCTTTTGTAATCTGTAAAAAGTATTTAATGAGCTATCAATGCATGCCTTAAAAGATTACCTGATTTCACAAGTAAGGCAGTATTAACTTTGACAACTGCCCACCTGAATGCTTCCCATACTGATCAAATTATTTATGACAGCCAAACTGAGTTTTTCTTGATCATTTATTTCTTCCCCTACACCTTGTTTTGTTTT
The DNA here is from genome assembly GCA_032173965.1 of Sitta carolinensis. NCBI lineage: Eukaryota > Metazoa > Chordata > Aves > Passeriformes > Sittidae > Sitta > Sitta carolinensis. The sequence goes on from JAVUNC010000030.1 coordinate 11,801,168, forward strand.
ATATTGTTAAAAGGAAAATGTTCTCTGCTTCCCCATGCAAATACAGGAACAGTGGGACTGCCAGAAGTTATTCTGTACTTTTAAACTACAGACTTGCAGGATTTTCTGTACCAATCAAATTATAAAGTCTGCTCTGCATTTGACAACTAATTTCTGAGTCTTCAAAACAAGACTCCATCACCTTAAATACAGCTCACTGTTTAAATTCATAATAACTCTTCCCTGAGTTCCTACCCCACAGTATTAAATTGGCTTACCCCAGGGTAACAATTTTTTGCACAACAAAAGCTGTTATTTAATCACCAGACTCGGAAAAATTCTGCACCAACCCATCTCAAAAATGAGACTCCAGCTATTTATCAAACCCGTGTTTTCAAGCCACAGCAATGCAATTACCACTAGTAGCAGGTCTGCTCTAAGTGCAGCTATATGTTGAAATGAGCAACAAGAGAAGATTAAATGATTTTGTGGGCAATTGCATGTTTGATTTATGTCAACTGCCATTACCCTAAGACACAAAGCCTCTTTCTGGGAGGCTAAAAGCAAACCATTTACCATATAATATCAGCTTAGCAGGCTTTGTGCTGATGAATACTGCACTCAGAGAAGCAATTCTTTCCATTGCAATTGCCATGTCTACCCTGCACCTCCTGGAATACAAATATCAAAGTTTATCAACTGGCTTCACATTTTAACTAATGCTCAGCTCAAACCTGGTGGGAAGAACAACATTTTCCTTGGAATAAACACGGACTGAGCAAAGACTGAATCTGTAGGGAGAAGATAAGCTCTGAAAGCAAGACAAACCCACTGCCCAGACAGATCCAGTGGGCACAGAGAGTCACTAAGCTTCTTGTGGGCACCACAGGATTCAAGAGCCATCCCAAACTACAGCAAGGATTTAAAAAACTCCTATCCACCATTCAAATCTCAGGGACAAAAAGATGAGCCAAGGGGGGCTACAGAGAACTCCTGAGAAAGAGCAGGTAAGCAAATCCCAGCCCCATGCACTGGACTCCAGTGTGACATCCCACACTGCTCCAATCCAGGATCAGACCCCGAGGTCAGCACCAAAAAGCTCTCACGAGCAGGTCCACAAAAGACCATCTGACAGAAATCCCACCATTTCTGTTCTCCTAGGATCATTCCCTCACCAAGAGCATAGGCCTGGTCCAAGTCCATTGCAAATTAATGATGGGGTGTGGGTTTGCTGTTTGTTTCTTTAAACCAGACTAACTTTCTGAAAAAAAAAAAAAAAAAAAAGGCAGAAGGAAATAAAACATGATACCTGTCCTCTGTAAATATTTGCTTCTGAATTCTGCTTAGCTAGTGGCTTGTGATTTGTCTTCCCCTGAAATGTTTGAGAAATAGATGTTTAGAATTTTTTAAGCTGTTAAGCAAAAATATTTAAATTGAACATACAGTATGCCATGCACATTATGAAAAACAAATGAGTTCACAGAGGTATGCAAATCTGACTTTTCCTATCTAAGACATTTCTTAACAAAGCCAGGAAAACATATCTAAAACATATCTACACATGGCACAGAAGGTGAAACTGCAGCAATTCTCTCGGGGACAGTAACAGATTTCTCACATGCAATGAGGGTGCCCACTGATCAGCACCTCTCAGCTCAGTAGCCTGTGGCCTCCTATTTCTTTTCACTCTTCAGAGTAAAAATACAACTGATATTCTTTCCCTGCTGTTTCTTATCCCTGAAGGATAAGGAATGAAAACAATTTTTCAGATTCCTGTTTATATTCAGACGTCTTTTATGGAGGAGGCACAACAACCTGGGGAGATTTATTAGCGTTATAAACACTCATAAACAAGATCCCTCTGCTTCAAGTGACTTTAAAAAACTGTAAATGAAACACTGAATCAGCACACCTGACAAACCCCAACATCTACAGTCAACAAAAACCCCGCTGCTCTCCAAAAAGTTAAAGCAAAACAAACACATCCCACCAAGTATCGTATAGGAAAGTTCTTTAAAAAAAAAAAAAAAAATAAAGAAAAGAATCAAAGGTCGGCATTGCTTTTGATGCAGAGGCTAGAGCAAGGCTCGCTCATTGCCAGGCTGGGTTTGGAGGAGGCAGCCGGGTACCTCAGCGGAGGCACGCGTGTGAGCTCTGCCATCCTAACCCACGGCGTGCGACCACGGAAAACCAAACAGCAGCTGCGAGACCGCCGCACGTTCCTAGCATTTAACTTTTACCTGAGTCAACGAGAACTGCCTCAAGACACAGAGACACGGCCAAAGCACAGAGACACGGCCAAAGCACGGCGGCCTCAGCCCAAACTCCTCCGGCTCGGCAGGACGCTCGGGATGCGCTCCTGCCGCCAGCGCAAACTTGTGAAGGTTGTTTGCTTTTCTAAGCGCATTACGGAGATAATTCGGTCCCTTAATTTCTTTCTTTCTAAAGAGGGCAGGACACCCTTAAGCCCGGAGCACGCTCTGCAGCACGAGCCCAGCGCTGCCCGTGCCGGCGGAGCCCGCGCAGCCCCGGCCCGGCCCGGCCCCGCACCGACCGCCCGGGCACCGCGGGCACGAGAGACCGCGGGGACAGCGACAGCACCAGCCCAGGGCTGCGGGACAGGGGACGAGGCACCCGAGGGGCAGGGGACGAGGCACCCGAGGGGCAGGCGGGAGAACCGCCCCGCAGCCCAGAGCCGAGCGTCCCCCGCAGCCGCGGCTGAGGCTGCGCTCCCACAGCCCCCACGGCGATGGCTGCGCCTGCTGCCTCACGGCGCGGGGGGAGAGGAAAGAGGGGAGGCAGCGGGAGATTGCCGGTGTCCGGCGGCAGCGCGCCGGGGCTGTCTCCGCGGAGAGCGGCGGGGCGGAGGGTGCCCGGCTGCCCTCAGGACGCGGCTCGCCTCAGCACTCACCTCCCGCGCGGTCCGCGCGCGGCGCCGCCCCCGCGCTAATGGCAGCGGGCGGGCCGGCGGCGGGGGGCGATGTTTTCGCGCCCGCTCTCGCGAGAGCCGCGCGCCGCCGATCCCCGCGCCGCCATTGGCCGCGCCCGCCGAGTCCCGCCCGCTCCCGCCGAGCCACGCCCACACCCGTAGAGCCCCGTCGAGCCCCGCCCACTCTCACCGAGCCCCGCCCACTCCCGTAGAGCCCCGCCCACTCCCGCCCCGCGGCAGCGCCGGCCCGGGATGGGGCGAGCGCTGAGGGGACGGGGGAGCCGGGAGAGCCGGGAGAGCTGGGAGAGCCGGGAGAGCCGGGAGAGCCGGGAGAGCCGGGAGAGCCGGGAGGGTCGGGAGAGCCGGGAGAGCCGGGAGAGCCGGAGAGCCGGGAGGGTCGGGAGAGCCGGGAGAGCCGGGAGAGCCGGGAGAGTCGGGAGAGCCGGGAGAGCCGGGAGAGCCGGGAGAGTCGGGAGAGCCGGGAGAGCCGGGAGGGTCGGGAGAGCCGGGAGAGCCGGGAGAGCCGGGAGGGTCGGGAGAGCCGGGAGAGCCGGGAGAGCCGGGAGGGTCGGGAGAGCCGGGAGAGCCGGGAGAGCCGGGAGCGCCTCCCGCTCCGGACCGTGCTGGAATAACTCCAGCCAGGGACACTCGCCATCCTGTCCGGGCTCGGGCACTGCCCAGGGCAGCAGTTGTGCCTCCTGCCCAGGGGGCAGTGCCTGGGCTCAGCCCCTGCCCGTGGCTCTGGGGCCATTGCTGGCCCTGGAGCAGAGCCTGGCCCTGCTCTGCCCTCCCTGCTCACAGGGACACCCAGGGCTGGGGCCCCTCTCACCCGGGGCTCCTCTGCAGCCTGCACAGCCCCAGCTCCCTCAGCCTGGCCCTGCCAGAGATGCTCCAGGCCCTCACTCAGCTCTGCAGCCTGCGCTGGCCCCGCTCCAGGAGCTGCTGTGCCTGTGCTGAGGAGCCAGAGCTGGCACAGCCCTGCCCGGGGGACACAGCCCTGCCCGGGGACACAGCCCTGCCCAGGGGACACAGCCCTGCCCGGGGGACACAGCCCTGCACGGGGGACACAGCCCTGCCGGGGGACACAGCCCTGCCCAGGGGACACAGCCCTGCCCGGGGGACACAGCCCTGCAGGGGGACACAGCCTGCGGGGAACAGCCTCCAGGGGACACAGCCCTGCCCAGGGGACACAGCCCTGCAGAGGGGACACAGCTCTGCAAGGGGACACAGCCCTGCCCCGGGGACACAGCTCTGCACAGGGGACACAGCCCTGCAGAGGGGACACAGCCCTGCCAGGGGACACAGCCCTGCCCAGGGGACACAGCCCTGCAGGACCCCTGCCCAGGGGACACAGCCCTGCCCAGGGGACACAGCCCTGCCCAGGGGACACAGCCCTGCCCGGGGGACACAGCCCTGCAGAGGGGACACAGCCCTGCCCCGGGGACACAGCCCTGCCCGGGGGACACAGCTCTGCCCAGGGGACACAGCCCTGCCCGGGGGACACAGCTCTGCCCAGGGGACACAGCTCCAGAGGGGACACAGCTCTGCCCAGGGGACACAGCCCTGCCCAGGGGACACAGCTCCAGAGGGGACACAGCCCTGCAGAGGGGACACAGCCCTGCCCAGGGAACACAGCCCTGCCCCGGGGACACAGCTCTGCAGGGGACACAGCCCTGCCCAGGGGACACAGCCCTGCCCAGGGGACACAGGCCTGCCCAGGGGACACAGCCCTGCCCAGGGGACACAGCCCTGCCCAGGGGACACAGCCCTGCAGAGGGGACACAGCCCTGCCCCGGGGACACAGCCCTGCCCAGGGGACACAGCCCTGCCCCGGGGACACAGCTCTGCAGAGGGGACACAGCCCTGCAGAGGGGACACAGCCCGGCACAGGGGACACAGTTCCAGAGGTGGCACAGCTCTGCACAGGGGACACAGCTCTGCAGAGGTGGCACAGCTGTCCAGAGGGGGCACAGCTGTCCAGAGGGGGCACAGCTCTCCAGAGGTGACACAGCTCTCCAGAGGTGGCACAGCTCCAGAGGTGGCACAGCTCCAGAGGTGCCTCCAGGGCTGGCACAGGACAGCATCCCCTCCCTGTACCTGCAATCCATGCTCTGCCCAGTGCTCCCCTGCCCCTCCCTGCCAGCACAAACCGTGGCACTCGGCAGGCTCTGCCAGTCGGGCTCACTGAAGGGGCTCCTGGTTGTGCCAGGTCTCACAGTCGGGAGTTAAACTGGCCTTGGCTGTGCAGAAGGCAAATCTGTGAGCTCAGAGTGGAGGGATGACAAAGGACAATCATCTGCTTCCATCACAACACGTACCATGTGGAATTGAGGGAAAGTTTGTCTTGATGCAATCACTTGACTTGAGGAGAGTTGCTGATGAGGGGGACTTAACTAACAGATTTGATTTATTTTACCTCATTAGCATTTATGTAGAGATAAGGAAGTTAGGGGTTCTGTGCACTAAAGCAAGTTTCTTGCCCAGAGTCCTTACAGTTTCAGGGGGTACAGGCAGACCCAGAGAATCCACTATGAACCTGCCTGAGCACTGTGAACCTTCCTGCTGAGACCGGGTTTGGAAAGCATTAGATTTGGTAGGTTTGAAATAACAGAAGCCTAAAATTAGCATGTTTTAACTTGAATGAGGTGCAGGAGTGCTTCCTGAAGAGACTGACTGTCCCTTGGGACATCCAAACCCCATTCCCACCTTTGAAACCTGAGGCAACAAAGTTGTGCACTCACATTCACCGTGCTGGAAGCACGGACACATAATCCAGAAACACAACTAACAAGAGGGGAAAAAATATGATAAATAAATTCAAAATTAAGTGGTTATGGATCTAGAAAAGTGGTATTTCACTAAAGTTTTCTTCCCAGAACCAAAGTCCTTAGAAACTCTGTGTCAGTAACAGGGGTCAGCAGGAGTGACAGACACCCCTGCCCCAGCAGGAATGGGGACTGCTTTTGTCTGGGGATTTCGGGGGTTGAGAGCTGCAAGCTTTGGTTTCAGCGCCTCACTCCTGTCTGTCCCAGAGCTGCCAGGGAAGTGAGGGATGCCAGGTCAGCCTGGGCGAGATGAGGAGCCCAGCTGTGAGATGACAATGGCAGCAATATTCACAGCTGCCGTTCCAGCGCCTGCCTTGCTGCTGCTGCTCTCTGGTCCTGCCAGCACAGCAGATGGCACGCACTGAAAGGCTCTTGTGCCAGTGGAAAATTACTGAGTTCTGTTGGTCCTGGCCATGGATGGGTGGGGGAAGAAGTGGGGCACACTTCCATCGATTTAATTATTTTCAAGAGAGGAAGGGAAACAAATGGCTCCTAAGGATACAAAAATTACTGGTATCTAATTGTTTTAGAGGAATGGGGCATGTCAGTTTACATTTCGAGTTTTCTGTATGATTCCAGTTTATATTTTGAGTTTTCTGTATGATTCCATGTAACTTTCCTTGTAAGCCAGGATTGTGAATTTTTCTAAATAAAAGTGCCATTAAAAAGAGAAACAATGCATTAATAAAAGCACTGGCTGTTGGAAAAACTTAAGTATTTCATGTTTCCATTTTTATGTGGCCATAAAATTATTTATGTTAGCGGACATTCCATCGCGAAACACACACGCTTTATTTTCATTTTCTAATTTTAAATATATATTTTTAACAGAGCTGTACATATAGAAGGTTATCCCACTGCTACAAAAGTTTGATTCATGGGTTCACCACTAACTGAAGTGAGTGGGCTGGTGCCTCGTGAATATTTGAGCTTGTCCATAGTCTTTGGAAGTCTGCACACTAAAGGAACTTCCAGCCAAATGCTCCTCCTGAAGGGAACCGTGGCAGAGCCAAACCTGCAGTGTGTGCAGGCTGATGAAGTTTGTTTGTTGTCTGAGGAGAGTGGACAGAAATACCTGAGCTTTTAACCCAAGCTGCGACACAGTGTAAGCCCCATCAACTTTTATTTTGGTGTATTTCCAGGGGTATATAATTTTTGCTTCACCTCTTAATCTAGAGGCAGAACACATAATTTGCTATGTCTCTTAAAAGTAGGAAAAAAGTTAAATGATGTCAACAAATAAGTAATATTAGTTCAGTTTTAAAAATGAGGTGCCTCTTGAGGGTGTTTGAAATGGTCCAGCTCTGTTCTATACAGGCAGCCACAGACTGTTCTATATCCACACCCTTTCTGAGAAAGTTCTAGTTTGTACTTTCCTGAAAGCCCAGATAACTTTCTTTATATTAATAGCACTTATGTCACAGGGAAAACATTTATATTTCCATGTGTATAGTCTAAGGAACAAAGCCATTCATTCAGCTCTACAAAATCAAGGAAATTGGTAAAGTCACCTTACAGACTGTCAGTTCACATCCTGAACATCTCAGCAACTGCCAGCAGCCCTTCCAAAATCAGGATTTTGCCAGTTTTCAATACCATTGAAATGACTTCTTTCCTATGTAAGTAGCATTATTTTTTTTAGCATGGATTTCTGGCTTGGTTGTGATTTTTGCAGGCAATTTGGAACTCACAGCATAGTTCTTCCTGGCACAGAGATGCCAGATTCCTCAGGCAGGAGTTAAGGATGTGACAAATTTGATTCGTTTTGTAAGCAATTAAAATATTTATAGCTGAGTTCGCTTAAACAACGTCATCTCTTAAAATATTATTCCTGGATTCTCCTTGGAGAAAATCCTTGGTGGACTGGCAAGAGACATATTTAGTACATGATCTTTTTCCATAAACAAAGAAACATGGAAAGTCTGGAACAAAACAGTGAACAAAAACACTAACTAATAATAACTATTTTTAATTAAGGAAGCTCAGTATTATCCATCAGGTAGCAGAGTCAGCATTGTCCTTTCTTTGAAATTCCAGAGAAAGCCTGAAAAACCCATCCTAAATCCCACAGAGAGATGCCCTGCTTTTCTGGATTTCCATTTGCACTCCTTTCACTCACTGTCTTCCAGCTCCATTGCCTGGAGCCTCCCCTGTTCCCTAAGGCCACTTAGCAGTGCCTGGCTGCATTTCCCCAAGCGCTGCCAGCCTGGCAGAGGTTCTCCTCCCTTTCCAGGGGGTGTGAAGGATGTTCCTGTCATGCCTTTCATCACAGCTTCTTCTTCCTGAACAGGGCAGGGGGTGTTCTCCACGCTGTCGGCTCTTTGTTAACAGCAGAAGTCTGTTCTAGATTTTTAATGCTAATCTGATCTTCAGTGACAAAGTTGCAGAAAGGACATTTCTCCAACCTAGACAGCAACCAGTGATCTTTGGTTCTGCTACACAAAGAGAGAGAGAAAACTCTTTGCACAACTCGAGCTGCATGCTCTTGAGGTCTGGGTATTTCTCACACGTCCATGAAATGCAGGAAGAATCTTCAGGGTTAAAAAAGTGATAGTTCTCCATTTGGAAAAAGTGCCAATGTCTGCCCAATTTAGCCTAGAGATTTGTTCAGGCAGTGTTTAATGCCACTTTTCAAAGTAAAAAAAAAAATAAATGTAAACGTGCTGTAATTTCCTTTTTGCTTCTTTTCTTTGTGAAACTTACTTTTGTTGCTGCCCTTTTTCACTATCAAGGTAATTGCAAGCATAAATTCTGTAAGTAGCCTTTTCACTTTTAATATACCACAACTGCACCCTGGAATATAATGATCTAAGCACAGTCTCCATCTGCAGAAGAGGAGAAAGTGATTTTAAGCTAACAGAATAGCTACAAACTTAATGCAGCCTCACACTTGTTTAGACTACTAATGAGGGAGAGCCAGGAAAGGAAAACAATTCTGCTCCATTCCGCTTATCTTGTGGGCTTGGATCTTTAAATGAAAATAATCCAATTAATTGTCTCAGCATGAAGAAAATAGTTGGGTCTGATAAAAACGAGGCAGAACCCTAAAGAAAAAAAAAATGTATGTTTAAGGTCTTAATTTAAGCCAACAAAAGATTTGGTTCCCATGGACTGATTGCAGAACCTTCTGTGCAGTGTCCCTGGCTGGCTCCAGTGTCCGGGGCAGAGCACAGCTCGGGCACATGCACAGGTCCAGCTGGTCATGCTGGGTCCCTCTGTCCTGCCGGGTCCCTCTGTCCTGCCGGGTCCCTCTGTCCTGCTGGGTCCCTCTGTCCTGCCCGGTCCCTCTGTCCTGCCGGGTCCCTCTGTCCTGCTGGGTCCCTCTGTCCTGCCCGGTCCCTCTGTCCTGCCCGGTCCCCCTGTCCTGCCGGCTCCCTCTGTCCTGCCGGCTCCCTCTGTCCTGCCCGGTCCCCCTGTCCTGCCGGGTCCCTCTGTCCTGCCCGGGTCCCCCTGTCCTGCCGGGTCCCTCTGTCCTGCCGGGTCCCTCTGTCCTGCCCGGTCCCTCTGTCCTGCTGGGTCCCTCTGTCCTGCTGGTCCCTCTGTCCTGCTGGGTCCCTCTGTCCTGCCGGCTCCCTCTGTCCTGCCCGGTCCCTCTGTCCTGCCCGGTCCCCCTGTCCTGCCCGGTCCCTCTGTCCTTCCCGGTCCCCCTGTCCTGCCGGTCCCTCTGTCCTGCCCGGTCCCCCTGTCCTGCCGGCTCCCTCTGTCCTGCCGGGTCCCCCTGTCCTGCTGGTCCCTCTGTCCTTCCCGGTCCCCCTGTCCTGCCGGGTCCCTCTGTCCTGCCCGGTCCCCCTGTCCTGCCGGTCCCTCTGTCCTGCCGGTCCTCTGTCCTGATGGGTCCCCCTGTCCTGCCGGGTCCCTCTGTCCTGCTGGCTGCAATCCCGGAGCCCCCAGAAGCTCCGAGCACCCGCGCAAGCAGAGCCAGTCATTAAACCTGCAGTGCTGGAGCCTGCTGTGGAGAAAGGACACAGGGAGCCCGGGGAGAAAAGCTTTTTAAAACCGCATCAAACAACAAATCCCCGGAGCTCTGTTCTTACCCTCCCAGTTAGCAGTCAAGGATCTGCCACGTTTTCTAGAGATTACTGCGATCAGAAGCAATGAGCTACCGGCAGGGTGTCGGTGGAGCTGGAGCTGCCAAAGGAACAGAATGTTCATCGATGTGCTCCTTTTTCTCCTTCCACTGTAATTAGCCATGCATGACCACAGCTTGACCATCTGAGTGAACTCAAAAAAACCAGAAGGGTTTTTTTACTCAGTAATGGGAAGGATTACTGACCAAAGAGAGCAGCTATGGAAGGACAAGAAGCAGTCAAATATCTGGCCTGGTTTGGGGAGGGTCAAAGCAAACAGATGATGGGGAGTGCATACAGAAAGGTGTAAGCATGGACAAAAACTCTCTCAGGTTTCCATGGTTTAACCAGTCTCCTGTCTCCCTGGGACAGCAGCATTCCTTAGTAAAAAACATAGCTCCGAGGCTATTTCCAAAGAGATTGCATATATTAGAGTTCTTCCACTGGCTGGAAATTTTTCATCAGCTCAGCTAAGAAGGAAACACTGCTCTTTGATGAGACTCCAGCCTCCTCCTGGAGCAGCTGTGGCTGTAAGGATCTGTAAGGATCACACTGCTCTCAGCTTCTCTGATCACCTGGGAGCTTTCTGCAGAGCTCTAGGACTGCTTCAGAGGATTCCTGATAAACCACCCGGCTGGGAGATCTTTTTTTTCCCCTACAAGTTGTCCTGGAGCCTGAGTTTAGAGCTCTTGATGGCACACTGAATACTGCATAGATTTAGTCAGGCCTTTTATTGCCTTTTATTGGCCATTAGAGGGTTTCTGGCCATGGCATGCTGGCACTGAACTGCTGTCAACTGCAGCAGTTTCCCTATGAAACAACTGCTGTGCTCCTCACACCACAACGAAAGGAACTTTTAAAATTTCACCTGAGTGTGGGAAGAGACGTGACCAGCATTAAGGAAATTAGCAATTTTTTAGAATGCCTGTGTGTGCATGTGTGCATATTCGAGTGTATTGGAAGGGATCAGGTTTACAAAAAAAGTGTCTATCCAAATCCCAGTGCTGGTGGAATGAAGTTTAACTCACACTCCTTAAGAAGGGTGGAGTGTGTGGATTCAGACCTGGCCCTTTGGTTTATGTATTTCTCCATCTGATTTTATTGTATGAGTCACAAAGTACCTAAAAATTCACAGATGGAAAAGGGTGAGACACTCCACATTTTTTTTTTTTTTTTTTTTTTTTTTTTATGATCAACTGGACCAATTTACCATCCCAGACAGGAAAGATAATAAAATGAGATTAAAAATCTAATCTTTTACTGAAACTACTCCATGTATTCTCTCATTCAGCTAGGAAATATGAACTGTTCTAGGAACCACCAAGAAACATTAAGTCATTTGTAAAGAAACGTTAAGTCATTTGTAGAAAGCTCAAATTATTACATCATCTGTCTGAACAGAGATTTATTGCTGCTAAAATTCTGTGCTGCAGAAACACAGCATCAATAAATCATCATTTACCTTCTCAATAGCTTTAATAAGAGAGGGAACAGGCTGGAAATTTCTCTGGATGCAGTAAAGCTCCAAAGGAAGGTCTGAGACTGGAGTGTTATTGTCATTAGGAGTGACAATATTTACTTGTCTCTCAAAGGGAAGGTCAAAAGCAGATCTGCATTACCAAAAAAAAAAAAAAAAAAAAAAAAAAAAAAAAAAAAAAAAAAAAAAAAAAAAAAAAAAAACCTTGCAAATTAAATTCTGCTTAGTGCCATTCTTGGTGGATGTTGCACACAAGAGTGCTCCTCCCTCACACCAGAGGAAGTGACTGATAACTCCAGCTTGTGCCAAAAAGCACCAGACCCGAGGATTATTTATGCCCAAATATTGGTGAAGCCTTTGCAACTGGAAGTGCCCTATAAATTCTGAATACTGTTGGTTAAGTGTTTGAGCCCTCTGCACAATTGAGGAACTGCAGTTTATAGTGTGGCCTGTCTTTATGGGGAGAGATTTTAAATGGTTTGCTGTTCTCCAGCTTGCTCCTGTGTTTAAGGTGGTTGCTGTGTAATTCTGCAAAACAACAGCACTGTGATTTTAAGGTTGGTAGGATGGGAGTTTGTATGACTGAGGCATTACTAGCTCATCTATGGTCTAACATGTACTTTCCATTTCTTGCTGTTATACTATCCCTTGACATTTTGTCATCTTTTTGAGGATTCCCTTACTGATTGGAGATTTTGCTCCAGAAATTTATTCCTCTATCTAATTTTAAAGAAGACTGGATAGGCAATAAGTGGGTTTTCCCTATGTGATACTTCTGCTTTTCATTATACTCATTAAAAAGTACACCCTACATTTAACTTTCCTTAAATTGTATTCCTAGGACTCTTAATTCTGCACTCCCTTCAATACAGTTTACATTTCTGATCTTTTTTATCGTCTGAGTGTTTAGCAATCACAGTCAAATACTCCTCAGTTCCATCCCAAGAAGACTTAAAAACCCCTTCAAAAAGAAGTAGAATTTGTTCCAAAAGAAATCTCCAGTAAGGAACTGAAAACAAGCCCTGCTATTTCTAATGTCAAGCTATTTCACATCTGCTTTTACATCAGAAGAGAAACCAAAGTGGAAACACTCAGCATCTTTGCCATTTGCAGGAATGGGCAGAGTGGCCCTGCATTTATTGATCTCACCTCAGTTGTCACCTGTCAGCTCTAAAAGCTCTTAATGTATCAGAGGGAAATGCTTCAAAAGCAACATGGGGATTTTACAGCAAGAAAATGGCTTTAACTGAACCTGGGCAATTGCATCATTAAGCAGCAGTCTCAATGCAGGGGTCATAGCAATAAACTAATAATTCCTTATATTTTTTACTGCATCAGAGCTGAGGGATGGAAGCTGCATGACTAAGGATTTATAAAACCACTCTTGTGGTGACTGCAGTCTTTTAGCTAAAGAAGGGATTTATGCTGGCTGCTCATATTCACAGACCCTCAGTTTCTCTATTACTGTCTCAGATATTAGTAAAAGTGAAGCTGTGGACATGGGATTTGTAACATTTTTCTGTCTGCTTTACAAGCTCGGTGGGACAGCAACCCATAAATGGGTTTATGCACTGCAGTACATGGACATTGGAAAATGAGATTCTGATAAAGCAGCCAGTTAAGCAAGAAACTCCCCAAACCAGCCAGAAGGAAATGCAGGGCAGTATGCCCAGGATGAGTGCCCAAAGCCAGGGCAGAGATTAAGCAGGTGATTGATTCTCTGTGTGCTTCTCTCTCTGCATAAACTCCCTCTGAGTCTGGTGCCTAATCCAGCTGAGCTCCTGGTATATGAATGAAAAGTTAAAAACCCAAACCCAAAGACAAATTGCATCCTATTTCAGCTGCACGATAAGGCAGATACTTTAAAAACACGAATTCACTGGTTTGCAGTGGGGCTGTAAAAATGAGTCTCCTAATGCCACTCTTGTTTGTGTTTTGGCCTAAGCCTCTCATGGTTTCCATTGTGGGGGTGGCTTCCATTTATACCCCTCATGAAAAAGTACTGAGCAAGGAACTATCCAAGGAACTGTCCTTTTCCCATGGACAGGGAAAAGAGCAGGACCAAAGGCACAGAACTGCAAATTCTGCAATTTAGAATCTGTGTTCCCACCTGTGACAGGAATTTTTCTGACCAAATATTTATCAAAGGCAGGTAAAGCACATCCTTTGTCATCCTGTGTACAGCTCAGGGTTTGATTTAATTGTTTTCCTGGAATCAGAGCTGAACAAGCCAGAGCCAGTTTTGTCTTGCAGTCGCCTCAGGGCTAAAGTGCAGCTTGAGCACTGCTGTATTTCTTTACAGGTAAATACAGGTGTGCCAGGAATTTGTGGGTGCAGGAGGAAGTACCCACAGCCCCTGCTAGCAAGGTGGGCAGAGCTCCCTTGGGAAGTTTTGGGTTTGCCTGGGTTCTCTGCTCAAGGCTTTTCATGGGGGATGAGCACGGGGAGCAATGCAAACCCATTGCTGGGATCTCAGAATAAAACCAGGGGTGTTTGAAACCTGCACTCGGAGGCTGAAGAGCATTTCCATCAAACACAACATTAAAGTAGACAGAGGAGATCCTTCAGGAAGCAGGAAGGCCTCAGGAGGTAACAAAATTGGACAGGGCTGGTCAGCCCTCTAAATCATGGAGCTTCCACTATTTGAAAGCTGATCTTGACCAAAAAAGATTTTAAAGAAAGGTTGTATCAGGGAAAAACCAAAAGACTAGATGGATCTTATGGACCCTTGTGAGTGTTATAAAAAAATTTATAGCTTCTTTTGGATTGCTGGCTCCTGGTTTGTGACTAAATCTTCAAATGGAGGATTCATGTTCACTAAGATACAGTGACACTGGAAAATCAATACTTTTTCTGCAAGGGTATGAGCTCTCAGCAGAGCTTGCTCTTTGCTTTGTTCTGGGTTTTGGAGTGCTATGGTTTATCAGCACAGGTGCTCCATGCACTTTATTCTTCTTGACAGGATTTTTGGGGTTACTGAGTACTCCTGATGGGATCAGACATTCCTGTGGCCTCAAAAAATCAGCTGAATCAACTGAAAGTGTAGCCTTGAGCATAACAAGAAGCACTAGTGTATGATGGACTTGTGAGAGCTGGATCCATAGGTGAGAGCTTCATCTCTTAGCAGTCTGTGTTGTCAGGGACCAGAAGAAAACACCCAGCCTAAGATGGGAGCTCAGTGTGTGCAGAGCATGATTAAACAGCTCAGCATCCCTGCACAGGTCCTCTGTGTTTTGATTTCATTCACACTCTTCCCCTATGTGCTGTATGAAAATGGGAGCAGCTTTTACAGTAGTGGGATGATGGCAAGAGGGGCTCCTTGTGTGCTCTTTGAACCTCACCACTGGAGAGCAAATCCAAGGAAAGCAGACAAAAGGCAAAGGCTCCCCTGTGGTGGAGAGGTTCAGCTCTGTGAATGCTGATGCAGACCTATTTTGTTTACACACTCGTTAATTAATGGTGTTTGCCGAGTTGTCTCGCTAGACTAATGGTTAGTTTTACTCTGTAAATAAGACAATCTGTGGTTACAGTAGAACAGAATCTCTCACAGTGAGTTTGTCAAATAAATGCAGATTGTGAAATACAAATATCTGCTCTGTCCTGTGAGCAAAAGCCCGCGTTGTAATTCTGCAAAGAGTTGTCTGGTTGAGCAATAAACCTCTGTGAAACACCCAAGGTCGAGAAAATACAGGGGGTGAACTTGAAATCCCTGAGTAATTTCAGACTTGGTTACATCCAGCTGGTTTGTGCTGCTGAAAGCATCGTTGCTTTCTAGGGTAGGAAGGAAGGACAGAGCTGTGGAGTAGATCACCCAGCATCTGTCTGATGAGGATGCACAGCCCTCAGAGGATGCTGCAGACCAAGAGGTTTCATGGGATAGGGACCACAGGAAGCAAACGTGGCTTTGCAGTGAGGATAAGGATGGTAATCCCGGAGTAAGAGTGAGGCAAGACCATAAAATTGTGCTTGCTTATATGTTATGATGATGCTAATTTGTATTTTATGACACACTGCCTCTGCTGACTGCTTAACCCTTAGGAGAACTCAGCACCTGCAAGCTCCTGTGGCTCTTGCAAGTGGCTGTGAGCAGCTCTGAGCTGAGGACCTCTCCCCCATCTCCCTGCAAGGCAGCTCACAGAACTAGCCCAGCCCCCGGTGCTTTAGGTGAGAGAGATTCCCTCTCGGTGTGGCAGCAGCCCAAGGCGAATGCAGAGCTGTGCAAAAGGGCTCAGCACTCCCCGGGGCTGGGAGGGCACAGGGAGCCTCAGACAGCTCGTGAGCAGCTTTGGGTGCAGCCCAGGCTGTCCCTGCTCTGCTCCTCTGGGCTGCCTGGGAGCACAGAGCATGGCCGTGTCTCACTGCTGCCCTGCACAGCACCCCTAATCAGCAAGAGCACGAGACTGAGACAACACCAACACTGCTCGACTGCTGATGGGGATGAGCATTTCACGGACGTTTCTCTTTTGGTCAGTGAGAGAAGCAAACTGAAGATGTGTCAGGGTACTCACAACAGCATCACTCAGGATGACCGTGCACGAGATTAAGCAAATTTGCTCTCAGGGAAGTGACTCATTGCTTTGGGTTTGCTTTTTTAGTTTGCCTTGCATTATACATAACAAGCATATAAATGTGTTTTTGTTTATGGATGGCTCTGGGACAAAAATACACACTGTGCTCATCATCAGTTAAGTAACCCATGTCTGCTTTTATCCACGGGTGCAGACATCAGGAAGGCACAACTGAGAGATGATCATCATGTAATAATTATGTTTCAGTGTCTCCCCATATTGAGTCAGATCATTTTGATGGAGGATAGCTTCTGGGAGATTGTTCTCCCTGAGCATCTCTTAGAAGTTGTGAGACTCAGCATGTCTTGCCTTGTTGTGTTTATTCTCAAGTACTCAGACCTATCTTGTCCTGTTGTTCTGGTTAATTTGTTAATGGATAATTGATTCCAAGGGAGAGGAGAGTCTCCTGTTCATAGTCAGCTTTACAATCCTGCCTGCCTGGATATGTAGGATGGCAAGATCCTGGCTCCCAGATCCTATTTCTGATCTTCCACCTCCTCCCAGCAGTATCTGATGTCCTGGTTTACCATGTGTCCCAGCCAACAACCATGCCTGAGCAAGTCAATACTGAACAGGTGTCCCAGGGTGCAGCTTATCAGGGGCAGGTTATCATCTCAATTCTACTGGATTCAGGGACTTGTGTGCTCCTCAGAAACACACAGCCAGTCACTGTAGCAGAAGAAAGCTGGGTTAGTGGCTTTTTGTTTATTTTCCCCCACTAACCAGGAATTGAGAGCTGTGAATTTAACATTGTGTTTTACCTAAAACTTCCCGTGTGGTCTACAACAAGTCATTAGTTGAATTTGCTGTTGTCTGAAAAGAAATAATGTCTCACTGCCATTTGTGCCCTTGAAAGTCAGCCTTCAATTCACTGGGCCTCTGTAGCCATTTGCAAGGTGTTTCAATTTAGGAGCATGGGACAAGTGTTAGAAATCCTCTCTGCTTAAGAACATTAAGAAGCCTTTCAGTATTCATAAAAGTGAATGCTGAGCAAAGGTAATTTGAAAATTATTGCTGCGATTATCAAACTGCAGCACCAGTAAATAATGTGGTATCATAAATGTAGTAAATAATTTGCATCCAATTTCCACATTTTATTACAGCGTCTGTCTGGAATTTGAAGTGCTTCATCCCAGCCAGTTTCTGTAGCTCAGCCCTGGGGGAAGATCAGGGTTTGCTGGGTTTTTTTAACTCTTGAAAGCAAAAATCAAAGACGGTAATTGCATCAACTTCCTACAAGCACGGCTGGAGGGGGCTCCCCTCTCAATGGCTTCAGTGCCAAATTCAAATCCTGCTTTAACCCCAGAACCAAATCCCTTGAAGTTTAGCCTGGTTTAAACACTGATAACCCTCGAAGACTTCAGAGAAAACCCTGTGTGCAGAAGGCAAGAGCCCAGGGCTGTCCCCAGCCCAGGCAAGGCAGGCTGGCAGGACCTGGCTGTGCCAAGTGCATCTGCTGGTGGCTCACCTGTGTGCCGGGGTCACTGGCACCCTGGGCCACTGCCCTGCTCCCCTGAGCTGCAGGTTTTGCTTTGCTGAGGGAAGTGTGGCAGTGTGGGGAGGGCTGGCGTGGCCCCGTGCTGGGCTGGCCACAGAGGTTTCCTGTGGCATGCACACCACTGGCCCTGGGGCTTGTGTGCCAGGAGCTGACAGCTCGGGCTCTGCAGCTGTCCCAGCTGGCAGCAGCACGTGGCTCGGGCTCCTCTTGCCCCACTGGGGATGTGTGGAGGCTGAACTGCATCTGGGTCACTACCTGCCATCAGCTCACCTCTTGGCTTGCCCAGAAAGCTGTCCCAGCTGCTTGTGGCTGCCATCTCTCAGTCAGCAATGTGGAACTCTCTGAGTGCCCACCACTGGGGTCTGTGTCTGCCTCTGGGAGGTTTCAGGGCAATGAGAAGATAAGATTGCTTTTCCTCCCACTGAGCCCCTTGTGATGGTTCCTCAAAGGCTGGGGCTGCTTTTCTGAGTTTACAGGAATGTTGAGTGTAGGAGCTGCCTCTGCAGGCCACCAGTGTGTGCTCCCCCAGTGCCATCCCACAGCACAGGTGGGAATCCCTGGAGCACAGGGACTGCATTGGGATGCCTGTGCACCAGTGTTGTCCAGCATTGCCCCCTAATCATGACAGTGACCCCCCTGCTTCAACACCTGAGGCTGTTTCTGTAACCAAACTGCCTTTTTCTACCCCCTGCTCCTGGGTTCTAACCCCAGAGGCATTGCTGGCATGTCCAGCCTGTGGCCCTGGTGTTGGACAAACCCACAAACCCCTCCTCTTCCACAGGGAAGAGCATTTGGCTTCTGCTGAGGCTTTTGGGAGGATTTTGTCTTGCTCCTAGAACAGACCTGGCCTTCTCCTTTGTGAAAGGCATTGGCTTTGCTGTCATCTCTCACACTGAGAACCCCTTAGTGCCCTACAGCAGAGTGTGCCATGAGGAGAGGCAGGTCTGACATCCCATTTCCTCTGCCTTCATTCCAGCCCCTGCACTCTCTCCACACTCACTCCAGGAAGACTCCAGCAAGGCATCAAAAGCTGGGACTTGTTTCTTTCTATCTTTGCTACTTTGCACTGCAGTATTTAAATACTTTTAATGTATTTATCTTCCCAGTAGCACCTAAAATAGGGAAGGACCTGTAGTCTGGTTTATCCAGGCCTGCCGTTTCTGAGTTTCTAAATTCTGCTTCTTATGTTTATGTTCAAGCTGTGAGAACAAGATTCAGAAACCCCAAACATCACCAAGAAACAAGAAACTCAGAAACAACAGGCCTGGGAAAAACAGACTACAAGGACCATTTTCCAGAATTTACAGGTAAGTAACTAAGACATAGGAGCCTGAATTCCTAGATTCTGGGATGTGTGGCCAGCACAGGGAAGAGATTCTGCCCCTCTCTGCCCGGCGTGCTGCATCCAGCTCTGGGTGCTCAGCACAGCAGGGCACGGAGCTGCTGGAGGGAGAGCAGAGGAGGGAGAACCCGAGGGCTGGAGCAGCTCCCCTGTGAGGAAAGGCTGAGACAGCTGGGCTTTGCCAGCCTGGAGAGGAGAAGGCTCCAGGCAGGCACCGCTGCAGCCCTCCAGCACCTAAAAGGGGCTCTTAAGAAAGATGGGGACAAACAGTTTGCCAAGGACAGATGTGATAGGATAAGGAGTAATTGGTTTTAAATTGTAAGAGGGTTGATTTAGATTACATATAAGGAAGAAATTGCTTTTCAATGAGGGTGATGAAACACTGGAAGAGGTTGCCCAGAGAAGTGGTGGATGCTCTGCTCCTGGAAACTCATCCTGTGGCTCTGAGTAACCTCTCTGCCCATGGAGGTTCAAAGAGCAGGGTTTTCCCTGGTTTTATGATTACATGATTATGATTATAAACACAGCATGACCTTTATACAGAAAGGCTATTACAACATGTAATTATATGGAAGTGAAAAAAAAGGAAAAGCTTTGCTGCTTCACAGATAATTTGCTGTTGCTTTTATATTCCCCAGCCTTGTAAAGAGCCTTTGTGAATTTTCTCGCCTGGTGCTCCAGCAGTAGCTCTCCTTTGAGCTTCTTATCTGTCAGTTAAAGCATTTTAGATAACACTTTTCCCATCCACCCTTCAAGCACTCTGTGCATGCAGACCTGTGAATGAAAGTGGCAACTACAATGTGTCTCCCATGCAGCCACCCAGCCACCTCCTCTCATTCTGTTTTCTGTGTGAACACAGGACCATTTCCACCCTGTGCACGCTCAGAAGCTCGGGGTAGGTAGAACGGTGCTCCCGGTGTGTTTTTGCCAATGAATATTTATCTACACAACAGTCATTGGCAGGATTAGAGATTCCAACAACTGGCATGCACCTACACAGATCCCTGCGATAAAAAGAACCCTCTCTCTTTTGAAGGAGCAGATCTAGAAATTCTCCTTCAGAACCCACACTCCAGTGCATCACAAGACTTTTGCATATTTTCTTCTGGAGCATCCAGGAGTTCAAGGGCCTTATGTCTGTTTAGAGCAATGGGTGCTTGGCTGAGACAGACCTGAATCCCTGCTCAGATTCCAGAGTGGAATCTGGGGGTTTTGTAAAGCACTCTCACCATCAACAGCTCTGATTTTTATCCCTTCCATTTTAGTTCAAAGTTAAAAACTAGAGCAGGGGATGTGGGGGACTCTTCACCTCATAAATGCATCTGTAAGGCACACATCTATTTTAAAAGGCTGTTTTTTGAAGGAAGCACCTGCAGCATGAGAGCTAACTTCAGTAACTGTCCCCTAACATTTATGCAGGGCATTGTAAATTGATGCAGCATAAACCAGGGTGCTTGTCCAAGGGGAAGGTTGATTTCCCTTTGCCCTTCACCAATGTTTCAACTACAGACCTGTGAGGAGCATTTCTGGTTTGGAGATAAGATTACCCAGGTGAAAACTATCTGAAAGGGGAAAAGAAGGAGAGCAACTAGTCTGAGTTATTAAAACATGAGAGCAGCTTCATTTCATCCTCTGCTCTCTGCTGACTCACTTTGACCTTGAACAAGGCCTCTTTATGTTCTCCTGACTGTAAGAAAGGAGGAATAATATTTTCAGCTTCCTGGAAAAGGATGCAAATATAGCTCAACATTTCTAATGTG
Organism: Sitta carolinensis; assembly: GCA_032173965.1. Classification (NCBI taxonomy): domain Eukaryota; kingdom Metazoa; phylum Chordata; class Aves; order Passeriformes; family Sittidae; genus Sitta; species Sitta carolinensis. Next base: position 11,821,613 of record JAVUNC010000030.1, read on the forward strand.
CTCATATGGAAGGCACGGGGGGACACAAAGTTCTTTTTCCATGTGGCACATGCAGGAAGACTTACAGCCACAGTATCCAGAGCCTTGCAAACTTCCATTCAGGTTGTGCTGTCCCACCCAGGTCATTACCTTTTTTACCTCTCTATAATTGCTTGGGGTTCTTTTGGGTTTGTTTTGTTTTGTTTTTCTGAAAGAGTCAATCAAAACAACTCTTCAATTCCAAGATCTGAGCTTGGAAAGAAAAGACATAAATATTTTTCCTCTTACAAATAGTTTGGTGATTTTGCTTAGAGAGATTCTGGCATCACTGTCTGACTGGGGCAGTGTTTACTGATTTGGGGTAAAATCCTTTTTAGACCTTCTGTCACAAAACATCTGACAAGGAAGTGCTCAGCAATGGAAAACCCTGGAAATGTCACTCCTGCCATGCTTGAGCCTCTGATGAGGATATAATTCGATGGTGGAAAAAGTTCTGAGCAAACAGCAGCAGGTAGGAAAGGAGACCTGTATACTGAAATGGGGATTTTGGAAACTCTGTGGACAGGTGCACTGTCTGTATTTTTATACAAGAGAAAGAATTACTTCTTTGGACCTGTCAGTGTGACTTTAATTCCTGAGAAGGTTCTGAAACAGCTGTTAAAAAATAACTTCAGTGATCTAAACTAAAGAAAATAGCCAGCAAGGATTGCTGAGAATGGATCATGTCAAGCCTGTGGAGATTCTGCCTTTGGCTGCTCAAGTGGGGGGAAAAAAGGAGGACACAACTCATGTGGAATTATCTCAATCCCAGTGACATTTCTGACACTTCTTCATGACATTCCCAAGAGCACACTAAGCAAATACAGAGTGGATGTGGCTGTGAGAAGAAAGGTGTGCAGTGGTTGGAAACTTGCTCCCAGAGGGTGCTCACAGCTCTTTCAGGATGCTCTGTTCTGGCCCTGGCTCTGTTTAGCACTGCTCAGTTTGGAGGACAGCAAGAGAATATGGTCACAGGGTTAGGGACTGGGAAAATAAATCAAGGTTGAAAATACTGTGGACACAAACATCAGAATTCAACACATGCTTGAAAATTTAGAGAGAATCTGAAATGAAAGCAGCTAAAATTCAGCAAAGACAAAGCCTTTCTCCTTTCCCAGGTGAAATTCAGTAAACAAGCCCCAAAATGGAAGTTACTGGCTAGGAAGGATCACAGCAGATTTTTGTGAGTGCACTCTAGTGATTTAAGGCAGCATTTTGTCTCTTAACATCTAAATGTGAGGACAGAAAAGCACTGGAATGGATTGCCTATGATGACAATGAAATCTCCTGTTGGACATTTTTTGAGAACAAGGGGGACAAACATCCTTTGAAGATTTCTAGTTATCATTCACTAGAGAGTCTTTTTATCCCCTCGCAGTCCTGGTGTTCTGTGATCCACACTACAGAGCTCCAGTCAGGTACATGTCAATAACCAGATACTGCTGAGGAAGAGAAGAGCTTTGTTCTGACAATAAAACTCTCTTTCTGTAGGCAGCAGTAGCAATTGTTCCACTTCGTGAAGAAGCAGAGAACTGCCAGCTGGACTCCTTTGTCTTGGCTGGAAGCAGTAAGTAAAAACAGGCCAGGGAAAAGCACAGCAAAGTAACTGGCATAAGAGGGGAGAAAAGAAAAGGCTGAGAATTGCTGCAGCAGCTTGGAAGGGATTGATGCTCGATGCAGGTGGGGCAACAACTTTACAACTTTTTACAGCTTTTTAATACCCGTTTAGGGATGAGCAAAAAAGAATCCGTTTCCCTTGCACCTGGAGGATTCCAGCAGGACAGGAGATGTGTCTGGCAGCGTGGCAAAGCCTGACTGCCCAGGGGATCCATTTCTTAAGGTGAAGGTAAAAAGGCCAGGGTGGTGTGCAGAGACTTTCAGCCTGCTCCAGGGCAGGATGTTGGGCAAGATGCTCCCCCGAGACTCCTCCCCGCCCACCAGATCTGTGAATTTATCTCTGGCAAGCATTTCTTTTGGCATGGTGGGAAACAGAGGGAAATGGAGCCAAATGAATGTATCCGGGAAAATCACTGACTCTAGTAATGAGTGTGAGCCTTTTCTAAAGAAAAGAAAACAATTCTCTTGCAACATGCCACTGCTTTATAAACATCATTATTTTTATGTTGTTTTTGCAACTCAGACCCTTCCAGACTCCTCCAAAATTGCTTGCAGGGGCCAAGCCACGCTGTAACTTGTAGTGTTCGTGTCCTGCTCTCATTCATGCTCTGATAAATCTCCTGAATTTCGGATGGCATCTCTTGTGAAGCTGTCCATGGGTTAAAATGTACTTTCAGAAACAGAACATGATGCACACAAGAGTTGCTTTTGGTCTGCCAATATGGTAAAAAGCCCATCAAAAGCTCATTCCATTGACAGTTAAATACATTTCTGGAAATTCTCATCCTGCACATTTATTTCCAATTTGCTAAAATCAACTGGTGAGGACTAGGACTGCTGCCAGAACATACCTTAACATCAAAAGTCCTCTCATCCTCCATCAGCATCTGCTTAATTGAGGCTGTAGGAAAAAGCATCTGCTGCTTTCCCTCTGTTCAGTGATGAAAAGAAACTCCCTTTGCATTTGACAAGCTGGAAAAAGTTGAAATATTTGACTGTTAGATGGAAAATCATCCAGTGAATGTGAACCCAAAAAATGACACTGTTTCATGTGTTTCTACATAGAAATCCAAGAGCAGGCGATACATGCTGTGCTCTTTCAAAAGCCAAAGAAATTCTCTGCTTTTCCAGTTAGCTGGATTGCTGTTCATTTTTGAGAGACAATCTTTCAGTGACTTTTCCTTTTACCATAATAATTTTTCTGGAGGAAAAACCATTTCATGGTGTATTACTGGGCCTGTCAGCAGGCAGAAATAATGAGCCTCACTTTGCCATTCTTTAGCAGAGGATTTGTTGAGGAAACAGCCCTCACCACTCTGCAGTTGCACTGATGTGAAAACAGCCCTAAGGACTCTGGGATGTGGATTATTGCTGCTGTTACCTGGGGAGTTTACTGCAAATAAAGGTGAAAAACACAGTAATGAACGCTTTAGCCAGGATATGTGCTTTTTGTAAGGTGAGGAGCTGCCGTTGCAGCCGTGCCTCTCCAAGTGGTGTCCAGCAGCTGTGGAGCAGCCTGCTCGCCCGGCTCTGGCAGGGTTCCTGTGCACACACTGACCCTGTGGGGCCCGGGCAAGGCTCTCCTGAGCCAGCAAGGAGCCTGAGCACCCCAAGAGCTGCACCCTGAGCCCTGTCCTGCTGCCTCTGCCCACCCGGGGCTCTCCCAAGGAATCCCCCATCCAGGCACAGCAGCTGAGGCTGCTGCGGGGGAGCAGGAGGGTTGGATGGGACAGGAATATCAGGGAATTTCCATTCTCTGGGCACAGAACTGTGTGCTGCCAGCCCTGCCGGGGGTTTGCCCTGCCAGGAGAGCCAGGGAGGGATTTGCTGGGGTAGTCGGGGCATGGTTTTATCAGGGATCACAACACTGGATTTGCCCATCAATCAGACTTAAATGGATAGGGGATTAAGGCTTTGATTCAGGAAAACATTTCAACAAGAAGTCGTGTCTTTAGCAGAAGAACACTTCAAGGGCTGTGTTGAATCTGTAATAACCCCTTTTCTTTGATACTGTAAAATCTCTGTCAAGAAAGGCAGATTTCTCAATGTCTTTAACTGCACTAGATAACTTGGGCTGTTAGAACAATGGAATAAGAAAAAAAAAAAGCTTTTAGAAGCAAAATTAAAAGTATTTTTCACTTATCAGAAACATTTTAAATACATTTAAATATGGAAAGCATATGCCATAAACCTGAATTAGTCACTACCAATCTGAAATCCCCATTAAATGGGAAGATGATGAACATTTTGCATCAGTGAAGACTGCAGAACTCTTTCCTCCTGACAGCATGGTCTGATCTGCAGTCACAGTGTCTTTACTCTAGAACAGCTTTACCAGAGGTTGGTTTTTTCCCTCCTCACTTTTTTTTTCTGAAGCTTATTCCGTAGTTTTGAAACTTTTGTTCTCCCCACTTTTATACACAAATCTAATTAGACACAAGTATATAAAACTGGGGGATGAGCTCGTCCTTCCCTTTGACAGAGGAGGGCAAAAGCCAGAGCAGGCTGGTACATGAGGTCAGGAAATATAAAATACATGTCTTTTGAGGACCACTAGCTATTGGAGCAGACTAATATGGAACACAACAAACTCTCTACCAGAAGATTTAAATCCAGACTAGGTACTTTTCTTAAACCAAGCATTAACCAAAAAATGTATTACTGAAGGAAACTGGATGAAGTGTAGTTGCTTCTGCTATGGAAAGGGTCAGATGAGATGATACTAATGGCCTCCTCCAGCTTTGGAATTGCTGACTACTTCACTGAATGAGCAAGAGAGTGAATTTGAAGTATTTTATTATTTTAAATTAAATCTTCCTTGCATAATGTACATGTGCAACTTTTCTCCTGCGTTACCTGATAAATTTTTCCTTCCCAAAAATAAATAAGGAAGCATGTCAGCTTTCCACAGCCTCTCTAAAATGAATAATGCACCACTCAAAGGGATTTTTTTTTCCTGTTTATTTCTGGCCAAAAAATGATTAGAACCTCTTAAAGAATTTTTAGAAATATCGCAATTTTTGCAAAGGAGGCATTATTTTCTGACAGCAGAATTTGAGGGCAGACAGTAATTTCTCTGGATGTGTGTCACTGACATTTTGAAAGTTTGCCCATTGCTCTGGGAGATGAGATAAGCAGCATAATATTAATCTCATATTTCAGTGAAGAAGTAAACATTTAAAAGCCTGTGAAGGATGGATGAGACCATCACAGAGCTGTAACACAACTCAGAGGGTCATTTCATGGTCCCACTACACCTCTGAAGCAATCTGAGAAGGTATTTAATATCAGATTTCCTGGGTTTGGGGTGGGCAGACTCCAAGAGGGGCAGTGAAATGTGAAACATGAAAATCCCTGCAGGGCCCTCAGGAGGGGATGGACACAACACACCTTTCACTCCCACTGTCCCTGGGCTCTGGCCAGGATTATGAAAGGCTCAGGCTGACATCAGGAAGGGTGATTTCATCGAAGAGGTGGTCAGGCTTGGGAAGGAGCTGTGCCCATCCCCAGGGGTGTCCAAGCACTCAGAGCTCTGGTTTAGTTGGCAAAGTGGGGATGGGTCAGAGGTTGGACTCAGTGATCCTGGAGATTTTTTTCCAACCTGAATGATTCTGTGATTCTATTAAAAAAAATCATCATTGGTTTGGATAATTTCTGTGTTTTGTTCTTCAAAGTCCTTCTTTTTGGCCACCTTTATTATATTTTTACATTTAATCTGACAGAGGTTACCATTCTTCCTATTTTCTCCCTTTGCACATGCCTTCAGCTTTTGCACTTCTTCCTCCTGCCCTTCCTTGCTCTGCTGCTGAACAAAGCTGGCTGCCTTCTGCCCTTTCCTCAAGCCTTTCTGCAAAGGCATTGAGCTGTTAGCCTGGCCCCACTCAGCAACCTCCACCCAGCTTGCAGGAACTTAATTCTCAGGGTTGCCCCTTTTAAATCGCTTTAAAATGTTTTTTTTCATTTTTATATGGTTCCTCTTTCCGGAGCTGAGCACATCTGTAATGGATATTTGGCCTCTATAAATATTATATAAATATTATGCACTGCTCAGGTCTGAGCTGAGGGCTGGGTCTTGTCTTATGAACTCCTTGAAATGGAGGGATTTAAAAATCCAGTCCCAGGAAGGGAATGTAACCAGTGTGCACTGAGTGAAAAGTAGTGAGCCATTGCCTCTGAAACTGCAGGTGACAAACCAGTCTGTTTGTCCTGGCACGTGTGAGGTCACTGTTTGTGCACAGCCTTGTCTTGGAATCACACTGAGATCTTCTGGGCTGGAAAAACTTCCTTGAGGGGACAAGCTGGTTAAGTGGTTGATATTTTCCCTGAAAATCAGGCACAAACCCTTCTTTGAAAATGCAGCTCACAGGGTGGCAGGAATAGTGCACATAGAAGGAAGTCAGTTCAGTGTCTTATCAGCCACAGAAAGCAAAAGGAAATAAATGACTTCTGTTGTATCCTCATAATTTCCCTGAAACACAGCAGCAGATTCTGGAGTGATGGGAAAGGGCAGCTCTTATCAGAAAGAGTGACTGTGCTTTTATCAGTATAATAAAAATGTGGCCACACCTGGGCCCACTTCTGCTCCTGCCTCCTTGACCTAAGGACAGAAGCAAGGCTGAGGATGCACTCACCTGCAGAGCCACGTTCAGATCACAGGAAACTGTCCCATCCAATTTCAATATCCTTGCTAAAGATTCAGATCCTGAAGGATTCAAGATCAAAAACCCAAACCCAAGCTCTCAAGTGCCTGTTATGAATGTGCCAAGTTTGTCTGGAAACATGCCAGGAGACCTTGATCAAACAAGTCTGGACCTTCTTTAGATAAAATTCCTGTCTAATCCAGAAGAGCTTTTGTGTAGGGTGGCTTTGGGTGTATTTGCACATATCCAGGAAAGGGAGCGAACCCTAACAGTGAGGCCCAGTGTAGTGTTAACCTGGACAGGTAAATTCTGAGGGCAGCTGATAAGGTGGGGAAAGGATGCAAAAATGTAAACTGAAAGTACAGATAGCGTTTGCTTAAAGATCTGTTGCAGCAGCAAAACTGGACCATTTACTAACATTTCCAGGGAATTTCAGCTTCAATATTCTTACCTGGCCCCCATGGAGCGGCCACTGCTGGAGGAATTGTCAGGTGCTCTCTCCATAGGGGTGGGGGCACAGGGGTTCCTACACCCAGTAAACCTGAAATCTCAATTTCATAGCTTCAAACAGAAGGAAACACCATTCGAATCAAGCTGAATGTGCCCTTTGACTTCCAAGCCTTCTGGGAAGCCCCCCAAGCTTCCATGTGAAACTCAGAATGATCCCTTGTGGCACTGCTGCCATGGGAAGAGATGCTCCAGGTTTCTTGGCTCCAACTTCAGATAAACAAATTTAGCAAACAAAGAGTAAGTTAAAAGAGAAACAACCTGAACTGCAGCAAGCCAGAATTTGTTGTGACAACGTCTGGCTGGGGTAACTGCTGCCATTTAACTTATTCCTAGGCACTATCTCCCTCCTCAGATGAAGAAAGAAGAAAAATCATCTTGTTTAATGACAAGACCCAGGCAGCTTCACCAGGCAGTAACTGGCAAGGGGGCAAGCACAGGGAAATTCCATCAGCTGAGCACTCTCCCACAGCCCTACAAAACCTCCAAAGTTACATTTTCCTTTCTCATGATGCTCTCCTGACTTGAATAGAGCTGCCTGGATAACAGCAGTAGTGTTAATTAATTCTTCCCAAGGCTGGAATATGCAGAGCACCAAGTGAAGGAGCTCAGGAAGGCTCAGGGCTGGGTGGAAATGATTGGCTAATGGATGCTTGTTCAGGGAATATCAATAACTCTCGTGACAGCTCAATACCAACTTCAAGAAGGATGAAAATGAATTTCTAGCTGGTGAGCACAGAAAGGGTTTGAAAACGTGGCTGGGTTTTACCCACGTGGCTGCTCTTAGTCAAGGATTCCTGGGAGGAAAAGCACGAGGTCAAGTGGTGCCTCAACCCCGCTTTATCTGCAGGACAGTGACAAATGCAGGGCTGGGTGGAAAATCACTTGTGACATGGGCAGACTTTTCCACAGCCACTCTGAAACTTCACATTTCACTGCTTTGGAGCACATGGAATGAAGATGGAGTAGTGAATAATTATGTATGCTTCAGTGACTTTCCCATAACACTCTAATAACAAATAGGTAATAAAAATGTCACAGACATTGACAAAATGCAGACTATCCTGTTCCTCTGTTGTGTTTTTGTCCCTAAATATAACTCAATATTGTGGCCATGATCTTTGCTTAATGCTGACCTTCAAGCTTAAAAACAAATTGGCTTTGTGGTTATAAACACACACACACACAAAGGCACTCTGCTTTCTGACAGCAGAGGTAAAAATCCATTTTCCCCACAGGCTTTCTTGCTCAGAAATAATAAGAATAAAGTATAAAATGTTTTGGTTTTCCTGAGACATTTATGGGAAGTGTCAGAAATAATGTTTTCCTAGCTTCTCCCTGAAGGAGTTAGGGAGTCACGCCTTCAGTATACATCTTTAATCCTAAATGTTTCCCCAAGTTGTTATATTGTTTATTCTCAGTCATTGCCTAGTTTTTTCTCAACTTAAACCATAGTATACAGCCTGGAAGAGCCAGTCTTTTCTCTATTCCTATGGTTTATCTCAGTAACCTGTGGCAGAGACAGAATTAATAGAATTCAGGAATTTTTTGATCCTCAAAGTGCCCCATCTCTCTCTAGTCCTTTTATTTCTCTTTCCTGCCCTTTGTCCTTTCCAGTCTCCTTCTCTGGTATCTTAAAACTATTTCAGGATACAAATCAATGTGTGTACTATGGAGGAAAAAAATTCTTTAGTGCTTTGGCTATGAATAATATTGAAGAGGTTTTTATTTCAAAGGTTTGAAACACAGCAAAATTAAGGCAAAGAAAAAATGGTTTTAGGCAGGAAAAAACAGAATTTGCCAATGGGGTGGCTCTGCTTCCTCCCACAGGAAAAAATGAAAAAGCCTGCAATGGCTTTTCCAAGATTTTTGGGTTTAGTATGACTTTATACCAGGAAAAGAACTAGTACAATTAATTTCCAAAAAAAGGAAGATAAAGAGATTGGTTAAGGAGCCTTCAAGGCAAACAGTGCTCAGCACTGTAGGTCCCTGGCAAGATGTTCTTGGGGAGGGCTGATGTGGAGGGCAATTTAGCCTTAGCCTCAAAGGGTAATTTAACCTCAAAGGGAAGGGAAGAGGGATGAAACCTTCTCCTGTGCTGCCCTGCAAGAGCTGCTCAGCTCTTCCTTTGGGCAGCAGCAGCCAAAGGTTGGAGCCAGCTGTGGCAGGGATTTTGGGAGCCTGACAGCACTCCCAAAAAGCAGATGCTGTCCTGAGGGTGGAGAGCTCTGAGGTGCCAGTGAAGAGAGCAGAAAAGGGAGCAGTGGCACTGGAGACTTTGCACAGAAATCCCTCCTGAGGAGAGCAGCATTTCCAGGATTGCTCCGAGCTGGCAGGGAGCACCAGCCAGCCCCTTGGCATCCCTGCTGGAACTCAGGGGTGACCTGTGGGCACAGCCTTTCTGTACTTTCGTTCCAGAAGGCTTAATTAACTCCAGCTGGATTTGCAGGAATCCTGAGGGTTTTCTCTAGGAGCACAACCTCTTGGAGCACAAAAGCTCTGACAAACACCTGGAGCTTCTGACAGCTCTATCATTATCTCACCTTCTTTGTGAAGCCAGGAATAAAAGAGAAATCTTTCGTGCTGTATGTGTTACTTCCCTACACTGCACTTTTAAGCCACTCAGACTGAAATTTTCCTTTTCTTTTCTGTGCTCTTATTCTGAAAATTGCAGGTATTAGTGTTTACCTCTGCCTTCAAATCTTATGGGTATAGATCTTCTGTGCATGGTTAATCACATGGACTTCTGTGAAATAGTTTTGTAGTGCTGCCTCTTCCCCTCAGTGATACTAAGAGTGGGTAGTTTCCAGAATTTTTGTGCCCCCACTTCTTTATGGTGCTGCCTAGATTAGTTTTGGAAACACACCCACAGGTGCTGCTACTACAGGTTTCAGAGTTTTATCACCTGCAGCATCAGCCAAACAGGAGTTTTCCATGTCAGGAAACCCTCTTGAGAGATTGCTTTTCCCAACTCTAGTTTGTCATCCCAGTCCAAGAGTTAAAAGAGTTTTTTTAAGTCTCACCACAAGCACATGTAAGCACGAGGCAGCTTTTTCTCCAAACAACTCCTCTGTTGATCATCATCAGCCAGATTTCCAGGCTGCTCCCTGGGGATGCAGCAGGACCATCAGGAAGCATTTGCTGCTGTTTGGAATCTGCTCCACTGCCTATTTCAGAAGGGCCATGGCTCTGAGAGGTCTGTACCTCCAGAGGAAGTGTGAGTAAATATTTAAAGATGCAGCCAGTCTGCTTGAAGGGCAGAGTTCACTCTAGAGCAGAAGAGAGAGATTCAAGCCCTTGGGGAGGTTCCTAACAGGCTCCAGCCATGGATGACTGGAACTATTCACATCTAACCATTCAGTTTGACCACAGTTCTAGCTCTGATAGGACATTTTCTGTCAATACAAAACATTGTGCCCATTGAGCTCTAGCTTCATTTTAGAAAGTGGCTCAACAATTTCCTGCAATCCTGCCATCAAAAGAGATATAGAACTAAAAGAAAATAAAGCAAGCACTTGACAAAACCAAGAAGTGATAAAACCCCCTCAAAGCAAATACAAGATTACAAGTCATACAAGCCCTTTTGCCATGAAGCATCATTTATATAACAACATTTATCACATCTCTACAACAACAGTTTTTAAATCATGACTGTCATTCTCTATGACTACATGAAGCAGCATTTCAGAGGTTTCTTTCCCCAGCAGATTCAAGCCATGAAAGGCTAGAAACCTTGCCAGGAGTTTCTCTCAGAGCTTGCTCCCAGTGCAGAGCAGGCACTCTCTGCTGCTGTGATCCCGCCGAGTGCACTGCAGGGCTCTGAGCTCCTGCTGCAGGAAGCGAGTAACTCCCTTTGACTCCAGGGGTGGTTACTCACATCCTGTGAGAAGATGAGCGGGGAAACACACAGGAGAGGAGGATCCAAGGAAAGCGGGACTCTGCTGGGAGGGAGGGAGGGAGGAGGCACTGACAGTGAAGCCTTAGTCATTAGTGGTCCTCACTAGAGAAATTTCTCCTAATGGGAGGAACACAAGTGGTACAACAGTAAGACGATCCCTAATCGTTATGATTTCCTTGGGTTTCTTTGTACAGTTTATCTTTCAGTCACACACAAAAGAAAATGAAAATGCTAAATGCAGCTGCAAGTTTGTATTCAGAGACAAACACCTACACGTGTGGGGTGGCTGAGAACTTGTTTTTATGCACAAGAGGATTGGGCTTGGCTATTTAGGGGATGCATAGAAGTTAAAGCCTTACTGCATGCACTACTTCAGTTATCAACCCTGACTCTGCTTTATGGATGAGATCCAGGGATAACTGTGTGTAATACTTGACAAGAAGCGCCCTTACTGTGTGCAGCAACGTGTCACTTGGGAATCTAGAGAGCACTTGACACCCAGATTCAGGCTTGCCCATTCAGGTACAGAAAAGCTGGATGATAGAAACGGTCCCCAGCCTGGGGCCAGTGGGGACAGGAGCACAGCAGCTGCCTTTGAGGGGCAGGAACCACCGGTGTTTCTATTGCATTCACTCTGCCCCTGCAGCACAGCCCTGGAGGGCTTCAGCCAAGGCTGAGGGAAAGCTGGCTGCACTCAAAGCTTGCTTGGATCCACTTTTCCCTGGCATTTGGGGATGCTAGGGTCTGGCATTTGGGTTCAAGCTGGTGTTTTACTGCCTATATACATGGGCCAATAAACAGAGCTGGCTGCAGCAGCCACAGCTGACACTGGCATTTTCCAGGGTATATGGCTGGGATTGGATTGATTTAATCCCTTGCTTGGATCATTAACTTCTGCAGTAAGTCTGGGGGCAGACAGGGAGCATGATGAGAAGTTGATCCGTTGCTTCCCAGCAGAGGCAGTTCAGGATGTGTATGGCACCAAGAGGCCAGGCTGTGCACACCTAAGTGCTGAATCAGGCTGAGAAAGAAAGCCAAGCCTAATGCACTGTACTTAAAATGCTTCCTGAAAGGTTTTGGAAACCTCCAACATCAGTGGAAATCATGTTCCTAAGAAATGGGTTCAAAAGAGGTCAGGACAGGTTTATTTTTATATTGTGAAAAAGCCAGAGGCACTTAAAAAAGTTCAGCAAACTGCTTGTCTGCCATTAGGGAGACTTGCAGTGGTACCTGAGAAATATTGTGCCTAAAATCACAGGGGGACAGCATGCCCCCAAGGGGAACAGTGCTTCCATATTCTAGAGCTGTTTGAAATCACTGTGACTCCATAGCACACATGGTATCCATCCTGCTGGGAGGGAACTGTGAGCTCACAAACTTCAACCTTCACAAGTAAAAGGGAGAAAAAGGGTGGAAGGAAATGGGTGAAGACAAAAATTACTCTATTTTCCTCTCCTCAACCTCTCCTAACCTACCCTCAACCTCTCCTGACCTCTCCTCAACCTCTCCTGACCTCTCTTAACCTCTCCTCAACCTCTCTTAACCTCTCCTCAACCTCTCTTGACCTCTCCTCACCTCTCCTCAACCTCTCTTGACCTCTCTTAACCTCTCTTCAACCTCTCTTGACCTCTCTTAACCTCTCTTCAACCTCTCTTGACCTCTCTTAACCTCTCTTCAACCTCTCTTGACCTCTCTTAACCTCTCTTAACCTCTCCTCAACCTCTCTTGACCTCTCTTAACCTCTCTTCAACCTCTCTTGACCTCTCTTAACCTCTCTTCAACCTCTCTTGACCTCTCTTAACCTCTCTTCAACCTCTCTTGACCTCTACACCTCTCCTCAACCTCTCTTGACCTCTCTTAACCTCTCCTCAACCTCTCTTGACCTCTCTTAACCTCTCTTCAACCTCTCTTGACCTCTCTTAACCTCTCTTCAACCTCTCTTGACCTCTCTTAACCTCTCTTCAACCTCTCTTAACCTCTCTTAACCTCTCCTCAACCTCTCTTGACCTCTCTTCAACCTCTCTTGACCTCTCTTAACCTCTCTTCAACCTCTCTTGACCTCTCTTGACCTCTCTTAACCTCTCCTCAACCTCTCTTGACCTCTCTTAACCTCTCTTCAACCTCTCTTGACCTCTCTTAACCTCTCTTAACCTCTCTTCAACCTCTCTTGACCTCTCCTCACCTCTCCTCAACCTCTCTTGTCCTCTCTTCAACCTCTCCTGAACTCTCCTCACCTGCCCTCAATCTCACCTGCCCTCAACCTCACCTCTCCTCACCTTAACCTCATCTCTGCCTCATCTCTCCTCTCCTCACTAAGTCCCCTTCTCCAGTCCTTGACAAGAGGCATGATCAAGTCCCTGGCTAGGAAGTTTCTGCTCTCCTGTGTTCCTGATGACAGCTCCTCTCCTCAGGGAGCAGCTCAGTGTTTCTGGAGGAAGCACTGTCTCCACAGCAGCCTGAAGGGTTTTTGGGCAGCAGAGCCAGCTGGGAGGCTCAGGGCTTTGGGGAGGACAGTTGTGCCAGGCAGAGGGCAGAGAGCCTTCGAGGGAGCACAGGGAAGTGACTGCAGAGAGGTGCCAGGGGACTTGGGCAGACACAGACAGCACCTGCCAGGTAAGAATGGGATGTGAAAAGCTTTGCGGAGTGGATGTAGGAAATGCTGGGTTGAGGGGGAGCATCCAAGGGATCAAGCTGGTGAATTCAACCTACCTTAGCTTCAACTCAGCATAAAGGCTGAGGGGTCAAGGAGACCCCATGCAGAAATAGTAGGTGAGCAATTGTGTGATGCCTGCAGGATGTTATGTGTATCATCTGTTAGTGAATCACTCCCCTCCCTCGTTCTGTCTCCCATCTTCTGACACTTGGAGTCATTCTGCTGTACTGACATACTTCAGTTTAGAATGATCATCTGTATTTCACATGAGTCTGGGAATAGAGTGTGGCCCCAGGGAATGTGGGAGAAGCACATAATTCACTGGCCAGAAGCAGAGGGACCAAAGGCTCCTCCATCCAGGCACCACCCTGGTTCTCAGGTGGCACATGACCAGCCCTAAGGGAGAGAAGTTGTTCAAGTCTGATATGGTGACCTCAGTACTCAATAACAAAACATTGTGCACAATGTCCACATTTTGCATCCTGTTATCTGTCCTATATTTATTTAATCAACCAAATCTGGCTAGCTGTGTCTGGAGGCTTCCTGGTTAAAGTCTGTTCCCAGAGTATGTAGGTCAAGCCAGCCTACCCTGAAGAGAGGCATGAATTGTATCCCTCTGAAAGCTGTGCCTGTGCACTGAATCTGAGAACTCCCTCCAGTCTCTCAAGTGAGATGATTCTTCTCCCTGCTCAGCATCTGAAGCTGTTTTTAACACTGATATGCTAAAGTAGGTATCTCCAAACATATGTGATAAGTAAACACAGCAGACTTTGGAATGAGGTACTCCTCTCCCACGGCCTCTCTCCAAAGAGACATCAAAGAAAATGTTGTGATCAGTGAGAAATGTCTGGTCAGCTTAACCATTAACACCGACTGAACTATTCAACCTTTATAAAGGCAAATTTGTGGGCAGCCTTGTGGGATGACTTTTTCCTTGGGTGACATCATTCTACAGCAATTTCTTGAAAATACTGTGATGAAACATGCAAGGAGAAAAAATATTCTGGCCTTTCCAGACACCTGTGAGTCATCCTAGACTGCTTTTTCTACCTCCAAATAGAGACAGTTACAAAAGGCAGTTTTCTGAAAGCTGTAGCAGTGTCAGAGGCATTAATACAAAGAGTAATTAAAGCACATTGTTGATATATTCTGGCTCTCTCAACCTTTCAGGTAATCAGGCTATTTTCCCCCCAACTTATACCTATTTCACAAAGCTTATTTATTGTATATCTCCATCCTTTGCAATATGAAGGCAATGTAAGCTTTAAAAACCTGATTAAATGGTTTCCAGCATTATTGTGCTGTGAGCTGGTGGCACCTCACTGGTTGCATGGGGGACAAAATCAGCCTCAGACAGGAAACTCTAAAAACACAGCTTTCATGTTTTAGTCCCACATCCAGAGGACACTGTGGCTTTGGCCATTGTGCATCTGACCCTGCTGAGGAAGGGACACACCTCCCCTTTAAGCTGCTGAGGAATTGCAGCAGGTCCTGCTCCTTGTATCCTGCCAGCCCGCAGGCACAGCTGGAGTGTGCTGGGCACACACACCCTGTCTGCACTGTGAACCTCACTCATTTGTCTGTTAAGGAACTTGCCCCATCCTTGCCCCTCACACACACATTTGCCACCTTCCCAGGTAACAAAGGCCAGCCTTGTCCCTAGCTGATGCCACCTCGCCTTGTGGCTAGTGTGAAATGGAGCAGTTCTGTGGTTCTTTGGGGAGATCTGCTTAAAGCTGCTGCTGTGAGGGACAGAATGGAAATCCCTTCCCACTGCTCCAAGGCAAAATGCTGGGTTTGGATGGACAAAGAGTAGCCCCTGTCCCTCCAGATGGGGTATTGGTGCAATTTATTACTGAAAAAATAAAACCTTGTGCACAATGTTCACATTTTGTTTTCTAATAACTTTTCTTTGTTAATTCAGTTTAATTAGCCACCAAATGTAGCTGTTCTAGGGGTTTCCTGTCTCAAGTGTCTGTTCCCAGAGTATGTAGGTCAAGCCAGCCTACCCTGAAGAGAGGCATGAATTGTATCCCTCTGAAAGCTGTGCCTGTGCACTGAATCTGAGAACTCCCTCCAGTCTCTCAAGTGGGATGATTCCTCTCCCTGCTCAGCACCTGAAGCTGTTCGACCTGGGGTTACAGACTGCTCTGGAATGGTGAATCTTGCACGCCTCTTGCACTTTTACTCTGTGTCTGTGCAAAGACTGGAGGCTGTGCCTCCCCCCTCCCCTCGGACAGACTGACTCACACTGAACACGACCCACAGCCACGCATTCCCAATCCCTCTGTCTGCATGAGTGGCAATGGGAGCGGCTCCAGGCGAGGTGGAACATTTTTGAGAGAAAAGCCTGGCTTGGAATCTAGTGTTTGACAGAGTGGTGTGTGGGTATCCTTGAAAACTGTAAGCAAACATGACCACAAACAGTTCAAACAGAGACTCTCTGTTCTCTCAACTGTTTTCTCCTAGACTGAGAGACTGCCCTGAGGATGTGCTCCCAAAGGGCTGAGCTGAAGATTTTGAAGGACAGCAATGCATGCAGGTGGTCTCAAGGAGACTGCCTCCTTGTAAGCAATTTTGGCACACTTCTCTCCTCAGCTCAGGGTTGAGGAGGGTTAAAACCCCAGAACAATGCACTTCTGGCAAGTGCAGCAGCTGCCTCTATTGTGTCTGGTCGAGAGTTCCTGAGTACGTCAGGATTATGACTCATAAGGAAAAAAGAGAATTAAAAGTTGTGCAGTGTGATGTCTCCTCAGGAGCACTCATGCAATCCTGCACACCCATTTCTCGGAAATCCCATCCCCCTTGACCTCAGTGGGACAGAGGACTGATGTCTGCTAACACCAGAGAGCAGGTTTTGTGCGTGTGCTGGTCAGCATGAACGTAACAACCCCAAGTGCAGTTAACACCCAGGGTGCTCACTGGCACATGCAGAGAGGTTTATCTGAACACGGCCCAGTTTTCACAATTAATCCTGGCTTATATGGTTTGCTGACATGAGCATTCAAAATAAAATGGCAGGCTGACTGTTAGAAGAACCCACACTTTTTCTGTCTAGAAAGAAAACAGAGAGATGGAAACGGATTTTTTTTTTTTTTCTTTTCAGAAACGTTTGTTAGGTTGGGAACAATTGTATCCTGACTGCCCTGATATTTTTCCTTCTACATCCACCTTCTTCAGTGCTGAAATAAAATCTGCCTTCCCCTGTTTTCCCAGTGGAAGGCACCAAGCACATCAACTGTTACTTTCTCCTATTCAGCATTCTGCAATACCTAGAGAAAGCACCAGAGAAGCTCCTGCAGAAGCTCCACACCCACAGTCTCAAGTGTAAAAGCCCTCTTCTTTTGAGCTTGTAGCTTCAAAGGGGTTGTGCTTTTCTTTTCATGAATGTGGCTTCTCTCTCTCAGATCGTGGCTTGAGAAAACAATTGGGATTTTTCTCTAGTGCTTGTGGAAAGTTAATGTGCATTTGATTGCTTTCCCACACTGCTGTGGAATGGAGTACATTTTTTGCCTGAAAGAGGGCTTTTATTCCAATCTCCTCTTTTTAAGTGGGCAGGCTAGAGGAGGATGTCTCAGAGCCAAATTACACAATCCCTACTCAGCTACAAATTTCCACTTCACAAAATTCATTCATTTAGGCCTTCAGTGAAGTGTGTAAGAGGCTAAGCTCAGGACCCAAGGAATATTTACAGTAAGCAAATATCAAGTCAAAATGGTCAGTGGAAAACTGTTTGCACTGTTGTGTTATGCTTCTTGAGTGTTAGGTACAAACAGAAATTCAGAAGAAACATGGTTCTGGTGTAAAATAGACAATCCTTTGTGCTCAGAGCACGAGGTGAATGTGTTCAGCTACTTGTCCACGCTGGTTGAGTGCAGCAGCAGCGAGAATATAAAATTCCTGGTCTAGGTACAATGAACAAGCCTACACAGCTTTCCAAGAAACAAAAATAAACACCAAACTGCATCTAAGCGTACACAAACAATATGCAGTCATTGTCAAACTGTACTCCCTCAGAGTGTTACACTAAAAACACTGAAACAGAAACTTCCTGAGGATCATTTCCACTGTGGCTGCCACTTGCTGCAAGCACCTAAAATGGTGTCTGACATGTGAAAAAAAGGCTGGTGGACTTTGTTTTCTATGTTCTTTGTTGCTAGAACATGGGTTACAGGTAAAAAGTTATTGTCAGTCAATCAATAATTTGTTTTTAAGTCAATAAAAGTCATTCAAGCTTTCTTCCATAGATCTTAAGAGAAAAAGCTAAAATAAAACTTTTTCTCTAGCCTCAGGTTTGATGTCTGAAAATTTGGCTTCTGTTATTTCTTATGTAAGACTATAGAACAAACCATGTAAAACACAAATACAATTTCTTTCTGTAGAGGAGCCTGCCTTTGTCTAACACTGAGTCAGCATCATCTGACAGATCAATTTTCTCTAAGTGTAGGATGTGGATTTTGCATATCACACTCTCCAAGGGCACCTGTTGGAAACTTGGGTCGCTACAGCGTGGAATTTCACACCACACAGAAGGGCAACTCAGTGGCCTCTGAGCACATCACAGAGCCTCATCAATAGGAATGAGGCTGATAGGAGACACCTCAAGTCTGCTGCCCTCCAGACCTGCCTTCCTCTAACGGGGACACAACATTCCGGAACACTTTGTTGGTTCTTTCTGAAGCTGTGCCTGTGTCTCGTATCCACAGGATCAAGAGGAGTCTCATTCCACCTCCTGAGCAGAGGTCAGGCAGCTGGGAGGTCAGGTGAGGTTGGCCAGAGCTTTAAGCAGCCAAGTCTTGAAAAAACTCCCAGGATTTTCAGTTTCTCTGAGGACTGTGTTGCAAAATTTACTTGTCCTGATGTTGAAAAAGCTTCTCCCTGTGACCACTCTGAACTACTGGTGTTCCAATCTGTCCATCATCATCCTGCACCACTGTGAACAGCCTGGCCCTGCCTTTTCAAGAGCCCCCATGGGTGTGGGCAGGCTGCTGTTGGGTGTCCCAAAGCCATTGCTGTCCCACCCCTCCTCACAGGGCAGTGTTCCAGGGGCTCTCCAACACTGAACACAGGGCAGTGAGCACCTTCCTCCATCTCCTGGCTGTGCTCCTGCCAACACAGCCCAGGGTGCTGCTGGCCCCTGCTCTTCCCAGGGCCAGCTGCTGCTCATGCTCAGCCTGCCATGTGCCAAGGCCCCAGCTCCACCTGGGCACAGCTGCTCTCCAGCCTGCCACTCTCTGGCCTGGATTGTTGAAAATTCCCCAAATCTTTTGGTGTCATGTCTGTGGGGATAGCCAAGACACTTTCCCCATGCCACACACAAAAGCAGCTCCCAGATCTCCAAACGTCTGCAATGGAAGCCAAGATTGGCTCTATATAGACATTAGCTCTAGACAGACATTAAGCTAAAATAACGTTAATGCACTATTCCCAGTACCTTTAAGAACAAGTGTACAAATTTCTCTGTGTTCTTTTCTCTCGAAAGAGAACAGCTGCTGCGAGGTGTTCCTTTCCTCCAAGCATGGTTGTTTACAGTAAAGAAGACTAAGCTTTGATCAGTTGCTTATATTCACTAAATTGATTCCAACATCTTTGCCAGTGGGCTGTATGGATTCCCAGCGTGAGATGCTCCTGCTCATTTGAAGTGGCTGAGATTGTTTTTCAATGGAATTTTCCATTATGCTCTGTGCTGTCTTTCTTCAAAGCACAATTTGTTCACTGGGCAGTACTCCTTGTCCAAAATAACATGCAGAACCATTGCTCAACAGTTTTGTTTTCTTTCCATGGGCTCTACCTCCATCTATTCCCTTGTTTCATCCCGAGTTTCCTTCCACGACTCTCTGGAAGGCAATGTGATACATTTCTTACCAGCTGCTGTGTCCTCCTTGTTCCCCACCTCACCCCTCAGCCCCCTCTCTCTCTCCAGGACAGAACCTGGGGAAGCAGTCAAGGCTTCCTGGGAAGACACACAGGCTGGGGATGAGCAGAGGGAGCAGCCCTGGCAGGACTCGGGGGTGCTGTGGGGGCTGGCCCTGCCCAAACGTGTAACCCTCACATGAGTGACTGTGTTACAATACATGGACACAGGTGGGCTTGATGGGAACAGAGCAGAGTGTGGCAACAACGGCCTGCAATACCAGCAATAACAAGGCTGGCAACTCAAAAAACCAGAGAGTGACCAAGTTGAACCCAGAGTTCATGCTTTGAACCCTACGTTAGCTGCTGGTTTGGTGTTGGGGTTTTATTTTAAGTATCAAAAGAGATATTAGTATTTCTGTAGTCCTACAACAAAGAGCTAAAATTCATTCTGTGATCAAGTGTGTGAAGATAAAAAACACCTCTGTAGAGTGCCTTGGGGACACGGGGATCTTGCTGTCTATGATCACAGCATTTGTATGGCAGACACTGCTTACACTGAAAAGCAACTTTATGTAACAAGCTATTTTCAGTTTTCTCCTGCTGATTTTTATCCAGTCATCCAGTGCTTCCTCGTCACTGCCTGCTTTAGAGGCACTCATGAGTTGCCATGAGAGAATACAGAATATCAGCAAAAGCAGAGAAATAGCACAAGCAAGAGCAAGCGAGTCAGTGGCAACAATGCACTCAAAGGCTCACTTGTGAATTACCAACAGTAATAAACGTCAATATCAGACACCTGCAGGTTTATTTCTTTGTAAATTCGATGCCAATGACAAGAACAATCACTGTAAACATCCGAGTTTACTTATCCTTTCATGTGCTCTGTAAAGGGCGGTAAACCGGCCAATCAACATTGCCAGTGCTGTTAATTAAAACACCGCACCCACAGCACTGTCAGCAGGGAACTCCAGCTAACTCACACGTGTCTGCGGCTTGTAAAAAACATATCACAACCATAGCGGCATTAACTGACACAAACACTTCGACCATGTAACAGATTCGACTGAAGTCGTATTTGCGAGCAGAAAGCCCGTTTCAAGGCAAGGGAACACACATCCCTGCAGGCAGATGGAGAAGAGAGCCCCCGGAGCAGCGTTTAGTCCCCGCAGAGCCGCGGTACCGAGCCCAGCCCGGCCATTCCCGGCGTATCCAGAGGCGGCTCCAGCCCCGGGCAGTCCCCGGCGCTACGAGTCGGGCAGGGGCTGGCTGTGGGGACCGCTGCGTGTCTTCAGCTGCGATGGGCGATGTCTGCCAGGGCGCTCTGGATCTTCTCGAGCAGCACGTCCCCGCGGTACACCACCTCCTCCAGCCGCGCCGCAGCCTCGTGGTTCTCCTCCTCCAGCCGGTACAGGCTCGCAGCCTGCCAAGCAAAACCGTCGGGATGCACAAAGGGTTCCCGCTTTTTATGTGATTTTCAGATATTCGTAGCTCTGCGTGCTGCTAGCACGTAGTCCTAGTGTTTTTCCTGCCGTTTTTCTTTAGAGCAATAAGCTAGCCCTTCTAATGCATACTTGGAATTCTGTGTAGTCTTATTTAGACAAAGAAGCCTGACCAGGACTTTTTGTTTTCCAACCAGAATCTGAGAACGCACAAGAAATGGGGCAAAGAAGCCCCTGGAACAACTCCAATGGGGTAGAATGCAGGGGAAACGACCTAACCAACCTCTCTTCTAACTGGACAATATTTATTAGATATGCTAATTTGTTAAACTCATAAAACTGTAGAAATCTGATGCCGGGTGTGCCCAGGATCATTGGGGCGCCTGGAAGCGTCCAATAAAGGTCTGCTTTTTATTTTACTATTTTAACATTGCTGCAAGAGTTTCCTCTTTTGCTATTAGACAACGGGGAAAGAGCAGAGATCTTCAGTAAAACCCTAAAGTGACTTTGCTATCCAAGGATGCTGAGGGAACAGCTGGTGCTCCCTGAAACAAGATTCTCATGTTTAATAGTTGACTGCAACTAAATCACAGATTAGAGCAGAATTTGTACTGTCAACTTCACCAAAAGGGAACTCAAAAGGGGCAGGTAAATTGGGTTGAGCATTCGTGAAGCAGCTTCTTTTATCATTTAAGACAAGACTCAGATCTGAAACACACACCAAGATAACTTTAGTATAAAAAAAACAGATCAGCCCAAGCATGTTTCTATTAATCAAATATTATCTACCACTTCTCAGCAAAACCTATAGTGCATATTTGAGTGTTTCAAGCATCTTCAACACCATTTCTGTGAAGACTATCAGGATATTTAATACTGCACCGAATTAAGGAACAGAAAATAAAAATCAAAACTGGAATCCAAGCGATGGAATCCAAACTAATTTCTCTTAAAATCACACCGGACAGAAAGTACCAGAATTTTTTGTGACATGAGGTTCTTCATTAAGACAGCAAGAAACTGTTAAAGTATCACCTGTAAGGAAAGCATATCCCTCCTGGATAAGCAGCTCCTCCTTCTGGAGCACCCTGCTTTGCTGACACCAGCTGCCACTTTGATCAACCCTGCCCAGCCATGGAAGAAACTGGAATTTGTCTGCAGCAGGCATTCTATCTTCAGCTATTAAAAATACCTTTACAGGAAATCATGCTAGTGTTAACGAGCCCAATTAGGATGTTCAGCAATTACTGTGACTAGCAAAGTTCCCAAATTTAACCTCCTCTGTTTAAAACCAAACGTGATGCCACTGCTAAATAACTTCTGTTTGGCCCATTCCGTGTCAATCTTTTGTTAAACACTTTTGAATGGTTACAGAGTATCAATGCAGGTTTAAAACCTTAAAGGTGTTCATCAGATTTGTCAGGGAAACAGCATTCTGCGTCCTTTATGCATTCCAAAATGTAAGTCCAACCACTAAGAGCCAAAAATTAAAAAAAAAAAAAAAAATTATGATTTTAATAGGTAAAATCTGTGAAATAACAGGAAAAAAATCAAATAAAAACCAAGTTAGACTAGTTCAAAGAAAGACTCCTTGTTATTGAAAAGTGAAGGAATTATTTTGTGACAGAGCTGAAGAATTTAAAGGACACCCTGCAAACTAACCAGAAACAATGTGAAAGAACAAAAGACTTCTGTAGTGTTGGTTCTGCAGGTACAAAATGAATAGAAAAATATAAAATATTACCCAAGGGGAAAAAAAATTAGTAAAACAACACACAAAGCATCAGTACTGTTCCATCTGTTCTGTTAATACATGAAAAACAGGGTGAGCAGCTTCCAGTATAAACCCACCTTTTTTTTTTATATATATATTTAAATAGAAAACTAAGTCTAAAATATTGTCACTGATTATGATCTTACTTAGAACTAGATGCAAGTTCATTATTTCCATTGAGCCTACAAAGCACTCACAGGCTACCCTAATGAAAAATTCAGGTTTGTACTAAAATCATTTTTCGATGACGACACAGCTTAGAGACAAAAAAACGCATTTAATAAAAAAAAAGGAGGAAGTTTGCCTTTAGCAGTGTTCTGACGCTGAATTAGGAAAACTCCTACCTGCAAAGCTGCGGTGGACTCTTCACTGGGCAGGGAATCTATGAGAACATCGATATCCTTGGCAGTGCGGGCGATCAGAGCCGCGAACAGCTGGGCATACTCTGCACAGAACACAGCACAGCTCAGCAATCACCACGGATTTATTAGACACAGGCCCCCCGACTCTGCCGTGACAACGCCAGGCAGAGAGTGCAGCCGGCAGCTCCATCCCTGCAGCAGCTGCCCGTCACTGCCGGGACTCACCTTCCGTGGGGTTCACGGGCTGGTCCTTGTTGATGGCCGTCTGGATGTTGCTGAAGGAGGCCGGGGGCCCGCACTGCTGCAGCACTCCGATGGCGTTACAGAACTGGTCCGCGAGCTGCCGGCGCCAATTAACAACAGCGCGTTAATCACCCTGCGGCCTGCTCCCGGCCACGGGCGGGGGGCGGCCCCGGCTGGGCCCGCACGGCCCCGATCCCCGCACGGCCCCGATCCCCGCACGGCCCCGATCCCCGCACGGCCCCGATCCCCCACGGCCCGATCCCGCCCGGTCCCGACTGGCCCCGCCCGCCCCGGTCTCCTTTGGCCCGTGCCCGCCCCGGTCCCCTTGGCCCCTGCCCGCCCCGGTCCCCACACGGCCCGTGCTCGCCCCGATCCCCACTGGCCCGTGCCCGCCCCGATCCCCACAGGGCCCCTGCCCGCCCCGGTCCCCTCGGGCCCCTGCCCCCCCGATCCCCACAGGCCCGCGCTCGCCCCGGTCCCCTTTGGCCCCTGCCCACCCCGATCCCCACACGGCCCTGCCCGCCCCGGTCCCACTAGGGCCCCTGCCCGCCCCGATCCCCACACGGCCCTGCTCGCCCGATCCCACCGGCCCTGCCCCCGATCCCTCTGGCCCTGCCCGCCCGTCCCCACAGGGCCCCTGCCCGCCCCGATCCCCACACGCCGTGCCGCCCGATCCCCACACGCCCTGCCCGCCCGATCCCCTCTGGGCCCCTGCCCGCCCCGTCCCCACAGGGCCCCTGCCGCCCCGATCCCCACTGGCCCCGTGCCGCCCCGATCCCCACACGGCCCCTGCCCGCCCCGATCCCCACAGGGCCCCTGCCCGCCCCGTCCCCTTGGCCCGTGCCCGCCCCGGTCCCCTTTGGCCCGTGCCCGCCCCGGTCCCCTTTGGCCCCTGCCCTCCCCTCAGCAGCCGCCGCACCGAGTTGACGGCGTCCTGCAGCTGCGTGAGCCGGTCCGCCATGGCCCCGCTGCCGCCGCCGGCCCTGAGGCGCGGGCGCCGCCTGGCGGCCCGGAGGAGCCGGGCACGACCCGCTCCGGCAGGCGGGGGCGCCATGGGCCGGGAGCGGAGCGGAGCGCAGAGAGCAAACGGCAGGGGGCGCTGAACAGGACAACAACAGCGCACCGCCATTGAGGGGAACGGCAGGGACGGGAGAGAGGAGAGGGAGAGAGGGAGAGAGAGGGGAGAGAGAGGGAGAAAGAAAGAGACAGAGAGAGAAAGAGAAAGAAAGACAGAGAAAGAGACAGAGAAAGAGAGATAGAGAGAAAGAGAGAAAGAGAGAGGCCACACCACCCTCACAGGGAACAATTTCTTCTAACACCCAATCTAAACCTGCTCTCTGTCAGTGTGAAGCCAGTTCTCTTATCCTGTCACTACATGCCTTGCTGTCACTGATGTCCTGGTTGCAGCGACGATACAAACTATTCCGCCAAAGCGCTTTCCCGACGGCTCGGCTGGCTGAGGGCTTTGTTCGCCTGCACACGTCAGCTGGGAGGTGCGGTCTCTTCACCCTCCAGAGTTAAACCCCGAGTCCCCAAGTGCCGGTGCGAAGCCCACCGTGCATTTCGGGCAATTTGCGGCTGTTCCCTGGGCCCGGCGCCCGCTGCCCGCAGGTGCCCGAGGGGGCGGCACCGACCCTGGCCCGGCCCGGCCCGGCCCTGGCCCGCCCTGGCCCCCCCTGCCGGCCCGCCCGCCTGGCCCGCCCCTGGCCCCCGGCCCTGGCCCGCCCTGGCCCGCCTCTGGCCCGCCTCTGGCCCCGCCCTGGCCGCCTCTGGCCCCTGGCCCGCCTCTGGCGCCCGGCCTGCCCTGGCCCGGCCCTGGTCCGCCTCTGGCCCGGCCCTGGCCGCCCTGGCCCGCCCTGCCCGCCCCTGCCCGCCCTGCGCCCCTGGCCGCCCTGGCCCGCCCTGGCCCGCCCCTGCCCGCCTGGCCGCCCTGGCCCGCCCTGGCCCGGCCGGCCCGGCCCTGGCCGCCTGCCCGCCCGGCCGCCTCTGGCCCGGCCCTGGCCCGCCTCTGGCCGCGGCCCGGCCCTGGCCCGCCCTGCCCGCCCTGCCCGCCCTGGCCCGCCTCTGGCCGGCCCTGGCCCGCCTCTGGCCCGGCCCTGGCCCCGCCCTGGCCCGCCTCTGGCCCGGCCCTGGCCCGCCTCTGGTCCGCCCTGGCCCGCCCTGGCCCGGCCCTGGCCCGCCTCTGGCCCGCCTCTGGCCCGCCCTGGCCCGCCCTGGCCCGCCTCTGGCCCGGCCCTGGCCCGCCCTGGCCCGCCCTGCGCCTCTGCCGCCCTCCCGCCCTGGCCCGCCCCTGGCCCGCCCTGGCCCCCTGGCCCGCCTCTGGCCCGGCCCTGGCCCGCCTTAGCCCGCCCCCTGCCGCCTCGCCCGCCCTCGCCCCGCCCTCTGGCCCGCCCCTGGCCCGGCCCTGGCCCGGCCCTGCCCGCCCCTGGCCCGCCCTGGCCCGCCCTGGCCCGCCCCTGCCCGCCCTGGCCCGGCCCTGCCCGCCTGTCCCCCTGGCCCCCCTGGCCCGCCCCTGGCCCGGCCCTGGCCCGGCCCTGCCCGCCCCTGGCCCGCCCCCATCGCCCGCCTTCCCCGCCCTGCCCCCTGGCCCGCCTCTGGCCCGGCCCTGGCCCGCCCCTGGCCCGGCCCTGGCCCGCCCCCATCGCCCGCCCCTGGCCCGCCCCTGGCCCGCCCCTGGCCCGCCTCTGGCCCGGCCCTGGCCGCCCCTGGCCCGGCCCTGGCCCGCCCCATCGCCCGCCCCTGGCCCGCCCCTGGCCCGCCCCTGGCCCGCCTTGCCCGGCCCTGGCCGCCCCCATCGCCCGCCCCATCGCCCGCCTTTTCCCGGCCTGCCGGCCTGGCCGCCGTCGCTGCCGCTCGCTCGCGCGCCATGCGGGTCTGTGCTCGCCCCGCGCTGCTGCTGCTGCTTCTGGGGGTGCTGCGCCACGGCGGAGCCTCAGGTGAGGCGGGCGGGAGCCGGGCTCGTACCGGCAGTGCGGGGCTGTGCCCGGGGCAATGGCCAGGACAATATCCAGGGTAGTATCCAGGGCTGGGCTCGCTGCGGCCGCAGAGCCTTTGGGGTGTCCCCGCTGGCCGGGGGGGATGAGCGGGAGCGCGGGGCAAAGCTGCCTGTGTCGCTGCAGAAGCGCTGTGTGTACTCATGGTTATCTTCATCTTTCATGCGGACAAGGAGAACCACCTTTTTTTATTATTTTTTTTTGCACCTATATTGCCGTGAACGCCATAGTTTTAACTGTTTCATGGCTCCTTCCGAATGATTCTGACCGCGGGGGTGCGGCACAGCTGATGCGGCTGGTGTAGGGCTGTATGCGCCGTACGGAACCCAGGTATACGTATTAATATAACATATTCGCTGCCTGTGAAATTGAGTTTACATGACAAACGGGACGTGGTTAAAAGTAGGTTTGGTTTTGTTCGCTTGGTTTCTCCCGCCCTCGACCATGTGCAGGTGGTCCCTAGTGCATGGTGGGTTGAAAACCACTGTCGCTATAAAACTAGGGAAAGGAGCAAAACCTACAATTCGTAGCTTGATTTGTAAACTTGCTTGCTGTCTGTACTGAGGTAATGTGACTTTATTTGGCATGGGCTTTTTTTGTAATTTCCCTGTGTTCCTGCATTTGACTAAAATAGGGCTCCAGAGCTAAGTGTGCTATAATAAGTATAGGTTGAGAAGATTTACAGTCACTTTTTTTTTTTTCTGCTTAAACTCTTATCTGTTCAAATAAAGGAAAAAATAAACAGTTTCCTCTCAGAGATAATTCAGAGATAAGCAAGCAGTCCTTCGTATCAGGGCTGATACAACCCTCCTCCTCTTAGTTTTGCTTTACTTTTACACTTGTTTCTAACCATAGAATCACAGAATGGTTTGAGACTTAAACCTCATCTCATTTCAGCCCGCCTGCCATGGGCATGGACACCTTCCACTAGACCAGGCCTTGAATGAATGAAGCTCAGTTGTCCCGAAGGAGACTCCTGGGATGTTTGCAGGGCTGCAGGACAGTGTTTGAACCAGTCCCATGTGAGGAAGGCTTCTCTCTGCCCGACATCCTAATGGAGTATTCCTTGTTCCTTGCAGGACCCTTTAAAAGTTTTGGCTGGGTACCTGATGGTGGCTGGCAAGCAGGTGTGAGAATGAAGGCTCAGGGTTCTTAGACCTTAATGTTTATTTTAAAGGGTGCTAACGAGCAGTTTGTCACCTGGACTTGATGAAAATTCGTCATGTGTTGAGTAATTTTTTACAGTATGTAAAAAGGCAAAGCAACTATGAGACTAAACAAACTGCTTTGCCTTGAAGGAACCTGTTGCTGTTTTTCCTTACACGATTGAGGGTGGAGGGGAAAGTATTTCCCTCGTGAAAAGCTAATAAGCTGTGTAATTTGTGTGCTAGCTGATCATTAGGGCTTTTAAACAAGGCCACTTGCTTAATGGTTCACTGATTCGAAATTGTCTTGTGGCTATTCAGCTGTGGACACCCACTTTGCAGGGATGGGCTCTGCTAACTCCTAATTCTTGAAGATCCTGCTGCATTTGAAAAGTGCTGGTTTGTAACATCTTTGCATGATTAGTAAAATCTTTGCGTGATGGCCTGTCTTACCTCTGGGCTTCTGAGGGGCTGCAGCTCCTCAAACTTGGTCTTTGTGCAGAAGTGTTTTGCACATTGTGTTTTGTTGCCTTCCAGGGAGCTCCCTCTTCCTGAGGAGGAGTTCAGCTACATCCAAACCCGGCTGTTTAGTGTTGGGAAAACTAAAGTGAATTTATAGTGAAATCAGGGCTGAGCCGTGCTTTTGTAAAGGGAGCTTATCTGGGAGGAACTTGTTTGTGCCAG
The DNA here is from genome assembly GCA_032173965.1 of Sitta carolinensis. Classification (NCBI taxonomy): domain Eukaryota; kingdom Metazoa; phylum Chordata; class Aves; order Passeriformes; family Sittidae; genus Sitta; species Sitta carolinensis. Next base: position 11,849,442 of record JAVUNC010000030.1, read on the forward strand.
CTGTTTAGTCTCTTCGGAGATGATACTTTATAATCAGAAGTTCACACATAACTCTCCCCTCTCTTTTCAGGCTGTAAAGACTTCTAGCCTGGTGAGCAGAATAGTCCTCTGGGATGGGAATGGTGCAGGTGATGACCAGCCACATTCTGTGGTGTCATCTGCTTTAAGATCAAGCTGTTCTAAGGATGAGTCTCAGTACAGACACAATCAAAGTTCAGAAGCTTTCTGAAATGTTGCTGCTTCTTTCGGGAGTGGGGTAGGTGCTGTATTTTTGGGGGGCTCAGTTGTGAGAAGACAGAGACCTTGTAGCTGGACTCTCCCATCCTCCGTGTCTGCATGGTATTACAGCTCTGATAGGATATGGCTCCAGGCTTGATTTTGTTAGGTAACTGTATGCTAATGTTTTGCTTACTCAAACTGGTTGTCAGTCTGAGCTTGCACTTCATCTTCATTAAATTCTTCATGTGACTACTTGTTGTTGTATTCCCTGCACTGCAAAGTTCTCCTTAGCTCCTGGAGCCTGCTTACATCAGGTTGTTCTGCATGTCCCCGGCGAGGTGCTCAGCACCCAGTGTTTGTTTTCTCTGACCCACAGAGCCTCTCTGAGGGAAGCATAATGTTTGAGCATGGCTCTGTAGGTGAAGACTCTTCTGCATGGGCAGCAGTAGCATTTCTTCAGTCGTGTTTCTTCATGGGAATTGGACTGCTAGGTGTAATCGAGAGCCCTGTGGTTAGCTGCTCCGTGGTGCTGGGGAGTGACTCTTGGCTATGGGAGCTGGAAATGTGGTTTACTCAAAGCGGCAGAGGAGCCAAGAGCTTGACACTGAATCAGTACAATGGAAATGGTTCAAGCTGGGTGTTGCCTGTTGGGGAAACTGTGTGTCACAGGGAAGGGATAACACGTGCAAAGGCGCTGGAATTGATTGTCTTGTTTAGAGTTAGGAATGAGGGCTTTTGAAGGCAGACGAGCTCCAGGTGGTTCTATTTCTTTGCTGTCTTTACTGGTTCTGCCCTTCATGTGAGAGCAAAGGGAGTGTGGGGTGACAGAGTGGGCTGCTTGCTCTGTTCACCTGGACTATGCGTGCTCCAGTTCTGTGCTGTATATGGAGCAGGACATGCTCAGTGCTCCATCTCTGCTGCTGCTCCGTTTCAGCAACGCTGACTTCCTTTGAGCATCTGTTCAGCTGATAAGCTCTGTAATAGTTTGGGTTCCTCTCATGTATCTAACCCAAATTACTCTGATGTGCAGTGACTGTTACAGTTCTTCCTGTAGGGCACAGAGGATGGGGTAGCCTGGGCACTTTAGAGTGTTCCCAGACCTTCACTGTTGGAAGCAATAAAACAGCTGGGATGCCTGGATTTTGCTCCTGTCTCTGTTGCTGACTTGCTGGATCAGCTCTCTCACTTGAGGTGATGTTAACTGTGCTGCTGGTCTGGTGGGCCACCTCCAGGCAGACTGGGCTAGTCCAAAGGAGAAGGTTGCATGCTGTGTCATGCTGTGTGGTCACGGAGATCTCTGAGGGTGTTTGACAAGACTGAGCTCTCTGTGTTCCAATACCTGCCTGGTATTAGAACCAGGGAACTGGTGATAGCAGTAGACCTGGTGAATTGTCAGTTGGTTAATTTAATCCATTAGTCTTGCTCACCATCTTCCCTTTCTGTCTCAGGGCACCAGGAGTGACCTGTTCAAATGACAGAGATGAGAAGGCTGGAAGGGGGCTGTGGCTGTGGAGCAACTGCTCTTCCAAAAACTTCTTAGAAGGTTCTGCTGCTCTGCAGTGCTTGTCACCTTTCAGTCCTGGCTGGAGGTGTGGTTCGAGGGGCCTGTGAGCTGGACAGTACTTGTGTGATGGGTGTAGATGTTCTTGTTCTTCACCCTGAGCCTCTGCTCTTGTGCCCAGCCTTTGGGATAATGTGTGTGTCACATGTGCTCTTCTCGGAGCAGTTATGCAAACAGTAAAGCAATATAGAGCACCATACCTTAATTCACCACGCTCATTAAACTTGAGAGAGTGCCTCTGACATTTAGAGTCTCATGATCACGCTGAAGTAGTGGCTGTGAATCTGTCCTTATTTATGCAGAGGCCCCTGGGTATGGGTACGAGTGGAGGTGAGAAACAAGGCGCAACAATGCAGTTTTTTCTCCTTGATGTAGATCACACAGAGTGTGTATGCTTTCAGCTTTTTTCTTAAAAGAACATCTAAATGTGAATGTCTTGCGGTTCAGGAAGCTCTGCTGAAGTTTTTAAAGATCAAAGATATTTATTTTTCCTGCACTGTAAGTTTTCACTGTAAATTTCTGAATGTATAGATGTATAGTCTGTGCCTTCTGAATGCTTTTCGTTAGAATTCATACTGCTACTTGCATTTCTGGTAGAACTGGAGCTAATGAGGAAAGAGCTGAGAATATCTGAATGCTGCTCAAGGGACTCTAAAGAATCAAACTGAAGGATACACAAAGGGGTTTTTGCAGCTTTAATTTTCCATTAATTGCTGTGTGAAAATTTGATGTAGAAATTTCTACCTTAACACAAACTGCAGATGATGGAGCAAAAAAATAGAGAATCTTTCTTTCCTCACAAGTGGTTTATGACCTCCCCCATATTTTAGCTGAGGTTTTATTGGTGATGCAGTACTGGTTTTAATTGAATTTGGGGAGTGAGCATGTAAGGGTTGAAGTTCCTTCCCTCACTGTGTAGCTGGTGAAGGAGGCATGAGGGTGGGAGCTCCCCTCTGTTTACATATCGAGAGGCAAAGAAACTGCCCAGTGATGCCAGCTCCTGGCAGGAGGGAGAGAAAAGTATCAGGAAAGCAGTTAGAGAGTACTGGGTATAGTTTCAGGTAATAAAACTGTCCCCTCCCTTGTGAATGGGAGCCCCCTGTGTCATCAGCAGGTGTCCCTGGGGTGGTGCTGCTGGGGGCTGTTAGGGGACTGTTGGCAGTTCCAGCCCTTTCCACCAGAGACAACTTCGTTGAGGAAGTGTGGCTGTGTGTTCAGGCCTGATAAGTTTTAGGTCTGTTGGGGTACAGAGGCAGGCAGAGGAGTTCAGGGAAAAGACTGGAAGGTGTTGTGCAGTCTGGCTACAGCCACCAACCAAGGAGCATCCTGTGGCTGCTTGGCTTTCCCCCCTTGGCATCCCCTGCCCCTGCAGAGCCCGGCACAGGGAGAAGCCAGGCTTGCTTGCAGGAACTGAATGACAAGTCAAAGCTTTAATATCCTAGGTCATGTGGTTCTCTTTAAATTAAAGTGACAGTGGATCACGGGGTTAGGCTCAATGTAAGAAGAAATGGTCTAGGTTGTGTCTAGGAAAAATTAGTCAGAATTTTAGGTCTAGAGATGGGGATGCAGCAGTTCTAACGATTAAAAAACCTTTGGTAGCAAAACCCATGGAATAGCTGAAAGTGGGTCAGTGTGTGTACGTATGTAAACTACAGATTTGTCTCTGTCTTCTGGAACTTGACTCCCGTTCCCATGGTCTGTAGGAATTCCCTGGAGTGGTTATTGTGATGGTTATTGTGCAGGTTGGCTGGCTGACACAAAAATACCCACCTGTATTTGCCAAGGGTAAGGCAGACCTCAGTATCTTCTCTCACTGACTTTTGGAGTGTAGCTGGCTGGTTGGCTGAGCTGGTGAGCTCAGCTGTATCAAATGCTGACTCCTGGCAGGAAGCCCTGTCCCTGTGCTCAGGTGAGTGCCAGGCTGCAGGGCAGGTACCCTGGCTGTGGCAGTATCTGCAGGTGCAGCTCTGTGTGCAGCAGTCTCTGAAAGCCTGGCACAGCTCACAGGGTGAGAGCAGCACAAAGCAACGTCCTGCTCTGCTCCCAGCTGACTAATACTGGCCTACTGGAAACTTCCAGGCTTCCCTCTGGACCAAAAAAAACCCTTGTATCTTCCTTTTTTTGTAATGCAGGTCTTCTTGAGCTCTCCTTGGGAAAATTCAGAAATGTGCTACTTAACCAGAGCAATGCAGTGGAGGCTGTAATCAGGAACATCGCCAGCAATGTGACTGTGGTTATTTTTCAAGTGCATGCCCAGCAGAGTGATGTGGTGATATCCTTTGATAAGGTAAGAGTGTCACTTCTGGTAAGTGCTGCCTCTCTTTCAACAAAGCACTTGGCTCTAGTACATGTAGGAGTATTGAACTGAAGCTGTATAAATAATGAGTGTCTTTTACCTGCTTGGCTTTTAGGCACTGTTACTGTAGCTTCAGAAATCCTTTCTTGTACTTAGATGTCATAGCTGCTGTTTTGAAAGACTGAATGCTAAAGGAATGTCAGAGCTGGCTTGAAAATGTTTCAAGGCTCTTTATTAGGTGGAAGTGGTGCTTTTGTCATGTGGCTCAACTGACTGTTGTCCATTAGCTTGTCATATTCAAACCAGATCTGTGTAGGCGTTTGCCAGATGCTCCACACACAATCACTTTGCCTTGGCTCTAACCACTGCAGATAGGATGTGTTGTTATCCCAGCTCCTTGTCCTGAATTTAATTCTCCTTTGGTAACATATGGAGAAGTTCCTCCACATACTCCAGGGAAAGCTGCCACTTCCAGACAGCAATAAAAGTGTTCCTGCTGCTGTACCCTGCATCGCAGTAATGATGGGACAAAATGAGCCTAATCTAAAATACTGGTTTTTCTTGTTGTGGTGCTGTGAGGCTCTCACTGGTATTTGAACAGATCATTGACTAAGCTGAAGATGGAGGTCTGACAGCTGCAATCCAGTTCTCCTCTCTCCACCAACATCTTTGAAATCAGAATATACTGAGTGCCAAGACATATCCTGGGAAGCTTAGAAGATGAATGACCTGTAACAGAAGTCACCCAGCTCAGCCATCCTTGTACTGGTGAAACAGCCAGGATTACAGGGCTGAGGCATTACTGTTAGACCTGTTCAGTCTTTGCTTGCCATGGGTAGAATCCTCTGCTGCCAGTTCAGCTCCTCTTTGCATTCCTGGCCCTTACCAGGCCAGGGCAGTGATGCATAAGTGCAGCTGTACTGCTTCTGGGGCTGGCCTGCCTCTAGAAGGATGAAGTTGAGCCAGACCTTGAAGTCTGCCAGGTCCCATGCGCTTCCTTGCAGCATTGCCTTGGGTGGCTGTGGCTGCCTTGGCCAAGGGCACTTTCCAGGCTGAAAATGTGGCTGCAGGTCAACTGGTTATTCCAGCTGTGAGACTGAGAGACTGGTATTGCTGCCTAATCTTTCCTTGAGAGCCCTGGTTCTGGAAGGGATGGTGGTGCTGGGGATTGGGTCAGAACTGGCCTGGCCCCAAAACCATCTGGCATTGCTCGTGTTAAGGCAGCTGTCATACAGCCATCTCTGGTGTGGTGGAGGTAGGAAGGTGCTTCTGTAGGCTGGTTCCCAGAACATTGCCTTGCTGCCATCTCACAACATTTTGTGAGGGGTATTCCAGTCTTTTTACATTTTTACTAGTCAATCCACTGCCAGATCTACTAGCTAGATTTCTCTGCAACTTGTCTGTGATTGTCAGCTCTTTAGTAGTCCCACACTTGTCAATTGGGTTTCTGAGCCTGAGCCAGGCAGCATGTGATGTCAGAGCTCCCTTTTTTCACCAGTTAGGGATGCTATCAAGGGTTGAGAGATGGGCTTATGCAGACCTCATATAGTGCAGCAAGTCCTGCATGTGGAACTGGACAATTCCAAGCACAAATAACGCTTTGGGCAGAGCCCAATCTGTTGTAACTGGCAGGTCTGATGTGTGTACCTGGCAGGTTTGTGGCAGGAATATTCTTAAAATTCAGAAATATTCTCAAGCTGTGGTAGAAGCCTTCCCAAGGAGATGTGCTTGTTTCCATGCTCTGTTGCTGTGCAGGCTCCGTCGGTGAACAGCTCAGCAGTTGGGGTGGACAGAGGGCTGGTGTCCATCCTGCGGCCCCAGCAGAGCGTGTGCACCTGGTACCTGCGTGCCCTGGGAGCTGGCCAGGTGCTCAGCACTGCCATCTCCATCCCCTACATGGAGAAAGGTATGTGCTCAGGGAACCTCGGAGCTCTGCTCAGGCAGGGCAGCTGGGGAGTCAAGTGTTGACCTTTCAGTCTTATGTGGTGGGAGTCTGATGGAGATACCAGAAATTCTTTTGAAATGGGCTGAAACAGTTTTTGTTGTCACTGCTGAGTTGTGTATAGGGTGTACTCTAGGGTCCTGCCATGGCTGAAGCCTTAGAACAGAAAACTGCTGTGCACGTCATCATGGAATCACAAGTCTGTTTGGATTGGAAGGGGTCCATGAAGCCCATCCACTGCCTCTGCCATGGAACTGGACATGGACACCTGCCACTGTCCCAGGCTGCTCAGAGCCCCCCTCCAGCCTGGCCTGGGGCACTGCCAGGGATCCAGGGGCAGCCACAGCTGCTCTGGCACCCTGTGCCAGGGCCTCACCACCCTCACAGGAAAGAATTTCTTCCTGGTATCCAGTCTAAATCTATCCTCCTTCAGCTTAAAGCCACTCCCCATTGTCCTGTCACCTTAGGCCCTTGTCAAAATTCCCTCTCCAGCTTTCTTGTAGGCTCCCTTCAGGTATGGGGAGGCTGGAAAGGTCTCCAGAGCCTTCTCCAGGCTGAACAGCCCCTACTCTGAGCCTTAGCTTGTAGGAGAGGTTCTCCATCCCTCTGCTCATCTCCATGGCCCTTCTTTGGACCAATTCCAGCAGGTCCAAATCCTCTGTGTGTTGGGGTCTTGCCAGAGCAGAGTAGAGGGGCAGAACCCTCTCCCTGGCCCTGCTGCCCACTCCTCTTTGCATACAGGATGGTGGTGTCTTGTCTGGGCTGTGAGCACACACTGCTGGCTCATGTCAAGCTGCTCCTCAGGGCTGCCCTCGATCCATTCCTCACCCAGCCTGTGGTTTGCTTGGGATTGCCCTGGGCCATGTGCAGCACCTGGCAGGAGCTTCCTGGAGCCACCCCTGTGGGGACCTGTCCCAGGCTGCAGTGAATCCCTTTTGCTGCCTGCAGAGCCAGAACCTGATGATTTTCTGTGCTCAGCAAGCAGATTGTGCCTGCGAGTGTGTAACTGCAGTTACCTTCTCTGTGTTCTAGATCCTATTCCTGGGGGCTGCAATCTAGAATTTGACTTGGAAGTGGATCCAAATATTTACCTGGACTACACGTTGGTTGATACACATATCAAATTTGCCCCTGCAAACTTGGGATATTCCAGGTATGTGGAACTCTTCAGTGCACTGAGCAAGCCCTTTTGTCCTGTGTTTTAGCCAAAAGGCTAAAGTAAGACCCTGCTATAACAGCTGAACCATCCAGCTGCTGGCAGAAATCTTGTTCACTGCAACAAATGTAAATAGGGAAAAGGAGGAGGGGAAGAGGTACTGCATGAGAGAGATAAAAGTTGAGAGTTACATCTTGTGGGGGAGGTTATGCAACTTCAGAAATGTAAGCAGTTAGTGAATACTGGATCTTTCCATTCCTTGTAACAGCTTAATTTGTTTGAGGAGCAATTGTGTGTTACAGCCAGTTTTATTTCTTTACTAGTGCTAAAGCATGATAATGACCCAGAGTTTTGTTGAACTTAAGACTTCAAGTTAAAAGGCATTATTTCCTGAATGGTGCCTAGTGTCACAAGTGATAGGCAGGGAATGGGGAAGACTGTGGTCAAAACTGCATGGAAAGACAAACAATAATGTTGTGATCTTTGGCTTTTGGAATTCTTGTTACGGCAATTCATAGCAAGCCTCTGTCAGTGTAGAATACCAGCACAGCCACCCCTGTGCCAGGGTGCTTCTGTGTGACGCTGCTGTGCTCACACGTGCAGCCCAGCTTTGAGCTATTTACTGCTGCCGTGCACCTCAGAAGAGCAGAGGCAGAGCCTGCAGTGGACAGGTGACTGCTGCAAGCTAACCTGGAGGGTGGGTGCTGTGTGTCCCTGCAGAGGAGGCAGCCCCCCGGGCTGTGACGCGGGCACGGGGCCCGGCTCGCGCTGGCGGCTGCGCTACGACGTGTACCAGTACTTCCTGCCCGAGGGAGACCTGGGCCAGCTGCTGCTGCTGAGCCACCTGCACACCATGGCCCAGGTGCACAGCATCCGAGCCAACGGCATCAAGGTGAGCCCCAGGCACGGGCTGCCAGGGGTGCTCTCGTGCCTTCTCCTCCCCTGTGCTTCCCTTCCTGGAGGGGAGGCATCAGCAGGCTGCCTGGCCCTGCTGGGGAGGGCACTGGCAGCCTTGCCTGCCTCAGAGGCTCCTTGGGCAGGAGCAAAACAGGAGTGGGGCAATCTTCTTCCCTGTCAGAATGTACATAGTGCTGGAGGGAAGGGTTCCATCCTGTGAGCCTTTAACACAGGTACTTACTTTTCCAGATGCTTACGCTGACAGCTGATGACAAGACCAGTGTTTACTTCTCCTCACTTCCTGGGCAAGGTGTGATCTACAATGTCATAGTGTGGGATCCTCTGTGGAACACTTCTGCTGCATACATACCTGTGCATACATATGCCTGCAGCTTTGCTGACCTGGTAGATAACTGCTCTTCCCTCAGTAAGTTGGGAATTGTGTGTCCTTGCCAACTCCTCAGCAGTTTGTTGTGCTCCATCATGCTGAATGTGCTTTAAGATTTTTTCAATGTGTGCAGGAGATCTTTGTTTTACACCGTGTATATTTTGTTACTTGATGGTGAAGTCTGCTTCTTGATCAAGGGGAGTCTGGAATGATGAAGTTAGAGTAAGAACCATTTGCAATTAAATAATTTATATTAATAATTTAACTTAATGAAGGTTTAATATGTGGCTTGCAAATGTAACCCTGAACTCCATAGTGCCATCCCAGCTTTGCCCAATTCAACTAGATACGGAATTTCAAATAATTTGTATGGCTGCTGACACTGAATGTGAAGCTGAGCTAGTAAAACACAAACCAGCTTCGGCTCCAGCCAGATTTTTCTAACTGTGCTGGTGCTAACAGAAATCAGTAACCTGCAGGTATTTTGAAAGGAGGCAGTCATCTAAAATAAGACTGAAGATAATGTCAGCAGCAGTGAGTGAATAACAAGTCAGGCTGTTTTGTATAAAGCTATATAATGATGGCATTTGAGCAGAAACAGCAAAGCTGCCACTCCCATTATGAATGCAGACTGGACATGAGTAATTGGTACAATCTGGTTCATAAAGTAAGATTTGTTCTCAATATTTTCTCACATATGGTACCACAAGTGATTGTTGTCAAACTCAGTCTTGTCCTATCACAATGTGAGACAAATTATTTAGGTTAAACCTCTCAAATTCAGAGCACATGGAAAATATGGTTTACTTCTGCAAATAGCTTAAATTTTCTAAGAAATTTGCATAGAAGACAGAGGTGAGCCATAATGGGATGCTGATAATAATTTTTGTTTTGGTGTCAAATGTCAGAGGCAGAGAAGTGGTAAAGGCTGCAGTGATTAAGCCTAGGGTTGCTGCCTGGGTCACTAATCCACAGCACTGATTTTTATACATGCCTGGATGTTCCTTCTTTTAAACCTGAGCAGAGAATTTTCAGGCAAGTTTATATCTGTATTATAAACAAGTTATATCTCCTTACAGAAACTTCTCTTGAATAAGGAGGAAGCTCTTGATTTCTTAATCAGTCTGGGGCTATTTCAATGTTCTCTTGAAGATCCTGCCAAGCCAACTGTTAGTTCAGGCATTGTGGATCTGACAGAGTGGCAGCTCTCAAGTTGTTATAGTAAACTTTGTGACAGCAGCCTCACCTTATAATCTCTTTGTTGGGACTACTAGGTGGAATGCTCTACTAAACCTGCCTTTCATCTTGTAGGTAAACTCTCTACCAAAGTATTCTTCACTGCTTTTGCTGTTCTTGGTCTTTTCACCTGTTTTTTTGGACACAGATTCTGGAAAACAGGTACTCAATTTAATCTCATAAATCTGGCTGGAACTTCATAAATGTTATTCTGTGTAACTTAAAATGGTGGTGTTATTACCAAGATTCACTTGATAGTGATGCTGTGCCAGGTAGGTCCACTGCTTTGCTTTTATAGGCTCTGAGCCTTTAAGCTCAGAGCAGGAAGTTTCTGGGATGCAAAGAACAGAAGCCTAGAACTAAGGGTGCATGCTGGGCAATGTAGCTATAAATATTCATTTTGGACTGACTGTAGTGCTTGATGACACCCCTGTCAAGGACAAAATGTCTGGCTCTCCTTTTGGGAGCTGTTATGTTCCTTCCCCACTGTAATATGAATGTGTCTGAAGATCCACTGAAGTGGGTTTGGTATGAAGCTTGATAAATACATTTTCTCTCTTCTCTAGACTTATTCTTCATGGGCTTCATTGTTGCAGCATTTGTCTTCTTTGTGTTCATTACAAGGGTAACTGGCCTTAGTTATGATGGTGAGTAGATGTGTCAGGACATCCTGTGCTCTTCCCAAACTCTTGTTAGGAACCCTTCAGGTCCAATCTCAATTGTGCTGTTGGCCAGCCACAGGAAGGTTAGCAGGGTGATGCCTGATTGCCATAATAAGCTGAAAATGCAACAGAGTAACTGTTCCTTCCAGCATCACAGTGATGCAGAATTAATAGCTGGATTTAATTTCAATATCTATCCAGAGGTGTTTGGAACCTCTGGAAATTTGCAACCTACTTTCTTCCTACTTTAACAACGCATGGAGCTCTGTTTCAGAGCAAATGCAGGTTTCATCTGTGAAATGGAAGTAGGTGGTCTGTGCCCAGCTTGTTAGACTAGACGGAATGAGTTCTTTCTGTCTGTCCCACCTCACAGAATTCCTGCTGTGATGCATATGCAGTAGCTGTGGCCACCTGAGCTCCCCGAGCACTGATGTATGTGGTACCAAGGCCTCCATTCCAGCCCTGCTTTCAGCAGCACATCCCCAGCTGCAGGCTGGCATCTCAGGGAAGTGCATGAAGCACATTCTGAGTCCTTTATTAGTTCCCTCATGCAAACTCACTGAAAAAAGCCACACATGCATGTAAATAAAGCTGCTGAACATGTTAGTGAAGTCTTCAGAATGCTGGAATTTTCTCTTCTCTCTTTCAGTGCGCCTTACTTTGACAGCAGTGGCTGGGATTATTGGAGGCCTGCTCTTGGTTGTGAGCTGGTGGAGATTTGGCTCTGTCCTGCTCAGCATGTTTGTTATTGGACTTGTGCTGGGATTTCTCTTCTCATCGACCCTCTTCTTTACTCCCCTAGGTAAGCACTGGAGTCCTGTCCTTGGTGAGTGCTGTGCTCCTGCTGTGCTGCAGGTACACTGCAAGGCTCAAGAGTGAATGGCACTCTGGTTTCTCTTAGTGGGATGTTTAACTTGCCCTTTCCAGTGCTGGGAGGAATAGAGATGGACCTGAAAGCTTCTTTCAGCTGCACTGTAATTAAAACTACTTGGGAAAAGGAATCTGACTGTTTTTTAGAGAACTTGGTGACTCTTCCTACATTAGCTGTGTGCCATCTCTGTAACACCAGCTCTGCTCCAGGCAGGCACTTGCTCTCTTGTTCTCTGTCCAGAACAGATCCCAGTAGAAAATCTAGTCTAATTTGAAGGCTTCAGACAAATTGCTTAAAAGCCAGTCAGCCTGCTGAGCTGGAGGCCCTCTGGGACATCAGAGCATCAGCTATACTTTATTGTAATTTTCAGTCTCAAAACTTCTCTTCTTCAGGTCCCTTGGTGGGACAGTTTTTCATTCTCCAGTCATCTGTGTTTGACTCAAGCCAGGATTTTGTGATAATCCATGCAGTCCCTGCTTGCTCTTCATGAAAATGGAACAGTGACTCTGCTGGAGGTCAGCTTGTCCCCTCTGGTGAATCCACAGGCCTTAGAAGGCAGGGGGAGCAAAGAAGGGTTTGAGTGATTTAATTTCCCTGAAGCCCAGAAGAATTTGTTGCCTGTGTTGCTGTGATGGCTGCATATGCTCCATACTCTGAAGTCAGATGCAATTTTTTAGCTTAGAAACCCACAGAGGCAGCAAAGCAGCTTCTTACTGGGCAGCAGTACTCTGGTGCTTTTCATTCTTACCAGGCCAGGAACGTGTACCTTGTCAGAAATCCTTGTTCCATGGACAAGATCTGCTGTTCCAGTGCAGAGTACAGGACCTGTGCCCAACTGGGACAGTTTTTCTGTTCTTGAGTAACTGTTTCAATACATCTTAAACAATCAGGATTTGAGCTCAAAAGCTGGGCTTTTCAACACCGTACTCCAGGTATTTCTGAACATACAGGATTTTGCAGGGAATAGAGGCTGACCCTGATACACTTGTGAAAAAGGAGATGTTTCCCTCATGGGTAAATGTGTTGTCTTGGCAGGAGACTACAGGGTCTTCCGTGATGATGTGGTGTTTTGGGTGACCTTTACTTGTGTAGCCTTGATGATTCCAGTGCTTTTTGTTGGCTGCCCAAGAATTGTAAGTAACTGTGCTGTCACCTCAGAAGGAGGGAGGGAGAAGGGGGGATCAGACTTCTTAACTCAAAACCTTGTCCCATGGAATCTGTACAGAAAAGTTAGCACAGCTTTGTGAAGCTCAGCAGAGGGCCAGTTGCAGGCAGTTCCTGTTCATCCCCACTTGTGCTAAATGGTCCTGAAGCTTTTTTTGCACACAGCCTCCACTAAAACCTGCATTTAGTTGACTTGTGCTGTCTTATCAGCTTGGCTGGATAACAGATGTGTACAGCTGATTTATCACAGAAGAACTGATAATAATTACAAAATAATTGACCAGAGAAGCTGTGATTGCCCCATCCCAGGCAGTGTTCAAGGCCAGGATGGACAGGGCTTGAAGCAGCCTGGGGCAGTGGAAGGTGTCCCTGCCTATGGTGGGGGGTTGGAACTGGATAGCTTTTAGTTCCATTTCAATGCAGGCCATTCCACGATTCTATGATTGTGCTGTCTCAGGCAGGTGGGGAATAAGGAGTGTCCATCAGTCTCCTAAAGCTGTGTTCTTTCTCCCTGTCTAGCTGAACATCCTGGCTTGTGGAATAGTGGGCTCTTACACGGTGATCCTGGCCATTGCTTGTTACGTGTACACAAGCCTTGCTTACATCACCTTGGACCTGCTCAGAAGGGTCCTCAACAATTACTTCAGCAGAGCTTACACCAATGTGCCTTTTCAAAAGAATGGTGAGTCCTCCTGGGACTTTATTATCTCTTTAAGGAGGAATCAATGTCTCTGGTGGAAAGGGATAGAAGGAGAACATTGTACATTGTGAGATTTAACATCCACATGAGAAATGCCAGTCCTTCAAAAGCAATACTGAGTAGACTCAAAGGCAGGAACCTTCCTGCAGGTGTTGTGACAAAGGCCCTTGTGAAAGGTGCTGCTCAGACTTGGGCTGGCAGCTTGCTGAGGAGTGGGCAGTCACAGGAAGAGACTTTTCCCACCTCCTGCACGTCCTGGCCGGTGCATGCAATCACTGTGGGCATCTGAGGATGTGGGGATGGTACTTCATTCCTTTCTGTCACTAAACTGGTTCAGTACTTGTGCTTGGGAAAGCAAGGGATCTGCTTTGCTCCAGGAATCTGTTTCTTTTTCCAGACTTCATCATGCTGTCGGTGTGGGCCATGCTGGCCCTCAGCGGGGTCACCGTGCAGCTGCGCCGGGAGAGGAGTGAGGTGCCCTTCCCACCACATCCCTACCTCACCTGGAAGAGGCAGAGGGAGAGGAGAAGCACCAATGTCTTAGACCCCAGCCATCACATCCCTCCCCTGAGAGAGAGGATCCACAACAAGCTGCTGCATATCAAAGAGTTCTTCCAGAAAGACCAGCCAGCCGGGGAGAGAACTCCACTGCTTCTGTAACTTGCCAAATGAACTGGTGAGAACGGAGAGGGAGGATCTGGGAATGGTGAGATGATTACCAGCAACCAGCCAGTGGTGCAGGATTTACCACTGCTAATTTGTCCTGCTGAATAAGAGATTGCTGCTTGGCAGAGCAGTTACCTGTCCAGTACACTACATGCTGTTTGTGACTCCTCAGTGGCACACTGCCTGCTGCAACCTGCTTGTGTCCAGCTGCAGAATCCTGTACTCGTGGCCAAGGACAGGCATTGATCCTGTAGGGTCTACTTTGCTGTTTGGGTATGTGAAATATCAGACAGGCCTTGGAAAGCAACCTGCTGATTGTCCCCTTGCACGTGGAAGTGTCTGCTGAGGCAGTGCCCGACTCACTCCCAAGGGTGGGCAGCCTGTCCAGCTGTGAGGGGAGGACAAGGGCTGCACACACAGGGAGTTCTTCCAGCAGGAACTGAGCATCTCCTGATACAGGTACAAAACGGGTGGCTGCAGACACACTGCTTTCCAAGGAGTGTTACTGAACCTTGCAAGCTGAACTGAGTGACTTGAACTGAAACTGCACTGAGTGAACTGTTGTACGTGTGCACTGTGGGGCTCGGGAATGGGGGCTGAGCTGAGACAAGAGGACTTGTTCCTTCTTTTTTGGGTGGTTCTGTAGCAAGCTGGTCATCTGGTCTCTGTGCAGAGATGGCTGCTAAGAAAACATAAGAGGTTTGTCTCCCTGTTTGCTTTCTGAACAGCCTTTGTCTTGTTTCTGGTCTTTTGATGGTGGTGTCATAAAACAAAAAAGTAAATAAGCTCTTTGTAGCCAATGGCAATTTTTTTCCTCTGGAGTTGGCTGAAACACTAATTATTTATTTTTAATCATCTTTTAATTTTGCTTTTAAGGGATGAAAACACCATTCAGCTACCAAGATACTGACCAGGAATCTTGCTGACTGAATGTGTTCTGTTTGAATTGCATCTACCCAAAACAGAATGTTGGATAAAAACAGATGCGGGACCAATCTCATGTGGTGGCTTTATGTTCTTCCTTAAAAAAAAAAAAACAAACAAAAAAAACCCCAGCCATTTTCAAAGTGTCAACTGGAGCAATGTGTTTTTTGGCTCATCCCAGAGACCTGTGCTGGTCCTTGTCCTGGTCTCCAGGGGGTCAGTCCTGCCCTGAAGGATGGCTCACGTCTCCCATGCTGTTCCTTGGCACGGGCTGTGGGGACTCTTCCTCCTGCTCCTGTGTCTGAGCCCACAGTGAGGGCAGCCAAGTGCCCAGTGCTGCCTGTGTGAGCTGAGTGGCTGCTCAGGGCCTGCAGGGAGCCTCCAGGAGGCAATGCCCCAGGGCTGGAAGCTTCCCAGCCACCACTGCAAAATCTTGGTAGGAAATAGGAAACAGCTCTTTCTGAGGAAACTGCCAAGAGACCTTTTTCTGGGAACTTCATTGGAAGTGGAAACAAGCTGGCATAGACAGGAATGACTGACTTTTGAAGGGCTTTTCTTTAAGGAGTGAGAGCTCAAAGGCAGTGCCTGAGGTGACTGAACCCTTCTGATGTTTAGAGACAAATCCCCTCATTGCTTGGAGCTGGCCCATCTGCCTCAAGCAGCAAAGCAAGCTGAAATCCTGCAGTTTGGGTCTTGTTTGCCTGTGCTGTTGTGTGGCACATGGGGTAAACAAGGAGCTCTTCCCTGGTCCCTGCCCATCCTCTCTGCACTGATCCTGAGTGTCTCTGCCATGTGTAATGGCAAGCAGCCAACCCTTCTGTGGAATAGAAATGCTCTTAAACATGTTTACCTTGGTGGGTTTTTATAACTGCTCCAATTAACATTGTGCAAGAAACAAGTTTAACTCTAATTTTCTATATCTTTTATAATAAAGATGTCTTTTCAAAGAATATCAAAACTAAAGGGGTCTCTTTGACTTCAGTGATGGTTTTACAGCTTAGCCTCTGCCTTTGATCTTGTCAGGAGAGTTTACTTGGAAACGTTTCTTCTGGCCAAGGGCCGAGGTGGGGGAGCTTGGCTGGCGTTGCAGTGACACCCAGAGGCTGAGAGTGTGGTGTGTGCTCTGTGCAGCTGCTGAGGGAAGCACCCGAGTGCTCCAGAGAGGCTTTTTCTTGGGAGCTTTGTCAGGTGCAGCTCTAGAGAACAAAGGCACGGTTGTCATCCCCTTCTTGCCTGAAAACTGGTCTGCAAGATCACACAGGAATCTTCTAGTAGAAGTGGGCTTTGAACTCTTTTCTGGAGACCCTGACTTGGAGATTGTGATCCCTTTTACTGTTCTGCCAGGAGATGGTTCAGGAATTTCCTTCCATAATCCCTAAGGCACAGTGAGTAACAGTGGTGATGGTGAGAATACACGAGCTGATGCACTGCAGTTTTCAAGGGGTATTTTCAAGCCAGGAGGTGGCACTGGAGGAGCTTTAAGGTCTCACCTTCATGGTGTGAGCAGCACCACAGTGCTCTCCTGGCCAAAGTGACTCTCAGACTCCAGGCTCTCCAAAAAGAACAAGTTCAAGTTTTACACTCTAACAGCAAACTTGGAAATTCTTCTTTTAACCAGAAAAGGTGCTTAAGGAAACTCCCAGCCAATGTAAATTCCATTTGGGCCTTTACACAGGGATCCCAGTACGTGTTACTCTGCATGAAAACAGTGCCATTAGTTCTGTATTTTAACAATCTTCTAATCCCATGTGCATGTTAAAAAGTCCAGGCTGTTCAAAGCTTTTAGTTGTACAAAGCAGCCCAATTTAGTTTCAGACTGCCCTCAGCTGAACAGCTGCCATATAGAACAGTTTTGGTTACTTTCTTTTTTTCTCTTGTGTTGCCAACAAGGCTCATCTCAGAGCCAGTACCTTGCTTTAGTCATGGAAACATCCATGTTTTCAGTCAACTTTATTGATAAAATAGGTTTACTGTACAGTACACAATTCTAGCCATAAATCCTTTTCAAGCCATCTGCATTACAAAAATAACAGGTATGCAATGAAAAATAGTCACTCCACACACTGTGAAGGCTCTTTAAAATCCTAAAGTGATCAGGGCAGGGGAATGAAAGGGGAGACGTATCAAATGTGAAGACTAGGAGTAGATAAATTAAGTAACATTTTTTTAAAATTTACAAAAATAAACACTAATCAAGCATTATTTCATAATAGAGCAACCTCAAAGTACTGCCACAGACCAACAACCCTCTTCTGTAGCTGGAAGCCAAACCAGAAGTCAGCCATGAAGCTGAATTCAGCATCAAATGGATAAAAGTGCCTCTTGACACCAGTGCATGGCTGAAAAGATGCTTCTAGAAACAAGAACTTCAACAACTGAACCCAGAATTCTTTTTAAGTTTGCAGCAACAGAACACTCCAGTGAAAAATGATGTTGCCTCTGGTAAGTCAGCAACTTGCAAGCCAGAGCAGAAATGCAAAATCTAAATTAGAGAAGCACTGGCAAAGCTTTACAGATAATATAAAAGCAGACAAGAATATTTTGTGCTTGAGCTAAAATGTTCCCCCAGAATTTCCCCTCAGCTGTTTGAGAAGTCTGGAAACAGCCATAACTTTTTTTTCATCCATGTGAATGTCCTCAGGGTGTTCTTAAGCCTAGCAAGAAGCCAAAGTGCTCTGCAGAGATGCAGCAGCTTCTTCATTTCTAAAGCAGGCTGTGAGAATGTGGAGACCTGATTTACCTGATTGATTCACTGAAAACAAGCATTTACTGCCTGCTAATGCTCCTTTCTCACTTATTACCTCTTAAAAGCACCACGGGAAGGAGCAACAACAGAGAGACCAGAACAAAGGTACTGAGCTGCCCCTAAGTGAGTTCAGTGCCACTGAAAGCTGCCCTTAGACCTGTGGAACATTTACCTCAAGCTCAGGGAGCTGTGCTGGAGCACAGGAAGCTGCATTGAAGCTGGCAGGCTTGAAAGTGTGGATGCTTAGTTCCTTCTGTGTTGTCACTGAAAACCAAACTTGACTAAGTGGTGGTTGGTTTCAGGATAGCTCAGCTCATGTTGCTTGGTGGGTTATTGAACAGCCAGAATGTGGAACTGTGGGTGGCAGCTGTAGTTCCACAGTTTTCTGTAGCTGACAGCTTTCACTCTGCTTAACTCACTTTAACTAGTCATCAAGAAGGTTTTAGTACTGGAGAAAGGAAAATTGAGAGTGTTAATTGCAGGCTGCCAATGCTGCTGTGAAGCTGCTTCCTTCCCTCCTCCCCCCAAACCCCTTTCTGCTGCCACTGCTTTTGTTCTTTCCAATTGCCATTCCTCACTTAAGGAAGTTTGGGCAGGCAACTGGAGAAGGCAGACATGGAACTCATGTAGCTTCTTCCTGACAGAGAACTGAGCTGGATTTCCTCTCCTAAAGGTAAAAACTGAGGCAGAATTGTATTGCTACCTGTGTTCCTGAGAACAAAGTGGGAACAGCTCTTTCCATGTTCTCACAATACAATTCAGTGCACATATTTGAAAGAATATTGTTTCATTTAAAAACCCCAAACTACTGATTGACAGCATTCCTTAGGTTTAAAAATTGGCTTTGTATTTGAAAGCAATATCCCAAGGCTAAATGACAGAAATCCTTAAATTTTATGCTGCCTGTGTGCCTCTCCCATCAAAGAGGCTTGTTGCAAAATGAGAATTTATTAAAACAAAAGGAAAAAATGCTATGTGGATCATGCACAAAGCATATTCATAGGTTACTACCTTCTAAGGCAGAGATCAGACTTGAAATCTACCTTTAGTATCTAAGAGTTGCACTGAACTTTGTATGAGCAATAATTTATATAAATTACTTGAAATCTCACCTTTTATCTGTAAAACACGTTCATATAAAAAGAATTTGCAATTCAGCAAGTGCATTAATCCATTTCCTACTGAGGTTAGATCTATGGCAATCAATCTGTCACTGAGGGTATTGCAGAATACCAGAATTTATATTACACAGTATAAAAGCCACTGAGCTGGAGTTGGATGCATTCTCTTGCTGGTGCCCTATTCAGTAACAAGTGCTTGACCAGTGCCCCCTGATGCTCCATTGGTTTAAGTGTGCAACTGAAGCTTGCTGATTCCCAGAGTCCTTAGCTTTTCCTCAGGCTCAGATCACTGCTTGTCACTAATCCTGACAAGGACGTGCTCTCTGATGCATCCTCTTTCTTGAGGTTCAGGAACGATTCTCTAGTGATTTGAAGGATTTCTCTCAAGCCTTTGTTTTCTTGCTAAAGTCAGAGAGAGAAAGACACATTAATAGGACTCCATAAAGAAATCAAGGTAACTGCTAAAACCTCCCCTCTACCCCAAACTAATGCATAAGGCATAAAATAGTGATTAGAAATCAGTGCTGTGTCATCTTCTCCAAGGGAGCACAGGAGCTTTCTGACCCTCCTGTCTGGATGGGCTTTAAGCATCCCCTGCTCCAGCAGGGCAAGGGTACCACAGCAGCAGTGGGTGACTGGGACAGGAGCTCCACAAACACCTGGGGGGATCTTTACTTCAGCATCTGTGCCTCTGCAGCTGCCTGCTCACCTCGAGCTGGGTGATGCGCTCCTGCTCTTTGCAGCCGTGCCTTTCATCCACCTCGATGGCTTTTCTCATCACTGCTGCCATCTCTGTAATTTGGTCCACGTGCACTTGCAGCTCCTGAGATACAACATTTAGTTATAGCTTAGGGATAGATTTTCTGCAGTTATTAAAAAAAGCAAAGCATTAAAGTGGTTTACCTGCTGTGATGTTTTTTATCACAGAGCTCCATTTTGGAAAACAAATTCTCTCTAACTTTACAGTGTGGGTAGCCACAGTGCTCCTGTTTAAATAAACCTGGTTTGTCCCACAGTGATCCCTCTCATTGGAATTTGATAGAAGCTTAACCAACTGTGATCCCTGGCCTCCAAATGGCTCCAAGTTGCTGCTGTGCTTGCACTGCCCAGCCCTCCTGTGCAGCAGGAACTGATGTGCATTATTTTGGATATGCAAAACTGCTCCACTCCTGTGAGAACAGCAGGGAAAGCCACATTCTTTCCAGGTGTTTGAAACCTGATCTCCAGTACCAGCCCATGGACAGGCATTTCTGAAAAGGAGCAGGGTCAGTGGTAATCCTTGCTATGTCTTACCTTACAAAACTCAAAGCTGCCCTCCACCCTCTATTTTAGATACTTTTGTTTGACTCCACCTCCAGTCCCAGCTTATCTGGGCTCTGGATTTCAGAGGCTCTGAAGAAGGGTCACTGCTGCCTTTCCCTGCAGTGCCATGTGAGGAGCCTGTGCCCCTCTGGCATTCGCTGCTGCTCAGGTAAGCCAGACAGTTTAAAGGTATTTCCAACAGCTTTCATTTTTCTTCTTGTCTTTTAGTCCAACTCTGCTGTGATGCCAGTCTAGTTGTGCCTGACCTGGCCTTTGGACAAAATCCACAATATTTATTGGCTAGTATCAGGAAAAGCAGGACAGGAGGCTGAACTGAAGGACAGTAGAGACTAAAGCTAAATCCCACCTTTAAATGATGAATTTGATGGAAGAACCATACAGCTGGCAGATGATCACCTTGCCTTTAATACACCACAAAGAACTGCCTCAGCTGGAATCATAAGCTTACCTGACCAAAACAAATACCCTTTATCGAAATAAACATCAGCCCTTTCCTCTCTGCCATTTCAATTGCCCAAGCTGTAATTTAGCAGCTGTTAAATGCCTACTCTAAATGTGAGGAGGAGGGGAAGAACTTGCTGTAAATCTTTTTCTTCTCAGTTTCCAGTGCAGGTGATGACATGAAACATTGCTTTAAAAGAACTCCGAAGTATAGCTTGCCAGGAAGCTGTGGTCAGGCAAGGATGCACCCTTGAGGACTGGTAGGAGCTGTGGGTTTCAGCTATCCTGCTGTCCTTCCTGCTCTCACAGCTCTTGTGGGCTCTGGATCAATACAACTGCGGGCCTGCTCCAAGGTCACTGGGGTTAGGTCAGATCCTAACACAAAGCTGGAAGGTCCTAACTCCTCTGGAAGGCACGTGTGGGAAGCTTAGATGGGGGAAAACCAAGGAGTGCAGTGACAGTGAAAGCCTCTGTGTCTCTCTCTCTTTAGTACACATCAGGGTTTCTCTTGCCAAAGAGATAAAAAGCCAAAAAGGGGCCACACCCGTTTTAGGGCTTGTTTCCGCTGAGCAAATTCAACCAGCCTGCTTGGATCAGGGGCACTGCTACCAACACACCCTTTTCTCTTGCATGCAACACTATCAAAAGCCATTGTTGTTCTATTTAAAGGAATTGCTGCTTCATCTGCAGCAATCAATGCTCTTGTAATAATCTGTAAACGGACACTAAAATAACAGCTGGCACTCAGGAAAATAACATTACTGGGAACAGGGAGCTTAACTCCTTGGGTGTAATGGATTTCTTACTTAACAAGAGAGAAGTATTTAAACAGTGCTTCAACATTGTTCAATCTTCCTGAATATGAAGCTTGAGCTAGAGAATAAATAATGAAATTCCAGGAATCCTGTGTGTCAGGGTAAGAGTGATAAATCCTTTTCATCAGGCATTCATGAAGGAAGAGGTTTAATGAAAATGTTGAAGCCTAAATCTCCTGTTCCAACTACATTGTGAGATGTTATTTTTTCTTTTTTATTCCTTTTCCTGTTTTTCCATTGAGGTGCTCCTAAAAGAACTATCACAGTCCATTTCAGGATGGATTTGTTTCCAAACCAAGATACAGTTCTGATCTAATATTTTTTCCATTCCAATGGCACTAATTACACACATAAGATGTTGTAAGCAGGCAAGAAAGAATCAAACCCTGAAATTCTGTTTTCCCAGTAAGCAGACCCTAACTTTGCTTTGCAAACTTATGTTAGCTGAGGGCAAAGATTATTAAACACTTAAAGCTTATGTTTGTCTACACAGCTACATTGCTCTAATGTTTGTAACATTTTCAATGAAATGTAATACTTTGCTAAAAAGCTCCTTTATATATCTGTTACTGACCCAGAATAATAAATTCCCCCAAAATTTACAAGTCCTTTTGACTACTGAATAACCGAACATGTACTTGTTTCCTGCTTCATCCACTTGTTCAATAGTCAAAAGGACTTTTCATTTTTAATATTTAGGGAAAATATTTGGGTATTGGATTTAAAAAGCTTGTTCCTCCTACTCTCCCAAAGCACAGGGTTATTAATGATTTGCTGGTGTCACAAGAATAAGTTCAAGCTAATCTGAAGTCTGACTATTACTAATCTCTGTCAGTGTAAAGGGCAGCTGCCTTAAAGATTGAAGTGAAACAAAAGTAAATTTAGCAAATGCAGTAATGAAATGCTACCTGTTGAAAGTTTTAAATAAGTGAGAAGCTGGTAAGGTTGACTTACTCAACTGGCAGTTTCCTGTTTGTGTTGCATGGAGTGCATTATGAAATTAGCAGTACAGTAACATAAAAACTGACACAAAGTGAGCTTTGAGTTGATCCACTACAAACTAATGTGTTAACCAAAGAGCAAAGCAAAAAACCTTAATGAAGTTACTACCTTGGAATGTTGCTCTTTTAACTTCATTATTATACTTGGATCATCCTTTTTGCTCGCCATAAGCAACCTAAACATCTGCTCTCTGTACTTGCTCATGATGAGTTCCAGAGCAGACTGGTGCTCTTCGAGAGACGTGCGCAGTTCTGCAACAGAATTTACAAAGCAGTTAAGAGTTTAACACAGAGACCCCAATCCAAATGCACAAGTATTTCAGCTTGAGAAGACAGTGCTGTGCCCGTAATTGAGTGTCCCCACTCCCTGCACCATGACATCTGCACAGGCTCAGCAAATGGCTGTGACGGTGATCGGCCCGGGAGGATTCCTGGCGAGTACCAAACAGTTTTTTGTTGGTGTGACTTCTTGCTCAGCCCCTGGGCCTGACAAAAGCCATCTAGAGTGGGGTTCAGCAGCTTTACCCCAGCCACTCCAAGCCACACTGTACAAAAGGCAGGAAGGCATTCACAGATCTGCCTTAATCTGCAGCTCGGTAAAACCAGAGATGAGAAAATGCTTCTGTTCCAGACATACTGAGTCATGCTCAAGATATACTGAGTCAAAAAATAAATAACCCCTGAGATAAGGCAAGACTTGCCTGAACTGAGATCACTGAATCCTCTGCTGAGTGGTACCTAAGGCTTTCCTGGAGGAACAGTGCATTCCTAGCGTACAGAATTCCAGAAGGAATTAGACTTCTCTACTTACACTGTAACTTGTCCTGACTGCTCCTATTATTTCAGCAGTGGTTAAACACTTCTCCAAAAAGATCTTAAATCTGCAGAATTAAGTTCTATTTATCTCCTCACTTGCAGTGGACATTAGGTAAGGACTGGAGTTTTTTTTTCCCAAATCTCTCTTTTTCTTCATCAGTCCCAGAGGCTGGACTTTAGGACTCCTGTATTTTATTATGATCAGTTAAACTGACAAATTGAAATGAGAAGAAAAAATTTCTTTTACAGCTATGTTTTGAAAAAAGATCCATGATGGAAGTCTCACTATTTCCAGTGGTACAGGCTGGAGCTTGAAAAGGACAAAATATTTGTATTTTACCTTTGTTTTCCTGTTGCAATTCCCTAATCTGTCTGTTTTCCTGCTGGATACCCATCACTAGAGTAGACCGAGGGCGATGTCTTGCTACTTCATTGAGCTCTTGGATTTCTTCCTGGTACTGGTTATCACAAAAACAAACCAACAAGGCACAGCATATTAGATTAACCAAAGGCAGGGGTTACTCAGCAGGTCCCAAAGCACCAGTTCTACTGTCACTCAGAGTCTGTAACCAGGCAGACAGTGTTCACTTTTAAATAACAGTATCAAACACACACACCAGAAAGACATCCTGTCCTTTAGCCTCACCTTTGTTTTTAGACAAGTTTCACACCTTAGTTGTGTGTAGTGGATGCTATTTAACCTTCAGTTAATGCAGGCCAAGTTCACCATCAGGCAATTTAAAACTCATAGAGATGTGGTAAAGACAAACCATGAGGTATTAACCTCTTGACATTTACTGTGGCTTCCCAAAACCTTAAACCACAAGGCTGTGTGGGTACAAGTCACTTGGGCTCAAGTCAAGGGATCCTGACTCCCAACAGATTGGGAAATAGAACACTCTTGATCTGAAGCCATGAAGCCTCTGCTTTGAGGCTTTACAGGGCTGAATTGGATGCAGGGTTTTATTATTTTATAGGCCCATTAACATATCTTGTGTTCATTGAAGTGACAGGATGAGCTCCCATATGGCAAGTCACAAGACATCTTTACATTTTCCCAGGAGTTGTCTTGTGAAAGTCACACTCAATCTAAGACTGTCTTGAGCAGCTTAACATCAGAATAGAAATGAGCACAAAAAACCCAAGAGGCTGTTTGGCAACAAAAGGAGACAGTGCAAAGACCAAGTATTCTGTACAGAAGAAAGCACACGAGAGGCTCTCTATGATTAAAGGGGCAGGCTGAAATTAATGAAAATGTGCAGTATTGCATTGGAGAGCAAACCAAGAGATGCCACAGAGTGATTTGCAAGCTCCCAAGCCCATTTCTACCAGCGTTCTTCACTAAATGCTTGTTTTCAATATTTACACTAGAGTAAATAGTGCGTTTTCCCAGTCTCTG
Source organism: Sitta carolinensis (assembly GCA_032173965.1). Taxonomy (NCBI): domain Eukaryota; kingdom Metazoa; phylum Chordata; class Aves; order Passeriformes; family Sittidae; genus Sitta; species Sitta carolinensis. Next base: position 11,873,786 of record JAVUNC010000030.1, read on the forward strand.
CTCCCCCCACCGAGCCTGCATTGCGGGCTGCCCCTGCCCCCGAGGCGAGCAGCAGCCCCCGAGGCTGCCCGGAGCCCTGACCTGCTTCATGGCTTCCACCCGCTTGTTGAGCGCCGTGGTCTGTTCGATGAGCGCCTCGGCCGCGCTGTCGTGCTCCCTCAGCCGCTCCACCAGCGCCTTGGCGTCCGCCAGCGCCTTCTCGATCGTGCAGCTCATTTCTGAACGCGACAAAGGCACCGTTGGCACGGCAGCACCTGTGCCACGCACTGCTACACGGGGGACACAGCTGCCAGCGCAGGGCACTGAGCGCGGGGACGCCGGGCAGCGCGCCTGCTTCTGCCAGAGCGACACGGAAAGGATGTTACGGGAACCCACCCTTTCTAACGCTGCTTTTATTTTAATGCACTCCTAACAGATAGCAGGTATAAATCCAGCACAGAAGAATGCCGAAGGTTTACAGTGGCCTGGAAGAGTCTGAAGACTCAAATCAGCAGAGAAGGAGCAGCTCAAACTGACGGGGTAGAGAAAATTGCTCAGGGAAAGTTCAGAAAAGCTCGTGTTTTGTTCGTGTCTATAAATGAACACTGTGTGGAATGGAACTGGGACATTTTCAACAGCACGGAGAAAGACAGCTGAGCTAAAGAAAAGAACCAAGTGCACCCTTAAAACATCAGCCTTCTACCTGCAGCACTTGTTCACAGGAATTAGACTGCCAGAACTGCCAAACTTGCAAAATGCCTGGGCCTATTGCCAACAATACTGGCCTTTACACCACATTTTTTCATATTCTTACTTGGTAGGTTAAGTTTCAAGACCAAGATTTTCAGCCTATGTTTTTATTTTCTTTTAAGGAAGCTTGGACTTACTCTGCTGAATAGGAAATCTATTTAAACTCCTTGAACAGTCTCTTCAGCAGTCAAACAGCAGGGACAGAGGTTTATATTATGGGCCTTGTTGATATCAGGCTTAATATTTGGTTTAGGAAATGTTCTAAGGTACAAAAAGAATCAACTACATCCATTTCTTAGCCAGGCTGTTTGCAAAAGTGAAAATTTTTGTGAGCATTAAAGATTACTGAGTCTTTCCTCAGCTATGTGGAAAAAAAAATCACTTCGGGTTGATTTTCTAATTTTCTCAGGCACCTTTACGAATCCTAGCCCAGGATCTTTTAAGCCAAGCTTAAAGAAATCCTCAAATTTGCCTCAGCTGACCTTCTGTCCCAGGTAAGCAGTAGAAGGAAGGATATTTCAAACACTAGACCTTTCACCTGTGTTTTCTGGGATGCTCTCCAAAGCATCAGCATTTTGGCATGTGCAGGTTTCCTGTTTATCACACAGTGCTTGCATTTAACTTTCCATGTGATGTATTTGAGATAGCCAGCTCTCCAGCAGACTGCTGCACTACCACAGGTAATTTATTCACCCTGACTTAGCACTTGGAGCTCTTTCAAACAGGACAGAGAAAGGAATCAGACTGCACCGTTTTTAGGGATCTGCTTTTCTTGCTCCTCCCTCCAGTGAGATCTCCTAGAGAAATATCCCAGACAAAAGATGACCTTCCCCGCTAACTGGCTGAACTGCTGCAGAAATTGATTGAGATCCGTGTTGCTGCTGAAGAGTAGCCTTTAACTCGGCTCACAGTCCAGGAATTCTCCAGCCAGTATAAACAAAGCCTCTGAGGCCTCTCCATGAGCTGGGAATACACTTAGCATTAAGACTACAATGCACTTAACACCTCTGATAATTTGTCTGCATCTGCATAAATTTTTAAACAATGTATGTCTAATATGTGCACTTTCTCGGTTTTGTTCCAGCCCAACCCCGGCAGAGAAAAGGAAGCTGGTTTGTGGCAAAGCCTTCTCACGGGGAACGTGCTGGGAAAGGCGTGTGGAATGCAGCCCCACGAATTCTGCAGTCACTGTCCCCTGTGAGGCCGGGGCCCAGCTCCAGTTTTCAGGCAGCATTTGTACCACAAAAAGCAGAATCATTGTTTGTATCGTGGTAATTCACAGTGGCCCCGAATTCTGGCTACGATGCCTCCTGGGCAAGACACTGGTCCTAATCTTTGAAATTTAAAATGCTCTCTGGCTGCCTGTGCAAAACAAAACCTTTGCCTGATCCTGCAACTGACCTTAACCTGTGAGTTAGCCTGGATATTTAGAGGGTGGAAAAAACTCCAAGTAATGACACATAATTGATTTAAGCAAATGCTTATCATATATTATTTTTTATGAGCGTGACTAGGGGAGCTGGTTAATGATTCCTGAGCCCTGCCCTACCCGAGGTGCCCGGTTGCACAGATGCTCCTTAGTGCACCCTTGTCACCAGGCAGCAGAGCACCAGCTCACCCCAGCAACACTCCCACGACTGCTACCACTGCCACTTCCTGCTATTTGCTAATGGCTTTCATTACCAAATTAAACGCCAGAAAACAACACCGAAGAATAAAGATGTCTGTGCGACCACCGCCTCCTCCTAACTTTCTGCCTCTTTCTTTTTTTCACCCTTACTGGAGGCCACCTTTTCCCACAGCTTGGGGGGTTTGTTACCACGGCGACCAGTGTGGCAGCGCCGAGCTAGAACGCAAATTCCAAGGAATTTAGGTTGGTGCAAAGGTCCTGGCGTGACAAGAGCATCCCGGGGGTGTCCCCTCCACATCCCAGGGTGACAGATCCGAGGGCGTCCCCTTCACATCCCGGCCTGACAGATTCCGGAGTGTCCCCTCCACATCCCGGGGTGACAGATCCCGGGGTGACCCCTCCACATCCGGCTGACAGATCCGGGGGTTCCTCCACATCCAGGGTGACAGATCCGGATCCCTCCACATCCCAGGGTGACAGATCCCGGGGTGTCCCCTCCCATCCCGGTGACAGATCCCGGGGTGACCCCTCCACATCCCAGGGTGACAGATCCCGGGGGGTCCCTCCACATCCCGGGGTGTCCTCTCCACATCCCGGGTGACAGAGGCGTCCCGGGGGTGTCACCGCGGGCACCGTCGCCTCCTGCCCCCCAAACTCGGCGCCGCCGCGACGCTGAGGGGCGACACCGGCGCCTGTCGTGCCAGCGGCGCCTGTCGTGACACCGGCGCCTGTCGTGCCAGCGGCGCCTGTCGTGACACCGGCGCCTGTCGTGCCAGCGGCGCCTGTCGTGACACCGGCGCGAGCCGAGACACGCCAGGGGTCCCTGTCCCGCCTCGGCCGCGGCTCCGAGCCGGGGGTAAGGGGTAGGGGGTAAGGGGTGTCCTCCTCCTTCGCGCCCCTCAGCGCGCCCCGGCCCCGGGGGCGTCCCAACGCAAGTCTGACCGCGCTCCCGATCGCCCGGCGCCGGCCACGGCGGCACCCTCCCGCCGTGTCCCCGAACCCCTCCGCGGAACTCACTCATGCCCGGGGCTCCGGCCGCGCCGGGGGTGAGCCCGGACCGGCCCCGACCGACGTCAAATGGCGGCGGGAGGGGCGGGCGGCGCGCGCCGTGTCCGCCAGGCGGCGCCGCGGGGCGGGGGCGGCACCGGCCGCGCGCAGCTCTCGCGAGAGGCCGGCCCTCCGCTGCCGCCCGCCCCAGATCTCGCGAGAGGAGGCGCCGCCCTCCCCAGATGCCGAGCCAGAGCTCGGGGTTCGTGTTCCAGCGCGCACAGCAGCTCCAGCGGCACGCCTAGGGTTAATTATTGCATTGTGGATGGGTTTAGACGGGATATTGGGAAGAAATTGTCACAGCAGCCTGTGAGGGTGGGTAGGCTCTGGCACAGGGTGCCCAGAGCAGCTGTGGCTGCCCCTGCATCCCTGGCAGTGTGGATGGGGCTGGGAGCCCCTGGGATGGTGGCAGTGTCCCTGCCATGGCAGGGGGATGGAACTGGATGGGGTGATACGGTCACTGTGTGACCCTATGATCGTATGCTTGCCTCATCTTTTAAGAAAAAAGGAAGATAGTCCCAAAATCACTGGGCTGTGCTGCTGAGAGACATCCAGAGCGAAGTCAGCAGTAACCGGAGGAAAGTTAATGCTGGCGATCACAACCGCCGACCCCTCCTAAAAACAGACCCCATCCTCAAATGGAGAGAACTCCGGCTGCGCCCTGACGAACCTTAGCGCTAGAGACACACCCAGCAAACGGCGCTGGGCACGAACTAACAGACAAATTACACGACTCGCAGCCCGTGCACACCGGTGCTGTTTCTCAAAGCGCAGCAGCAGTGTGAATCCCGGCGCTGGACGAGCCTTTCGCAGGCCGGCACGCAGCATCCCGCACCCGCCGGGACCGCGCACGGGGCGCCGGGACCGCGCACGGGGCGCCGGGACCGCGCACGGGGCGCCGGGACCGCGCACGGGGCGCCGGGACGGCACGGCGCGGACGCGCACGGGCGCCGGGACCGCGCACGGGGCGCCGGGACCGCGCACGGGGCGCCGGGACCGCGCACGGGGCGCCGGGACCGCGCACGGGGCGCCCGCCCCTCGGCCCGGGCCCGCCGCCGCAGATCTCGCGAGAACTCGCGTGCCTGCGCCGCGCCGCGCGGGGCCGGGCGGGGCGGGAGCGGGAGCGGGGCCGGCGGCGGCCTCGGCATGTGCGGCCAGTGAGCGCGGCCAGGGAGCGCGGCCAGGGAGCGCGGCCGGGCGCTGCGGCCCGGGGAGGTGCGCACAGGGGCCGGGCGCTCCCCCCGGGGGAGCCGCGGTGCCGGCGGCGCCCGTGGCCGCGCGGGGCCCCCGCGGGCTCAGGGGTGGGCGGAGCGGGGGGGGCTCCGGCCGCCTCTCCCACCCCCGCGGGCGCCGGGCGCGCAGGCCGGAGCCGGGCCCCGCGCTCCCCGCCGAGCCGCCCGCCGAGGGGGAGCAGAGCGCCGCGGGGACATGGAGGGCGCCCGGCCGGAGGCGCCCGCGCCTGGCCCCGTCTAGGGCGCCCCGCGGGCCTCGTCCCTCCTCCTCCTCGGAGCGGGGCCGCGGCCGCGCCCGGGTGCGCCGAGGAGCGGGGCCGGGGCTGCTGCACCACCGGAGGAGCCGGCCCAGGTGAGGAGCGTTGGCCGTGCCCGGAGCGGCGCGGGCCGTGCCCGGAGCGGCGGGCCGTGCCCGGGCGGCGCGGGCCGTGCCCGGAGCAGCGCGGGCCGTGCCCGGGGCGGCGCGGGCCGTGCCCGGATCGCTTTCCCGTGCCCGGAGCGCTTCCCGTGCCCGGTAGCCGCGGGCCGTGCCCGGGGAGCTTTCCCGTGCCCGTAGCGCGGGCCGTGCCCGGAGCGCTTTCCCGTGCCCGTAGCGCGGGCCGTGCCCGGAGCGCTTTCCCGTGCCGGAGCGCTTTCCCGTGCCCGTAGCGCGGGCCGTGCCCGGATCGCCGTGCCTCGCGGCCGTGCCCGGAGCGCTTTCCCGTGCCCGGAGCGCTGCCGTGCCCGGATGTTTGGCCAGCGCGGGCCGTGCCCGGGAGCGCGCGGCCGTGCCCGTGCGGCGCCGCCCGTGCCCGGACGCTTTGCCGCGGCCCGGGCTGCCGGGGCCGGGGGAGCGCGGGGCCCGAGCCTGCCTCTGCCTCCCCGGGGACGCCGCCGTCTGACTGCCGGCATCCTCCTTGCTTTAATATAAATTTAATAAGTATAGGGGGTTTTATAATGAGTTTATAAGTGGTTTTTTGTTTTGTGTATTCTGCAATTCAGAAGTACGTATTGAAATAAATTCTTAGGCTAGAAACTGCCGGTTTCGGTGGCGCCCGGCGGCAGGACGAGGAGCGCTGGCCTTAAAGGTTTAAGTTTCCTGGGTTTAACCCATAAAGTTCCACCTCGGCAAGAGGAAGAACTCGTGTACGGGAAAGGTGGCAGAGGCGGAGCAGCTGCCCCGCTGGAGACTTTCCAAACCCTGGCGAAGGCATCGCCCGCTCCAGGTCACCCTGCCTTGGAGCTCTGATCTCCGGAGGTTCCTCCAGCCCGCTGCGCTTTTTGTGATTTCACACTTGATGTATTTGTCAGTGAGATGTTGAAGCACGGGCGCAGCTATTCGTTTGAAAATAAGATACATAAAAATACGTAAAAAATGTATTTAGCAAAGACAAGAGTGAAAATAGGCTTGAAATTCTGACTGTGCTACTTAAAGGTCTTTAAAGCTTCATCATAAATAAATTTTTTTGCATCTTATTTTAGGAAATAAGGGTTTAAATAGGAAGCAGTTTGTGTGCTTCTTCTTTAAAGCTGGTTTTAAGTAGAGAAGTGTGGAGAGTAATACTGTGCGTTTTTGTTGCCTTTTCAGCAATATAATTCCACTTTTCTCTGTATTTTTTCCTCCTGAGAAAATAATAGTTTCTTCTGATAAAAAATGTAGTCTACTAAATAGGGACTCTAAAACTTGCATATTTCTCGGATGTTACATGTAAATGGCACAGTCATCTCACGGTGTGTTTTGTTTTGTTTTTTCCACCGTGTGCAATCTCTCTCTGCTTTTGGTGTCCGTTTCTTTCAGGAAGAAAATGAAAATATTTTCTGAGTCTCACAAAACTGTTTTCGTGGTGGATCACTGCCCTTACATGGCAGAATCATGCAGGCAGCACGTGGAATTCGATATGTTAGTGAAGAACCGCACCCAGGGCATCATCCCTCTGGCACCCATCTCCAAGTCCCTGTGGACCTGCTCAGTGGAGTCATCCATGGAGTACTGTAGAATAATGTATGACATTTTCCCTTTCAAGAAACTGGTGAGTTCTGCCAGACACTCTGCATGTCATGCTTGCTCCAATAAGGGATGGTCTCGTGTTTGATTGAAATATTTTAATAACTTGGTGTTGCCCAGAGTAAAATATCAAATATAATTTATCCCTTAAAAATTTGTTCCTGCTCTTTCTGTAGAGTCTTTTAATTTGCTTTAGTGGTATGTGAATCTCATTACATATTTAATTTTGGATGCCTTTGGATGATTACATATTTAATTTCAGTGTCTTAATGCCACTTTACAAGTTGGTGCAAAAACATGGAGAAGTGCTTTAGGGCCACTTACAGCTTTATTTTTGTGCTCTCCTGAGCAATGACTTGACAGAGCTTCAGTGAGGTATTGTCTCAAGTGGAGTGTTGTTGCTGAGTAGAAGTCGTTAATCATACTACTAAGGGGAAAACTGAACATAGCAGGAGCGTGTGATTTTTGTGAGTTTCATATTTTGAGTTTGGCTTGTCATTGCTCCAGACTATCAAAAAAAAAAAAAAAAAAAAAAAAAAGAAGTGCAATTTGTGTTTAAATTTGGGGAAGCAACAAGATAATGGCTGTTATCTTAATGTGCTTTTTTGATCCTTGTAGGTGAATTTCATTGTGAGTGATTCTGGGGCTCATGTGTTGAATTCTTGGACTCAAGAAGATCAGAACTTGCAGGAGGTAGGATTTGTACCTGTTCTTTTGTTTTGTAGTTCAGGCTTCATAGTGAAATAAACCTTGTGTTGGATATGGAATAACTGGTTAATTGCCCTGTTGGTGGATCTAGTCTGAAACTGTTGTAGGACAGAATTTCAAGTAGCTACCTGTGAGCCTGGATTATTCTACAGACAAAATTTTAAAATAATCCAGTATCTTTTAACTAGAGACTTGAATATTTAAAGTAAGCGTTATGAAGAAATTAGTTACGTATTTCTTCTGTAATTTGTTGCTACTTCTTGAGCTTAAATATACAAAAGAGGGAAGTGTATGTGTTGACTTTGATATTTATAGATCTTGAGTAATGACCAGGGATTGGAGAATAAGGTTGTTACCTCTCTAATCCCACTGGTCAAAGCAGAAGTTTATCAAATGTCTCTTTATCAGAAACTAATACATAAATAATCTTTACGTTACAACTTCTGGGAATCTGTACTACAAATCTGAAAACATTAACAAGTTATAAAAACTTCAAACAACAGCCGGGGTGGTTTTGGAATACAAAAGAGGCAAGTTTGTTTGTTGACTTTGGTATTTATAGACCTCGAGTAATGACCAGGGATTGGAGAATAAGCTTGGAGCTCTCCTATCCCCCGGGCAAAGCAGAAGTTTATCAAATATCCCTTGTATCTTTACATTACAACCTCTGGGAACCTGTACTACAACTGTGAAAACATTAACAAGTCATAACAGCAGCCCGGGTGGTCTGGAAGGCAGGGAGGCGCCCGTGGCTGACGGCTCTTTGTGCTGCCCAGCTGATGGCAGCGCTGGCGGCCGTGGGGCCGCCGAACCCGCGGGCGGACCCCGAGTGCTGCAGCATCCTGCACGGGCTGGTGGCGGCCGTGGAGGCGCTCTGCAAGATCACCGAGTACCAGCACGAGGCCCGCACCACGCTCATGGAGAACGCCGAGAGGGTGGGCAACCGCGGCAGGATCATCTGCATCACCAACGCCAAGAGGTGAGCGCCGGGCTCGCAGTGCCGGCAGGGCAGGGCAGCTGCAGAGCCGGGAGGAGAGGGCAGAGCAGCTGCAGAGCCGGGAGGAGAGGGCAGGGCAGCTGCAGAGCCGGGAGGAGAGGGCAGGGCAGCTGCAGAGCCGGGAGGAGAGGGCAGGGCAGCTGCAGAGCCGGGAGGAGAGGGCAGGGCAGCTGCAGAGCCGGGAGGAGAGGGCAGGGCAGCTGCAGAGCCGGGAGGAGAGGGCAGGGCAGCTGCAGAGCCGGGAGGAGAGGGCAGAGCAGCTGCATCACCAGGAGGAGAGGGCAGGGCAGCTGCAGAGCCGGCAGGGCACGGCAGAGCAGCTGCATCACCAGGAAGAGAGGGCAGGGCAGCTGCAGAGCCGGGAGGAGAGGGCAGAGCAGCTGCAGAGCCGGGAGGAGAGGGCAGGGCAGCTGCAGAGCCGGGAGGAGAGGGCAGGGCAGGGCAGCTGCACAGCAGTGCCAAGAGGAGAGGGCAGAGCAGCTGCATCACCAGGAGGAGAGGGCAGAGCAGCTTTGATGCCAAGAGGGGAGGGCAGGGCAGCTGCATCACCAAGAGATGAGGGGAAGAGCAGCTGTATCACCAAGGAATGAGGGCAGAGCAGCTGCATTTCCAAGAGGTGAGGGCAGAGCAGCTGTATCACCAACACCAAGAGGGGAGGGCAGAGCATCTGTATCACCAAGAGGTGAGGGCAGAGCAGCTGCATCACCAACACCAATAGGGGAGGGCAGAGCAGCTGTATCACCAAGAGATGAGGGGCAGAGCAGCTGTATCACCAACACCAAGAGGGGAGGGCAGAGCAGCTGTATCACCAACACCAAGAGGTGTGGCCGCTCCTCTTCTGTGCAGGCTCTTTGCACGGCTCCTTCTCAGAGCACTTCTCGCCTCATCAAGGGTTTTGGTTGTGGGGTTCTGACACTGAAAAAGCAAAAGTTTCAAAGAGTTCCCGCTTTAAATAGAGAATACTCAGTGGCTTTCAAGGGGAGGATTGATGGTGCAGCATTAAAAAATTCCGTTCCTTTATAGTGACAGCCATGTTCGGATGCTGGAGGATTGTGTGCAGGAGACCATTCATGAGCACAACAAGCTTGCAGCTAACTCTGACCAGTGAGTGTGCTTTTTATAGCTAACTCTGACCAGTGAGTGTGCTTTTTATAGCTAACTCTGACCAGTGAGTGTGCTTTTTATAGCTAACTCTGACCAGTGAGTGTGCTTTTTATAGCTCCCTGACCAGGGAGTATGTTTTTTGCAGCTAACTCTGACCATTGAGCATGCTTTGTACAGTTTCTTGTATCCTCTAGGAAATATGGATGTATTTCTGTCACAAAACTCCCTCTAATTAACTATTTGTATGAATGTCTGTGAATAGGAGGTGGTAAATAATTATATTGTTGGCTGAGAGCTGGTCTATGTTCATTATTTTTCCAGTTTCATCCTTCATAGGACAAGATTTCTTTAACTTGTTACCTTCCACATCTGCTCCAGAATGAGACAAATAACCATGCCTTGTTACACACTGTTTTTAGTCACTAATTCCTCTGAAGCAATTTTTCTTGGTAATACTGTGTTACTTTTATCTTCATCTTTCTTTGACTTTGAAACTACTTTCAGTTTCTGAATGATTGTATTGCCTGGAACTTCCCTTGAGATGAAGGAATCTTAAAATACAGGGTGCATCTCCTCTGAGAAGTCTTTCTCCACCATGTGTTTTGTCTAATTTAAACTCTGAAGTATCCAGCCACAGCACTGTGTTGCCTTGTAAAGTTGTTGTAGGTTGAGATTCTGTTCCTGGTTGCTCCTCAGGCCCTTCAGTAGCAGAGCAGCCATCTCCCATTTTTTCCTGCTGCAGTTGCAGCTTCATGGATGTATAAAGGATCCTGGCCAAGGAATTAGGTGTTAAATCCATTGTAAGGACAGGGATGTCTCATTCCTGTGGGTAGAGCTGTGGTACAATGTCTGTATCACTCCAAACTTCAGCCCCATCAGGATATATCCCATCTGTCCCATCTCTGTGCTGTTTGGGTAGTTGCTTTCCTGTTCCCTGGAATCCCCTCACTCACACCTACCCTTGCAGACACCAATCCTCTGTAGTGTCACTATTCAGCTGAATAAAGCTGAACAGATTGCACCAGTTCAGGACTTATTCCATTGATGTATCCAAAAAGAAGCACAGTGCTCTGGCATCTGAAGAGCAAGAAATGTTAGGCTTTTATTTTAATTCTGGTAAGAACTTAATTTGAAGTCTGTGGTTTTGAAAATCATGTCTGTAACCTAATTTCTGCAGCACACTTTCAGAAACAACGTGTTGATAACATAGGTTATGATTCTGTGTTCTAGATATCAGAATTAATTTAATTTTAGGAGATAATCTGCTAGTCACACTGTAAGCTAAGCAAAATGTTTTTATTTTTAAGTCTAATGCAGATTCAGAAATGTGAACTGGTGTTAATCCACACGTACCCAGTGGGTGAAGACAGCCTTGTTTCAGATCGTCCTAAAAAAGAGGTGAGGAGCTTAAAATGAGGAAACAACCTAGGATTAGGAACCATGTCAGACTGAAAATAGTGCACATTATTCTCAGTTGTTCAGTAGCAAAAGCACAGGGTGATTGGTTGAAACCAAGTACTTACAAAATATCTGTAACATATTCTGCTGTTCAGCAATCTGCTCTGCATTTTAATGTGCTGTCTGTGAGAGAAGACACCAGAAAAATGTCTTAACATGAAAAGCATGTAGTGCTGCATATTGTTTAATGTCTAAAAAGGACTATAAAGGGCTCCCTTCCTGTGGTTCATTTCTACAGAACTGTGCTGTAGTTGTGCTAAAAATTGTGAATGGATGATAACAAATTGATTACTTCCCTCTCTAAGGCAGTCACAGGATTTGGGTCTCCGGATTTTTATATTTTTTTATTTTTTTTTTTTTTTTTTTTTTTTATTTTTTTTGGGTTGGTTGGGGTTTGTTTTGGGGATTGTTGTAGTTTCTGTTGTGTGTTTTTTAAATTTTTTAATTATTTTTTTGGTTTGGTTTTGAGCTCCAACCCAATGTTCTTGTTGGCTGGGGAAAACCAAATGCATCTTCTAGCTTGTGCTTATTTGCCTTGTGTACGTATGATGCACTTACAGGCAGACATCTAAAAATTACTTTGCTACTGTTACTCAGCAGGTAAAAAAAAAGAAAAACTAAGCCCAGAGCTGCTGTTAAGATTTATTCCCCATGTTGTGATACTAATTTTTCCTATTAACAATTACTGACTCAGAATTTTTAGCACACTTCTAATTTTTTGTTACCATTTGTAAGAGCTGCATCTCTAGCACGTGGCAGAAGCTCAGCATTCAGAATGAAGATAATTTTTGCTTCTTGCTTGGTAGTTTCCCCTGGAGTGGGTATTTGAGTGGAAGTTTCAGGAGTAAAAATGCTTCTTTGAGAGTTGGACAGACTACACTGGTGAACCTAAACCCTGGATTCCCTAATGGATTTCTTTCAGCTCTCGCCTGTCCTCACCAGTGAAGTGCACAGTGTCCGTGCAGGGAGGCACCTGGCCACAAAACTGAACCTTTTAGTACAGCAGCACTTTGATCTGGCTTCCACCACAATAACTAACATCCCCATGAAGGTAAGATTGTGTCTACAGCTCTGTGTTAACCAGCTGCATCACTTCTAAATTTGTTTGAAAACTTTTGATGTTTATTTTAATTGAATTTTTACATTGGTTTTCTCTCCATGTCATATTTTCTGTTTTGTTTTGTTTTTTTTTTTTTTTATTAGCCCACATTCAATGTTTGTGATCAGGTTAGTAAAAATAAGGGGAAAGAAAAAAAGTAAAGAAGGATCACAGAACAAAATGTATTGCTGAATCTCAATTTTTGATGTAGCAATACAAGTGTTATTTCAGTTCTGTTTGTATTACTTTATACAAATACAGTCTTGTTTACCTCAGATCAATTTGTCTGTGATTCTTTTGTCTTTTTCTAGTTGTGTTTAGATATTCTTGACCCTTGTGCATTATAGTGGCTTAGTGAGTCTCTTTTTCCTCTGTTTCATTATCATACCCACCCAACATAAAGGTGTTTGTAACTAAAAGCTGCTTTTTTAACAAGGGGTTTCCAGTGGGTTTTCTACTCTGAAGATCCCTAAACATGAAATAGGGACAGGGTATACCTAGTTAAGAAAGATATTTAATTAAGCATCTTGTGGTAGAAGTTATGTCCATTTTTTTAACTTGTTTGCTACTTGGAGGAAATTAGTGCAGTTTAGAATGTCAGGTGTTAAGATGACAGTAATTTTCTGATCAGGCAGCAAGAGACAATTGAGTAACAATTGTCAATATTCAAACGAAAAAAGAGCCATGGGCAGGTAACCTTCACGATTTTAAAAATTCATTGAGGTGTAACAGTCAATCATTAATTGCATCTTTCAAAACTAGCAGTATTGTGTGGATTTTAGAAGTTAAAACTCGCTATCAAAGTAATTTCCACAGCTTTATGAGAGTTTGACATGGGTCATGGCATCGATGGGATTTCAGTTTGCAAATACCTTGTCTGTAACTTTCTGACCCGTGTGCTGCTGGTGTGCCTCTCCCTTCTGCCTTTGTCCTTATAGTAATAGACTATGTTGGGTTCTCTGTGGTTTATTTCTTCTTGTTTAGTTGTTTTTTCCTTTTAAAACTTGGAGTAAATTATCAGAGTTACCGTTCTGCTTTTACTGATCCTCTGCAGCTCTTTAAAGATGCAGTGTCCTCGTAACAAAAATCCATTGTTTTTAGTTACAAACTTGCAGCTGCAAGTGCACTTCTTATCTTAAGCTTTAGAAATGTGTAAGTTCAAAGTGTGGCTTTTGGTTTGGATTCTCGTTCTTTGGTTATGAAAAGTCATTGTCCCTCTGCCCTGCAGTGAGCCTTTGCTGCTGCTCAGTGGTTGTAACTGCTGGTGTTCCTGTAACATTTTGTAGGCTTCTTTAACTAAACTAATTGAAACAAGGTTTAGGTTAGTTTTTACCTGTGTTGGCTGCTGTCATGACACAGCATGTCATGACGCTTGAACAGTGTTTCAAAGAAGAGAATAAGAGGAAAGGCAGTTGGCTGCATCTTTAAACTGCTCAGAGAGCAGAATTTCCTCAGTGTGCCAATCCCATTGTTGTCTGAGGCACTTGGAGACCTTTTGTTTTCTTCTGGACTGAGAGGCAAATGTAGAATCAGTCATTTCTGGAAGTGGTGACCTCTAGCTGAAGTCATTCTATTTCTGTCTCCCTTTCTCTTTTGAAGGAGGAACAACATGCTAACACATCAGCCAACTATGATGTGGAGCTGCTTCATCACAAAGAGGCACACGTGGATTTTTTAAAGAGTGGTGAGTGGAAATGGCCCCTCTGGAGGTGCTTTTGATCAGCCTCTGTGGGAGTAGTCACAGAGAAAGATTGTGAGCCTCAAATCCATGGAAATTTCAGGCTCAAGTAGCAAATACTTCAGTTATCCCTTGCAACCCAAGAAACTTGATTTGTAATGTTGGCATTGGAGTTTTACTCATTATTGACAACTTTAATACAGCAATGAGAAAACAGATTCACATATGTTCAGAATGTTGCTGTGAGATTTGAAGGGCATGTCAGCTTCTTACTGAGATATAAAAAGTAGGTGAGACACCAGCTGTGCAGGGAGGTTTTACAAAATGAAGTCCCTCTCGTGGGTATTTGGAAAATTATGCCTTGCACAATTGAACTTTAAGTAATACTAATAAATTGGCATCACTTACATCCCACAGCCTGTTTGTGACAGTAATTGCTTTGGGAAAAATAAGGCTTGCTTGGCTGTTGAGCTTTTTTTGTTGTTGTTTGAAATACCTACTATTTTTTCTTTGTAAATTTGGAATTATTACCTAATATTCCTCTGAGGTGAGTTTTTAACAGTTCAACCCAAGTCAGAAGAGCACAAACACTTAGCCTTTTGCAGAACAGTTTTGTTGAGGAAACTGCCTGGTGTAAAACTTTGTTAAACATCAGCTTACAGCTTCAGTATTAGTAGAATTAAATCTCATATGATCCATGAGTAGCCATTTTGGGGAGTTTGTGCTTTTTTTCTGATTTCTTTGAGCAAGAGGTAACTCCTCTAAATTTTAGGGGAGTGGATGACTAAAGATTGATGAAAAGCAAAGGGTGTTGCAGTAATGACCTTGGCCTCACCTGAACTGGTGTTAGGGTGTTGAAATCTTAAAGCTTTATTGCCAGGGCTCACAAGCAGTTTTGTAAAACCCCTTGGCTCAAGGAATTAGGTATGCTAGGAAAACACAAAGCAAGCTCTGACTGCTTTTCCTCTTCACGTTTTTCCTATCAGAACTTTGAGAGGAAAAAGTCTCTTCTTAAATCCTGTAAATTTTGGGTTCTTTCATTTGTTTCTAAATAGATGTTTCAGCTGTAATAGCTCTGGTGCTAGGAAAGCAGGAATTCAGTTACATTGGTCTTACTTCTCTGAAATGTTGCCAAGGAGTTCTCAGGTTAAATAAGTTTGGCCTTTAAGTATTCTGAGAGGTAATTTTTAAAATTGTTGCAGTTAATTTTAATAATAAAGTATTTCCAGTAATTTAATATTTTAATACTATTTTAATAATAAAGCATCTGTGGTCAGTAGAACACAGTGAAAGAATTCAGGCTGAATCTGACATAGCAAAGAGATTGGGTGAGGAGACCAAATAAATTCCCTCCCCCAAAAACTAAACATGTCAAGTGTGCCTTTAGAGCAGTTGAATTGACCTTGGGAGTATTATATGTACAAGAAACAGTCAGCTCTAGCATTTAAGAGTTCTGATTTCTGTGTGGAAAATTCTAAAAAAACGTTCTGTCTTAAAATCCTGAGCATTTTAGCAGGAAAAAAAAGCCTCTTACTGATAGAACTAAACATACCTGGAACTTTCTAATTGTCAAACCAAAAAGTTTGTTTTTTAAGGTTTAAATTTCTGTTGCATTGTGTATATGTTGACGTTACATGCATTTTGTACCTTGAAGAGTTTTGCTGTAAGAAGGAAGCTCCGGTTGATGCCTGTGTGCCTTTCTGTGCAGGTGATAACCATGCGGGTGGCAGCAGCAGAGAAGGCACATTCAAGGAAACTGTGACCCTGAAATGGTGCACTCCTCGAACCAACAGTGTGGGTAGGTGACAGAGCCCTCCAGAGCTGCTGGGGAACTTGGGCACATCTGAGTGCAGTGGAAAAAGCCAGGGCAAGCTCTGGGGTGATGTGGGAATTGTGGCTGTTCAGCTCCTGGACACTGGGAACTGTTAGCAGTTCATGTTGCCAGAAATAGGGATGAGGGAAGGAAGAGCAGACTGACTGACCAGTGAAATAATGCAGGAGATAAAGAATTGGGCTTTCTGCTGGAAACAGCCTTGGGAATGTGTGAGATTCTCAGTAATCCTCCCAGTGAGGAGATGGGGAAAGGACTTCCAGATTGAGAGGCATCTAGATTTTTTGGTTCTGTTCATTGTGGGCTAGCCTCCTCCTGTTCCATTCTTACAGTTTGTTTTTTATGTCTCTGGAATTACATTCAACTTTTCTACTCCTTTGTTTTTCAGAACTGCACTATTGCACTGGAGCATACAGAATTTCACCAGTAGATGTAAATAGCAGACCTTCTTCATGCCTTACAAACTTTCTCCTTAATGGTAAATTTGTGTCTTTGGCTAATAATTCAATGTTGTAATTTTCAATTCTGTAAATGGAGCACTTAGCCCATTTTGATTTGTACAGCAGTAATGTCTATATACTGTAAAAATACTGAATTTATTTTAACATGTCCTATAAATAAGAGATGGAAGTTGTTAAATGTCCTCTGTGTTCTGAAACTTAAAGATGGGAGGAAAGATGTAAAGAAGGAACAGATATTGAAATGGAGCTTTGTATATTTGCTAACAAAATGACATTACAAACGTTCTTTAATGGAATGTTTCCTTCAGTCAAGTCATTTGATTGTCTGAACATGCAGTGGTTTTATGAAATACTGTATCCTAGTGTATATTTCTCTAGAGGTTGTGTAGTGAAAATGTCCTTTGGTTAATAAAAATGGTTAGAACCAAAATTAATAGCATATTTCAGAAGAGCACACTCCTCTGATTTTTGCTGGTTTTGCTTCCTGATAAAAAGGAACTTATTTGGAGAATTCACCCTTTTATGTTTGGTGTATTTTACTGAAAATCAGACAAAGGCAGTTTCATTTCTCTGTCTGAAGAACAGTATCTGTTTTAAGCATTAGCAAGTGGTATCAGCTGAGACCTTTATACTCAAGAGGTTGTTTTATAACTTTATTACTTATTCAACTTTTTGAAAGTTGCTTTTAATGAGTGTTTCTGCAGCGGGGCCATTTGAATGCATTATGAATATGTATTTTTTTCCTATGAGGAATTATCCTATAGAAAAAATGATTGGTTGGTCTGGGAGAGGCCTTTTGCTGTTGCTTTGTAAAATTTGAAGGAGTATATATACCCTGTTCTTCATCAAGAAATGAGGAGTTGGCAGTTCCTTGTTGAGCTGGGTGAAAACACCACCTTGGTGGGTTCAGATTCTTGGCTGAGCACAAAGCTTGATTTCTGCAGCTGAAAATTCAAACTGCAGCACACAGGAGTGAATGAAAGTGCTCTGCCTTCCCCCAGGTCGTTCACTGTTGTTGAATGCCTTATGAATATTTTTTTTTTTAAGAGTAATATCCTATAGCAAAAACGATTGGTTGGTCTAGGAGAGGCCTTTTGCTGTTGCTTTGTAAAATTTGAAGGAGCAAATTTTACAAAGCAGAATCTACCCTGTGTTCATCAAGGAATGAGAGATGGCAGTTCCTTGTTGGGCTGGGTGAAAACACCATCGGTGGCCGAGCACAGGGCTGGATGTGTGCAGCACAGGATGTGACTGCCTGACTCACCCAGGTGCTCTGCCTCCCCAGGTCGTTCAGTGCTGCTGGAGCAGCCCCGCAAGTCTGGCTCCAAAGTCATCAGCCACATGCTGAGCAGCCACGGCGGAGAGATCTTCCTGCATGTGCTGAGCAGCTCACGCTCCACCCTGGAGGATCCGCCCTCCATCAGCGAGGGCTGTGGGGGCAGGGTCACCGACTACAGGATCACAGTAAGGGTCTCTCTGTCCTGCTCTTCTCTCCCTGTCAGCACACAGGGCTCTCCATGTGGGGCACATGTTGGTCAGGCTTCCTTGGGGATCGATGCCTCGAGAGGTGTTCAGTAGGAAATACTGCGTTTGTTGTTGTGCCTGCTTCAGAAAATGTTTTGTATGTCAAGGAATGCCTCCTCAATGCATTAGGAGTGTTTAAAGTTTGTTCTGGTTCTGGAAAAACATTTTTCTTGGCAAGGTTCTTCTGTGGGTTGGATACACATAGGACTATGTCATTGTCAAAGGGTAGATTGGACAGGAGTGGTTTGTACAGTAAATGGAAAAGATGAAGTTGGCAGCTTTGAACTCTGGTATCAGACCATCAGCTGACATGCACTTTGTTTATCCTTTATATTTTCCAACACATCCTTGATATCTTCTGTAAACAAACAGAAGTTCCTTCTGGAAAAATATAACTCTTCCCATACATGAAATACCTTGCAGATCTGGAAGTGTTTCTTATCAAAACCCATACATTGATTTTTACCTGGTATTTCTGTGCCCCTGATTTTGTGTCCCCCTTGGTTAATGCCTGAGAGTTAGAGACAGGGCTGTGGTTGGTAGGGTCACATGGGGGATGGTACAAAGTGATAAGCAAGGCTAAGCTGTTTAGCCCCTTCACTGAAAGTTACTTTGTTAGAGAAATGCCTAATTGTATCTTGTTTGGTTATCATTAGGATTTTGGTGAATTTATGAGGGAAAACCGATTAACTCCTTTTCTAGAGCCCAGATATAAGATCGATGGAAGTCTTGAAATTCCATTGGAACGTGCAAAAGATCAGTTAGAGAAACATACTCGTTACTGGCCTATGATAATTTCTCAGACCACCATCTTCAACATGCAAGCTGTAAGTAACCTGAGCTCTGTCAATTTTTGTTCTGTTCCTAGATTAAGTTTCCCTTTGTCACTTGATGAAATACCAGCTCTATGGGGTGATAAATCCCTTGCTGTAAAATCACTTTATTTTCAGCTTTATTTTTCCTGAAGTAACTCTATTTAATGCAGTAGATTATTGGAATGCTATTTAAATAAAGTGATTTGGACCTGACAGCTCCAGTTCTGCTGGGTAGAGAAAGAATCTGCTTAGAGTTAGAGTTAGTATTAAACTGAAGATGAGGGGGTGGGGTTTTGTTCTGTGTTGTTTCATTGCTTTTAATTTTTTTCTCCCTGTTGCTGTCCTGTGACACAGACCCATTTCCTTGTCGTTCATTTCTGGTTTTGTCTTGCAGGTTGTGCCATTAGCCAGTGTGATTGTAAAGGAAGCAATGACTGATGAGGATGTGTTGAACTGTCAAAAAACAATATACAATTTGGTAGACATGGAGAGGAAGAATGATCCACTGCCCATTTCAACAGTTGGTACCAGAGGAAAGGGCCCAAAAAGGTTACATGCATATCTCTCTTTGGGGGGGCTGGCCTGTTTGCAGAAATACTCTGTTGACAGTGTTTTCATACCTAATTTTTAAAATGTAGCTAAAAGTAATATGTGGTAAAGTAAATGCAGTATTACACAACCCAAAGGTGTGAGTGCTTCACCTCTATCATTTGGGGGCTGTGACAGGACTGATACTGCTCTATGCCAGGGGAAAAACCTCTGTAATTTTATTACCTAAAAATTGAAACATGTTTAAAAAGATGAAATCAAAGGTAGCTATCAGCAAAGGTAAGAAATGGATACAAATTAGACAGATAAAATGTAATAATTTCAAATTAATAAAAAGGAAAACATAAGTATATTACAAATGAACAGTGCATTAAAATTGGGATATATTAGAATCCTTTTGGGATAGTTATTTAAAATATGGGGTACTTCTTTAAAATAAGCATAGAATATTCTGATCCCTCAATCACTGGGATGTGTTCTTGTATTTCCAAGAATTGATGGAAAAGAATTTCAGCTGATTAGCCTACATGACTGGGAGTTATTGACAATAGTGTGGTGCAATTCTTTCTTATTTTTTTAAGTAATACAATAATTAATTTGCATGTCAGTACATGAGTGCCTCTCTGACACTGCATTGTTAGCAAGCACCTGGGAGATTTCACAAGTGCCTTTTGGCAGTGAGATCTTGTGGAACAATATGATTTCAGTGGACATAATCCATTTCAATTTAAACTTAACCCTGGCTGTTAACTGGGAAATGTTAATGTGGTTTCAAGCATGGAGTAACAATCCCAGGTGGAGAAACCTCCAGTAAGGAGGGCAGAGAATTGTTGTTGTGGCAAGTAACAAATGTTGTTTTTGAAAATCAGCCTTCTGATTTGTTTTAGTATAGTGGAGTCAGTGCTCAGGAATTGTAAGATAAACAAGGATCATGGTTGCATTCCTTTGTAAAAGATCTCACCTGATGGACTTCTCAAGGGACCAGTGGAGATGGAGAGGTGGGAACTGCTCTGTCCAATCTCTGATCACTGCCCAGAAACTGAGAGATACAAGGTCAACAATGAACTGGAGAGTTCTTTTCCTCTCTGCCTGAACACCTGTGTGTGTTGCTGTGTTCCCTCTGTACATCACAGTGACATCCAAACAACACAATTCTTGTTCAGAACAATCTGACTCCAATCTCTATTCTAACAATTGACTCCTTTTTTCACCGTTTTGAACAGGCCCCTGTCATTGGTAGGGAGAGTGACAGAACTCAGCACCTACATTGGCCAAAGCCAAAAGACATAAAGTCCACCCTAGAGAAAAGAATCCCAAACATGACAAAAACACTGCGATGTTTATGTCAAGAACCATTGAATTGATGTCAGTGCCTGTGAGAACCAGGCCTTCCTAAACCAAAACATCACCAAGAAAGTGAGCTTAGAGCTCAGAGCCAGCAGGTGTAGGCAGGGCAGACTGCAGGTGCTGGCCGTGTGCGGTGCGGGTGTGCCGGTCCCGTGTGCGGGTGCCGGCCGTGTGCGGGTGCTGGCTGTGTGCCGGCCGTGTGCGGGTGCCGGCCGTGTGCGGGTGCTGGCTGTTGTGCCGGCGGGTGCGGGTGCTGGCCGTGTGCGGGTGCTGGCTGTGTGCGGCCGTGTGCGGGTGCTGGCCGAGTGCGGGTGCTGGCTGTGTGCCGGCCGATGTGCGGGTGCGGCCGTGTGCGGGTGGGGCTGGCCGGCGTGTGCGGGTGCTGGCCGAGTGCGGGTGCTGGGTGTGTGCTGGCCGTGTGCGGGTGCTGGTGTGTGCGGCCGTGTGCGGGTGCTGGCCGAGTGCGGGTGCTGGGTGTGTGCTGGCCGATGTGCGGGTGCTGGCCGTGTGCGGGTGCTGGCCGTGTGCGGTGCTGGCTGTGTGCTGGCCGTGTGCGGGTGCTGGGTGTGTGCTGGCCGTGTGCGGGTGCTGGCCGATGTGCGGGTGCTGGGTGTGTGCTGGCCGTGTGCGGGTGCTGGCCGTGTGGGTGCTGGCCGTGTGCGGGTGCTGGCTGTGTGCTGGCCGTGTGCGGGTGCTGGCCGTGTGCGGGTGCTGGCCGTGTGCGGGTGCTGGCTGTGTGCTGGCCGTGTGCGGGTGCTGGGTGTGTGCTGGCCGTGTGGGGGTGCTGGCCGTGTGCGGGTGCTGGCTGTGTGCTGGCCGTGTGCGGGTGCTGGCCGTG
Organism: Sitta carolinensis; assembly: GCA_032173965.1. NCBI lineage: Eukaryota > Metazoa > Chordata > Aves > Passeriformes > Sittidae > Sitta > Sitta carolinensis. Next base: position 11,894,817 of record JAVUNC010000030.1, read on the forward strand.
TACAGGTGCTGGCTGTGTGCAGGTGCTGGCTGTGTGTGTGCTGGCCGTGTACAGGTGCTGGTTGTGTGCGGGGTGGTGTCCGTGTGCGGGTGCTGGCCGTGTGCGGGTGCTGGCCGTGTGCCGGCCGTGTGCGGGTGCTGGCCGAGTGCGGGTGCTGGCAGTGTGCGGGTGCTGGCCGTGTACAGGTGCTGGCCGTGTGCGGGTGCTGGCCGTGTGCGGGTGCTGGCCGTGTGCGGGTGGTGTGCTCGGGGCTCTCTTGGTGATGCTCTCTCCTGCCCCCAGGGATGAGCAGTACCGCATCATGTGGAACGAGCTGGAGACCCTGGTGCGGGCACACATCGGCAACTCGGACAAACACCAGCGAGTGCTGGAGTGCCTGCTGGCCTGCAGGAGCAAACCCCCCGAGGAGGAGGAGCGCAAGAAACGGGGCAGGAAGAGAGAGGACAAAGAGGACAAGGCAGAGAAGCTGGGCAAAGACTACGAGTCGGATAAACCGTGGCAGGAGTCAGAGAGGTATGTCTTTTAAAGGGATCAAACTGCAGTGTCACTTGTTCTTACTTAGCTGGGTGGTTTAGCTTGAGGAGTTCTGCTGTTGGACTCTCTCATAATCACACCACCTATTAGATATTAAAGTGCTTCATGGAAATACAAAGCATGGCTGAAAACCTGGGGCAAGCAGTTGTTTTCTTTTAAGCTGTAGATTGTTCAGTGCTCAGGTTGATTAAACAGCCCAGCCTGATTTGGCTCTTCTCTTCAGCTGAACATCAGGATTAATGTCCATTTACCTCCTGTAATTCATGTTACTGTAGCTTGTGTAAGGGCAAGCACCTGCCAGTCTGTTCTGTATTCCTTCTCTCAAACTACATTCTACAGAGATCCAAAAACTCATGGTAATAAGCTGAATTTGCATGTGTTTTGTGCATGCTGGGATCATTCAGGATAGGAGGGCTTTTTCATCCATGCTGATGACATTCCATGCCTTCCTCTGGATGATCATTCCTACAACTTTGCTTTCACACATGGAACAGAAATGGGGATTGAGATAAAAGGGAGTTGGTGTGAATGGGTCTGAATTGACCTTGAAAAGATACTAGGAAATCATAGGGTATTTCTCTATGTATTTATTCTTTCCTTCAAAATTCAGACATAATTGTCTCCACAACTGAAGTGAAACTGTTATTAAGAACCTTTCCCTTCTATAATGCTTTATCCAGAGGATTGTTTGGCTAGAATTCCCTGTTTGTCACCCACTCCAGTGGGTCAGAAGAAATTTTTTTATGGTATGGGTCCTGTATAATTTTGAGGAGTACAGGAAGCTATCAAGAATTATGTCCCACTCAAGCATATTGTTCCTCACCCTTCCCCTTCCCTCTGTAAAAGGTTAAAAGGTCTTTTGGATCGGGAGAAAGAAGAACTGGCAGAAGCTGAAGTGATCAAAGACTCCCCTGATTCTCCTGAGCCCCCCAACAAAAAGCCTCTCATGGCAATGGATGAAATGCCGACAGTTGAAAAGGCAAAAGGTAAAGAGAACAATTGCAACAGGTTATTTCTTTTAAAGGGAGTTGCTGTTGCATCATTCTGTGTTTTCTAAAGTAATGAGGTGAATAATTTTGTAGTTAAGGCTAAGTCAGTGAAGATTATGTTTAATTAAATGCTAAATGTTGAGAAATTCTTGGAAAACACATTAACCTCACCAGGTCAGTGAAAAAAGGGAGATCCCAGACCCTGTGAGGGTCTGCTGGTTGACTCTGGTGTGACAGGGGCCTGGCCAAGTTCCTGCTGGTGCTGTGTGAGCTACAGCAGCTCTGATTCTGTGTGGGCAATGCTGTTGGAGGGCAGGTATCAGAAATCACTGACTCCTGCTAATAAACAAGCAACTTGCCTAAGCAGTGCAGTTGTCAGAGTGGGCAGTTCTCACTGACTCCTCTTCCTTGGTGTCAGTTATTTTCTATCACAGTGGCTGAGCTGATGCTGAGATTCTGCATTTAAAGCAGAGTCCATCTCACATGCAGCAACTCCTCAGCCATTATCACTTTGCATATTTGCTATTTATTTAGCCTCTTTTGTAAGTTTGTATAATATTAGTGGGGTTTAAGTGTTGTAGTACCATAATCTGTAATTCTTCTGGGATTTTATAATACTGTAATGTTAATTCAAAAATTTCATCACATCTTTTTACTTACAATTTTAGGGCCAATGTCCTTGCTGTCTTTATGGAGCAACAGAATTAATACTGCCAACTCTAGGAAACACCAGGAATTTATTGGTCGGTTGAACTCTGTCAACAACAAAGCTGAGCTGTATCAACACCTGAAAGAAGAAAATGGGTTTGTATCAGGAAATGCATATCTTGGCAGTAGTCAGTGTGGCGTTTACAGCATTAGATACTCCTCTTTGGATGATTAAAATATCTAAATGCATTCCTTTGCTTCTCAGCATTGATTGAGAACCACAGAAGTGATTTTCTGTCTGCATTTGTGCTGAGAGCTGGGCCCCAGGGATTGCCCCTGCAGCAAAACTCTTAGGAAACTTCAGGGGGTTAAACAGTAGCTGAGATTTTCTGGTTGCTTTGTCTTCCAAAGGAATGGCTGATACAGAAATATTGCTGGTGATAAAATGGTTGACTCTTAGGCTGTGCTGTAATGAAGTTGCCAGTAGTCCATGTTCAATGAAAAACCCTGGAAAACCAGAGCAGCCTCTGAAGGAAAGGATGATGGTAGACAGTGAGCAGTGGAAGAGGGGTGAAAATGAAGGCCTTGGAACAAATGGCCAAAGCTCAGGTTTTCAAAATGGGTTCTCTAGTCACATGAATATTCTCCAGTCTCAGGAATATTTTTTAGCTTGGTGAGGTTGATAATGGATGATTTTTCACAGCTGAAATAAAATTTCTCTGCAGAAACCTTTCCTTTATGCACTGACTGCTGCATAAAACAGTATTAAGAGGAGATGAGATTGCATGTTTTGGGGTGGGGAGAGACAGGACAGTTAGTGAAGTAAAAAATATTTATGAAAGCATTTAAATCTGAGGGTTTTTTTTTTTTAATTGTTGATTGTTCTTCCAGTAACAAGCCTTACCAATTGTTGTCTTGCCTTTCAGGATGGAAACAACAGAAAATGGAAAAGCAGGCCGGCAGTGAGGATCGATGTTGTTTATTGGGACAGAACTTGGCCAAATTGTAGAAATATTACATGCTGGAACTGCTCTTGCTACTGTTTCAATACAGTTGTATAGCTGTGGTTTGATTGGTTTTTACATTTTTCTAGTCCTATTTTTGCTATGAAGTATGAAATCTGCATATCACGTTAAACCAGCTGTGTGCAAGTAGAAGCTGTCCTGAAGTGTTTCCCAGTCATGCTTTAGGATGAAGAAAGCCTCTGCTGCCATGGAGTAAATCAAGTAATCAAAAATGTTAGTCAGCTTAAGGTCCTTGCCCAGAAGTATTGGATACTGTTTCAAAATCAGTGATGACTGTCTAAAAAATTAAAACAAATAAAGTAATTTATGATAAGCTGATAACATCATTAATTTTGGTTCATGAATACCTTTATTTATATGAGGATTCCTCAGGAGTTCAGAATGATGGAGGATGTACACACTGAGTCCACAGACACTGAGCTGAGAGAGTGCCAGTCCTGGTTTTCATCTGAGGGTGGGAGGGTCAGGGCTTTTACAGATAAAAATTGTTGGTTCAAGAACTTTTTAAAAATGGAATGGAAATGGTCTTCAGAAAGCAAAGCCTTTCAAGTTGTTGGGTTGGAGTTATGGCTTTGTAAGCAAAAGTACAATAAAAGTTTTTGCTAATAAACTTTTTTTTGATGAAGTGTGTTCTGTAAAGTATTTGTGGTTAATGGCTGAGAGACTGAGTCTGAATGGCTGTGAATGAAAAGGGGATGTGTCTTCGGTTTCTCTGACAGAGCCTCTCTCTGGGGAGTAAAATTCTCACAGGCACTGTCTGTGATCAGATCCCTTGTCAGATTTTGGGTTGTCTGCCCCATTGGCTGAGGAAAGATGAATTCCTGAGCTCTCCCAAGTGTCAGCCTTCCCCTCATCTGCATCTGGCCTCTGTAGTTCAGATCTATGTAAAAGGAATCTTGTGTCAATAATGTGTTCAGGGTTGGGAATACAGCTTGCAAGCTTTTATGGCATCTCACTGAAGACATTTGCCATTTTCTGCTAGTGCAGGAAGGACCAGGGGAAGCAGGCTGGAGTTCAACCTCCCCTTTAAAAAGTGAGCAACTGGAAGTGGCTTCTATCTCTGGAGAAGAAAGTTCTTTTAAAAAAATATTTCTACATGGTCTGTGCTTGCAAGAATGCTAATTACAGTCGTGTGTTAGGGCTGTGTTGTGCCATCTGGGGGTTTTGACAGATGACAGAATGGCCTGAGTTGAAAGGGACCTTAGAGCTCATCCAGTTCCATCCCCCTGCCATGGCAGGGACAACTTCCACTATCCCAGATTGCCCCAAGCCCCATCCAGCCTGGGACACTGCCAGGGATCCAGGGGCAGCCACAGCTGCTCTGGGCACCCTGTGCCAGGGCATCCCCACCTCACAGGGAACAATTCCTTCCTAATCTCCAATCTCAGCCTGCTTTGTGTCAGTTTGAAACCATTCCTCCTTGTCCTGTCACACCCCACATACTCTTGTAAAATGATCTCTCTCCAAATGATGCTTGCTGGGACACCTGATTGCAAACCTAAATTCCTCAGTCATCTGGCTCCAAAGTATCATCCATGCTTTCTCTCTTGTACCATTTGGGCTAGTAAATGTTACTTTGCTTCTTGTATGCTTTTAAATAAAGCTGTCCTAAGTAGGATGGACCAAGCATCTTGTGTGCACTGCTCACCTAAAAGCTGGAAGCCCCTCACAGGTATATGAGAGCCCTTCTTCCGCTTTTATCTTCTCTTGAAGAAGCAGCACCAAACTTAGCAAATGGAATTGCAGCCCTTGATGCTACAGAGCCAAGGGCAGTGAGTTTCAGGCTGCCTTTGTCCCTGTGTCAGTGCCAGACTCACCCTCCCCTTTGCTGCCACCACACCACACAATCCCGGTGGGTCAGGTTACTGCCCTGCTCACCTGGCCCTAACAGATGTTGGGGGCTCCCCCTGGTGTAGCATTTCACCTCTGAGTGGGCTTTTATCCCAAGAGAAAGAGATGGGAGCAGCAGGAGACTGAAGGCAGCTGGGATCCAGAGCACCATGAGCCAGCTTTGTGCTACAAACACAGGGCAGGGAGTGCTCCCTTCTTGGTACAGCTCTGACTGCAGCATGGCTTGAAAACCACAGTGCTTTGCTTTGGCCCTACAAACTCAGTGTTTGTCAAAGAATCAGGTTTTGTTCTGCTGGTTTTAACAAGTGTTTTCTTCTGTTTGTGGCTGTGTTTGCAGTAGTTGCCAATCTTTCTGCCATGCTCCATTGTGCAGATCCCTTCCATTTTAGCCACGAGTGGAGCATGCTTTGGTTTGGTTCCCTGCTTGCTCATGGATACAGCAAGAAGCGATGATGCAAATTTTACATAAAGACATAAATTGTGTGGTACCTGCCAAAAGACAACAGCTTCCTAGAGCCTGCAGTGTGTTCCTATACTCTGGAAAATACACTTGCCCTACTGCTAGGTGCGCAGTGCTTGATGTCATTGCACTTTTAGCCAGAGATGAATCTTTATCCAGCAAAGTCTGTTTCCCTTGACACCATGATTGGCTCTGAACAAATCAAAAGTTTGTTTCTTTGATTATACTCAGCTGTGCCAAGAAACAGGTTGCTGCATTCAGCTCTCCATTTTCACTCTCAACATCTCCTGTGTTCCTTTCTCCTGCAATCCCTGAAAACAATGACAAGTCCTCACTCACACCCTTATGAAAAGAGGGAATAGGTGGTGGGGTGGAAGTTCAAGTTGGAGATGAGGACTTTTATTTAGGGAATATCATTCTTATGCAAGGGAATGGGTGCTTGAGAGCTGACTAATCCCTCCTCATGAATTTGCCTGCTGAGAGCTGAGTAAATATTGCCATGTAACCATGCATGAATCATCAGCAGGCTGTGAAATGATGAGAGTACTCGGAGATCCCTGGGTTGCTGTGAGCTGGCAGTACAAAGCACCCCTGGAAGAACAACATCTGCCCAGTTCAGGGATCCAAACCGCTGGGCACACCTTTGCTTCAGCTGGGGAATGTCAGTGAGTGTTTCACCTGTTTGGGCTCTGTCCCTCCTTAGTAACATTTGTCCTGGCTTTGGCAGCAGCAGGCATTGTGGATTTACTCTGTAGTGTCAGGTGAGGCACAATATTTTCACACTGCTTGCTGTTGTGATGTTCTGGGTATAAACTTACTGAAACCTCACATGAATGTGCAAGGGCTTAAAATAATTAATTTTAAAAATGTCTCTGGAGCGTCCCTGTAATCCTCACTGTTGTATAATTAGAGCTCATAATGAATTGTTCTTGCTAAATTGCAGCAGAGGCATGTGGCAGTCTGTTGGGTAAATGCCTTTTGATAAAAATAAAAATGAGAGTGGGAGAGAGACTTCATAAAAGAGCACGTTGTAACAGGACTGGGGGAATGGCTTCAAGCTGCAAGGGGGTGGTTTAGATGGGAAATTAGGGGGAAATTGTTCCTGTGAGGGTGGGCAGCCCTGGCACAGGGTGCCCAGAGCAGCTGTGGCTGCCCCTGGATCCCTGGCAGTGCCCCAGGCTGGATGGGGCTGGGAGCCCCTGGGATGGGGGCAGTGTCCCTGCCATGGCAGGGGGGGGACTGGATGATCTTTAAGGTCTCTTCTGGCCCAGACCATTTTATGATCCTCTGAAACTATCTCAAATGTCACCCTCTGTCTAAATGCAGGGAAACTTGGGAACAAATGGAGTTAATCTTTCCCAGACAGAACCAAGAAATATCAAAAGTTGTATGGAACAACTTCATTCTCATGTGATTTCATGACCAGAGTGCAGAGATTAAGGTGGGCAACTGAATCAAACAGGATCTTTTTGAGGCACCTGTAAGCACTTGTAAAGACAAAAACAACTTACTTGTTATGCTCCACTTCTGGCTTTAAACACTTTTTCCTACAAGTGTGTGCTGCATTTATACAAATGTGATTCTGAAACCAGGGGAAGAAACACCCCCTAATCCTTATCTGAAACACCAAAGGACACAGCTGAAGGATACACTATCTTCTGCTTTTTTTTTGGGGTGACCTTGTAAAATGGAAACTGTGGCTGTCTTGTTCCCCTGTGCTGCCCCTGCCTAAGGCACTCTCTTGTCACTCCTTAGAGGAAATGGGAAACAAACACCCAAAGCTTCTCTGTCCATGTTTAGCAAGCCTGCTTAGCAGGGTTTTGATACCTGGGATAAGTGTCAGAAAAAAAGGGTTGGGTTTCTTTTCATGCCTTTTCTTCAAAATAATAATGCACCCCTATTTTATTAATTTTAATCATGCTGGTGTTTTATCTTTAAGTGGCTGCCTCGGGTTTTATTTCTTTTTCTCTTATTTTAAGACAAATGGGAGAAAGTGTAGAAAGGACAAAGGAAAAACTTCTGAGGGAAAGCTGTTTCTTAAACCTTGTCTTTACTTGCTTCTATTTCTCATTCTGCTTAGTAGTGGGAAAGCATTTTCACTTCCCACCCCACTTCCCTCCCAAACCCTTATGTTTCCTCTGAGAAATTGTCTATGTGGGAAAGTTTTAAACATGAAAGTCAAGGCATGAGCTTTATACCAAGGTTAAATTTTGTTTTAACTGCCCATGTGAACACTGTTGTTTGGCTACAAGGTTTTCTTTTTCTCCCAAATTATGGCTTTCTTTTCCTCTTTAAAGCTCAGTTTATAACACTGCAAACTGATTAAACTGAGCTGGAAAAGATTGTACTAAAAGGGCTCAGGCACTTACAGAGTTACAGCTACATATCTAGCAGATAAGGCTTTCCTGCTCAGACAAGCCCTCACTATTTCATCTTGGCTGTTTGTTGGGTTTTTTCTCTAGGGAGAGCTAAAAAGTGAGAAGAAAGAATTTACTTCAATGATTTCACTTTCTGAAGTGCCATCTTTTTGTCTTCCATTTCAGCTTCTTCAAAAATGAGGAAAATGGGTTGCATTCAAAATGTCCTTTATTTTTTCCCTGTAATGAAAGATCATCTTTTCATAAACTTTGAAATAATATTAAATTTTGGCCTTTCCAAAGTTATTAGTTATTTAATAATTCCTTTAAGGGAAAGATCACTAGATTGGCCAGAATAAAGATGCTCTGTTGCAGGAAGGTTTTGTTTGTAACACAGTGCTCTGGGAGGGAGGTGGGAGAAGATGCCAGAGCTGCTCATAAAGCAGGGCTTTTGCCTTTACACCTGTTAAATTCATTGTGAGACACACAAACCTTTATAACACTCATTAAAACTGCATCTCTCCCCAGCTATTAAAGCCAAACTGGGCTGTCACTTCAAAGGGGATTTTAGAAACCCTATCAGCTGGTCCCACTCTGAGCTGTCCTGCACGGCAAAAGAGGCTGTTGGCTGAAGCCTTCTGGCACAGTCTGTGTTGTTTTGGTTTATTTTCCTCCTTCTGCCCTTTCTTTTTGGTGAAATGGAGGAGTCTGAGCCGGGCTGAGGTTTGCAGAACCCCCGGGCAGGACGGTTCCATCCCGGTGTGATTTTTCCCAAGGGGTGGGATGTGTGCTGTACGGGGAGCACAAGGCTTGTGACGGCCAGGCTGACAGGACCGGGTGCCTGCTGTTTCTGTCTGCTGGGAGGAACGGGGGAAAAGCACATTTCCACGTGCTCAGCGATGGATGTTCTCCTGAGGAGAGTGAACTGAGCCGTGCCTGGCAGCGCTGGGGAGGCTGCAGAGGAGATGCAGCGATGGGAAGCTGCAGAGGAGATGCAGCCATGGAGAAGCTGCAGAGGAGATGCAGCCATGGAGAAGCTGCAGAGGAGATGCAGTGATGGGAAGCTGCAGAGGAGATGCAGCATGGGAAGCTGCAGAGGAGATGCAGTGATGGGAAGCTGCAGAGGAGATGCAGCATGGGAAGCTGCAGAGGAGATGCAGCCATGGAGAAGCTGCAGAGGAGATGCAGCCATGGAGAAGCTGCAGAGGAGATGCAGCATGGAGAAGCTGCAGAGGAGATGCAGCCCATGGAGAAGCTGCAGAGGAGATGCAGCATGGGGGAAGCTGCAGAGGAGATGCAGCGATGGAGAAGCTGCAGAGGAGATGCAGCCATGGAGAAGCTGCAGAGGAGATGCAGCATGGAGAAGCTGCAGAGGAGATGCAGCCATGGAGAAGCTGCAGAGGAGATGCAGCCATGGAGAAGCTGCAGAGGAGATGCAGCGCTGGCTCCGGGCGCTCCCAGAGTGCTGCAAACCCGGCAAACCGAGCTGCTCTGCCTCCCTCACCTCTGCTTGTTTTCTAAAGCCAGCCCTAAAGCTCTCTCCAAAAAGCAAATTACAGTCCCCGTGCCTTTCCGTGTGGCAGAAGCTGAGAGGCTGCTGACTGATGGGGGAAAGGAAGGAAATGTACAGCCAGAACCCTTGCACCAATTTCTCCTCCCAGATGTTTTCCTTTCGATGTTTGTTTTACTTTGCCAATTGACTAAACAAATTGCTGTCTGAGTGATGCAGCTGATGGAGTCTGGTTTCCTTCAGGTTTTTCTGCAGTTCCCTTTCTTCTGACTTTATGATCTCAGCTTCATCCCCTGCTATATTTTCCACGGGGAAGGGCAGCCAGGAGCTGAGCAGAGCTGCTTTTTGACTTTTCCCTCCCTCAGTGGGGACATGGTTTTGAATTTCTGTCCTTTAGCCAACTCCAAGCTCTCAAAAATATCTTGAAATAACATAATTTTCAAGGCATCCATAAGATCCCTCCCCCTCCAAATGCTCTAAGGTGGCTGATAAAGGGATCAGGCACTTGTGGCTGGGGAGAGGACTGGGTTCTTGCAGGGGACAGGCTGCAATTGCACAAGCTTTGTTTCCTCACAGCACCGAGGTGCAGGTCAGGCCCTGGACGCCTGTTTTGTAAAAAGGCCACTTGTTTTCTGCATCCCTTGGAGCCGTCTGGGCGAGCTGCTCCTGCTATTGCTAAAAGAACTTGAGCAGAATAAAAATCCACATCCTCAGCGAAGCACTTGAGGCTGGGCTGCCTCAGTTGCAAAGGAGCAACAAAAAGATGGGAAGAAAGCATTGGTATCACTTTAAAATAAAGGAGTTTCTACAAAGTTACAGTAAAAGTAGTGTTTATGTTCACTCTTGACTTGACAATGTTTACAGCTTCCTTTCCAAGGGGTTGCCTAGAATTATGAGTGGGATTCAGTTTCTTTTTTTTTTTTTTTTTTTTTTTTTTTTTAATTTTATTTGTTTTTATTTTTTTAGTTTATTCCAATTTTCCTTTCATAGGTGAAGTTAAGTGCTGCCCAGAAAGCCACAGCTCAGGGAAAGTGTTGTGAAAGCAAAGACTGAGGCTCCACAGAGAGGCAGCTGGGACTCTGCTCTCATGGCTTACAGGAATTATATGACTTACCAGTGATGAAACCAGATCTTTGATAGAGGATTGAAAGTAATCCCTAAATATTTAATATATGAGCATTAAAGACAACCAATTTGTCAGATTTTAGAGTGGGTTGAGACTTGCTCCAAGGGCCTGGTAAGTATGTGCATGACTCATGTTGAGGTGCTCCAGGGTTTTTATGGAGGCTTATCAGTATAATAGGGGGGAAAAAAGAGGGGTGGAAAGGGAGTGAGTTTAAGAGAGGGAAAGTGAGGGAGCTGTAAATTGTGTTGAACCTGGAGGACAGAGGAAACCAAACCCATTTAGTTTGTAGAGATGCCATGAGCCTGAAATGAAATTATGCATGAAATAATGCAGAAAGCCTTGAGCTGAGCTTGGTAGCTGCTCTTATAAAAGACAGAAGAGGTTTTTGTGAGGCTGTGTTTTCATAGGCAGGTCTCAACAGCAGGTTTTGGTGCAGTAACAAGGCATTTGATAAACTAGCTAAGTTTTTAGGCAAAGTTCAAGCTCTTTTCTGCAGTCCTTTAGAACAACTGCAAACTAAATTATCTATTTAAAGTCCTAGCACTGGATCTAGAAGCCTTACTTCAGGCACTCATTTCTGCAAATATTAGTCTGGCTATTTGCTTTTTTTTTTTTCTTTTTTTCCCAGGCTGTTGTTCCTGGAGGCTTTTATTTGAATACACAATGCCTGTTCTTGCAGCAGCCCCTGCTCTGGAAGTTGCCAGGGGAACAGCTTGATCTTTTTCCTTTTGAAAGCAGGGTGAGAGTGGCACCTCCACCTCCTGGCTGGGTGCTGGACCAGGAGCCAGCAGAGCTGGGCTCCCTCCTGCCCGTGCTGCTGGCACCTGCCTTTGCCCGAGGTGCCCTTGGCAGGAACCAGCAAAGCATTTCAGCAGCAGCATTTAGTTATTATTATTTATTTGTTTGTGTGCCTGTTGTTGGGCAGCCACCCAGTCCCTGCCTAGCAACCTGTGGCAGCCACAACATTTACTTTAAGGACTCTTTCACATCCAAGGGCTTTCCTCACCCCTCACTGTCCCCCCCTGACCCTGACTCCCCTTGCCACATCCCAGGGGGGCTCCAGGCCTCTCTGCTTCCCCCACATTCCTCTGGGCAGGGGGCTCTCCCTGTCCCCTGTCCCTCACAGCAGCCCGGTTCGGGGGCTCTCCCTGTCCCTCACAGCAGCCCGGTTCGGGGGGCTCTCCCTGTCCCTCACAGCAGCCCGGTTCGGGGGGCTCTCCCTGTCCCTCACAGCAGCCCGGTTCGGGGGGCTCTCCTGTCCCTGTCCCTCACAGCAGCCCGGTTCGGGGGGCTCTCCTGTCCCTGTCCCTCACAGCAGCCCGGTTCGGGGGCTCTCTCCCTGTCCCTCACAGCAGCCCGGTTCGGGGGCTCTCCCTGTCCACCTGGTCCCTCACAGCAGCCCGGTTCGGGGGTCTCTCCCTGTCCCTGTCCCTCACAGCAGCCCGGTTCGGGGGGCTCTCCCTGTCCCTGTCCCTCACAGCAGCCCGGTTCGGGGGGCTCTCCCTGTCCCTGTCCCTCACAGCAGCCCGGTTCGGAGCTCCTGCCATCCGCCTCTTGGTGTCTCCATCTCCCTTCTGACCCCAGGCTTGCCCCGCTCACTCCAGGACTGCCTTTACCTCTGTTGGTCTCTAATTGCCACCAAGCCACCGGGAAAATGTTGATAGTTTTCAGGACCAGCTGCTTGGAGAAAGGAATCTCAGGGCAGTTCTTCTGTTACTGAAGCTCACAAATGTTTTCTTTGTTTGTTTCTACCTACTTTCCTATTTCCCAGATATGCATGGACATGTCAAAACAGCCATGATCAGCTTGCATTAAATAAATTAGCTTAATACTGCTTGACATCATTATCTTTAGCTCATGCACTGAAATCACTTAAAGGGAGAGGGTTGGTCTTGGTTTTGCTAGGATTTGCATTTTTTGTTGGTTTGGTTTTGGGGGGTTTTGGTTGGTTGATTGTTGTTTTTTAAAGGAGAAATGTTTTAAGCTCACCCTGCAGGCCAGTGGCAGAGCAGGGCTGTGGGCAGGACTCCTGAGCTCCCTCTATCCCACTCTCCATGGGATCATCTCTTCCACTGCTCCAGCTCTGGGGCTGCCAGAAGTTGGGGCTGTTCAGCCTTGAGAAGAGAAGGTTGTGTCAGAGCACCTTCCAGGATCTGAAATGGCCCACAGGGAAGATGGGGAGGGACCCTGCAACAGGAGCTGGAATGACAGGACAAGGAGCAACGGGGACAAATGGAAAGAGGAGGAATTTGGGCCAGATCTATGGAAGGAGTTATTCCCTGTGAAGGTGGGGAGGGACCCTGCAACAGGAGCTGGAATGACAGGACAAGGAGCAACGGGGACAAATGGAAAGAGGAGGAATTTGGGCCAGATCTATGGAAGGAGTTATTCCCTGTGAAGGTGGGGAGGGACCCTGCAACAGGAGCTGGAATGACAGGACAAGGAGCAACGGGGACAAATGGAAAGAGGAGGAATTTGGGCCAGATCTATGGAAGGAGTTATTCCCTGTGAAGGTGGGGAGGGACCCTGCAACAGGAGCTGGAATGACAGGACAAGGAGCAACGGGGACAAATGGAAAGAGGAGGAATTTGGGCCAGATCTATGGAAGGAGTTATTCCCTGTGAAGGTGGGGAGGCCCTGGCATAGGGAAGCTGTGGCTGCCCCTGGCTCCCTGGCAGTGCCCAGGCTGGATGGGCTCTGAGCAGCCTGGGGTGGTGGCAGTGGAGAATGGAATTTGATGATCTCTAAGGTCCCTCCCCACCCAGGCCATTCTGTGGTTCTGTGCACTGAAAAAAGCCATTTCTCTCGCAGCTCCGTTTCTGGGTGCCTGCCAAGTGATAACTGGGGGAAGAGGAGCCCAGCCCTGGCGCTGCCCACTGGCCCTTGGCTGACAGGTTTATGACAGGCTGCAGTTTCCTCCGTTTGTGTGGCAGCGAGCGCAGCGCCGGGCGATTGCCTCCCCACGGCAGAGTGCTTCCAGCTGCACCCAGGGCTCAGGAAATGAGCTAGTGAAAGCCTTTTGGTGACAATTAACAGAATTCCTGCTGATAACTAATTTTTTTTTTTGTCCTCTCCCTCAGAACGTTTTTGCAGCAAGCCCTCAGTGGAGGGGCATTGGTGGTTACAAATATTTGACGAGTGTGTCATGGTTAAGGTTTATTTCTGTTGAAAGTATGATTATTTTTTTAATCTACACCTCCTTAGTATTTTGCTCGGTGACCAGAGAAACATAAGAATTTATTTTTTCTTCTGAGATGGTCAAGCCCTAAAACCCAGCCCAGTTTGGCCTCAAGGAAGGAAGAGTTATTGTAAACTACTGGTTTTGCCAGGAGCAGCAAGGGCCTTGAGTCCTGGGGTCACCACGGTAGTGTCAGCTTGGGAGAATGTGCTTAAACCCCCTCCTTCCCCCAGTTTCTGTAGTGCAGTCTTGTGTGAGGCATCTCTCTTGAAAAGAGGGAAAAATAAATATTTATTTGTGGTTGCATGGGATTATCTGTGTCAAAGGAAGGAAAATACTGGTGTTGGGTGTTCTCCCTCAGAAAGCTTTTAAGAGTTGCCTTAGATGGAATGTCTGAAACCAAACACCTTTCCTTAAAGCTTCATGGCCTTCAGATCTGAGGTTTTGTTTTTTACCATGGGTGAAAAAACAGAATCTGAAATCCTTGGTATTCATTGTCCTCGTAAAAAAGGAGGAGGAAAACAATTTATTTGAAGAGCTGAAATACATGGGGATTAACCCACACTGTTTTCAGTAGATAAATTACAGCTCAGAAAATGAAAGTGAGATGAATATTTGTCCTTGGGAATTTGACACCTGCAAGCAAAAACCCCTTGATTTTAAGAGCTTAAGGTGCTTCTGTAGGCTTTGTGCTGGATTTATGCTTGAAGACTTCTTTTCTTCAGCAATTTTTATTGCACTGGAGTGTCCAAACTGGGGTTTACTAGAGAAGGGCAAAAGAGAGGGAAGCTGGTGTAAGAGGGGACAGGTTTTCCTGTGAGCAGAGCACAGGCAAACTGCTTTTATCTGCTGGTTTGAACACTGACAGCTCAGACCTTTTGATGTGCCACAGCCTGGCTTCTGGTTTTGCTGTGCAGGAGCAAGCCCAGGAGCAGAGAGTGCAGGAGGAAAACTGCAGTGGTCACAGAGGATGGAAAACAGGCAAGTGATGAGACCATGGAAAATACAGTAAGAAAGTGTAGGAAAAATGAACAGTCTGGAAGACGCAAACATTGCAGTGGTGCAGAAGAGGCCACGTCCTCATCTGTACTCCTGTGACTTCTACCCAGAGGCAGCTTGGGCTGCAGCTAGCAAAGAGTGTTTTCATTGTAAGTACACAGAGATTTCAGTAATACTGGGGGGCAAAACACCCTGTAAGAGTAAGCTAGTTTTTGAGCATCAGAAATCATCTTGTAAGAATTCCCTTTATGCTTTTACAAAAGCAGTTCCTGTGCTCCCCTTTCCCTCACCCACCTGTGTACAGGCAGGGGAAGAAGGGCTGGAGTCTTGCTTGTTTGCTTGACTGCATTTTTGGTTTTGAATAAAAGAGCCTGTGTAAATCTACCTGTGTCTCCTCGATATGCATTAGTGTTGGCCCCACAGCAGGCAGGGCGAGCACAGCAGCTCTGCCTCAGCAGCACAGAACAGGCATGTGAAAAATCAGGAGGAAACCTCCACCTCGAATGCAGGCATGACAGAAATTGTTCCCTGTGAGGGTGGGCAGCTCTGGCACAGGGTGCCCAGAGCAGCTGGGGCTGCCCCTGGATCCCTGGCAGTGCCCCAGGCTGGATGGGGCTGGGAGCCTCTGGGATGGTGGCAGTGTCCCTGCCATGGCAGGGGTGGAACTGGATGGGCTTTAAAATCCCTTCCAACCTAAATTACCCAATGATTCCATGTAAATCCTAAATACTTCCACTAGACCCAGCTGCTGCTGGGTACATACTGGGACCTGTAAACCTGTGCTACCCCAAAAGCTGGGGCTCTGTGATCCCCTGGGGACAACTGGAGGTAGAGCAGGTCTGTGAACGACTGTGTGTGGCAAGGCTGATGCAGGCACTGCTCACAGGGTGAAATGATGCTGACAGTGAGGTGTCAGCTCGCAGCTTTGAAGGGAACCTGCTGGTGGGTGAGGGAAGGGACCCTCCTGCCTCAAGTCAGAAATTCCCTCAATCCCCCATTTGCAGCACTGGCTTTCAAGAGCTGTGCTTGTTGAGGGGCTGTTCTGTGCTGGGCTAACCACAGTGTTTTTAGTTTCATCACCTCTCTTTAAGGGAGGCTGACAGTGTCCTGTCCTCACTCTTGCCTTGGTGGAAGAAGGAAGCTGAAAGAAGGAGGTGATCTGGCAAACTCGAAGTGCTCCAGACCTGTCTATGCACATCCTCACTCCCAAATTCCTAGGGCTTCCAGAGCAGCTAGCCAGAATGCTGAAAAAGCTTTCTCTTTAATCTCTTGATCTCCATTGTGTGTTTTTGCCAGTGCAGGTAAAGCAGAGGTGCATGCTCCACGTACCAGCGTTTCCAGCAGGGTAAACAGGAGAGTCTCAGTAATTACTGAGAACGAGCTGGGTGAAACCTCTTGGCTCTGCAGCTGCTTCCTGGGACCCAGGGCAGGCAGGGCAGGCACACTCCACCTGCCAGGCATCACCAGTGTCTCTCTCTACTCAAACAACAAGAAAATAGATTCATTCATCCTTTGCTCTGGCTAAATCCCAACTCAAATGCAAAGGTTTGCTGGGGGTAGGGGCTGGGATCGCTGTGCTTCCAGAGCTCCATGTGGCACACATATCCTGAATTCATGAGGTGGCTCTCCCCAGGCTGCAGCTTTGCTTCAGGAGCTGGCAGCCACAGCCCTTGGCATCACTTCAGTTCTCACCCGTGCTGTTACAGCAAATGACGAGGTGCCCCAGTGTTTGCTTCCAACCCTTGGAATAGGCACCACCTTTAATAATGCCCAGAGAAGGCTCTACTATTTCATTTTCTCAATTTTAATTTTAAGCAAAGAGACAACCCAGCTGAAAACCAAGAAGGTGACATGATATTAAGGAGAGTGAAATTTGGCATGCAGGTTACAAACCAGCCTGAATCCCCCTGTGTGAAAATGTTCAACAATACTGCAGAGCCTGACTGCTTCCTCCCAGACTGTGACTGAGGAAAAATCCCAAGGAGAACTCTGTCCATTAGTAGCAATGAGGCTTTCCCTCTATGTGTATACATATATATATATATATATATATATATATATATATATATATATGTGATGTGTGTGTTTAAATTTGATTTGCTTTTCCTTAGGTAAGCTGATGGTGGTGGTGATCCTAACTTTGCAAGCTGCATGCCCAACTTCTTGTAGCTTGCCTTATAAACTTGGACTTTCTAGACAAGATAAACAGTACTAAGACCAAAATTTAAGCTAAAATTTAGCCATTTCCTTCAGTAGTGACAGAAATGCAAGAATGGGGACACCTGGAAATTCAGAATCCTCTCTCCCAGCAGTGGCCAGTGCTGTGTGCCTGAGGAGAGGCAGGAACCAGGCTTGTGTGCAGTGACAAATCCTCCAGACAATCCAGGGAACCCAGGAAGTGGATAAGGTGTCTCTGCTCTCCCCATGACGTTCTAAAAGCTTTGGCAGCTCCTTTGGAGCCGTGTGGATGTGCTGCCTGGCCTGCCTTTGGTTTGTTCTGAGTGGTTCCTCTCTGTGGCTTCCCTCTGCACCTCTGAGCTCTGTTATCAGAGGTGTACAAGATTATCAGAGGTGTACAAGCATCCCTGGAGACCATCCACGTGCCAATCCTGGTGTGGCAGACTGCAGGAGAACGTTTGGGCACTGAATGTTGTGGGGTTTGTTGTTGTGGAGGGTTTTTTGTTTGTTTGCTTGTGTTGTTTTTTAATGGGAGGTGGGTTTATCATGAGCTCTGGGCTAACTTTAGGTTCATGTTGTTCTGTCTGGTTTGTTCCTGATTTTTCTCCTGGCAGGAGAAAAGTGTTAACCTTTAACAGCCCTTGGACCACTTTGCTGCTGAGCACTGGGACTGTCCTGCTAGGGAGCCTGGAAAGGACATTCCCCTCTTCTAAGGGTTTAGCTGGCTGCAGCCCAGGAGAGCTCCCTGGCAGGAGCAGTTGGAGGAAAAGCTGGAAGAAACATCATCTGTCTCATCCCCCCAGGACAAACAGGATTTGGAGGGGGTTCTTGTTTCTAGACACCTCAGCCAGTGTAATTTTGGGCTGGTCAAAGACAGAGCAGTTTATGGGAGCTGGAAAGGAGGACAGAGTTTTTTTGGTTTTTTTTTTTAAATCTGTTTTGCAAGAGGTTTCCTATGTATGTCTGTGTTTGTAGGATTCTCATCTGTCGAGCAGGGAGCAAATAAATGTAATTTAGCATGAGGAATGCAAGTATTTAAACTTTGTCTACATTAGGAATATTCTCCAGCTGGGAGTTCAAGATTTCTTTCTCTCCTTCTTCTCCCATGCTTGAGGCCAGGTTGTTTTGGATGGATTTGAGGAATTTGAGGCAGAGGCTGGAGGCTGACTCCTCAAATGCAGTGCTCAAGGTGTTTAATTACCAAGATTACCACAGAGCTTATTTACCACCTTAACTGGCCACATCTCAGAGGATGTGCAGCTTTTAGAAATAATGCTTTGGAACCATCATCAATAAATGCTGTAAAATAAGTGCCACAAGCAAAATTATTTTCCAATCCAAGTCACACTTGCTTCCCTTTTTTCCTGTCTCCAATCCAAGCCATGACTAGCAATGCTTCCCTCTCCCAAAGAGCTGTCACATAAGTGTGATGCCTGAGCTTGCTGCAGAGCAGTCACAGCTTGCCTCTCCTGCCTGCCATCCCCTTCCTGCAGGTTGGGAGCTCTGGTCCCACCCCCAATGCTCCTGGGGGGAAGCACAGAAGTGGATCCTTGGGGATGGGGGATTTTCATGGCTCTGCAGGGCCAGAAGCAAGGATCTGTGCTATGGAGCTGCTGGGCTGGGATGGAGAAGTGAGTGCCAGGAGGGGAATTGCCAGTTTGTTCGTGAAGGTGAAGCAATGATGACTCGTGGGACATCACTCTGGTCCTGGCCTTGGTTTCATGCACACAGATTTGGGAGGGAAGAGAAAAAAATCCCTGCACAAAGTGCTTTCATATCAATAAACTCAAAAAAACTGTGCAAAAGGCTAAAGTTAAACTTCCTCCTGTTTTGGAGACACCCCTAGGGGGGGATCATGTGTGATACTAAAATTAAATTAGGAACCTCATGTTGGGCCAATTATTATCCCATCTTTGGGAAATTTTAGTTCAAGCCCTTCACAGTGGTGTTACAAAGCATAATTATATGACTCGAGGTGCTGTTAGATAGATGCAAATCTTCTGGGTATGCTATCTCTCCATTTAATCAGTTATTTGTTTGCCATTTGGGTACAGAAAGTACTTTGTTTAAAAATTAGCTGAATACACTTCCAGTAACAGCTTCAGTGGGAAATAATGAAAAGTAGCTGATTTACTACTAGCAAAGAGCATCCAAGAGCTCCCTGGTGTAGCTCATTTACTCTGAGATTTATGCCAGACAAAGTCAGCTAATTCCACACACAAACAAACCGTGCATGGCTCCTCGTGCTCTCTGTTTATACCCATTTATCGTTAACTTTGTTACAAACACAAAAGCTGCCTCCTTTATTTGCTGGGTGTTCCCTTTCATTTGAATCCTACTTTTCTTTTTTTTTTTTTTTTTTTTTTTTTTGTTGGTTCTCTCTTTGCTGTTAACATTGTTGTGTGTCGTGTACTGGTACTTTTCTGGAAATGGGTTGTAAGAATTTTGCAGCAAGTTCATAGATTTTGTTCAGAGAACACAGAGCTAAAGTCACAGGGCAGGCTTCACTTTTATGTTACCCACCTGTTTTCAACCAGCACTTTAATATCTCTGCAGATATATATATATATATAATATTTAATATCTATTTATGAGCTATCTCCAGCAGTTTCTTTGGTTAGAAATGCCAGAGTGGCCCAGGAAGGATAGGCCTGGTGGCAGCTGCTTGACCAAAACTAGTCACAATTTTTTCCCCTCCTCTGATAATTTTTTATGTGCCCCAAAAAAGAAAAAACTGCCCACAGCCTTCTTTTTTCACTCCAAACATGGCCAATATACCGGTGAAAGGAGACAATTCTGGTAAAAAAATAGAGCTGCATTTATTTTACAAAAGCTTTTCAGAAAGCAAAAAAAATTGTTGATCAGAAAAAAATATCAAAAGCACAAGGCTTTTTAAACAGTCCTGAGGTGTAAAGCTTCCACAGGTTCGAAGCATCTTTCCTGAGGCTCTGCACAATAAAATTAGGAAAGGTAGGGAGGTGTTCCTCAGGTATGCTTTTCCATACAGCAATTACAGATATTTTTCACTGTTTTAGTTAGCTGCTAACAATTGCTGCTTTATGTGGCTTGGAAATACAGCTGCATTTTTTTAGACCTCTTACTAGAACTGTTGTTTTTCTTAGGCTTTACTGTGGAAATTTTTGCAAAACTTCCTCAATTTTGGAGTGGAGAAAAAAAAAATGGCAGCGTTGAGTTTAAGTGGAATATCGCATGGTATAAAATATATTGCATGGTGTAAAATATATTGCACGGTGTAAAATATATTGCATGGTTTAAAATGTATTTATTTTAAATAACTGCTGCATATTGCTGATGCTGTAACCGCTGCCGTTGGGTCAGCCAGTATAAACGACAGCACTGAAAACACAATGGCTTTTTAATTACAGTCACTTTCCTCTACAGAAGTCTTTGGGTTTTTTCCCTTTTATGATGATAATTCACTTTTTTCCCCCTTGTGTTTTCAGGTTTCTGGAGTCTCAGGACAGCTGGAAACAAAAATTCCGACAAGGTGCGGCAGCTCAGTGCTGGGGTTCCACCCAGGCTGGCTCTGACCCCCAGAAGCGAGCTGGGCAAGGATGAAATTCCAGCCCTGGCCCTGGCGGCTAGGGACGGCAGTGTTTGGGAGCCCGGGGCTGATTCCCGAGCCGGGGGCTGGCAGGGAGGCTGCAGGGCTGCCAGCAAAGCTGCGGCAGCGCTGGCACTCGCTCCCGGCAGGAATAGTGAGTTCATTTTCGAGCGCTTCCTGACGCTCGCTCTGCGGTCGGGAGCTGATAGAAGGCAACGCTTCAGCTTCCTGAACCCTCTAAATAAAGCATCCTTTCTCTAAGGGGTTGGTTGTTGTTTTTTTTTTCTCCCCGAGAAAGGCACATTGTGCTTTCTGCTTTGGTTGGATTTTCGTGTTTGGCTCTTTGAATGGGCGGCTTTGGTGGCGGAACAGTTGGAAACTGATTTTAGAGAGGCTCGAATGGATGGCAAGGGGAAATATCTCCACTGGAATGGCTTGGAGCTGCTCTCAGCAGTTTATTTACATAGCTGCTGTGTCCTGGCCACGGCTCCGAGGGTGGCCAAGCTTCCTCTTTAATCTAAACTCCTTTTACTTAAGGTATTAATTCACAAATAGCTTCAGTTTCCTTTATTTCTAGGTTTGTTTCTTTCAGGAGATTACTAAGGCAAGGCAGTGATTATTCAAATACTTGAATTAATACGTGTATTAGCTGTTGTAAATTCAGCAAAGAGCCGGTCAAGAGCCCCTGTGTGTCCGTTCACACCACGATGTGACCCAGCGTGCCTGGGCAGGGAGGATGCAAAGCTCACTCCCATTTCCTAGTGAAACCCCCAGGAGATGGCCTGCGAGAGGTGTCCACTTTCTAATGTTAAGAAAACCGAGTTTCCCTCCCAGGGAAAGTGCTTTACAAGACAAGGTGTTAGGAATTGAGCTGGAATTTCCTGTTCCTACCTAAGCCAGGTTGAATGAAGTAGGCAAACCAGCACTGAATGCTCCATATTCTGGTTTTCTCATTATTCTCAACCAAGTAATGACGCTTATTTTGCATGATTCACTGCTTTATTACGTTACTAAATCACATTTATCTCCATCAGACCTCTTTTTCCCCGGGATATTCTGTTGGTGCAATTTTTTATTTTTTTTTTTTACCAGATGTTTGGTATTTTGTATGGCTCCAATACCAACAGATTGCTTGAAACAACATCAGAAAGAGTTAACTCCCAGAAGGAGAAAAAAGGCAAAATGAGTCCCCCCAGCTGGCTATCTCTCAAGAAATCAGCTCCTGCTCTGACGTTTGCTACAGGCAAAGTAAAACAAAGCTCTACCAGCAGTAAATCAACTCCTGTGTGCGGGTGCTGTCAGAAGGAGCTCTCTGATCCAAGTCACGCTGATTTTACACATCCCAGCCTTTGGAAATGCCATTGTGCTCAGGGAAGAGCTTGGCTGGCTCAAACATGAATATCCACAAGGTAATGGGTTATCTTCAGCTGCTGTGGGCAACTTCATTGGGTGCTTAGAAAAACCAGGCCTTCCTCAAGTAATGTGCATTGCTTGAGATAAGTGCATAAAAAATACTTCAGCTACAGATGGGCTTTAAAACCAGAGCTGGATTTTAAATATCAAAATGTCTGGAATTTTTTGTTTGTTTGTTTTAAGAGTTTTTTTGTTGTTTTGTTTTTTTCTTGTCCCTTAAAAAGATAAACAAACCCAAAGCTTTGAGTCCAAACTTTCATATAGCTTCATGCTAAAGCTCTGGGGTGCCTGCCTGGATTTTGGCCTGCTCCCATCTACATCTCTTGCATTGAAACAGTTAAAGGCATTCTTCTCTTGCCCCTTTTCCCCTGCAGCTGGAAAGCACTCTCTGCTCTGGAGAGAAAACCAGCCATCAATGCTGCCTGTTGTAAAAGCCTCTGCTTGGTTCAGTTTGCCTCCCTGGAGTGGCCCATGTATCTGTAAATTCACCCAGCAGGGAGGCTGTGTAGGTGTGAGATCAAAACCTTTCCAATCAGATGATTTTCAAATGCATAAAAAGCTCAGCTGCTGTCAGGAGCCTCCCCTGTTGAGACAAGGTGAGCAGGAAATTCAGACATCTTCCTAAGATGTGAGGGGTGGAAAAAGAGCAGGAATAGGATGGCCTGTTTAACTCAGTGAGGTTTTGGAGCCTGAGGGCTCTCTAATATTGTGTATTTTCCCATCTGAGGTGGATGCCCAGTGCTGCAATGGGTGTTTGTGTTGCCCTCTCTGTGGATAAGCTGCTTCTCCTCTGTGCCTCAGCACTGGAATGAACATCAAAATCCAGGACCTAGACATCAAGGTAAAATTTCCCTGCATTAAAATATAGTCAAATATTTCTATAAAGAGACTTAATGTCAGAGTACCACTGCAGAAATTGCTGGAATATTTACTTCTCTGAACGTAAGTAATAGACTAGAAATGAGAGTTGAGGAAGGAAGACTTTAACAACAAACAGAGGAATATGTGCACCAGGGCAGTCTGTCAGCACCAGCTGATGATTCCTGCTTCACAGCAAAGCCTGTGTTCCCAGCTTTGGAACAAAAGATCACCAGAGATAACTGATGGAAAACATATCCAGGTATTGACAGGGCAGCTTCACCTTCACCCTGCAGCTAATTACAAGGCTAAAACTGTAGTAAAAATATCCATATTTACCCAAATAACCCATTTGGTGTATTTCTGCTCCAGATAAATGAAGCAATATTCCATTAAAATCTCTGGCCTTGTTTTATCTTTTTCTATGTAGACTTGTTATGACAAAATCTCTTTCATTTTAATTAAATTTTTCCAGATACCATCTTCATAAAACTAGCACTCAGAGAGGCATAATCATTATTTTTAATAGAAGAGAGTTAATGCTTGTTAAAAATGCTGGAGGATTGTCACTACTTCTGTTTCCTGTCTGCAAGGAGAAGAAGAGGAAGGGTTCCTCAGATCTGCTTTTCCAGGCTGATCTTTCTACCAGTTTAGGAGCTGGTCTACAAAAGAGGGCAAGTGCTGGCTTATTTTGAGCACACAGATCACCTAGTAACTTCAATGAGATTATCAGGGTGTTTCAATGGCACAGGCTTAAAATGAAGCCTAAATACTCGACTGCCTTGGGGATGTGACTTTTTCAGCAGAACTGCTGATTCCACAGGACTCATTCTTAGTTAACAGCTTTCTCTGCTTGGATTGAGATTTCCAGTTCATTCCACTGGAGAGCTAGAAGGTGGAAACTCCATCCAGCAGCTGGCACCCTCCAGCCTGAGCCAAGGTGAACGAGCCTAGGAGTGAAGGAGAATGCAGCCTGTGCCTTGATTTCCCTGGGGGAGGGAAAGAAGCAAAGATGACTGCAAGTGTAGGACTCCTATCAGTTTCCAGCCTTGCCACAGCAAGCACGCGCCAAATATTCTCTAAAATGACCTGAATTAACCTTCTTGTAGTGGCAAAACCTGTGGGCCCCTTTCTGCCCGTGCAGGCAGAGCTGACAAGGACACAGCAGCCCTGCCTCGCTGCTGACAGCCCACGGAGATGTGTCAGGTACCAAAGGACATTCCACACAGCCCCAGTTACCTGTGCTGAGGTGACAGAGGTGTCCCCTCCTGGCAGAGTGGTCCCAAACAGGGCTGTGCTCCCAGGCACACCGAGGACACACAGTGCTGCTGCCTGGCCAAGTTCTGAACTTCATTCCCAGGAATACTCCCACTGATCTAAGGCATGCCAGGGTTTCATTTACTGCTGGGAAATGTGAAACCGCCCCGGCTAAAGTATCTTAATTAGGCCATTAGAGCCTGGTATAAAATGGCTGAGATAAACAGGGTCAGGAGGGCACAAAATATTGTCAATGCATTGTAAAGGCTTTGCTGCTCAGCCTCGAGCTGCCCAGAACCACATTTCCATGAGATAAAACACCTGAGCCCTCTGTGTGGTGGCTCCTGGAGGGCCCCATGGTCAGTGCTTTTCACATAGTCAGCACGTGGGCAGGGAGCCAGAGCTGCGCTGCACTCTGTGCCTTGTGCTGCTTGGACTTTCAGTTTCTAATTCTGGTGTGTCTCAAATGTGTCCAGCTCTGGGGTTTGCTCTGTGTGTTTGGGGTGGTTTGAGGTGCCTCATCTTTGGTTTTCCTGGGCAAGGGCTGGCTCCTGAGCGAGGGCTCTGGCACATGTTCTCTTCATATGGCCTTTCCAGCGAGGATTTAACAACTGTGGTGACTCCAGGAGACTGAGCTGGAAGAATTTTGGGAAGTGTCAGATCTAGGGCCTTGTACGTGTGTGTACAGAATCACAGGATGGATTGGATTGCAAGGGACATTAGAGCCCATCCAGTGCCACCCCCTGCCATGGGCAGGGACATTTTCCACCATCCCAGGCTGTTCAGAGCCCCATCCAGCCTGGCCTGGGGCACTGCCAGGGATGGAATAGCCACAGCTGCTCTGGGCACCCTGTGCCAGGGCCTCTAGAACGACATAATGTACTTCTACATGGTATGATCCTTTTTTTTTTAATTTGGAGACGTAATTTCTGATCTCAACAATTTATGCTTAGAAGTGCAATAAGGGTGGAAGTTCTAGATCTGAGAGATTAAACCTAAGTGTGAAACATGCAGCTTGTTACTCACTACCAGCAGTCTGCACACTCCTGTGACTAGATTAATATTCTTATCATTTCAGAGTCAGTATTTGATCAGGCTCTTATACCTGAGTTATTGGGGTTTTTTTTCTTTTTATTCCAAATAGTATTTTTTTTTAAATACAGTGGTTAACAAATACTGTTACTGAGTTTGCTTATAATTAGGAGAGCTGTGTGGGATAAACTACACCTGAAAAACCATAAAAAATAGCAACAGTTGGATTATTAGAACCATCAGTGCAAATCACATTTTTGTTTAAGAAATGCACAGTATTTTAATGAGTAAGAGTCCCCCGCTGGGGATTACCTTGGAACTGAACGCTTCCATCCCGTACTGGCTGTGTGGTTCGGTGGGCTGCTCCTTGGTTGGGCAGTGAACTGAATCAGAGCGGGTTTGTGCAGCTCTCCTGAGCCCCTTTGGCCACCAAGGCATGGGCTGCAGCCTCTCTGGCAGCCGTGCCCTCTTCCAGCTGGGCGTGCTGGGGGAGCCCTGCAGCCCTGCTCTGGTGGGCTGGGGAGGCTCCGAGGCAGAAAGGGCTTCCACAATGCTCTCTGCATGGAGGGTGGGGATTTTGCTGTTAAATTTGTGATAATTCTTTTATGGAAATGCGTGCTGTAGGGGGTGAGAGGAGCCCCGGGTGAGAGGGGCCCCAGCCCTGGGTGTCCCTGTGAGCAGGGAGGGCAGAGCAGGGCCAGGCTCTGCTCCAGGGCCAGCAATGGCCCCAGAGCCACGGGCAGGGGCTGAGCCCAGGCACTGCCCCCTGGGCAGGAGGCACAACTGCTGCCCTGGGCAGGGACCAGCCCTGCACACACTGCACAGAGAGCCTGTGCAGGCTCCTCCTGGGGAGATTCCAGAATTGCCTGGACACCATCCTGTGCCAGGAGCAGGCAGGTGGCACCAGCTGAGCCCCTGCGGCCCCTTCCAGCCTGAGCCACCCTGGGATTCTGAACTCGTGCGCGGCACTGCGGCACGGTCTGCTTCTCATTGCAAACATTACCTAAAGGGCTTGTGGCTCCTGAAGGCTGCGAGCCGTAAAAGAGACGGTGACCCTTCTGGCGAGCACAGCGAGCCGCTGTCCCGGCGGAGCGGGCGGCCCTGAGGAAGGGTCCCCTCAGGGGCCCGGGCTCTGCGCCCCTCAGCCGCTGCCTCAGGGCAAGCACTGAGCGGGGCAGCGGGGGCTGCCTGCCTCGCTCCCCGGCCCTGGGCTCGCTCCCCGGCCCGGAGATCAGTGCCCTTCCCCGGGCTCGGTCTCCTGCTCGGTCCCCGGCCCGGAGATCAGTGCCCTTCCCGGGGCTCGGTCTCCTGCTCGGTCCCCGGCCCGGAGATCAGCGCCCTTCCCGGGGCTCGGTCTCCTGCTCGGTCCCGGCCGGAGATCAGTGCCCTTCCGGGGCTCGGTCTCCTGCTCGGTCCCCGGCCCGGAGATCAGTGCCCTTCCCGGGGCTCGGTCTCCTGCTCGGTCCCCGGCCCGGAGATCAGTGCCCTTCCCGGGGCTCGGTCTCCTGCTCGGTCCCCGGCCCGGAGATCAGCGCCCTGCCCGGGGCTCGGTCCCCGGCCCTGGGCACGGTCCCCTGCTCTGGGCTCGGTCCCCTGCTCTGGGCTCGGTCCCCAGCCCAGGGTTCGGGGTTCTCTCCGGGGCTCGGTCCCCGGCCCTGGGCTCGGTCCCGGGCCCGGAGATCAGTGCCCTTCCCTGGGCTCGGTCCCCTGCTCAGTCCCCTGCCCTCCTGCTCGGTCCCCTGCCCTGGGCTCGGTCCCGGGCCCGGAGATCGGTGCCCGGCTCTGGGCTCTGTCTCCTGCCCGGTCCCCTGCCCCGCTCGGTGCCCGGCCCGAGGCGGCGCGGGGCGGGGCGGGGCGCGGGGCGGCGCGGGGCGGGGCGGGGCGGGGCGGAGCGGTGCGGGGGGCGGGCCTTGCCGAGCCGCGCTCCGCGCTCCTGTCAGCCCAGCCGGCACCTCAGGGGCCGCGCTCAGCCCCAAGCCCGCCCGCCTCAGCCCCCGGCCTCCACACGGATCGCTGACATTTGCTTTGATTTTATTTTATTCTTTTTAAATTTCTTATTTTTATTATTATTTTTTTTTTTTTACCACCTCGAAGGGGAGGAGCGCTGCACCCAGCTGGA
The DNA here is from genome assembly GCA_032173965.1 of Sitta carolinensis. Taxonomy (NCBI): domain Eukaryota; kingdom Metazoa; phylum Chordata; class Aves; order Passeriformes; family Sittidae; genus Sitta; species Sitta carolinensis. Next base: position 11,921,916 of record JAVUNC010000030.1, read on the forward strand.
AAATGAACCAGAATGTCTGAGAAAATGTCCAGCTTTCTGTACATCGGGGACATCGTGTCCCTGTACGCGGAGGGCTCCGTCAATGGCTTCATCAGCACGCTGGGGTGAGTGGGGGCCGTGCGGGCAGCGCCGGCGGCAGCAGCGGCACAGGAAGGGGCGGCAGCGCTGCTCGCCGGAGCGGGGAAAGTAGGAAGTGATGGGGAGCGGCAGGGGATGGGAGAAGTTCCCGAGCGGGGCCCGGGCGGCCGCGGGGCCGGCGGCGGTGCCGGGATCCCCGGCAGCCCGCTCTGCGCCCTGCCCGAACGCCTCCCGACGGGCTTCGTGGGCGGCTGGCCTTGAAGTTAATTCATTAATTATGTTTAATTCCCCGTCCGAGAATTTCTGACGAAGACGTAAAAAGGCTTCGCTTTCTTGCTCATCGCTGTAAAATGTACATCCCTTTATTTCAGGTCTGTGTCCAGCGCAGTCTGGTTGTCAGTGATGAGATATTTATAATCAGATGTTTAGCTTCGTGGGGATGTTTTTTCCCTTGAGCTCTTTCTCTTTGCGAGGTGAAAAGATGTATTTTATCTGTGTCTACTTCACTGAACCGCTGCTCGTTTCAGGTTTTTATTAGCCGTGACCGCTTTAAATCACCCTTTTGGAATCCAGGAGGGAAAACCACAGCGCGGAATGACAGATACATTTCTTCTCGTTGATACATTTTTTAAAACCATCCCGTAGTTCGGTCGCAGTGACCTGTCCCGAGGGTGCAGAGGTTCCCTCTGATGCTTGTGGGAGAGCTGCAGGAGCTGCAGTGACTGTGGCATGTCCTGAAACCTTCGCCACTGCAAACAGCTCCTGTGCTGGCTGCGTGGTCATAACTGACCCGCAGTTGGCAAGGCAGGTCAAACCCTAGTGAATACCCGCCTAAACATCGGTAGTACCCTCGCAGTAGCAGTGGAACTTGTTAAGGCAAGTTAACGTGTGCCTGGTATCGCTGCCGGGTCTGCGTTAGGCTCCCTGGGTTCTGAGATCCCTGCCATGGAGGGCTGTGGGTGTGAAAATGCGAACGATGAGTGTCTCAGTTAACTTGGTGTGCTGCTGATACTGGCTGGAAAAGAGCTGGTGTTCGAGGTCTTTTATATTTTTTGAAATCTTATTATTGCATCCAGTCCTTGCTGTTCACTCTTTTGATCTGTTGACAAGTGTTTTTCCATGGTGTGTTCCTCTATTTGTTAATTTGGCGCCTCGTCTCTCCACGACTCCCCATGCTGTCTCACATCTTTTGTCTTGCTGACTCTTACATCTTTAAATTCTGTCTGAGAAATTTTGCTTTCTGCAGCTGTTAATTGCTGGATATTGTTTCTTATTCTTGTTCTCCCCAGCACTTCCTTTTTGCTGGCACGGTCTGTTGGTCGGTGGTGTTGTGTCTCCTCGCTGGGTTCTGTTATCCGGAGGAAGCTGAGTGTGCTGTGCTTTTGCTTTTCATTGTGTTCCTCCTTTCTGAGAACACCTGCTCGTGTCGTGGATGTTCCTGCTGTGACTGGTGCCTGTACAACTGTCACTTGAATAGTGTTGGCATTGCCCTGTCACAGGATTCAGACTGCTGATCCTCCCCTGATCCCGTGGAGCTAAGGCAGGACATTTACTCCCAGTTTTATAGAGGAAAAGCCAAGATCCAGGCTTGCCTAGGGCACATGGGAGCTCTTTACTAGAAGAAATAAGTGAGCTTGAGCCAACATTTTCTATCCAGGCACTCTTTTAGCCAGAAAACCCAGCTCAAGAAAACTAGCTGGGATGAGACAGGAGTTCGAGAATGCTGATGCTCCTCTGTTGGCTTTTCAGTACAGCTTTTTTTGTGCTCTGCACCCTGGCATGGTAAAGGCAGCTGCAGAACCAGGAGGCTGGAGTGGAGGAGCTCTGGGAAGCTTGAAGTCACCAGTGGAAAACTCCCATGGCTTCTCAATGGGAATGCTGACCCCTCTGCTGGTGGTACAAGAGCTTGGACTGAAATTTAAAACTATGATGCCAAGTGACATTATCTGTGCCAGCTACTGCAATTGCTGCCTTTGGACTGGCTGCAACAACACAGGAGGCAGAAAACCCTCTTATGTTCAGGGAAAAGCCTTGGCCAGCTGCACTTCTGCTGTGCAACCATTGCTGAACTCCTGCACCTTCTGCATTCCTGCAGGTTCTCTGCAGATCTCTGGAAAGAGGAGGCCTCACCTCCCAAAGGTGCCTCTAGTTGGTGGGGATGAAGTGGGGTAGGATTGGGAAGGATTACTTGCTTCCTTTGGCTGATGTGAATCCTTGTTTGACTACTCTTGCTCGGATTGCTCAGGGTGCCCAGCACCTCTCTTACACTGCTGAACCCTCTGGGGAGTCTTATGCTCTTTCAAACACTTGAAATCCAGCTCAGGGCTGGTGACTGTTCAGCAGAGACAGAGTCCTGTTTATTTTAAGCTGTCAAAGGCTAATTGTTTCTTAAACAAAGCACGAGCGAGGCCATTCTGTAAATAAGGTAATAAAGCACACAGCACCTCTCCAAGCAGGGCAAGTCTGTCACGTCAGTGGGCATCACTCCTTGAAGGGTTGATCCAGCTCAACACACGAGTTTTGAGGGAGATTTTGAAGCATAGGCTGTTTCTTGAATTTTGGAGTATTTCTTCCTCCCTTGTCACTGCAGAAATTTTCACACACTCAGTGTTTTAGTTTTAGAAACCTAAAAGCCGAGAGGAAGATGTAGCTGAGCTGTCCAGATCAGGTGTTGGGCCAGGTTCATATCTGCTGTAACCTGGAGAGTGTGGAAATCTTGCTCTGGTGTAGTTTAGGAGGTATAAATCCTCTCTTTTTAAGAGAGAGGATCTGTGGCCCTGTGTCCAGGTGAGCATGCTGAGAGGTGCTAGGTGAGGGCAGGAGTGCCTTTCCACACTCCCCTCTACAGAGGGGGTTTGAGAATTGCTGGATCCATTCTCTGAGTGGGTCCCAAAGGCTTGGAACACTTCTTGGAGCTGGAAGAATCCTGTGCCCTTGCCCTCCTTGTCTCTGAGTGGTTCCAGTGCTGTAAACAGCTTCTGGATGTGAGCATGAGGGCTCTGCTTTCAGCTTTGATCCCTCTTAGTCAGAAGAGGAAACTGAGCCTCTCTTCTGCCTCTGGGGTTCGTGCTGCAGGATGGGATGGGAGCAGGGAAGTTGGGCACTGCTGCTCCAGTTCTTGCTCCTTGGTCTGTATTTTAAAAGAGAGCAGTTTTGGAAGAAGAGGTGTAACTATCTGTCTGCAGGAGAATGTTCCAGGCTGTGGATCCCACAAGGCAAGGGGCACCTCTGGATCCTGGTGGAGAGAGTTTCAGGCCTCAGCATTCCCTGCTGCCTGCTGCAGACCTTTGGATTCTTGAGGTTCTGAGAGCCCAAGACATTCCCTGCTCTTTTTTTTGTTTTCTGCAGGGCTTCCTCTGGGTTTGGATGCTGCTTTGAGGTGCTGAGGATGTGCAGTCTGGCTTTTCCAACCTCAAGGCTCTCTGAGTTTCCTCACCTGCCCTCCTTCCTTTTAAAAAATGAGAATGCTTTTGGATGTATGAGCCAATAGTCGAGGAAATGTTTGGGAAAAGCAATTTACATCCATTGGTAGCATTCTGTCATTCAAGATAGGTTTGATAATGGATTATTGAACTGTGCTGATTCTGTAGGGCATTCCCTTATTTCTTTAGCTCTTAGGGTGTTCTGGTTTCTGCCCAGTTGGGAGCCTTATGTGCCACAGGAGATGTGTGCCAGGGCCAGGCAATGAATCCAGAGATCTCACATTGTGCCAGGCTGGTGGTGTGACCACCTCTCCCAGTGTTTTGGCTGTGAATGCTCTCAGTGATGATGGTGGCAATTAAAACTGCATTAATCACCTGCATCCTTGCCTGGAGAGGTGGAAAAATAAAAAAGTAAGTAATGACAATGGCCGGGATCAGGTGTAGGAAAGTTTGACAATGGGCCGGTTAGTCACCATGGGGAGCTGCATTCCTGCCTCACCTCCATGAACGTGCAGTGAGAGATCTCCTGGGACACAATTAATGGAGCATGCAGCAGGACCTGCCTGCTCCACGACAGAAGGCCCTGGGTACTGAGACTTACTTCTAATTAGCAACAAAAATTGTGTTGTAAAATATTTTGGACCCATGTCCTTGCGTGTAATGTTGATTTTTCTTGAATAGCTTCTCTTAATTTGTGGAAGTGCTTGCTGGAACTTTCTTACTCAAAATATTCCAGATTTATTCAGGCTTCTTCACTGGGTTTTTGTGAATGAATTGTCTTGTTGGACTTGGGCTTCTCAGAGGAGTTGAGTCAATCATATTCTGTGAAGAGATAAGATTGAGCAGCAAGTGCTTAAGAAGCAGCATAAATCAAAATGTTGCAAGTATAACAAAGGCTAAAATATGTCATCTTAGTGGTTTCAGGAATGGTGCTAAGAGAAAAGATGCAGTAACTGATGATGCTTCCAGGACACCAAAGTAGTGTTTTCATCAGTACACTCATTTTTTCAACCTTTCTCTCCTGCTGTCTGCATGTATAAGCTGTGGCTAAGGAACAGAGTATCCATCCTTTAATTAACAGCAAATTTTTCTTTCATGTGCCAGCTGGAAAAAGGTAATTAGTCCAGAAAGAATAAGAAGCCTGAAGAAAGTGAGAGTGGTGTAACTAGAATTAATCATAATTTGATTCTGACACATAGAGAATCAAATCATACCTAAAAGAGAGATGGGAGTATGAGTTTCAGCTTTTCTGTGGGAAAAAGTACTTGTATGTTTTGTTTCCTAGGTACTTTATCCTCTAGACTGATAGAACCAATGAAATTTGACAGTTTTGATTATGTGATTATGATTTATTTTTTTTAAATACTGTGTAGGATTGGCATTTTCAGGAATATGTTCTCTTGGCTGTCTTCCTAATGCAGCAGCCCTGGTCTGAATTCTGCTGCTGCTTTGAATGTATGGAGAGCTACACTTTTCATCTGCACAGTGTATTTCTTTTCTGTGATAACTCATAAGCTCTATTAGATGCATTATTAACTACTTTCATTGATCTTACAATAAATGCCATGTAAGTGGAGATGTAGGCACATAAATACCCCTCTGTATCTTGCATACCTTGCTATTCAATCCAAATATCAAAGCTCATATCCTCTGTAATTATCCACTCTCACCAGCAATTAGGCACTGCTCCAGCTTTTATAACAACCTTATTTTGATGCTTGTTTCAAGTGCTCTAACAGCAGTGCCATCTTTAAATAAACAATGAGACAAAGCTTTCCACAAAGCAGCCTGGGGGGAATGCAGCAGGCCATGAGCCCCAGGGGAGCTTGGTTTAATTCAGAAGTTTTACTTGTTCACAAAGCACAGCCTTGCTGCGAGGGAACATAACATTAGACTTAATTACAGCAGGGTGATTAATGAGGCTGTGTGCTTATATGTAATATCCTTGGTTCAAAGGGCTCATTCCCAAACAGAACTGGGGAGAAGGTGGGGCTTAGGGAAAGGACTGATTGATTGATGTGGAAGTGAGTGGACCCCTAAGCTGTGTGTGTGCAGCTGCAAATAAGAGAGGAGTTGGATTTTGGATTGAGACAGGACAAACCACTGCTGTAGCTCTCAGCTGGGCTCTGGGTGATGTGGGCAGCAGTCAGGAAAGAGAGGGGAGATTGTTTGAGCTGCATGACCTGAAGTCTTTCTTACCTTGCTTTTACGTATTGAGGGGGTTATACAAGACCACTCTTGGTGTCACTAGAAACCACAGTTACCCTGTATTTTACAAGTGCTGCAGAGGAAGGATCCAGTCAGCCTGTGACTTCCCAGCCTGGAAGGTTGTTTGCCAAGGGGCACAGGGACCTTGGCTCAGCCGGGGGTTGCAGAGTCTGTGCTTGTTGGGCAGCAGCACAAAGCTGTGTCCTCTGCTCTTGAAAGTCTGGTTTGTGCCTGCTTTGAGAGCTCTGCTGCCTCTTGTAGCAGAAAAGGGATGTGGGTGAAGCTCCGGCACTTTGATACACTTGGTATCAAACTGGGGAAGAGAAAACCAACAGTTGCTCAAGGTTTACTTTTCACCTTGTCTGTGCTGTGTTTTGTCACTTATCAGAGATGCATATTTTAATTCTGTTAAGGACATAATCCCCTTTATGATTGATTCCTTTAAACCTTCATTTGTTATTTGTAGATCTGATTCCCTCTAATTACTTGAACCAGCAGTTCCACTGCTGTGTGGATGTGTGGCTCTTCCTGACCTGGCTTCAGGTGTTTATGGTGCTAAACCTTGATGTTTGGGACCCAGGGCACATGCCTGGAGCTGAATGTTTTGCTTTGGAAAGTTGCAAGTAAAATGGCCTTTGTGAGAACAGGATTAGCCAAAACCCCCCAAACAACCACTAAACCAAACAAAAAAAGCCCGTTATCCCCAGTTTGTAAAAAACCCCAAGAGTTCTGCAGATGTGTGTCAAATCTTCCTGAGCTGCTGGGCTCTTCTCCAGCATGGAGGGCTTGCCTCTCTCTGCTCCTGGGGAGTTTTGCCCACATTTAGGAGGTGTAAGCTGAGGAAGGATTTCACCCTTAGACTTCCCGGGCTGTTGTGATACCTGAGGGGCAGCAGCTTTACCTGGCAGGGCAGCTTCTCTCTGCTGACACTGGGCACCAAGAGCCCCAACCTGACCTGCATCCCTGTGGGAGGACAATCCCAATGCCCAGCACTTCCAGATTCCTTCCCTGGAGGGTCACAGCAGAGCTTCAGTTGTGCAGCTGTTTTGTGTTCCTTATCTCTGGAGAAGTAAAAATAATTTCTGGTTTTAGTGCCTCAGTTCACTTCAAATACGAAATAAACTGAGAAATTACATTTTTACAAGGTAAGGTTTTGGAAACAGTTAAACAAGAAAAGCACAGGGTTAAATGAGTTGTTATTATTATTAATATCAGACTTATTCATGTCTGATATTGAGTACTGTTGAGGTCTTGAGGGGCTGTTTGGCTGTAAGGTTGTGTCAGGAATGGTCCTGTTGCTCCTGTTGCTGGTTTTGTGCCTCAGTCTCTGTCCACCTCTTACCCTAATTCTGTTGCTGTTGAGTAGAAGCAAAGCTGTTGTCCAAAGTGTGTGATTTAAAACCAATTCTTATTCATTGCTTCGTAACCAAGGAGAGAGGACCCTGAAGAGTGGACTGCAGGCTGCAGAAAAGAATGTGAGGAAAGCAGCCTCCCCTGTGCTTGCAGTGTGCCTTGCTGGAAGAGGAGAAGAGAGGTGTGTTGATGGATTCAGGATGAGAAATGGGCAGAGCAGTGTTAGAAGGGAAGTGGGGCAGAAGAGGAGCAGGAGCTGCTGTTACCAAGGGATCTGCAGCCCCTGCTGAGAGAAAACTGCTCTGAAAGCTACTGACAGACTTCATCCTTTTCAAAGGGGAGAAGTCAGCTTGCCATTGCCACTGTTTGCTGTTTCAAATGTTTGAAGCCTGTACTTTCAAATACTTGAATATTTGCTTGTTTTTTTTGTTCTGAGGGTTTTTGACTTTGTCCAGGAAAATGAATGTTTTATATATCACGTTCTCTGAGAGAATGTCTGAGGTAAAATGCCAGTTCCTCAGAAGGGAATTGCAGTTTTAAGATTGCCTGTGATGCTTTTGGTAACAATGAAAGTTACATACAACGCATTGTGGTGTTTGGCAATCTTCTTATATAAGAAAGTTTGGGCAATTTATTTGAAATTTCCCTTTAGGTCATTGCTGCTGCATGAGTGAAGGTATTGGATTGAAATTTATATGAAAATACTTGGCAGGAGGAGGCTGGAAGAGCATCTCCAAATGTGGTGATTGTCACTGTGGGTCACTTCCAACTCAGCTTGCTCTGTGATTCTGTGATTTGACAGCAAGTTAAGCTTCCTCCAGCTCTCTCCTGCACGATATTAAAACAGTAGTCAAGTTTTTGTTCTTTGACCTCTGACAGATAAAAATCAATGTCATTCAAAAGGAAAATCAACAAACAAACCCTGAAATGAGGCTCTTTATATGAAACTCAAAATACAGAAACTTCTTGTGATTCAATGCTTGGGCTTCTTATCTTGATTTTCTCTTAGAGGCTTGTTTGAATTCCAAACAGCTTTTTTATTCCCTGCACTTGACACACACAAGTTAATCAGTGCTGCAGGGGCAGTTAAAGCATGCAGAATTAGGGAAACAACTGCTTAAACTCTTAGCAAGCCCCAGATTTTTTTATACCTGCTTCCCACAGTTAAAAGACAGTAATCCAGTTCTTAAGAGTAAATTTTGGGTAGTCGTGTCCCGTTGAGCACTGTGATGTGGAAAATTTGACTTGGCAGCTTTAGAGGGCAGCAAAGTTGGATGTGAGCAGTGTAGTTTTGTCCTGAACCTTGCAATTCCTGATTTGATTTGTAAAATCCCAACTCCTACAGCTCTCCTGCTTTTGGATATCCCCAGCTTCTCTCTCGAGTGCTTTGCTAAAATATCCCCAGCCACCTTTTCAGTCTGGCTAATACTTTTTTACTGTTCAGAAACAATAGGTAAAGAGAGGAAGCAAACCCAGTGTATTAGGAAAGACTGGATATCACTTTTGGAAACACTGAGAGCAGATCTTTGTTCAGTTGTGAACGCTGAAAAATATTCAAATGCATCACTAAGCAAGTTTCATTCTTCTGATCAAAGAATAAAAGTTTAAAGCCATCCTTGAAAGTTGTGTTTTTAAAAAATCCTTTATTTAGGAAAAAAACCGCAAAACCAAACCAACAAACTGTGTGGAGTGAAAAAGGTTGAGTGCCTGTTAGTAATGTTTTCTTTGATGTTTTGGACAATTGTTTAGGTTATCAGCTTTTGCTAAGGTGGTCTCAGTTTCAGCTGAATGCACTGTCCTTGCTTTGCTGTCTGCACTGGTGAGGGTGCCAGTCCATAAACTCCTGTTCCAAATCAGTGAGCTTGGCTCTTTACAGAGAGCTGAAAAGTCAGGGTTTGGTGGAGAGTTTTGTGGAATTTCAATGGAGCAAAATGAGTTTTTCCATCAGGCTTGCCGATATAAAAATCAGGTAGGGAAACATTTGAAATGCTTCCCAGGTTGAAGACAGAACTTTACAGTCAAACAGGTTTCCTGAGTCCTGAGCTGAGGTGCAAGAATTTTGGATTTTAATGTTGCTGTGAGAACTGTGAAGCTGATTACTTCACTAAATACAGGGAGTCCAAGTTTCAAATAAGATTTTCAAGGTCTCTGCAGATATCCTTATGTACCATTGTAGCATGTTATTTATAAAGAATAACCTTGCCTTTAAATCATAAAAGTACAAAATAATGCACAGAAAAAGTAATGATTTTTTAATTTTGGTGGTGAGGAGGTAATGATTTATTTGTGACAGGCTGGCCAAGCTGATTATAGGGATGGGGCACCTCCCCTGTGAGGAAAAGCTGAGAGAACTGGGATTGTTCAGCCCAAAGGGAGCCCAGGAAAGATGGGCAGAGACTCTGGACGAGGGGAATGGCTGCACACTGACACAGAGCAGGGTTAGAGGGGATATTGGGAACATTATTTTTTGGACAAGAAAATCTGCTGACCCAAGAGCAATAAAATGAGTGTGCCACTGAGCACTCTTCTCTCTGAAAACTGCTATCAAAAGAACTCCTGCTGTTTGATACGTCCTGGGTTCAGGAAAGCAAGAACTCACAAGTTCTCAGACTCATTGAAATCTTTGATCTTAGAGGTATTTTCCAACTTAAATGATTCTATGATTACATAAAGCTATTTCCAAATGACTGATGAAAAAAATACCTGACACCATCTCAAACTTGTCTTTATGGCAGAAACAGCCCCTAAGTCTCCAGAATTGACATAATTGCTTCTGACTAACAATAATCTGGTATCATGGGATGGATCCAACTTCCAAAGTGTACATTTGTGACTGGGATTTGTGTGGATCTATGGTGCACGAAGCAATCACAAAAAAGAAAAAGAGACCAGAGAGGATTGATATTATTTCTAATACAAGAACTGGAAGCCTTGGGGGTAGAATTAAAGCAATAATAAAAATGCCATCTGGAAAAAGAGCAGGGTGCATCAGTAGGAGGCGAAGCAAAGCTGATTTGCAGGTGAAAGTGAAACATTTTATGGGCAGCAATTAAAAACTGTCCAGGCAAGTTAGGGAAATGAGCGGCAACAAAAGCCACTCTCAAACAAACAGCAGGGTGGGGTCACTGAGTTGATTAAAAATAAATTTGCAGTGGTTCTCGTCTATTTTTTCACAAAATATAGGTGAGGGGAGCTTTGGATTGCTTTGTGTTTGAGCCTCAGCAGAATGACCTCAGGGCAGTTACTCGGCTGTGGAAGCCAAGGTGAGAAGGGACAGCTTAGAAGGTGACAAACTAGGACAGAAATTTTGGACCTCTTTGGGGAGAACTCTTCTTGGTGCTTAAAATTGCAGATTTTCACTTATCTGAGGAAGAAGTACATGGTCAGCACTATGCTGAGGCGTCTTGAGAGCAGCTGACATTTCGCTGTAGGAATTGCTAGGGCTGGGATTTCATGGTGCTCACAGATCTGGGATGCCTCACACAAATGAACCCTTTGCAGGTATTGCCTTGGGCAGATCACGGAGCTGTTCCAGGGAATGACTGCTGAAAAAGGCATGGCTTTTTCTTTCCTTCTCATAGCTTGCAAAACCTTCCGAATGAGGTGGAAAAACCTCCTGAATCGCCCACCTGATGAATGTTTTGCTCCTGGATCAGATTTCAGATCAGCCAAAAGGTTTCACAGGAGCCGTTTGGGCTCTTGCATCTCCTCAGAGTGATCAGGGTTTTCAGATCTGCTCAGGCAAGTCTGGAGGGTGGAAATGGGGTAGTACACAGGTGGTTATGTTCATTCAGAAGCTGTATCGTGGCTCTGAAACTGCGGGGGGTGCTGGAGGAGTCACGGCTGATTAGCAAAATGTATGATTTGGTGGCATGTGAGCAGGAAGTGGAAAATGCTGAAGGAAATGTGACGTTGGCAAGAGAGATAAGAGAGAGAGAGCCCAGCTCAGCAGTGTCTTATGGAGGCACCTCTGGAGTGTGTGGCTGAGGAGCTGAGGGGTTTTTCCTGCCAGAGAGTTGGGAGTTATGCATGTCCATGATGCAGCCATGATTTATTTCACAAAATCACCCGGTGCTTGGGAAGTCAGGCACCAAAGGGCGCTGCAAATAGGAGAAACTTGGCTGAATGACTTCTGTAGATGTAGAAACAACAGTAAACCATCTATGGATCAAAGGAGAATTTGGAATTCCAAATGTTTTGCTAAGTCTTTGAGACTGCAGGCTTCCAGAAAAGGCACCCTATCTCAGTGTGCCCACAGGCTGGTGGGTGTGGGTAAAAAGGATCATCATGGACTCCAACTCTGTTATTTCATAGATTGAAGGAAATGAGGGCACTGTGTCCCACTGCCTTTGAGGAACTCAAAACAGGATGGATGAGAACATGAATTATACTCCAGAAGTTATTTTGTTTCAATAGAAAGCAAATGTCTACATTGAGAACTCTTGGGGTGATGTGGACTGTGTAGAAGATCAAACACCAGGCTGGCAAAGCCTGTTCCAGCCTGTTGGGTAGCACGAACAGCTCTTGGATGGAATTTTACAGGAGAGCTTATGAAGTCCAGGGATTGACTGGATGTGAGACATAATGAATCAAGGAGAATTCAGTCCCAATTGCCCTTTGTGCTTCCTTTTCCTGTGTAGTTGAAATATGTGTTAAAATAGGCTAGCCTTGTAGTGACAAGTGCATACACTAAAAGTTCATGTCCAGATCAAGAATAAAGATTTCCAACAAGCTGAGGTGAAAGGAAGCATTTTTTTCAGGAGCTGCTTTTCATCTATTATCTCAGTTTGGCAGAGGTTATAGAAGAACTAAAGGAATTTTATCCCTTTAGCCTGAAAGGACTGAAAATATCTTGTCAGCTCTTCTTTTCAGTCACTTCAGTCCTCTGAGGATCATGAAGATATTGTATTCACAGGCTTGCCTGAGTGATGAAATGTCTTCAGGTATCTTCAAATGCTGTCAGAGTGGTCTCTACACCTTGGCTGTGGCTGTCTGATATTACTTATTGAAGGAGCTTTGGAATTTCTATGTTTTGGCTGGGTTTTGGTTGTTTTTATGTACTGGTAGCTTGAGGGATCAAATCTGAGTGCTTGTTTTCTAAGGATTGTTGAAGACACTCATTGTTTTTGTTAAAAAACTGGTGCAGGTTTTTTCTCCCTCCATTTTGCAGCCAAAAGAAATATGGATCTGTTTTCTAGGGTGGACCTTGAATACCTTCTGTGAGTTCTCAGTCCTGCTCCATATAAAATGGGACTGAATTATTGTGAGTGCAATGAGGGCTGGGTTATTTAATCTAGTTGAAGAGGAGAGGGAGGAGGATTTTCCTGTGCATGGTGAATATTGGTAGCTCTTTCCATGTGGTTTGTTCCTAGTTTGAGGATGAGGGATTTCCTCTTTGGAGGCTGCTGTTCCCCCCTTAACCTGGCACCTGGGTGTCCAGAAGAAATTCTGTGTGTCTGGATTTCTGATTCTTATTAGCCCTAAGTGGCAGCAGCTGCTTTCAAAAGGGTCTTGCCTCGAGGGGATTTCAGGGAGCGCTGTAAAGTCTCATTTTACTCCTTCCACCTTGGCCCCAGTGTGCCGAGGGGAGGTTGGATATTTGTGCCATCATCCCTTGCAGGTAGAGAACCGAGCACTTGCTGGTCAGCTGTTTTCTGGGCATTGTGTTGCCAGAGTAAGTCAGCAGAATATCTGATTTACATGCCATTGAAAGTCTGCTCTACAGCTATGACAGGATCTCTTTAAAGTTAGCTGGCAGGAACTTAGCAGAACTTTGGTGAGTTAAGTGCTGTGATATTTTTTTCTAATTTCAGGATGACAAGTCAGAGACAAGCTTTTCTGTTGTGTAAACACAGAGCTTTAAACACAAACAAATAGTTATTTTTGGTGTTCTTTTCCTATGACAAAAATTAAACTTGAAAGGTGAAAATAAACAAAAACATGTTCTAAAACCTTTTCAGATTAAAGGTTAGAAAAAAGAAAGAACAAAGGCTCAAGCTCACTTCCAGCTCACATAATTGCTGACACAAAGCTGCAGTCCAGCCAGATGAACAGCACATTGTGAGGTGCAGGAATCATTTGTAGTCTTTTTAAATAACCAGAGTAGCAAGCAGCATATACATGCAGTGAAATAAATCCTTGTCTCTGCTTCAGTTTTTCTAAGAAATATGATAATATTTAGGTTTAACCAGTATCTCTCTATCTTGATGGATCACAAGGGAGCAGTTAACTTCTGATGTTTTCTTTAGGGCACTGTACTGATGGAAGAATTTAAATGTGAGTAAACTGTGGTATCAGAGATGGTTGGTGAACAGTTCTTCAAACCACCGAGGCTGTGGATGAACACTTTCTCTGCAAGCTGTTTTTTATCAGTGGCTTCACATTACTGCTCCCCATCAAAACAGTTTATGTGAGTGTTTCTCAGCCCTCTCTAAGCAATATGAGCTCATATACTTAAGCAATTTAGTAGATGATTTGTGCTAACGGGGTGACTGTTGCTTAGAGACCCTCAGGCTCTGAAAGGTTGTAATGTGAAACGAATGACCCAGATTAATGTTTACTTTTGCCCTTGCCTGCAAGTTTGGGTCAGCTTAGTTCCTTTATTGAATGTTGTGATCTGTGGGTCTTGTAACTCCCAGGAGTGTCAGGTGTGCTGTTTTATTTCCATCTGTCAAATCAGAAAACAGTGGAGAATTCTGCTCCAGAGAGGTGCTTGGGGCAAGGCTGGCAGCTGGGATTTCCACTCAGGGAGGGAGCCTGGGAAGAGCATGTCTGTTTTAGCAGGAGGCCAGACCTTCTGCCACTCAGGCTGAAGCATCTCAATGTCCTCTTAGGCGGAAGTGTTAATCAAAATATAGCAGACTAATTGTTTATGTGAGTGGATGAGATTATCCCAGACAATGTGGAGCTGTTTGACTTGGAGAAGGAACTGTGTAACCGTATGCAAAGCTGCACCACAGTGATAGACCATTGGCGTTTTGATTAGGTCATAAAATCTGGGGAGGTGACAAAAATGGAGCTGATTTTTGGGTGGGGTGCTCTGCTATCTCTTCAGATCAGCTTATAGCTGTGGAGTATTATTTACTGTGCACAAGTGAATAGGGAATAGTAGCAGAGGCAGTGGGCAGGTTTTTAATCTTAATGTGCCAGGCAGCAGGTTAAGCTCTTGTGATAATGTGTCTGAGAGCTTTGTGGAGTGATAAGGAAAAGGTTAGAAGAGTTTTACTGTGCTGAATATTATTTCACCGTGTTAGATTAGAACTTTTTTAAATGGGGCTTGTTTGTACCAATTAGTTTAACTTGAAACTAGATGTGAGCCTTGGTAAGCTTGTTTTTTGTGTCCAGGTTCCCTTTGCAGGGAGAGTGTGCTACAAAATCTCTATGGGAATGGGGGTGTCATGAAAATAAACCTCAGGATCTCAGGCTTGCCTGTAATTGCATTTAAGACCTTGCACTGACATAGAGAGATGGAATACACAAAGCACCCTGAAAAGCAGAACGCCTTCTTCCTGAGAAGAGCTGCTAAAATGTAACCCATTGACTCTGTCTGCTCTGGCCAGAGAGAGCTGACATCTCTAAAAAGGGAAGCAGGTGGCTTTCCATTGCATTTCTGCATGTCCCCCCACCCTGGCAGAGAGCTGCAGCAGTAAGCAGGTGGCTATTTAGTCCATCACCCATCACATTCTGACCTTGCTCCAGTTCCTTGTGGGAGAAGCAAGGTTTTCATCACACCAGGTCATTCCTTTTCCCCCTGTCATCCCTCATACTGTTTCTGTGCCATCCCATCTCCATCCTTCCCATTCTGTCCTTCTCCACCCCCCTGGTGCTTGAGGGCACCAAGAAGCTCTTGCAGGACCAGCTCGCAGCCAGGGCAGAGGAGCTGACCCCAGGCTGTCCCTCTGCCATGCCTCCTGCCCAGCTGCTTGCCCAGCTCTCTGACAGGTCCTGCCCAGGAGTGCAGAAGGGGAAATGTTATTTTTTCCCATGTATACAATGAAAGGAAGCGCTGTAACAAACTCAGTGAGGTAAAAAGGCTTTCCCGGCCCATTACCTTCCAACACTTCTTCATCCTGTTTCTCTGCTCCTGGTCCCACTCTGCTGAGGGGAGAATGACTGAATTCCCCACAGCTGGCTCCTGCCAGCCTCCAAGGCCTGGCTGCCTCCCTGCTTCGTCCTGTCAAGGGGATGAGGGATGCCTCTCCCCTGGAACTGGGCAAAGGAGGGGCTCTTGCACCTTGGTGCACTGGGGCTGGTGTGGGGAAGGGTTATTTCATTGCTAATATAGCAAAAGGAATAATAAAGTCTTCAGAAATTATGTAAAAGACAAGAGGGGTGGGTGTAAGGGTGGAGAGAGGAAATACTTGGAGATGTCTGCAGTGCTTCCTGTTTGCTTCTGAAAATTATGAGTCAGATCCCCCAGAAACAAAAGAAAGGGGTTTGAAAAATGGTGAGATTTAAAAAAAGTAGTCATGCGTGCATCTGTTCTCTTGGTCTTCTGGCTTTTGAGCTCTCAGAGCTGGAGGCAATTTTTCACATTTTTTGAGGCAGTGGTGACAGCAAGGAACACACACTCTTTTCCTTTCCAGTGAAAGTAGAGGGGTTTTTAATATCTCTCAATGCAGCATCAGGAAGGAGACCAATAGAAAAGATACCAAAGATTGCATGGTTGGGAATAAAATTTGTGATAGCATCACAGTTCTTCTAGAGCTGATTGCTTTGGTTTGAAGAGCTTTTGCAGTGGGGGTGAGGTGTAACCCTGGAGCTGGTTTGCCTTTCTGTCTGAGGGATATACTTTGGCACAGGAGGGAGAAGGTGCATTGTGTGTGCCCGGATTGTGCTTGGGACTGATCCAGAAGGAGCAACCACGCTCATTTTTCCCAGGTCAAACACAGTCTGCACCTTTAAAACCCATGGATTCTGTGGGATTTGTAGCATGAGCGTTGATAAGTGTATGTGTGTACAGCAGGATTGAACTTAAAAAGGAAAAATGAAGTGAATATCATTGTTCCACTTATCATATCACCAAGCACAGGCTTTTCTAGAAAACCTGATTGCTTTGTTTCTCTGCCAGTTAATTCCCAGTCAACGTATGTAAGTGATAAAAGACTCCAGTTTTCTCAGTAGAAAGTGATTCTTTGCAGGTGTTTTCCCTCTGTTAAGGTGTCAGGATAAGCCGTGGAAGCATTTCCTTCAGCTGAAAAGAATGCTGCCGAACTGGAGGGCCTGAAAGTAAAAGGCCAAACTAATTTCTTTGTAACAGAGCTTGTTGTTAAGACACACCTTAAAGGTGATCTGACTGACAGGTGACAGCACAGCCAGAGAGTCAGAGCTCCTTGGTGCCGGACCAAAACAAAATCTGTATTAATAATTAAAAAAAACCTAAAATAATTAGCACCTTCCCTTGCATGCATGGGGTGCTGGATGCAGTAGTGCCGTAAGTGTTTCCTGGAGTGATTTTTTCCACCAACAGACCCCGTGCAGGGGTAGGGCTGGAGGGCTCCTGGAGCTCCTCTGGTGCAGCCACCCTGGCTGGAGTGCTGAGCTCTGCTGAGCAATTGGGGACTTCAGATTTCAGAGGCTGGGAGAGCCCTGGGATGTGTGGCACTGGGGGAGATGCCAGCCTGCCTGGGGGTGGCTTTCAGAAGCAGTTTTGAGGTGTGATTGTTGTTGTGCTCTGAGTTGATGGCTCTGGAAAGCTCCCAGAGCAGAGTGGGCTCACACCTGGCCCCTGGCACAGGAGGATTGTTCTGCTCGGGGCTGCTGCTTCGTGACTCCCCTGCTTTTTGTGCTCTCCCTTCCAGCTCCTTCCTCTGCGGCCAGAGCATTCCCAGGCATCTCCCCTTCAGGTTTCTGCTCCTGGGACTCTCTCAAGCGAGTGTGTACAGGTCGGGGGTAGGTGTGGCAAAGCAACTGGGAAAGCAGCTCTGACAAACCTGGAACAGCTCCCAAAATGATCTCTCCCCGTAGGAAACTGGCTCTTCTCCGTTTTGAAACAAGTAAATAAAGTCACTGTGATTTCTCAGCTGGTTTTTGTTTGGAAGGGTTTGTTTTTTGTTTTTTTTTTAACTTGCTGCTGAACAAAGAGAAGAGCGAAGAGAATATACAAAAATGCCTAGCCCAGCTGCAAAAATTTATAAACATTTATTGTTGCAAAGTGAAAATAAAAACCATGCAATCCTTTGTTGAGAGAATTGGGGTAGGTGTTGATGTGGAGGTGTCTCCTGGGCACAATTCTCATTGCCAGTGGTGAGAGCTGGACACGTCAGAGGGGGAGCAGACCTCTTCAGGGAATTCCAAGGATTGCCTCTGAAATGAGGTGAGCCCTTTCTTCATTTGGTACCCCAAAGTATAAGAGAATTTGTAACATGGAGGGTCCTGTTATCTGTATTGTCTGAAAAATTGTTGATTTTTTTTTTACTTAGGCAAAAAATAAGGCATGTAAAATTTGCCTCTCCTGTGTAAAATAAGCACTGCAGAATGTGTAAAATGTCAGCATTTTGGTTGAGCGATGTTTTCCACTCACTTTTTTTACGTAGTGTGACATGGGTTGGTCTGCCAGATTATTGCTGTTTGTGTTACAAAATGGAGAAAGAACTTGGATCGTTTTCCAGGATTTACATTCCAACCTGTGTTCGCAGGATTGATAATTTTTTCATGTATATTTGTGTATGTATATATTTTTTTGCCTGTATATATGTTGCATTCCAGATGCTGAGGTTCATTATAGGACTTACAGTAGCATCTGAGGCTGGTTTTCTGCTTAAACAGTATTTTTACATCGTGCTATATCAGCAAAGTTTCCTAATTTTCTTCCTTTCCTTCCTATGGTAAGTGTTGCCGTTTTGATGAGTAGGTGTGACTGCCTTCATTACGGGGATGAAGTCACTTTTTGATCACTGGACAGATATTGGCATTTCTCAGCAGTGCTTTTCTGGGTAAATCTCTCCATTTTGGTTAAATGCTGTTAACAGTGAACGACCCAGCCTTTCTGACTCCTTTTATTAGCACATAGTTCTTCAAAGCAGTCCTTTCAAGTGCCCATTCACAAATATGTGCAAAGCTGAGAAAAACCCCTCAAGTTTACCCTGTTGTAAACTGAATTTCTTTTGATTTGGATTATTTTCCCTATGCTGCTGGCCTAGCTTTGCTGTCTCTGGCTGAATAGGTAACTACAATGAGTTCTGCTTGGTTTTGGGAGCAGTGAAATGGAAATTTCAACTGCTCGGTCTGATAGGGACTGGTTAGTGAGCTACATGCCTAAAATTCACATAAAGATGCAGGGTTGCCTCTGACACCCTCATTTTTAGTTTGCAGTGGTCCCACTGTCAACGTTTCTAATGTGTGAAAGGTTGATATAGCTAATAATTCTACTTTATCTCTTCTTTCTTACATTGAGAGAGCTGAGTTGCAGACTGTTATGAGTGTAAGGTGTGAGCAAGCAAAGTTAAAGTCCTGTGTGTAATCTTGATTTTCTGATTTACATCTATGTTTGGGCCAAATCCTGGACTTGTTACAGAGTTTGCTTTCCCTATGTAGTTGGCTGGATTAGATGGAAATGCTGCAGAGGTTAGGTTGTAATTAAATCTTGGAGGAATGACCCTCAGTGTGAAGAGCTGACACTGCTGCTTCTTTAGACTGCACCCCTCAGAGGATGAAGGGTAGAGGAGCATTCCTCCCTCTGGGGAGCCTGAGATGATGGGGGTGAAACCCTGGCCTCAGAGACATCGGTGGAAATTTTGTCAGTTCAAAGACAGCCAAGATTTCACCTGAAAGGAAAGTGTTAGTAATGGAAAAATTGTCCAGTCCTCCAGGTGCTGGGCATTATGATGTGGATCTGTGTTCTGCAAGCCACTAAAGAAAGCCTTCAGAAAGCTTTCCTAATTTTATCATTTCACTTTTTTTAGCTTTAGTATAAATTCCACCCAAAAGAGGGTTTGCCTGTGGAAGTGTTTTCCAATTAAATGCCTTTAGGCTGTCGCAACATCCTTGTATGATAGACTCTTACTTTTCATGTTAAAAAAAAAAAAAAATAGAAAAGAAACAAAGGAAGAAATCAACCATTTCCTCGGGTTTATGGGAATGTAATTTGTTTATCAAAGGCACTGGGACAGGCAGAGCAGCGTTGTGGAGTGCAGCAGGACTGGGAGTGCCGGGGGGAGCTGGGGGCACAGGCTGGCACTCCTCCCTCCTCCCACTGCCAATTCCCTGGGAATCACAGAATATCCCGAGCTGCAAGCACCCACAAGCATCACTGAGTCCAACTCCTGGCCTTGCAGAGCCTCGAGAATCACAACCTGTGCCTGAGATTGTCCAAACTCCTCTGGAGCTCTGTCAGCCTCGGGACTGGGACCAGCTCCCAGTCCCTCTGACAGCAGAAAATGGGTGTGCTTGGCACCACTGAAAATTACTCGAGGTCTGTTGTACTGATGTGAGGATCTTGAAATACTGTGCAAATGTTCATTTACTTGGCAAAAATTCCTGTGTCCAAGCAAAGCTCTGTTTTGGTGCATTTTCTTGGTGCATTAATGGCTTACCTATTATGCAGGCCAAGAAGATTGCAAAACAGAGACTAAAATCTCTTAAAATGCTTTATCCTTTCCTCTGTAACCTCCAAATAACATTTTATTCCTTTGTAATAATTTATTTTAGCTCCATTCTTATAATTTAACTGAAGTTGCACAATGTTTTAAATGTAAGTATAGCTATAAAAAAGGATAAACAAGTTCTACCGAACAGAAGGTTTTGCAGGCTAAAAGCATGATTGGATATAACACAATGCAAGAGAATAACAAGATGGCATTCAGGATTTATAGCTGGATTACTTAATTGAGCAGAAAAATTTCTGCTTTTACTCTTCCCCCCTCCCCCTTGACATGCAAGCCTGCAGGTACAGTTACAAGATTATATGAATGCACTATCAGATAAGGGAAAAACTTTAGGGCTAATTATTTGTGCAGTTATTAGTGCAAACTTGGAGCTGCCTGCTTTTATGGGGGTGTTTTTGTTTCCCAGTACGTGCTTGGGATTGTGCTTTCTGCCCTTGTGTCTCCACACCATTTGATAACACAATTCAAAGTGACCCATGCAAGCATCTTTTGGGATTGTGGGAATGGCTGAGTATTCCTGCTCTGCGTGGCTGGGATCAAATGAACCCACATCCTTGTTTCACACTGAAAATTTGTCTGCTCTTTTAGATGCCTTGAGGAGTTTGGAATGTTTTAGATGCATAGAATTGGCTCTCCCAGTGCAAGGGTATCTGTTAAACAGCTCTTTTCAACCTGTTTTATGCTTTGTGGCAATTAAAATTTGTTCAGAAAGGAGAGTATAAAGTTCCTAAGGTTTGAGGCAGGCAGGAGCCAGACTTTCTTGTCTCTGTGCTGCTGTAATTCACTGGTATGAAGTGAAGTTCTTTAAATGTTGTGTTCTGCTTTCCTCATGTTTTTCAAAAGGGCTTTTTTAGCATGGAATCTTCCTAAATGGTACAGAGGTTTAATAGCCCTGCTATAAGTGCAAGGAAGAGCCTTTTTATTTACTGTGCAAGCTGGGATTAATGTAGGCAACCCTAAAAGATGTGAAAAGATGATGGTGAAAAATTTGGCTTTGGAAAGAGGCAGGAAAAAGGACACATTTCATACAGGGTAGCTAAATCATAAAGCTGTAAATCATTAGAAGCAGGACAGGTAGTCAGGAAGGAATATGAACTCCCCTTTTGGGAAGGGTGAGGTAGGATGATTGCAGCTTTTTGGCAGGAGACCACTTGAAGCACACAAGAAGTGGGCTGACCTAGATGCCTGATAAGAGGCTGAACGAAATGAAAAGTGGGTGGACTTGGAGAAGAACTGGGTGGATCTGATTGTTTTGGCACTTGGGTATTTGATGTTTGATTTCCAGGGCAGCACAATTTGAGTCCCCTATTGTTCATTATTGGTTGTTTTCTTGGTGGTGTGACCTGCCCCTCTCCCCCGAGGGGTGGCTGGGCTGTGTGGAGCAGGAGAGGCTTTGGGCTGCAGGTCTGGGAGGAAAGAAGAGTCCTGGTGGCAGGAGGAACCTTTCTGTGCAGGAGGTTGTGTGGAGGGACATCTGAGAGCAAAGCAAGGGAGGCTTTGGGGGCTGCTCCTTTCTTCATGAGGTTATGTGGTTTGGGGATGGAACCTCAGCATTCTTTGTGAACAAATCCATTGCTGGGCTCCACTGGCAGTTAAAATAGCCAGCTTCTCTTGCTGATGCCTGTCACCAGGCTTGCTCCTCTTCCTGCTGCTGCCCAGGCTTTGTTCTCATTCAGAGAGCAAAAGCTGAGCATCTCGAGTGCCTTAGATTGAAGACATCCCCTCTAGGTTAGTTTATTCAGCTCTTTGAGGAGTAAAATGCTCCACAGGTGTATAAATAGTACCGAGTGTGTAACAGGCATCAGCAGCTGGGTCTTGTATTTTTTAATGAGAGTCTGTGTGCAAATGTGTTTATTCAGGTATTGTTGTACTTAATAATACTGGCTGTGGTTTTTGGGTGGAAATCTCTGTTGGTAGGAAGAGACAAAATATATTTCAGGATGGTATTTTTGAAACCCAAGGCACAAAGCTAAGATAAATGAGATTATGCGGCTGCTTTCTTTGACAATTAAAAAAGCATCTTATGTTATGAAAGAGACCTAAAATTCATGAAACCCACCGTAATTCCTTTCCTATTGTTTTCTTACATTGGTTTTTGTTCTTTCAGAATGCAACAGTATCTCAGTAGTAAATCTAAAATAACTCATCACTGGGAACAGTCCTTCTAGGATTACAGCTGTAATTCCTTGACTCTTGCACTACATCTGTAAGTTCCTAGAAACCTTTGCTGTATTTAGCCTGTGTTGGGTAATCGGGGCAGCTTGCAGGAGGCTGATGGAGGATGTGTGACTCCTGCCTATGAACCCAGGCACCTTTAGACTCTTCTGCCATCATCCTTGCTTATCAGCTACACTGCTGCTGCTCAGTCCTGCTCCTCCCAGCCCTGTCCTGCCCCCATTTCAGCAGGGAAGGGACAGCTTCAGCTCCTCCAGATGATGGGGGAGAATGACAGGAGAGGAGGAGAGGTGCACAACTCCACAGGTTCATGCTTTGACCCCTTGGTGTGGGGCAGAACTTTCTCCCTGTGCAGTGACTGAGCCCTGCACAGATTGTCCACAGAGGGTGGGCAGTGTCCTCACGGGGGATATTCCAGAGCTGTCTGGGCACAGTCCCATGCCCAGCAGGGAGGTGGGACCAGCTGCCCCACTGTGCTCCTTCCAGCCTGACCCATCCTGGGACTCTGTGATGGCAAAGGAGAGCTGAAACTGCCTTTACTTGCCCCCTGCCTCTGTGGAGCAGCACCCCTTATCTCCTAGGCATCTTTAGGTAGCTGCAATTCCTGTTCAAAGCCTTTGTACACTGGAGCTGTGCACACTTCTGTGCACTGCCAGGCCTTAATGGCTTAAAGCCCTGCTGCTCTGAGGCTGCTGCTTGTGGCACTGTGAGGAAGAACTGCCCTTGCTTGCCCTGCAGAGAGTGGAAAAACTTCCACTGGCTTCAGCAGGAGAATGGCTGGGCATCTGTGACAAGTGATGCCAAGAGCATTGTTGCTTTCAGCCCCTAATTCTGCAATTACTGAATACAAAGGGCCATGCGTAAAATCCAGGGGTGTAATTACTGCTTTGAATTTCCCGATGATTTATCTCAGGCACTGCCAGTGAACTGTGCAGCTTAATTACAGCAGTTACTCGGAGGGATTGTGCAAACCCCAGGTATTTATTGTGTTCAGGGAAGAACTAGCTCAGCTAGAGATCATTTCATACATGTGCAGGGATCTCCTTTGTCATTTATGTGCTGCCAACGTATGGAAAACTGAAATGCAATTGTGTTCTATGTGCCAGGTGCTGAATGACAGCAGGGAGCACAAAGCAGTATTGTCTGTGGTCCAGCTGAGGAATTAAACCCCTTAAAGTTTGTTAAAGCTTCTCTGATAGTACCATGGTTAAGTGGTTTGAATATTGGCACCGTAATTTGGATCAGTGTTTACATAGCTTGCACATTTTATGGTACAATACAATAAATTCTGCCTTTATCTGTAAAGCCTGGTCTGGTGCACTTTGGCCTCCTATTTCAAACCTACAAGCAAGTGATCTTAAAACCTGCTGTGGTGTCACTGCAGGTGCCCAGGGCCTTTTGCAGCCAAGCCCGTTTGCTTTCACACATCTCAGATGGGTTTGTTAGCAGGTTACAAAGGTCTTGAATTGCTGCTTGTTTAACGCAGCCACCTCACAGGTGCCAGCAACAAACCAGCAGCTGCTTGGGCTCGCTGTAAAAGTGGGATTTGAACGTTTTGAATCGTGTATCAGAGGGAGTGGTGTGTGTTTGAAGAGCCTCTGAAGCCTTGAATCGTGTGTGCAGTGCAATGAGCAGCTCAGCTCTCCCTGCAGCACCAGACCAGGCACCTCCAGAATAACAGGGAGCTGTTAGACTGCCTCAAGGTCATGCAGCTCAACACAGGATCAATGGCATTACGTGGAAATGCAGGGGATTAAATTGTTAATTCAATAACTGCTAAATAAACAAAGCAAGAATTTCCTCAGATTTTTGCCCTGTGTTATAAGAAACAAAGGTGAGAGAAGCTGAGGTGCCGAGCAAGGGCTCAGGAGATGATGTGCCTGCCCTGCCACATGCCAGTCACCCTTTCTGTGCTCTGATTTTGTGTCCATAGGTGGGACCACACCAGTTCCTCTTTCCTTTGTCCTCTCTGGTGTCTGGTTTCTGAATGCTGCTGAACTCATCCATGGTCCTTATCTTTGTGCCTTGAGAGGATGCTCAAAGCAAGTGAGCGCTGTTAGTTGTTGAATGTCTGTTCTCTGCAGGGCAGTGTGTTTGAGCACTGCAGCTGGCTCCAGGCGTGTGCAGGGTCTCCTGTGTTTTGCTCAGCACCAACGCCTTGTTTTCCATTTGGCTTTTGCTACAGTGCCATGCCATGGTGGAAGTTCTGCATTTCACCACAGTCGGGGTTGTCAGGAGGGTGCACAAGTTGTCACCAAGGAGCACAGGAGGTTCCTTGTGGGTTATGGTTGGCTTTTCATCGTGACAGTGCTTAAGGCCAAACCTGGCTTCCTCCTCAAAAGCCTTTGAGGGATTTTGTTGAGAGGGAGAAGTTCTCCTTGGCATTAAAGTCCCTTGGTAAAGCTTCTGTCAAGGTAGTCCTTTGCAGCCAGCTCTCTGGATTTAGGTGCTGTTTATAGGAAGCTTTGGCCTAGTAGAACATGGACAGAGAGCAGGATGCTCTTCCTGAGTCCTGCTTTCCAAACCCCTCTCTGTTCTTGCTCTAACCCAGGCTGTGAAGAGCACAACTCCCCGAGGCCCCCACAGCTCCTGCAGCTCTTTCTTCAATTCCCCTCCTCACTGACACCTCGTGTTTGCACCTAGGGATGTTATGGGACTGGAAATTCTTTGTCATTTTGGCTTCTGGGAGCTGCAGCCACTGTGGACACTTTGTCATCTTTCTGGAGGTAGAAAATTCAGGGGCTGGAGGCAAAGCCTTCACCAACCTGAGTGAAAGCTGAATGCATCTGTTGTGTAACTGGGCTGAAGCCAATTTGTGCTTTTTCTGGCAATTTCCAACAAAACTGCTGCTAAGAATGTTGCTGTGAAGTGGCAGGGCAGTAGTGTGTCCTTAAACATGATTTTCCTGAATAATCGTTTGAAATGGGCAAATTATTTACAGGATGCTTCCTGAAAGGAAGCTGAATTTATGTCTAGGAAGTTCTGAGATAAGTTTAACAATTCATATTTTAAATTTTATTGTTTATTTAACTTCTAAAATATCGCAAGAAATATTAGATTTGCCATCTAGGTTTTCTGCTGTGGATTAAATAAATGCTTATTCATTTTAGCACAGGAAAATGTGGTTTTGGGAGTTGTGATCAGAGCTGAACCTTAATTCCACATGCCTCCTCAGAGGAAAAAGATGGGAGATGGTGAAGCAGAAAATCTGACAGCTGCAGAGAAACAAACTGTTCCTGATTGAGGGTTAATGGCTCTGATGAAGGAAAACATAAATTTTACATGGAACATCGATGAATGTGGTGTGACAAAAGGGATTTTAACTGGATTTAAATGAAGTGGGATCTGAGACCATAATTTAGTGCTGTAGAAGCAATGCTCTCTCTAGAAGGAAAATACAGACTTTCATGGTTATGCCTAGTAACTGAGAGTTTCTAAGGTGTAGTTTTTTTGTGTGACACTGGAGGAACGTGGAAGCTTTTGGATCTGTGGTGTGGCAGGCGTGTCTGTGTGTTTATAAACCTCCCTGGCACCTTTCAATGAGTGTGATAACTTGTGTTTTTCCAGGTTAGTGGATGACCGGTGCGTGGTGCAGCCCGAGGCAGGCGACCTTGCCAATCCTCCCAAGAAGTTCCGAGGTCAGTGCCTGGGGATCCTTTCTCTTCAGTGTCCAACTGATGCAATTCTCACTCCTCTGTTACTGTGATGCACATAGAAACACACAGTAACACATACAACAGGTGTTCAGGTAGAGAAGAAGAAAGGAAGAAGATTCTAGTTTATTGTTGACCTTGTATCTCTCAGTTTCTGGGCAGTGATCAGAGATTGGACAGAGCAGTTCCCACCTCTCCATCTCCACTGGTCCCTTGAGAAGTCCATCAGGTGATATCTTTTACAAAGGAATGCAGACATGATCCTTGTTTATCTTACAATTCATGAGCACTGACTCCACTATCCTAAAACAAATCAGAAGGCTGATTTTCAGGGACAACACTCCTCTGTGTGTAACTCCCTGGAGGGCTCCTGGACACAGCAATGGAGTTTCAAACTGGGATGGGAATGGCAGATTTTGAGAAGGAGATACAAAATTTGCAAAGGCATGAGAGGCAGGTGGAAAATATGGGGAAAGGAGCTGAATTTTCCTGTAGTCCAGGAGTTGCTTGATCTGTTCTGTGCATTGAGCATTGATCCCCTGCTCTGTTGTAAACTCTTTGCTCCAGCCCTGCTCTCACTCTAAGAGGGAAAGAAACTTGTGAGGTCCAAAGCTACTTGAGCTGATGGTTTGTTTATTTATTTTTCAAGATAAGATACTGTTTTAAGGACTACCCTCAAATATTTTGTCAGCTTTTTGTTTTGCTTTTGCTTAAAACTAGATCTGATTTTTTTTTTCAGCTTGACCTTGCAGATTTGGATAATTCTGCTGTTTTGCTTATTGGAAAAAAATAAGAGTGCACTAACATATGGTTTTACTTCTTGACTGCTAAAAAAGTCACTCTTAACTGTGCCAGAGCAGAGCCTTACTAGCCTGATTGGCTTTAAAGGGCTTGGTTTCACACCAGTTCTGAGATAAAGAGAGTAGCTTGTTTGATTTAGACCAAGGGAAATGTGTTCCATGGCTGTTTGTATCTATTTTCAATGACCTTTAAGGTCCTTTTCAACCCAAACCATTCTGTGATTTTCCGGGGTTGCACTGACATGCTTAACCTTAATATTTTATTTGCAGTATATTTATTTGTATATGTGCTACTATTGCAAAAACGAAAGCATTTAAAACGTTGAGAGAGTGAAGCTCTGCTTTCCCAGAGAGTTCAGGACTCTTTTCCATTCTATATTCAGCAAACATCAGCAGTGGGTTCCAGTTCCAGCTGTGAGCATTCAGCACACTGGCAGATACTGGAAACCAAGAAAGTGAGGATGCACACTCAGAAACTAACAGTGACAAATTTCAGTTGCTTGTGTGACTGAATAACTTTGAAGCAGAGCTGGGGGTGGCATCCAGTGTGGCTTTCAGGCTGCTTAATTGTGATTTCACCCTCTCACTGCCTGCACTGTAACTCAGTTTCCAGGCTGCACAGAATATCAGGTGGGGATTCTTTGCACAATATTGTCACTGGACTACCCCGATGTGTTTCTAAAGTTGAGCATGTCCAGGTTTCTAGATGAGACCAAGGTCACTGGGAAAGGTTTATTTCATTAAATGCTCTCTCTCCTTCCTTGCCCCAAAACTTTTTAGTAGCTGCTGCTCCTTAGCTTCCTTTCCAGCCTTTCTTCCAGTCCCTCCTTAGCTCTCTCTATAAGCACTATAGCTTAATTTTCGGACTGCTGGCATGGTGGTAGCCCTGAGGCAAAAGAATTGCTAAATATTGTTCTTGTAATCAAGAATCTAAGCAAAATCCATCTTTTTCTCCCCAAGAGTCTTCTGGGAAATAGCTTTCAATTAAAGCAGCAAAGTTAACAAACCAAACAAAAACTGCTTTAAGTAGGTTCTTGACATGAAAGGAAGACTTAGGCATGATTGATTAATTGAATGATTAGACATAAGCAACTGAAAATAGCATCTAAGAGTAGGATGAGTGGGGCCTCTTCACTAATAGGAACTGCTGTCTGTATGGTTTACAGTGTTTTTATCACTGATAGCTGAGCTGGCGTTGATTTGAGGTTAGAGCACAGCCTGGGAGTCAGAGAAGTATGAGAAAAACATGTTTCTAACAAGATGTTTAGATTTCAAGGACTGACTCTGAAAATTAATATCAGAGAGGACTGTGTTTGCTCTTTTTTGGTAATATTTTATCAACCCTTTCTCCAGTGGGAGGGACAAAAGAAAAAGAGATTGTGGTTTTGAACTGCTCGTATCTCCCCTGCAGGGTTCACTCAGAGATCAAATCAAGGTACTGAGCTCTTGGCTGGAACTGAAAGCCTATGTCAAAAGGAACCTCAAAATAGCAGTTTCATTTTTGTTATGTGTTTACTTTTTTTTTTTTTTTTTTTTTTTTTTTTTTTTTTTTTTTTTTTTTTTTGTTGAGTGGGTGGTTGCTATTCTGGTTGTTTCAGACCGTCCTGCAGCATGCAGTGTCCTTAAGCTGAGGAAAGATGTGGCTGCCTCTCATTTTGTGTCCATTTGAAGAAGCTGAGCTCCCCATTCCTCCCCCAGTCCCTCTGGGATGAGCCTGGAGTGGCTCTGTGCTCATGAAGAAAAGTCACAGCATGAGCCACACCACTGCAGCTTGCCTTAGCCTGGCACCTGAACACTCTGCAGCTCCTGTCTCCAGTGGGAAACTCCTTCACCTTCCAAGGTGTAGAATACCCCAAATGAGACCTGCTTGTTGATCAGATTTAGCAGCTCTGGAAAAGGAGCACTAGTCTCACTCCTATTTTAAATGCAAAACGACCTAAGTTTATAAACAGGTCTAAACTCCCTCACTTGTAACTTGTATTCCTTTCTTTTCTTGAGGCTTCTGCAGGGCGAGTTCCTAAATACCCTCCTTTGCCTTTCAGGTTGTAGTCTGATCTAAGGTTTGTCTGACATTGTTCTTTTGTCTTCTCTCCCTTCCATTACCTTCCTCTGCACTCTCTCCTTTCCTTCTCCCACCCTTTCCTCTTCTAGCTGCCATTTTTCTTTTTGCTTGCCTTCTGCATAATTTTGGTTTATCCTTTTATTCTCTTCTTGTTTCTCCCTGTTTCAAAATTGGTTTAATTTCCTTTTTGGACTCCTGATAACTTTTTTGTTGTCCTGCCTGGGTCTCTTCATTGCTCCATTCCTTGTTCCTCCACATTTTTCCCTTTTCATTTTCATGTTGGTTCTTTTACCTTTCTGTCTATTTTTTTTCAAAAACAAGTAGATTTGTACACACTGGTTTTTTTTGCCCTTTCACTTCCACTTCCCCATGTCTCTGGTTTTAGTAAAGCCATGTGATAATTTCTCTAATTCTGCAAACCAAAGAAATCTTCCATGATGAGCAAGAGTTGTATTTCTAACACTTAAACCCCAAGAGAAGGCAGGGAGAGCAAGCATCTGGCAAATATTGTTCTAAACCATCTTTATCCAATATGAAGAAACATTTAAAGGGCATAAATGGGAGTTATTTTCCTTTTCAGGCTTCCTGAATGAAGGTGCTATTTGCTTACCTTTGATATTCCCTCCTTAATTAGTCCTTAATTAGTCCCAGGAAGAGAAACATTTATGTAAAACCCCATAAAGTCATGGATTGGAAACCAGGACTATCTGGGAATGTCTGGAGAAGTCAGAAGAGCGTTCTGTCTCATGAGTGGGTTGCCAGACTGACCTCCAGGAGGGGAATGGCTTTTTGATCTGCTGTGTGGTGGAAAGCTGCTTTATAATCTTATGCCTCAGTTTCTCTTTTTTTCCTGTTTATTTGAACTGCAGCATCTCTAGGGCAGGCACTGTTCCACCCCCTCACAATGTTTAGGATCATGCAGCTTGAATTTACATAGTTTTGTTACTCTAATAAAAAAAAAAATGGGAAAAAACCTCCCAGAGAAAAGCGATGAGATGACCTGGTTTCAATGCATCTGGCATCCTAGAAAGTAAAATAAAATAGGAAGGTGCTTGTCTGGGAACAAATAATGTGATTTTTTTTTAATCTATAAATTGAAGGAAATGCAATTGAAGCAATACTGGTTTGAAAAAGGTTTTCTGCAGAGTGGCAGCCCCGTGCTCTGAGGCTCTACAGGAGGATGGGAAGCTCTGTGTTTACTCAGAGTAGCAGGATGTGTGGGGAGTAACTGAGAAATGAAGACTGCTCCTATAAAAAGAAGGTATTGTTACTTCAGAGAAATAAATGTTTCATGAAGCCTTCTGAGAAGGCTTAATTATAGATTGAGAAAATAATAGCAGACTTTTGTCTTAGGAGCTGAAATCCTGATATTTCAGGTAAAATATCCTCTAATATACAGTACAATTTAATGGTGCACAACACTTTGGGGGTTTTCTTCAACTTCTTGATTTCCAGGATATTGTAAAAATTACCTGGGAATTGTGTACTCAAGGTCGTGTGATGTAATTCCCATTACAAACGGGAAAGGAAAGCAGAGTGGCTGGGTTTGCTTTGACAGGGATTTGTAGGATTTTCCCTTGGGACAGAACTCAGGGCTGTGGGAGGTGGGGAAGGGAGGCAAATCCATGAGCACCTTGGGTCAGTGCCAAGGGAAATTCTGCCACTGGTTCTCCAGTTTTGTGTGGCCAGGCTTTGGTGTGGAGCAGGGGCTGGGTGAGTGCTTGGCCCCCGTTCAGTGGCATTCAGAGGGTCATGGCTGGGACAGAGCCTCCTTGGCATCCCCAGGCTGGGCAGAGTTTCACCCCGGCAGAGCTGGGTGGCCTTGCTGCTCCCCGGCAGAACTCTGCCCTCCTCTTGCCTCTTGCCGTGTGAAAGGACAATTAGCAGCCTTTGCTACATGAAATGTCTGTCGAGGCTCGCTGCTTTTAGAGCAGCCGATGATTGTGACCGTGCAACACGAGATGTTGTTTATCATTCTAGAAGAAATTGGCCTTAGATGAATCACGAGCTGCTATTTCCAGTTTGTAGGACTGCCACTGGACAAAAAAAAATAAACCAAAAACTCTCCAGTCGGGGAATTTCACAAAATTCGGTTTATTGCCAATTGACATGAACTTTCCATTATTGATTACAGTATAAAGATGAGCAGTTGAGCAAGCAATTAAGGAAGAACACCCTGGCTTCATTCCAGGTGTCTCTCCCCTTTCTTGACCTGCTGCCCCCTCACTCCACATGGGGAGCTGGTGGGGATGGGGTGAGGGTTGGTGCATGGAGATTCTCCTTCCTTTGCTGCTCCTCATTTCTTACTTGTATCTCACCATTGGCTGCAGTCTCCTCCTCCTCCTCCTCTTCTCCCATTTGGACAGCCACCCTGCTCAGGCGTCTCCTCACCTGCTCTTTCCCTGCTCTCTTGGGCAGTGGTGATGCTCAGCTTGTGTCCCTTGGATTAAAAAGCCCTGGCAGTACAAGCAGCTCGGGGGAGGCACAGAGACCCCAGCTCAGTGTGAGCCTGCCTGCTGGCTGCTGCTGGGCTGGCCAGGGGAGGCACACAGGCAGCAGCACCATCCTTCCAGGGTCTCACATGCCCTCAGACAGTGCCCCTGTGATGATGGGGGGCTCATAAAGCAGCAGGGGCCCAGCCTGGGCTCAGAGGTTGCCAGAGTGGCGAGCTGTGAGGCTCCAAAGGCTTTGGGGCCAACTCGAATATCATGCCACCCTGTTGCTGGTATCATTGCCATGAAACTGAATTGGTGGCTGTGTTTAAACACTGCAATCTGGACATTGCTGGGAAAAAAAACCAACCCAAAGCATGCTTACAAATGAAGGAAATGTCTTTCACATGACCTAGGAGTGTTTCTTTCAATGTCTCCCCAGACTGCCTTTTCAAGGTGTGTCCTATGAACAGATATTCAGCCCAGAAGCAGTACTGGAAAGCCAAGCAAGCCAAACAAGGGAACCATACAGAAGCAGCACTGCTGAAGAAACTTCAAGTAAGAGCCATCTGTATTTGTAATCTTATCTCAATCTGCAGGCTGTAGAATTACAATAGCGCCAGAAAGAATAATAACAAGTGCCTTGGGAACCACTCTGATGGGTATTATTATGCCACCATAGCAACTCTATATTCTCCTTAGCTCTCTGACCTCCTGACTGGCATCTGTAGCCCCTGGCCTGGCGTTTATCTCACTTTGGGCTGGGGGTTTTGCCTTTGCTGTAGGCAAGGTAGTGCTTTCAGAAGTTTCATAAAGTAAAAATGGAGTTGGTAGAATCAGGATGGAGCCCTGCTTTAAATAATGCTGGAAATCCTTACCAGGAATTAAGCAGAAGAGTGGATAAAGAGATGTCCTCAATGCTTTAGCCAGGAAATTTCTCAAAATTGTATTTGCCCTTGCCTTCAGTCTGGGTGATTCTTTTGTGAACCCTTTTGCAGATTCTATTTTGCCTCAAATGCAAAATGTGGATGGAGCAACTCCTCTGTTTCTGAAAAGCAGCTGGCTGGTGTTATACCTGAATGCATGATTCTGAGTGAAACAAGGTCCTGTGGAGCCTGGGACAGTTTTGTGGGCAGTGGAGAGCTCACCAGTGCTTCCAGTTCAAAACAGCAGGGCAGGCTCGTGGTGTGTGCCAGAGTTACACAATTTACACAAGTTACCCAGCAGTTAATCCCAGGAGCTCAGAGCTTGCTCTGTGGCTCTGTTTGACCCAGTCTGTTGTGTTTAATCCTAGTGCTGCCAGTTGTGACCTGCTGTTTCTGTTTTGTTGTAAAGCCCATGTGTTTATGTACAATTAAACCCCGACAAGTATAAGGAGTGGTGACAGTGAGAAGCTGATCAAGGCCCTTTTTTATCCTCTACAGCATGAAATGAAACACCTGGCATTATTTTTTGGGCTTGAACATTTTTTTAAATACCATGCATCTCAGGTGTGAGCCATAAATCCTGACAGAGTCCCTATTTTGGGTGATAAAAAAATCAGAATCAGTGTTAGGATTTGGGTGCTAGCATTTCCAGTGCAGTAATGCTCGTAGGTTACAGGATTTAAATATAATGTCATTTCCTTTTTGCACTGTGTGTCTCAGGTACTTCTTTTGTAGAGTCTAAAGAAATAATCATTCTCTTGCAGCATGCAGCAGAACTGGAACAAAAGCAGAATGAAAGTGAGAACAGAAAGCTGTTGGGTGAAATTGTAAAATACAGCAACGTCATCCAGGTAAGCTTATGGAAATCCACCTGCCTTCTCAGGGGTGGAAAGGGAGCAGTTGTTTCGTTTCAAGGTTACAGTGAAAATGAAACTAACTCCCCGCTGTAATCTGCATTGCCAAGGGTCAGGTAAACAGAGCTTGGTGGAGTTTATGGAATTGTGCTTTTCTGTCCCTTTCAAAGCCTGCCAGAAGTGCTGCATATTCCTGTTTAAATCATCTGTCATAATAAAAACTCTATGTGTATTTCTTGGGGCTGCAGTTTAGAATCTGAATGTAAATACGTGTCTTTTATTTTCATGATTTATTTCGAGATCATGCTAGAGAGGTGCTGTGCAGCTCCTTTTAAATCATTGAAGTAATCTGTATTTCTAGACATATAAATGAGGCAGGAGCTGAGCTTTTAGAGCAGTACAACTTTTCTGTAATGGATGTAATTCCTGAAGGGAACACTGCAATGGACCCTTGCCCTGCTGTAAAATTGATCCCTCAGACATTTCTCTCAATCCAAGATAGATCACCTGTTTTCCTAAACTGCAGCATACTTTGACAACTGCCTTCTAATTTTATTTTGTATAAAATTTTATTTTGTATAAAATTTTATTTAGTATAAAATTTTATTTTGTATAATTTTATTCTGTATTTATATATACTATAGAAAATCTCTGCAGTGTGAAAGCCTGCACCTCCTCTTTTAGACTGGAGGGAGAAAAAAAGCAACAAAAAGCTGTACTAATTTTTATTAAAAAATGATTCTTTGTTCCCAGCTACTGCACATAAAAAGCAACAAATACCTCACAGTCAACAAGAGATTGCCAGCTCTGCTGGAGAAGAATGCCATGCGGGTTTCCCTGGATGCTGCAGGCAACGAGGGCTCCTGGTTTTATATCCAGCCCTTCTGGAAACTGAGGAGTGAAGGGGACAATGTAAGTGGAAGTGCTGAATGTGGTAAAAAGGAGAAGAATTCCAGGAGATGTGATTTCTTCACTTTCATAATGGGTTCAGTTCAGGAAAGAAGAAATTAGGAGAGGGATTGGGGCTGTTATCTTTCATGTGTGGCTGGGAAGTGTTACTAAATTGTGTGGTCTGGAGTGTGATGTGTTGCCACATTCAGCTGAGCCTCTCTGTTGGGGCATCTTTCCTAGGGTTATCTGTGGTGTGCAGATTTACAAAGCTGACAAGAAATCATAGTTTATGCTAGAGTCTGTTTTTTTAAAGGGTTTTTTGTTTGTTTTTTAATTTTGTGGATACCAATTATTTTTTTTTTCAAGAGGTTGGTAGAGAAAGTCTCAAGGAAATACATAATTTTTTAAAATCTGTATTCCCTCCTGATGTGAAAATGGTCTTTATGATTGGGGCTGGGTTGGATAGTCTGGAAAGCCTTTTCTGGGAAGGTTTCAGCAGGAGCCTTGCATGTTGATGAGAGGAGGAATGCCCAGGAGAGCTGTGTGCTGCAGAGCTGAGGGCTGTGCGATCCCAGCTCCCTTCTCCATTCTGTGGCTTGGTTAAGTGCCCAATGTGGAGATTCCAGGGAAGGCCACACGATGAGGAACTTGTGTGGGTTTATTTTGTGCACCTGGCTGGGAAGGTTTGGCTGCTTTCCCCTGTGGATAATCAGTGAAAGCCTTCCTGGGATTGTAGATTGCCTCTTTTTTCATGTCTTTTCTCTCATTCATTTTGTGGTTACCCAGCCCTTGGGATGCTCTCCAGGATGATGAGTTGCTTGCAACTCCTTTTGCAATCTGTTGTGGAGAGAAGAAGGATTGCATTCCCAGCTCCTGCTCAAATATCCCTACAGTCAGAGTCTTTCCCTGCTCCATAGTGATCAAAAGGGGGTGTGAAAATCCTCCTTTTTCCCAAAGCCCATTGCAGAGAAATCCAGCAAACACAGCCCTCAGGGCGGGACTCTGCCTGGCTTTTCAGCTGAGGAAATCCTCATTTTCCCCTCACACATGGAGGGAGGCTCCAACCTTGTACCCACTCCTTCCTTTTCAGTTACTCCCAGACACGGAAACCTCTCAATTCCTGGAGATAGCTCGGTGCATCAGTCCCTTACTCTGCTTAGAAATTTTATTGTTTTGAAAAAACTGTATTTCTGTGTTATAATGAGGAAATTCCCAAGAAAACATGTTTTAGGAAGTCTTTTAATCAATAGAAGTGGGTGTTGAATTACTGCTTGGGTGGCTGCTGCTGGGTCAGGTAATGCAGGCAAGGTGGAGCTAAATATGCCACGTGTCCTAAAAGACAAGAAATTTGGGAATCTCATACAGGAATCCATGTGTGTGACTCTTCTGGTAAGTGATCACAGATTTTTAGCCTTATGAAATATTTTAGAACTCAGTTTTCTGAAAGAAGGTTAGCTTGGCTTCACTAGCAACTGATGAATTTTGCAAGTCAATGAAAGTAATGAAAGAATATGGCTGAAAATTTACAGTAATTGGCATATCTGCAGCATTTTCTGCAGACTTTTATTAAGTCTTCATCATTTTTGAAGCTGCTCTTCAATGATAGATTGGACTGATTAAGGCTAGAGCTAGTTCCAGGTGGACTGAACAGCAAAATAAGCCCTGCTGACAGGATTGGTGCTGTGTGCATTGCACTGCCATTTTAGAGTTTTGGAGTTGTTTTCTTTTTAAATAAGGTGCTTAATGATGTGCTCTCTTACTGATTTAGTTGTGATAGCCCTGCTGCACATGCAACAATTTTGAAGTCCTAATTCCACTTTGCAGGATGCAAACCTGGTGGTATTTTGGTTAATGAATTGTCTGGTCATAACTTCTTAAAAGAGGCTGTAAGTAATGTGTGTGTGAAGCATGGCATGCAGGAATGTATTGCAAAGGAAATGTGTCTTGCAGGCCTCTTGTCCTGATTTTGGTCCTGTTGGTGAGCTTGTTCCCATGACTTGGATCAAGAAGGGTTTCTCTGTGTGACCTGAGCATGGTGACTCTGTCTTATGCTGCTCTTTATTTTAGCTGTGTTGGTAAAGAACAGGCAAACCCTCCTTCTCACCTCCACAAATTCACCTGCACTGAGGTTGCACAAGGCTGAACTGGGCTCAGCTTTTTCATAGGAAATGTGCTGATCAATGCAGAAAGGGTTTTTGTTTGTTTGTCTTCCAAAAGAAAGCATGGCTTGTGCAGCATTTCATGTAGTAAAAAAAAAAAAAATCACATGTAGCCACTTGTCTTCATGTCTGTGTGTGCTCAAAATTGCTGTGAACAACAAAAGCAAATCAGGACCCAGTGCCAACCAATCTATGTGGATTGATATTTTTTTATTATTTATTTCCCCCCCCCCCCCCTCCCAGGCATGAATTGAATTCTCCATATGCATGTCTCGAGCAGTTTTTAGATGAAGGAAATGTTTGTAATCGTTTTGTATAATGCAAAGAATTGCCAGGGCATGGGAATTTGCTTGCAGGGAGCCAGCCAGGAATTCCTCTTGTAGAGAGAAGGTCTCTCAGCTGCCTGTGCTGAGCTCAGACACCATTTAGGGAGCAGGAGCAGAGGGCATGGAGTGTGTTCACCTCTTTCTGAATATCCAGAGATTTCTGTGCCTTTCTAGGTGGCAGTCAAGCAGTCTGAATCACAGAACTCCTGAGCCTGTCAGGACATTTGCCAGCAGATGGTCCTCAGAGCTGGGGGCTCATGATTACTTGCTGAGCTTTCTCTGGGATAAAGAGAGCTCATGTAACTTTTGGATGAACTGAGCTGCTCCTGGAATTCCTAGATTTGTATCTATTTCATGGTCTGGAGCTTCTGCTGAAGCAGGAGACATGCTCATTGGGAATGTGAGGGCTCATAGTGGGAAATCTTGAACCCAAGTGACTACAGATCAGGGGTGAACAGACCTGCTGTGTGCATTGCCTGCAAATAAATTCACCAGGTGCCATTCCTAGAGCATGCACTCGAGTCATTTTCTAAATATGCTACATTACTTCATTGTATTGGATAACTCCATAGGTCTGAATTGAATTTGATTTCTGCCTTGCAGGTGGTGGTGGGAGATAAAGTTGTTCTCATGCCAGTCAATGCAGGACAGCCCCTGCACGCCAGCAACATCGAGCTCCTGGATAACCCTGGCTGCAAAGAGGTGAGGGCAGGGCAGAGCAGGGAACTGCTGCTCTCAGGTGCTTGGAGAGCCTCAGGGCACTGGGATGGCTCAGCCTGCACAGGAGAAGGCTTTGGGCTGACCTCAGGGTGGCCTTGCAGAGCCTGCAGGGAGCCCAGGAGAGATGGGCAGAGACTCTGGGCAAGGCAGTGACAGCACAGGGGAATGGCTGCACACTGACACACAGAAATTTAGATTGGATATGAGGAAGAAATTGTTCCCTGTGTTTCACATGGAATGTCTCAAAAAGAAATAAACATACCCATGTACTATAATTGGGTCTTTTTTTTTTTTTTTCCTTTTTTTTTTTTTTTTTTTTTCCTTCAAGGTAAATGCTGTTAACTGTAACACAAGCTGGAAGATAACTTTGTTCATGAAATTCAGTAGTTACCGAGATGATGTACTGAAAGGAGTAAGTATAATTTTTAAATTGTTTTTTGAATCCAAAAGGTCTGACAGTGTTTGACTGTACAGAAATATTATTTGAAGAATAAAAGAAGAAATAAGAACTTATGGGTATGTCAAAGTGGTATTACAGGCTTATAGATGACAATAGCTGTAATAAGACAATGTAGCTTTACATGCTGAGGTATTGCACAGTTTCATGCCTGTAGATTAATCTCTCAGTTAATTTACATTTTCATTTTCAAGGGAAGTTTCATCTGTCCCCACATGTACCTCCATAAATCATTATCACTGGCTCTTTTTCAATGGGTGTCGAGGTTCCAGCAGTTTTTGAGGAAGAATTTGAAAGGGAAAATTGTGTATTTGTGTAGACTCATTTAAGGGATAGTGTTTCAAGTCTTGGGGAGAGACAGGAGGAAACAAAAATTATTTCAGCAGAATAAATAGAGAGGGAGTGTTGGCGTTGATTGCAGAGCAGAAGAGATAATACAATATTAGAAAAGTCTTTTCATTTCCCTTAAAGAGTAAGAGAGATTAGAAATGAAAAAATCAATTTAGTGAAGTTAACTAGAATTAAAAATCACCTTTAGGGTAATTTTTGCCCACTGTTCATTGTGGTGCCTCCCCAAAAGGCCATGGGTGCTAAGATTGAATGCGCCTCACTTGGTCCCTGCTCCAGCAAGTGGAAACTCAGAAGTATTTTCTTCCTCTCAGCTCTGCTGGCATCACTGGAGCTTTTAAAAATAGAGAATGAGTCTGGTGGCTTTGCCTACCACTTAACAGTGCTTCTTTTTCATCTTTCCTTAGGGAGATGTTGTGAGGCTGTTTCATGCAGAGCAGGAGAAGTTCCTGACCTGTGATGAGTATGAGAAGAGACAACACATTTTCCTCCGCACCACCCTACGTCAGTCAGCCACGTCTGCCACAAGTTCTAAAGCACTCTGGGAAATAGAGGTAGTTTTTAATTCTTTTTATAAATATTTTAGGACCTGAAGGCCAGGGCTCAGTAGAAATCTTCCCCAGAACATGAGTCATTCATAGGCTCCTGATAGCATCACACACCTCCCCGTAACTATTATTATTTCATGGAGTGGTTTGTGTAGGATGAACCCTGAGGAGCTGCTGTGTTGCTCTGGGCGTGTGGAGAGAGGAGGCTTTCTTCCTATATTTACCTGCACTAAAATGAGGAGGAGTCCAATTTCAAATTCAGACTTGACGTAAATGGTGTGATTTTATCAAAGCCAATCAAGGGACACCCACCCCTCCTGAGTTTTGAGTGTTTACATTTAACTTCATGTGCAGAATGAAAAGTGGAAATCCGTGGCTGACAGGAGATCTCCCAAGCACCGCACAACACATCAACATTTGTTTACAGTTAACCTGAATAAAGGTGGTGCTGTGAATGGGGGTGATTTTGAGAAGTAGCAAACATTTTTGTTCAGCTAAGAAACATTGGAAATTGGTAGCTGTCAAATCCTTGCTATTGAAATGATGTTAACTCCTCTACCCAAAAGTTCTTGTGTGATGAATGAACTTTGTGCATTTAGAACAGAGTCTTCAGAAAAAGGGTTGATTTTTGTCTGGGTAAGGGGTGTCTGGAGTAGAGTGCATTGAACTTGTACTTATTGCAGATTCCTCCTCAGAGGAGGCAGACACTGCTGTATCTGAAGAAAGCAAATAACCTACAGCTCAGTCAAGGGATAAAAGAAATAACCTGGGATATTTCACATGATATGAGGATATATCACTCAAATGAAAATTTTTCAGAAGCCCCTAGTATTGTCAAAAATAGAGCTGATATAATTGATAAAATAATATAAGGTGGCTTGAATTTTGCTTTTAAGTAGTGCCTAGTAGTGTAGAACAGCTCTCCCTACTTTCTTGAGCTGCAGATTCACACCATGCCACTTGAAAGCAAAATTTGGCTCATCGTGTTTGCAGGGAATAGATTAATAAAAGCATGGAAAGTGATAGAAGGAGTATCTGGCACTTGGCAAACAGTAAATGTAAGTAGCTGTTATCTCTGGTGAGCTTCGTGTAAGCACAGAATTCCTCTCTTTGGCAGGCTGCAAGATGGAGTTTGCATATTTTTATTAGGAGTGAGCTGCAGGAAATGTCAGCGGTCTGAAGCACGATCCTGGAGGAGCATGATTAAAATCTGAATTCTTCTTTTAGGTTGTCCACCATGACCCTTGCCGGGGAGGGGCAGGACAGTGGAATAGCTTGTTCAGATTTAAGCATTTGGCAACTGGAAACTACTTGGCTGCAGAGGTAAGAATGGCAGCTAAAGCAGTGTTTGTGTGCTGCCTAACCAAGTGCTGCTGGTTCAGAACTGCTCTAGCAGGTGGGTCTGCAGTGGAGATCCTCACAAAAATCCCTGCTGGGTCCTTCTCTGTTGCTGCACCCAGGATTGCAGGGCAAACACCACTGTAAAATATCCACCCCTGTTCTAAACTGATAAATGCCAGTTTATATTGGAAGCCCTTGGGTTCATTTATCTCTCTGCTCCCATCCCTTGGTTTTTGGAGTGGTGGTGTGCCTGTGTATGGGTGTCATGCAAGTTCATTGTGATTATACAGGCTGCAGGGGTCTGCTATTGCACTCCAGCCTTTTGACTAAAATTTGAATAAAAAAAGATCTGAGGAAGTCTCTGCCCCTTGTGATGGAATGGAAAGTCCCAGAGGAGAAGGAAGAACTTGTAACTTGTGTGGTTACTATCTAGTACTTTTTATTAAGGCAAAAGAATATTATGACTCCCCAAAAGACTCCTTAAAAATAAAATATGGCTCTTGACAAGCTGGAATACAGCAGATAATTCCAAGTGTATGAAATGGCACAGCCTTGGATATTGTAATGGTTGCAAGAAGCTGTGAACTTTTTGAGTCATGTTAATCCATATTAGCACAGGTCTGTTTTATCAATGGAGTGAAAAGTAGGGGCTTTTCCCACTGATTTAGTTAGGATTGCTTATTTTAACTTAAGCTTTCAAGTATGATTGTAAAAATCTACTGCAAGAAGAAAGTTATAAATCACTATATGTTAGGGAATCCCTGGAAAAAGAGCTGCTCTGCCTGGGTTGAGTTAAATTTACAGCACTGCAACTTCTGTATGCAGACAGCTCCTTAGTATTCCCAGGGTGCTGCTTTCTCTTTCCAGCTCCTGTAACAGCCTGCACTGAATTCAGAGGAAGAACAAACAGGAGCTATCAAACCTTCTTTTATTTCTAATTATGTCAGGGCCACTATCAAAACATAAACAGTGGACTGCTAATAATAGCTAATAATAACTGATTTTCAAGAGGCAACCAGTCCTCCCACCTGAGAGTGGGAGTATTTTCCTTTCTGCTTACAGTGAGGGATGCTCCCAGTAGGAAGATTTTACTAGCTGAGCTGATGGAGAGTCAGGAAAGGCACTGAGCATACTGATGGGCTTCCTTCTTCCCCCAGGTGATCTGTCTGGGGGGTTTAGGCAAAAAATCTTCAGGTGAAGAGGTGCCACTCTGCACTGAGTGTCAGACCTGAGCTTAGATCCTTTCTGCCTCTGGAAAGGAAATCCCCATCAGGCAGACTTGTAATATGGGGAATATAATTGGCAGAGGTGGAGTGAGAGCTGGAAGAGCTTTTGGGTTGAACAGAGGTGATATTCTGGGACTGGAGAGCTGCATTAGTGTCTGGAGAGCTGCATTAGTGTCTGGAGAGCTGCATTAGTGACTGACTGTGTCTGTGAGGTGTAAAATACCTGTGGTGGAGATACTGAAGGTGCTGCTGTAATAAAACCCTGTGAACTGTACTTTGCACAGTTCATATGTCAGGCACAACAGCCCAGCCAGCAGACACGTCAGAGATTTATGAAGAGGCAGGCAGACACCTCGTGTGCGTGACCTAACTTTAAATCAAGGGGGCAAAGCCTCCTGAACACTTCTCTGTGCTCTGGAGCACAGGGAGATTACTCATGGTATGGATTATCAGCAGCGTCACACATTGCCATGACCTGATTTTGTTTAAGCCTCCATGATAAAGATATCTAGAGTGGAATAAAAAGTACAAACGCAAGAAGAAAATGCACAAATCTTTTCAGCATTCTGTTGTGGGCTAATGATGCCACTGCTGTCACAGTTTGAGCTGTTGTAAATCAGGATTCATCACTGTTTATAGCTGTCTTTTTTCTTCATCCTCCCCTTAAATCAACTTGATGTGTGCCAGGGGAGTCTTGCAAGGGTCAGCTCTCAGACAAGGAAAGTGTCCTTCACCTGGGTGCCTCCCTCTTCTCCTCTCAGACCTCGTGTGAGCAGCCTGTGCCTTCTCCCTTCTCTTTTCCTTGCATCCTCCTGTGCAGGGTGTAAGTGGTCAGTGTAGATTGGGATTTGGTGGGTCACAACTGAGCCACGTTGTGAAGGGAACCTTCTAAAGGCCAGGGGATGATCTGGGCACTAAGAAAATTGATGATGATTGCCTCAGAGAACTAAGGAATTTAGAGCTGATAAAGGCGTTTCAATACTACAGTAAGTGAATTAATTAAAAAAAAAGTGAGGCAGTAATGTTGTCCAGTTAAAAAAATATAGGTGAGTACTTGTAAACCTAATTGTTATGAACTTGAGAGAATGAAGTCAGGATGTGTAAATCCTAAATTCCACGTTCCTTAGAAGCACAATCAGTTGTCCAACTCTTGTTGCCTTTCAAGACCTCTGGTATCTCTGACTTCTGACACAGTCTCGAGTAGTAGTATTTCCTTTAATCCTCTTTCCACTTGGCATTATTCAGCCTAATTTTAATTAGCGTGCTTTGAAGTTCTCTAAGACCTGCTAATACCTTAAAGCAAGCTAGCTCCTCCTGCCAGCCCCTGGGCTGAGGGGGAGCCTCCCTGGAGGGCCCAGTGCTGAAGGAGTGACAGAGATGGTTCCACACTCCTGCGTGGCCATTCCCCTCCTCTCTGCACACGTGTGCTCTCACACAATTACTGCACACACAGGAGGAATACCCCGAGGAAAGGGCTGGATGTTTGGTGATAAGATTTGGGACTTAGTGCAAATCTGTGTGCTTGGTAATGATGTCTGACATTAGGAAACCTGAAAGCCACAGGCTTAGACGTTCCCAAAAGAGTGGAACCAAATTGGAAAATGTGAGCTGAAAAATTGGAAAGAGAAACTCTTCTTTGGAGACAGCAGGAGTTCTGCTGTTGGTGCCATAAGGGCTTGTTTTCACCCAGAAGAGCTGAGGCAGACCTTCAGCAGGAGGTTTAGGCACTGAGCCACCAGCTAAGATCCGGGCTGCTGAGTTTCATTCTCAGAACAGAGTTTTATTCTCATTTCACAGAGTCAGCAGTCTTTTAGAAAAAGTTCTGCAGAAGGTCCTTTTTATGGCCCTGGTTACAGCAAAATGACCCAAGTTATTTCAAAGCTCCACATTTATAAAGAGAGGCTGTAAGGTTAGGTGAAAATTGGATGTTTCAAAGTATCAAAGATTTTGCCAGAAGTCTTTTCAGTGCATGTAGCCCACGTAGAAGGCACCCAAAGCTCTGTGTGTGTGTGTGTGTGTGTGGGAGAGAGCTGCAGTTTGCTCCATCAGCCTG
Source organism: Sitta carolinensis (assembly GCA_032173965.1). Classification (NCBI taxonomy): domain Eukaryota; kingdom Metazoa; phylum Chordata; class Aves; order Passeriformes; family Sittidae; genus Sitta; species Sitta carolinensis. The sequence goes on from JAVUNC010000030.1 coordinate 11,964,553, forward strand.
GCAGGCTGGGACCACACAGCTGTGCCTTTCTCATGAACATACATAACCTTTTCAATAGTCTGAATTGCCAAGATAAAAGTCTCTTTGAACTGAGTATCAGCTAATCAGTTGTGCTGAACCAAAACATGCACTTTTAATATTGCTCTCTGCGTGTACAGCAGCTCTGGTTCTGTGATTTCTAAACTGGGCAATTCATACTGAAACTATTAACACTTGTTTCATGAGGCTGTTAAACAGACACGTGTGCCCACACACAAGAAGTGCAGGATAAGGCTGTCATTTCATATTCAGCTTCTCAGGTGTGACTAAAATAATTGCAAAATATATCTGCTCCTATCAAATCACATGCTGGTCTCAGATATTGGAGCAGACAATACAAAATCCACAGAACATTGCTTGTGAAACCTTGTGAGGACATAATCACGTGCAGAATTTGTAAGAAAAAAATCTGTGATAATTCTGATTTACTTAGTCTGAATAGCTTAGAGTTGCTAGATACCTTGGCAAAAATATGGCAGTAAATCTAGTGAGGTCTTTGACACCAAATTAAGCTCTGCTAAACTAAATGAATTAAGATAAGGCAAGTAAAGTGGCAATCTGGATGTTCACATTTGTGCTTCTCCAGAACTGTGCCCTGGGCATGCAGAGAGGAGAACACAGTGTTAAATGCTCTGTGCTTCCTTCTGCCTTCAGAAAAATAGGATAAAATAAAATAAAATAAATAGGATAAAAAAAATAAGATAAAATAAAATAAAATAAATAAATAAAATAAAATAAAATTGGCCTTGCTTCACTGAGATCTCAGCTACCTTTTGCTCAGGGACAGTTTGCAAGCCAGAGAAGATGCCAGGAGATGGCAGCATCTACCAAGGCCTTCACACATCTCACAGGTTTCCTTCCTTGGTACTCTGGGACCTCCTCACCTGAAGATTGCTTCAGAATCTTCCTTTTGGGCTGGTTTTTCCCAGAGCCTCTTGGTTAAATGTTAACACAGCATTCTGATTAATTCCTGTCTGTTTGGCTGGGTGATTAAAGGTGCTTGTAAGGAAAAGGGTTTGCCAAGGTGACAGGGTGAGCACTGGAAGCCTGATTTCAGTTTTTCACTGTCTCACAGGAGTGTGGGTTTGTTTTAAAGCACTGTAAGGAGTGAAGGGCAATTTCTTGAAGGATAATGTGAAGGACAGCTATGCATGAAGAGATGGAAGAGCTCCAGAGGGGATGCAGAGGAGGAGGATGGATTACTGATTTACAGAGCCAGCCTGACCTGTTCTGCAGACTTGGACGTGGCTTTTTAAAGTGGCTCATCTAGAAGATGTCCCTCTAGCAAAACCCAGAGCTAGATTTCTCCAAGGCTTTTAAGAATTTGAGAATGCAGCTGAATTTCTTGACTTGTCTTGACTTTGGTGGAATCTCTCAGTGCAAAAATACTGTCATAAATCTGGATCTCAGAGGTAAAGTTTTCTCCCCCAGCCAACTAATTTGCAATAGTGACCTGTGAGAGTGCTCAGCTTTTTCAGTCCTGCTTGACCTGGCTGCTTTTGGGCCATGTTTGTACATATACAAGTTTAGGAGTAAGGAAGTACAAAGACATTAATGCAGCATTTATTGTCTCTAGTCATTTCAAGGCCTGCTATTAAAAATCCATCTTGCATTTTGATGTCTTCCAAAACAGCAAATGTAGACATGTGGTCTCTTCTTAAGTGCATTATTTTTGTTTATTTTTTTCAAGATCACTTGAGAAGCTTTTATTCAATTGTATTTGTGCCTTTTTATTTGTGATGCTTGTTGGAGGTTTCCAAGACTTCCCTCCTTTGTTTTTTATTGGTTTTGGGGGTTTGTGTGCCTGTGTTTTTTTGTTTTTTGTTTTTTGGTTTTTTTTTAACCAGTAGAAATGTCAGTCATGTCTAATTCAATCATGCCTAGTTACTCCTGAAAGGCATATGGGATATTAATATTTAAAACATCACTCATGATGAGATGAGGTTGGTTTTTTTTACATAACACAGGTTGACATGGAGCTGCTGCAGCTCAGATTCAAGTTATGGCCCAGCATCCAAGCCACACTAAAGGATCTCAGGCATTTTCCTTTCTTTTGACTTCCTCTGCAGAGTGGGATATGGCTGAGTGGAGCTGAGCACTGGGATCAGGTTCTCTACCCTTGATCCCAGTAGAAGAAATGGAATTTCCCAGTTGCCACTCATAACATGGAGCTCCTCCAGCTTGTGCTGCTTGTGTGAGACCTTTCAACCTGTGCTGGTTTAGGCATGGCAAAATGCTGGCCTGCCATTGCTTGTGCAGCAGCTGGAAATGCCATCCAGGTGATCTTTCTTCTGGTAAAAAGGGTGAAAATTCAGCACAGGAAGGTGTTGTGGCTGCTTCCCATTCCTGGTTTGGACTAGCAGACAGAAAGGTTCAGCTTTGCCAGTGCTCCCTGGAAAGTTGTCTGGTCTGCTAAGACACAGCTCGTGGGGAAAAAAACAATCAAAGAAAGAAAAGGCCTCTAAAGGTTTTTAAACTTTCCTGGGATGCTGATTATCTCTGTGCTGATGCTGAGCAAGGGTTGAATGGGGTTTATCGAGGTAGACTTGCAGCCAGTCTTTGTCTGGCAAGTTAATAAGGTGGCAAAAGTCCTTTGAATGCCACTGAAAGTCTTTGAAATTGTGCAGAAGTCCTTTGGATTTATCAAAAGCTAATCAGTGTGACATTAGCAAAGAACAAAGCAAGCCTAATGAAGATGAAAGATTGGAAAAGTGGATTATTTTTCTTTTGTCCTGGCTTTTCTTCCCCAAAACAGTTGCCCTTGTTGGCTGGGTAACAGGCTGTGTTAAGAGGCTGGTTCTCAAATGGAATGGGGGCTGTTTGAGTGTGGTGAATTAGATCCTTTTATTCTTTGTCTGTCAGGGTTTCCTTCATAAATGCAGGTTTTAACCAAGTCATTAAAATGCTCATTTAGCTGAAATTTGGCAAGCTAATTTTTTCCCTGACAAGATGCTTTAAATATCCTTTACCTAGTCAACAAAATTTGATTAAAATCAGCATGGGTGTTTCTTTCCCCAAACCCCTCTCTCTCCTCCTTTAATTGAGTGTCCCAAAATAGCCTGTTTGGGTGCTTTCCATGCATTCCTCCAGGAAAACAACTTTTAGGAGAAATGTGGAATTTCAAACTTCTAGGATTGTACAGGGAGGAAAGCAGGCTCTCTAAATTAGCTTTGTAATGGTAGCACAGTGGCTAATGCCAAAAAAAGAAATGGAGACAGAATAAACCTTTGGTCATTTCTGTCTTAGCACATCACGTTGTGACACTTAGGGAAGGAATTTCCAGTCAATTGACAAAGATTTGGAAGTTTTCAGGCTCATGTTGTGGAGAGGAGTGGGCATTTTGAGGGGTTAAAGATATAAATTATTATTTTTTAATAAAAGCCTTATCAACTTAACCAAATCTCTTCACAACAGTTGTCTGTGCAATGTTAGATGTGTGATAATGTGATATTAAAAAGTTCCCCTGGGATTCCTGCATCTTGCCCTGTGCTATTCTCTTCTGACTCTTCCATACTGGTAATGCCAAATTGAAGCCAAGAAAATGACAGTACTCATCTGAGAGATGTATACACACTGTAATTGCCTAAGAACAAAATTGTCTTATATAATTTATAATCTCACTTCAGCATTTTCAGCTCTTTAATGGCATATCCTATGTCAGGGGATATTGGTAAATATTGATGCAAAATTCTTTCTTCATGTAAATCAAATCTTAAAAGGTTTTATGTGCAGCCAGTGAGTGGGTGGGTGTGTTTTTGTTTATTTATGAATATATCTACATAATCCCACATTTTATAAGCTACATATCTCCCTTGTCAAAAGTACAATGATATTAAACAGCTGTTAACTAGCAACACTTTAAATTTATTATTGTATAGCTTTTCATCCAAGCTGCTCATATTACTTTAGTATTAATTAATCCTGATATGACATAGAAAATATTATCCCAATTAGTAATGTATAACAGAACCACAGTGTAATTAAATAATTTTCTCTAGTGGCATTGTCACTCTCTTTTTCAAAGATGTGTTAATTCTGAGTTCACTGTCTTCTCCTGTCAGTCTCAGTAGGCACAGAGGTCAGGTTTTCTCTCCATCTCTGTGCCCAGGGGCAGTCCTGGAAGGGATGGTGTGTTCCTGTGTGTGGGTGGCTGGAACTGGCTGCATTCACAACAGTAACTGTGCTTCCTCCACCATCCTTTTTGGGTTTGGCTAGTTGAGATTCCTCTGGAGTTAACAAGTCATTGCAAGCTGCTCTTTCTAGGGGTGAGGACACGGGCAGCTGGGTCAGCCCCAAACTGGAGCAGTAATTCTGCTTTTTGAACTCCACTCTCCTTTTGCAGGGTGGAATCCTAAGAGAGAAGTGACCCAGCCCCTCTCCCCCAGTTATGAAATGTCCAAAAGCTGTCGAGATAGCATTTGACCTCTTTTCTTTTCCAGCTTAACCCACACTACCCCGAAGGTAATAATGAAGGAAAAGCTTTGGTAAGTGGAATTTATATGTTGCATATAATCTGGGGAATGCTGTATCCTTAACCCAGCACGTCCTGACATACTGAAGCCCTTCACAGCTTTCCTTTTCCTCACATGTTCCAGCTGCTGGGATTGTTTTCCATATCCTGGGTAAGGTAGGATGCATCTCAGAACTGGCAACTCAGAGAGTTTTCACATTGAGGCAAATGATAAGAAACTTATTCAAATTCTGCATCAAGGCAGCATTAGTTGAAGCTGTTGTGCTTGTTATCTGACTGCAGATATGAAATGTATTTGTTCTTCTCAGCTCAGATGTTTTAGTTCATGGCAGCAGCCTTTGCCTGGTACAGCACCAAGAGCATTTTTAGCTAATTCTGACTAAGGAGGCAAGGCCAGACATGGAGATTATAGTGAGTGAGGGAAGTGGAGTTAAAACCTTGGGGGAATCCTATTGTTACTAAGTCAACAAATATTCTCAAAAAGAATCATTCCTCCATCAAATTCATGAGATTGCCTTGGAAAGGCTGAGATCTTCTTCAAAAAAAATTCAATGTAATTTCTTTCTGCTTGCCTTCCAGCTTTTGTTCTTTAAGAGGACACATTTTCAAGCTTTTCTCTGTACAGGGAAGAAATTTTTGATTTTTCATGACATAAACCCCAAGATTCTTACATAATCACATGCCTTGAGGACTGCAATTTTAATAAAGATGGAGACTTCCTCAGGAGTTGGCAACATTGGTTTTCCATCTTCACTGAAATTTGGCATTAGTGTGATATTGCAATAACAGCTAAGCTGTGTAGAGAAATGAGAGTTCTCTCCTATGAAAGTACAGAAGTTCCACCAGTTCTTTTGTATTGGAATGAAACTTGAGGCCTGTGGAGCTTTGGAATGGAAACCAAGATCAGTTCCAGAATTCCCCAGTGAGGAGGTGTTAGGCCCTTGTCTCTGAGGACCCAGTCCTGTTGTACCACACTGTGCTTATTTATGGGGCAGTTTTCCCCTCTGTAGCCATTCCAGTTCCTCTCAATAGTTAAATATTCCCCATACTGGATAATGACAAAGGCACAAGAATAATCTGAGCATGATTGTTAAAGGTTGCTTCACTTGGCTTATTCCTCCTGGGTACTGGTTTCAGCTAAGACCCCAGACCAGATAAATCACATTAGAGAAATACTTCCAATAAAAAAGTAATCAAAGCTGATTGATGATCAGAACTGATGTCTCCGTGGAAATTTTAATTTATGCAGTCAGCACTTTCTTGTGAAAGATGCTTTGTAAAAGAACTTCTAGGAATTTTTGGTAACACCTCCATGTAAATCCAAACCTACAGGCTCTATTAGCATGGTAGAAATCCCTTTGGATCCTTTATAATCTTGTTGGAAATGCCGTGAGTCAGCAATGGCTTTTTAAGCCTTCATTGTGCCCTCAAGCAACTGAGTAGAGCAACTTCACATCCCTGTGCAGGAATTTCTTTCATGTTGCAGTGATGCAGTGTATTGAATTGTCCCTCAAATGTAAAAGAGACTTATAATATTTGGAGTTCTTTGTGGGTCAGCTCTGCCAGTCTTGTATCCCATAGCACATAACCTGGAGCACACAGGCACTGAGGTTCTGCCTAAGCACAACTTTTCTGCCTTGCCTTAAGTGGCTGAAAGGGTTTTGGCTCCAGAGAACATAAATATTACTGGAAGTCACCAGGACTTCTGTTCCCAAGCATTAGAGGTACATTTGGGCTGAGGCTCATCACTTGGTTATGAGCTGCTTCTTGACAATCCAGCCAAATTGACCTGTGAAGCACAGCTTTTAATCCTGGCAAAATTTGGCCTTATAATGAGTTGATTAATATTCCCACATCTAAGCTCCAGAAGATTTTTTTTTTTCCCCATGGGAAGACCTTTTTGTGATTTGTCTTTATCAAAAAAAGGCTTCTTCCTCTGTAAAGTCCAGAAGCTTGTAGTGTATCATGTATCAAAATGCAGTGCTCTGTGTCACAGCTCCCACTAAACCCAAAATTGGTGGTTTTTATGCTGCAAATTACTATGCTTTTCCTAAGGGGAGAAATGTACAGCATCAAGGAGAATGCTGCAGACATCAGGGAAATGTCAGGAACAGCTGGGCACCTGGCATTTGTTAGTGCCTCTGTGTTAAAGGCTGGCTTTGGATGGGCACCTTATCTCCATTTGTCTGCCTCTTCAAGAGAGGGCTAATTCCGACCAATTCCAATCTGCCTTTTATTGCTGAGCTTTTTGTTAGGATTGAGACTGCTATGCACTTACTTACCTTGTAAAAAAGTTGGGCAGTTCTACCACGGGCTGTCATGTGCAATTTGATGTATTTCCTTTGACTTCTCTTTATCTATCTTTATGAATTCCCAACCTTCTGCAATTCTAACTTCTCCTTCTTGCTGCCAACCCAGGCGATTTTTTTTTTTTTCTGATAAACACTGTTCAATAATTTGTTTTTTAAGGAAAAAAATATTTTATTTTACCTTCCAGGAATGGCGTTTATTGAATTATATACATTATATGGTTGATGTAGTTTAAACAACTAGAACAGACAATCTGAAAAACACTGGAGAGAAAAGAAAAACCATCAGCTGAAAAAGGGCAGCTTATATAAAGCCAGCAGTCAGAGCACTGGGGAGGCTGGGGGAGCAGGGGAGACAGGGATGCCGGCACATTATTATTATTCTGCTGTTGCACACGGGTCTGAATCAGCTCTGGAAATGCATACATTGTTTCTTACAGAATGTCTCCGGCTCCTAACAACAGGATTGCAACGTGATGTCTCTGCTGCAAACGCCGTGACTCACAAATGAGTCAACAGCGAAGGTGTTGCAGGAGGCCAACTGCTGTGCTGTCTGCCAGGGCTCCTGGCAGGCAGGAGCAAGGCTGGCCATTCATTTACTCCATTTTCTTCTCATAAAGGATTTTTAAAATAATCTAACCTCCGGAGTTCCGCTCACGTTACCGCTCTGTGAAAATGCTGGTTTTGTAAGAGCCTCCTAAACTGGGTTAACGTATTGAGATACCACATTGCTCTGGATTTAACAGGCATTTTCAGAACTCTGGCTGCTATTAAATTTAATTTCTGCTGAAATCTGTAGTGCAGCTTAATGTATTCATTCAGGAGCAGGGCATTATCCTTGTCTGTCTCTGCCACGGGAGGTGTCTTCACCAATTGGAATTGTAGATTTGGTTTCTAAAAGAAAAGGTATTTTAGATCTGTCATGTTTTTGCATTGCTTTCTTTGCAGTTGAAATGAAGGCCCTTCTGTAAGCAAAACTCCATGTAAATCTCTTGAATTTTGGGTATGATGCCCAGTTGAGGTGTGCAAGGAAGGTTTGGGATAGGTTAGTAGCAAATTCTGTTAAGAGCTATGAAAAGGGTTATCTGCTGGGCTGTAAGTCTCAAGGAAGACAAATCTGATTGTACCTGGTCATTTTGTCACTGATTCCAACATGGGGTTTGTCTCTCCTTACATTTGGCAAGCAGTGTCTGCATTGTTTTTTCTCTCTAAGCTTCTTTTTAAATCACGATGTGCTCTAAATCAGTGCTGGTACAGACTTTGCTGTGGGCCTGGAGCAATATTTCCCCTTCCCATCAAACTGATGGTTTTTCTCTCCAGCTAGGACTCTTTTCTTGAGTGTTCAGCCTTTGCTGGGTCCCCCCTGGAGAAGTGTGGCTGTGTTGGGGTGTGCTCAGCCCCCATCCCTGGCTGTGCTGATCGACCTTTGCTGCTGCAGAGTGGGGCTGGGGGCTCACAGCCCCCTGTGCCCCTGCCCTCCCAGGTTTTCTCAGGCTCCAGCAGCTGACTGCTCTTTGTGCCACTCACACTGCGTTGTTTGGAAGGTGTGGGTGCACTCTGGGCAGCAGCAGAACTGAATGTGTCTCTTTGATCCTCCTGAGTGGTTTAAGCAGTGCACGAGAATAAAGTGATTGCACCTTCCTCACCTCGGGTGTGTGTGTGATGTGACAGCCTGTTGCTAGTTTGCTGTAGCTTGGGACAATCAAAGCTGTGTACATTTTCCTTCCAGGAATGTACTATTTGGTAATATTGTTTTACCCACAGTTCTCTATACTCCTGGCATGTAATTCACCTGGGGTGTTTTTTTGGTTTTTATTAAGTCTTGAGAGTGCTTTCCTTGGCTGTCACTGACCACAGTGCCAACATCTCTGAAGCTGTTCCATTGGCTTTCTCTTCACACTGCTTTAAGTTGAATTTTCTTCTCTTTGCATTCGAGTTGCTTTGCAGTTCTTTTCTCTTAATTGAATCCAGTTTTGCTGGCTGCATCTGCTCATATGCCAGTTTCTACCTGAGCAAATGTCATCTTGTTTTCATCTGCTTAGGAATGCAGTGCTTCTCCTGAGCTATTGTCTAATTAATTTAAACTAGCCTAGTACTTTCACTTCTTTCCACATCCTCCCATGGACTCCTCTGTTGATTCAATAATGACTGGGTTAAGTGTGGATTCTGACGGCTGCTTACTAAATTTAATTTATCAGGAGGAGCTTTCTGCATGCGAGTGTCTGTGCATTCTCTGTCTCCCCCACAGGCACGTGCACTGGGACATAAACTGAGACACAAGTACAAATCCAAGTTTGTTCCTATGTAAATGGCACCATTGCTGTCTCTCATGTACTCCTTGTATGCAGCTTGTTTCCAGAGCTGTCAGGCTGGGGGGACACTTCTTGTTAGGTTTTTTTTATCTTCCCTGAGTAGTGCTTATCTCCCATAACCCAGGTTGAGTTGTGAGATCCAGATTCTAGACTAGTGCTGTAAGGAGAGTTCTGAGGTTTGTGGGGGAGTTCAGCCTGGAATTGCTGCACAGCTCTTGTGCAGGTCTGATTTTGCTCAGCTAAGCTTGGCACTGCAGTGGTGCAGGCACTGTCTTGCCCTCCGTTGAAGTGGAATTTTCTTTTTAGGCTAAAAACCATATTTTGCTCCTATGTCTGCCAGCTGCTAAGCTTGGTTGGTGGGATTTGGGGCTGGTGAGCCAATTCCATTGCTCAGCTGTTGGGGACACCAGGGAATGGGCAGGGTTAGGCCCAGACTGCTGGCTGAGCTCCCCACAGAGCTGCTGGTTGGTGAGAACTGCTCAGGCACAGACCTGCCTTTGCCTGTGCCCCCTGCCAGCTCACCCAGTTTATAACTGGTGTTCTCTGAGTCCATGTCCCTCTGCCCAGTCTGCTCAGGTGTCCTGGCCATGCTCCCTCCCAGCATGGTTTCATATTTTGGGCTGTGTTTCCCCACAGGATAAAAAGAAACCCATACAATTATGAAGTGTGCTGTGTTTTTGTGTGCCAGTCATTTCAGTCTGGAAATTATAGTGAAGTGGGTTGTGTCTGGGAAACCCTGACTAGATTTGAATGTAAGTTGTGGAAAATATCAAATGTTTGGATGCTGTTCTAAACTCTCCTGTGCTACTCACCCCTTGACAGACCTCTTGAATTTTGAACTGAGTTTCCAGTTTTCTGGTTTGTTATGAAGTGTAGGAAGTAGTTTTTCATTTAATATTAGACTCTGACTCACACCTGTTAAGCTTTCAGAAGGTTTTTTTATTGTTTGTGTGCCTTTTCAGTTTGTGTATCATCACGAGTATGTAAAACAAAATATGTATGGAAATCACAAAAGCAATTTGCTATTTTCTCAATCCTTGCATATAGGTTAAATTTTCCTGTAGTGTTTTTAGGCATGAGATACAGGAGGATGTGGGGACTGTCAGATGAGTTTACTCTTGTGCCAGTCACAGGAGATGGTTGCTCTTTGTCTTAGCAAGCCTTCCTCTCAAACACTTGTGGCAGCACTCCAATGACTGGAGGAACCTAAGAAAAATTTCCTTCTGTATTTTTTTTTTTTTCTGCTCTCTCCATCCTTGCTAGAAGTCATGGGATGGAAAGCTAGCATTTTGTAAGTTTGATAATGGAAAAAAATAGATGTTTTGGAAGGATTTAGAAGTGCCTTGAAATGAGTTGATAACTAACCCTTTCTTCTGTAGTTTCACTTATCCTTGATTTTGTTGTTTAATCTCAGTTGGCAATATGGCTAATCAAAGCTTTGCCCTTTATTCTCCCTTACAGTTTGGCTTTAATCAAGCTACTGATGCAAACCAAGTACAGCCTGGCCTTTTACATTGCACAGCTCTTCTTTAGTGGTGTATTGTAAATCATCAAAATAACATTTCATGCTTCCAGCGTTGGATTTTTTTCTCTTTTGGCTTTTCCCATTCCTCTTCTCTCTCCCTGTGATGTATTCTGTGTGTGTGAGGGCCCTGGGCTGCCAGTCTCTTACCAGTCTTTTGTAAGATGTGTGACTGGGCTCCCCAGAGGAGCAGCTTGTACTCTCAGCAGTAATTCTGTTGGTGCTGCATGGATACAGGCACAGACTCCAAATGACTCCATCAGATGCTCTCAGGGGAGGTGGCATTTGTAGGCAAAGGTGTGGAGGTGACTAAAGACACAAGGATGGTGCTGCAGGGTCACAAATCCCCGTGGACTCTGAGCAGGTGGTGGGAGGAAGCTCCCAGCTTGTGCCTGGTTTGGGTGGCTCTGTCCCTCACAGGGAGCAGCTCCTACCCTGGCAGGGCTGGAATCTCACCTGGCTTGGACCCTGCCTGGGTGCAGTGTCAGCCTGTGCTGAGATTGTCCATGCAATCCAGCCTGCCTTGCCCTCCCCACGCTCCTGCTGGGGCAGATGTCCTGGCTCTTGCTGTCTGCAGTGTCCACAGGACAAGAGGAAACGGCCAAATCTGTTCCAGGGGAGGTTCAGCTTGGGCAGCAGGAATAATTTCTTCTTGGAAAGGTCTGACAGGCTCTGGGAGGAGCTGCCTGGGGAGGTGATGGAGTCCCCATCTCTGGAAGTGCCCAGGCAATGACTGGACATGGCTTCAGGTTAATTGACAAGGTCAAAGGCTGAGCTCCATGATCTTGGAGGATTTTTCCAATCTAAAAGATTCTGTGATTCTCTGAAAGTGTGCTGCTCTGATTCTACCCTCTGAGGGGGAAAAGCCATCAAACTTACATAAAACAACAGATTCAGGCAAATAGCTTACTTTTAAAATCCCCTCCTTAAAAAAAACTTTAAAAAAATCTAATTTTCATTGATTCTCTTCTTCCAAACGTGCCCCTTTCCAGCCCAGCACTGTGTAGTTCCATCAGCTGGGAGTGAGGAGTCTGTGACTACTGCAGGTTTTTTGAAGTTGTAGGTGTCAAATAAAGCCTATCCTGTGCTGCAGTGCCTCTCTAGCTCGTGGCCTGCTGTTGTTCTAATGACTGCCTGAGACCCCATGGAGCAAAGTGCATCCTTTGTGTTACTCCAAAGCCAGGCATGGTAGAGTCTTGCTAGAAGGTAAAAAAACAAAAAAAACCTGAAAAAAAAAATATATAAAAAAATTTCCAATTCAGATGCATTACTTGTCTGCAAGGTAATTGAAGAATTTCTAATGGGCCATGGTGCAGGCAAATAACCCTTGTGCCTAATCAGCAGAGAGATGGAGACCTTCCTGCTTCAAAGAAGAAACGCCAGGCAGGGGAGAAGATTATGTACACTTTGGTCTCTGTGCCACATGGAAATGACATCGCATCTCTCTTTGAACTGGATGCCACCACCCTTCAGAGAGCTGATTGCCTGGTTCCAAGGTAAAATAAAAAAAAAAATAGAAATGAAGAAAGGGCAAAAAATAGTGCTGCATTGACAGGGTTTTTTTCCTGGCATTATGCTGGTGAGTAAAGCAGAAAAAAATCAAACATGAGCAAGTATTATCCTTCTGTTTAAATTTGAGGAGTGTGCATGGATAAATAAGGGATGTATAAAACATGATACTGCTGATGTGACTGGGTAAAATAATTATAAGGATAAAATAAATGACACCTAGAGTCTGTGAAGAGAAAAAATAATGGTCTAAATATTGCACAGATCTGTGTGAGGATAGAACTGAGCTCCGTGCACTGTTTGAAAAAAAATCTACTTTTAATAGATTTAACTGAATTCTTCCCAGCAAAATAATGTGTGGGGTGAGCTGGTCTTCTGTTTCCCTGACAAATCATGATGCCACTGAGCACATTTGTTATTCAAATGTATTCTGCAAGTGGCTTCTGGGGTTTAATTGTCAATATTTGAAATTTTAGCTGTGTAGCGTAGCTGAGATTGGTTAGATAAGTCACAGGGTGTTGGCTGTGACTGAATGGGCTTGCAGACACTTGGGACTGGTTGTTATGAGGGTGGATTTTAGAGCTGGGTACCCACAAATACTGATGTATGTGACTTTGAAGTGTGTTTGCTATGCTGAGTTCTGCCAGATAATTTGCTTACTTGAATACTCAAAAGCCCATCAGCATGAAAGGGAGAGCGTGAATGGAGACCACAGTGAATATATTTCAAAAGTAAAATTCAGAGTTAAAATTGTAATTGATTTCTCAGCTCTGCTTTTTGATAATACCACAGATTATCATATGGAAAGAATTTAGAAGGATCTCATATTTGCTCTTTGTTCACTTGATTTGCAGTTGAGAACTGGTACTGTAAATGCTTGCTCTGGAACAAGGGTTTGCAGATCATAATGATGAAGCTGTGAAACCACGGTCAGCTTTACTTTCTGGCTTTTGTGCTGTGACAGCTTAAAAGGGTTCATTATTCTGCAGGAAAAAAAAATAATAAAAGAATTGGGTTTATTCATGAAATGTATTTCTATTCAGATGGGATTTTATAACATCTTCCTTTCAGCTTCTTTTTTTTCTTTAAAGAATATTTTACTCCTAGACTTACATAAATCCTTAAACCCAGCATTCTGCATAATCCCAAGATGCTGGCTGTTCTCGTTGCAGCTCTGCTCTGGGTGGGAGAGAAGGAGTCAAGGGAAAGGGGTGCTGTGGTGTCTTTTAGATCCACCTCCCCTTTTTCTTGCAGTGGCTGCTGTGGCTCCAGCTCTGTCCCCTCGTGCCACGTGGGCTCAGGCCTGATCCAGCTCAGCTGCTCTTGGCTCTGTCCCCCTCTAGGAACTCCTATGTCCGCCTGAGGCACTTGTGCACCAACACCTGGGTCACCAGCACAGCATCCCCATCGACACTGAGGAGGAGAGGCCAGTGATGCTAAAGGTGAACCAAACCCCAAACCCCTGCCCCAGGCTGTCCCACTGCTCACCCAGGAAATGTGCACAATAATTGGCTTGAAGGTGAGAGGATTGCTGGCCCATTTAACCCCAAACCTGTTGCAGATTGGGACGTGCCAAACCAAAGAGGACAAGGAGGCTTTTGCCATCGTGTCCGTTCCTCTGTCCGAGGTCAGAGACTTGGACTTCGCCAACGACGCCAACAAGGTTTTGGCATCGACTGTTAAAAAGCTGGAGAGTGGAACAATAACCCAGAATGAAAGGAGGTTAGTGAGTTTTACTTTTTCCCCTGCTGAATTGGTGTTTGGTTACCATGATAACACAGCCATGGGCAGTGATGTCCGGCTGGGAGAGGACCCTTCAGTTCTGAGAGGCACAGATTCCCTCTCTGTGAGCATCCCTGCTGTTCCCATCATCTGCTGGGTAGGAGGGGGTAAACAGCACTGCCCCAGCCCACATAAATAAATGGGTAGATCCCTGGGCAGATGGCTTTGTCTGGACTTCCTTTGGTAATCCAGAGCTGTAATCTGAGGGTGCATTGCATCTGATTCTCAAGTGCAGGAAAGCAGCGCTGCAGGGCTCTTGTGTGAAGTTCACCACACTGCAAATCTGCAAAAGCCTTGGCAGGAGGTCTCAGGGGGACTGAGAAGCTGCTCCAGTAATCACTTTGCTTTCTCATTTCTATTTTCCCCTCTTCTCTTTTCCTATTTTACATAATTTTGGTGTTTACCCCCTGTGTTCATCCCCATTTTGGTCTGTGGCACTATTAGAATGTCTGCTCCTCACACCCTCCCTCGAATCAAGGGATTTTGTTGTACATTGTAGCCAGATATATTCCACTGCCAGTGATGCAGTTCTCTATTTGTCTTCAGCTGCCTGTGCTTAAACTGAATATAAGACAGCATCTCTGGCAGTGTGAATTCATAACTGTAATACATCATATACAGCTTTTTTTTTTTCCTGAAAATGTTAATTTTCGGTGATGAAACTGGATTTTTGCAGTCAGTTTCCAGCAGCAGTTAGACCAGATGCTTTACTATCCTATCAGGCAGACTTTTAATGGCCTGGGTGTTGGGACTCAGCCTTGAAAAAGCTGTAGGGCCATTTGATGATTGGGTTGACCCAGAGGGGTACAACAGTGTGCAGGTGGGATGTCCCTGTGTGGACCTTGTGTCACTGTCAGTATTGTCAGCTCTGATGTCGACAGACTGCTACAAAAACCACGTTAAACATGTCAGAGCTGTTGCACAACAGTGCCATTATTTGTTTGTTCTTGTGATTTCCTTTGGAAATCCCCCAAACCATCCTTTTCCTGTCTTATCACCTTCTAGCACAGAGGAGTCCGAACAGTTTATTCCTCACTGCTCCATCCTACAGCTGCCTTTTCTGCTTCGTTCTGTGGGGGTGACACACACCTTGCTGTTTTCTGCTGAGGCTTTTGGAGCTGAAGCTCCCTCAGAGGGTTTGGGTGAGCAGCCCAGCTCACTTGTGGACAATGGGAGCCTTGGGGCTGGCTCCCACAGATCTCCTGAGGATCTTCTGCCTCTTTCATGGCTGGCACATTTGTTAGTTATGCACTAGACTTCGGCCAAATTGAGGTGATGCTGAGTTTTTCATGTCAAAACATTGTTGGTGCTGTTAAGGGATTTTCTTTGAAATCTGAGGACATCTGTGTTTCTCACTGCTTGTCTGGCAAGGTGTTCATAACAAGGAGGCAGCCATGACTTTGTTTTCTTTTTTTTTTCCCCATTTATATTCTGTCTTTTCTACATTTTTGAAGGTGGGAGGAAAGGAATTACTACTGCCTCTGTTGTTTTTAGCACCTGCTTCTGACAAATCTTTTGTTTAGCATAGAGTGAAACAAACACAGTTTCTTGGGTCAGTGTATATATAGGAAAACAGTTATATATGAACAAATATATGAAAAAGCATGTATTATGAAACAGTTTCATGGGTCAGTAGGGAAATTATCTAGTGGCAGAACGTTTTTATTCCTCTAGTGAGTCCATCATCTTGTTTCATGGATCCATGATAAAGCATAAAACCCCTTTTCTTTTTCTTTTTACTGCTCCTGGGCCTTGAGGCCACCAGGTATAGATTTTGAGTCTGAATACCGTGTATCAATCCAGCAGCCTGTATTTTTCTTTTGTTTTCCCTCTGGTTGTTGTTTAATGCCTTGGTAAACAGCCCTGTGATTGATTTAAGCTTCTGCTGAGCCAAGGCTTGGAATCCTTAAGTACGTGTCAAACTGAACTTTGCAGTGGGGGAAGCTGCATTGTGCCTGGTAAAGCTTAGCATAAATGTGGGTTTTGCTCTTAATGAATCCTAGCCAGTGTTGAGTGACTGTTTGTAGTAATGATTTGTCTGCTCATTCCAGGTTTGTGACCAAGCTGCTGGAAGATCTCATTTTCTTTGTTGCTGATGTGCCCAATAATGGGCAAGAAGTTCTGGATGTGATCATTACCAAGCCGAACCGGGAGCGACAGAAATTAATGAGGGAGCAAAATATATTGGCTCAGGTGTGTCCTGCTGTGTTAATAACTTAATTGTGTTTGCTAACAGACTGTAGAGAGTGATGTGAGAAAAAGTTTGGTTTTTTTTTTGGTGGGGTAAGTTGGTTTATGCCAGGTTGGCTTTATGTCTGGTTGGATTGGGTAGAAATGACAGTGCCTGGTCAAAGCTCATGTCTTGGTGCCTAAATTAGTGTCAAGCACAAAGGGCTCTAGAGGACTCTTAATTTCATGTGATTCTGATGATATTTAAGATCATGTTTGAGACCAAATCGTTCACAAAATTTGAGACAAACTTGGAGCATGGTCCCGGTCCTGCAAGTGTTTCCCAAATAGTGCCCCTATGGAATGCTGACTTTGTTTGCAAGAAATTTGCAAGAAAGTAAAATCAAAATCCTTTTTGAGAAGTCAACTGAAAGAAATTGAAAAAAAGGGGAAAAGGATGAAACTGGACAGCAGCCAGCAATGTCCTCCTTTTTCATTATTAAATTATCCAAAGTAAAGACATGTAACTAAAACTGTTTAAAGCTGTGGACAGTAAAGAGAAAGCAATGAAATCAAGTTGGTGGGGAATATAAAGCTGACCCCAAATGCATAAAGCTGTGATGTCTCAGATTGTGTCCTCACTTGTGTTCAGTAGAGGCTGTTGTGCTGATCCTGTCAGGACATTTCCATGGTAAATGGGCATTTCTGCTCTAAGTTCAGCAGAAATCTGGGTCTGGTTTTCACAGTGATTTTGATTTTGAACAGATATTTGGCATCCTCAAAGCTCCCTTTAAGGACAAAGGTGAAGGATCGATGCTGAGACTCGAAGACCTGGGTGACCAGAGATATGCTCCCTACAAATACATGTTAAGATTATGTTACAGAGTTCTAAGACACTCCCAACAGGACTATAGGAAGAACCAGGTCAGTGGTATTGAGGAAAATATTCCTCCTGATTTTTATAATTATGTGTCTTGGCTTTGCCATGACTCTCTGCAACTAGGAATGGGATTCTGTGGTGATGGGGAAAGGCATTTTCTTTTTGGTGTGTGGCTTAGTAGCGTGTGAATTGAAAGCTCAACAATGAATATCACAAGTTCACTTTGTACTTTTGCAGGCTCAGACTGAGACTGGGGTTCACTGCTTCATTCATGAGCTTTCTGTTATTAAAAATATGGTCTTGGAGCCTGGATTGTGAAGTGGGAAATCTGCAAAGCTGTCTGTTTCTCTTGCTTAAATATTTGTAGAGGGATGGCAGTGAGTCAGAGCAGAGGTTGTTATATCAGTTAGCCTGATTTCCCACTGCTGGAGACTCCCTGTGAGCAAGAGGTATTTCAGAACATGGACTAAAGGGACTGGAGATAAAAGCCTGAACTGCTGTGTGGCTTCTTTGTTTTCTTTCCAGAAATATTTCTATCCTGAAGGGAGAGAAAAGGAGGAGGGAAGACTCAGGAATAAAGCTTCTTAAACATTAAAAACCTTTCATTTTTTGTTCTTTTTTTTTTTTTTTTTTTAAGAGGTTGCCATTTCTTGAATTTTGGATGTATTTTCATGGATTCATCCCTTCAGTTTACGAAAGAATAAGCAGAGTTAGTCATTCCTAATGTGGGATCTGTTTCTCAGGGTACATATTTGAGGTATTCAGAAGGCCTTTTGTTCAGGCCAGTTCAGAGAGGCAAGTTTTGAGCCTTATTTTGATTGCTAACTGAGCTGGATGCCTCTGGTTCTAAAAGAGAAAACATTACTGCTCAGCAGGTCATCGTGGGAATTTTATTCTTTTTTTCAGGAATATATTGCTAAGAACTTCTGCGTCATGCAGTCCCAGATTGGTTATGATATTCTGGCAGAAGACACCATCACAGCTCTGTTGCACAACAACAGAAAACTGCTAGAGAAACACATCACAGCTAAAGAAATAGAGACGTTTGTGAATTTACTCAGGAGAAATCGGGAGCCAAGGTTTGAAGGGGTCCACGGGGCATTTCTGCAGTAGCTGGGAACTGTGTGCTGCTCATTGCTTTGATGTCTCTTCCTCCCTGTTTGGACCTGGCAGACAAAAACCTCATCTGTGGAGAAAATATTAGAACTACCTGGAATTCTTGCAATCTAACCATATCCACATTTCAGAACTAGAGCTTCCCGAAAAGAGGGCTTATAGTAAACAAGACAGCTTTGAAAATTTGGTCTCAGTTCCGACTAGGGCAAAGAGAAATGAAGAGAAAGTTTGATTTCTCCCAGCTCTGCAGCTCCTCTGGGAAACTGCCACTTGTGTTGGTTGCCCTGCCGATAGTCCTGGTGTAAATTATACATACGTGTTCACTTTTTTAAGCTTTTATTAATATCACTTTTCCTGCAGGTTCTGATTCCAGGTCAGACCTGAAAAGGACCTAGGATAATGAAAATCCCATAAACCTGTGTCCTAGATCAGATTTTTTTCCAAATTAAAATTTCTGGCCTTGAACTTCACTCAGCTGATTTTGTTTTTTAATAAGCTTCAGATCAGAATATAGAAGAAATAGATTTTTAAAAAATTTTTAAATGGAAAAATCTCTTTATTATTGGATTTTCAGTTGTAAAATTAGCAAAGTAATACAAGTATAAAAAATGACATACTGAAGGCCAAATATTGTCCCCTGTAATTGTGCATACCATTTTCCAGGTAGCCATGAAGGATATTGCTCAAAGCTTTGGTGCTTTGCTGCCTGAATTATTTTCTATATTCCTGTTTTGCCTCACTCTGTAATCTCATTGCCTCTCCATGCTCAGCTTGGTCAATATGAGGAGGAAATCACAAGACCAGCTCTGTCCCTGAAGGGTCTGTGTTTATGGAAAATTGCACATTGCATTTTCTTGTGGTGGAGGATGCAATGGAATTTGTGCCATGACCACATCATGCAGCTGCTGGGTATCCATGTCTTTGAGGAGTTCAGGAGCAATGAATGTTTCCAAATTGCCCTTGCCAGAATGGTGTAATCTGAACAGTAAATATTTGATAGTGATTTTCAGGGAGAGTCTTGTAGATTTTGTAGCACTCTTGGGGTGAGTGAGAATTGTGGCATTCTGCTCTAAAACACATGAGCTGCAAATTAAAAACCTTCCCAAGTTTTGGCTCCAACCAGGTGACTTCCCAGAATTCCATGTAATTTTGTGCTGTTTGCTTAATTTAATCTTTGTGGTTGCTATGCACTTTTAATTACCAGTCACCACTTCATTTCAGTTATGGGTGGATTTTTTCCCAAGTCTACCCTAAAAATGCTGTCTGTACTCACTCATTAGTGGGGCTGTGGTCTGTGCCTGAGGTTCAGACTGTTGGATCCTTGGATGGCTGATAGCAGAGGGTCAGAATTTGTACCTGGATTTCTAAGGAAGTGGAATAGATGATGTGTGTGTGTGTGTGTGTGTGTGTGTGTGTGTTGTGCCTGCTCTCATCTGCTCCCCAAGCTCTTGAGCACCTTGCTCAGCTTTAGCTACATTTGCTAGAGGAGTGGTGGGCTCAGAGATACTGAATTCCTATGAATATCATGGAAAGTGGAAACTACATAGAAGGAAGAGGCTCTTTTTATATTGCAGTGTGTCAAAGGCTGCAAAATGGATTGCTGTCACTGCACACACAGGAATCCCTGAAAAGAGACAAACCCACGTACCTAATGAACGTCCCAGCTGCGAGGAAAGCCTCAGCCTGAACCTTGTTAAACATCAGAAGGCCTAAATTTGAGAGACAAATTCACAGGAAACTGATTTCCCTGCAAAGCTTTGTTCTTTCTGCTTTACATGGAATGACCTTTTGGAATGCAGAGTCCTGTCTGCGTGTCCTGACAGATCTGCACTCTTCTGGTAGCCCAGCATTCCCTGGCAGTGTTCAAGGCCAGGCTGGCTGGGGCTGGGAGTAGCCTGACCTAGTGGAAGGTGCTGGGAGCTGCAAGAGTATGAACTGGCAAAGATCCTGTGCTGATAAATATCATGATGCAGAGTCCCTCTAGTCTGCCCACCCTCTACTGAGTGCCAGAGTTTCTACTGCAGCTCCCCAGTAGTAGTTTTAAGTCTCATGTTCTTCTACATCTGTGTTTTTTTCACTGCAGATTCTTGGATTATCTGTCAGACCTGTGTGTATCTAACACCACAGCAATTCCAGTAACTCAGGAACTCATCTGCAAGTTTATGCTGAGCCCAGGGAATGCTGACATTCTCATCCAGACCAAGTGAGTATCTCTAATCACAACATGCCACCTTTTTTGTCGTCTGCTCTCTTGAATTCCCAGCACTTTGCCCGTGGCTCCACTGTGAATGGTTTGTGTTTGCAGGCTGGTTTCAACCCAAATGGACAATCCCTTGGAATGCCCAGTCATCTCAGATGACATTGATGAGGAGGAAGTGTGGCTTTACTGGATTGACAGCAACAAGGAGCCTCATGGCAAAGCCATCAGGCATCTGGCTCAGGAGGCAAAGGAGGGCACAAAAGCTGATTTAGAAGTTCTGACCTACTACAGGTAATTTAAAGGGAAGAAATTGTAAACTCTCTGAAGACCCCCAGTGCTGTTCTTATCCAGTATCAAAAAAGGAAACCAGGTCGTGCCAGAAACTGAGATTAAAAGTTCATTTCAAGTTTTTCTTGTGGGAATCATCACAGTCTCTGCTGCCTATTCCAGGCAAATCTTGAATTTGCTTTGCTCATCACATCTCTTTGTGTGTCTTTTTTATTTTGCCTCTAACCTTTTATTTATCAGGCTTTAATTTTAGGTTGTGCTGCTCTGAGGACAGAAGGACAAAGTGTCCTGAGTGTCTTGAGGATTACAGAAGAAATGGGATCACAGATTAACATTTTATGAAATTGAAGCTACAATTTAACAAATAGTTTTTAATGTCAAGTTGCTCCCTTGCTTAACAAAGCCACTCTTGTTACTTTTTTAAGATTTATGTCAGAAAAGCTCACAACAGGCTTGTAACAGGAGATTCTGAGGGGTGTTCTTTAATTTCTGATTTCCTCAAATACCACATTATTACCTTTTATTTATTTTTTTTTAAGGTACCAGCTGAACCTCTTTGCCAGAATGTGCCTGGACCGCCAGTATCTCGCCATCAACCAGATCTCTGCCCAGCTCTCTGTGGACTTGATCCTGAGGTGCATGTCTGACGAGAGCCTCCCCTACGACCTGCGCGCTTCCTTCTGCCGCCTGATGCTGCACATGCACGTGGACAGAGACCCCCAGGAGTCCGTGGTGCCTGTCAAGTATGCCAGATTGTGGACTGAGATTCCCACCAAGATCACCATTCATGAGTGAGTTGAGAGTGCTTCAAACTGAAGTGCTAAAGTTACTTCGTTTTTGAAATACTAAAACCCTTCTGCTCTTTTAGTCCCAGAGCAAAGTGGTCGTAGATGCCCAGTGTCCACAAAGCACAGGGGCAAAAGGGCATTTTGCTGCTGAGCACACAGCTATTAATTATTACTCTTGGAAAATTCCATGGGCAGCTTTCAATCATTACGCATTTATATTTTAGTTTTAACTATGTTCTTTTGTTGAACGAGCTAGGGAAGATGGAATGGCCTTTCCTCTCACCAGCTGCTCTCCAGGTAATCCAGTTGTGTCTCACATGACAGGTTTGCTAGGCTGGAACTCGGTTCTATACCTCGAGTTCAACAGAAACCCACAGCTGGAGCCCAGAATTAAGACACAGCTGCTGTCCAGAAACAGCTCACAGGGGCTTTGGCCCTCACTTAGCAAAGTGCTTAGACACGTGTTAAATTTAATTTTCAAGAAAGGACTATTGATTTTGGTGGAAGCCCTGTGTGGCTCCACTGGTTTGCTGGAGCAGCAGCTCTGGGATGCTCCCAGGCAGGCAGTGTGTGTCTGCAGAGGAAGGAGCACAGCAGTGCAGCAGGCAGTGTTTCAGTGAAATTTGTGTTTCACTGTGTTTTCAGCACAGGCAGTGTTTCTGTTAATGACCTTGTCGAATTGCCACAGCAAGATTTAGGGGTCCTGTCTGCCCAAGTGTGGTATTATCCTGTCTCTGTTCTTCCCATTCCCTTCAAGCCTTCCTGGTGCTGTTGGAGAGAAGGTTTGTGCATCCACTTTCCATATTTCCAGAGGAATTTCACAGGATCATGATCAGTTTGTTTTTTCTTTAGTGGCAGCTCATCCTGATATTAAAGGTGTTTAATTTTCCTTCTTTCCTTCTTTCTGTGTAGGTATGATTCCTTCACTGACTCTTCAAGGAATGAAATGAAGACAAAGTTTGCACTAACAATGGAATTTGTAGAAGAGTACTTGAAAGAAGTTGTGAATCAACCCTTTCCATTTGGAGACAAAGAGAAAAATAAACTTACATTTGAGGTACTCCTCAGCTATCTGCATCCTACTTACAGTATTCCTCATTTCTGATAAGTTGACGTTGCTTCTTTCAAAATAAAGCCAGTTGCTGAATGAATGTTGGTGTAAAATAGCCTGAAGAAGCACCTGCTCCTAATCCCATTGTTCTTGGTGATGAATGGTACCACAGAAAATAATATTCTTGTCTGCTGTGTTTTTCCAACCTTTCCTTCCTTCTCCTGAGGTGGTGGTTGCATTTCAGTGGAGGGAGAGGGGATTTCTGGGGTGAATGGTGAATATTCCTGCTCTTTTTACATTAGTGAAATAACTTGCAAGGGCTCTTCAGTGTATGTAAGTGCTGTTTTCTGTATACAGCATACACTTAATGAAACACTCTGAGTAGCCTAATCCTGTGGTCTAAACATTGTTTGAAATTCCTGACAGAAACTTTAGATAGGCATAGATTCTCTAAGTTCAAATAGCAAAGAAAAAAGGGGAAATGCTTACAGCTTTTATAGTTCTTCCTCCAGCCTACTTCTCTTTGTTGCTTTTGCCTCTGGTCCCCTGAAATCACCTCTGTGCAAACTTAGCACAGTCACCTTCTGCTGCCTTCCATCTTCCCCAAAGCTGCTGCAATTTTATCCTCTCAAGCCTTGCTAAATCTCACCTTGGTTTTGCTGTCTGCTGTAACCTGAGGGACCAATTGCTTTGTCTAACCTGACAAACATTCACTGTCACTGGCCTTAGTCCAGCAGTCAGTGGGGACACTCGTGCTGGTTTAGTTTGAATGCACTCAAGATCTGAATCTCTGGGGAAGCTGCTGTGTGAAATGCAACTGAAAACCACAAAGGCTGCCAGTACTTTCTTCATTTTTATTTTCTTTTTCTCACAGGTGGTACACCTGGCTCGAAACCTCATATACTTTGGCTTTTATAGTTTTAGTGAGCTTCTCAGACTGACCAGGACACTGCTGGCAATTCTAGACATTGTTCAAGTTCCCATTTCTTCATACTTCGAAAGGCTGAGCAAGTTTCAGGATGGAGGTGAGATGAGCAGCTAAGATTGCTATTCCAGTGGGTAATTAGCTCTTTAAGTTGGAAATAATTTATGAGAAGTCTCATTACTATTTCAAGGTTCTGTATTCACACATCAGCCCACCTACAGGAATGCATTGCAGGGGACATTAAGATGATCAGCTGAAAAGGAACCTTTTTGAACAGAGCTGCACCCTTCATGGCTCATGGGTACTGCATTGGTGTTGCTGCTCCTTTGCTTATTTGGAACTTTAAAATTTGTTTCTAAAACTCAGTGTTCCTTGCTCTGAACCTCCTGAGGGAGTTCAAGCAGCATTTGAGCACAGGGATGATGGTGGCTCATCTGTAGCACAGGTGATTGTTAATCTTCTTGGCACTTCACTGAAAGGGAGAATGAGATGGTTCTGGCCCCACAATGGCAGAAGTACCCAGCAGAGTCCAGGGGAAGCCATCCTCTGCCTCTGTTTGTCAGCTGACAGTATTCTTCTTTGAACCCAGACCACAGTGCCTCTGTGACAACCCCAGGACTGTTCTGGATGTCCCACTGCCTTTGCTGCCGTGGTTGAAAACTGGGTTGAAGGATGGGCATGCCAGGAAGGTGCTGAAATGTAGCAGTTTAGTTTTCCTGTGTGAGTGGCAGAGAGGTGTGACAGTGGTGTGGGCTGAGGGTCCAGAAGACTGATGGCAAATTCTGTTTTAATCTATAGCTGGTGTTGCCAGCCAGCTGGCTCACAGCACCAGAATGGATGAGCTGTCTCGTTGGGAACAATTATTTTGTGTTTCCTCTGGGAGGCCTTTTCCCAGCCTTGATTTTTTCTAATCATCATTTTGCTCACTCAGTCCCACGGATGCCCTGCAGGAGCATGCTGTTCTGCACAACTTTTTTCTTCTTTGAAGTCCACACTCTCTGGAGAGGTGTAGACTGTCATTGTCCCCTCTGAACCAAGAAGTCACATGCTTGGTGCTCTTGATCTCCTCTCCACCCCTGCCAGCAGACTGACACCCTCTGGAAGCCTTTCCTGCAGTGCAGAGCACACCAAGCCATGCTGTAGCTGGCTGCAGTCCCTCCTCAGCACTGGAGAAAAGACTGTATGCCCAGACTCTTGGAATTATGTTCTCCTTTTTTGTCCCTGAAAGACTGCATTGCAGACTCTCTTCTTGAGTGACACAGTTTGACTCCAGACACAATCCTGGCATTTTGGCAACATGGCACATGCAGATGTGGTTCTACTGCTTGGCCTTTAGTCCTGATTATTTTATATGAGTGCTTTTGCTCATATTCATTAGCCATAAAATCATGTTTCATCCTTAATTCCTTTTTTTTTTTTTCTGTAGAAAGGTTTCCTTTCAAGCTATGCAAGAGAGGAAGGAACCACCCATTAAGTCCAAACAGACCTGCTCTCAGTTATATGATTTTCCTTAGCAATCCCATGCAAATCAATGAGTTTGCCTTGAAATAAATGAGGTGAAGGAATGCTGCAAATGGCACCACCATGCAAATGGAAGCTCAGTAGCCTTTTTAGCAATGCTTAACCATGTACTGGAATATACTGGAATCTCCAGGCACTGGAGCCTTGTTGGAATGAAATCAGGTTTTGTCTCATTCTTTCAACAACAAAGGTGTGATTTTTTATTTTTTTTTTATTAGCTTCAACTTTTATACAGATTATTGAAATTTCTTTCCTGCTGTAGCTGTCTCCATGGCTGTTTACCTTTCAAGCACTGAGCAGTTCAGGTCAGGATGTGACAATCCATGGATGTTCTTTTGCTAATTTCCTGTGGGTTGGGTTGGTTGGTTACCCATAAAATTCAGACAGATGAATTGTTCCCTGCCCTCTTCCCAGTCAGGCAGGGGTGAGGGTGACTTCTTGCCTTTAGAGGAAGTCAGATTCCACTTTTTCACACCTGTGCAGACTGAAGCATCCTCTCTGACAGGCCCAATATTAGAGCAGTCATACCAAACCTTTGCAGAATATTGCAGGCAGGGGTCCCTCCAACACATCATTGCTCTAGGGATGTGCAGGTTAACATAGCTCCTTCTTAAAGAAAAAACAGCTTCCCTGAACTGCAAAAAAAAAAATCATCACATTGATGTTCTTTAAACAAACAAACAAAAAGATGTGGTTGTTTCTGTTGTGATTTTTGTGTATACGTTGTGAATGTATGGAAGTAAATTATTAATTTTGGAGTTCATCGAAGTTGTGAGGCTTTGTTTGGGTTTTCATGTTTGTTGTTGGTTGAGTGTTTTTTAAAGCTTCCAGTCAGGGATCACAAGTGTCTAGGCATAAGCTTTAATTCAGCAAGAACATGTATTTCATTCCTTGAGCTTAGGGCTTTGAAGTGTAGCTCTAAACTCCAGTTTTGACAAACACTGAAAGCCAGTCATGATGCCTCAGACTGACAGTTTATTAGTATAAACAAATATGTTTAAATTTTATCAAGCATTAGGGGCATGATCCTGTAAATCTTTCGTAGAAAAAGTGCTGCTGAATACCATCTTAAGTTCTGTATATTTTAATTTTCATCCCTATTTAAGTATAAATTTGCATAGATTGATAGTAAATCTCTATTTAACAACGAGATTTCGTCAATAGTTACGCCGATTCAGAAATACAGTTATTTTCAGGTTCTAAAAAAAATTACTTGAAAAGAGGTTTGCCCAAACGAATAAGTCATGTAATTCCTATTCTACAGCTGTAGTAGAGAGAAGGTAACATCTCTGTGAAAGTTAAGAATTTTGGTCAGGATCTGTGTATTTTACATGGTAGGTTTTCTATTTTAGTATTCTTAAAATATATTGATTTCTGTGGGAAAATCAGTGCTGAATAAATCTGGGGACAGGGAGGTTATGCTGCCTTTGATTCTCAGTTCCAGGTCAGTAGCAACAAAAGTTTCCAACATCTGATTCTGGTCCTGTGCTGTGGTAGGGGATGGTGAGCTGGAGTCCTGACTGGTTTGAGCAGTCCACGTTGTAACAACTGCAATCAGGATTTTGGGAAATATATTAATGATGGGTGGAAGAATGTGCTGAGTCTTGGCTGTGGAAGGCTTTCCTGGAGCTGTGCACCTCAGAATTGAAAGAACCAAATTTTCAACCAGCAGTTCTGAGTCTTCTTCCTTGTTTAATATTTATTTCTGAAGTACACCCACTTACTTCAGTACAACTACTTGTTAAGTGAGGAATTATACATGACAAGTGTTGAACTGTTGAGGCAAATCTGCAAAATGGCATGTATTTTTAGGCTTAGTGGAAATTGCATGAAGATTTAATTAACCTTTTACCTTAAGATGTCCCTTTTCCTCCTTTGCTTAAATTTGGAGCCACCTTGGTGGTCGAGGTAGTCCTTGATGTTTTCTGTGGGTTTCTCTGTCTTGGTTTGGCAAAGATTCTAAAAACACAGAATGATAGCATGGCTTGGGTTGGGAGGGACCTTGAAGATCCTCCCATCCCCAGCCCTGCCCTGGCAGGGACACTGCCACCATCCCAGGGGCTCCCAGCCCCATCCAGCCTTGGGCACTGCCAGGGATGCAGGGGCAGCCACAGCTGCTCTGGGCACCCTGTGCCAGGGCTGCCCACCCTCACAGGGAACAATTCCTGCCCAATATCCCATCTAAACCCACTCAGTCAGTGTGCAGCCATTGCCCCTTGTCTGTTGATCCTTACATTATTGTAAATGTTAAGCCTTACTTCCCTTGGAAAGCTTAATTTTAATAACACTGACAGTTACTTTAGCCAGAATTACATTTAATGTACATGTAGATTCATTGGTGACCTTATTTGATGAAGACAGATTGGAGAAAGCGGGTAAGAAACATTTATGAGACAAGATCCTGTAAAAAGTAAGGATGTATATTTTTGGAAATGCTTCTTATCTAGATTGCACCCTAAAAATGAACTGACTAGAAAATCTTGCAACCAACTTCTTTTTTGTTTCAGTCAGTGTGTCTTAACTTTAAATTATTTTTGTGGATATTTGAAGCTGTTTTCTGTTTCTGTTTTTTCCCCTTTAGATTCTAAAAAAAAAAATATATGGGTTATACAAAATATACTACCTGTATCCTAAAGAGGCATTTTTTTCTTAAGGAGAAAATGAGGATTTCATTTAGTGGTGCTGTCATTCTGGCACCCTTCAAGAACATTATAATCTCTTGCAGTTTTAATTAAAAGGTAAAGTCATTGCTTTCCTAGTAAGTGCACCCTGCTGTATCATTCCAGAGTAAGGAGCCAATCTGCCTTGTCCAATACTGCTAATTTATTCTCTGTGAATTAAAATGCACATCTTTCTCTAGGTGCTATTTGCTCTTTCAAATAGCTGATTTTAGTCAGAGCTTGCATCTACAGCATATGTCAGGTCTGAAAGAGGAAGCAACATGGTAGTAGCAGCAGGTAAGCAGCACATTTGCCATGCAGTTCAGTGCAGTTTAGTTACTGTTGTTTGGGGAGGAGAATAATGAAATGCCAGGAAAC
The DNA here is from genome assembly GCA_032173965.1 of Sitta carolinensis. Classification (NCBI taxonomy): domain Eukaryota; kingdom Metazoa; phylum Chordata; class Aves; order Passeriformes; family Sittidae; genus Sitta; species Sitta carolinensis. Next base: position 11,992,473 of record JAVUNC010000030.1, read on the forward strand.
TTATCCTTGAATTTGAGCTCCCTGTGCCTTGGGATGCAGCTCACAGTGCTGGGCACCAGCTGAAGAAGCCTTCAGTGGGACAAACCTGGGTTATGTGCAGAGTGTGCCTCCCTCAGGAGCTCCACAATTTCCCTGAGCCAGTGTCCACTGACATCAGCAGGAGTCCTTTGGTATCCTTTGCTCAGCCTTTTTGAAAAAACAGGTTTTAAAAACTGCCTGTGCTAAGCTGACACTGTCCCCAGCTCAGTGATGGTCACAGCAGATGTGTTGCCCAAGGAGATGCCTTCTGTTACCTGCTCCAGCTGTGCCCATGTGTGGCCACTCAATTGAGCTGCCCCAGCCCAGCCAGGTTTGACGTAGCAAGGGCATTGCAGACTGCTGGAGACTGCTGCAGGCAGATATCCCAGCTGCTTCATGCTGTGCCTGGCTCTGTATCCTGCTGGTGTGCTCCTCCTGCACACAGAGGGGACACAGGGTTCCATCCTGCTGGGGCAGAGCAGGGGAGGCCTGGCCAGGTGAGGTCTGCTGAATCCTCTCTGCAGAGGAGAGCTCTGTTTGTCTGTTAGGGATCTCCTGTCCAGACTGCACTGTGACAGAGCCCAGCAGCTTCCTCAGCTCCAGCTCCTCTTAGGTCACCTTTTCTCCCAGCCCCTTTGGCTGCAAGTAGAGCTGGGAGCACCCAGTGCCTGGGAGCACCACTGAAGCCACTGAGGGTTGAGAACAAGGCTGCACCTGCCTTTTCTGTGGTCCCTGTGGGTCCAAGAAGGACCAGATTTCATCCAAGACTATTTACTGTTTCTCAGCCCTGCATCTGTGCCTGTTGCCTGCACTTTTGTCTAGTTAACAATGTGCAGGATCTTCTTTGAGGCACACTTTGATTAGCCAGGCTAATGAGGCTGCCTGGCAGACTGGAGCAATCATTTATACCAGCAGTTTACAAGAACAGAAAGGTTACAAGGGGAAAAAGGAATGTTAACTGTGTTAGTCACAGATATCTCCAGAGAAGAAGCTGCTGTTCAGTGCAGGTATTGCCAGACCAGAGGGGAGGTCAGCCTAAGAGCTTAATTCTGTGGCATGAACCATTTCTCTTTCCTCCTTACTCTTTCCCTCATTATAAGACCCATGCATTAATGGGATTCCAGAGACCATTGCTCTTCCTGGAATCAATATCTGTCTCACAGATGTAACTCAGCTAGGAGACTTGATTCCCACGGTGCTTTTTTACCCTCAAGGCCAGCATGCTGATATATGTATTTTTTTCCCCTTGGACTAACATCTGTGGTATGAAAGCCATGCTTGACACTGCTTTGTGGGTTTGGGGATAAGCAAAAAGCCCAGAACCTGCAGAATGTCAGGAGAAGGAGAAGTTTGGTGGAGTTTTACCATGGCTGTGCACCTGGGAGGTTGTCTGGAAAAAGGGAGGGTTTGTGGCTGTGGTGGAGGCTGGAGGGGCCAGATGCACTCAGGGGCTGGGTAGCAAATGTATGTGCATGGCATACTGTAAGTCTTTTCCTTTGTTTTGCCTCATTACTTCTGAGGACTATAAAATATGGAAGTGATACCTCACCATGTGTCCTTAATGCCAGGCATTAGGTTTTCTGTAAGCCTTACCTGAGGTCAGCTAGTTACTGAGCGATGAAAAACGGTTTAGTGAAGACATAAAGTGGGATTCTTGGCCTGTTTATGGTAGGTTCTGAAGTCTTTATGAACAAATTCTGTAGAAAACCTGTAAAAATTAATACCTCTTTCACAAGCAGAGCTGTAAGGCTTTAATGCTTCTGGCAAATAATATACAGCTCTAAACGGTTTGAAATAAAATGTGTTCCTTTAGGTGGTGAAGTGTTGTTATTATATGTCCTTAAAATGGCTGTAACTTTTCATGTAGAAAAATTAACTTGCATGAAGCAATGTAGCCAAATCAGCAAGGAAATTTAGAGCTAAAGCTGCCATTGGATTCTTAATCTTGCCCTTGGCATTTCCCCTCAGCTTCTGCACAGTTGCCTGCACTGTGTGTGAAATATCCCAAATTCTGTGGGTCCTGGAGAGCAAACTGAGGATGCTCCACAGCAATAGGCTGGGAACAATTGGAAGAAAAGGCACGAACTGCCAGCTGCCTTTGACAGTTGTTTTTCTTACTGAATATGGTATTTTGTCACTTACCATCCATACTGTATTGCATAGCAGATTGTTGTTTACTTTTATATTCTGCTTTTAGAATTTTTGCGACTTATCAAGAAAATATGTTTATGTAGAAAATGAAGTGTCAAATTATCCCCTGTTTCGATTACTTGGGTGGTTGTTATTTTTTTCCCATAATTGACTCCTCTGAAAAGCCTTTCTTCTCAGAGAGGCCGTTGTGTTGTCAATCGTGCCAAATTGTATGAGATTATGTGCTACAGTTTTGTGACAGAAACTGATACTCATTAGGAAGTTGTGATCACTGTAATAAAAAGTAATGAAAAGGAGATGTACAGTTGTCTATTCAAAACATGACAAGCATTCTCTTCTTTCCTCTTCTTTCAGTGTCTGTCAATCTGCAGCTCCTTTAAATTACCACTTGTGCATAGTGAATTCACTGTTCCATTGACTAATCTTGTTGAGACTGTACATTCAATAGGAGATATTTCTAATGGGTCCACTGCTTATGGGAGGCTTTTGGAATCTGGCTTGTCTTGGCAGAGGGAGGAAGAGAGAAGAAGGGAAAATTGGAAAAAGATTCAAGGCGATTTCCTCGTGTTCTTTTCCTCCAGTCAGTCACGGCTCTGAGCACTTGTGCAGCACTTTGCTGCTCAGAGGAGTGGTTGGTTGCACACATTAGCACCTCACAGCATTGCAAGGACTGTTCTCTCCCTGCCACGCTTCACAGCCATATATAAATGTTAGTACCTTGACCTCAAAGAAAACAGCCAAAGATGAGGTCAGCAGGTTAAGGGTGGCAGTACCATATGGAGGCACAGCTCAGGCTTCTCTTCACTTATCTCTAGCAAAGTGCACAGAAAATAATCAGGGTTCACATCTACTTGCTCTCTCTCCTGATTTATCTCAGTTAACTAGCTGAGGCAGTAAGTTAATTTTTCCTTGGTCATTGGTATTCAGGAAGCACTTTGGAGATGTGACTAAGATCAGAGCTCCCTTATTTTAGTCATTGTGTGCACATGTACTAAGAACTTAAATCTCTTTTATTGAGCCAGTGTATTTTGTCTTGCATTGTTGCAGGCTTAGCTGACAGAGAACCAGTCCCTTTTTAAGCTGCAGTAACCTCCCTGTGTGCCTTACCTCAGGGAAGCACACCCTTCCCTGCTGGGATAACCATGTTCAAGCAAGACTGCTGCTGCCCTGTGAGTGACACATTGAAATCCATAAATTTAACACATAAAGGCTTCCAAGGCTGGACAGACAATGCTGAGCATCACCAGTGCTGCTTACTGGGGCATCTTCTGGAAGAGGAGCTGCTGCCCACTCCTTGTGTGCATGAAAGATCTCCATGGCTTCTTTCACAAAGCAGAGCTGTTCCTCTTGTGGGCTTATCTGCCAGCATTAAGGAGACAATGAAATAGATATCATTTATTTCATGGTTTGGAGATGAAGAAGATGCAAAATGTTGGTTTAACTGAAGGTACTTTAGGGGTTGAAGGTCGTGCACATGGTGCTGTAGCTTTGCACAGGTGCACAATACAAATATTTGTTTAGCACACTGGGAGGAAGGAGTTGGGGAGTGGGAGAGAGGTATCCATCCCCTGCTACTCCCACACTGTTTTACTTGGTTTGGAAGGAAAAACACACCGTTTTCCTTTCATGTCATGAAGGGTATTTGTGATGACTTTATTTGCTTTGTGCCTGTGTGAGCAGTTAGAACTTTCTGTGCCTGCCTAATATGAAGGATCCAGCCTATATGACTTCTAGGTTTCGTACCCTAACATCATGCAAAATCAGAAGTATATGTTTTCCCCTCTCTTTTGTAGAGACTTGAAGTATTATTTTCAAAAGACCAATCCATAGTGATTGCACACCAGACCAGATGCTGAATGGGACCTCAAACCTGACACTAATCTGCCTCATTCACTTTGAGAAAGCACCCTCTTTGTGTGTTTCCCTTTTAAAGTCAGGGCTAAAGGCATCCCCTTTCCATACACACTGCAGCTGAGATATATAGCTTGAAGAAAGAAGGGAATAGGAGGTGGATTTTGCCAACAAAATAAAATCCAGCCTTGGCTTTTTACAGCAGATTCTCTGGGAATAGGGTTTCTTCAGTGTGAGTGAAGCTTGGCCGTGGCACGGTGATTAAAGTGTACTAAAGGACAGACAAGAACTATTCAGGCTTCTCTCAGCAAAGCTGCATTTCCTGCAGTTTTTCTTTGCCTTTACTGTGGCCTAGGTCCTGGCACTCTTCCTGTGAAGAGGTGCTGTCATTCCTTTCCTTTCCTCCATTCATTCCTATCTGTGCTTTGCAAGAAAGGAAACTAATTCATCCAGGTAGGTAGCACACTATGCTCACGCTTTCTTTCTTTCCAAGGAAGTCCCTGAGTCACTGAGATGCTTTTCCTGTCAGAATTCACTAGAAAGGCCAGTATAATCTGTGGGAGCAGGTGGTATTTCTTGGTGGATTTTGCAGTGTATCATTGCCACCTGGATAAAGGTTTTACCACATAAGTGTAAAATAATTTTTTCCCTCATGAATACCTCACAAAAGGCACTGTATTACAGATACCAGTTTGACCTTCAGGACAGCCTTCAAGCCTGGCATCCTCCTGGTCTTTTTCTTAGAAGGGGGATGGCTGGCTGGTTGTGTCAGTTGGGTTTTTTGTGGTCTGTCATTTGAACCACACAAAGAGATTAATCAGACTGGCACAACCTCATCTCTTTACTCTCTTTCAATGTGACTTATAAAACTCCTCCCCTGTGTCTCCAAATTGCAGCAATAGATGGTATTAATAAAATACCAGTAAAAGTTTTCTAATGATAAGCATAGTCAGATACTGGAATTGCTTGCCCAGGGATGCTCTAGAACACTGGATATGCAACACTCAGTTTGCAAATATTCTGAAAAACAGGTTAAACAAACCTCTTTAAGAAATTAAATGTGGATAATCCACCTTCAGGCAAAGGAATGGGTGAGATTCTTTAATTCTCCTTTTTATCATTTGTTGAGCATGTTAACAGAACTCTGGAAATATTTTGGCATATTTACCATCTGTTGACCTATAAGAAATGGTATCTTGGAAAATTGGCATAGAAAATTTTTGCCTAATTGGGTAATTTGAATGAACTCAGGAACTGAGGGCTTCTTTCTCAGTATGCCTCTTGAGACTGGAAAGGGGTTTGACAACATGGGTGTATGTGTGATATAGCATTGCAAACACGCTTCAGTCCTAGGAAATATGTCTGTGTTTGTGTTTAATGCACAGGGAACAATGTCATGAGGACCATCCACGGGGTAGGAGAGATGATGACCCAGATGGTGCTGAGCAGAGGGTCTGTGTTTCCCATCAGTACCCCTGACCTGCAGCCAAGCATCCACCCAAGCAAGCAAGCCAGCAGTGCAGACAGTGAAGATGTGATTGTGATGGACACCAAACTGAAAATCATCGAGATTCTGCAGGTACTAATGAGGGGTGCCATGTTACACAGCAGTCACTTCTTTACTCAGTTCTTTACTCAGTTCTGTTACCTACATTCTTACCACTCACTGGGCTGCTCCTTGTAGGAACAGCTCCTTGGTGTGAAGGAGGGGAGTCCTGTGTGTGAGCAGCTGTGGTCCTCACCCCGTGGTGCCAGCTTGGATTCTGGAGGAAGGGGATGCAGCAGGAGCTCCCTCCCTGTATCTGTGCAACGACAGAACTGTTCCTCCAGCTGTTCCCAGTTCCTTGCACACTCATCTAGTGCTGGGGTGGCTGATTTAAGCGTTTGACCCCTCTGGTGCAGAGGTGGGATGGAGGGCAGAGTTGGCCCTGGCCCCACTGACCTTGTACAAGGCTGCATTTAATGCATTTAATGCATTTCACATTTCCACTGCTGGGCTGAGAACAGTCTGTGGGCTCTGTGATTTTCTCCCAGCTGACCTGACGAGCTGTGTGACCCCAGCCTGCCTCCTGAGATGCACTTTTCACTTGGTAAGGGGAGTGGCACACGCTCGCTCTGTGCATCCAGTCCCAGTTTCTGCAGTGCTTGGGCTCTGAAGGAATGTTTCAGTGTTTTCTATTAATTCTCTGGATTTGTTGGTACCAATGTCACTTTTGAAGGATTCCATTTGTTCTGACTGCTCATAAATTATTTAGATGACTCTAATTACTTGTCATCTGAGAGGCAATCAATTGTTAGAATATACTCAATACTGTGTTCTTTGGTTCCAGGCCTCCTTCACTTTAAAACTTGCAGTGAAAGACAGAGTGTTAGGAAATTTTATCATCTAACTAACACCATTCATGTGTATTGCTTTTCATTTTCCTTGTTTTTATGACTGAATTTCTCTCCATACTGTCATGTTTTACTGGTCAGTGCCTAGGGGGATGATTCCTGGACCTTGTCCTGTGCATTCCATGAGGGAATCTTGTTTTGTCTCATCCTTTCCTTTTTCACAGCACATTCATTGCAAGAGCACTCAGGATTGAAGAGCTCTTAATCCTAATTTCTTTCTTAATCTATGGTTTGTTAAGGATTAGTCACATGGCCAAATTACTTCAGATAAGCAAGTTGTCATATGCTGTGTGAATCCCAGTAAATATTCATATATATGATCCTAGCCCACAAGAAATACAAAATAAATCAGTTTTGTTTGAAATGCAATGAAGAAAGATTAATTTAAATCATGTTACCTTCCATTACTGTGTTATTAGCCTCGACAGCAAGTAAGAATATTTTAGATTTATTGTACTAACATGCATAGCAAGTACAATGGTGATTAAAGCTATTCTATTCTCTGAAATACTTCAGTTCATGGTAATTTAATTCTCAACATATCTTCCTATTTTGCTTTAAGTAAAGACTGTTTAACTTACGACTTCTGTTCTGCCCTCAGCCAGAATTAAACAGATGGTCTGATAGACTTAGTCGACTATGCATGGACTTGGGAAATTTTTATTTTTAAAAATCTTGCTTGTACAATTCTGGGGCAACTTAATCATGGAACTAAAATAGACAAATCCTATTACAGTGGGTCTGGGAAGCATGTTTGGCTTTAGCTGTAGCCCAAAGAAACAAGCAGCACCATTTGCTGTCACCTTTCAGATCACCTGGCACCTCAGCCTTGGAAACTCAGCATATGTCTTTCATCCCCACTGATTGTAAAATATGTTAAATGATCTTAAAGGTGTTTGATTTGTGCTTGCATTTCCTGTGGGTAAGAAGCATCCTTGTGTATAAGTGTCAGCCCTTAATTTGATACTTCCAGCCTAGTTATTTTCCTCACTATTCCAATATAAAAGCAGCACTTGCAGGTCTGAATTAGAATTTTCCCTGCATGAGTTCCCAGTTGCAGAGCTGAGGAACAAAAAGGCATTTTTCAGGCATCTGAGAGGGTGAGCCTTGAGCCTGTTGTGCTTGCTCTCTATCCCACTCCATGGGGCAGTGGGAGTCCAGCTGAAATGTGAAATAATTGCTGTCAGCATGGAGGATTGAAGGGTCTGCTCTCCCAGGCAGCGAGGACAAGGCAGCCCCTGGACACCTCCAGTGGTGCTCAGCACTCCAGAGGGCAGAGTTCACCATGGCTCAGGATGGGCAGGGTAAAGAAAGCCATCACAGAAAACTGCTGAGTGCCATGGATTGTTTGTTCATAGGAAACTTAAATTAATTTGCTTTGCATTTTTTTTTTTTTTTTTTCCATGTAGTTTATTCTCAGTGTCAGACTGGACTACAGGATATCCTACATGCTGTCTATCTATAAGAGAGAGTTTGGGGAAAACACTGGAAATGTTGATTGCTCTACATCATCCCCACCTGACACACCAGGGACTGCCTCAGGTAAACCTTGTTTTCTTTCCATGCAAACTCTGGGCAGGCAACTGCCAGCACTGAGCTCAACTGCAGCAGAAAGACACAGGCTGCTGCAAGCTGCAAAGCTGGTGAAAAAATAAAATTTTTTAGGAAATCCACAAATTTTTTGTTTTGCTGGCCTGTCTCCTCTAACAAAAAAGTGATTCCTTTTCCCCCACTTTAATATTTTGTTCTTTCATTTGTGCTCTTTCTGAAACACTGCATGGGGGCAGGTGGAGAATGGTTGGGGATAGATGAGGACAGGTTTAAGTGAGGTAAACATGGAACAGGAAGGATTTGGCTTTCTAGGGAGCCTTCCCATGCACACAGAAGTGCTCCAAAGGTCTGAGTGAGCACCTGCAAGTGAGGGAGAATTGCTCTAGTTGGAGGTGGGCATCCATATAATATGGGGTAATAATAATTTAGGGGTACTAAAATCTTAAGTAATAAGTTATATTAAAGCCATTATAAAGCAGAAGGATGGTGTGGTAAATAACTGGGTTTATGTAAATATTCTAAAGGTCATGCATACGCTTTGTTGGGGTTGGCTCATGTTAGAGAAGAGGTAAAAGTTTGACAATCTGAGTCACTTCTGGGTCACTGCTGTCCAGCTCCCAGCACCCTGTGCCCGTGGTTCATCACTACAATTCTCTTCCTCAGGAACAGTAATACACAGTTTAGCTCTGCCCCATATCCTGTTTGTTCTCTGCTACTCTTGCAGAAAGCAAATTTTGTGTACTTAGGGAATGACTAGTTAGACCTTTACTTGATGCCATCTGCTTTAAAGAGGAACAGAATTCCATTTTGCTGTGCAGATTAAATGATGATCATTGGCACTGTTTTTATTATTTTTTTTTTTTAGTTTTTTTTTCTGAATTTTTTTTTCTGAATTTTTTTCCCCAGCCATTGTTCCTGACATCGATGAAATTGCAGCTCAGGCTGAAACCATGTTTGCTGGCAGGTACATTCTCTGAAGTTCTACCTCTATGTCTATTTATATATCTTTATGTTCACATCAATATTTCTCATGGCCAATCTCTGTTTATTCTGTGCTTATTTTTAAAGCCCTTTCTCTTCCTTTGCCTGGTTGTTAATTGCATGAGCCACACTTGAACAGAGAGGTGCCAGGAGAGACCTGGATTTCCATCAGGCAACCAGCCCAGCTGGCCTGTGGGGCTGTGGGGATGGCTCTTAGTTGGAAGAGAGTTGGTAGAAAGCTTTTGTCACGTTCCCAAAGGCAACTGGGGAATGGTGGACAGGTGTATTGGGCTACACCACACTCATATTCTATTTATCTTAGAGTGGGTGCTGAAAACCCACTCTTTTTCTGGGGAGTCCTGTGGCTGCAGCCCCCAGTTCCCTGGATCAGCACTTGCTGTTGAGCCCCAGTATTCCTCAGACACTGGACCTGTTGTCACTGCACTTGGTGGTCAAACTCCTTGGGAAAATCCTGTCAGCAAAACCTCTCCTGTGACTCCTGAGATCACTTGCCATGATCCCCTGGTCCACCAGAGGCCTGTAGATCCCAATTTATGCTTGCAGAGTTCTGGGAGGGATTTCAGCTACGCTGTGAGCAGAAAAAAATAACCCATGGAAAACACTCACACTGGAGAGTTATTACCATTATCACTATATTGGTTTAATTTTATGGGTATGATTATAATTATACCAGTAAAAATTAATTCCATTTAGGCAAGGCCGTAGACTTTTAAGTTTTTCTTGGAGCACAGGAGAAGAATCTGCAGTGTGGGCACTGTGATCTTTCCTCTCAGTCCCTCATGCATTCTCAATCTTTACCAGCACAAGCAATGCCTCCAGGCCTCTCCTGAACTCCCATAATGTGAAACAACACACAGCCCTTGGCATCTGCATCTTTAAAATGAACAGAGAGACCGAATGGTTTCTTGGAAACATTATTTCTGCTTTGATATGTTAAGTGTAAATCTGCTTTCTGCCGTTCCACATTATGAATATGATTCCAGAAATACGATGCTTTTGGCAATTCTTGCTATTTTTGATCTTATTTTTTCTTAAATGAAATTTTAATAGCAGTTGAAAAGGGAAGGAGTGAAAAGGAAAGGGTCAAATTAATCTCTGATGAAATGCAGTTTACTTGTTTAATTTGGGTTGGGGATGAGCCTGGCTCAACTTATCCACGACATAAATGAATGCTCTTACAATATAGATTTTAATCACAGTGTTTGACACATCTCATAGATATTTACTTCTGCTCCATAGTGTCCACTCTGCTACAAGATTGCTGCAATAACTGCAGCATAGAAGTCCTTATAAAACCTGTTAAAGTCATATTTATAAATTCCTTCCTGCAGCACATTTGACTTGATTTTAAGAGCTCTGTCGAGCGAAGATTTTGTATAGATGCATAATCATCTCAAGATTTTTTTTTTCTCACTTACTTTACTTTATTTGGTCCTTTTTTGCCCCTTTCTGTCTCAGAAAGGAGAAGAATGCAGTTCAGCTGGACGATGAAGGGGGCAGGACGTTTTTACGGGTCCTCATCCACCTCATCATGCACGACTACCCGCCCCTGCTCTCGGGGGCTCTGCACCTGCTCTTCAAGCACTTCAGCCAGAGAGCAGAAGTTCTGCAGGCATTCAAACAGGTGAGGATGGGCTGAGGGTTATCCCAGGAAAATGAAGGCAGGGAGCCTTTCCTGCTCTGCTACTCCAGTTGTTGCATGGCAGGGGTATTTCCTCAGAGGATCAGCAGATTCCTTTGGCAATGTGTGACACACAGAGGGACACAGCAACACACACAACAGGGTTCAGGCAGAGAGGAAGGAAAGAACTCTCCAGTTTATTGTTGATTTTGTATCTATAAGTTTCTGGCCAGTGAGCAGAGATTGGACAGAGCAGTTCCCACCTCTCCATCTCCACTGGTCCCTTGAGAAGTCCATCAGGTGAGATCTTTTACAAAGGAATGCAAACATGATCCTTGTTTATCTTACAATCCATGAGCACTGACTCCATTATACCCAAACAGATCAGAAGGCTGATTTTCAGGGACAGCAGGTGTGTATGGTAGTTCTGTGTAGTCTGGTTTTCCTAGGCCTGCAGTTCCTAAAAGTTCTAGTTCTTAGTGATGTTTTGGATCTGAAAGCCTGTTCTCGCAGTTTGAACATAAACATTGCCGTTGTTTTTGTAATGAATGTTTAATGTTTTGGATTTTGGATCTGGATTTTAATGTTTTTCTGTGGGATGGGCTTTCTCTGATGACTTTTGGCTTTGGCCAATGTGGGTGAAGAGTTCTGGCACTCTCCCTACCAGTGAGAGTGGCCTGTCCAAAAAGGGATAAAAAGGGAGTCAGATGTTGTTACTCACCACAGCAACAGTTCTGTGCCCCCAGAAATTGTTCTTTCTGGCACTGCAGCCATTGGGGAAAATGTGATGAACCCTGGAGAGCCTCTCACAGGGCTCCCCCTGACAGAGCCAGTGCCTCGTGCTGGGCAGGCAGCAGCCCTGTGCCAGCAGTGAGAGCTCCCTGTCCTCAGGGCTGTGGGAACCAGGACATCCCTCTGACTGCCCTGGAAAATGGATCAGTTACAAGAATTTAGGAACAGTGATGATTAACAAATCACAGGGTGAAAAAGTAGAATTTTGGGATTTTAGAATGGGAGTTTAAGGGGCAAAGATGGGGGAAATAGGGTGTGTCCCTGCTCTTCTTCTTTGTCTCTTGTTCTCCATCTTCTGCTGTGATGGTGGCACTTTTTAATTGATTTAGAGTAAAGGTTCACTGTTGGATGTGGTTGATAGGTATTGGAGAGTTATTGTAAATAAAGCATACATAATTTCTAGTCTAGAAGAGAACACCATCCCAAAGGACAGGGAGTTTGTCACAACCTGCCCTGCAAGGAAGATCTCAGCAGGCCAGAGGCACAAATGTGAGATAACAAAAATAAACAATCCTTGAACAACAGGAGAACAGAGGATCTCAACCTCTTCTGCAGACACTGGGCTGGGGAAACAGAAACTTTCACAGAGACAGAGACAAAGTCAACTCAGGTGAAACAGCAACAAAAAAACATTTATTTTTTTTTTTTAAACCTGACACAGGGCCACCGAGGCCAGGAATTGTTCTTTTATTATTCACCTGGTGCTTCCAGTCCTAACCCAGGTGTGTTTGCACGGGGCTCCCTCCCGTGCCTGCTGCAGCTCTGCCCAGATGCAGGAGGGCAGGGAGAGAGCTGAGCCTGCTCTCAGCTTTGATCGTGCCCCATGTGCAGGCTCCATGTGCCCCTGGATTAGGATGGGGAGAGCTGCTGTCGTGGGGCAGAGATGCCTCTGTTGCATAACCCTTTGTGGCAGATGTTGCTAAACACATCTGATGCTCAGTGCAGGAGCTGGGCAGCCTGTTGTCTCATCCTTATGTAAGGTGGGGAGGTTTCTCTCCTGTGCAAACAGATGAATGATAAAGACCTGAAAAGCTTTTGTTTAATGTTTTTGTTGTGCAGCATAATAGCCTCCCACCAGGTATTTAAAGTTAGGCTGTGCTGGTTAGTTGCATAAATAGCTGTTATTCCCAGGTAAGCAAGGATTGAGTTGCTTAACGTGTTTTTGTGAAGCATGGAAAAGGCTAATGGAGAAATAAACAAAAAAGACTGCAGAGCACGTGGAATAAGAATGCCTGCAGTTGAGCAGCATTCATAAATTCTGTAAAATAACAAGGTTTTGCCAAGCCAACAGAGATTATTATGATGAAAACTTTTTATTACAAAGTAGTGAATATTTGCCTGGATGTAATGTGGTTTTAAAAACAACATCCCTATCAGTGCTGTCAGTGACCTTAATCTTTTATATGGGAATGATTTCTTAATAGTGTTTATTAATTTACTGGAAAGATTGCTGATAGTTTTTTTTTGGCATATTATCTTCATTAATAATCTTGGGAGAACAGAGAGCATTACAAAGAAGGAAAATGTGTAGGTCATGCTAAATCAAGATCTATACATAACAGTGAAAAAACAGATAATTTGAGCAGTACAGAGAAAGGAAAAAATTAGATTAATCTTAATAAGTGGCAACCACTCAGATGGTGAGAAATTCCATGAACCTGAAAGTCAGTTTGTCAGCTATATTCAGAGAAGTTTTTCCAAGCTGGCCTAACAGTGTGAAAGTCTTGTTATTTTTCAATATTTCATTATTGTGGTGTAGGAGATCATTAAAATTGCTGGCAATTCTGGCTTTTCTTTGGGTGCCTGCAGTAGCTATTTCTAACTATTGCTTTAATAGTGTGTAACTGTTGTTTAATGCCATGGGGATCATGATCAGAGCTCCCTCTGCACAGATCTCTCAATCTGCCTGTGCTGAAAATGTTCTGCAGTGTATTCCAGAAGGTGAGGGGATATTGTGAGTGCTGTAACTATCCTGTTTGGGGCAATGCAGCCCCTGGCTCAGCTGAAGGTTTTTGATGAGTGGGGGCTCAAAGGCTTGCATGTGCCACATTTCAATTGCACAGGCAAGGTTGCACAAGGCACTGGGAATGGGAACTGTCAGGAAAATTGCCCAGCCATAAGTGCTGCTGCTACTGCTCTAATAGCTTCACAATTTTCTCAATTCCCAGGTTCAGTTGCTGGTGTCCAATCAAGATGTGGATAACTACAAGCAAATCAAGGCTGATCTTGACCAGCTACGTCTGACTGTAGAAAAATCTGAGTTGTGGGTTGAGAAGAGCAGCAATTATGAGAGTGGAGAGGTGGGCGACAATCAAACCAAAGGGGGAGAAGAGCCACTGGAGGTGGGTTTAAACCTTTGCTGCCACAATTGTTTCAATATTGATAGGTAGTTTCATGAACAAAACAAAAAAAAATCGTGGAAAATCGTGGTCTGCTTTAGCAAAGTGGCCAAGTGAGAATGTGAAGTATTCTGGCTTAGCTTTAGGAACTGACAGAAAAGGAACTAACACCTCTGTTATCAATGTATTCAGTATTGTCTCCTGATGCTTTCAGTAATTGCATTCTTATGTCACAGTGCTGCCTTCCTTTCTGGGTGCAAGCCACAGTGTGCAGCAGCACTCTGGAAATAATCTGGGAATTGTGTGCTGGCAGCTGGCCTGACTTGCTGGAAGAAGAGAGGAGTAGACAGTGTCCTGCAGCTGAGGGAGAGGAGCACAATCAAACCCATGTTTGCAAACATTGCAAGTAATTCCACTCTTCACCCCACGAGACTGACCTCAGGATGCTGAGATTTCGTGGGTGAACTAATGTTTTAGTTTCTTTGCCCCTTGCCAGACTCACCATTTAATCATTTAACTCCAGCTTTTGAGAAAACACAGTGTTGCTGTGATTGAGGTTTGTGCCATAAGAGTAGATAGAGCAGGCTTTCCCACCAATATTTATTCCCATTTTTCCCTTTTCATCAGAGGAGCTGGGGAGAGAGGAACAGCTGTGATTTCTGACACAGCATCTTCCTTGTTCTCTTTCCTGGTGCCAGGAAAGATGGGAAAGGAATCCCCCAGGGAAGGTGAAAGCCAAGTAGAGGTTATACAGCACTGGGAAGGCCACACATTAGGACCAAGCTGGAGCCATGGAGAGGAGAGAGGATTCTTGCAAATATCTGTGGCCTTGTAGATGGAAAAGCAGATTTTTGGTGGCTTCTTACAGGGGCAAATCCAACACTTCAAGGAAGAATCCCAAATTCTTGCAACACTGTAGGTCCTACTCTTTGAACTATCTTAGCTGATGTTCTGATACCACATCTTCAGAGGTGTCAAAATTAGGGAGGAATCTGCAGTTGGAGCTTAAGTATGTGGTATTTCCTTCTTTCTTTCCTACTGCTCTAGTAGGGAAGAAAACATTCCTTTTTGTATTTAAGGAATTGAAAAGGTAATGGGGAAACAGAAAACAGAATTGCATCAGGATTGCAAAGTTTTTTAGCTATAACACATTTCTAAAGTGTAATTTATTCCTATGGGTAGCTGGGATAGCAAGGAAACTCCAGGAAAAGGGGGCAAACCAATGTGTTTGAAACAGAGGCACCTCTCCTGGGATATTTGAGTGGTTTTTTCCCATGAGGCACCCGTGAGTCTGTGTGGATTAGCAGAGCTTCAGTAGATGCACAATATTATCTCTGGCAGATCAGGGAGATTATTGTATCAGAGCAGTAATACATAATCTGCTGGTTGGATCATCTGCTGGTAATTCCCTGAGAGCTCTGGCAGGTTACAATAGCTCAGAATCTTGTCCATCCTTTTTTTTTTTTTCCCCTGCTAAATTCTTCTTCAACAGTGAACAGGTGTTTTTACCTGGCAAAATGTAGCATTAGCTAGTCAGTACTCTGTTTGAGGTCTTAAATCAGATGTAGGAGGTGTGATGGGCATAATCTACAATGTGTGAAGCAGGTGGCTGGCTTTAAGCAGATAAAAATCCCATGAGATCCATGCTTCCCTGGAATGGATACTGGGTATTGAGAGCTGGATGAACCTCTAGGTCTTTAGGGAATATGGCTCATTTGCCTGTGTTTAATTTTTCCCAAATAACATTAAAGTGTGCAGAAGGACTTCAGTGACATTCCAGAACACTCATATTAAACCCAAGCTTCTGTTGTCACATGAAGCCTGTGGAAAGATGTGCATAAGAATTAAATAACATCATTTTTTTTTCCTGAGTCCTCCTGGGTAATTGTTTTCACCTTATCATAAACTGTGAGCCTTTTTTTTTTTTTTTTTTTTTTTTTTTTTTTTTTTTTTAAAGTCATATGACTCCAGAAATGGGATTTGTAGAAAAAAGGCCTTGTTCTTATAAAAGTATCCAGAGTTCTCCACAGGAAAAATGGCAAATCTTACATCCATGCAGGACTGTCTTGATAGGGACTGGAGATCAGAGTTGGGAGGAGTACTTGGAGTTAGGCCAGACATAAATGACACCAATGGGGTTAGGAAGAAAAGCTGAAACTGAGCTCACATAAGAGCCCTGCCTGAGCAGGGGGAGTCAGACAAAGCCTGTTCACTTGGTTCTCTCCAGGAAGAGAGCTCTGGGTCTGTGGAGGTACCACAGCCCATGGAAAGTGTGATTTTTACTGTCTTGTCCCTGGAGGATGCTTTGGTGGTGTAGCTCCAGGATCACAGCTCTGAGGAGGAGAAGCAGGCTCAGTGCAAGGACTTGAAGGTGAAGCTGGACTCGAGTGCAGTGCCATTCATGCAGTTCCTCATCTTTCCCATCTGCTGAGAAAGCTCAGTGAGATTTCAAGTGCTCTAAACTTCCAGCACTTGTAAGCACCTGGTGTTCCCTCACTCCTTTCTTTTCTGGTCTGGGAATGTCTGGACAAAACATCTCACATCGACTGAGGGTGTGAACTGGGAATTCTGTGTGTGTCCCTCATCCCTGGTGGGGAAACACAGCCCGTGGAGGGCAGAGCTGTGTCTGGGGGTGCTGACACGTGTCCTGCTGTCCTGCTGGGTGAGGGAGGCTGCCCAGGGCTGGCAGTGAAGCCTGCAACCTGGGTCTGCACTGGCAGCTAGCGAGAAAGCACCTCAGACTGATGGCAGAGTGTTATTCCAGGAATTTCATGGATAGAGGAAGTAGTCTCTTTCAGAAAATATCATTTCCTAAAGGAGGAGTGCTCCTTTCTCACTGATTCCTCTGTGCCTGCCTGTCCCCTGTGGAAAAGTGTGACAGGGAATGTCTGCCATGGGGCAGAACAAGGCCAGCTATGCAACTGAGTGTCTTTGGTATCCCAGGGGTGTGATTATCTCTTGGTAACTACATCCCTGGCATACTCTTATGGGTTCAATAAACAATTGTTTATTTTGTGAAGAGAAAGGAGAGGCTCAGCAGTTTAATGCTGATCAGTTCTTCCAGATAAGACATACAGTTCACGTGGATTATAAAACTGCTTTGATGAAGGAAGAATGCTGATAAAACTAACAGGTAAATTAATCTTGGTTAACCCACAATCCCAGAACGGAGGAGGGTGGTTAATTATAGCAAAAAGCCTGAAACATCTCCCAAAGTATTGATTCAAACTGCTGGAGAGATGGCAGCCTGCATACTAACAAACCTAAACAAATAAAATCCACTCTAGTTACATAGATCAGCACTGAGCAGCAGTGCTGACACTCTCATAAACAGCTCCCATGGCCAAGTGGTGCAGCTGCTCTTACCTCACTGGAAATTAGGACCAGATGGGATTTATAGAACTCCTGAACTTCACCATCAGCTAAGAAAGTTCAGAGAAGGTTTCAGGACGTATAAACATTCAACTTGGCGTGCATATGTTTGTTTTAGTGTATTTCTCTTTTCTAAAACAGTAGGAAGTTTGAGGACACAATGAAACTCAGAAGTGCACCTGTTTCTTCATTTTTTTTTTTTTTTTAGCACTCTTAACACTGCTTTCCATCCTTGTGGTCATACTGTGAGTCAGCCTCAAGATCTGCTAGAGTTTTTCTTCATGCTTTATAACTTCGGCATGTGAAGTCCAATATTTCAGTTTGTTTTTGTTTCCTGTTAAGAAAGGCTTGCCACAGCTGCCAGCAGAGAAACCCCCAACACTGCCAGCATTCTTAGTGGCAGTATTTGTGCACATGCTCTCCTGTGTTTTGATTGAGAGAGATGCATGGAAAGGTGCGTGGGTGTCGGCAGCTCCTTGCTGACTTGATTTCTCTTATTTATCATACCCAGCTGGGGCTTTCCAGGAGCCAGGGCCCAGAACATTCAGCTTCATGACTTGATGCTGCAGTTTAACATATGGCTCCTGTTTGTTTTGAAATCTTTGCCTGCATCATCCAGCGATACAGGCAGAAGCATCCCCTCTGTGGGAGGAGCATCTCTAATTTCCACATGCTGCTGTTGAGAACTCCACCCTGCTTAGCTGCAGAGGTTGTCTTAAGCTCTTTCTCCAGACTTTTTAGTGTTCACATTCACAGATTTGGTAATCTTTCCAGCTGTATTACAGATTTTTGGAACACGTGGTCACTACTGAAATACACTTTTGGTCCATCTCCTCACAGTATTTAGATTCCTTGGTGTGCCTAGATTTAGGAACATATTCTTTCAGAATGACCAGAAGCACGAAGACAAAGTAATTGCCTCAAATTACATTGGGAATTTGAAACAAAGGAAGGACTTGAATGTAAATCTTGTCACTCACTGGATAAAGAATAAATGAGTCTTTCCTTATTATCTGTGTTATATCAATTCCATATGAGCTGCTGTAATACTTTGTCACTTGCTGCTGTTAAATACAATTCATTCATATCGAGGAAACTGCAATAAATCTCCAGTTGTCATGTTGTTCTGTATTACAGGAATCAAACATTTTGAGCCCAATACAGGATGGGACCAAAAAACCCCAGATAGACAGCATTAAAAGCAACAACTACAATATTGTTAAAGAGGTTGGTATATCTGCCAAGAAACTTGCTTAACACACCTGTTTGATTAATAGATTTAATAATTATTTTGGAAAAAAGTGTCTTTGTTTGATTTTGTGTGACTGGTTTCTTTTCTTGCTTGCATGCTTATTTATTTGTTTGGTTTGCCTTTTTTTTTTTTTTAATTTATAGATTTTGATTCGACTCAGCAAGCTTTGTGTTCAGAATAAAAAATGTCGGAGTCAACAGCAGCGTTTACTGAAAAATATGGGTGCCCACTTGGTAGTCTTGGACCTTCTGCAGATCCCCTATGAAAAGGTTGTTTTCCTAATTTTAGTGGTAGAGAACATGAACTCAAGGCCTAAGAATCAATGGAAATATTTTTTAAAAGCTGAATTGTCAGCTGTGGTACAAACATGAAATGATGATGTCATTTTCTGCCCTAGGAATAGTTTGGGCTCAGTTTAAACACAGCTGCCTGCACAGTTTTATTTAAAATTTAATATTTACAGCCTTGGGTACCTGGATGTCAGAGTGGTGTCATTCCTGCACCCATGCCTGAAGAAGGGCAAGCCTGAGGACCAAAAGCTTTCACAGATCAAATCTGAAAAAACTTCTTTTTGTTTTTATGGTGGACGTCTCTAACCTAGTTCCACTTGCCATTTTTTTCACCAGATAAAATCGTTTGGTGCTGGTTTGGTGGAAGTGAGCATACAAATGATTGAAGTAGATAGACTTTGAAGGAGCACATCTTTGTAGATCTTCTGGGAATCCCTGAGAGGAGGGAGAACCTCTGCTGGGCTGTTTTCCTGTGTGTTCTATTACAGACACTGGGCTCAGGTGGTTCATCAAATCATTCTTAGGATACTGCATGAGAGGAATATAAAATGGGGATGAAACTAGAGATATGTTTGTGTGGGGGTATGTGCATGAACACATGCACACATACATCTGTTTCTGTATGGAGCTATAGAAAACCAAAGCTTTGCCTAAGCTTAAAACTAATGCAGAGAGACATTTTTGGTTTGTTTTTTTTTTTTTTTTTTAAATCAAGCACCTTAGCACTTTTTTAAACTAGGAAATTATTCCCACACATGTAGAAATCTTTGATTTTATGCTCCTACCTGTGATTCCCTGTGGTCAGGTTGATTCAGAGGAAGGTACAGCTGCTACAGGAATCCAAAGGAAACTCCATCAGTTATTTTTGCCAGAGGGAGAATTCCTGCCCTATAAAGGCTCAGGAGAATTGGTTTATTCCTGGCTGAATTGATGTTGTGTGGTTTTAACAAGTATGTTTAGGTAGAACCAGCTGATTTTGTTTGTCCTTTCTTCCTGCAGAGTGATGAAAAGATGAATGAAGTTATGAATCTAGCCCACACTTTTCTCCAGAATTTCTGTCGAGGAAATCCTCAGAATCAAGTTCTCCTCCACAAAAATCTCAACTTGTTCTTAACTCCAGGGTAAGTATTTAATTTGAAATAGAATATGATAATTGGAATTAAATTTGGGTTTGCTGGAACATCCCAGTGCTAAATAAATAATTCCACTAAATTATGCCTCCCCTCCCCTCTCCTCTCTCATTTCCCTTAGCGTTGCTTTTTATGTCATTGGCTTTAATGCTGCCATTTTAAAAGCTGAAAACAAAATCCAAGAAATCTGTGGGGTTTACTGGAAGGATCTATGAATGTGTCACATCATTGTGTTGACCTTGACTCTGATTTTATTCATCCTGACTCACTCACTGATGGACTGCAAGTCAAGGTAGAAGATACTGTGTCTGCTGTCATAAACATTGTGTGACAACAGACTCAGACCCATACATTTTTGTTGATGATGCTCCCATTTGAATAACTGATGTAAAGTCTGACCTTCTACTAAAACATCATATTTACAATACACCTTTTTATCACAATCCCTTTGTATATATTTGTGTGTGTGTTTACAGACATTCATATAGAATGACACTCGCTCAGTGGATCTACTGAGTAAAACATGCTTTTTTTAGGAGTTGTGAGTGTGAGGGTTGCAGACCCTGTGCACATTAGGAACCATTTGTTCTGTAGATTTTTATTTATGCTCTTTTGTGAAATCAGTGAACAGCTCTGAGCTGACCACAGTGGGAACCAGAGCCCAGATTCCATCATATCCAACACACATTTAACTCGGGTGCCAAGAGTAGAGGCCAGCTTGCACTTGTATTTCTGTTCTTTTGTAGCAGATTTTTTGATCATCCATCCCAGTTATTGTGGTATTGTGCACATTGTGGAGCTAACTTCATACAGATTCCTCACAGAGGGCATTAAACAGATATATATACTTTAGCACACCTGACTTTCAGGAGCCTTTAGTCCCAGGGACCAACCTAGAGCAAAATCCCCAAGAATGCACAAAGGCTGGGTGCTGTGTCCTCAGCAGAATCCCTTCTTGCTCCAGATCTGTTCCTCTTGTTCCATGCTGCTCATGGATACACAGCCCTAGGCTCCCTCTGGAGTGAATGTGCAAAGAGACATTCTCTTTAAGACCATCAGGCTGCATGTGCAGGGATTTGCCTGCTGGAAATGCCTCCCCTGTGAGCCCCAGAGAGAGCCAGAGCAGCTCATCAGCTCCCTTGGTGGCTGCACTGCAGTTTGATGGTGAGCGTGTCTCGTATTCCAGCAGTGTAGTGTGTGTGTGCTCACCTTCCACATGGACACAGGTTTGGTCATGGACACAGGCTTGCTTTATGCCCACTTTAGGACTGTTGGTACTCACAGGGAAGTGTGGAGAAATCCCCTCAAAACTGGGATCTGGACCCTGAGATCACTGAAAAGGATTCCTCAGTTTCCCTTTCCCAGCGATTCCTCTCCTCGAGAATCCCGTCCCTCTGTGACCCTCACAGCAGACCTGCCGTGCTCACGAGGCTGTTTCTGATCCCCTCAGCTCCTGGAAGCTGAGACCATGAGGCACATCTTCATGAACAATTACCTGCTGTGCAACGAGATCAGCGAGAGGGTGGTGCAGCACTTTGTGCACTGCATCGAGACCCACGGCCGGCACGTGGAGTACCTGCGCTTCCTGCAGACCATCGTGAAAGCAGATGGCAAGTACGTCAAGAAGTGCCAGGACATGGTAATGACAGAGGTAAGCAAAGGCTGCACATGGTAATCACTGGAGTATTTCGAGGCTGTTTTTCCTGCTCTTGATCCCAGTGAGATAGAGTGGCATCCTCGCTTTAGAATTTTAAGCGGCGTCACAAATAATGAATATTTTAGCAGACGTTTTGGGGAGTTTGATCTAATTTTGTGAGGCCATCTGTATAACTACTAGAAAGAAAACATGAGTGTTAGCATGGTGATACAGAGATGTCTATTTGTAGATGATGTAGCATGGAAATCTTAGAGTTACATAAACCTTCATTTTCCTGTAATGTAATTTAGGATCACTTTTATCCACTCCTGTGGCATGGGTTTGCCATACAAGAGGCTCTTACCTCTATGAATTTGTCTTAATAGTGTTGTAAACCTTTTTTTTTAGCATGTAGCAATTTTTAATCCTGGTTTCTGCCTTTTTTTTTTTTGGTTTTCTCTTATTTCAGAGCATTACTGTGAGGGTCAGTAGACTGGCTGATCCAGTAAATTCGAGCACGTGGTTTGTGGCAAAATCTTTAGGCCAATAAATTTCCTAAGAAAATACCTAATTGACTTTCTCTGCAATTAGGATTTGATGTATTGTGAGCATGATAAATGAAGTCTTCAACTTGCAGACACTTGTGCATTTAACTGTAATTGTGTTAGCAGTTCCTTGAGATTAGTAAGTGGGTAAAGTTGAATATGGTGGAAAGTCATGGTAGAATTAAAGTCCAAGGAACAGTTTTATTTGCTTTACAAAGTGCTTTTTTTTTTTTTTATTTCCTTGGTTTGGTTTTTTTAAGAGCTGTCTTCACAAAGAAATCAGAGATAATATTTAGGGTTTTTTTTGGTATGAACAAAATGAAATCCCACTGAAATTTTATTTCACAGCAACAAGAAGAAAAACTAATTAAGAAAATAAAACCCCTGCCTACATGGATAACCTTTAATGAAATTCACCTCAACCTTTTCAATTTGACTGAAGTATTTTAACATGCAATATCAATTACAAGCCTTTGATTTACATAATTCAAACACTTCTTGTGCCTTTGTGGTTTTAGATTTTTCTGCTTCCACCAAAGTCTCTTGTAGAGGGGTTTTTTATCATCAAACAAAATTTTCAGATTTTTCTCAATTTCAATATATTTTCCTATTGACCTATAGCAGCACAAAGATAAACTGTCATATTACATTTTCAAGCTGACTCCATGATGAAAGTAGAAATTATCTTGGATGTGGCATTCACATCCTAAGTCCTGCAGGAATTTCCTGAGGGGAGGGAGCAACCCTGTTTTCATGAAATAGGGTAAGATAATGACCTGTGTTTCAAAAATTACAGGTAAGTAATTATGATTTCCTACAAGAGGATGCAAATTGTGAAAGGTGAATGGCACTGGAATGGCAATCCACTCTAAAGGGAAGAAATGTTTGGAGCTTGCTGCAGCCCAACTGAGATGTGCTCTGTAACCTTAAACAAGTGCTGTAGCTTTTCCTGTGCCTCCAGATGGGGCACATAAACAATTTACCACAAGACAAGATAGAATATGAATGTACAGCTTGCCTCAGCCCCTCCTGCATTTTCTTTCCCCCACAGGAAGAATATTGTAGCTTATTCCTGTTTACTGGGAGTGAGGGATAATCCTCATATTCTCATGCTGTAGAAAGCATGCAGATGAAGGAGCACCATGGCAAGAGAATACAGTCATAAAATCCATTGGACAGCCCCAGTCTGGCTGATTCCTTGTTCTCATCTCCTTGGTTTCCATGTCTGCAATGATTTTTACCAACCTGAAAGGTTCCTTAGGGTGCTTTTTCTCATTACAAGCAGGCTGTGAGGCTCCTGGAAGAACCCTGCCTGTCAGTGCAAACACTTTTACAGAAGGGAGAGCAGAATTTACTTGGGGCCAGATCAATGTTTTCAGAGTTTTCTATTACTTTTAGTATTCTTGAGTAATATTTTGCAGAGTATCAACAGCTGCTCCAATACTGAGCAGCTTTTATTATATTACCATGGAATTCTAAACTTGCTGAAAATATGCTTTAATGGCAGAAAATGCTGCTGAGTTGTTTTGTCATAAGCTCTCATCCCTTTAAATATTTTTTTCTGTATTGTGGATTGTCCAGAAATGACTGAAAAATCGTGGGTATAGAAATACTTTAGAAACCCAAAGATAAATGAGAAGTAGGAATTGCAGGAAAGACTGAAGTCACAATTCACTCCAGCCAAATGTCAAAGTAAAAATAAGCAAGAAGCAGGGAAAGCACAAACAGAAAAGCTGTGAATTCAAAATTTGAAGTGTTGAAACCCAGGAAAGTGTAATGAAATGTTTCTTGACTTTTCATTCTGGGAGACTAATTTCAATTCCTGTTCTTGCTGCTTTCTCATTTCTCAGCAGCTCCTGCAACCTTTTTTTGACTACCCTTGAATTGCCTAAGCTGGGATTTCGTGTCACATACAGACTGGAATAGGTCAAGTGCCTAATTCACAAAATAAGTGTGACTTTTGAGCCGCCAGGGTGTGTTCTATACTAGGAGGGGTTCGTGGGAGCTTATTTCACCCACACTGAGCGTGGATTGTGCTTCAAAGGACAGTGATGGAGAGATGATTCCAAACAGGGTTAGAGCAAAGGATGTATGTAAATGCAGAAAATTTGTATTTGATACTAGATAGGTTACTGAGAAAGTAGAATATTCAACATGGAAAGAGAGATCAGTCATTGTAAAAGGAGAGCTCGCTCTCTTGCCTCTTCTCTTTGCTCTCTTATGTCGCTGTGGGCGATGAACAAATGACACGAACCTCGTTTATGAAAACTTCATCTGACTCCAATTTTATTCAAAGACTGACTCTTTTATATAGCTTCGTGAGCAGGCCATCTCAGTGGTCAGAAGAGTGCCAGAACTCTTCATCTCATGGGCCAAAACTGAAAGACACAAAGTCCATCCCACAGACAGGAATCCTAAACATCACTCTTGTTATGATAACACTTGAGATGTTTATGCCAAGCCTGTGAGAACAAGGTCTTCCTGAACTAAATCATCATGAAGAAACTGAGTCTAGAAACTCAGAAACTTCAGGCCCAGGAACCTCAGACTACACTCTTACTTGTCTTCTCTCTCTCTTGCTCTCTTTGTTCTCCAGCCTGCTCTGAGCTAACTCTGAGCTGGGCTCTTTCACCCACACCCTATGGAATAAACATCAAACCTCAACCTCAGAGATCCCACCCGAGTCCTGTCCCGACCGTGCTGGCACATCCCTGCTCCCACACACCTTGTGCTCTCTTTCTCAGCTGATAAATGGAGGAGAGGATGTGTTGATCTTCTACAACGACAGAGCCTCCTTCCCCGTGCTGCTGCAGATGATGTGCTCGGAGCGGGACCGCGCCGACGAGCGCGGCGCCTTGGCGTACCACGTCACGCTGGTGGAGCTGCTGGCCGCCTGCACCGAGGGCAAGAACGTCTACACAGAGATCAAGTGCAACTCCCTGCTGCCCCTGGATGACATTGTCAGGGTGGTGACCCACGAGGACTGCATTCCTGAGGTACAGGCACGGCGCTTGGGGGAACGCGGGGATGTTTTGTTGTTGGTAATGCGCTGCCTGGTTGAGTCCAGTTTGAATGGGTGTTACTGGGATGTGGATAGAAACACATAGTGACACACACAGCAGGTGTTCAGGCAGAGAAGAAGAAAGGAACTTTCTAGTTTATTGTTGACTTTGTATCTATAAGTTTCTGGCCAGTGATCAGAGATTGGACAGAGCAGTTCCCACCTCTCCATCTCCACTGGTCCCTTGAGAAGTCCATCAGGTGAGATCTTTTACAAAGGAATGCAAACATGATCCTTGTTTATCTTACAATCCATGAGCACTGACTGTGTTATACTAAAACAAATCAGAAGGCTGATTTTCAGGGACAACAAATGGGTGGTGCTTCTTAAGGGGAATAAGTGATGTTATAAATGCATATTTTGGTGTTGGCTTTTTGCAAATGTTGGAATGAATGTTATAAGTATGATGGTTTTTTCTGGAGTTTTTAGTGTGTTTTAACTGCCTGAATAGGTGTATAATGGGGTTTTTTGCTGTAGTTTGGAATTTAGGTGCAGTGTGTTGCAGCTGCCTGAATAGATAACTTCCAAGAGAGGCACAAGTGACTCTCAGCATTCACTGCCTGTGAAAAAGGGGCCCCAGCCCAAATCAGAAGATGATAAGAACTGAATAAAAGTGGAACTGCACTTGATGGACCCAAGGAGGGGCCATGCAGAGCAGTTCCTGGAAAAGTGAATGTGCATAAATCCATGCATGAGGACAGGATAAAAAGGGAATTCCAAGACACCAGAGTGCTCTTGGCAGAGCCCCAAGGCACCTGGCCATATTAACTTTTGCTTTATTTTATTTCTCTTATTGTCTCTATTAAACATTTTTAAATTTTACCAGGAAGACTCATTTTTCACAGTGAGAAAGGATAGACAGTGTTTATTCCACAGAAAATTCCTTGTCCTTAATGTTTTGCTTGCCAGCTTTTCAGATGCCTTGTTTTGTTTTGGGTTTGTCCAGCCACTGTCAGAGTTCAATGCTCTCATAACCTCTGGCTGAAGCTGTGAAGACCTGGCTGAGTGCTAGGTTAAGCCAATGTTTTGCCACTGCCTGAATTTCTTGGAAATGATGGATAAAATTCTGTCCATGCTGAAGTCAGTGGGAATTTGGGTGAAGCCTCGTTTTATTAAGCTCAGTTGCAGTCCTGTAAGTGTTGTTATTCGCTGCATGTGAAGGCACAATTCTGCACATGTCATGCTAAAGCAGGACTGTGATATTACCTGGTGGAAAAAGGGGGCTCAAAACAACAGAACTGGGGCCTGCAGGAGTTAAACTCCCTCTGTGCCATGAAGATTTCCCTTGTGATCATATGATCCTATTGCTGAAAAGAAAATATGTTTGCTTTGCCCAAAAGTTCCCCTTAACATTATTTTTAACAGATGGTAATTAGGAAAAGAATCCCAAACAAAAGAAACCTAAAGGTCTGAGCTGAATTTTCTCTTCACAGCATTAAACATATGCAACTATCTCATCTCCCCTGACCCTGACAAGGAATTTTCCGTGCATTTACAAATGTTTATACTTAATCTCTACATTTTGGGCACTGGATATCCACTTTCCTGCTGTGCACATGCAGAGTTGTCATGCCAGAGAGGAGTGCCATGCAGTCCTCCTCCTCCTGAGCCTTGTGCTGCCACTGCTGCACTTGTGCACCACCACCTTGCTCTGCCCTTTACCTCCCAAGTGCAGGTGCTGCATTAGGACTGTGGAAATACAGGGACTCCAAGCCCAGCTCTGCCAGAGTCTTCTTGGTTTCTATTTGGCAAGCCTGTCACAAAGCTTCAGCCTCCTGCACTCAACTGGCAAGTGCAGGGGTGTCCTGTCTTGGTATCAGTGAAATACCAGAATCATTACTGGTTTGTTTTGTGGAGGTTTTGTCATTGGAGTCAGGATATTTGCAAAACCTTTTCATTTTTCTTCCTGTGATCTTTCACTAAACACATGAAGGCGTGTGTTGCCCTGCTTCCCCCTAAACCTTCAGAACCAAAAGAATGTATTATTATGGTTATGGATGTTTGTTAATGCTGGAAGGCTCGTTTTTCTTGTTCAGTATTTTTGTTCATTGTGTTTACTGCTCCATTTCATAGTGATTGTGTTTTTGCTGTTCCTGCAGGTGAAAATTGCCTATGTTAATTTTGTTAACCACTGTTATGTGGACACTGAAGTGGAAATGAAGGAAATCTATGCCAGTAACCATATCTGGAAACTTTTTGAGAACTTCCTTGTTGATATGGCAAGGGTAAGCTTTCCCAGGTGCTAAATATTACAGAAGGGTCATGGGTGACAACTGAGCTTGCAGTATTTTTTATTCTTCTTGTGAACTTCTTTTATTTTAATTATTTTTATTCAAAGTTGACAATAGGATAAGTGTGGTTGGTTGGTTGGTTTATTTGCTTAACAGTCATTTCTGTGATCTTTATCATCTTTTAACCTGTTAATTACTAGCACCCTTGTTTTTTATAAAAGGCATCTTGGAACCTGTGCCCTTCTCTTTTCTTACAGAGAAATAAACTGGGTGTGTGTACATGGTTGAGGGCCTGTGTGCATCTTTTGGGAACGTGTGTTACATGTCATTATGGTGGTGACTAAAAAACCCCCCCATCTGTAATCTCTTCCTTTATTCTGTTATAATAGTGAGGATCAGGGATCAAGCTCTTCTCTGGCCCGTGTTCCTTCTTCAGTCTCTATTTTTGTCTTTTATTCTCCTGTCACTGCACTGTCATGCTGATGTGAAAGGCAGGTGCAGAGCTGTGGTGCCTCAGAATACAAATTCAAATATAAATTACAGCTGCAAGGGCACAGTCAGTACCACAGGCCTGCCACTCCTGTGGTGCTCAGTGAGCCTCGTGGTGTCAGCACTTGTTGAATGAAAATTCGAAGGTACAAGATGAATTAAGCTTCCTTTCCCAGGGATTTTGAAGGCAGAAAGCAAGAGGAATCTTATGGCTTCCTCAGGGGTTAAATACAGTAGTAGAGCCCTGAGGGGAAGCTAGTGTGATGTCATGATTATAGCCTGCACTACACATCCTTTTCTAGGAGGTTAATGCTTCTTGTAATTTTAAATAATTACAATATTAATGACAAACAATGGTGTTGCTCTTTCTGCTCAAGAAGTAGAACTGTGAGGTTTTGGGCTTTTCTCAGTCCATGGTCCATTACATTTCTTAATACTTAAGTTCCCACTCCTTTAATTCTTCATTTCATTGAAATGAAAAAAAGGTAAAGAATCTCAGTTTGGTCCTGCAGCAGACATTGACTCCAAAGTAATTGTGTGCCACAAAATAATTCCTGTGAGACCTATTGGAGAAAATAGCATGAATTTTGGGAATTTTTTGGAAATAAAAGAAGGAGTGCAAAGACCTGTGCTGTCAGGCACTGGGACCTGTTCATTTCTCTGTGAAATAGAAACATGGTTGGGATTTTTCCTTCGTGGTTTTTTTTTTTTTAAACTTTTTGTTTTTCCCTGGGAGCAGGTTAAGGCAGGGGTGTTTGTGCTCTCGTTTTTTTGGTGGTAGCCATTTTCAGCAGTAATTAGCCCTCTACAAACCCTGTTTTCTTGCTGTTTTGTCTCTGTGGTTGTGTTGCACAGTGAAAACCCTCCTGGACTAAACAACCTGGCTTGAAAATTAAGATGAGAAACATCCTTGGAGGAGCATTCTGACTTTTCACCTTACTGGTTTTACCTCAAGAAGTATTTCCTTCTATTTAATTTCCTTTCTGGGTTGCCCTTTCCTGCCATGTCCTGACCCTGGCTTTCCAAACAGACTCTCCTCCTCCCCAGCCCTTGGACATGGCCAATTTTCTGTGCCCCTGGGCTGGCAGCAGACAAGCAGGAGGAGGGCTCTGTCCAGGCTCTTCTCAGGAGCCTGGAGACAAACTGCACTGTGATAAGTGCTGGGGGCTTGTTCTGATGCTGGTGACCCCCGAGCTTGTTTGCACACACCCTTCCCCTAAGAGAAATTACACCCCAGCTCCTCAGAGGTGAAGAAGGAAAATGCCGCATTTTGTGCGTGGTGCAGTTGGCAAAACTCAGGCTTTATTCTGCTCTCTGAAGTGCTCTGCCTGTCCTGCTCTCCAGCCGTGGATAGCTGTATTTTCCAGGCTGTGGAGTGTATTTGTTCAGGGTTGGTGCTCTGGGGCCCCCACAGAGCCCATGTGTTATAAATACATCAGCGTTCTGTAGCTATCAGGACAGTTAGAACGCTGTCAGCCTCATGAAAGATGTTACAATAGCTTTCAAAGCATTTAGAAAAAGAGCCCTTTGATCCTCTGTGTTCCAGTGAGCTAAAAGGGATGCTTTTGCGTGGGGGAAGGGGAAATGCTTTACTTTTAGCTGCTACAAATGCCTGTCAGTGGGTGAGTTTGTGAGCTTTGAGTCTCTTCCTGGAGAGCACCAAGGTGAAAGACGGAGAGCGTTATCCTCAGGTTGGATTCCTTCTGGTTTATAGATGTATATTAAAAAAAAAAATAAAAAAAATAAATTAACCGATTTTTAAAATCTGTTTCTGGATTGAGGAAGGAAATATTTAGTCCCCAGCTGTCATTTTCCTTTCAACAGCGTGATCCATTGCAGAGCAGGCATGAGGCGGATCCGTGTATAAACTGGGTTTGCCAAAAGCTGTCTCACTTTCAAAGACACCCTGTTTCTGCAGCTTCTGCCAACCTACTTTCTGCTGGGTGTGACTTCCAGCCCTGTGCTGTGCAAAGTGGGTGCTGCTGAAGGAAAGGCTTCCCCTTCCTGCGTGTGGCCCAGCCTGTGTCAGTCAGCAGCTGTAGTCTGAGCAGGATTAAAGACAAGAGCCGGGGAGCTGACAGCTGTAGAGTCGTCCTGGCTTTCTCTGCAGAATTTTTTGAGGTATTATTCATGTGAGTTTTGGTCCCAAAGCCTCTGAAGGGGTTTTTAAACACTGTTTTCTCAATCCTCATCTCCATTTCATACATTTCAGGTTGTTTTTTTCTTCCACGGAGGAAGATCTTTCAGTCCCCAAAGGGCAGAGGGATAAGAACAAATTAGAGGATTTCCAAATTCCTTCTGTGCTAGGAATTTTTCAAACTGGTGTTGGAGCAGAGTGGCATTCCCACATATGGCTCTGCTTTTCAGGCAGCTGAAGGGGGAAGCTTAAAATTGTTCAGGAATTTAGTTTTGGTGATTTCTGCATACACTGTGCTAGCACTGTGCAGCTGCCTGTCTTCCTGTTGGGATTGCAAGTGCTGAGCTCAGAGCTCCTGGTTCCAGCCAAAAGTGGCATGCAGATTAATTAAAAGCAAAAGAATTTCCAGAGATTTTTATTTCTATGATTTTTTTTTTTCAAAACACTTTCTAAACAAGTTTTTGATTATTAACTGAATCATTTACCTTCATGGGGACTTGTGGTGGTGTCACACTTTTCCCAAAACA
The DNA here is from genome assembly GCA_032173965.1 of Sitta carolinensis. Classification (NCBI taxonomy): domain Eukaryota; kingdom Metazoa; phylum Chordata; class Aves; order Passeriformes; family Sittidae; genus Sitta; species Sitta carolinensis. The sequence continues at coordinate 12,022,862 of JAVUNC010000030.1, forward strand.
GAAGGGATGATGAGTTTGCTGTTTCATTTTAGCCACTGTTGCTTCTCTGACCAAAATCTTTCCAGGCCTGATAAAAAATGCACTCTGTGGAGGCTTGACTGATTTATCTGACACATTTTAGATAAGCAGACAAGCAAACTCCTCAAGATGCCTCATTTGTCTAGGTCTAAAGTCATCTTTGGTTATTCCTCTGCCTCCTACATGACAATGCTTGTGTGCTAGACCCAGGGTGCTTCTGTGCTCCCCCGAGCTCTGTCATGCCCTGAACACAGCTGCTTTTGGGTGTCATGTCAGCAGACTTCCTCAAAACATTCCTGGTGAGTTGCTGCCTTGCAGTGACAGTGGCAGTGTGTAATTAGAGAGAATCTTTGCCCTCTGTGAGATTCAGGCGCTGTGCATTCTCTCTCTGCTTCTGTCACCAACTTTTCCCTGTGACCTTAAGCAATTCCATCAGCTTCTCTGGCCTCCCCATCCCTGAAGAGGTGTAATGGGAAGTGTGTGCCACTCAGGTTTGGGGTTCAGTGTTAAATGCACAGATGGCAATGAAAAGGCTACCCCTGGAGTTTTTGTGTACAAAATAAATTCTGCTTTTGCATAGATTCCCTAGAACATTGCAGTCGTCTCTGGCTTGCGTAGGTGAAAGAGAAAACAATTCTGCCTTCCTTTCTTGTTAAACATGACTACAGCTGCTTATTTAAAGGCTGTTGAAGAGGTAGTATGATTACAGTTTGTACTACTTACTTGTCCAGTCTTGCCTTGCTCACTGCTTTTGGCTCTCTGTAGGCTCCTTTCAGTACTGTTACACTGACACATGCAAAGTGAAATGACTCTGTATAGATGTTCAAAAGTGTTGAAGAGAAATAAAGGAAATACTGAAGGATGTAATCCACACCAGTAATTTTTCCCTTTCTTTAAGTGTGACATCTTTACGCAGCAACAAACTTTAAGTGTCGTACCAAAGGGAGTCTTCAGGAACCTTTTGTACAAATCTTCCCACATGCTCCCACTATTTAATCATCCTCCTGTGTTCCAGAGTTGTCCTGGTATCATCCATTCCCTTCTTTCATTGTATTAGCTTGGCTTCTCTATTTTCCCCATGTGGCTTCCCCAAAAATTGCTGCCTCTCTTCTGGTACTATCCTAATGCCTGTTGGTATTGAGTGTGCTGTCTCCCTACTTTCCCTCCTTTTAAACATTTTTCCTGCAAATGAGCTTCACCTTTGCCACCCAGTTGTGGTGATTAATTGTTGAGAGAAGCTAAATGTTGTATGAAGTCTTTCTAACCTGAGTTGTTTATGTCTCATCTGTCTCTGAAGCATCTTCCAACCAGCCCTGCAATGGGAGGAAAAGTCCATTTTCTTCTTGAATCTGTCTAAATGTGTAAGTGGCATGCAGTGTGCTGATTTAGGGGGATCTTTTCTTCATGGTGTGGGAAAGAAGAGGCAGGCAGCCAGAAGGAACTAGTTCAGAAGAGAAGGGTGGACCTCCAGAAAGAAAGATAAGCCATAACAAATCCAGCTTCAACTCTAGCATAGTTCTCTCTGATAGATTCTATATAAAAATCTTTTGTTTTTACTGTAAGAGGAAATATTGTGTTGTAATAAATACAAAATAATGAAGCTGGCTTATTGGGGAGAACTAAATCTCATTGTTTCCTCCTCCTTTGCTGCAGGTGTGTAACACAACCACGGACCGTAAGCACGCAGACACATCTCTGGAGAAATATGTCACTGAGCCTGTCATGAGCATTGTGAGTGGCTTCTTCAATTCACCATTCTCAGATAACAGCACCAGCCTCCAGGTGAGCAAAGAGAGCCAAAAAGGTTATTCAGACCCTTAAAGAGATACCTTCTGCTACCTGCATAGGAATGCTGTCTCTTTTCATCCTCCTTTAATTTCTCTGTCCCCTCTCGTGCCACTGACTGCCAGCTTAAGCCCTCTTTAAAACACTTAAGTCCTCATTTTAATCACTCACATCTTGAACCAGTATGCTCACTGTGGTCAGAGATACTCGTGGCTCTTGTGAATTCATTGGAGGGGGTATCCTTGCAGGAAAATCTTTGTGTGATGGAGATGCTCTGTCCTGTGACAGAAGGGACACACATCTGAGAATGGGAAAAACTTCTCTGTCCTTCTGCTGTGAACTGTGTTTGCTTGGTATCAGTGGCAATCTGAGGAAAAAATGCATGATTTGGCCTTTTTAGAGGTGCAGCATCCCTTTGCTGGCTCCTGCCAGACCTAAAGATAAAGAGAATTTAATGGAGCTGTAACTTGGGTCTACAAGCTGAAAGCCCCCTTGGGCGACGTTGTGCCAAACCCTGGGTGGTTCTGAGGAGATCCTTAAGGGTAAAATTCCGTGTTTGTTTTTGTTTTCAGACACACCAGCCTGTTTTTATTCAGCTGCTGCAGTCTGCTTTTAGAATTTACAACTGTACCTGGCCGAATCCAACACAGAAAGCCTCGGTGGAGTCCTGTATCAAGACTTTGGCTGAAGTGGGTAGGTGCCAGGTTTTACTTTGATTATTGCTCTTCGTGTTTCAAGATCAGACTTGAAGTCTAACAGTTTTTCATCTGACTCTACCATCCAGAAATTGTGTCAGTAGTGATTTCAGAAATCCCACTTTCTGAGGCTAAATTCTGCCTTCTTTTACAACCCATTCAAACCTGCCCCATCAAATAGGGTTGCTAGGGTGAAACTGGTAGGGCAGAGGGATGAGCTTGCTAGGTGAGTGCTGATTGAGCTTTCAGCCATCAATTTTAATTTGATGGTTGAAACTCTTGATGATTTTAACTTTTTAATATCAAGCAAGTTATGATATTAAATCACAACATAACCAAAGGAATCCCTGTTCAAATACATTTTTTAAAAAACTTCTTATCCTACATTTAAAAAATATGCTTCACCAGAACATAGCTACAACTGGCAGAAGTTCATTAAGTTAAATTTCTGTAAATATAATTTTAAAGTCTTCTGCCATGACAGAATATAGGATTATTCAATGTAGTTTCCAAAAGTCAGTGGTGCTGGTAGAGTAGGATTTTGCTCAATGTGAATGAAAGCTGAGTAGAGGCAGAGATCCATAGAAACTGGCTAAATTCTATTGTTGATACATACATTAAAAAGTATTAGTAAATAATGATAAAACAATATGAGAGGGTCCCAGAACCATCTGCAGCACTGTAACAATCAACTCTAAATTTAGATTTTTGGAATAGCTTTACAGAAATATCATTTTAGCCAGAACACCTCATTAACTTTCTGTGTGAATGCGAATAAGCAGTTACCTAAAAATTTAGCAACCTTCAATTGTTTTATTTGTTGTGCAAATGATTTAATTATGGATCCATCTGGCAAAGGAGCTTTGGGAGCTGAAGACATTTTATTTCCTTTTTGCTATAGCTACAGTCTCACATAAAGCTCCATCTCTACCAATTCCTGTTTGTGTGTTTAACACTTACGTCCTTGCTCTTCTCTGGCATTTCTGGAAACAGTCATCAATAAATTACTTCCTTTGGGAGTCTGGGGAAAGGGGAGAAGTAGGGCAGGTGAGAGGAGCTTTGAGACCAGCCATGCCCTCTGTGTGCTTGTAGACAGCTCAATGTCTTCCTTTCTGTAGAGCTGCATTAAAATCAAATTCCAGCTCAGAGGTCATTGTGTTATCTCATCAAGATGAGGCTCTTTGGAGACATCTGAGCATGGGTTTGTTTTCCATTTGGCTTCGTGCCTGCAGCACACAGCTGATTCTAGCATGAAAAATTCCCAGCGAATTCCAGCCATCCAGAGCTCCACTGATTGTTGGGTGAGTCAGGCCAGGCTCTCACTGGGCTTTCTCTTCTCCCAAGGAGTGTGTGCTAGGACAAGAGGAGGCCTCAGGTTGCACCAGGGGAGGTTTAGGTTGAGTGTTAGGAGAAATTTCTTCGTGGAAAGGGTTGTCAAGCACTGGAACAGGCTGCCCTGGACAGTGGTTGAGTCATGATCCCTGCAGGGATTTCAGAGAAGTGTGGAAGTGGCACTTAGAGACTCAGTGTAGGAGTGGACTGGCACTGTTAGGATCCTGCTTGGACTCGACCCTGGAGCTCTTTTCCACTGTAAATTATTCAATGACTCTGTTGTGACAGCCAAGCTGAGCTTGTCCCACAGCAGCCTGAGAGGGAAAGCACAGGTCACCCTGAGGGGGGATCAGCTTCAGGCCAGGGGTGCCAGCAAGGCTGCTGGGCTTTGCTGGGCAGTCTGCTCTGTGCCTCGTGTTCCTGGGGGCTCCAAGAACACCTGATGTCTGGAGTTTGCTTCAGATATGTGACTTTGTTCCCTACTTGTGGAATTCAATTTCTACCTCCACTACTGTCCTTCCTTTCATTCTTTTTTTTTTCTTTTTTCTGGAGACGGTTTAGAGTTGGGTTGTTTTTTTTTAAAGCAACCTCTTGTGCTATCCTATGGGTCCATAGGAAGGGAAGAAGTGAGGAGGATTTTCCCAAAAGAGCAAGCTAGCTGAAGATTAAGTGGAAGGAGAGCTTTTGACAAACACCCCTGTGTAAAATTTGCCTGGGCAGCAGAGATTTTAACTGGGGATGATACTTGGTGTTTTTAGGCACGGTGGCAAACGTGTCGTGCCTGGTTAATGGAGTAGGCTTGCTCTTCTCTGTGGAAATATTTGGAAAAACTGCCTCAGCTGGGGATACCAGAGGCTTTATACCAGAGGCTTTTACAGCCCAGGCCCTTCTGACTGCAGTGCCTTTCTCTGTTGGGTGTTCATCTGCCCAAGGTGATGCTTCACTTTGAGAAGCCAGAGGATCTTCCATAATACAAACATAAAAACCTTCTTGTGCCTCTTTTGCTGGCTGCATATGTGGACCCTTTTTCCCCCTCTTCTGACTTGTGAATCTGACAGCTTTAATGTTAGGGCCTTCATGTTTCACAGCAAGGCTTTAAAAAACACTCCAAAAAGATTCTGCCTGTATCAGAGAGATGGAGTATTGGACAGATTTACAGCAGGGACCAAAGACTTCGGATGGAAATGAATCTCAGGGGGAAGAAAGATCACACACAGATTTACCAAGGTATCAAAGATCCATATAATGACACACTTTTGAAAGACTCACTTCAGAGCAAGTTTGAGCAACACACACTCTGCTGAGTGCTGCCTGGTTTGTTGCTGGCAGGTGGATGCAAGCCCTGCCTGGAGAGCTGCAGATCATCACATCTGCTTTCTGAGGAGCACTGGAAGATTGTGCATTGCCTTCCAGGTCAGCAGAAGGAGATCCTGTAGAAGTTTATGTCTTATAAAACTGGTGCTTCAACTCCACTTTGCCTCCAGGGAAAAACTGCATCAGCTTTTCAAGCCTCACTTGCTGCTTGGTCTGCAGGCACTTTGCTGCCTCCAGTTCAGCAGGAGCAGGGGGCTTGCTCCCCTTCTTCAGCAGCCCCCTCTGTGGCTCCAGCAGCTTTGGAACACAGATGCCAATGTCCAGCAGGTTTCTATTGGCTGCTTGGCATGAGAAGAAACACTTGTGAAATTACGTATATATATATATATATGTGTGTGTGTGTGACTTGTTCACATGGACTTCTGAAGCAGGTTATCACCCTGGTGAGAATGAACACATACATCACTTTGTCCTTTTCTCTTTTATTACATAGGACTGAGCTTTTGCCTGAAAATGCAGTCCAAAAAAATTAATAATCAAAACAGCTTCCAACTCCCTGGTAAAATAACGACAAATGAAAAATACTTAAAAGGTCCCCAGACTTTTGTGAAAACAGAGGAAATAAGACATCCAACAATTAAATTTATTTCAAATGAATTCATTAACAAAGGACTTTCAGTTCATGCATTTTATGGTCTTTGCAAGGTTGAGGAGGGTGGAGGCCAGTCTCAAAGTCTGCATTTTAAACCAGCTACTGTCTTTCTCTAAAGGTTGGGGAATATCACCTCTCCTCACAACCAAAGGTTGTAGATCTTAAATTACCTGTCCTAAGTGGGGTCTCTCCCAACCAGTCCTTCAGGACCCATGCAAAGAACTGTCTTTGCTTCTTAATTAAGGCAGCAATTCTTCTGTCTTCACCTCTGAGCATCAGTTTTCTCTTCTGTTACAAGTTCAGTAGTCTTACACTCTTGTCTCTGTAGTATCCATTAGTTTTCTCACATATGTTTTAAAAAATTGAATCTTTCCTCTGGTACTGTGTCTGTCCCAAGGATGTGCCTGTGCTGTGACCACCAATAATGGAATAATTGGAAATTCCCAAATGAGAAAACAGTGCCAGATAGGAACCTGCGTTTTGTTACAGTATGTCTCTTGGCAGACCCTTAAAAAAAAACCTGTTAGCAAGCCAAATTGCATTAGTCACTCTCAGACTATGTTCTAGGATGCTGTGCAGGAGAAGCAAAAGGAGAATCCTTGTTTCCATCCTCCCAGTCTGAGGTGAGCCCTGTAAGATTGCTCAGTTCAGAGCTGGAGCAGGTCCAGAGGAAGCACCCAGGGGAAAGGAGAGCTGTGTTACAGCAAGGGAATTCAGAACCCCCACGGGTTTGCTTAGCAAAACACAGACCTGTGTTGTTGCTCTTTAAAAGTACTTAAGAAGATAAATAATCACAGAGACATTTAAGCTGAAGGACAGTGCTGACCCAAAACCAACTGGACATAAATTACACTAGGTTGTAAATAACCTAAATAAATGTAGATTGTAAATCAGAGGATTGGGACCAGCTGGGGAAGGATGCCCTTGGTCAGGGGCTGAGGGAGAGTGGAGGCAGGAGGGATGGCAGATAAGCTGCCATCATTTTAAATGGGGCTCAGTAAATTTTTCCAGAGATATTAAAGAGCATGGGTTGTCTGTAACAGAGAGCAGATGGTCTGAAGGTGTGCTGAAGTCCTTCCTCATTGAGTATTTATTCCCTAATTTAAAGTCACCAATACCTTCTTGTACAGAATCCAAAAAAGCTCTCTTCTGTTCTTCTTGACCATGCTTTTATGCCCTCTAAAGCCCCTTACTTTTCCCTGACAAATTACAAATAGGAAACATTAAACATAAAATCTAGGTCACATTTTGTTGCTTCTCTGGAATTATTATGTGTATTTTAATGTCCACATAGATGAATTTTCATATAACAATTTTTTCAGTCCTGAAAATACGTTTATTTCACTTCCCATTTGAATTTTAAAATCTTTTTTTTTTCCATTTTATAAAAAGCTAGACCTTCATTTTCAATTTTTAGTTCAAATAAAATAATTACCCTGTTGTTACTTTTTTGACAGCAAGAAGAATACATTTCAGATGAAGCACATATTTTATTCTATTTTAACTGTTTGTGTTTCCCTAATTGCAAGAAAAATTCAATGATGATCTTTTTACAGGCTGATAAATATTTTAGCGTAGATTTTTTGCTGGGAAAAAACATCCAAGTGAAGGGTACAAGATTGGCAGGCTTGTGTCTTGTCTACACAAAGCTTTTATTTCCCTTGAAAAGTCTTGCTGTCGCTAGCATTAGTGTCTCTCCATCCAAATGCATTTGTTAAGCAGTCAGTAAATGATTAAGGAGCTGGAGGGACTGATTTAGGGAGCAAAATTAATTGAACTAAATATGCATCACTCGGTTATGTGACAACTGGGAAGTGTGGGAGAGGAGGATAGAGCTGTCTGTGAGTAGCAGGGGGTGGAAACTCAACAGAGCACAGGGTTGCCAGCCAGGGGCTTTCTCCTGACCCCCAGTGCCCACCACACTCCTCCTCCAGGGGCTCTTGGGGGCCAAATGCCAGCGTGCCCCCCTGGAAACCCACCCAGGGATGCTTCTTTAGCTGTGGAGCCACCACACACTGGTGTGTGTCCTGCTAAAGCTAATGGAGTGAAATGTAAAATCAGGGAGCAGGAGGTGGGAAGAGCGAGAGTGGCCAGGTTCCTAATGGCAAAAGAGATTGTTCTGAAGAATGGGCATCCAGGGGAAATTACAGGCAAGGGCCACTTCCTGGAAATCCTTAGCACTAAACTGGTGCTCAGGCAGCAGCACAGTGGAAGGATGGTGCTTCAGGAGGCACTCCTGCAGTAGGTGCAATTGCTGAGCTGCTGTGCAGAGAACCACGGGCAGGTAATTTCACAGAATAACACCTGGGCCCACCTCAGCCCTCTGGGAGCTCTCTCCCCCAGCACTGTGCTCCTGGGACTTCACTGGGGATCCCTCCTCCACTGTGCCTTGATTTTTATTTTACCTGCTTGATCCTTGGCATTCGTGGTGCCCTTTTCCTTTGACTCTTGGGGTCCTATTTCCTTGTGAAGCAGCAGGGAAAGGTGCTGCTCACTGGGAGCCCAGGGGAGCATGCAGCAGAAGGGCACTGGGCTGTGGGCTCGTGGCTCTGCATTCCTCACCCTGGCTCCTGCTTGCTCCCTGCCTTGGCTCCTCTTGTCTGGAGCACATTGAGAGTTAGCAGTTGAAAGGATTCCCCAGAAATCCCATCTCCTCGGACACTGCCAAATGGTGTTGTGTACTCGGGGTGTAATTAGCCAAGCCTGGGATGTGCCCTGCACTGCAGGACACAGTTCACCTGTGCTGAGGACATCACAGAACCCCACAATATTCTGAGCTGGAAGGGACCCCCAAGGATCACTGAGTCCATCCTGGGAAGCATCCTGCTGGATACTCATGGACAGACAGGCGCTAGCTTTTTCCCAAGTTCACCAGCCAGAGGAAAAGCAGAATTTTACCCCCTCTTGGCTCCTTTGTCTACCAGCTCTAACCATACTTTGCAAGTTTGAGTGCTGTCCAAAAGTATTTCTAAGTGGAACAAAAATAAACATGCTTTTAAATATTTGATGTTGATATTTTAAGGGAGATTGACACATTTTGAAGAGGAAAGCAGCCTACAACACCTAAATTAAAAATAAATATTTATGTTCACATTTGTTCATCAGCTTTCCAAAATGTAAAAATATGTTTCATGTTGTTTTAAATAATGAAATGTGAAACAAATGAAAGATAAACTTTCTACAAGCTGAAAAGAAATAAGAAGACAAAGGCTTTGTTTATAGCTTAGATTTCAACAGTGCCCTTTGACAACCAATACAAATCTTAATTACAAATGGAATTATACATGTAAGAACTGCTCAAAACAAAGGAGTATTTTTTTTCTCTCTCTGGTTTTCTTTGTGATAGTTTTAATTAGCTGCAACTCTTTGAACAATCATAGTCCTTGACTGCTCCTCAGACACTGATGGAAGTTGTTAACTTCAAATGGCAGCTATAGGACTGCAGAAGTCTGGGTTTTCCTCTGAACAGTGTGCTCCCCATTGCTAAATTTATTCTCCAATATATCAGGATTCTGCATACATTCCACTTAATTGAGAAGTGAGCATTGTCCAGTAGCATTCCAGTGATTGACATTAGGACACAATAAATTGGATTAATAGGCTGCAGCACCCTACCCACACTGGCAGAACTCTAATGGACTTCTCTAGTAAAGTAGGCAGCAACAGGGCAAATGTGTTTGGAACAAAACAGCCCAGTCGAATTATATGGAAAAACAATCATTAGAAATAATGGCCAGCCATACATGGCATTTTCCACATGTTAATTAGGAACCTGCCTTCAAAAGAAATGGAGAGTGGAAGGGAAAAGTCAATTTGTGTCTTCCCAGCTTTACTTGAATTAAAAAAAAATAATAAAAAAAAAAAAATAAAAGAAAGTGCCTACCAGAAATGGGATTAGAGAATTCTCTTCCATCCCAATGGAACAGCCTGATCCATGGGGGAAGCCCTAATCCTGCATCAGGATCCAGCCTTGCAGTGGGAAGAGAGGAGGCTGCCCTGAGCCTGAAGGGAGCCTGCATTGAAGGGAGGAGAGTCCCCCTGACTGAGCACCCTTGCCACAGCCTCTGAGGCTGGGGGTTCACAGCCAGATTGATATTTTTAATAATATTTTATATTATGAGAACTCCATCAGGTGATATCTTTTACAAAGGAATGCAAACATGATTCTTGTTCATTTTGCAATCCGTGAGAACTGACTCCACTATACTAAACCAAATCAGAAGGCTGATTTTCAGGGACAGCAGTCAATGTCTTGGCTTTTTCCTTCCTGTGATAGCAAAGAACCGTGGGATGCGATTCCGGTGGATCTGGACAGCCAGGTGAACACCCTGTTCATGAAGAGTCACTCCAACATGGTGCAGAGGGCAGCCATGGGCTGGAGGATGTCAGCACGCAGTGGACCTCGCTTCAAAGAGGCTCTTGGTGGCCCTGCCTGGGACTACAGGAATATCATAGAGAAACTGCAGGTACACGCACAGCAAACGGCGCGCGGCACTGGGGCTGCACTGAGCTCTCGTGTGCCCCGTGGGGAGGGCACCAGAGACCAGCCCAGTGCCTGTCTAGTGCTGGGTGGGAGGAGGCTCTGCTCTTCTGAGCGGGGTGGCTGAAGGCTCAGCTCCTCAGGGTCAGTGTTTGGCCCCTGCAGAAGGCAGAGGAGGGCGGGAGTGTCGCTGTGGGCGATGAACAAACGACATGAGACCTCGTTATAAAAAATTGTATCTGACTCCACTTTATTAAAACAACTGCCCTCCTTATTTACCTTTTGGAACAGGCCACTCTCACTGGTCAGAAGAGTGCCAGAACTCTTCTAACCATTGGCCCAAAGCGATGGATAGAGACAAGTCCATCCCACAGAAAAGAATGCAAAACATCACTCTGTTACAATAACACTTGGGATGTTTATGTCAAGTCCGTGAGAACAAGGTCTGCTGAAACCCAAACACCACGAAGAAACTGAGTTCAGAAACTCAGAAACCTCAGGCCTAGAAAACCAGATTACATGGGAGGTGTCACAGAAGGAGCTGAGCTGGAAGGGACCCACGAGGATCATCCAGTCCAACCCCCTGCTCTGCCCAGGACACCCCAGCAATCCCAGCCTGGGCATCCCTGGAGCAGTGTCCACACTCTCCTGGAGCTCTGGCAGCCCCGGGGCTGTGCCCATTCCCTGGGCAGCCTGGGCAGTGCCAGCACCCTCTGGGGCAGAGCCTTGCCCGAGCTCCAGCCTCCCCCTGCCCTGCCCCAGCTCCAGCGTGCCCTGGGTGCTGTCCCTGTCACACAGACACACAGCAGGGCCTGCCCCTCCTCTGCCCTCCTGAGGAAGCTGCAGAGCTGCTGGGAGCTCTCAGGGCAGAGACAGTGGCAGTGGAAGAGCTTCCACAGGCATCCCAGTGGGCTGAGCAGTGCCTGACCCAACCTGTGAGATGCTGTGGAGCTCCTGTCGCTGGGGCGAGTAACAGCACGACACAAATCCCTCTTTAGGACGTGATCTGACTGCAGTTTATCCAACCAACTGACCCCTTCTACCCCTTTTTGGACAGGCCACTCTCACTGGTAGGGAGAGTGATAGAGCTCTACACCCACAATGGCCAATTCAGAGGAGCATCAGAGAAAGTCCATCCCACAGGAAGGATCCAAAACATTAAACACTCCTCACAGAAACAATGGCAATATTTACGCTCAAACTGTGAGAACAAGCCTCCAGCCCCAAAGCATCACTAAGAAATAACTGAGAAACTGCAGGCTAGGCAGCTCCCTGCAGTTGCCTGCAGCTGAGGCTGTTGTCCTGTGTCCCCAGGACGTGGTGTCCTCGCTGGAGCAGCAGCTCACGCCCATGGTGCAGGCGGAGTTCTCGGTGCTGGTGGATGTGCTGCACAGCCCCGAGCTCCTGTTCCCCGAGGGCAGCGAGGCCAGGATAAGGTGTGGAGCCTTCATGTCCAAGTAAGTGCTGTGCACAGGGGCTCTCTGCTTCCCTGGGGGAGAGCACATTGCCGTTTTGAACCTTTCCAGCACGCTCACCTCTGGGTTTCAGCAGAGACCTAAGCATGCAGGTGTCCAAGTTCACTGCTAAAAGCCTAAAGTGAGGGCTTTTGCTCCGTATTTTATTTTTCTCAGCAGTTTTGTTGCCTGGAGAGCACACAGAGAGAGAGAGAGGTTGCTTGCTTACCTGCTAGAAATGGGGTGTTAGTGGCTTGTGAAAATTGTGGCAGGCTCAGCCTACTTCTGTTTTCTCAATGGGCTACTTTTGCTATTACATTTCACCAAATCTACAACAGATCAGATTTTCCATAGCAGACTTTTCAAGAATTCATAATGAAGGAGTGGGCTGCTCAAGGCTCGTGGGTTTTTTGTTGGATTTTTTTTTTTTTTTTGGTACAGCAAATCGATATTTTTATTTCAAACTGCCAACAGCTCTTTGAAAATACATTTCACTGGGACCCCTATCTGGTCTTGAATTATTAGATGTTTTATTTGCAGTCTGTGCATTGGAATAGAGTCTTGCAAATTTTTTATTAGTCCTCAAGTGAGATGCCCTCCCCGCCCTTGAGAAACTATAATTTAAACAGAGATAACTTGGGGAAAATGAATGCATTTGGCAGCTCTCCTGATTCCTTGGTTATTTGCATATTCTGCAGAGGTAGCATTGTAACAAAATACTTTATATATTGGAAAAATTTGAGAAAAAAAAGTTGATATTATCCCATCCCATGTCCTCTGTCCAACCTCCTGTTTGAAGCCAGCAGCAAAACGCAAAAAAAAAAACAACCCCAAAACCTGTCCAAAGCCTTCAGATGTCTTCCCTTCCTATTTTCACGAACAAATCACAAAATTTCACAAATTTTTCCAGCAATGTGTGAAGCAGTGCAGGGACCTGTGCACAGATCTGCTCTGCACAAAGGCAGAAGGGCTGCTCTGGATTCAGCCTCAGCTGACTGAAATCCAAACTCCTGTCACAGTCAGAGCTGGAGACAGGAATGGACCTTGTCAAGTGCTTGGGTCACTGTAAACAACAATCATGCTTCATCCAAATGTCTGTATTTCTGAATGCTTCCCTGTAAGGTTTTTTTGGAAATCCTTTTGGCTGAATACCATTTGCTAATTATATCATAAATACATTCCAATCATCACAGAAGTTGGAAGGTGTAAAGGTTGTAGATTTTAAAGTTTGTGGGTGAACACTGGTTACCTTTAAATAATGGTTAAAATAAGTTACTCTTACATAAAGAGAGGATGAAATAGCAAGTCTGGATCTTAATCTGGGAGCTTTTACTGATGGTGTAAAAGGTGGATGTCTTCTGTAGAATTCTGTCTTCTCTATGGGCAGTAAGCTGTAAAAATTGACACCAAAATCTCCCCAACACCTTGAAAGTCCCATTTTCTTTTTAATTATAATTTCTCTTGACCACTTTTATTTCCTCCCCTTGAGGAAAAATATAGTGATGGGCAATTTATACATAAAGAAATTGTAGCATGGCTTAGCAACAATGTGCAATGTTCTTTAAGTTTTAATATTTTGCTTTCAGGTTGATTAATCACACAAAGAAGCTAATGGAGAAAGAAGAAAAGCTCTGCATTAAAATCCTTCAGACTTTACGGGAAATGCTTGACAAGAAAACCAACTTTGCAGAAGAGGTACTGCTACCACTTTGATATTAAATATAAAGCTAACATCGTGGCATTAATAACAGAATCTGACACGATTTCAGTTTTGGGCATGTTTTAGAGGGAAGCTGGTGTCTTAGGAACAGGGTGCTAAGGTAGGAAGTTGGTTTGGAACAAAAGAAACTCTCAGCCTTACATAGTTTTGTGTGAGAAACTTGATAAAAGTCAAGGCAAGCAAGATGAACTGAATTAGCAGTAGCAAGTATTACTATGTAGAATTACTATATATTGGATATTCTCTATTTCTGGAGACCTGTCTTCATTTGTCACACCCGACTTTACCCCAAAATCAACGGAAATACAGGGATTTTTAATTGCAATTGTACAGTTTTTCCCTGCTGCCTGTGGTGCCAGACTTTTGTACTCCACATGCTTTTTAATGCTCACAAATGTGTGAAAGGAAATCTGCAACGTTTAAGCAGAGCTGCCAGTTTTGGGGAGAAGTGACATAGTCTGTACTCTGCTAGTGTCTAATTATTTCTTGCATTCCTCTCTCCCCTCATTGCCCAGTTTTCTCTTGCAAACCCAGGTCTCTCAGTGCCTCTTTCATTTGGCCTCTCCCTTTGGCTGTCAGCAGGCAGATTCAGATTCAGATGTACAATCAGCTGTCCCAGTTCCTTCTGAGCCTGGTCCGGGGTCTTTTGTGCAGTGTCCTCTTAGCCCTATTTCTGGGTATTCCCCAAATCCTTTCAGCATTATTCACTGTTAAATATGAATCATGGAGCTGTCATCTAATCTCAGTGCTGACATCAGACCTGCCCTGTGCAAAAATAACCAGTGTAAGCAGAGAAAACCAACCCCATCTTCACCTCCTCCTCAAAGAAAACTGTGGTTGGGCCTGGGCAGACAAATTCCTTTTTAATGTCAGAAATAATTTCACAGGGGAAGCAGATATTATTATTCTTTATTATTATTCATATTTATTCTAATAGAATTCTGGGTGCACAACACCACTGCATCACACAGGAAGAATAATTTGCTTTTGTAACTGACCTTTGCCAAACCTCTCCAAAAGAATTACATAGACCCAGCTTAAGTTAACCTCATCTCAGGACTACAGGGGAGGAGAAAAGGCAACACTTTTAATGTAGGACTTGAAACAAGCCAGGAGATTCGCTTGTTTTAGTTGTTCCTTGTCCCCTGTTTGGGTGCTGATAAAGGGAGGTGAGGTTAAAGGAGGGAATTCCCATCACAGGGAATGTGCTGCCTGGGGCTGTAAGGGCTCTGCCTTCCAGGGGTGGGTGAAGTGTATTCCCAAATCCCTCCTTGACCTCACCACCTCGGGGGGCATGCTGGGTGGAGGAGCTCATTCTAAACAGAATTTCTGCCCCGTGCTTCCTGTGGAGTCCCACTGGTTTTACCCCGAGGAATGTGATGAATCAGTGCAAGCAAATCCGTGAATAAACAAGCTTGGATCTGCTTTGCAAGTGCTTCTCTGGCTTGCTGCTCTTATGAGTCATTGTTCAGTGCCATGGACTCCAGAGCAGTAAAAATAGCACAATGAAGAGCCCCGTGTGCCTGTTTCCCATCTTTCTTTGAGCTGTGATCTCACTGCCTGCAAAGTGATTCAACTGTGGGATGCAGATATTAAAAAAAAATAAATAAAAATAGTAGTAAATACATAATGGTCCTAACCAAAACAAAGCTACAGAGGGGTTGGGACATTTTGACAGGAAGCCTGAGTTTGCTAATCACCCATCAAATTGTATTTTCTGTGATAAACCTGACAGAAATGAGAAACCTCCAGTTTCTCCAGTTTCTCACCGTGAGAAATAAGGATGAAATCATGAAATAAAATTTCCTCCTCTCTCTTCACATTAATTCCCATCACTGAGCACCTTCTACTCTCTTTGTCCTTCATTTGACCACTGGAAGGTAGCCTGTGTCATTTACTGAAGGAACAGGAGGCAAAATAGGAGTAGGAGCTTATTTCACTGATTTTATACCTATTCCTGCATCCACTGTGTCTGCTCTGCTCTTGCACCTCCCCTTGGTGGTGTTTCAGGTCTCTGGTGCTCTCCTGGCTCCACATCCTTGGATTTCCTTGCAGTCAGCCTCTGAGGCAGCTCTCACTTGTGCCTTGTCTTGCTTAGCACCACAGCATCCAACCGTGCTGGGAATCAAAGTTTAATTTCGGAAGTTTGATTTAAGGTATATAAACACCACATAAAACCTCCTGGCCATTGATTGGCTTTCATAAGTAATTGTGGGTGATTATTGCAATCTCCTGGGAGTTCTGCACTGAGTCCTAGCCCTGTTTGTATTGATTAGGTCACTAACTGGAGTGGAAGCTGATCTACAGCCCCTCTCTCCCAGAGCAGCATTAATACACGTGGGGAAGGCAGTGTGTGCAGGGAGCTACTGCAGGGTCTAAATGTGTTTATCTAAAGCTTGCTTCAGACTGACTATTTGAGAAAAACAGGGGGGACAGAAAGGACTGTGCTTGGACTGAATCTCCCCATCTCTATTTGGGTTTATTTGCAAAACTGGAAGGATCTTGGACTGGGATTTTTGAATTTATTTAGGCTTATCTTTTTGTGTTTCACCATAGTGCTTGCTATCAGTTTAATTTCTGTGTGAATGTTGCCTCTAGACCTATTTGTGCACCTCAGTTTGGATCTGAGTAACATTTCCAAAAGCACCTGGGACATGTACACTGATGTGTGCTCACTTGGCAAATGATTGGAGCAGTTTAAGGTCTTAGCCTTAGATTGCTGCTGTGGTTAAAGTGCCTGTCCATACAGCAGAGCTGGTGGGCCAGGAAGGGTGGGCCAGCAGCTTCCAAGGGTTCAGAAGCTTCAATTAAACCCTTCTCAGATAACTGGGAGGTGTTGTTGAACTCTTGACCTAATGGGGGACTCTTGCCTCACTCCAGGGCAATGTCTTGGCTATGGACAAAACCTTCTGATTTCCCAGCTGCTCATAAAGCTGGTCAGCACATCTGGGGGGAAAATCCCCTCTGTGCTGCCATGTCTGTGTTCCAGCTGGTCAGCTGATGACAGGGTGTCACTGCTGTGGTAACACACACAACACAGTGAATTGTGACATTTCTTCAAAGCCTGCGTGAAGAAGAAGAGTAATCTTTATTTTCAGAGCTCGTTCCCTTGCACACATTTTTTACAGACCCCTGTGATTGGTGAATGAGAGACAGAGCTCTTCACCCACACTGGTCAAACCAGAGGGACACCAAGAGAAAACCCTTCCTACAGAAAGAATGAACAGCATGAGTACCCTTGCAAAAACAACTCTGATGTTTTGTTCTTTTCCTGGGAAAGGAATTTCAGCAACTCAAAACATCAGGAAAACAGAGCTTTAGAAACTCAGAAATTTCAGGCCTGGAACCCAGACTACAGCAGGGTGTTTAATTTGAGAATGGGGCAGAATCCAGGCCTGTGTGCCCTCCCTGGGGCAGCTCCTGGGAGGAACACTGCTGAAAATGAGTGGAGCCCTTCAGGAGGGATCCCTGTGCTGCACAGCACACACCTGAGACTCTTTCTTCCTCTTTTAGGTGTTCAACTCCAGTATAAATAATTGAAAGCTGCACTTTTAAGTGTCAGTAGAACAAAGACTCTGTAAGCTTCTTAATTGTCAGAAATAAGTAGCTGTGCTTTTTGCCTTTTTTGGAAAAACTCATGGAAATTGTTGGTTTTCTCTTAGACATGCACTAGTTCATGATTTAAAATCATAGAAGTAGCTTTGTGACCTTTTGTTTTGCAGGGTTAATATTTCTGCATTCAACTTCAGCTATGAAATGTAAGCTGTCCTCTCCCCTTTGTTTGCAGAAACACCAAATATACCTGTGAAAAAAAAAAAAAAAAACAGTACAGCTTTGGTGGAAATACAAATGTATTTTATTCCTGTAAGATGTGGTCCCAGATATGGGCACTGCTGGCTCTTGGGTCATTTTGTGCCAGAGAACTGAATCTCTCCATGTGGAGCTGTTGACAAAACTCCAGTGAGTTTGTCAAAAGCAATAGTACCAATTTATTATTGTATTATTGTATTGATCTACCAGTCCAGCTGGAGCCAGTGGGAGCTGCAGGCCTTTTTCTGCTGGGGTACATGGCCACAATGGGGTTTAGAAGCCAGGAGATTTTGCTGGGAGCCACTACAGTGTCCCAGCATTGCAGCTCTTGAATCACAGATATTCTCAACTTAAACTGCATTCTATTCTATAGCCTCATCTTTTCAAGATGATTTGACTTATTTGCATGTGCAAATTAGGCAGCATTCAGATAAACAGCATTTGTAGGTTAAAAAAAAAAAAAAAAAAAAAAAAAAAAGAGGAAGAAAAAGAGAATAATTCTGGAAATGTGTTGCTTGCTGAATGTATCATACCTCAAAAGAATGCTTATTTTAAATGGGAGAGCAGCATCCAAATTCCTTTACTTGTTTTACTACTCACATTTTGGGTTAGTGGCACTGCAGGCATTTTGAAGAATTACATTTAATTTTTCCCTGTTTCTGCTGCCAGTTTTATTTGTGCTGATGTATAAAACTACCTGTGCACTGGCCTGTTTGAACAGGCAATTCTCCTCACTAAGCTCAGTGTGCCTGCCAGGTGACAGGGGGTCAGAAACTCCAAAGGAGAACACGTATGCTCAGTGCTGTTTGTACCGAATTTTTGAAAAACTTACTTACCTCTTTTAGCTGATAAAGGACACTTTTGCAGGATCCTGCATTAAAAACTCACTCCTTAGGAAACCAGTTCACAGGGAGGGGCTGGAGGTGCAGGGAGGAGGAATGTCTGATTATCTCCAGCAGTGGCAGCCTGGTTGTGACCACTATGGTGAAAAAAAACTGCTGTTGTGGCTTCGTTGTGGGTGTTAAATGATGAGTGAAAACACAAACACAAGTGGGACAAACCCTGGGTCTCGGAGATGCTTTGTGTGAAGGTGATGATCAGGAATTCACTGCAGCAGAGGATTCAAGCTTTGCTATTGCCTGGATCCTCCGAGCCAGTAATTGCAGTGGCAGGAGCACCAGAGCTTTCAGATATGCAAGACTGGATGTGGTCAGAACTTTAAAGTGTGGTAATTCCTCATTAGACCCACGCACTGACATTTTACAAAAGAGAGAAAAGCCTACAGGAAAAACAAACGAGCACCGTTTCACTTTCCCCCCTCTGGGCTTCAAGCTGGGATAATGAAGCAGAGGGACACCAGGAGGCATGTGATGGTGGGTTTGTTCTAGCCAGGTGTTGTCAGCCCCAGTGCTCAGAGCCTCGGGCCAGCAGCCACTGTTGTGTTGTTATTGCTGCACATTTCTGGGGCTGTGACAGGCAGCATCGACCACAATATTCAGAATTAGCAGCTCTCATCTTTGGGGTACCCCTTATCCCTGCTGTGATGGGCATTGTTCTGAAGGACAACGACAGCCCCCAGATATTCTGCTGGATTTTTGTTCACACACATTTTTTGTCGATGTAAAAACCTGAGAGAACTTGTATGTGGCAAGCGTGACTTATTCCCAAGGGAGTATCTTTTTTTTTCTTTTGTAAGTACCAGGCCCTAGATTTTTGCTCCAGCTTTGGACTGTCACTGCTTGAGTCACCTTCAGGAGCCTGTTCAGAGCCACTGTGCTCGGGCCATGGGTAGCTTCAGGCTGTGCATTGCTCTTGTTGAGCTGGGCAAGAACTTTAAACTCAGAGTTGTGCATCAAGGACAGGCAACTCAGGAGTGAGCCCTGCTGACACCCTGCAAAGTGCAGGGGCTGGTAGGGAAGGGCAGGAGCAGTTTAATCTGCCCTAACTGCACTGCAGTCAGGGTTTTGCCCTCTCTTTAATATGCATGATTGTTGACATGATGCAAATAAAGAATATCCAGAGACCTAAAGGTAATTCTGTCTCAGGTAATAGCTCGGTGAGCAGTGGTGTTCACTACTCTCTGGTTCTTACTCTTTTTGTTTCAAAACCTTGGTTATTTTTCCTTTGTTTGTTTGTTCTTCAAGTCACAAATAAATCTAATGGCAGGATGCCCAGACTGTAAAAACACATGGTTGTTAACACATTTCATCCAAAAGATTGTAGTCTCTCAGCAGCTCATATTTATCACATTTTAAGAATATGGTATGTTGTTATCCAGTTTTCTTTCAGAAATATTAAGCCCCAAAATCCTGATTGATAAATTATTTTGGAACTTGTATCATCTGCCCTTCTCACGTACATCATCTCTCCTCTAAAGGAGCATCTGATGCTGTAAAACATTTTTTGTAGCTGCTGATTTAAACAGCATCAACCAAACCAATAATACTGGAGTTGTTCCTTGCTCTAAACTTCAAATAACTTATTTCTGCTCTGGAATTCCCCCTTCACACAGAGTGTGGGACATAGGGGGTTTGCCCTTCTAATTTCACATTAACTCCTTCCCATGGATGTGACCTTAAGAAGAGCAAAGTGGCAAGAAAATCTTAACTGCCTGCAAACTGTTTACATCCTTCTCCATTGATACTGCTATTTGTTAAAAACAAATTAAAAAGTGCAAGGGGAGAGAGCTGTTTAATAAATGAAACTGTTAGAGCTCCAAGGATGATTCATCTCACCTTACTCAGGTACAATATTCATGGAACTGATCAAGATCCTCTTTGTGAACAACAGCAACTAGCTTTTGTTTTGCTGTTGTTTTGAATGCAGGTGAGATGAATTTCACTAAAGACTTCAGTACATCTAGAAGTCAAATTCCATGCTCACTATAGCACTTTGAATCAAATTCTACATCAGGAAGACATCAGGATCAAGGTTTTCTCCCTGACTTGTTTTATTTCTATATTTTAACTTTTGAATAAAGCAGATTTTTAGGAATTTAGTGGAAGGTTCTAGCAGATCCTCGATTGGCAAGGGACTAGGTAAATGACCAAAGTTACATTGTAAGCTAATATGTAAAATGAGTCAACAGTTTTATCATATGGTTCCATGTTTCCAGGTGTGTGGAGTTTTGTGTGAGGATAGATTCATGTGCATAAATATAAACATTCATTTTAGGTTATTTATTCCTATTCCTTCTCTTTTTCTTTTACCTCCATGATGGAGTTGTATTAGAAGATAAAGATTAGAATGTTCATTCAGTGTCTTGGCAGATTGTTCTGTTTTTAGTGGAATAGAGGGTCTTGTTTAGAATGATATGTGTTAATGCTCTCAGAGCTACTTAACAGGAGGAAAACATCCTTCCCATGGCCACCCTCACTTTAGAGATTGCTGGTCGTTCGAAGTGCCCAGCTGACATCCCAAGGAGCCTCTGTGCTTCTTTGCAGGGCAGGAATCATTGGCATGGGTGCAACTGGGCTTTCCATAACCCTGGGAGCAGCTACACTGAGGTGGGAAGGGAGTTCAGAGGAACACGTGAGAGAAACAAATTGCAGGCACCCTGAAGTTTGGGATGGTTGCAAGGTTTTTTGGGAGTTAGGAGAATAAAACGGCATCAACCTTTTTCCTGACTATGATTTTGGAAGGTGTTTCTCCCCACGCACTTCCCACTCCCTTTGCAGAATGAATTCCTGTAGGAAGGAATTTATGAGCAGTTTCAGTAGCAGTGCCAGGCAATGGGTATAATTCTTCCTGGGAAGCACAGGGTGTGCTGCAGTATCGCAGAGACCACAGTGTGGCAACTGTGGACTTCTGAGAAACGTCTCCTGTCTGTGGGAGCAGGTCAGCTGCTCTGCTGCTGCACGGCTCAATTCCACAGCAGCCAAATGTCTGCAGTCGTCGTGGAGGGGGCGAGAGAAAATGTCTCCTTTGGGTTTGAATTTCCTTGGAAGGGGAAAAGGGATCCTTTGTTTTCTGGGTGGGTTTTTTGTTGTTGTTGCTGCTGTTGTTGTTGTTGTTGTTGACTGTCACAAATTTGCTGCTGCTTTATTTAATATGTTTGAGCAACAACCCTGTTTGTACTTTGCAGTCACACCAGAGATAGCAGTGAGCAGAATTCAATGCCTTGTATTAAGGATGGCCAATGAATATTTATGATAGACCTAGGGAGCCAGTAATAAAAATGAAATCGGCATGATGCCACTAGATCCAAATCTTTGATCTCTGTTTTAAGAGAAAATACAATAAAGCAGGGGATAATGGACTCATTATAATGGAACGGTTAGTTATGGTTACTTAGGGCAGCGTGAATAGGTGGCATTACATAAACTGCTCTAGTCCAAGATTTACGATCCAGAAATGTGTTTCAGGCACTGAGTTTCTACAGAAAACATCAGTTTATGATATTGTTTTGGTTTAGTCGGTCCAAGCACAAAGAATTAAAGCTACATCCCTTTCAGATACCAGGATGGGGCATGCTCTTGCCTTCCTAGGGACAGCAAGAGCACTAAGAACCAGCGAGGCCCCGCTCGACCTCCTCTGTGCTTCTGCTCCTCATCCCCCACCCTGCGAGCAGGCAGAGGGAGCGCTGGAAATTAAATCCCACTCCCTGCCCTGGCTGTCTTACCACATACCAGGAGTGTGGGGACACTTGGGGCCGTCAGGAGAGAGGGGACAGCGGCTGCTCGGCATGGCCGGGGCAGGCATGGGGGGTGGCTGCAGAGGGGTGCCACAGCTGGATGAGGAGGGGTGCCACAGCTGGCTGCAGAGGGTGCCACGCTGGATGAGGAGGGTGCCACAGCTGGCTGCAGAGGGGTGCCACAGCTGGCTGCAGAGGTGTGCCACAGCTGGCTGCAGAGGTGTGCCACAGCTGGATGCAGCCACCTCCACCGGGAGCAGGAGCAGCTCCTGCCGAGTGCTGAGGCAGCTCCGGGAAGCCTAATGAAGGAGCTGGTGTTTGACAGGGACGGCGAGCAGGAGCGAACGAGCTATTTTTCTTTTTAATGGTCGCAATTACTTGCTTAACACCTCTGGCAGGCCGAGCAGAGCGGAGCAGGGCTGACTGCAGACCCTGGATGAAAGCTGATCCCGAGCTCGCTGTCTAGCCAGGCAGGAGGAGGAAATGGAAACTCACTGGTTTCTGATTCGCTTCAAACTGATGTAATTTCGAAGGGACTTCATCACTAATGACATCTGGCAAGGGATTAGTCTGTAATGTGGCCCATCTCCCCCTTTTCGAGAAAAAGAAAATATATGCTGTATTGAACTTTGGAAAACAGCTATTAGGCAACCACAGGAACTGCTTCTGATAGGAACTTTTTTTTGTTTTTTTGTTTTTTTTTTTTTTGTCTGATGAGGATTTTACCCAGCATGTTTGGCCTTGGAGGAGTGCCTGGATGGTATTGCCAGCTGGAATTGTCAGTGCTGCTTTGTCTTCTGTCCCAGGAAAACAGAAGCCTGGCGGGCAGTCACTCTCGCTCTTATTCCACATCCCTGCTTAGTCAGAGTTGCCAGCCCCCAGCACTGAAAACCCTGAGTCAGGCCACAAACAAATCACGAGATCTGGCTTGAAAATCATGAGATTTTTTAATCACAAATAGTTTATTTGGGATTTCTCTGAGTCTTTAGAGTGTCTGTTCTTCCAGTTTGTCTGTTCTTCCAGTTTGACTGTACAAATCCCAGAGTTTGAGGCAGGCTTTGCCGAATTACACACGTGTTTATTTACTGGAATAAAAGCCAGGTTCATTTATGGTTACCTGACCTCTGGAGTTCGTGGGGGAAAGAGCAGAATGCTCGGAGCTCCCCTGAGAGGATCCTTTCTGCTGCCAGGGCGAGAGGCACAGCTGGCCTCAGCTGGGGCACAGGGAAATGAGCTCGGCAGGGTGGGATTGGTGCTGGTAATTCCAGGCACAGAGCTGTCACTGGGCTTGGGGACAGCTCCTTGTCACTCTGAAAATTCCTTCTGGCAGACTTGTCCAAAGCATTTTGTCCCCAGTTACTGAGCAGTTACACCAGCAAAGTCTCCTTATATTCCTTTCTCCTGCAAGCTTTTTGCCCTTCCCCCTGTTATTTTTTACTACTTTTCTCCTCTTTCTTGCAAAAAAAAACCTTGAATTTTTGACTCCTTAGCTGTCTGCAGTAGCATTTGTGTCCCATTAGCCCTCCATCCAGTCGGGCTGTCTCTGCTGCAAAAGAAATTCAGATACCCTAGACTCTCAGGTCTTTCAGTTTTAGGACTCCTCACTGCTTCCAGGGAAACAAGCTTCCCTTGAGCCAGGTGTTTTCTCAGCTGTGACCATTAGAGGTTCCCAGCTCTAAGGTTCCTCCCAGGCTGCTCTACTGGGTGCAGTTCAGCATTTCAAGAAACCCAACTCTTCTAAATATACAAATATTTGACTGTGGCTCTCTAAAAATGAAAATCTTTGCATTTAAACAAACGCTGGAAGCCCTGCACATCATTGGGAAGTTCTTCTTTTGCAGTTTTTTCGAAGGGGCTAAAAAATGTTCCTGGAGAACAGAGTGAGTATTCTTACTTTTGCAAGGAGACCCACATTAACTTGGTTGCTTTTGTGAGGCAGAGGATGTTAACAGTGGTAATTCACTGCTTGCAATAAAGTGTGGGCTGGTCAATAAATTCACCCAGGATGGCACAGAGGATTGTTCTGGTTATATGTCACAGTCTTTATTAAATTTGCCCTGGTTGTTACTGGCACTTTGTTGTAGTCATGGTAATTCTCACAATAAAACCAACCATAAGGGCCGTTTGAAAAATGGAAGTTGAACCATTTCTTCTTTTCCTTCATATTTAAGTATTTTTACAGCAAAAAAAAAAAAAAAAATCACTCCTGGGAAAACCTCAGATTTTATTGTTTGAGTTTGGATTTTTGTTCTGTGTGGGGAAATGTTTTCATGAAGAAAAAAAAAACCCAAACTCAAAGCATCAGTCAGAGCAGCAGGTTTAGGAGGTGACTTGGGACTGGGGTGAGCTTAGACAGAAATTAATGATTTGTACAGCAGAAATCTGGGCAGAGTGGCTCCTCTCTGTGCCTGTGCAGGGCCCTGGGGCTGGGAGCTGCTCTGGCTCCTCCTCAGTCCCCCTGAGCTCGGCCAGGCTGCTGAGGAGGGTTTGCTGTCCCCACCGGGGTCTGGACTGAGCCGAAGCTGTTTGTGGAAAGAGATTATTTCCATACGTGCCATACTGAAAGAGCTTGTTTTAACTCAGTAGCAAATTCTAGCACACTGGGTACTCTAAATGCAGGTCTTTTACTTCCCCTTTTTTTTTTTTAAAAAAAAAAAAAAGTAAAAAAAAAACCCCAAGAAGTCAACTATTTGATATATACTTTAGTTCATCAGGTATTTAACTTTTTTTTTTTAAACTATAAACAATTTGAAACTAAAAACCACAATTCCTTTGTCTCTTTAAACTCTCTCTTTCCTATTTTTGCACGTCCTTTTTTCCTTTTTCTCTACTTCACCCCTGATTTTTAGCCGAAGAAAGACTTTATTTGGGAGCAGGAAAGGAAATGTTGCTGGAATAATGTTTTCTTTTGATCTACCCCCCCAGTTTATGGCTTCTGTGCCTTAAGTTCAGTACTTTGATCACTCTCTGTCTTGCTGCTAAGCCCTCTGCAGTGTGATTTTACTATGGAGCCAGCTGGGGCTCTGCCCCCTGTGAGAGCCGTGAGGTAGTAAAAGCAGAGTAAATTAAAAGAGTTTTCTCCAGCCTCTTCTGCATGCTTCTCAGCTCTTAATTTCGCAGCTGAGAAGTGGCTGCTTTCCTGCCCCGTGCAGCTCCATGCTCCAGCAGGGGCCTCCAGAGCCACAGGAGGTGGCAGAGCAGCCCCAGGCAGCTGCAGCCCTGCACAAAGGGGCTCTTTCACACACGTTCCTGCTAGGAGAGCACATGTGCAGCTAAAACAAGTTCCACTGCCCATCTGACTTGAGCAACAACCCTGGGGAAACTGTCTTTTTTTTTTTTTTTTTTTTGCTAAAGCTGGTCAACAGATATATTGCCCTAATGCTTGTCTCTGACTCGGTGAGCGCTGTGTTTAGGCCCAGAACTTTGGGAATTGTGGATTTTGTTGTGGTGAGGAGGGTTGCTGAAGGACAGGGGAAGGGAACTGAGGTTGCCCCTGACAGGAGCACAGTGGTGCCTCCTGCCCTGGTACAGGAGGTGCCACCACCGTGGGCACGTGGCAGAGCAGCACAGGGTAATTTTGAGGAGCCCAAGCTCACTCCTGTTCTGGGCTCCTCTCCAGAGGACTGAGTGACTCACCTTGAGAGAAGGTCTCTCTGAAAGTGGAAGCAGGACTTTGCATATGACAGTGCAGAACCTTTGGGTTGGCAGGGTGCCCATCTTCTCCTCCCTAAGTCAAGGAGTGAGCTCCTGGGCTTTGTGAATGAATGATTTGTTGGGGAAAAAAGGGGCATGGAGTCTTAAAAAAAAAATAATTTATTAAGCTTGGCTTGCTATGTAAATTCTTGTTCTGAAGTTGGCTTCTATTGGAAAAAAACATGCTTTCAGAAATTTGCTGAAATGTTGGCATACACGAAATGAGACACTTCTTGAGTTGTACAGACTCCAGAGCCTCTTCCTGCTGTGGTGGCCAGCTTGATTTGCAATGCCTGTTCTTCTGCAGGAGGGTTCCTGGGTCAAGGTGGCCCCAAAAATGTGCAACCCGAGGGGGTGATCCAAGAGAAGAGAGAGCAGAAGGGCTTGTATGGAGCACCCTCCCCTACAAAGGTGCCTGTGGCACACTGGCACTGCTGCCCAGCGTGGGTGGGGGCTGCCAGCTCCCGAGGCAGCAGATGGATGTGGCTTAGGAGACCTGGGCCACGTGGAACCCCACACTCCTGTGACCGTGGCTGTCACACCCGTGGAAATGTTTATATGGTGACTCTGGGAGGGACCCCCTCGCCTGGGAGGCATCTGGCTTTGGCACGGGGAGGAGCACGTTCCATCCCCAGCAGCCAGTTCGTGTCCATTATCAAACACCGCCTGCCTGGCGTGCAGAACATCCCTGCGGGTGACACTGGGGGCCTTTCAAAACCCACCGGGACCCGTTCCTTTGTCACCAGGGCAGGGGGGTTGGCCTGGACGAGCTCCAGAGGTCCCTTCCAGCCCTAACAATCTCGGGATTGTGCGAGTGATCGGGCTGGTGACCGCGCACTGGGCAGCAGAGGCTGATCCCAACCCTTGGCACCGTGCCGGGAGCTGCTGGGGGTGGGAGCAAGGACAAGGACAGGGCAAGGATGGGGCAAGGATGGGGCAAAGACAGGGCAAGGACAAGGACAGGGCAAGGATGGGGCAAGGACAGGGCAAGGATGGGGCACAGCTGGGCAGAGCAGGGCAGGACGGGGCAGAGCGGGACAGATCGGGGCAGGGGCAAGGACAAGGAGGGGACAAGAATGGGACAAGGACAGGGCAAGAATGGGGCAAGGATGGGGCAAGAAATGGGCAAGGATGGGGCGGAGCAGGGCAGATCGGGGCAGAGCAGGGCAGGACGGGGCAGAGCAGGGCAGGACGGGGCAGAGCAGGGCAGGACGGGGCAGAGCAGGGCAGGACGGGGCAGAGCAGGGCAGATCGGGTCAGATCGGGGCAGAGCAGGGCAGATCGGGTCAGATCGGGGCAGAGCAGGGCAGATCGGGGTCCCGGCGGGTCCCGGCCCCGCAGGAGCCCGCTCCCCGCGCCGCTCCCCGGGGCAGCGCGCTGTGCCGGGGGATGCGGGCGGGGGCAAGGCGCCGCCTTCCCCCATTAAAACTGTCCCCCGTGCTGTAATCGCCTTTGCCCGGGCGGCGATTTAACGAGCTGTTTGGGCATGTGACCGCGGCGCATGTGAGCGGGGCCGCCGGGGGAGGCGCGGGCGCTCTTATGTAATGGGCGCAGTGTCTGGCTCCGTGCGGGGAGCGCGGCAGCGGCTCCCGCGCTCCCTTCGTGCGGGGCTCTGCGTGGAGCCCGCATCCCCTGCGCCGCCCGGGGCCGCCGCCAGCCGCGCCTTCTGCAACGCGGCGGCAGCGGGGCACGGAGAGAGCGCCCGCTCCTTCCCCCGTGCCCCTGTGCCCCCGATCCTTCCCCTGTGCCCCGCTCCTTCCCCCGTGCCCCCTGTGCCCCCTGTGCCCCCGCTCCTTCCCCCGTGCCCCCTGTGCCCCCTGTGCCCCCGATCCTTCCCCCGTGCCCCCTGTGCCCCCTGTGCCCCCGCTCCTTCCCCCGTGCCTCCCGTGCCCCCTGTGCCCCGCTCCTTCCCCCGTGCCCCTCTCATACCCCTGTGCCCCTCTCATTCACTCTGTCCCCTCTCCTTCCCCTGTGCCCCTTGTGCCCCCGCTCTTTCCCCCGTGCCCCCTGTGCCCCTCTCCTTCCCCTGTGCTGTCTCCTTCCCCTCTATCCCCTCTCCTTCCCCTGTGCCCCCTGTGCCCCTCTCCTTCCCCTGTGCTATGTCTCCTTCCCCTCTATTCCATCTCCTTCCCCTGTGCCCCCTGTGTCCCTCTCCTTCCCCTGTGCCCCTCTCCTTCCCCTGTGCCCCTCCTCCTTCCCCTGTGCCCCTCTCCTTCCCCTGTGCCCCTCTCCTTCCCCTGTGCCCTCTCCTTCCCCTGTGCCCTCTCCTTCCCCTGTGCCCCTCTCCTTCCCCTGTGCTCCCTCTCCTTCCCCTGTGTCCCTCTCCTTCCCCTGTGCCCTCTCCTTCCCTGTGCTATCTCCTTCCCTATTCCTCTCTTCCCCTGTGCCCCTGCCCTCTCCTTCCCCTGTGCCCTCTCCTTCCCCTGTGTCCCTCTCCTTCCCCTGTGCCCCTCTCCTTCCCCTGTGCCCTCTCTCCTTCCCCTGTGCCCCTCTCCTTCCCCTGTGTCCCCCCTTCCCTCCCTCTCCTCCTGTCCCCTCTCCTTCCCCTGTGCCTCTCCTCCCGAGCATGGAGCACCCTTTCATTTCTTGCCCAACCCCTGTGCTTTGCTGCCGGCCCGTGTCGGGGGATGCGGCGGCGTTTGGCGGAGGATGTGGAGTGCCGGCACTGAGGTTTGGGCGTGCAGGTGGCCTGTGAGGAGTTCCCATAAATTATTTTGTGTGTGACTCCCCGGTGGCATCGTGCAGGGGTGGCTGTGGGAAGCTGCAGATGCTCTTGCCATCAACCTCTCACCTTTTACCAGTTCTCTGCAACAAAATAAAAGGAAGGTCCTGTGACTGTGGGGACCAAAAACCCCCACCAAGTATGGAGCATCTCGGGCAGCTTTAAATTTAAGTAACAATTTTTATTGATAACCAGCTGAGGAGCAAATTGACATAACGGAGCTGAAGGACAAAGAAGTGCTTCCCCCATCCCCACCCTGCAGGATTGACCATTTCTCCAAAGTACCATTTGAAATCCCATCCTTCCTCCTCTGATGGAAGCTGATGTTCATTGTCTTGCCCTTGAAAAGAATAATTGTACTGCCCAGGAGCTGTGAAGAAACCAAACCCTCTAAAATTTGGAGCTGTGTTAAATCTCCCCTACTTTCTAAGGGCTGGAATATACTGCTTACAGGCAGTCTGATTGCATGGCAGTCAAAACATTTTCCTCTTAAACGTTTCCCCTGCCACCACTAGAGTTAAGAAAATAGCCATTTATAAAGCTGTGCTTGCAACAAACTCCAGTGCTGTTGGATAAGATCAGGTGTACTGCTTGTGCATCTGGGGAATATTCAACCAATTATATCACTTTATATGATACGGGTTCTATTATCCTGTATTTATTGTATTTCCAAGAGGAAGTTATGGTTGGAGTTGTTTTTGTATTAATAAACATCACAAAATGGTACTTTGTTTTGGTGGCTTCCCTTCTGTTGCTTTTCCTCTATTCTTTCACTTCACCTCTCTCTATACAGCAGACCCGTGTTTAAATATACATTGTTATGTATGGTTACATAACCCTGTCTTGCAAAGTGCTGAAAAATGATCCCTGGCTTTATCTTCTGAGTATTTTTTAAAAGTAACAGGTTTTGTGTATATAATCTAGCACAGTCAAAAGGCAGAGGGAGGCATGCTGCTGCTACATAAGGATCATTTTCCACAAATCAGTACAAAAATAATAGAAATTATACCCCAACAAATATCATATGCTGTGCTTTTGCTAGCCAGTGAGTCTTAAAAACCAGAGAGTATAAATGTGTTTGCTAATGAGTGGATACTGAGTTGATTTAATGAGTTGGTGATGCAGTTGGTGACTGCTCATTATCATCAGAGAATTTAACTTGCTGCAGCAACTCGGAAAATAAATGAGTACAGCTCAGACTGGACTGTGTTGTGAGTGGAATGAGAACTTTTCCTCTCTGCAGCTTTAGCTGTCTTTGTTTTTTTCCTGCTTGGTATCAGCCGTGCTGAGCTGTCCTCAGGTCCTTTAGCCCAGGATGGGTGTGGAGGTGGTGCCAGACCCTGCCTGAGCAGAGGGAGTGCCCAGCCAGGTAAACAGACCCCGAGGTCCTGGCAGCTGCAGATGAACAGCAAGCCTTCCCTCAGAATAAAGGGCCATTATTCTGCCTAGGTGTGGAGAGGGAATATTAGGACTCTGGTTATCATCTGACAGACATTACAGGAGATAAAGGAGCTCCAAAGGTGTGGAAAGCTCTGGCTGCAGCTTGGGCAGGGCACGTTGCTTGTGAACAAAAGCATGCCAGGAGTCCTGCTGGACTCTGCCAGTGCTGAAAGTGTTTGGCTGGTTCAATGGAATCCCCTCATTCAGGTACCATGTGTGGAAAGAAAACAGCAAAACTCTTCTCGTTCTGTAGCCTACATTTTATGGGGCTTCATTCCTTAAATACCAGCGTGCCCTCAGAGCTGTGGGTTGCTAGATACTGCAGAAGCACAGCACAGAAATAATGGCATTTGTTTTATTTTGGAGTTGTTAGAAAATCAGTGTCCCCGTAGGGTATAAATACAGTAGAAGAGGGTTTGTGCGTTTATACTTCAAGACAAAAGTTCTTTATCCTTAAAACATATAGTTGCAGAGAAAACTGATAATTTTTTTTCCCTCCTTGGTGCAGGGTTTTAGAATCTGGTTCTGATGCTCGGGCTTTGCCTGATTTTTACACGGTGCTGGAACTCAGAGATGTATGCAGGGAAACTTTAAAACTGTGTTGAGTTTTGGAAATGTTCACCTGTTTAAAAAAAAAAAAAAAAAAAAAAAAAGAAAGAAAGAAAGAAAGCCAGCCTACAGAGAGTTTTAAAAATAGCCCAAGTCCTCCTGGAATTCAATTACAGATGCCTACCAGCTGCTTCCCCTGCCCGGGACACGCATTTCTGGTTTCTCTGTTCCTCTGGCTGTTCCTTGCAGGGGAACAGCCCGTGTGACATGACTGATGAAGAGAGAGATTGGAGAGAGAGGTGCTGGGCTGTGGCCCCCTGCCATCCTCCCATCCCACCTGCTGCTGGGGCTGTCCTTTCATGGTCACGACTGGAGCTGTGCGATTGTTGTACAATGTGGATGCCGGCTGTGCGGCCACTGCTGGGACTGGCACTTTATTCTCATGCTATGTGCAATGACTTTTTCAAAAGCTTTTTATTTAGCCCCTGTAGCACTGTGTCTTACAAAAAAAAAAAAAAAAAAAAATATTATAAGAATTCTGTCTTCTTGGATCTGCATTCTGTCTGAGTTCACAGGCACACATTATGTTCCCCATTTGCTGAAACACCGAAGTGCAGACCCTGAGCTAAACTGCAGGCTTCATTTCCCCTGGAAATAAATGCAGATCATAATAGATTTGCCCATAAGTGCCCATGCTGGATTCTCCCATAATATGGACCTTGCCCTTGAGGAATTGTTTCCAAATTTGTGGTGTAGGATCAAAATTAAAATGAAATAAAAAGGCAAAACACTAAAACTCTGCTTGCTTATTAAATTACATGGACTGTCTTTTGTTGTGTATCATCTTTTTTTTTTTTTTTTTTTTTTTTTTTTTTTTTTTTTGGTCTGCTTGCAGATGATTCAGCTGTCCAGTTTGCAGGAGAACATTTTCCAGCAACGTAGTAGTTTGGCTGTAATCCTGTCTCTGGTATTGTCCTGTTTTCCCCCCATAGGCTTTCTGAGTGTGCCCATCTGTGTGTGGCAGTGACAGGAGCTTTCCACCCAGTCTGGCTGTCTGCAGGATCTCACTGGTTCTGTGCTGCCTTGCTCTCTTGGGTATCGTTTGACTCTTTGATTGGGAAGAATATGGTTTGAGGGTTTGTGGCAGAAATTCATTTACTAATTCATAGGGGAGGGAAGTGGGGGAGGAGAGGAGAGGGAAGGGAAATAATTCTTTGGTACAGAACAACAATCCTCCAAGGACATAGTTACAGTATTTCTTGTTAAAGTACAACGTGTTTGTTTTCAGCTCGTGTAGAAAATGCCGTGATTCCGTGGCTTAGGCTGTTGCCTCCTTAGCACACAGCTCTGCTGCAGATACAGCTGTTCTCAGCTGAGCAGCCCCTGCTTGATGCCTGGTCCCACTGATTTCACGAGACACTTCTTATCCACAGGTCTTCACATAATATGGCATGGCTGCCTGAAAGCTGGTGACATGAACGCCTTGTCTGATTGGAGATTTCTCAGTGATTTTTAATTTTGGTGCAGAGATCCCAGCAGAACTGATTTTAATTAAGACCCTGATCCATAGCTCTTGGATTTAATGATGGGGTGTGCCTGCTTACAGTGTGCAGTGCTGCCCTGCCTTAGGGATCTCCAGGCTAGCTCCAGATTAACCCATTTCATGAATTACTTTCACAAGCAGGATTTTGCAGCTTCCCTTTCTGGTGCTGTCTTGTTTTGTTTTCTGAGGTTCCTCTCCATAAGTGATGCATGGATGCACCCACAGCCTCTTAAGAACTGAGGTCAGATTTGCTGTTAAAATCAAGCAGCTCTTTGCTGTTTGATATGTAGATCTTCCTTTCATCCTAAGATTTTAAGTTAGGCTAAAGGTCAACGCTTCCAACCTTTATTTTTAAAGGAGGCTGATACCTGTGTGGTAACAGTGAGGAAGCTGCTGTCTGAGAAGCAGAAGTGCACGCAGCAAGTCCCTGGAGCTGGCAGATTTCAAAGGGGTGTAGCTGGTTGTGTAAGCCACTAGCTGGGATGGTTTGATGTAATGCTGTTTCCAGACACTGTGGGGATTGCATGTGCCAGTGCTGGGTGTTGCCAGACAGAAACCACAGCAATTCACCCTCAACATAATTACCACCTACAGCAAGGCTAGCAGCTTTTAAATGAGGAGGAGTGGGATTCTTTATCTAGGAAAACACCAAGGAGTTTATGTCTTTCTGTAAATCCACTTAATCTCTTCATTAGAAGGGGAAGGAATAGTGACAAACCTCAGCCAACACTGTGCATAATGAAGTATTTTTTAAATACTCCCTTTGATATTAAACTGTAGCACAGGCAGAATCCAGAAAAATCAGGTGGTGTTTCTTGCAGCTCATACAGCATTAGCAGTGGGTTTGGACATGCAGCACAGCTGTGTTACATGGGAGCCTTTAATGTGCATTTTGAGTACTTCATTTCCCTCTCTCTGGATACTAAAATTAATAATATTTTAAGTATAGCCCTAGCCACTTACAGGCCTCTTTTAGATGGTTGATTGCTTAAAATACGCAGCAACATTGCTAGAGGGGAAAATGCCAGGTTAAAAAATTGTATTTAATTCCTTACTTCCTTTTCTTACCTACTTTACTAATTCCTCTCATTAATAGATTAAGAAATAAAGTTGTAAGTTGTCTTACAACTACTGAGGCTGTTTGTGTGTGGATGTGGGGGGATTGTATCCTTCATGGAGTGCAGACATGTCAGAACCAATGCTTGGGATTTGGGTGTTTTGCTGTGCTGGTAGGAGTAACAGATCAGGGGAATGTAAGGTGGCTTCCTTTGCACCTGATCCAAATCCCATTAAAGCCAGTAAAAAGCATTCTAATGTTATTAGAGCCGTGATGGGATCACTCCAGCTGCACTTTCCTTGTTCCCTTGCTGCCAGCACTGCCTGCTCAGTGTTCCCAGTGGGATCAGTCATAACGAGCAGGAAGTTCTGCCCCCCTGCCCACCAGGAGACTGGTGTTTACTGGTTTGAAGGGTTCCCAGTCATTGCACCTGCTCCTGACCATTACAAAACTCACGTAGCTGTAGTAGGAATGCTGATGGGGAGAGCTACAAGGAGACCTGAGCACCCACAGTGCTCTCAGGGGGGCCCTTGGTGCTGGGTTATTTAAAATCTGCCTACCTGATTTGCAGATAGAATCAATTACTTTGCCATTTATGTGATCTGTATTATTCCTTCTCATAACTATGGGCACAAAGCCTGATATTGAAGAAGTGGTCTCTTGTGGCACAGGTCTCAGGTTTCAGCCATTTGGATGAGCCCCTTTTGATTTGTGCAGTGAGGGCTGAAAGATGGTTCTGTGCTGGTGAAAACTCAGGGTGCCTTCAGTGCAAAATTAATTACAGTGTAGGAGAACGCACCCACTGCCAAGAATATTTGACAGAGCATGAAAGGAGCCCAGTTAGCTGTGTTAGGTCTGTCTGCAGAAGGCTGCAGGGGTACCTGCTGTGTGCTTCTGAAACATTGCAGGTACACACACAGGTGTGCTCAGCTGAGCCCACGAGCTGAGTGCCCCTCTCAGCATCCCTCATCAGCCCCAGCTTCCCAAGTGCTCCTCAGCCTGTACCTTGCAGCTCTCCCAGCACGGGGTTCTGCAGTCCTGCCTCCTGGAAGGGTTTGGCCATCACAGCTTTGCAATGAATACATCTATAATCTTGTTGGTGAAGCATCTTAATGAATGTCGTAAGAGCAGTGCTTTTGATCCGTGTGAGCTCCTGGCTGTGGAACACTTGAAATGATCATAAATCTCCTCGGATATGAGATGGATTTTTCATCCCCTGACACGTAACCCCAGCCCCACTTGCACCTGAACTTCTTTTGTCTGTAATTTAATACCAGAAGCAGGAGAAAGCATCTCAAGTGATTTCCTGTGAGCCTTTGCTCGAGGTGAAGGAGGAGACAGATGCATTCACTGCCTGAAAAATGGTTGGCTGTTGGATCAACAGAGCAGATAGCTTGGCATGAGGGAGTGGATCTCTTTTGCCACTATTAGAATGGCATGAAGCAGATTTTCTTTTCTCTTTGAGGCTGTTTGTCTGACAGGTGCAGTGGTAGTTAGGCCAGGAGATGGGCTTGCAGTTGTAAAGCTGAAAAATCTCTGGCCTCTCGAGGCTGGGGGCATCCAGTAGGCACAGAGCAGGCACAGTCAGCATCTCCTCACAAAGAGCCAGTGCTCCTGGAAGGACGTGGGAATTCATTGTAATATCTCCTGTGAGAGCTCTGTCCTTCAGTGCAGTCGGTGTGGGTGATACCAAAACCCCCTGGTAGTATTTACAGAGCAGCTTGCACTGTTAAAGGGAAAATTCAAAATAATTGTGGGGCTTTGACTCTGACTGCCTTTCCCTCTGCCTGGGCTGTGTCAGCTCAAGGTTGGAGTCCTAATTTAGGTAAAACTTTAGGCAGGAGGACAATATTCTGAGGCAAGCTGCCTGCTTGCAGGTCCCATTATCATCAGTGTGAGCTGCAGCATCTTTCAGGAGCAGACTGTAAATTAAGGCCTGCAAGATCTGGCCACATCCCTCGATTCTACTTTTGTCTTTTGCCTTAGGATAGAAGATTTATATTTGCATGTCACAAAGCAGATCATAATGGTTATCTCCGAGCTCGTTGTTATTTTGCAGTGTTTTTATGAGGCCGGCAGCCTAATGCTGCAAAGTTGTTTGTAATGTTAAGCTTCTACACCTAAAGCAGTGAGGTATCCATGGTAACTGCCTTGCCTGTACACAGTCCCTCAGCAGCCTTTTCACACAGGTCAGAGCACGCACATTCCCAGCAACTGACTCAATTTAGTCTGCCTTAAACATCAGGTAATTTTAAAAAGACATTGGCTCTGATATTTTTTTATTATTATTTTTTTTTTTTTTTTGGTAATAGAATTCCATTTTAATTAGCCATTCGAGCATTCTGCTAGTGAAAACAAAATAAAACACCTTTGCCACTGTAAATATGTCTGTTGCTCAGACCTATTCAAATTAAACCTAAGCCTTGTGCTAAAAATGTTAAGGGCTTCGCAGCAAACAAATTCCAAATTAAAGTTTTTACTTAACACTGCAGAAACATCCTGCTGTGAGGTTTACAAAGGCATTTTTTCCATCTAGGTCCTCTGTCAGTACTTGGTATCCTCAGTTTCCTTTGACTTCTCTTGTAGTTGAGTCCAAGATTAGACTCCAAAAATTTTCCTACTTCCTTCCCCATCTCCTTGTTGATTTGAAGAATACATGTTCATTAAGATGAGTCTCTCTTCTTGTCTATAATAATTTTTGCAGTTGTCTGTGGTACTTATCTGCATATACCAAAGCCTGAGGAAAATTCTCTGCAGAACCAGCTGCCATGCCTGGAACTTTTTCATCTGCCAGCTTGCTCCCGTCTTAAAGTTTTCCTGTCTAAATTTTTTGGCCATCATTTTGCTTCATCTTGGTTTGTTCTGTCAGTTCCAGTGCTTTTGCTGTAGTGAATCATCAGGTGTGTTTCTGCTGAGAGTTTGCCTTAGTGACTCAAGTGTGGAGGAGAAGGAAAAGGCTCAACTTTAAGGCTCAACTTTTAACCAGATGCTTCCTTCCCAAATGCTCACTTGTGCTTTCCCAGTCTCCTCCAGAGCTGCTTTGTCAAACCAGAGGCATGATTCCCAGAGTAACTGAGGGGCAAAAGCTGCAAATCAAGTGTCACATGGGTTGTAATGTGTCCTTGGTACAGCCAGGGGATAGGGAGGGAAAAAGGCAAATTCAGAGGGGACAAAGAGGGAGAAAACAAAGATGGAGGACAGCAAAGAAGGGGAGACAAAATCCAGATCCTCTCCTGGTCTCCTGCATCATCCTTTCTGCACTATATAAATCTGTCAGGCTTTTGGCTGAGTCTCAGCAGCTCATGGTGCCACAGTTGGAATACTAATCCTTGCTTCTTCTTACAAGGAGTTTTAGGCCAGAGAGGGACATTAAGTCTGTAGGTGGAGGCATCAGGTGACACTCAGTCCTTTGCACTCAAAAAGCCATTTCATCCTCAAGTGGACCCACAGGGAGACAGAAGGGCACTAATACATATAGGAAACCAATTTATGTAACAAAGCCTTTGCAAAGTGGTAATTAATTAAAGGAACTAAATAATGGTGACTGTTCTGGCCAGTGTTATTTAGGGCTAAATGAGGGATCTGGTGTTCATAGGCTGTCAGCAGAACTGAGAAGGCTGATGCTGTGGCTTAGGGGATGCCTTTAGTGCCTTAGAGGATGAGGTGCTTTGGACTTTGTTAGTGCAGAGCAGAAGAGTCTTCTGTGGGAGTGAGAAGGAGAATTTGGAGCCACCTGGCTGAGCAAGTGAGTGTCCCCAGGTGCACACCAGCAGAATGTCTCACTGGGGAAGGACCCTGGAGCTTCTCTCTGAGGAGCTGCCTGTTGTTCAAAAGCTGAAGTGCTCCTACCATTGGGTTTTTTTGTAGAAACCAGCAGTATTTTGCTAAGGATATTCATCAGATAGATGAAATGCTGACCTCTTCCCCATGAGGATTTTGGTGTTTCCTTGCTGTGGCAGTTCTGAGTTCAGCCTGTTGGAGTCGAGGTTCCAGCTGATGTTTTGGGTCACAGCAGGGCTCTGCATGTCTCCTCATCAGAGATTTCATAAAACCCATTTTCCTCTTGAATCTACATTGGGTTGCACTGCTTTTTGGATCCAATACAAATAGACTTGGTACACTTAATGTTCTCTTTTAAACACATGTGGATTGCTAAAGAGGGTCACACCAGAGGATTAAGAGTGTTTCTTGCTGTGTGGCCATCACCAGATGCTTCAGAAGGTCTAAGAACCCCCACTGCAGGCAGACTTCAAGTTTTCTATTCTTCCTGAAGGCTTGGGATAATCCTTAACAGTAAGATCATAAATCTGTGGGCCCTAAAGCAAGAGATTTTGTCTTCTTTCCCATAGTTGTTTTTTTTAACTTTTGCTATTGTAACTGGTTTTACTTGTTGTCTATAGAAATGTCCAAATCCTCTTCTGAGTCTTGCTGTGTTCTTGGCCTTGGTGACTTCCATGGCCTCTAATTATGTGTGGGCTAACAATTATTTCTTTATCACTTTTTCACTGGCCCTCTTTACATTCCATTGGGGGCCACTTTTTGGGTGGGAGAAGAGACAGGACTTCCCAACCATCTCCACCCCATTAAAGCTTTGCTGTGCTTTTTCTGTGTCTTTTCCCAGGTGAGCAGTCTCAGTCTGTAATACCAGAATTTTCCCCATACCTTTGTGTGCTCCCAGCCCCTCTCTGAGCCTTCTAGGAAATGGCAAACTGTGGAAAACACAGGATTTAGATGAAACTGTGCCACCCATCCAACTTAGAGCACGAATTTTGTGTGTATCATTTCCCACCCTACTCCAGGTTTTCACCAGGTTTTTTGCTGCATTCAGAGCAGAGGATTTTACCAATAATCAGAATAGCCTAAGCAGTCAGTTCTGTAGCCCCTAAAACTGTGAGTGGGTTTTGTTTTGTGTTCATTAAAGCCCTGACTTGGTGCCATGCCTGTGCAGTTTAATTCCCAATTACTGGAGCTGTACAATTCCTCTTGGTTTTCATGATGCTGTCGAGCCCTGATGTTGGGATGTTGCGTGGCATTTATCAGAGAGATGCCAGGAGTGGAGATATCAGTACCCTTGGAAAACAGGAGAAAAGAAAAAAAAAAAAAAAAATGCTGTTCCAGGACTTCCAGAGCAGGTTTCCTGCTGGCTCCCAGTCAATCTGTGCTGTACTTCACACCTCTAAAGAAGTCTGTGACATTGTATTTCCATAGCTACATGCTGTGCATGTAGGAACATTCCAGTGATAATATATTTCTCCTTGGAAGCAATAGACACTTAGGCATTATAATGGCAACAGCTTCATAATAAATATAGCTAAAATCTGCTATGATGAAATAGCTGATGCACATGTGCTGCAGTCTTATCTGGGACATAAATAACTCCACAATTTTAGCAAATATTAAATATAAAGGGGCAATTTAATATTATGGGTGAACAGCTTGCATATTAAATTTTATATAAACATGAATCTGTCTTTTAGTAGTGGGAATTTGAAAAGCTGAGACAGGCTCATGAAAATGTGACTTCATCTCCCCCTTGTCTGTACCTTTGAACAGGTAATTTAATTGCAAGCAAATTTTGGTCATTTTTTTCAATCAATTATGGAGTGGCTCCAATGTTTTTGGGGGTTTTTTTTCTATTCAACATAGAGGATAACTTTTTCCTGATCTTGGGAAATTTTGCATTTAGAAATTGCTGCTGCTCCTGAAATAAGATGACAGCTAAGAAGCTATTGAGCTCTAGTGTGACAGCCAATATATCTCTGAAAGTTATTAAAAACAAAATGTTACTCTCTTAATACAACGTTTCAGTTTCAGGCAGCAAATTTGGCTAATAGAAATGGTTTATGAACCTTCTGCTGCAGTGTTGCACAGTCAGAATTATTTCCATGGCAGTCTTCAAAGGATGTTATTGGGTTTATTTGTTTGAACTGATGAAATTTTAGACTCCAAGAGTGAAAAGCTAATATTGGCTTCTAATTTAAAAGGGAGGATTGAGAACTGCTTTGGAAACAGAGAGGTTGTTTTTCCTAGTGAAAGTTGCCTTCAAAAAGCAGAATGCCTGTCTGGAAGAGAAGCTCTGCCATGGGAAGTTCAGCTCTTGCAATAATTGCTGCCATCGTGGTGGACTGCAGTGCATTGATAACTATTAGTTATCACCCTGGCTCCTCCCTGCTGGGGCAGGAAGCTCCCCAGGGTTTCTCCATCCTCCCGAGAGCTCAGCAGGGCTGTCACAGAGCCCAGCTCTCCTCCCTGGCAGCTCAGCCTTTGCCAGGGCAGGAGCTCAGCCTGGAATGAGGTTTCAGCCACAGCAAGATCCACTTCTCACCCTTGATCAAGGGGTCCTTCCCTTCTGCTGGGGCTTTCCCTCCTCCTCCTGCATTGCCAGCATTTCTTACCTGCTTGGGAGAGGATTTGCAGTTTGAGGAAGAGGAGTTGTGGCTCCTCATGGTGACAGCCAAGTGTCAGCAGCTCTGTCCTTGCTGGGAGTCAGCAGCAAATCTGAAAAAAATCAACACATCTGCCAGAGGAGGTTGCTTAATATTTATTTGATATTTGCCACCTCTGGCAGTCAAAGTCATGAGTCAGGCTCCTAGAAATGATGAAAATACTTTGGTTTGGTTTCTTAACAATCAAAACCCCATCCA
Source organism: Sitta carolinensis (assembly GCA_032173965.1). Lineage (NCBI taxonomy): Eukaryota > Metazoa > Chordata > Aves > Passeriformes > Sittidae > Sitta > Sitta carolinensis. Next base: position 12,062,403 of record JAVUNC010000030.1, read on the forward strand.
CATATTTGAGTTTTTATTCTTTATTTTTTTTCCCTGGCCCTCTGGCTCTGGCCACACAGGTTTCACATTTCCAAGTACTATTCCCAGGACCAGGAGCAGAAGTTAGTGTGGTGGTGGGGTGGTTGGTTTTGTTCTGGACTATATTTTAAATGTAAACTGGAATTCTCATCCAAGCACAAAACTTTAGGTACTGAGCTTCAGGTGCCAGCTATCATCCTGAAAAGGATTATACAGTTGGAAGAGTTGACATGAATAGAAAATTCCCAATGAAGTTTACTGGAAATTTATTCAAGCTGCTACTACTACTTTTTTTTCCCTTTTTTTTTTTTTTCCCTTTTTTTTTTTTTTTTTTTTTTTTTTTTTTTAACTGGGGAGCATGAATTATAAATATTTTCAAATTATCCCTGTCAAGACAGATAGCTAATAAAGCTCTAGACTTGTAGTGTTGTCTAACTTTGCTCTACTTTTCTGCTTGTCTGAAATGCCGCCTAATTTCACAGATGTAGTGAAGCCAGTGCAGGAGCTGGCTTTGTTCCAGGTGGGAATTGTTCTCTGCTCAGGAAAGGAGGGGGATGCTCTGTTTTCCCTGCCCTCCTGAGCAGGGACCAGCACTGCAGCCACCACTTAGCACATCTCCTCTGCATCCTGACCACCCCCAGATTAATTTCTGGAGCTGGTTTGTGCTGGTTTTCCAGCCAGGTGAAGGCTAAAACGATGTTTCCACACCCCTCTGATAAGGTTTGCAATATTTCTGCTGCCCTGACCTGCTGCAAGGTTTTTTCCCTTCCACTGTTCCCTTTTGGCTGCGTGGCTGGAATGTGTTTTGATCCTCTGCCTTCCTCTGCACCAGACACAAGGGTTTTTGGGGACTGACACAAACACACACTCACCCCTGGGCTTTTTCCCCTTAGTGCCTGAAATCCAGGGGATCATCAGCAATTTGCTATGTGCTTCCCTCCAAGAATGCAGGAGGCATTTCTCAGGTGTGTTGGTGCTTTTGTCAGGCTGGCACTCTGGGTACAGGGCTGCTGATCACTGGCCAAAGCACATCTTTAAATCATGGAAAGACAATCTGGCAGCTCCCTGTGTTGAATGCAGTGGTGTTCAGGCAGAGGTGAGTGGCACTGGAGTTAAAAAATGATAAGTTTTGATTTGGTCTTGGGATTGTTTTGGGGCAATTCATATGTCCCCTGATTATTTTGCAAGAATGCTGAAATTAGTTTCTTTTAATATCACTTAAAAAAAAATATATAGACATATAGAGCACTTCTAACAGAATAATTCCTATTAACTGTGAACATTTCTGTTGATTGGAGAAAGTGGCACAGGGTATGGTTTAGTGTCATGTACACAGTGAAACTAGAAACCATTAAGACTCAGTGAGAAATACTTAAGGTCCCTTCCAACTCAAACCAGGCTATCATTCTATGATTTTGTGATCTTTACAAGTGGACAAGGAAGTAGTCAGGAAATCAGTGGAACTTGTGGCAGGTAAAAGTGAGCAGAAAACTGAAATACAGAATTGCCTCCTGAGCCAGCAGGTGATCTGATCCAGACCAGGACAGGCACTGCACCTGCAGAGCATCCCTTAGCTAATAAACCAGGTGTCTGTGATGCTCTGGCTTTGAAGTTCAACATAATAGCAACATGGCAAAAGAGCATAATGTCGTGAATTTGGTGTTTGGCCACTTCTCTTATTTGCCATTGCTACCTGCTACAAATTGCTTGTAAAACGACAAAGCACAGTAGTGCTCATAAGTATGCATCTGGAAATTAAGTGTCTGTTTTGGTAAATATTCACATTAGGGCACTTAAGGGTGATTTTTATTTTTTTTTCTTGCAGAGCATGAGGAGTTCCACACAGAAATCCTGTTAAAAAATAATAGGATTTGTGTGCATAACTCCCTGTGCATCACTTTGAAAGTTTGCCCCCTGCAGCATAAGAGTTAGATAATTTTAGACTTTGAAAATTGTGCTTCTCAGATCTGGTCTTTTCCTACAGTCTGTTATTGATGGTGCATTCATAAATGCTTCTGAATAAATCGTGATCAAATCTTACATTGTTTTCCTTCCGTGGTGGAGAACTTGAGTTATTGTGTGTCTCAGTGCTTTGTCTTGTGCTGGAGGGAGTCTGAAAGGAGAAATTACAGAGGTGCAAACATGACCTGGTTTGTAAGTGCACAGTTTATATGCTCAAGTGACAGATATAAACAATAATATTTGTCCACAGCAAAGACTTGTTCTCTCTGTATATAAATGCATATGTACATATCCAGAGATCTGATATTTGAACAAAAAAAAAACCCAAACATTCAGCAGCTACTAATACTTTATGACCCAACAGAAAAATTATATAATTACAAAATCAAACTGTGTTTTTCAAAGTGTTTTCTTCTCAGTCTAAGTTTAAATGTCCCAATGCTGAGGTTTTCACTAACCCAAACAATCTTTCTCTCCTGCTGTATTCCTAGTGGAGACATTTTTAGACTTACTGCCAAAAAAAATCCTTCTCTTAATATGATGCTTTCCTGAGTTTCTTCGGGGTGCAAAATTGGACAGTTATCAGGCAAAACCTGTGGGTTTTTTTGCAGTGATCCAGTATTCTTTTCCCTATCCATATTGAGAATGGACTGGCAGTAGCAGTTGTTTTGCAATAACTTAGCACTTAAGCTTCCAGCTTTCTGTGGAACCTGGAACTGCAAAGGAAAGAAGAATTAAAAGACTGCTTAAAAAAATTAAATCCTTTTTAGAACAACTGTAGTTTGGTTTTAAAGAAGGTCATGCTTGTTTTTTTTTTTTTATCTGAACCTGTTAATGCATCTCTGCATTAGTTGCAGTCCCAAGTTTATCAGTTAATATTTGTGATGCAGGCAATTTGTACTGAGACAAGCGGGATTCCTCCCAGTTTTGTGTGGGACTGAACAATGGCACATTTTAGATGTAGGGTGTCTCTGCCTAATGAGAGACAGCTGAGAGGTGTGGGTGGCCAGCTCTGCTCTCCTAAGAGAACTGTGTCATGAAGTCTGGTGCATATTTTGGGTGTTTCTTTCTTTTTAGACTTGGATAAAATGCTTTTCCCTGGCAAAGTGTGTGTCTGCTCCTTCTACTTCAGTCGCTGGCAAATCTCCCGTTGATTTTAGTGGAAGCAGAACTGGACACCAGCTGGACCCAACTTCATCTCTGAAAGTGCCTTTTTTCCCCTGGGGTGAATAAACTCCCCAGTGTGCAAATAGCTGTGCTGTTGGGTGTCATATTTTATTGGTGAAAATATATCACTTCCAACTATCAGTTGGCCATGAAAACGTCTCGCTGCAAAAAGATCAAAACCAAGAAAAAGCTCACTCTGTGTAAAAACAAACAAACAACTCCCCAAAACAAACAACTTCCCCCAGTTCGTGAGCCCCCCTGGAAGCTGCTGGCATCATGAGAACAGAAATTTTCCACTTTGTGGACATAATAGGAGTCAAGACTTCGGGGCTCTCTTCCAAGCCCGTGCTTGTGCAACACCATGCCTGTGGTAGCCGTGGCCTCAGCTGATCCCTTTTGGAGATGAGGAGATTTCTGTGTCATCTTGCATTTCAAGAGCAGGTTGAATCATAATTTAAAGGGTTATAAAGCCACACGTGGTATCTTCACAGAAGCCACTTGCACAGAACTCCTTCTCTTCACAATGTTTTGTATCCAAGAGAAACAAGGGAACGAAATGGTTGAAAAGCAACAACAACAACAGCAACAAAAAATCATCCTGCATCAGGCTCTCAGGCCATGTAGAATAGAAATTTCATTAATAAATGATGAGAAACATGTTGAATTAGGTGTCTTTTAAACAGCCTTTATAAAAAGCCAGGCTTCTAACCTCATCTATATTTACTACAGGAAAAGGTGGCATGATGTCTTCATAGATGATGTGAGATGGCATATTTTTGTCACCCAGCTTGTTCTCCTGATGTAGACCACAAGACCTTCAAATAGTTTCTGTCTGTGAAGCCACCTAGTCGTGGTTTAGTAACTGCCAGCAGTACAGACTATCACACCTCTTCTTAAGCTGTTCCAATAGCTAAATGCCACCACTGTTATATAAAATAAAAATAAAATTCATAACCCACAAACTGAATAACCCAGCTGCCTCTACATCTTTTCTAGCTGAATTTCCCTGTTTTCAGCTTCTCACTAGTATGTCTTGCACCTTTTATCTTTAGACTGGAGTCATCCATTATATCAGATTTCTTATGTAGATAGTCAGAAACAGAGTTCATGCTTAGACTGATAAACTCAGTAGATTGAAAGCCTTGAATTTCTGATGAAAAGGCTTGTTTTATTCTCTAATCATCTCTCCAAACCTGATCCAATTTGTCAGCATTCTTCTTGAACTGTGGACACCAACTTGTGATGTGGTATTGCCACAGTAACGTGCCCCTGCATGTGAATAAGTGAGAGAGTCTCACAAATCCCACAGAACAGCTCTCGTTGCCCTTTGCAGAACTGTGGGATCTGGGGAGTTGTCATTACACTGATTTTTCTCCTAGGCCTTCCATTCTTCCCCAAAGTCACGACCTCCTGGAACAGAATCCTCCATTTTTGTGTGTGTTCTGTATTTTATTGTTATTAAGACATACAGAGGTTTGGACATAGTGACACTTGTATTATTTACTTCCAGTCAGTTTAATAAATGATGCCTCAATTTTTAGTGGTGGCTTGACCTTATCCCCTCTTTTTGTGTGTCCTTCCCAACCACAATTAATAACTATTTTCTGTATTATTTCATTTCAATAAGAAAAGCCCCAAATAAGGCAGACAATACATTTGTTACAATACATTTGTTTATGATTTCTTGCTTTAAATTGCACATTGAATTCTGTCAGTCACTGAGTTGTTAAGCCATTTGATAACTATCCTTCTGGGCTTACTTAATCCAAAATTTTGCCTTACAGGATTGTGTCACGCTGCACAGTTTATCAAACTTTACCAGAATGATATTGTCATTATTAGCAAAAGCAGAAGATAATCTCCAGAAGTTTCAGAAGGTCTGTTTTGGCAAACCTGTACTGAGGCAATTATTACAACATGATGCCAATATTAAAACTGCCATCAGTATAGAGCAGCTTCCTTTAATTTTGTGTCAGTGGAATGCAAAATCAGCCTTTCCTTTGCCTCTCCCAGAATGGATATCAAACTCTCAGCAGAGGGCTGGATATCATTAAAAAGTGTAAGAAGTACTCCCTGGTACTTTTGGAAAGTATCATTGCATGTCTCACAGTTCCCTGGGATTTTGTGTCTCTTCCAAACTTTCTGAAAACCTGTATTAGTAGACCAGAGATCCCCAACAGCTCCTCTTTTATACTTGGCTGCAAATTATTCAAATATGAAGATTTAATATGCCTAGTGTTCATGCCTCTTCCTGGATTAATGCTGAAATGTGCTCACAGTATCATCCACTGTATCACAGAAATACTGGCTGGATGTAGCTGCCTTTTCTGTGTAATCTGAGCATTTCCACTTCATTAATTTAATACAGAGTGAGAACCAGAGGAGATCACCAGACCCTCTAGTTCAGCCTCCAGAATGTCAGATGTATAATTCCAATTCCTTAAGAAGTGTGCAGAGTGATGTAAGGCAGGACAGGTAAGTTTTGGTGGTGTAACAGGGAGAGCTGGTGCTGATGCAGACAAGCCTTAGGTGCCTCTCTCAGCCATTGCTTCCTGGCACCTCCTCACGTGTTGCCAGGCTCAGAGAGGGCAAGTGGATAAACCATTGTATTAAGGCATTTAAATCGAATTTAAAGACCAGCGAGTGTAATGAAATACGGACTGAGAAAATGGAATTTGTTTGTGCCTACATGTTCCTACTGGAATAATTATTCCCTATTGGAAACTTTTGCCTGTCAATCCCCAGCTATTTAAAACTGCAACAACAATATCCAGTTGTTGCTTTCTTGTGTCCTCAGTCTTTATCCTAGCTTTTGTTAGGGACAATGCAGCGGTATTCATCAGCAACAATAAGACTGTTATGTTTCATTGTGTTTTTTCCAAAGCTATACAATGTTCTAGCCATTGTGGGAGGGTTGCAGTCAGCTGAGTGATGTTTACATGTCACTTCCATACCCTAATAAGAGGTATAAAAGAAAGTGTATTGTAGCCAGCAGGGCAGAGATTCAGCTTGGGAGGCCGGGACTTCTTCTTACAGCAACACAGTCGGGGAGGATGGCACTGCCCTGCCTCGTGTGCTTTTATTTTTGGCTTTAGTGCCACGAGTGCCAGTAGTAGCTGCAGCAAACTGCTTTCTCATGCTGCTGCTGTGATGGTTTGCTCCGGGGCGGCGTTGGCTTTGTGGCCGTGCTAAGCCAGGGGCATCCGCGGCGTGGCTGGCCGGCTTGTCCCGGCAGCAGCCGCTCCCGGCCCTGCGATGGGGCTGCTCTTCGCTGCTTTTGTCCCGAATGCTTGTGCTGGCATTCCCCTAAAAGCATCCCGCACACCTAGCCCGGCGGGATCAGCCCTTTCCTCTCCTGCCGGTCCCACGCTGGAGGCGGCGGGCGCTCCCGAGCATCCCTCGGGCGGGTCTGGGTGCGTGCCGCAGCCGCCGCTCCGTGGCTGGGCTCTCCTGCTCTTTGTAGTGGCAGCTCCTTTCACAAGGCTCATGGCAGTCATATGGCTGCCTGAGGTCAGCGCAGAGGAGAGGAAGAGTTTACAAATATGTGGGCTGAGCCCGGGGGTGCATTTCTGACACAGCTGTCAGGCAAAGCAGAGGATCCACCACATTTCTGCTTTTCAAACACGGCATCCTTGACTCTTGACATTTTGGCTTCTGGGAACATAACTATTGTCTGGATTCGTGGGAGGTTGAGAGAGAGCAGGAATCCTAATAATTAAGACTTCTGGGAAGAAGAAATGAAATCTGTCTCTTAGTTTGGATATGGGTCAAGCAGGATTCCCCTTTCGCCAGCCAGCTGGAGAGACTTCTTCACATCCCCTGGTGTCTTTGAAGATAACATGGCAGGAGAAAGATCTGAGATGTGCTCGTAGTTACTTGCTTCCAGATAATCAGACCCCAGTGCTAAATCACTCAGTTTATCAGTCAAAAGCTGTTTTATGGTTTTAGACATTCTTCTTAATAAAATCAGGCTGTTTGGGTTGAACAATAATGCTTGTGACCACAGGTAGTATTCTTAACTATATATAGCTGGCTTTTGGTGTTTCTTCCCATGACTGCACTGTGACTGTTTATATAATTTGCCATTAGTCATCAGCAGGCTGCAGAGGTTGCTGGTTGGGGAGGTTGACTCAAACTGAGTGGTTAGTCAAGTGCTGTGGCAAATGCCAGCCTTTCTGATGAAGAGATCGTGTCTCAAGGCAGTGCCTGTTCTGGCTTGGGTCCTGCTCAGGAGTTAGGAAGGCTTTCTGCTCCATGATCCCATTGGTGTGACAGTTTGATGATTCTGTGATATATATGCCTGAGAAAGAGGCTTTAGCCTTCTTCTCAGTCCATGCTTATCAGTTCTGGTGGGAACTCTTTTCCCATCAATAATAAGTTTTTCTTCTTCAGCAGATGAGAAAAAATGAGGTTCACTTTGCTGTGAGACACTGGATTTTGGTCTCAGCTAGAGACAGGATGTTGAGCAGGAGGAGCTGGTGCTCTTACCCATCTTAAAATTGTTTATAAGCTTGGTTACCTTGTCCCTTACTGTACCACTCCAGGTTAAACAACCAGGCTGGGAAGGAATCTGTCTCTGTGTGAGCTCCTCAGAGATTTCTGGTTCTTTGCCTTCTCTATAGTGCAGAGCACTCTGGATTAATCTCACCTGGAAAATCCACCCAGTAAATTCCCTGTAGGTGATGCTTCTTATTTTTCTTGCAGCTATTGTATTTATAGCTTTTGATATTTTACTGCAGGCCTTTTACTTTCTTTGGCTGTTTGAGGGAATTCTGTGCAGACTATTATCAAATGAAAACATCAAAATGTGAGAACAGGGAGAGAATGGCTGGTGTTGTCAGGCAGCACACAAAGTCCTGCATTTTGGCACTTTTTTCAGGTGAACAAGGCCATTGTCTTCAAGGCCCATGAAGCAGTGAAGCCCCTCTGTGGTGTGTGGTTGCCACTGGAAATATTGCCAAGTTAACAGAGCAGTGGGAGTGTGAGAGTGCCTGAGACTTGCTTTCCCACTGCCTGCTGACTGTGGTGGCCACAGAGATGTTTTGACTGAATATTTGACTGCTGGACTATTGCACAGGCACTGACAAGCTGCTGAATGCTAAGAATGCTTCTAGTGCACATATTTTTTAGAATTATTTTTCATTAAAACCAGCAGTTTAGTAAAAGTAGGGAAAAAATTGTTCAATTTTACTGCCAAACTCTTGAAGTGACCAATTTCCCCCTTCTGTGTGGAGCTTTGGAGAGCTTACTTATTCCTCTTCATGAAATCTGAGCTTACACCTCCAGTTGTTGTGTCACCTTCTGCCTCTGTAAAGCTGAGTGTTGACTGCAGGTGTCCTGTGGAGACTGAAGGCAAAATAAAAACGCCAAGAAATTGGTGCCCCTGACTCTCAATCCAGCATGTCTCATGCTGCAGAACATCAGTGAAATGAAAGGGAAGATCTTCAGAGAGCTGCATGCCAATTTTGACTGGTTGTGGTTTTTTGGAAGTCAAGGAACAAGGCATACAGAGAATGCTTTTTAAGCTGTTCTATCAAATGTCATATCTCTGTTTTAATATTTTATGTGATGTGGCTTCTTTCAGATGATCAGCTGGATTATCTGAGATCAGAGGAAAGGGAGTGGTACTACTCAGCTGCAGAAAATAGGAAGAAAGTGCTGCCATGGCAGGGTAGGGCACAGACACACTGAGTGCAGAGCACTGGCTGTTTGTGGAGCTTGTTTCAATGTACACATCTCACAGATAGCCAGTCAGAATTCCTGAAGTGCAGGTGTTTTATTTATAATCAATAGGTTTAAAACAAACTTCAAAAAAAGAGTTTATACCACACTATTTTAGAATTTTTTCCCCTGGAATTTGTTAGATAAGACCGTTAGATATTTGTTTTCTGGACAACTTCCCTATTTGTGTGCTTACTAATTATAATGGAAAGACCTGCTAAATTATGTATCTGTATTAAACAGCTTGCTTTTCAAACAAAGGAAATTGGCCTCATCTCTCATTTCTTCTATTTTTGTCTTTCTTTTAAAGGGCAACACTTTAAGGAAAATCCTCCTGTACCGGTATTTTAAAGGGGAATATGGAAGTGGCATGAATGGGCCCCTGTCTGCCAGCTACAGCAAAACTGCACAAGTGGGAGGTAAATCAACACACATCATTTCAAGAGAGCAAAATTAGCAGCACCCTTTTTTTTCTAATAGGCACACTGGACATCCTCCAAGCATTCAGTTGGTAAATAAATCAAACCTGCTCTGTAACCACTCAGAGGAGAGGTGGTATCAGTCTCCTCTAGTTTTCAGCTGCACACACTTGTCTCAGATTGTGCATTTGGAGGTACCAAAGCAGGTGCCAGTAAATCCCCATGCAGAAATTCAGCAAAGCAGAAAACTTTTGAAGAGAGGTGATGTCGTTTCTGGAAACGAAAGAATTTTTTTGATGTTTATTGGTATATGAAAAAGATAAGATCTAAGGCAAAGTTTCTCACAAAGACACTGTTTGGACAATGGAACAGTTGTTCCTCACAGGTTGTAGGATGTGTCAGTTCTTGTTACAGCTTCACTGGAGCAGACTCTGATGAGCCTGTCCCATGTGTGCAAGCAGTTTCAGTAGCTGACCTCTGCAGGTCCATTAGAACCCAATATTTTGTATCATTCTGCTGTGGAAGCCACAGAAGTTACTGCAGGGTGGTTTCTAGGAAAACCCCTAACAGGAAATGAGCCATGTCAAAACTGCATTTTGATTTTTCAGTGCACACTGAAGGCCTGCCCAGGTTTGTCAGCTTTTGCAGATGTTTCCCAGCTGTTCCTCCTTAACTATTTCAATGTAGACGCTGAAAATCTTTGCAGCCTTTACATCCTGTATGCCAAATTTCATTCTGTAACAAACAAGAGACTGAAGTTCTATGATTTTTTTAGTTCTCTCTAAAAAGTGTATGTATGGCTTCATCACAAAGTCTGAACCATTTTAATCAGTTTAATCAAAGTAGTACTGGCTGATTAAAGCACTACTGTATTTTTACTAATGAAGTAGGTGCAGTTACATCTCTGGAGAAGTAAGTATAGCAGGAAAGGTGATCATCTGCCATAATAAAAGGTGGTTGATTTCATGAGCTAATACAATTTAGCAAAATTTCTTCAACCCACACATTTAATTTGGATTAACTCAAGTCTGTGTTCTTAAAGAAAACGTCATGATGAGGATGATGATGGTGATTGTGATCTAGGAATTGGCAAAAGCATTTGGCTGGAAGGTCAGACCCATAACCAGGGTGAATTTACCAGGACACAATTTTAGTGTAGATTAGGCCTGAGATTGAAGAGCAGATTTAAAAATGGTCTCAGAGCACTGACCCTACTCACAGGTTAGTGTATGCAGCAGTGGAATTAAAAAAGGGTTCAGTGAACAAATCAGTGTCCTTTCCAACTTATTTATTGTCTGAATATCAGGACAGAACAATGGCTTGGGGATTTGTTTTATTTCTTGTTCTTGGAGCCCAATATATTGCAGTTTCATACAAAAATCTTGCTTTTATCAAAGGGAATTTTGCCTGACAGAATTTCAAACTTCAATTTATTACATTGCTGTTGTACTAAATTGCTAATAGGTTGGTTTCCATTTGTGTGTGTGAGGCAAACACTGATGGCATTTGGGCATTTGTCTCCACTGCAGGTGGATTTTCAGGACAAGATGCAGATAAGTCTGGGGTGACCATGTTTGATATCCAGTGCCTCCTGGACAAAGAAGGTGCCTCAGAGCTGGTCATAGATGTGATAGTGAACACCAGGAACGACAGGATTTTCTCAGAAGGCATTCTGCTGGGCATTGCACTGCTCGAGGGTGGGAATGCACAAACACAGGTACCTGTTTAATCTCTTATTCACATATTGATTCTCAGGTGCTTGTGGTCTGGAGACAAATAAAGGGAACCTTTTTGCTGGGAGTTCTGTGAGAAGGTGGTCACTAGAATATGTACCACTGCAATATGAATGTAAATATGCCCTCTTACTAGTCCCTCTTCAGTAGAAGAAAATGTTTTTCAGCTGTGTGTTTTCCCTCTCTGTGCTGCTTTTAATCTGGTCACTGCCATGTGAGCATTAGCCCCAGTTATTTCATGGCACTCTTTGTAGAGTTAAAAATTATAATACTTCAAAGTTTGTAATAACAAATTATTTTCTGGAAACCTTCAGAGACATTTATCAAAATCTGCAAAGAGAAAAATAACCTGGTCATTTGGGAAGGCCAGTATCCCATTGGATGGCAAATATCTGCTTTAAACTATGTTTTTTTGTGAATTATCCCCCTCTCACACAGAGGTAGCCAAATCAGATGACTGAGGGAAGAGAGAGAATTGGGATTGTTTGTAAACTGTTGCAATGGTCCTCAGCCTGCTTGACAGTTATGTTAAGGGACTGGAATTAATAGCCTAAAATAATATTTAATAATAAATTCTGTCTGTAGCACAAAACATTAATATAATCCAAGCTATAATATTACATATTAGATGATCCATGCTTTCTCTTGTTGTTACATAGTGAGTTACTTTTCACTGCTATTTGTGGATGGGATATCATGACTAGTAAGCCTGGAGAAATGGAGAGTGTCACAAAGTAATTTAGCTTCACGTGCAATATTGTGACATTTAAAAGACTGCAAATACCATTGCTCTCCATTTTACACAAATTTTAAAACATTATCATCAGTCTTTGTTACCAGCCTTGTATATCACTTCATGAAAGAACTGGTCAGGCAGTGGCCAGCATTTGTTCTGCATAAGTGAAGTAATTAATCATCATTTTTTCACCAAAAAATAGTGTATTTTTGTAATTCTTTATCCTTAGAAGATTGATACCTAAAGAAATTTTTTTTTTTTTGCAGTATTCGACTTACCAGCAACTAAAGGAGCAGAAAAAGTCAGAGAGGTTCTTTAAAGTGCTGTATGATCACATGAAAGCCGCCCAGCAGGAGATCCGAGCCACAGTGACAGTGAACACCATTGATTTGGGCAGCAAAAAGAAAGAGGATGACAGCGACCTCACCATTTCTGTTCCCAAAAAGAGAGGTGGGGAGGCACCCCTGGGAAAGAGGGGAGCAAGGCACCCTGTGGGTGCAGCACTGCTGCTCTGCTGGGTGATCACTGAGCTTCACTGCTGATCATTGCCCATTGGCTTCTTCTGCCTGGCTTTTCTCTGAATTGCAGTCCATCTCAGGTTGGCTACAAGGAATTGGCTTTAGTGAAATCAGTGAAGCTCTGCCAGTTTGCATCAATAAGAGATATTGAGCTGTATTTTTTGAGGAGCAGAGGCAGAGGCTGCTGCTATTGGGGATATTTCACAAGAGCAAGCACAGGAACTGATTTCCCACCCTGTGGTCTTCCCATTGTTCTCATCATTTATTGTATATGGGAGAGAAATAGTAGGGCTTTTTGTGTTAATGTTCTGTTTCACTCTGGTTTGTGGTTTATTTGGAACGTGCCAGCCCTGCATGAATGTTGCTTTGATATTCTGAGTTGCCTAGAGGTCTTTGAAAAGTTAGGCACCAACAAAGAAAAAGTTGTATTCATTATTATTGTTCTCTTATTGTTTAATCAAATGGGAGTAAGACTTTCAAAAATGAAGGAAAATGATCTTCTTTTCAGTTAAGGATTCAACCCTGCATCTGAAAGAGGGAATGAAGGGACAGTTAACAGAAGCATCTTCTGCAACCTCCAAGGCTTACTCTGTGTACAGAAGAGAAATGGACCCAGAGATAGATCTGATGGGCTCGGGAGCAGATGCTGCAAATGCAGAAGAGAAGTCTGCAGAGGAGGCAGTCATGAGCCCTGCCATTGCAATCATGCAGCCAATACTGAGATTTCTCCAGCTGCTCTGTGAGAACCACAACCGTGAGCTCCAGGTGAAGTGTTGTGAGCTGAGATTCACAGGGGTGTTATTAGAGGGGCTGCACTTTCATCAGGGGAGGAAAACACACCTGTGCCTGGCCCCTGTTACAGAACAGGGCTCTCTGAAATGGGGTTTTGTGGTCCAAGGGATAAAATAACCCTCTTCAAGAACCATTTGGGTCCTGTGTTGGAGGAATGCACGTTTATATGCTCAGAATTTCTTGGGGATCTCAGCACAGCCACATGGAACTGAACAAGGTCTAAATGTCCCTGTCAGTAATGTTCCTGTGCACAACTGGTGGATCACCTTCCACAGACTTGAAGAGCACAGGAAGTTTCTGGGTCCTGCCCTTTTCCCAAAGTATTACACCTGAAGGCTTTAAGATGCTCTGTGTGTCCCTGCTATCAGTTCTTTTGGTAGAAATTCCTGTCCCCATAGCAACCTCTGCAAAATGCATTTTCTGCAAGCATTCCTCAGTGCCATGGGCAGGAGCTCCCTCCCAGCTGTGCTGGGGTGGTTTGAGCTGAGCTCCAGCCTGTGCCACCAGCCCTGCTCAGCTGTGGGCAGCAGCTTCCAGGAGAAGGGCTCTAGTGGGTGGCAGCAGGTCTGCAGGACATAGAAAAGACATTTAAGGCCAGTGCAGATGTTTGCCAAGTTCACTTTCCTACACCCTCCTTGCTCTGTGATTTAATCAGATAATAGTTCTCAATTGCTGCATTAAGGCCTAATATATTTCCTATAGCAGTGCAGTGTGCTTTGGTGCCTGGCACACAGTGCTCATATGGTTAGAAATTGTATCCTTCAATGTTTTCATGGAAAAGACTTTCTTTGCTTTGACTCTCTTCCTTCTCTTTTTTTTTTTTAATTTTTTTTTTTTTTTTTTTTTTGTGTTCCTTTCCTCCACCCACCAGAATTTTTTAAGGCATCAGAACAATAAAACAAATTACAACCTGGTTTGTGAGACCCTTCAGTTTTTGGACTGCATCTGTGGCAGCACCACAGGTGGCCTGGGCTTGCTGGGGCTTTACATCAACGAGAGGAACGTGGCTCTTGTCAACCAGACCCTGGAGAGCTTGACAGAATACTGCCAGGGCCCATGCCATGAAAACCAGGTAGGGCTCAAGAACTTCTGGCTGCAGAAGGCTATACTTGAATGTCTGGGTGCTTGTCACAAACCTTTCAGTATTCCTGGTAACATAAATTCACTTGGAGCTGCTGCCACTGGACTTACACTTCCAGCTTTGAGGGCTGAGTGACCCTTTTCAATCAGAACTCAAGGCAGACTCTTCCTGCTCCTCCTCCTCTTCCTCTCAGGGTTTGCAGTCCTTCTGGAGAGAGTTTCATGTTTTATGTTGCTGTGTCCATGGCTTAAACCTCACTTTATGAGACTGCATTTGGAGTGACAGTTTAGGAAGTGCATTGCAAACACAGACTTTTGTTCTTCATTTTCACACATTTTTGCCCTTGCTGGTGTTTATACACCTTGCTAACATTTACTTTCCTTATTTCACATAACTGCCACGGAGTTTAACTTGCCCTCCTGCCTCATACCACCTAGCAGCATCTTTAATTGTGGCATCAGTAGTGAAATGGGCTGAAGACCAAGCTTCTGATCTCCTGTGCCTTGCTCACTGCAGCCTTTTGAAGTCCCACAGCTGTGACTGTTGGTAAAAGGCTCTTCAGTGCCATGCTGGAGAGGTGTAGGAAGGTAAAGGATGTGGTTACATGCTGCCATGTTTGATCTGAAGAGAACTGCAGTAAAGTTGTCACAGTGGATGAAGCTGCAGAATTTTTGCTATGGATTAGCAGTGGGAAAATTGTGGTGAGCAAAATTACAGAAGCAATCTGTTCTCTATGCTAGAAATAGCTGAAGAAATACATGCAATATTAATGCTTCTTCATTAATGTGCACCAATGAAATGTGAAGTGCTATTACTGCCATTGCTGGTAATCAGCTGCCTTTATTTAATATTTTAAAACCAAACAAAAATCCTTTAGTGGATAAATTTTGAACAGTCATATTTAATCCACTTACGAATGGGAGGGAAAGAACAACTGTAAAAAAAGTATAGCTACAGGACTGGGGAGGAAAGAAAGCGGTACAAGTTAGTGTGTTCTCCAGCAAAGTTATGTGACAAGCACTGGAGGAACACTGATATGGAAGGGAAAGATGAATTACACTTTATTACTTAGGCCTATCTGCTGGGAATTCACTCAGGATTGGAGTTACACTTGTTTACACCAACTGCAAGTCTAATTTAATGCATTCCAGGGGCAAATGCTCCATGCTCTCATTTTCATTTTCCCCCTCTCTCTGTCTTTCTGGATGACTTTTCCTCTCCTATTGTCCCATAAACCTGCCAGAGGAAAAAAGTGCCATGGGCTCTCATATAACTGATTGTAATGCACGAGGTCAGGAAGGCCCAGAACTCCAGCTGTGAAGGCATTTGGGGAGCACCACTGGCCACAGTTTTGGAATTCCACATCCAGCAGTGCCCTTCTTGGCGGGACACGTCCAGATACGTGGCGAGAACTTTGATTTTCGTGAACATTTTGTGCTGTAACAGCAACATCACCTCTGGCTGCTGAGGGGAGGGAAGGATCTGGGCGTGCAGAGTTGGTTGTGCCTGCAGTCGAGCCTGTCTTTCCTGTCTGGGGCTGGCTTGTGCTCAGCTCAGCCTGGCAGTGCTCCTGGGGCTGCTGTCTGCGAGCTGCACTCTCGGTGCCAAGCCCTGCAGGGTTCTCTGGGAGCACATTTTAGCTTGCACCACCTTTTTTCCAGCTGGGTCTCTCGCTCCTGGCAGTGTCTGGGTCTGTTCTGCACACACAATTCCCCCCAGCACTCCCCGTGGCGTGCTCTGCTTCGCCTGCAAGGTTATCACTGTAGCAAGGTGGTTTGAGTTCTGGGTCCTTCCTTTGGAAATTTGCTGATGTGCATTTTCTCCTCCTCCCTCTGGCTGTATTGTCTCCTTCTTTTTGCCATTCCTCCCCTCCCTGCCCCATTCTCTTCTCTTCTCTTCTCTTCTCTTCTCTTCTTTTGCAGACGTGCATAGCCACCCACGAGTCTAATGGGATTGATATTATAATTGCTCTCATCTTGAATGACATAAACCCTCTTGGCAAATACTGCATGGACCTGGTGCTCCAGCTCAAGGTACAATATATGTAAATTTGTTTATTTGAATTTGGGCAGCAGCAGAAGACATACCTATGTGAGAGCTCTAGGCAGCCTGACATTTACTTAATCTTACCATAGCACAGTATATACTCAGAAGCCTTTGAAAAAAAAAAGCTTGCAAATGAGTTCATCTCAGCTTCTGAATCCTTATCAGGCCCTCTGCCATGGGCCTTTTGACCCACTGCTGTGTTTGGGATTATATCCTCAGCTTTTTTTCCAAAAAAAATCCTATCAATCAGGCATGACACAGCTAGCAGGAAAAGTCTGTATTGTGGCTGTAAAATCTCTCAAGATTGATAAATAGCCACACTGCACAGGCATGCAACAAGTCAGGCATTCTCTCTAAATACCAAACTCGTAAAAATTATTTGAGAAGGAAATGCTGTGAAAAAGAATAGTACATCAGGTGACCTGCCATGTCAAATAAAGTTGAAAACAAGGTTCAAGTAGATTGTGCTTTATTTCCCTTCTCAGTGCCCTGTGAGGGGAAACACGAAGTGTAGAGTGTGAGGGCAAAGCCTAGAGTGGGAGGGCTTGTAATGTAATTTTGTTGTGTGTTCTGGGGAGAGCTGGCCAGGCTCATGGCTAGGTGTTTCCTGCCTGTGTGACAGTGCCTGCAGCAGGGAGCTCTGCAGCTGTGCTGCCTGCCAAGCAGGGTACAATCTGTGCAGGAGGAGCCCTGGGTTATTGCCTTTTCTTGCCTCCCAAATGAAGTATTTCCATTGCAGATGGTCTGTTTCCTCCCCAAACCAGCAAATGCTTTGTGGTAGCTGCATTGCATCATATTGGCAACGTTATGCATGTCTAATAAAATAATTAATAGAGCTATATATCATGTGCAATGATACATTGAATCAACAGTGCCTTACATATGATTTTAATAACTGTAATTACATTTTTGAATGGCAATGTAATTCAGGCCCCCCTCTAGCAAAACACTTAGGCAGACATTTAACTTTGAACATGCAGACAGTTCTTTTGAAGTCCAAATTTCAGTCTCTGTAAAGATGTAGCTGCATTCACTCCAGTGCCATTTTGATTTGCCATTGTCAGGAGAACAGCAAATGCTTGTAGAAGAGCTTTTCTGTGGAGTAGTAACCAAAAATGGAGTTTAGAGACACCTCTGCAAGGAGCAGTGTGACCCTGCTCACAGGAGGCTGGCTGTGCTGAGACTCAATTAGAACAAAATGTGGTGAATGATAGCAGAGGCTCAGGCTGTGGAAATTACTGGGATTTGGCAGAATCACAGAGTCATTTGCTTTAGCAGGGGTGTCTCCAGGTCATCTTGTCAAGCCCCTGCTCAAGCAGGGCTGCCTGGAGCAGTTTTCTCAGGGCCAGGGCCAGCTGAGTATCCCCACAGCTGGAGACTCCACATCCATGTTGGGCAGCCTGTCCCACTGTTTGACCCCTCTCACAGTATAAAATATCTTGTGTTTAGATACAATTTCATGGGTGTTTTGTTTTGTCTCTTGCCCTCTCCCTGCACACTGCTGAGAGGGGTCTGGCACCCTCTTCTGCATTTCCTCCCACCAGGTATTTTTTCACATTGATATGATCCCTCTAAGCCATCTGTACTCCAGGCTGAGCAGCCACAACTTGCAGTGGCTCCTTATATGAAAAATGCTCCCTTCCCTTCTTCATTTTCATGGCTTTTTGCTAGTCCCATTCCATTATATCCATATCACTCTTGTACTGGAACTGGGCATGTTTCTGGGCAAGATGTGATCTCAAGGATTGGATCTAAATTAAGAAGCTGCTGGTTTTGATTTTGAGTGGCAACACGTTGGAATAATAAAGCAATGAGTTTACCAAGTAATGTTGAACATTGACACTCTGTCAGTGTTCATAGGCGACTTTGAAGTCGCAAATACATAAATTTTGCAGTGAAAATACAGAATTCAAAGTATACAGCCCATACATTTACACTTACAAACAAGCTCAGACACTGTTTTCAGGGAACATTGTATGTTGAACTTACACCCTCCAGCCAAAGGAAAGGCAATGCAGAGTTCTGTTTTCCCATGCCATCTTAGTTTAGCTTGTTTTGCACATGGTTTTTGATGTGGTATTTAATTACATCTTCATGGATTATATTTTCCAGTGGACTCCCAAATCATTTAGTGAGCAGAGCAGACAGTGTTCACTGAGTGCACAGATGGCCTCTGTGTTCTATTCTGCCTCTTTTTATTTCGAGTGTGACCCCCTGGCCTTCCTTATTGACCAGTGTGCAAGCCCTGGCACGCAGTAAGAGCTCAATATCTGCCACATCTGTGACAGAATGAAGAGACATTGTCATTCTGAGGGTACAGAGAGTCTGAGACGAATGTCTTCTTTTTTTCCTCATAGCTGTATCTAGTTGCTTCACTCATTGATTTGTTTTTCCGAAATTTTTATCAGGAGATGAGATGGGAGCCCAGGTAAAGGTGAAATGAAGAGTAGAATGCTTTGGGCTGTGCTGGTTTTTTAGCACCTGGAAAATGATTTTTCACAGTACTAATGTGTTATGAACTTTGTGCTGCATTTTCCAAGTGATGGATATTTTTTTCCTCACTGATGTTTGGGATAGAAATCATATCCTAGGCTCTCCAAATGTGCAGAAAGTGAGGAGTAAGTAGCCAAATAACCATCTCAAATGCCTGCTGTAATTCTAGGCCATGGCAGGGCACTTTTGCTGAGGCAGCAGCAAGCAGCTGGCTGTTGATGACACGAAGTCCCACCCACCCTTCACCTTTCCCAGCTCCTGGAAGCTGCAGCAAGCTTCTGTCCATCCCCAGGGCTGTCTGCACTGGGAGAGAGCTTCAAAGTCCTCCTCAGCCATGAGTGAGTGGCTGCCTTGTTCCTCCTGTTCCCTGCCTTTCTTTAACAAGCTGCCTGGCATGGCCCCTTCCCTCCTCCTCACTTTGAGACCCTGCCATTGCTGCCACTACTGACTTGGTCACCACTGTAAGGAAAATCTGCAGCAGAAAAGGAGGCATCCTGCTTTTCACAGCAGCCTGCTGTTAGGAATCCTCAGCAAAATGCTCTCCTCTCCCTGCCCTGTTCTCGTTCACTGAGCACAGTAAACTTCTGCAGTGTCCAGAGCTAGACCTTTCCCCTGGTTTGATTTGGAAAGGGGCATGGCAAAACTCCCATGGAGTGCTGTTCTCCTTGAGCCAGTCCCAGTCAGGTCTTTTCTTCTCATCCCTTGTTCTTTGTGCTTATCTCATTCCAAGCAAGCCCAGGCTCCTCTGCCCTGGCTCCTGTCTCTTCCATTTTCCTTCAGTCTCATCCTCCAGTCTGGCAGAGGTGTTCAGTGCTCAGCCTCACACAGCCCTGAGCAGCTGCCTTGGGCAGGGGCTGCATTGCTGGGCTCAGTCCCCAGGGCAGCCTTTAGTGTGTGGCTGTGTGCTCCAACCTGCACGGCTTTGTGATTCTGTGCTCACCTGGAATAACCCCTGTGGGCTTTTAGCTGTGGAATTAGTAATTAGTGTGCTTCTGCTCTGTGGTACTCAAATTTTAATTTACAAAATGCTTCTGAGTTGGACAAATTTGCCTGGGAGACTACAGCTCATGTGATTGCTCTGCTGGCCTCCAGTGCTCTGTGTTTTCAGCTCTATTATCAAAACTCGGGGGTACAAAGGCTGCTCACAACACCAGGTACTTGAACTCGTAGGGAATAACATCTTTCTTTTTGCCCTGGACACAAAAGCAGCTGAACCCTTCCCCTCTGAGGCTGCCCGTGCCAATCGTCTGAGGCACACCCTCCCTGCAGAAATTTCGGCTGGAATTGTTGATAATGGCAATAAGCAGCTGAGAATGAGGTTGTGGGGTGGGTTGGCAATTTTCCTGGCCCCTACCTCTTCCCTTGGGACTGTCTCCTGCCTCCAAGTGTTCCAAGAGCTCATCCTGTAACAGGGAACGATGGGGATGCTGTGACAGGTCAGCCAAGGCAACCCTGGAATATTTAGTAAAATATTTAGAAACCCCCAGGAATATTTAGCAGTGAAACAAAATCTCAGGAGTGTATGAAAACAGTTTATTTTACAGCCTTTCAAATAATAACCAGTTGGACTTCATAAAAACCAAAGGAGAAGGAAACCTGCTGAATGACAAAACCTTTTGTGTAACATGTTTTGTAATTACCTCTGTTGAGTCTAGTTTTAAGGAAAGCCAAGGCAAAAATTGCTAGGTGGGCAATAAGGAAAGGAAAAGGAATTTAATTTCTTGTGCACAGTCTGCAGCAACACTTTGTATTTAAGTCAAATATTTATCAGTGTTAAAAGTTTTCCTTCCAATAAAGCATGTAGAGTTAGTGTTACAGTATGCTGACATTAAAAAAAAAAAAAAGCTATTAAGCATGTCAGTAAAATAAAAGATGCAAGTGGTTGAGAATCTTGTCCATTAAAAACTGGTCCTCATAATCTCAATTAAAACAAACGCAGGGGTCATTAATCCATGAAAGAGATTTAAAATTTGCATTAATTTGGTTTTGTATCTCTAGAACAATGCCTCCAAGCTTTTGCTGGCTATTATGGAAAGCAGGCAAGACAGTGAGAATGCGGAAAGAATCCTTTTCAACATGAGACCAAGAGAACTGGTGAGAAAACTTGTGAATATTCATAAATCTTTGGGCTGAAAAAAAATCTGTCATTAAAACATTTTTAAAATGATCTGTATCTAAGCTGAGAAGTGTTGGCAGCGAATGGTGGCACAATGTATCAGGATAGTACTAATTCACAAAAAGTACTTTAAAAGGATCAAGCATGCATGATTTCAGTCTTTACGACTTCATTATTTTTATCCGTTCCAAGCACTTTTCTGTAATTGTTTCCTAACTAAATTATCATATTCTGGTAGACTGTCTTCAAGTGCAGTTTGTCAGGGGCTGGCAAATTAAGCTTGTACAGTTTGTGAAGCAGTGCTAACAGAACTGTGTGTGTAGACACAGAATGTATTTAATAGACATGTATGTTATTTATTTACAACTCACGAACAAAGAGAGTCCCAAGCAGTTGTTGCTGAGTTTTGGAACAGCCCTGATGTTTATGGAGGAACTTTAAATGGGTTAGAAATCTGGGGAAGTAATTTCCAATATGACTTGACTGTGTAACAAGAGAGACTGAGAGATCTGGGAATTCCTGAGGGATTCTGGGGAAGAGTCTGGGGGCACCATCCCTGCCACAGGCAGAGCCCAACGCCTGTGGAACCATCACTGAGGTGGCATCTCAGCTGGATGAGGCATCCCCAGGGAACAGCTGCAGGATCAAGCCTTCCCTGGGGAGCCCTGTGGTGGGCCTGTAAGAGGCTTTGGAATATTTGGAATTTCCCCAGCACCCTGGCCAGGCCTTCCCTTCCTTTTTGGTTTAAGTGTGGTTTTTTTCCTGTGGAATGGTGTTGCCTGCTCTGGCCAGATGATCATGGCTGCACTCTAAGTGCTGCACAGCACTCCCTGCCACATCTAGACCAGTCTTTAGAGGCATTTGTGAAAATACCTGCTCACAAAGGCTTCACATTCCAGTTCCTTTCCCGTGGTTGCTGATGAAAAATGTAGCGGTTTGGAGCTTCATAAATCCTTCAAGCTTGTCCTTATTCAGAAAGTGTTTCTCAGGCTGCTTGCTCTTCTTGCAGAACTGCAGGGCACCCATCCAGGCTGGAGCTGAACAAAGTGGCTGTGTTCAAACACAGTGTGATTTTTTTTTCCCCAAGAACCACATTTATTTCATCTCTCCCTGACTGGATTTGTGTTGCAGGTGGATGTGATGAAGAATGCCTACAACCAAGGTCTGGAATGTGACCACGAGGAGGAGAATGGAGATGATGGCATCTCCCCAAAAGATGTTGGCCATAATATCTATATTTTGGCACATCAGGTATGTCTTGTTTTCCAGAAGAGCGTTACATGGTTAAACTCCACGTTGGCACAGGTGGAGTCACTTCAGTGGTAAGAGAGAGGTACCAATGTGTTTATTGATAAAAAGATTGTGTTTATTGATATTGAAGTTTGATAGCAGAGGTGACAGTGGGTTAGTAAGGCTCAGGGGCAAGGCACACTGGATTGTTTATTGCATACAGGACAAGCTCAGCCAGCTCTGTCAGGGAGACCCTCCTGGTGAGTGATGATGTTAAGGAAGGAGCCCCTTGCATTCTGAACTCCTTCTGAGAGGGGATTTTAGGAGCAGCTGGATCCAGGCTTAGTCCCAGCTTTGCCCAGCAGTTTATGTCTAAAGGTTTATCTGCAGATGACCAGTGCTTTGTATCATTTAGCCATCAGGATTTCAGAGTTTAGCATGCTCTTAACCACTTACCAGGAGTCACTTGTGGTGAGAAGCAGCCTCAAGATCCATCCCCTGCCCAAGGGGAGATCCTGAGTTTCTTGGTCCTCCCATTGAGGAGAAATTCCACACAAATGGTGGGTGAAATGATCAAAATTATCTGGGTGAGATAGCAGTGTAGAGCAAACAGTGACTGTCCAATTGGCTTTGTCTTCTTTTAACATTAACAGATCCTTTATATCAATCAAGTCATAAATTGTGTTACCATTACTGGTGCATTTTAAATAGTGCCTTCAGTTGTGCTACCCAGTGAACCTAATTTCAGAAGATTCCCATTATTTTAGATATATTATTTTGCCAATAAGAATAATTGGGCCTTTTCACTGCTTTCTCCTTTCAAATTATGCTGTAGTGCCCTCAAGCTTTTTCTGATCACTTTTACTTCTCTGCTTGTAAAGGTAGAATGTAGGCTGGAAGTTTTTATTTAATGGACTATTTATTCTTCAGAGGACCTGGTGTCATAAATAGTTTATCTTTCAATTATGTTCAGAGTATTGAAAAGTTTTTTTGCAATTGAAAGAGTAAGGACCACAAACTTCTCGGTAATATCATAAATTGCAGCATCTGGTATTTCATATAAGGGCCAAATTTAGAAAAAAAATGTTTTTCCCTAAATGAAAAGAAATAAACAGATGGGGATAGGGAGTATTCCTCATTCATCATGTTTTTTAAGTGTCATTAGGAATTGAATACTCGGTGGAAAAAAAAAAGAAAAAAGCAATCTATAGTTACAGTGGTATTATGCAATGTTTCTTTCAAGCAAGGAATAAAAAAACCAGTTACTGAGTTATGCTGGTGTGCTTGCAGCACATTTAAATAAGTAAGCATTGTTATCATGTTGTTATTGACCCTGTTCTACTCTGTGTGTGGGGCTGGACACAGACCCACCAGAGGGGACAGTATTTTTAGAGAGCATCTGCAGTTCCTTACCTCCTCTGAATTTACTCCTTGTCTGAATGCTTACAATGAAAATTGAAATGCCTGCCAAATCAAAATGTCAGTATTTTCTGTCTTCTGCCTACAGTTTGTGTTAAATTACCTAACAGGGTCTGTGACATGGGAAATATGGTTTGGGGGAGTGGAATGTAGGGCTGAAGCTGTGAAGTGACTGCTGGGGTCACTTTCCACAAGAGGTCAGTGCCAGGGGTCCCCCAGCTGCCTGGGGGGAAGGTTCAGCTCTGTGCCAGGGTTCATATCCACAGAGCACAAATCCACAGAGGTCCATGGTGCCACTCCACAGCTATTCCTGATCCAGAGCTGGCGTTTCAGTTGCATAAGAGTGGATATTTTTACAGCAACTTACTGAGCTCCTTCCTGTTCTGTAAAATTAAATGTCATGATTGGCTCTGTATGCTGTAAAAATATCCATCTTTTTACGAAAAAAAAAAAGAAAAAAGAAAAATTAAAAAACAAGGCTGTTTTCCTTTCCTTGCATTTCTGTAACATAGTACGTGTGTTTACAATAGCTTTGTACTCATGTCAAGCCCCACATCAAAACAATGCCATGCAAGGGCAGGCAATGTGGGGCCTTTCTGTGTCCTGCTAATGAAAAGCCACAATTCTTGGCACAGACCTGCTGATCTTTGAGCCCAGACTCTTTCCCTGGGTGCCCTTTTTGCTCACCCTGGGATGGGCAGGATGCAGGCACGGACCCTCCTCAGCAAGGCCATTGTTGTTGGGTTCCTTTGCTGGCTTCAGTCTCCAAACTCCCTCTGCTTTGCTCTCAGAGTGGCTTTTTGGTGCCTGGGCCTTCTGCTTGGCTTGGCTGGCCTGATTTACAAAATATTTCTTTGCTGTGGCACTTCATCTGACTTACCTGTTTTCTACAACCAGTGTGGCTCTTCAGTCACTTCCCTTACACTTCCTGGTGATCACTTGCTCTAGTTACAGCTTTTTGGTCCCTCTGTAACAGCAGAATCAAGACTGAGAGTTCCCCTTTTTGCTGTTCCAACCCTCAAACACAGACAGTTTATTTTGGGGAGCTCCAGCTTTCAGTTTTTGTCGTTGCACTCTTCAGGGCAATGCTGGGTTCTGCATTTTGCCACCACGACATCCTCCCTTGCCTTTCCTGTGGTTGATTTTACCAGAAGCAAGAGGCACTCTTGTAAATGTTTGACCCACAGTGCATAGAAAGTTGTACAGCAGCAAGGCTGAGATTTCTGACAGTAAATCTTCCTTGGAGGCAGCTGGAGGTGTGTGGGTACAGCAGCCGTGTCCTGCCAGGGATCACACATCTCCCACGTGTTTCTCTGTCCTCCCTTTCCTTTATTTCTTCATCTCCCTGCAGCGTGCCACGTGCTCTGGCTGTGCTGCTTCCCCTGCCCCTGGCTGTCTGGGCACTGCTCCTCTCCTGCTGCTCCAAGAGCACAGGGCAGAAGGGAGAAAGCAGAACTGAGCTGTCCTGGGGCACTGCCCTGAGCTGCAGCCTGGTCTGGGGGCTCCTTCCAGCTGTAGCTCCTCTACAGCTGCTGGTGGAGCTGGTGCTCACAGCCTGGAAAAGTAGTCCTGTTATTGGGAGGTAGAAAGGGTTCACAATTCTCTTGGAAATCCACGGAGGAGATTCAGTTTTCTCTCTCTGGTTCAAATGTCATGCTCAGAGCCAAGCCTTGACCTGGCTAATTCCTTGCAGCAGTCTTGGGTGAGTGCCAGAGCTGTGTTATGGACAGTTCCATCACCTCTTACACCACTTCTCTTCCAGCCTCAGCAGTATTTTTACTGCTGGCCTTTTAAGAGCTCGTGTTAAAGCTAGCCACACTTTGTTTTGCAGAGTTAATAAGGCTGTCCACGAAGAGACTTCATCTTGATGTGATGTCCCTGTAGGAAATTACAAAAGCTTTTGACACAGCGCCACAAAAAAAAAAAAAGTTTTGTTCTTGCTCCTTCTCTGCAGAAGCATTAGTGTAGGAGAATCAAGTTTTTAAATGGTTACACAAAGAAAAAATTAGAAAAAGCTAAAGAAATTTTCTGGCTTTTCAGATGGCTGCTTGAGCTGGGTGCCTGTCAGTCAGAAGAAAATACTTGAGGAGTTTGTAAACTAAGCCACAGTACTTCGTTGGCAGTATTTCCATGAGGTTCATGATCCCTTTGAGGTACTGTGAAGCAAGATAAGGCAGTGATACAGAGACATGCTAACGTGTGTCTTTCAAATAAACTTTCCCATGTTGCTACTATTGTGGGTTGCTGAGGCAAGAAAAGCTTTCATAAGGTAACGGATGCAAATGTGCTCATGTGTGTGAGGGAGGTATTGTAAGGCTTAGGGGGATTTTTTTGTGGGTGGTTATTTTTGGTGTTGTAGTTTGGAACAGTTCCTGGATTTCCTTCACTTTGCTGTAGTTTAACTTTTAGACAGATTCACTTAGACCTCCGTCCTTCTTTTCCCTTGAGTACGTGAGTGTGTGTATCAAATAAAGGACAGTTATTAAAACTTATACAAAAAGGTAGATGTGGATTCTTGTACTCATCCATTTGTCTTGACCTGGATAAAATTCAAGCCAGGTCAAAGGTTTCCATGGCAAGACCTTGCTTATGATGGGTGCAGCTCTTGCATGGTTTAACGTGTGAGGAGACAAGAAATAAACCTGTAAATGTGGGCCTCCAAAATTGGAATAGGATCATGCATGTGACTCCTCCAAAGCTTTCTGAACTCAGTGGGTTGTCCCAGGCTGACACTGTTCTGCATGAAGTGTGATTGTGGTCAGGCACAAATTCAGAGTGAAATTTGACTTTTTAAAATGAGGTGTTGCTGAAGAAGGCACAAATTAGTTGCTCAGTAATGTGCATTGACAAGCACCTTCTCTAAGACACAGCAAAGAAGCACCTGAAATGCTGTTTAGGACAGGGCACAGTTACAGCCCAGTAGTGAGCATAAACTGCTTGAAATTGTATTATCATGGTTATATCATGGAAATAAGATGAACAGAACTCAGGTGGAAAAGTCTTGCAGGAACACCTTTACCCTTGATAGTGGTGTGGCCATTACTGGCCCATAACATTTCCTTAAAGAAATCTCCCTGTCCCTGTGGGAGCTGTGAGTTCCCAGGGCATTTTGCTCCAAAAGCCAGGCTCATCCAATTGGGAAGCAGCTTTGAGCTCAGGCAAGGATCCTCCAGATGGGCTGAGGTCTGGGGACCACACAGGTTCAGTAAAATTTTTAAGCTTGCTGAGTTCTTTCTGCTCATCCTCTGCCTCAGGTAGTTTCATGCCTGTCTCTACAAAACATTAGGCTGTGCTGAGGTTCTGATGACAAAGATTTTCACTTGATTCTGTTTGTGAATGGAATGTCTTGGTTCATTTGAGTTTTTACACATCTCTGACTGGCATACTCTCAAAAAATGAAAAAAAGTTTTAGCATATGAGACTAGGATTTTGGAAAAAACCCTGGTTATATTGAGTGCAAATGTAGATGGCTCACATTTTATGTAGCCATGACCATTGTCAAACTGTGCAGCTGATGTGGACAGAAGCAGGTATTGTTGGAGATTGTCCCCCAAGTACTGGATGACAAATATTGCACACAATTAAATAAACAGCACTACCTTTTGAGGCCAGAAGCTGCTGGACTCCATCCTGTAGGATAAACCTGTCCTTCAGGATGAATAGCTGTGAGTTTGTGCAATGAGGATGCTCTCTGTCTGCAGGACAGGTAACATTTTTCCAGCTAAAGGATGTAGTTTTTTTGCAAGGCTGTGCTGAGCTCTGCAGTTTTTTGGTGTTTTTTTGTTTCTCTGTCCTTAACAGAGAAGCTCTTGCTGATAGCAGTGCCAAAACAAAGGGCTAATGGGAACCAGTCCCAGGAACCCTGACTGTCAGGGGACTCGTAAGCTTGGCTGCCAGACCTGAAACTTTTCATGGCACTTTTTTGCTCCACATGTTGTTTTGTAGCTATCATCCTGTGAGACAGGCTATGGCACCGAAATGACACTGGCTAATTAAATGTCAGGAGAATCAGAAGATGTTGCAAGGCTTTTACACTGAGGTTGCCAAGATTGAAAGAGGAGCCAGTGACTCACATCAGCCTCCTTGAGGCTCATTAGGAGGGGACAGAGCACCACGTTCAGCCAGCTGCAGGATGGAGAGACAGCTTGGAGGCTCCACCAGGGCTTGGCACTAATGAGCACCTGAAAGGTTAAATAAACCTCTGTGGCTGATGTTAGGGCTCAGGTTATACCCTTGGCAACTTGTCCTTTGATGTTTTCTTTTTCTCCCCTTCTCCTTGGAAGCATTCACCTCAGAATCCTGCTCTGGCTTTGATAGGCACCTACATGGGAACCTCTGTTTTCCATCTGGTGTTGTGTTGACTTAGGCTGCTAAGAGCTGCTAGGATGAAAGCTGGAGCTTTTCACCATAGTTTGGCCACAAAAGCTTTAGCTCATTTTATTTTTTCTGGTTCTGCTTCTCTAGAATAAGATGAAGTGTCTATTCTCCATATGTCTGTGATTTATTATATGTAATGTTAATGAGGGATATATCCTGTTTGACTGTGGCAACTGTGCATTTCACTAGTGCACAGGTGGCCTTAATATTTCTGCTTTGTGGGTTTCTTCTTCTATCTTTAACTTCTGTAATCCTTGTGTTTTGTGGTTTACAAGATTTTTTGTCACTGGGAAATATGTTGAACTGGTGTCGGGGCCCGAACGTTACACCAGAAGAAATATCCTTGCTTTGTCAAATGTCTGCATTGTGAAATCTTCACATTAGTCTGTGGTTTTACTCTGAAAATTGGCTGTGGGACAATGAAATACTGCTCAAGACATTCTCTGCTCTCAGGCTCTGCTTGCAGCCCTGTCCTAGCAATAACCACACCACCTTTTTATTGCTGTCTGGAGCAGCAGGGGGTGGACAGAGGGACTTCAGCCCTCCTTTGGTTCCCTGTCACCCACGAGGCAGATATTGCACTTCCCACTTGAAGAATGGCTCTTCATTTAGCTGTGTCCACAGCTGCTCTGCATGGGAATGCCTATACTCAGAATAGGCAAGCAATACTGATTTATCCTGATTTATCCTGATTTATACTAGTGGAGAACTTGCCCCGTTGCCCCCAAACCAAACTCTCACCCTGGAGCTGCCTGCTCGTGCTTTAAGAGTGATGATTTATGGGTCACAAGGAGGATGGCTTGACTTCAAACTTTTAGATTGAAATTGCTTGGAGAAGGGTTACGTAGAATTAAGCATAATTTTCCTTGGAAGCTGAGTAAACTCGATCCAGAAGCCGTGCAGAGGCAGTAAATGTGGGACCACACAGTGCCATCTTTCCAAAGCACACTGTGTGTTCAGCCAGCCCCCAGTGCTGGGTGCACATTTCACTGGCTCACAAATGCATGTAATGTAGCTATTTTCTTCAAATTGCTGCAAACTCCCCTTATTAAGGAAGTTGAATTACACAAAGTGTTGAGTTCTTGCTCTGGAGACAGAGCTGGAGCTTTTCCATTAGAGGTAACCTTCAGATGAACCAAGCTGCACCTTTTTCTTCCAAGTACAGCCCAACTAAAACATTATACCCAAAGCTGGGGTTGGGTTTGAGGGGAAGTGAGGGTAACCTTGGGAATACCATGGAAGTGAAATCTGGTCTCTCTTAATAGTATCAGAGCAGTTCTGATAGGCCTCAGATATCTGCATTGTGAAATCCTACACCTTAATTAAAATTGAGGGGGGCATCTTCTCTAACAAAGACATACTTTTTTTATGTTCAGTAGTCATTGAAGTAATTACAGGTTAACAAAAATAAAGAGCATTAAACAGAATGTCAAAATATGTCTGTTCTTCACAGTCACTCCATTTTAGCTCTCATCTCCTCTGATGTCACAATTTAATTAGGTATCTCAGTCACCATAGAGTTTTCCAGACAAGATCTGAATTCCTAATCTACAAATCAGCAGAGCTCACTTGCCATCCTCTGTATTTCATTCATTTAACACAGTGCAGGAAAGTGAAAATGAGGTTCACCTTGCACTTTCTCCGAGGCAGCTTTATGAGGCACTGAATAAAAGTGTCCAGCTGTGAAATTTAGTTTTAACAGCTGATTATGCTTTTCTACACCAAAAGTGAGGTGATCAGTGACTTCTGACCACCTTCAGACCTGCACACAGATAAGCATCTAATCAACCTGGGGTTAAAAAAATACCCCACCTTTTCTCTGCTTTTTTCTATGCACAAGGATTTTCAGAGTTTGTTTTACAGATGATGGCCTGTGGTAACCCTAAATGAACTTTGTTGGGAAAATCTTTCCAGATTTTTCTGTCTTTGAGTCTGCAGAACACCATTTGAGTGCAAGCTGGTTGGGTAAAACAGCATTATTTTTTTTTTTACAAGTAGCCTGTGGGGATGTTTCACATCCACACACCTCACATTAATTTTGTTTGGTTGCAGCAGGTTTTGTCTGACCCGAACTTCCCCACACATGTGTGCACTTCATGTTTTTGGAACTCAGCTTTGTCTGTAAAAGAAATATTCAAGGAGGCTAGTGGAAGTAAAGTTCACTGGAATACTAACAAGTAATTTTGTTTTCTGCTGGTTTTCATCAGGATAAAAAAGAACAGCGAAACCACAACAAAAATAGCACTGAAATTACTATGGGGGGCTGCAAACACAACAGTGATAGAGTTCACTTAGCTGGGGTGGCTCCTTTTATGTGATAATATCGAGGTGTTTTATTTCTCCCCTGTGAGGCAGATCACATTTAGCCACGATTTGCAGTGTGCCCCATGCAGGGGAGAGCTGGTGACTGAGCACCAGCAGCAGAATCCAGTGTCTGGACCACCCAGGGACCTGCTCATGCACCACAAGCCATCAGGGACAGATTAACTCTAAACCCTTTTGGTTGCTCTGTACGGTGTAATTGTCTAAATGAAATCAATGAATACTTGATTTGAGAGTCTCCCATCGCTCCATCCCTGCTGTTCCTAATGTTTGTTAACAGATTGCTTTGTGGCAGAGTGCAAAGGTGCTGCTCTATAAAACTGTAATGACTTCTGGAAGGGAAGTTGCCCTGTGTATTGCAGAAAGCACCATTCAGTTTTGATTGCAACGTGGGGAGCTGAGAAGTCGTTATTGCTTTTAGTACAGCTACTTGGAATAAAATAAAAATTTCTGCTCGGTTATGGTAAAGATGACATTTCCTTTTCCCCTGCTTTTTTCTCTCCTTGTTTCCTGGTGGGGTTGGGATGTTCTCCTTTGCCCTGGGCAGGCAGCTGGCACGTGGTGAGGTCCTGGCACTCCAAGGAAGAGAGAGGAGCTTCTTTTCTGTCTCCTGAGCTCCTCTGTCTGTCACCCACCCTGTTTGCTGCTCCCTTGACTTTCCCTTGCCTGTTTTTTCTCAGTCTTTGGGGGCTTCCTTGTCAGTCCCCAGCCAGCTTTTTGATTCTTTCTTGCTCTCTAAGCAGCAAATGAAGTGTTTGGCGAGCTGGCTGGGTTATCCCTGGATTGGTGGTGCCAGATCTGGCACTGCCTGGCTCTGGGAGCCAAGGGGACTGAGGAGGACAAAGGAGGGAGAGATTGAGGCTATAAAAGAGCCCCAGCTGCACAAGCCTGTTGGCACAGCAAGGTGACACTCATCTGAGCATTACCTTGCTGCAAAGTTACATTTTGTCACAATTTCCCCCGGTGGAAGACCCCTTGCCTTTGGGCTAGTGCAGCTGTGTGGTTCCTGACAGGGTGAAGACAATTTACAGCAGATCTCTCTGATGTCATGCCTTGGGCTTCAGGTACAAACCTCTCCCCTGACTTCCCCCAAGGGCTGTAATTCATTAATTCCAGGCCTGTGGAGTGTCCTGCCTGCCCTGCAGGCTCAGGGGCTGCTGGCACCCAGAGGGGCAGTGAGGCACAGAGGGCACAGGGCAGGGTGACAGGCTTGTCCACACCCATTCCCTCCCCAAAACCAGCCCCAGTGCCCTTTCCCTGCCAGGCACCTCCCCATCACATCCTGCTGCCTTACAGAGAGAATTGGAACAAGGATAATTATTATTTCGAGGGGTTTGTTTCTATTTTTTTTTAGATATTTGTAGGATTTCTGGATGGTAATAGTGTAAATGTGAATTGCATCAAGGCACAGGAGCTGTTGGTGCTATTTGTGTTTTTATTTCTGCTTCTCAGCCAGTTATCCAGTGCTTTTTGTAGCACTCCATCAACCTTTCCTAGGAAAGCAGCTGAACGTGTTTGACACCTGCCATGTGAACTGACTCTTCCATGAAAACCCTGATTGCTTACAGGACACTAAACTTCACTCATTTAAATCCCTTTTAACCACTCTAGTCATAAGAAGTCACCTTTACCCCCTCCATGTTTGGCAGCTTTAAAAGGCTGGGGAGTGAAATAAATCTCTTGGAATTTGGGGCTCTAGCTTGTATTTCTTGTACTTTTTTTCCTGCATTTCTTGTCCTTTTTGGGGGCTTCAGCAGAGCCTGGTGTGGTCAGCAGGAATTTTGACAGCCATCTCAGCTGTGTGCTGGGTAAGACCTCATGCCTCTGATGAGAATTTGAGAGGCCCCTGCAGTTTATAGGTCACAACCAGGGACTGACACATCCTTACTGAAACATGGAGGGGCTCTGTGTTTTACAGAACTGTTGAAAAGTGGAGGAAAAAAGCTTTCTTTTTTCAAGCAATTTTTCCACACACACACATATATTCACACACTGGTATTTTGGCAAACCAATCTACTATACCATGACAGTGAGTTAATGACAGGCTGGTGAAATGAACGTTCACAGCTTTAAATCAGTCTTTTCTTTAAGAGCATTTAAATAACTTCATTTTTGTTCAAGGTAATCCTGGCTGTAAAACTACAGGCCTGCAGGAAACCCATATATTAATTGCAATAGCTGGGTCTGCTGTGGCTTTCCACACTGCTGATCATATATGGCATTGCAGATGAGTAGCAGATCTGATTTTATACTCATGTTGTGTCAGGAGTTTAGACTGAGTATTACTTGTAATTCTGTCATTTATCTCTACTGTTTCTTTATTAATGTCTTCAGCGTTCTTGCTCTGTCCTCAATCTTTCACATTTTGTACTGATGCTTTATTACAGTGTTTTCCAAATTTTTTAAGTAAAAATCTTTCAGGATGAACAGCAGTCCTTCCTTGGGAGCTGACTGAAAGCCAAATGATCTTTATTCATACAGCTATTGCCTTGCCATCCCCACTTTGGAAATCACTGTTCCATTATGTGCTATTGCTTCCTTGTCCCTACACGCCTTGATGAGCAGTAAAATACAGTGTTGACATTTAAAATATTGTCACTGGCATGTCTGATGTGTGAGTGAGTGAGGGAGGGAGGGAGTTTTCTCCACAATGGTGATTTTTCTGGGGCTCTTTTCAAATTCAGGCTCTAGTGAGGGTTATTCTTTGTATCAGTTACATTTGCAGTGTATTTTTGAGGTGCATTTTTGAGCTTTGCTTTGCAAACACCAATGGAATTGTTCTTCTCATTGTAGTTGCTCTCAGCCATGTCCATCCTGTGTCTTGTCCTCCAGCTGCCCCAAAAGATTTGTGCAGCACACTGGACATAACACTTCACTGCATCACAGCAGTTAAATATGAAAAAAAGAAAAATCACTCAGAGCTTGCATGGCCTTTACCCACCACGCACAAACTGTCACCTAGGGTGTATTATAAACTTGGATAAGCTTTCTGTATTTTAGGTTCCCAGTTTGTCACTGCATTGTTGTTTTCATTGCTGTGCCTTTGATCTCACAAAAAGCTGTGCCCTGGTCAAGGCATCTGTTGACACAATCCCCCTGGCCCACGTGGGCTTTGAGCTCATTATGGGGCAAAGGGAGGATCAGGAAAGCAGAGCTTCAGAAAGCACCCTGGTTGCCAAATAGCAGCATTCCTAAAGCTGTTCTTGTCATACTGAGGGCCTCTGCTTTGGACCTGAGCTCTCTCAGATTGCTGTCCACAGCGTTCTTCCATCAGCGTGGCCATACAGAAATATTAGCAGTAGTTATTGTAGAGGAATCCATCCTGTGTGAGAACTGTGACAGGAGCTGAGAACTGATGGGCCCTCTGCCCTGAGCTTACTGAGTGTCTAGAGCACACAGAAGGTGAGTGGGTACTGGGAGGTTTGGAAGCTGAGAGAAATGAAGTTATGAGTGAAGAATCACCAGCTGAAGATTGCTGGTGCCTTTAGGCAGGTTCCCCATCTGGAAGGTGCTGCAGCTCCTCCTCCCTCATTGTTTCTGCCTTTCTGGCAGTCGAGGGGCTGGCACAGAAATGCCTGGCTTGTTCCTCAGGTGCCTTTGTGCAGTGGCTGTGCTGAAAGCCCCAGCTGTGCAGTGCTGGGCTCTGCTCCTGCAGCAGCACGGGACAGGCACAGCCTGGGAGCACAGAGCACATCACCAACACACACTGCTCTAAAGAGTGTGCCTGCTGCTCCTGGGAAACCTGAGAGCAAAATGTGCTCAATCTCAGAGCCCCAGCAGGCTCTGAACACCCTCTTCCAGCCAGGACCAGTGGGGCATGAGAGGCTGGCATGGTTTTCCCTTCTCCTCCCTGTGAGAAGGGAATTTCTGTCACTGGTACTTATCAAGAGAGACTTCTCCAGTAAAAGTTATGGATAGTTCAAAGCATATCAGGAAGCAATACCTAGAGTTTTCATATGGTTGCAAATGGCATTTCCAGTTCTGTATACAAGTTTATATACAAATACAGAAAGTTTTTTGTGGTACTAATGAAAATTTCTGAATCTGTAGCAGTCTCTTACTCAAAACTGGCATCCTTTTAATAAGAAGAACTATCCACATGTCCTAGACTTGTTATTTGTTAGAAAACTCAAAATCTTAACAGTTCACACCGGAGAAATAAAGGTCAAGACACGGCAAAGTTCCTCTGTATTGCAGAACATAATAAAAGGGGAATATATTTGCTCCTGGTTATGCTAATTCATCACTCCAAGCACAGTATGATTGCATTCTGTCTAGTCAGTGCTCTTCTTCCTATCTTAAAGAAGAGATATAGCCAAAGTAAAGGGCACTTGGAGATAGACAGGGAAAATAATTGAGTCACAGAGAGTCTTCTGTTTGAGGAGGGATGGGAAGGATAGGGATTGTTTTAATTTAAAGAAGAGACAAATAAAAGAGAACGTGACAGTGGTGTTCAGAATGATGAATGATACCGAGAAGGTGAACTGGGCACTCTTGCTTGCCCTTTCATAAGCACAGAAGCAGAGGGACAGCCAATAAAGCAGAAAGGCAAAAGTAATAACACTGTTGAAAGGGCATTTTTAAACTGTAACTATCTCGTTTCCAATGGCTCATCTTCTCTCTCCATGATTCTAGAGCACGTCTTGAGGGGCGTGCAGAGATCTCTAGGAGATGAATTCAAGTGTCCTTGCTAAGCAGTGGTGGTCCTGCTGCAAAAGCTGCTGGTAGGATCAGGTTATTTGGCTTGTGTGGAGGGGAAGAACTTGACAGATAGTCCTAGTATTATTTTCAGTCTCAAAAATAAGTGGAAGTTTAGGTAAAGAAATTAATGTGTATAATGATACTATCCAGTATTTGCTAGTTAGAGTATAAAAGTAACTACTCAGGACAGAAATCTACTTCTGGTGGAAGGAATATTCCTCTGCAGTTATTTCTTTGCTGTCTCCCTGAATATCTGCTCACTTTCACACTTTTATAAAATGCTGATGTTGTGCCACTTTGGCTCCAGCTCTGCAGTCAGGTCCAAGCAGACTTCTGTCCCCAAGGAAGTTGTTGGAAGCACATTTATTCTTCCTGAATATCCCTTTCTGGTACTCTCTTATTTTTGGATGTTCCATTTTTTATTCTTCTTTATATAATGAGCTTGTATTGAGATCCAGAAGAAAATTTATTTTGATCAGTAGATTCCTGGGAACTTCAACAAATGGACTAAATTGTATATGTACCTTTCCCCTGCCTTAAAAAAAAAGGGAGATAATGAGACATGCAAATTCCAGATGAGTGAGATCACGTTCTGCTTAGATTATTACCGTGTCTGTTTGGATCCATTGTCACTGTTAGACTTAATCCCTGTCAGTCTTTTTGTAGCTGTGCAATTATTTCATAATTCCTCTCCAGGCTGTGCTATTTCATGTAGCACAATCCCAGCCCACCTGTGGTGATCATCACTTCAAAGCCCGGGTTCCTGTGGTCATTTGGAGTGTGTGCCTGCCTCATTTCCAATGGTCTGTTGTGGAAATGGCAGCTGTGCTGATTCAGCCTGCATCACAGCTGAAGGTGGCTTTGCCTTTCCTTTCCTTTCCCTTTCCCTTCCCTTTCCTTTTCCTTTTCCTTTTCCTTTCCTTTTCCTTTTCCTTTTCCTTTTCCTTTTCCTTTTCCTTTTCCTTTTCCTTTTCCTTTCTTTTCCTTTTCCTTTTCCTTTCCCTTTCCCTTTTCCTTTTCCTTTTCCTTTCCTTTCCTTCCCTTTCCCTTTCCCTTTCCTTTCCCTTTCCTTTCCCTTTCCTTTCCTTTCCTTTTCCCTTTCCCTTTCCCTTTCCTTTCCTTTCTCCTCTCCTCTCCAACTTCCCTTTTGCAGTTTTTCCCATCTTGACACGGGTGAAACACCCCAGCTATTCTGGATGGAAACCACTTGCTATGAAGAAGGGAAAATTGAGTTTTTAGTAATTCCCTTACGCCTTATAATTAGGTCTTTGTTTCTCACTCACAGGACATGGTGAATGCATGTGCCAACATTTTTTTTATTAAACTTTTTACAGCAATGGAGCATTTAAAATATCTACCACTCAGCATACAACAGATGTCTTTTATCAATCATGTGAAGTGTATAATTTGTAAAAGTTAATAGGATATACATATTAGTGTGTATGCATCTATTTGCTATATTATTTATTTATATATATGTATCTATAAATATCTATATATATATATTTGTTTATATATACATATATATTTATATATAAACAGTGCAGTTAAGGATGTATTTGCCTGGCACTACAGTCCACCTCCCTCAGAAATAGCTACAGCCCTGGAATACCAACCCAAAACCAAGTGTAGCCATTTGAAGCCACTGAGAAAAATTAATTGTAAATGTAATTTAGTACTTGGAGGTATGCAAATGTTATGTCTAAACTCAAGTGAAAAGAAGCATTCAGGCTAATTTTTTTGGCATTTGTCAAAAGCCCTCCAAAAACCATCCAGGCTGTGGGCTAAGCTGCCTTTCATAAATCTCAACTGAAGACTTTCTGCTGACTTCTTAAGACTAAATTATTTCTATTGTTCTCGAGTAATTACATTTTTGTTGTTATCTGTGGAAGGAGCCCCACTGGGTTGAGCATGTAAGTATATGGGAACGGGGGGAAGGAGGATTTGTGTTGGTTAAGTGGGGATGATAAAGCTGAAAACATAGCAGCAGGACATAAATCAGATTTCTCTTCTTTTTCTAGTTGGCTTGTCACAATAAAACATTGCAACAGATGCTGAAGCCGGGGTCAGATCCAGATGAAGGAGATGAAGCCTTGAGGTTTTATGCCAAACATACAGCACAGATAGAGGTAAAGGATTGCTCTCCAGGAGCTGCACTGTGACACAAGCCTGCATCCTGCATGTGGGGTATCTCCTCTTTTTAAGCTTCCAAATGGTGTGGATTATTCGTGAGGGAAAGGTTGAATAATGTGCTTTGGGCTGGGGGAGATGAAGGAATACACCTGTATTAGAGGTGGCTCCAAACCATGGTTACACAGAAGCTTTCCTGTGTGTTCCCAAACATTCTGGGGAAGTAATGGCTGGACAGGATCATCCTGAGGTCAAGGATCACCTTGTGTGGTTCATCACTCAAATAAATAATCATGACTTTCAAAGCCACTGATGCTGGCTGATCAAATTAAAACTCTAGCTGGAGTACAGAGAGGTCTCGAAGTGGTGCAGACATTCAGTGTGGCTTTTGTCTAAAATACCAAGGCTTGGTTCAGCAGTTCTGTTCCCCATTTTAAACTTTACACCTGCCATGGGTTGGGCTTGGGTAGAGCTGCACACAGGAATCCCACCACAGCAGAGCTGGGACCTCCATGGCCCTGGCTGTCCAGAGGGCAGCTCAGTGCTCCTTTTAATGTATTTTATATTTTCTGTGCTGCTGAGATCTCTCTTAGCAATTATCAGCCAGTTTATCTGGGTAGCTTGTAAATCTGGGCATTAAACAAGCATGGTGGTCAACTTTCATGTGGCAAACAGCTTCTTCTAGAAAAAAGAAACTCAAGCATTGCTGCTATACAAAATAGATCATTGCTTGTCTTTGAAAGCAGTCCTACACCTGTTTGGTGTTCCAGATAATATCTCCCCCATATTAATGCCTCTCATTTGTTTGATTTGAAATTCAAATAGTGGTGGTTTTTTATTTTCACCAGTGGCTCTACAAGGCATGGTGGTAGGAGTCAAAAAGGGGTGTCTGCCCATTTCTGTATTTTTAGTAATGCAGGGTGAACGATCAGAATGGGGAAGCAGTTTTGATGGCAGTGTGGTGAGATGAAATAAAATCTAGCTGGCTCACTGATAACTTGGTAGGGCTGAAATGCAAACAATTCAAAACCTTGGGTTTTGTCAAGTAAAAAGATAAAGACTGACAAGATATGGGTGCTGCCTGAGTAACAAGGTGCTATTTTTGCATGTTCACCATTTCAACTTATCCCATCATAGAAATAGATTCAAGATGAGCAAAACATTTTGTAATCAGAGCAGAAAGCCCCTGAATTTTTCCACTTTTTACTGGGACAGATTTGTTTCAATTTGCTGACAAATTGAAGCATTCTGAATTACAACATTTTTTTATATTTGTGGAAGTGTGAACCTAGGTTTTTCTTTAGACTTAAATTTGCCACCTTATTCAAGCAAGGCTTTTGAAAATAAAAACAGCTTTCCTCTATTTTGGGATTGACTGGTCCAGCTTTATTGTAATGTTCAAATAATCAATGCATTAAGTTGTAAAAAAAAAAAAAGGGGAGCTGTGAACAAGAAAAGATATGAGAAAATGATTGGATAGTCACTGACTCTGACAAAAATGTGCATTTTATTTATAGATTGTTCGCCACGAC
Source organism: Sitta carolinensis (assembly GCA_032173965.1). NCBI lineage: Eukaryota > Metazoa > Chordata > Aves > Passeriformes > Sittidae > Sitta > Sitta carolinensis. The sequence continues at coordinate 12,100,916 of JAVUNC010000030.1, forward strand.
AGAACAATGGAAAAGATTGTCTTTCCTGTGCCCAATATTTGTGAATTCCTCACTCGGGAATCCAAAAGTCGGGTGTTCAATACCACAGAGAGGGATGAACAAGGGAGCAAAGTCAATGACTTTTTCCAGCAGACTGAGGATCTGTACAACGAGATGAAATGGCAAAAGAAAATTAGGAGTGAGTACTGTAATTTTTAAAAAATGGCTTCGTTATGCTAAACCCTTGCTTTTAAACCTTCAAATACTTCCATTTTAATGATACACTTTGTTCACTCTGGCACTACAACAGGCAGAACTGTTCTGGGCTTGAGAGCGTAGGTCAGCTGAGACACTTGCACGCCACCAGAGAAGAAGTGTAAGATGGAGCAGTTATTAATGTGTTCAAGATGATGGTTTGGACTCCAAAAGTTAAGCTGAGGGATGGAAGAGCTGGATGTAGTTCTACTAATCACCATAGCCTTGCAGCTAATTAAGCCAAGACCCCTGATATTTAACAAAAACATGTGTAGCTGCATAGTTGAGGTCTGAAAGGCCATTAAAAGACTCGTAAACGTCAGTCACTTAAAAGCATCCCTCCCCAGAAGCTCAGCTGCCTGGAATCTGCCCAGCTCCAGCAGAGCCAGTCCCCCCAGCCTGGCAGGGCTGGGTTGGGCTGCTGGGGTCCCACTGGCCCATCCTGGGCACAGCCCCTGCCACGGGGCAGGCACATGGGGGGCTCTGAGCTGCTTGGTCACCATCACGGGGCAGAGGGCCAAGCAGGGACACCCCCAGGAGGGGCAGGGAACCCCTGGGTGCCTTCAGCTCCCCGGAGGGCAGAGCAGCTGCTGCCCTTGGCAGGAGTGATGCTGCACTGCTGGGTCTTCCAGGGGTCTTTGCCTGTCTCATCGGTGTGCTTGGGCCAGCTGGGGCAGCTGGATGCTGCAGGCTGGGTGGTCTGGTTGACTGGCATTCAGAGGGCTAAAACCTATTTGTTTGCTTGATCTTATGTCCCCGTGCACAGGAGCTGCAGATTCAGATGCAGATGAAAAGAAATATCCAGGCCTAAAATCTTACCAGAGGCGAAACTCTGGTATATAATAAACTCTATTGTGATCTCTGGATTAAAAGCTTTGCTTGAAACTTTGTTTTATGGCAAACCTACGTTTAATATTTGTCTAGTTTAGTTAATTTTAAAGATCTTCATGTTTTCTACATTAATCTGTATTTAATTCCCTTGGGGCCATCAGTAATTGAGTTTCTGCTTGCTTTCAGCTTATTGATTGCTGCTTTTCTCCCCTTTCTAGATAATCCAGCCCTGTTTTGGTTCTCCAGACACATCTCTCTCTGGGGGAGCATTTCCTTCAACCTTGCTGTATTCATCAATTTAGCAGTTGCTCTGTTCTACCCTTTTGGAGATGATGGAGATGAAGGCAAGTAGAGTTTGGTCTTGTTTTTTGTTTTAATTTTAGATGCTTTCATTTCTAAGGTAACAAGTAAAGCTTCATTTTCAGGTGCAGTCATATCTGGAAGCCATTTAGTGTCTCCTAAGTAGGTACCAGATGTTGTCTGAAATGTGGTCTGTGTGTCACGTGGCCCACACAATGCAGGGTAGAATGGCCAGAGCATAAGCTGGAGATTATCTAGATGATCTCAGCTAATTTTTTTTTTTTTTATATTGCCACATTGCAGCGTCCTACTGCACACATTTAGCTGCAGCTTCTGAACTGAAGGAGGATTCCTGGCAGCAGAGGGACAGAGATTCCTTCAGCCTGACCAAATTGAATGACTTGCAGTCTTGAAAACATATGGAAGAGAATTATTTGAAAACCAGCTTGTTGGCTTTTGACTGTGTTGCTTATTGGGATAAAAGGGCATAACTGTTGCAGAGGATAAATACATTATGTAAAAAATACTCTTAAAACATATGACTCTGACTCTTCTTCATCCCATGTCACAGGAAATATTTCACGACAGTTTTTATTTGCTATAAATGCAGCAGGCTAGCAGGAGGCCTCTTTGAAGCCTGAACAAGCTTAATTGGGATAAAGAGACTAGTTCAGAACACTGGTAATGGGAGCAGAGCCATTCACCTCTGGGCCTTTGATTCGTGGCCAGCCTGTAATGTGACTGAAAGTCACCTCTGTCTGATGGCATGTGAACTGGGCTGGTGGAGGCAGGCCAGCTTCTAGTAGATACATGTGCTTTTCACAAACCCCACAGCTGGCACCAGCAAACATTCCTGCTGCCTGGCAGGACAGAAAGGCAGCAGATTAAAACCCGTGGGCCTGGGCACCATGCTGCCCACGGGGAGCTCCCTGCAGCTCAGGCAGCTCCTCGTGGGGAGAGGCACAGTTTGCAGAAGGGAAGCATCTTGTCCACGGTGCTTTGTAAACTGGGGAGTCACTCAGAGCAAGTCAGAGCCCATGGAAGATGAGAGGAGAAATAAAGGGTTAAAAATAAACCTGTTAAACTATGAAATTTTAGCTAATCTGTACTCGTGGAAATCCTCTAGTCTGCAGTCAGTAGGTATTAATAGTAACTCTGAGCTGCAGATTTATATGGCATTAGTCTAAGAGGCCCCAGTATTCCAGTGGTAGTGCATTTCAGGATTCCAGCTCCTGGTGCTTGTGAAGCCAAAGTGACTCCTGAGCAATGGGGAATAGGTGTGGCCAAATTGGAGTGGCCGGTCATGAGGCAGCATCCTTACTTCCAGCCTCCCTCTCCACCAGAGCCTGACCCAAACAGCTGGCATTTGTCTCCCATTTTCCCTGTTCACCCTGTGTAAATCCACCTCTTGTCACCTGTCTGAGGTGCCTGGGCTGATCTAATCATCCCAAAATGCTGCCTTTGGTACTTGCAGTACCTATGCATACCTCTGTATACCTCTGTACCTATTCTTATGTAATATGACATAAGCAAAACTTCTCCAGCTCAAGGCCATTCCTGAAGGGAGCCTGAAAGAAAGAAGAGAGACAAGAGCATGTGGTGACAGGACAAGGGGCAATGGCTTCACACTGACACAGAGGAGGTTTAGTTTAGATATTAGAAAAAATTGTTCCTGTGAGGGTGGGCAGCCCTGGCACAGGGTGTCCAGAGCAGCTGTGGCTGCCCCTGCATCCCTGGCAGTGCCCCAGCCTGGATGGGGCTGGGAGCCCCTGGCATGGGGAAAGGTGTCCATGCCATGGCAGGGAGAATGGAAACTGATGATCTTTAAGGTCCCTTCCATCCCAAACCATGATTCTGGGAGGATTCTGTGCCTCCAGGGTCTGCTCATGGCACTGCTGTGGGTCCTGCAACGTGAAATTGCTGGACATGCAGTAGGGAAGAAGAAAAACTGATTTGTGAAAGAACCACAGAGAACTTTGGCCTTACCTTTCAGATGGGCTTGAAAGTAAGTTTTTTAGGATCCATTAAAGTTTCCAAATCTTGTTGGTGAAGAAACTCTCTGACAGAGCTGACCTTGAACCTCCCCCCGGGATAGAAACACTCCTGAACTTTGGAAAAGCTCAGATGCCATCTGAATGTTGAGGCTGGGGCCTCGTCTCATTGTTTTCTAATCCCAGCGATGCTGCTCAGCTGTGTATCTGTTGCCAAAGAGATAGCATGATCCCTATTGTGAGTCTAGCTAAATTTTCTATTCCCTTCTCCCCTGTCACTGACCTCTCAGTTCATCCCGTAACAATAGAAGTCAGTGTACAAGTGTGACAGCGCCCTGAGATCTGAATGTGCTTTTTATATCACAGCAACATGGTGCGTTTCCAGGGCTTTGAGCAGAGGGGAAAACATCGCCCGGAACCCGGGGAGCGCCGGGAGCATCGTGCGGAGGAGCGGCGGGCGCTGCCCGCGGCCGCTCCGCTCTGCCCGGGGGGATGCAGGGATGCAGGGATGCAGGGATGGAGGGATGGAGGGAGGGATGGAGGGAAGGATGGAGGGAGGGATGGAAGGATGGAGCTGCTTTTCCGGGAGCCAAGGAGCCGCTTTTTCGGGCGCCCGCCTCGTGGCTCTGCAGCGCTGCCGTGCTGCGCCCGGCCCACGGCTCTTTCTGTGGTGAGCAATCCGGGCATCGCACCCGAGGGGCCCTAATGATGCTGCAGAAGGGAGCTGATTAGTGCCTTGCTCCAGGAGAAGGGGCAACCATTCCATCTCCGAGCACTCCCTGCGTTTTAATGGAAATTTCATTAGCCGCTCGTATTATTACCTGTGCGAAAAGCAACAATACTGCGAGGATAATAGCTCCTGCGGCAATTAGGGCAAGCCGTGGTCAGCAGTCGTGATGCATGAATCACGCTTTTGTTAGCTCTGCTGGCAAAGGAATTGATCTTTTGGATGGGTTTCTTGGTGAAAGATGGAGTCTCCAAAGATGCCTCTCTGAAATCTCCCTTTCTCCTCCGTGCAGGCACGCTCTCCCCGTTGTTTTCCGTGCTCCTCTGGATAGCAGTGGCATTTTGCACAGCAATGCTGTTTTTCATCTCCAAGCCTGTTGGCATTCGACCCTTTTTGGTGTCTGTTATTCTCAGGTCTATATATACTATAGGGCTCGGTCCTACCTTGATACTCCTTGGTGCTGCTAATGTAAGTACTTCAAAAACAGCCAGAATTTCCCTTTCAGCTGAAAGAAAGATATTAAGGTCTGCTATTAAAAAACTCAGTTGATTAGAGGCTGTGCAAAAACTTCTTTTTCTGGTTCGTTGGTTAAGACAAAAAGATAAGCCACTTCCAGTTATCCTGAAACAGCAGTGTCAGTGAAGTGGGAAGCTAAGAAAAAAGTTGGTTTACTTTCGTGCATATGCAAATATTTTAAAAACAAAAACAGTATGAAATTTAAAGAAATATTGCTGCATAGGGGCAATCAAATCTTCAGTTTCTCATGTAAAAAGAATATTTTTCTCTACCAGTACTCTCAGCACTATTGACACAAATTTGTGAAGTGTTTCTGCGACCTTAAATATATTTTCAGGAAGAAAAGAGTTTTCAAAATTAAAAATTCTCTGAGCCCTTTGCCATATCCCTTAACTTAGACATGAATAAGTTTGCATGCTTACTGAGCTTGGTAAGACACACAGTCGTGCTCACAAGTCATCTATTTAAATTTCTGCCTGACTGCTACAGCTCTAATTCACCCCAGCACGAAGTATTGGGCTGGTTGCCACCAGTTCTGTGTGTGAGAGTTTCACATACTGAAAAACACCCAGACATATAGTCAAAGGTAAAGGCAAGTAAGCAGCACTTGCCCACGTCAAATTTGTGAACAAAGGAGTCGTGTTGAGTCCTCATTCCTTGTCCTGGACTGCCAGGGAGCTGAGCTGAGCCCCTTTCCTGTTCTCTCCTGCTCTGCTGCTCGAGTGCAGGCAAAGCTCAGGAGCCGTGGAGAATCTGATGCTGTTGTTTAAATGCTGTGCTTCAAAAATGTCCTCGGTTCTGAGGGGATTTTTTTTTAGGGATTTTAAATTGAAGAACACTGTCTGAAGGAAGCAGATCTCACACACCCCACACACACTTTCTGTTGTGTTACTATTGTTCTCTTGGTAGTAGCGTGCCTGGCTGCTCTTACATAGACTAAACTCACAAGTGTTGGGAGGTCACTCCCCAGCTGGACTTTAATTCCTCATGACATTAACCCTGCCCACCCATTCCCTAATGTTACAGGAATAAATCACAGTGCAGTGTGGGAGAGGTGATGTGCTTCCACTCACCCTCGTGGGCTCATTCCCACTGCTGGATTCCTCCCCCACTCCAGCTACCTAGAGGTCGTGCATGTAACAGCATAATGAATAAATACATTTTATTTATAATATTATTTAGTAATAAATAAATAAATAAATAAATAAATACAATAAATACAATAAACAACCAGGAATTTTCTGATGGCAAAACCCTAGCCTTTGTTCCCCCCCCAGCTCTGTAACAAAATCGTGTTCCTGGTGAGCTTTGTTGGGAACCGTGGGACTTTCACCCGTGGCTACAGAGCAGTCATCATGGACATGGCTTTCCTCTACCACGTGGCCTATGTCCTGGTCTGCATGCTGGGCCTCTGTGTGCACGAGTTCTTCTACAGCTTCCTGGTAAGTACGTGCTGCTGTGGAGGGGAAAACTTTGCAAAAATAGAAAATACCGTTACCCATGCAGCTGTCTTCAATTTCTTCCTGACAATCAAGCCAAATCATGTGTATTTTTAGCATGCTGTTGTGTTGCTGCCCTTAGGAGCTGCTGTTTTTATTAGAACCTGTTTCTGTTAGGACTTATTTTATCTGTTTTAGAGCTGCAAGTTTGCTCTTTTCAGATAATCATCACCCAGCCCACTCCTTTTTATCCAGCTTTCTCCATATTTTTGTCCAGCATTCCTGTGTCTTCTGTCAGTCCTAACATTTTGGGGGCAGTTGTCCAGGGGTGTGTGCATCATACCTGTACCACAGGATCCCATTCCTCATCCCCAATACATTCTTAACAAATGCCTTGGGAAATGGGGGTGGCATGCCTCTGGTGCAACGGGAGGATTCATCACTTCTAATGTGCCCCACTTCGTTTTCTTTTGTTGCCATTACCCAGATGGAATGCCTTTTAATAACGTGGTACAGGTGCAGTGAAAATGAATCACACAAAATTATGCTAAACTCCACTAACTGCTCCCTTCAGCAGCAGTAAAAGTTGTTTCACTTCTCTTGTTTGCTAATCCTTCTGCTCTACAGTGGAGCATGTGAACCTTGCAGGGAGACTGACTAAATTGTGGTCGTTTACATGGGTTCACTTTCCTGTTGTGTTTTTTCTCAGCTTCCTGAATAGTGGTGAACTCCCAGCATTTCACAGATGTGCTAAGCACACTGAAATTTTCAGGTTTCAGTGCTAACTCAGGTAGAGCTACTATTGAAGTCAGACTTTCCAGATTTTGACATTAAAGTCTGCTTCAAAGTTCGGGCAGATTTCAAAGGAGCCAGGATTGTGGCTGTAGCTGCAAGACCCTCTTCAAATGGATGTAACTCTCCTGCTTAAAAAATGCACAAGTTATCTGCTGTTCCTTCAATGAGTTAGGTGATCTCTATCTTAAAATACTTTGCAAAGTGTCAAGCAGCTTAAGAAACATTTTATGTACTTGCTTTTCTTTCGGTGACTGCTATTGACCAAAGTCCATTATTCATGGACATTATCCATGTAGCCAGGTTGCTTCCAGGCATTCACTTACTGGTGGATGTAGTCTAAACTCTAATATTTGTTCATAACTGTCTCCCCTCTTTCTTCCTTTATTATTAATCCTTTCACAAAGCTGTGCATTTCAGATCTTATAAATTGTGGCTAATACCTTCTTCTGTGGAGCATTTTGATAAATCATAGTGTGTCGCTTTATATCTGTAATCTGAGTGTTTTGAAGTAGAAATACATACATTATAGATAAGGTCCAAAGCACTATAGAACATCAGGAAAATTGTAAGAGAAAAAAAAAAAGTTACAGGTTCTTGTAAAGCTCCTGTCACATTTAATTGCTGGTTTAGGCTTTTGACATTTAAAGCAATATTATCTTAATATATACTTTTCTTTAAAGTTAAATACCAGGAAAGCATATAGTGCAGGGTAGAGGAGAATGGAAGTGTCTAGTCTTATACAAACAGAGCCATGAATTTAACTTTGTCCTAAGAGGAGGTGGCCCCAATCCTTGTCCATGTGACATTTCCATGATGCCATGAGCTCAAAGAAAGTCTACAAATATGTAATTATTAACATGTATGAGTGCATTTTTGAGGTGCAGCCTGTGCATTTTTGTCAGATGAGAGATAACATGAAAAATTACTTTGTAGATATAAATCCATAGTATGAAGACACCTCTTTAATTTTAATCTAGCCTGGTTTTAAACATGGGGAAACACTGGATCTTGGTGGTAGGTGTTGTCCATCTCTGAATCAGGCTCAGATATACTTTGTGGCTTTGGATTTTGCTGTAATTAATTTTAAAATCTAAAGTTCTGTGTTAGATTTCCTCCTCCATAAGCATGCCCTGCTCCCACTGAAATCAATGTGAGTTTATGAAGCTGAGAATGTAGAACATGGCTCGATGCATGTTGCAACAGTTCAGACTGTTTTCCTGTGAAGCATCTCTCTATTGCCTCATTTGTATTCATTTTTCCTCTCCTCTTTGCCTTCCCCAGCTGTTTGATCTGGTGTACAGGGAGGAGACATTGCTAAATGTGATAAAAAGTGTTACCCGCAATGGCCGTTCAATTATCCTCACTGCAGTGCTTGCACTCATCCTGGTTTATCTCTTCTCCATCATTGGCTTCCTCTTCCTGAAAGATGACTTTATCATGGAGGTTGACAGGTTGAAAATCAGGACCCCTGCTGCAGGTATTTTTTTTTTTTATATTAAAATTTGCTTCCGACGTATCCCTTTTTCTATCTGCCTAACCTAACTTTTCATCTAAGGACATCAAATTTCATTATTTGTGCCTGCATGAGAGCAGAACTGTTCCATATACCTTAGAACTCAATTAAGTCTCCATGTAAAATTTAATGTGTGTAGGGTTGTTTTAGTCTGGGCTTATTTGTTGAAATGCTAAAATCTGACACATTTGATCTATTATGTTTGCTTCACAAAATCGTGATAGCATTAAAAAAAAAAAAAATCTTTATTTCCTAAGTATTTTCCTAAGTGAAAAGCAGCTCCAAGTGGATTGTATTAAAAGCAGCTCCTAGTAATTTCTGTGTACTGTATGAGGCATGTGATCTTAACATGTTCTTAGCTGTATTCATTTCATTGCTCTTTAATCTTCATCCAGCAGAAATGTATTACAGAATTCACATTTCTCCTGATAGGAGCACCTTTTAAATTCAGCGTGTATTTCAGGATTGCCATTGTTAATGCATAATCCTGGCTTTGGTCAAGGCACTGGGAGGTTTGGATCCAGTTTTCAAAAGGCCAGGATTTCAGCTTTCTGGAACGAGAGGCTTTAGCAAAGTGAATAGAGAGTTACAAACTTGTTTTGCTAGAACAGAGCCAGGTCTGGTGTGTTGAGGGCTTTGTGTGTGCTGCCAGGCAGCCTGCTGGGAGCATGGGCAGGGAGTAACTGGCTGCAGAGGAACACTTGAGAGGAGCTGGGCATGGAATTCCTCGAGGCACGAGTTTCCCACTGCTCCTCAGACCTGTGCACAGGCACAGAACCCGGCCGGGGCTGTGTGCACTCACTGTTTGCCAGTCTTCTCCTGAAGCTGTTTTTTTTCAGGATTTACAGCTCACAAACAAGGCAGAGGTCATTCAATGCTCATGGGCCTGGCTTACTGCTGCAAACCATATGAAAAAAAAAAAAAAAAGAACCTGACAGATTTCTTTAACATACCGTGATTTTTAATTTAATTTTTTTTTTCCACTGATCATCCATTAGGGGCTAAATTTATATTTGACTTACCAGTCATTTTTAGGACAGAACTTAGGGGGTGAAGTCTCACTTTGAGAAGTAGTTGTGACCATCCTAATGAAGCTACACACAGCTCTGGCCTGATGCAGGGCTGCAGCTCCTGTGTGCTCGTGTTGCTTCTGTTGAGTTCTTGGCAGATTTTTGTGGTGTGGGTATGTTCATGCTGGCTTCATGCATTGCCATTTCTGATCAAAAACTCATGAAGAAAATATGCTGACTGCATGTTGATGGAACATTATGCTTCCCAGGACAAGTGCTTTAAATTTTTTCTTTATAAAGTAGCAGAAAGAGTAAGTCAGAGTGCATGTTTTCTGCGTTACACATACTGTCTTAGGCTGTTATTTTGTTGTATAGTTTTGCCTTCATTTTTTCCCTCCTTAAACCTTTTTGTATCTCTAAGTTGAAATGCAGAGAATTGTTGAAGGTGCACAAGAGAGAAATTGGTTTGATAAAATCAAGCTGATGTACACATTTACCACTTTGGGAATGTTAAATTAGTGTTTTACACAAACCCATACATATTTACAAATGAGTGCCAAACTGTGTTATAATACTTGAAAACCCTTAAATATTCTACATTCAGGATAACTGAACATCAGCTCGGTGTCCTTCTTGTCAGCTTTTGTGAATAATTTATCTAATGGTTTTAAAAACTGACATTATTTTCATATCTGACAGTTGTTTCTTGCTTTGAATATATTTTGTTCTCACCAGAAGCAGCCGCATTTGATGTAGCTTCATTAATTTCAGGAGATGAAATGGGAATAGCTGTGATATACAGTAAATATAAAACTGTGGGTTTGTTCATTGTGATTGCTTTGAGCTGCTGAGGCAGACTCTTTCAAGGGGGGAGGAATTGCTGGGGTAATTTGTTCTGTTTTTTCTTTTTAACTTTCCAACCTGGTGATTCCCTCCTAGAAAATAATGACTTAAACCTTGACATCAATGTCGTGCCTGTCTTTTTGTCACCATCCTGCTTTTCCCACAGGTCTTGGTGAGGTTCCCACTACAACCCTGACATCAATGATGGGAGCCTGTGCCAAGGAGAACTGCTCCACGAGCATCCCAGCCCTCAACCCAGGTCAGAACAGGACTGCAGTCTGGCTTTCCTAGGCGTGAAGTTTCTGAGTTTCTAAGCTCAGTTTCTTGGTGATGTTTTGGTTTAGGAAGGCCTGGTTCTCACAAGGTTTGACATAAACGTGGCAGTGTTTTGGTAAAGAGTGTAATGTTTGGGATTCTTTTCTCTAGGATGGACTTTCTCTGTGTCTTTTGGTTTTGATCAATAGGGTGAAGAGTTCTGACACTCTCCCTACCAATGACAGTGGCCTGTTCAAAAAAGTATAAAAAATGTCAATTGTTTGAATAGAGATTGATTGGAGTCAGAGTGTTCTAAAGGAGGAATCGTGTCCTTTGTTACTCACCACCCATGATCATTGGAAACCAAGGGATCCCTGGAAATGTCCCAGGCCAGGCTGGATGGGCTCTGAGCAGCCTGGGCTAGTGGAAGGAGTCCCTGCCCATGGCAGAGGGTTGGAATGGGAAGAGCTTCAGGGTCCCTTCCATCCCAAACCACCCTGGCATTCTCTGCTCCCTGTGGTGTCGTTGCTGCAGGGATTTCTGCTGGTGTGAGGAGTGAGTGACTGCTGTGAGTCAGAAGTGCTCAGCTTCTGCAAGGCTTGGAGCTTAATGGGAGTGCTTCCCACACCTGATTTCCAAAAGCACTGACATTAATTTTGTTATTAAAAGAGCTTGCTGAATCATTCTGCTTGAACACACAGGTTGCCTCTTGCCGGTGACTTAGCTGAGAGAAGCAGCTTGCTGCTTGTCTGCAGCATCCTCACCTGCACACACTGAGCCACTGCTAGATCCAGTGAGAACCACAGAAATTCCTTTGCATGGCATAGCATACCTATCAGCAAGCTTTTTTTTTGGTGTATTTTTTCTCCTTGCATCTGGGCCAAGGCTGTGTTGTAGCCAGAAGTCCTAAGAACCCAGATCCATGCCCACGTGTCTGCCTGTCTGCCACCCTCTGGGCACAGTCCAGGTGAGGTGGCTGGCCTTTCTCTGCAGCTATTAAGCCTGGTTTGATGTGTTGTGGCCTTTGCAGTGGAGGTTTGTGCACAGTGCATGCTCTGCAGGCTCAAAATATTGATGGCCACAGTGGCCTGTGGTTGCTGGGGGCTGAAAGTGAGGATATAAATGGTCCCTTCCTGTGTGCCAGTATAATGTTGTTTCATAAGCTTTATTCTTCCACTACTAATTTTTGAGTTTTTAAGATCAAAGCCTTCAGGGAGAGGGTTATAAAAGTAGGCTTTTTCTCCCCAGCTGGTGTGTAAACAGGCCTCATAAACAACATGGGAAGCTGTCTGGCGAGATAGAGAAAACAGTCTAAGAGCTATTGGCAAAGCTGCTGCATTCAGAGTAATCAATCAGTCAAAGAGATGCAGTGTGGCTTTTGCCAAGCTCTTTAAATGATAGAAATCTCACATTTCTCATTGTTTGGGTACTGCTTCTTTAAAATCAAACCATAACGAAAGAGGGCTGTACAAAACATCTAAGTGAACTCTTACTTAATCTTGAAGAAATTTTATTTATCCAGTACCATGAAAATCCACCAGCATTCAGCAAGAACAGTTTTGCTCACCTTAGCCACCTGGTCAAAAGCACTGTTCTGCTTTCTGTCTTTTCCTGGGGCAGATTTCCCCTCTGGCAAAAGTGTGAGCATGGTGGAATGCCAAGGCAGGAGCTCACCATCCCTGGGAGTGCTCAGGAGGGGTGGGGATGGGGAACTTGGGATGTGGTTTAGTGGAGAACATGGCATGGTTAGGTGAGTGGTTGGACTCAGTCTCAGAGGCCTTTTCCAACTTTAATGGTGCTGATTCCATGAGATTTGGGGAGTTTCACATTGCAGCACCACAGAAGTCCACAGCTTCGTGTGGGAAATAGAAAATGTTCTCAGTAGCATCTCAGGTCCCCAGTGAGAAGTGAGTTGTGCTGCTTTTCAGAGCAGATCACTGCTGATCATTTCTCCTGGTGGGACTGCTTCTTCCTTGGGTTTCCCTGGTGGAGCCTGTGCTCTGTCACTGCTTTCCTGGGAGGGAGCTCCCTGGCAGCCAGTGTGCTGTGCCCAGAGAGCCTCCCCTCTCTGCTCCCTGCTGCTCGGGGCTGTCAGCACAGAAACACCTCATCTCCTCTGCCTGGAGCCTCCCTCTCTCCACCCCAAAGACATTTCCATCTCTCTTCAGTCTGTGCCTGGTGAAGTGCCTCCTCACTCAGAGGAACTTCACATCCCTCCTCATCCTCTGTAGCCCATAAAGACTTGTGCTAAAAAGGTGCACAGATAACCTGTTTGTAAAAGGGGACACTTCCAAATTCCACTGCCTGGCCTGGTCCTGCTCTGTGTCAGTTCTGCTGGATCCATGTGGGCACAGGTGTGTCTCCCCTGAAGTGCCTGTGTGCCCAGGTAGCTGTGGGCCATCAGATGAGGATTTGTGAGTAAATCTTCCTATTATCCCTCCCCCTGCCCCATGGTTAACACTGTGGGGTCATCTTAGAGCTTAACCTGTGAATTAAATTTAAATAGAAGACAGCCTGCCTAAGGCTGTCCAGACCCTCCCAAGTCCAGGGTGGAACTGCTTGCAAAGACCCCCCCAAACCTCAGTTAGTGTCAATCTCGGGTCCTTAACTCTACAGATTTCTTTCAAGGGTGAGAACAGAGGGGCTGAGCTGGGAGTGCTGTTGAGCACAAACCAGGCAGCTGAGGCAGAACGTGTGCCTGGCTCCTGGGCTCAAGGCAGCTCTTGTTGCTCCACATCTGGGAGTGGCAATAGAACAGCAAAACCCATGTCTGTGCACTCCCCACAGCCCACAGTGCTGCACGAGAGGTTTCTGCCAACTCTGGGCTGTCTGGTTCTCTGGCAAAGATCTTGCAAGCTGAGCTTGCTCTTCTGGGAGCTTTTCTGGGGTGCTGATGCTCTGTGTTGCAAGGTGTGCAAGGTGATGTCTCTTGTTTCTCTGAAGCCTGGCTGGCTCTGAATTAGCATCTCAGTGGACAGGGAGAGTTGGGTGTTAGGGCTGCTGGTAGATAATTCCCTCTCCAGTGCTCAGTCCCAGATTATCTCTCTGTTCTCCAGAATCTGATCGTCTGCTGCTTCCAGCACCTGAGTCTGATCTTGTGAACAGTGAAAATATTGTAGTTACCTAAAGGAAATAGAAGCTGTGGCTTTTTTCAAGGCTTTTAATTTATCTTGTATCCACAGGTCGGTCTCCTTCTCAAGCACAGCTCAAAAAAAAAAAAAAAAAAACCAAAAAAACCCAAAAAACCAACAACCAAAAAAAGGAGTGTTGTTTGAAAGAAAGGAATAATGGCAGGATACAACAGCAAAGATTAGTTGGTATGAATAACATCACTGTGCTAGAAAAAAAAAACAACTAGGTATGACAGGATAAAAAAGAGGTCTCTTGTTTCAATCTTTTCAGTTTCACTATTTAAGCAGTTATTTTTAAATCCAGGATTATTTGTGGGAGTGGTGTCTGTAATGACCATATAGTTTAACAGGGAAGTCTGCCTCGATGTCTGCTTTTGCTTTTCTTTTTGCTCAAAGTTCCTTCAGTCGGGAGTTGTTTCCCATTTAATTTGCCTGTGGAGCAGAAGCAGTGGTGGCAAAAGCAGCAGACCCCAGCACTGTCCTGCCCATCCCAGGGCACGCGCCACAGTTTGGGAACCCAGATCCAAAATTAAATTTCAATCCAAATTACTCGTCTGCAATGTGTATGCTTGCGGTCAGTTCAATTTATCGCAGTCTATCTCAGTGCCCCGCTGCGGTGGTTTGGGGCTGTTAAATATGTGCTGCAGTCAACTCTCGCAGCAGGATGCTGTTGTTTATTAAAGTTACACTGAGTGCAGGGAGCAGAGTGAGTGAGAATCGCTGCCTTCCCCGCCTAAGGAGTGTCTCTGAGAGGAAAGCCAGGAGGAGGAATGGAGCCCAGCCCTGACCCTGCAGCCCAGGCAGCAGCACACAGGGAGCAGCTCAGGCTGTGGCTGCAGGCAGTGTGTGTCTGGCCAAGGTGGACAAAATCCCCCCGGGCTGCTGCTCCTGCACGTTCAAATGTCTCCGGTACAGCAGTCCCCTCTGTGGCTCAGCCAAAACCACACAGCAGCTCTGCAGCACAGATAAGAACAGAATCCAAGTTTTCCAGCTGAGGTCAGGGAGAGCCTTTCATTCCGTGTCCATGGGACCTGTGCCTGGGCACGTGTGCTGGTCGTGGACAGAGCCACTGGAACGAACGCCAGCCCCTCCTTGCTGGTTTGAAACGCTAGCATGACTTGGCTGGTGCATGAGTAGGTAATGATTTCACAGGAAGACAATCCTCTTACAAATGTGCTTCTAATTCTCTGTGTGTATTGCTTCTCGGCCGTGCTGCGTTTTTCGGGGCCCCACTGGGAAGGCAGTGGGAGTGCAGGGAGAAGGGGAGCTCGCAGGAGCAGAGATGGTGCCCTGGGTCATTCACAGCCCTGGTGTGATCTTCCCTGTCTCTCTGCGGGCTGATGTGCCTCAGTCTGTCACCAGCAGCGATGTGCACACGGGTGGGGATGATCAGTGGGGCTCTGGGGGAGAAACACGAGATGCAGATGTGTCTTGCAGTTCCTTTCTCTAAGAGAATTGTGCCTTTGACGCTGTGGTTGCTGTTTGCAGGTGAAGAAGAGGAGGATGGACTTGAAAGGACCTGTGACACCCTGCTCATGTGCATTGTGACCGTGTTAAACCAGGGCCTGAGGAATGGTGGTGGTGTGGGAGACGTGCTCAGAAAGCCTTCCAAAGATGTGAGTGCTTTGGCTCAGGAAATGCATCACTCCCCGTGCGTCTCGTGAATGCCAAAGTCAGTTTTTGGAGGTTGTAGACAGTGTTTGTATCTACTCTGATCTCATGTCACACAGTTGATTTATCCATGTAATTTTTAGATCCCAGATGGGATATTTAATGGGGAGAGCTAAGCTTGGTGTGATGATACTCGAAGAAAAGATCTCTAGGTAGTTGTTTACCACTTCTGGAAAAATGCAGAATATCATAACCTTCAAAGCACTGCTAAGAAGTCAGCCCTGGAGGCACCTGTGGAGAGCTGTGTCCCCTGTGGAGAGCTGTGTCCCCTGGGCAGAGCTGTGTCCCCTCTGGAGCTGTGTCCCCTGGGCAGGGCTGTGTCCCTCTGGAGCTGTGTCCCCTGGGCAGGGCTGTGTCCCCTGGGCAGGGCTGTGTCCCCTGGGCAGGGCTGTGTCCCCTCTGGAGCTGTGTCCCCTCTGCAGGGCTGTGTCCCCTCTGCAGGGCTGTGTCCCTGGGCAGGGCTGTGTCCCCGGGCAGGGCTGTGTCCCCTCTGGAGCTGTGTCCCTGGGCAGGCTGTGTCCCCTCTGCAGGGCTGTGTCCCCTGGGCAGAGCTGTGTCCCCTCTGGAGCTGTGTCCCCTGGGCAGGGCTGTGTCCCCACTGGAGCTGTGTCCCCTGGGCAGGGCTGTGTCCCCTCTGGAGCTGTGTCCCCTGGCAGGGCTGTGTCCCCTGGGCAGGCTGTGTCCCCTCTGGAGCTGTGTCCCCTGGGCAGGGCTGTGTCCCCTGGGCAGGGCTGTGTCCCCTCTGGAGCTGTGTCCCCTGGGCAGGGCTGTGTCCCCTGGGCAGGGCTGTGTCCCCTGGGCAGAGCTGTGTCCCCTCTGCAGGGCTGTGTCCCCTCTGGAGCTGTGTCCCCTCTGCAGGCTGTGTCCCCTCTGGAGCTGTGTCCCCTCTGCAGGGCTGTGTCCCCTCTGGAGCTGTGTCCCCTGGGCAGGGCTGTGTCCCCTCTGGAGCTGGGGCTGTGCAGGCTGCAGAGGAGCCCCGGGTGAGAGGAGCCCCCAGCCCTGGGTGTCCCTGTGAGCAGGGAGGGCAGAGCAGGGCCAGGCTCTGCTCCAGGGCCAGCAATGGCCCCAGACTGAGCCCAGGCACTGCCCCCTGGACATTTTAGTTTACAGTCAGCATGGCATCCACCCTGGAATAGGTCCTGTTGTTCACTTGTACTCAACCAGCATGAAGATCAAACTAGGATTTCTTATAGTGTGGCATATTTTCTCTTCCAGAAGTTTCCTCAGAAATGCAGTTCATTTAAGGACCTCCCTTAATATTTGGGTGGCTTCGTGCATTTTTATTTAGGTTCAAAAAGAACATCACAAATAAAGGCAATCTAGCAGCACTTTGCTTGATGAGCCACACCGTACCTGTTATAAATAAATTCAGGGTAAAGCAGGATCTCAGCAGGGCTTGCAATAGTCCAGAGACAACTCAGATCCGGGTGGGAGAGCTCCCTGTGCTGGGAGCAGGGGTCTACATCTTATCTCAGACTGGGAGCTTCTGCAGGAGCCGGAGTTTCTCCCCAGGGGAGTTTGTAGGCACTTACAGACTTCGAAAGTGACCCTTTGATGTTGACCCTTGCCACTTAGCAGCTCTTTAATGCTAATTATAGTGAAGCACTGCACAAAGGGTAGTGCTGTAATTCCCATGGATGTGTGGGAAACTGAGCTATTGGGTGACTTCATGGACTCTGTCCTGGAGAAGGAAAGGACTTGAGTGGTCTCTCCCTAGTTCAGAGTAAGGCTAGCAGAATTTGGCATGTGGAAAGCAAGATTAAAGCTTTGCCTGAGCTTGAGCTAATGTGAGAATGTTGTTCGATATTTTAGATTTGTGCTATTTTTGTACCTTATAGCAACCTTGCTATTGCAGGAGCCCTTGTTTGCTGCACGAGTTGTTTATGATCTTCTGTTCTACTTCATTGTCATAATTATTGTTCTCAACCTGATCTTTGGAGTCATCATTGACACATTTGCTGATCTCAGGAGTGAAAAGCAGAAAAAGGAGGAGATACTAAAGACCACCTGTTTCATCTGTGGTAGGTGTTACTGATCTCTTGAGATATTTGAGGGTGAAAGGAGTGAAAACGAACTATTCCTCAACAAACAAAGCTTGGGACCCCAGGCATGGTTATCTTCTACAAGGAAAGCCTGTAAAAATTCCAGAGGCTGGACATTGTGGTTCCTCTCCTTCCTCACTTCTGGTGTTCTTCTTCAGAGATCTGGACCATTACAGGGAAAAATTAAAAAAAAAAAAAAATTCTTATGACTACAGCTCTGTAAAGACTGTGTGACAGAGGGTACACACAGCACACATATACAGACATAAAAGTCAGAAAGAGTAAGTTTATTGTTGATTTTGTATATATATATTTTTGGATAGTGATTAGGGATTGGATAGAGAAGTTACTACTTTTCCAATCCCACTGGTTAAATGAGAAGTTTTTTAGTGATATTTTTTACAAAGGAATGTAAATACAGTTTTTGTTTGTTTTACAATTTATAAAAAAATACATTACAATTATAAAAACGAATCAAAAAACTGTAAATTTTAAAACAACACAAGAGAGCTGCAGGGACTCAGCCCCTCTGCCAGGTTTTAAGCCCACAAACAATCTCACTGTAGCTTAAGTGACACTCTTTATAAGCTTGATGCTAAAAGTGTGCATAAATCTTTGGAAGATCAGGGCCTGGACTGTGCACTGGGTGCTTCCCAGTGTACATCTAGAAACAGCCAGAGACAACACTTGTAAAACACTTTATAGCCCTCAGCATCGAAGGCACTGCAAAGCTGTAACATATTTATTATATTGTTATTGTTATTAAGAGGAAATATCACAAAAGAGAATAAATGCTGTGTTGAAAGACTTCTGTCAGGAATGCCTTCTGGCCTGGTATTTCTTGCCTGGCAGTTATGGCTTTTAAATTAAGATCTTTCAAATTTATGATCCTTTAAATTAAGTTAGGCTCCTTTCTCTAACATATTTAACAGATTTGCGTATTTTTATGTTGAAGCGGTTTATTTTTGAGCTTTATGTTCTTCTCTTTTTGCAGGACTGGAGAGAGACAAATTTGATAACAAGACCGTTTCGTTCGAGGAGCATATAAAGGCAGAGCACAACATGTGGCATTATTTGTATTTTATAGTTCTTGTCAAAGTTAAAGATCCAACTGAATACACTGGCCCGGAGAGCTACGTGGCACAAATGATTGTGGTAAGTCAACCTGGGCTTTGTGCCACTGAGAGATGCCCCTGGCAGCTAGGGCAGAGAATACCTTTCCTTTCCCCTCTCTCTGAACAAGAGGAGGCATCGATCTGTGTTTTTAAAGAGCTTTTCACGTGTCTTACTCTGCCACAAAGCCCTGATGCAGAAGGTGCAGGCTGCAGTTTGGTGCCGGGGCTCTCGTGCTCCGTGGGTTCTGCTGCCTCATTAGGCAGAGCTGGGGCAGGGGAGCATGCAGCACAACATCTGCTGCTGCTCCAGCTTTGGCCAGTGTCTCTGGGCTGCTGTCCAGAAAAATAACATCTCCTGCTGCACACTGCGACGCGGGGTCAGTGCTCAGGGCTGCTGCTTTTCTCCTGTGACTTGTTATAAATGCATATTTTAGTATTGGTTGGAGTTAATGTTGTAAGCATGATGGTTTTTCTATAGTTTTTAGCGGGTTTTTACTGCCTGAATAGATGTATAAAGTTATTCTTTGCTGTAGTTTGGAATTTAGGTGCAGTGTGTTTCAGCTGCCTGAATAGATAAGATAACTTCCAAGAGACCCAAGTGACTCTCAGCATTCACTGCCTGTGGAAGAAAGGAGCAAAGCCCAAATCAAAAAGATGATAACCCAATAAAAGTGGGATTACTCTTGAGGGACCCAAGGAGTGACCATACAGAGCAGTTCCTGGAAAAATGAATATGCATAAGTCCATGCATGAAGCCCAAACCCAAGGAGTGACTATGCAGTTCCTGGAAAAGTGAATGTGCATAAGTCCGTGCATGAGGAAAAGGATCCAAAGGGGGGGTTCCAAGACACCGGGGTGCTTCTAGCAGCGTGCCAGGACACCCAGCTGCAACTGTATCTCTCTGCTCTATTATTTCTCCTATTGTCTTTATTAAACATTTTTAAACTTTACCAGAAAAGTGAACTTCGTTTTTCACAGGCTGCTCTGAACAAGCTGGTGAGAAGACCAAGCAGAGCAGCCATGGGATTTGAAGAGAAAGTGCCTTGTGAGGCAGGGAGGGTGCTCAGGTTCCGAGAGGGCAGTGTGCTGGGGTGTTCATTACATTTTGTTTCCAGCCTGCTGCCGAAGAGGGTTGGCTCTGCCGGGTGAGAGCAGGGGATTAGCAAGGCTCGGGGCTTCATTTCTGAGGAGCTGGGATATTCTGGGGCAGCGTTTTCTCCCCGTGGGCTTGCTGGCAGGTATTGCCCTGCTCAGAGCCTGTGCCAGGCTGCAGAGCTGGCATATGTCTGAATCCTGGAGGGGTCTCGTGAAAAACGAGGTGCACTTTCTTGGTAAAATTTAAAAACGTTTTGTAGAGACAATAAGAGAAATAAAATAAAGCAAAGAAATAAATATGGTCGACCAGGTGCCTTGGAACCCCCTTTTTATCCTGTTCTTCATGCATGGATTTATGCACATTCAAACTTTCCCAGGAACTGCTCTGCATGGCCACTCCTTGGGTCCATCAAGTGTAATCCCACTTTTATTCGGTTTTTATCTTCTGATTTGGGCTGGGGTCTCTTTTCCACAGGCAGTGAATGCTGAGAGTCACTTGTGCCTCTCTTGGAAGTTATCTACTCAGGCAGCTGCAACACACTGCACCTAAATTCCAAACTACAGCAAAAAAACCTCTATTATACATCTATCCAGGCAGTTCAAACACACTAGAAACTCCAGAAATAAGCATTATATTTATAACATTTATTCTGACATTTGTGAAAAGCCAACACCAAAATATGCATTTATAGCAGTCTGTACCCAAATGTGCACCAGGCTTCGCTGTTCCTGCGTTCCTGGAGCCACATTTCTCATCAAGACCATCTCTCATCATCAAGCCTTTGACTGGATGTATTCCCCAGCCCCATTATTGAGGTGCTGGGTGGTCTTTCACTCCCCATTTAGCCAAGGGAAGGTTCTGCTCCTCTCCCTGCAGCTCCTGGCAGGTTTCAGTGGGTCCCAGCTCCTTTCTGCCTTGTCTGTAGAACGCTGGGTTATTAATCCTGCCCTCAGATGGGTGTCCAGGATAGCTGGGCTGGCTCCAGTGCCCATCTGGGCTCTCAGAGGAGTGAAAGGGTGTTCCTCACTCCATCCAGAGCCTAAATGCTTCGTTTAGACAAGGCTCCTAACTGGGAGCAGGCTGAAATAAGAGCTGACTCCAGGCACAGTGCAGAGCTCACCTTGAAGAACTGACATTGGAGAAATGGTGGTGTTTAAACAGAGTGTGTGCCTGAGTGCTGCAGTTAAATGGAGCTTTTGTAAGGGCTGTTGCCTCTGGAAGGGAAGGTGCTGTGGCAGGTGATGGGAATTCAGTATTTCAGCCTATTTCCTTCAATTTCCAACCCTCAGTCTCACTGCCCAGCTCGGCGTGTTTATACTCTAGAGATGGATCTACACTTCTGCACTTGGGTGGGTGGGGAGGAAAACCCAAACCAAATCCTTGTAGATTCTGTTGCATTATTAGAAATTATTCATAGTGGCAAGTTGTCCTGTTGCACATAGAAATATTTCAGCTTATGTTGGAAATACATTTTAATTTGTGGACTCAAACTCTGGGGCCTGTCTCATTTGTTCATTCCTCCTCTTCCTCTCCTGCAATGCTTGTAGAATTTGAAACTTTATGGTATGTATGTTAAGTATTAATGTTTAATTCTGAGAGATGCATTAATATTCATAGTAAGTGTATTCATCCTGTGGCAGCAGTGGTTTGACTTTTCTGATGTGTAATTTATTAATGTATTTTACTTCAGCATTAATGGCTGGAGCTCCTCTTTGAATATCTAAGATACTAACAGAAAAGCACCAAAACTCACATGATCTCAAGCACTGAACTGATTTCTCAAAGACACTCTTCCTCTGTGGCTGAATGCTGGTTGTTTAAATGGTTTAGCAGTATTCCAGATTTTGTGATTATTAAACTCTGTTTTTCCATGAGTATATATGAAGTTAAAGGTTATTTTGCCTGATGGAGAGGTACCTTTGGACCTAGAAATGTAAAGCTTACATTGAAGGAAAGTATAAATGGTAGAGTAGGAGGAAAAAAGAGAAATAAATGTTTGGACAAACTACAAGTGTCTGGTATGGGATTAGTAGTTGTGCAGTTTAAATTCCTAGTATGAAATCCAGGGAAGATGTGCTGCATAGCAGAAGCAACTGGAACTTAAATGAATAAAATAGGGTGCTTCCTCTTGGAGCCAGAGAATTTACTGTATACCACATGCTACAAGGAATACTAAGAAATTAAAGGAAATAATCTGGCTGGAGGAACAGAATATGGTATTTGACTGGAAGAGAAGATTTAGAGATGCAGCTTAGGACCAAAAGACCAAAAGAAAAACTGTGAAAGACAGTTTTGCAGCTGTAGGAGCTGCTGTAGCAAATGTGTTTGGTGTGTCCCAAGCACAGCCTGCTAGTGATGAATGACACCAGAGGCACGTGAGATGTGCTACAGCCCATGCACTAATTAAGCCTGAGTGTGGCTTTTGTCATGAGGACAGAGAGAGAAGCTGATTCAGACTCTGTGACAGCCTGAAAGCTGTGTGACCATCCTGGTGATGCTGGGAGAGGTGACCAAATCCTGGGTGGCACAGCACGTCCTGCTTGGGAGCTGGCAGAAAAGAGATTTCAAATGCTGGAATTGATCTTTCACAAGGGATTTGCCAATGGAACTGTCTCATGGCTGGAAAGGGCTGGTTGGGGGTGTATGGGATTGAAATATTTCTCAAGAGGGGTGGTTGGGAGAGCAGGGCAGTCTTGGGAACTCGGGAAAAGGACAAGGTGGAATGAGATTTTATCTTTCATACTACACAGAATATGGCTGAAAAAACTCTGTGAGCCATACTCCTGGAAGAACTCTCTCCATTCTATTAGTTTTTGTTATGATCAGGAATGCCTTCTGTGGCTGCTTCTGTAGCTTTAATGGATTCTGTGGAATTTAATGGAATTCTGTGTTTTTACTTACGGAGAACTTCTACCCAAATCCAGTCATCAGATCCTTCAATACACAGAAATCAACATTTTGGAGTATGCTGCAGTAACTTTAATAGAAAGTAGAGTTCAGCTCCAAGTATCATCCTCACCATCCCTACAACTGCAGTGAGGAACCAATTATTATTTGCATGTTTTGGGGTAGAGCACTTCCTTTGCTTTCTTGCTCTGGTCTGCAAACCCCTGATGTTTCCTGTGATTTTGGTTCTCCCAGCAGCTCTGTGTTTGCTGCAGTGCTGGGTGTACTGCTCTGAGCAGTGATTGAAGTAGTCAGGAGCTTTTATAAAGAAAGGTATTAATTTTTCTGGGTTCTTTTCTTTCTAGAAAAAAAAGCATCAAGCATAAAATGTATTCCAAAGCAGCCTGCAGTTTATACACCTCAAGCTTTATGGAGATATTGGTGGGAATAAAGCACTTCAGTTCTTCCAGCGCTGCCCTTTCTTCTGGCACACTATCTTTTATCAGTTATTGGGTAAAATATTAATCAGCATTAAAGCAGGGCAGTGGGTTTTATTATTTGTTTGCTCTCCAGGCCTCTTTTATGAAGTCAGACAGGTATTATACAATATCCAAAGAGACAGAAACTTTGAAAAGCTGGCTGCATGCCTTGTGTTTGCACTGAGAGCCTGCATGAATGATTCCCCTATTGAATTTTCATTCCTGTAGAAAAAACCCTGTTTGTCTGACCCATTTGACCAGAAACACCATCCCTAGCAAACCCAGGGATGCACATAACTTGTATTGCATCGATACAGCAATCTTTGAATGTTCCTTGTGTCCATTTGTCAGAGGAGACAGTTTAATGTGATAACTGGAACAATGAAGGTTAATGTCCAAACTTTTATACTTCACTTTTCAGAGGTGTAATTTGTACACACATATTTCACCGAGCCTTGGTAGCTGTAAATAGATACAGAGAGGTTAAAAAAAAAAAAAAGGACATGATTAGTTCCTGAATTTTTTGCAGCTCAACAGAGATATGAATTAGCCTATGATTTGGACCTCCATTCGTTTGCAAAAGTAAAAGGCTATTGGCTTAGCAATTAAATTGATTATTTTGCCCATTGGAAGAATGAAGACTTTAGCAAATGCAGCCCTGAAAGTTTCATTCTCATGTGCTGTGTCCACAGTTCTTAGCAAGTTTCGTAATGGCTTTTATCAGCAGTTGTGCTACCTGTCATAACTGCATAATTACAGCACCTAATTATATTATTACTTATTTACCCTAGTTATGTAATTGGATGTAATTGTGCAATTATGTAACTCCTCAGTCAGCTGAAAAATACTCTAAACCCAGCCTGTGCTCCTAAGAGTAAAGGTGAATTGGACCATCTCTCTAAAGCAAGGCAATCTTTGCTGGGAAATTACAGGTTCTTTTCTCCATTATGGTCATTGGGACCATGAACCTTTTATTCCCATCAATGTGGCAGGGAGGAAGCAGTAGAGACAGGCTGAGCAACACCAGCCTGAAATTCTGAACAATTGTCTTCTGATTCAGTTTTTATAAAAGCACTTTTGTGGCACAGCAATGACCTGGCATTGGCCGCATGACAAAATATTTTAACTGTTTTATTTTAAATATTTTGAAGGCATCAGCTTTTTTTTTTTTTTTTTCATTATTATTTTTCTTTTAAATTATTAAGTAAAAGAAGTATTTATCCTCGTCACGAGGAAAAAATGCATTCCCCTTTTGAAACATTGTTTTGTTTGCTGGTTTAAAATACCAAAGTTTTGAAAATTCAGCTGAATTTAGTGCTCCTTTGAGCTGGTGCTGTTGTTTCTGTTCTTCCTACCTCCAGCCTCATGGTTTTGCCTTCTTTTTCTGTTAGGTCCCCAGAAGTGGGTGTTAGATTGAAAAGCATTGCTGGGAGTGATGCCAAGTGAGCCACGGAGCAGCCTCACAGTGATTGTCATTCTGCCCATGCTGTGTGCTGTCCCCTCCTCTCTCCTGCCCTGCCTTGCCCTCGTCCCCACCTGGCAGGGAGGGCTGAGCTGAGCCCTGGCAGCTCCTGGCTGCTCCCAGGGCTGGTGACCCAGGGCCAGGGGAACTGCTCCCTCCTGGAGCTGCTCCTACAGCCCCTGGCACACCTTGCAAAGGGGCTTTGGGGCACTTGGCCAACCCCAGGACAGCCAAGGTGTGAGCCAAGGGTGCCCTGAGAGCTGTGGGTCAGGCTGCAGCCTGTCAGAGCTCAGGACATCCCTCTGGGAGTCTGGAGCTGCCCAGATCCCTGCCAGGGGCTCAGAGACCCTGGCACACAGCCCAGAGCACCAGTGGGCTCCAGTACCAACCCTGGAGCAAATTGCCACCTTTACACGAGGAGATGAAAGCCACAGCAGCTTGAATAGTGTCATGATTAGTGTATCACAAGGGGTAAATGGAGATTTTAGGATTCTTTGTCTAGGGGTTTTTGGGGACAAGATGGAGGGATTTGGGAGTGTCCAGCCTTTCTTCTTCTTCTTCTCTACCTCCATCTTCACTGATGGTGCTGGCACTTTTGGATTGGTTTGGAGTAGAAGCTCACTGTCTAACATAGGTGATGGGTATTGGGGAATAATTGTAAACATGTCACACGTGGGTTTTAGTATATAAAGATAACACCGCTCTGGGGGCAGGCAGAGTGCCTCTGACTGTCCTGCTGAGCACACCTGGGCTGGGCAGGAAGAAAATTTTATAGATAAGAAATAATAAACAACCTGAGATCGAAAACTGAGAAGCTTTGTCTCATCCTTTGAATGCACAGGCTGAAGTAAAGACTTAAAACAACAAATTGGGGTCCCAAACCTTGTGGGACCCCACACCTGCCCATCCCCTCTCACCTTGGAGAGGTTGCTCCAGGGTTACCCCGTGAGCAAAAGGCGTTTATTTCATTTATTTCATTTATTTCACCCTGCTGTGTGACAGAGCCAGGGGCCATCCCCCAGCAGCCCACGTGGAGCTTCTAGGGGGAGGCAGCTCCAAGGGAAACTCAGGCAGGAGAGGTGGAGACAGTGAAAAAGCTCTGTACAGAAAGGGGAAGGGCATCTGACAGCATGGGGGGCTGTGGAACAAGCTGTTCTTTACTGCTGCCGATTTTTGTCAAAGAATGTAATAAAATTATATATACTAAGAGAGCTGTTGACCTCTGCTCTTAAAATAAAGCTTCTTTGGAGAAGGAAGAAAAGAAGTTCTGACATCCAAAAATCTTCTATTCTGTTATCCATCACCCTTTTGAATTTTGGAGGTAGAAGTTTTCTCTGCAAGTTCTGTAGATATTCTTATTACATCCAAGGACCACAAAACACCATATGGGCAGAGAGAATGACCTAAGGCAGAGAAATGTCAATCCAAGGTAGCAGAAATGCTGCAGAATGGGCACTTGGGATCTGGGGAAGACACTCCACGTGCTGTTCACATGCACTCTGATTCATCCCAGACAGTTCCAGGAGGTTCCTGCCCCAGATGTCCACCAGACCCTTCTGCTGCAGCCAGAGCAGAGGGGGGAGGACCAGGGACGTGTTTGTTCACTCCTGAGCTGCTGCAGTTCACAGCCCAGGGTACTAATGTGAAAATTGGTGGCCTCTGAAGTCACACCAGCCTGAACTGCACTGAGGAGAGGACTCAGCACTGGTCCTGCTGCCTCTGTGTAGGTGGGGTAATATCAGCAGGAAAGGGCACCAGCTGAGCAGAGTGACCCCTTCAGACCCCTTCCCTCCCCTGGCAGAGAGCTGCAGCTCCTTGACTGGCTCACTATAAATAAACTGTATTTTTGAGGCTTCTTCATTATCCTAAATTCTAGTTCAGCCCGAGCTTTCTGATCTGGCAACTCACAGCCTTGAAAATCCTTACTGGACTCGTGCACACAAATGTGCTGGAGTGGGGCATGGAGTTTATAGCTTTTGGGAGGCTAATAATGCTCCCATTGTTAGGGCTGGGTTATTTTACTTTTTAAGACTGGCTTTGCTCCAAAAACTAGCAGATGTTATCAAAGCCAGACTTGCAAGGATGAGATGTATGTACATATCATTAAGCACCACAACTTTTTCTTAATTACTCTTAAAAGGCTGATACAATGCATGTCACGTTATGAGTAATTACTTACCATGGCAGTAACACCAAGAGCACAAAAGCTGGCTGCTAAATAAGATCTGAGGTCTCTGAGAAAGGCTCATTTCCTAGGAAATGCAGTGTTGGTTTTGTCTGCAGTTGGGTTTTCATAAAATAAGCAATTAAAGAAATACGCCTAAATAGATGATTTACATCTCCCTTTTTTTTTTTTTTTTTTTTTTTTTTTTTTTTTTTTTTTTGTTGTTGTGCTCAAAATAGGAGAGTGAGTGAGAACACAGCTCCCTGTGTCCTTCCACGTGGGCAAGGGCCCTGTGGGGAGGCCAGGATTTGGATTAGCTGCACCAGGTCCCAGAGAAAGTCCTTTTTCTGCATCAAGGCCTGCCCCAAATCCCCAGAGGAGCTCAGAGTTGGTCACTATTGAGTGACATGGTCACTAAAATAGAGCAGAAACTGGGCTTTACACAAGTCCAGCCACTGCTTGGGTATATGAGGGGAGGTCCATCTACCCTCAGATATCTGATGTTATCCAGGTTACTGAATAAATTGAGGCACTGTTCCTTCTGCTGCTAGGTATTGAGTTATTTTTCTATTGTTGCTTTCCTTGTTGCTCAAAAATAATTTTCATCTCTGTGGGAAGACCATCGCTATTTTTGCTTCTATGTACAATTTTGCCTCTATGCTATTATCTCATTAAAGTGCTGAACACCTCCCTCTCTACTTCATAAAATAAGCAATCACAGTAACGTGCCTAATTAGCTGCTTTCTTGCTCATTTGTGTTTCTCAAAGCATGAAAAGTTAGCATCACGTGAGGATTTGGCATCTTTGCACAAAGCTCCAATTCTTCAAGAGAGCTGAGCATCTTCTTTTCTACTGGAAGGGTTCTGCATCTTCCAGCAATGGGCTCTTTGGTCTGCCACAAATAATTTAGTTGGCCTGCTTGGCTCAGTGATGCCAATAAATAAAGGGAAAGGTGGGCTTCATTTGGTACCTCCTTGCAAAAGCTTGAGGTTTCAGTGGGTTTATCTTTACACACGTCCTCTTCAGACAGGCAAAATGAATTATCCTGCTGCTGCTCCACCAGGGAGCCGTGGATGTGATCCTGCCTCCCAGGAAGGATGGCATTAGCTGGAGCAGCAGAGAGCCTGGCACGCAGGGCAGGTGCTGCAGCACAGGCAGGTTTGCTGTGTGCACTCAGGGCTGTGCTGAGCCTTGTGCCCAGCTGACTCAGGGAGGGCATGGCCATGGCACAGAACCCTCGTGTCTGCTCAGCCCCTCTCCTTCTGTTAACCTCTAAAGCACCAACACAGTCCTGTCCATTCCCCTCCGTCCTTCGAAATCACTTCTGTGTGCACAGCTGTGATGTGATTTCAAGTTACAGAGCAGAGCTGAAAACTCCTCAGAAGTGTATTCATTGATAGCTGGGGATTTCTCCCCTGAAATCCAGAATCAGTTGCTACCCAGACTTAGTCTTTTTTGGCCCCTGTGATATTGTGGCTCACTTGTAAACTTAGCTTGGTTTCCTCTGTATTTTCAAGATTTCCAAGAACCTGTCCAGGCTTCAGAGATTTCGCTGCAAGGATGGGTTTGGTCACAGCCTCTTCACCCTCCTCCCAACTTCTGCTCGATCCGTTTGCGAATCAAAACAAAGGAGGCTGCTCGGGCTCTGTGTGTTCGCTCGCTGCTGGCCTCGGCCCCTCGAGGAGGGCTGCGGGCACGGGCTGTGCTGGCTGGCACTCGCCCATCCCCGGACAGGCAGGGGAGCTCTTCCAGCTGGAGCAGCCCAGCAGCTGCTGGCAGCACACGGATTCCCTGCTGGAATCTGCTCCCGCCTCCACCTGCCGGAGACTGAGCTGCTCGCTCCCCAGGCAGCCTGCAAAAGCCCTCTTTTATCCCTTCGTTAGGGCAGCCCGTGCTGGAGGTGGATCCGTGTGCGGGCAGACCTTTGGTGTGTGCCTTCCAAGGGATGGAAAGGCTCTCCAAGGCACTGGATAGGCTGTGCTCCAAATCCTGGCAGTGACAGAGCCCTGAGCTCCTGGGACTGGCTGGGCTTTGCCAGTGAAAGCTGGACCTTAGCTGGGATCACAGCTAGTGATAAGAAGCTGAACCCCAGAGGAACGATGTGATGAGCAGATCCTGAAACATGTCAACTGAATTAATTTTATTTTGCTCGATGGGAGAAGCAACAGACACAAAACGCTCCAGTGCTGTTTGAGAATATTATTGCAACATTTGAAAACAATTATTGCTCTTTGTATTACAGTGGTACTAAGCCTCTGGCTGCTTGAATGGCAAAGAGACTGAAAAATTGTGCACAGCCAAGGCAGAGAACTGCAAATGCTGAGGAAGGGAAGGGCTGTGGGGTTCCCCAAAGACATGAGGGCAGCCAGTGAAAAAACAGAGATGAACTTGCTGCCTTACCAGGAACTCCATTTAAAAGTTAATAGGCTTGAAGTTGTTGGGACTCCAAACACAGCAGTGAGATTCTGCAGGATGCAAACCAGGGAAAGGCTACAAAAATGCAGTTCTGCTTCTGACCTCTCTCAGTGCAGAGGCAGCAAGATTTGGGGGGGATTTGGTACAACAGAGATGATGAAGTTACTTGCTTGCTGCTGTCACAGGAGGAAAAATCCACTGGCCCCTATTGCTCTGCATGGATAAGTTTCTGAATTTGTGTAACTTTGGTCTCATTGTGCCATTTATCTTTTGGGATCAGCTTCGTGAGATTTGTGTCAGGCTTTTCTATTTGGTTGCGAGGCTGCTTTGCAGAATCTCCTCTCTTGTTTGTGTGCTGGATGTGTGTATGATAAAAAGCTAAGGTTGCATCATCTTTAATAAAAGCGAAGATGTATAGCCTAAAGAAATCAGATTAGTTGTAGAGAAAGAAATCAATCAGGCTGGCAAATTGCATCTGTGGGACAAAGTGCAAAATGTTTGTTTCATACGGTATTTATTGAACAAATTTGTTGAGAACATGGTTAAAAATGCTCTACAAGAAAAAAATTGGGAACCATTTTGTTCAATTTAAATGGCATTGATGTATTTTTTACATCATGAATTCTTGCAATATTACGAACAACAATCCCTGATAAAGTACTTCACACAATTGCCTCACAGGGCATTTTGAGATAAAAGTATATATTGGAGATTGTAAAGTGGCTGCATCCAATTTATATATAATGGAACCCACTACAGCCATCCTCCAAAATTCAATAGATCAGGAATCACATTACACTTCCATGAGTTTGGGGTACTAGGAGCTCTAAAGAGTCTCCAAAACAAACAGGCATCTTTAAGTTATATTTAATGAACCCTGTGTATTTTATACACCTGTGATTAAAATGTTTTGTTCTGGTTTTCATTTTGCTGGGTGATGCTGAAGGAAAATCCTAAGTTTGGGCCTGTGAAACTGGCCCAAATAAATATTCTCAAATAAAAATTGAGATTAACTGAACACAGCAAACCATTTAAAATGCTGGACTGAAAAAAAAAATAAAAAGGAAGAGCAGATCTGTACAGAGGATCCATTTTAATACTTCCTAGCAAAAGCACTAAGTGAAAATGTAGTATAGGCAGATAAAGGGTCATGCAGCACCATGGTGGATTTTTCTTTTGTTCATCTATGCCTGCAGCCTTGAAAACAACCCACAGTAGTGGAAGGTGGCCATTGCTTGGTGTTGCTTTGTAGAGAAACTTAACTATTAATCCTCTCCTCTGAGTGGTACTGGAGTATGTGCACTTAGGATCTGCCAGGTCTTTTCCAGCCTTAGTGATTCCATGATTTTGGACCTGTGTAAGGCATGTGCCTGATTGTATAATTGCTTAAAGATCTGTTCTGTGTGGTGATAGTCAATAATTCTTACTAATTTTCAAAGGAAGTGTTGTCCTTTCAGTTGTCCTTTCACACTGCCCCATGTGCAAAATACATCAGAGTGAAAATGGGCCCTAAGCAGGAACATTGAGATCAGGACTCAAAATGCTTCTGCTCTGGCAGGATCCTAAACCAGAACAATTGTGCTGCCTTCAGCAGAGCTCTGCCTGTGTAAAGCTGAGAACAAGGTCAAGTCCTGAGCCTCTGAAAAACGAGTCTCCAGCTGAGTCTTTGTATTTCCCAAAGATTCTGTTACACCAAATTGAAGCTAAAGCCAGGAAATGGACAGTACTTGCAAAATACAAGGTGACAGGACCAGAGAATTAAAGCCAAACGTAAAAAATAAAAAACAAACCCAAAACATATATTTCCACGAATGTGCTCCTGAATCCTGTGCTTCAAAAGCTAGGAAGCAGAGGTCATGGCTTGGAGTTTACCTTGGAGTTAGACCCTGATCCTTTGGATCAAACCAGCAGGCACATTGACAAAAGGAGGTCCAGAAGTGTGGTGTCCCCCCAGCTGGATGGTGCACACTGTCTGAGGAGGAGACACCTCTGTGCCCTGGTCCTTCCACTGCAGTGCCATCCCTGCTGCTGCTTTTGGCTGCAGTTCTGTGTCTGGAGTGGGCTGCTGGCATGTTTTGTGAAGGAAAATCAATATTCAAAGAGGAATGGGAGGAGCAGGGGCTGCAGCTCGCTGGTGCAGGCAGTGTGGGAGAGGGAAAGGCTGGAGAGGCATTGGAATTCTGGGCACTCCAGACAAAGCCAATGGCTCAGCAGGGTCCTGGCCCACAAAGCAAGGATGAACTCACTGAAATGGTGTGGGGAGCAAGGATGAGCTCTGCAATGGTGTGGGGATAAAGATGAGCTTGCAATGTGTGGGAGCAAGGATGAGCTCTGCAATGGTGTGGGATAAAGGATGAGCTCTGCAATGGTGGGAGCAAGGATGAACTCTGAAATAGTGTGGGGAGCAAGGATAACCTCACTGAAATGCTGTGGGGAGCAAGGATGAGCTCTGCAATGGTGTGGGGAGCAGGATAACTCACTGAATGTGTGGGGAGCAAGGATGAACTCTGCAATGGTGTGGGGAGCAAGGATGAGCTCTGCAATGCTGTGGGGAGCAAGGATAACCTCACTGAAATGCTGTGGGGAGCAAGGATGAGCTCTGCAATGCTGTGGGGAGCAAGGATAACCTCACTGAAATGCTGTGGGGAGCAAGGATGAACTCTGCAATGGTGTGGGGAGCAAGGATGAGCTCTGCAATGCTGTGGGAGCAAGGATGAGCTCTGCAATGCTGTGGGGAGCAAGGATGAACTCGCAATGCTGTGGGAGCAAGGATGAGCTTGCAATGCTGTGGGAGCAAGGATGAACTCTGCAATGCTGTGGGAGCAAGGATGAGCTCTGCAATGCTGTGGGGAGCAAGGATGACTCTGCAATGCTGTGGGGAGCAAGGATGAGCTCTGCAATGCTGTGGGGAGCAAGGATGAGCTCTGCAATGTGTGGGGAGCAAGGATGAGCTCTGCAATGGTGTGGGGAGCAAGGATGAGCTCTGCAATGCTGTGGAGCAAGGATGAACTCTGCAATGTGTGGGGAGCAAGATGAGCTCTGCATGCTGTGGAGCAAGGATGAGCTCTGCAATGTGTGGGGAGCAAGGATAACTCTGCATGTGTGGGGAGCAAGGATGAGCTCTGCAATGCTGTGGGGAGCAAGGATGAGCTCTGCAATGCTGTGGGGAGCAGCAGGGGAAGCAGAGGCAGCAGCAGGTTGGAGCTGGAGGCATTTTGGTGGCAGAGCTGGGGCTGCTCAGACCCCTCAGCTGTGCCAGGGCTGCCCTGGGTGCTGCTGGGCGAGCTGGGCTGTGGGGCAGGGCACACACAGGGACCTGGCCCCTTGCCCTGCTCACAGGGCATTGTGCTGGGCTCCCACCCCGAGACAGCTGGAAGCCCAGCAGAGCCTCCCTGGCTGCCATGGCAAGGTCCTTTCTTTAAGGACATGTGCACTTAATGTCAGAATATTGAAACCATACCCACGTGAACAAAGTTAGTAAGCCAGTGATTCATTGCTGTTTCAAACCTCTATCTAGGCACAGTAAATTTCTGCTCGGTAGTGACAGTCTGTGTCCACATGCAGGCTGTGATTTACAGTTCTGTGTTTTGTATCAACAACATCTGTTTAACAAAAGAAGGGAAAAAAAAAAGCCAAGAACATTTATTTTCTAACCTCTGTACCAGATGTTTCGTTGTGCACTAGATCCAGGGATTATATCAGAAATAATTTAATTATTTTAAATGAATAATCTGAAGTGTTTTCCCTAAAGTGTGTCTCGTAACCACTGACAACATGAAAACATAGGAACGTGAAAAAAATAATCCCATGCTTTACACAAATCTATAACCATATCTATTTTAGGGCTGCAAATATTCTGGAGCAGATCCTAGCTTTTGATGGTAGTGTTGGGATTCTTGAAGATTTGCACAGGACAATATCAATTATCAGGGCAGGGAGAGAGAGAAGGTGGCAGAGGGTGACTGATAGAGCAGCAGAAAGCAACAGCTCAGGAGTGTCCATGGGGAAGGGACAGAGCAGAGGCCAACTCAGGAGAGCAGCAGTGGGTGGGACAGGAGCTGAGGCTCTGCAGGCACACAGGAGCTGAGCCCTGGCTCTCCCACCAGCCCCTGGCTCCCTGGGGTGTGCCAGCTCAGAGCCAAAGCTGCTGGGTTTGGGTTGGGTTTCTGCTTGCCACCCTGCAGCTGCTGCAGGGGGATGCCCCTGTGTGGCTGCTCCCACAGCCAGCTCAGGGGGGCCTTTTCCTCTCCTGGGGCTCACAGCCCTGCTCTTGGCACGGCCTTGCCCACGGCAGCAGCGTGAGAACAAAGTCGAACTTATGGAAAAAATTACTTGCACCGTCGTTTCCATCTTTTGGAGGTAAATGCAAAGTCCTGTAGGTGTGTTGGGTAAACAGGGATGTTTGGTGCTTCTCCTTGGCAGAGATTCAGTGTGAGTGTCAAAGCTGCCCCATAGAGCATCAGAGAAAATTCTTTGCAATTTGGGGTTTATTATCATTCCGCACCGTAATTTTTGCAGGGATAGCATAAGTGGGAATGCTGATACAGAAACACTGAGACATTTATAACTGCCTGGCCTGGATATCAGTCTGGAAGAACTCACAATTACTCAGAATTACGGTGATAGATTCTGCTGCAAGCCCTTGAAAACATTCAGCCAAGTTAAAATGAAAGTAAATGTATCAATGACCCTGCTAAAGCAGACGGTGGGTCTGTGTTGTGGTTTCAACCTTCTTGCAGGGGTAACAGGTTTTTCTATTTTTCTGTGGGAGCTGGAACACGTATCAATCCCAGTATAGACCCAGCCAAACCTATTAGTTTTCTTGTTGCATAAAGATTTATCTGTAATTGCCAAGGTTTATTTTTATTTTCTTTGAATTACTGTTCTGGATGCATATAGATGCATAACAATTCCTAATTTCCCTCCCTATATTTTTGTACAGCGCAGATTGCTTATCAAATACAGTCTTAACATTAAAGTGTCAAACAGGATTTGCAGAAAGCTATTTGGGTTTGTAGTTTAGGATGATGTAGTTTATCAAATTGTGGATTAGCTGAATCATGCACTGAACCAAATTATTATTGTCTGTGATTAAATCACAAAGTAGTTATTGCCCTGTGTCATCTAAAGCACACGATAGCTTAAATCTTGAAAATCCCTTTTTAAGGTGGCTGTAGGGGCTACATAATTCTGGACTTTTAGGACCAGATTCTGTCCCTAGACACAAAAAAAAATAATAGTTTTCAAAAGGTCATTTGGACTGATCCCTCTCTGCTTATATGGGCAGCACATTTGGGACGGGAATGGATGGGTTTATTTGCACTTGAGAGATACAGAGTAGTTCTCAGTAAATAGATCTCTTTGTACCCAGAGCTAGGGTATTTACTCAAGGTGCTGGCCCAGGACAGGGGAGTGAACGTTCCTGCTGCAGAGCACTGCTGCCCACTGCTTGCTGAGGGCACAGGCACTGGCAGTGCCCCTCCAGCCCTGGAGGGTGACCAGCAGGCTCTCTCCTCAGCTCCAGTGCAGCAGGATTTTACCACCCCAAAGGGGCTGCTGTCTCTCCAAAGAGGCTCAGGCTTCCTAAAGCTGCCAGAGCCTTCTTGGGGGCTGCTGCCTTCTCCCAGAGGAGTGTTCCAGACAGCACAGCACATGAACCAAACCTCCCTGGAGGTTGATGTGCAGCTCCAGTGCACCCTTCAGCCACTGAGGAGCCAACCCAGCTTCCAGCACCCCTGTTCTCTCAGGGAGAGGAGGGAAGGATCCTTGCAGAACTGTGGGATGCTCCCCTGCATGCAGCAGGGCAGGTCACAGCCCAGGAGGAGTCATGGGCAGTAATCACCACTTTTCTTGGTGAACAGAGAGGAGGGAGGTCCTGGAAGGGCTTGTTTTTGTGTCACAGGGTGGGAAGGGTTGAGAGCCACTGCATTAGAGAAATGAGGCTGGCACAGCAGCCCGTGGCAGTGGCACCAGCTGAAAGTATGCATTAGGCTGCCTTTGCTCCTCTACTTCATCCCCCTTGTCCTACTCTTTGACCTATTTTCTCTCACTGTTATCTAGTAATCTATTTTTTAAAGGCTCAGCCCAGTCTTCCCTGCTGGTTGCAGCTGATCCATCTCGCTGCTAGCCTGTGAAAGCAGCACCTCCTAAAGACACAGCCCTCTGCCAGTTCCTCCAAAGGCATGGGCTCAGCTCAGCATGGGAGCTTGACTGAAGCCAGGTGGCTGTGCCAGCAGGACAGGGGTGGCTCAAGAGAGCCTCCGTACAAAGCATAGAAACTCTAAACACATTTCTTCAGTCTTTTCTCCATCCATGCTCAACTAGAGCCAGCAAACTCAGAAAAATGGCAATATTTTCCTGAAGGGAGGACTGATCCCACAGCTCTGCCATCCCCTTGGAAAGCCCACAGAAGGGAAGGAGGGAGTTGCACAGAAAACTGCAGGAGGCAGACGCTGACTTTCTCTCTGAGCCTGCCTCTCCAGACAGAGGGTTTGAGGTTTCCCAGTGAGCACAAGGAGCAAATCCTCTCAGCCCTGTGACTGCTCAGGCATGTGCCCTCACCATGGGCACCCTGAGTCTGTGCCCCCAGAGCACAGCACAGAGGTCTGGCCCTGGGGAGCTGTGCCTGGAGCCCAGCCAGCCGAGGGGGAGGATGGAGGCAGCGAGCCTGGATGGCCACACCAAATGTCTGCTCTGCTCGGGTGCAGGCTCTCTGGCCAGCAGCCTTTTGGCTCACCCCACCTGCCTTTTTTCCCTTTTTTTTTTCCTTTTTTTTTTCCTTTCCCCCAGCTGAACTGGCGGAGAGGAGGCTGCAGCTCCTTTCTGTCCCTGCAGCTTTCCTGTCTGGCTGATGCTGTGCCCTGGACACAGATGCCTGCTTAAATATGGATCCTGCGAGGCACAAGTTATGCTTGCAGGAAGAGTTGGAGCAGGAAGATGCTGTGATCCGCAGGGGGGCTGTGAATTGCTGCCGTCCTGTGCAAGAGTGCAATAACAATAGCAACTAACAGCACACTGCCTTAAACCGTGGCTGTTAGGAAAGAAGATTTGGGTGCATTTTCACAATTAATTATTTGTCCAGGCAGCTACTTCGTTTGAAAGCATCCTGTCCACATAGCTCACCCTCTGTGAGCTCATTAATGCTCGAGCTGTGTCACCTCGGGCCAGCCTGGTGGCTGTTGATTGAGTCCCGTGACAGCTGTTTGCAGAGGTTTGCCCTGCTCCCTGCCAGCAGCCTGCCTGCCTTCCTCCTCCAAATTGCCTCTCGCTTCCAGGCAGGGTTCAAATTTCTGAGTGAACGCTATCCTGGGCAAAATGGTTGGATTTCCAAGAGTAATAAGTAAGGCATGGCAGGTAATACCCTGCACACCCCCAGCAGTGCTCCTGCATGTTGCAGTTTGAAGATGTCGGTCAAGGTGAACCCTGGACGGAGCCCATGAACATTTCAGTCCCAGAACAAATGTTTGGGGTTGTACAAACATGTTAATGACCTCCAGTTAATTGGCAAGCAATTACCTTGAAGTAAAAATAGCTCTCCCATTGCTGAGCAGTCGTGAGAGTGCGTGTCCCCCTGTGAACACTGACATTTTTGGCCAAGGAGCCTTGTCCAACTTGCCTTCTGGATCCTGGCAGGTTTGTGATCAAAAGTTTGTTGTCCCCAGCACCAACTGCAGTTTGTTTGTGGTAGAGACTCAGCAAATAGAGCTGTCTGCCAAAGCTAATTTTCATGCTGCCCTTTAATAAAGTTCTGCAGTTCATAACGCAATGAAAAAGTAAGATCATATTGACTGGCAAAAGCGTGTGGTTCAGCAAGGGAAAGTCCCTGCTGTGTGCACTATAAAGGAACTAACAGTGAAAGTTAGGTAAGTATTTTTAACCTAAAGACAGCTTGGCAGGATATAATGTGTCTCCTACTGAATTTTGAATCTTTCTGATCCTTTGCATGACAAAAATAAGCAGCTGGACTGATTTCATTAGATGTGTATTGCAGCTGAGAACCAAGAGGCCTGCATCTAGCACAGCTCTTGGGACTCGAGGGGGACCTGTGGGCAGATGTTTGACCTGTTGCCTCTCTGCCACCTACAAAAGTCAGCAGCATCTTTCCACGAGGTCTCCACTCCATGCAAACCATCAGCCTCTCTTAGAACTTGGATCAAGCCCTTTCTTGATCCTCCTCAATACTTGGGGGGAAGAAAAGGCCCGGGTTTTCCTGCTCTGTAACTGCAGCACACCTGGGTTTCTTTCCTGGAAGAGATTACCACAGCCTTTCTAGGAAGGCACAAACGGGGCACGTGTGTGCCAGCGGAGCGTGTGGCTGGATCCTGTGACTGCCTCGTGGCGGCTCAGAGGAGCTGGCACATGGTGCAGGGAGGTTCCACACCTGCTCCTGTGCTGCACAGCCCTCTGTGGCACGGGTGAGGTGCTTGCTGCCGCCACCTGCCCAGTCCTATCCCTGTCTCCAGCTGCCCCGTCCATCCCTGTCTCCAGCTGCCCCGTCCATCCCTGTCTCCAGGCGGTGCCAGGGCATGCTGAGGAGGAGGGATGCAGGTGACAGCAGGAGCCTCAGGAGAGCCAGGCTGTCTGACATCTCTGACAGCTGCACAGATTCCTCTGGGGGCTGCAGTCTGCTGCAGGGTCAGCCCACACAACTCTTCCCAAAGCAGCCGGAGGTCTCGGCCTCGTGTCCTGGAGGAGCGAGGGAGTGGCGGATGGAAAAAGCAAAACTAGCAAAATGCATTTCACAATCCTGGCAGCAGAACTCTGCAAACAGAGGAGCCACAATGATGGAGTCTCAGATTGCTCTCCCTGTGCAGCCTGGCTTCAGGAACTTTGTGAGGCTTGAAAGGGCTCCTGTTCCCTCCACTGGCTCCCATGGCCTTGCATTTGGTATCTTCAGGTGCTTCAAGCAGGAGGAGCTGTAATGAGTGCAGATACCAGAGCTTTCCAGGAAACACTCAGGTACAAGTGCAGCTCTGTTCACTGTAGCTGCCTTGAATTAAAGTTCTGTGCCTGTAGTGGCAGACAAATTTGCTGGCAAACATTTTAAAAAAAAAAAAAAAAAAGAGAGAGAGAGAAAAAAAAAGAGAAAAAGGCATCAATCCAGAAAGGCACTGTGCACAAACTAAGCTTCGTATAAATGAGTACACCTGTGCTTGACACCAGGCACGTGATGAATGCTCTGCTACATCCTAGCCAAAACAAATTTAAAATAAATATCGGCGTGTCCTGGTGGAAGCTGAATGCTGGTCTTGTAAGCAGGACTGCATGTGGCAGAAACAGGAGCCTCCTGCACGGCGTGTCAGCTGGGGATATCCACAGGGAGGGTCACGTGCAGCCCTCCCCAGCTCACCAGCAGAGCTGGTGAAAACAGGTTTTGATTTGAATGAGTTATGACCCATTGAAAATGGCATCATGTGTAAGCACAGTAAATTGTCATAATGAGATCACGAGGCTGGAGAAGTGAGCAGAGAGGCCTCGCTCCAGCAGCGCCCAGGGCTGCCAGCCCGGGGCTCACAATGCAGCCAGGGACACACTCCTGCTCCCAGGGCATCTCGGGGGCTTTAGTGACAGCACCAGGGGCTGCACAGCCAGACAAAACTCACTGGAAGTTTGGGGTTAAAAGAAAAAAGCTAAAATTCATACAGCTTTGCATTTAGTCTTATCCAGGGTACCGGAGGGGACCGGGCTGACACAAAGAGTGGACACACATGAATACTGTTAGTGCTGCCATGCTCACCCAGGCTTAGCCTGGTTCTTTCTAAATCATGCTGCTGGAGGAGGGGAGGTTTGCTGAGCAGGGCAGAGCACTGCAGAGGTAAAAGGAAATTCTCCTGGAAGCACAATAAAGCCTTAGTGTATCCCAGGCTCACAGCTCTGTCTGACCAGCCCTCCAGGACCCTGCTCAGGCACAGCTGCCCTGGGCTGCCCAGCTGTAAATGCTGCAGAATCATCACTGCCTTCTCTATTCTCATAGGAAAAATAGGGGCAAAGTCTAAGACTATCATCAGTTTGATGGGCTTAAAACTTTACCAAACACCTGGACAACATAAGTAACAGAGCTCCTGCCTTCCAGGTGTCTTGTAGGTGGACTTTTGAAGAGAGCTCTTTTCCATTCCTCCCCACGTTTGTGTGGGGCCATTCACAGCTCAGGGGACTGGAAGAAACACTCATTCTGCTTCTCAGGTTATAAGTGCAGGTGGCCCAGCCACATCCTCCTGCTCCCCTGGAGGCACAGGGCAGAGGTGTGTGCAGGTAATGCACTGCCTGCTGCAGGTCCTGCTCCCTCAGGGCAAAGCAGGTTGCTCTCCACGTGGCTGCCACTCCTCCTAGTCTTGCACCCTTCCTTCTCCTCCATCTGTTAAGCTGTGCACACAAATATCTGTGCCCTTGAGCCATGTGGACAATTCAGGCTCCTGCGGGTGCTCAGCACCTTCCTGACTCACATCATCTGTTTACAGTGGGTTTGTCCTGGCTGAATTCATAGCCTGAGTCCATGGATAAGGAACAGCCAGCTCCGTGCTGTTCCACGCAGAGCAGCTTTGCCCTTGGCCGTGGGGCTGTGTTGTATTTATGCAGGGTACCCAGTCTGAACAGCACGTTGAAGCCTAAGGCATTCCCTGACCCCTCCCATCGTGGCTCCAGGCCCTTCTGCTCTTCCAGCAGAAGTGCTTGAGGCTGCTCTGGAATCCTCTTGTCTTCTTGTCCTGGTTGCTTGCTGACTGTGCTGCAAGGACAGCTGGAGGAGATGGAGAGCAGCCAGGCTGGAGGGACGGGGGGAAATGTGTCCCTGCACACACTAACGAGCAAAGCACAGAGAGGAGCACTGAGGCTTCCCTGGTGTACCAGAGGAGTCTTCCCAGTGGGGCATCTCTGCCTGCCAGAGCCACAGGTGAGCGTGCCACCACTGCCCACACTGCAGGACGGGTGCAGCTGCAGGGAACCCGGATTTTCCAGGTGGTACCTTCTCCATAGCTAAGGAGAACCAAAAATAAAAGTGCTAATTTGAAATACTTTCTGAATTTACTGCTTAAGCTCAACTCGCTGTGTGTCATCCTCTGAGCAGAAGTCCTCCTGAGCTTTCATTCTCCAGTCTCAGCTTAGTAGCCCTGCATAAACCCCACTAACGTGACTTATTTTTCTAATACCCATCAGGAGAAGAATTTGGACTGGTTCCCCCGGATGAGAGCCATGTCTCTGGTTAGCAATGAAGGCGACAGTGAGCAAAATGAAATCAGGAACTTGCAGGAGAGGCTGGAGTCAACCATGAGCCTTGTAAAACAGCTTTCCAGTCAGCTGGCTGAGCTCAAGGAACAGGTAAGAGCCCTGTGTGTGCAGCAAAGTGAGCACGTGTGGGTGAAGTGCTGCCTTCCATCGAGTCACAGTCAGGACAGCGTTACAAAAGAGACTTTTGTCTCAGGAAGGTTTTATCTTTCCCTGCAGCAAGCTTTCTGGGTAGATGCACTGATAAGGGGTTGGAGTGAAATCGCACTCTGTTAGCAACAGCAGAGATCAGGTAAGGAGAGAACTCCGAGGGGGAATTAGCCACGAAATGCTGCTGGTGAGTGTGCGCGGCCAGAGGGGAAGCTGCAGAAGGGATGAGGGGCTGCACATCCCCGCAGTGACAGCACCGTGGTGTCAGCAATAGCTGCATACTGATGGGAGCCTGGAGGGAAAAGCCTTCTGTGTCAGCCTGGATTTTCCCCACTGAGAACATCAACGGTGCCCTTGTGAAAACCATTTGCAGAGCCTTTGCTTTGCTCGTGTCTCCCTTGTGCTGGTGCCCCTCCCGTGGCTTCCTCTGCTCTCCCCTGGGCAGCACAAGCTGCTGGCCTCCCTTGAAGCCCCCCTGAAGCCCTGCTCCCACCCACATCCCCTGCCTGCTGTGTTTGCTCTCCCTTCAGGATCAAGAGGCCAGCTCCCTTTTTGCTACAGGTGCTGGTCACCTCTGCTTTGCTCATTACAGTTTCAGAAAAGCATCTGTGTGCTTGCTTTATGGGAAGCACTTCAGTGGCATCGACAGAGTTATCTAATTATTCTCCTTCAAATCCCTCCTTAAAACTTTTCCCTGTGAAAAAGCCAACAAAGGTTTAGGCTGGATGTGCTGAGACCATTGCTCATTGTGCTTACCCAAAACATCCTGGTGGGATTTTTTTCATCCCCCTCTGGCTGAATCTGTTCTCTCCTGGCTTAAATTTAAACTTTGTGTGGCTGGGGCCATCTTTTAGGTCTGTGATTCTGCAGCACCAAGTGCAAATGCTGACCCTCTGCAGGGCTACACAACACAATAGCAGCACAAATAATACTCTGTAAGACCTGCCGGGGATAAGAATAATGTATAAATGAGAATAAAATGTCCATACTTTGCAGGAAACAGATCTCCCACTTCAAAGCATCCCTTGCTTGTAATTTTCTATGCTGAAGAAAAGAATTCTACTCCCTGTTGTTTTGCTTATATGTATCTTGCTCTGTGACTGCTAAATAATAGTAAAACGAAAAAAAAAAAAAAATCTCAACTCGTCTCTCTCTGCCTTTCCACCTTAGATGACAGAACAAAGGAAGAATAAGCAGAGGCTGGGCTTTCTTGGATCAAACACACCCCATGTGAATCATCACATGCCACCACCCTGATACCACGGGGAGAAGCCGTGACTAGCCTTTCATCAGTATTCCTGCTTTATTATAGAATAAAAAACTGAGATTGAGAGGAGTGAACAGTGCCTATTGTTACAAAGTTAAAAACAACCAAGTGCCAAGATGTTAAGTGGTTTAGCTCTGGGAACAATTTGTAGCTGTTTTTCATGGTTGAGAGGGACCACAACCTAGAATGTGAGCGATACAAGGCAGCAGCTCGTTTGTGTTCCCTGCCTGGCTCGGCTCAGCTCGGCTCCAGGGCTGGATGGAGCTGGATGGAGCTGGGAGGAGCTGGGACAGATGGGATGGAGAGAGCTGGGACAGAGCTGGGATGGAGCTGGGAGAGAGCTGGGATGGAGCTGGGATGGAGCTGGGACAGAGCTGGGAGAGAGCTGGGAGAGAGCTGGGAAAGAACTGGGAAAGAGCTGGGACAGAGCTGGGATGGAGCAGGGACAGGGCAGGGATGGAGCTGGACAGGGCAGGACAGGGCAGGGACAGACCTGGGACAAGCTGGACAGGACAGGGACAGGGCAGGGACAGGACAGGGACAGCCTGGGACAGGACAGGGACAGACAGGGACAGGACAGGGACAGGCGGGACAGACTGGGACAGAGCTGGGACAGGGCAGGGACAGGACAGGGACAGGGCAGGGACAGGACAGGGACAGGGCAGGGACAGGACAGGGACAGAGCTGGGACAGGGCAGGGACAGGACAGGGACAGGACAGGGACAGGACAGGGACAGAGCTGGGACAGGACTGGGACAGAGCTGGGACAGGGCAGGGACAGGACAGGGACAGGACAGGGACAGGGCAGGGACAGGACTGGGACAGCCCTGGGACAGCCCTGGGACAGCCCTGGGACACCCCCTGGAGCCCTGTGTCCTGGGCCCCTGGAGAAGCGAGCAGAGCAGAAGAAGGAGAGGTGTTTATTGAGGCAAACACGACAGCCTGGCTCAGAATCAATAGGTCGTCTCTGGCTCCCCTGCCAAACAGCAACATTAGTCATATTTGCTTGGCATTTACTATTTTTTAATTACCATAAATATGTCAGTCCTTAAGCGGTGATGTTGCTTCAAGTAACTTCTACTAGGAGGGAAAGGGGAGGAACCTCAAAAGACTGGGAGAAGAAAAAAAATTTTAAAAAGGGAAAAATAAAAAAGAGTTGCAAAGAGAAACATTAACGCTTTTGAATTTTAGCTGTCACCGTGCAATTTCTTATTTATAACACGGGAGCACAATGGATCTACAGCTGTGGGAATGTTATGCACATAACACTGACAACATAACTGGAAGTGATTTCTTTCTCCTGGCTTCAGATGTTCTCGATTAATGTGGCCGTGAGGTTTCACATACTGAGGAGTTAAACTGTGCTTTAAATTCAAGTTCTGACGGAGGATTCAGGGGAAAAAAAAATTATACCTGTAGTTTGAAGCGTGTATGGGATTTTATTTTTTTAAAAAAAGCTTAGAAATGTCTTTCTGTACAGAACTGTAATAGTGTCATTACCTTCCATAAACTCATCTTCAGCAAAAGTTGACTTGAGTAAATAAACACCATATTCTGCCAGCTTTGCTCTGAGCTAAAGATCATGGCTTGATGGTTTTGCCTGTCCTTAATGTTTCCAGGGGTTTGCAGGGAAGCCTGGTGGGGAACAGGGGGGACAATATCAATATCAGATATTATCTGCAGATATTATAATATATCAGATATTATAATATATCAGATATTATAATATCAGCAGCTCCTTCCAGCTCTCAGCCCCACAAAGAGCAGCAGCTATGCCACCAGGGCAGGTTTCTGCTCCAGCCTGTATTTCTTGGGATGGCTTGAAAGAAAAGTTACAGGGTTTCCACAGAGCCCTAGGGGACTGGTTTGTTTTTTAGGAAAAACTTGAGGGGCACAAATGGGAGTGGTGTTCTCAGTTCACTTTCATTTTCAGTGGGTTTTGATTACCAGATTGTGTCACATTTGAAAATGCACGTCTTGTTACGTGGAGTCACTTATTAAACCAAAATATTTTTGCCATGATTTGCCCCTGCGAAATTTTCATTTTTTTATTAAAGTCATTTTGATTGAAAGAAAAAATATTATTTGCTTAAATATTTTTCAGGTTCTTCCTGGAGAAGTGCTGTTGTCCTGGTTAAGGCACTATTCAAACCAACAGGCCTAGAGTAAAGGGAAGAAAGGGGTATTTAATTCTCTTTATCCCACATTCAAACCAGTAACCAGTTCTTGAAGTTTTTTTGGGGGTGGTTCTTGGGTTTGGGTTTGTTTGTTTTTTTTTTTTTTTTGTGGCAGTGATGTGGCTGAGATAAAAGTAATATATTTTAGCAATATATTTTTATCTTCTCCCACTAAAACATCTCCCAATGGCTTCAATTGTGTCCTTCAAAAATAGATCAGACAGATCAGAACAGAAATCAGAGGTTTGTGTATTTTACTGGAAGAAAATCTTTCTGCTGTCCTTAGTCCAGAGAGCAGCCTGGTTGTGAGAGGTGATGGCCAGAGGAGTTTCCCAGAATCATGAAGCCAGCAGTGAGTTGGTACAGCTCAGCCCCTGTCGCTGCATTAATTCAAATTAGCCCATA
Source organism: Sitta carolinensis (assembly GCA_032173965.1). Lineage (NCBI taxonomy): Eukaryota > Metazoa > Chordata > Aves > Passeriformes > Sittidae > Sitta > Sitta carolinensis. The sequence continues at coordinate 12,145,050 of JAVUNC010000030.1, forward strand.
CAGTTAATCAGATCTCCTCCAAGCTTCTGGTGCAACAGCAATTTCCTCTTCCTCACACGTGTGGCTCCAAGCACCCAGCCCAGCTCGATTAGGAGTGAAACTCTCATTATTTACTGGGGGGTTGGCTGGCGCTGGTTGGCTCTTTCCTTGCTGGCACTCAGGAGCAGCAGCAGCACTGCTGCACATCAGGGCAGGCTGCTGGGCTGGCTGGGCTCTCACCTGAGGCTGCAGGGGCAGCCCGAGCTCAGGGCTGCAGCTGGGAGGGGGCTGCTGGTGCTGCCTCTGCCCCACAGCCCTGGGCTCAGCTCCTGCTCGCCAGGAGGGAGAGTTCAGCAGCCTGGACCTTGGCCACGCTGCCTTCCTGCTCTTCACAGCTCCCCAGAGAGACCTCTGCCAGCAGGAGCACTGGGTGATGCTGCCTGCACACGCTGCAAAGAGATTTCCCTGGGAATTTCCACAGCTTTGCTGTTTCTGTCAAAGCTTTGCCCTGCCCTGCTCTCGTGCACGTGAGCAGCCTGTACACTCACACGTGGTGAGGCAAACCTTGAAAAAAAGGAGGATCCTGCCATGGATAATGGCTGCAAGGCCAGAAACCAGCCCTTAACCATTGTGAAATATCCCCGTGAATGAGTTTATAACAAAAATCCTTGTTCTATCTGTATATTTATGGGTATATCTTTGTTTCATGCAGCTGGGGTAACCTCTTCCTAGGCAAGTATCCTTTACCTGTTTGTATGAAATGATTGCAAAGAAGTTAAAACATCTAAGAGCTTTTAATGCCCTAGAGAGATTTATAATTATAAGCTCCTTGACAGTTAAAATCTACTTAAGTAAACGTGTCCATTGCTGCTGAATGTAAGTTTTAATAAAGTGTGTTATTTTATATACATCTGTCTCGTTCTTGGTGCTCAGGCTGAGGGGCAAAGTTCTGGTTTGGGGAGGGCAGGCAGGCTGTGGGTGTGCAAAACAGCCTCAGGGTTCCTGCTGCTGCCTGATCTTTCCCAACCTTTGTGATTCCATGATGCTATGATGCAGGCTTTTCTGTGCGAGATTTTTTTTTTTTTAATATATTTTTGTCCTATTTTTATTTTTAATTTTTTTTAAAATGTTTTTAGTGTAACTCTTTCAGGCAGCACATTGAGAGAGAGACCAAGGGCTTTCCCCACTCCTCTGGGTAAAAGAATTGAGAAAGACAGATTGTGTCTGTCAACTGAGACAACTCGGGCTGAGGCAATCTGTGGGCTTGTAAAAAAAGGAAGAGCCCTCCCTACAAACCCGTGGCCAGTAAACTACACCAAACAAGTGCTTTTTAATTTTTTTCCCCTGCTGTTTTTTTAACAGATAGTCAATATTAATGAGGAAAAGAATAAAGCCTTTTCTTGGTGAGAAAAAAAATACTAATTAATTAGTAAGAAAAATCCTATTAAATAGAGCATGCTCTTTCTCCTGTGCACTTGTTCCACCAACTTACTGAGTAGAATTCACTTCCTTTTCCATTTTCTGGTATGATTTTAAGGCTAAGCAGAAAGGAGCTTGTTTGCTACTAGGTTTGTTAGATGGTTTTGCAAAAAGGATATCCTAAGAGAAAAAGGGTTTTGTGCAGCAGGCTTTCAACCTAAGATTACAGCCTTACCTAAAAAGCCCTCAAACCAACATTAACTTCTAAGCCCAAAGGGGAGCAGTTTCGCATGCACCACTGAGAACCTAATGCTTTTCTTTTTCCAAGTGTTTGCCCCCGAGGCACGTTTTAATTCCAGAGGTGTTCCAGGGAGCAAACCTCTCCCTCACGCCCTCCTGGGCAGCAAGGGAATTCTGCTCCTCCCTTTCCACCATCCCTGCTGCTGCTGTGACAAAAGCAGCTGCAGGCCAGGATGTTTTCTTTGGGAAGCACGTGCTTGTTTCCTGGGGATGTCGTTGATTTTTGAGGGGAGAAATCTGAGATTTAGGGCTGCTAACCCCTCCACTGCCCCGGGCTGCCCGCAGGACCACGACTCCTGCTTGCAGGTGCCCGTGCTGAACACCCTGAATTTGCACAAAATCATTCAAAAACCATTCCAAAAAATCGTTCAGAACACCTCAGAAGGAGTTCAGGCTGTGGGGGGGTGGAATGTGCAGTGGTGTATTGCTATCATAAGCTCACACTTGCCCTCTCTATCTATATGCTGCACTTTTTCAGGCTGAAGCAGGAAGCAGCAAGGCAGAAGACAAGCAGCCTTTCCAAATTTGCTATGTCAATGTGTTTGTCTTGCTGCAAACAGCCAAGAGTTAACTTTTCTTTTTGTACTGGAAGTTTCTTTCTCCATGTCTCCACCTTTGTCTGCTGCTGCTCCTCAGGTAAGGTGAGACCTGGCCACGTCCTGGACCACAGGGTTTACTGGTAAACCAAAGCAATAAGCTAAAATGTGTAGGAGCACAGTGTTCTTGTGGTTTAATTATTCTGTTTAAATGTTGTAGGTGATCAGCATCCAATCTCTGGCTCAATGGAAGCAGGAGGTGCTCCTAGCAGCCCTTCCTGTGGTAAATTATTGCAGTCTTCATCCCCTGATGGAGCAGCCTTTGCCAAGGCAGTGCACAACCACACTGTGGGGTCAGCCCAGCCCTGCCCTGGGAGGGCTCTGTCACCATCCACATTTCACCCAGACAGCAAGAGCAGTGTGGGTATCCAGTCCCAGCCCAAAGGCACCAATGACACTTATAAAAGTTACTCCCTTCTGGCCCCCAAAATCTGCAATATTTATAGGCTTTGTTCCCAATAAAACTGTGGATTTTGGGCACATCCTCAGTGTTTTCCTGGAGTGGCCTTCAACTGGGATGTGTCAATGTGAATCTCACAATCCTCCCCTGCTGGTGTGAGCAGCCACATCCTAAGGAGATGGCTGGGAATTTAGGGCACTGCACAGCTCCTCTCCCCTGAGCCAGCCTCCAGCACAGCACCTTCCTCGGGGTGACACAGGGACATTGATCTGCCTTTGTCCCTGCTCTGCCCTCAAAGAGAGGAGTGAAGGTCTGTGTCCTCAGCACTGCCCATGTCCCCTGTGTCCCCTCCTGCCTTTGCCAGAAAATGTCCTATTAACAGCATCTTCTATTAGCAGATGAACAGCATCTTCTGAGAGCTGATGCAGACCACACATGTCCTTTCAGCCAGGCCAGCAAATAACCTTCAGCTAAGTCTGCCCAGGGCTGTTTTGGATCTGGTGATCTGCATTTAGAAATAGTCTCGGTATTTTTAAATGTTGCCTGGAGCCATCTGCTCCCCTCTTCATTTCATGTTTTAATTGTCATTTATAACATATTATACGAGCTATTCAAAATCCAGACAGACACTGGAGGGAAGTGAGTGAGTCCTGAGCTGTAACACAGAAATCTCTGAAGGTTTTCCCTGGCCTTTCCAGGGGCTGGGGGCTGGCACTCCCATCAAGGGAGCCTGAGTGGCTGCAGCTCTGTGGGATCCTGGTCTGGGACACACCCCAGGCATTCCACGATTGCTGCCAGGGCCAGGACTTGCTCTTGGCTGGAGCCAGGCAAGCCCTGACACCTGCAGGGCTCCTGGTGGCCACTCTCACAGCCCGGGCACAAGGAGGGCAACTGATTTGCTCAGGTCACCAGTGCGTGAGTAAATGATTCATCCCAGATTTTCCTGGCTCCTAAACCTTTGCTCAGACCACAAGGCTGCTTAGTGACTTAGCAGGGCTCTGAGAAGTCAGCTATAAATTGCAGACACGCTATGGCCAAAGGACCAGCTGGGCTGTGGTGTTTGCCACGTGCCACTTGTGAGTCCAGAGGGGCTGGCTGGTGCCTGGGAATTGCTGCCAGGGTGAGGAATGCGAGTGGTCTGATGAACAAATGGCTTCAGACAAAAGGAATTGTTTGCCTTGCCTCCTGCTTTATGGCAAAATCCTTCCACCTCTGCCTTTTCTGCCTGACTGTGTGGGGCCCTGTGCTGTGACCCTGCAGGGAGCTGCTGCCCAGGGCTCGGGGTGGTTTGTACAGCCTGGGCTCAAACCAGGCTGAGTCCTGCAGCCCAGCAGGGCAGGATGGCCAGAGCACACCCTGGTGCCCCTCAAGGCTGAGTGACACCTCCCAGGAGCACAAACACAACTGCACACCACAGTGCCAGTGGTGAGGGGATGGGTGTGCATTAACCCTCTCAGCCTGTGGGATGGCTCCACCCCAGCTCAGACCCTCAGCTTTGGGAATGATGGCTAAAAGAGCTAAGCTGGGCTAGGAAATGTGCTGCTGCTCTTTGGTGACAGCTTACTCTGGTGGCACCATGGTGCTGGAGACCCTCTGAAACCCAGAAATATTTCCTTTTAGGCGATTTCCTAAAATCTCCTAAATTTCCTCTTGCTGGTTGTGCCAGGCTCAGGCAGCAGCCAGGGCCAGTCAGTGCAGATGGGTGAGAGGGCTGCAAATGCCCTGGGCCAGGCTGCTCTGGCTTCTGAGCATTTCTTTTGGTGAAAAGTATATTCTTTATCTTAGACATCTATTGGCAGCTCAGAGGCAGCATTTCCTTTTGAACTGTGAACAAATTCAGGTGGGGAGGGGGAGGAAAACCATCCCCACTTTCCAAAAAGTTCTCCATGGTCAAAAGGGCCCTGAGTTTAAGCTGCTCCAAGGCTCAGAGCCAGCTGCAGCAGCATCCCAGCACTGTCACATCTGAACCCCTGTGCCTAGGAGTGCCACCCAGGTTCTCCATAACTAAAGATACTCTTTTAAATTATTTCATATTTAAACTATTCATATTATTTCATTATTTCATGCACATTATTTCATTAGGGCATCCCAGCACTGTCACATCTGAACCCCTGTGCCTAGGAGTGCCACCCAGGTTCTCCATAACTAAAGATACTGTTTTAAATTATTTCTATTTAAATTTTAAAGCTGATGCTTATTTTATAATCCTGGTGGGGTTTTTTGTACCCACTGAGTTGTGGGTGAATCACACACCTCTGCTGAGGCACTCACCCCACTTTCCTCACAGATGTACCAGCTGTAGGTGTGGCAGAGAGAGAAAACCTTCCCTTGCTGATACCTGAGCCTGAAGCACAGTACATTTCAGTTCTCCTGCTTGTGTTTCAGTGAATTCCACTCTCAAAATGGAAACGTGGGAGTCCTGGTTCCTGACTGCCACGTTGCAATGGGCAGAAAAGTTACAAGAGTGGGATGCAGACCCTGGGAGAGCTCAGCGACCCTCACCCTGCTGCTGCCCACCAAAGCTGTACCCACCCAGGGCTCTGTCATCTCCTCTTCCTACAAACTCAAAGAGGACCTCAGATCCCAGCTTTCTCCTGCTGTCCTCTTTGTTATTCCATTTTGGGTCTGGGTGAGTGTCCCAAGAACATCCTCTCCTGTCCTTCCAAGGGGCCAAACATTTCTAAGCTTTATGCAGGCCAAGTTTTCCTGTCACATTCATGAACTGAGGCAAACAGACAAGCCTTATGAAGAAGGACCATGATGGTTTCTGTCCCATTAAGGGAATTTATGAGAAACTCGATATGGTTTTAGAAAAAAAAAGTGTTTGCTCAGATGATGGACGTCTGTTGAATATTAATCTTTTCTGGGTATATCGCATGCTTTCTTAAAGAAAGCCTAAATTATTCAGGAGTATTTGCATGCTGAGATACGGCAAATTTACAGGCAGTACAAACCAGACTTCTGCATCTTAATATGAAAGGAAAGCAAGTCCCAAATTTGGCTTCCTAATACTTTATTGGCCATCTCCTGCTAAGTAAAATAATTAAGCTGCTCATTAACACACAGCATATATCACACTGGAACAATGGCCACTTTAATCCTTATACACAGCACCAGCAAAACAACTTCGAGCTGCCATAAATCCACGTTTTGGGTTATCCCTTTTATCCCTTTGCTGTTCTACAGGATGGCAGTGACAGGAACATCACTGGTGACAAACAGCAGGCAGGCAGCAGCCTCTGCCCCGGGGAGGTGACAGTCTGGGAGGGCTGGGGAGCTTGGGGGTGACCAGGGCTGCCCTGGGGGTGTCCCCCACTCTGTCCCCCTCTGTGCAGGGCAGTGATGCCATCCCCTGTCCCCAGTGCCACCACGGCAGCCTTATTTATGTAACAGCTGCTGTTTTTAGGTGCTGTCACTCACAGGTTCGCTGGAAAACATGGGACTTGAAGAGCTGCTACACTAGTACAGCATATGCCGGAGGCAAAACTATATATATATTAAAAAAAAAAAAAAAATCCTTGTAAAAAAAAGAATTAGAGCAGGATTATCACAGTGTGTCAGCCTCCCATCCGCAGCCCAGCCAGCGCCTCGCCAGGGCCACAGTTTGGAATTTCATTTTCAAATAAACCACAGTTTGGAAATGCTGTGCTGCCTGGGTTGAAAGCCTTTGTGGATGGACGTGATTTGATTTGATTTCTCTGCTCAGGACCACAGGAGATGCTCTTAGGTGATCCAAATTCCTGCTTTTGTTAGCAGCTCTAGGCTGGTGCCAGTGATCTCGTGCGGAGGAAGGAGCTGGGACTCAGCAGTCAGGAAAATCAGCCCCTGTCAGGCTGGGGCTGGGGACACCCTGCCCTGCTGCCTCAGGGTCACAGCTCTCTTCCCATGTCCAGTGGGGACAAAAATACTCTCAAGAGCACATGCACAGGTTTTAAATGCATGTGATGCATTCTGACCGAAATCCAGCAGTGCTGGTTCTGGATGGAGACATCCACAATGATTTCCATCAGAAGTGCTGTTCATGCAGTCATAAACTGTGCTGCAAACACAGAGCTGCTGCTGGAAAACATCCCCTCAGAGCAGGGCAGTGCATGACCCTCAGGGAGCTGAAGTCTTTCCGTGATGATGGCTTGTCATCAGAGCTTATCCTTCAGATTCCCATTGCTTGTTCTCAAAAGCAGACCTCTGCTATATTTAAGGTTGTTTTAAAGCAGCTACATCAATTTTCCTCTGTCCCCCAGTTTGTAGGGGGGAAGGTGTGTAGGCACCCCATGCTTCCTGGATGACTGGAAACCTCCCTGCTGGCTCCAGGGACTTTGGGTTTGGCTCTCCCAGTAAACTGTCCTCCATGCCCTAACCACCACCTCATGGTCCCCACCACTTCTTTTCCATCACAAACACATTTAATACACACCCATGAGCAGCTGAGTGTGAAAGAAGGGAGAAACCTGAAAGAAATTAAGGAAATTGGTCGAATAGAGTAGACTAGAACAGAACAAAATATTTCACTTGGAAGGGACCTAGGATGATCATCCAGTCCAACAGCCTGAGCACTTCAGGGCTGACCAAAGGCTGAGGCACTCTGTAAAGGGCATTGTCCAAATGCCTCTCAAATCCACCCAGGGCATTGACCACCCCTTTAGGAAGTCTGCTCCAGTGTTTCCCCACCCTCTTGGTAAAGAAATCCTTCTTAATATCCAGTCTGAACTCTCCTGCCAGCTTTGAACCATTCCCATGCATCCTGGACACCAAGGAGAAGAAATAATCCAGCCCTCTTGCAGGGGAGATGACAGACGGATGCTCGGTGGTCTCCTGGGTGTTGGCCACATCTTCTGCCAGCCTTGCCAGCTGCAGATCTCTGTGCACACAGATGTGGGAGGGGAGGGAAAGGGGGCAGTGGATGGCACAAAATCCCAAGGATCTGCTGTGTGTCCTGCTTCAGAGGAGCCGGGAGGGAACCCACCTAACGAAACACTGCAGCTGGTGCATGGAGCAACCAGGGAGCCCTCGCCTCTCCTGCATGCTCCAGGCCCTCCCCACTGAGCCTGGCCAGGCTGGAAAGCAGAACCTGTGCCCCGACACCAGAGCAGTGACCTGCAGCAGCTGTGAGGGTGAGGCTCACCCAGCTGTGTTTGATTTACAGCTGGAGCCACTTGGAAGCTCACGTCAGAGGAAGGAAGGGGCAGAAGCGGCGCAGGGGGGACGGCTTGGAAAATGCCCTCTGCTGGAAGGAGCCAAGCCCCACGGCAGGCAAACGGCTGGGAGAGGAGTCAGGCACTGATTTTCTCCCTCTTCCCCTGCCCTGATGATGCCAGGCTTCCTGCAACTGCTGATTATGATGATTACAGTGTTTCTGGTGTGTGTATGTGTTTGTGCACACGTGTGCAGCGGTTTCTTGCTAAACCCCACTCGGGTGGACACTGCCAGATGGTACAAAAGCTTACCGGAATTTCATTTTCAAATAAACCACAGACTTGGATGAGCTAATGTTGTTCCACAGAGAAAGCCACAAAATTCAACAGAGTGATGTTGTTTCAAGGCGAGGACATGTCAAGTGAGGGAACCATCCGGTCTGCTCTGAAGGAGCCACACACTGCCCCTCAGGAGCTGGGAGGCTGTTTGTGTACAGATGCTGGGCATGTGGCACTGCAGCTCAGGTTAAACCTCTCCCCACAGCTGCTGCCTGCGGAGCAGAGCCTTGGCAGAAGTGGAGCAGCAGCCACATGTGCTCACAAGCCTTCCTGTTTTGTTTGAAGCGCTCCTGGAATTCTGGCAGAGCTTTCTCTGCAAGGACAGGTACCCCAGGTGTGCTGGGGGTGCAGCTCCACGTCCATACCCTTGCTGTCACCAGGTGACCTCCTGTGATGCTCTGCTCCTTCGGGAAGCTTGGGGGTGTCCTGGGAAGCCAGCTGTGCATGGGATAGACAGCTCTGTGCTGTCACAGCTCTGCCAGCAGTGGTGGCTCTGGGTGCAGCAAGGACAAGCGACTCGGACACCAAGGGATAAAGCAGCAAAAGGATTTCAGCAGTTCCTACATCCAAAAGCACATCTGCAGAGGCTTTCTGTCCCTCCTGCACCTCCAGGGTGAGAGTCACGAATCTGGCAGCAACAGAGGCTGAGCAGGGCAAGGATTCAGGTCAGCCACAGGAGGAGAGCCCCGCTCAAAGACCCTCCTCTCCCTGCCCCGAGCTGTCTGGCAGAGCCCAGGTGGATAGTTTCTGTGCATTTAGTCCCAGACAGCCTAATGCTGGCATGAACAGTGCTGTGATTTAATAACAAATTGGCAAAAGCCTTGCCTCCCCAGCGAGAGCCACCTCCAGCCTGTGGCCAGCAAATTAGGTCTTGGCCTGGCTTGAGGATGTGTGGCTGGGGAAAGCAAGCCTGCTGCTGGGGGCCAGCAGCCACAGCACAGCCTCCCACGGGATTCTGGCACAGGGCAAGCCTGCAAAAGGGCCTCAGTGTTGTGACAGTGAGAGTTTGCAGCTCCCAGGCTGGAGCACCCAAAAGCTCAGCACTGAGAGGGGCCAGGGATCCAGCTCAGGAGAGGCAAATGGAGGAGACCCACCAGTGGGGCTGGCGTTTTTTCCAATGTCCCAGCACTGCAAGAAGCACCTACTGCCACGTTTGCCACAGTTAAGATTTAGTTTCCATTTGAAAATACATCTATTATTGATGTCCTGCTGTGGAGGCTTGAGCAAGCACTGGCTCAGCCTGATGGAGGCTGCACTGCCCTGCCTTGGGCTCGGGGTCTCTCCCTGGCTGCTTTCCATGCCTGTTTTCAGCTGTTGCCATGCTGCCTATTTATTTCAGCCTGTTGTTTCCAGGGATGTGGCCTTCCTGCTCCTGAGGAAGCATCCAGACCTCAGCACAGAGAGCAAAGACATACAGTAAAGGCATTTTTTCCTTCTTAAACTCCCAAGCCTGCAGGATGGATTTTGTTTCAATTGCATCTTTATAAATAACTTTCTATTTCACACTCACCTGTTCATTTTCTGTCCTAGTTAGAATCAATATCACTGGTAATTGTCTGTCAGGGCGTTTATACATCACTGGAGGGTGACTAACAAGGGAAAATCTTTTTCTTTATCTATATTTTTCCAGACCACTTTCAGTGAATTAACCAACGAGAGATGGCAGATTGATGTAGACTAGGTCCTAATTTTTACCCACAAATAACTGCATTCTCCGAAGGAGAAGCAATCAGAGCCTTCCTGGTAGCTCTGACAGCCCCAGCAGGAGGGTCAGCCCATGGAGATCTGACCCCTAGTCCTGAGCCATCCTGCCTGATGAACGTCTGTGCTGCATCCCTGGCTGCCCTCAACAGCCCTGCTCTCAGAACTTGCCTCCCCAAAGATGTTCTTCCATCCTCAACCTCCACCCAGCATCAGTATTTTCATGGCTGAGCTTCTTATTTGACCACTAATCTATGCTTGGAAAGTTTTCTTCATCAGTCAAAGCAACTTTGGCTGGACCCACTGCTAAAAGGATGAATGAATACCTCAGGTCACAATGAGCATTTTACTGGTGAGCTGTCCTGTATCTCCTTTTATTTCTTCCACCTTCCTGTTGCACTGGTGCAAAACAACCTTGTGAGCTCCTTCTTAGCCAGAAGCAGCCAATTCATTCCTTGTTTGTGCAGCACCAAGTGCTCTGGAGCCCCTCTCCACTGTGGCACATGGTTTTCCATAGCATGTGAGCTGCAGACACCTCAAATATTAACACACACCAACCTCTGGATAAATCCTTTTGCTGAAGCTTCTCCAAGCAGCTCCATGGGGTTGCCTGGGGGAGAGAATGAGCCAAGATGCCCAGCTTGCTTTGGAGGCTGAAGAGCAGCAGCTGAAGCCCCCCTGCTCCCCTGACCCAAAGGACAGCTGCTGGTACCAAGCTGTGACAGCCTGCTCGGGGTCTGGATCCCAGCAGGGGCATCTGTCAAGTCTGAGAGCTTGGCCTGTGATGGGCAAATCATTACCCCTCTTTCCTCTCCTCTCTCCCAGTGTTTTGGGGCTGGTTTTCCCACAAGAGCTTTGCCTCCTGTGGTGCTTGGAGCCACAGAGGCCATTTACTCTGTGTGTGGAAGGGAATAATCACCATGGAAATGAGTAGCTATCAGCAGTGAATCTTTGCATCCCACAGGATGATCTTCAGGCTCAGTCCCAGAGAAGGTGGTCCTCCCATCAGCATCTGGTGGCACTGCTGAGTGCCAGCCACAGTGCTGCTTGTGAGGGTACAGCAAGGGCATTTTGGATGGAGGCTCTGGGGTATCTTAGAGAAGAGGAGGAAGAACAACATTTCTACATTTGCTTCCCCTCTTTTCTGGTAGATTTTTTTTTTTCTTTTTTACTTGCCCTAGTTTGCCACAGTCATCACAACACACGTGGCTCACTAAATAGGGAAGAAGCCCACCCATGTCAAGCAGGAAGGCTGGGAAGATCGGGGCCACCCTGCTCCTTGCAGATGCCACGACCACGCTCAGGCTCTCACTGGAGCAGAAGGTGGGATTGGGTGGTGCCTGTAGAGGCAGGCAGTGACATTTGGAGGAGGGCTGGATTCCATATGCTGGGGTGTAATTCTTGGGGTTGTGCTGCCACAGCTCGCTCAGAGGAGCCTGTGGGATGCACTGTGCTGCTGCCAGAGCCAGTGTGCCCAGAAGCCACACATTCCCTCTGCTTGCACAACGTCCTGGGGGGGTTTGCTCGGGCTCCTCGGCCCCCAGGGTGCAGCTTTGCACCAGCACTCCTTGCCCTGTGCTTGAGGGAGGTGCCCCAGGGCTGAGGAACGGCCACTCCCCAGTACCACACACACAGATCTTCACGCTGGTCACCCGGAGGCTGATCCCATGATTTAAGGCAGGAGGGGCTGATTCATGGCTCTCAGCACCCTGCACAGTGTGGGTGGTTTGGTTTGTTTCCTAACTCCCCTTTGGGACACTGCCTGGGAGGACAAGGTGCAGCTGACGGGGACAGGGCTTGCAGGAGGATGACCATGGGGTGATGGAGCAGACCCTTCAGTGGGGGGCTGCACCACAAGGCCAGCCCCCATCAGCCCTCGGCATGGGTAGGGGAGGAGATATGGGCGTTAAAGGCCTCTGATGTTTCTGTTTCCAGAGGCAATCAGCAATTCTGGCTGTTTGCATTGTGTGTTTACCTCAGGGCAGCTTCAGCTGAGCTCCTGAGCTCCTATTCCTATTCTGGAAGTCACAGCCTTTGGAGGCCTTTCAGGTGGGAAAAAAGGGAGTGGGTTGCTCTGCCATTGGTGAAAAATGCAGCCCAGGAATGCAGCCATGCATGGCTCCCAGGCTGCAGCCAGGCTCATGCTGCCACTGCTGCCTCAGCAGCATCCCCCCAAAACCAAGGGCTGCCGAGCTCCAGAGCAGTGCTGGCACACAGTTCTTGGGTTACAGCTCTCCCTGTGTGCCCTGTGGGATGCACTCTGGGTTGGGATGGGCTGGGCTGGGTGGCTGTGGGATGGAACCCAGTGCAGGGAGGGCAGGGAAGGAGCTGAACAGCTGCTGCCTCCTCTTCCTCCTGCCGTGGGCTGCACGAGCACCCTGAGCAGAGTTGGATCCTCCTGCTCCCACTCTCTTCAGGCCTGGAGTCTGTGTGGTGGGAAGAATGAGACAGCAGATGGGTGCCATGGGCAGTAATTGTCTCATCCTTCTTCCACCAGCTCTCCCAAACCCTCTTGTCACTGTGACACACAGAGGGAACACAGCAACACACACAACAGGTGTTCAGGTAGAGAAGAAGAAAACAACTCTCCAGTTTATTGTTGATTTTGTATCTGTAAGTTTCTGGACAGTGCCCAGAGATTGGACAGAGCAGTTCCCACCTCTCCATCTCCACTGGTCCCTTGAGAAGTCCATCAGGTGAGATCTTTGACAAAGGAATGCAAACATGATCCTTGTTTATCTTACAATCCATGAGCACTGACTCCATTATACCCAAACAAATCAGAAGGCTGATTTTCAGGGACAGCATCCTCTCTCCCAGGATCTCCAGAGGCTGGAGGACATCAGCCATGCCTTCCATGGAGCCACCAGCATCCTCCCTGTGCTCACAGCTCCTGCCTCTCACGTAGCTGCTCTCTCCCTGGCAGCCTGCCCGGGCACTGCCACAGCTCAGGGCTGGCCCGGGGGCCTCAGCAGCAGAGACCCTCTGCACCCTCAGCTTTTTGGCACCCACCATCCCCCTGCCACGCCGGGCCACCCACCCGTGGCACCTGCCCGAGCCATGCCTGCCGTGCCCCTGCAAACGAAGCTGGGGTGATGCTGGGGAGCCGTGGGGCTGGCAAGGGAGCAGGGCTCCTGCTGGCCAGGCCAGCTGCTGGCTCCTGCTGCTGCAGCCAGCCCTGGGATGGTGCAAACCAGCGGCTGCCAATTGACGTCAGAGGAGCACCGTGGTTTGTGTGAGCTCAGGCACTGCTTCTACTCAAGGTGGGTTTCCAACACCACACAGAAATGCTTAGATCCCCCCCCCCCCTCTTCCCCTCCCTCTGCTCCAGGAAACAAGGGCCTTGTTTCATTCGTTGGCTGGTTTGGTTATGGCCTGAATCCTGCCCATATTTTGGCCACTCGGTTGTTTGCTGAGGACCGAGCTGCCCAGATAATGCCAGCAAAGAGCAGGGGGGTGAAGGGAGAGGGGGGAAATAGGGCAAAGCCAAGTTTAATCTCCTCTGCCTCAGTTTGTGCCACATGTTCCCAGACAGGACTAAAGCCGTGTATTTTTTTTCCTTCTCGCGTGGCCGGCGATGTTTTGGGGGCTTGTTCAAAAGCAGGGTGCTGAGTTCCTGCCATGCTGCTCCTCTTCCCCTGCAAATCACTGCACGTTCTGTGCAGAGTGTCTGGGCCAAGGCAGCTTCTTTGCACTTGCTGCATTTCCCCTGGACTGTCCGAGCTTTCCTACAGCCACTTTATTTTTATTTTGTGTTCCACTTATTAGCTTTATTAGCTACAACCCCTCTGGTTTTCACTTGTCTCTGGCTGGATTTGACAGTGACAGTGTCAGTACATTTTCCCTAAGCCCAGACCAATGTCTTTAACTGCAACATATCTTTCCAAACCCGGAGTGATTCCTACAGGGAGTGCTTGGAGGAGTCACTGCCTTGACTTCCATGGACTTTGGGTCAGGTCTGTGCTCTCAGATCCCTCCATATGTGTCCCTGCCAATCCAGGGGGCCAGACCCTTTAAGAGTGTCCAAAACAAACACTCTCCGGGTGAGGTCAGTGCACAGAGCATCACGTGAAAACGCTGTGATAACAACTGACTGCGTGTTTGCTTTCATATGGCATTGATTCTTATTTCCCAGACTATTTTTAGTCTTCAAGGTTGTCCCTTAATCAGCCCTCTTGCTTTAATAGCTGGCGTTGCCCCTGGCGTGCTGCAGCAGGGCTAATGATGCTCTGTAGTAGGGGTGGGAAATATGAGTTAGTTTTTCATCCCTTTCAGTGCCTTGGGTCAGATCTTCATACAGCCACTGCAGGAAAAACCCCATCAAACCCCACGCCAGCCCCACCCAACCTGTTCCTCTTAGTGGGAAAGCCTTACAGTAAGATGTGCCATGCTCAGACAAAGACAAATCAAACAAATCTTTATTCCTCTTCCACTCTACCTGCTTTTTACCTCCAGGGGTGAGGGTTTGGGGTCCCAAAGATGTCTGGGGATGAGGAGCAAGCCTGGCACTGATCCCCAGCTGGAGTGAACCTTGCAAGCAGGGTCAGCTTCCCTCAGGGAAGAGGATGAGCCTGCACACCCTGGGATCCCTGAGCACAGAGGGAGCCCTGGTTGTTGTCTGCAGGTCCTGAATTTTCCCTTTCAGGTGTAATTTGCTGGCATTAAGACCAGGGCCTGCTGCTCCCACCACTCAGTAGCCACATTTGCCACTTGGGCTAATGAGATACCCTTGTCTATCAGCAGGCCATTGTCCCGTGGGATTTCCAAGCATTGGATCTCTGTCATTTTTTGATAATTTGCTGCAAACAACAGCACAATCAGTGGCTGGAGAACGCAGGAGAAGTCTCAGGAGCCAGTTTGCCAATTGTGCCTCCCCTGCCTTAGCTGAGCAGGGGCAGCTCACTCCGAGCCCACAGACCCTCTCGTGGGGTCAGGGGAGGATGTGCCAGGAAAGTCCTACCTCATTGGAAAATGGAGAAGCAAAAGAAGCACTGAAACCTGAGGAAAATTCTATTAGAAATAAAGTAGAGATGAAGCTCCTGTTAATTCAGAAGCACTGCATTTTACCAGCTGAGATCCTACAATTTCCTTTTCTACTCAAGAAAAAAAAAAAAGCTGAATCGATGCAAAAAGTAGCCTTACCAAATATATATATATAGATAGATATATGAGTGCATCCTATAAGCTGTCCTTTCCCATCCCTCCCCTCTCCCAGTCAGCTTACAAAATTCCCTTCCTTTGGTGGCAGCAAAGAATCCTGGCTGCCTGGGACCCCACCTGAGGCAGTCTGGAAGAATTGGACAAGCCATAAAAATACACCGATTTTCACATTCCTAACCTAACAACACTTTGGATCTTGAAAACCCGAAGTGCCTGGTTTCTGGGGGTTTATTTTCTGCACGCTTTCACTGCTTCTCAGCGCGTTGGCAGGTTTGGGCAGCAAAACGGGTGGGAGGATTTTGTATTTCCTCTTGGGTCCCTTCATGTGCGCGCTGCTCTCCTGCCTGGATTCACAAGGTGGAAGGGAAAGTGTAAATGTCTCTTTTTCTTCTCTTTTCAGCGTGATTGTTCCCTAAACTATCCCACTAAATCCCTGGTGACCTGTAGTGTCGGTATAAACGGGGATCGCTGCAGGGCTTGGTTGACTCAGGCACATTATGGATCTGGGACACCAGCTTCCCCTGCCCTCCCCATGTCAGCTCTGGCAGCCGTGGAACTGGAAGAAAATGTCCCAAAAAAAGACACGAGGGTGGCTTCCACACCCCTCTGCATGCGTGCAGCTCTGGCTGCAGCAGGGATGCTCCCAGCCAGCCTCGCAGGGGACAGAGCAGGGAAAGCATTCCTCTCATCAGAGTTGCGGGGAAAGAGAAATCCTACACTGAAGCGAGGAGAAATCCCTCTTCAGCTAGCTTTGGGCTAATTAAAAATAGTTCTCCTTACACAGCTATGAGAGTGAAGCGGGGTTAAAACCCTGTGTCCCTCAGACCTCTCATTTCCAGGACAATCAGGGCTCGCCGAGCCGAGGGCTGCATTGATGGGGTCACTCTCTGTATCTCCTGTGCCTTGAGGTCAGCCCAGCGCTCACCAGCCCTAATCCATCCGACTGAAGGAAGAGGCAGGTACTCAAATCACCCTCGGCAGGTTATCCCCTCCTCTCAGACCAGGCTGCTACTCACATTTGGGGGCTCACTCTCAGGGGTCCGTGCCCGGCAGGGATGCCTGGATGCACCCAGGTGAGCGAGGGGTCACTGGTGACTCTGGGTGGTCTCAGCTCCACGCTCTCTCTGCAGCCAGCCACTGCAAGCCAGCCTTAGGGACTGCTGCAGCTTTGCTCCAATGTGAAGATGGCTTTGTGAAGTGTTGAGGTGACAAATTGAATAGGTATTGCCCGTATCTGCTTTAAAAGGACAGAAAAAGAAACAGCCAGCTGCCCCACAAGTTTGATGTTTAGATGAGGCTTTCAGCCATTTGCTCGGACAAAGACACGGAGACCAGGTACCAAAACCAAAAGAAAAATGTACCCTGGTCTTTGCAGACGCACTCATGTTCATGGTATTTGAATGGTTCCTGGTTACAGAGGCAATTCAGCAGAGGATAAAGGCTGCTGAGTAGTGATTACCAGAGGCAGCCATTTAGCAGAGAGCAGAAATCCCGGGGGAGGAGGAACTGTAGAGACCTGAGGTGAGCTACCCCGCAAAACCACCGCCCAGGAGCCCTTGCTAGAGGTGCTGCAGTCTGTGGTGGCCACTCAAAACGAACTGGCCACGCTGTCCCCGGCTCAGGGTGCAGCCCTGCCCGCTGTGACCCAGGACAGGGCTTCCCTGCGCCTCGGAACACCCCGGGATTTGGGTTACAGAGCCAGAGGAGCAGGGATCCTGCTGTTAGAAATACATATTTTAGTGTTGGCTTTTCGCAAATATTAAAATTAATGATAGTTTTTCTGTAGGTTTTTTTTTTTCCTATATTTTAACTGCCTGAATAAATGTATAAAGTTTTTCTTTGCTGTAGTTTAAAATTTAAGTGTAGTGTGTTTTAACTGCCTGAATAAATAAGGTAACTTCCGAAAGAAGCCCGAGTGACTCTCAGCATTCACCTCTTGTGAAAAAGGGACCAAAGCCCAAATCAAAAAAAATGATAAGAACCGAAAAAAAGTTGAAATCCGCTTGACGGACCCAAGGAGTGCCCATGCAGAGCAGTTCCTAGAAAAGTGAATGTGCATAAGTCCATACACGAAAAGCAGGATAAAAAGGGGGGGGGGGGGTGTTCCAAGACATCAGCGCTGCAAAACACCCAGCTAGCCGTATTTCTTTTGCTTTATTTTATTTCTCCTATTGTCTCTATTAAACCTTTTTAGATTTTACCGAGAAAGCGAACTTCGTTTTTCCAGACTGCCCTGCAGCCCCTGCCTTAAGGAGGCCCCGAGCTGCCTGCCCAGCACGGAGCTGCTGTTGTTCCTCTGCGCCTCCCTCGAATCCCCCTAAGCCAACACCCTTTGCTAAGACCGAAAAACATTTTCCAGACGCAAGCATGTGTACGTGTGTGGGTGGGTGGGGTGCAGGGGACTATGAAAATTTCAAGGCGAGGTATGACATCCTGGCTTTCTAAATATAGAGGACCCGAGCCGCTCCTCTCACACGCCAGCAGCGTGCTTTCTCTTTCGAAAGGCCCCCAGAGCAAATATTGCACTGGCTGGCAGCGTGAAAAAAGGGAGGGGAAATTAGAAAAAATTAGGAAAAAAAAATTAAAAAAATTAAAAAAAAAAAAAAAAAAAAAAAAAAAAAAAGCGAGTTGATTGCAGCTGCCGGCGCTGTCGCAGAGTTGTTTTTCGGGCAGAGCTCCAGGCGGTGCCCACGCAGAGGCAGCCAGGCGCAGATGGCCAGCACATGGAGCTGGGGGCAGCCCCGCCAGGGGCGAGCATCCCCCCCGCCCTGCAGCCCCTGCCCTCCCAGGGGCAGCGCGGACCCTGGCGGCGCTGAGGATGCGGATTGCGGCTGCCCCGGGAGTGTCTCGGTTCCCTTCTCGCTGCTTTTTGCACAGCACGGCAGCGAGATGCCCCCGAGCCCGAGGAAAGCGGCGCCTGCTGCTTCTCCTGTTGAAAACGCCCGCAGTTATCCGTGCGACATCATCGCTGGCTGTGCGCGGGGTGCAGGAGCAGGCACCGCAGGGTTATGGCCTTTGGAAAAGTTCTGCAGAAGTGAATTTAATCGAGACTGATGATGTCTAAGCCAAGCTATAAAATCCAGCGGAGAGTTATATCCCGGTAATAGACCCTATTAGAGGGTCTAGCACAGTCTATAGAAAGGATCTCCTCTCTATTAAATTCTCTAGGGCTCCAGTTCTCATTTACACAAAGGGCCCTTTTAGCTGTATAAAATGGCCATAAAGTAGGTGTAAAGATGATTGATGCCATCTTTACAGCCCCTTTACACTGGGAAAACAGTGTAAAGTGGCCAGAGTGCAAATGAGAATCACACCTGGGTTTGTGAGAGTAAATTACATCAAGCCCTTCGCAAATTCTGTGTGTCCATAGAGGTTTAATCCTACCCCTTTCTGTGGAATTCACCTAGAAGATAAATTTCCCAGGCTTATAAAAAATTGTTTTCTTCTTCAACACCTCTGTCCTTTCCAAGCCTTTTAGTCCCAGACTTTCTCCCGGTGCAGTCCACGCAGGCTCTGACACTGGGGAAAGGATGGAAGGTGTCTGGATATGCTGTGGTAGGTGAAAATCCTTTAATTAGTACTTTCCAAAATTCTTAATCCAAGCAAAATACATATTGTAAAACCATACCCAGGGGGAACCCAGTTCCTAAACCTTCTGTGTCTGCTTCTCCATCTCTCCTGTTCTGGTTTTATGCTCTTGAGACAGATAAAAAGGAAATGAAGAAGTTCATCTTTGCTAAATCGAAATGCCCCATATTTATTCATTAAGCATATAAAACCCGCCAAGAGAATACACGATGAATATTGCTTTCTTCCAGAGCAAAGGGTTAAGCTGCACCGTGCTGATTAGCAAACCGAATTCGTGGCTGGAAGTGGAGGCTGAGCTGATAGGGAGGTGCACAGCTTGTTAAGGCTCTGTTATCCAGACCCCCCTTCTCCTGCCTGCCCAAGGCACTCACAGCAGCCCTGTGATCATCCCCGCTGTGCCTGCCGTGCTCTAGAGCAGCCCCGGCAAATCTCAGCCAGCCCAGCCCCATCGGCAGCCTCTGGGAGCCCAGAACCTGGAGGCGATGGGAGACAGCCAGGGGAATCGTGGGGCTGAGGGCTAAGGAGACAGAGGGCAGCTCTGGTGGAAATGGAGTTTCTAAAGGCTGGAGAGCTGCACACCGAGCTATCCCCTGAACCACAGGGACCTTTGGGATGTGCCAGCAGAGCCCTCCTCTTGTGCCAGCCATGGGTGCAGTGGTGAGGGTGGCAGGAGCTCAGCCCGAAGCTCAGCTGTCATTCAGACTCCCTCTGATCCCTTTCCTGCTTCTCATTTTCTGTGTGGAGAGAGGACCCCACGTTTTTGGCTGGAGGGAGGGGCAGGTGCAGGTAGGAGGGAGGTGCATCCTCTGAGCTTCCACAGAGGGCACGGCTGGGGTGGGCTGGGGGACAAACGTGGGCACAGCCCAAGGTGAGAGGCAGCCCTGTGATCCCCTCTGCAGGCAGGCTGGCCCTGGCACGGGTCTGAGCACTGCTGGCACCTCGTGGGAGATGGGCTGGCCCCTGATGGCCCCAGGGGTGAGGCTGACACCTCAGCACCCACTCCAGGCTCAGCTGCCCCAGCAGTGCCTGGAGGCAGACTGAGGTCTCAGATGGGTGGTGACACGGGCACCCTTGCAAAGGTGCCCTGCAGCCAGGCTTACTGTGGCTGCTCCTTTGTGGTGCAATGAAAGAGGTCACTTGGAAGCACACCTCAAACCCCCTCATGCTCTGCAGCTCCTCGCTTTGTGGCTTGGCAGAGAGCACCTTGGTGATGCTATGTCTGCTCCAGAGGCACTTTCCATGACTGGAACTACAGCCCCTACACCCAGCAGGGATCTAGGTGGGTCACAGGAGACTTCCCTACCCTGGGATCTTCTCACCCTGCAGGCTCGATGGTCCAGCCCCTGGAAGATGTGTGATCACTATGTGGAAGACAGTTTTTCTGGTAGGATTAGAGCTCCTTAGACAACTAGGTTTTTTTGCCAGTCTGGGGTTTTGACTTTTTGATGCCTATTTTTGCTGCAGAAAGTCGGCTGTTGTTTTTCTTTGAAGCCTTATATAAATTTCATTTGCTTCCTCCTCACTAAATGATTATGGCACAATTTTTCTGGCATGTGATTGCTCCACCCCACCTCAGAGACATCCTTGTTCTGGCTGGGATCGGGAAATCCCTCGTCATGGCAGGGTGTGAGCAGCAGCTGGCTTGCTCTTGCACAGATATGGATCAGGAGGCAGTGCCAAATGCCTCCAATTAGGAATTGCTCCTAAATTTAGATGTCCATGCTGTGCAAGGGGAAATGGCAGTTCAAGGGACAAACCAACGTGGTTGTCTCGGTATAAGGTTATTTAAGATGTAAAGCACTTCTAGAGCTGCACTTTCAGGGTGAAAAAAACACTGCTTGAATACACTTTGTTTTTCCATCCTCATTAAGAAATCATTATTCTGTTGCCCTCGTAATTATCAAAGATGTCTTTGGGAGACTGGCAGTCTCTTCTTGCTTCCCTCCCTCCACCCCAATTTAAAAACATTCATTGTTGCAGGGATATATCTTTCAGGGCTGTTGGCCCAACTCCACTGCTGGTGTGTAAGGCTGATTGTCTCCAGAGGAGTTACACCAAAAATGCATTTGGCCTTTTGTGCTTGCAGTATAATTGGTGGAACTGGCTAAAATCCGGGTTTGTCAGCCTGCAATTAGAGCAATATGGACATAGTTCTCAACATGACTAGGGATTTAGGGTCCCTCTACTTTAGGGGTGCAACTCAAGGTTCCTTAAAACTGATCTTTTCTCCCAGACATCAGAAATCTGCCTGGGATCTCAAGCAGGGCCCACCAAAGAAGCTTCAGTGAACTCACTCATATTTGTTGTTTATTAGTAATTGGGTTAGGTAGCCTGTATCATTAATCACTCTGAAAAGTGATATGTATATTTTATATGGCAGCCATCAATATATTCACTTGGGTGTTGGTCTCAGCCTGCATTGGAAGAGGTCTTGACCTCCCTCATTGCTTTCCTGGATGTTAAATTCCCATCAGGTTGGTGTGGATTACACCCAGAGCACCAAGGTAGGATATATTCCCAAAGCATGTTCCCACTGATACAATTAAGCAGTTTGGATCAGATCCTGATCTGGTAGAAAGTGGCATAGCTTCTCTGAAGGCAGGGGGGAAATGGACCCTATTTTGTAACTGCTGGAGCCCTGCAGGTGAGTTCCCAATGATTTTATCTACATCTGTTAAAGATCCTCTTTGGGGAGCATTTGTACAGCTGCATCTTTAGGACTCTGTGACCTCCAGCCCATCTCACAAGAGCCTTTTCCCAAGTATGAAATGCTCCTAAAACGATTGAAAAACACATTCACTAAAGCCATGGGAGTGTTCTTCCTCATCCAGACCCTTCCAGGCTCCCACCCCTCTGCAGAGCCTGCAGCAGCAGCTCCCAGCCCTGGCCACAGCCCCTGCCAGCCCAGACCCTGCATCCCCAGCTCAGACCCTGTACCCCCAGCCCTGGCCACAGCCCTGCAGCCAGAACCTACACCCCAGACCCTGCACCCCGCCCAGACCTACACCCCAGACCCTGCAACCCAGCCTGACCTGCACCCCAGCCAGACCCTGCACCCCAGACCCTGCAACCCCAGCCTTGACCCTGCACCCCCAGCCCTGGCCACAGCCCCTGCCAGCCCAGAACCCTACACCCCAGACCCTGCACCCAGCCTGACCTGTACCCCCAGCCCTGGCCACAGCCCCTGCCAGCCCAGAACCTACACCCCCAGACCGTGCACCCCCAGCCTTGACCCTGCACCCCAGCCCTGCACCCCAGACCCTGCAACCCCAGCCCTGACCCTGCACCCCCAGCCCTGACCCTACACCCCAGACCCTGCATCCCCAGCTCAGACCCTGTACCCCAGCCCTGGCCACAGCCCTGCCAGCCCAGACCCTGCATCCCAGCCCTGACCTGCACCCCCAGCCTGACCCTGCACTCCATCCTGATCCTACACCCCACCCAGGCCTGCACCCCCAGCCCCTGCACCCCCAGCCCCTGCACCCCCAGCCCTGACCCTACACTTGCTGCCCCTGGGCAGCCTCCAGGGGCTGGAAGCGAGCACCCACGTAGAAGACCTGGTATCTGTGCTTCCACACCACGAAGCACATCAGGAGGCACAGCAGGGCTGCCAGCAGGTTCAGGGCCATCTGCAGCAGCAGGAACAGGCTGAGGGTGCTGGTCAGGCTGCTGCAGTCAGCTGCACCCTGGTACACGAAGGTCCGGCCCAGGGGGTCTGCAGCGTCCAGCTTGCACTGGCAGGACTCTTGGGTGCTGTCACAGGTGAACTTGGTCAGCTGCAGGTAGTGGTGTGCAGCAAAAGCCACGGCCAAGACACAGGCAACCAGAGCCAAGGCGCTCAGGAGAAAATACAGCAGCTGAAAGAAAGGGGAAACAAAAGAAAAAAAAAAAAAAAAGAGAAGAGATAAACCCTCTTATTCCAGCTTCCTAGAGACTGAGGAACACACAAGGAATGCATCTTCACAGACACTGAGGAACACACAAGGAATGCATCTTCATAGACACTGAGGAACACACAAGGAATGCAGTTTCACAGACACTGAGGAACACACAAGGAGTGCAGCACATGTACTTTGCAGGGAGTGCACCCCCAAAATGTGCTGTCTGGTGACTCAATAACTGCAAGGCTCCTTCTGGTGAGAAGTTCAGCAGGTCCCCTCAGGAACCTGCCTGGCACGCTCTGTATGAGCACTGCCTTGCAATTTTGAGGCCTGGGGAGAGCACCAAGGCACTGGTGTGTCTGTACATCAAGAAGCTTTACAGAGAGGGAGGGAGGATTCTCCTCTCAGTGGTGCCTGCATTGACAGCACTCATGGTCATCAGCTGAGACAAATTAGTGCCTGCAAGCAGAGCTGAGCAGACTGAGCCTTGGGCTGCCATCTTACCCCAGGCTGTAGGTGTTTTGGAGACTTTGCTCATGTTATTCTCAGTTTGCATGTCCAAACAAATCTGATTTATACTAGCAAATCAGGCATTGGGGTGGCTGATCTCCTGCTTGCCCTGTGGATGCAGCCAGCCCGTTTGCTTCCCAGGTCCCACTGTGGAATGGGAATGCAGATACCCTCAAAAAAAGCATGTGCTGTGCTCAGTCTGCTTCCAAAACCTGCCCCACAAACACGGGGAAGCCTTTCACAGGCATGAAAGGGCAGCAAGCCCCTTTCTGCTCCCAGTGCTACAGTGTGGGAAGGACAAGGGTCTGTTCGTCACCTCCACTGCTCCTCACAACAGTGGCAGCTTAAAAATAGCGTGGCTTTCATCAAGGGTAGCTCTGCAGAGTCCACCCCCACAAGCTGGCAGCAAGTCAGAGCCTTTGACACTCCGGGATTCACCTGAGAGCTGTGGATACCAGCACATATGGACTTCCCTTGGCTTTTGATAGCTGGAACTGGCAGTTGCTGCACTGAGTACAAAATATGTGTGAATGTATATTAAAATCTTGTTCTGTGTTTAGCCAAAATTGCATTTTTTGGTTCTGTTCATCACTGTAAAAACATTTATTTTCCTTGGCGTCTTATCTGTCAGACACATGGCATGGTTGGGAATCTGTTATTTTAAACAGCAGCTTCTCTCTCTCTTTCTCTCTCTTAACCTCAATACTGCAAGCAAAATATCAATATAAAAGCATTTTTTATGACCTTGAAACTCCAAGTATGTATGTCTTGATAAAATTCACACTCCTGGTGTATTTGTCTTATATCCACAGTGTGAATCAATCTTCTGTTTGGTTGCCAGCTTGAGAAAAAACGTTTGGGATTATTGCAGGTCCTGAAGCACTATGTACATTTTCCCCCCTCATATCACCAAATCCTTACTGAAAGATCTTAGTTTCCAGGACTTGCTGCTATTAAATTTAATGACTTCCCCTGTGGCCTTAAAGCACAGGCAGCTTCAAAATGAGGGTGGCTCTTATTAAACACAATTACTTTGCCCTCGTAGCTTTCAGGGGAAGGGTCCATGGGAAAGGTGAAGCTGGAAAATGGGGCCACCTCCTCATATGAGGAGTACAAAAGACAGAGTGATGGCAGATGGACCCCCCCTCCAAACCAAGATCCCATTCATAAGCCAATGGCATTGTTTCCAAAGATGGTGCAAGTGTGTTCCATGGGGAGGACAGAACAGGAACAAACGTTGGTTGCTCTGTGATACAGAAGCCCTGGTGGAAATCCCTGGATTCAGCCCAGCAGAAGACAGAATCAGGCCTCCCTAATAGATGAGACACTAAGCCAAGGCTGCACCTTGTGCCTGATTCTCCCTGGGCAGGTATTTTATTTAGCTGCCAACTTCTATCCAAAGTCAGGACACAGCAGCCTAATCTCTGCTCCAGGTAGAGTGAGGGAGAATTTGTCTGTTGTGCTCCTAAAGGGAAGGAAGCCTC
Source organism: Sitta carolinensis (assembly GCA_032173965.1). NCBI lineage: Eukaryota > Metazoa > Chordata > Aves > Passeriformes > Sittidae > Sitta > Sitta carolinensis. The sequence goes on from JAVUNC010000030.1 coordinate 12,169,539, forward strand.
AGAATCTGAATACACAGGCAGCTCTCGTGATAATCCTTGGAGGCAAAGGGAGATGCATGGGGGGCACAGGGCAATTTCCAAAAAGCTTATTGTTCTCCCAAGATGTTTGCAGAGGAATCTCTCTGTGAGCTGCTGAAAATGAACAGGTTTCCAAATATCAAAGGTGAGCCAAATGCAAGCACTGCCTCTGAGGGAGCACAAGACAGTGAGTGCTGAGATTCCATCAGCAGATTAATCACATGCCAGACCTGGAGGCAACTTCAGCATCACAAACACAGCTGCGTGGTGGGCTCTGCCCAGGAACTTGCCACTGGAAAACTGCTTTTTAACAGCTTCAGAGAGATAGGCACTGCAATTGCAGCTTAAATAGAAGGAGAAAAGGGAAGTGAGGAGAGGCAGTGCACAATGAGGTCAGAGCACAGCAGCTCATCCTCCTTCGTGTTCCTCATATGAGGAAGGGACATTTTAGCAATATTTACCGGCAATCGTTTTCCTCCGTGGCTAAACTGAAATAAAAAAACAGGAAGATGGATGAAGTTCCTCCCGGAAAAGGCTCCTTGTAGCTGGCAGAGGTGGAAGCAGAGGGGCTGCAGAGGTGGCTCAGGAGGCTCTTTGTGAGGGCAGGCTGGGCATGGGGGCAGCGGGTGCCAGTGCCCCGGAGGACAGGGAGGGATGTGCCCGATGTCAGCACGGAGCCCAGGAAGCCCACGGCACGGCCCGGGATTCTCCTGCGTGGCACTGGCAGCCCTTGGGGTGGCCTCCCTTTCTCAGGGACACGGGGCAAGCTGTGGGTACCCACAGCAGCCCCGGCGAGGGACTTTGCCAAAAGCCCTTCTCACAGCTCCTTGAACAGGATCCAGGGCTCTGGCGAGTGTGGAATGAAAGGAGCAGCTGCCGAGAGGGAGGGAGGGAGGGAGGGAGGCAGAGAGGACTGCACCGGACTCCTGCTTTCCACCCCGGGGGAGTTGCTCACAATGGTCAGAGGGTCACTTTGGGGCTCACCCAAATCCCCCAGGGGCTGTGTGAGTGGGTGCGTGGTCCTCCTCTCACAGTGCAAGGGAACTTGGGGTGCTTAATGCACTCCAGGGAAGTTCAGCCAAGATTTTCCTGTAGGATGATGCTTGCCTGATGGGAAGCAGCCACCAGTGTGAGGGCAGATTGGGCTGAGCCCCACTGCAGTGCTGGATGGAGCATCAGGCCCCCAAGGAGAAAAGAACGACCCTCTGAGCAATCGGTGTCATGACTGCAGTCCTGCATCTTCAGCCTTGTCATAGCTAATGCTCGTTTTCAGTTCAGAGACAGCCTTTAACTGAAATTCAGAATGGAGATGAGCCCTGTGTGATCGAAGCCCTAGAGGAGAGTTTTAGCTCCTACTTTGTTAAAATGGGTAGGAGCCCTTCAGAAGCCATTTGTCCTGTTATCCCAAACTGTGGGATCACAGCTCCCAGCAGGGACATGGGACAGGAGAGGTGAACAGCCTGGGGGTGATGGAGATCTGCGGCATGCTGCAGTAGGAAAAGCTGGGAAGGGGGATTTTGGGGAGGAGGGTGCCTTGAGCGAGCAACAATCCATGGGCTATTGACGGAACCAGGGCGATTTAAGCTCTAATTCTGCCAGGTGGGGAGGAATGGCCCATTTTACATCACCTCGGGAGCAATTCCAAGCCGTGTTTTCCTGGGGGGAACGATGGCTCGCGTTCCTTACGGTCAGGGTGGGTGGCACAGACATCTGAGCTGCCCAGCCCGACGAGCCGTTCCCGACACCAGGGATGACTCCCTTCCTGCCGGGATGCCAAATTCCATTTAGTGCTGCGGGGCAGGCAGTAAAAAGCCTGGCGTGGCAGCCCCCGCCCAGCCCAGCAACCTTCCCTGGGGCAGAAGGTGACAGGGGACAATGCAGAGGCACCAGAGGGCAGGCACAATTGTTCTTCTTCCCCCTCTTTCTTTAAGAACGGGAGAAGCTCGAGAAAGCCACAAAAGACACACCGGGGTCTAATTTCTAAGGGAGGATGGATGCCAGGGTTTGAAAAGCTGCTCCTTGCATTTTGTTTCCTTCTGCCTTTTTTTCCAGTTAATAATCACTGTTATTTCGTGCTGCTTGCGTCGGTATTTTTCTCGGTTATTATGTGTCTGCAAAATATTAAGAGCCCTGAAAACTACAGTAATAAGGAAAAATAGCCCAGGAAAAAAAACGGTGTTAAAAACAAGCGTTCTCAGCCTGGCTCTTTAGCTGCTCACCAGTGTCAGCAAAGCAGTTTTGGAGACAAAGGTGGAGTATGGTGCAGCACCTGCAATGCTCAGATGAGGATTTGCTCTCAGGGAGAATGCATGTCCCCATGCTTTCCAAATACTTTCCCATTAAATATTAGTACTTGGTTTAAGTGGACTTGTTTTATGCCACCCTACTTCTTACCCTGCTCACTGTCTCCACTTAATCTGCTTAAACTCTCTGAACACTTCCCAAATTATTCCAGCTTTGTCTATATTCCTAAAACATGGTGAGTAAAATGGTATCTTGTTCTGATTTGACATGTTATTAGAGTTTCTCCTTTATAGGATATACTTTCTTCTTTGGCTGCCTGGAAAGTAACAGAAAACCATTCCTGCATCTCAGGTGTATTTTTACTTCTTTTCCTGTGGTCTTAAAAATATCCCCTGTATCAACTTTTCTGATTATATTTAACAGCAAGGGAAGCAAAACAAAAAATGTTTAGAAAATGTGAAGGTACCTTCACTGTGAACTGTGCACACGTCTTCTCATCGGGTTGGTAGGAAACACAAAGCAAAACAAATCCCACTAAGGCCACCACACAGACCTGCAAGGGAAGAGATGTGAAATGTGTCAAGGTTAAAAAGCCCTACAAAACACCATTTTATTTTTTACCCCAAGCCAAGGCACCTTTCTGTGTTTGCAGAACACAACTCAAGAAGCAGTGTGGAAGCAAAGTCATCAAAGACACAGCACAGCAACAGCCCCCAGGATGGGTGTTGGGTTTTTGCCCATACAACCATCAAAAAAGAGCAGAAGGCTTCTGAAGTTGGGCTTGCAAGACCAAAGAGCACAGTCCTATGTGCTGACAGGGTTATTTCTGTCACCCATGCAAGTTTTAAATCATTAAACCATGGCTGCCACTTACTGCAGAAGCTTTCACCCTCTTCTGGAGTGGACACCTTACTAAAGAAGATATCCATCTCCCCTGCAATCTGAAACTGTGTTTTAGCCCTGTGGCAGTCATTGCTGAAAGCTAAAAGTAATGGAAAAGTATTTCCACACCTGTTTATTCATTTAGCCATCTTTATTATTAGTTCTGGGTTTATCTGTGGGAGCAGGTACTCTCAGGCTGGCATTTTCCAGGTAAGAAGGGAAGGTTCTCCTCTGAGGAACTAGCCCAATAAATGTGATTTTCTTTTCTGTGTTCAGCAAACAGAGTGTGTCCCCACACTGTGCTAAGCACTCCAGCCAAGTGCTCTCCCACTTTGTTTGAGCAAACCTCACAGAGTTTATGAGCAGCAGGCTGCTGCTTTCTGGCAGTTCATCCCTGGGTGGAGGAGCTGGGTCCCGGGCACCAGGGGAGGGCTGGATCAGGGCATGAGAGAGGCTGCTGGCAGCTGGAGCTGTGTCTGGAGGGATCTCTGCATGTTTGGGCTGCCTTGGAAAAACGGGTGAGTTGATGGCATGCACATGTTTTCAAAAGACCCTTCAAGTCACACCTTTCAAAGCCATTTTAGGTGTGATGAGCTTTAGTGGGGACTTTGGATGAGGCCAGGCTCTGTCCTTCCAGAAAACCTCTCCACACAGGGCCTGGAGCAAATCTTCCCCTCCCTGTAGGAGCATCTTGTTATAAATGACAGCTATTAAATTCTCAGTGACTACAGCAAGATTCTGGGGTTTTTTTCTTACCCTCCCCGTTTTAGTTCTGAAGTTTGCAAGAGCAGCCATTAATTTGAGGCTTTCTGCTTCCCCAGAGCAGTGGGATTTGCCCTCTCTGGCCAGAGCCCTGTGTGAGCTGCCCTTGCCAGGAGGGGCTGTGCCACGGAGATGCCTGTGGCTGCAGCACAGCCCCATCCCCACCTGCAGCCCCTGGCAGAGCTGCTCACATCCACAGCTCCACAGGGAGCTTGAGCTGCAGTGGAAGATGCCCAGCTGTCCTTTTGGACAGCAGTGGATAAACACAACACGATCTGTTGCAGAAAGGACCAAGCATTTTGCACTTGCCTTGCAGGACAGCAGCCCTGCAAAGGAGCAGTGCACACACAGAGCCGTGGCCCTCAAGAACCTGGGCCACCAGCAACACTTTTCCCCCTGAAGTTTCATTTCATGTCATCTCAGTGGGACATGAATAGGAAGTATTGCCCCAGAACATTTCTAAAGAGTTTGTCAGTATTATTTACTCCTTTCCATGTCATGTGTATTTATATTCTGGTCCTGTGACTTACACACGGCCTCCAATTTATTTGTTTCTTTCTTTTTATTGTTGACAGCCGTAGCTGACAGGGTTGTCTGGGGAAAAAACAACCTTTCTTGTCAAAGGTCCTTCAGTGCTGGGGTTTTTTTGCCCTGTAGTGCTTCTGTGGGACTGAACCATGTTTTATTTCTCAGGATTAATCGCCTGTGTCCTTGGTCCCTTGCACTGTATATTAATCTTTTAATTCAATTAACATGCCCATAAACTTCAATCTTAAGAGGTCCTATTGCTGATGATATCCAAATGATAAACTCCCCCAGAGCCAGTAATGGCTGAAGGAGAGAACCTGAAGTAAGAACTAAAAAAAAAAAAAAAAAATAAATAAAAGACACCATCTTAATATCATATCCCCAAAATTCATGACAAGTCATAGGGTCTCCTCACATCAGAGCTCGACCTAAGTATTTTCAGGATCTGGTGCTGACAGTCCTTGTTATGAGCAATAAACCAGATTTGCTTTGCTTCAGCTACACTAGTGGGCATTTTCAGTGGCATGGCCATGAGACACCACGGGACTGCTCCCCCTGCTCCCTCCCCGGAGCCACAGAGGCTGACAGAGAGCTGCATTCATTTCCCAGGGCAGACTCCAAGGCTGGAATTTTCCCTCTGCCACCGAATGCCTCGGAGAACTTTTGCAGAATTCCTGCTGGCTTCCCCCTGGCAGGCTCAGACCTCCCCCTTCCAGAGCTCCCCATACCAAGGGCCAGCAGGTAAAGGAGCTCCATTGCTGCACATGCTTCCTAAAGGTCCTCTGGGGTTTAAATAATAAACTCAGGGACCCTTGGAGAGGCACATTTGGGGAGAGGTATTAATAAAGGATTGCACTGGGTCAGGATTCTGGCAAGTCGTGGCCAGGATATTTTGGAAAGCTTAAATATTTCTTTTTTAACAATGCAGTAACTTTTTTTTTTTTTTAACCAAAGATGTGTGTTTTTCTAAGTGGCAGTAAAAAATAACGTGGCTGAGAATTATGACCCACATATGTTTAACATTTCAGGTCTTTAAAGGTAAATTCACTCCTTGGAGGAAACCAAAGCGTGCAACGTTTATACAGGAAACAGCTCTATGCTGCTATTTTATACATTATTAATAGACCAGCTCTGAATTACACCTGTGAAGTGTAACAGAATAACTATAAAAATCCACTGGTAAGTATTTTTCAGGAGCCTCTCAGTAACTATAACAGCTGCAGGCAGGTTACAGGTGGTGCTGCTGCTGATTGCTAAGCAGCACTAGGTAATCCTGCATCCCTCCTGGTGCTGCAACAGCCCCTGCCACACCAGTGTGAAGCACTCGTTTGCCATTCCTTATTGACTGAGCACACAGCATCAAACACAACTGAACCCACTCCAGCACGTGCTTGCCACCAGTCGATGTGCATTTGTTACACAAATAAAGCAGATCCTCTGAGACCTGCAGGACGGCACTTAATTAGATCAGCTCTGGTCAACTGCTCCCCAGAAATCCAGGAATTTGCATTTCTGTGCGTTTTTCAACTCGAGTTTATTTCAAGATCCTACTTCAGAATTTCCATATGGACTAACACACCCCTTGCTGAATAGGTAGTGACGTGAAAGGTTATCCAAGGGAAGAATTTAATTTTGGAAAGCACTGCCTAGAAAAAGACCCAAATGTGATACAGAAGTATTTAGGAAAGGTAAAGATTTCATTTTGTTTAAGGCATACCCTGTGAAATCCCCCAGTTCAAATCCTAGGAGAACAGCTATTTACAAACACTGGCTGAAGAACTTAAATATTTAGGCTGTACAAAATTTTTAATAATATTTCTTTTTTTTGGGGGGGAAGCAGTAGACATTCCTCCCATTGGGCAGGAACACCGCAGGGCTGAGCAGTGACTTCAGAATTATTGCTTTTTTAAGCCACGATCAAAACAGGAGGAGAAATTTTCCAGCTTGCTCCCACCCCAAAGAGGGCAGGAACCTGTTGTCATGTTATCCCATCTGCTCCTGCAAGGATTCAGCCCAAGGTGTTGGAGGAGCACAAGGACCCCACGTGGCAGGGATGAGGAAGGTTGGGTGTGATTAGGGGAAATATGAGCACACAGGGCACAAATTTCCGCTGTGGTTTGCTCTCATTATCTTTGCACGCTGACATATTCATGTGGTTTGCTTTATTCCGACAGATTTCAAAACCACAGATTGCTCTAATCTATCTCCATCTCTCCCTTGTATGCTGGGGAAACTGCTTTTCCTTTTGTTATTGCTACAATTTCAGCCCAAATGTAGAATAGGTGGTTTTCTCTAGCGAACCACCTCCTGCCCAGAGCATCCTGAAACCCTTGGCTGGTAAAGCAGGAGGGTTGGGAACATCCACCAAGAAATGAAGGCAGGAGACAAAAACCTGGCTGTAAGGAGCATCTTGGGCCTGTGCCACATCCCAAGGCACAGGCTGCAAACACTCACAAAGACACAGCACAGCTCTTTACGTGGGGGCTCCGTCAGCAAGAACCTCCTGGCTCAATTGTGGGAGGCACAAAGCAAACCCACTGCAGGACCAAACCTCTGCCAGGCACAGCAGCACAGCACTGCTGAGACCCCCAGGAGGGCTCTTCCTGTTTAATGAGAATGTAAACTCAAACTTCAGGAGGAAAACTGCTGTTAATAGAAGGGGAAGATGCTTCCATCACGGACAAGTTATTTTGTAGTTGCTCACTTGGAGACACGGGGGATCTTTCTGTTTTTGGGGACACAGGTGAAGAATGATCTCTGCAGCTGTCTCTGGAGTTTCTGGCTCTCCCTCACAGAGGATACTTGGCTTGGTGGTTCTCCCATCTTATTAGATGGCAAGGTTTAGTTGTCTACACCTTTGGAGAAGCCACTTTATCCACCAAATCTCAACTCCCACTGGACACAGAGTTGGATGCAGGAAAGGATCTGCCCCTGTTGGCTTTGCCATTATAAACCTGGATCACCTCTGGTGCCAGACATCTCCACAGGCTGCTGCAGACAGCAGCACTGGAGTTCATTTGCTTTAGGAGGTTTGAAGAAGCTGTGATGAAAGTGGGTGCTGCAGGCAGCTTTCACTGCCAGCTTTCATCAGCCTCAGGTCAGCCTGGGTCTCACTGCCACGTGGGAAAGAAGTCAGTCTGCAACACAGAGCTACTGTGCCCTAATTTTATTTTTTACCCCTTATAGACTTCTTGTTAAATTTAAGGACAGTTTGGTTGCATATAAGTTACTTCCAGAGATAATAGCTATAATAATAATAATAATAATAATAATAATAATGGTAACAAACATGTATACTGTGGTTGCAGGCAAAGGCCATCATCATCATCTAGGAAATCATTCTTTTAACAGCCATAAGCCCCACAATAACTGCCCATCCCTGCTCCACCTACAGAATAAAATAATGATGTCTTTACTACAGGTCCCTTCAAGCCATGCAATAACACCCCCTGGCAGATCCACAACTTTTCTCTTAAATCCTGTAAAGTCATCAAAACCCTGCAAGAGCATCCACAATCAAATGAAATGCTATTTCTTTCCATAATGATCTTTGCTGTTTATGTCAGTTGCTCATCACTTGTGCTAAGGTAAGATTTAATTGCCCCAGCAAAGGCTGTGATCACTTACACAGCCAGGAGCTGCAGCAGCAGTTCATTGCTGCTGTTAAACCAGAAATACAGTCCTGGCTGAACAAACGCCTGAGGGATCAAAAAAACAAAATAAAATTCAGAGTTCACAGAGCCAGCAGTGATTTTCAGGCTGTGGAAAGGCTGCAGAGAAATGCAGCATGGCTGAGAGAACTCGTGAGCACCACTCATGGTTTGTGTCTGTGGTTAGGAGAGTCACCATCTCCACAGCCAGGAGGCACCTGGGCTGGGGAAACCTGCTTGACAGCCCTCTCCAAATTTTGCCCAGGCTTTTGGCACAAATTCCAGCCAGGAATTCTGCAGTTAAACTCTGGGCTAAGGGGTCCAGGATTAGAGCAGCCCCATGCCAGGTATCAGCCACACCTCAGGGGTGCAGTTACCTTCTCAAAGCATTCCTCCAGAAGGTTTGAACCTTTCTCCCCATCAAAGTTTTCCACTCTACACCTGAGCAAGATGAAAGAGTGAATTTCAGTTAATCAATGCATCTTTACTCTTGGGAGAGGATGAGATTTAGTGGCAGAGGGTTCTGAAGAGTCCTGCTCTGGTGCTACACACAGCTCTCAACAAGCACTGGCCTCTTCCTCGAGGCACTCCTCCCTCAAACCTTTTGATGTTTGCCCATGGCTAATTAAAGCTAGCCTGTACCAAAAAAACATGGATGCCTGTATGACCTTTTGGATGGCACCAGGTTCTAAGAGTCACCTTCTATCAGAAATTGAAAACGGTTTCCCTAAAAACAAGCAAAAGTTACAGACACATAAACATTTCTGCCTCCAGGTAAATGAAGGTAGATTAAGCTGCTTTTTCAGTTAAAACTCTGCCTGCCTTTTGCACCTCACAGCTCCATCTCCACCAGGGCAGAGAAGCCAATGCTTGAGCACTGATGCCAAAAAGCCAGGAGCTGTGTCCACCCCTTGAGTAAAGCTCAGGGAGCCTCAGGCCTGGGGAAACACCCGGGACATGGAGAAGAGCTGGAGCAGGGAGAAGTGGCAGAGCTTCTGGGCTGGGGGCTCAGCCCATGGCAGATCTTTTGGGATGCTTTCTGCAATAAAATCAGTGACAGCTGCAGCCACAGTTGCTGCCTTGAGCTGCTCATGAAACGGATTTTTTAAAAATGTTTTTAAAAGTCCTAATTTTATGAACATCTATACATATACATTTAAAATAACTTCCTGGCAGAAATAATAAACACCATGGATAATCGTTTCTGATGAGCACTTCTGTAACTTTCTTAACTGCCTGAGTCTGCAAAACAGGGCTGAGAAGGGAGCTTGCCCATGAAAACTCTGATACCTCCACTTTTGATCGCACTGGAAATAATCTAAAGTAGGTTTTTCAAGGAGAAATATATCGTTACTTCTTCTGGGTGTCAAAAGGCCACAAGCTAATGAAAAAGAATGAAAAGGATATCATTAATATCTACTGTCTCTGCAACACTTTTCATCCCAGGATCTCAAAGCAAGGGGTGACGGATGGCCACTATTAACCCCACTTTGCAGGGGAAATAACAAAGTCTTAGCAAGGTTAAGTAACTTGCCCAAAGCTATGCACAAAGCCAAAAAAAAAAAGAAAAAAATAAAGGCCTGCACTCCTGAGTGGGTTTGTGAAGGGTTTGTCCAAGCTCCTGCCCAGCAGCAGGAAGGAAGGGACTGCCAGGGAGTGCAGCCTGCAGTGTGGGGAGCTCAGGGCAGGTCCCAGGGGCAGCTGCTCCACACCTGGGCACCTCCACTGGAACTGCTCCAGGCAGGTGAGACAAAGGCTGCCCTCACTGCTTTAACTGCATTGATCTGCCTGTCCTCAGCACGGGCTCTTTACAGGGCACAGGCTGCTGAAGCTCAGGCAGGAATGGTAAATCCCGTAGGCTCCATGGTTTCTGTCCTTAAAATTTTCCTTTGTTTTCTGACCCATGCCCCACGCATTTTGGACTGAATGCACTTTGGTCTGAACTGGTTTTTAGCTGCTTTTCATGGTGAAATGCTCCTGGTGCAATGCAAGCTGCCTCGTTTCCTTCTGCAGGGGCTCTGGAGGGAAGGGCTGATGCTCTGGGGATGGAGCCCTGAAGGCTCAGAGCCCTCTTCCACTCCCTCTCAGAGGATCCCTGGCCACATTTACTCCCCAGGATGGTGAAGCCAATCCCTGGCCTGCTCCAGCCTCACAAACCTACCCAGTCAGGTTTTGAACCCATTTAATTCAGACTGCCTCGCCTGGTTTTCCTCGCTGGCATTTTCCACTGGCTGCTCTCTAAAAACAGTTCCTTTCCATTCATGGTAATGCACTAAAGCACTTGATTTTCAACAAGGAATGGTGTTACCATTTTGCCACTAATGAAGAAAAAAACCAGCCCTCAATCAATCAGGGTCTATTTAACACATTAGCAATTTTCCTTCATTTTTCTGTCATCCTGCATTAACAGCCGTGGGGTCAAACCCAGCCTGGTGAAATTCCAAAGGAGTAACACCAGGAATGAGCTTCACCCATTATATCTAATGTTGCTAAAAAGGTCTTGATAATAGATTTTTTAAGTCCTTGGTTCAGAATACTAATCAAGTAGTCCTTTAAAAAGAGCACTTGAGTGGGATGCTACTAAAACAAATATGCTCTGGTACTTTACACCACATCTTTCGGTCCCGTTGCTCATTTCTGTGTGAATATATGAGTTTTGGGAAGTCACTTTCTGCCATGAGGTTTGTCCTTGAGCAGCACATCCCTACCTAACACCTTCCAAGCAGCCCAAAATCCAGCCCACAGGACATCCAGCCACGTGCAGGTCCTAGCCACGAGTTCTCCTCCAGGGATCAGTTTTCCCCAGCTCTCCTCAGCACAGTCCCCACCACAGCTCACCACCCTGTGACTGCACACCTGGAATTTCCAGCTCATCAGCTTCTGGCCACCCCCACCTGATGTCCCAGTGGGCCCCAAGTCCCTCCATGGAGCCACCAGAGCCCAGGAACAGCAAGTGCAGCCTGTGTGGCACCTCCTGCACTTTGCCCCTGGGATGAGCCTTGCTCTGCTCCCGTGGTGCCACAGCCAGTGCCCCACACAGGCTCTCTTCTGGGAGCTCTGGGGCTGCCCCACCACCCCATCCTCTCCTTTCTGGCCCCACTTTCCTTCTCACTCCCCCCTGTCCTGGTGCCAGACCCTTCCTTCCCCGGTGCTCAGGGTTTGGGATGTGGCTGCCCAGGAGCCTGCCCAGCCTGGAGCCCCCAGCAGACAGTCCCTGTCATCACCCTGGGGTAAACAGAGAGGCACCAAGAGCCAGGGAGGAATCAAGCCAGCTCCAGTGTGCTGGTGACTCAGCCTCTCACAGCAGAGTGCCCCAGGTGAGAGTCACCCTCTGGCTCAGAGTGTGGGGACAGTCACCCTGGCCACGGGGCACCCACAGCCTGCCCTGCTCCTCCCCACAGCCAGGGCACCCTGCAGCAGCACCCAGCACTCCCCAGGCCAGGGACTGTCCAGGGGATCACCCTGGCTGGCAAGTGCAAAACATGGCCAGCACCACAGCTGAGAGCTTGCCCCGAGTCAGGAATTAGCTCAGGAACACACACATGGAGAATTATTCCTGATTTTCAGGGGGGAGCTCTGAAAGTTACTGAGCTTTGCCTCATGTGGGCATCTAAATGTCACAGCTGCTGGCAGCTGCTGCTAAAAACAACAGGGGTTAGAGCTCTGTTTTCAGAAAGCAGAGACTTTGGTGGGGTTTCAGCCCTTTGTGGCTGTCTCAGATGAAAGTTGCTTGGGCACTGATGGCATTCACATGGGCCAGGGGCTGCTCCATGGCTTTTCTCATATCCCTGGCTGTACGTTAGGTCAGTCCAGCTCACTCTTCCCCATTTTTTCTAGTGAAAAAGTTATTTCAAACCAGTGATAGCAACAGTGCTGTCTGGAAAAGACATAATCTGACCTCCAGAACCCTCAAAATAAACAGGAGGAGTGAACATGCCACATATTGCTATTTTATCATTGGTATTCCCCCCTGGCTTGTAACAGCCAAAACTTCCCAGGAGGAAATTCCTCTTCCAAGCAAGGGCAGGCTCTTGCTCCACAAAACACCAGTGAACTCTTGGATACCTCTTCAGTCAGAAGAGAACCATGAAGAGATGAGTCAGAGGAGCTCTGGGAGCTCAGGCCCTGCTCCTTCCACCCTCTGAAGGGATGCCCAGCAGGATTAAACAGCAAACCCCAATCAGCTCAGGTGCTCAGATAATCTCCTAACAACAAATTACATTTACAGAAGATGCTCCCATAGCTCTGCAGCTCTTTGAGACATCCTTTCTCTAAGTAACTAAACACGAATTTATTTGCTGGGAATTCTTGCAGTCTGACAACACCCAGAACTGTGCTAGCACACCAGGGCATGCCCTCAGGACGTATTTTCCTGAAGCCTGTTGCCTAGGGAAGAAACCTGCATGCTCGGTTATATCCATAATCACTCTCAGGCTCACAGTCACTGCCCCTGACCCTGCACAGGCAAACCTCAGGTCCCCAAGCCCACAGGCAGCAGAGTCACACCACGGGAGCCACCACACCCCCTGTCCCCACCTCTGCAGGGGCGGCTGCTGCTGGGAACAGCCCGGGCTTCCCCGGCAGGGATGCCTCTGATTTACACCCAGCAGGTGTAAATCAGCCCAGTCCCCCCAGCCCACGCGGCCAGCCTGGTGTGTCGCTCCAAAGGGACTTGGCAGGAGCCCCCAGCAGCCCTGGAAGGGCTCCCTGTCCCTGCCACGTCCACCAGAGCCATCCCCTTCCCCAGGGCCACGGGCACTCAGGAGCAGCGGCGGGGAGAGGGTTAAACCCCAGCGGTTCTCCGGCGGGGGAGCTCCCGAGACAGACATTGCTCTCCTAAGAGCTGCGAGTTACAGAGTTCTGCTCTCACTTCCAAAACCCGCTGGTTATGGTTTGGTGGGCAAAGAGGGGAGGCAGCGTTAGAAATTAACATTTTTTTTCAGCATCACCAGCCAGGAGTTCACTGCAAAGCACAAGCTAATACATATATCCAGTGAACAGCAACCGTGTGTTTTATTTCAGGTCTGTTGGGTATTGCAGGGCAGAATACGAAAGGCTGTGTTACTCTGCAGGAGCAGTTTTCCTTGGGAAAATATAGCCAGACACTTAATCCCAGGAATATTTATAGTTAGCATAACTCAAATGGTGTTGTGCATGCAGTTGGTTAGTCTAAAGTGGAGCGTCATGCAGCTTGCATTAATGCTGGCAAAGGCACTTTATGGAGAAACAGACTTTATGCTTACAATTATCCCAGCCCAATATGGAGTGTCTCTGACTAGCAGAGAGGAACTGATGCCTGCCATAAGGAAGCCCAGCACTGTTACAGAGGTGCCTAACGCCAGCTGCAGCAGGGCGAACAGCAGCGGGAAACGGCAGCCACAGCAAGTGTGGGATTCCTCCTCCTGGCCGGCTTTGGCATCCCCCTTGGCTTTCTTCTGCTTCTTCTGCTTCTTCATCGCGCTCTCCTGCGCCGAGCCGGTGCTCTTCTCCCCTCCGGCTGCCTTCCCCGCCTGGCTCTGGCTCTTCGGGGCCGTGCTGTGCCGGGTTTTCTCCTCCTCCTTTCCCATGCCGGCGCCCTCGGGGCTCTCACGTGTGTGTGTGTGTGCGCCCCGGCGGGGGAGTGCGCGTCCTGCCCCCCAAAAACTGCTCCGCTTCGTGCCGGCCGACTTCCTCCTGGTATTTGAACCACGGAGGCTGAACAAATATGGAAAACATTTGGAAGCAGATTGCCAGAGCTTCGAAATGCCACATATAGCCCGGAGAAGGGGGGGATGCGAGGGGGGTAGCGCACTGCCAACGAGCGGGCGCCGGCCGTGCGCGCACGGGGATGCGCTGCGCTCTCAGGTGCGAGCGCACCTTTGGGGGACGGACGGACGGACGGACAGACAGCAGGGCAGGGATTCCTCACTGCCAGGGAGCCGGGAAGGCTCCAGGGCAAGGAGCAGGCAGGTAGGAGCCCGTGGCTCCGCCGGGGGCTAGCGGCAAGGTGAGGGGCGCCCAGCAGCACCGCGCCCGCTGGGCCACTGGAATAGGGGCGTGCAGAAAGCGAGGGATTAATACAAATGAAAATACAAGTTAACGTCCTGGGGAGCCGAAAGGGATCCTGTCTCTTCTCAAGAAGTTGTAAAAGCACGGCTAGGTGTGTTTTGTGTCGTATGTTTTATGAGGAGGCAGAGAGGGAGCAGCGGTGAGAGCTGGTGCTTCTGGGCGGGCAGTGCAGAGCGAGGAGCGAACCTCTGCTGGGTGTGTGACCTGGGCTGCAAGGTGTCCGTACCGGGAAGATGGTTTATACTGCCTAAAAGAGAGAGGGATGTCCTGTTGTGGGCATGTGGTCACTGCCCCTCGTCCATAGGGGGCTTGGAGACAGCACAGCTACAGAAGGGGGGGAATTTCTCCTGAAAGACTCGAGAATTGCTCTGTGGCTGACTCCAGCGCTGGGAGCCCTGGCAGAGCCTCCCGGACACTGCAGGGGCTCAGCCACGGAGGTGCTGGCAGCACTGGGGTCTGCAGAGACTGAATCCTGGCTCTGAGAAGACGAGGGAGCAAGAAGAGGAGGGTGCTGTGGTGCCACGCCAGGGCTGTGAGCTCAGCCAGGCCACGGAGCACGAATCCTACAAGGGAAGCCCAAGGGAAGCAGGGAGGCTGTGGGAAGCTTGTGCTTAGCTCAGGCCAGAGGAATTCCTCAAAAGCTGAGGGGCAAACAGATGTTTAAATGCTTTGCTGGCCCGGGGCCGAGTGTGTCCAGCTGATGTCGGCTCCTCCAGGACAGCTCCGTGGCACAGGGACACCCTGAGGACACCTGGGCTTGTGCTGCTGCACACAAAGAACCCCAAAGGAGCAGCCAGCTCTGTCCCCAGCACCGGGCTGCTGCAGGGTTTTCCTTTCCTACAGAAGCAGAGAGCAGGAGCAAAGCTCTGGGAGGTGGAAAGAAGGCATCAGAGACTGGAGAAATCCCCACCAAAATTGCTTCGGGTGTGGCAGAGCAGCTCCGGTGGGATTGGCCAGGGAGGTGCTCAGAGAGGATCTTACACATGCTGGTATAGCTCTGAGGAAATATTTCCTCTGACACACTGGCAGTGCCTTCTGAGAAACTCCTCTGTTTCCAGCTCTTTATGGCATTTAACAGCAATGAACTGTGTCTTCTGTATTAATAAATTATGATGTCACTTTGTTTTATGGATTAAGCAATATCCTCTTTGGTTATTTATAATACCGAATGGAGGAAAGAAAACTAGAAACAAAGTGGTTTCAGATGCTTTCTGCACACATAACTCTCGTGCTACATCCATAGAGCAAGATTAAGGTACATTGTTTAAAAAAGGAAGAGGAAAATAAACAAGAGGTGAAAAGAAATTGAGAAAAAATCCTTCTCCTCTAGTCATGTTGCATAGAGTACCATGTTTTCAGTTTCCCACCAGGATGTTTTGTCACTATCATTATTCACTTTTTAAAATATCCTTCCAATAACTTGCACTCACGGGTGTATCTTGCCTCTCAAAGCCACACACAATTATATTTAACCACAGCTTTGAGAAGGACAGGGTGTTCAAGGATGACCACCAAGGTCAGACCAGGAAGCAGTGGCAAAGCTGAGGGCATTTTGAAATGATGCCCAGTTGAACATCTACCCTAGTAATAATTAGAGTGAAATGAAGTTAGAATTTTCTCTTCCTTTATGCCCATCCATTTCCCTGGTTCTATCCCACGGATCTTTGCTGTGGTTTTCCCCCCAGGAAAATCCCTGGTTTAGCACCTGGATTTGTGCTGGCAGCTGGATTTATGAGAGCTGTCTTCTCAAAGAGGCCAAAATCCAACTGCTTTATTCGTGCTGACATTCATGTTGGTTTCAAGGGGAGCAATTGCCTGAGGAGGATGAACAGGATTTAACCTAAGGTCAATAAAATTAACAAGAACTTACCTTACAGCCCTTGTTTATCTCTGGGCTGGAGAATCTCTGGTGAAACAGGTAAATCTAAACCTAAATATCTTCTCTGTACAGCAAATAACTAAAACAATGCAGCCATGCTGAGGGGCAGCAGGTGCAAATCTCCTGCAGGGAATATGTGGGGTGTCCAGAGCCCTGCAGCCCTTTTGAAAGTTCCAGAGTCCTTAGGGCAGGAGAAGTGGAGGCCAGCTCAGGGGACATCTTCTGTGCAAGCTTTGGGTGTGAAACCTTGAAATGTGGTCAGTGTAGGGCAGAGTTGCCTTCTCCCAGCTGCTGGGTCTGCAGTAGCTGTGCCACGTGGCTTTTCCAAGGAAAACAAAGACATTAGCTGCCATCTACCCTGGTCACACTGAGACAGGGAGACTCACCTTGGCTCTCTGCACACTTAAAGGCATCTTAGAATCCCAGCACTTCTAATCTCAGCAGCAATGGCTATTCAGAGAGAAAATTAGGGGTCAAATACATTGAAAAACTTCTGGGCAGGGATATTGCTGATTTTAAATGATTAAACAGTGTGTACCAGAGGTTCTTTTGCTGTGGCTAGCTGTCCCTGCAAAGCCAAACTCAGGTATCTTGCATGCTGGGAAGTTTAATGGGGATGGGGAAAAGAGAGGGAGGCAGGATTGATCTTCCATACTTATTATCTGAACCAGATTGTGTTTGCTGATTCCACTTGGCATTAACAATCGAGTGTAAAACAGCTGTGAAGGAACTCATAGCAATGACAAATTAAAAGAATTACATTTTTGGAAATTGAAAGATTAAACGAGGACACTGAAATAACACTAAATTTTCTTGAGTAATACATCTTCTGGATGTCACTTGGATTTTCCCAGCGACACAAGAATAATCATTACCCTTTTTTGCCCAAAGGCCCTGATTAAGTATGTTTTTAAATTAAGCCCATGCTTGAATACCCTTCCTGGATGAGGATGTTTCTTGATTCGAGCCCAGCTAGCATCTCTCATGTGGCACGCAGTTGTAATTTCACGTCCTTTACACAAAATGAGTCATGTTGCACAGCTTTTCCATGGCCAGACAGCGTCCTGTGGCAAACATTGCCTGCTCTTGTTCCTCCCCTTGCCAGAAAGCAGCACGGCCCGGGTGATGGTGACAACAAGTCAGAGAGCACACACAACATCAGGCGTGGAAAAGGCGAGCTCTGGGCTGCAGCTTTGTGGTGACACAGTCTTTCCTACTGCTACTCCAAGGGCTGGGGACACACAGCACTCCACAGGACTCCAGGAAGCTGGGATTTTCTCCCCACTGCCATCTTGGCCCTGGAAATAGAGCGGGGTTGGTGTGGATGGGCTGCCAGAGCTGCAGCAGCGCTCACTCCCACGGAATCGCATTTGCACGGAGATTCCTCCCAGGCATCAGCACCCAGCCGAGTGCCAGTGGCAGGGCTGCACACACAGATCCAGAGCTAGGAACAAAGGCTTGGACAGGGCTGTCCTTGCTGCCCCAAGCACTGTTTGCCCAAGGAGCAGCTCCACAAAAAGCTGCTGACCCTCGGAGATGCCACCCCCAGGGTGGAGCTGGGAGGGAGCCAAAGGTGCCACAGCCAAAGGATCATCACTCCCCAAGCCAGCCTGGGCTAGGAGAAGATAAGACCCTGCCTAACCCTTGCTTCCTTCTCCCCTGATCCTCTCACCCCCAGCAAGCACTGCCAAGCAGCCAAAGCTCAGCACGAAGACTGGCCCAAACTGGGAGTGAGTGGGGTTCCCCACTAAAGCAAATGATGAAAGGTTCTCCCTGAAAAAAAAAGGTTTAAAGTCAAGCTGTGATTTCCAAAACCTCATGCCCACCGACAGCAGATAATAGCAGCAGGTAGCTCTGGAAAGCACATTTGCCTGAAAGACAAGGCCAATTAGAAATGTGCAACCCAGGCTGGCTTCTGCCCCAGCCACTTTTAAAGTTCAGGTCATCTGGAGGTGAGGCTTGTTTTTGACGGGCCCTTCTGAGGCCAGTTCATGTTGTTTTGAGTGTCTGCAGGCTCTGCTGGGAGAGCTGGGTGGTGCCAGGTGACCTCCAGAGGAACCACCCATCCCACAGTGCTCTTTCCATGTGCCCTTCTGGCATCACTAGGGGTATGACCAAGGTACAGAGCATTTCAGCTCAGCTGGTTGGGGTGACTGATGTGGAAAGAAGTAGAGGACAGGAGTTGGTTTATGTCAGGGTTCTCCTTACCACTTATTTAACAATGCACCTTACTCCCTCCGCTGCCTCTGACCATGAAGTAAATTTATGCATATAAAAGAAATCAGCTTGGGAAGAAATTATGCCTTGCAGTCTCCAAAATGATTGTACTACACCAGTTTAAATTCCTAGACCTTTCCTTTTGCTAAAGCTCCCTTAGATGCCTCGTGCCTGGGGCTCCTCACCTCCAGCTGTGGTTGTCTGAATGCAGACAGTGGCCCAGGCATTTGTGGGGGTCTCCTGTATAAAACTTAGCAGTGCTTAAGCTGTCCATAATGATCTGACTGTTTCTGCCTCATCTTCTACTCTTAGGGCAGCTTCTTTGGGGTGGAAGGCATATTTTATCCCACTCCTGCCTGAGGCCTGCAGAGGATCCTCGGGGGTACAAGTGACAGTCCCTCAGAAGTGGGCTGGGGAAGGAAGCAGTGAGAAGCTGCTGTGCTACACAAAAGCAAAGCTGAGTGCTGCAGCTTGTACACATCACCACCCTGGGGAGGATTTCACAGCAGCCCAGAGACCTTGGCATCTCCCTGAGCAGGGCTAAGCAGCCTGAAAAGCAGGGATGAACAGTTTGCAAGAGCTCTCTGCCCTTTCCAAGCCAGTTCTCTCTCTCCCTCCCGTGCATATTTGGAGAGGTTATCGTCCCTCAAAAGGCGTTAATGAGATATTATGGCTGTTAGATCTTCTCACCAGGTGTTAATCACTACTTGGTTAAACAGAGGCAAATCCTCTCAGCCCTGCTCTTGCTGAGGATAACAATTAGCTCTGTTCTGTGTCTGTGCTCCCAGGAATGCATCCACAGTGCACATGCCCTGTGCCTCAAACCATATACAGAAATTCCAGGAAATCTGCCTGTGGCTTTGCACCAGGACATAGGCTCTGTGGGAAGCAGAGGGAAGGGCACGGGCTCCTGCTCTCACTTTTCATTAATGCGAGGATAAAACGAAGGAGCTTCATAGCAGTGGGTGCCAAATGTGCTCAGCTTTTCCCATGCTAGTGGATGTTTTGTAATAAAACTAGAAAGACCTTATTTTCAAGAGACACATGAAAAAAACCCTGCTTTTGAGCCAGTGTAATGCTACCAGCAGCTCTAATAAGGTGTTCTCTCCAAAGATCCAGGACAAACTGTGGAGCACATTCACACGTATCTCATTTCTTGCACTTTCTGGAATGCAAAGACACTCGGGGCTTTGTTCCTGCAGCTGGCTCCAGGTCTCAGGCTGGTGCTTGGGCAGCCTCACTGTGTTACTGCTCCAGCAGCACTTCAAGGCCTGATGGACTCTCAGGCACTGCAGTTGCAGTTTTGGGTCCTCTGCAAGGCACCAGCTGGAATTTTCTGAGAAGTCAGCCTTTCAAAAGCCAGTAGTTGTGACTTTCCTCTGACCAGGGTCCCCCATAAGTGGTGGCTTTTCTCCGAGTCCTCTTTGGAGCCCTGAAGCACCTGAGTGCCAGAGCTGATATTTTCAGCCCAATTGAAGCTCGTTGCTGACCTTAGTATGGTCAAGATTTGCCTTTTTCTCTTGTCTGGTTCAAAGGTGAACCCCAGGATCTTCCCTGGAGACAGGAGACAGGAGTTCTGTCATTTGGGGTTCATCTTTTCCAGTCTCTTCCTGAGCAGCTGCAGGGCCCAGTAGATGCTGAGCCAAAATCTTAATAATAATTGGGAGCTGGTTACTCCCAAAAATCAGCACCCTTTTGCTTCCTGCACTGCTGCATCGATGTAAACCATCTACAAATCTTCTCCACAGATTACCAAAGCTGCCTGGTCTTCATCTGAGGTGAAACCCTGGCCTGGGGTCTGGGCTAGAACTGTGTGACAGATCTGGGACCCTCGACCTCTCTCCCCCAGAGGAGCCCCCTGGCCCTGTCTCTGCCCAAACCTGGGCTCAGTCTCCCCCTGAGCAGCAATACCAACATGGCTTCATGTTGTAATGTAAGAGGCTTCTTGAGGACACAGAGCTCTCTGTGCTGCCAGAATTACTGCATGTGCTCCACCAGATGTTGAAGAATATTCCCTCCCACCCCAAGTTACCCTGGGTATTCTATTTCCCTGGCTTGACATTGTTATGAAATGTCAGAGCTTTGCAACTCATCTGACTCTCTTTTGCAATGTCCCCAAGGGAGCACAACCACTTCCAAAGCTTTGGTTGGGTCTGGCAAGCCCTGCAGACTTGCACCATCTTTCCCTGCAGGAGAACCTCAACCATGTCTGCAGGGCAGGTGAGGCACAGTGGGGCAGGAGGTGAGAGCAGGTCCAGGAGGTGGCTGCTGCTGGATTTGTCTGAGGGCTGCCTGGGGACTGCTTTTCCATATTCTTCTTCACACAAAAGAGGGAGGAGTGTGTGGTGAGGTTTCCTGATGACACAGACAGGAGAGTGCCTGTCCATGCAGAGTTCCCAGCCTATCAAACAGGAAGGACTGTGTGACCTCGAGGGGGGAACAATGGGAATAGGATGAAATCCACTGGTGCCAAATGTAAGGTTTGGCACGTCAGGCTGGAGGGCCACAGTTTCTCTGGGGAAATAAAACATCTCAGGAGCCTTGGCTGGTCACAGGATTGCCTTGAAATGGCAGCACAGCAAAAGGTAAATGTGAGAGAGGATGAATCAAGCACTTCCCACAGGGGACTGAAAGGGATTGGTGATGGAGAACAAGTGCTGTGGGCCCTGGGAGGAGGCTGCACCCAGCTTTATCCATCTCTGCTAGGGCAGGATGAACTGTGACACCAGCAAGGGAAGCTGAGGGGGCTCAGGGGGGCTGCAGACCCTCCCCAACCCCAGGGACCTCAGAGGGATTGCCTGGTTCTGACCAACAGCATTAGAGGTTAGAGAGGACACGATTGATCTATAAATATCCTGTGCTAAACTTAAAACAATGTTGGCACAAGGACAAATGGATACAAATGGCCATGAGTGTGTTTAGCCTGGGAACCATTCTGGCCATTGGAGCAGCAAGGGGGAGGAACAGCAAGGGACAGCTTGGTGTAAGGCACTGTAGCATCAATTTTTGAATTGAACCGTTTGACATGGGGCTCGAGATGATTCAGTGGTGCAGGAAGTGCCTTCCCCTCCAAATCCCCATTATGGGCACACTTTTGGAGCCTTCTGGCCCATATGGGTGCCCTAACTCAGCCCCAAGAGAAGGCAAGGCTGGCAGTCCCCTGAGCAGCTGTGTTAGGGCTTGGCATAATCAAACTCCTAATTTGTTAGTGGCAATTATTTTGATTTTGTGCATTTCTTACAGAATAAACTGGAGGCTTACATCAGTAACCAGCTCGCTTTCTTTCTTTTTTTTTTTTTTTTTTTTTTTTTTTTTTTTTTTTTGTAGTTAATACTTTGTACTTATATAGCATCTTTCATCTTTCAAAGTGCTTTACATACATTCATTATTTAATTCTCCCCGTACCCCCTTTGATCTAGGCAAGTATTATGATGCTCAGTTTACAAGTGGGGAAAGCAAACACAGAACAAATCCTTGCTGCCAGGCTCTCATCCCACCAGGACTGAGGCAGCTTTGTGGCTTGAGAAGGCAAGGCAAGGTCCCATGCTGTGCACTCAGGCAATGCAGTGGAGAGGCAGGCTGAAAACTCTCCTGGACACCCCCTTGTTCCAAAGAGGGACAGACAGCGAGGGCTGTGTGCTGGGCCAGTCCCAGAGTGCTGTAGGGATGATAAAGGACAAGAAATTGGTGTGCCCTGTGCTCCAGAGGAAGATTCCCAGAATTCACTTTCATCAGAGCAAGCAGAACAAAGCCAGCACAGTGGCTAGGTGACTAAAGCCCAAGGAGCAGGAATTAATGCACATAGTTAAAAGGAGCAAATGAGTAAGAGCTGACACTGATCTGTGTAGACATGCACTCAGTGGAGTGATGTGAGTCTCCCCTCTCAGTTAAAGAAAAAAAAAAAAAATAGCATCTGAAGTATTTTTGATTGTTCTCGTGTGGAATGTTTATATCGTTTTTCAGAGTGACTGTCAGAGTCTGATTTGGAGATTTCACTGCTAAATAACAGAGCCATTTTTCTTGCAGATTCACAGAGTGATGTTGTTTGTGTGTTTGGGTTGCTGTGACCACATCAGGACACTGCAAACGCACCCTGCCTTGTTCCAAAGAGGAGCCTCACCTTCCCCCTCTCTCTTCCACCCTTTGTAAAGGACAGTTCTGTCTTACAGGGGCAAGCTGTGTAGTTTTCGAGGCAGAACAGGAAGCTGGGAGTGACACATTTGAGGCTCAGTGCTCATTCTGATGCTGGTTTGGTAGGTGACATTGCTGCAGCTCAGTGGCCAGCTCCCAGAGTGGGAGTTAAAGCACCAGGGTACTGAGTTTGACAGCTACTGACTCATTTGGAGGCCAAGAGAATGTCACTTAGCACTGCCTCACTGTCCAGCCTTATGGGACAAGGGATGGTGGCCCTGTGAATCCTCCTGGCACAGCAATCCCAGCTTGTGCCAGAGCAGCTCCTGTGCCCCTCTGGGGCAGTCAGCACTGCAGCATAATGTCCTTTAGAGGGGAATAAAAGGGGGAAAGGGGCCTGAATTTTGTCACATTTTTCTTGCAGCAAAACTCCTTCCTGCTCCTGCTAGCATTAATTCCTAGAGAAGCAAAAATGGCTAAAGTTTTTTTAATTTCATGGCTATTCTGATATGCGAAATGGTGCCAGGAGAGTCAGTGCAAAATTAACAGAGTTCAAATCCCCGTGGAACGTGGAAATTGTAGTTAAAATAATGCTGCTAAAGATTTTGTAATTAGCAAAAATTATTTTAAAGCGTAGCATTTTCAATTAGCTGCGAATGCTGCTCCCTCTGCATCAGTATTACCCACAGAATTGGCTGCACCTAAGACAGTTAAGCTCCTCACCTGCACAAATCCCTCAGGAATCCACAGGTTATAGCTGAGAGCTGTGGAGCTGTGCACTAACTGACATCGTGCCACATTTCAAACCCCTGCTCTAAAGCAAGGCTATTTTTTTGCTCAAGCCATTCAGCAAAAAGGTCACCAGAAGGATTTCATGTGGTGCACAAGATTTTCTTCTGCCCTCTCCTCCTGTGCTCGGTGCCAGGTGTTGGCCCAGCCCATTTGGCTGGATCTTTCCCTCAAAGATGTCAGAGGCAGCCATACAGCACGGAAAAAATCACCTCAAAATGCTTGGCAGAGCTTTAGTCGACTGAAAAGGGGGTTGTATAATGGGATGTCTTGAGTAATTTGAAAAGCAAACATCCCTACCAGAGCTGCCTATAGTGCAGTTGCCTGTACAAGGTGTGTAAATGCCTTTTTTTTAGTGTTTTTCCAGCTGCAGTGTGTTCACCCAGTCTTAAAATGATGTCAGTGGTATCTGTGACTGTATCCTGGCAGCTCAGGCCACTCCACATGGGCACAGTCAGGGGCACTGGTGCCCCTGCACACCCCCTGCTCTGGAGTGTCCAACCTGCAGCTCAAAACACAAGAGCCAGCACAGCCTTTTGTCCCAGGCATGCAGAAGCAGCTCAAGCAGGCTACAAGAGGCATCCTCTGCAGTGACAGCAGTGCTGCTGGAGCTCCCTGCTGGCTTTGCCTGCTGCCCAGAGCCAGGAGCTCTCCCTGGGCAGCCAGAGCCCAAGGCTGACCTGGGAGCACTGGGAGGATCTGTCCTGCTCTCACAGGGATGCTGCCAGTCAAACCATCACTCCAGTGGCTCTCCCTGTGCCATGTGAGCACCATGGCTGTGCTAGATTCATTTCTTTGTCTCTCTGATAGCTGTACAGCTCTGATAATCCCTCTCCTGCTCTTTTGACACCGGTTCTGCTCTCCAGCAGGGCTGAGAGCAGGCTGCCTGCTGCCAGCACTGTGCTCCCACCCAGGGATCATGGGCACACACTCTCCTGCACTAAAGGAGCTCTCTGGTGCACGCAGGGCCTCGTGCAGCTGTGTAAGGAGTCCTGGCAGGTGGATGGCCTCAGTGGCACAGGGAAGGTGAGGGGGCAGCTCTGGCTTGCCAGGGTGAAATGGAAGTGGCAGGAAGGAGTTGCCAGACCATGGCTGATGTCCCTGATGTAGGTCTTGGCCCAGACCAGGGGAACAAAACCAAATCTTATTAGTAACTTGGCTGAGACAGCTCCTGTTTTCAGCAGGGTTTTATCTGTAGTGTGAGTCCCTGTGGCCAGACCTCAAGATAATCCATACCCCATCTGCAGTCCTGGTGAGGAGCAGTAAAGGAGGGAGAGGGATGCCCAGGAGGGCAGGCACCCTCGCGGGCCACAGAGATTCCTGCTCAAGAGGAATGGAGAGCTCTTGTGCAAAGGTGGATCATGGGGTGGAAGGGAATATTAATGAAGGTGGGGTTGACTGATAGATACAGAGAGCAGAGAGCAAAGCCTGAGGGAGGCTGGGGCAAGAAAGCCCAGGGAATGGGAATGCTTGATTTGATTTTAGAAATGAGCAGTGAATGGCAGGAGGAATGGGGATGTGCTCAGCAGAGCATTGCAAGCCTGGGATTCACTGCCACTGGAGATTGGAGATGCAGGGCTCAGGAGGTCTGAAAAAAACGCCTGGGCATTTATAAAGGTTGTGGATATCTCCAGGGTTACCTCACTGGAGATAATCAAGCAGAAGGGATATAAACCAGAGCTCTTCAGGGGACATGCCAAGTGATCTATGCCTAGGGTTAGGAAAATATTTTCCTATAAGCAAGTGAGGATTGGCCATTCTGGTGTTCCTGGTTCTGGGTTTACAGGACTTGGCAACTGGGCACCTCCAGAGAGGAGAGAGTGGAGCAGATGAGCTGAGAGCCCAGTGCAAGGCAGCAGTCCCTCTGGTCCTGTGTCCTGCTGTGTGAGAAAGCATGTGAGGAATTATAATTATAATTCCCTTTGGACATGTGACCCAAATTGCAGTGGGAATTTGCATTCCTGGTGCCTGCTTCCATTTCATGTGTGCCCCTCGCTGCACAACAACACCTGCAAGAGGGTTTGTTACCATCTCAGAGCACCAGCTCAACAATCTTTTCAGAGATGTTGAGAGGAGTATCTACAAAGGAAACTGAAAGGTAAAGAGGAGTCAAAAATGTGTCAATGCTGTGTAAAAGCTTACCCATACAAAACAAACTTGCTCAAAGAAAAATCAGCTGTCATTTTAAAATCTGACATTAAGTTTTTCAAATCGCAGACCTTAATCAGGAGTAATACTTGAAGAGGAACAAAGAGAATTTATGATGAAAAATCAGGACAGTTGAGTGCTAGGCTCAGCAGGACTAACTGCATGACAATATGGATAAGAATGATAATTGCATTAGCTTAGCCTGAAATGACTGGTCAAAGCTGGTTTTTTTTTGGTCAGCTGAATTTCTGAAATGGCTTAATTTACTTTTTAAGCAAACTTGGAAGGAGAATTACAAATAGATTATGACATCTCCATCCACTCTCTTAGGGGAATGGAGCATTTCAGAAAAGCATCCTAACATTGGCTTAGAGCTTTTTGGAATGGGTTAAACCAAGTGTGCTTTATGGGTTCTTTTAAAATGACATTAAGAGGTGAAGGTAGCTCCTGCTGATGGAAGTTGGAGGATCCAAACCCATGATGCTCTCACTTTTTTCCACACATTGTACTTTGACCCCAAGCCTCAGTCAGACCCTCCCCATGGTGACATTCTCACTAAATCAAATTTTTACCTCTTATTTACCCTTTTAAAAATCGGGATGGCTTCAAACAGGCACTGATCCTCTGCCTATTTAAAACAACGAGGTACCTCTGCCTGAGTCTACAATTCCTGCCAAAGGGAACTGTGCCTTTATGTCCCAGCTCTACAGTCAAATTCTGGTTCAAATTCCATCCCAGTGATCCCAGCTGCCAGCTCCACATTGCTGAGACCTGGTGGGAATAGCTGGGGGTTCCCAAAGCAGTGTTCTCCCAAACCAGAGCACTGTGAGATCACAGACTGTGGCAAGGAGCAGCTGGTCCAGATGGGAGGGAGGGGGCAGACATCATTCCCCCACTGCTCTCACTGGCAAGCATTGCTCTGCTGGAACATGAATCTGCCCCCAGCAAAACCTACCTGGAGCCTGAACTGGGGACCATGAACGAGGCAGGGGAGACGTGAACTGCAACAAAAATTGGCTGATCATGGCAAATCTGCTGCTGTTCCATTGCAGCATCAATTATGTGGCAGTGCCAATCTCTTGGTGCTGCACAGAGGGGCAGGAGCTCTGTAGGACTGGCCTGTCCCTGCTCTTGGGGCAGGAGGAGCGAGCCCTGTGGCACAGGCAGCACTAGCTGGGACCAGGCACCTGGGCCTGATGCCTCTCTGCAAAAGGGAACGAGTTACTTTAACTTGTTCTGCACAAACCAACCAAAACATCTGTGCCTCTAATTCCTGTGCTCCAGCACCCTGCTCCTGGCAGGCAGCACAGCTCTCCTGCAGCCAGCCAAAGCAGCACAGCTGCTGGATGTGCCCAGGACACCTTCTCTGAGCAGCCTGGCAGCTGTGCCAGCTGCTGGATGTGCCCAGGACACCTTCTCTGAGCAGCCTGGCAGCTGTGCCAGCCTCTGGTGGGGCTCAGGAGTGGCCGGACAGGCAGTGCCCACTGCCCCACCAGCACACACAGCTCCCACTGCAACAGAGCCCGCCTCAAAGCTCACTGCCTGCTTTGATTCGTCTTCCTCAAAGGCTTAAATAAACAAGAAGCAGGTTAAAAACAAAATCTTGGCCCTGGCCCCTTCCTGAGCTGGCTGTTCCATGATGCCTTCCGGCCCTGTGCAGAGCTTCCCCCTGCGGAGGGGAGCGGCGCCGTCCTGCACTGCCTCGAGTGGGAAGCAGGGCACGTACCTGCCTTTGATATCAGTGCCAGGCCACTGGACAGCCCTCTCCACACCTCCCTGTGCTCTCCACAGCCAGTGGCACCTCGAGTGTGCTGGTGGGAGCTGCAGGAGGTTTGCCTTCCCAGGGCACGAGCACACGGTGCCTCCAGCCAGGGCCAGTGCCACGGGAGGGGGCATTCCCAGAAGACAAACCTTGCACACCTCCCCAGAGCCTTTTTGGAAGGGAAGAGGAATTTTTCCTCTTTTTGGAGGGGAAGAGGAATTTTTCCTCTTTTTGGAGGGGAAGAGGAATTTTATTCCGCTTGCAATCTGTCACGAACATAAAAACAATCTTGGAGGAGCCCATCGAACCAAGAGCTTTTGCCCTGAGGACCCGTGGCACAAATTGCTCTGGAGTGAAGCTGCCCTGGCCATTTTGCTGGAGGGACATTGGGAGCTCATTGCAGTGACCCCCCCTGCCCGAGGTCCCTGCCTGACAGCTGGGCAAGGCTCCCAGGGCTTTCGAAACGCTTCACGTGCACAAAATTGCCTCACAGCACCTTTGTGATGGATGTTTTCTATTCTTGCCATTCAGAACTTCCAGAAACAGATAAAAAACTGCCAAAGTACACGATGGGACTCTGTGCCAGCTACCTTGCATTCCTCCCTGCCCCAAGCTCCCTGCTTTCTTGACAAGGCCC
Organism: Sitta carolinensis; assembly: GCA_032173965.1. Lineage (NCBI taxonomy): Eukaryota > Metazoa > Chordata > Aves > Passeriformes > Sittidae > Sitta > Sitta carolinensis. Next base: position 12,197,234 of record JAVUNC010000030.1, read on the forward strand.
AAATGATTTTCCTCACCGAGCATTTGAGGTCTGGTTTTCTGTGTGTATTAAAGAGCTTTATGCCCATCATATTGCTGCTAAAACATGCCACTATCTAGCACTGGCAATATGTTCCTGACGAGGGCTTTGGAGTGTTATAGATAAGTTATGTGGCGTTTTCCATTTAAATTAAAATAGATCAAGCTAAACTCAAGGGAAGCTGATAGCTGCACTTTCATTTTATTTCAGTCTATTTCCTCTTTATGACCCATGTTACGCTAATAATCAAAACTTTGATTACAGGTCCCTAAGGCACCATGTTGCACACAGGCCAGCTCTCCTTCTGCCAGGGCTCCAGCTGCCAGGCAGTGGCAAAAGCAGGGTGAGGGCTTTTTCCTCCCTCTACAGAGAAAGTCTCTTCTTTTTGTCTCATCTGGCCTGAATTCTCCAGGCATGAAGATACAGATCTGAAATTTGCCTGATTCTGGCATCCTTTGCTGGTGCCAGTGGGGATCTTGAGGTGCCAGCGTGGACTTTGCCACACTGAGCTGCATCCAAGTGCTTTGAGAGGACTCTTGCAGTGGAGAAACGCCAGAAAGGAGGCTAAAAAACCCCAGCTGTTGAGGGTAGTGCTCCTGGGAGTGGATGGGCTGACCTCCCAGGAGATGGAGACATAAAGGAGACACACTGTCCTGCTGCTGTTCCCCTCCTTCCAAGCTTCAAGAAACTCCTCTAAATGGTTTTGGCTACACCAAAAGAAGTTGTTTAAAATGAAAAATACAACAGGAATGATAATGCTAATCTGAAAAATGGGAAGGCAATAAAAAACTCTGAGCTTTCTTGTCTCCCTCAGGTTTGTGGGGCTGAGGAATCAGAATCATAGAACGGTCTGGGTTAGAAATGACCTTAAAAATCATCTGGTTCCAATCTCCTCGCCATGGATGGGCATGACTGGGGATTTGGTAGTGGTCCTGCTTGCCTGCCCCTGTCCAGCTGAGCTCCCACCCTCAGCTCCAGGGGCAGGTGCAGGCGTTTGCTCCTCACAGTGCCTCTGATCTTCGGGAGAAAACTCTGCTCGTCAAGGGCTAATTGCCTTGCTAAAGACTCCACACACTGGGGCTTTAAAGAGTGGTTTGTACCATACAGGAAATCCCACAAGTGAGACCTCACTCGTGCCAAGATCCGCGGGCTGAGTTTTGGCCACAGCTGTTCTAGAAAAGTCACTGAGTGAAGTTCAAAGGAAATATTGAAATGGCTGCCTGGCTTCTCCCCCTGGCAGCAGAGCAGATTTATGGGGTCCTGCTGCCCACCCTGCTCTGAGGGGCAGGGTGGGGTGAGCACCAGCCACTGCTTTGCCTGGCTTGGATGTCACTCCTCACCTGCTCACTTCCAGCCTCTGGCTTCCTCCTCACACCTTGTCAGGACAGCAAGGGAAGCAAATAGAACAGAACACTGACCTTTTCATGCCACAGACCTTTTCCAACTTTGACATAAATTCCTGAGCTTTAAGGGGCACATGCTGAAGCCTTGGGTTTGGTGATTTAAACCTTTCTCTTTGCCAAGGCCCCCAGCAGGCGTGGCAGGTTGGAGCTGGGGTCTGGGAAGCATTTTTATGCAGAGGTGATTTGGCCCCTCGTGCTGTGGGGTGTGTGCCCATGGGTGTGTGGGGATGGTGGAACAGCACCCTGAGCAATGCCTGGCCGTGGGCAGGGGTCCCTGCTGGGTGCACAGGCTGCACCTTCTGCCCAGGGGCCACCAGCAAGGCCAAGCCATGGAGGCAGTGGGTGCCAGCACATCCCACAGGTGGCCGTGTGGGTGGCACTGTCCCCACCCTGGGCTCTTTCCCCTGCATCCCTGCCCTGCAGGGCGAGTGTCCCTGCTGCTCTGAGAGGGAAGCACTGCTCCTGGGGAGGAGCTGCCACGCTGGCTGTCCCTGCCACCAGCCTGGGAGAGGGGGCCCCAGCGTGGCTGGGTGGGCAGGGGCTCATTGTCAGGATGTGCCTGGGGCCCAGCACAGCCTCTGCCCAGCCCTGCTTTCTGACCACACAGAGGAAACATCTACCCAGACACAGCCCAGCCCCTTGCCACGTTGGAAGCCTGGCTGCAGGCAGCTGGAAGGGGTCAGGCAATGCCTCCCCAGCAGGACACAGAGCACAGGAGACGAGTGAAAGCAGGCTGGCTTTTAGAGCCTTCCTGAAACCCGCCCTCATAAAAGGCAGCTGTCTGGAAACCTGCTCGTGGAGGGGAGGAGAGTCTCCCTGAGAAGGGGGAGGCTTGCCAGGCCAGCAGTGCTGCAGCAGCCTGCTGAACAGCCTGCTGCTCTCCTCCTGGGAGGAGAACAACCCTGTGAGCAGGAGAGCCTGCAGGCAGGAGCTGCTGGAGCCCCAGAGCCCCACACAGCATGGGGCAGCTCCCTGTGGCACTGCCATCTGCCCTGGGAGCAAAGGGCAGGCTGCAGGGAGCAGGGAATTCAGGCACAATGGGTGAGGGGGGTTTCCCAGCTGGTACAAGGTCCAGAGGTATCCTGGATACGTCCTGACAAGCTTGGATGGGTCTAAGGGCTGGCTGATCCTTCCCCCTGGGGCAGAGGGTCTTAGTGATGATCACACAGGCCTGTCCCTGTTTGTGCTGGGCTCTGTGCTCTGCTGCCTGTGCCTGGGCTGCAGTTGTGCCTGTGCCCATAAATCTACCTGTGGAATACTTTGGCTTGCCAGTCCAGTGCTGATTGCACAATGCAGAGGACTTCTCCTTGACTGCACATTCCAGGTAGGTCTGGGGTGGTGGCTGAAGCAGACAGGCACCAACAGATCCCCTGACTTCTCCTCTGAGCTAAAAAGCTCAGCCCTTCACAGCCAGAACCCAGGAGGACTCATCCAGCAGCAGCTGGGCTCTCTGCTCAGAGCCAGCCTGCTCCAAGCAGCATCTGTACCCAAAAACACACACTGGGCTTCTCCTCTGACTTCTCTCCCATCCTCTCAGCACTCACCTGTCTGCAGGTTTCTGTTTCACAGAGAGGGAGCCTGTCTTGCACACTTGGATTTAGAAGGACTTGGCTTCCCTCCCACACCTGACCTCTCAGCCTCCTCCTTTATTCTGAAGGAGCTCAAAATGACAAGGCTCTAATAAACCCACCATCCAGTCAATGAGGGAAAATAATTTAAGAAGTGATGAATGACACACTCTTATTTACTGTAATTACACAGTGTGCTTCAGGAAGGTATTTTCCTACTGCGAATCCAAAACATTTGTACTCCCCTTTCTGGAAGTTTTCTGCTCCTTGATTTCCTTCCAGGCAGCCACTCCCAGAGTGCTCTCAAGGTGCAGTCAGTGCTCCTGCAAATCTCTGCCCCTCTGGAGCTAGCAGGGAGGAAGGGGATCTGTGCTTCAACTTCAGCCTCAGCTGCCCACAGCCACGTTTGCAGTGAAGGAAGGACAGAGGAAGAGGGAAACCCTCAAGTTTTGTTTGCTATGTTGTTTTCCTACTACATTTTCTAGTGGGCCTTGTGACAGCCTGGACCCCACTGTAGTGTGTAACCACCATAAATACCCAGGTCAGCACTGCATGGCCTTAAACAGCAAATCCAACAGTGTTGCTCTAGGCTTATCCTTCTAAAGACTTTCACAGTTTCTTCTAAGACTGTAAAAGATCCCAAATTTCCACTTGATTTAAAAAATTTAAAAAAAAAGGAACACGTGCTTCTTCTATGCATGACCCAAAACTCTTTCTTCTTCTCCCAGAAGTTCATAAAAACACATGGAGAAGGCCTTAGGATTTCAACAAAATGGTAAGGAAGTGCTTTGCTTCTCCTGGGGCCTCCCAAAGGACTGGAATATACTGGGTGTTAGCACTTGAGGCAGTTCTGAGGAGCAAACCACTTGACTGGAAGAGCCTGAAAAAAAAAATAAAATAAAAATCACACCAACCCTTCAGGCTGTGATCACATGGAGCTGTTTTAGGGATCCCAACCACCCCACAGATCTGCTGAAAAGTTCTGGATTCAGAGTTTCTCCCTGGAGCCTTGTGCAATCCTCCCATACCTCCTAGGACTCCGAGGGAGAGGATGTCTTTCACATCTGGCACTGGAGTCCTGACAGACAAGCTCCAGGGCTTTTTGTGAAATAGTCTGCAGCCTTCAGAATTGCTTCAGACAGAAACCCAAGGACACCAGGCAATGCAGCCCATTAATGGAATGAGTCTGTTTCCTGGGGTGTCTCTGTGTTTCTGTGCTATTTGCAATAGAGGCATTCATCTCCTGCAAGCACTTTCTACATCCTTCCTGATTCTTAACCAGTGTAGGACCTTTCCCCTTAGCTTTCTGTTAGAAATCTACAGAAATGCAGTGTGGTTTATAACATTTGCCAGCTTTTAAAATAATAATCTCAGAACTTCCTGCTCCAGACATCCCCTAACAAAGTGCTCTATCGGGTGTTTCCATGCACTAGAACTTTTATGCCTTGTTTGACCTTTCACTCCAGGCTTTTCCACCATGACCAGAATGCTTTTCCCTTGGTATCCAACACTCCATTGTGCTCCAAAAGCTTGCATATTGAGCTCTAGGACAGTGGAGTTTCCCAGCTCATTTTCTAGTTGTATCCTACTGGGATTCTTTCTGTGATGAACCTTCAGGAGCCCACATTTCTCCTCTGGCACTTCCCTTCTTTGGTTCTCCTGAGTGAACTGGAAGTATTTCCCTATCTAAAAGTGGGTTGAGAGGAAACAAGCATGTCCCTTTCTGCATTCATCCCTCTGAAGAATCAACTCTTTATGACTCTTGCACTGCAGCCCAAAGGTTCTGCCTGGATTAGGCATCCCTGCTACTCCACTTAGGACCAGAGGTGTAGCTAATTGTGCAGTGGCAAAATTGCCATTTTCCTAAAGACTTAGGCAAATTGCATTTGGGAATCCCACAGAATGAGCTAGTGCAGGGATTCGTGGCCTTCCCCCCTGTACAAATCAGCACACTGATTACACTGTTCCCTCTGTGCAAATACCAGCAGAGCTCATCAGTAAATTTAACCACTGGCAAGAATTGCACAGGTGGAAACTGCTAAATCTCCTTCTGCTGGCCACTGAAATGCTCGCCCTCTGTCACCATGCCCAAGCAAGGTTTTGCAATGTTAGCACATCTCCAAACAGCAATCTGCTCTGTAAGAGGAGCAGAGTCCTGTGGGCTGCAGCTCTGGGGCGCAGCCAGCTCCGGGCAGTCTCACTTTTGCTTCTTTCAGTGGAAATTCCCCATCCCCACTTCATGTAGCAGGCTGGAGTTACCTGCTCTTGGAACAAGTCCCTTTCCTTTGGGACCAGTTACAGGCTGTCAGCCTTGAACTGATCACAGCCCAGGCTGTCCATGCACTTACCACTTGTCCAAAGGTCTCGGCTGTACCCATAAATAGCCCAAGCCCAGCAGACCTCCTGGAAGGGTGAGGCCATCCCGGCCTCCTGTTGGCATGGTGTGCCCTGCTTTCCCCACCATCCCCTCCAGGGCTTTACATAAGCCCCCAACCATCACTAAATTACCAGGCTGGGCTTTGCTGAGAAAGCAGTTTTCCCATTTTTCCCATTTGTCTTTTCTGCCTGTTGATATACAGCTTTCAGATCCCTTGTGACTGACCAAAGTGAACCCATCATCCAAGGGGCCTTCATGCTCAGACAGAGCTTCTTCCCAGGGGTTTCAGAATTTAGGGGGAAGGTTGTTTTATTTGTTCCCGTTTGATGTTCCTGGAAGGCATCCAGCAGACAGATGGAGAGCCCTTCTGTATCACACACCCAAGATCTGCCTGACCTGTTGGGGAAGGGTCTCTGAAGGGTCTCTGAAGGGTCTCTGAAGGGTCTCTGAAGGCCCCAGGATTCCAGGCAGGCTTCAGACCCTCCCATCAGTCAGGGCAGACAGTGACCTCAGAGCGGAGCCACCTCCAGTAAAAAATAAAGGTTTTTTACTGTCCCTGAGGGTAGGACAGGTTCTCAGCTACATACAAACAATTAGCTTCACTGGAAACACACCTTTAAAGGGAATTTCCAAGCTCATGGGCTAAAGCACAGTTCCTGGTGTTTATCAGGACATCACCATGCCTCACTTATTGCTCCAGTGCCTTGTTTCTGCCTTTGCCAGGCTTGGAAGTGTCTCCATTCTCCTGTCACCACTATCCACTACAAGCTGATTAGCTGGGTCACCACTAGCCCATGGGCTGCTTTGGGACACTGGCCATCTCTGGCATCACCCATCTCACATGGCCTAAGGGGGTACACCAGACTGTGACCAGTGTCCCCCTGGTAAGGGTTTTGCACCAGTCCTTCACAAAATCGTGGTCCTGCCTCTGTCCCCCAGCTGCATCTCCCCCAGTTCCTCATTTTGCAGCTCTGCAAAGGGCTCACTGCATGTTGTGTCTTGTCTTGGCCCACCACCTTCCCACACTCAGGTCATTTTATTTCTGCTTCTGAGCTCAGCTCTGGTTTTGTGTGGCCCCTGTCTCTCTTGCTTTACATGCTTTGGGGGGGTGGTACTGTCTGAGGTGGAAGTTCTCTTTTCTTGTCCCCACGTGAGCTACAGAGCTGTGCTGACAGGACTGGCCACCTCTCACCACTGCCTGCTTCCCGGCCAGAGCTCTGCTGCAGCCTGTCAGTTAGACTTGGCACATTCCTCAGCCTCTTAGGGCATCTTTGGCTTCCCATTAAACACAGAGATATTGTTCCTGGCTCAGGAAGTCTCTGCCCTGCAGGCCACCAGGAGGATCTTGGAGACCAGCACTGCTTCATGTCCGTGCTCTGTTTGTCTGCTCCTCCCAAAGCATCTCCTGGACTCCAGGATTACAGCACCTTTTCTCTGACCCAGCTCAGGTTTTTATGTGCTTGCATTTTCCTTTTTCCCCCGATCTCAATCTGGTCATCCCCTTACTGAAAAATCTATTAATAGGTCAATGTCCAATTTCCCCTGGTTGAATACCTTGTCATTCAAACAAAATAATCCAGATCCTTCAGCTGAATTCTCTTTGTCCCCCATTCTGTGGCACACAGCTGACCAGCTCTCTCTAATTTGATGGTTGATTCTAGTCATACAGCCAGACTAGATAATTTAATCTCTTTTCCTGAAGGCAAGTTCTCACTGACATAAGAGCTGACCCCATCAAATTGGCTCCTAGGCCTCCCATTTCAGAGCCATTCCCTCATGCCATGGTTATGGATGGAGCTGAACAAATCTCCCAGATGCATTTTCCTCAAACACCGTGGCTTTTGCACTGATTGAGCTGGGATTCAGTGTGATTCCTTCCTCCTGGAGACTGGAAATGCTGCTGGATGTTGGTGGTAGGCTGTGCTGGCCAGCTCTTGTCTGCAGCAGGAGGCTGTTTTATTCCTCCAGTAACCTGCAAGCCTTTTATTTCCTTTTCTCATCGGGTTTCTGAGTTTCTTAACTGTTTGCTGTGGTTCATCTTGGCTTATGAATTATGAAAGCTTTTGTTGTGCCTCTTATTTTCTGGAAAACATTATTTTGCATGATGCTCACGCTGCTGATCACCTCTTTGATCCATCCTGCCTCTTTAAACTGGGAATCTTCCAGAAGAATTTTGCACTCTCTCTGGACACTGAAGTCTTTTATCCTTGTCTGCAGGTGACCTCTTATAAAACTCTTAGAAGTCTCCAGATGTTGCTTGAACTCCTTTTGCAAAGTCTCCAGCTGTCCCAGCTCATGTTTTGAGTCTTTGGTAATTTTCAATTTCCGTTCCCACTTGGTTCCAGAGGAATCCCAGAATTAGGACTTCTCCTAGAAGCTGAGTCTCACCCTGGACATTCTTTCCATATTTTGAAGATCTGCAGGTTGTTCCAGAGAGGATGAAGCTGGCAAAGAAATGCTCCAGAAGAGCTCCAGGTGTTCTACGAGGAGGTAGCTCCAGAAATGCTCACTCCACCCTGTGTGTCAGTTACAGAAACCATGCAGAGCCTGCTTTCCTGCCCCTGGGAGGAAACTGTCTTTGCTCTCAGAGTTCAAGCTGCCTTTCAGTCGGCACTCCCCCAAAAGGTCTCCATGTGCTTTATTTCAGGGTTAAGCTCCTTCTTTTACTTGGGCTGTTTTCCTGATGTATTTTCAAGGACCAGTCCTGTGAGGAGGAGAGGAATTTCGTGCTGAAGTTGCTTGTTTCTCTCCACTAACAAGAGAGCCTGCAGTTCTACCTCAGATGTCCAGCACGGATGACTGACTTGGGGCAACCTCTACATCCTTGATGAGCAAGTTTCCCTTGCAGTCTGTGGTCTCCCTTCCCGAGGGAATTGCTCTGTAGTCCAGGCTTACCCGAGGCAAGGTCCCAGGGGAGATCGAAGCTGGATATTAGGAAAAAGTTCTTCCCCCAGAGGGTGGTTGAGCACTGGAACAGGCTCCCCAGGGAAGCGACCACGGCCTCAAGACTGAAAGAGCTCAAAAAGCTTTTGGACAACGCTCTCGGGCACGTGGTAGGTTGTCCTGGGCAGAGTCTGGAGCTGGACTCCAGCATCCTTGTGGGTCCCTTCAAACTCCCTTCCATGAACATATGTAACAATTCACCTTCATCACCAGCAGCAGATTCTCTCACCCACCCCTGTAGCAGTCCACAAGCCTCTCCTTCTGACCCCCCACTCCTATAACCTACAGGCACATGGCACACATGTATGTTATTTATTTTTGTCCCCGGTTTTGCTTCACGGGCAGCGTGGAAATGCCATCAAGTTAACAGGGAGAGAGCTGTACAAGCCCGCAGTGCCGCTTGCTGCTTGCCAAGCAGGAGCCTCAAACACCTCATCAGAGCCTTGGCTGCTCCTAAAACCTTATTCGCACTTCACAGTCGGGCAGTGCGGTTCGGCAGCCCCCCCATCCACCCTCCCCGCACACAAAAATCACGAGTTACCCTCCTGGCCAGATTACCTGTAAAGCAAGGTCGTTAGACAGGAGTGATGTGAGGTTTCCGTCCCTGTTTTGGCAGGCGGGGGCGTGTTTGGTGTTTATTGGGGTAATTCCCCCGCCTCCCCCAGCCGCTGGATTCTGTGGGAGCCGGGATTTGGAGGTCACGCACCTCCAGGTGCCGGAGCCCGCGGAAGGGAGGGAGCAAAACTGAACCGAATGAAAAGCGAGCGGTCAGCGCTGGCGGCGGGGATAAACACATGGCTATGGATCGCCTCAGCTGACACTTCCCGCCGGGAATACCGGGGAGAAACGCGGCAGCCCGGCTCGGAGAGGGGCGGGCGGGGGCGGGCGGGTCCGCTCCCCCTGCCCCGCACGTGGGGCCGGGGCCGCTGCGCTCCCCGCACACGCTGCGCACCCGCACGTTGCAGGGCCACACATGCCGCACCCGCGGGGACACGCGGGGACACGCGGGGGACACGCACACCCGGGACACACGGGGACACACACACGGGGGACACGCACACGGGGGGACACACACACGGGGGGACACACACGGGGAACATGCACACCCGGGGACACACACCCCAGGACACACGCACGTGGGGGACACACGCCCCAGGACACGCACACGCGGGGACACACACACGGGGGGACACACGGGGGACACGCACACCCGGGGACACACGGGGGACACACACGGGGGACACAAGCACGCGGGGACACAAGCACGGGGGGACACACGCCCCCAGGACACGCACACGCGGGGACAGACGCACGGGGGGGACACACGCCCCCAGGACACGCACACGCGGGGACACACGCACGGGGGGGACACACGCCCCAGGACACGCACACGCGGGGACACACGCACGGGGGGACACACGCCCCAGGACACGCACACGCGGGGACAGACGCACGGGGGGGACACACGCCCCAGGACACGCACACGCGAGGACACACGCACGCACAGACAGCTCCTTTGCCCGGGGCACGGCAAGGAAGAGCATCCCCTTCCCTCGGGCACCGGCACCCCGTCCTTCCGCTGGCAGGAGGGTCCTGGCGGGCTGCCCGGCCAGGGGCGGGGGTCGCCCCGGGGCTGCAGGGCACGGCCCGCCGTAGCCCGGGCCGGGGGTGCCCGGTGCCGCCCGGTGCCGCCGCCCGCCAGCGGGGCCGGGCCGGCAGCAGCAGTGATGTGGCAGCAGGTCGGGTCACGTTGCCGGCCCTGTGCTCGTACCAGTGTGAGACGGGATTAGGGAGGCGGCTGTCGGTGCCGCCGCCGCCGCCGGGGAGCGGGGGCTGCGCGGGCGCGCCCGGCGCGCAGGGACGCGGGCGGGGGCACAGGGGGGTCCCGGCCCGCGGCTGCTGCGGCCGGCCACGCTGCACCGGGGGCAAATCCCCTGCCAATGTCACCCCCGGAGCCCCGCGGGGATGCGGGCTGCCCGAGGGCGGCGTCAACAGCAGATGTGTCTACATTAGAGATAAACATATATTTCTGTATATGTGGCTCTGTACGTGAGTCCGTCTGTACACAAGGAGCGCTTCTGCCGCGGTCTGGCGTTGCAGGCAGATCCGGCTGCCGTCCAAAGGTCGGGAGGGAGAGCTGCCGGGAGCAGAGGCGGCCGGGCGGGAGCACCGGGGGACAAGAGCTGCGGCACGGCGGCGCCGGGCCAGGGAGCGCTCCGCGCGGTGACACGCGTGTGCGCCTCTTCGTGCCCACGCATCCTATAGAAATCTATAGAAAACGCACGGCGAACGTGACCCCCTAACCGCCCTCCTCCTCCCCAAGAGAGGGACTCGATTATTACCCCTCGATTATTACCCCCTTCCTCCCCTGGGCACGTTTTCCACTGGCGGGTCTCCTCCCGGATACGAGTAAAAAAAAAAAACCAGATAAAAAAAAAATAATAAACGTAAAATTATTTCATAATTACAAAAATTAGAAAAAAAAACCCATAAAAACACAGCGAGAGCGGCAATCACCAGCGAGATGACAGCCCCAGCAGCAGCAGCAGCGGCAGCACGGGGGAAGCCGCTGTCTGGCAGGGCGGCCCCGGGACCCCCCCCGTCCCCTCCCCGGTCCCGCCCCCGGCTCGCCGCACGTGAGCCGGGTGCGGGGCTGGCTGGCGGCGCGCGTGCCCCGCGGGCAGGCGGCGGCGGCGGGAGCTGCGGGCGGGTGCGCGGGGAGCGCGGCGGAGGCGGGCGGGGGCAGCGGCGGCGGCGGCGGCACCCGGCGGGAGGAGGGGGGGGGGACGGGGACGGACGAACCGCCGCCGCACACTTTTGGCCACTGCACGGGAGAGGGGGGACGGAGGCTGCATGTGCGCAGCGTCGCTCGCGGATCTCCCGAGACTGATCTCAGCATCCCGCAGGCTCAGTCAAAAGCAGCGACGAAACGTCAGCCGCTGCCAGAGACATGGATGAAGGAATCTCCCGCTTGCCGGAGAGGCAGCTGCTGGAGCATAGGGATTTTATAGGGTAAGGCGGCGGGGCAGTATCTCCGTCTCGTATCTCTACGGCGTTCCGTCTTCTGGAGAAAGTGCTGCGGAGCGCTGGCAGCGGCGCCGGTCCCCGGCGGGGCGCGGGGCTCGCCGCCTCCCTCCGCTGGCCCATCCGGGCGAGCCCTCGCCCGGCCCTTCGGGCAGAGCGCTCGGCGCCCCTGTGCCCACTCGAGGAGGTGCCAGGCAAGCTTGCCGATGCTGGATCTTTGTGTTTTTCTCCAGGCTGGACTACCCTGCCCTGTATATGTGCAAACCCAAAAGAGGCGTGAAGAGGGACGAGAGCAAGGTAAGAATAAGTTTCTGGGGCTCTCTTCTCGCTTGAACCGCCTAACTGGGGTTCGCTGAATTTTGCAGCGTAGCTTCGCTCCCAAGAGCATCCCCGGGGGGGGCTGCGCATACAACTTGCCCCCCGAATCGCAAAGTGGGTTTACGAGCGAGATGGCACGGCGGGGAGAGCGGTGCCTTGACGATAATTTGCGCGGCATGTGGTCCGCATGACATTTGTTTTGGTTTTGATCGGCGTTCCGAGGGACTCTGCCTAACACTTGGCTTTTCCGGGTTTTGCTAATTAGGAAACGTACAAACTGCCACATAGACTGATAGAAAAGAAGAGGCGAGACAGGATTAACGAATGCATTGCCCAGCTGAAGGATTTACTGCCCGAGCATCTGAAACTGACGGTAAGGTGCCCAGGAGCGCACATGCCCATGCGCATGCAGGCGCCGGCAGCCTGCCCGCTGCGCAGCCCCCGGCACGCCGGGCTGCCTGCCCGCCCGCCCGCCAGCCTGGCCCCGGTGCCTCGGGCACCGGTCTCACCGAAGTTAACGGAGGCGGCGTTTGGCGGTAGCCAAAACGTGCCGGGAGGTAGCCCAAACCGCCCCCTGCCCTTGCCTTTGCAGACGCTGGGACACCTGGAGAAAGCGGTGGTGCTGGAACTGACTTTGAAGCACTTGAAAGCGCTAACGGCCTTAACGGAGCAGCAGCACCAGAAGATTATCGCTTTGCAGAATGGTAAGCGGGGCCCGGGGGTCACCGCCGCGGGGGCGCGCCGGGGGCGGGCGGGGGGAGGCGCGGAGCGGGGCAGCCCTTGCCGGAGCTGTAGGGGTAAACGCTGTCCCCGCTCGCTCTGCCCCGCAGGGGAGCGGTCCATGAAGTCTCCGGTGCAGGCCGACCTGGACGCCTTCCACTCGGGCTTTCAGACGTGCGCCAAGGAAGTGCTGCAGTACCTCTCCCGCTTCGAGAGCTGGACCCCCCGCGAGCAGCGATGCGCGCAGCTCCTCGGCCACCTGCACTCCATCTCGTCGCAGTTCCTGCCCGGCCCTCAGCTCCTCTCCCCGCCGCCGGGCCCCCTCAGCAAGGGATCCTCCTCCTCTTCCTCCCCGCCCGCCCCTCCCTGCGCGCCGGGCCACAAGCCGGAGGGCCAGGCTAACTGCGTGCCCGTCATCCAGCGGACTCACGCCGCCGAGCTCAGCGCCGAGACCGACACGGACACGGACAGCGGCTACGGCGGGGAGGGCGAGGCGCGCCCCGAGCGCGGCCCCGCGGCGGCGGCCGGCGCAGCGCTGCCCGCCCTGGCCATCAAGCAGGAGCCGTCGGCGGACGAGCTGCCCCCGCGCCCAAGCGGCTGAAGCTGGACCGCGGCGGGAGCCCCGGGCCCGGCCCGCGGGGCGCCGAGGCGGCGGCGGCAGCGCTGGTCAGACCCGACGCCGCCCTGCTGGGCTCGCTGATGGCGCTGGGCGCGGGCGGCGCCGGGGCTCCCTTCGGACAGCCGGCGGCGGCCCCTTTCTGCCTGCCCTTCTACTTCATCTCCCCCTCGGCCGCCGCCGCCTACATGCAGCCCTTCCTGGATAAAAGCAGCCTGGAGAAGTATCTCTACCCCGCCGCGCCCATCCCGCTCCTCTACCCGGGCATCCCTGCCCAGGCTGCCGCCGCCGCCGCCGCCGCCGCCGCCGCCGCCTCCTTCCCCTGCCTCTCCTCGGTGCTCGGCCCCGCCGAGAAGGCGGCGGCGGCCGCCGGGCTGCCCCCCACGCCCCACCTGCCGCACCCGTTCGCTGCCGCCGCCGCCGCCGAGGCGGGCGAGGAGCCCGAGCCCACCGAGGAGCCCGGCGCGGAGGGCCCGTGAGCCGCGCCGGGGGCTCCGCGCCGCCGCCGCCCTCCCCAAGCACTGAGGGGCCCTCGGGCCCCACTCGCGCCCCCGGGATTCCTGCGGAGGGCAGGGGGCACCGGGGTTGCTGATCGCCGGGCCCGGCCCGGGGGAGTCCCCGCTGCCGGCGCCGCAGGTCCCGGAGCGGCCCCCACACCGGACAGTCGAGGATAAAATTTGCTACTCAGTATTTTTTTAATGTTCGGCTTTATAAATGCATAAATAAGGAAAACAAAACAAAAAAAAAAAAAAAAAAAAAAAAAGAAGAAGGAAGAAAACATAGTAAGGATACTTTTTTTTTTTTTTTTTCCTCTATATAGAGTAATTAAATGTGGCACCTTACTTGGAATGGGTTTCTACAGTGTGTCCCTAAGTCCCACTTGGGAGCTTGCACTTGTTGTCCGGGAGACCTGGATGGGTTCAGGGTGAGGGCGGGGAGCCAGGCGAGGGAGGGAGGGCAGAGCCCAGCACCTGTGCTAGCACTTTATGGAGACCCGGGGCATGGAGGATGCACCCTGAGCCCAAACCTGCAGTGCCTTGAGCACCCGGGGATGCCGCTGGCTCCAGCAAGTTTTGGGTGTGCAAGGGAAGGAGGGTCAGACCCGTTACATAACCTTGTGTTTATTTCTTTTTTTATTTTTTTGGGGCTAAGGTATACAGGTGTGGCAAGTGCATTTGTTCTCACCCCACCTTTATTTAATTCAGTATGCTCCCGAGAGATTTTTTTTTCCACCCCCCCCCCCCCCAAAATCTTGCTGTACAAAATGAATGTTACTGCACTGAACTACGAAAAGAATCCCCCTTCTCTCCCCCAAGGAAAGACAGAGCAGCTTGTCAGCCTGGACTCATTTTATCCTAAATTCCGAGTGACCCAAACCGGAGGCCGTAGGTAAACACCTCGCTGTGCAATCAGAAACGACTGAACCAGCTGGGCTAAGTTTCCCGTATGGGTTCTTCCCTCATCCCATGCTCAAATACTGCGATTTCCCTTTCTGGAGACAAACCAGACGCCAGATAATCACACAGATAAAGCTTTTATATAAGGCTTAAACCAAGACCTTGCCTAGATATTTTTAGTTTGTTGCCAAGGTAGCACTGTGAGAAATCTCACTTGAATGTTATGTAAGAGGTGAGACACCACAGCCTGGCGAGGAGTGTGTGTGTGTCCGGGGTCCGTCAGTCCGTTTGGTGCATCTGCTGCTGCTGTCGCTACTGTTTGCCTCAAACGCTGTGTTTAAACAACGTTACAAAAAAAAAAAAAAAAAGAAAAAAAAATCTTACTAGCCTACAGAGTGGCTGTATGTAAATAGTTGTTAATACATCCAATTAATGATGTCTGACATGCTATTTTTGTAGGGAGAAAAAATATGTGTTAATGATATTTTGAGTTAAATATCTTTTGGGAGGATTTGCTGAAAAAGTTGCACTTTTGTTACAATGCTTATGCTTGATACAAGCTTATGCTGTCTTAAATTATTAAAAAAAAAAAATAAATCCTGTCTGCAAGAAACCAGCTGTTTTAGAACAGTTTAGTATGTGATATATTAGAAATCAATCTTTATATTCAGTATTTTCCAGCACTCCATGAATTCTATTATCTAAATATTTCCACACTATTTTGTGATTAAAAAAATTCTTACTAAGGAATAAAAACTTTAATACACAAAATGGGGCTGTCTACTAATTAAAAGTGCAATGATAATACATAATAATTGGTGCACTGAGCTTCAAACTGTATGATTGTGTGGCTGATGATTTAATTCACATTTTTAATCTGGGTTTGAATTTGCTGGGTTCCCTTTTAACTCTCTCTGGCAAACTCTGGTTTAATACGTGCACAGTTCCCAAGGCAAAGTGTGGAACACACAGGTTTTTTTCCTGACATCTACTTTTTTTCCTCTTCTTTTTGCAAAATACTAATCTTTAAAATTAACACTTGACAGCCCTGGTGCTGCATGGGAGCTCTCTTGGCTCGCAAGGAACAAACTTTACGATTTGCCTGACAATGTAATGATGAATCATAATCTCTGCAGGAATGAATGATGGGTGTCCCAGCTTGGAAATACTCCACAAAAACTGAACATTTTGTGATGAGGGAGGGAGAGGAAGAGGAGGAATAGAGTGGTGGAAGCAGGCAGATAATTCCTAGCATGGAAATGCATCACCCTAAAGGCTTCCACAGATTGGAGAGCAGAGCTGTAGATCACCTTTCCTCGCAAAAATTCTTGCAGGGAAAAAAATTTAAGGAACCCCTCAAACAGTAGCCGGTGTTTACATAAGAGGGAGATGAAGGCAGCGCTCCGTGCTCCCTCTGCTGTCTCTCCAGTACTTTTACTGCACTGACAAGGAATGAAGTTGGAAGGGAATAAAAAGCTCCTAAAACTCATGTTAATTCCATCAATCCCTTAAAACACAGGACGAATTATAAGCTGGATGAAAAATAAGCACTCCTTTTAAATTACTGGAGTAGGATTGTTTAGAAATAGGCGTCTTCATGTGGAAGCTGTAGTAAATTTAATTCTGTTTAGAGATACAGGTGAGCTATGTACAAATACCAATGGGCACATAGTCATGGTTTTTTTCCCATAAATAATGGACCAAAGGCCGCTACAGTGCACCACTCTACCTGCTGAAGTAAATTACTAGGTATGGAAACAGGGAAAAAAATCTGTGTCTGGCTCCATCTGTCTTTGGATCTGGTTCTGCTCCCTGTGTTGTCACAGGAATGAAAGCGAGCTGGGCTCAGCCCTTCCCCTCGGTAACTTTGACCTGCATACTTGAACAGCTTAACACTTGTTAGGCGGGCTGTTCTGCTGGGCTGAAGGTGCTCGTGTACTGCAGCTCCTCCTGCCAGCCCTCCCTGCCAGCCCCAAAGGGTGCAGCCGCCAGCGCCGTGCTGAAAGCTGCGCCCCTCCTGAAGAGCGCAGTTTAGAACCTGAGCATCAGCAAGGCTTCAGGTCTCCTTCGAATTTCCCTCCTTTGGGGATACGAATCGGTTTAGGCTTCTCTGGGCTGTAAACCCGATCCTTAGAGGGCTTTTTCAATTTCGGTATTTGCCACGTACAGTAACAGGAAGGTTTGTTTTTATTAGCCCGTGAATCAAACGTGCCAAATGACTTCACGCCAAGTTGCAGCATCAGTGAAATCTATTACATTTTATGACATAAAACATGAAGACAAATTATGTTTGTTCTGATAATCCCAATGTCTAACAAAAGCAAACACAAGGGAAGAAAGGTCTGTAATTGAGGCGGATAACCCACTGTGGTGGGAGGCAAAAGGAAATGACAGGAGGGACCCTAAGTGTCAGCTTTAATTACTAAATTCTAGGCTTCCTCAGATCCCTTTGGAGCCTAAATCAATTTGTATGTCCTGAATTTTCTTGAGGTTAAAAACAATCACAGAAACACTGGACAAGAGCTTCCCATTTTTAAATATACATTCCCTTAGGAAAGTGCTGAGAATGCAGGATTGAATGCTACTGTTTACACTTGAATCCATTTTCTGTTGTCCCATAAACCACAAGATAAGTGGTGCAAGCTTGATTTCTTAAGCAATAAACATTGAAAACAGATTTTATTATCCAGTATATTATAGTGGCATGACAGGCTCCCTTAGAGTGTGTTTAAATAAAGATGGTTGGAATTGTTTAGCCAATGGAAGGCAGTATCATGTACCTCCAACTGAAGGACAAGGAATTTTTATATTTGGAAGGGTTACAGATACAGAACTTGACTATCAGCCCTGTTTGAGAACGGCCTGACCTACCATTTAAGCCATATAAATCCTTTTCTGGAGCACGATGGGCCTTGGAGTAGGTCCTGAGTTTGTGTTTGGACCGTGTTTGTTTAATTTTCACGTTAGTCAGAGCAGACAATGCCTGACATCCAGCAAGCCTGGGGACTGTGGGCAAGGTGTGTATCAGCACCTCTAAATTCCTAGCCTGCCCTGTAAGCAGGGCCTTGCAAGGCATTTCCTTTTCCCTTCGAGCCTCAGCTCCTGGAATCCTGTGATCCCTGCTTCCTTTGAGAACTTTCCTGCCTTCTAATCGCAGAAACGGACACGAAACTACAACCTCGGAGAAAGACAGTAACAAACCCGGCCAGTTTCTTCCCTGTGAAAAAACCCCATGGATATTTTAAAGGCAGTTTCTCTCGGGAAAGCCCGAATCTGTGCACTCTCTGCTCCTCCCGCGGGCCGGGAGCAGCAGAGGGGAGCGGTGCCAGCAGCAGCCCGGCGCTCCCCGCATCCTCCCCGGCGCTCCCCGCATCCTCCCCGGCGCTCCCCGCATCCTCCCCGGCGCGGCTGCGGCTCTTCAGCCCGCGGGGCTGGCAGTCTGTCACAAGCACTAAACTCAGGGCAGGCTCGCAGAGGGCTGCAGGAGCTGCCCTGCCCGGCTGAGCTCACCTGCTGCAAACACTCGCCTCCCCTCGCTGCCCGGCGCTGCCGGCGCCACAGAGCATGCAGGCGATGCCTGGGACAGGAGAGGTTCCCTTGAGTCCCTTCCCTGGGACTTTGATCCCAGGCAGCTCTACCGGGTCATAGGGAACAAGGAGAGTTGTTTCTCCTGCCTCTATAAAGCCCTGTTGGAATGTGGGTTTTTCGCTTTGTTTTTTGCTGGATGTTTTTTAAGGATGAGACCAAGGCACTCTCATAACTAAGTAATTTCTAGGGAATCACCTCAGGAAAAGAGCCATGTAAATATGGCACCTTCTTCCTCAGCAGATAATTGTCTCCCTAAGTGTGTTTGGATTAATAGACACAGCACAGAGCCAACAGATGCTGAAGTGGATTCTATTTTCACTGTACAAGGTTGCCGAGGCTCCAACCCTTCTGTGGGTGGCAGGCAGGCCCACAGCCTTCCTTATATATGATGTTGTTTGCAAAAGAGCCCATCTAGGTGGGAGCAGCAGCCCCTCTGCATGGCCTAATAATTATAGACTTGGTTGGAATGCACTGCATGGGCTCCAGGTCTGGACCCTGTGAGCAGTGACCCCAATCAGTATTTCTGTGTATGGAGATCACTTCCAGCCAAGCTCCTGAGGCTGGGCCCTAGGCTCCAGCTGCAAGGCCTGGAATATGAACATGTCCATCAAAAGAAGTCATAAACCACCAAGAGCAGGTTCTGTAGCAATAAGGCAGCCTGAAATGAAGGGGGGAAAAAATGCTTCTCTACACAGAATCCCAGAATGGGTCAGGCTGGAAGGGACCACAGTGGGTCATCTGGTCCCACCTCCCTGCTCAAGCAGGACCATCCCAGAGCACAGGATTGCAGCCAGATGGTTCTGGAATATCCCCAGTGAGGGACACTCCACATCTTTTCTTGGCAGCAAGATTTCCAGAAGCGTTTGCAGGACTACCAGTATTTCCTGGTAGAATCTGAGTATTTCCTTTTAACATGTAAGTTGAACCCTATTGTTCTGCACGGGACTGAGAGGCAGAAAAAACTAAAGCTGAAAATTCTTTTTATGCTTTGCTTTAAACAAGAAGGCATTGGTCTTAAGCTGCACAAAGAGAGGTTTAGGTTGGACGTGAGGGAAAATTTTTCCACTGAACAGGTGATCAGACATTGGAACCCAGGGAGATGGAGTCACTGTCCCTGCAGGCTGCTAACACTGGATGTGGCACTCAGGGCCATGGTCTGCTTGACACGGTGGTCTGCGGTCACAGGCTGGACTCCCTGCCCTCTTCCCTGCCCGGTTCCCTGTTCCCCGTTCCCCATTCCTGTTCCCTGCCCCATTCCCCGTTCCCATTCCCTGTCCCATTCCCGGTTCCCCATTCCCCGTTCCCCATTCCCCATTCCCCATTCCCCGTTCCCGTTCCCTGCCCCGTTCCCGTTCCCTGCCCCAGTCCCATTCCCCATTCCCCATTCCCCGTTCCCGTTCCCTGCCCCATTCCCCATTCCCCGTTCCCGTTCCCATTCCCGGTTCCCCATTCCCCATTCCCCGTTCCCCATTCCCCATTCCCCATTCCCCGTTCCCGTTCCCTGCCCCAGTCCCAGTCCCATTCCCCATTCCCCATTCCCCGTTCCCGTCCCAGTCCCCGTTCCCCGTTCCCCGTTCCCCATTCCCCATTCCCCATTCCCCATCCCCATTCCCCATTCCCCGTTCCCGGTCCCGTTCCCCGTTCCCCGTTCCCCATTCCCCATTCCCCATCCCCATTCCCCATTCCCCGTTCCCGTTCCCCGTTCCCCGTTCCCCATTCCCCGTTCCCGTTCCCTGCCCCGTTCCCGTTCCCTGCCCCAGTCCCATTCCCCATTCCCCATTCCCCGTTCCCGTTCCCTGCCCCATTCCCCATTCCCCGTTCCCGTTCCCATTCCCGGTTCCCCATTCCCCATTCCCCGTTCCCCATTCCCCATTCCCCATTCCCCGTTCCCGTTCCCTGCCCCAGTCCCAGTCCCATTCCCCATTCCCCATTCCCCGTTCCCGTCCCAGTCCCCGTTCCCCGTTCCCCGTTCCCCATTCCCCATTCCCCATTCCCCATCCCCATTCCCCATTCCCCGTTCCCGGTCCCGTTCCCCGTTCCCCGTTCCCCATTCCCCATTCCCCATCCCCATTCCCCATTCCCCGTTCCCGTTCCCGTTCCCGTTCCCGTTCCCGTTCCCGTTCCCGGTCCCGGTCCCGGTCCCGGTCCCCGCCCCTCTCCGTCACGCGCGCGCCCCCGTGACGGCCGCGCACGCTGCCCGGCACGTGCGCGCGGGGCCGCGCCCGCGGCGGGGGGGCGATGGGCGGGGCAGTGGGCGGGGAAAGCGGCGGCGGCGGCTGCCATTGGCTGGCGCGCGGCTCGCGCTCCGCCCGCCCTCAGGCACCGCCCGCCCTCAGGCAGGGCCTCCCTCAGGCATGGCCGGCCGCCCTCAGGCACCGCTCTCCCTCAGGCATGGCCGGCCCGGGCCGGGCGGGCCGCGGCTCCCCCGGCAGAATGGCGGGGCCAGCTGGGCTGGGACAGTCCTCTGTCACCGCCGGGCCCAACCTATGGCCCCACACCACCGCCTCAGCCAGCCCACGGCACCCAGTGCCACGTCCAGCCTTTCCTAAAACACCTCCAGGGACCGCGATTTCATTGCCTCCCTAGGCGGCCCGTTCCGATTTATGAGCACCCTTTCTGTGAACAAATTCTTCCTGCTCTGCACTGCTGCGGTTTCGTCCTTGATTATTGTGTGCAGTTTTGGTCACCGCAATGTCGGAAGGAGACAGAGGTGTCAGTGTCCAGAGGAGGGCCATGGAGATGGTGAAGGAGGTGAGGGCACGGGGAGCGGCTGAGGGCCCGTGGTCTGTGAGCTGGGCAGAGCAGAGCAGGGCAGAGCTCCCAGCAGCTCTGCAGCTTCCTCAGGAGGGCAGAGGAGGGGCAGGCCCTGCTGTGTGTCTGTGTGACAGGGACAGCACCCAGGGCACGCTGGAGCTGGGGCAGGGCAGGGGAGGCTGGAGCTCAGGGCAAGGCTCTGCCCCAGAGGGTGCTGGCACTGCCCAGGCTGCCCAGGCAATGGGCACAGCCCCAAGCCTCACAGCTCCAGCAGCTTTTGGACACTTGTGCTCATGATGTGACTCTTGGGGCTTGTGTGTGCAGGGACAGGAGCTGGACTCGATGATCTCTGCGGGTCCCTTCCAACTCAGCTCATTCTGTGATTCTGTAATGTCCAACCTAAACCTCCCCGGTCCTCTCAGAAAGGGCTGCAAGGGGTTCAGAGTCCCGGCATTCAAGAGTTTTGCTCGATGCACTTTGAGCAACCAGAATGCAACATTATGCACGTATGGGCCAATTCTGTACAGAAAATAATAAAGCCCAAAAGGTTTACAGCCCGTGAGGGCATCAGCTGGAGGGTTAATAAATCAGGTAAAACCTTAGTAGAGGCTGTTTTTAAACTTAGATTCTTCTGAAATAACAATGCTGTTACTGTGATATGGAATCACAGAATGATCCAGTTCCACCCCTGCCATGGCAGGGACACTGCCACCATCCCAGGGGCTCCCAGCCCCATCCAGCCTGGGGCACTGCCAGGGATGCAGGGGCAGCCACAGCTGCTCTGGGCACCCTGTGCCACGGCTGCCCACCCTCACAGGGAACAATTTCTTCCTCATAACCCATCTAACTCTCCTCTGTCAGTGTGAAGCCATTTCCCCTTGTCCTGTCACTCCAGGCCCTGTCAATAGTCTCCCTCCATCTTTGCTGTAGCCTCTTGTAGGTCCCTTTATTTCAAAAAAGTTGATGGCAGCACTGATGCAGTGGGACCTGTTGGACAGAACAGCAAGATCAAGGATATCAAAAGATAGCACAGGAGAAACAGAGGCTCCAGCCCTGATATGCTGCATGTTTATGCATTTTATGTTGTAAATGCACTGGAATAAAAACAGATCTTCACGAGAGCAGGGGTATGAGCTGGCACTGTGGTTTCCTCTCCCCCAAGTGCAGATTTTAATCCAACAGGCTAAAGCTATTTCTCAATTAGTAACTGCTTAATCATTCTGTGCAAAGTAGGGCAAGATCCACCAGAGGAACAGTGTGCACATCTCTGAGAGCAGCTTTTGGCCCAGGGAGCAGGACACGCAGAGGTGAACCTCCTGGGAGGAGGAATATTCAATCCCAATCACCTACTGAGAGATAAATCCTCTAGGTCCTGAGCCATGACTCAAAGGCAGGGCTGCTCCTCTTCCAGTGGTTTGTGTGAGGAGTAGTGCCCTCTGTTGTTCCCGGGAGAAGCTGCTGGGAGTTAGGGAACTGAAACCACGAATGGAGGTGGGTCTGTTTTCTCTAGTGCTGCAGACTGTCACAGATGCTCTGGTTTGGACACAGGGGCTGTCATGCTGAATGCACTGCCATCAGGACTGCATTTTCTAGAGTAAAGCCAGAAATGAAACCTGGAGAGGTGAACAGACCAACATGATTAGGGAAAAAATGCTTGAAAATTGAAAATGTGTAGAATAAGCAAGAATTCCTTAATAGCTGCTACAAAGGTAATTGAAGGGTACAGGGGTACAGGAGTGTGAACCCCGACAAAGGTCAGAGTAAAGCTGGCTGTGCTGCCTTCGACATCTGCTCTCTGAGAGGGAAGGAGCTGCCTTTGCTTATCAAGCTGCCATCATTAGATAATGCTCCTGGGCACTCCTAGTCTGTCTGCAAAGGAAAACGTGTTTGTGTGAACCTGGGCTGTGCTCCTTGGCACAGCAGAGAAGTTGTGTTTGGAGTGCAGACATAAAATCATAAAGATACATCCATGTCTGCAAAATGTGAAGTGGCTTTGAAAAACGCCTAACTGGTCATGGGGCTAATTCTGGTGTTGTAAATGATGAGGTAAGAACAGTTATTTAGAATGACCTTTGAGAGCAATCTGTGTGCCATGCCCCAGGAGCCAGCCGTGGGAAGCACGTTCCCATCACTGTCCTGCCAGGCCAGAAGGCATTTCCAGGACTCCAGCTGTTTGCTATGATTGCTGAACGTGCAGAGTCTGCAGTACCTGCTTTTAAAAGTACACAGTAATGTCACGGGCTGGCTTGAGTTTAGTAACTGCAGGGCACTGGATTCCAAGGAGCGGAGGGCATTTCAGCTCCCTGGCAGAGCCAGTGGGAAAGTACTGCATGTCCCCAACTTTTGTTTTCCACAGAGATCACCCTCTGTTCCTTCAGGAGCAAAGCTGCCTGGGCTGGGCCAGCATGGTGGTAGTTCAGGGCTACCCGAGTGGGTAGAGGCACATCATAGAACAGAAGCACAGAATGGGCTGGGTGGGAAAGGACCTTAAAGATCATCCAGTTCCACCCCCCTCAGCACCCTCACAGGGAACAATTTCTTCCCAATATCCCCTCTAACCCTGCTCTGTGTCAGTGTGCAGCCATTCCCCTTGTCCCGTCACTCCCTTGCCCAGAGTCTCTGCCCATCTTTCCTGGGCTCCCTGCATGCTCTGCAAGGCCACCCTGAGATCAAACCATCTTTATTTGTACAAGCCTGTGAAGAGGGATCTCCTCCTTTCCCCAGGTATTCCTGATGCACCACCCAGCAGAACCTTTGGGATGCAAGCCTGACTCCTCTACTGAAGGCACCTCCACGGCACAGGAATCTTGTGAGCTTCTGGCTAACAAGAGAAGCAATAATATATAACAACTAGGCAGAGTTACCTGAAGAGGAAATCAGAACAGACTCAAATCAAGCAAGGAGCTGAACTCCTGCATATGCTGACACCATCGTGCTAAAATCATCTGTAAATGAAGACACTGATGTTGAAAGTTTGAAACAGATTAATCTCAAAGGTAAAATCTTTATTGGCACAACAGTTGCTAAAGAACAGAATAAGTCTCACCTCTTTTGAAGGGCTCTCATTATTCAGTTTTAGAAGGGATATAAATCCTCTGCTATCAGGAAGAGGTTTAACCTCTGACTGAAGGGTTAGGGAAGGCTCCCTCTGCAAGCAGAGGTTATTTTGGTAAAGCCACACCAAGGGTAGTTTACCAGGACATGGAGATGAAGGGCTTGTACTCCTTCTGGGAAAGCCCTGCACATACATCCCTGGGCTTTAGTTTCCCAAGCTGACAATAGGGATAATGACATCTCATGAGTTGGCTACATACACATATATATGTGTGTGCATATATAAAAATGGTATGTTTGGGGTCACTGTTATAGTAACATTAGAAAGTAGTTTTTTCCTTGGGAATTTTAGGCTGTGTTCTGCCACTGAACAAAGATGTTAAAGTATTCACACTGCCCAGGCTCCTGCTTTTGCAGTTGCTCACAACCCCTGAATTCTGTGCTTGTCCTGTGTGGCTGCACCCCGGGGGCAGTCCATTCTTCCCACCAAAGGAAGGAGATATTCCTCGAAGTAGGTGCCTCCTAGTAGTTCCTCAGGTAATGTACAAAGGTAGCAGCAAGAACTTTATTGAGCAGGACATGAGATAAGGTACTGCAGGACTGATTATTCATTGCCCTGTCAGATGCCAGCAGCTGTGCTAATTATTACTGAAATTCGTTCAGATGGCAACCAACATCTTTAAATGATCTCCAACCTCAGAACTGAGCAGCAGGGACTCTGTGCTCAGACATGCTGAAGGGTGCTCATTCTGGGCAAGACTCCAGTGTAAGTGCAGCTGAGGTGTTTGTTAGTTAATTAAATTTATTTGAAGCATGTAGAAAACACTTTGGAGTTGGCAAACAATGAAAAAAGGCACCTTCCTACAATTCTAACTCTTGTGTGCTTTATCTCTTCAGCCACTAATACCAAAGGGCACTTGGGTATCAATGGAAAATTGTGAGGTGGCAGCCTGTCATGGTGCATTTCTGGTTACATGCACACTGCTAGAACATCCTAAGACTTGTGGAAACACTGGAACATTTAGGGTCAGCAAGCAAATCTCAGGCTGTTGAGTCAATTGTTTCTATTGATCAGGTACAACACACTCCCAAGCAGCATTTGCAAAAGGGTTTAGGTTGCCTCTGGTAATAGCAGCACTTTGCAAGAAGAGAGTTGGGTAAAAGTTGAAATGAGGTTTTATTCCTTTACTTGCTTTTCCTTTTTAACCCTTTAGAAAAAGAATTCTACTTAAAGCTAAACAACAATTTCCTTTCAGAAATCCCCAGCTCCCCTCAACACACCAGCATCTTGCTCTCACTGCAAGGTAAAGCTGTGAGTGACTTCTTGTCACCCTTTTGGTAGGATATAAAAATACACTTCATGCTGCAGTATCTGGATGGCACAGCCAAGTTCAGGACCACATTGTGCTCGGTACTATTTGCCAAACAAATAGGAATTGAGATGCTGTTCCCCAGGGGGCCTGCAGTATATATAGACAAAGTCAAAGGGGATGAGGCAGTATTATCTCAGGCTTACAGCTGAGGGACTCCAGTCCACAGGGATTACAGTAACTTGCCCAAGGTCACACATAGGAAATCTGTGGCAGAGCTGGGAAATGAAACCAAAGCCTCCAAGGCATGGGCAAATATGCCAGGCACAGGACAGTATCTAAAATGGAATATTTCAACCCACATCTGTACAGGTTTCACAACGCTTCCAGACCTGCTCAGAAACTGCAGGAATGGCAGCATTTGTGCATCAGTAACAATCGTAATCATTGTGAATTGACATGTCAATTCATGTAATTTGTCACATGTCATGACATTGTGGATCAGACATGTCCCTCTGTAGGTATTACTGTCCTTGCTGAAAGAACACGTTTGCCGTTGGAGTGCTGGGTGCCTCCCGTGCTGTGTTCCTGGAAAACCTGCCGCCCTGGCAGTGCTGGCTGCTGCAGGTGCTGCTGCCCTCTCGTGTGTGCCTGCGGGGAACTGCAGCGCTGGCACACCGAGGAGACATTCTCTGGTGCCTGGCATAACCTCTCACCCAGCCCTCCAGCTAATGAACAGTGTTGGCTTTTCCATCTGCTCTGTCACCGACTCCCCCCGCTCACTTGGTGCGTGACACAAGTGACATCACAGTGGAGAATCCGGGTCACAGTCTTGGCAGCCACGCTGCAGATCTGCCAGGCCAAGGAAACACTTAAGACAACACTGAAGCAACAAAAAGCTGTCAAAGGTCAGCTGGCACTCTGGGGTTTCCCTTCAGCGTGCCAGGAGGGCCAGTTCCACCTCATCGATCAAAGTTCACCTCAGGCTGATTGGGGCTGCTAAAGCCAAATCATCTGTTCTGGGCACATCACATTTCATGAACAGCAGTTTGATACACACGATGAAAGTTGTGACAGGTAGTAATTTAGGAGAAGCTCCACAGGCAACCACAAAGAAATTCCAGTTATTTTGCACTTAAAGGCTGGCCTGAATTTCATTTTAGCAATAGCTCCTGATGGTACTTCTGAATACCATGTCACTGGCTCCAAAGCTGCATGACTCACTTTCCATCACACTGGCACTGGAAGGGACTTCAGGGCAAATACAAATCAGGTTAAAGGTGTTTTACTTGGGCTACATGTCATGCCCTCCCTTCCATCACCCTCCCTTTTGTTGTTGTTGTTTTTTGTTTCTGTTTTAACCAGAAGCCCTCCTTTTAAAAATACCCAGACAGGTAATTATTGGCACTCATTTGTGTTGCATTGCATAAGGTAGGTTTTTTAAGCACGCTTTCCACAAGCCCAGCTGGAGCTCTTCTGAATACTTTTTCTTCAAACTTTTGCTCATTAAAAATAAATCATAGAAAACTTTTCTTCCCTACAACTTGACCCAGGATTGAATATTAGATCTTTTATGCTGCATTTTCCTCCTAAGTCTTCCAATTACCATCTATCTTCCTCCTTTTGCAGAGGGGTAGAATAAGACAAAGCATGTAGCTGAATCAATAAGCACAGTCTGGTGTAGTGGTATTTCGTCTCAATCAGTTTCCAGATGTCTGAACAGAAGTGTGATGACACTGTCATGACACTCTCTCCCTCTTCCAGAGATCCCTGTAGCCTTTGCACAGCCAGGGTTCAGATCCAAAAAGCCTCTAGAAATCCAGCTTCAGGTGGCATGGGGGAGAAGCTCCAGGGCTGCCTGTGTGGCAGCAAGGAGGGAGGCACACACAGAGCCACCAGCAGTGGCATGAGAACACTGGCAGTGCCTGAGTTGCTCAGAAAGCAGTGAGGTTGCTCAAGGAAGTGATCAGTTCTGATTGCATCAGCTCCTTGTTGCACTAGCAAATGCCAAAGAGGCTCCTTTCCAGTCAGCCCTGGAAACCACACAGAACTCACTGCAAAGGATGGGAAAATAAGTACACAGCATACCCACCTGGAAAAAGGGAACAAAACAGACCCACTGAGATTGTCTCCATCCAGTATTTCTGGAGAAAGTTAATGATGAAGCAGTGGCTGACCCAGAAAATACTCATTAACACTAGCTACAATATCAAAGGTAGCAAATACATAATTTTCAAGCAAGGCAATAATGGGGACCATTGCTCATTGTGCCCTACTTCAGATACCAGACATCTTCGCTGAAACAATCATTAAAAAATTGGGTTATAAAGGAATATTACCTAGCTGACACAGCCTTGACAGGCAGAACTCAGGACAGCTTCTGAACAAAACGGATCATTGATCTGGTCTGGTTTTGCAACTCATTAGTGGTCCAGTTACACGGAGCTAGTTAGTGCTGCAGCAGCCACATACAAATACACCACTTTGTTCTTGAAAGGCAAAGCTAAAGATCAGAACCATCAGCCTGGCTCTGCTGAGCACGCTGGGAAACCTTAGTTCCCACAAAAGCCAGCCAGCTGAGTGGCACAGGAGCAGGAAAGGGCACCTTTGAGAGAGCACGGGGCCTCCACAGCTCCCCCAGCCCTGACAACAACAGTGCCACGTGCTAGGGCTTCAGTGCAGTTCAGGGCATTGTCCTACTGCCAGCCAACAGTACCACTACTGTTAGCTCACTTCTCCCCAATCTAATGAGATTAGGCTCCAGTCAGCTCAGGAAAATCCATTGTTGGGATATTAGATAAGGACTGCATTTGGATGGCTTAACTCACAAGTCTCCAGCTGTATGGAGTTCCCAGCCTTGATTAGCTCAAGTGATCTCAAGCAAGCTTCACACCCTCTCAGCAACTACACCCGAACCTGGCCTAAACGGCTTTCTGCTCCTTGCTCAAAGATTAATTTCCTTCTGCTCCCTGAAGCATCAGGACACCCTGCATTTGTTGTGGGAAGAATCTGTACGTTCACTTCCTCTCCCTGATCACCTCCAAGTGAACCTCTGCCTCTTTGCTCTAAGTTATACTTCCCTCAGGTCACTGACCAGTCTTGCCATTTCAGGGTTACTACTGTTAATTTTCATAACAGTTCCTCAGCTGAAAGCCAGCTCCTGTTCCCTCCTGCAGTGCCTGGGCTTTACGTGGTTGAGATTATAGCACACTTAAAGGAGCTCTCTCTGCCTTAGAGCCCCACACCCCCCAGCTGTGTCTCCCACAGCCCAAGGAAACTGCCATTTAGGAGAGCTCCTGTGGCCTAATGCTCGACACAGGGCCATTTGTGGAATGGTTTCAGCTGCACCCCCAGCCTTGGCCTCAGCCCTGCCCTCAGGCCCAGTGTTCTCTGACAGTCCCAGCAGCTCTAGTGGGAGATGTGTGCGACATGGATGGTGCAATCCCAAAGCCACGAACTGTAAAGACCCAAAGTTTCAGAGGGGAATTTATTGTATGGGAGCATAGCCAATATTTTTTGTCAACCATTCATGAGAATAATAAAAAATAGAAGCTTTTTAAATGACAAAAAATACAGTTACATATAATACAGATTTTCATCTTGCATTGAAGCGGAGCAGCAATAAAATGCTCACTCGTGTTTTCACAGTTTGTGTTGCTTCTCTAGGTTAAAGCATCAGCAACTCAAGTGTTCCAGTCAGAATCCCTAGTGAGCAGTTTTGGGGATGATGGTGAGGGTGCTCTCAGCATTCTGACACACTCCACAAGTACAGCAGGCACACTTGATCCATTCCAGAACCATTAAAGTGTTCAGAGGTACCAGCTACACTTGAGGCATCCTTGTTGCACCTGAAAGGGTTTTGAATCAACACCTTTTTTAGGTCCCAGTCAGACACAAATCTGCAGAACACTCAAGAATGTCCTTAAATCCAATCTGGTTCAAAGGGCTCTGAGTTGATCCTTTGTGACCCCCTTGTCCTGCCCTCCCAAGCACCACACATGGGCACAAAGCTCTAACCAGGACTCGGTCACATGTGTGAAGTGCTTGCAAGACCACAGAGGATTTAACATTCTTCAGCACTCCACTTAGAGACCTAAAGGAATTCATGCATGCATACATTGGCATTTACTACTACACACTTACACCCAGCCCCCAGTATTATTGCAGTAACTCTGCTGGTATAACAGCTCATACACCCAGTTTCACTTATTTAGTTTTCTACAAACATAGAAAAAAAAAAAAAAACCACCTGAAGAGAGCTAGAACAGCTTTCAATCAGTCACTATATTGGCATTGAAAGCTTTATTTTGAAAATTTTAAGCAGCAATACTGAATAAATAGACAGAACGATTGTTTTGTCATCTCCATACAACTGATGGCCTTCATCCAAAACATTAAAATACTGTAGCAAATAGAATAAACATGCACATTTCAATGTTCTAAAAAAACCCAAACAAACAAACGAAAAAAAAAAAAACAATAAAGGAGGTGTAATAGAAAAGTAACACTTTGACACTTTTTTAATACAGTACAGACCATTAGAGACTATTTTCTGGAAAAAATATCTGAATACAGTTTTGTTATTTACATGTATCATTAAGGCCCAATTCACTCAAGTTAATGCACATCAGGAATTTATATGCTTCAAGGTAACTCACTAAAAATTACAAGATCGATGTTTCTTTGATCATACTCATATGATCCCAGCTCACTAAAATAATGTAATACTCTTCACACTAAAAACAAGGCAATTGCTGCCCCAAGAGGAGATTTTTATTTCACTAAAGGATCTTCTTCCCTCTTACCTCATATGTTTGCATATTGCTAATGCTAGTAGTGGTAGCTCTCTTCTTGAAGAACTTCCTCCCAACTTGCCATGGTTTAGAAAAGCAAGCAATCTCAAAGCTAACATACCATTTCCAGAAGCAATTCAGGCACTTGGGAACCTAAGTCCCACTGAAAGATGCTGGGAGCTGACTTTTCAGAATGGGACTTGGTTTCTCCCTTGCTCAGACTGTTCACCTTAGCCTCAACTTACTGGCTTTTCAGATGGTCACCCCCCTCTTTTCCCCTAACAACATAGCATCTCCAGCAAAAATAAACTGTATCCTCATGGATGAGAGAGGTAAAACAGTTAATTTCCATTAGTAATAAATTACAGGAGTTCTCCATATAAATTCCCTGTGCACTGGAAAATAGTGCTTGTGTATTCAACTACTTAACGCAAGCAAAAAACCCCATTTTTATCATGCTTCCCCGTAAATAATATGGCACTTGTTAAAATCAGTATGTGTAGCTTCCTTTCTGCTAATGCCCCAGGAGGTTTGAAACACTTTTGAAAATGGACTCTTTGTACAGTTGTAAAGAAAGAGTGAGTTTCTGCAGCTGATCAGAAGCAAAACTCTAAACGCTGTAGTGTCAGGAATTTTTCTAACTGTTACACATGGGTCAATTCACATTTAATGCAAGGGCATGCCATTTCTTTCTGGTTTATTTACAGAGAGGGTGAAGATGCTGTGGAACTTCAGCCTGGGTGAAATTCAGTAAGCAAGAGGAGTATGGTGGGGGCAGGGGAATTTGTCAGTGTCTCACAACTGGCAGGTCTGGGTACCAAAGCCTCTCCTCGGCCACACGAGTGGCTGAAGCTGCAAACGTTTTTCAGATCACCTTGACGTGTGCCAAAGCCCTGGCAAGGAGGGGCCACTCAGGGGGGCTGCAGTGGTGACCCCTGAGCCAGCTCCAGGCTGGCCCCTGTGTCCAACAGCTGCTGCAGGCAGCAGGGGCTACACTTCTGAACTGGCAAATTCCTCCCTCAACATGACAGAGCTGTAATTCAAGCCCTCCAAAGCTGCTCTTACCCTTCTTCCTTTTAATCCTTTTCCTCCTCTCTCCATCTTACAGAATAACCCGGCAGAGAAAGAGAGCAGGTTTTGTGATGCAAGAGCCCAATTCAGCTCAACCTGACATCTGTGGGAGATGGACCAGTCACAGAATATGACAAATCATTAGCAGGGGTAGGTATGCTGATCTGCCTTAAAAATACTTTTATGTCAGGACAAGACTGTTTCCCCCCATCCCCATGCAGCATAATTTGGGCCAGACTTTGCAAGGTGCTGAGTGCCTCAGTTCTCTAACATCAAGAGGTGCTGAAGATGCGAGATATCCACTGGAGAGGACCATTTTATTCCTGTAAATTGAACCCAGAATGTAAGGCATATATGCTCAAGTACCTTGGACAGATATTGTCCCCAAACTATGTATATTATGTATATTTTACACTCTTATATATATATACACACATTCTTTCTTTTTTTTTTTTAATACAAATTTATGGGCACAGTAAACATGAGCACAGAATTGTGATAAACTAACAGTAAAATGGGTGAGCACTGCAAAGGTTCCTCAAGTAGGAATATCTCATTTTCCAGTTTGCTCACAGGGGAAGATGGAAGAAAAAAAAAACCCCAAACTGATAAGTTAAACAGTAAAAATTCAGAGTCCATTTGGAAAGGTCCTTTATATATTCACAGCCTTATCTGTTGCTGTTAGTCTAAATACAGCAGCATTTTTAGAATATATGATGCCATTAATAAGTGGAAAGGAAAAAGAAATGCATTTAACACTCAAGAATCCTTCATCTTCTGTTATATCTTTTAAAACTTCCTTTTGTCAGGAAGCTCCTTTTCTTAGCAAAGGAGACTTAAATTAACACTTATATCTGCACATCAGTGAACCAACACAAGAGGATGCTAGGAGTTAAGTATTTTTCTCTGGCTAAAAGCTTGGAGTTTCCCAGCAGTGGTAAAATCCTGACCGTGCCGAGGACAGGAGCCCAAGCCTTGAGCACTGCAGTGAGGACACAGTGTCCCCCTCGTGCCCAGGGATCTCCAAGGTGAGGATGCTGCTGTGAGCTGCTGTTAGAACAGGAAATCCAACCCAGGGGAGGCCCAGCCCTCCCTAACTCATCCATGAGGCCAGCCCCCAACGTTTGCAGGGTGTCCCACTGACACCAGTGCCTTTTTCCACAAACCTGGTATCCCCCACAGCAACCTCACTGCAGCCAACAGCAATTGGGAGTGGCTGCTTGCTGCAGGAAACCCTTCTCATCTAATTCCTTCTTAGCTTTGATTGCATTAGAGCAACATCGAGATGTGATAATGCTCTCCTTTCACATGTTTTGTGAAAAATGGCCACCAAATGTGTGAATTTGCTGCTTGGAAGCTTTCCATTCTGTGACTGTCTTTCAAAGGGAGCAAATGTCTCCACCAGGGAGCTGAATGAAATCCTGGCCTCCCTCCTGTCAATAAGAACTCTGCTACTGACTTCATGGGACTCTGCCAGGTTTCTTCCCTTCACAAAACTTGAGAGGATTCTGGAAGGCTGGAAGTGGATTCTCATTTGTGTTGTGTCTTTCTTCCCCTCCAACAGCAAGATTTGTAACAAAACAAGAACACTGTAATGGCTAGTGGAAAAAATGAAGTACAAAATCACACACAGTGAAAGCCTCCTACTCTCTTTTGGTTAAGATATATGAAGACAACTTCTTACATTGTTCTTTTCTCAAAAGGCATATACAATGTGGCAAAATATTTCAAATATACATTCTATATAATAAAATATCATCTAACTAGTGCATCCTCAATCATATGCTGGAAATATTTTTACCAAGCCAAGGTTTAAAATCCATAAATCTTTTGAACACTAGGTGCTTCATTCAAGGCAGATACAACAGCAAGTAAATCCCACAAGCTCACTTTTCAAGCCTTAAAAGGTAGCAGTGGATGGAACATGACATATGATGACCCACGAGAGAAATGAACAAAGTTAGTGGTGAGAAACCACTGCAATGGTTCAGCACCCCTCAGAACTCTGCATTGCAGGTTGCTGGGTTTGATCAGATGGGGGATGTTGGTACACACAAATTAAAGTCACCTCGTCAGACTGACACACAGCCACACGGGATAAATCACCAGTTAAAAATAAAAATATAAAAGGTCAACATTCACAGGTCCATTGATTAAAGGGAATAAATTAAACCTCGGATAAGTTGCATACACGGTTTCCTTCACCCTCAGTCTTCCATTTATGCCTATAATACAAGGAACAATACTTTCCCAAACACTTCTGAAGTGGCAAAAACAATGAAGGTTTTTGCACTCAAGCTGTGTTGACAGCAAGGTCATCCTTGCCAATTATGAATCGAGACAGTTCCTGTCTCTTTAGCATCAGTGCACAGGGTATGGCTCCAAGTGGTGTTGGAGGAAGAAGAAAAAATGACACGGTGGTGTAACAAAAAACCAAAACAAGACAAACTTCTTCCATTCATCATTGGCAGAATAAAATAAAGTGTATCTTGTCCAGGGTACCTTGCTAGGTCCTCTCTAGAAGAGGTATGTACTGTCATACATAAATGCCCTCCGGGTTAAAACCAGATGACAGGGGGTTCTGTAGGATCCGAAGGTTACTGGGGAGTTGCCTCGATGAGCCAGGGCGCTTCAGCGACCCAGACTGAAAGGTTGGCTCTGCAGGAGAAAAAGGGCAATTAGAAAAGCCAGCAGCAGAGCTGCACCTCTCCTCCTGCTTAATGCAACACAGCAAAACTAATTCCACTTGTGACAAACTACTGAAGTGCCTGCCTAGGAAGTGAGGAGACCTAAGGTGCACACTTACTACTCACTCTAAAACAGAACAAAACCATGCACAAGCATTACCCTCCCACAAGAAACATGTACACACACACACTAATATAGTGATGTGCAGAAAGAGCCTGAACCTGTAACAACTCCAAGCTTCAGCTTCCTGCCCACTTAAAGGCGTTCATACAAGTGCTGCATTTGCAGGCCAGCTTGTCTTTTCTTCTCTCCCCACCCCTCCACCCTCGCGGTGCCTTCTGGTGATAAAGTTTTCTGAGCAGAGGGACAGACGCGGCACGGGACAATGCCCAGACAAAGAGCCCCGTGGAAGCAGAGTGCTGGAAAAAGCACACGGCCGTGCTGGTGCTGCAGCTCTGCCAGGCACTCAAAACGCTCCCGTGCTCTGCCCAGGAAATCCTGACTCCAGAGGTGGGCACGTGCAGGCTGCACTGATCTCACTGCGGGCAAAGGCAATGCAGACAGCCCTGACAGCCATCTGTGCAGGATGTGCACGGCTGGCAGCCCAGCTGCATCGGCTCCTGTCTGGGATTCCTGGGGATCTAGACACATTCCTTTTTCTGCTTTGACAACACCCCCGCCAGAGGAGGAAGAACCCAGCCGAAGGGCAATGTCAGATGGACAATCACATTCCGTGCTGGCAGCCAGCCAGGCGGCCACTCTTGAAAAGCTGCAGGCTCAGTGTGTCGCTGATGGGACAAACGCATGCCTGGGCACAGTGGGAGAGAAGTTCTCCACATACTGCTCTTTATTTAGAGCCTGCTAAACCCTTGGAATGAAAAGAAGCACTCGACAATGCGCTCTCACAGCGCTTGGCTACTGTCTCCGCTAAGAGAGCATTCCCCACGCGTAGGAGCCCCCGCGCTGAGGAAAGGCACTGCCCGCCCTTCCCTCCTCCCGAAGCATCCCGAGGGCTGCACCTCTCTCCAGCTCCACGTGTGGGGCCTCCACCTCCGCGGGGTCTGCGGGCAGCACCGTCACCTTGGTTCCCGTCTGCTGGATGAACTGCTGCAGGTTCACCTGGCGCAGCTCCTTGGTCAGCTGCTCCAGTTCTTGTTCCCTGTCCTGCCGGGAAACAGAAAACATCTGCTGAGCAAAGAAAGCAGCGTTTCATGACCATATTTACAGCTGGGCAACTAATGCTTCTCCTTTTGATGGGAAAGTCTCCAATTTTTAAAGCTCAAAAGCAAATTGAAGAGTTTAAAGGTATTTTAATCTTGCAATTTAAAAAGCGAGTCAACAGTCACTAGCACTTACTAGAATCACAGAATGAATTAGGTTGGAAAATACCTCTGAAATCATTAAGTCCAACCCATGACCCTAATTGGGTTTTTCTTAATGTATTTTATTTTTATATTGCTTCTTGGATGACTAGCAGCTGTTTCTCATACCACCTGAGAAAAACTTTGGCACGTCAGCAAATAAAGGTAATAGTGTGAACGCCGAAAAAATAAACAACTGAGCAGCAGTCTGGCACCAAGTCTTGACTTCTTCCTGAAGTGCCCAGCATGGCTTGGGCAGCTCATTTAATTCTTCTGATCTAAAAAGGAGCAAAATTCTTTTCTATTCTTGTTCTTTGCATTTTCTATTTAAACTTTTTTGGCCAGAACCTTCTCACTCCGCAAGGGTTTTTGTGCAATGAAGCCAAAGCCTGGCTGGTTCTCCACCCTTTCAAAGCACAGATTATCATTTAAAATCTTTCTCTGTACTTCTGCCATGATATGCAAAACTTACAGCTCTGAGAGATTACAACAGTCTTGGACTATTATTATTTCCACACACAGAGGTTGAGCTGTTTTAGCAGACATCTTTAACTTTAGGTATGCAATAAAATATTTGTCTACTTCCTCCCCCCCAAAGCTCCATAATGCAGAGCTCAGTTTATTTTCTTGTGGACTTCCAGATTTGTGCACCTTTAGGTTTAGAACAAGATTGGAAGATGTGAATTGAATGGGAACTTCCCCAAGAAAACCTAGACTATGAAAAGGACCAAGCTGGAAATATTATGAACTCCATCACAGCCTCAGCAAATGTGACTAAGGAGAGATAAAACACATAAAGAGGACTTGAAGCTTTCCATCAGTGCAAATCCTTAAGTGTAGCATGTCTGGAAACTTAGCATAGATAAACATGGCCAAAACTGCTTACAGTTTTCACCTATTTTGCTTTGGATGAAAAGATTACTTTTTTCCCCCCTCATCCTCTAGTAAAAACAGCTCATATTGCCGTGGTTCTTAGGCAGGAGTAAAGATATGAAATCCCTTTACATATTCCCAGTGCAATCACCTTAATGCCACTGCAGAATGTACTGACTGTGAATCCTGGGAATCAGCAAGAACCACAACTCCTGCTCATGTGAGGTGCCTTAGGACTATCTCACATGGCACAGAAACATCCTGGGAGCTCCCATCTTTCCTCATCTCATCCAGCTAGCACCTGGAGTTCCTTTATTCTTTTGTCCTCTATCAAGTTCCAGGTGATATCATTTGCTTTAGCAAGGAAAGAGGGACTGGATTCTCTTTCGACACGTGCCACAAATGACTGAGGTGTAGAGAAGATAAAATCCTGAACACCAGCGAGTCATCCAAGAAAAGAGGGATGCTGTTCTTTAAAATCAAAGCCCTGTAAGGTTGCAGGAACTTTACTTTAGCTCTATACCTTTCCAGGTGCTGCTTTCAGACTGTTCTTTATAAATCAGCTCTTTTGGTGGCAGACAAACCTAGCAAAGATCAGAACTTTATCCTCAGAAAAAGCTATGATGGTGCAAATTACAACTTTTCTTCTCAGACAGTTCGAATGAGCAGGTTAAACCCAGGTGAAATAAAACCTGTCTGCCCCACAAACTGAAATAAAGATGTGAAAACAAAAGCAACACATTGCTCCTTTTACCCTGATTCACTTTGGAAACTTTGAGCTGTCTTTTACGGGCTTTAGACTTGTGTAAGAGAAATTAGTCACAGTCTTTGACTTTCTCTAGCTACGGATAAAAAGACAGTCTTACCTGTAATCGCTTGGTAGCTTGGCCCAAAGACCTTTCTACCGCTTTAATGCCATTTTCCAATCTCAGACTCTGCTGGCCCTGAATGTCGATTTCTCCCTTCACCTTCTCGATCTTTTCCTTGACTTCTTCTTCATTCACTTGGGACTCCTGAACTTCCCGCTGCAGCTTCTCTGCCTCGAGGCCGCTCTCCATGCTGTGGATCTGGGACACGTAGTCCTTGAGCTTGCTCTCGCACTCCAGGATGCGCTGCCTCATCTCCTGCAGCTGCTCCATCAGCTGCTTCTCGTTCTCCTGCTCGATCTGCAGCTCGTTTTCCCAGAACTCTTCCTCTTCAATCTCCACTTCGTTCCGTTTGATCTTCTGCTCCAGTTTGAGGATTTCTTCCTCCAGGCTGGCGTTGTACTTTTGCTCCCAGTACCGGATCTCGGCTTCGCTGGACTCCAGCTGTTTCTCGATACACTGGAGCTTCTCCGTCTGCAGGTGGATCAGTTTCTTCAGCTCGTCCGCCGTCGTTTTACAGTTGTTGAGCACCTTTTGCTTGAACTCGGACTCCTTGCTCTTCCCGAAGATGTCCATGAGCCCCTTGGCGCCGCCGGTGAAGGTGAGGGATTTCCTCTTGGGCTCCCTCCTCTTCATGGCCTTGTCTGCGGGCGGCCGCAGCTTGGCGAGCGGCGGCAGGCTCTGCCGGTACAGAGTCCCTCGGGGATGCGCGCCACGCTGTCCGACGTGGGCCGCTCGCTCAGCGAGGGCCCGGTGCGCCGCAGGATCAGCTGCACGTCGCTGGCGTACTGCCCCCACTTGTTGAGGGACACGATGGGGTTCTCGTGCGGCGCCAGGTGCCGCTCCGTGTCCCGCCACTTCTCGATCAGCGTGTAGCGCCCGGTGCGGCCTGCGGGGAGCACAGCGTCAGCGCGGCCGCGGGGCGGCGACACCGCGCCGCCAGCAGCCACGGCTGCGGCACCGGGACACCGGGGAGACAGCACCGGGACACCGGAGATAGCAACGGGACACGGGGGAGACAGCACCGGGACAGCACCGGGACGGGAGAGACAGCACCGGGACACCGGGGATAGCACGGACACGGGGAGACAGCACCGGGACACCGGGGGATAGCAACGGGACAGCACCGGGACAGAGGGGAACGGCAGCGGGACAGCGGGGATGCACCGGGACAGCAACGGGACAGAGGAGAACAGCACCGGGACAGAGGGGAGCGGCACCGGGGGACAGCACCGGGACAGCAACGGGACAGAGGGGAACCGGCACCGGGACAGGAGAGACAGCACCGGGACAGAGGGGGATAGCAACGGGACAGCACCGGGATAGGGGTGAAATGGCACCGGGACAGGAGAGACGGCACCGGGGATAACACCAGGACAGGAGAAACAGCACCGGGGGATAGCACCGGGATAGAGGGGAACAGCACCGGGACACGGGGAGCTGCATCGGGGGACAGGAGAAACAACACCGGGGGATAGCACCGGGACAGGAGAAACAGCAGCGGGCCAGGAGCCTGCCGCCGGCCAGGCTGTCTGAGCGCCCCTGTCCCGGCCCACGCTGCCCGCACAGCCCCTCTCCCTCTCAGCCCCGTCCGTGGAGGAGCAGTGACCCCGTGAGAGCCGCGGAGCTGCGCAACGCCGGGGCTGCCGGCAGGCTGGAGAGGCACGGAATCGCTCAGTGGTTTGGGCTGGAATGGACCTAAAAATGATCCAGTTCCACCTCTGCCCTGGCAGGGACACTGCCACCATCCCAGGGGCTCCCAACCCCATCCAGCCTGGCCTGGGGCACTGCCAGGGATGCAGGGGCAGCCACAGCTGCTCTGGGCACCCTGTGCCAGGGCTGCCCACCCTCACAAGTGACCCAGTTTGTGTGTTGGTAACCACCACGTAAATACACCCACTGCAAACCTCCTAGACCAAGGAAACAAGAACAGGAGTCCCAGATCTTTCATACAGCCATGTAGAAATATCAAATGTGGAGGCAGCAGGTTTGCTGTTAAGCTTTCATCAGGCAGAGGCAGCTGTTAATGACTGAGAGCTCCTCAGTTCCCCTGTTCATGCCCCCGTTTGCTCAGACACTGCTCCAGCCTGGGCCGCAGCCTGTGCTGCCCACGGAACGCTGCTGATGTGAGGAGAGCACAGGGACAAGGGCAGAAGAGACTGCCCAAACTGCAAACGAGCCATCAGGCTCCCTGCACACCCCCATCATCTGTAACTGCAGCTCCCACAGCCCCACTGGGGTAACCCAGCCTTCAGGAGGAAGCTCGAGTCCTTTGCTAAGTCTTGAGAGTTTTTCTGAGTTTTCCATTGACAATACAACTTATGTTCATGGCTTCATTTGTGTTCCTATCAAACACAGTTAAATTCAGCTCAGCAGTCTTCCTCCTCCAACATCCCTTATGGGATATTTTTCTAGGCACTCTCACTACTCTGAAATACAGCATTCTCCCTTTCCAGAAGAGCTTCCCCTATCAAAGTAACCTCACTTAAAAGCCACATTATTTACAAAAAGATGGGAAAGATCAACTGCTTTTAAAGCATTTGATGCTAATGAATTTCTGAACAGCTCCACAATTGCCATTAACCTTAAAAACATCATTAGCTACTTGAATGCATTGCCTACATTCATTTTCATGAGAAACGATCATTCAAATGATTTATTTCAGCACATAAAAGCCTGAAATACCTGTCAGATACACAACTACAGAGGGGAAGAGTTGGAGGAAATGTAGTTATCCATGGTAATGCATTCAGTGTGTTCTCTTACCTTATACTACCTGCCCAATCATCATGCTTTTCTCAAAAGGACAAAAATATCTTCATCTTAGGCTGGAGATCTGCCCCCAGCCTCCAGTCACAACACTCACATGGACTCTTCACTTCCAAATTGTAGGAAACAAGCTGCACTGTGGTGATGAACACACTGTGCACCCCTCTAAAATCAGACACTGCATTCTAAAGAGCTCCCCGAGCTACAGTACTGTGTTGGAAATGTTCCTCTGCTCTCACTTCCTCACAATTAGCTTCCAAAGCAAGGAATAAGAACAAAACTTCTCTGCAGAGGCACCACCTGGAGAACAGGTGGCTTTGGCTCGTGGCTCAACCCAGAGGGATTGGCTGGTCCAGACAGAGACCAAAATTGTCCATGTTCACTTCCAAGTTAGGAGTGAGGGCTGAAAGATTTGGCTGATGGAAATCAGCAACACAACACAGGCAGCATGAGAACAGCAAACCACCATGCTGAATGCCACATAAATAAATGACTCTGGGTAGGGACTGGGGGGAGAAAGTAGGAAAAAACCCCACACCTATCAGCATACTAATATGGCTGAGTGTTAGGCTAACACTCTCAGAAAGAGATTTAAGGCTTATTAGAATAAAGTTCTTCAAAATCAAGTTTATAAAGGTATATGGTATAAAGTGAGATTTTTGCTAACTCACAATATTGCAAAGTGATCCATGATGTTTTATAGTTCATAGTAGGTATTGGTGTTGTTACAGGAAAAAATAAACCTGCTACTGTCTGCCAGAGCATACAAACAATAAATCCTGGAGAAGAACAATTAAGTAAAAACATACTCCAGGACAAAGGCTGCACTTCACTGCTCTGTCTTGTTCACATTAGAAGCTTCCAGCTTGTAAATCACAGTTGTGCTACTAAGGTTCATGTTGTGTCAAAGAGCCAAGTTCAAAGAGGTCCTGAGATTGCAAAGTGGAATGGGCACCACGAGGGGAGCGATCAGAGTGCAGTTTCTATTCACTCTGCTATTAAAGGCACTAGTTTAAAGAAATGTAACAGAAGACAAGAGAGAAAAAAAAAAAAAACGGGGGGGGGAGAAGAATAAAGCTCTAACAACCTTGACCAAAAGTGAATTAAAGTATTAAGCACAGACTTGCCAAGAACTATTTTCGTCTTAGCTTAGGGTTCCAAATCAACACGCAGCCCTAAATAATGAACTCAGCACTCAAGATCCACATAAAAGAAAGTGTTTTGTAGAAGTAATACTTGCACAGTTCAACAACCACACCTGGAGCTCAGGACTGCTCCAAACAAAGCAGTTCTCTTCCGAGCTCATTACCCAGGTCTGGTGCTCAGCCTGTGCATGACGCAGATGAACAATACCCAGACAACCACAACTGTGATGTTTGCCTGCATTAGAGGGGATTAATGCACAAATGAAAGGGTGAATGAGTTAATTCAGAACTAATGACAGAGTATTTCAGAACACAGGCGTCCCTGTAGCAAACTGCTGGGTTTGATGTGCAGCCACCACTGACAAGGAGAAAGCAGCTTGCCCAGGTTGTTGACAAGGAACTGTTTGACACCTGCATGCTGCTTCTTGCCTGTGTGCTGCCCACAAGCTTCTGGACACAAAAGCACCTGGCAGAACTCAGTCCACCTTCATTAATGCAACCTTATTATTTTTAAAGTTAAGTTACAGTCGCATTCAGGTGATGGCCATGTATCAGCAATGTATGGCATCCCTTAAATTACAGGGTGTTCCTCCCAGTTGAATATTATATTGAATACCACCCAGAATTTTGCAGTATCTCCAGGAAAGGTTCAGTGACCAGTTCAGCAGTGAATCGCCCTAAAACTTCTGAGATAAAACTTTTCCTTAACTGTAACTAGACCACACTGGATCTTTTGGGTTTTTTTTTTTAATATTTCTGTCACATCTTTGTATTGATGGGAATGGTAGAGAAAAACATCCAGACAGCCCAAAAAAGCACATGCATTCTGTGGTTTCCTCTTCAGAAGGAAAAGGAATTCAAGGGCTGGAGAAAGAACAGAATCTCTGCACCCTATTTCAGGTCCAGCTACTTCACGGGCAGCAGGGGACAGGAGGTTCTGCCCCCAGCCCTGGGCAAGCACAGGGAGCTGCTGGAGCCAGAGCAGGGACAGCCAGGGCAGCAGAGGCTGGAGCAGCTCTGCTGGCAGCAGAGGCTCAGGGCACTGGGATGGCTCAGCCTGCACAGGAGAAGGCTTTGGGCTGACCTCAGGGTGGCCTTGCAGAGCCTGCAGGGAGCCCAGGAGAGATGGGCAGAGACTCTGGGCAAGGCAGTGACAGCACAGGGGAATGGCTGCACACTGACACACAGCAGCCTTAGAGGGGATAGGAGAAGGAAATTGTTCCCTGGGAGGGTGGGCAGCCCTGGCACAGGGTGCCCAGAGCAGCTGGGGCTGCCCCTGCATCCCTGGCAGTGCCCCAGGCCAGGCTGGATGGGGCTGCTCTACCTGGCCCTGCTTTGAGCAGCAGAATTGGATACTGTCCAAAGTATCCTGCCAAAGGTGCCTTCTAACCACAGCTCTAATCTTGATTTTCCTATTTTTGAAATACAGGATAAAGGTTTATTTTTCACGTATCTAGAATAGAGGCAGCTTCATTTGTCCATGAGAAGCTTCTTAACTGTGGATGTCTTAATCAAGGTATCTTTGGCTTGTGCATTCCTTAGTGGACGTGGCTGGAAAATAAGCCAGTTTGCAGATATTCCAGATACTGCACTTCAAGAAAATAATATATTGCTTGCAATTCACATTTCAGGCTCAGTGAAGAAGACTGTGTTGTATGCTGTAAGTCAAGGACCTAGTAATAAACTGTAAAGCACAACAAAACAAAAGGAGCATCTCGCAAACTTCACAGACAGACAAAATAATGTTGAGTACAGCCAAGTTATGTGACTGCTGCAAGAGCCAGACTGCAAAGTGGAAAATCCCATCAGAGCCAAGCAAGGAGGAAGCCAACTAAGACTGGCTATTTTCCACCACCAAATGTCAGGTGAGAACTAGAGGGATCCATTTTCATAGAATGGGCACAGACTCCCATTCAAACTTGAGTGACAATTGCTCCTGGTAAGCTGGGCCCTGCAGCCAAATCCCAGGGGCAGCCAGGTGGTTGTGTCCTGATGAAGAGCCTGACAGGAGGGCTGGGGAACCCTCCCTGCCAGACACACAGGTGTCATTGACAGGGCTGGACACTGCCTGAGCTGCCCCAGGGACACGGGAACGGCTCTCTGGGTTCTCTAGAGAGGGTGTTGGACTTGGGAAGGAATTCCAAAGGATTATCTGGAGTTGGCTCTGCTTGCAGCTGAAATGGATCTCGGCATGGAAGCAGAGACGCCTGCCCAGACAGACTGGTGAGGTGTTACAGGAAGGGAAGTCTGCAGAGCTGACAAAACCTGCGAGTATTTCCAAGGCTGAGGGAGTCTTTACAGAGTTCAGCCTAAAACTGAGGCTACAGGAGAAAACCCAAGGAGAAATGAACAGGAGAACATGAAATTACTGTCCAGAACGGGGAGTTTGACATGTCTGTGGGAGAAGGCAAAAGAAACAGAATGAAAGGGATATTGAAAGCAAAGTGAAGAACAAAAGTATCACAAGCACTTGATTATTTCTAAACAGGTATCACTTAATCATGACTAGAAAATGATCATACTAGCAGAATTGTTTCTCAAAAAACCTGCAGGCAGAAAATGAGATATGGAAGCAATTGATGAGCCAATTACCACTAAACAAAAGCTGCAACTAAACCAGTAGAGAAACATTTAACAGTTTAACATCAACTACAAG
The DNA here is from genome assembly GCA_032173965.1 of Sitta carolinensis. Lineage (NCBI taxonomy): Eukaryota > Metazoa > Chordata > Aves > Passeriformes > Sittidae > Sitta > Sitta carolinensis. Next base: position 12,240,546 of record JAVUNC010000030.1, read on the forward strand.
ATTTGAGAGACAAACTGACTTTTTATAATTCTTAAATGAAGCTTTAAAATGTATTTGCTGCATATAGATAAGCACATGCTAGCAGTTTGTTCAATCCTCTTAAAGTATAAAATAAATAAGTGCCAGTCTTCCACTCCATCAGATATAAGTAGATGGAAATGATGTTTAGAAATTTAACATTTAAATAAATAAACATCAATTTCAGAGAAAATGACTTCGTGCTTACAGGGAGAATACCTTGTTGGCATTCATAAGCCTAACTTGCTTTTTATTAGAAAATGATTATTTTCAAATTGAGTCAGACTGCTAATACAGTCTTGCAAAGCTGCTAGCCTACTGAAAAATGCACAAGCTTGCCTTTAAACTTCTCATTTTGGGTAAAACATAGGTTTTAATGCCTAAATTTAAACAGTATGTAAAGCCAATTATAACACATTAGTGAAGAGTAAGTATCAGCATAAGAAATACTGATGGGATGAGGTTGGGGCTTGTTCAGGATGCCCTTAATCACTGAGAAATATCTGACAAGCCTTTCCTGTGCTGGAGCCTGAAACATTTTATTTTTCTCTTCTAAACTGTTTAGCACAGAGCTAACAGTGTAGAGACTAACAAGGTCCCCTTCCATGAGCAGTGAGTTATGCAGGAGTCAGAGGAGACCCTGCAGGATCTAGTTCATTGATCTGTACTCTTCCCAGTATAACTACAGATGCTTACAATGGGTGCAATTCCAATGAACATCATTAGCTAACCAATTACATTGCACTGCTTTTATACTTCCTTTGGTACTCAGAGTATTGACAGTTTAGCACCTTCCTTAGTCCAGGCTGCATTTACAATAACCAATGGCAGCATAATTATTATTACTTCGAGAATAAATGTTTACTGAAGGAAAGGTTATAGATTTCAAACAGTTCCTGTTCTGTCTTTTCAGTCTCTGGCAGGTGAAAAATCCAAGGCTACGAGTTTACACTGCAAGATGATCCTGCTGTGCATTGCATTTTCTGCTCTGCTGGTAGCCAGAGCTCCCCCACCTCCCTGGGTTTAGCTCAGCCACTTCCCAGCTGGCAGTACTCACCAATAGCCTGAGCAAGGGCTATCACAACTTCCTGGCATGTTGTGACTTCGGTGACCCCACACACGATCCTCTGCACGCCATCCACCCATACTTTGAGCTCCATGGTTCACCAGATCATCCAAGAGCCATGAATGCACATCAGTCAAGTCATTCTTGCAGCCGCACCAGAGGCAATGCAGCTGACTTCCTGCAGCAGCTGGAACAGAGAGAAACCCTGGTGTTTAGAGCAGTGGGAAAAGCTGACAGTTTCACCTTGACATCTCTCAGGTAGGGGAGCCAACACAGCCTCCTTTCTTTACAAACAACAACAGGAACCACAGGTTCACACATTTTGGGGGCAGAGGGGCTGGAAAGTGCCTGGCAGAAAAGGACAGGGGTGCTGCTCAACAGCAGCTGAACGTAAGCCAGCTGTGCCCAGGGGGGCAGGAAGGCCAGTGGCTCCTGGGCTGGGTCAGCACTGGTGTGGCCAGCAGAGCCAGGGCAGTGACCAACCCCTGCAGTGGGCACTGGTGAGGCCACACCTCTAATCTGTGTCCAGTTCTGGGCTTCTCACTCCAGGAGGGCCATGGAGGGGCTGGAGCACAGGTCTGATGAGGAGCAGTGAGGGAGCTGGGAAAGGGGCTCAGCCTGGAGCACAGGAGGTTCAGGGGGAACCCTCTGGCTCTGCACAGCTCCTGCCAGGAGGGAACAGCCAGGGCCAGGTTGGGCTCTGCTCCCAGGGAACAGCCTCAAGCTAGGGAAGGCTCAGGGTGGATATCAGCAGGCATTTCATCATGAAAGGTTGGTCAAGCACTGGAAGGGGCTGCCCAGGGAGATTTGGAGTCCCCATCCCTGGAGGTGTCCAAGGGAGGCCTGGACGTGGCACTCAGTGCTCTGGGCTGGGTGACAAGGACTGGGCACAGGCTGGACTTGGTGTTTTTGTCCAACCTCCATAATTCCATGAATCTATTCTAAGATCCAATGCTTTAACAAGGTCTACCTCTTCTGCAGACTTACCCAAAGATTCATTACAGTTTATTTCCTAAAATTTTATGAGTTTTTACAAAAAGAGCACCCAGAGAAACAGCACTAAATAAACAACTCCAGAATAAACTCATAACAGGTTCCAGTAACAGGTGCCCCATTCCTTTATATGCTGCCTAAATGTTTCCAGGGACTAGTACGGATGCTCTCAGTGTTTAATAATTTCTAGCAGGTGGAGCTGTAGAAAAACAAGGGGGAAACATTTTTAATTACAGCCATCCACGAGAGTCCAACTTGTGTCTCCCTGCAGAAGCAGCTAAGGTTCCTGTTCTGAACAAACCATGCATTTTGTACCAGAACTCAGAGAGCAAAGTGAGCACACAGATTGCTTCTCTCTCCCTCTAAAACAAGGGGATGCACCAGGGAAAGTGTGGTAGGGGTGCTTTAACCCCTGCCAGCACTGTGCTGCTTCTCTGAGGAACCAGATGTTGTCTAGTCTTGTCCTAGGTTTTTCCATAGGCACTGCAATGAAAAAGTTTTGTAGTAAACCACCAAAAATTGTTGTCTTTACAAGATAGAACATCCCCTCAAAAATGAAATAAAACCAAAACCCCAATAATGATGACTAAGTCTTAAAAATTAAGAAGAAAGCAAACACCCAAAAACCACCTACAAACCAACCAACAACAAAAAACCAAAATCAAATAAAGAAAACCTAATGAGACAGTAGAGCTGTTTAAGCAGATAAAGGGAAAATAAATGGCGATAACACGATAAAAGAAGCTCATGTACACTTTATCCCATGTGGATAAAGTGATAAAATGAAAGCAAATATTTTTTAAGAATTAAGTACCAGGAAAATGGATAATACAGGAATGAAGGAAAAGAAATCTGAAAATTATTTAGGGGAGATCAGTGAAGACAGGCAGGGTAGGGTTACATGAGAAACACAGAACCTGCTGGTGCTGATGGATTGAACAGAACTGCGCCACGTGGAGGCAGAAATGGTGCAGAGAACACTACACAAAATCTTAGTGCTGCTCACATCTGCACTCTAAGCAGAGCTGCTTTCTCCTGGGGATGTGAACATCTCTTCCTGTGCCTAAAAAATGCACCACTGCAGCCCCCAAGCTGGAGGGGAAAAGTGACCTGCCATCTACAACCAGCCAGTTCACCCAGCAGATGACAAACACTGACACACGAGGCAGAGGACACCTGCAAGATCCTTGGGGCAGCAACAGCCTCAGAGCCTGCTGGAGCCACAGGGCTCCCACTACACCAACAGGAGCAGCTTTAGCAGGAAAGCACCAAGCAGTGCAGTCAGGCCAGAAAACAGCCCCAAAATCCCTGCCCAAACCTACCTGTTCAGAAATAGACGTAAAATTTGGAAGTAAAACCAGATCTCAAAGAGACTTGCACACTCGATAGAAAAGTGATTGCTTTTAAGAACATCAATGTTTACAGAAATCATGTTTTGAGACATGAACAAGCACCTGAAAATCCAAAGAGGTTTTGATAAACATTTTCCCATATAAACCTAGGTAATGCAAAGAAAACTTCTGCACAAGCATTAACCATGTACCAACACAGAAACACTTCAGTCAGGTTCACACCATTTCAATGTACCAATAAACTAAGCAGAAGAAAATCTTCTACCAGCCTGTAACACAGCAGTGACTGAGAAAACACCTCACAGGCCTCAGCAGTGACCTCTGCTATTTCTTCTTGGACCAGTTGTCTTCACAAATAAACAGACCTCACATTCCAAGCCCAGCTGTAAGGAACTTTATTAATTAACCTAATAACTTGCTGAGGGTTGAAGAGTTCAGATTTGCTGGCCCTGACCGAGCCATCTCTCCATGTGACACGTCAGCAAAGCATCCGACAGCTCCAATTGTTTTTCTGTCTGTCAACATTCAAAGTATTATCTCCATTTAGCAAGCCAGCAAATGCACTTTTTCCCCCAGTCAGCACACAATGTACAGTCCTGTGCTCAGTACAGATCAGGTTTGGTCATTTGTTTTCCTACAGTCCATCTTTAAAAAAAAGCCAAGACTAAAGAGAAGCATCATATAATAAGGAAATATTTGCTGACACTTCCAAGTTGGAAGAAGCATTCACCAAAGCTGCAAATGATCTGAACAAAGTGCCTCTGAATCTGTTCAAGCTCAGGGGAAACATTTCCATTCCTTTCTTACAGGACAAATAGTTTTAATAGACCAAATAAGAAAGAATTTGTGGTACATGCACCCCTCAGACCAACAGGCAGGGATGAATTAAAGGTTATATTAATTAAAGGTTATATTAATATATGAATATATATTTTTATTATATTTTATACCTATTATATTTTATGAACATTAAAAGGCATTCATAAACGGGCTCCCAGGGGCATCCCCATCCCTGGAGCTGTTCAAGGAACAATTGGATGTGGCACTCAGTGCTCTGGTTTAGTGACAAGGTGGGGATCAATGACCAATGATCCTGGAGGATTCCTCCATGGATTCTGGGATTCCATGTGCCCACAAGTGCTCACAGGACTCCTCTGGGCACTACCACTAAGAACACATACCCACAGGAGAAATGTCAGATCTCTGTGCTGAAATCACTCTCTCATTAGTTTCTAAGCAAAGCTCATCTGTATTAAGTCAAAAAAGATGTAGGACTGGTTTGGTTTCTAGGATTGTGCAGTAGAAGTTCACAGAAAGGTCTGAAAACCAGGAAATTTTCTGGCCACGTGCAGAGCTTCCCAAATACAACTCTGTAGCACCTTTTTATTAGCTTTTGGTTTTCCTTCATAGGCATTCAGGTCTTTATTTGCTGTTAGTTAACTTTCATACCAGTAAAAGCTGATTTGCCTCCCCACTGAGGGTCATCTGACAGCCCCAAATAGATTTTTTCAACCTGGAATCTGTGCCCAGAATGCACATTGTGCTTTCATGTAAGAGGAGGCAAAATAAGCATTACCTCTAATACTGTGCAAATTTCTTTCTGAAGCCAGTGGAAGGGTTGGGGAAAAAAAAAAAAAAATCTCACTTCAGGTTTCTCAATCCCCTAAGTTCAAAACCAGTTCACCTTATGCATTACTTATTTCAGCAGTGACTGGGAATAGGAATGCAAAACTAATTTACTGGAGGCACACAAGCCAAAGCACGCCTGTGATCACAGCTTTTCCCCAGTTTGTCAGCCATCAGCTCCATAGCCACACATGGCTGTGCCTGGAACCAAGCTCTGGAATTCTGGCTTTCTACAACTACTTCCTCCCCCCACTTCTCCACTGCCTTGCCCCAAGCCTCCTCAATTACCTTGTTTACCAGGCACAAAGCATTTTCCCTAAATTCCCCTTTTATCCTAATTGGCTGATGGTATCTTACTCTTCCAGGTATTGGTTCAGTTTTTAAGTGTAAAGAAAATCCAGCATATATATATCTACATATATACACATACAAATATACATATATAGCATATATATTTGCTGCCTATCCATGACTTGTTTACAAAATATAGAAAAAGCTGAAGCTTCACAACAGACAAACAGATCAGACTGAGTGTAAAGAACTCTTCTGGCATTTCAGAAGAAACAATATTCCAAGCAGATGTTGTTAGCAGGACATCTTGCCACAAGTGTTAAGTCACAAGGCAACTCAAGAGCCAAAATCAAGGTGCCAATTTCAGCTCATTTCTGCTTTTTAGAAGGTTCACACTGCCTGAAAGCATTGTGCACCTCAAATCAGGGCCAAAATCCTGCCGCAGCAGAACTCTGACCAACCAGTTCAGTGACTTTCTGTAGCCCCAGCAAGTCACCAGCACATTGTTTAGTACACTTGAAAGTCAGGGTGCTTTCATTTGTAATTAGCAATAACCAAACACAATTTGGACTGGGACATTTACCCTTCATTTTCCATTCCCTGTGCACTACGGCCAAGTTGTCCTCCTTGTTTTTCCCTATTATGACACCAGGTAGGGCCCTGGACAAACAGGCAGCTTGTTCCACCCATTCTGCAAGCCATTAATAAGAATAATTAGTCAGTGCTAGTAGGGCTTGATTGGAAAATACCAAACAAATGAGCACAAAGGAGCCAGTCCAGCTATCCAGAAAGAGTTTATAAACCATCCAGAAGAGGATGAACAGGGATGTATTTGGATGGTCTTCCCCACCACAAGAATCCTGGTGCCAAGCACAGAGCCAAGTAACATTTCACCAAAGAAGTTAACTGCAAATTCAGAACTGGCTACTGGAAATAAGCTCCCTAACATTTGCCAAAAAGCATCCTCCCTTAGACTGATGAAGAAGAAATATCCTATGAGACATGCAGCCTCCCATTAGTAAATGGGAAAAATATTTCATGGTAGGTTTAAGTCAAAAATACCAAATATCTAGTGAAAGTCTTCTGCAGGCAAAACTTTCATCCAACAGGAACAGGTTGTGGGTTTGAAATCAGCCCATGACTTTCTCTGAAAAGAAGTGTTTACACAGAGGTTGCATGCAGTGGTTTCTTTTGTGGGACTAACCCTCATTGAGATTATTCTTTTGCTATTCCAGAAGAATGCTCTGAGATAATAAGCACTGCTTGAAACAAATAAACCAGAGGTCCCACAACCATGAGAATGGTAGTGTTGAGAAGGAGCTTGAGAGTTTAGGACCAAGGAATTTTCCTCCATGAGACTGGCCAGAAGATGGTCTGCCATCTGTGTCAAACAGGCAAAAATCCTGATGCCACAAGTGCTATCAAAACACACACAATACACACACCCCCCTCACCTGTGAAAGGGTGAGGACAGCACAGCACCAACCCAGAGTCTGTACAAGCACTGACGTGCAGGCAGCTGCTTCTGCCAGCCAAGGCTGCACAAAACCATGCCTCTGGAAAACCCAAAATTCCCCAAGTTGCAGTTTCCCAGACAAATTACCAGTTGACTTCCATCCAGGAACCCTCAGCTGCCTCGAACAGGGGCTGCTGCTTGCTGTGCAATTTCTCCTGCTGCAATACAGCTAACAATTTGGTGGGAAAAAATGAGGGAAAGAAACATTGTTCCAAAGCACAGAATGCTACAACTGGTATTTTGCCTAATTACAGAACATTCCAACCGCTCCCCGAGCTACAATCTCTCCTTGAGCTGCAATCTTTACAGCACAGAAAAAACAAATTGTCTCTTCTCTTTGTATTGGTGAGAATTAGCCAGAAGGAATTAACGTTTTTCTTTTGGGGGTGGAGGAAGATAGGAAGAGGTAAAAAGCAGTCACTCACACTTCTTGTCAGCTCTTGCAAAGATACACTTTGTTAATGGTAACTATTCAATTATTACCTGAAATAATTCTCACACCTGGAAAATTTTATTTTTGTCTCCATTTTTTTAATTCTAAGACTGATCTCTGACTTCAGCAAGTGTGTTAAGCCTTTAGGACACCTTCCTGCACAGTGTTTTAATCTAAATCACATGTGACCATCTGAAGAAACCAAAGACACCACTTAGTAAAGACTTAACTGCAGCCCAGCACAAAACATGCATCCAACCTGGGATACAAGTGACAACATAGCTACAAACCTCCACAATCATGAACTGTGTCAAAAACTCTTATGGCCTTCATAAAAAGTGAGTTCCAACCAGCTGTCACAAACACAGACTGCTGGCTGGAGTCAGAGTGCTCCTATCACAGTCTGTAACACTTGAGAGCAAACCAGGCTTGACCCAACTGTGCTGCAAAACATTTCCAAATCCCCACAAAACACTGGAAAGGAAACAAGCCAGCAGGTGAGCCAAGGAAACAGATGGCTGACTAAAGTTCCTTTGTATTTGGTCACTGCTGACAGCATAACCTTGCATTTCTAACAGTGAGTTTCAAACTCTTGCACTTGAATTAATTCAACAGGAACAACAAGTCATAAATAAATCCTCTCCTTTCCCTACTATTAGATATTGAAAGCATCTGAACACCACATGGACTTGTAATACAAAAACCCAAGGGTGTTTTGGAAATGGTGACAGCACTCAACCCAGAGTTTCAAGGATCCTTGCTTCTATTAGATTTCAGTCAGAGTTGCTAAAATTTAAATGTATTCTAAAATTTAAAACTTAGCATTATATTTAGGATATGTACCAGCAAATGGAAACAATATCTGATGTAGCACTTCTTTGAGCTCTTGAGACAGTATTTACGGAGATACAAGTGTGAATTCAATTCAAGCAGATTTACTCACTAAATCCCAACTCTGAATCTGTTTCAGGATTAGGACTTAAGCACCACCTTCATTTTACATGAAGCACTCCTTTTCCTCATTCTCCGCTTTAGCTGCTAACAAACAAAATTGTCAGTATGAAACATCACAGTCCTAGAGAGGCAGGATTGAGTGGAAACACACTGGAGATCCTCACTGCTGACCCCTGCTCTAGGAAGGGCAGATCATAGAATTGAACAATGGCCCGGGCTGGGAGGGACCCTAAAGCCTGTCCAGTGCCAGCCCTGCCATGGCAGGGACACTGCCACCATCCCAGGGGCTCCCAGCCCCATCCAGCCTGGGCACTGCCAGGGAGCCAGGGGCAGCCACAGCTGCTCTGGGCAACCAGAGCCTCACACAGGATTTCTTCCCAATATCCTCTCTAAGGCTGCTGTGTGTCAGTGTGCAGCCATTCCCCTGTGCTGTCACTGCCTTGCCCAGAGTCTCTGCCCATCTCTCCTGGGCTCCCTGCAGGCTCTGCAAGGCCACCCTGAGGTCAGCCCAAAGCCTTCTCCTGTGCAGGCTGAGCCATCCCAGTGCCCTGAGCCTCTGCTGCCAGCAGAGCTGCTCCAGCCTCTGCTGAGCTCTCATCCCCGCTCTGGCTCCAGCAGGAGAGCTGGGGGCAGCACAGCAGAGGTTCACACAGCAGCTGGGACAGATTTATTCTGTGGCAGAGGAATATCCTTTTCCAGATACGTTAGCCAAGGAGTCTGTACTGCATATAAATGCTGTGACAAACAGTTCAAAAAAAAGACATGTGCATTAAATAAACATCTCCTGATTCATCATCTCGGGCAACAGGCAGACATTTACTACACTGTAATGTCTTCCAAAGCCATGTAAGTATTTGTTCCTCATTAGTAGCAAATATATAGTGCATGTGAGCAAACAGCTTTATTACATACCACTTTATTAATAAACAACAGCATTAGGTGGAAGTCACATCTATACATTGCTAATGTAGTCTAAGGAATGTGTGGGAGTGAAAGAAAACAAAGAGCAGAGAAACAAGCAAGCTGGTTGATGGCAAGGGAAACACTTATACAAAAGCTACAAAACACACCTTACTTCAAAGCTGCCTTAGACCTCGAGCTGCCCTGGCTTCAAAGGACACAAAACAGGTCACTCTCCAAAACTGCTTCCAAGGAAGATACAGCTCCACCCGTTCAGCTTCTGCCCTGTCCCCTCCCGGCTTGTCCACAAACACTCAGAGCCAGCCGAGGGACTGAGGACACTCGTGTGTCCCTGCCAGTATTTACACTGACAGGCAGTGAGCTCATCTGCTCATTCTGGCCCCGCCTGCATTCACCCCTGGGTTTGGAGAGCTGAACCTGTTCTTGACACTTCCACCGAGCCCACGGGCAGCATTTGCTTTGTCATTTCACTACAGCCACCCCGAGTCTCGGCTCTCAGAGGGCTGTTCCCTGCACCTCAAATGGGAGCTGAGGGCAAATTTCAGAAAAAAAAACCCAAAAATATACAAGAAACTCATTGCACTTCCCACATTTCAAGATATGGACCAAACACAACATCTTCCTCTCTATTGTGATGAACACTGCATACAAATGAGCCCATTCCTCCCCCTCCAAGTTTGCACTGAAGGACGCAGGAAATCTAATTTATCCTGCAACTGAAATCTATTTAAATTGGAATTAACAGAAGTTTTAAAAGTCAGTTAAGCACATGGTTTAAAGCCATGGTATGACTACCAAAATCCCAGTGTAATGAAATACAGTTTCTGAAACAGAAACGAGGTGAGGCACTTTGAACATAATCAACATAACTGTTCCAAAAATTATAATCTCAAAGCTCTATTCAGTGAGCAGCTACATTATTCATTAAACATTACCTAAGAAATTTCAAGTTGCTCTCCTGGCAACCTAGAAAATTGTGCAAGACAGAACAGAACTTACTACTAGGAGTCTTTAAACAGTTAAGCAAGATAAATGAGTGGGGAACCCATCACTTTCTAAAATTTACACTTGGCTGTGCTTACTTCCATATTTCCCCAGGCACAAAAGAACTTCTTTGCTTCTTCTATTCTCTATTTATGGGACTCAGCTGGATCACTTAAGTATTTTCCCTCTCCTGACAATTGTGAGCTTGGCTAATTTTATTAGAGCAAAATCTGAGGTAATCATAACACACAGCAATAGCTTATGGGCTGAAATACTCAGAGTGCATAATTTAATTCATGGAATCATGGAATGGGTTGGGCTGGAAAAGGTTCCTCTCATTCCCAGCCCTGCCAGGGACACCTTCCACCATCCCAGGCTGCTCCAAACCCCATCCAGCCTGGGGCACTGCCAGGGATGCAGGGGCATCCCCAGGAACAATTCCTTCCACACATCTCACCTCATTGCCCCCTCTCACAGTTGGAAATTCCCATTCCCATTTAAATTACAATCCAACTACATGAGTCTCCTCAGACCTAGGAAAAGTTACATGAAAGAAAGCTTAAATTATTCTTTATAAAATTCTTATTTAGAAAAGTACAAAGCCAGGCTTACAGAGTGAGGTAAGCCAGGCATTCACATATCTCTTCCTATTTAGTTATGAATCACCTGAATGTTAATGTGCAGGTATTTGTAAGATTTTTGCAATTTGTCAAATGAGCTGCATTTGATTTCATTTATCTGCTATTTTTTCTTCCTCACTCCAAGATATCAAATACTAAAGCATGTTTCCTTCACAACTACAATTCAAAGCTTAAACCTTTATTTCTTTAAAGCCCAGAAATTCTCATTTTTAAACATTGTGCAACTACCCTTGTATAAAGCAGTCTGCAGAACTGCCAAACCTACAGGGAACAAAGAAGAGATGGTATCAGAGTGACACGACTCAAAAAAGCTGAGTTTCTTTCCTGCCAGAGCAAAATGACTAATGTGAACTGCAATTAGTGCAAAAAACAATACTATCTTTGCAGCTGCAGACTGGGAAAAACTACAGTTTGATGTTTACACAGCAGTATAAAAGTGGGAAAACTTTTGAGTTGAGTAATAAGCACGTTTTTCCTCTCAAATATTTAATGACAGTGAATCATTAAACACCCATGAGGTGAGGTCTTCCACATTTTGCTACTCTGAAGATGAGAATATTGCAGAATTCCCTAGTGATTGATAAATTAATAAAACCCAAATCAAGTAATTTTAACCTCAGAGTCCACAGGAATTGCATGATTCACTTTTTTCCACTGTTCTACAGCAAGCAAAAGAATAGAAACCTTGCCAAAGCTTGATAAAATAATGAAAAAAATAGGAAATGGTTTGTCTGCAACACACAGGGCTTGGATGCAGCAACCCACATCTCAAGAACCAAATATTTTTGAAGCAGAAAAGCCAGGGACTACTGTCTCTTCATGTAAGTGGCATTTCCACACACCACCCCCCTGCCATTTATTATCAATACTTCTGTCCTTTCCAGACATCCTGTCTCCACTTACATTCCATTTTCAGTTTGCCCTCAGCTGGCAAGCACAAGATGAATCCCAACTCTGAAAAAACACTGGAAGAAATTTTTTTCCATCTATCAGAGCACTATTTCTTCAGAAACACTTTCAAAGTACTCAACTTGAAATGCATTTCAAATACTTAAAGTACTGCTGCTCCAAATGCAGAGAAACCATTGAGATGTGGATATAAGATCCAAGTTTCACCTAAGGACAGATTTACATAGGACTACAAAGAAAGGAAAAGAAGCCTTAAATGAGAAAACAAGAAGCTGCACATAAATAAAAATGTGACCAAATGAGGAAGAGGAAAGAAATGGATGCACATGCCATGGTATCCTCAATTTCAGCTCTGCTAGCCCAGCAGTCTGAACAAGTGCAACCCAGACAGCAAGGAAACAAGAGGCACTTTGTGCAGAGTGCAGCTCTGGAGTGGGGACGAGAGACAAGGGAGGAAAAGCATCTCTTGTAATGCCAAGAATGCAGCAAAACTCCAGGATCCCAGTGATACCACTGCCAATGAAATCTCCTCTCCTGTAGTGGCTCAGGTCAGGGGAAAGGGGTGCAGCCAGCAAAGCCAAGGTGGGCAGAAGCAAGGGAACCCAAGAGGCAGCCCTTCTCCCTTGGGATGATTCCTCACCCAGAACTCACCAGCACGGAGCCAAGCTCTCCCTGGGCCAGAGATCCCTGTCAGAGCAGCCAGACCTTCTCCCACCTGGGACTGCTGTCAGTGGACACAGTCAGAGGAGAAGGGCACAACCTGGTGAGCTCAGAGAATGAGTGTTCCCTGGTTCATGACCTGGGGCACTCGGTGAGACAGGAACTGCTCCCTGCTGCCGAGGCTCTGGAGGGGAGCACACACAGTTCCCAGCCCAGCCTGCAGGAGCACCTGCCCAGCTCAGCATGCTCAGACCCCTCAATCGTGACAAACACAGGCCACACAACAGCTGGGGGATACAAATCACTATTGCTGCTCACAAACCAACCAAGGCTGGTTTTGTTGCCTCTCAAACATCCCACAAAAGGCAGTATCACTATGCAGAAAAACATGAAGTAGCACTCTGTGAGTGAAAGTTTCTGAAGTGGGTCTCAAAACGTGTTTTGTCAACTCTATTTAAGACTTTGTGTGAGTTAATTCAATTTAAAGCATCATTAGACTACCTACTCAAAGAAAAAGTTTTGTCTATTTTTGTTCACTTTTCATATTTAAAGTTTAAGTATTGAAAGAAAAATATTTCCCAAAGTTACTCCTCTGATTTCATGTCCTCTTGTGCTGCCAGAGTGAATAAGTCCTGATCCTTTTCTTCATTATTTTATTTATTGATTAACACTGAATAAAAGTGAATTGATCTTTTTATTCTTAGAAGTACAAAAATCTATTATTACTCCATGATTTCAGCTGGAGAAAAAAAAAAAAAGTTGTAATCAAACACATACTACAAGCTGACCCTGTCTTGTGCCCCTGAACAGACAGCAAAATAAAGTCACGTAACAACAATAAATTACATTAGTGATGCTTAAGGCAAAAACCCAAAGTGCTTTATTCAAAACAAGCCAAGGTAAATAAGTAACTTCCGTGTATGAGGATGGGAAGGCACCATCCTGACGAATTTCCAGCAGGCAAATACCTGCTGCTCTCCCACAATAAAATCATTCAGAGACAGTAACTCGCATGACTTGTTTCAAAGTGACAAATTAAGAAGTGACACTGCAGTCACCTGGCAGCCAGCCACAAACTCGCTCCACTGAAAGGAATTTATTCAAAATAGAGTCAACAAATTCTTAAATATTTAAACTTGGCAGTAGAAAACCTGGCTCAACACCACTACATTCCAAGCCTCCTGGAGTTCCAGGTTATACATATGTATGTGTATGTGCTCTGGCTGAGTGTCACCTGGGAACAATGAGAGCAGTGCCCGTGTAAATCCCGAGTGCTGGTTCAGCCAGCAGGACTGTCCCCATGGCTGGTGCCACCCCACAACCCAGCACAGCCCTTGGGCAAGGGGATGGTGTTGGCTGAAGGCAGCAAAGAATGCTCTGGAAATGTTTGCTTTAGAAACAATCACTGGTGTGCACGCAAGAGACACGTAAGGAATGTGGGGCTGAAAGTGCTTTAATGAATAACCCAAACCCCCTCGCAAACAGGAGGCAACTCAAGACAAGTCTGAAGGCAGAGTGTAGTCAACACAGGGTTCTGGGTGCTGTGCAAAGGGACAGCTGCACCCACACACCTGCCACCTTCAGCAAAGCTCCTCCTCTCCACACAGAGAGCATTTCTACACGTGCATTGAGAGTTCTAAGAGTTCTACACTGGACTAAGCATAAAGAAAGTATCCATCCAATGCTGCTTGGCTTCAGCTTTTCCTGCAGTCTGATAAAGCTGCTGTACCTTGATTCTTATCTGTATCTCTGATCCACAGAGCACGAGACAAGCTGTCATGGTGGCAAATGAACAAAGCATTTTAGTTTATTTAGCTCTGTTGGTCCCTCAGCTGCTTCAGTTACCAACAGAATACTGCTATAGAGACTGCACGTGCAGTAGAAGGAGTGGTAAAATGGCAATAGACACACAGAAATGAGAAAGGGGGTGTGACTGACATGGAAGTCCATCACTGAGAAGCTGATGTGTGTACAAAAGGCAGATCAGCTTTACAAGGCCTGTAAATGGTGACAAGCCAGAGAGGAAGCTGCATTCTCAGTTTTTCTCACTTGCCCAGCCTTATCTGCACCATGAAACAGAGGACTCAAAAAATCAAACCAATATGAAAAATCAATGGGTAATCTGAAAGTATATATTTCATTCTAAATTCTGATATTTTTCCTGTATCAAGGATTCATCATGTCAGGAAAAACACTACCTGCTACTGTTTACTTTTCCTGGCAACTTTTTTTTTTAATTTTGGCAATGTCTGAGTGGCCAACCTGGGACAACTCCTTACAGTGAATCACAGGATCATTAAGGTTGGAAAAGATCTCCAATATCATGGAGTCCAACCTTTGACCAAACACCACCTTGCCACCCAAACCAAAGAAGCATCAGTTGTTTCTTGAGCACCTCCAAGGATGGGGACTCCTTCTCCCTGGGCAGCCCATTCCAATGCTTGGCAAACCTTTCAGTAAAGAAATTCTTTCTCAAGTGACCAACTGCTGCCCAGGACTGTCTGCCAGGCAGAGGAGCCAAGGACAAAAGCCTCCTCTGACTGCACACTGCCCGTGACAGGCCAGCTGGGGCCTCCCTCCCACAGCAGGAAGGTGCACATCCATGGAGACCACAGCATCCCAGAGAGAGGAACTCTGCAGGGCTGGGCCGGCTGCCAGAACACAGCTGTCTGGGGGAAACACTGCACAGAGCAGGGGAACTGGGCCCTTGCTCAGAGCTCATCTCAGAAGAAGGGGGAGTGATGGACTACCCCATCCCTGGAAGTGTTCAGGGCCAGGCTGGATGGGGCTCTGAGCACCCTGGTCTGGTGGGGAGGGATCCCTGCTCACAGCAGGGGGTCAGAAGATGATCTTCAAGGTCCCTTCCAACCCAGGCCATTCTGTGCTCCTCGAAGCTTTAGAGTTTCCAGAATGCTTTCTGTGCAAGTATTTTCAGAAGGGAGCAGGGAAGCTCTTTCTTGGAGGGTTTTGGTGCTAACTTCTTACCTGCAGATGAAGGCTGCTTATGCACGATCTGCTACTCCAGGAATCAGTGTTCACTCTGCTGAGAGCAGTTCCTAGAAGAAAAAAAAGGAATATTGTCAAACATTAGTGAAACAACCTTCTTGAGGATGAAGATCTATTCCCCCTCCTTCCTTTAATGTGTCAGAAAAATGGTGTTCACCTGGCACCTACAGATCTACACACAAGCAGTATTTTATTTTTGAAAAGTTAGTTCAAAAGAAACGTGGAATACTGCTTTTCATTTGCTGCTTCTTACACCTGGTGTGACACGTTCCTACTACGAATAACTAAGTGTGGTAAACAACATTTCAACAGCTTTCCAGAACATTAGGAAAAAAACCCAACCAAGCAATGTATTAGGTAGTCACGAGCATCTACCACTGGTAAATTGTAAATAGAGGAGATTGTGAAATAATCTTCTTTCCCAATTTTCTTTTTAAGGAAAATAATCCTCAGACTGGAGCCCTTCCAGATGTATAACCCTGGGAGTGCTCTGGAGCTGCACACCCTGACTGCCTCACAGCAGTGAATCACAATGCATGCACCAACAGCCAAACAAACTGGGCAAAAGGTAACAAACCCCAAAGTGCTGATTAAGACTGATAATCAGCTTGGAGGGATGCTTACTATAACAATGTTTAACAGCATCATTGGGACAGACATTGCCTAATATTATGGCACAGCCAAGGAGAACATGTGAGATGTGGTTATTTTTAATCTTCATGGCCATAGGTTTTCTGAATAATATTTTAAAGGAACATATCTATTATGTGGAATTCTACATGGGAACTTTATAGAGTGCAGCACGAAAAGACAGCTTTAAATCAGAAAAACTTTCCACTGGTATTTCAGCATCTCCTCTCCCACTGTTGTCAGACACTTAATTTGGTCCAAAACGTTTGTCTCCTAATATCTTTCCAATGGAAAGATATAATAAGTACCAATTTCCAGCACAAGAACATCATAAGAGTTCAGAAAACAACAAAAACTGCTAAAGATGTCAAAAGAAGGGAGGTCTGTAAAATACCAGACCATTCACATGATGCATCAAAGCCCTACAGGAGTAATTGCTTCTCTCATTATGCCCATAACTCCACAACAGGACATTCAGGAGCTCCAGAAGTCTCAGGCACATTTCAAATAATTTTCACCATGACTGAGTAATATGCAGCTTTCATTCACAAGCCAATATTAATTTAATTCCTGGGTTTCCAGAATCTGTTTTGTGCTTTCCATTCTGCAGCCCCACTAACATTTACTAAGGGTTCACAGGAGCCTTTTACTCTAGCTCTGAAATGAACAGAACAAGTTTTGGTGAGTTTATGTCTCTCAGCTGAGAAGCTGCAATCTAACAGAAGGAAGATATGCTTGTTAAATCTCCTTAAGGTATTTGATTGCAGTTCCATTAGAGAACATTGCTTTAAGTTCTCTACTCAGGTTTATTCACCACAGAGTCCTAAGAAGGGTCAAACAATCATAGAAAATGCAGAACATGCATCTAATCCACCACATCAGGTTGAATCACTAGTGCTTGAGCCCCAGTTACTTACCAATCCCCACTTACACATGTTAGATTAGGAAAATAAATCTGGTTTTTGGATACATATGGTGGATTAGTTAATCCAGAGGCACAGATGCTTGAATTTTGCTGGGGGAGGGAAAGATAGAGAGAAATAATCATCTCACCCTAAACTATGAAAACTCAGCTTTGAGATGCTAAAAGTTGCCTTCACCTACTGCAAAGTGATCAAGTGCCAATACACAAATAGTAAACACCTCACTGACTGCTGTTCGTTAACTACCCCAGGACACTCCCTACAAAAGCCAAAGAACTGGGGATTCTGCCCCCGAGGCCGGAGTGGCCGTGGTGCTGAGCCAGCAGCAGGGACAGACACCTGCACTCCAGCAGAGCCACTTGATCTGCAGCTCTACTGAAACCCTAAAGCTCTTCTCAGACCACTCTGCAAACTGAGTGGGAAGGAGTAAGGATAAGAGCCACATTCTGTCCTTAGGGACCCCTATTAAATCAGATTCCCAACATCAGCCACTTCCTCTTTGTTTTCCTCAAGCCATATGGCTTCCTGACAAAATCTGTACAAACAATAAATCCATTAATCAAGCCACTGCTGGAGGAAAAGACACTTCCCCTCCCCATTCCCTTCATCAATCCAGACATTTTAATGGAGATGTTTTATGTATTTTATTTTATGAAAGTCCCAAGGAAAATACTAAAGTGGTCTTTGTTCTCACACTGCAGCCCCAGTTCATACTTGCATAAGGAGATCCTCACATAAAACACAAAGAGATAGATGAACAGAGAGAGGTCAGTCAAACCAACAAGAAAGGAGTCCAGCACTGAATCTTAGCAGGAACACAGCATAAACTGCTGCCTAGGTTCACTGGTGATTAAAGCCCATGGCACCATTGCTCCAGGAGGAAGAGGGGGAGCTGACAGAGCAGAGAACATCCCAGCTCACCCACAGACTCCCTCATGCCCAGAGCTGTGCCTGCAAAGCACCAGGGGAACTGCACAGACAGCAGCAGTTTCTCCTGTCAGCAAGGCTCGGTCTCCTCCAGCACAGCAGGCACGGAGGGGTCACTCTCCCTGCCAGCAGGAATGCTCCCTCTGCCTCCCCCAGCACCAGGGCTGCACCAAGCTGCTGCTCAGGAGATGGCTCCCAAAGCACTGCTGAGGCTCCAAGGCAGGCTCACTTCACAGGGAATTAGCCAACAGAACAGAGAGTCATGGCAAGAATTGGCTTTGCTGGAGAAAACTCTGTCACTCAGTCAACGCAAGTCTGGCCTTTGGTTTAAGAGAGCAGCTCCATCATTTTACATCTGAGTTACCTGCACAATTTCACACTTGACTACTAATTCTTCAAACACAGCAAACACTTGCCATACCTACCTATGACTAAGTACTTTACACTGGTTCTCAGAAAAGCATGAATGAGAAAGCATGTTTTAAGAAAAAGAGCAAGAGACTGAGTAATACAGTCAGGCAGCATTTAGCAAAAATCAGGATTAGGCCTCGGTATTCACATACCCAGTGACCTGTTTGGGTAGGAGGCTGGCTCTTGTTATTAATCCCAGTGGTTAGAACTACAGGAAGGCATTTTAAAGCACAATTCAAGTTAAAACATGTATGTCATTAAGCATGCACATCTGAAAAAGTACAGCTGGGCAAGTCATCCAGGTATTTAGGCAGCATAGGGGTAGCACATAAAAATAGAAGTACAATGGCATGGCACTTGCTTTCATTTCTTTCCTTAAGGGTAAGTCTCTTTGACAGTAACTAAAAAAATAATGGAATAAGATTCTGGTTTATTTCTATTTGTGTAGTTAAAATCGTGTAGAACTAATGAACAATAACGCCACATCTCCCTTTCCAGAGCAGCTGTGGCTGCCCCTGGATCCCTGGCAGTGTCCCAGGCCAGGCTGGATGGGGCTCTGATGGAGGCAGGTGCCCCTGCCCAAGGCAGAGGGGCTGGAACAGGATGAGTTTTCAATTCCCTTCCAACCCAAGCTAGTCCAGGATTTTATGATTCCTTTACCAGTGAGCAGGTGTCCCTGCCAGCAGGATGACTGCACTGGTGACAAAGCAGTGTTTCACCACAGCCTTGACTGCAGCACAGGCAGAATCCATCAGCCCCTCCAGTCTGCTCACAGTTGATATTACAATTCCTGAGTAAACAATGCTCCACTTTCTAGGCACTGCCACACAATTTCCATTTCCACATCATATCAATTTATAGGCCATTCTTGAGAGCCTGTTCTATTTTTGAAATTAATGAAAGACTGCTGCTATCTGTGCAAGTAAAACCCCTTCTTTTCTTCTTCTCTGGGTTGTTTACACAGCATCCCTTTGTGTGATGATTTAGCCTGGTTTTGTATGAGCACCAAGGTAGGTTAGTTTGCACAGCCCACATCAGGAGCATAAAATAATTAAGATATCAGGATTAAACGGTCACTGTTTGTAAATTCAAATTGGTTCAGTTTAGGATTAACCCAAGCCAGCACAAATATCCAGTGTCAAGTCAGTTCCATCTGTAACATCAGCAGAACATTCAACATTGCTCTGCATTTCCAAATAACCCTTTCAACACACAACAGCTCTCACCCAAACCAGTGATTTTCCAGAAGGTTTAAAGGTTAACTTCAATTACCCTTCTCTTGGCAAGGAGTCATAAGCCACTGCTAATAACCCCAATTCCAGACTCCTTAGAATTGCACAGGACAAAGCCAAACACTCCAGCCAGTGCTCTCAGCAGCAGCAAAACCTGGCAGGTGACAGAAAGCCAGCCCCTGTTCAGTGGGCTGCAGTGCTCTTGTGTCAGTGCCACCCTGCAGGCAGAGCACTGCTGCAGCTGCCATTTGATTCCACACACTCCTCTCTTCCCAAAGCACACAGCTCCACTGACACTCCAAAGCACAATTCTGAACTGTGCCATTCTTCCTGCCCACTCCATTTCTGCCTGGCCCACGTGGCACCCCTCACTTCTGAGGGAACTGGGTCAGGAATCCAATCCACACTTGTAAGAGCCAGAAGCTCACAAAGAATCCAGCAATATGCACGAGCTAATGAAACTACACTGCTGAGAGTATAAAAGGAGCCAGAGAACTCCTCCCTGGCCATGCCTGTGCTCATCCGCAAGGAAGGGACATCACCAAGACAAACCACTTGCACTCCTGAGAGCCATCAAATGCCCCCCTTTTGGTTCTGCCTTGGTACACGAGGCAAAATTAAAGGGCTCAAGGGCCAAAGAGACTTCCTCTCATCATCAATACATTAAGAGTTCTTTATTTGAGATGAGTCTTGAAAAAAACTTCATTACTGTACATGCAATATAGAAGAGTGGACAACAACATGCAGTTTTCTTGTTTATGTTGAAACACCCTCCAAGTAACTCAATGTCAGTATAAGAGTAACACAGCAAGTTCATTAAGCAATAATTTCTTCCAGGTACCTTGTCTGCAAACAGCTTCCATCTAATGAACTTCAAATGTCTTTAACTGGAGCACACAGCAGCTAATAGGAGGTAAAACACAAGTGTGCAGCTCTTACATGTCTCATGGCTGTAAAGAACATCACAGATGGCACAGCAGAGAGCAAAGCCAGGCCTGAAAGCTTGCAGACCTGCAGCTTCCTCCACAAGCCTTTGTCCTTGGGGGAGATGAGCATCCTCCCTCAGCCCTTCACCCAACATCCCTGTCCAGCATGGAGGGAGGAAATATTATCAGGATTATAACACATCATTTCTTAGTTACTAACCAAAGACATAAACATCTTACAGCAGCTACTGCTATTATATAATCACAGATTTCTCTTCATGTGGAGCTTTAATCTCTCACTTCATTATGTAGTCAAGAGATGCCAAACTTCCTTTTTCTTTCCTTGCAATTATCCGTGAATCAATGGAAGACAAATACAGAGCTCATTTTTGCTGGATTTACTGCACTCTGTCCAAGGAAATTTAATCAACCCTCTTGCAACAAATTCCAAGTACACTTGGACCTCACAGAGGTGCAAGTGTAAGGGAAATGTGAGAGACAAAGTTAATTCCTCTATTGCAATCCACTGCCTCCTTCCCAAATAGCAGGAAGTAAAGCCACAGATTTGTCTCTCTTGAGACTTGAACTCTGGAGAAACCCTGCAGAAAGTGATCAAGGCACAGCAGTTTCAGAACTAATTACAATCTCTGCTTGGACACTTACTGGTAGTTAATTAACACCTGGGAGGTACCAGGGCCAACTCATCATCAGCTCCCAGGAAATGCAATTTATGCCATTAAAGTCCTTGAAACTTATTTATTTATTTGATAGTATAAAGGTACATAACAAGTTCCTGCTTCATCTACTACAAAACTTAATTTCTGTCATTGGCAACACAACTCAACACTTGAAAGGTCACAAATAATCAAGAAGAAAGCAACACTTCACTGTCCAGTTCTACTGTTCAGCTTATGGCACAGGCTGGTGCTGTCACTGTTAAATCCACCTCCCCACATCCCAAACCAATGGGGTTGCTAAATATAAATAATTAATTTTAATTTAAACATTAAAACAAAGTTTTCTTCTACAAACATGGCTCCTATCAGTCAATTCTCGAATTCTCTGGCAAAGGTACATTTTTGGAGGTGAGATGTAAGGTGTGGGATGGGAGACAAGGAAAAGCTCCTTTAATAGATGGCTGCTCAAGTCTGCTAGGTCAAATTAAAAAAAAAAAAAAAAAAAAAAAAGGAACATAACCTATAAAAGGTTTCGTTAACACTGACTCAGATCCCATCCAAATGACTCCAACTCTGAAGAGCTCTCACACTTTCGATTTCCAGAATTTCAATGAAAACCAAGAAACAGCTAATTAAAGCCTTAGTTAGGATATCCTCTTCCCTGGGGGCAAATGGAATCCACCTACACACAAAACTCACAAAACAGTCAATAGCAGAGCGTAAACATTGCCCGAAACTAACACTGCCGATCAATGAAACAGCACTTGAAACTGCAAGTGTAACAAAGAGGCTGACTAGAATGTTTTAACCTTTGAAAATGACAAAGACTAACCACGTTAAAAGGCTTCTGGAGGCTGACACACGGCTTCTTTCTATAAAAACTCTAATGCAAACTCATTTATTCTCTTGCTACTCCATCCAAACAGCAGGTGACTAAACAACACCACCGGCCAGATGACACTAAAAACCAAACTGTGAGCACAAGATTGCACAGGGACCAAGCTCCATCACAAACCCACAGGACAGCACCACCTCTCTGAAAATTATTTAGGGAAAACATCCACTTTTCTCCTTTCTGTTTCATACCACTTAATGAAAGGCTCAGAAGACACCAAGTGATGAAACCACGTGAACAAAAGGCTCAGGACTTGGAGCACTTATCCCAGGACAGGACAGCTGGGAGCTGAACAAGAAAATCCTCACTAAGTTTCCTGTATTTACTCAGGATGCACACAGACCACGAGTTTGCCTGGTTCGTTCATCCCTTGAATTCCTAAATCCTTGAAATCCTAATTCCCACAAGGACACAAGACAATTCCACCTCCAAAGAGACCAGTACAAACCAGCAATTACCTCCAAGTGCCTCAGTGATGCCCTGAAGCAGGCAAATATTTCCTTATGGAAATGCCACAGAGGCACCCAAAATTGCACTGGGCAGGAACAGAACATCTCCAGAACGTCTGCATTTGTATTCCTCCTATTGTGTGCTTTCCTGTTGCACCATCAAGTGCAATCTGCACAGCTTACTCTTTAAATTAATGCTTTGTGAAAAAACCCACAGAGAACACTCAGTTATTAATAATAATCCTTAAGTATTATGTTAAGAATGCACCGACTCAGTTGACTTAGCAGAGCTATGCATTAAAACTATCAAAAGCTTTAAAGGATGTTTACATAGTTTCTAAGATTAGCCGAATACTAAGTGAAAATCCCACATAATGGCGAAACAACGGGCCACTTCTCAGGACATTAAGAACTCCTTAATTTTTTGAGTTAAAAGCCACATTCAAACATTTTTACTCGACATTGCTGTTTATAATCACTGGACAACATCTGAGTTCAGGCAATCTCTTCAGCTGGAAGAGACATCTAGAGCAATGAGGTTTTTTCAGCTTCATAAAAAAGTATCAACCTATAACACTCTTTATAACTTAATACACCTGTTGCACACAATATTAAACTCAGCTGCAGTGATTGAGAATCCTCTTTGCTGACAGAAGCTCAAAAAATAATTCATTTTCCACCTGATCAATTCCAGGTAAATAATTCTACAGTGTAGAATGGTTCTCTGCCACAGCACCAACTCCCTGTACTGAGACTTCTCTGTATTTCCAGTATCAGAGCTGCCAACAGAAACTGCTGCTAATTAGGTAACTTCTGGAGTTCTAGAAACAAAATACGGGGTTATGAGGGCCTCATCTTGACTTGCCCCATGGATGCCCTGGGCTACAGAAAACATGATGACAGTGCCAGGCAGAAGCACTCCTAACTTGTTACCAAAAAGACCCATTTTGCTCCCAAAATCCACCAGTTCTAGGTTAGTACTGCTTTCCTTTGCCACATTTCTTTGAGGAACACTGTAACTCCTTGTTCCTTGTGTTAGTCCAGGTCTGAGGCACCAAGGAAAAGAAGGGATGTAGAGGCCATGTAAGCAGTTTTAAAATAATTCCGTTATGTACGTGATTGCCACAGGAAAGTTTGTAATTCTGGCAAGAGGACTCCAACAACGTGGTTGGCAAAGCATTCCATCAGATTCTTGAGACATTCACAGGAGGCACTGGGGAGAAACCAACATGAAACAAAGCAAGGCAAGGCTCTCAGCTACACAGGACCCAAAGGTGACTCACTGCTTATCTCAGCCTCCCATCAGCATTTTCAGGAGCAAGCCTCCCCTGACCACAAGTAACAGCCTGCTAGAACTGATAGAAAAACCAAATAGCTGAGCCACACACACAAAAAAATCCCAGACACAACCCAGCATGAAGCAAACCCTACAAAGACTGGACACAGCACAAGGAGAACGTGCTGCCTCAGGAATGAAGATGTCACCCCAGCATGCTGGTGGTAAAAACTCTGTTCTTGAGGAAAGTGGGAGAGTCATTAATGGACAGAGCAGGAGCTCAGCAAAACAAGCACTACACACCTGGAACAAGTTCCCAAGTGCTGGAGAGAGGCTTTGGAAAGGCAGATGTTGAGCAAAGAGCCCAGCAGTGCCAGGCTCCCAGCACTGGAGGCACCAGTGCCCGTGGTTCCTGCTCTGCAGAAGGCAGGGGCAGAGGAAAACATCACTTTTTTGTTTCAGAAGATGGATGAAAGTTTAATTAGCCCAGATCTTCAGAGGAGGGAGCTAAATTTTTTAAAGCCATGTCCAACAGTGATGAGGATTAGGAGTAACAAGAGTCATCTATATTTGATGTGTAGCAGAGGAACAAAACTATCAAATTCCACCAACATTAACACAACTAGACACTCTTGTTCACTTC
The DNA here is from genome assembly GCA_032173965.1 of Sitta carolinensis. Classification (NCBI taxonomy): domain Eukaryota; kingdom Metazoa; phylum Chordata; class Aves; order Passeriformes; family Sittidae; genus Sitta; species Sitta carolinensis. The sequence continues at coordinate 12,264,905 of JAVUNC010000030.1, forward strand.
TCTCAGTCACATTTCAGAAAGGACATTTTTTTTTATTATTATTTTTAAATAGAAATTGTATTTCTCTACTATTTATTGCAGTAATTTTTGTCCTTCTTGCCCTTGAGATTGTTTTGATGTAGAAAAGCACATACTTTGCATAGGACATAATACCCCATATGAGAATAATTATTAGATTTTACTAAAAGTGGCCTGGTATCACCACAAAATTATTTCTTTGCTACATAAAATATTTTTAAGATGGATATAAGATGGGACAAAAACATGGGTTCAGCCACTTCCAAAAGAACTCATTATAATAAAAAAAGAGTGCATACAGGTAAGACATTTCACCAAGCTATCATATTCACAATTAAAAAAAAACCACCATATAACACAACCCCATATTCTTTGTTTGATTCTTGGAAACACAATTAAAAAAAAAATTCAGTTTTTAGAGGGAGGCCTCCAAAGCCACCAAAACTGCAATGTTAATAGCCCAATATGCTGTTGTTGCTGTAGGAAAGAGAAAATCAAATCTTTTTCTCTCCATTTGCAGCAGGAAGAAGTAACCCATGTGCATCCAGTTCAGTGCTACAAGAGATGCAGATCCAAGCAGAGACCCAGCATGGCTGCACCAGGGGAAAGCAGACATCAAACACCCCAAAAGGCAAGTTACAATGCAGTTACAGAAGGGAAAAATCCCATTTTTATACAGCATATGAAGGAAAACAACAGACTAAGCAATGGCTTGACATCACTGTTAAGCTCTCAGAAGGTTTCATGTTAAAATCAAAGTAGGACACATTGTTTAGATTACAAAAAGAATTATCATTTGGAGCATAGAGGCTGATGCTGTTCAGCCAACCACATTAATTAAATACATACTGCCTAAAATTAACCTGGAACTATGCACAGTGTACACTGTCATAAAGGGGTGCAGGGGAAATCCATCAGTTTAAGACATATGCTCATAAACCAGCCATAATTACTATTCTAAGGACTTCAGGATTGACTTCTTATGCATATTAGTTGAAAGGCCAAAAGCTATTTTTACAGCATGGTTTATGGTCTACATAAACCCCAGAAATGTAAGATTCAGAGGTAAGTCACAAAGCAAAAGTGGTTTTTTAACCCACGGTGGTGCTGTCAGCAGCAAGGGGAACTCTGCACCCCTCCAGGTCAGGAATCAGCAGTCCCCAGGTTCTTGTGGGAGCCAAGACCCCTGCAGACGTGCCCTGCAGCAGGCTGTGGGGTTGAGGCTCGAGAGAGGAGGGTCTGTCTGCTCCAGCCCACAGCACAGTCCAGGAGGCACTGAGAGTACCCCAGTGACACTCCAGTACAAACCCACACCTGCCCCATGTCAATGGCCAAGTGTCTGTGACCCAGAGCACCCTGAGTGCCTCCCTTCTCACCCAACACAGGACTGCAACATGCTGCTGGCTTTTTCCATCCTGAAACAAGGATCCTGGGGAACACACACATATCCTGAGTACTAACAAGGTTATTTTTTAATGCCATTAAAAGCCACTTGACCAGGACTGAGTGTGTGCTAGATAATGGATCAGAACACTCTTTACAGTAATTCAATTACAACATAACTCCTTGAGCCTTCTAAAAATAAGGAGTATAATGGAAGGAGAGTGACTGTTGGGGGGCAACCTGTGTCCAAGGGTGACGTGAGTGAGAATCTCAGCTCTAAGGTTCTGGGTGGGACAAGGAGCTCCCTGCAGCCATCAACAACACAGGACTAGCACCAGAACACAGGCTTTGTTATTTATTTGTGTATAAGTGATTAATTTCATGGTATTATCCACACATACTACATGAAAGTGGACAAGAGTTCAGCCTTTTTCTATTTCTGAAGTTGCTTGCATCTTGGTATCTGCATACACTGAAGGGAGCCTAGGTAACAAAACCCCTGGTAAATAGAATCTGTTATGCTCTAACTGCATTAAACAGCATGGACAGAAAACCATTTTCAATGAGAACAACATAAGATAATTCCCACTTGTGAAAAGAATGAAATCACACAGGATTTTGAGCTAGTCAGTGACACACTTCCATCTCATGAAGCTTTCATACACTAATACTCATCTTTTCCATTATTATTAATTTTTATATATTTTTTCTTTAAATCTGTGACCTATATAAGTGGTGAGAAGTCAAGTAAGTATAGGAGAACTGAGCACCAGGCATGAAACAAGCTGTGGAATAATTGCCCAGCTGGACACACTGATATCCTGTGCTGATCCTTCCAATAACACCCAGGACACAGAAAGAAAAGCTGTGCTGAAGTTTCATTCAGGTTTTCATATTTCTCCATTGAAATTAACCTACAAGATCAGAAACAGCAGCACAACAAAAGGATTTCTGCATTTAGTAACATTCCAAAGCAGATTAGAAGCCCCATTGGATTACTCGAGGTTCCTGCATTTAGCTGTGGGTACTTTGGGAATGTTCTCCCTAAGTACAGGTTTATTATCTTGCACATGAACCTTTTTAGAACTTGTCTTGAGCTTTTGGACTTCCTGATTGCTGGAACAGAGAACAGAAGCCACTGCCAAATTAACATTATGGCAACACCTTTCAAACATAAGGCAAATTTCCTAATACAAATTTCCTAATACAAACAAAATAAGATTTCTTGGCTTTACAGGTAGCATCAGAATTATTTAATTATGCTAATTTCTGGCTGTTCCTCTCAAAATCCTGTATCTGTGCTGTTTGAAAAGTCCAAGTCTCTTTCTCCCAGCTCTGGTTTATACTGGCATATCCCAATCAAATTCCAGCCATCAGAGCAGGGAAGAGTTGCCCAGATTTAGAATGAACCTGGAACCTTCTCCCTGAACACAGACAAGGCCAGCAGAGCAGTGATGCTGCATATTCCTCCCCTTGAACAAGCCCACCAGACTGCACCTAAAAAAGCACCTGGAATTAAAGAAATCCAAGCAGGAGGATGGATCTCCAGCAAATTCCAGCTCGTGACAGAAGAGTACGTGCAAATCAAGTGATCCTCCTCCCTTTTTACTCCTGATGCTACTTACATTTTTCCTCTAAAGATCATGACAACAGAAAATACCCTAATGATCAAACTGATACCTCTGTCAGATAAAATAAACCTTAAAATGCACAAAACTACATCTAAGTTCTTCATTGTAAACAACTTTTTTCTTAAGTGTTTGGAAGACATCTCTCCCAAGATCCCAGGCACTGCTTCAGAACCACCTTACTCCTATTATCAAAAAGAGATTATCTTCTTTCAAACTGCTTTATTACTGCACAAAAGAAGTGAGAGGAGCTCTCTCTCCTTCAGTGTTTCTGTTCAAGCACATCCAGGACAGCCAGTTGTGCTCAGGCAATTCAGCCCCTACAGGGAAAGGGTCACCTCCCTGACTGACAGCTGAGTATTTCAAACCCAGAAAAGAGAACTGGAAGTTTAATGCACCTGCTGGAAGCTGAAGTGGCATCAGTGTTTCTGGTGAAGCTGCATGCACAACTGGCACCCAACACACAGAGTTAATAGCCCACAAAGGCACTACTACACTACTTGTACACTAGCATTCTACACCAAGAAAAAAGGGAAAAAATGCCAGTTTACAAGACTTGAACATGCCACTGCTTCCCCTCATACTCAATGTACCGTTACTGCAGCGTGCTCTTGCACATCAAAGTTACAGAAACACAGAAATGCCAACCCAGGAAGAACACCTGCTTCCAACCAGCCCTTGCAGTGATTATAATGCTCCCAAAGCATCTCTAAGTCCAAGTGGAACACTGCTAAAAGTAACTCTAAATCATCAGCAAGAGTTTCACTGCACCAGCCAAGCTTCAAGAGCAGAAAAGTTTCACACTTATGGACTGACCAAAGCACTGCAGGCTTCTGCTCTCAGCTCCACATCGTGGTGGCACACTCTTTAGAGTCTCCACAATCCCAATTCCATTCCAGGAAAAGCCATCAGGGCTTCTCCCACAAAGCTCAGCTTCCCTCCCAGGCCTGGCACAGCCCTTCTGTCAGCACAAACTCCAGGCACACCTGGCCTGGCAGCTCTGGTTTGCTGCCAAGGGCAGCACCAGAACGCAGAAAATCTTCAGGCTGAGCCCCAGGGCTGCTTAAAACAGTGTGGATTGATGATGTCTTCAGGGTAAAGCTGTGCTACCCTGGTGCAGGCACCTGCACTACTGCAGGCAGCTAATTAAATAAATTGAGCTGGCTTCAGCACCTACACAACCACACCAGCAATGAAGAAACCATCCCCACCAGAAACTATGATCTTATACATTATGCACATGACAATTCCACTGTTAGATAGCATGGCACAGGCTCTGAACATTCAGATTTCTGATCTGTAAGCACAGGAAGTTAAGCATCTCTCAGAAAAAAAAAGTACAAAGTAATTACAGTTATAATTTCTCAGTCTCCAGAAAGTGTGTGGTGCTAATATCCTGACATGACTCCCAGATCTGGAAGGTTTAGTGTAAGTGAACAATTTTAGTCTCCCCAAAGCCAGCCAGAAGCTGAAGTTGACAAGTGAGAGCACTAAACTTCCAGTTTCCATGGAAATGGAGTCTGGATCAGTACAAACAGGGATTTCAGAATTTAAAACCCAACACTCAATCTTCCACACTCTACTCCAACACGCATTTTCCTGGGTAATAAGGGATCAAGAGAGACACAAACTCCACACACATTTGTGACCAGTAACTCACCCTGCCTGGTGGCTCCCCATTTTCACTTAGAGGTTGCCAGCCCCTTCTAAGCCAGGCCCCAGAGCCATGAGCTGAGCAGCAGCCAGCCAGAGACATCTACAAACACAACAGGATCCCAAAACTGTAGCTGGGAGGGCAGATGGGCTCCAGTTACATGATGCCAATACACATGAAATAACTGCTCTACAGCCCCACCCTGCACAGGGAAGTTGTGCCATACAGCACAATCAGTAACAAGTCTCATTTTTATTGTTGGTATCACCCAACAGAACCACACAGCAACACAACTGTGAGATTTTCCAACTGTAAATCTCTAGGCAAGAACCAAAAAAAAAATCCCACCTATGTTTCATCACCACTAATGCAAATGCTCCTGCAGCAGTGGCTGCCCAGTGCTGCAAGGCAGAATTCCATCTGCAAGGGTGCTCTTGGCAGCTAAAACAATTTGCCAATGGTTTTTATGGCTCCTGTTCCTTCTGTTTGGCAAGAGCAGAGGAAGAGTAATTTTCTGGAAGTATTTACATTGATTTTGCAGCTGATGACAACACTCCATCTGCTCTCAGACACTTCAGGGCCTCTGCCAGCTTCTTCCCAATGTGGTGCTTTCTCCAAGCTGTGCCAAGGCTCCTCTGCTTCCTGCACTTCTTCCACCAGCTCTGAAGGGGACAGTTCAGGTTGAGATGTGAACACCCAAGCCATGCCCAAAGCCACAGATCAGCAAAACAGATTTGAAATCAACTCTGCCTCCAAAGACCATCACCTCCAGAAGCCTGAGGATGCGGCTGATGGCATCAACAGAAGCTGGCAAAATTCCTGAAATAAAAGGGTCCAGGCCAACTGAAAATTTGAAAAGGACCTAAACAAACTCATTCTCTTAAGAATAGCCCAGAAGTCCCAAAGAAATCAAGACTTTCCCTAGCATTTAAATATGCAACCAAGTAAAGCAATACCCTCTCTATGGCAAATAGTGGCCTGCACCAAAAAATATAAAATTTCAAATGCTTATGCAGCAAATGCAATTCTACACAAAAAACTTGTGGTATAAATCAAAGAGAAGGAAGGATTCAGTTTGTACCTGTTTGCCTGACACCTTTCCTAGAGTTAAACATTAAAAGAAGCAGCAAAAGCAAATAAAGACTTGGAAGCCTGATTTTTTTTTTATATATTTAAACCTTAGGGGATTTATCAAGGCAGAAGCATACACAAATAACTTGGCTGCTGTCTCCGACTTTTACACAATGATCACACTACCTTGATGCCATGCCTTATCATTCAAGATAAAGTAGTCCTAAAAATGTAAGAGCTCATCTTACAGCATCATATAAGTGAAAAATAACCCCCAAAAGTCACATACAGCACTCTTTTTAAGATGAATCCACCACAGGAAAACAGATTGCAAGGTCAGAGCTTCCTGAAAAGTGACTGTGACTTGCAGCAGCTCACATAAGAATTGTCTTTAAACTCCCAAGAACCGAGATCAAGAGCCCCAGCCTGCTCATGTTTCATTTGAGAATAGGCAAGCATGTTAGTGTGAAACGGCCTCCCTGAGAAATAATCCCTTGAATAAATAAATGCTTTAATCCCTTTTGTATCAGCACATATTTATTAGGCCCTGTCCAGATAACCAGCACCTGTGGTGTGCAGGTTGGATTCCACATCCAAAGGGTTCTGCCAGCACAACACCTGTCTCACATTATCCATCCCACTTGCTGACAGGCAGAGAAGGGATTACTGTGTTTACAGGCAGATTCTTTCTTCTAACAATTGGCCCTTTTCTTCTCATTTCATTGACCACCTAAACAGAAGAAAAAAGCAAATCACAGCACGTGAAAAACGGGCAGCCTCATCCCACTGCTGCAATTTGTCTTTGCTACTTCAAAAACCCAGGACCACAGCGATAAGCCCAGAAAAAACAGTGGATTTGAAACGAGCCTTTTTCTCTCCCAAAACCCCTACAATAAGTAAGCAACTTCCTGCTTCAACTCACAGGCTGAGAGAGAAACTGAAAAATGAAAAAACTTGGAAATTACCAACCTCTTTGCATTTAGGCACTGGACTCAGGTTTGCCTTTGTAGCAAATAAAAGACCAATTCAGCAGCTACATCAAATACAGCAGCTTGTTTTGGCAACCTCGTTTTTAGGAGATCAGATTTAGCTACTCAGCTTTAATACTCTTGGTTTTGAATTAACCATCTGTTCTGTAACATTGAGACAGACCTGGGGAAGTGCAGTGTCAATCTAAGGGGTCTTGAAGCTAAAACACACAAATATATATATGTCCACAACAGGCAAAAGGAGTCCATCAAAATAATAATCAACTTTCCCCAAAAGGGAGATGCAGTGTTGATTTTTCCATCTATTCTGGGGTTTAATTTTTCCCAATTACCAAGAGGAACTCGGGCCAAGCCAGCACACATTTTAATCAATTAACACAAAAAAGGGAACAACTTTGCAAGGCTTTAGAACAAAAAGACTTGCATTTACAACAGCTGTAGGTCAAAGATCTTAATCTGGGCTCTTTTTAGAATATTGCCAAAAATAAACATGCTTTTCCACTGTAAATTGTCACTGCAAAGGAAATGCAAAATTCTCACATGAAAACACACAGTTAGAAAAAGCTCCATAGGCAACGATAGGTATTTTTAAAGTATTGCTGTGAAAATATGGAAGCTTCTTTTTCCCTTTTCAAAAAGATAGATGCAAGCACACAGCTGCTCTGCTATTTAAAGTCCCATCAAAAGAAGACAGGATTTATAAGAGTTGCTTGACCGCTGAACTTTTAACAAACACTTTAATCAATTGATCCCTTTAAGAGAATCACATCATCAAAAAGCCATTTATTTCAGCAGGCTACCAACACAAACGGCTGAAAGTTGGCTACAGAGACACATGACAAGCTCTGAGTTCCCAGATCTTCAAACATCATCAATTAACAAAAAACGCTCCCAGCAGTCCCAGTGCATTTCCAGGCAGTATCCTCAATACCGTGGTTTGCAGCTGAGGCAGTGCAGGAGGCTCTCCAGGATCCAGCAGGTCCTGCTCCCTCACACGGCCAGGAATTGGGGCTTCCAGGACCCAGAGTGCCTCCAGTGCCCCCAGGACCTGCCCACAGGAGCAGCTACGACTGCCTTGACCCCAGCCCAGGCAGGAGCCAGCACCCAAACACTCCAGGGTTTACTGCAGCTCCACACCCCAACAGACACAGCCTCTGCTGCAGTTAACCCTCCTGTTTACATCTGTTTGCTCCAAAATAAGATAAAACTAAATGCACTCCAAGCTGTGTGCTGCAGACACCCCTGTGCTGCCCATGGCACAGGTTTTTGGGGCTCAGAGGTGCTCAGCTCCAGCTCTGCCCACCCCATGGCACAGGGCCAGGCTGCAGAATCAGTGCCAGATGTGCACATTCAGAGCCCCGGGCTCAAATTCCAACAGATCATCACTTTTCAGTAACTCAACTAAGGAGCTGAACCACAAGCTTCCACAAGAAGCCAGCAAGCAGTTAAATCAAGTCTTACATTTTACCAAAACAAGGAAGGGATATCAAAAGAATTCTCAAGAAACCACCTGAGATAGCACAGTGACTCCCAACTTCTACCTCATCTCGATTTAGAAAACAGAAGCTCTCATTAGGGTCGATCTCTACTGATGCACATGACTAAACAACCAGCACATGATGCCAGAATACACCACTGACCTGACACTCCCCTTTTAACCTCCCCCAAATCACAGTGTAAGTTCCATAAAATAAACTTTGAATTCACCAGTTTTTAAATTAAGCAACTCAAGATCTGGTACCAGCAGAGAGTGCCAGGCTCCTCTGTGACAAGTCCAGAGCCATAAAGGAACACCCACTCCACTGTTCCTTCCCCAAAGCGAGCTGGGGTGTGAACCAGCAGCCCTGAAATCCTGGATTCATTACCAGGCATGTATTTTTCCCATATCACCTTACTCAAGTATGTGCATAAACATTCCTATAGAAAAAAATCTCTATTTTTAACTCCTTGTTAAAGGCCTCATCACATAAATGCATATGTTGTATTCTGTTGGAAATACTTTGGATGAAAGGATTTTTTTTCTTCCCTTCTTTATCATCTCTAATATTTGCTATATTTATAGCTTTTTTTCCCAACTCAATAATTCATGGATAATTTTAATATATTATACATCTGTGCCAAGTTTCCCTAAAGCACAGTTGGTTTGTCTGCTGCATTCAAGGGCAGAATCATTAGAGTCCATATAAAAAACCCAGCTCCTGGAAAGCTGAGAGCTTACCCTACAGTTTAGAGGAAGGTCACAATAATTTGCCCTACTCCACCTCTTCAAACAAAGATTCTGCCACAGCCAGAAAACAAGATGCAAAGAAAATCCTACATGTTCTGCATTTATCCAATAGAAGCGCTGTAAAGACAAGCAAAAAAAAGAGGTTCTTTTGAAAATTACTTACAAGCAAGGATTTATTACCCCTCTGGCTTAACTGCTAGCAGTATCAGCAAGGCAATCCCATTACAGCTGACAGGGCTGCGTGGCACAAACACCTCTTAAAGAAAAAGAAAAGGAACCAAAAGCCAGAACCCTTCAGGCTGCCGGGAGCTGCTGGAGCCCAGGCTCCTGCTCAAAGGCCAGGGCTCCATTCAGACTAGGCTGCTTCCCCAGCTGGGTCTGAAAACTGACTCAGAGGACAAGGATGCTCCCCTAGAAAATTAAAGCCTTCTTTACATATGGTCACTAATGATGACACAGGTCAGAGACCTCCCACTAGCCCTAAGCCAGTGACAAACCTTAAATCGCTTCCTTTAAAGACTTCTGCAGTTAATGAAGTTCAGAGCCACTGAATTACTCCAGTTTCCTAATGCATTCCAAGAGTTTTTAATGAAGTGCAAAAAGTATCCCCTATTATTGCAGCTGAATAAGAGTTGTGCTCACAAATGACTAAACCAACGCAGGCAGAGTTCTCTCTCAGCTCTGAGGCCAACCAGTGTTGACTCACAGAAAGCAACTGGTTTTCTCCCAGCCTGGGACAAGGTGGAATAAATCAACTTGAATTTCACAGAAATAACCTATGCAAGTAAGTTTGCACACTGGTTTTTAGTATCAGCTGTCACAACTGCTTTGCTGTCCCCTCGATCCAAGACACAACACAACTAAATCAGCTCCCAGAGACAAACCCAAACAAGCAAACACATAAAAGCAAACTTACCTAAGTGATTTGTGTCACAATATTTGTTTGGGGATGATAGCTCAAACTGACTTGCTCCCAATCACTCTTTAATTCACTCTTACACACATTTCTGATGCTTCAAATAAACTCCATTTATTAAATGAGTGTAAGAGCATCTTGCATGAAGAGTGACAGGTTCATTCCTACATAGAGTATATTTTCAATAGCATAAACTGATAAAGCAACATATTTTACAGGCCTACAGAAATCCATATTTGAAGGTTTGTTTTTTTTTCTTCCTCTTCAAATATAACACACTCTGGTAAATGTTAATGGAAAAAAAAAAAATCTAACCTGAAATTTCCCTAAGAAGAGGCAAATACAGTCACAAATCACCAACTGCATGATCTGAAGCTCTGCCTCAGGTTCACACATTGTCAAATTGGTGACAATGAGCAAATAGGCACCAGGAGAACAAACAATAATGTTCCAGATTTCAAGACATGCTTGGCCTTTGCTTTAATGAAATCAAGGCAGGTGAACAGAGCACAGAAAGAACATCTGACACCTGCACAGGGTTCAGTGAGAGCACAAGAACAGCACACACCATCTGCACCTCAAGAGTGCTAAGAAGCACAAGATCCCAGTCAGACACCTGATGGTGGGCTCAGCACAGCAGAACAGAACCTAGAGTTCTTTTTAACAGAACCCATGGTAAAGAATTTCTCAAAGGATCCTCCCATCAATTTGCTACTGTATGAATTAAAAAAGAATAAACAAACCAGGAAAAGCTTCTAAACTAATACTGATTCTTTACTTCGTCATCTCTTTCAAAGTTCCATGTTAATTTTCAACGTCAGGAATAAATCCACTGCAGGAAATCCTATGAAAAAACCCACATTTTTTGAAAAAAAGACTATGAAAATGAACCAAGTCAAACTAGTCAAGATTTGTCTTGGCTTTACTGTCTTATTGACTGTCAGATGTAGCAGAAAAGACCCATGCTGGAGCATGAGTTATTTCCCTTTTCCTAGTTCAACAAGAGGGGACTGACTTGCTCAAAACCCTGAGGAGTGAGGAAGACAGGGAGAAGAGAAGAACACAGCACAGAGCAAGAGAACACAGTGCTTATACAGCCAGATGATTCTGAACTTCCATCAGAAGAACACACAAACCCTCCCTTACAGCCACACACTGGGGCATCAGCACAGAGATTTAAATGTCCTTTTTTCACGAGATCCTTGGACACCTCCAGGGATGGGGCATCCCGAGTTTCTCTAGGCAGCCTCCTGCAGTGCCTCCCCACCCTCCCAGGAGGGAATTCCCTCCTAGTATCCAATCTAAGCTTCCTCTCCATAAACCTGAAGCCATTCCTTCTTCCCTTCCGTTTCATTTTCTACTCCATTACAGAACTGTCTTCACCCTGCCACATACTTTATGTCCATGTGAGCAAGAAAAAGAAGGGTATTCTTAAAAATGGTGTGTACATTGAATGCTATTCTCATTCATACTGGTCAAGCTGAGGATAATGGAGGTCTTTTGAAATAAAATACAGTTTGTCCAGAAATCATTGCAGACTATTAAAGTAAACCATGCTCAGGAAGCATATAGATTTCCAATTATTTAGGCTTTTGCATATACACTTACAATGACAAGCATGAAGGGCACAGCAAAACAGGAAAGAAATACCCTTGCAGCATGTATTTAAATAAATCAAGTCATCCCCTGCTATCCACAATTAAAGCAAACATTTTTACAAAAGTTGAGATAATATTGAAGTTTTTCAGAACAAAATAATATTGTCTAGAGGTGACATGGCATTTGTCAAGCACTCAGGAAGCCATGAGACTAAGACAGGAAAGTGTATTTGCCATTTCCTTCTATTTGTCACATTTTTATCTTATAGCATGTAAATACAAATGCAGAAAAGGTTAAAATGCCTTTTAAAAAAGTCAGCACTTGCTACACTACTTTATGCTCAGGGAGGGAAACACAGGGCTCATGCAGCTGGTAATACTGGTATATTGTAATATGAAAATACAGCCAACTGCATCCTCTTCTGAGGATGGATATTTTTGTCATGACAAGTAGTACATATAAAAAATATTTACCTGTCACAGGCATTTTAGTATTAGAGTACAAAAAAAACCACTAAGGAATGTGACTGTATTTGATTGTTCTGCACATCTGTAATGGTAAATGTTTCTAAGCAGCTCCTGGAAAAATAATCAAAGCTGAGGAATGAAGGGAAAAGCTGCTGATAAATGAAACTAAGCATCTTGTCAAGAAAGATAAAAATGTGGTTAGAGGTCAGTGAAGGACAAGGGGAGGGAGAGAGTGGAAGAATTCTAGAAAATTTCTGGTTGGGCTTCCCTAGAAGGCTAAGGCAGAGAGCTGCCAGCAACAAAAAGGCTGTGTCCCAAGGAGCAGGGCAATGAGCACTGACAGATGTCAGGATCACAGCAGGACAGGTGATCTGTGCAGGTTAACCCAACTCCTGGACAAGGAACCAGCAAAGCAAGAGTTCCCCCTGCTCTGCTGCAAACAGCTCAGCAGAGCAATTGCAGGAATGCTCTGTGCAGGGGAGAGGCAAAGGGAAAGTTCTGGTGTCCTTCCCTTCCACCCAAAAGGAAAAGCTGTGCTGCAGCTAGAGGGGCACCTGGAAAGCCAGGAAGTCTTGAGGGAGCGTTCAGGAGGCCTGGTGGCAGGGCACAAAGGGGTGGCAGGGCCAGCAGGCACTGGTGGGAAGTACTGAAGGAATGGCACAAGAGCAGCACGGGCTGGGAAAGAGCCCCGTGTTTCAAAAGGCACACTGCAAATCCTCCCAGAATCCCAGAATGGTCTGTGCTGCAAGGAGCCTAAAGACCATCTCACTGCAACCCCTGCCATGGCAGGGACACCTGCCAGCAGCCCAGGCTGCTGAGGAGCTTGCAATGAGTTGCAAACAGAAGATCAGCAACTCCTCACAGACCCAGACCCCCTTCTGTCTTGCTAAGAGTTGAAGTAAAACCAAACCCACCACTGGAGTACTTTTCAAACTGTAATTTCTGGCTGCTGGCAGGAGCCCAGCTCTCTCACTCTACTTCAGCCAGGGGAGCCTCTTCCCTTGATTTCTGCCTCAGGAAAATGGCCAACCCATGGCACACAGAACTTGCCAGCAGCAAGCTCACACCCAGCTCTCCTCCTGCAGCACACACCACCTCCAGAAGGAATGTGCCTCTTATCTTCCAGCCTTGCTCACATGGGTCCCTTTGAGTCACTAAAACCACAAGGGAGGCAAGCAGCAGGCCTAAAGTAGAATATTATCTTAATTCTTGAGTTGTGAGGTCAGGCTGGGTTTTCTCACAGCTGATCACCATCACAGATGTCCAGCTAGAGAGAGCTCTCCGTGGTCTCACCCAGGGCAGCTGAACCCCAAGCAGCACTGCTGCCTGTGCTCTGGAACAGGCTGGGTGCTCTCTGGGCTGTTTCTGGGAAAAGGGAACAGCAGGGGACCCCACTTGTTATGACAACTTGGCACATTCATTTTGTTTTGCACCCCTCTTCCATTCTTGGAAGATGAAAAGCCCAAAGACCTTTAATTTAGGGTATATTTCAGTTTGAAGCAAAGGCTAAGTTCACAGGACGTGAGGGAAGCAGGTAAACTGCTAAGCAAATACAAGAACTGCAGTGAAAGAACACTGGTAGTAAAAATGAATTCCTTTTCTTTTCAGAGTATTTAATAAACTCTTGTTAATTCAGTCATTTTCTGCCAGAACTTGTTCACTAGAATGAGTTCTGACAAAAGATTCTGCTACACTCTACCAACTCCCTAAAAAAAAAAAACCAATCTATGTTCCCTTGTATGCTAAATAGCCTTTGTTATCTCTGGAGTATCAGGTTACCAATTCCAATCCCATTAACTGCATGAAAACACTGCATTGTATTCAGCGTGACTGTTCTGTGTTAGTCCTGTGCTCCTCTGTGCCACTTCCACTGTCAAAATACAAAGTCTCCAACTCAGCTTATTCGAAGTTTCTGTCCTTGCTCCCAATGAAAATGGTGCAAATGCTTGGACTGACTTGGAGGCAAAGATGAAGCCCAGGGCAACCCATCTTTAAAAAAAAAAACCCAGAAAACCAAAAAAACCCCACCACAATCACTTCCTGGTGGGCAAGGACAAGGGCATTCAACCACTGCCATATGTTTCTCCTCGGATGGGAATTATTATTCCAGGTACTACTGCTAGTTAACACTGCCAGCTACACAGCTGCAATGGCACATTTAAGCATTTGCTCCCTTGATTGTCAATATCGACTTCTGAATATTATCAACTGTGGCATCTTCCTACTTTATTCTCCAGGAAGATTGACATGTGCAGCTACTGATGAGCTCCTTTTAACTTTTCCTCACATGTCACAGAGAAGAAGGAGAAAAAAGACAAGGACAGACAGAGACTTTACAAGTGCTTAAGTGCCTAAAAATGGTGCAATTTAATATGGAACTGGGGGATTTGCATCAATGAGTGCTTTCTCCACTGTTTGCAAGGAAAACTGATTTCTTTATAAAGTTCACTTCATGTCACACTAGTCAGAACTAATGTTAGTATTAATCTACTGGATAACTGCTATAAATTCAGTAATTGTCAAGATACATGCAGCTTTTGTATGGCTTCAAGCTTCGTTAAGAAACACAGACTGACAAGCAAATATCTACCTTTTCAAAAGCAACAAATGATGCTTTGGTCTCAGTAATCCCATTTTACTCAGGAGGAAGCAATCACCATCAGCACAGGCATGGCAGGAGGGAGCACAAGGGAGAGGAGAGAAAGCAGATCCGACCTGCTGAAGATCCCAAAGAGCCTGAGACAGGAACAGCCCCAAAGCCTCCCCACTTCAGCACAGACACAAAACATCTGCCTGCCCCGTGGAGTCACTGCCTCCCTCTGTCCATGCAAACCAAACTGCTGACTGACAGTCAAACCTACAAGCTGGCAAATGTTCTCCCGGAAACTCCAAACTCCTTTCTAACGACAGCTTGGAAACATCGACAAAACACTTCGGGAGTCCAAAAATACTTTAGCAAAACACTTCCAGTTCACTTGAAGCAAAAGGAAGATTCCTGGGGAGAAGACAACACAAAGAAAGCAGTGGCCAGTTTAAAACTGGCAAGGTACAGGCTGGAAACCCGTCAGGTACTGTTGCACTAAGGGAAGTGAAACTCAAGGTTACACCGAGCACAGCTTTCAAAGCAAGTAAATAAATTCAAACTACAATGTCAAGCCTGGAGCAAGGGCAGAAGCTGGAAGTCAGTTGCATTACACATTTCTAGAAGTTTCCCTCCCCTTTCTGCTCAAAGGAGTAATAAAGCATTAAAATCCGACGTCTCAAAATACCATGCAACCATCACGACTGTCAACATGGGGAGCAAACTCTTCTTCCAAAGGCACAGATGTCACATCATGCTACTAAGGAGGGAGCAATACCAGAGGACAACATTCAAGCTCACCTTTAAAGCTGTGCTGCTTGCTTGCAGGTGAAAAACAAATCCTGGAGTGCCTCACAACTTTTCCAAGCTCAGATATCCTCTTAGTGCATCTGCATGAGCATTTTCCATTGACAAAGAAGGTTAAACCCTCTTAGCTGAAACACACATTGATCTATCTACAGTGCTCATTCCAATCCTCAAAACTCATGTCAGCTCCACACAGAAAAACTCCAGGGATCTCCACAGATTAGCTGTAGCCTCTCTGTCAATATTTCCTCGGAGCTCCACTCTCTGGGACTACATGGAACACACAGGCCATGATATGAAGATTCTGTTGGCAGCAATGGGTGTAGATGTACCTTGCAGAGCAGACTCCAGCACTAGAATTTAAGTAAAAACATAACTTACAATACTTGGAATTGTCAGCATCCTCCTGTATTATAATGCAGTACACTGGAGTTACCCTGGACGAAGTTGTGAAGCGTTTCCCCAAAATCAATTTGAAGGAGCTGCAATGTAACTTTGCTGTTCATGTTTTGGAGCTAAAATGACTCCAGTAAAGCATATCACTACTTTTGGAGACACAAGTGATCAACAGATCACTCTCTGTGAACTATCCCATACATATGGGGGAAAAAAATATCTTTTTATAAATATTTACTCATATAAATTACAGATCTAGCTTGCTACCCACACACAGGAGACTACAGAGATGACCGTCTGTCCTCATTACCATTCTTCCCTTCTTGTGCTAAAGATAGCATGGAGAGTAAAAATAAATAAATCCTCAGCAGCATTAGGAATTAGACAATGTCATGTTGAAAGATGGCCCAAATGAGGAGCCTTATCTCTCCTGGCTGGCGGGGAGGGCAGGGGGCTCTGACCCCCAGAAGGGAGGCAGCACTCCAGCCTGCCCTAGGTGGTCTCTGTGCAGCAGGCTCCACTCCCAGCTGTGACTGCTCCTCAGTCCTAACGGGATGCCTGAGCACTCTGGAACAGCTCAGCACAGGATTTCTGCAGATGGATGGTACAGGCCACTGGAACCAACCCCGGGTTTCCCTGGCTGCAGCTCTCCTTCAGCGTGCTCCTTTGAAGTCCGTGCCACTGAGGAATCAACAACAGCTGAGAAACATGTGTTATCACAGAACCCCGGGCACAGCCACAGCACTGCACAGCAAGATGCTTTTGTGCAATAATCCTGCACTACAGCAAGCATTACCGGGGCTTTTGTTGGGGGTGAGCCCGTTTTCCAAGCACAACAAGAAAGTAAACAGATTCCTCCCTCCTTAAGGAGGGGCTCAAAGGCAAGGAAGGTGAATTAAGCGGATTTCTCAAGCACCTGCCAGCTGAAAGCTCACAGTGCCTGACTCCTGGAGTCCTCTCAGATACAGGAACACTCCATATTGATGTCAGCAAAGATGACCAGATGCTTGCAGAGGTCCAAGTGAAGTAAGAACCCAGACAAGTCTGCAGTTCCCCTGGCAGATGGGACCAAGCCCTGTATCTGCAGCTCAAACCCACCTTCCTTTCCCAAGCAGGACAAGTTCTGTGATCTCAACTCCCCAAGTGACAGAGATGGAGCAGGATGGCACGGCTCAGTCAGCCCCCTCCCCACCTTTATCAGCACAGAGAGAGATAACAGACAGCCCTCAGAACAGCCAAGGGAGAACACAGCAAGACCATCCCCTTATCAGCCAGGAAAACCACTCCTGTCAAAGGCCTGAGATCACCACATGCTTTGAAGGGGAATGGGAAGGGTGGGAAGAATTAGTTATTTGTGAAACTGAATTTGAAACTAGACTCACTGTGCAGATTCAGCAGCATGGAGCTGGCTGTGTGCATATGCAGGAGGACAGCACATTACACACACAACATACACACACATATAGACACAACACATACAGACACACAGACACACCTACACTTGCCTAATAGCAACATCCTACAGAACCCAGTCTCATTTTCACTGGAGAGACAAGAAACAGGTTAGAGCCTTACATTTCCAAGTCTCAAATGTCACAGAAAGGCAAGCACCGAGATTATAATAAATCTCACACTGTAAAGTCCCAACCCTACCATGAAAAAAAAAATAGGAAAACCCAAGCTTTCAAAAGTCCCAGAAAACCATAAAACCTTTACATTTAATGTCAAGACAGAAGTCTTAAAAGACTTAAAAACACAAGGAAAAAAACCTAAAATTAGAAAGCAAACACACTGGTGGACTAAGCTAAGTTCATAATTACAGACCTCACAAAATAAAACTACCAGGAACAGCAAGCATCCCGCCGAGGGGGTCCTCAGTCCAGTCCCCACAGGACAGTTTAACACCCTGTAATTCAATGTAATAGTTTCTCTCTGGAGAGGTCAATGCTGTCCTTCACATTCAGCTTGAGGCAAACTTAAGGGACCATAGAGAAAGCACGCACTGATACTGTCAGAGATATTCAAGGGATAAAAATAACCCCAAGTGTCAAAACCTCCACAGCAATGTAAAAACCCAGTGTTGCTCACAATAAACGGTGATGCTCAAGATCCTTACAACTTTCCAAGAACGAACACTAGCCAAACTACGACCTGACCGGCAATTAAAACCACACCTGAACATTTACAGGCAATTATTCTCCCAAACCGTGCTCAGTATCCCGGGCAGGAAGGCAGCTCGGGCAGGAGGTCACAGAGCCCACCACCCTCAGTGCTCTGCACTGCCAGCAACTCAGCATCCTCCATCCCTACCCAGAGCTTCCCTCAAACAGATGTTCAGAAGTTAGATTAATCCATTATTTTGGCGCTTCAGAATTGTTGCTGGTGTTTCCAGGAACGGTTCGAGGTAGTTTGGAAAGACTTAAACTTCTTGCTAAATATGACTTAGTATTTTTCTCCTCCTATTTCCCACTATGCCAAACTTTTTCATCTCCGGGAAAGACTAAAAACAGGATTAATTCCAACAACGGACCAAGTTCTGCTGGCTCACAGAGGTGGAAGGGATGGAGAGATGACTTAACTGCAAAAAGTGAACCACCTTTATCACTCAGTTGTCCTAAAGGGCACACAACTAAATACTATGAATCCCAAGCAGTCATTTCAGTTCTCTCAGCAATTCATTCCATATCAAAAAGCTTTTTTTTTTTTGCTCTAAGACTCAGAGAAGTACTTCCAATTTCATGTCTAGCCTACTTCCCAATGAGATACCATCAAACAAAAAGTTAATCCGAAATTAAATTTTCTCTCTTCTTTAAAGAAAGCCAAAAAAAAAAAAAAGGAAGGCTGATTTTATTTGCAGTTCAGCCACGCGGTGTTTTGGACTTCTGGAAAGGTATCTATCAGAAGAGGCAATGTAACAGCAAGAAGAACCACCTCCAACCAAAAGAGTTCACAGTTCATTCACAAGCTACATAGTGTCTACTGAAAAAGACAGAGCCCTGGACTTTCACAGCACTTACCCAGTCGCAGAGCTCCCGAACACAATTAGCCGGAGCCTGAAACCCCTGCACAGGTGTCTGGCAGAAATCATCAGGCAATGGATCAGCTGGCTCCCCGCAAACACTCAATGCCACCGGGTGATGCTGCCTAGAGCCGAGGCACAAACTCACAAGGTCCGAACCAGGCTTGCCAAACCCCCGAGAGCGCTTTCTGCCATGGAGCAGTTCCCTGTGATCCTGTTCCACGTGTCAGCCTCCGACACACCTGCAGCCTGGCCACGGGACAGGGGTCACTCCAAAGGGAGCACCGCAATCCGGGACCTGCCCCCGCCTCCCGATCTGCCACCCTGCGAAACCCCCGAGCAACACTGGACCGCAGCTCAGGGCTGCGTTTAAATCACCAGCTCTGCTGGACAGAAAACAGGCTGGCACACACCCGGCTGGCACAACCCCGACCCTGGGCAGACCTCCCCTACACTTCAGAGCTGGAGAAACCAGGCAGCAGAATCCATCGCCTTACCCTTTAAAGTTCATGCCTCTGTATTGTCCAACCACACTGTATTTGCTTAAGCCTCTCTCATCAATAGTACCTCACGAGAGGAAAAAAAAAAAACCAGACCAAAAAGCCTCATGCATTCCCTGCTGGCAAAACACATTTCTTTCTAATCTTTCTTCTTACTGGGGAAGAAAAAGAGAGAAGGAGGGGTTGGGGCAGGAATAAAAGAGACTAATCGTGAAACAAACCGTCACTGCCTGGAGAAGGGGAAAAGAAAAAAAAAACAAAACAAACAGTCCACGTAGCAAAAGGGAAAAAAAATGAAAAGGAGAAAAAGAGGTTTAATTTTCTTTCCGGTGACAGGAAGAGAAGAGGAAAGAAAACTACTACAAAGATTTCCCTGTGTAAGAAAAGTAGGTTTTGAATTCCCTTCAAGGACACCAAAAAATAGCCCTTACTTTTCCACGCGATACCCAACGGAAAAGGACAGAATGCCAGGAGGGAGGAAAAGCCGGAGGAAGCCGGGGAAGTAGCGAAGGAAGAAGCGAAAGGACAGAAGCGAGTGCGAGCGGGCTGGGAAGAGGCGAGAGGAGGGACAGCAGAGGCGAAAGGGGGAACGGCAGAGGCGAAAACACACCCAAAAACCCCCAAAACAACCCAGGAAAAGAAACCAACAACAAAAAAAAATCCGACGAGAGATGGGAAACGGGCAAGAGGGACGGGAAAGTTGGCGAGCAAGGAGGAAAGGATCACGGACGCCCCAGCGGGGACGAGCCGGGAGCTAGCGGAGAGGGGACGCGGGGCAGGGAGAGCGAGCGGGGCAGGACAGGGAGCAGGACAGCGGGACAGGGAGCGGGACAGGGAGCGGGACCACGGGGCAGACACCCCGGGCAGGCAGCAGGACAGCAGCACTCACCGGGCGGGCAGAGCAGCGGCTCAGCAGCACTCACCGGCCGGGCAGAGCAGCGGGGCAGGCAGCAGGACAGCAGCACTCACCGGGCGGGCAGAGCAGCGGCTCAGCAGCACGCACCGGGCGGGCAGAGCAGCGGCTCAGCAGCACGCACCGGCCGGGCAGAGCAGCGGCTCAGCAGCACGCACCGGCGGGCAGAGCAGCGGCTCAGCAGCACGCACCGGGCGGCCGTGCCTTGCTCGCCCAGCCCGCAGCGGCTCCGGGCAGCGCCAGCCGGCCCCGCCTCGCTGCCCGCGGGGGGCGGGCGGCCCGAGCAGCGCCCGGGGCTCGGCCCCGCTCCCGGCCCGGCCCCGCGGGGGCGGGCGGCCGGCAGTGCGGGCAGGGGCAGCGGCCTCCGCCTCCTTCCTGCCGCTGCCCCGCTCCGGGGGAGACATGTAACGGAACTGGGGCGCCAGCACGGCATTGTGGGAGCTCTTAAAGCCGCAGCCGCCCCCGCCGCCCCGGCAGCGGCCCCGGCAGCGGCGGGAGGAGGCGGCGCTGCAGCCCCGCCCGAGCCGAGCCCCCGGAGCCGTGCAGGGCACCGGGAGCCGCGTATGGCACCGGGGATCGTGCATGGCACCGGGAGCTGTGCAGGGCACCGGGAGCTGTGCATGGCACCGGGAGCGTGTGTATGGACCGGGGAGCGTGTAGGCACCGGGACCGGTATGGCACCGGGGATCGTGTATGGTACCGGGAGCGGTGGCAGGGCAAACCGGGAGCTGTGCATGGTACCGGGAGCTGTGCAGGGCACCGGGCACCGTGTATGGCACCGGGAGCTGTGCAGGGCACCGGGCACCGTGTATGGAACCGGGGATCGTGTATGGCACCGGGAGCCGCGTATGGCACCGGGAACCGCGTATGGCACTGGGGGCCGTGTATGGCACCGGGAGCTGTGCCCGCACCGGGAGCCGCCTCCTCGGCAGCCCCAGGCGCTGGATCCTCCAGCGGATCCCCTCGAGCAGATCCCCCAGCGGATCCCCCGAGCGGATCCCCCCGAGCGGATCCCCCCGAGCGATCCCCCCGAGCGGATCCCCCCGAGCGGATCCCCCAGCGGATCCCCCCGAGCGGATCCCCCCGAGCGGATCCCCCCGAGCGGATCCCCCAGCAGATCCCCAGGAGCAGATCCCCCGAGCAGATCCCCTCGAGCCGAGCCGTGCCCGCACCGTGGGGCGGTGGGAGCTCGGCGCCGCCCGCTCTCCTCCACACCCAAAGCGCAGGGCGAGACCTCGGGTTACTCCGTTGTTTTCCACGAGATTTTATTATTTTTTCCCGCTATTGTTTCTGCAAGGAGCAAGAATGCCTTTGGTGCTTGTTTGAACCGGGATGCGGGAAGCCGGCAGGCACCGTTCTGTGTCGTTGCTGATTTGGATTTTGATGACGGAAAATTCCCCACAAAAGGGGGAAAAAAAAGTCACAATCCTCAGAGCAGCAAAGACTGCAGGCGGCTGTTTGAGGGAAAAAGTTTTGACTATGAAGTTTTAAATCCAAAGCCCATTTGGCAGTGAGCTTCAGCGCTGCGATGCACAGGCGGTTCTCGCTGTTGCGGACACTGGCGCAGGCTCCGCTCGCAGCAGCAGCAGAGCACAGCAAAGCAGCAGAGCAGCGCAGCAGCAGCAGCAGCAGAGCAGCAGCAAGCAGAGCAGCAGCAGCAGCCAGACCCCGCTCTTCCTGTGCTGCTGGCCCGCCCAGAGCTGCCTCTGCCGTGTCCAGCTCATCCTTTAAAGAAGTCTCATCAAAAGAACTTTATTTCTTGTCTGTGTTATCACTATTCCTCTTGCGGGTTTTGAGCATCCCGAAGTGGTTTTATGGAGGTGGTTGTTTTTAATTCCTGATCCTTCAGAGGAGAGCAGGGTTTTGTTTCCGCACAAGTCGGTGCTGCACGGAGGGCATTTTCAAGACTACACACATAACTTCAGTTTAGATACAAGCCAATAAATATCTGTGAGATTTGGGGTTGGGGATGTTTGTACAAATAGTCCTCATTAAGTCTGGATCTTGGGTTATGATCACATCTTTCTTCCTGGGTTCATTTTGCTAAGCAGATTCTTTTGTAAGCACGCCTCCAAAGTTCCTGCTGGAAAAGTCTTCACTTTTATTTCTTTGTCCCTTTTACAGGAAGAGGTGCTAAACAGTCTGTGAGAAGAGCCTTAAGCACAACATGAATTGAAGGCGTGGTCGTAAAAATCAGATTATTCTGTTGGGGACCATGTGCTCTCTGTGGTGAGTTACACACAAACACACACACCCCTTCAGTTTAAGAAATTTAAAATAAAACAACACTTGAGGGATAAAAGGAATTGTGCTGATGACCAGTTCTGCACTCTACTGGATGAGGTTTGTTTGCCCTAGGCATTTTTTACTACGACTTTCAGAAATGTCAGACAATATTCTAAAAGCTTGATCCATTTTCTAGGTAGATTATTTGTTGCAAAACATTTAACCAAATATACCTGTCAAGATCCCGAGGGCCGCTGTTCTCAGAATGTACCACAGCTTCCTTTTGTTTTTCCTGGAGCCTGTAAACTCAACAGGAGCTGTAAAACTCGGGAAGAAATTTTCCCAAAATTCAGGCTTCCCGGGGACTCTTATGGAGTGAATTATCTGAGAAGCTATTGAAGCTATATGACCTGGGAAATTATTGTTAGGAGGAGAAAAGCCTTTTTGAAGGAGTTAATGGTTTACTGAAAACAAGTACTTGATAAGTCATTGAGTTTGTGTTGTTTGCCCGCTCCAGGTGTTCAGCAGAACCGGGAGCCACAACATTAAACATCGTGTTTTCTATTCGAAGTTCACTCACCAATTAGTTTCTCAAGCCCAGCAAATAATTTTTATACACTTTCTGTGTAATTTCCTGTGAGAAAGTTTAGTGAATGAAAAACATCCCTTTACAGAGGGGAAATTAATGGCCACAATTAGGAGATTTCTGAATGTTCAGCACATACACTACAAGGCATAAAATGTTTATGCTCAGGGTTGTTGTGGTATTTGACTTGCTGGCTGAGCACTGGCATTTTTAATATTCTAATGTCTTATTTCTTCCTATTTCCCTTCTGCAATTTGGTTATGAAGTCACCAAAGGGAGCACATTTCCACTGCTTCAAAATAGCATTTGTGAATTTTTCAGAGTAATTTTTGCACAGCTTGATATGACAGAATGTCCAGAGAGTACATCAAATAAATTTTCAAGAGTGATTTTGTACATCAAAAATGTAATTCTTTTGGAGGTGAGGTGGTTGCTAAAAGAGAAGATCGAATTTCTGTGTTGCTTTGATTGCATAAATTTGACCAAGAATTTGACCAAGGCTAGCACAGGTAAGAAGAAAGTGGTCATTTAAGTGAAAAGGGGGGGAATCAGACTCAAATCCAGCCATGAAATGGGGCTAAAATTCTACAGATACCTCCCTTATATAACACAGCAGTCCAGCTGCTCTTTTGTGGAAGAACAAGATGCCTTGTTTCCCCAGAAAATTAGTTAGAAAGCTGTTATGGAGTGATGTTAATCGTACCAGCCAAGGGCAGGACTTTGTGCTGGTGCAGAGTGACTCTGCTGTGACAGTTCTTGGGTCCTGCTGCCCACCCCAATCACTTCTTAACTTTGTTACTTTTAATGGAATCCCAAATAATTTGTGTCACATTCACCTTCACTCAATCCTTTTCCCACACTTTGCTGGAGGAGGATCTGACCAGGGAAGTTTCCAGATCTGTAGGAACGCAGTTTTCCCATAAATATCCTGCTTTGGTTTTGCCAAAGGGGCAATTTAAGTATCCCAGGAAAGGAGTAAGACACCCTTTGGATTCTAGAATTCTAGGGAATTCCCTACACCACACAGCCACACACATGCAGAGCCTTACACGTGTTCTTAATGAGCACAGAAAGGAGAAAATCGGCCCACATGCCTTTTGGTTATGTAAGCTTTCCAGGAAGGATGCCTTCTTGACCAAAACCAGGATGAGAATGTTTCTGAGGTTCCTTAATTTCCTCCTCTCCTCCTCTCAGCAGCTCCCACTGCCCTTGCTGCTGTCATTTCACCTTGAGAAGCGCATTGTCTCCGTGGGCTCTTCACATTTAACCCAGACTGTAAAACCTGGCTCACTGAGAGCAGAGCCAGCTCCCTGTGACCAGTGAGCAACGCTGCTGCCACTGGCATGGCCTTGCAGGAGGCTCAGAACAGAACAAACTGTCTTTGCAAATGCTTTCTTGAGGAGAAGGAGGGCTGGATCCAGCAAATTCTTTAACTGTGTCCATGTATCCGAGCACGTGAAGAGTCTCAGTGGGACTCCAGGCATGATCAAAGTTAGGCATGTGCTTCAGTGCTTTGCTGAATTTGGTCCACAGCAAATAAATCTGAGCTGATACCCAACAAGCAGAAAAACAAGCTAATTTGAGGTGGGGTTAATTTATGTCCAGTGGTGTATTTGATTAAGTGTAAAATGAACATTTGAAGAGGCTGGTTTCTTTTGAAATAGAGCTGCTGTCTGATATTCAGGGGAAGCAAACATCAGATTAAAATTTAAGTGCATTCTTCAAACTCTTTCTTCTTAGTTTTGTTTTTCTTTTCAGTTAATATTTATTTCTTGGAGCCTGAGGAGCAATAATTCCTGGTTGTTTCTCCTCTGTGTTTTGTAGGTCTTGCTTTGCTGTGCTTTGAGTGTGAGTGATGTGCTGTGTTCAATACACAGAAAAATGCAATCTCAGTCTTCAAATGGTTGAAATTCAAAAGACAGATATTCTAAGATGGGAAATAAGTTCTATTTCTGTTTCACACAGCAGCTTCTGGGTACTCACAGAGACTGCAGATTTCAAGACTTGGCTCTGAGGAAGAGAACCAAAGGAGCTCAAAAAAGAATCCCAAACCAGATTCTTCCTCTTTCTTTCTGACCTGGCCATGAATGTTAACTCACACGAACTAGGGAATTAGCTTTGAATAAGCAACCAGAGCAAATTTATGTTTGTTGTCAGTACCAGCAGTAACTCTCCCAGTTCCTGGGTCCAGCCTAAACAGAGTATGAATATATTCAGGGATAGTTAGAGTTCTGGCAGGCAAGATACTCAATATTCATGAGTGTGATCTTCTGTTTATTGCACAAGAGCAGGAATCATGAGAGCCTGGTTCTTTCTCTTCATCAACAAATGGCTTTTTTTCCTCTGATATTTGTTGATTAATAGAAAGTCATCTTCTTCCTCCAGAGATAGATCACCACGCCAGTTCACTCAAGTTAGAGGAACATGTTGAAGTCTAAAGTGGGGGAATGTTACAGAGGAGTGAAACATTCCCAGCAGATCTCACCCTTGTGCATTGGCCACAAGATTATAAGATTTGAACAAACACCTTTAAACCAGTTTTTAAAACACCTTTAAACCAGTTTTTAACTATATTTTTAAAGATAATAGTTATTTGGCATGGTCAATAGTAAACTGTAATTTTTAAAGTATTTTTCTTCAAGTTCTGTCTTCTGTAGATCACTGCAAAAGAGTCTTGGTTTTCATTAGAGAAAAAAAATTAAGTTTGTAGTTGCCATGGTTACAGAGAAAAGCAAGGAGGATGTGAACCTTGACAGTTCTGAAACCAAAATGCAAATAAAAGGAAATCTAAGTGTCATATGATAAGGGAGGAGAAATTACCAGTATCAGTCTTCAGACATCTAATTGGAACATAATGACAACAAAAATGCTCTGCCTGTTAAGTTTTGTACAAGTACTTTGCATCACCTTTTTGCCAAGTCCTGGAAAGAAATGCCACTATAAATCTCAAACAATTCAGAGGAGAGAAAGTGATGTTCTGTGGCTCTGAGAAAGTGGCCAGGTATCAGCTAAACCAAATTAATATCTCTGTGGGGACTTGCATCTCTGTTGCCTGGAGGACCTGGGTGGTGACAGAACCATTGCACCAAGCAAGGACTGAGAAACCATGTGAAGATCAAACTAAAACGAGTCTTGTGTTGAAGAGTTGGCTCAGCAGAGAAAAAACCTCACACCTTAAAAGAAATCCAATGATGGGGACAAAAATAGTTGACTTAACTAGGAGGGAATGACAAGGAGAAGATTTTAATTTAGGAACCTGGAAATGTGCCCTTGAAATGGGTGTAATATTTAATGCAGGAGTTAATTTGCTGGTTGTCTGGAAATCTGTGCCCTTCTCTGATCAAGGACATTTAGACAGGAATATTCTTTTATAACTCACAGAAAAGCTGTAAAAACTTTTTAATTCAAATGTTTCTTTGGGTTGGTTGTTTTGGTTTTGTTTTTCCTGTAAAACACAGAGGAATCCTCTCTCTCCAGGTGTGATACAAAACTTTGGGATAGTAGGATATCCCTCAATGGAGTTCAAAAACCAAGAATATTTAAGGGGTCTGGCATGGTACTGTTACTTTTGATTTAGGACAATTATAATTGTCCTAAATCATGGCTCATCAGCAATATATATAAATATATTTATAACTATATGCATTTTCAGTTTATAAATCTGTTTTGTTGTTATTCTTCTGAAAAGCTGGCAGGTGTACCAAAAGACATGCCTGCTTTTCTATTATGCACAGATTTTTATCATGTACATAAAAAGGAACACCAAACCCCTTTTCATATTTTCACCTTGTCAATAAATTCTAGACCCTCGATTTTTTCCTGCTGCACAGTATTTCATCTCTATTGAAAATGATAGGAATTACCTGTCCCCTGAAGCAGCAAAATCAAGGCTAATATACTTTAAAATACAAAGAGTGCAAAATTTCAGAAACACCTCAGTAGTTCCCAAGCTTAAGCTCCATTTTCATAAGAAAGTTAGGGCCAGATCTCCAAAGCTTTTGGAAAATGCAAATAGATGCCTGGAGGACTTTCTAAACACACCTTAAAATGGAGAAGGAAAAGAAACCGCCATAGAATAAAGTATTGCTGCTGAGGTTTCCATCTTAAGAAGTTTGCATGGGAAAAAAAGAAGAGTTTTTTACTTCTCAGGGATTTTTGGAAAAGCTTGGGAATAAATACTGACACTTCACTGCACCTCCAGAAACTTTGTAATAGAAGTTTCAGGCTGTCCTACAAATCTCTTGCAGCAAAAACCGGTGCTTTGCTCTGCAAGCTCTGTATTTAACCTGAGTTCAGCAGATTCATTTCTTTGTCGAAAACAGTTTCCCTGATGTCCTGTAAAGTCTTTTTCTCAGCCTCACTCCTTGCTTTTGTGGTAGGTTGGGAAACATGAGAGGGCAAGATACCCTCTTTCAACAAAGAACTAATTTCCTGATCCTTATGACCCGAGTGAGCCAAGCTTCCCCACAGAGAAACAAATTGCATGGCTGTTTTAGGATAATTGGGTAGTTCTATGCCTTACAAGTAAGTTATTGGAAATCAGAGCTGTGAAAAGCTCTTTCCTGGCTTTACCTGTTGTTGACCCTCATGGAGCCCTTTGTTTTCGACAAGTTTCATTTATTGTCTACTTCAAACTGAAAAAGAGCAAAGAAATTGGCAGAGTTTCAGATATTTACAATATCAACTGGTTGTTATTGGGTTTAAAGTTTTCTTCCTTCTGTTTTCCTCATCTCTTCTCTTCCTTTTACACAGTATTCTTTTTTTTTAAAGCCAAAATCTTCAGAAGTCTTGTAAGCCCATGTGATGCTGCATCCCCAACCACACATCCATTTACAGATCTGTGCACACCCTTGCTGGGTTGGGGCTTTCTGTATTAAACTTTAACAGCCACGTGTCTCAGCTTCTAGAACCTGTTGGGAGCAGAGAGTCCACTGGTGAAAAGAGGTAGGGGGATTTATTCTCAGTGTTGCTTCATGCCTCGTGTTCTTCCCCAAGCCACAAGTCCTGCAGGTCTGTTACAGAGCCCCCTGCTTCCCTGGGAGCACAGCTGGATCTGAGCACTCAGGGCAGTCTGGTTTTCCAGGCCTGCAGTTTCTGAGTTTCTAAGCTCT
This sequence comes from Sitta carolinensis, assembly GCA_032173965.1. NCBI lineage: Eukaryota > Metazoa > Chordata > Aves > Passeriformes > Sittidae > Sitta > Sitta carolinensis. Next base: position 12,292,996 of record JAVUNC010000030.1, read on the forward strand.
GGTTCTTCCTGATGTTTTGGGTTTCTGGAGCTTGTTCTCACAGCTCCAGATGTCGCTGTGGCGAATCACAACCCGACACGAATTTCTGTGAAAGCAGCTCGGACAGATGATTCTGACTCCCCTTTATTCAAACAATTTTGTACATTTTGCCACAGGCCACTGTGATTGGCAAAAGAAAGACAAACCCTTCACCCACACTGGTCAAACCAGAGGGCCAGCAAAAGAAATCCCTCCCACGGAAAGAATTCCAAACATGAATATTGTTATAAAAATGATCCTGATGTTTTCTTCTTTTGCCTGGGAAAGTAGTTTCAGCAACCCAAAACATCAGGAAAACAGAGCTTTAGAAACTCAAAAACTCAGAAACTCCAGGCCTGAAAACCAGACTGCAGTTCTCTAAGTCCCTTGGTGGGAGGGAAAAGGAAAAGTCCCTTTCCAGAGAGCACACAGGGCATTCCTGCAGGAGGAGGAGCAGGGTCCTGCAGGCAGGGAACTCCCTGAGGCTGTCTGCTGCTGGTTGGAGGCCAGTGCCACCTTCTCCTGCTTGTGACTCCACCAGGGAGCTCTGCTCTGCAATGATCTGCCTTTGCCCAAGAGAAAATGGCATGCTCTTATGTAAAAACATAACTGCAAAACCTCTGAAAATGCCCATGCTTATCACCATAGTGCCTGGAGAAGGGCAATTTCATTTTGGGTCCAAGGCCACGTTCTCACCATTGCTTCAAAAAAGAGCTGTAATGATTTGTGCTCAATGAGGATCTGGTCTTTAAATTTGTGTACCAAGTGAAAATGAGCACTGGTTTCATTTTTTTTCCCACACTACTCCTGAAGCACAGCCCTCCAGTGAACAGAATGATGAATATTCCAATGTCCTGAACATGATGGATTTTAATTTCTTATTAGAGGAAGCAGAGGAAGAGAGAAAGTAATAGTTTAGAGAGAATGGCTCTGTTTGTTTTTTTAAGTACCTACATTTGCCTGGTAGTCTGCTATGTAAGTGAATTTCCTTGAAATCTGATTATTGATGTACCATTTTTTTTTATTATTATATCTTTTATGTCAGGCAGCCCACCAGCACAATTCCTCAAAAGAGAAAGAAAGTGGTGTAGGAACAGAATAATGGCTGTAGTGCTAAATGGCAGGAAAAATATTAACATCAAATATAATTGGTCAAAGCCCAGCAAAATTGTTAAATTATTGATGTTTTTCTGAGGAACTCAGTTGTAAAAGCTGTTAACGTGACACAGTGGAAATTTCCAACACGTAGACATTATTTAATTTGTTCCCTAAAACTCTCAAGGTAAACGTGGGCACGAGAGGTGTCAGTGCTGCAGACACAGCCCTCTGACACTGACTGGATGGATTTTTCTTCCCTGCTGTAAAATCTCAGGGCCAAGCTGCCTTCAGGGGTCTGCTCTGTAAGGAAAGGCAGGCAGGCAAGCTGAAAACACACAGTAAATTGATTTAGGCCAGTTTTTATTCTTTCAAGCAATAGCAAGTAACCTCTAATCTCTTTGTTTTTCTGACCTGTCCCTAACTTCTGCTGTTTGTTTGCTTTTTCATGTCGCTAGGTTTGTGTCGTGCCTAAACAAAGACATGGACTGATCTTTTGTCCCTGGTCAGTTTTAATTCGTTTTCCACAGAGGTGCGAGGTTTGAAATGCTAAGGGAAGCTGAAAAACAGGTCTTGGATTATATTCTCTTTTTAGGTTATTGTAGCAGAAGAGGGTTTCTCAACTAATTACCCAGCCTTTCAGCCCGAGAGAGGAACAAAGGCAGAGCCAAGCTGCTCTAAGATAATCATTCTGTTTATCGATGCTCTGCAAACACCACTTGTAAAGTAGCGATAAGCCCTTCGCACTCAGATAATGCAGCCGAGCCAGGCGCATCTCAGAGATGCTGTGCAGATCTCCCAGTTCAAAAGAGGCTCTTGCCTACGTTCAGGTGAGAAATGGTGTTCCAGATGGTCCAGTGAATATTTTAGAGGCTGGCAATGAAATCAGAGGCATTTGGGGTAAGCAGGAATAGCTCCTGTCGACTGAGCAGTGAAGGAGGGGAATGACAGGACATTGGTGCTTGGGGCACAGAGAGAGGGACAGGCTGAACAGAAGGAAAGTTTGGTTTAGACAGAATTTTGTTTCTTAGTAGTGAGAGGGTTAAGAAGATGATGCTGTTTGGCTTTTGCCAGTTAAATCCTGCCGTGAAGCTGCTTTTGTTTTCTTTCATCATAATTTATTTTTGTTTTTCTTTCATCCAAAGGCACCCTTCCTAAAACAATGTCCCTATCCCTTTTGGGGAAGGTTTGCCAAAGTCATGCACCTCTTCATGCCTCGCACTTTGTGAATATTTCATCTTCTGTAAGCCTTGCCAAAGACTCTCATCATGAAAACAGTGATCTAAATAATTCTGGGATAAATGAGGGCTGTTTTTCTCTTTTCCAGTATTAAGTGTTTATAAACTTCAAAGTAATAATAACCTTGAAAAAAAATTACAAAACCGAATGCTTTGAAAAATCAATGCTTTAATTCAGAAGTGCTACCATGAAGTATCTGGCATGGTTTTGATTTTTTTTAAAAAAACACATTGCCTCCCCATGTTATGGAAGCAGTTTGTAGATACCTACAAGAGCCAGTGCCCTCAGGACTGGCCTGGCATCTCTTCCATGAAACAGAATGGAGTTCCCAGAAGAGTCTCATTTAATGTGTGGCACTGTGAACTTCCACTGAGGGAGGGCATGTCTCAAATCTGAGCGAGTATTCCTTTTTCACTTGTTTTTTCATGGTCAGGATTTACTTTCCCTGGGGTGAAAGAGAGCTGCTCATCCCAGCCCGGATGGACTGCAGCCACAGGAGTGTCCAGGGCAGGGCTGCTGTCCCTGTGGGTGTCCAGGGCAGGGCTGCTGTCCCTGTGGTGTCCAGGCAGGGCTGCTGTCCCTCTGGGTGTCCAGGGCAGGGCTGCTGTCCCTGTGGGTGTCCAGGGCAGGGCTGCTGTCCCTTGGGTGTCCAGGGCAGGGCTGCTGTCCCTCTGGTGTCCAGGGCAGGGCTGCTGTCCCTCTGGGTGTCCAGGCAGGGCTGCTGTCCCTCTGGGTGTCCAGGGCAGGGCTGCTGTCCCTGTTGGTGTCCAGGGCAGGGCTGCTGTCCTCTGGGTGTCCAGGGCAGGGCTGCTGTCCCTTGGAGTGTTCAGGGCAGGGCTGCTGTCCCTCTGGTGTCCGGCAGGGCTGCTGTCCCTCTGGGTGTCCAGGGCAGGCTGCTGTCCCTGTGGGTGTCCAGGGCAGGGCTGCTGTCCCTGTTGGTGTTCAGGCAGGTCTGCTGTCCCATGGTGTCTGTGGTCATTGCCTGACCCTGGGAGCAGGCACAGCCCACGAGGGGATTGCACACCAGGACAAACATCTGTGCCTGGCACGGGCCCAAAGAGGAGGAGAGCTCAGGGACCTGTGGTGTAAATCCCTGAGGGGATGAGGGGTGTGGAGGCACAGCCTGGACTCAGAGTCCCTGCTCCACCCGGGACACTGATTGGTCTTTTCTGAGGGCTCTGTGTGAGTGTCACATTGGTCTTCAGGAAATCAAGGGGACAATTTCACCTTCTCTACTCGTTCTTCAGGGCTTGGCAGTGGTTTCAGAGCCCAAGCACGCTGTGATTTGCTTTGTGACACGGCAGGCCATCACCTGGGAGTGTGATGGAAATGGCTTGCACTCAGTATCGTGTGAGAAAACTCCTGGAGTGTCAGCAAAACCCCGTGCTTCCTGCCAAGTGAATTTATGTGTTCCCATCTTCCTAATTTGTGCAGACACAGGAATCCCCCAGACCAGCCTTAGTTTTTCCAAGCTGTTGAGAGAAAATCCCTGCATTCCTCTGGCACTGGAAAAGTCTTCAGGCACAAGCAGGTGCCCTTGGCATCTGCCTTGAGCCTGCACTCTGTGCTTTTCCCTCTGTGCCACAGGAGAAATCCCTCTGTGCCACACCATGCCACAGTGCCAGTGTCAGACAGCTGCAGCCAAATCACTCCTGACTCCAGCCCCTAAAGAAAACTCTGCACATCTGTAATGTATTTATGGCTCTGCTTGCTCATTTGTCCTCCCTGTGGTCTCTTTTAATGAAGGGTATGAAAAATTAAACTCCTTCATCGGCTCCAGCCGTAGTGAGTGACTGCTCTGTTCCTGAAGCACCCTGTGCCAGTTACTGGCTGACAAATTGACGTGGGTACCTGGAAGGGGCTCTGGAATGAGCTTCCAGCACAGCCAGGGCCAAACCGTGCCAGGAGCAGGGCTCATGTGAGTCCCACGCTGGCACTGAGGGCAGGTTTATAGCCCTGAAATGGGCAGTGCTGTTTGTGCAGCAGTGAAGTTACAAAACTCCATAATTAAATTTTTTTAATTATGCAGCAGCAAAACAGCCCAGAGAGGGGACGTGGACCCCAACACCCCTGACAGTGTATGGAGCAATGAAAGGGAAAGGTTGGAAGTGTTGTTCTCTATGCTGTGTCTTTAAAAAATGTGAATCTCCCAAAAGCTGGAGGCTGCCTGTTCAGTCATTTCAAAGTGGATACAACGAACACACTGCGCAATTTACATAAGACTTATCTTTGGTTAAATTCTTTTAAAAGGATACCATCAATTTCAAGATTACTTTTCCCTGGGTCATTAAAGTTAGGCACGTACTAATTTATTAAAGGGTAATGTATTATACCTAGGAAGTGATAGTATCTGCCAGAAATTCCAGGGAGGCTGTGATGAGCCAAGCTGATAACAGCGCAGTGTTCATGGAGCTGCCTGTTCCTCACCCAGGGGTGCAGTGCACCGGCAATAATCCTTTGGGAAGGGGGCGTGGAGAGACACAGCAGTGGAGCCTGCAGCAGGAAAAAACTGAAACACATCAAATCTTCCAAACACATCAAATCTTATTTACCAGAAACGCTGCAGCACATCGCAGGAGCTGCTAACGCCGCTTAGCATGTGCCAAGTGCAAATAAAAAGCTCCTTTGTGGAAGAGCGTTCACAATCGCAAAAATGCCAAAAAGCCTGGGTGGATGCCCCACGTAAGGTTTGCAGTTTAAATAACTCTTTCCTAAGATATCTCTGTGTAGAATTTTGCAGCTCAAATGACCCCGTGGGGTTACAGAGGTGCCCGGATCGCCTGTGGTGGAGGGAGCCTGGTGATGTTCCCAGCCCATGTGATATCAGCAAGAGCAATGCAGCAATGTCAGAAGTCAGACCTGAAGGCTACACAAACTCCATCAGCAAGGGGATGAGCCACTGAGGCTCGAAACTTGGCTGGGGAGAGAGGGATGCTTCAGTGTAACAAGCTCTGGAGGAACAACGCTCTGGGAAGCAGAGCATCAGCAAAGGGACACGGTGACAGGAGCAAGTGTGATCCCTCAGCATCACTCAGCACGCTGGGATTATCCCTGCAGGCCACGGAGAAACTCAGAGCAGAGCTGTTCACCACAAAGCAGAGGGGGCAAAATAAAATCTCAGCGGGAATCAAAGCCGAATTGCAGAGGTTGCTGCAGCAAAGCAGGACAGAAACCCCGTGGCTGAGAGTGGAGAGGAAAGAGCAAAGCAGCGTGAGAGGCCCTGGAAGTTGGTCTGGGCTTGGGCTTGGCTCTGTCAGCAGGATTGTGTAAGCAGGGAAGCTCCTGCCAGTGCTCCGGGGCTGGGCTGGGAGGGGAGGCCGGCAGGGCTGCAGGGATCACAGTGTGGGATGAGTTTCTCTCCTGGACAGGAAATGTGTCCAACGATTTCCCTCCTGTGAGTGCCAAACCAGGCTACAGGGACAGGGCAGGGGCAAGGAGTCAACCCCCCTCTTTATGCTGAAATTATTTCATTAATTATTGCAGCTCTAAGCCAGTCCCAGGATTTAAGGATAACACCCTCAAAGTTCAGCATTAAGTGCCCTACCTGATGTCTCCTGTTTTGAGATCACAAATCATTTCCAGATTTTTGGCTCCTAACAGGCACCATCAGCACAAACCTTTCCCCCCCCCAAGCATTCTCTGGTTTTAACCCCTGAGAGGGCCTGGGAAACTCAGAGGTGATCTGCTCTCCCCTGAATCACTGGAGGCATGGCTGGAACCGCTGGAATGCCATGGGGCAGGACAGGCTGGTTCCAGAGGCCAGAGCAAAGGCATTTATTTCCATGCAAGATCTCCTCCAGGCTCCATCACCCCAGCCCACGGGGACACAAAGCCTCCTCCTGCCCAGGAGCAGCAGGAGCAGGGAGGCAGGATTTGGGCAGCTGGCCCAGGAACAGTGACAGACCCTGACTCAGAGCATGAACAACCTTGCCCTTCCTGTGGATGTTTCCTTGAAAGGAGTCACTTAGCCTTAAGCAAAACTGGAACATCAAGAAATCACTGGAATTGAGGAATCACTTGTTTTCCATCTGCATAGTTTCGGGGGTTTTATTTTCTTTTTCTTTTTTAAGGATGACTCTTACTGCTCCTCATGCTCATTTTCTGGTTTGAGCAACTTTTAATGTGAGGAAGACACACAGAAAAGTTAATACACATAATTTCTGAACTGTAAGACAGCTTTCAAAAGAACCAAATGTGGTTTTTTTCAGTGCTACTGTCAAGAAACCTTTGGGATTTGAAACTAAAATCTCTTTTCCTCATTTTTAAAAAAACCTGCCTTCACTGGGAAGTTTTGATCTGAGCACAGAATGTGAATTTTGTGCTGGGCACTGAAGTGAGATGGATTTGTGGCTTAAGCAAGGAACTTTGCCTCTTCCCTAGTTTTCCTATTTGAACTATTGTTTCTCTTCCAGCAGAGCTTTATAAACATCCAAGCAAAAAGAACTTGGAGAAATGTGCTGCTGTTATACAACTGCTAATCATTACTATTCTTCTATTGTATTTGGTGACGTAAGAAAGCCTGAGCCAGATGCCTTGAGATCTGAGGAAATGTCTGCAAGGCATCTTTGTGGTAACACATGGGTGCAGATTCCATTCATCATTTCCTTGACAGTTTAACTAACTACTCCCAAGCCAAAAAAGAGCCCTGAAATCCCTCCAGAAATATTAGCTGAAGGACAGGAGCAAGTCACTATGAAAGCTCAGACAGCCTGTGTGGAAATGCCAAGGCTCAGGGACTGTCAGGAAAGGGGCTGCAGAATGTAATCAAAAAATGCTGCCTTGCTATACATAGGCCCAAATTCTGTACACAGGGATTTGCACCTCCTCTGGACAAAAAAAAAAAAAAAAAAAAAAAAAAAAAAAAAAAAAAAAAAGAAGGGAAAAAAAAATCAGAGTTCTGCACATTGTACACAGTTGGAACCATTCATCCAGAAACTCTGGTTTGAACTTTCTGAAGTACCTATGGGATTTAGAACAAATCCCAGTTAACTTCAGTGGAACTGGGGCCCTTGCACACTTGAATAATTGAAAGCTCCAGTCAGAATCACCAGAAACATGTTTTTCAACCTTTTACAATTTGCAGCACCTTAAAAACCTTTCTTTTTCCAGTGGAAGTGTCAGTTCCTGTGTAGTGATTTAATACTGCAGAAAATAGGTTTGCTTTTCTTAGTTACCCTCTGCAGACCCCTTAAAAACACTCTGTGAACACCCAGATTGCAGGTTAAAAACTGTACCTTTGGCATATCTCAAAATATTGATTGCTTTCTCTAGAGCCCTTTGTCTTGGTGTCATTCAAACCATTGCACACAAGTCAGGGTCTAGTTCTTGTGGTTAGATAAAGCTGAAAAGCATCAACTTGAAATGTTTAGCATTGAAATTATTATTTTGCATTCGAGTGGCAATTGCATAATGCTTTGAGCTCCAGCTTACAACTTCTGGCTGTTTGGTAATGATGCATTCCTGATAGAACACCTTGTGTTGGTCCTCTATGCATTGTACAAGCCCATGTTAAAACCAAAATTTTATTGACATCTGGGGGGAGGAGACACTCTCCACACTTGTTTCCTGCTGAATACCTTGGAAAAGCTGGGGAAGCATTCTGCCCAGGACCATGAGAACATGAATTATTACACTCTGGAGTGACCAGTGCAAACTGAGGTGCGGATCCACGCGGTCTGCAGGGACATTACAGAAAACCTGAACTCCTCTCTCTATTGAAGCCTGCAAGAATGACAGCCTGAGGAGAGCACAGTGAGGCAGGACCAGGCCATCCAACACAGCTTTACAGGTCGAATTCCTCCTGGCACCAGAAGGAGCCATGGCCATGAGCAATTTGCTCTGTGTTTATGGCTTTTACCTTGGTGTGTTGTGTGTCTTCTAGTAAACTTCGTGACTCACTAATCATCTGCTCAGAGGAGCTTTCTGAGCTGTGACTGGGGAAGAGATGAATGCATCCAGCTCTGGAATTATGCAGTGAAATGCTACTCTGCATATTATAGCTGCAGCATGATGCATTAGCCTATAAAACACAGCGGGGAAGGCTTTGGGCAGGCAAGGGGCTGCTGAGAAAAGTGGGGAGGAGGCACTCGTGTGAGGAAGGGAGGCAGTGCAGGGCAAGGGTGAGGCCAGCAGGGAATGGGAGACCATGGAGGAAGGGATCTGGGGTGGAAGATCTGTGCTTGACATGGTCAGAGAGTCACTGCAAAAAAGGAGTCACTGCAAAAAGAGTCACTGCAAAAAAAGAGTCACTGCAAAAAGAGTCACTGCAGGACTGAAAAGAGCAGCAGCTGGGAGTGATGCTGAGCTGTGTGTGCAGAGAGACACAACACCACAATACTCCCTTCCAAGCTGTGGGATATACAATGGGAACTGAAACTCGGGCCAAGGGTTGTCCCTGCCCAGGGCCAGCCCGAGCACACCTGGGGCATTGTCACCATCCTTACCCCTCACTGGCAGCATCCTTACACCTCGTGCCTGCAGGGACAGAAACTAATTCAACTACATCCAGCCTGAAGGCAGGACTCAAAAACACTGGAGGCTCTTCTGTGTGTCAGGGCAGATTTCTCCCTCAGCCCCAAACTCACCAAGGGTTGACCTGAAGAACTTGATCTGGACATCTTTCTGGGTGACGCTGCTTTGTTTGGTTTGATGGGGAAAAAGACAAGCTTACAGATACATTTTGGCATTGGAAAGGAATTGTTGATTGTTACAGTTTGAAAAAGCAGATTTCTCCAAGGTTAAATATCTGAAGATATTAATAAAACGAAACAGGAACTTTCAATTCTGAATCACAGGCTAAAATCAACTCCAAATGAGGAAGGATCCCACATTGCTCCTTCGTGGAAAGTGCTTGGTAGCCTATATGAAGTTAGCTGGGCTTGCTCAGATAAGGTCTGCCCTTTGGTTTTCACCAGTTTGGTCAGTTTGGAAAGTGGTGGGATTGTTGTGGCCCCAGCCACGCTGAGGCATCCACAGCTGAAATGGGGCAGTGTAAGCAGAACTGCAGGAGCCTGAGCACTGTTCATCTGCTTCAGTGTCTGGTCCCATGGCTTAGCTCAAACAACCTTTCATGGTTGCTAAATGAAGGGAAATCTTGGGAACGTGCAGCCAACATGGCAGATTTGAAATCCAATTTGCTTCTAAACCTTCGGGTATTGCTTACAGGGTGGTGTGGGATAACGGTGTGAACTGAGCATTAACATTAGAAAAGATCATTTCTACTCTGAAAAGACAATTTTTTTAAGTGCCAGGGAAAGCTACACAGTCACTGAAACCTTCCTGTGGTCCCTTGTTCTCTGAGCCACTCTGAACGTGTCTTTACTTTCATGACCTTGTACCTTTTTTTACTTTAGAAAAGCAGTGGCCTCATTAAATAAACCTGACCAAACAGGTCCCATTGCTTGTGTGCTGAGGGTCAAAAGGACAGAAATAAAAAGCCATTACTCTGGTGACCCTTGTGATATGCATAAGGAACATGAAGCAAGAGTATCTATATTGAGGACAGGAGTTTTCTGAGTTTCAAGGTCCTATTTTTCACTGGATTAGCATCTCCTCTGCCCTTCCAAGTCTTGCTAACAGGACACCAGCAGCAGGAGAGTCACCCCCTCTCCTGCTGAAGCAATTCTGCTCTTTGGGCTTATGAAATGCCAGCAATGACTGTGAACCTGCCACTGGTGAGGCAGGAGGCACTTTGGAGCAGGTATTTGCTGACAGCAGAAAAGCAGTGAACTCCTGATTGCCTCTCCAGGCTCCAGAGAGGGATGTGTTCTAGTCAGCAGTTTTCTGCCTGCCTGTTTGAAGCCTGGTCTTTCCAGCATCCCCTTTTGATTCTTGGGCTGTTATTCAGCCAGGTGTTGTCTGTGGGTTCTCCCATCACCTTGGATGGGTTTTGCAAACCACAGGGAGGTCCCAGGGCCACATCCTGACCCCACGTCATGCCCAGCTTCCCTCTCCCAGGCAACCTCTGAAACTTCTGGCTAAGATTTTCCCATGTAGTTCAGGTTTAGGTAAATATTCAGCATGGAAATTTTAGCTAAAATATCTAATGTTTGGTAAATGTACTTGAAGGATCTTAACAATAGAGCTGTCAGCCTCACCTACGAGAAGGGTTTGCACCGTTTTGGCAGAAGGACCTAGGATTGAATGGCTATAAGGCAAAGCTGGGAAAATAATGCTGTTAACTATTTCCCAGTGAGTCATCAGCAGGTTTTTAAAAACTTTGAAATAACAATGGTCTTTTAGAACACTTGAGATGCTTTTCTTCAGAAAGCAGCATTATAATGAGGGAGGATTGGAAATGCATGTGCTTTTCATCTGCAGGGAACACAAAGAGACTACCTAATGTAAAGCAGGCCTTAAAAGAGACAAATAAGCATGTTAGAGAAAAATACTGTAAGGATAAATCTGGAGAACAACGTTTCAAGTGCACACAGAAATGCTTCCATATCTTCTGAAGTATATGAGGCAGGCAGAGGAAACTGCTCCCAGTCAGGGCTGATGGATCGGCTCGCACTGATGAACAGCGTTTGTGCAAATCTCCTTCAGACCCTTTCCCTTCTCTTCTGATAAATATTTAAAAAGAGATTTGTCTCACCGAGATGACTTTAGTATGAGAAAGCGAGCAGGGAGTTTAATATGGATGGATCTGAAAGAGTTTTGCGAACTTTTTTATTTTGTTTGGGTTTTACCTTGTTCTATACAGCGGGCAACTGGTGTCAGACAGACTCCCCAGCGAGCTTTGCTGCTGTGGTTACAGCTGCTCACAGGCAGAAACCGGAATGATTTCTGGTTCCTTTATGGTCTTCCAGTTTCCCTCTCTTTCTCCTACAGCCTCTGCCTGTCTGCAGAGCCCTGGAAAGATGATAGCCCGGCCCCACCCGGCTGGGGGAAAGCGCCTGGAAACCATCAGCCCGAAGGAGTTGCCTTGAGCAACCAACAACAAATCTGCCCGAGTTCACCGCGGGGATGGAGCGAACGTGCTTGTTACGGGGCTGGTGTTCAGCTGAGAATTCCTGGCATCGGGAAGGCTTAACCTGTGGGAGCTTTCAGAGGGCCGTTATTAAGTAATGTTTGCAGCGATGGGAGGCTCCTCCAGCCTGGCTGCACCCCAGCCACTGTCACTGAGAGCAGGAAGAGATGCTGAGCCAGTTTGGAAAGAAAGGACCATGAGGTGCCTGTCTCAGCTGCTGAAATACCCCACCAGGCAGCCTCACAGTCCTCAGCAAGGCTTCAAAAATCTTTTGAAGGGGTGGAAATGCCCCAGTCAGCCTTTCTAATAGCCTGAATTATAGTATATTTTAATGTTCTTATTGCTGACTTGTCATGTAAACACCTTGTCAGGGGAAAGTGTGTGTATCTGTTAAAAACACAGGTGTGTGTGCTCTCTCTGTATTTTTGTATTGAAAAGCCAGATTTGCCTGTGGATATTTTACCCCACAGCTGTGCAGTGCTGTCTCCAGACTCACCTAGGAACACCTCCCATCCCTTCCCAGCACAGAGAGATGAGACAGCACGAGCTGCAAGGTTATGGAACACAGGGATGCACAAACAGAGTCACAGTCATCTGTGAGCCTTGTCCAGGGACCAGGAGCTGCCTTCCCGAGAGAGGGGCTATAAAAGTGCAGGAGTGACACCACACTCTGGGTGGTGTGAGCACAGGGGTTATGGATTCTCACCCTCCCAACCCAAAAAGTTTCCCCAGGTCAGGGCAGTGCGGGTTTCAGCAGCTGCTCCTGTGCTAACACCCTTGGGAACAGGAGGTGGAGAGGGAAAGGAGGGAAAACATAAATATACACTTCAAAAGCAGCTCAGGTCTCAAGGGGGAAAAAGCCAAAGAGGAGGATTTCCTTATTCCTCTCCTCCCCTAAGGCCCAGATGTGGGGAGGGAGCCTGTTGTGGTGCTGGAGGGGGCAGAGCTGTTGCTGTGCACGTCCCAGCATCGCTGCTCATCCTGCCCTTGGGGAAGTTCAGTCATTTCAACACCATCTCTGGGATTTTCCAGGGAGCACAGCCTCCCAGTTAGTCATTCAGCCTATTCTCCCAGTGCTCTTTTGAAAGAATTGAGGCATTTTCAGAGAAGTCAGAGGGCATCTCTGGCTTGGCTTGACATTTACACTTGTATGTTTTTATCAGAAGATGGGGAATGGCTTTCAGTGCTGGTAAACCTGAACACAGTGATTTTTGTTTTCTCCTCAAGAGTTTTAGAGCTCACTTCCTCAGACCTATTCACAGTCTAAAAATAGCTCTTTTCATCAGTTCATTAACAAAGCCCTATTGCAGTGCACTGCACCTTGTTATTGATGTTCTTAGTGATATAAATAACTGCCTGACCACTTCTGCTGGACAATCAAATGCCAGAGCATATTTTTATTTCATGATAGAGCAATCAATTTTTAATTTCCCCCCTCTCTTGTTGCAGCTGTCTAAAAGCTACAGGGATGCCTGAAGTCAGAGGAACTGCTGCCTACCAGAACAGGTTCTGCTCCCTGAGTGTCTGGTCTATCCTTTGATAGGTCTGAGCACCTGAACACAGCAGGTGTTTTTTCCTTCTTTTTTTAGGAAGAAACCAAAATAAAATGCCCAGTTTTGCATTCTTTGGTCTTCCTGGTGATAGGGTGGTGAATTTTTACTCTAGATTAGATTCACTATGAAGTGAATGCACGCAGGAAATTTCCCAACTGATAAAGGGAGAAATATTAAATTATATTATTCTTGATTAGCAGTAGATGAACATTTTCTTCATCAAGCCCAGACTTCCACTGTCTGATGAAACGTGCTCCTTGCTTTGAAGAGTTTAAAACCTAAAGAAACCATGGAATCTTCAAAGTCAGGCACAGTCCTCTTTTCACAGACAGGCAAATTCAGCCTGCAGAAGTCCTGTGTCCTTCTGCACAAGTTCACTCCTTTTTCCATAGTTTCTTTTAAAAATAAGATGAACTTTGCTAATTAGCAGCATTGTACACATGATCTTTTCTTTGGCAAGTGTGTTCCTTAATGTGCCAGTTAAAATAATTCAGTTACCTTTGGCCCTCTCAGTTTATTTAGAGACCTCAAAGTACCTCAGCATACACACAGCAATAACTGATAAGGGAATAAAATTATAAACAATCCTAATTTGTATTATGCTGGCTACACCAAAAAGCTGCTTTTCCATAATCTGCTTATTGCCTTTGTAATCCTCACAAGAAGACCTCTGAAAATCTCCCTAGAGCATAAAGATAAAAGAGAATCAAATGGGGAAGGGGCAAAGGGAAACAGGTTTAATAATTGAGGAAAATCTCATTTGAGCAAAGGCTAATTAATGAGCACATGGAGCTTCATCTGGTTCTGTGTAAAGGCTCCAAATGTGGCTGGAAGGGAGGAAAACAGTGGTGCCTGTCAGATGTAGATTATCCCTCTAGACTAGACCTGGGCAAAACCTGAGCCCAGGATCAAGGGCTTTGCTCTAAAAGGTGTACAAGGAAGCAGGCAGAGCTAAAGCAGCTTTAAACCTCCAATCCAATTCAGCAAATACCAATTTCCCATTTTACTGCCCTAGTGTTGAGAATTCATCTGCCTCCAGCAGAAGTGAATGTGGGTTTACTTCAGGTGGGGGGACTTTGTCCCTAAAATAGAACCTATCTGTGGGGACAGCCCTCTTGCCTTGCCATGGGTACATTCAGTCATTTCAGCTCTGGTCTTCACAGAATCACAGAATCCCCAGGCTGGAAGAGACCTCCAGGATCATCGAGTCCAACCCAGCCCTGCCACCTCAGACCTGGCACACAATGCACCAACAACTGCTGGACTGAAAGGGAAGTATAATCCATCCCTGTGCCTTGTGCTCAGACAGATTTAAACACATTCTGAATCGATTCTTGGTTATTTCAGGGTGCATCCCTTGCTCAGTACCATTTGCTCCTTGTAGCAAATCCACACCCAACAGGGATGAGGGAAAGAAAACCAACCACAAGAGACAACCAACTGCACAGAAGTGGCTGAGGCCAGTTCTAGGAAGAAGTAAGTTCTGGGAAGTTTAATTCCCTGGGGAGGCTCTGGGGATCTTATGGACCCTGCTGACCTGGCAGACCCTGCAGCAGATCCCTGGGGGCTGTGCTGGTGTTGGGTTTGCTTCCTCCCCTTCAAAGAATGTGCAAGTAAAGGCCCTGTGGTGAAGGCAGCATCTTTTTTTAGTGTGGTCTCCCTGAAAACAGAACACAATTTCTTCGGCTTTGTAATTCAAAAGTATTTTAATTCCGTAATTGCATTTATTCTTCAGGCTGTGAATTGACCATAAATAGTTCTCAGCAAGGATTTGCTGTTGGGCCTGTGGTATTTATTAGAGACAAGTCAGATAAAGCACCTCAGGCTAGACTGCAGCCCTTTTGGTCTCTGTTCATGGCAGTGAGGAGGCTGGGAGGACGTGAGGAGATGTCCCCACCCCAAAACACATCACAGCTTCCCACACTGCTCCTCACTGCCTGGGCAGCACGGCAGGGCTGGGAGAGGGAGAGGGCAGGACTGGGGCACAGCCCAGACTGTGAACCTGCACCCCAGGAGAGCTGTCAGCCTTGGGGATGTAAGAGCACACGCCCCAGATATTGCACAACCCCAGAATAAATGCATAAAATAACCACAGTCACTGCTTCCAGGCACTCATATTTGCAGGCATCTAAAAATAATAGTGATTAAAGAAAACTGCCCTGAGTTGAGACAGTGTTCAGCATTGTCGTGCACACACCCTGAACAAAAGAGTCTTTAGTTCCAGGAATTCAGTGGTCAAACAGTTCCTTGCAACATTTTCAAGTTAATAATGCTCTTTATCCTCAAAGCAGGCATCCCTGATTTTGCTGTACAATCATTTTGACACCTGCATGCACTAACTCCTCTTTACCCAGTCCCACCAGTGGGATCTGTGGGTGGGATCAGTCTTTGGCCCCAGCAATAATTGCCTGATTTGATGTGGTGTGTGTCCCCACCGTGCACAGATCCCAGCAGCACTCAAGGTGAATCTGCCCTCTCTCACTTGAGTCTCCCATACACTTTATTAGTTTAAACATTTGCAGTGAGCAAAACCTCCCAGAAGAAGCCATGGCACAGCAGATGAGAAAACAGCTGAACTGTTTGTCTCCAGGGAGCACAGACACTTTGCAGGCAGTATTGGCTCCAAGACTGATGCAGCAGGATAAAAGTTTCCCTGTATGGGATAATTTTATTGGAAGCAAAGCAGCCCAAGAGCCAACTCATCCACCAGTAATGTTGTCATTTTTTGTTACTAGGAGAAAATATATCCCAGTGATTAGCAGCATCAGTGTCTAGTGCTTATTAAAAATAAATCCCATTCTTTCTGGTCTAGTCAAGAACTTTCTGAAATTCTTCTGCTGCAGAAGGGTGATTGATGTGGGATGCAGAATACTCCTATTTTTAGTCTTGTAGCTATACTTGCCAGTCTTTGGAGAGCATTGGTAGGAACCAGAAACATCTGGATCTTCTGTCAGCAAAATGGGAAAGTAGGTGGTGTCGTAGTCATTGAATTAAGGAGCTTCATTGCTGCCCATAATCACTGATTGCATATTATCTAATGGCAGAAGAAGAGATATTGTTAACATCTGACAGTTTCAATTTCAAGTATTTTTAGGAGACACATCAATTGCAGCACTGATTAGACAGAAGTGGACCAAACCCATCAGTTGATTGCTTTTAGACGTTACAATCTATTTTTAAAACGAATGAAAACAAGTCTATAAATTTATTCAGCTGCAATTTCGGTCTGCTCACGTGTTGTGATCTTGCTCTGTTTTGCAAACACCAAAGGGAACTGATTTATGTCAGATGACCAAGCTTCTTTTCTCCCCTGTATAAAGAGTTCCTGTAGCTGATTTCTACTGGGAAAGAGAAATATCTTTTATTTCTCTTCTCTGTGTAGATAGTTTAGAGCAATTAGCTGCATTTAGGACACTTCACATCATTGTCTATTCTCCTGACAGGTCAGGAAAAGTAGCCCAGCAGGCTCTGTTTTGAAAGAGGCATTATGAACATGTCCAAAGCAGTGTCTGCAGCTGGGTTCAAGTGCTGCATTTCCAAGGTCTTTCTCTGGGAAGGAAATGATGATTGATACTGATGCCTGTACACATTAATCAGAACGGGTATTTTCTTGACTGCCTGTTCAAACAACACCTCTGACACCGTTTGTGTCAGCATCCCCCAGGCTCACAGCAGATGTTTGTTTGATGGCCTCTCCTCTCCACTGTTGTTTGGAAAGCCCATTTGGAAATAATAGCTCTGTTTCCAGCCACAGAAAGCCAAGGCAGCATTATCAAAATCGTTTACCCTGGGCAATCCAAATGACAGCCCTGAGGGGGAAGAATATGCAACCACCACATCCATTAGAACTATTTTGGGAAAGTGCAAGGAAAGAAATGTGTTGGTGTTGTGAAGATCCCTTTGCCTCTCCTTCCCGAAGCTGCTGATAGATTCTCAGTGCTGCTGAGTGTCCAAATGTGCAAACACAGCATGTTCCTGGTGTTGTGCAGTTGTAGCTGCTGCTGTGGGGTTTCAGTAAGGTTTCTTTGGTGTGTTGGAATAGGGAAATGGTTTAAAATGTGGTGTTGGTCTGGTTTTAAAGGTCTGCTAAGATAACCCCAGGTTCCTCACTCTTTTCAGAGTGCCTGAACTCTGAAACTGAAGCTGGTGTGAACTGTGATTGAACAAATATTTAATGAGCAGGGGACTGACATGGTTTCCTTGACCATCACAAAGATCTTTAGGTACCAGAGGCTCTCTCTCCATTTGATTTAATGTCTGTGTCACTGGCTCAAGCTAAATAGTCCTTTAACCTTGACACAGCTCAGTTTAAACTTGCCTGTGCAAGTGGGAGAAAAACAGTTCAGCAGGGGACTTTAATGTGCTTTCAGCACACAGTGACCTTGTCTGCACCTGTGTGACCTGTGGAAGGCAGGATCTGTCAGCTGGACCACGACTCCAGCATAGCTGTGCCACAAGAGAGAGCTGATCCATAGCAGCATTTGGCTCTTAAACGCTGCCTTTCAGCCAGAGTGTTTCTCTATGACCAGCAAGATTCATTAGGGTTTGTCAAAGGCCTCTTTCCCATTGTTGTCGAGTCTTTATTCCACAAAACTAAAATAAGGTTTTAGGGAAGGAAGACAGGTTTTATTTTTCCCTTGGACTTCATTGAAAAGCTTTTTATTTTCATTGCCAAAAGTGAGAAATAATAATAATAAAAAAAAAGCTGGCTTGTGGGATTTTTTTATTACAAACAGCCCAAACATTTATACAGAAATAGGCATTTTCTTGCAAACAGCATCTGTTCTACCCAAGGTTTCTTTTAGCTGCTTTCAGAGCAGCTCTAGTTCTCATTTCTGCCATATCAAGAGGCCATCTGGGGCTCAGACAAACGATGGCAAAGCCCCAAAGTGTCCTGCTCCCTGCCATCCCCTCTCATGGCTGAGCCTCTGCAGGAAGAATGACATTCATCAGTGCTCCTAAGACAGCTCCAATATTGGGAAGAGCCTTTATCCTTGGAATAGAGAACCAGCCTGATAATGGTATATCTGCTGAAAAATGCTGATGCTCTTTGGTTTTAAACATCCTCTGGAATGATTCTGCTGCAGGCCAAGCTGTTGAGACTGTGAGGAATATCATTTATTATTAACCATATGTCTTTCTTCTGCTGCTGTCTGCTCACCCTTTAAGAAGGGATGCAGAGGAGAGGGAAATGTAAATTATGTCACTGAGGCCTTCCTGCCCCCATCAGAGGGGTGGCACTTGGCAATCAGAGTCCTCTCAACACAAACAGACCCTGGGCAGTCTAGCTGGGCTGAACTGGAACCCTTCATGCTGCACTACCTGTGTAAACATCAGCCCTCTCTGCCTGTTGAGTGGATTTCCTATGTGGGGGGCACCAGGAAGGGGCTGTTTTCATCCTCTCTCCTGCTGCTTTACCCACCCTGGGTTTTCCATAAAAGTGTATTTTGTGCTTTGAGGTGATTTATTGCTGTGGCTTCCTCAGCCTCATTTGAATCAGGATTTAAATAATTGGATTCCCAATCTTTTCTTCCTATTTGCACTGCTATTACCTGCAAACAGCTTTTGTAGGACACAGGACCTGTCATAGCTAGGAAATAACAGATTTTGAATATGATAATCTCTAATTTAGTGTTAATTTACAAGGATTACAGGTTTTGGATTGTTGCTGGTTAGTGAAAACATCCAGGAAAAGATGAGTGCTCAAAAAAACTGAGACAGCTGTTCTTAATGTGTGTGTTTGTGGTGTGACTTGCCAGCAAGCTGTGCCAGCTCATTACTGTACATAATATGATCTATACATAGTAATATATACTTAATATACTTAAATATACACTTAATACTTTTTGCCTCAGGAATATTGACTAAAGACTTCCCTTTCTCTTTGGCTGGCAATCTCTACATATATTTTCTGCAGGTTCCAAGTCTTGTTATTCTGCCTCTTCCTAATTTATTGAGCCAATGTAAGCTTCAAGTGTCTGTACCAGGTTCTGGATGAATTTCATTAAAAATTGCAAGGATAAGTTTCATTTGATACAATCAGTGGGAGAGCAGGTGCCACAGCAGGAAATGTATTGCAGGGATTTGCAGGAGTATATGGGAGGAACAGGAACATCTTCTTTGCCCAGATGTGAGGCTGATTTTACCTGAGGGATTGGGGCCTTAGAAGCAATGTGAGGAACCAGGATCTTCCACCTTGTCAGGAACTGGGGATCCTCCCAGGAGAGGAGCCAGAGAGGGGTTCAGGGTGCCCTGCAGAGCAGGCAGTGCAGGTGGGGCTGGCACTGCTCCTGCAAGCAGAGGCAGGGCTGCTCCAAGCACTAGTCTGGCTGCTGCAGTCACTTCCAGCAGAAAACACCCAGCTGCTTGCAGGAAAGTGTGCCCCAGCCCCTTAACTCCTTCAGAAAATGGCTTCTTTACACAGCTCTAGCTCCCTGTTTGGTTTACTCTGAGGTTTGGGCATGTGCCTTTTCTCTTAGGAAACGTATGCAAAGGTATCCACGAATTTATCATCCCTCAGTGCATTCTCAGCCTCTTTAAAGGGACTGGAGAAAAGAAAAAGAGAAGGTAACAATTTAGTAATCCTGGAGCTGTACTGAGAGACTCATCTGGACTGCAGTCCTCCATCCTCCTGCTATTGAATAACTGTGCCAGGGTCTTTCAGGGAAAAATAACCAGGAGAGCATGGTGATGACTTGGTGTGCTGGACTGGGTTGGTTTTATTTTTTGTGGGGTTCTCTTTGTTGCTTTTTTCTTTTTTTTTTTTTCCTTTTCTTTTCTATTTTTTTTTCTTTTTTTTGAATTTAGGGGTGTGTTTTGTTTGTTTATTTTGTTTTGGGGTTTTTTTTTTACTTTCATTTCAATGGCAATAAATTATCTATTTATTGCTTAGTCTGGAAGGCATTTATAATGATCAGTGTCAATATTTATGATGAAATAAAGCACTTTAAAATGTGTTTTCGCTGAGACTATTTTTCACCTGGCATTAATTCACTGAGTGCATAATACAGTCAGATGTGTTAGCCAAGAATAAACTCAGGCCCCAGTGTAGGGCTAAGGATGTTTAATGTATCTTGACAGTCATTAAGTAGTTGGTAAAGGACTAGCAATGAATTCATTATTCTCCTTATGAATCAATTCCTATTTATAGCAAACTACCAAAAATTTCATATTATAATATGGAGATTGAGCTCATACATAATGGTTCCTTCACCAGAGGCAGCCATGAAAGGACTGGTGAGACTAGAACAAATTACAGTTAATGATAGACTCTTTCTCAGAGAATTAAACACTTTAATTGGTCAATCAGGTTGGGCATTTGAGAAAGGAAGACTTGCAATTATGTGAAAGCCTGCCTGCTGTACTTTGGCAGCCTTACGTGCCTCTGGCAGCTTTTCATCAGGATTTAGATTTGTCATCGTGTTCTAATCCTCACAGCTACACCTCGCCAAGAACGAGAGCTGCTCCTGGACCTGGTGGGCTTTGGGTTCCTGTGGAGGAACGGAGCTGGCAGATCCAGGTATTGATGCACTGCTCTCTTGGGGTTCAGCCCATTCTCCACTTCCTCATCTCAGCTGGGATGTCTGTTGAAGGCTGAAGTGAGGTGTGATACCCAGACCCTGCACAGAAAATTTCACTTTCTCTGCAAATAGCCGAGGCAGTGGCACCAGCTCCTTGGGAAGCCGGGGATGGCAGGGTGGCACCTCTCCTAGCAGTGCTTGAAAACACAGGTTTTGTTCTATATTCTTATTTTTTCAGGTGCGAGTAAGCTTGTATCTTGCAACTAATTCACAGGAGATCACTGAACATTAGCTGAAGACCCAGTATGTGCAACAAAATTCATTACATTTGTTCCTGGGGAGAACCTTCCTTCCCTCCATGTGGGCTGGCCTCCAGTTAAACATCAAGGTGACTCCACACGGTGTTCTGCCTTGCACGTTTAGTTTGTCGTTTGTTCAGAGAAGGGTTTCTCTCTCAGTCTGTGTTTTACCGGTCTGCTCTCCACACTGCCCTGCTGCTCTAGGCTTTGAGGTGCTAATGCTGTGTTGTGGCTGCTTTTAACAGGCTGTGTTACAGATTCTGCAACAAAGCACCCTTGTGCAGCTTTCTGGGTGTCCCACGTGGATCAAGGAGCTGGAGCAGCTGTTCTACATCACAGAAAGCTCTGCCTTCTCTCCTCTGGAGAGTTTCACTTGAGAAGTGAGGTAGGATTTTGTTCAAAGCAAAACAAGGCTGTACCTTGCAGCAGAGAGCAGTTCTTGTGGGGAACACGATGTGCTTTCCTGCTAGACACCAGTGAAAGTTCATGTTGCAGCCTTGTGCTGTGCTTTGTTCAGACAGCTTAATAAGTGAGCTCTGGAAGCCCAAGGGAGGCTTAGCTTTTCCCCCGTGGGAAGGAAGAAGCAGAGGGGGTTGTTCTGGGGACACCACCACAGCCTCTGTGCTGAGCTCAGCAGGCTCCTCCTGCCTGGGGTCACAGTCCAGCCTTGGGGCAGGGGGCAGGCAGTGCTTTGGACCAAGCATGGAAGGCTGCAAAGAGTGATGCTGTGGAATACAAGACTTTGCAATGGGTTAGTTTAGATGGCAGGAGAGAAAGAGGAGCAGGACCTTCCACCCCCAGTCACAGAGCCTTGCCATGGCGTGGCCAGGGTGCAGTGAAGGCAGCAGGAGTGCTCCTGGTAGCTCGACTTTGCTGGGTCACCCTCTGGGACTGATGAGTGTTCACACAGCCTGGCTTTCCCCAGGCAGATGAGTCCTTCATCCAGCACTCAAACCATTTAGAAGATGAGGGGTTTGGGGTCCTGACAAAAAGCAGTGGCCAGTGGAGAAAAGCCATCAGCAGCCACCACAAAACCCTGTACAAAACCTGTAAAGCAGATTTGTTCTCTGCTGCCTCTCACAGAAGACAGCCCAGTGTTTCCTGCAGACTGTGGTTTCTTTTCTCCTGAAGAAGGAATCAGCCTCCTGCTCCTCTTCCCAGGGGCAGTTACAGCTGCCCTGTGCCCCTGGAGCCCTCTTGCCCAGTGGGAAGTGCAGGCACAGCCTGGCAGCACGAGCAGCAGGGCTGTGCCATTGCTCCCAGCAGTGCTGCCCCATGCAAGCCTCTGCTTTGCTCCAGCCTTTAATTCCAGTCCCCTTGGGAGCTAGGTTTGCTTGGGTACAAGAGAGTTTGTTGGAATTCGCCACAGCTTATTCACCAAACACATTACGAATATTATGAAATTAAATGTAAATGCTTTGGGAACACAAATGCCAGCCAGTGTTTTTATCTGTCCTGTGTTGTTCAGGCATACAGGAGAGGGGAGCTGGCTCACGGTAGGATCCTCAGGAGTCCCCAAGCTTTTAGTGTTCTGGCGTTTAATACCCATAACCACACTTCTCATATTCAGCTGATAAATTGGCCCTGCACCAAGGGAGTCCATGTTTATTCAAAAAATCCCAGCCTTGCTCATTATTGTGACAAATCCATGCTCCAGGCTTGCTGCCAGCCTGAAAGACTGGGTTCCTGATCAGCAAACTTTGACGACAACCAATTCAGTATAACTTGCTATATTAGCAGCTGAAGTGGGAATGAGCCCCAGGGAGATGAAAAGCCAGCAGAACTTCTGTTAACAATAGGCAAAACTGCTGCCTTCATGTTGCATTTGCATGAGCAGAAGCTTTTTGATGCACTGGGCTTCACCTCCTGTCCTTGCCCCACAGAGGTGCATGTCACCTAACAACTCTGACCTTCTGGCTTTGCCTGTCAGGAATGTGTCACTGCTGTACCTCAGGATACCTTTGAGAACTCCTCAATTTTTTTCCCCTGTAAAACACAAATAGTTCTGTGGGTTTTAAAAAGCAAATTATTTCTTGAACTGTTCTGTGTCTTCAGAAAGTACAGGAGCATCCACCAGGTCATGCAGGTCTCAGTTTCATACTGTGTTAGAAAATGGAGGGGTGTCCAGGTGAGTTGTTTTCAGAGGTCTCATGTGTTTTGAACTTGTTCTTCTCATTGTATTTGTCTCTTCTCATCCCTTTTTGCTGTTAGTTCTCTGTTTTTCCTGCCCAGCTGGAAGCAGTTCCCCACAGATGTCCATTGCCATGCAATGTAAAGAAAAAGTGATATTGTCTTCTTCTTCCCCACTGTGGCAAGCAGGAAGTTTGGCAGATGATGTTTCCTGACAGGAAGCTGATGCAGGGCATAGGAATCTCTGTTATCCCAAAAAAATCACCAAGCAATGCAATTTAACATAAAACTACTTCGGTGTGATTGGCTCCAATTGTTATTCATCGCGTTGGCCTCACATTTGCATTGTTATCTAGGAATGAAATTGTCACATCTCTGTCCCATGGAAGATTTGTGATTGCCTTGCAAGCTGGAGAGTCAGTTTAAATTGGAGGCCCCAGTTAATAATGTACAAGATAATCAGTTTCACATGGCTGTTCTCAGAGATATTAAGGAAAGTATCAAAGAAATACAAATACCATGTGACCTGATTAGCGTTATAGAAAGGATTTGGGATCAGCACATTGTCTTTGGTGTCTACCTGGTAATTATTACTATGATTCCCTGGTTTAATTACATTTATACCTGCAAGATTACAAGATAATTAGACTCGAATTTATTGCAGGAAACTAGAAATTGCATGGTTTGTTAACAACAGACAAGTAGAGTATAATTGGCAAACATGACATGGTTATTTGTGCAACATCTGAGAGAATGTATTTGTACTTCAGAGATCCAAGATTGTTGTCTGAGAGGCAAGCGTGAGCCCCAGCCAGTTTAGCACCTGGTAATCGGAAAGCAAAACACCAAGGTAAAAACTGCATTGTAAAACAGCCTGGCAGTTCTCCAGGGCTGGAAGAAAAAATCTTAAAAAATAGGGTTTAGAAATGTAGCAATTTTCTACAGCCTATTTCACTTTCTATTTGTGATTTTTTTTTTTTTTTTTATTTTCTGGGCTGGGATGCCAACAAGCATTTTTACCTTCTGCATATATTGTAGGCTTGACTAAAAAGTATCTTCAGTGCTTGCAGCTAGCTGGCCTTTGATGACCTGAGCAGTTTCCCTGTGAAGCAGAGGGATGTAAATCTGGCCGCCTTGTTCTTTGAGTTCAGGGAAAGACAACACACTCTGTGGGTAGGGCCCGGGGCAGAACACAACACGGGTTTATTTGCCTGGCTTTCTCTGCCCTGCTCCTGGAGGTGCTGCCTTTTGCCTCCTGCAGGCAGATGCTCTCCCTGCTCCCCGGGCTCAGTCCAGCCCGCTGGGCACAGCAAAGCTGCACGGGTTAATAAAGATGCCCTGGGAGCCCAGGCAGGGTCGGGGATGTTTTTCTCAGTTAATTGGCAGCTGCAGTGAACCATGGACCCCGGGGCTGCATCCTCCAGACCCTGACCAGGCAGGTTTTGCTCCAGAGTCAGGGGGCATTTGGTGTGAGTGGCACATGAAGGATTCAGCTCAGCTCCTGTAGAATCAACAACACTCCTGTGGTACCAAAATGTCACTCATTTGAGACTGCAGCCATCACTCCAGCACTTTTGTCCAGGAGTTGCCTTGTGCCTACTGTGCTTTTCTAGGTAAATATGAAATTCTCACACCTTGGCTTTTTGTTCCTTGCATACTCGTTAAGAAAATTAAAAATAGAAAAGCAAAAGCCTCTTGAAACTCATAAACCTTTTCCTTGCCAACAAGGAAAACAACATCTAGAGTTGCCTCCAAGTTTGCTAAATGTCCTGGGGCATCAAGAACATCGAGCAGGATGTTGAGGAATCCAGCATCAGCATAACCCTGGGCATCTCTACACATCCTGAGCTTTTTGTAGACCTCGGGTGTGAGTACTCCCTGGTGCTTGTGTGCAATAACAGCAATTTCACTGTGTGATGGCACTCTGCAGCATTTGGAAAGAATTGTTTTCACAATGGCAATGTTTCATTTCACCCAGAAACCTTGAAAGAGTTTCAAATATATTTAAGCTTTGTGCACCGAGTGGATAAGCAGTTATACCTTCTACCAGGAGTACTTAAGGGTAGGGGTACCAGGAAAATGAAGAATTTAGTCTGGCACACAGAATATTCTGTTAAGAACAGAAATGAAGAATTCTGAATTCTTTGTGGTACAAGAACAAGGCTAGAAAAAGATTCTCCTACAGCAGAGCTCAGTGGAAGATAAATTATGATTATCTATTACAAAGTAGAGACTTTTTTTCCCCAAAAGTGTTTGAAGAAAGCCGATGACTTCTGAGAACAACGTCTCCTTATTTGAAAACACTTTCTTTTCCCCTGCAGGAAAAGAAGCATAATAAGGATTTAAACAAACCCTACCAAATGAACTTAACTTGTCTCTGCAGCACCTTCAGCATCTGAATCATTCCTTTGGTTAGATATTCTTTATACAACCGGCTGCTTTACATAACACAGTTGTCTTTTTGCAGTGTGTGTTCAACCATGCCACCAAAAATGGGAAAAATCTTGGGCCAAAATCTCTGATCCTCAGGCTAATATTTTACATAGCTTTTTTTCCTTAATTCCTAAAGTTTCCATCGTTCAAACTGAAATTAAACAAGCAGCAGTTTTGAATCTTTAGTGACAATGTGTATCTTGTTTATCCTGTGACCGTCTCCCTGTCAAGAGGAGCTGGAGTCTGGCAAGGCAGGGCTCAGTCCTTGCTGCATTGAGCCCCGGTGTAACTGCATTTCTTCAGGAATCTGGACTGGGGCTGCCACCCTGCAGAGCCAGGAAGTCAAAAACTCCTCCAGAGTCACTGCAGGGACCCTGGCAGCGGTTCCAGAGAGCAGAACAATGGCTCAGGAGCTCCTCGGGGCAAAGGAGCAGGGACTTGAGATGGTCCCAATGCAAATAAACTGATTTTCCTCTCAGCCGTGTGAGGGCTTCCAGCGGATTTGTTAAGAAACAAAGAAGGGAGGATGCGAGTCCGTTTGCACCCACTCTGTTTCCTTTTGCTCTTTGTCTCTTTGCACAGCGGATTCGGGGCGGTTTATCGGCGCGGCAAAGAGCGCTGCCCTCGCAGCGCATCTCTCGTGTAAATCACCGAAACGCGTCTACTCCACAAATAAATCCTCGAAACCATCCCGCAGGCTAACAGAGCTGCGCAGGGCTCCCGAGGGGCGGCCTGGGAAGCCTTGCTGAGCGACAGACGTGCTGCTTTCACCCCTCGGCATGCGAAAGGCACTGGGAGGAGCAGGGGTGCAGGGATGGAGCTGCTCGCCCTGCCCCTCGCCACCCAAACTGGGGTACCCGAGAGACAAACACACCGAGTGTCAATGCCTGCTCCACTCCCACTTCCCAATTGTTATAAATATATATTTTGGTGTCGGCTTTTTGCAAATGTTGGAATGAATGTTGTAAGTATGATGGTTTTTCTGCAGTTTTTTACTATTTAGTTTTAGCTGCCTGAATAGATGTATAAGGGGTTTTTTTGCTGTAGTTTGGAATTTAGGTGCAGTGTGTTGCAGCTGCCTGAATAGATAACTTCCAAGAGAGACACAAGTGACTCTCAGCATTCACTGCCTGTGAAAAAGGGACCCAAGCCCAAATTAAAAGATGATAAGAACCGAATAAAAGTGGAACTGCACTTGATGGACCCAAGGAGTGCCCATGCAGAGCAGTTCCTGGAAAAGTGAATGTGCATAAATCCATGCACAAGGACAGGATAAAAAGGGGGTTCCAAAACACCCAGTTAACCATATTTATTTTTTTGCTTTATTTTATTTCTCTTATTGTCTCAACTAAACGTTTTTAAATTTTACCAAGAAAGTGAACCTCATTTTTCACACCAATGCTAGTAACTTGTGCTTTCTCATTATTCACTGGAGTTAATTCCTTAAAAAAACCCCACAAACCACACGGACAAACAAAACCAACACCGGTTTATTTTTCTTAATTCCCCTCCCCAAACATCAAGCCCAAGAAACAGCTTTTCCAGCAAGTGAAATGACAGGACCAAGTGCTGTAACTCCAGCACGATTTGGAAATTCAAAGCTATGGTTGCTTCCAGCTCCAAAAAGTAATCTTACCCTTAAAACAGGCATGTCCAGTGCGTCCTGCCCACACTGGACTGACCCAGAGCTGCCTTTTCCTTCACAAGCAGGTAAGCACAGACTGATGGAACTCAATAGCCACACCTGTAAATGCTGAGGTACAACACACCCCCCAGAGTGCCCAATTTCACTTGGTAATTTTCCCCAGCTGCATCTCTGCTATACTCCGAGGGCTCACTGAGCCACCGTTGGTGCTGACCGGCCCAAATTTACCTGTTATCCCTAATGGCTAAACAGCCACACCTGCTGTGCTGTGCCCAAATTCACCTGTTCTCCCTAATGGTTGAACAGCCACACCTGTTATCCCTAATGGTTGAACAGCCACACCTGTTGTGCTGTGCCCAAATTCACCTGTTCTCCCCAATTGCTGAACAGCCACACCTGTTATCCCCAATTGCTGAACAGCCACACCTGTGCAGGCACCTGTTCATGGTTATAAATTTTCCTCCCCGTCCCTGCACGAGCTCCCTGCTCGTGCCCAGCAGTGTTGCCTCGGAGGTGGAGGAGTCGGGAGCCTTTGTCTGGTCCTGGAGGCGGATGGTGGCGATTTCTGGGATCTTTTCTCGGTGAGTACAACACTCTTTAATAGTACTGGTGATATAATATCCGGGATGGTTTTGCCTGAATGTAAAGCTGCTCTGGCTTTGTGTATTTTTTGCGCTTTGTGCACTTATTTGCTTATGTGTTTGTGCAGTGAGTAGGTGCCTTGTGTCAGAGGGCATGTGCTGACGTTTCTGCACTTTGTTCTGGGGGAATTTTCATGGGTTCTTTAGAAAAAGAATTTACGAATAAGTATCTTTTGAATAGACATGGTTCAGGGTATAA
The DNA here is from genome assembly GCA_032173965.1 of Sitta carolinensis. Taxonomy (NCBI): domain Eukaryota; kingdom Metazoa; phylum Chordata; class Aves; order Passeriformes; family Sittidae; genus Sitta; species Sitta carolinensis. The sequence goes on from JAVUNC010000030.1 coordinate 12,320,736, forward strand.
CATCATACAGAGAATTCAGCTTTGCTTGGGGTACATGTGCTTGTCCTACAGGAAGGAGGAGAATTGTCAGGGCTGGGGGAGTTGTTGCTCTCTAGGCTCAGGCCCTTTTGTCCAAGGGCACTTCTCCAAGTGTGTTTCTGGAGCTCTCAAAGCCAAGGAAGCTGTGGCTCCAGTGGCTGCCAAGGCACACAGCTCTGCCTCTGGGTGAGTTTAAGCAAACTCCTTTACTCTGTGTATTTCTGCCCGAAAGGAAGACACTGAAGCCTCCGTTCTGAGGCTTTAATGTTCCTTCACTGCTAAAATACCTCAAGAGCCTTGGCGCTTTCTTCTTCTCAGGAGGGGGTTGTTTGTGACTATTTCTCTTGATAAATTGAGTAGCCCGATAGGAACTGCCTTGCAGCACTAAATAGCTGTTACTTAGGACCTGAAATCCACAGTATGTGTATTTTGGGCTGCTCTTAGCCTCATCCAGCAGAATGTCCATTAGCAAATGAAGCTTCTCGTTCTGTTCAGCTGTGCTTGAAAGGAATCTTCTCTGTGTTATCAGCTAATGCCACAGTGAGGGGGTGATGGCAAACCTGCTTTTTTTGGGAACGTTCCTTCTGTTCTGACCACGTCTAATATAGATTGACCTTTATGCCAGCACGCAGTGTTACTTCCCTGAAGCCCACCTGCTGATGGGGGTAAAGTAATGCCAGACTTAGAGCTGGTAAAAGGGGAAAATCTCTTTCACTCATGGATTCAGAATGTATCCCGGCCCCGGTATTTGTAGTGGGTTTGACTGCGGTGGTTGCTAGGGGAAGATCGAGTGTTCGCTCTGAGGAAAATGAGAAAGCAAATTGTTTGAACAACCTGAAGTGCAGGCAGGAAAATCCAATGTATTATCGTGGTGAATTCAGTAATTTAGTTTGGAAGGTGATGTGATGCTTAATTAATTAGTGTTTGCTAAGTGCTTTAAAATTCTGTGAAGAAGTTACCTGAGATTTGTAGAGCTTGCTAATGGCCTTATGCTGGAAGCTTTCAGGGTTGGATCATTATTTAAACTGAGTGCTAGAGCTGTTTCATTAAAGGGTCTGTCAGCACTTACGTTATGGAAAAGTGTTTTAATGTTAATCCTTGTTCCTGGTGAGCGTGGTGCGGACGCGTCCTGGACTGATGACTTCCCACCCCACGGGGCTTGGGGGTGTTCAAGCTCTTGTTAGTCCTGGAACTGCCTTTATTGGTCTGGTAAATGAGAAAAACTTCCTCTCTGCTGAGCTGACTGCAGCTGAGGCACCGGAGCTGAAGGTGGGGAGGCAATGGGAGGAGATGAAGAGAGTTGAGATAATGTAGTATAGGGTTTTGTTTCTTTGGTTTTTCAAAAGAAAATACACGTAGGAATGAAATCCTGAGGTCGGGGGGAAGTGAGAGAGAGGTCCTTGGAATGTCACTAATTCAAGCTACAAATACTCTGACAAAAGCTGTGTACTTAGAACTATTTTAGTTGGAACGAGCGTTGTCAGGTTCAGGTTTTCAGTTCTCTCCTGAAATCTCAGTGTTAACTTTGCCATTTAGCCTGCTTTTGTTTTTCTGATGAAACCACTAAAATAACAATTTGGCAAGAGAAATCTTTCCTGTGCATGAATTCAAAAAGAACAAGCAAAGCATAAATTAGCATTTGTGTTCGAGAGACACTCAAGAGAATGGTGTCAAAGTCACAAGACAAAAAGCCCTGTGTGTGTTTTGTTGGTCACCTTGCTGAGCCATAAGACACTCTTGACACTGACAATGAAAGCCCAACAAAAGGAGAAGGAGTGGTTCTATGTTTAGGTTTCTGACTTTGCCCTCTAGAGACCCGAGTGTTTCCCTCCATCCCTTTATCCTTGGGCAGGCAGGAACAGCTTTAGGGCACAGCTGGGAAGGGAAAAGCCAATTGTGCGGCCAGGAGTTCTCATGAGTAGGTGAATATTGATGACTTCTGCAAGAAATGAAGGTCGTGGAAAGCTGTGTTGACCCGAGTCCTAACACGAGTGGTTTGTAAGCTGTTTTTAAAACCCCATCGACATCTTGGGAACAACGGTGGTTTTGCTTTCCCCTTGTGCCTGGGTGTGTGCAGGGACTTAGAGGACAATGTGAGTTCTCGTGCCCTGTACTGAGCATATCTCTGTTTTCTGCCTAAAAGTGAGCTGTTCCTTGCCTCGGGTGGTTGCAAATTAATTAATAAGGTATTTGAATGCTCTGATAATGGTTGTTGCTTTACATCTTTATGTGGAGTGACAAGAGGCTGCTGGGAAGAAAATGAAAATATTTCTTAGGATCATCTTGTGTCAGGAGAGGCTTTTAATTTTAAAGTAACTTAATTTGCCCTTTAAGCTTACTCTGGGACAGCCTATGCACTATTTCCTTTTATTTATTTTCGGTTTTGTAGCCATTCACTTTAGGAGACTCTATGGGAGCAGTGCAGGAATCATGTCAGTGACTGCTCAGGGGTTTCTGGGGGTTTTTCTTGAGTGTGGATCATTTTGTGTTTGAGAACACTTGAAGTTGCACAAGGTGAGATGAGAGCCGAACTTTTTGATTAGGAAACCTGTTGTTTTCTAGTAATGGGCAGACAGGAGTTCTGTAAAATTTTACTTCGTGTAAAACCCAGCACTCAGCAGTGGCTGGTGTGACTGCAGGTGCCTTCAGGAGGAGAAACCACCAGGGCACCACTCGAGACTGTGCAGAGTGGCAGCAGCACACCTGAAGGGAAGAGCTGGTTGATGACACTAATGCTGGTAGATAAAATGGGATTGGTCTTTTGCAGCACTCTGCGTGTGAAAGTGGAACGCAGAAAAATGGGGGGGTTGGGGTTCACTGGGGTTCTCTTGTGGATGTTTCCTTTTCCCCCTTCTGTTGAGGACTTGGGTGGGAGCTGGCTCTGGCAGGGATTTCATCACTAGTACAGCCCTGTTTCTATAAAGTGTTCCTCTTCTCTGTGACCCTTTCCACTCCCTCCCCTCCCCTTTTGGCATTTCCACAGTAGAAGCATCATTTTGTCCCTGGAGTCTGCCATTCTTTGGGAGGCAGGAGTGTAGTTCTGAGATGACAAACTCTGCTGCTTTCACCTGTTCAGGTGTTTTATCCAGTGGGAGCATTCAGGGGAGCCAGGCTGGGGTCTGCCTGCCCCCTTGGGATGGCTGTCCCCAGGGATGTGCCCACCTGGTGGGAGGTGCTCCAAATCCAAGGTGCTTGCTCTCTGTGAAGGAGGAGGATGGAGCCTCTTGAGAGGAGCCATGAGAACTGGAAGGTTTTCAGTGACTGGCGAGGAAGAGCAGCCTGGTGCCCTGTGGCCATTAGCAGCAAGCCCTGTGGAGCAGTGGCAGAGCCAAGAGCAGGGCATGGCTGCTTTACCCATCCCTCTGTCTGAGGAGCACAAACCCCTGCACGGCTGCCAGGACAAAGCTTTGGCCCCTGCACCACCAGGCTGACACGAAATCCTGGCTGGTTTGCAGCTGGAGGTGGGGGGTGAGCAGGGCAGGGTGGGATTTGCTTGTTTTCTGTCTTTTCATCCGTTGGATTTCTTGGCGGTTCCTATGCATGTATAAACATTTCCTCCCTGTGTTGCCCTGCCTTTGTTGTTTCCCCCGGTGAATTGATGTTGCTGCTGTTATTGAATGATGATGGGGTTTTTTTCCTCTTTATTTTCAAACACGAAGTGAGGTGAATTAATGTGTGGGTGGAAAATGCCACAGGCAAGAAGTGTTTCCCTTGGCACAAAGGGGAAGATCTTTGCCAATCTCCCTGAAGTCCTGTGCTGCTGGCTGAGCTGTTCTTGTGCCGAGCAGAGATGGACACAGATAAAAGCATATTGTGTTTTGTGTGTGAGGGCCACGGTCAGAGCTGAAGTTGGATAGTTTTTTAGCGTGTATTTATTGCCTGTTGGCCCCTCATTCTGCACTGGCAGCACCTAGGGCTCTAGAGCTGGATGCTGGGAGGTGCTCTGGATCCAAAGCTCACAGGCTTGGCTGCAGCATTAACTGAGGTCACTGATGGAGGCTTTGCTCCCTCCCCTGCTCCTCTCCCCCCCAGCAGCTCCTGATGGATTCAGCAGGCTGCTGGAACCAGAGCCTTGTGCATGATGTAACTGCCCAGCACGAGTGGAGGAGCTCTGTGAATCTCATCAGCCAGAAAATGCGAGCGTGCCCTCGGCATGCCGAGCGCTGCTCCCCCAGCCCCTCCCTGCAGAGCTGGATCCTGAGCCCCTGCCCAGAGCCTGGGGCTCTCTGAGCCCTGCTGCTCACACTCCACAAGTGTTTCCAGCTGAGGCATGCACTGGTGCCTGCAGCTCAGCTCCAGCTCTGGGGCAGCAGGAGAGAGCAGTGATGCACCGCAGCCAGCCACTCCAGATAATTCAGATCACATGTGCTTGTGTGTCACAATAATGAGCACGGTTGCTTTTCGGTGGAGAAGCTTCCACTCTTCAGCAACATTAAATATTGCATAGATGTTTTTCTATGTAAAACAAATAACCAGTGCTTGTTATTAAAAAATAATTCTTGGAGTGTCAATAGCTGGTATTGTTGCATAAACAAATATGTTTTTACATGGAGGAAATGTTACCCAAGAACTCGCAATTTTTTTTTTTTTTTTTTTTTTTTTTTTTTTTTTTTTTTTTTTTTTTCTGCTGTTATACTTTAATCCTACAGCTATTTTGGTGGTTGTTTTTTTTTTCCTTCTCACATTTCCACAATCTATTGTGAAAAGAAGATTGTGTAGTTGGCACCTATGTATGGAGAGGGTGGGTGATGTGAGAATTCTTTAGAAAGTAATGGAATATTAAGGTGGGTGGGTGTATCTGTGTGGTGACAAACCATCCTTTCAACGACAAAACAAGAGATGCTGCATGGGACAGAGCTATGAGGAATAAAAGTATTTTTATTGAAGACTGGGATGAAAGCCTACTGCTGACTTGTAGGTGATTAGTTGAGAGGTGAGGCCTGAACTGTTTTACATAATTTTCATGTATCTATATTTACTCCTTGTGAAGAAGTAGGTTGCAACTGAAACATTTTTTCTTTTGTTGACTTGAAAATACTTTTTGAAAAATATATTAAATTTACTGCTAGGTTTTATTCCTCCTGCTTTCTACTCTTTTGCCCACAGCGGTTTGTAGTTGAGCCTAACAAGGAACATAGGTGCATTTGGGGTTTCTCTCTTAAAACCAGCCCAGCAATCAGACAATTGGTTCTTTTCAGCACATGCATGGCTCCAGAACCTGAGTGTTTGTGGTTTTTTTTTTTTTTTTTTTTTTTTTTTTGTGGTAATAAATGTTGTATGGCCGTGTTCTTTACCAGTCTGTCCCCAACACTCTCTCCATTTATCTCTTGAAATACTAAAGATGCCAGCATGAGAATGGGGCTTGGGTGCTCAGCAGCTCTTCCCTTCCACCTGGAAGGAAACCTTGGGCACCTGAGGGATGCAAAACCAGATTTAATGGCTGAAGTTCAGAAAACCTCAGAAGCCAATGGAGCAGGGGCTAAATTAATTGAAGGCTGGGCTGTAGCAGCCTACCATCAAAATCTGAGCCTCTAATGTATAACATGTGTTCCTGCTTTCATTTGTCTGCTTTACAAGAGTTAGTACACAGCATTTTCAGGGTTCACAAGGGGGCTTTTCTCCCCCTAGGCTATTAGCTACAGTAAGGGCTTATTTAGAAAGTTAGGCTTTCTCCCAGCTGGGGGAAAACCTGGCCTTGGAGCAGAGGAAAGGGGGAGGAAGAGGAGAAAACTGAGTGTTTTTGCTTAAGCAACTTAACAATACAGTGCCAGAGGAAATGAATCAGAGAGAGTGATTTCTGCAAGTGTGTATTTTTTGGCTTTATAAAAACAAAGGAGTTTAAATGCTGGCCTCCCAAGAGCCAGTAGGGCCCATGTTTGACTTAGGATGGTGGTTGGGGGTCCTGGTTCTGTTGCTACAGGTCAGGAAGGAATTTCCAGAAGAACAAAGGGTTCTTAGCTTGGTTTCTATCTTTTACAATCTTCTATGAGCACTTCCCAGGATTGTCTGGGGGCTTTTTGTTTAGGTTTTTGGTTTTTTTTTGTGTTGTTGTTTTAGTTGTTTTTTTCCAATAAGAAACAACCTACTTCCTTACCTCACACCTGAAAACACATGGCTCTCTTCCAGTGTCATCCTCCACAGCACCTGCTCCTCCCACAGGGTTCAGGTGCTGGTGGCACTGGCACAATCCCCTGGTCCCTCCCTGCTGCAGGTTTATCCCAGCCCTGGGAGCCTGACCCAGCCCAAAGCATGCCCAGCAAGGAGCTCTAGGGCTCCTCCTGGCAGGAGTGGATATAGATATAGATTAGATATAGCTATAGATATAGAATAGGGGTCTGAATAGACCCCTGCTTTGCTGGGCTGCCCTTGGAGAGGAGGGCTCCTTCCTCTCCCTCTGCTCCTCTGGAGAGGGCAGAAAGGGAGGGTGTGCTCCCAGCCCCACACCCAGGGAGCTTGGAGCAGGCTGGGGGTTATTAATATCCATTTGTGGGCAGATTGTTGCTGTGGTTTTGTCTGTGTGCATTTCCAGGGGCTGTTTCCTGGAACAAGCCCTCTGTGGGCTTGGAGTGGCTGATTCATGATAGCTCATGATAGGCTCAGATTGCTGGCTGAGAGGGGAGTTTAATCTTGGCCTTTCATGTGGACTGACAGCTGTTTCACACCTCTGGTGGTTTTTTCACAGAGCTTTCAGTCTGTGCTGATGCTGAACTGGAAATATTGCTCTTTTCCCTCTCCATTAGGGCATATGAATAATTTACTATCTGCAGATATTCTGAAACATCAGCTCCTCTTTCTTCCTCCACGTTAAAATCTCTTATTCCACGAATGCTGGTGTGTTCCAGTGGGCTTTCTGTGTGCCTTGTGCTGCCCAGCTCTTTTATCCACAAGTAGTGACAGCAGTCAGGGAGGGAAATTCTGCTCTGAGCTTTGAGTCTCTCCCTGCCTGCCTCTCTTGGTGCAGGATTTCCTGGCTCCAGGCCCTTGAGAGCAGCAGTGAGGGGGTTTGGAGCAAGGCTCTGACCTCTTCTCGTGCATGTTTGGAAGGAGCAGCATTTCCCCTGTGGCCAGGAAGGATGCACAGCGTGTAGGGCAGGGGCAAAGATGTTCTGGATGTTCTACATGACCTCGTCACTCAGGCCAGAACACAAATTCTTGTGGCTTGTGACTTGACCTGATGTAAGGGAGCAGCCCATGGGGGTGAGGACTGTTGGTGCCAACAGGGGCTGTGCAGGACCCTCTGTCCCCAGGGCTGCAGGACCTGGAGATGACAGGATAATCCTTCTCTGTTAATGCCTCTCAGGATTGAGGGAGGCGCTGGTTTTTGTGAAAAAGCACTGACTGGCCAACCTGCTGTCACAAAGCATAGTTTGTAGTTTCCTTGTCCAAGAGAAAGCACAATTATTTTCTTTCTATTCAACAGCTTTTTTGAAAAATGGCACCAAAAATGCATTGGTCAGAAACCAGTGACAATAATATATCAGTGAAGGGTGTGTGTGTCTGAGAAATGAAACAAAACAATGATGTGAGTAATTGGGTGACCTTTTTATAGGATGGCTGAAAATGCATCTTCCAAAATACACAAATTGGAGGAGTCTGAGAAGGCCCAGGAGGGTGTTCTGTCATTCCAAGACATGTGTCCTTTGTCTTATTCTTGTCATACTCTCATGGATTTCTCTTCAGACCCCTGTGTGAGCAGTTGATTAGCAAAGCATCAATTCTGCTATCAAATTAGTGATGCCTCTGAATGCTAATAGACACATCTTCATTTGAAATCTCTTTTCTCAAAAGAACCTCAATAAGGAAATCTAAGTGAGAGTGACTGACAAATGATTAGTGCTGTTTTTTGAAATGCTGCCAAAAAAATCTGTATATTCTTCTGGTTTCAGCTTAGCAAAAGTATAAGGGATCAAACCAGGACTTTTTAAGGAGGATTTCTCATTAGGGCTGCCTATATGAAGAGCTGTGCTACTGCAATTGGACCACAGCAGGAACCCTTTTTAGCCCAGTCTTACAAGACCTCTTGGGGATCGTGAGGAGGGGAATAAATTGCCAAGATCTGAGTCCTTGCTTTAACCTATCCCACAGCTGAGTGCCAGGGATGTCTGGCCAAGACATAGGAAAGGGCTTTCAAACAGTTTTTCACAGGTATTTTTAATGTCTCTTTGAAAAACGCTGCTGGATGTCAGCAAGGGTTGCTTCCTGCTGTCAGTTTTATTGTTTCAGCCATGATGAGAAATGCTGAAATACTATTAAGGAGGTTTTTCAGCCCTATTTCTAGTTAAACCACAGACAGGAAATTCTACACATCTACTTGGGTGTTTGTGAAACTTCAAGCCCCAAACTGCAGATGAGCCTGCATGAGATGAGTTATTTTACAACTCGTAGTACATCAGTCTTGGAGCATCCATCAACTCTTTCTGAGAGGCCATAAAAGATAATTATCATCAGGCTTAAGTGCCCTAAACAGATTTGCACTTCCACTGGAAGAAGGAAGTGTAAGGATCTACAAATGCAAAAAAGGAAAAGTCTTGAAGGAGAGCCTTAAATAACTCTGCCTACGAGGAACTCATTGTAGCTTAAGTTTATCTTCACTCCTAATTTACATATGGGGACAGCAGTAGGACTTAGTTTTGGCTTTTGTCCCGTACCCCTGAGCTGATTCTCTAATTATGATAGTTTTTCCCTCAGACAGGCATTAATTTTGCTTTTTTCCTCTCTGCCTGGGCACTGGGGTTAATTTCTGCTGCTCTATAAAACCTGCAATGAGCCAGTGAGTCCTAAAGCTGTTGGAGGTGAGAGGACTCTGTGTGTGCCCATGCACGTGTGGCTGTGTTGATAAGCTGCTTAAGCTTCATTTCCTTAAGCAACAAAAGCAACAACCTGAGAAAAACCAGACTAAAAATTATTTTATTAAATTGAATAGCTGTTCAAAGAGACATGGGATCAATTCAGCAGCTTGTGGTGCCCCCTCCAGTAGTTGCCATATTTTAGGAATTTGCATGTCATATTTAGGAACCTACAAGTCACAAGGGCATAATGATATGCAAGTTTTCACAGAAGCCTTGTGATTATTTGAAGGATTGTTTGTTAGGGGGTGGATGGTTGGGAATGGATCAGAGCCCTCTCCTGCTAATAGGACTGGTTATTTGCCATGTCAGGTTATGATTTGTGTGATTCCCAAGGCATTTATCCAATGGTGTTTGGGTAGGGTTTTTTTGACTTTGTGTTGCCCAGATTTAACAATCTTTGGCCAGTCTGTCATGGGCTGAGATCTGCCACTACCATTATTGCAAACTGTGCTTCTAATGTCCAAACTTACCATCATGTAGAGTAAAATTGTTTGCAAGAAAAAGTGGGTTTTTTGCCAAATGACCCTCGGGGTCATTTCAGCAAATCTTTTTCCTTTCATCTATGACTTTAGATGAAAACCATGTTTGACTTACTTGTATAAAATAATTGTTAAATTACTTATATTCTAATGGTGAGTAGCTGGCTATTTTTTTTTTCTCCAAGAGGAATATCAGTGTTTCTCTTTTTCTAGTGATGTGTAACTGATGGGGTTGTAGCTCAATTCCCTGCCTCAGCCACCAAGGGGATCCCAGGGTGTAAAGCTCTGGCGTGGGTAAAATGAATTCCTCACTGGGATGGTCTGCAAGGCTCATGCTCCCGAGTGGGTGAGATTCTCAGATAACAGCTCTGGTTGTTTGTGTGGGGGCAGCAGCCCCAGCCCTCTTTGCAGGGGCTCTGCTGGTGTGCGTCAGCACAGGGAAACTTGAGGAGGTGAATGGCCACAGTTCAGCAGCAGCTCTTCTTCTACACCGTGCCCCTGAGCAGTGGGTATGCTTCTCCTGATGAGCTGCAAATGTGTACTTAATATTATATTAGCTATTAAACCCCAAAGTCAACACTTTCCCTGGGAAGTTCAGAACATTTCAAACATTAGTCTGTATTTAAAAAAAAAAGGAAGCGATTTTTTATTTTTTTTTGCAATGTAAAAAAGAAGCCTTATTAAAACATTTACAGATACTTTTATGATGCTGTATTATTTTCCAAAAGCAGTGATCAGCAGTGAGGGGTATGTTTGTCTGTCGTCATTCTCCACCCCCGGTAGCCTCCAATTCCTCCTCAGGAGGAGAAAGCTGTTTCTCCTCTACAGGATTTGGGGAAGGCTCTGACTTTTACTGCTCTGTGCTTGTCTGAAACGCTGATGGTGCTCAGGAGCTTTTTGTGTAATAACCACCAAGAGAGTATTGAAAATATCCCTCTGTGTGGGGGAAAATAGAGAACTGGAGAGTGTGTTTCCCTGGGAAAAGATAATTTATATGTGCTTGCCAGTCCTCTCTGCAGCTAAATAGCTTCTCGGTCTGATTCCCCAGTATATTAAAGCTGGTCTTTAGCACTCTCAGAGTGCAAAATGGCTTTATAGCAGATCAAGTAATCACTGGAGAGTATCTCCTGGTGTTGGAGGACCTTATGCCTGGGATGGTTGTCATGGTAGCTCCAGCTGTCAGCATCAGAAATAAACCCAGTGAGGGATCCAGCATCAGTTTCTTCTTAGGATCACCTCCTCCTTGGGATTTTTAGGTTGTTTTGGGCCTATCAGTTACCCTGACTTTTAGTAGGGACAGAGCTCAGGAAGACTCTATAATCAAAAATGTTGCTTAGAAAACATGGGTGGTTTTTAATTTTTTTTTGTGGGAAGTTCCTTGAACGAACTGTAGAATTGGGCTAATTGTTTTAAATTTACTGCCTAGGGTTTCCATTTTAAATTGCAATAGCTAATCATTAAAACTAAATTATCACTCCAGGTATGTAAGCAATTTAGTTGTATGTATATTTTCGCTCCTCTAAACGTGCGTGTATTTATTTTTATATAGAGAAGTGTTAATTTTCATAATGACTGCGCTGAGTCTGAGAGCAATTCTGGTGAGGGGGATTAAATTTGATTTGCAGGCTTGAGCTCAGAGCTGCACGGGAACAGAACCCAGGTGCTCCTCTCGCTTTTGCTGTTTCGCTGCTTTTGAGCCCGAGTTCCCCCTCCATTGTCTGGTTAATGGTGACAAGCCTTGGGCACGGGGAGTTCGTGCTGCAGAGCTCCGAGGTGATGGGTGACAGGTCATGGCAGGGCTCAGACATCGCAGCACCTTGCACGGAGCACAGCAGCCACACTGGACGGGGCTTTATGTCTTTAAGCAGCAGTATAAGCAGTTTTATTCCTGTAACTTAGCATTTTTTTTTTTCCCCAGACTGCACAGCACAGGCCTTCCCACCTCCAATAAATCCAGCAGACTATCACTTAGCATACTGTTTATTAGTTTCTAAAATCAGTCAGTAGCAGCATTCTCCTGCTCATAAAGTTCAGTAAATGACTCTTTTTAGACAGAAAAGATCTTAAATTTTGACCGGGATGCATGACTGAAAAAAGCTTAGTAAATTAAAATCTGTGACAAGCACCAATGCTTTATTTTTAATGGGGAGAAAATTGTTCTGTAGATGTTTCTCTCCGTGCCTTAATTTTGAGCTCTGCAATATTTATTGGCTACGACACTGAAGAATAATCACGCCTTCCACTCTGCCTGTGTTTTTAAAAGCAAGGATGAAGGTGCTGTGTGAGCACCTCAGTCATCACAGCCAGCTCCTCCAGGGGAGGTAATGGTGTGTGGTCCTGTGGCTCGAACCCTTAGTTAAGGTACAGCCTGCTCTGCAGGGATCATGTGCAGGGAAATTCCTGCCGGGATGCACAGCCAGGATTGGCCTCACCAGCAGCATCAGCCCTTGGGCTGGGCTGGCTCTCGCTGATGCTCTGCCTCTTGAGGTCCAGGGTTCTTGGACAAGGCAGAGCCCAGGGCTGTTGTTTCCCAGATTCTCTCCTATTTCTTGGGTCATCACCCAATTACATTAATTAGCACAAGACAAAATTGATCCCAACAGGCAGAGGTGTTGTTTGGAAAGGAGTTGGTGTGGCCATGATTTAGTGGTGGCCTTGGCAGTGTTTGTTTGATGGTTTTAGGGTTCTTTTCCTACCCAAGCACTTCTAGGGTTCTGTAACAAATCTGCTCAAGATTTCTGAGGTGTCATGCTCAACTTACTGAGAGGGAGAGGCAAAGCCTGGCTTACCTCCTATTAATACTCTTCTTAAGTCTGACATTAACTTCATTCATCATCTCTGCACAGGTTGAATAATAAATTAGGGGTTTTTAGACTGCCAGCATATTGACAGTTTACTTGTATACCTACATAAAGAAAAGCTAGCAGTACTGGCTTGGGGATTTTTGTGCATTGAGTGGACATGGACTGAGTGTTATGGGCTTGGTTAGTCCTATAAAAAGTAATTTTCCAGTTATCTCTGTATCCACACACTTAAGAGTTGGAAAAAAGCCTTAAAATTAATAATTACCTGTTCAAATATTTGTAGCAGGCAAACATCCCAGGCACCTCCTCAAGCAGTATTGCTGCCTGGAATTGAAAAATGCATTCTTCTTGGGTTCAAGTCCATTTACCTCCCAAGGATTTGCCTGGGACTGTTCCTCCCTTCCCTGGCACTTGTTTACACTCTGCCTCCTATCCCTGGGTGGCATTTGTACCTGCAGAACAAATTCCCTGGCTGATATGGGGCTTGCTTTATTGCCACCTGCCTTCCTTGCCTTAATTTCCTTTGGCATTGCCCTTAGTCTAGAAGAAATCTTCAAGGCTGGCAGTTGTTCTTGAAAAATGAAAGATGAAAATGTTGCAACCTGGCATAATTAATTCTCATTGTGTTGCTTTACAGCCAGCACAAATCACCAAGTTGCTCAAATCTTGTGCTGGTGGGAAAATGCACTGGATAAAGAAGCAGAAGTGAAGTAAGTTTTACATGTGTAAAAGTTTCATGTATTTTGATGGAAATGTAGTAGTAATACTGTAGAACTAGGAGCTGTATCAGGAGGATTAAATTGCTGAAAGAAAGTATTTCTGATAAAATGCACTGCAGCGTTAAGGGAAATCCAAACCTGTGTGCACATATGTTACTCCTTAAATGCTTCCAGGCTTGCTTTTAATGAGACTTTTGTCACGGCTAATTCAGAGAAACTTGGAGCCACTTCTTCCCTCTTATCAAGCCGTGAGCCTGAAATTTGCCGCTGAGGTGGGGCTCATCATGTAACAAACGCTGGCACTTGATTTCCACTGTGAGGGTTTCACAGCCTGCCCTGTTTGACAATCCCTCGTGCAGTTTGCTCAGGGTCTGCCCTTGCCCAAGCTCCAGAGGAGCCTGCACACTGCCCGAGCCAGGCTGGAACAGCAACAGGGTGTGATAAAGAGCTTCACTTTCCTGGTGAAGTTTAAAAATGTTTACTAAGGACAATAGGAGACCTGGAAATAAAGCAAAGGTTAAAGGGCTGGGTGCCTTGGGGCTCTGCCAAGAGCACCCCGGGGTCTGGGAACTCCCCCTTTTTATCCTGTCCTCATGCATGGATTTATGCACATTCCCTTTTCCAGGAATTGCTTTGCATGGGCACTCCTTGGGTCCATCAAGCACAGTTCCACTTTTATTCGGTTCTTTTTTGATTTGGGCTGGGGTCTCTTTTCCACAGGCAGTGAATGCTGAGAGTCACTTGTGCCTCTCTTGGAAGCTATCTATTCAGGCAGCTGCAACACACTGCACCTAAATTCCAAACTACAGCAAAGAAACCTCACTATCCATCTATCCAGGCAGTTCAAACACACTGAAAACTATAGGAAAAAAAAAAAAAAAACCAAAACCATCATACTTATAACATTCATTCCAACATTTGCAAAAAGCCAACACCAAGATACACATTTTAACCAAGGGGAGAACCAGGGCTTGGCTCAGCTGCCAGCTGAGGTGGTGGCCCTGCAGAAAGGGGGAGCTGGACAGGAGGATGAGGGGATGATGCTGGAATGTTGGAGCCTCGGGAGCAGGTTAAACCAGGGGTTTGTGCAGCTGAGGTTCTGCATGGGCACGTTTGCTCTGCGTGCCTCAGATCACAATTCACCCCGTGAGTGGGGCTGCTCTGGGCTTTGCCTGCAGATGGTATGGGAGATAACCTGGGGGGTTCTTAGTCACACGTGGTGCTGGAAAGCTTCTAAACGCTGCTGAGACTGCCTGGCATTGCTGGAATAACCCAGAGGGGATTTGGGAAACCACCGAGGGCTTGGGCTCTTTCCCTTCGGAGAGGAGCTGAAGTCTGGTACAATTACATGCTTTAAAGGGAGATAATGGAGCACTTACTGCAAATGTGGGAGGCTCGACCTTGCCATGGCTGGAGAAGGCAAAAGGCTTTTGTTGGAGGCAATAAGACATGCCCTGCTCTTTGTGACTACTGCTCCAATAAATTGAGTTCTGGTAGATTTTACACATGAGTAGTGGAATACATTTTTTTGGTACAGCATAAATCTATGCAAACAGTGGGTCTAACTTTTCAGTAGCTGCACATGGATGCCTGGAGTTGTTATCTCTTGACACAGATGAGCTAGAAAATGTATGAATTCTGGCTGTGTTGCATTAAGTGTCAGTAATTATCCCCCAACTCCAAGAAAACCTGGGTTTGGTCAGGTTGGCCCATGGGTAGGGCACACTGTGTGGAATCCTTAGGGGAATGGTCCATGAGGATGAATTACTGCTCAGCTCAGGGTTCTTTTGTAGCTCTGTCCTCGAGCATCCTCTGATGCCTGCCAGCAATGTGCCAAGCAGTGAGAGCTGTGGGCTCTGGTCCTGCCCTGCTGGCTCTCTGGCTCTTCCCCTGTGCACTGAAAATGTTGATATCAAGCATTTGACCCAAGTGCCTGCTGGGATCAAAGGCTGCTCCTCCTCTGTTCAGCAGTCTGAACTCTTGGTACTCCTGCAGCTCCTTTGGCTCCTGCCAAACATCTCTGTAGACTCCAAAACAAAGGACTGTTTTCAAAATTTTATTTCTTTTTTTAAGGCAGAATATAAGCATTTCAAGGGAAGGTAGAGGTGCTGGTGGGAAAACCTCCCTGGGGGATGTTTGCTAACACAGAAAAAAAAAAAAAACCCCAGAGCTGCAAAAAAGCAAGTTGGTGTGCAGGGCTCTGGGGCACTTAGCTAATGTCTGTTTAAGGCAAAATAAACGAGACTTGTAGCAAACTTGACCAACTGCACTGACAAGTTTTTCTAGTGATTAGAGCAGTTTCAGTTAAGTGGTGCTGTGAAGAGCAACCTCATAAAAAGAGGAAGTGAGATTTGCCCAGATACTTCTCACAAGTTGACTTTGAGTCTTCTGATTTCATCTTAAGAGCATTCAGTACATGATCTAAGCTCACGCTTAAAATAGTATTTTTGACTCTGAGAAGCAACAGATTGCTAAAATATTCGAACCTAAATGATGTTTTAGCTTAAGTGAATATATAATTGAATTAGGGAAAATAACTGTATGAAGCAGTGCTTAGAGCTGAACTGCCCAAACAATCCAGTAATGACTTAAAGGGAAGAACGTTCTGAGTCAGCACATCAGGAGCTGGACTGTTTCTGAGTTAGGATAAGGACTGTTCTCATGGGTAAAGGACTGGGCTAGGTTAGGATACTGGGCAGTGTGTGGGGCAATAACCCAGAGATGCTCTCATGTCGTGGTGTCCTCCATCACCTGGGTCAGTTTTTGGATAAAAATATGTTCTGGGCATCACAGAAGGTGCCTGCATCTTGATGCAACCACATTTTTTACAGTCCTGGCAAAAACATAAGGCTTCTAAAGCAAAATACTGTTTGCATGGTTTAATGTAAGTATTGAAATAATAACTTGGGTGTTTGTAGCTGAGACAAGTTTAGGTCATTTTTAACTGGAGTTTCGTCTCCTTTGTAGCTGGGGAGTTTTTTTTTAACAGGCATTTCACCTCCTATTTAATGAAGAAGCATGAAATCCCTGTAAACCTTCTGAAATGGTTTTGACTCCGTCAAGTCCAGGAAATCCAAAAGCAGAACCTTTCTCAGGGTATCCTGTTACTCCAATCAGCCAGAAGAGAGCTGGGTATTTCATGAGTAAAAGCAGGTTGTAAGACTTAAATCCCAGGCTGGTTTTGGAGCTTTGTTTCTATTGTAGCTGAGTTAGTTTGCCTTTGCTAAATATAAGTTCATGTAGGTGGTGCTAAAACTTTTCTGGGTCTATTTGTGACATTTTGAAGTTTATTTGCTCTTAAATTTTTCTTTTGGAGTCTGAAGTCAAACAGTCTTTACAATTGCCATAAACTTTGCTTTAGGACATGGACCCTTGGCAGAGCTTATCCCCACTGCCTGGGCATTTGGAGTGTGAGATCCCTCTGCTGCTCTTTGTTTCCCTGCCTTGTATTTGGGTCTGGGTGGCATTGAGAGGCTCAGCTGGCTCGTGGTCTGACAGCTCCATGTACGAGAGGAGGTGATGTCTGATGTGAATTTTGGTGGGTTTGTTTTGTGGGCCGTCTGTGTCCACTTTCCCTCTTCTGTGCTGTCATTCTGTGTGGTTCTGCATGCTCTTACAGAGCCTGTGGGAGCCCCACGGAGCAGCAGAGCCACCCTGATGAGCCCAGAGGTGCTGGCAGCCCCTGGGGGCTCTGCCAGGGGCACTTTCAGCCCCCAGGTTTGCAGACCTGCACCAGGATGCAGGAGGGGAGCACTGCAGCCTCACAGATGCCCCAGGGCTCCCAGGAGCAGCTGGAGAAAGCAGAGAGAAGCTCCTCAAGAGAAGCTCCTCTTTGGGGTGCCCAGGGATTTCCCAAGGGACAATCTCCTCTTTGAGGACTCGGCTGGAGATTTCAGCGGGCAAGCCACTGGCAGCCAGAGGAGTTTGGAGCTGGTTTGTGAGCTGTGGGAGGCTCAGACAGGCCCTGGGCTAGAATGGGTCCACAGTCCTTGCTAATGGTTTTGTCGTGGTAGTCTGGATGCAGTTAAGAAATCATTTGCAGTTGCTTTGTTCAATTTGGCATGCTGTCACCCCTTGGCTTTTCAAGGTGAGCTTCTACCCCACCTCATCTGACTTTTCCTGAAGGCTAAACTGTCTCCAAAAATTATTACTAGTGTGTCATAAGTACATCAGCTCTTAATTCTTGTTATGGGCAAGATTTACCCACCCCATCAAACACAAGGATGCTCTGGCCTCCTCCCTTCCCAGGGCTGTGATATTATAAATTCATAATGACAAAGCAGCAGCAAGGCTCAGATGCAGATGTTCTCCTGTATCTTAGCAGGGCTGCTTCCTGTACCTGCCACTCCAAATCAGGCCCAGCATTAAATGATGCTCTAGGAATGAGGCACAGCAGCAAGGGATCCTGCAACATCAAACTCTGAGTAGCTGGCAGAACGAGGGAAATGCACAGCACATGTCCTGTGTGTCATGAGATGACAAATGCAATTCTCCTCAGGACCAAACGAGAGGATGCATGTCATGGAAATTCAGTGGCTGAGTCTTGTTGTGGGTTTCTTTTTCCAGCAGCAAAATGCATAACAATAACCCAGAAATTTAGCCTGAGTTACAAAAATTCTTTATCTTTTTGTGCTGTTTTCTTCTCAATTATGCTTAGGAATGGGATTCTTCTGCTGCAATTGCAGTGATGGATAGAAGAGGAGTCACTGGTGTGAGATGCTGCTGTGTGCTAAGGACAGAGCTCACAGTAGTGTTGGAACTGCAGAACAAGCCAGTACATCTCTCTGGATGTTGCCATCCATCTGTGTTTCTAGGAATTCTGCTGGTGGGGAACTAAAGATTCCAGGGGCCAGCTTGACCCTGTGGAAATCCAGCAGCTCAGCCACTCTTTGTGGCTTGCATACCCTGCTGGCAGACAGAGTGCTTGGATGGAATATCGGGACCATTCTGAACTAACACAAAGGCTCTCAGGGAGGGATTGGACTACAGCCTCAGGAGCACCTTTTTTTTTGTGTGTGTGTGTGTCTCTCCTCTGCTGAGGCTGTTGGTAGCCGGGATTCCTTTATCTGCTGCAGAGCTGAGCTAATTTGTTGCAGGTCAAGACCAAAAAGTCTCTGTTTGTCTGCTCCTCTCTTTGTGGATGAGAGATGGGAGGACAACTCTGGGGGAGCTTGGTTACACCCTGATCCTTGGTCAGGGCATGTGCTAAACTCTTTATGGAAGGAGGTAACGATTTCTCCTTTGGAGGCTGATGGGAAAAAGAAGAAAGACAAATCACTGTGATTCTGAGCAGTGAGGACAAGGCAGGAGTATTTTCCATTTGTCTTTTTGAGCAATGATATGAATAAAGCAGGAAGTCAGTAGCTTCTTCAGCAATGCTCTGCCCATCCCTGCTCACACCCCCCCACCTCTGCTGCCTGGCACTACAACATCTCTTGTATTTCCCATTTCTGCTGTGAGTGATGTCTCTCCAGCTCAGGGCTGAGGAGTTTCATTTTCAGTGATCTGCTCCATGGGTGGTGCTCTTTGGCTCTGCCAGCCCCCAGAATATGTGACTCCCATTGTTGCAGCTGTGATTTTTTGCTTCAGTAGACCATTGTCACTGATTTATATTTCTGCCTGACTAAGGGATTTGGATTTTAAAATAATAACGTGGGAGAAATCCCAGTTAACTGAATGCATTTCATTGATGCTGATTATCTGGGCCTTAGGTCAGTGGTGATAAATTTGCCCTGGGAGTTGCTCTTGGGTTAGTGGAGCCCATGAGACAATGCTGTGTGCAGGCTCCAGCCCTTTCTGCACCTTTTGTGCATTGATGGGCAGATTTTAGGGGAGGTACAGAGTGATGAGACCTGCTAGGAATTTTTTAATAAAGTTTTTGGCAAAAGATGGGGTCCTGTCAAAAACCATTTTTGTTTGCAGCACATTACTTTGGAGCTGCTAACAGATTTCCACTTCCAGTACTGGGTTACTAAGGAGGGAGAGTGTTCAATTTAGTGAAAAATCTTCTGATTTTCACATGAATTACGAGTACTTGTCTGCAGGTATGTGCACATACATGTACTTGGGTGTGAAAGCTGCATTTCCCAGCTGTAATGAATGCAATTCTTGTTTGGCTGCGTGGAATCCTTTTTAGTGATACCTGTACTCTCCCTCTTCTATCATGAAATCTGTAGTCCTGAGAAGGTTCCATGAAGAAATACAGGTTTTTATTTCTAGGATACTGGTCAAAATGCTCCTTCTAACCAAATTTCTGACTTCAAGTCATCCAGTGGCCATGCTTGTTGTTGAGAATTAAGACTTCAAATTAGAGGGGAGATCAACATTAGTTGAAAAGTGATATCTATGATACTGTTGGGGGGTTGTTGTATGATTTCTGAATTTGGTGGCTGCCAAATCTTTTCAAGTGCCTTTCATTCATTTATAAAGCATCACTTTCACTCTGAAGAACTGACCAAGTAAGAAGTCAGGAAGTTCTAACCAGAGACTTCTGCTTGGAAGGAAAATATTTACCTGGAGTTGGAATGAGTGTGGCTACTGCAGTGCTGGGATTTGTGAGCCACGTGTGCTCCAGCCCTTGGGGAGAGCTGTTCTCACCTTTATTCCTGCTGAGTAAGGTGTGTCAATCTCAACAAGGTTTGCTGCTGCAGACCTTGCATGACAATTAGAGAGTTCACCTCCCTCTCTAGCATGCACATACTCAAGGATATCCTGCCTTTGGGTTGAATAATTGCTCACTTTAAATGTTATATATGCATTTGTGGTGAGTGTACACATATGGGGGTGGGAGGGAAGAATGGGCAGGCAGAAGATGTAATTATTCAACTGGAGCCTTAGCCTTGCATTATAAATATGGATCATGACTTAAGGAGCCTGAGGACATAATATATTCATCTTCTGCTTGAATATCTACTTTTAATCATAAATTTGCCTGAAAGTCCTTCTGGAAGATGTGCAGTGACATTTAGGGTCCTTGTGCCTTGTCCACGTGCGGAGGCAGTGGGCTCTTGCAGCAGAGGGGATGCTGAGTTGGAACGGGGCCACTCTGCCTTTTCCAGAGAGGAAAACTTTCAGTGGACCAGAAAATGCCCACAGGTGAGGCGAGCACATGTTTGGCATAAATGTCAAATGGTTCAGCCGAAGGGAGGCAGCTTCTGGAGGCACCTGGACAGCGGGCTGGCAGCAGAGGCAGGCTGTGTGTGCAGCCCAGCTTGGGGTGGGCTGTTTAACCTCCTCCCACCCAGCTCCTCTGCTGGCTCTGCCCAGCCCGGGAGCGTCCCCAGGAGCCAGCGTGCAGCGGAGGGAGGCAGCAGGCTCAGCAGCCCTGCACTGCCACAGGGCAGGGAGAGAGGGCTGAGCTGTGTGTGGGCAAGAGGCACTGCCATGGCCTCGTCCCCAGAGCTGCAGCCTGTGCCTATCCACAGCCTGCAGAGGAAGGGTTTGAAATCAGCCTGAAGGCTGTCCTAGAGTTACAGTGGAGGCTGGGCAAAACTCATCAACCGTTTTGCACACCACACACCTCTGTTGCATCCCTGTGATAGGCAACCACAGGAGTCTTACTCTGCTTAAAACAAGTTATTTTCTCCTATTTACAGGTTTGAATTTTATGGTAAAGAGAGATTTCTCTTTACCAATGCAGTGTCCACAAAATACCAGAGATAACGTGCTGTGATATCTTATTAGACACTGCACTGTATGTTGTACTCAGCTATTCCCATAGCTCAACACTCAAGTAATTTTATTTTGTAGCCCAGCTCGTGTTGCTCTGAAGTGGAGCACCTGAGTGTGTGGCTATTTGTGGAATGAGTACTTGCCTCTGCTTTGTGAGTGCTGGGCTCTTAACTGAGATCAGGCTCTAGCAGGGATATGCAATAACTGTAAATTCCCCCTCTTTAGAAAGACAGAAGAGATGAGGAGGGGTGTGCTGGCTCGTGGTTGCTCAGCTCATGAGTAAACATCTTTTCTGTTTTGCCAAGTTTAGACTCTGTGGAGTAGATGAGTGCAGGTGCTGATGTGCAAGGGAGAAGATCAACTCATGGAGCCAGAGGCCCAATAAATAAAATTAACAGTTTGATATCAAGAGTCCTTTGTCTGGAAATGATGAGGTTTGTTAAGCAATGGATCATCCAAGCCTTTCCCTGTGCTGTGACAGGAACAGCCCAGGTGGCAGTAGTGTCACTGCACATGTCTTGTCCTCAGTGCCTGGTGTTTGTCATACACTTCATGGCAAATGATGCACAATAAGAGTCTCTTCTCCTTTGGGTTACTCAGGGTTTCTTCAGAGCAAACTAGGGATTCTTCCCTGAAGAAAAATTTACAGCGTAGTTACTCAGTAATGTTGCAAAAGCCAAAGACTGAAATTATTGAGGAACAATTAGAAATTTCCTTGAGGGAACGAGCATACTATTAAGGGATGAAATTTGATGAGACAACTGACCTTTACTTGTTCCCAAGAAAAGAATGAGGTTTTATTTTATTCCTTCTCTCCCCTCCCATAACTTGTGGGATCAGACAACACAGCTCTAAGTGTGTGTGAGAGACATTTAGCAAGTTAATGCTTCAGCCCTTTGCTGCTAGAATGACCAGTGTTTGGATCCCTGTTTGGCTGTGCAAGCAGCCTCCTCCCTTTCCAGGGAGCTCCATGCTGGGATGTCCTGCTGCTGACAGGTCCTGGCAAGCCTGGAGAGCTGCCATGAGCACATCACCTGTGCTCAGCCTCCTGACAAGCTGGGGACAGTGTGGGAGGGCAGGGCCAAGCCTGCTGCCTTCCAGCAGCACCTGTGACTTGTCCTGCTGGCCAACAGAACCCAGGGGACCAAGAGGCCAGAGCATTTTTGGCTTTATTTCAGTATTCCCTTGGAAGTGGCTGTGCCGTGTCCTGTAGGCAAGGAGAAGCAGCATAGCTGGTGCACAAACACATGCACACAGTTCCCTCCTGCAAAAAGAACCTGCAGTTCCAGCAGGAGGGGTTGCAGGGTCTGCTGTGTGCTTTGTTCATTCAGTTCTATTTGAAACCTCACCTTTTTAATGTATTCAAATAAGGAGCATTAAAACAGTTGATGTAAAAGGGAAAACAAAAGCTGGTGGTAAAGGTTTTATCTTGTGGAGGGTTTTGGCACTGGAAAGAATTCTCTTCCTGCCCTGTAAAGCAGATGCTAAAGCTGTAATTAAAATGCAGACAACTTTTGCCCCACTGTGGACAGAGTCCTGCTTTCTCAGCAGTTTGTTCTGCAGCTTGCAAGTCTTTGTGTTGTGTGTCTTGATAGTTAAGGATTAGTTTGGAGACCGTTCCTGTATTAGCTTGTCTGTCCTGAGCATCTGTAGATCAGAGATAAAGAGACATATGTAAGCCAAATACAGAGCCAAGAGGAACGTGGCACATGGGTTCTTTTCTCTTTGGCAGAGCCTCTATTCACACTCTAATAAATGTCTGTGCCTACTTTCAGTAAGTGAGAGATGAAGAGGATGGTGGTGCCTGGCTGTGGGAGGAGGGATGGGGTAGCTGAGCTGTCATCTCAGGCATTCCCCTGGCCTGTGCCTCAGTCACTGTGTCATCCTCTGGGCACTTTGGGATCCACAGGATCACAGAACATGGTGCAGCTGAATGTTGCTTGGAGTTTGGGACAGGACAGCTGATCCTCTAAACCCAAGTCCCCTTCCTGCAGGCACTCAGGCAGCTGAGGGTGTTTGGTGCTCCAGCTGTGCCCTTTGTTGGGGATAGGAAGCTCCTGGCACAGCTGTGGTGACTGACACCTTGGCCCAAAGCAAGGTGAAAGGCACTGCAGAGTGCCAGGAGGGCTTTGGGGGTTTCCCTTTGAACCTGCACAGCTGATAGAGCAATGTGACTGCACAGTGTGCACTGGGACAGGTCCTAAAATGTGTTGTGTCCCAAAGCTGCTGACATGCCTGGTCATGCTGGGGTTTCCTGTTGTGGCCAGGTGCTGGTGTGTGAGGAAGCAAGTCAGCATTCTGCTGTGAGCAATCATCTGCTGTGGGCTTGTGAAATGGAGAGTTACTGTCAGAGAGGTTATCCAAAATAGCATCAGGAGTTTGATAGGAAACGGAGCTGGCTCTCATCCTGTGCTCTGCTAATCCCAGCAGTATTTCTCTAAGCTCTCTGTCAGTAACCAGGCTACTGTCCACACACTTGAGTGTTGTTTGTGTAGCACCATGGGGATGCCTTTGATAAGGGCTGAGCTCAGAGCAGCCCATGAGCTCCAGTGTCACAGGGAATTTTCCACATATTATGTTTGTGGAGCTTGCTTTAAGCTCTCTATCACTGTTCCTGTACCAGAGCTACAGAGCCTTGTCAGGAGAGTGTTAGAGAACTGCACTTAGAATTGCAGTCAGAGAATGGTTTGGATTGGAAGGAACCTTAAAAGTCATCCAGTTTCAGCTGTTCTCTTAATTGTGTAATATATATGTGTGTATAATGAGTTCATGAATGAAAAATATAGAGAGACCAACTCCTACAGCTTGATGGATAAAAACCAGCTCTGGGCAGGTGTCTGTGGGTGAGGCAGTTGCTGAGTTAGTATAGAATGGAAGAAGTGTCCATTGAGCCAGGTGGGGATAGATGGGTGACTCTGAGACTGGCTCCTGGTTCTGAATTTCCAAATTGAGCCAGCAAGGTGTGAGTAAGAATTTCTGCTAGCTTCTCCTGTGACACAGACAATGAACAGCTTCCTGGCATGTGTGCAGTTGCACAGCAATGCTCCAGTGTGGCATCTCTGGAGATGCTCCTGTCTCTCCTCTCCCTGGCATGTGCTGTTACTGGCAGCTCCTGCTCTGTACTGAGCTCAGTTTGTCCCATGTGCTTTCCTAGGGTTTTGTGCTCCAGTGAAGCACTGGGGTGAATTTTATAGGAGCTCTCTGCGTTTCCTTATTTCCACTAGAAGGAAAATACGTGTACAACTCGAGAGACTGTGAGCACTTGGGTACAAACTGCTGAATCTGTGTCCTTTTTGCCTCCCTCTCACTGATGAGACCCCACCAGCAGGTCCCAGGTTCCCAGCCTAGTTCCCAGCTGGTTTGTGCTGGTGCTCTATCACAGGGAGGATGTTTCCTCCTCATCCTCTCTGGCTCTCCTGAGATACTCTGGATTTGTTCTAATGCAGCTCCATCACAATAGATAGCTTGGGATAAGGGGGGATAATAAAATAGCCTGTTTTCTTTTCCCAGGTGGGTGACTCTGATCCCATCCTGGCACTGTTGCCAGCACTGTAGAGGAATAAAAAAATCTGCATTTTAATTCTCCTAGACTTACAAAACTGCAGACAACTTGTGTGTGTTGTCAATTCTGTATTTTGTGTGTTATTCTTTAGCTCTGAGAAGAACTAAAAATGAAGTGATCATGGAATGGGCTGAGTTGGGCAAGGACTCACAAAGATCATCCCAGTCCAGCTGCTGAGGATATTTCCTTGGCCTGTAAGCACCTACTATCCAGATGTGCTCCATAATAGTGTGGTTTCTTTGAGAATATGTGACATATTAAACTGCAGACCTGGTCCCATCCCTGACATCTCCCTCTCAGTGAACTCTTGGAGACCTGGACACTTCCAGGATGGCTGTGCTGCTTTCCCTTTCCACTTTCATTTCAGCCTGCTCACTCCTGTCCTTTCTTCTCCCTGCTCCTATATTTAGCTCACAGATCTATCTTGGATCATGCTGCTGAAACTGGTGCAGGAATTTGGCCACTTAGGTGGCAGCTCTATCTATATTTAGAAAATACTTCTGGTGACTCCAGTGCCCCACTGAATTCCACTTTCCTTACAGTGATGTTTATTTAAAGAGTAGAATATTAATGAGCACCAAGGTTTGACATCCATATTGCAATTAAAATAATTGATTAATTAAAAGGATAATTTAAAGCTTAATAACAACACTTGCTGTGCAAAGTAAGACATTTTCACCACACTGGCATAGGCCCAGGCTCTGCACCTAAATATGTGTTTAGAAAAAAAAGAATCTGATACTTAAGTTATTATCAGGTAAACTAAGGGTCAAAAAGTTTGTGAGCTATATGCCAAATCTTAAGAGACTTTACCATGGTTGTGTATAGTAACCAAACGAATCTTCCCAGCATTTAGTGACTTTATATTGTTATTTAAAATGAGAGCAGTCACGATGAATAACTCATGAGGTGGGCAGTTATCTTCACTAAGGCCTTGGAACTGTATCTGCTGCATGATGCTCTAGAAGAATTTACAAGTGATACAGGTTTTTTTTTTTTATAAATCAGGAGACTTTGGATGCTTGCATCATTGTGCAATGACTTTTTTCAGCTTTTACTATATGGAATCTTCTTAGCTGGACATTCTCTTTGAGATAATGAAATGCAACTCTGTTGTTCTTCTAACCAAGTCTGTGCTTTTTTTTTTCCTGCCTCCAGGTTCTTTTTAGCATTTCATGATACTTTGTCCTGTTTAGCCATGGGCTATAATCTACTTATTGCCATGTAGGTGTAAATTATTGGGGAGCACGATTTGCTGGCTTGCTCAAAACATAAGAATTGCCATCATGTGAGGTGTTTTAGCTTTCCACTACCAAAGGATGTTCACTTTGTCTCTCACTGAGGCTGTGATGACTCTGCCATCCCAGTCATTATCTTGAAGGTGACCCTTCCCTTGGTGTCTGTCACTCCTTTCTCATTAAGCTATTCTTACCTATTATCTTTGGGGAACTACATAAACAGATTAGGGTTTCCATTTTATAGAGAGATAGTGCTGTAATTTTCTGTAAGTTCCTGTCATTTTATTCTAACATCACGAGTCCACCACAGATGAAAGATTTCACTAATAATTTTTGATAACTTACTATTCCAAAAAGCCTATTTAAAATGTTATCCTCTATTAAATACAAGGATGCAAGTGGCTGTCTGTAGGTTGGATGTATGGCAGCTTTGGGGATTCTTTTAATTTTTGTTCTGGGCATCCCCTTGAAGACTGAGGGGTGAGTGTTTAGGGAGCCATGGTGAAAATGCCAGAATTGGGTTGGGTCTCTCAGTAGGTGGAAGCTCTGCCTGCAGCTGGCACTGAACCAGTGCAACCACATGATTTTGGCCAAGGTCTGGCTTTTTAGAACTACCTCTGTTTGCTTGGATTAACTTTACAGGGGTTCACACGGGTGCAGAGCTCTTCCACCTCTTTAGCTGATTTTTAAGGAACCCTTTCATCGAGTCCACCCTCATCACACACTGGATCAGCTACACTCAGCTGTGGAACTGTTCAAAAAATGAGTAAGGAAGGACAGGAGGGATGAAATCGATGACAAGGAGAAGAAAGGCACAACCAAAACTCCCTACATCAGGCATTTTTCCCCCAGTGCATTTTTGTCCTTGAGGGGAAAACAAGGATTCTGACCCGGGGGGAGCTCGACTTGGCAGTGCCTGAGGCAGAGCAGGAGTCAGGGTGAGCATCGTGGCTTAGGAGCAGTGATTCTCCAGTTTAGTGCCTGCATCCTTCTCAGCAGGCTGCTGCCACTCAAGGAGCAGCCTAGCTCATGTCAGAGAGCTATGGAAGGGTTCATGTGGATGGGTGGGTCCCAGGATCAAACCCCTGCACAATCCCTGTGCCCCAGCTCACTCTTGGGCTCCTGCATCTCTGTGTCCTTCCTCTTGCCTCCCCAGTGATCCCTCAGCTTTCTTTGTAATTTGGATGTCACGCCTTGGCTGCTTTCTCCTGGATCAAAAAATGCTGAGCAACGTGGCTGTTTTGTTATAAATCCCTTTTCTGTTTCATTACTCTGTCTTCCAACTTCAAAAATAGTTTCCCCTCATTGACTTGGGCAAATATAATAAATACAAGCAGTTGAGTCATCCTGAAAAGGGCATTTGCTGGGGATTTTTTTGGATGAATCATTTTAATTGGCTTCTTTGAAAACTGATTTTTCGAGTATTAAAAATTAATTAAGCAAGAGGAGGGAACACTTACGAGCAGTGTGCCTTTATGAGATTAACTGGTATTTGAGAAGTAGAATTAAATATCATATGGAGCCAGGTAAAATGATGCTTCCTTCATAAAAATGTCCCCAAGTGGAGAGTGTAAAGAGACTAGATCAGAAACTTTGATGAATTAAAGAGCTTATATATAGCATGGCACGAAGATTCTCTAAATGTACAACTGTGTTCTGGGCAGAGAAGCACAAAAAGCCTGAACCCTGAGTGGCATCAATTAGCCCACATCCACTGAAGCCCCAAAGCTTTTCTGTGGAGGGAGGGGAAAGCTAAAATCCACAGTGAATAGTGCATTATCCCCATTCTGTGCTTCTCAGTTTGTGCAGAAATGTGATTAAACATCTGTAGCCCAAGCAGCTCCACGAGCTGAGCAGGGTGGGTGACCTTAGTGTCAAATATCCCCGGGGGCCCGAAGCTCCTCCCGTCCAAGACCTGCTCTCGATTTCACTCTCTGGGTTTCCAACGTTCCCGGTGCCTGCCCGTGTTTACAGGGCGTGGATTGAATTCAATCCCTTGCCCAGCGATTGCTGTGCTTTGCCAGCCTGCTGAGGAATGCTCTCTGCCCGGGGCTGGGTTGGGTTGGGTGGGACAGCTTTGCCCAGGGCTCGGGCACTTCTCTGCACACAGATTTAATGGTCTGACTGCAGACCAACGCTTTGGGAGTTCATCTGCAGGAAAAGCAAGTTGTGCTTGGAGCTGTAGGATTGCAGATGGTTTAGGTCAGTGTTGGGGGAGGAAATATGTGAGGTTTTATACAATCCTGGCTGGCTAATATTTAACAATGCTTTATTGTGGAGTGCCTGGAGGCAGAGCTGCTTCTGCAGCCTGTGATTTGGCAGAGCTGTTCCCTTTGGTGGGAGCTCTGGAGTTCTCTACAGCTTTTGCCTCTAAAAGATGAAACATTGCTTAAGCTTGCAGGTGGGGAGATTAAGACAGTGATATCTGTGCAAAAGGAAATTTAATTAGTGTCGTTTAATCCAGGTAACTGTGGCTCAACTTTTGATCACTAGGATTATATGGGGGGGATGCATCATCATCCCTCCCAACAAAAGTATTCATGAGGGGTTTTCTACTTTTTCTTTTCGTTAGAAGCCAGCTGGACTTCTAAAAACTTTCTTCTACACACACCAAGCTTCTTATTTTTATCATATTTTCCTCTTCTGTTTCCCACCACTCCATTTTTTTGCTTGTTCAGTTTTAGAAATGGAAGAAAAAGCAAGCCTTTAGGTGGAGGGAAAAGCAATCCAGGGTTTATTTTCTGTTTCAAGGTGGTAGTACTTGAGAGCTTCATATGAGGTTTTATCAGAGAAACTCTTCATGCAGCACTCTGCTTAGGATTGGCTTTAATTATAATGTATTTATATTTAATATAAATAAATACCCATTGCCCTTTGAAGGGATGTGACAGGAATCTTGTGGTGGCTCTTGGAGGCAACTCTGACATTTCCTTAGCTCT
Source organism: Sitta carolinensis (assembly GCA_032173965.1). Taxonomy (NCBI): domain Eukaryota; kingdom Metazoa; phylum Chordata; class Aves; order Passeriformes; family Sittidae; genus Sitta; species Sitta carolinensis. Next base: position 12,349,015 of record JAVUNC010000030.1, read on the forward strand.
GGGATAAAGGCACCAAGGGGTGAACATCTTGGTCTACTTTGAGTGCCAAATATTTCTTTTTCACACCACCTGCCATCTTTCCTGTGACCAAAAAAACAAAAACAAATTGGTTTTGCTATAGGTTAAAATATCACATTTGTGGCTATCAGATTAACTGGATATCAAGAAGGAGAGGGAGGGAAACAGTGACATTTTTAAGCATCCTTCAATCTTTGACTCTTTCTCTGGTTGCCCAGGGGTGACTTGGTCCTTGATGGAATTTGAGAAAGGAACTCCCTAGGTTGAAGATGCAGTGTCAGAATTGGCTGGTTGGAGGGGAAAATTTCTCATTACCAATTCTTTTTTTTTTTATTATTTATATGCAGCCATAGAGAACCGAATCTGATTTTAGATATGAATTATGTATTGTTATTAAACAGTAATCAAATGATTTAAATGTGATTTAATTTTTAAATTAAATCATTTAAAAGGATGCTTTTTGTAAAGCACTGGGCCTTAATAAAATGCTGCTTTCTGCTGCTCTTTTATCAAGAACTTTATTCACAATGCTGAATATTTTATAGTGCCGGGGGACATTGCATTATCTCTTCTGATATTGCCTGATAAAATAATAAAGAAAAAAAATCTCTACTGTAATTTCTTTACTCATTTTGATGAGAAACTAGCTGGTAATTCATTAAATAGGAACGTATGGCTCTGAAAATGCAAATGAATAAAGGAACATTGCGTTAAAAAAAAAAAGCAGCCAAGGAATTATCTGATCTCTCAAGCGATTTGCACAGAATTGAGCTCCTCAGGGATGGTGACTGTCTGTGGATTGTGCCTGTCCCTGGGTTCAGCAGGGCTGGCACCCCCGGGGTGGTTCAGGGCTGCAGGGCTGGGCTGGCTCTGGGCATTGCCCCGGGCTCCTGCTCGGAGTGGGAAGGGGTTTGTGCCTTGGGCAGGGGCCAGTCCCTGTGCAAACACTGGCAGGGTGCCTTTGGGGGAGGGAAGGGCCATCCCAGCATGGCCAGCTCACTGGAAGCACACAGGGCTCTTGTGGTGCTGACAGACCCGGCTGCACAATGCTGGGGTTGGGAGGGGGCTGGAAATCCCATCCAGGGACACCTGCCACCGTGCCGGGGTGCTCCAGACCCTGCGAGCCTGGCCCTGGCATCCCTGGCATTCCACTGCTCCTCACCCTGTGCCCGTGCTTCACCACCCTCAGAGCCAGGGATTTTCCATACTCTCCAATCTAACGCTGCTCTCTGTCTGTGTGAAGTCATTCCTCATTGTCCCATCACTCCAGGGGCTCGAAGACCATCTCTCTCCATCCTTCTTGGAGTCCCCCTTCTTCTTTTGCCTGACTTTGGAGATCTGATCAGGAGTAGGTCTCCCTCTCTTCCTGGGGAGCTCCTGGGTGGGGTGGCCCTTGCCTCCTTCAGGATGGGTCAGGGTCCCATGGGAGGTGAGAATCCCTTGGGAGCAGGCAGCTCCCTGCAGGATGCGGCCAGGCTCCGGGCAAGGCTGATCTGTGCAGCCACTCCTGGGCTTTTTTAGCCCACAGCAGCCACGAGGTGATAAAATAGCTCTTGTGCCGTGTGATCAGCTCGAGTATAAAGCTGGGAGGAGGCAGGAATTCTGCTGAGCTAGCAGCAGCAGCTCTGAGAGCCTCAGGGAAGGGAGGAAGAGGTTTGCTCTCTGGCTCTGTCGGTCCCGGTGCTTTTCTTCAGGGGATAAGTCCTTGGAAGAATGTAAACTTAATAGCATGATCCATGATCACCTAGTCCTCTTAAAAATGAAGTCGGTGGTTGGCACCCTGTATGTGGAGATTGCTGTGAGAGGGCTGAGCGCTTGCAGTGAGCACTGTAATTCCATAAACTGACATTCCATCCTCATTTCCCAATCCTTTATGAAGGCTGCTACCTCAGATGCTGGGGCTGCCAATTTCCTGATGCTTGCTGTTTCCAGCCACTCGCATCTTCCTCTTGTCATCTGCTTTCGGTTACTTGGACACCTTCTTGTTAAATATTACAAATAAATAGCTGTTGTTGCTGCCAGCAGTGCTGGGAGATTTTTGTTCAGGTCCTGCTTTATATATTTCAGAAGACATGGAAATTTCCCTTTCTGGTTGTATGTCCTGGTTCTCCCTGGGCACAAAGAAATAGCCAGCCCAGTAAGAGTTTTGTGACTAATATTCACTTTAGTGTCAAGCCATTTGTTTTCAAGATGATGCCCTTTTATACTAATGTCTTATTCCCCTTTCTTCCTTGGGTTGTTGTGGGTATTGGTTTATTGTTTCTATCTTTTTTTTTCTTTTTTTTAAGGGAATTCAGGGATTAAAATGCAGTGGTACCGTTTGTGTGACCTGGGTAACAGTGTAATGTGTATTTTGTTGCTTGCAAAGTTAGAGCAGTAGCAATCACAGGAAAATTCAGTGTAATGCTTAGCACACTCTTGAAAGCCTGCTTGAGTTTTTGGAAAGTTTTCCCTTTTCCTGCCTGGAAGCTTTTCTACCCGAAGGCATCTCTGCAGAGAACTCCTGGCTAAGCAGAAGCCCTGGGCTTGAATTCAGGGTTGCTCAGCACAGGCTTGGCCTTATGGCTCCCATCACGCCACTGTTGCCTTTGTGATTAATTTCTGAGAGTTGTGTGCATAGATAAAATTGTCTCCAGAGAGCTTTTTCACTTTTCCTGGGATCACCTGGTCACAAGGACAAGTTGGGGTGAGGTTTCAGCTCCTTGCTTTTGGGTTTTATTTGCTTAGAAGTGCCCAGAGGAGATGGGCACTTACAAACAAATAAACTCTTCATGGCTGTGTGTTGAAAACTCCTCATCCTCGTACAGAGAGTTCTCTCTGGACCCCTATTTAAAATACTTCACCAAAATGCTAATTCTTTGAGTTGTAAACTGGTGGCACATGGGAGGGAGGGCGAGGTTGGTGTACTGCTGGGATAAATGCACTTGGTGCAGTCTTGTGGGTTTCCATGAAGTGTTTCTGTCCTTAAACAGCACCTCCTTTAATAGCAGTATCTGGTTTGTATCCGAGCTTTCCCCAGCACATCTCTGCCCCTGTGGAGTGGGCTGTGCCCTTCGTAGGGGCCCCAGTGAGCTGGGAGCGTTCCTAAATGCTGTGCTGACATCAGGAGGTGAAGCTGCAGGCTGAGCTCGCAGCAAGCTGCTGACACCTGATGGAGTGTGGCTGTAGGAGAGAGTTTGTGTCACCCGCTGGATTTCCGTCTTGGAGACACTGCCAACCTGCTGCTGCTTCAGCAAAATCCCAGTGGTGGGACTGAGAGGGGTGTGATGCCTCACACAGCAGCCCAGGTGGGAGGGTGCCAGGGCTGGGGGCACCCCCTGTACCCCGAGAGGAGCTCTCCTCTGGCTGCAGGTGCGTGGCATCCTTGCTGCTGCAGAAACCACTGTACAGCAGCTGCCAGCATGGTGGAGAGAAAATTTGGAGTGAGTGAGCCCTTCAAAATTAAGCACAGGCAGCATAAAAGGTGCT